>BSBN01000242.1:0-4800000 GCA_027924645.1 Cunninghamia lanceolata | reverse complement strand
CCCAGGGAGCTTATCCCCCTAGCGGGGGCTGGGGGGCAGAGCCCACAATGGGGGTCTGGGGGCAACGCTCCCAAAGAAAAAATTGCCTATTATTTTATTAAGGTGTTGGGAGTTATTTTCTATTGGCTGACATAAAAAAACCCTATTTTTGTAACCGACAAAAGACTTGATAAAAGTGGCTAAGAGTTAGGGTTTCCATTGATATTGTATTGTAGCATTTGCAACGGTATTGAGTTGCAAGCATTGTTGGTTGTAATCAGTTTGATTTACTAGATAATAAAATTGGACTCTCTATTTGGTGGATGTATCCTGAGTTTGGGTGAACCACGTTAAAACTTGTCTCTTGCTATTATTATTTCTGTGTATTTCCATTCCTCTATTTAATCTTTATTTGCATTTAATTGATATCTTCTACCGGCTAGCCCTAACATCAATAACATAAAAGAGAACTATATACTAGCCTAAGGCCCGACCTACTTCCTCAAGGGCTCATCTCAAATGGCCTTGCCTACGTATGCTCAATGCAGATGCATTGTAGTTCGGTCAGAGAACAAATTTTGCAACCATAGGGTCGAATTAGATATAATGACACATAAGAAATCTAGTTCATCATATAATATTATTCTCTATGACTAAATGCTTAAATAGAAAATACATTCTCAACACATGAACTTATGACAATCATTGATACATAATGTAGGAATACAACAATCATTCATGATGCAACACTTTCATCTTCCATTGTACATACAAGATCACAAGTTGCTGATCCTTTAATCTACAAAGTAACATATATGTTCTCAAAATAGTATTTTCAAACAATTGAAGATAGAATGACATCGAATCATATTCATTCATTCATGAAAGGATAGGTGATACCAGTGTACTCTAGTAGTTCTAATTCACAAGGATTTAATTAATTACACAAACCATTTAATCACTTGCTAATCTCAAATAAACAAGTTAAGCAACCTCGTTTGCTAAGAGAAGATTACTTACACTACAAAAGGCATAAGAGACTAAATTGATTTATTAACTGCACCAAATTATTCATATATAGCTTGTTGACTCAATTTAACTATTTACTTAAACATTCTTCATTCTTTCTTACTATAATACTATTTATTATCACATAAGATTATGTCATCTCTTTAAAATCAAAATCACACAATAGCACCGTAATAAATTCTACTATATACCCTAAAACATTAATAACAACATTTCCAAATCCTGTCAAGACATTTATATTTCCATCAAGTCTATTCATTCTATTCTAGGTTCAAACCACAACTCTTACCTATGCTATAATGTTTTACAAGAGTATTTCAACCGTAAACTATATATTCTTTATAAATATCCTATCATACATAAGAAGTGAAATAACAATAATTTATCTCATTTAATTTTGTTAACTCTATTCCACAAATTGCTTATATATTCCTCTTGAACTTTGATAATAATATAATCAAATTACGATGCTCCTTCCCATAAATTTATAACACTCATCACATAAACACAATATTACTATATTTGGAAAACCGTCCAGAGACCATCAAATTCCAGGGCTAGTAGGAATAAAATATTTATTAACATTCTCCCCACGTTCCCCTAACAATCAGACTGGATTTTAACACAGCATAACATAGGAATACATGTTACCTCATACAATAATAATAATAATATAGTCTTACACGTTCTAATAATAATAATAACAACATAGGAAAACTTTGGTTGACATAAATGTAAAATGAGGAAGCACTACCTGGGCACATGAATTGCTTGATAGAATGCCTCAAGGATTACCATCTAATGGAAGCAATGATTGTAGGATATGCACAAAAAGGATTTATTGAAAAAGGGTTTAGAGATTTTCGAGCAAAAGAAAGTGGCAGTCGAAAACTAAATTCCATACTATTAGTATGTGCCACAATAGAGATTTGATCAGCAAATAAAATAATAGGAATTGGTCTGGTACTCATGTATGCAAAATGTGAAAGCAAGCCTAAGACGTGTGAACTATTTGATAGAATGCATCAGAGAGATGACATTTCATAATTTGCAAAGGTTTAAAATTAATTGCTGAATACACACACTCAGATCTTCAAGAGATCTATATCTCTGGAGACCAAGGTCTCTTAAAGGATTACATATGTTGCTGAGGATGGAAGCATCGATTCACTAGGGTTTTATCTCGTCAATGTCTTCAGAGAAGCAAACCCTCAAAAAGGCTCAGATGCACAGGAACAATTATAAAGCTTGACAAAGTTTTAAGCAAAGGTATTTGACAGACACACTATATTTTCATAATGAAGACTGCAAAACTACATAATTTCACATAGTTGTCATACTCCCAACCCAAAACTATTCACCAAAGTATCTCAAGGAGCAGGATCATTAAACCATGCAAAGATTGACAATCTTCCACAATCCTGTTGAAATTATTAATCTAGAGCGGGCATTTATGCCAGCTACCCTATCAAAGATCTCCGTAGATCTCTTTCTTGCCCCTCCTGACCAAAATTGTAAATGCACTCAGCTGGCTTGTCAGATAGAAGTTATTGCTAGTCAGTTTGTTTAATGCTGTTAAGTAGATTCAAATTTTGAGTGGCAGATTTTTAGAAAACAAGAAAAGACAAAAGGAAAGAATGAAGAACATTCAGTTAGTTGCAAGTGAAAAATATTGTGAGCGGCAGTAGCACCATAGTGCAGAGCAGAGAGAATATTTTTTGTTGCAGTAACAACAAGAGGAATACAATAGTGAGAGAGTGTAGAGGGTCAAGCTCCAGACAACTCCCGCCATGCACAATAGACAATTAGAGGAAAGAACAGAGTAGCTCCAAATAGAGAAGGATAGTTGTAATGTCTAGCTAGCTCCAGAGAGAGCAATAGTTGTAGGAATAGAGGAATCAGAGCCGTAGCTCTGAGTTGTATTTGTTGATTGTAAAATAGTTTTAATGATTAATAGAAATCTCTATTTTTTTGTGTAATTTTCTTGTGTCCCCTCTCTCTTTGTTTGTCTTATTCTTCCTCCCTTGAGTGGTATCCGAGCCATACTAGTCCCAACAAAATGGTATCAGAGCCTAGGTTAGTAGATCTAGAGTTTTAGCTTTCTGGGTATTGAGGAAAACCCCTAAGTTTTTCTGGGTATTAACAGTCTCCCTTTGATTTAGAAGAATGGATAGAGGAGATAACAAGAGTTGGCAGTAGCCACCCATATTTGATGGGAAAAACTATGATGTCTAGGCAAAGAAGATGAAGACCATCTTGGTTGCAAATGATTTATGGGAACTTGTGGTTAGTGGGTTCACAGATGTGACTGACCCAAATGCCTTTGGAGTGCTATCAAATGCCTAGAAGAACCAACTGAAGGAGACAAGAAGAAATGATGCAAAAACCCTCAGTTTGATTGAGGCATCCTTGACAGAGGCTATTTTCCCTAGAATAGCAGCAACTAACTATGCAAAAGAAGCATGGGAAATATTGCAAAACTGTTACAAAGGAACTGACAAGGTGAGATTAGTGAAACTCCAGCTGCTTAGGAGAGATTTTGAGACCCTACAGATGAAGGACGGTGACTCTATTTCAGATTTTCACACAAGGGTTTCCACCTTGGTTAATCAGTTGAGGATAAATGGAGAAACCACGGATGAGCAAAGGATTATAGAGAAAATCATTAGAAGTTTGCCCCTTAGATTTGACCCAATAGTTATTACCATAGAAGAGACCAAAGACCTCTCAAAAATGGCACTTGATGAGTTGATGGGTTCTCTTCTTACCCATGAGCAACGGCTAAATAGATCCGCTCCTTCCCTAGAGAAAGCATTCAAAGCACAAGGAAATGTGAGAGGCAGGGGAAGAGGAAGAAATGGAAAAGGAAGAGGCCAAAGGGGTAGAGGTAGAAGCAACTCTGAAAGAGGAGGCTCTAACAGTCAAGAGGAGGCCAACACCTCCCAAATAGACTTCCAAAACAACAAGAAGAGCAGCAACTCCAACCAGAGGTATGATAAGTCAAATGTGCAGTGTTACTACTATCACAAGTTTGGTCACTTTGCAAATGAGTGCGGGAAGAAACAACGTGACCAAGGAAGTCAAAATGCCAATATGGCAAATGAGAACAAGAATAAAAATGAAAATCAGTCTAAGGTCTTTATTGTGTGTAACCTTGCTGAGCAGAGCAACCATGAAGTATGGTATTTGGACATTAGATGTAGCAGCCACATGAGTGGTAATGCAAATTTGTTTGCCTCCATTGACAAGAGTGTGGAGTACCTACGAATTTTTGGGTGTGTGGCATATGCATTTGTGCCTAAGGAGAAAAGACAAAAGTTTGATGACAAAGGAGAAAAGTACATCTTCATTGGGTACAACAAAGAATCAAAAGGTTACAAGTTGTACAAACCTATTACCAAGAATGTTATAATTAGTAGGGATGTTGAGTTTATAGAAAATGAATCATGGGATGGGTATCTCAACAACGATACCCATAGATGATGAAGAAGGTGCAAATGAAGCAAGAACATCTAGTAGTGAAGCAGATTTAGCACCGGAGCACTCTAGATCCAACACTGGAGCTCTCCAGAGCCATCCCTAGAACAGTTCAGATTCAGCCAGTTCAAGACTGCAGCAACACAGTCAACTCCGAAGCACTTTGGAGTCAAGCAGTAGTAACTCCATAAGCAGTTCAGATCCTATGCTCGCTTCTTACCCATGAGCAGTAGCTAAATAGATCTGCTCCTTCCCTAGAGAAAGCATTCAAAGCACAAGGAAATGTGAGAGGCAGGAGAAGAGGAATAAATGACAGAGGAAGAGATCAAAGGTGCAGAGGTAGAAGCAACTCCAGAAGAGGAGGCTCTAACAGTCAAGAGGAGGCCAGCACCTCCCAAACAAACTTCCAAAACAACAAGAAGAGAAGAAACTCTAACCAGAGGTATGATAAGTCAAATGTGCAGTGTTACTACTGTCACAAGTTTGGTCACTTTGCAAATGAGTGCAGGAAGAAACAACGTGACCAAGGGAGTCAAAATGCCAATGTGGCAAATGAGAACAAGACTGAAAATGAAAATCAGTCTAATGTCTTTATTGTGTGTAACTTTGCTGAGCAGAGCAGCCTTGAAGTATGGTATTTGTACAGCGGATGTAGCAACCACATGAGTGGTAATGCAAATTTGTTTGCCTCCATTGACAAGAGTGTGGAGCACCTATGAATTTTTGGGTGTGTGGCATATGCATTTGTGCCTAAGGAGAAAAGACAAAAGTTTGATTACAAAGGAGAAAAGTGCATCTTCATTGGGTACAACAAAGAATCAAAAGGCTACAGGCTATACAACCCTATTACCAAGAATGTTATAATCAGTAGGGATGTTGAATTTATAGAAAATGAATCGTGGGATGGCACAATTGACACCACCACAGGTATCTCAACAACGATACCCATAGATGATGAAGAAGGTGGAAATGAAGTAGGAACTTCCAGCAGTGAAGCAAATTCAACACCGAAGCACTCTTGATCCAACTCTGGAGCTCTCTGGGGCCATCCCCAGAATGGTTCAGATTCAGCTAGTTCAAGACTGCAACAACATAGTCAGCTCAGGAGCACTCTAGAGTCAAGCAGTAGTAACTCCAAAAGTAGTTTAGATCCTACGCTCGCTTCTCTAATGCCAAGAAAGACAAGAAGCGTGAGGGAGATTTATGAAGACACTGTTGTCTCTCTGATTTGCACCCTTGCTGAGTTGTAAAACTTGGCAATCTGGAAAAACATGGGATCTTTCCAGGTCTGTGGGTCACCTATGTTGGAAAGAACCTCTAGAGAAGGCTGGCTTCCTATTGATACTCCACCTATAATGCTTATACTATAAGTCTTTGTAGAGAAAAGGGTAAGAAGGATTGCATAAAAATGAAACCTACTGTCTAAGGTGATGCACCAAAAGATCATCAGAGAATACACAGAAAATAACACACTACAGAACCAGTAATAATAAGGCTCCCTTACACAACCTAGCAAATCATAATCCTTGCATCATTACTTTGTAAGGAGGCTAAATAACAACAATTCTGCAAAGGAGAACGAGGTTTTCTCACTACTCAAAACTGATTGTTATTCCTTGCACATCTCACAACCTGCAAAAATATGTATCCCTGCATAGATGCACCAACATGAAATACAGCTCCAAGGACAAAGAACATCACAAAGATCTGCACTAACACTGAGGACACACAATATTAGAAGAAATGGGAAGGTATGAACTGCTTATTACTGCTAAAAAGGGTGTTACAATGTTGTATATCTCTGAAAATGGGTTACAAGACTGTTCACTTCTGCAAAAGAACTTAGAAAATTACAATATATAGAGTAGTGAATAGTAAGAACTGCTGAATAATGAACAAGGAAGAAGACTATATACTTCCCAAACAGCTGTAAACAGATAAACATGAACCACCTCCATTTTCGTGCATCTCATAAATGCCCTCAAAATATCTCTCTAAAGACCTCCAAAATGGGTTCCCAATGCATAAATGGTCAAGGCATGCCATCAACTATCATAAAGGCACCTAAAAATGTCATTGAATGCCTTTAAATGATCTTTAAGGCCATTGACATAAGTCAAATATGTGTAATAACTCCCCTGCAGCATCATAAATATCTGATATTTTCCAAATAAATGACATAAATACACATTTTCTACATTTAATTAACATTTAACTAAGAGGTTTATAATTACACCACCTTAGTTAATGTTTTACAATCAAACCTATGCAGAAAATAATGACATTTATGACATAGCATTTAATTCCCTAATTTTGCATGATTTAGGGACCATTAAATGTCATAAAAAAATGACAAAGTAATCAAAGAGACTTACTTTGTCATTCGTGATAAACTACCTAATATTGCCTCTTTGCATTTTATTACAAACGATAAAGTAATTCATAATCATTACTTTGTCATTTGTTTACAACATTTAATCTATTTCTAGATTATGCAAAATCAACAAAACAAACATCCTCAGCTCCTAGGCAAAACAAACACGACTCCGCACTTGCATCATATCTCGCATTATATGACTATGTCGAAACACCTTATAACCTCCTAGCCACTCACACATTTCCCAACATGCACCATCATGATACAAGGCTCTAAGCAATACATTATAAGGTGCCCCTTATGACTCCCCTACACCTATGTTTCAAATAGACAACATTCACACTCTATGAGCTCAACACCAACATGCCTTATACCTACACTTCATCCACTTTGTGACTATATCATGAGATGCCTTAACAAAATAAAGCATTCGACCTTGTGTTTCTCATAATGGACCTTGACCTGTCTTTGGAAAAGAATCAAAAGGCATAAAAATGCCTCACGGCCCCCTTGTATTATCACTAGGTTTGAAGACTTTCAGAGTCTTCACCACGGGCCTCAAATGGATAACAATGATGCAACAAATCGAAAGTCAAAATAAGCAATGCAAATTAGGTTTCAATGGACCCCAAAAGGAAGAAAACCTAAAAAAATTCTCATTCGGCACTTCATTCTTTTCTTCCTATTTAGATGTCGCGCCGCCATGAGGGTTTGGAGCTCCTCCATTATCCTCTGCCATTTCAATGGCCTTCTCAAGCATTTCTCTCTGGATTTATGACAGGGAAAACAAGGTAAGCAATTTGTATGTTCGACTGAGCTATCTTTTTGCCTCTATTCACTAGTTTTTGAGCATTATGGCCGCAACCTGCCATTTTTTGATGTATTTCTTCTATTATTTTCTGATGGCCGACCCTCTGCATCTATTTTGACTATAATGGAGCTGCCATGAAGGTCGTTTTGAAGGAAAACTCTAAGGTTTCAACATAGCACTTGGCAGAAACAAAAGGTAAGTCCTTCTCCTATCAAACTTTCTCCATTTTTCTGAGTTTTCACTTATGAATTTCGCTGCCTGGGGCCGATTTCTTGAGGCATTTTTGAGTATTTGCTGTTTAAAAAGAAATGAAAACTTTGTATTTTTCCTTGTTGACTGTTGCACATTCTGGAGGCTTGAAAACTCTATTTTCTGTTATGCTTGGCGAGTTCTATGTATCTTGCTTGAAAATCTACATTATTCCTGTATACTATGACTCGAGGCTCGATTTGGAGCATTCATATGCACTCTTGTTCTGAAATGAGTCAAAAACCATACATTTTTCTATAGTTCTTACTAGCATCTTGCTGCCAGAGGCGAGATTCGAGGGCATTCTGAGTATTTTGTCTGAAATGAGTTTGAAAAACTCTCAATTTTTTCCTTATATCTGCATTCCTTTTTATTCCAAATAGTGCCAGAGTTATACCCATTTTGATAAGTTCATGCCCATAAATTGATGGACATAGTGAACGCAATAGCTGGCAAAAGATACCTGATCTATGCTCTTCTGCAAACTTCACTATAAACTCCAAGTCCCTTGAAGTGAACGCCTGTAGGTGTCGTGGTGATGTAGCTCTTGCATTAGTATTGCCAACATCTTGTGAGTCTTCACATACAGATTGTAATTTTGAACCTGTAACCGAAACAACCTCATATATATAGGTAAAATAATCCTTGGTTTTTGCCTTTTGATTTCCCTCCACCAACATCAATATCAGTGTTGATTACTTTTACAATCCCACAACTGTAACCACATCACCAGGTATACATGCATCTACCAGGTCTTCAGTTAATAACCGAGCACTGTAATGGAGATCCTTGTCTATCAGGTACAATGCTAAGAGACTTAGTATAGCATGACAACTTAGATGAACTGGATGTAGAAGATACAAACAAAGGCCAACAAGATGACTCCTTTTTCATAGGTTCATTATGATCAGAAAGCTTCTGCATTAATCCATGCTCTTCATACTGTTGCATGCTATGTTCTTCTATCTCATGAAGCATGAATTCCATATTTGATGATACATTTTTTTCACTTTCTGTAAAATGCTCTGTTTCTCAAAAAATGTCACTATAATTGTTCAGAATGAATAAAAAAGTATGAGATCCTAGCATTTTGTGATCATTTGCTCTTCATGTTCTGATACTACAGTTATATTGCTGCCATAACAACACCTATTGCTTGTTCCATTGCTGTTTATGACTGCCCTTCTTTTTTCTGAATTTGCTGCTCCATCTGAGTGTGTTTTGCTAATTATAAAATGTCTCTAAACCTTTGAAAATCATTGTTGTACTATCCGAGATACAAATCACCTATCTCCTGCTGTCAAGCTTTGCGTGCATTCACCTCTGTTATTAAAACATTCTCTTCATTTTGTAAGGTTTGTTCAGGTCTGAAACTCATTAGACTCCTGGAAAGCATGTTGATGCCTCTTTAGTGCCTTGCTAATGTTTCACGTATACTTGTCAAATGTTATTTTTCAAGGATGTATCATAATCCAAACTGTCATGTTGTTGTTTAGGCTTCTCTTACCCTTATTTGTGCATGTTAAATCACTAAGAACAACAGCTACAATATGCTCTTGTGGCAGCAGCAACTCTCACCACTGTGCTTAATGATGACTCTCTAAAGTATGTGTACATAGATCTTGGTGTTGGATGAATACAGACCTCCTTTCTTTACTCACATATATTGATAGGCATGTAGACAGTGTATTTTATTTGATTCTGAGCATTACATGATTTATACAGAAAACTGAAATATGGACTGTATTTGCTTCTGTGCATTTTGCCTTCAGATACCTGATACTCCTCTGTAGCTGACTTCTATCATTGTATCCTATTGTTGATCTCATACATGTATTTAACATGCTTCATTAGTGTTTTAATATCTTTTTTGTTGGCTATCCTTCCTGCAAAACCTCTTAGACCAATGATGACTACTTTTTAAACTGAGTTTTTAAACCATTAAAGGTTGTCCCTTTCTTTACTGTGACAATCCCCTTCAAATGCTTCTATGAAGTCTTCTTTTGTTCTCCACATAGTGATTGTCCTTTTGATGCCTTGTGTTCACCGTCCATGTGGAATGATGACTGTTAGTCTCAATTTCCTACACTTTTAGTGATTGATCCTAATGGTCTATCAATTCTTTTGTTGGTTGCTCTTTGACTGATCTGCCTCTAACTGGACTGCCTTAGATTTAGAGGTGTTCTATTGTTTACAAGACTGAGCATACTACATGATTGTTGTCCATTTATTATGACAGTCAGCTATTCCATACATGCTATGACAACACTTATTGTTGTTCATCTCTTTCTATGACTTGTCTTCACCTTCCTTGCAGTTTGTCTTGCATTTGTATATGGCATATGAAATGTTTCTGTAAGGACTATGAGCTGGGCTCAACCCTTGTGGTAGCCACATTTCCTCCACTCATAATGTACCTTGATAAATCACACAGAAGCATAATTACACTTGTGTCTGCACATGAAGCATACTTGTTAGAAAATAAATGCATGTTTTGGATGTGTTTGATGACTGATTGTTCTCTAGGACATCCAAGGTATACATTTCTTGTTTAATGCAAATTGAGGACCAGTTTATACATGTATGGTATCTTGTTCATGTATGGTTTGTGACCATTCATTGCTTAGAGCGTTGCTCTAAGACCATTGTCTTTTGTCAAATGCAGGAACCAAGGACGACGTGAAGCTAGGAAGGACAAAGATGACTCAGGGCGACATGACAACACACCAGAGCTAGAACCAGTCATTCTCAGGCAATGACTGGCCTCTGACCCTACATGTACATTACTTTATTTACTTATTCATGTATAGATTGTTCTTCTATTTCATTGAATAAGGCAGTTAACCTCACGGCTTGTGTGAGATGATGAACATTTTACATTCAATAAAGATTATTTATTTTTTTTAAAGGATTTTTTGGATAAACCCTTCTTATGTTACATGCACTTGGATAAATGCAGTAAACTAATAAACATAATCTCTTGAATTATTTTTATTTATGCACTTGAATGTAATGTATGAAAGACCAGATGAGATGTACCTTACAAGTTTTGAAGCAAAACTCTACCTAAATGAGCCGTAGTGAAATTTAGGTAACAGACACTAGGTATGATGATTTAGATTAAAATATGGACTTTGCTTTGTTCTATCATGATGATCCAACAATTTTTTAAGAGGCTGCGAAAGGAGAAAAATGGTGTAAGGCCACGGATGAAGAGTTGGATTCAATAGAAAGGAATAAGACATGGGAGTTAACAACCTTACCCAAGCGTAAACTGGTTATTGGAGTGAAGTGGGTCCACAAGACCAAGAATACTGCTAAGGGAAAAATTGAAAGGCATAAAGCAAGGCTGGTTGTTAAGGGATACAAATAGCAACCTAGAAGAGACTATGATGAGACCTATGCACCAATTGGAAGGCTAGAAACCATGTGGGCAATCATAGCAATTGCAGCCCAGCACAAGTGGAAGGTATATCAAATGGACGTGAAGTCAACCTTCCTAAATGGAGTGTTGAAAGAGGAGGTGTATGTGGAGCAGCCACCTGGCTATGAAGTCCCAGGGCATGAAGACAAGGTATACAGGATTTGGAAAGCTCTCTATGGGCTTAAGCAAGCACCTCGGGCATGGTACAATAGGATAGATTCATATCTGTTGAGTAATGGCTTTAGTAAAAGTGGTAGTGAGCCTACGCTCTACATCAAAGCAACCAATGGTGAGATTTTAATTGTTGTTTTGTATGTAGATGATCTGATTTTTACTGGGAATAGTGATCTCTTCATTGTTGATTTCAAAGAGGTGTTGAAGAAAGAGTTTGAGATGACTGACCTAGGTTTGCTGAGATATTTTCTTGGCATTGAGGTCCAACAAACTGAGCTTGGCATATTTATCTCTTAAACTAACTATGCCAAATAGATTTTGAAGAGATTTAAGATGCAGAACAACAAGCCTGCACCAACACCAATAGCTACAGGTTTGAAACTAAGCAAGGAGGACAACAACAATGAAGTGAACCCAACCCTCTACAAGAGCATGGTTGAAAGTCTAATGTATTTGACTGCTACAAGGCCTGATTTAATGTATGCGGTAAGCTTGATATCTAGGTTCATGGAAAAACCAATGGACACACACTGGTAAGCAAGAAAGAGGATCCTGAGGTATGTCAATGGCAGGCAAGGCTTTGTCATATTGTACACTGCATCAAGTGAGTTTGAGCTAGTCAGTTACATAGACAGTGATTGGGTAGAAAGTGTAGATGATAGAAAGAGTACATCTGGATATGTGTTCCACATGGGTTTGGGACCCATATCATGGGCAACAAAGAAGCAGCCCATAGTTTCTCTCTCCATAGCTGAAGCAGAATACATAGCAGCAGCATGTTAGGCTATCTAGTTGAGGAGAATTCTTGCAGATTTGAAAGAACATCAAGAAGATGGTACAACCATACTTTGTGACAATGTTTCCTCCACAACTTTGATGAAGAATCCAATCTTCCATGGATGAAGCAAACATAGAGATCCGATATCATTTCATAAGGGAGTTAGTGGAGAATGGAGAGATCAAACTTCAGTTTTGTAGGTCCGAGTAGCAGCTCACTGATATATTTACTAAGGCACTGTCAAAGGAGAGCTTTGAGTGGCTGAGAGACAGCTTGGGCATTGTAGATAGCTCCATATTTCAGCTCAAGAAAGAAAGCTCCAGACAGCTCTAGATAGCTACAGACAACTCCAGAGACACAAAATGAAAGTGGTATGTGGCTCCTGATTAAGGGGGAGTGTTGGAACTATTAATCTGGAGCAGGCATTTATGCCACCTACCTCGTTAGAGATTTTTGTAGATCACTTTCCTGCCCCTCCTAACCAAAATTGTAAATGCACTCAACTGGCCCGTCAGATAGAAGTTATTGCTGGTCAATTTGTTTAATGTTGGTAGGTAGATTCAAATTTTGAGCGGCAGATTTTTGGAAAACAAGAAAAAAAAAGGAAAGAATGAAGAACATTTAGTTAGTTGCAAGTGAAGAATATTGTGAACAGTAGCAGCACTGTAGTGCAGAGTAGAGAGAATATTTTTTGTTGCAGTAGCAATAGGAAGAATACAATAGTGAGAGAGTGTAGAGGGTCGAGCTCTAGATAGCTCCCGCCATGCATAGTAGACAGTTAGAGGAAAGAGCAAAGTAGCTCTAAACAGAGAAGGACAGCTGTAATGTCCAGCTAGCTCCAGAGAGAGTAGTAGTTGTAGGAATAGAGGAATCAGAGCCATAGCTCTGAGTTGTATTTGTTGATTGTAAAATAGTTTTAATGATTAATAGAAATCTCTATTTGTTTGTGTAATTTTCTTGTGTCCCCTTTCTCTCTATTTGTCTTATTCTTCCTCTCTTAAGTGGTAGCTGAGCCATACCACTCCCAACAAATCACTCCAATATACAAAACATCATTTAAAATAGAAAAAGAAAGCATACCTGGAGTTCCGAAAGCCTTTCCTGAGTTTTCTCCCCCCTTTGGAATGAAGGATCGATCCATTTGTAATCCTTGGAGGGTTGCAACTGTCCCCAAAAGTCACTTTCATGACAACCATTGCCTTTTGATGTAGTTTAGTTAAATTAGTAGTATTTACTACTAAATGCTCCATAACAGTTTAGGGATCTGAAACCGTCGGTAGTCTAAATCTGCTTGTAGTAATCTTATCTTTGAACTATGATTATCGCTTTCATTTGAAAACCTTAAGTTGCGGTGTTCTTTTTATAAACTAATGGTATTCATCTTATAACTGTGATCATTGATATTAAATATAAACTACATCCTGTATGCACCTCAATCGGCACCTCAATCGGTTGTAGTAACGTTTATAACTTTTTAGCTATATAGGTCTTTAATTGCCATCTCAAATATTTAATTAACTTGTCTTGAGGGCTTCCTTGGGATCAAATCGATTTCCACTTATTGTTGTTTGCACCAATGAAATGTATTCCAGCTTGTACCTGCTTCCAAATCTAGTCGTTAATATCATTGAGATAAACAGGTATGTTCTTGTATGCCACTGATAACAACTTCCGCTCCTCCACACTCAGTTTCTCTACATTCATAGTCTTCGCCACCATCTAAGGGAATAAGTTCCTTCATAGCTTCAAACACTGATAGCCACTAATAATTCCCTCGAAGCATACATATTCTTTTACATGCCAATAGTTACTTTCCTTTAATCAATCAAGAGATGCTTTTTTTGTCGGCCTTCCTATTCTTTTTGACATGTGAACAACCTTTTCGTCCATGTTTCATAAGAGCATAATATCCATGTTAATACTTCTGTGTTGCCTACCATAGCAATCTCTAACCTTATCAAGTCGCTGACATGATTCCTTATGGAGCGACTACACTCAAATTTGTGTTGCAAAAGAGTTGATGGGGCAAATAATGGGTGTCTCAAATAAGTGCTAGTAACCCAAATAAGAAACTTATCTCTTATGGCCTTTGCATACAGTTTAACTATTTCCTTGGCCAATAAGATCGGCCTCACAAGAATGATCATACCACATTTAGAATTTAATTGGATTCTGTATATAGATCAAATCTCTATACCTACTAACTGAGCCACCAATGGCTATAGTTTCAACTAGAATTTCAATCTGTAGTTAGCTCACTTCAAATCTGATTTCTCCTTTGACATCAATGGCAATATTTCCAACATGAACAACCTTCACTATATGTGGTTACAAATGCAATATTCTTGATTTACAATCTGCTGCTCTTTGTATCTGTATTCAATCTCACAATTCTTTAATAATATCACATATCTGCTTCATCACACTCTGTAGAGTCTGTAGTCTCTGCAGTTGGGTAAACACGCAGTGCCTATCCATATTTGTCTATTTCATGATGAAAGAGGCTCTTTGGTTTGACACTCCAAATAGAGGACACCATCCGAGAGAGGATCCCTGTAAACATCCTTATTATTTTACCTTCATCTCCAAGTTCCAAAGCTGCACATCCATGGTGAGAATGGAGGGGCACTACATTATCTACCATTTTTTCCACATTCAAGTAATTCTTTACCCAAGGAGTGTGTGATTTGCATGTGTCCACAATTTTCAAATTGAACATAGCAACCCTTAGCATGAAATTATTCAACATAGATTCAAGGCACAGAGACACAAGTGATTTGTGAAAACAGAGCTTGAGCGAGTTTTTTTTGTGAGGATGCATGCTATTTTAATAGGAAAGGTTTACAATTAGGCAGACAAAGCTCTTGTCAATGGTTTTTAATGTGATAGAGTGCACACACCAACCTTTGGATGTGCCCACTTGCCGGTTGTTTATGGATTTTTTGAATCTGTTTTCTGTCCACTTTTAATGTCCACCTCTTTACTATAATTCATTCAACCTGTTTAATAACCTTGCTTGTGGATCAATTTGTCGAAACCATTTCCATCCCCAGTATTTCGACTAGCCGTTGTTTTACAAGGCACCGGCTAGTTAAGCTTTACCCTTTGGATGGGTGCTAGAGAACATTGCTGCAAAAAAAATGCCCGAGGTGTGTGATTATTATTATTATTGTTATTTAATTATTATATAAATATATTAAAGGTTGAATTTGCCCAAGAAAGAGACATGACATAAACTTGTTCCTGTAAGATTAATTCAAATGATAGTTCTAGGTTTTAAGTGAGGCAACTTGTCTGAGGTGCTTCAATTTGCTTATCTCTAGTATTTGTGCTTCAAAAATATGTTGAGGAATTGGGCCATTGGTTGAATTAGTGAACAAGAGCAAAACTTGTAAAACCTGCATTAAACCCAATTCCAGAGGAATAAAGCTTAAGTTATTTCCTCATAACCTCAATTCCACTAATTGGCTGTGATTCAAAGTTTTGCAGGGACTCAACCAGAAGGTGTTTTGATTGAAATAAGTTCTGAAAGGTGTTACAACAGTCCAAGGGAGGACAATATGTGCCATGTGAGCTGATTTTGGATGGCTAAATCGAGAGTGATATTGCTGCACTTGTACAGCTGGTATGGTATATTTACACTGAAGAGATTGTCAAGAGTTAAACTCTGATGGGCTTTATGCAGTTATGGCTTGGTGTTGCATCCGATCAGCTATCTCAAACACACAATATTATATATGGTGTGCTTGATGATACATATGAATGCAAAAAATGATGCCCCATTACACCCTGTATTGCAAACAGATAGCCAAGATGGGACCCTAGGAGCCTGTAATATTATGTAACATGCAGCCTTCCATTCTCACTCTGATATTATTTATCATTTTCTATTTTGATTGCATTCCATTTATCATTCCATTTTCTGATATTATGTTGAATTAAAGAGACATTAAAATCATAGCAATAATAATGGACATGTATTCACATGATAAAAATCATAGCAATAATAATGACAGACACAATTTAATAAAAATATTATGGTTGTAATGAGCATGTTTTATAAACAATCATGAAATTACCTGGTGTTAAAATTTATTTATTTTGTAGCCCATAAGGTGCAGTCTGAGTGGCTGCATGGTTGCTGCTGGAAGCTATGGGACTTTGGTTTAAGTCTCACAGTGGGACTTTGTGGTAGATAATAACCCCTTAAAAAATTTGAATATGCATAATAAAATAAAGTAGCCAAAGCTTTACCTATTTGCCCTTTTTGATTTTCGTGGCTTAGCATATCGGTGAATGAGTGAAGGAAGAAATTTAACATTCCCACACCAACTAAAAGGGATAAGAAGGAAGATGTACTCATAAGGAAAGTTTTTTCGTTTACTTTCTCGTTTGGGGCCCCATAATATTCTATCTTGAGATAGCATTTTTCATCTTGTTTAGTTGGTTTCTCCTCGTTTGATCCTAGACTTCCTTCTCTCCCATAGGGCTTAAGTTTGACAGTCAACCTTGCCTGTCAGGCATTTTTTTTGACAGTTATCTATTCAATAGTGTTTTTAAAATATTATGACATACATTAATATAAGTAAATTATATAAAAACCAAATATATATGTCATCATAATCCTATATAAATTTTGACAGTTTGTCCAAAATCTCTCCTTTCATCTGGTACAGTCTTTTCAAAATCTCAGTTGTATTTTACAGCTAAAATGCCTAAATACAGCTATACAACTGTCAAATTTAAGCCCAGTCTCCCATTACCTTGCTAAAACATAAATTTGTGGAATTTTGTTTATTAGAATGGTCATAAAAATCCGAAGCACAATGCAGCAACCGTATAAATATAAAAATGGAAATGATGGTGATTTCTTCTAGTTCTTAGGCAATTTCTTACCTTTCTATATTGCATAAAAATTCTATCTATGATATATAATTTATTTTTCAAGCTTGGGCTCAATTGTAATTGATAATGAGTTGTTACCAATAATCTCAAATAAAAAAATAGGTCGTAAACCATAGTAGTTCTCTATGAAAAAGTCGAGGTCTTAGCTTAAACTGTGCAAATTATGATGTGAGACTAAACAAGATTTGCCCAGGCTCATGTTAGCGGCACCAAGTAGATATTGAGATTCAACACCACCAACAGGAGGATCACCACGACCAACACCCATTTTGGTGGCATGTTTTTACTCTTCATCTCTCTAACCTCGTAATATTACTAATCAAGGGTTTGAGCAGTGACTTTATTGACTAGAGTTGAGGAACACATTTTCTCATCAATAGGTTGTAATATGAGAGTTGTTATTCATGTCTCTCTAACTCCATCTTAGAAATGTGTTAGCATACAGTTTTTGTCACTGTAAAACATCTAGACTCAGCCCAACAGGTAGCAACAAAATGTGCTAACAAATAGAAGAAATGCAACGATTCTCCTCTGCGGGGCAACTCCCTCATATGATGAGAGTTTTTGGATTTAAAAGAGAGAAAGGGAGAGAGATAAAGAAAAAAAAATTGCCTGTGAACATAAAAACATAGTACAAATCTCTAAAAATCTCTAAGATAAAAGACAAAATGAACTTAAGTACAAATCCCTAGGATAAAAGACAAACTGAACTTAAACTTAAGTACAAATCCCTTAGATAAAAGACAAACTGAACTTAAAGAGAGATTCACAAAGAGAGAGAGTAACCGTCGACAACAGAAACCTAAAGTCCTCTGTAAATATCTGAGTGCGATTCAACTTCACAGGTTGAGTGTATTACAGAGTTTGGGGGCACGACGGACACAAGTGATTTCAAGCTGAAAGGAGTCACTCCACGAACATCACCTCTATCTCAAGCTGATTTATTGAACCGGCCTAACTCGCAGCATTTCCATGCATTCAGATACAACAGACACAGCTGAATCCATATGAAGAGCCTCTAGAATACGACCAGATGTAAAGGAGTTGACATGTGGTATATGCTTTGAGACTTATGCTCGTCAAAGAATGAGAGTTACTACTTGTGGCCATCAATTCTGTAACATATGTTGGGTAGGTTACATTCATACTGTGATTGGAGATGGTTCTATGATGCCCTGATCCATCATGTGGTGCTGTTGTTGGTGAGGATATGGTTCTTCCTTTGGTTCCTGATGAAGACAGAATCAAGTATATGCTCTACCTTCTTATATCATATGTCAAAGACAATAGAAAGACTAAGTGGTGTCCGGCACCTGTCTGTGAATATGTTGAAGAATTTGTCCTTGGAAGTGGTTGTTATGACATTACTTGCAAATGCTCATATATCTTTGGTTGGAATTGTTTAGAAGAAGCTCACCTACTAGTAGACTGTGAGACAATGGAAAAGTGGATTTTGAAGAACAGTGCCGAGTCAGAAAACATGAATTAGATTCTTGCTAATTCTAAGCCATGTCCAAAGTGCAAACATACAATTGAGAAAAATTAAGAATGTCTACATATTACATGCACACCACCATGTAAATTTGAATTTTGTTGGTTTTGTGTAGGTCCTTGATCAGAGCATGGTGAAAGAACCAGTGGCCTTATTGCTTGCAATCGATATGAGACAGCAAAATAAGGAGGAGTTTATGACAAAGCTGCAGTAGAATCTGAAGAGTCATCCTTGACTCTTTATTTTCCATTTTTTTTTTGTAATTTCTTGTGGAGGATGGCCTTTGAGTTTCCTATCTAGGGAGAGTCTATAAAACTCAAGAGCTTTTCATTTGTGAGGATCTTTTTGCTATCTGGATAGTTGGGAGTACTTTGTAAAAGGGGGACGGAGACTTTGAGCTCTAGTCATCTCGTCCTTCATCATAATGCCTGGAGTGTGGTGAAATAGAACATGATTTATGTCTTGATATCTGTGACCGCGAATAGGTTTCATGGGTTGGACTTTGCCGAGACTCCCTATAAGGATCATGATAAAAGAGGTGGTTCCCTGCCATACGAGCTTTTAATGGTTTCACATCTGCATGAGTGTTCATAGTATTTCCAATGAAAAATCTGTGTTTAGCTCCAAAGTTTCTATTTGGTTTTGGCTAGAGAGGATATTAGACATGGTTACCAGATTTGATTAGATGCGCATAGATTGCTTTTCTCTTCTTTTGTACATATCTCTACCTTTGTGGCCTTATCTATGCTTTTTGCATTTTGTACGCAGTACTCTACCAGAAATCCTTGTTGAAATGTAATCTCAACAACCACAATAACTCCTCCTCCTGTTCATCCTCTAGCGCTGCAGAAAAAGGCATTGATTGCTTGAAGACTTTTGAAAAGAAATGAATTGACCTCTGCGACCTCCGTTCTCTCTCTCCATACCTATTAAAAATTCTAATTTAAATTTTCTACAGATGCAGTCATGAATGTATGGTCTCACATCACCAGCGTATGAAAGAGGCTAGATTTTGTCAAATCAAAAATGTAGTCAGTCAAGTCTTCACTTGTGTGTGTTGTTTTTTAATTAGTGTGCAAAATAGAAAATTGGGATGCTCTATTTTATCTATAATTTTAGATAGAACAGCAGCTTTGTTTTCATGCTATGTGTAATACTCTATTTCATTTTATATGTATGAGCTGGAGCTCTATATCTAAAGAAGACTATATATGTTGTTTTATTTTTCCAATGTGCAGGGCATAGCAAAGAGGCATAATACTCTGTTTTTCAGTATTCTAGTTTTGTTTTGTTATAATAGTCTTAATGTTTTATTGTTTTGAATGTATGAAAAAGAGTTGAAGCTCTATTTTTTTCTTATTGTCCTTTGCCTTTTCTTTCAAAGTGGTATCAAAGCTTGGTTATAAGTTAAGGTTTTATTAGAGCTAAGGATATCTTCAAACAGAGGTTTCAAGCAAGGATATTTCAAACAAAGTTTTCTCAAGAAGACAAAGGTTTTTCACAGTCAATAATGGCAGCAAGCACAAGCTTGACAAACCCACAAATTCCACAGTTTAATGGCAAGAATTACGACTACTGGGCAATCACTATGAAAGCTTTGTTTTGTTCTCAAGATATTTGGGAGCTTGTTGAGAATGGATTTCCAGAACCTGCAGATGCAGCAGCATACAATGCATTAACTCAAGCAGAAAAATATTTGTTGAGAGATATTAGGAAGAAGGACTCCAAAGCTCTCTTTTACATATTTCAAGCAGTGCATAAGAGCATTTTTCTAAGGATTGTAGCAGCAACAAAGTCCAAACAAGCATGGGATATTCTTAAAATAGTATATCAAGGCATGGCAAAGGTTAAGACAGCTAAGTTGCAAATGTTGAGAAGAGATTTTGAAACAATTTTCATGAAGGATTCAGATTCAATAGACACTTTCTTCACACAAGTGATGGGCTTAGTTAATCAAATCAGATCTCATGGTGAAACACTTGAAGATAGAAGGATTGTTGAAAAGATTTTAAGGAGTTTACCCACAAGGTTTGAATCCATAATTGTGACCATAGAGGAAACAAAGAACCTTTCACAGTTTTCAGTTAATGAGCTCCATGCATCTCTCATTTCACATGAACATAGACTAAGTAGGTTAGCAAACACCTCATTGGAGCATGTATTCAAGTCACAAGTTTCAATCAGCCATGGTAGAGGCAGAGGAAGATCTAATTTCAGAGGAAGAGGAAGAAATTTTTATAGAGGTGGAAGACGCAGCCCATCAAGCTCAAGTGGAAGAGGTAGCAGCCAAAATTCAAGCCCAAACCCATCTCAAAATCAACCACATGTTCAAAGGTATGACAAATCTCAAATCCAATGTCATTATTGCAAGAAGTATGGACATTATTCAAATGAGTGTAGAAAGAACTATGATTTTAGCAAACCAAATGCAAACTTTACAAAATAAAATAAAAATCAAAGTAATATGTTCATAGCATGCAATGTAGCATAAGAGAATCAAAAGCATGTATGGTTCTTAGATTCAGGTTGCAGCAATCACATGACCGGGAACCTAGAAATGTTCTTAAATTTAGATGAAAGTGTAAAATCAGATGTCACATTGGGTAATGACAACAAAGTGTCAATTATGGGTAAAGGAAACATCAACATTCTAACTAAATAGGGGGAGAAGAAGTATATTTCAGATGTGTATTTTGTGCCCGGTCTAAAACACAATCTAATGAGTATTGGACAGCTTGTTCAAAAGGGGTATAGAGTTTTCCTCAAAAATAGAGAATGCACTATTCTAGATAAATTTTCAAGTAAGAAGCTTATTGCCAAAGCCCAAATGAAAAGCAATAGAATGTTTCGCGTAAAGATTAAGCCAGATTTGAATGTGGAATATGCTCAAGCACAACCCACAATGAACCCACAAGAGGATAAAGAAGAAGTTGCAGCAGTTACACACACCCTTTTTCAAGCAGAAATAAAAGATGAAAATTGGTTGTGGCATCTAAGATTTGGGCATCTCAACTTTGTAGGTCTAAATTTGCTTCATAAGAAGAGTATGGTAAAGGGTTTGCCATTAATAGAGAAACTAGAAAGAGTATGTGAAGGATGTATTTTGGGAAAGCAACATAAAGAGACATTTCCAACTGGCAAGTCAATTAGAGCAAAGGCACCTCTAGAGATTGTGCATTCAGATTTGTGTGGACCTATGCAAACACCCTCAATTGGTGGAACCTACTACTTTTTGACTTTCATTGATGACTATTCAAGGAAAACATGGGTCTACTTCCTAAGGCAAAAGAATGAAGTGTTTGATTTCTTCTGTCAATTCAAGGCACTTGTTGAGAAGCAAAGTGGTCACTGCATCAAAGCATTGAGAATAGATAGAGGTGGTAAATACATCTCAAATGAATTTCTACATTTTTGCAAAGACCATGGGGTTCACAAGCAATTCACAACCAGGTACACACCTCAACAAAATGGGGTAGCTAAAAAGAAAAATAGAACAATCATGGAAATGGCGAGAAGCATGTTGAAAGCAAAGCATTTGTCAAATGAATATTGGGCTGAAGCTGTAGCTTGTGCAACATACATTATGAATAGATGTCCAACCAAGAGTGTGAAGAATATGATTTTTGAAGAAGCATAGACTGGAAGAAAGCATAGTGTTGCTCACATGAGAGTATTTGGATGTGTAGCATACGCACATGTGTCAGATGAGTTGAGAAGAAAATTGGACAACAAAGGAGAAAAGTGTATATTTGATGGTTATACTGATGAATCAAAGGCATACAAACTATACAATCCAATAACCAAGAAAGTTATAATCAGCAGAGATGTGCAATTCATAGAAGATGAAGCATGGAATGGAAGTTTGGAGAAAACAATCAATATTGCAGCCAACTTACCACAAGAAGATAGAGAAGTTTTTATACTAGCAGGTACTCCATCAAATGTGACTCCTTCCACACCAAATCAAGTTCATCAAAGTGGTCATCAAATGACACCATCATCAAGTGTAAGGATAGCCCCATAGATTCAAGCATCCACTCCTTCAAATGTACATCAAACACCATCTACAATTGGCAATCAGGGTGCAGGACCATCAAGTCCACATTCCACAAGTCCAAGTTCAAGTGATATGCCAAATCCTACATTGGTAAGCCTAAGGAAACAAAAAATTATAAGTTTGAGAGAGATTTATGATCAAAATGAAGGTGAGAACAATGCTGGTCTGATTTCTCTTTTTGCATTTTATTTACAAGTAGAATATCTAATTCATTATGAAGATGCAATTAAGGATGAAAAATGGGTAAATGTAATGGATGATGAAATTGATGCAATTGAAAAGAATCAAACATGGGAGCTAGTGAGTCTTCCAAAAGACAAGGATGTCATAGGAGTGAAGTGGGTTTACAAGACTAAATTAGATGCAAATGGTGATGTACAAAAACATAAAGGAAGACTAGTGGCAAAAGGATATTCACAACAGCCCAGGGTTGATTACAATGAGACATTTGCTCTAGTAGCTCGATTAGACACTGTGAGAACTATACTTGCAATAGCAGCTCAAAACAAATGGCCAGTTTACCAGATGGATGTAAAATCAACTTGTTTGAATGGCTACCTTGAAGAAGAAGTTGAAAAAGGCACTCTATGGACTCAAGCAAGCCCCAAGAGCTTAGTATAGTAGAATTGACTCTTATCTTTTGCAAAATAACTTTAATAGGTGTAGTAGTGAGCCTACATTGTATACCAAGATGAATGAGCAAGGTGAAATCATAATTGTTTTCTTGTATGTTGATGATTTGATATTCACAGGTGATTTGGCAATTGATTTGTTCAAAGGAGCTATGAAAAAGGAGTTTGAAATGACTAATTTGGGACTCATGAAGTATTTTCTTGGCATTGAGGTGAATCAAAATGATAATGGTACATTCATCTCCCAATCTAAGTATGCAAATGATATTTTAAAGAGGTTTAACATGACAAATTGCAAATCAGCTCCAACACCAACTATCACAGGATTGAAATTAAGCAAGGATGACAAAGGAGCCAACATTGATCCAACTTTGTATAAAAGACTTGTTGGCAGCCTCATGTATTTAACAGCCATAAGGCTAGACATTATGTATGTAGTTAGTCTCATTTCGAGGTTCATGGAATCTCCAAAAGTTTCTCATTGGCAAGCAGGAAAAAGAATTCTTAGATATGTGAGTAGAACAAGGAACTATGGTATTCAGTACTCAACATCAAATGAGTTCAAGCTCATAGGATATATTGATAGTGATTGTGTAGGAAGCATTGATGATATGAAGAGCACTTCTAGTTATGTTTTTCATTTTCGTACAAGTGTAATTTCATGAGCTCTAAAGAAACAACCAATTGTAACTCTTTCATCAGCTGAAGAAGAGTATGTAGCAGCCACAAGTGCATCATGTCAAATAGTTTGGATGAAAAGCATGTTGAAAGAACTCAAGCAAGAACAAGAAGAGGCAACAAAGATCTATTGTGAACTCAACTATAGCATTATCAAAGAATCCAATTTTTCACAAGAGAAGCAAACATATTGACACAAGGTATCTGTAATGTCCCCAAATTTCCTATGCCTAGGGAATAATAATTATTTTAATTATTTGTTACCTGGCAAAAAGTTGCTAAGTTTTAAGGGTAATATTAAATAGTTATATTAAAAGGTTATAAAGTGACTTATTTTAATGTCAATCAATAAAGTCACTTTATAATATTAAGTTAAGTGTTTTAGGCGGGGAAAATTAAAAGGGTCCTTTGAGAGAAGTAATACGAAGAGTCAAAAGAAAATAATATTATATTCCTCTCAAAATTTTATAAAAGGACATTGTGAGCTCATTTGGAGTATGCTTGGATTTTTTGTATTGTTACTCTGTTGGATTGAACCTGCGTGTTCTTCCTTTTTTCTACCTTCTTATGGACGGAAACCCACTCGAAGAAGATCAGTTTCGGTAGTGTGATATCTACCCTAGCTGGTAATGATGGTTTTCATTCAGGAAACCACAGAGAGCTGATTTGGAGTTGATTGGTTTCATTGAGTTTGACATTATGATTCAATTTTGTATATGGAGAATCAATTGTAGATGCTAATGTGTGGAATTTTTAATATGTTGTCCTATATTTTGATTAAGTTCATATATGGCTGTAACTTGCTGGTCCGTACCAGACAAGACAGTACGATCTGGGACAAATTTTATCAAAGAGTTTCTTTGACTTAAACTTGTGTGGGATGCATTTTGTATGCTAGGCGTTCCTTTTCATCACCTTTAATATGGGTTTTGTTTAGAAAACAAATTGCTATGAAGGATTCCTACTATTCCTTTGCCGTACATGTTGAAGTGATAGTTGGAAGATCAGGAAATTATTGTCTAAGTATTAGCCTCCTTTGATGTTTGTAGATTGATTGTTATGCTTAGACAATAATTTTAATGTGGTTCTTGCAAAGAATCTTTGATAGAATTCAAATGTCATGAGACATCCGTACTATCAAGCCGTACGGTAATATGAAGGAAAGATTTTGGTCAGAAATTAATAGTGATAAGTGTTGGATCTTGTATTGTTGTAATGTCATTGTGATGGAACTAGAATCATTTTAAGATTAGTCTGAGGTGTTTTGGTTGAGAAATCCATTTTCTGGGAGCTACCGTACCATACCCAAGCCGTACACTGTAGATAAGAGTCGATGCATGTGGAAAAAGTTTGGTGGACTCTTTGCAATTGTTGTTGATTTCAATCTGTTTGCATGGCATAGACGCCACTATTAAGAGTGGTTTGAAGACTTCCCATGCAGATTTCTAATTTCTGGAATAGCCGCACTAGTATTGGCTGTACGGCCCAGTTCAGGAAGGATATATTGCTGTGTGTTATTTCAATCATGTTACTAGTGATCTGACTACTCAGAACTCTTAGTTTGGATAGTATAATGAGTTTGGGAGTGATTTGCAAGTGGATCAGATAAGTGTTTGTAAATTTGTGATTTCAGACCATCTATATGACAGCCGTACATGTTCATATTAGCTACTAAGTAGATGTCAGTGCATCAGTCAGTTCATATCAGAAAAATAAATCAGAATCAGCTAATTGATGATTTGTTTGTCAATTACAATGCAGGGCCTTATAACTATTTGATGATCAGACTTAAGCAGATGCTGGGCAGTGCCAAGATTGCCTTACAGTGCAGTACAGAGGCAGAAATGATACTCAGATCAGAACAGTAATGAAAGTAGAGTGTTGTCAGCATTTGCAAGTTAGATGTGTCTCTATTATGCATGTTGTGCAGGGTAACTCCACATGACCCCTCAATCTCCAAGTTGCTAAGTACATGTCTAATTCTATAGTTCGGATTATTGAGTTGTGATTATTATGAACATTGTAACTACTTTGTATATGCAAATCTACATAATGACCCCTAGATGGTTTATCGCCAGTGTGGAGTAACTGAACTCTTTATTTGCTTCTACCCACTGGAATGGTGGCGAATAGCCACTGAATAAGTGGATGATTTACATTTTTCTTTCTTGCTCTCATACCCACTAAAGGTGGTGAATCCCCACAACATTGTGGATGCCTGCATCAAGCAGATGAATGTTAATTGTTGCACAATATCATGTTTGTAATCCAAAGCACAGTATGCTCTCACCTCGCCCAGTTGGGATCTTGGTGATCAGAAGTGCGGAGGAGTTTAAGTTGTGCTAACATTGTTTATCATTGTATACTTTGAAAAAATTTAGGGGTAGTATCTTACAGTGGTATCAGAGCTCTCAGGGATCCTGTCAGCCTGTGGGTAACTGATCTTGTTGCAGTTTGTCAAAGCCAGATCAGATTTTCAGTTGGGCAACATGGCTTTTGTTTGTGACCCATTGAAAGTTTTGTTGAAATTAGTGGAGCAAAACCAGTTTTCCATTGAAGAGGGATTTGAAAGATGGTGCAAAGAACAAGAAGCCATCTCAGATTTACAAGAGAAGCCGAACATTGTTGGTAGGAGATTGGAACATTTACCTCTGTCTAAAGAAGTTCTTCTTAGAAATTTGGATGAAGCAGAGGGTTGTCTATGTAAGGTTGACCAATCACCTTCTCAGGCAGTGCGTAAAGCTTTGGCTCCTTTGGTGTGTATGTTGGTCAAGCCAGAGTTGATGAGACATCATGACGAAGAGATAAGTCTTGCAGTTGTCACTTGCATTAGTGAAGTTGCAAGGATTTCAGCTCCTAAGGCACCCTATGATGATACTATGAAATTCATATTTCAGCTGATGGTGAAGAGTTTCCAAGGGCTGCATGATGTAAAAAGTCCTACCTTTGGTCAAAGGGTGAAAATCTTGGAAATTATGGCAAAGATTAAGTTAAGTTATTTGATGATTGATTTAAGGTGCAATGAATTGATCCTCATGATGTTTGAATACTTCATTTCTGGAATCAAGAAACATCATTCAGATAAGGTTAAAAAGAGCATGCTCAGCATCATGTCCTTGATTTTAGATGAAGGAGATGAGGTTTGCCCACAGTTGCAATCAGATTTGTTGGTCATTTGGAGGAAAGAACAACATGTATCCTTTGCAGCATATGATTTCACATCCAAACTAATGGAGCTGAAGATTGAGAAGTTCAAGGATCAGCTGACTGTAAAAGAGTTAATCTCTTTTGGTATACAAGTTCCTCATTCTCTGCAAATGGATAGCATGTCATTATCAAATAAATTAGTTGAGTGGGATGATGAGTCTTCATGTGGAGTAATGGATATTCACAAAGCTGAAAGTCCTATGGCAAGTACAGTGGAAGTATGTTGGAGTTTCTTTGATGAAGTCAATGAAGACCTGAAAGCTGAAAGAATGGACTTTGCAAGTCCTAAATTTGATGAGGAGCTTAATGACTATGAGGATGCCAATTCTCTAGAAACAGAAGTAAGAATGATTGATGGGATGTTAGAAGGAAAATTATCGAGGGACCCTAAGATTGTTGCAGCTGAGTGTCTTGAAGGGTTTGAAAAAAGTAGAGTTGCAGCAGTTGAGGAATTTGAAGCTGCTGAAACTTTTGGGACAGCACTAAACATGGATCATCAATATCAATCTAGTAATAGCAATTCCAATTTTGAGTGGGATTTTCCCATACAAGAACAACAGTTTGACTTCTCAGATGACTCAGAAGAAGAGCATATTAATGATATGGGTAGCAATGGAATGGATTCTTTGGATGATAATATTGCTTCTTCACCAACACATGATGAAAAATCAGACTATGGCAGCCAAGGACAGTTGGAACAAAAGTCCTTAGTTTGGGAAGTCTTGCTAGATCAAATGATGGTGAAGGAAGATACAATAATTCACGCATTGTCAAGATTGGATAGCATTCACAAACACCTAGAAGACCTCATTTGGATAGCCCAAAAAGAGGAAAGACAAAAAGGAATGGGACATGGTATCTTTCATACACATTTACATCCTTTCAAAGAAGCTTTGGAGTTGATAAAAGAAGACTATTTACGATTGGTTGGAGATAGAGATAGAGCTATCCAATTTGTGAAAGATCAAGATAGAGAGATTGCTGATCTTTGTCTACTTTTGAATAGGCATAATCACACCTTGCATAATTCAGAAAATCAGTCCTTTATAACAGCTATTCCTAGGCTACAAATTGACAAGGCAAATGGAGTAGGAATTGAACAAGTTGAGGAGAGGATTGAAGAATCACATATTAAGGAACCTTACAAGCTTATGACATTCAGTGATGAAGACTTATTTGACACACTTCCCACCCAAATCATTGGGGAAGAAGATGAGACAAATCAAGACTTGATGGTGTTGGAGGACAACAATGTAGGCATTAAAGAGGATTCCAAAGTTCTGAATTGGGACAGCGATATTATTCCTCATTCTTATGAGATTGTGACTCTTACACTTGGAGAAAAGAAGGAAGAAGAGTCTGCTAGTGTTGGCACTCAAAGTACAAGTGTTGAATATGAAAATTTCAAAGATGATGCTCTTGGGAAGCTTGAAGACATGGCACAAGAATATGACAGGTATTCTGAATTTTATAACAACAGTCATATTCTTTCAACCCATCATGAGGTAACAAGCTCACATAAGGATGATAGTACCATAGAGTTTCCTATCGATGGCTCTCATAAATGGGGTGTTACAAATGGAATTTGTGAGGTGAATTCAAGTCATAAGAATTCTGATTTTGTATATCAGACTCGGGATGATGTTGAAACGACACAAATTTGGTGTGATATATGGTCACAATGGGCCAAGGAGGCTAAGCTGGTAGCTGCCCATGCAAGATTGCATCTTCAGCAAGTCAAAGAACAAGTTCACCATTTAGATCAAGCAAGACAACAAGGGAAGGCTTATCTTAGATCTCTTTTTCTCAGGAATGATGCTGAATATGTTATGAACAAGTCTCTTATGACAGCCAAACCCAATGAACAAATGAGTTCATATGAATCAAAAATTTCATTAATTGATCATTTGGATGGTTTAGTGAAGACCTCAAACAAGATGGAACAATGGATAGATGAGGATAATTCTGAAGTTTCAGTTGATGTTGGTCATTTGTTTGATAATGTTGATGATCATATTGATGACACCCCTAGTGGACCAGCTATTCAGGAGTTATCTTTGGTGGGAGTTGAAGCCATCCATAACTCGTCTTTGGTTATGTCACCAATTAATTATGATCTGGCAGCTGTTTATTTGCTGATTGGTGACTTCATTTTCTTTGATTCGTCATGGGTAAGTAGCTGTATTATTTGGAATCCCATTGCACTTTCAAATTTTTCATGGTCTACACCAGCTATTCAGTTGCTTGGGAGTGTGTGGAGGCATGTTTATTTGATGGACATTGAGGATTGGATGGATCTCCTTGGTATGTATGGGCATGTTGACACCCATGATTTTATTTTTGTTGCTGGCCTAAGTTACTACAGCGGCAATTGGTGGCTTATAAAGTTGCTCTATGTGCATACGGAAATTGATTTTCATATCTTTTTGATGGTCTACTCATACGAATGGTTGATATATGATGATTGGGTCAGGATAGATATCTACTATTTTTATAGCCGGATGGACAGGTTGATATGGGATCCAGGTGGATGGTGGTCAGAGCGGTTAGTTTCCACTCTGGCATCAGGTGCTATGGCAGCTCGGTGGATTGCAGTTGCGGATTGCTTGAGGACAAGCAATCTTTGGGAAGGGAGGACTGTAATGTCCCCAAATTTCCTATGCCTAGGGAATAATAATTATTTTAATTATTTAATGTTACCTGGCAAAAAGTTGCTAAGTTTTAAGGGTAATATTAAATAATTATATTAAAAGGTTATAAAGTGACTTATTTTAATGTCAATCAATAAAGTCACTTTATAATATTAAGTTAAGTGTTTTAGGCGGGGAAAATTAAAAGGGTCCTTTGAGAGAAGTAATACGAAGAGTCAAAAGAAAATAATATTATATTCCTCTCAAAATTTTATAAAAGGACATTGTGAGCTCATTTGGAGTATGCTTGGATTTTTTGTATTGTTACTCTGTTGGATTGAACCTGCGTGTTCTTCCTTTTTTCTACCTTCTTGTGGACGGAAACCCACTCGAAGAAGATCAGTTTCGGTAGTGTGATATCTACCCTAGCTGGTAATGATGGTTTTCATTCAGGAAACCACAGAGAGCTGATTTGGAATTGATTGGTTTCATTGAGTTTGACATTATGATTCAATTTTGTATATGGAGAATCAATTGTAGATGCTAATGTGTGGAATTTTTAATATGTTGTCCTATATTTTGATTAAGTTCATATATGGCTGTAACTTGCTGGTCCGTACCAGACAAGACAGTACGATCTGGGACAAATTTTATTGAAGAGTTTCTTTGACTTAAACTTGTGTGGGATGCATTTTGTATGCTAGGCGTTCCTTTTCATCACCTTTAATATGGGTTTTGTTTAGAAAACAAATTGCTATGAAGGATTCCTACTATTCCTTTGCCGTACATGTTGAAGTGATAGTTGGAAGATCAGGAAATTATTGTCTAAGTATTAGCCTCCTTTGATGTTTGTAGATTGATTGTTATGCTTAGACAATAATTTTAATGTGGTTCTTGCAAAGAATCTTTGATAGAATTCAAATGTCATGAGACATCCGTACTATCAAGCCGTACGGTAATATGAAGGAAAGATTTTGGTCAGAAATTAATAGTGATAAGTGTTGGATCTTGTATTGTTGTAATGTCATTGTGATGGAACTAGAATCATTTTAAGATTAGTCTGAGGTGTTTTGGTTGAGAAATCCATTTTCTGGGAGCTACCGTACCATACCCAAGCCGTACACTGTAGATAAGAGTCGATGCATGTGGAAAAAGTTTGGTGGACTCTTTGCAATTGTTGTTGATTTCAATCTGTTTGCATGGCATAGACGCCACTATTAAGAGTGGTTTGAAGACTTCCCATGCAGATTTCTAATTTCTGGAATAGCCGCACTAGTATTGGCTGTACGGCCCAGTTCAGGAAGGATATATTGCTGTGTGTTATTTCAATCATGTTACTAGTGATCTGACTACTCAGAACTCTTAGATTGGATAGTATAATGAGTTTGGGAGTGATTTGCAAGTGGATCAGATAAGTGTTTGCAAATTTGTGATTTCAGACCATCTATATGACAGCCGTACATGTTCATATTAGCTGCTAAGTAGATGTCAGTGCATCAGTCAGTTCATATCAGAAAAATAAATCAGAATCAGCTAATTGATGATTTGTTTGTCAATTATAATGCAGGGCCTTATAACTATTTGATGATCAGACTTAAGCAGATGCTGGGCAGTCCCAAGATTGCCTTACAGTGCAGTACAGAGGCAGAAATGATACTCAGATCAGAACAGTAATGAAAGTAGAGTGTTGTCAGCATTTGCAAGTTAGATGTGTGTCTCTATTATGCATGTTGTGCAGGGTAACTCCACATGACCCCTCAATCTCCAAGTTGCTAAGTACATGTCTAATTCTATAGTTCGGATTATTGAGTTGTGATTATTATGAACATTGTAACTACTTTGTATATGCAAATCTACATAATGACCCCTAGATGGTTTATCGCCAGTGTGGAGTAACTGAACTCTTTATTTGCTTCTACCCACTGGAATGGTGGCGAATAGCCACTGAATAAGTGGATGATTTACATTTTTCTTTCTTGCTCTCATACCCACTAAAGGTGGTGAATCCCCACAACATTGTGGATGCCTGCATCAAGCAGATGAATGTTAATTGTTGCACAATATCATGTTTGTAATCCAAAGCACAGTATGCTCTCACCTCGCCCAGTTGGGATCTTGGTGATCAGAAGTGTGGAGGAGTTTAAGTTGTGCTAACATTGTTTATCATTGTATACTTTGAAAAAATTTAGGGGTAGTATCTTACAGTATCACTTCATTAGAGAACTAATCAACAATGGAGAAATATTTTTAGAATTTTGTAGGTCTAAAGATCAGTATGCAGATATCTTCACCAAGCCATTAGGAAAAGAAAGCTTTGAGTATCTAAGAGATCATTTGGGAGCTCGAGATGGTGGTAGTTGTGATTAAGGGGGAGTTTCAAAATGTAATCTCAACAATAACTCCTCCTCTTGTTCATCCTCTAGCGCTACAGAAAAAGGCATTGATTGCTTGAAGACTTTTGAAAAGAAATGAATTGACCTCTACTACCTCTGTTCTGCTCTCTCCATACCTATTAAAAGTTCTCATTTAAATTTTCTACAGATGCTGTCATGAATGTATGGGCTCCCATCACCAACATATGAAAGAGGCTAGATTTTGTCAAATCAAAAATGCAGTCAGTCAAGTCTTTACTTGTGTGTGTGTTGTTTTTTAATTAGTGTGCAACATAGAAAATTGGGATGCTCTATTTTATTTGTAATTTTACAAAGAGTAGCAGCTTTGTTTTCATGCTATGTGTAATACTCTATTTCATTTTATATGTATGAGCTGGAGCTCTATATCTAAAGAAGACTATATATGCTATTTTATTTTTCCAGTGTGCAAGGCATAGCAAAGAGGTATAATACTCTATTTTTTAGTATTCTATTTTTGTTTTGTTACATCAGTCTTAATGTTTTATTGTTTTGAATGTATAAAAAAGAGTTGAAGCTTTGTTTTCTTCTTATTGTCCTCTGCCTTTTCTTTCCATCATGCTTCCACTGCATGAAAGTTTCTATAGCCATTTCAACAAATCTATTTCATGTATATCTTGAGCTCATTATTTCATGATTTACATTTTTTTTTTTAAACTCTTTGTCTAACTTTAGACATGTTGCGGCTTTTAATAGGTTGTCACTTTGCATGTGCATCCTTTCAAAAACGTTTCAACTATAATATTTGACAAAATAAATTGCATTTGCATGAAAGTTTCTAAAGTTCCTCAACCAATCTGTTTCGAGCATATCTGCCGTCATAGTTTAAATTTGAAACGCTCCTTTTTTTTTATTAATGTGTGGTCTCCAAGCCAAGAATCCGCTAACAAGGAATAGATGGAATTTGAACTTATACCTGTCAATTCACACTTGCTTGGAAGTTTCGATCCCTTTCAACAAAACCATCTTGTACATATTTTGCAATCCTTGCAACAACTTGCATGATTTATCTATGCATTCGGATTTTACATGCATATTTTTCCATCAAGGCACTTCATATTCTCAAACCTAAATGTTGTCATGAAGCTTCCGTTATGTTGTTGATTTTTGGTATGAGCTAGAAATGATGGCAAAGGTGGCTGTTACAAATACTAATTGCATTTGCTTTCAGGCCTAGAATTTGATGGTCTATATGACCGTTTTTAGCATTTTAGACCCTATAACTTGACTTGCTAAATTTTTACATAACCATATATATGACACTTTAAATTATTCGTAAACCGTAAAATTTTATTATAGGATAATATAATATAAGATTCTTATTTATAATATATATTATTTTATAATAATTTGTCATAGAAATATAAGTGATATTTTCTTTTATAATGTTTATTTTAACATCTTTTAAAATTGATATAAAGATATATATTAAATTAGAATATTTTCAAATAATGTTTATTTTCAATAAATTTTAAAAATTAATTTAGAAATATAAATTTTAGAAATAAATCTTTGCTTTGTTTTATTGTTTTTTATTTTTTAAAATCAATTTAGAAACTAATATTTGCTTTGTGTATAGTTATTGTTTATTTTTAAAAATCAATTTAGAAACAAATATTTGCTTTGTCTATACTTGTTAATATGTTATTCATTGTTTATTATATAAGTAATAAGTACAACTTTACAAATTACAATTACACATATTAAGAAGAGCTATAATTAAGAGTTGATTTACAAATAGAAGGATAAAAAAGAATTGTTGCTACTTCCTCCATTGTCAATCCATTTGTTAAGGTCACCTTTTTATCAGTGCACCAAGATGCCTACGTTAGAGCCAAATCGGAAATGTCAACTGGACAAGTCAATTCCTAAGCATAGTGTGGTCGATTGAAAGTTCTCTCAAAGTTCAAAAGGAGGGTAAGTTGGTTTGTGGAGTGGATGGGCTGCTCTTATTGTTTGAAACTTATTGCTTTTAATCTTCTTGAAATTTCGTTTGAATGATTGCAATTTGCAAGTGGGAATTGTATTGGAGTGTTTGCTTCAAGAAAAAAAAAATCTTTCGTGTTTCTTTTCAATTTATAGTTATTGATTGTTTTAGGACTTCAATTTACACAATAGAAATGAATTTATATGCCTTTATGTCCCTTTTGATAGCATTCAATGTCCACAAAAAAAAAAAAAAAAAACATTCTACCTTGAAATGACAATTGGTGGCTATAATTTTTTATGGCATTTTCATCTTTTCAGTTGCTGAAATAGTTGGGAGATGTTGGTCTTGTTGTTTGTAGTTTTTTTTGTGACTGTGTTGTTGATTACTATTTTTTTCGTAGTCTTTAGACTATTTTTTGTAAATTGCATTCTTTTAAAATAAAAAAAAATCACTCAACATTTTTTTGACAACTTATAATTTTCATAAAACATCAATTGAAAGGTAGTTAAATGACCAAACCGTCATAAAAAAAATTATATGACAGGCAGGGGTGACCATCAAATTACAGGCCTGTTTGTTTTGAATGTTTCTAAAACTTTTTCTTATAAAAGAAAATAGAAAATAAACAGATAGAATCACAATAGCAAAAGTAAATAAACAAAACAAAACACAGGGAGATAATTGACACATTTTTAACGTGGACAACACTGCTTCAACATCACAACTATATATATACACCTACAACAATTACACTCCACTCCCTTAATATCTAATAATAGCCAACATGCAACATGCACACCACCAGATGCAGCAGCAAAGTAACCGCAGAGTTGGCAAAGTAAACGAAGAGTGGAAGAGTGGCTGTAACGGTTGGGCTTCACCACCCAACATTTCTTAAGATAATATCTCTTTGTGAAGTGACGACCTTTAATGCTTTCGCTGTTTACAGGCATGATGACTCGGGCACTCTCAACAATAATATCTTCCACATCGTATTTGCAGAAGTTTCAAGCTTCTTCGGCAAATCTGTTTCATGCATATCTGCAGTGATTTATAACATAAGATATTATCCCTTCTCCCAGCAAGGCCGCGTCCTTGTAAATGAATTTTCAATTTGCATGCACGTTATATCAACTTTGAGCACTTCAACTTTATTATCTGACAGAGACTTCAACGATTTTCCAAGGCATCAAATATTGTTTGCATTTGCTTGAAGATCTTTGAATCTTTTCAATGAATCTGCCTTGTCTACAGATTGTCAGGTGGCTACACTGACCATAGTGGAAGAAACATAATTCAAATAAGTGACAGAGCTCAGCATGGTAGCCTTCTTGGCATGGCTCTGCATGTCAACATCTGTAAATGTTGCAAATCCCAACATTACGTCCAGATCATCCCAACTCTAGCACCCAAATTTCCTTCTATTCTCAATTGTATGTAGTGTGCTTATAACTAAGCATGGTTGCACATAGCTATAAGATGTAGAAGCATTGGAGTGTTGCCACGTATACCATCAGACATCATGTCCATGCAACGGAACACCCTGGTAGAAACTGCTGACACGGCCCAAGCTAAGGCAGCTGGTGAATCAATGGAATGTATTGCAAGTGTTTTTCTTTTGAATGAATCATATCTGAAAAATTCTAGATAGATACTTTCCCTTCAAAATCCTTCAATTCGAAGTTGCAGAAAGCCTTGGCAAGTGTAGTTTTTCTTTGGCCTGTTATTCCATAATGTCCTTGTGTATTCCATATTCCCATCTTTACTTAGAAATTTAGACATATGGCCTTTCATCCATGACTATACGCATCCTTTTTGTATAGATAGATTCCTGCATATTTTCTTGAATGTACATAGAAGATAACTCCAAGAAACTATTATTTGAAACTAGGGACTGAATTATAATCTGCTACGATAGGCCAATATCATGCAACAATTATGAACCATGGGAGTTCAACAATGAGAACTCAAACAAACAGATGGAAGAATGATTTCCTGTGCAACTTGAGGAGACAAGCAATGCATATAAGTTTTGTTTTTGACAATAGTGAAAATGGGCAAAATTTTAAAAATTTTCATGCTTAAAATTTTTGGGTAACAAACTGCAAACAATTCTATCACAGCCAAGGCTTTGGAACATGAATCCGCTAAATCCATCTTGCCTCAGCTGACACAATCTTCATTCCTTATTGATTCCTTCTTAAGGAAATACAAGTTGTGCATTACACTTGCTAGCAAATTTAGGGGTTCCCATACACGAGGGGTGTTTGATAACAACAATTTATGGAACTTTTTCAATAATATTAACAATATCTAAGGGGCTGAGGAGGGAATTTGATAGTTGGAGTGCCATCTCAACTAGAGATTTTAGAGTGTACCTTCCTCCCACCTTACCTTTTCCAAGCTCACTTGGATTTAATCTTAGTAGGAGATCAAAGAGGATTATTTTGAAATAGAACCATCAAGAGAGGATACATTATTGTGGTGGCTATAGTCACAATTGGGGACGGGGGAGGTGTTAGTGCCTGAATTGACTGACAGTTTTTGAGCAATTTTCATGCAGGCACCTTCCTTAAAAATGTTCTAAGTGTTGGGCCTCCTCAGCATTTTTCAGCTGCAGCATCTTATTTTCTTCGAGGAGGAAGTCATCATCATCATGTTTTCTTCGATGGTGGTCAGCATCATCATGTTTTCTGTCAACCGGTTTTTCATCAGGATCATCATGTTTCAATATCGGGTGATGTTTGGATATCATCCCGATCCTGCTGATGAGCTACAGTGTGCCTTAATTTTCTTGCGGAGGGTGATTTTTCAAATATCCGGTGATCTTCCAGTTATCACCCTGCCCTTATATGATGATGATGTTACCCCGATCTTCCGAGGGGGTTATTTTCTGAGTTGTTCGACCCGACTTGTTTTTTCTTAAGGGTCGTCATCATCATGATCATATTTCCAGTTATCGCCGTGTTGCTTGCGAGGGTCATCATATTTTCTGCCTGCATGATCTTTCGCGGGGTGATATTTTAACATCGGGTGATCTTTGTTAAGATCATCCTGATGATGTTGCTGTAAAGTTCTAAGTGCGACCCGATATTCATCGTGGTCATCATATTTTGAACGTCAGGATGATCTTAGTCAATATCATCCTGATGTTGTTGTATCACTTCATGTTCGTTGTTTTATCACCCTGATGATGCTGACGTCATTCTTATGTCAGGGTGATATCTATTTCTCTGCCTATCTGCATCATGATATTTCCGAAGGAGAGGGAGATATCCGCCTGTCGGCTTCGTGCATTATCTAGTGGGGGGTGATCTTTTCAAATATCTGGCATATTCCATCACCCCGATCTTATAGTGGAGCTACAGTGCAGCATGATATTTGTGCATCAGGATGATATTTCCAAATATCCGGCTATCTTCCGAATATCATCCTGATGCCGACATGTGGTGGTGACGTCGTCAAGGTCCGGGGGGTCATATTTCTAACATTACTCATCTTATGAAGATCCCCCAATGTTGCGAATATGATGATGACGTCATCCGGATATGAGGAGGTGCGCAGTAGGCAAATATGCTGATGACATCAACAGGATATGACGATGACGTCATCAGGATGTTCATCGGCCAGACTTTTGGTATCGGCTAAGCAGGAGGATCTTCCTCCGATGGATCAGGTTGTGCTGATGAAGGTGATTATCATGCAGGTGATATTGCGATGATGATGCTGACGTCAGGGTGATTTTTCAAGCAACAGGATATCATGCTGTTGGAGGATGATGATGAAGTCTTATACTAGTGTCGTCAGGAGCAAAAGCACCGACATCATATATGCTCATGACCTAGTATATAAAGTGCTAAAGAGGTCGCCGCGAGGTGCATGTGGGATAATTGATATCCTGCATATTTTGAAATATCATGACGATGAATCTTGGCGGGAAATGGTTGCGATGCACAGTTGATGTTTTTCCCAAGGCCGCGGGTTGGTGCGCCATTAATGGCGAAGGTTGCAGAGGTGTGGACGGATCTGGTACCCGATTGAAGATGTACATCAATGGACAGTGGCGCAGGGCTCGAGGTTTCTTCCTGTCTCCTCCCCTACCTACTGCATTCATGTTTGGGCGCTAATCTGGTAATGCGTTGAGCGCCATTTTTCTGATACTGTGTATCTGGCAGGATTTTTGGTCAACCATGTAATTAATTGCTGTGGTACACTACCTGGCTGTTATAAGCAGGAAGTGTTACTCATTTTAGGTTGTTGAAAACTGGACATTTTAGCTCTGTAATAAGATACAACTAGTTTTGGTTGCTCTGTGTAGCAAAACTTGTGAGTTTATGTATCTCCTGTTGTACGTTTTGGCATGAATCCACTGATTTCATGGTTAATCTTATATGAATAATGCTAGGTTTGCATGTGTTATGCTGATTCTGTCTCCAGTTTTGCATGTATCTTTCTTCTTGCAATAGGGATGCCATAAGTATCGACAGCTTAACACTCTGTATTGGGAGATATCTGTAAGGCAAGTATCATGTGTATCCCCCTGAAATCCAATTTTAGCTATTCATACTGATCATTCACAGGTGTATGTCTACCGACTCCAAGCCCTGGATAGGCACCAATCTAGCTCTGTGTTGAGGTTATACACCAGGTCCAGGTTTGCATCCAAACACCATTTCAAACCATCTCATCCTTCCACCTGTTAGTTGTAGGATTAGAAGTAGGAACCCCTGCATGCTCTCATACCTAACCAGACATATATGTCCAAGAACATTGCCCACCTTGTGATCTATCATACAGATCTTGGTCCATACATGAGAGTATTATGCCTGTTGTTGTCAAGTTAGATCTTTCTATCTTTGAGCTAGTCAAGGTTACATCTTGAGTTATAGGGATACCCCCCTTGGTGTGGCAGAACCAGAAGTGAAGGGGAGGAGCTCACGCAACCTCCTGTATTAGTTGGCTGAATCTGCCTGTGCATTAGAAGTGGCAAACCCTAATGCTGATTCAGAAGAAAAAGTCAACAAAATGGTGACTCTGCTGGGGACTGAGAAGTAAAAGTACTATCTACTCATCTCCAGTAATATATCTGTGACCCATCCGAGTCACCAACAAAATGGCGACTCTGCTGGGGAGAAAATTGATGAAAAAGTGTTATATCTTGTGGCCCATCTGAGTCACCAACAAAATGATGCTCTGCTGGTGGAATGAACCTGGAAAAGTAGCTTTCAGCTATTGAAAATTTTGTCCTCTCTGGAGAGGTGGCGACTCTGCAAAAGATCTGAATGCACATGAAAGATGGATGTATGTGATGTGACAAAAATGTGTTGTTCATTTTTCTGCATCTGTATGAGAAAAGGTACCTTGTTCCTTCCCCTTTATATTTGCTGTTTTGCTGCATAAGTTAGATGCCAGGGGAAGCCTTAGGTCTTAGACAGACAAAGGATGTCTAAGAGTAAGATTTTTATGAATCCAAGTATGAATTATCCCATACTCAGTGGTGAAATGTCGAATAAAAGAATAGAAGAGATAAGAAATAGGTTGATATTCTTAGAGGCTGAGCAGGCCCAGTTAAAAAGCAGTAACCCTGTTGTGTCTGCCAGTCAGAAGGCTAAACCTCTTCTCAGCCCTTTTGATCATTTGTATGACCAACTGGATTTGTCATGGGTGGATTATAAAGTAGAAACTATGCTTGCTAGGATATACTGTCAGATGCCTAGATTTAGTGGTCACAATGTATGTGATGGGAATGCACATATCCAAAATTTTCACAGTTTTATGGGAAAATATTCATTCAGAGATGAGGATATGTGGATGAGGTTTTTTGTTAGGTCCTTTGATGCAAAAGCAAAAGACTGGTATTTGAGCTTTCCAAAGAAATCCTTTGCCTGTTGGGATGAGCTTGCTGACTGTTTCAAGGAAGAATTTGCAAAAGAACCGGCTGATCTTGTTGCAGAATTGATGAGAATCAGAAAACAAGATGAAGAGCCATGTGTTGATTTCAGTCATAGGTTTGCAATAGCCCTTTCACAGATCCCAGAAGTCTTCAGACCTGATATTTCAGCCTGTGTTGGCATATTCTTTGAAGCTTTTGAGGAGGGCTTTAGTGCAATACTGAGGGATTTCAAGGTGACAAGTATGCAGATGGCATACAGGTTCATAGAAAAGATAGAAAAAATCAGAAATGTGTACCTGCTGAAACCCCTATCCCCAGGCCTTGGTGTGAAAAATCGTTGTGAAGCTGCAAATGACCAAATAATTAAGGCATCATGTGAAGATGAAAAGATGAATATTGAAGGTGCTAGTGAAAGGACTAATGAGGATTCCCATTGCAATGATGAGGCATCTGACCATGAAAACAATAACGAGGTTGTGGACAGCAATGAACAACTTTTGGAATGGACCTATGGAGATAATTGTGAGTATTGTACTCAAGACAGAGAAGATATAAGCAAACAGAGAAACAGTCCTATGTGTGACCCATTGACTTCTTTTCAAACACATTGGGATCGTGAAGAGCAGTCAGAGATTGAAACAAGTGCTGGTTCAGAGCATGATTGTTTTTCATTTGATGGCTGTTTTGCTTATGACACACAAGCTGATACTCATCCACAAAGGGAATCCATTGGTGATGAAGATGCATGTTCTGCTGCCCATGAACAAATGGCATACTATGATCAAGCTGATGTACCTGGATCACCCATCTTTGACACATATGGTGATGAGGATTTATTTGAGTATGGTGAGGATCTAGACATTGTTTTTGGTTTGGATTTTGTTTCTCATCCTGATGAAAGAGGAAACAACATACATCAGGTAAGTGACTGTGAAAATGTGCCTGATTTGAAAGAGATGCCAGAGCCTGATCTTTTCCAGCCTGGTGCTGCTGATTGTTGTGTACATGATGTGCACAATTGTGATTTTGAAAGCTTTTCTTTTGATGTGCCAGCATATAATACAATGAGCCCTGATCTTCCTAGTTGTGTGGTGGACTCTGAGTGTTTCCTATTTGCAGTCTAGCTAGGAGATCATGTTGCAATGCATGATGATGATACAGATGATAACCTGTGTTCTATACCATTTGAGCATGCATTGCCTGATACATTCTGCACCCACATGTCACATGATGTTGAAGGTTATCTGCACAGGGGTGATAATGACAAGCCAAATCAGAGGGTTGAATATGCAGATGACAAGATTTGTTTGTGGGTGGATCTCTGTAGTATCTCCAAGCTTGACCCAGTGCATGCAGATGAAAACAAGATATTTGACAAAGGGAGATACATGTTTTTTCTTTTCTTGGTGGCCTTAGGCCGTCAAGTGTGTTTGGTGATGCAGGTCGGTACAGTATTTGACTCTGTGCCCAATGGATAAGGGACTGGTCTGCATCCCAGAGATCTGGGGTTCTCGCTGCAGTCTTGCACCTGCACGTCCCCAGACAGAGCCAGTGTTAGTGCCTGAATTGACTGACAGTTTTTGAGCAATTTTCATGCAGGCACCTTCCTTAAAAATGTTCTAAGTGTTGGGCTTCCTCAGCATTTTTCAGCTATAGCATCTTATTTTCTTCGAGGAGGAAGTCATCATCATCATGTTTTCTTCGATGGTGGTCAGCATCATCATGTTTTTTATCAACCGGTTTTTCATCAGGATCATCATGTTTCAATATCGGGTGATGTTTGGATATCATCCCGATCCTACTGATGAGCTACAGTGTGCCTTAATTTTCTTGCGGAGGGTGATTTTTCAAATATCCGGTGATCTTCCAGTTATCACCCTGCCCTTATATGATGATGATGTTACCCCGATCTTCCGAGGGGGTTATTTTCTGAGTTGTTCGACCTGACTTGTTTTTTCTTAAGGGTCGTCATCATCATGATCATATTTCCAGTTATCGCCGTGTTGCTTGCGAGGGTCATCATATTTTCTGCCTGCATGATCTTTCGCGGGGTGATATTTTAACATCGGGTGATCTTTGTTAAGACCATCCTGATGATGTTGCTGTAAAGTTCTAAGTGCGACCCGATATTCATCGTGGTCATCATATTTTGAACGTCAGGATGATCTTAGTCAATATCATCCTGATGTTGTTGTATCACTTCATGTTCGTTGTTTTATCACCCTGATGATGCTGATGTCATTCTTATGTCAGGGTGATATCTATTTCTCTGCCTATCTGCATCATGATATTTCTGAAGGAGAGGGAGATATCCGCCTGTCGGCTTCGTGCATTATCTAGTGGGGGGTGATCTTTTCAAATATCTGGCATATTCCATCACCCCGATCTTATAGTGGAGCTACAGTGCAGCATGATATTTGTGCATCAGGATGATATTTCCAAATATCCGGCTATCTTCCGAATATCATCCTGATGCCGACATGTGGTGGTGACGTCGTCAAGGTCCGGGGGGTCATATTTCTAACATTACTCATCTTATGAAGATCCCCCAATGTTGCGAATATGATGATGATGTCATCCAGATATGAGGAGGTGCACAGTAGGCAGATATGCTGATGACATCAGCAGGATATGACGATGACGTCATCAGGATGTTCATCGGCCAGACTTTTGGTATCGGCTAAGCAGGAGGATCTTCCTCCGATGGATCAGGTTGTGCCGATGAAGGCGATTATCATGCAGGTGATATTGCGATGATGATGCTGACGTCAGGGTGATTTTTCAAGCAACAGGATATCATGCTGTTGGAGGATGATGATGAAGTCTTATACTAGTGTCGTCAGGAGCAAAAGCACCGACATCATATATGCTCATGACCTAGTATATAAAGTGTTAAAGAGGTCACCGCGGGGTGCATGTGGGATAATTGATATCCTGCATATTTTGAAATATCATGACGATGAATCTTGGCGGGAAATGGTTGCGATGCACAGTTGATGTTTTTCCCAAGGCCGCGGGTTGGTGTGCCATTAATGGCGAAGGTTGCAGAGGTGTGGACGGATCTGGTACCCGATTGAAGATGTACATCAACGGACAGTGGCGCAAGGCTCGAGGTTTCTTCCTGTCTCCTTCCCTACCTACTGCATTCATGTTTGGGTGCCAATCTGGTAATGTGTTGAGCGCCATTTTTCTGATACTGTGTATCTGGCGGGATTTTTGGTCAACCATGTAATTAATTGCTGTGGTACACTACCTGGCTGTTATAAGCAGGAAGTGTTACTCATTTTAGGTTGTTGAAAACTGGACATTTTGGCTCTGTAATAAGATACAACTAGTTTTGGTTGCTCTATGTAGCAAAACTTGTGAGTTTATGTATCTCCTGTTGTACGTTTTGGCATGAATCCACTGATTTCATGGTTAATCTTATATGAATAATGCTATGTTTGCATGTGTTATGCTGATTCTGTCTCCAGTTTTGCATGTATCTTTCTTCCTGCAATAGGGATGCCATAAGTATCGACAGCTTAACACTCTGTATTGGGAGATATCTGTAAGGCAGGTATCATGTGTATCCCCCTGAAATCCAGTTTTAGCTATTCATGCTGATCATTCACAGGTGTATGTCTACCGACTCCAAGCCCTGGATAGGCACCAATCTAGCTCTGTGTTGAGGTTATACACTAGGTCCAGGTTTGCATCCAAACACCATTTCAAACCATCTCATCCTTCCACCTGTTAGTTGTAGGATTAGAAGTAGGAACCCCTGCATGCTCTCATACATAACCAGACATATATGTCCAAGAACGTTGCCCACCTTGTGATCTATCATACAGATCTTGGTCCATACATGAGAGTATTATGCCTGTTGTTGTCAAGTTAGATCTTTCTATCTTTGAGCTAGTCAAGGTTACATCTTGAGTTATAGGGATACCCCCCTTGGTGCGGCAGAACCAGAAGTGAAGGGGAGGAGCTCACGCAACCTCCTGTATTAGTTGGCTGAATCTGCCTGTGCATTAGAAGTGGCAAACCCTAATGCTGATTTAGAAGAAAAACCAACAGGAGGAAAGGGTGACAGGGCTTTTACATGTTGTGGTTGCTATAGTCACAATTGGGGATGGGGGAGGAAAGGTTGGGAGGGCTTCTTCATTCATATCATAGTAAGGGTTGACACTATTGTTTGCAATAGTATTTTTCAAGAGACCATGTTCCTCCAAATTTGTTGTGTTATCCATCATTCTCCTTACCTCTTTGATCCAAAGTTCAACAATAGGAGACATACAATAAGTTTACAATCAAGACAAATCTACGCCCAATTTTGCAAGCTAAGCATTAAGGAGTAAGGACTTTCATATTGTTCTAAGAGGACTCAAGCAACGAGCATGTTCAAGTACCAATGGAGTACTTGTTGTAAAGTCAAAGCACTTATGATTTATCATGTCTCAAACTATTATGTTTTCTGAACTTAACTATAATTAGAACTATTTAATGGATAATTGTTTGTGGATTAATTGAATGATTCAAAATGATGAAATGTATAGTGCTTCAGCTATGGATTGGTCACTAACCTAGTAATGGAGAATTGAGTTGAATGATGGCAGTTGTCAAAGACAAGAGTATGGTTGAGGTAGAGGTGATTAGCCACCTGGCAAGGATGGGATGGAGAGACTCTAGGTTGAACACACACAAGCACTTAGTTGCATTTCATTTGCATCTTATAATTGCATGAATGATCCTATGCCGATAAATTGATTTATTGCACATGTCAAATTATTTCCATTATGCCTTCAAAATTGCCAAACTAACTAATCGTTCTTTAAATTTGAAGGTTATTTTATTGAATTAGAATAAATTTAATAGCTATATTCTTTTAAATTTTATGTGGAGAAGATGATTTTTCTTTTAATAACTTACTTCCTAGAAGTTAATTATGTGCTAAATTGAAATGATAAATAAATATATATACCATATTTTTATTTGTTTTATCATAGTAATTATCCGTTCGAATAGTAGATTCTTTTATCTTATTTAGATAATGACAAAACTTAAAAGATAAAATAAAACAAGGAAAATAGAAAGAAAACTAAAAAATAATAGAAAGAAAACAAAAAGGAAAGAAAGCAAAAAGATCAAAGGAAGAAAAAGTTAGAAACAAGAAAGGAATAAAAAGAGAGGGAACACGGCACAGATGAAAAAAAGAAGAGGAGGGAGAAAAGAAACGTTTGGACAACAAAGATAGAGGAAGGAAGAGCGGAGAGCAAGGAAATAAGGAACAGACTTCAGAATCTGGGTATGTGATTTAAAAAAGTAAATTCCATTCTATATTAATCGACCCTTATATACATTGAATGTCTTTTCTTTCTGTAACAACCTCCTTGCTGTGCTGGCGATAACTGTTGGTAAATATTATATTGGATTGTTGCATTTGTCTTGTGCGGCTGCTATAGTATAGTGAACTGCATCTATATTGCAAATTACAACCAAAAATATCTAAGGCAACGTGGATGAGGAAATATCTACCAAGTTGAGCGTCGGTGACAAGATAAGGGTAAGTGGAGTTGATGTGTTTATTTAATGCAAAAAAATAAAATATCTGATCTACGGGAGGTTATTTAATGTATTCTTTTGAGGCTTAAAAAGAGGATACGGGATAGGTTGGAGGGGACACCACGTTTTTAGAGAAAAAGACCCTGTTTTCAGAAAAAAAAAAGAGTTGAGTGAAAACAAAAGGGAATAACTCAGGCAAGCATAGCAAATCGCAAGATAGGAGGTGCGTTGCAGGAGAGGGTGATCAGAGAGCTGAGGAGGGGAGTGCGATAGTATTAGAGGTATTTACCTCAGATCTATTTTTAGCACAAAACTAAAATAAAACAGTTGTGATAGCCTTATACATAGGAAACTAGAAACCCATTTCTGCATTTATAAAACTAGAATATAATTGTTGTGACTCCATTAATCTGAAACCTCATTACTGCCTATAAAAAAGGATTAAAATATGTAGTTTATACTAAGCAGTAGAAAACTGAAACCTCTTTTCTAAATCAATCTTATATGCCTGAAATTTATTTCAATGCAAGATATTTACACAGCCTCTTCCCCTGAATTGATTTTAGCATACAGAACTTTTTATGAACTCTTTAGATAAAAAGGGTATCCAAAGAAAGATCCATGTTTTCTGATTATAATGTTTTAGTCAAATAGGGGATCAATTTCTTTATATAGAATATAATGAAGGCTATCATACTAAAAACAGGGGTGTAATGATAGAGGTTGAAGAGATCTAAGTACCATGGAACCTTGTTGTTATATGATCACTCTTCTGATAGATATCTATTACAGCTCTTCTTAGGAAATTGATCATCTTTCTATGTTGATCATCACAATCATTTTATTTTGGTTGAAACACTAGCCTTGTGGAAACCTTCGTTTTGAGTTTAAACATGATATGGCACTAAAATACTTTAGTTGTAGCAATATGGGTTTATGCACTGAAATTTAATCACGTAAATTCTATTAAGAACTTTTACCACGCAATACAAGAACCTAGGAGAACTACTAGGAGGGGGGCAATTTAGATTTCCATTTTGTAAGTATGTACTTCGCATTTTATGTTGCTATGATAAATATGGTAGACAATATGCCAAAATTCAGGCTGAGAGTAGACTTGCAATGCCATTTGTCATATGTTTATTTTATTCATTCATACCTTTGTGAATTGTGACCATTTAGGGTCATTGGAGTTATTACAAAACTGATCTAATTGGCAGAAGGTCATTTTCAACATATTACACTGCCCACGAGAGTTTGGGTCTTGTAGATCATAATTTTCACCTTTACTATTTTAAATTTATAACTTAGGGATTTTAGTCTTTTTGTATGCCTCGTTTAATCAAACGAGATGAACAAGGTCTAGGCATTAGAGTGGTTGTCTGGAGTGGCTCTCTATGGGCCCAGGGCCCGCAAGTGGCTGCCAAGGGAACTAGTAGCAGAGTTTCATTAATAAGTGATAACTAAATGAAAACATTGGGGTAAAAACATTAATAAGATAATTTGTCCTCATGCATGGCCTTGAGCACTTGTAAAGGCTAAGGATGCAACAAGAAGGCCTATCCGTCTGCGGGGCGTGGAGTCATCCGTCTGTGAGACGTGGATTCGGGCACGATTGAGTCTCCTCGTCAGTATGAGAGGTACTTGGTCCCGTGTGTGCCATCCCTTTGAGAACATATGATGACACTCCATATGATTACACTCTAGTATCTAGCACCTTAGGAGTCGTGAGTCTTACCCGACTTATGACTTAGATGAGTACACCTATTTTATGACTCTGACTGTAAGCACTGTTCTCCATGTCTTCTCTGTGTCTGATGTGAGTGTTGGCCATCTTGTACCCCCTTATTGTTGTTCATCTATTTGGGCCTAGTGACTATCTCCGAGTACGGTGGGGTGGTCTCTCAAGAGTCCACATGGTTGGGAGGCGTTGTGACCACCATTGGGGACCGGCGAACAGGTTTTGGAGCGCCAGTTGAGATGATCTCTTTCTCCATCACTTCATTCAGTTATTATACTTATTCAGTCTTGGTATTATACTCAGGACCATGCTATGTACCTGTTTCATATTCTGGAATATATCATTGTAATAGTATATGTAGTTATGTAATTGAACTCTCTTAGGAGAGAAGTTGTAATCATTGTAATTAATGAGAAGAAATGTGATGTTCCTTTATTGCCTTACGGATTTCTTTGTGGGTATCGGATCTGACTGTATTTAATGCTTATGGATTCATGTTTTTATCAGATGGGATTAGGAACATTTGCTTTGGTGTTTAAAATGAATGCTGTCAATCTATTATATTGATAACCAAATATAATGTGTTGTTTGCTTAAGTCAAAAAAAAAAATTATCTTGTCCCCTTTTGGCTCTTACCCTTCGGGGTTACGTAGCGGGATGTTACATCTGGTATCAGAGCCTGGTTGACACACTGGGAACTTTGACGTACTTGAGCCTTCTATGTTTTACTATGTTTGGCGTGTGTGGTGTGAGCTTGTTATATTGTTCTACAGTCATGGTGTTATGCTTTCATGCCTTAGGATGGGGCTTAGGTCATCTTTGTGATGATCCATTTTGATGTGTTTGTTGTTCCTTTAGGATGCCTCCTAGGGGTAGAGCCAGAGGCAGAATTAGAGGTATAGCCATTGTTCTTCGACGTAGCACCCGACATGATGCTAATTAGGATAATCAGGGTAATCAGGATAATCAGGGCAATCAGGGTGAGCGTCAGGAGGAATGACGTGTTGATAATCAAGCCGAAGGGCTCGGGGGTGCTCATGTTTTAGCTATTTTACAGCAGATTTTGGACCGATTAGGACATCATCCAGAGGTATCTCATGAGGCAGAGTCACACCCTTCTCGTCAGGATGGTCAGAATGCTAGAGCTGAGCGTGAGCGTTCTCATAGTCCAGATCATTCAAGAGTAGTTGTTGTGAGGGATAGGGTGGATGGAGACAGTGTTACAACAGGTCACATGAGGGATCTTCTAAGGGCTCATCCCCCTACTTTTGATGGTACTGGTACAGGTACCGAGGTAGAGACTTGGTTGATCGATCTCGACCGATGCTTTGCTATGCATCCTTATAGTAGCAATACTAGAGCTCGATGTGCCATTATGCATCTCAGAAGATTTGCATCTAAATGGTGGAGAGTAGAGGAGCAGAAACTGCACCTAGACATTGCTTCCGTGTCATGGGGACTATTCTTAGAGAGGTTCCGTGCATGATTTCTTTTAGATTACTATCGACAGAGATGTGCTGATGAGTTCCATGAACTTCGTCAGTTGACTATGACAGTAGATCAATATGAGCACTGCTTCTTTGAGCTGAAGCAATATGCTAGCCTTTTCGATGATGAGCCAATGCTAGTACAACATTTCATCATGGGCTTGAATGCCCGTATTAGTGGTGGTGTTCGTGTGTTTGAGCCGAAGACCTTAGAGGTTGCCATGGAGAAGGCGAGGTTGATAGAGGAGAATTTGACTAGAGGTTTTGGTGGTCAAGCAGGTGTTCAGGTTGGTAGTGCCCCTCCTTTAGGATCAGTTGCTCGGGGTACACAGTCTCAGGGAGCTAGACCATCTAGATCACATACTACACCTTCTAGACATAGTCAGCAATAGAGGTATAGGCCTGCTCAGTCTCAGCAGAGTGGGCAGAATCTTGGTACTTTGTTTGCTAGAGATCGTTCACATCATCGCTCTCAGAGTAGGCAACAGAGTGGTCCATCACAGAGTTTTTAGAGTGCTCAGCAGAGTTCTAGGGGTGGTCGATCCCAACAGTCACGTGCACCATTTTCAGGCTGAGGTTTTGGCAGGGGTGGTTGTTATGCTTGTGGGCAGCATGGTCATATAGCTGCTCAATGTCCTCAAAGATCAGTAGCTAGAGGTAGTCAGAGACAGGCTACTTCAGAACCTACAGTAGGTGAGGCTGGCGGGTCACATAGAGTTTTTGCAGTAGTTGATAACCGTCAGGCTGAGCATCAGGGCACCATAGTTGAGTATTTAGGTGTGTTATGTGGAATTACCACATCTATTTTGTTTGATTCAGGAGCTTCAGATTCTTTCATTTCTCCTTCTCTCGTGGAGTGTTGTGGACTCGTGGTGGCAAGGCAAGACATTGGTTGGCAAGTTGAATTAGCTATTGGATCCAAGGTGGTTGTAGACTCCTTTGTTTGTGGTTGTGTGTTAGATTTGGGCACCTTCACTACCACAGTGGATCTCCGTGTGTTGCCTTTGGGGTCCTACAGGATTATTTTAGGCATGGATTGGTTGGAGACCCATCTAGCCAGTATAGATTGTCAGCGTAAGTTAGTTCAGTGTGTTGACGATGTTGGAGAGCGTGTTGAGTTAGTTGGGCTTCAGAGACCCATTTCTCTCTGTGTGATTTCAGCTATGCAGCTGAAGCGTGCCATGCGGAAAGGTTGTCAAATGTTCTCTATTGTAGTTAGTGATCCTGTTGAGGGTGGAATTCAGGAGGTATCTCGTGATGATCATCCTATTCTTCAAGAGTTTGTAGATGTCTTTCCGAGTGATATTCCAGGTATGCCACCTAAGCGCGACATATACTTTCGTATCGATCTCATTCCTAGTGCGGAGCCTATTTCTCAGGTACCGTATCGCATGACTACTCAGGAGTTGGGTGAGTTACGGTTGTAGTTAGAGGATTTACTGGAGAAAGGTTTCATTCATCCTAGTGTATCCCCTTGGGGTGCACCTGTCATCTTTGTAAAGAAGAAGGACGGATCTCTTCGCTTGTGCATCGATTATCGCCAGTTGAACAAAGTGACGGTGAAGAATCGATACCTGTGCCCTCAGATAGATGATTTGTTCGATCAGATGAGGGGAGCCAAAGTGTTCTCCAAGATAGATCTGAAGTCAGGATACCATCAACTTCGCATCCATGAGGCAGACATTCATCAGACAGCATTTTGTACACGTTATGGGCATTATGAGTTCACGGTTGTCCCTTTTGGGTTGACCAATTCTCCATCAGTTTTCATGAGTTTGATGAATGGGGTGTTTCGCACCTATCTTGATCAGTTTGTTCTCGTGTTCCTTGATGATATTTTGATTTATTCGTGGACTATGGAGGAACATGAAGGCCATTTGCGGCAAGTGTTGCAATGCTTGCGGGATAATCAGTTGTTTGGCAATTTGGCTAAGTGTGAGTTCTTCCAGACTGAGGTGAGATATTTAGGCCACATCATCTCAAGAGAGGGTATCTTAGTGGATCCTTCTAAGATTCAAGCTATTGTAGATTGGCCAGCACCAATGAATGTGACCGAGGTTCATAGTTTCATGGGATTGGTGGGTTACTATCGCCGATTTGTGAAAGATTTCTCTCGAGTAGCCCATCCCATCACTTCTCTTCAACGGAAAGGGAAGAAGTTTTTGTGGTCAAATCAGTGTGAGTCAGCATTTCAGGCTCTTAAGGAGTGGCTGACTAATGCACCTATCCTAGTAGTGCCAGATCCTACATGTGATTTTATAGTGTGCACCGATGCATCATTGGAGGGTGTGGGGGCAGTTCTCATGCAGGAGGGACGAGTGATTACATATGAGTCCCGTAAGCTCAAGGATCATGAACTAAACTACCCCACCCACGATTTGGAGTTAGCGGCTATCATCCATGCACTTGTGCATTGGAGACATTTCCTTTTGGGACATCAGTTTGAGTTGCATAGTGATCATCGCAGTTTGTAGTATATCTTCACTCAGCCGAATTTGAATGCTTGACAGTGCCGTTGGATGGAGTTTCTCTTTGAGTATGACTTTGAGGTTCGCTACATTTAGGGTAAGGAGAATGTTGTTACAGATGCCTTGAGTAGGAGGAGACATGAGATTTCACTTTTGTCTCTTGGAGTGGATTTGCGGAGCCATATTTTGGAGTCACTTTTTAGTGATACTTGGTATAAGGAGGTAAGAGCAGAGATTGAGTCTGGGAGAGTCCTTGAGGGTAGGTTTGTAGGTTTCTCACTCGAGCCTGATGGACTTTTGTGACATCTTAGTCGTATTTATGTTCTAGATTCTGGTGATCTTCATTCCTTGGTTTTATCAGAAGCCCATCGTGCACCCTATTCAGCTCATTCAGGTGTCACGAAGATGCATACCGATCTTCGACAGTTGTATCATTGGGCAAGTTTGCGATGAGATATTGCTGACTTTGTGGCTCGATGTCTTGAGTGTCAGTGGGTGAAGGTAGAGCATCAGCACCCAACAGGATTGTTGCAGCCTCATTCCATCCCTGGATGGAAGTGGGATACGATATCTTTGGATTTCATAGTGGGGTTACCTATGTCTTCGCATCGTCATGATGCTATTATGGTTACAGTGGACAAGTTGTCCAAGGTGGCACACTTCTCACCCATGAGATCTTCCTACACTACAGCATCTGTAGCTCGAGTGTTTATGGAGGATATTGTACGTCTGCATGGTATCCCTCATAGGATCATTTCTAATCGTTATCCAGTGTTCACTTCAACTTTGTGGACTTCTCTTCAACATGCTTTGGGAGCTCAGCTTAATTTCAGCTCCGCATACCATCCTTAGACTGTTGGACAGACGGAGCGGGTTAATCAGGTCTTAGAAGATATGCTTCGGATGTACGTTATGGATCAACAGTCTCATTGGGAGGACTATTTGTACCTAGTTGAGTTTGCTTATAACAATGGGTATCACAGTTCTCTCAGTATGTCTCCCTTCCAGGCCTTGTATGGTAGGCCATGCCGCACTCCATTGAGTTGGGATCGCTTAGAGGATCGAGTTATTTTGGGTCTAGAGATGCTTCAAGATATGGAGCAGTAGGTAGTGCGGATCAGAGAGCATTTGGCTACAGCTCAAGATCGGCAGAGGAAGTATGCCGATGCTCGTAGGTTGGATTGCCACTTCTCGATAGGTGACCGTGTATTTTTGAGAGTTCGTCCGCAGAAGAGCCCCATCCATTATGGGAAAGGCTCGAAGCTGGCACCTCATTTTGTTGGACCTTTTGAGATCCTTGAGAGGATTGGTCCTATTGCCTATCACCTTGCATTACCACCGAGTCTATCACGCATCCACGATGTGTTCCATGTTTCAGTTCTTAGACAGTCTATTCCTGATGTCACCCATGTTCTTGATTGGACTGCTTCGCAGGTCGAGGCAGACGGGTAGCTTTCTTTGGAACCCGTACGCATCCTTCAACATCAAAGGTTGACCCTCAAGGGTCATGACATAGAGCAAGTAAGGGTCCAATGGGATCTTGATGGTGAGTCCTCAGCATCTTGGGAAGATGCAACAAGGATGAGAGACCTTTATCCATATCTTTTTGCAGACTTCTAGGGGATGTCATGACCTTGTGTTTTTTTTCTTATGTTTTTCTTATCTTGATGGACTTGGATGACTGTATATTTTATTTTGGATTATGCATCTTGTTATTATTTTGTATTGGCACCAGTGATGTGCAATCTCGATACTATTATGATGTGGACATTATTATTACTTATGATGGATTTCATGCTTACATGATTATTGTTGCTTTGGCTATATGATGTATATATATATGCACAGGTACCTTGACATGTGCTTGGAGTGTTGCAGGTACTGAGTATCGACTCCACCTGGATTCACAGGCCTGAGCATACTCTTATCCTCGATGGTGGTTACTGGAGATAGTCATAGACCCTATTCCCTATAACCTAGCCCACCACACTCAGTTAGAGTAGTGTTCCTATGTTGTGGTCTTTACCATTTGGATGATCTTATGGTCATGTGTAGTTTGCCAGTCCATTTGTTGAGACTTTCCTCCTTAGTTTTATGTGGATTGTATTGAGTTTCATGGTCTAGTGTGTGCTTTGGATGTATCTTAGCGTTGACAGGCTTCCAAGAGTAAGCCTAGTCCTAGGGGTGTAGGATGTAACAACCTCCTTGCTGTGCTGGCGATAACTGTTGGTAAATATTATATTGGATTGTTGCCTTTATCTTGTGTGGCTGCTATAGTATAGTGAACTGCATCTTTATTGCAAATTACAACCAAAAATATCTAAGGCAACATGGAGGAGGAGAAAATATCTACCAAGTTGAGCGTCGGTGACAAGATAAGGGTAAGTGGAGTTGGTGTGTTTATTTAATGCAAAAAAATAAAATATCTGATCTACGGGAGGTTAGTTAATGTATTCTTTTGAGGCTTAAAAAGAGGATATGGGATAGGTTGGAGGGGACACCATGTTTTTAGAGAAAAAGACCCTGTTTTTGGAAAGAAAAGAGAGCTGAGTGAAAACAAAAGGGAATAACTCAGGCAAGCATAGCAGATCGCAAGATAGGAGGTGCATTGCAGGAGAGGGTGATCAGAGAGCTGAGGAGGGGAGTGCGATAGTATTAGAGGTATTTACCTCATATCTGTTTTTAGCACAAAACTAAAATAAAACAGCTGTGATAGCCTTATACACAGGAAACCGGAAACCCATTTCTGCATTTATAAAACTAGAATATAATTGCTGTGACTCCATTAATCTGAAACCTCATTACTGCCTATAAAAAGGGATTAAAATATGTAGTTTATACTAAGCAGTAGAAAACTGAAACCTCTTTTCTAAATCAATCTTATATGCCTGAAATTTATTTCAATGCAAGATATTTACACAGCCTCTTCCCTAAATTGATTTTAGCATACAGAACTTTTTATGAACTCTTTAGATAAAAAGAGTATCCAAAGAAAGATCCATGTTTTTTGATTATAATGTTTTAGTCAAATGGGGGATCGATTTCTTTATAGAGAATATAATGAAGGCTATCATACTGAAAATAGGGGTGTAATGATAGAGGTTGAAGAGATCTAAGTACCATGGAACCTTGTTGTTATATGATCACTCTTCTGATAGATATCTATTATAGCTCTTCTTAGGAAATTGATCACCTTTCTATGTTGATCATCATAGTCATTTTATTTTGGCTGAAACACTAGCCTTGTGGAAACCTTCGTTTTGAGTTTAAACATGATATGGCACTAAAATACTTTAGTTGTAGCAATATGGGTTTATGCACTGAAATTTAATCACGTAAATTCTATTAAGAACTTTTACCACACAATACAAGAACGTAAGAGAACTACTAGGGGGGGGGGGAATTTAGATTTCCATTTTGTAAGTATGTACTTCGTATTTTATTTTGCTATGATAAATATGGTAGACAATATGCCAAAATTCAAGTTGAGAGTAGACTTGCAATGCCATTTGCCATATATTTATTTTATCCATTCATACCTTTGTGAATTGTGACCATTTAGGGTCATTGGAGTTATTACAAAACTGATCTAACTTGCAGAAGGTCATTTTCAACATATTACACTGCCCACGAGAGTTTGGGTCTTGTAGATCATAATTTTCACCTTTACTATTTTAAATTTATAACTTAGGGATTTTAGTCTTTTTGTATGCCTCATTTAGTCAAATGAGATGAACAAGGTCTAGGCATTAGAGTGGTTGTCTGGAGTGGCTCTCTATGTGCCCAGGGCCCGCAAGTGGCTGTCAGGGGAACTAGTAGCAGAGTTTCATTAATAAGTGATAACTAAATGAAAACATTGGGGTAAAAACATTAATAAGATAATTTGTCCTCATGAATGGCCTTGAGCACTTGTAAAGGCTAAGGATGCAACGAGAAGGCCTATCCGTCTGCGGGGCGTGGAGTCATCCGTCTACAGGACGTGGATTCGGGCACGATTGAGTCTCCTCGTCAGTATGAGAGGTACTTTGTCCCGTGTGTGCCATCCCTTTGAGCACATATGATGACACTCCATATGATTACACTCTAGTATCTAGCACCTTAGGAGTCGTGAGTAGTACTCGACTTATGACTTAAATGAGTACACCTATTTTATGACTCTGACTATAAGCACTGTTCTCGGTGTCTTCTCTATGTCTGATGTGAGTGTTGGCCATCTTGTACCCCCTTATTGTTGTTCATCTATTTGGGCCTAGTGACTATCTCCAAGCACGGTGGGGTGGTCTCTTAGGAGTCCACATGGTTGGGAGGCATTGCCACCACCATTGGGGACCGGCGAACAGGTTTTGGAGCGTCAGTTGAGATGATCTCTTTCTCCATCACTTCATTCAGTTATTATACTTATTCAGTCTTGGTATTATACTCAGGACCATGCTATGTACCTATTTTATATTCTAGAATATATCATTGTAATAGTATATGTAGTTATGTAATTGAACTCTCTTAGGAGAGAAGTTGTAATCATTGTAATTAATGAGAAGAAATGTGATGTTCCTTTATTGCCTTACGGATTTCGGTGTGGGTATTGGATCCGATTGTATTTAATGCTTATAGATTCGTGTTTTTATCAGATGGGATTAGGAACATTTGCTTTGGTGTTTAAAATGAATGCTATCAATCTATTATATTGATAACCAAATATAATGTGTTGTTTGCTTATGTCAAAAAAAAAAATTATCTTGTCCCCTTTTGGCTCTTACCCTTCAGGGTTACGTTGCGGGATGTTACAGTTTCCAGCGAATTTAGTGTCTCCAGACCCAACTTTTTGGATTGAGCCATTCCTTGGCTTATTAGAAATATGTATGACTTTTGGTTCTTTATCTTCCCCTAAAACCAATCGACCTCCTTTGGGAACCCTTAAGTGCTAGAAAGTGTTTCCTTAATAAGTCACCTACCGAATTATGTCTTGTCCACTGCATCGCCCTTTGAATGGTGTCAACAATCGAAATATTGATTCTTACTACTCTTATTATAATTTCAAAATGTGTCTCGTTCATCTATTAAAATATTCACAATTTTTTTTGGTTTGCTACCTTCATTCTTTTTTTGTCTGTATATGTTTTACTTGTCGATATATATATATATATATATTACAAAGATTGTCGATAAAATTATTATTAGAACAAGATTTTTTTCTTAGTCGCTAGATGCATTTATCTATTTTGTGGGCAGCGGAATATCCAACATGCAAACAAGACCCTTTTTTCTTGACCTATTTACGTAGAATATATGTATTGAATTGCTAGGTGATATTTTAGTTATCACCATTTTTTCTTCCATTGTGTTTCTTGTGGATTAAAGAGTGCCTCTTCCTATTTTTTTTTATGTTCTTGGGCGCTGAACTTTTCTTATTATGATATCGAAACTTAAGCTATAAAGTTGCATTAAGCATTATAATCAGTCACCCTTTTAGTTGTTGTACCATGGGTTAAATCCCTATTTAAGCAAGCCAATATTCATGTTATTTCGTTGAACTGTACTCCAATCAATATAGTGTTGCGACCTCTATATGGTTACCTAAAAAGCTCATTCCAGTGGCTTATAGGAGTTCTTTTGGCAACCAGTACATCACCTTTTTTTGCTGTATCGACCATAATGAGATAGATTGTTTTAGATTTACTATTGTTGTATTCCATGTGAGGACATCTCTCTGAGGCATTCTTTCAACGATTGGCATGTTGACCCATCCTCACACAACTACCTCTTTTTTATGTTCTTTTATTAACTTCAACTTTGTACAAATCTGCCTAATGAAAGCCCCAGGTTTTTCTTGTATAAATTTTCATCATAGCAAGGGCTTCGATATAGGTTAGTTTCTTTATTTATGATGAACTAGTGGATACCAAGTGATAGAAATTTATCATATATGAACTAGAAAGCATTTATCACCTTGTGGTCATTTACTTGCCTAGTCTTCTTTTAAATCATTATTAAGAAAAAAGTAGGTGTAGTTACCTTATTTGTGTATAAATATAGATTTATTGATCTTAGAAATGAATGTAATTTGGTTTAAAATAATAAAAGGTTCCATATTGCATTTTCCTTAGTAAAAATTGGTAGGGTATATTAGATGAGCAAGTAATTGCCGTAATAGTCTTTAAATCGGCTTTATTCTAACCAAATTGGTATAAATGGTTAGTAGCATCTGTGGTATCTTCTTTTAGATAAAGCATGTCTTTTAGCTTGACAATAATTTATACTTTGAGTTGGATGATTGATAGAATGTTAAATTTATATTTTGTCTTAAACCCCATCTATAGGATCTTGGTGTTCATAAATAGCGCCTAATCTTTGAAGGATATATACATTTAGAATTGAATCTAGGATATCAACTTAATTAAACTTCTTAGATTATGTACATAAGTTGGGAATGGTAAGTCTTGAGTATTATGTTTTAAGTAGTTTTCTTAGTTGAGTGTAGATGCTAGTATGTCTGTTATAACAATAGTAGTAGTTCATTTTGCTATGTGTAACGTAGAGCTTACCTTCCATGACACGATGTCGAGTGTGGATTCACAGAGATGGTAAGCTTCTTTTTCAAGTTTTACCACTTTATTTTTATTTATTTGGACATGTGATGGAGGCATGGATAATTGAAATGGAGAAGTATTTTTCCCTCCGCAACTTTTCCAATGAGACCAAAGCAATCTGGGGATCATATCAGCTCACCGGAGAAGCATCCACTTGGTGGGACAATGAGAAAGCTGAGAAGCAGTTGTTACATGGGGAGATAACATGGGAGTATTTCCTGCATCTTTTTAGGAAGAGATGGCTACCCTAGTTATATTTTGACAAAAAGATGATTGAGTTTCAGAATCTAACTCAGGGAGGGATGACAATGACACAGTACAGGGAAAGATTCTCCCATCTACTTAAATATGTACCACAGTACCAGTTAGATGAGAGGTTCCAAATTTAGAAATTTATTATGGGGTTAAGGCCTACGATTGTGGCTAACGTGGGCATTCACAACCCCTCAACCATGGATGAAGTATTCGAGAAAGTAATCAAATAGGAGCAAAAGTTGCAATAGGTTGCCAACTACCGCAAGAGCAGGGATGCGAAGTATGTAAACAAGAAGTTTCAGGGAAATAATCATAATAACAATAATTGAAGAACAATAATCAAGGCAACAATAACAATCGACAGATCAAGAATCTTAAAAGAGGAAATAACTCTCAAGACTGCAATGGCGGGAATCAAAATAACAACAACAAGAGGGCCAACAACAACAACAACAATAACAGTAACAGGAGAGACACATTAGATAAACCCAGAGCACCCTACGGAGGATGTTACACATGTGGTGGAGATCATTATGCTAGTGTGTGTCTGTAAAGAAAATAACCAAATGAATAGAAACCAGCACCAGATCCATGTGGCAGTTGACAATCACCAAGCAGATTTCCAAGCGACACCAATCAAATGTACCGGTAAGCTCTTCAATTGCCCTATTTCTATATTAATTGACACTGGAGCTACCAAATGTTTCATAGATCCTAATGTCATTTCTAAGTTGTCTTTTAAACTCAGTTATATGGCTAATTCATGGAAAGTTCAATATGGGAATCAAGCAGAGAAAAAGGTAGAGCTATGTCTTGCTTGCAGTGAATTAGACCTTCCTAGCTTCCAAACCCAAGTCAACCTATATGTGGCACCCCTAGGGTCTTACGATGGAATTTTTGGGATTAATTGGCTCACTAAGAATAAGTCAATAGTAGATTGTGAAGGGAAAATTATGAAATTTCTAGATGATCAGGGAAACCAAGTAGAAATTCCTGGTTTGAGAAGGCCCTTAGAACTCAGGAAAATCTCTTCCATGTAGTTGAAGAAAGCTAACAAAAAAGGGTGTTCCATATATGCAGTTAAGGTTAGAGAGCTTGATAACTCAGAGCCATCAGTTAATGATTATCCTCTTTTGGAAGAGTTTCAAGATGTATTTCCAGATGACCTAACTGAGTTACCGCTAAAAAGGGAATTCAACTTCTTGATAGATTTGCTACTTGGAACTAAGCCTCAGTCGAAGGCACCTTATAGGATGACTACCACTGAGTTATATGAATTGAAGGCACAATTACAGGAGGTGCTAAATCAAGGATTCATAAGGTCAAGAGTGTCTCCATGGGGAGCATCGGTTATTTTCATGAAAAAGAAAGATGGAACCTTGAGGTTGTGTGTTGATTACAAGATGCTCAACGAGGCCACCATAAAGAATAAATACCCACTCCCAAGGATAGATGAACTATTTAATCAAATGAAGGGAGCCAAGGTGTTCTCAAAGATAGATCTAAGGTCAAGATACCACCAATTAAGGATAGAAGATGAGGACATATCTTATACTACATTCAGGACTCGATACAGACACTATGAATTCACCGTGGTACTGTTTGGGTTAACCAATGCACCTATGGCATTTATGAACCTGATAAACAGTGTGTTCCGATACTGTTTGGATGATTTTGTGTTAGTATTTTTGGATGACATCCTGATCTATTCCAAATCAGTAGAAGATCATGATAAGCACCTAAGGATAGTCTTACAACGCTTGAGGGAGTGTAAAATTTTTGGGAAGTTATCTAAATGCACTTTTTATCAAAGGTGCACTATTTAGGCCACATCATTTCAGTAGAAGGGATAGCAGTGGATCCGAAAAAGATCAAAGTAATAATGGAGTAGCCAGCACCACATAATGTAACGAAAGTCCAGAGTTTATGGGACTTGTTGGCTATTATAGGAAGTTTATAAAGGGTTTCTTGATGATAGCCGGACCCATCACTTTGCTATAAAAGAAGGGAAAGAAATTTGAGTGGAGTGACAAGTGTGAACAAGTATTTTAGCTTTTGAAGGAGAAGCTCACCTCTGCACCTATCTTAACTATGTCAGATCCAAACAGGCACTTCACTATGATAATGGATGCTTCAGGAGAGGGTGTAGGAGGATTACTTATGCAATATGGATAGGTGGTGGCATATGAATCCAAAAATTGAAACAACATGAATTGAACTATGCACCACATGATTCGGAGTTGGCTGCCATAGTGCATGCCCTTCAAATGTGGAGACACTACATTTTAGGAAAGCCCTTCAAATTGAAAATAGACCATTTGGGGCTTAAGTATTTCTTCACTCAACCTAATCTAAATGCTCGATAGAGAAGATGGTTGGAGTTTTTGAGAGAGTATGATTTTTGGATTGAATATATAAAGGGAAAGGAAAATAGAGTAGCAGATGCCCTTAGTAGAAGGAGACATCTTGCAACTATGCTCACTATAAGATCAAATTTTAGACAACAGGTGATACAGGCTCTACCAAGAGATGAACATTATGTTAGAGTGAAACAAGCCTTAGAGAAGGATTCCTTTGATCACAGGTTTGATAGATATATGATTGAGATAGATGGACTCTTAAGGTATCAATGATGGATGTATGTTCCTAACTCGGGGGAGTTGAGGAAGCTAGTGCTCGAATAATTTCATAATGCATTGTACTCAAGGCACCCCGATGTAATGAAAATGATAGAGGGACTAAGACCCTAGTACTTCTGGAAATGACTCGAGAAGGATGTTACAGAATTTATAGCCCAATGTTTGGAGTGCCAGTGAGTTAACGTTGAGCATGTGCATCCGATAGGACTTTTATACCCACATAGTGTGCCAAAGTATAAGTGGCAGGTAATCAATATGGACTTTATTCAGGGGCTGTCCATGACCAATAATCGACATGATGTCATCTTGGTTGTTGTAGATAAATTGACAAAAGTGGCTCACTTTATTCCAAGAAATCTCAAGGATGGATCTTTGATCCTAGCCAAAAAGTTTGTACAGGAAATTTTTTGTTTACATGGAGTGCTAGAAATGATCATCTCTGATCATGACACTCATATGACTTCTAGATTGTGGACGACATTGAATGCATCATTGGGGACTAAATTAAACTTTAGTTCAGCCTATCATCCTTAGATTGATGGTCAGATGGAGAGGGTGAATCAAGTGGTGGAGGATCTCCTGAGGATGTATTGCATGGATCAGCAGTATAAGTGGGAGGAGTACCTTCCCTTAGTGGAGTTTGCCTATAATAATTCATATCATGCCTTCTTAGGAATGACACCTTTTGAAGCCCTATATGGGCATAAATGTTGTACACCTATCAATTGGGATAAGGCGGAAGACAAGATAGTAACTAGACCAGAGATGTTGAAAGAAATGGAGGATTATCTAATGAAATTGATTAAGGAGAAATTGAAACAAGCTTTAGATCACCAGAAGAGTTATGGGGATAAGAATGGAACCTTTAGATAGTTCTCAGTAGGAGACAAGGTCTTCTTGAGAGTTTGACCTCAAAAAAGTTCCATTTCATTTGGCAAGGCTTCCAAGCTTGCCTCCAGATATGTTGGACCTGTAGAGTTGTAAACTCTACATTTTGATGTTCTGTATGGATGTGGCTATGTATTTCATTTTTAGCTTGTGGCTTAGTTCCGGCAGTTTCTGTTGATATATGTTTATTAGGTTGCATTATGTATTAGTATTGTATCAGTATTGAGAATCTGTAGTGGGATGTTTCTAAGTGTTGCAGATGCCGCCACGTGGAATGGGGTTTCAAAGAGGCTGAAATATTCTGAGTATCTCTACGGATGTTGTTTTTCTTTTATGCTTTGCAATTTCCAGATACTTGTTGAGCGTGCCACATATCTAGCTCCATTTCCCTTTTATAATTTGTTTGCTAAATGCGGGCTGCACCACGTGTTGCACCACATAGCTTGTAGAGAAATATTATGTTGATGCTTCAATGATGCGGATGGCACCATGTGTCTTTTTGTTGTAGTACCAGACGCGGCCACGTGTATCTTTTGCAACAGCTTTTGAAGCACCAGAAGCAGGTGGTGGGCCCAGGATATTAAGTATTAATTTGTTTCAATTGAGTGCTAGCTTTGCCATGTGTTATTATCTGTAGGGATTTAAAGAAACTTTTTGATGAAGCTTCAGTGATGCGGAGGTTGTTGGAATTAACGCTGACAATTGAGGGGGGGTGAATCAATTGTCTAACAACTTTAATGCTTGCTGTAGTTAATTATCCTTTACCACTTCTTAATAGATTAATAATGTAACCATGAAAAGCAAGAATCAATACACATGAGCAGAAACACAAATAACACATTTGACACCAAGATTTTTGACGCGAAAACCCAGTTAAGGGAAAAACCATGATGGAGGTTAACCCACAAAGATTATACTATGTTAAAAGTATTACAAATGGGGAATGTACATGCATTTGGGCTCACTGCCCAGAGTTCACTGCTCAAAGGAAGGCTCACTACCTACAGAAAGAAGATTACAATGTGTTTGAATTGATAATTGGCATCTACCAATGCAAAGATTCAGTTTTGGTTAAGCACAGAATACCAACTTGATACACTTCATCTTTACTTTGTCCTATTTTATTTCTCTTCCATAATCTAGACCTTAGATCTATTCTCTTTCACTTCTTTGATCTGCCTTTTCGCACTACTCCATAATTGCACACACTATATTTGCTATACACTCAAATCCATCAGCTATATATATCTGCCTCAAGAAATTCAATCACTTTTTCATCAGCCTTATGAAGAACTTAACAAACAATACAAGTGCTTTGTTCTGTCAGCTGAATCCATACACCAATATTGATGTGTACCAGAAATAACAATTGCAAGTCACCACCCATGTCAGCCACTAACATTATATCCCATACGCAACTCACCAAAATACTTCTACTAGATCTGCACAAGGATCTAACATAAGTTAGTCTGTTCTTCACTTGAACTATTTTGTCATATTAGGACTCGATACTTAGATGCTCATAACTTTTAATCTCTTTGTCACCAGAGGCTGAAATCTTGGATTTAGATTGTCCCCACATTCCACTACACTACCTCAAATTTGCAACATACAATGATTAACTAGAGAGATCCGCTGATCAAAATGTTGAACTCTACCATATACCCTATTCCTGTCAATCCAGACTGGACACATCTTGGACCTGACTTCCGGCATGATCTGATACTGCACTGCAGATGTGAGGATTGGACTTAGTTGCCATCAATGACAACACATGACATGCCTTGCAGTGTCTCTTGCTAACAATCTCCCCCTTTGGCATTAATGGCAACATTTAGTGAAAAATGACTAAGTGTCATGACTGACTCCCCCTACTGTGTGCACTTATATATTCTTCCACTACTCCCCCTTTGACGAATTCTTCATTTTCTTTCATTTTCACTGTCTCTCAATCCCCCTTTGACATCAATGGCAAAGGATGGAATCCACAAACCAAAATTCACCTAAAAATTCTGTATACAATGCCGCATATGTATAAACAATCCTTAAATTATGTTTACATATACTTAAGTATATCTCCAAAAATATTCTTTAGCAGGGCCAACTCTCTATCCCAACTCTTCTTCATACTATTCAAAGTTGAAATGTGGCCATTGAACAAAAATGCTTGTGCTTCAGCCTTCTGGAGGTCAATGGGATCACTTGTTTGTGTAGCAGTTTGGGCTTCTGTCATAGCATTGAATATTTATTCTATCTTAGGGGAAATCAGTCCCCGAAGCTCACCCATTCTTGCTTCAATGTTCTCCTTTTCTCTTGTCAACTTATTTATTTCTTCCATCAGGCTGATTGCTTGACACTCCTTACTTACCACTGATACTATCAACGGATCAAAATCTTGGGACATACTTGACAATTTTTGTTTAGAATCCTTTATTTTATCTTCTATATCCTCTATGACTTTAGGAGAAGATAAACAAAACTTATATATATTGCCTCCTAAAAGAGCATTTTGAATACTCTTTATACTATTATCTAGCACCAATCTATCTACCCCAATCATGCCTTTATTTGCATCAAATCTTTTGCTATTAAATTCATTCTAAACTTTAACTTCTGTAGATTTTTCAAAGAACTCAAATTGTGTACTTACAGAATTTACAAGGCTCTTTAGATTTCCAGAGGGAGAATCAGATGGATTCTTCTGAAATGTTGGCATTATCTTCTCCAATATACCAGATGCAAGGCCTAACAACTCGCTGTCCTCTATGTGAGATTTCAATATCTTTTCTCTTTCCTTGGCTTGTGTGAAAGATGCCATCTTCATCATTTGGACTGGAGAGAGAGTATCCAGGTTGAGTGGTCCTTGAACCAGTTCTAGTTCATCAAACTCTAGCATTTCTTTACTCAAAAAATTCTTCACTGCATCTATAAGGTCTCTTGCCACAATTTCTGGACCACTTTCCTTTCCTTAAGTTTTCTTAGTATCAGGACTATTTTGTTTAGGTGCATCAACATTTGCACCATCTTCTTTTTCTTTACCTTTCTCTGTGTCATATGTAGGGGAATTCTTTCCTTTGTTCTCACCATCTGCAATCAGTTCTGAAGGATCTTGTGTAGCAGTAGTATTCTCAACATTGTCTTCTTTTCCAGATTGATTAGGAAGAATTAGAGTATCTCCTGTATCATAAGTTTTATCCACCATCTATGTATCTTCCTTGTTTATTTTTTCCACTTTCAGATCAGAGGAGTCATCAACCTTGGTTTGCTGCTCATTAGTTTTCATTTCTTCAAAATCTGGGATTGATGAATCAATCCCATCATCAGTCTGCTCCTCAACAAACGGAAGATTGTGTTTCTTTAATGCACTTCTAGAAGTATTTCCTATGTTTATTTAACTATTTCATCTAATTCTCCAAGCATTAGTACATTCTCTTCTTGCTCCTGAATTCATCCTTCACTTCTTTAAATATCATATTCATTTGAACTTGAGTGATCTGAGGGCATAGTTTTATCAATACATGTTCTCTAAGCTCTAAATCCTTGCTTTTTGCACTTTCTTTCTTCAACTCCAAAGTGTCTGCAAGACTTTGAGGGATCTCAGAAGTTATTTCAATCAGGGCCTTATTATAGTTATTCAAATATCTAATAGTTGCTTCCTCTAACACCCTGTTATCTGTATCACTATATTCATCATAAAATTCAGTCATGGGTTTCAAATTTCCATCCACAGTGACTAATTTTATTACATCTTCCATAGAAAGTGTGAGCTATCTGTCTTCTGCCGTTTGCTTGCTGTTTTGCTTCCAGAGGGCTTTTCCTTAGTCACTTTGGCTATTTTTGTTCCAGAGGCTTTCAACTCCTTTACCTCAGCATCTGAATCTATTTCTTCTTCATCAAATTTTGTGCTCTTATAGATTCTTGTGGCCTTTGTTTTCTTTCTCTTTCATCCTTCACCGGATGGTGTGGCTTCCAGTGTCTCAGGATTTGCAAGTTTTGGGGAAACAAGAGCAGCAGCAGAGCTTTTAGTAGTCCTTGATGTGAAGGAGGATTCTACTGGAGTACTACCTTGTTTCTTATCCTGCTTCTCTTTCTCTACCTTTTCAGTTCTTTCCCTGAATTGCCTAACAACTTCCTTTGTGAGGCCTAGATTCTCCACCAACTGCTCAACTTCTTTTCTTACTTTCCTTTTGGTTTCAGGTTTTCTAAGCTCATCATGTAGTTTTACACTTAGTTCCTCATATGTTCCAAATCTTTCAACTGATGTGTCTTTAGGCTTGCTCAAAAGATGTTGAGCATACATATTCAAGATTTTTGCATCTACCTCATACCCCATGGGCATGATCCAAACAGTGTTGGGTTCTACTACTTCCATTAAGCACTGATCAGTATCAACCATAAAGCATATTTCATTCTTGTACTTCTCAACAAGTGATTTGGGGATTATTTCTCTAGAATGCATCATATTCTGAAAATTCTTGAAGTATCCCCAAATAGCAATTTTCTATGCTTTATAGTCACCAATGTTGCGTAGATGATCTCTGAACTGAATAGCCACTAGCTTGTCATTAGTCCAGTGTATACCTTTTACTCCAGGTACCTCATTCGTAAAGTAGAAAAATAAACATAGAACCAATGTGCCATATTTGAAGGTGTGTTTCTTGTCTTTCTTAATTTTGTTTAATTTCTCAATTAGTTGGTTCTACAATAATTCACACAAGTCATAATCTGCATTTTCTTTTAACATTTTGTATGCAACATATATGGCAGTTCCAGAGACAGAGTTCTCCCTGCTAGAGTGATAAATCTTGTAACCAATCACCATAGAAGCAAACTTAACATCCGGTTCAATAATGTCATTGATAGTCATTGCCCTTTTGTCGAACTGGGCACTGGTTGCATCAGTAACTATTTGGTTTTTCACAACTTTCAACATTGGTAATCCATCAGTTGAATTTAACCCAGTCACAATTCTGATAACATCCTTTGTAATTTTGAATGGTTTCAACAACAACAAAAACTCATCATGCATTTGGCTTAAAACATACCGGACCCACTCATCTTCATCAAATGTTGGAAACCCCATAATTTGAATGAAATGTTTTTCATGTAGTGCCTTATACTCGGGTTTAAGGTCATGATTTTCATCCCTCAGATGACTCTCAAACAAATCTACATACCTTGAGTCCCCAAATTCATCTATGTTCGCATGAATATAGACCCTAATATCTTCAACATGTGGCACACCATATGGAACACTTGAAAATGCACCTAATGGGTTGACTTCTATTGATTTGTGTGGATGCCTTTTAAATTTGGGTCGAGGCATTTCAGTAGTATCAACAACCAAAGGTGTAGCCATTGCAAAAGATTATAGGTTCAAAGCTTCACAGATAAATACCTTTTTCACGAAATTAGGGTTGGCAGGCAAATTCATCGGTCGCACTTCAAATCTTTGAAATCTCTTCTCAGATGCTATTCTTTATGCTTTCTTCGTATGCAAAGTGATTCAAATGAAGAGCGAACTACCCTTTTATACTTTGCAAAACCTAATTTGCCTTTGTAATAAATGCTCTACCCTAACACATCTAGTTACATTGTTTCTGCATACAGTCAACCTTCAATTGCTCTGCAAATCATCATATCCACTTCTTTTCTTCTAGAAATACTTTCAAATGATCTGTAATAATCCAAATTATTTTCTTTCATCTTGCTAGATTCAGGCGCCTACTTACTGGTTAGGGGAATTTGATTTTTAATGCTTCTCCCCCTGAGCTAGAGCTCCTAATTCAATTTTTGGAGGAACTGTCAACACCAGATTCCAGTGCAGACCCATCACTATTGTTCATAACACTTTTCTTGACCCATGTCTTACTCATTTCATTCTAGATCTCATTCACATCAATTTTGCCTTTGCCTTTGTCTTGTCTCTGCTCATCTAGTTTTTTGTTTACCGGACTTCTTTCATTATTCTTGCTTTTGCAGAATCTTACAAAATGACTGGATTGGTTACAATTGAAGCACACAACATTTCTTTTCTTATTTACTTGATTCCCTCTTGATCTGCACTGATTTTCCATGTGTCTAAATCCATTGCATGCAAAACAATATCCATTAAAGGAATTACCATTTCCTCTATTGTTAGAGTTATTCATTATCATACTTCTGCATTCATTGGATCTATGACCATACCTCTTACAATTGAAGCATTGACCGGAGAAGGATGGATTACTTTGATTTACTCTACTTCTGCATTGAGTAGCTCTATGACCAAATTTATTGCATTTGAAACATCCATTGAAAGATGGATACCTTTGAGCATTGGGTTGTCTTACCAGAGGTCTTCAAGGATTCCTTCTTTGATTTCTTGCATCAAGATTTCTTTGACCAAATCCAAAGCTTTCACCTTTCTCAAATCCCAGACCATGCTTATCATCTACCTTCTTTTGACTGTCAAGCAACACCTCAAGTTTAGCTGAACTTATCTTGAATTTCTCTTTATATTCATTTGTAATTTCTAGGTCATGTTTGAAAATGACAATTTGCCTTTCAAACTCCCTTTCATTGTTTCTACTTTCATGCAGATCAGACTCTAGATGGCCAATAATTCCGTCCAACTTGCAGTATTCTTCTGTTCTTTCTTTCAGAGTTTGTTTTAGGTCTTCTTCAGTCTTCTTTCTTTCCTCAATTTCTTTGGTTAACCTCATCACCCTAGATTCCATTTCTTGTTTTAGGACAACAACTTCTTTAGATAACTTCTCACATTCCTTTGTCTTCTCTTTTAGGACCTTATCCTTGTTTTTGTCTTCACAATGATTTCCTGGTTGAAGAAGTTGCTCCTTCCTCTTTTCATTGGATTTTCTCAAATTTTCTTTAAAAGTCTCAATGAAGTCTTCAGCATCTTTAAGATTCTCTTGTTGTTCTCTAACTTCAGCTCTGGACTGGTCAAGATCTTCTAAAGAGAGTTTAAGTTGTTCTTGGAGGTTTTATTCATCCATTTTACTGCTTTCCTAGATCTTCCTCAAGCTGTTAAACTTTTTCAAAGGAACCTTGCTCTGATACCAATTGTTGGAATTAGGGCTGACGACTAAGGGGGGGTGAATCAATTGTCTAACAACTTTAATGCTTGCTGTAGTTAATTCTCCTTTACTACTTCTTAATAGATTAATAATGTAACCATGAAAAGCAAGAACCAATAACACATGAGCAGAAACACAAATAACACACTTGACACCAAGATTTTTGATGTGGAAACCCGGTTAAGGGAAAAACCACGGTGGGGGTTAACACACAAAGATTATACTTTGTTAAAAGTATTACAAATGGGGAATGCACATGCATTCAGGCTCACTTTCCAGAGCTCACTGCTCAAAGGAAGGCTCACTGCCTATAGAAAGAATATTACAATGTGTTTGAACTAATAATTGACATCTACTAATGCAAAGATTCAGTTCCGGTTAAGTACAGAATATTGACCTGATACACTTCATCTTTACTCTGTCCTATTTTACTGCTCTACCATAATCCAGACCTTAGATCTCTTCTCTTTCGATTCTTTGATTTGCCTTTTCACACTACTCCATCATTGCACACACTATATTCGTTATACACTCAAATCCATTAGCTATATATATCTGCCTCAAGAAATTCAATCACTTTTCTGTCAGGCTTATGAAGAACTTAACAAACAATACAAGTGCTCTGTTCTGTCGGCTAAATCCATACACCAATATTGATGTGCACTAGAAATAACACTTGCAAGTCACCACCCATGTTGGCCACTAACATTATATCCAATTTTCAACTCACCAAAATACTTCTACTAGATCTGCACAAGGATCTAACATAAGTCGGCGTGTTCTTCACTTGAACTATTTTGTCATATTAGGACCTGGTACTCAGATGCTTATAACTTTTAATCCCTTTGTCACCAGAGGCTGAAATCTTGGATTTAGATTGTCCCGACATTCCTCTACACTGCCTCAAATTTGAAACATACAATGATTAACTGGAGAGATCCACTGATCAAAATGCTAAACTCTACCATATACCTTGTTCCTATCAATCCGGACTTGACACATCTTGGAGCTGACTTTCGGTATGATATAATACTGCACTGCGGATGTGAGGAATGGACATAGTTGCCATCAATGATAATACATGACATGCCTTATAGTGTCTCTTGCCAACAGAGGTCACCACATTTTATTTTGTTGCAGTGTGCAAAAGATGTTGTGTGTCCCTATATTTTGTTGAAGTTTCAAGAAGTGACAAGATATATACTATGGGCCCCACAACATTTTGGCTATAGTTTCTAAGTGCTGCGGAGTATGCCACATGTTGCCTATAGGAGTGTGGATAACATAAACTAAAAGGACTTTTGAAGATCGCGGATAGTGCCATCTATCCCATTTTGAAACCTATGGAGGCTGACACGTATCGAGTTATAAAGTAGAGCAGCGAAGGTGCCAAGTGTCGCATTATGATGTATTTTCTTTAATACTAAGGGAAATTAGCCCGATGTAGTGGAGAGTGCCAGATGTCCCGGTATGAAGTTTCAAGATGCTGCCTTGTGTTCATTTCTCAGTGAAGCAGAAGGTGCTAAGTGTTATAGTTCTTGTTGCTTCTTTTTGTATCCAAGGAATGTAGCCATTGCTACGGAAGGTGCCACATAATATATTTTTGGAGCCATTGGAAATCGCCATGTGTCAATAGAACTCCAAGACAGTGTCGCATTCTCAGTATTGATCAACCAATGGGCGAGGGGCCAGAAACAGTTGCAGATCCATGAAGATCCTGAGTATCAGTTCGAGTCTCAGTTGAAGTCCAGAAGCAGTTACAAGTTGTTGAGATTTTGGTCATTAGGGCGATCTTGAGTCAAATTTTGGCTATAAGTAATGGGAAATTTTGTAATACAAGGAGACATATAAAAAATTGAGAATTCTAAGTTTTATCTACGACTGGATTGTATCATTTTAGCCTTTCATAGATGTTTCAAGGAGAAGCATATAGACTTGTGCATGTTTCTGTGCCTCTTGTATCTTTCTTAATCTATTAATGAAAAGAAACGTTGTTTTATGTTGTTCAATGGTATTCTCTATGTCTCTATGTAATTGCTTTGAATTTGGCCTTTGTTTCTAAAATATGTTTGCCATCTGTTCATACTGATCATGCTTTGATTGTTCTTCAATATAATTGAATTCTAAAGGTTTAAACATTGTGCTAAGTGTTGATACATATACAAATCTGGCGCATCGCCACAGAATTAAGAATTTTGTTTATTGTATCTGTAATCTTGTTTTTCTTACCTTTACCTAAGCCTCATTGAAAAAGAAGAGCCAACTTCTATAAAATCTGGAGGTTGCTTCAAGTGTCAAGTCCCACATTCTTGGAGCTTCCCATGTTGGTGCTAGAACCTACACAATTTTAACCATCAACAGTTTTTGGCACGCCCGATGGGACTTTTCTTGAAATTTTAATCAAGATCATATGAACCAAAGAGCTTCAAGGAGTCAGAGTTGTGGAGAAACAACAAGAACTCAATCAGCCGCTAATCCAGGGATCTTACTACCCCCATTAGTAGCCACTCCGAGAAGAATGGTGAACTAAGTAGCAACAGCATCCAAAAAAAATATGGCAGCACCTACGCCACCGCAGAGTTTTGTGAATTAGAATAATAGCAGTCCCCTTGTCCTACCAATGCCACCAGATACATGGGACCTAATCCTAGCTAATGCTTTGAAAGCGTTGCCTAAATTCAGTGGAGAAGAGGCCAAGACACCAGGGGAGCATCTCCAAGATGTGTCAAATGTATGTGCAGTGCATGTTATTACTAAGAAAAATGTTGTTATCCAATTGTTGGTGGCTTCTTTTAAGGGGAAAACTCTGAATTGGTATAGGTCATTACCTACAAATTCTATATCCTCGTGGGACGAGCTTGGAGATGTCTTCTTTGCGAGATTCAGCGAAAAGGGTGATAGATCCTCCCTACTGCAACAATTGATCACTATAAAGAGAGCACCTCAAGAAGCTCTAACAGACTTCAACACAAGATTTTAGAAGACTTGAGATATAATTCCTACTATAGCTAGACCATCACCAGGTATGGCAATTATTTTATATCTCAAAGCTTTCAATTCTGATATATTAGTAATGATTCAATCTCTGGGAGGACAAACCCTACCAGTAGCCTATGAGTTAGTTGTGAGGGCAGAGAATAACCTAATAGATGCTGAAAAATTATCTCCACAGCCTCCTATACCAATGTTCCTAGAAATTTCAATTCCCTTACCCCAAGAAGTCCCTAATCCACCATCTACATCTGTGTCTATATACACTTTTCCCACTCCCTAGCAACCCAATGCACCAACACCCTCTGCCCCTCCATCTGAGATGGATGACATCCAGAACATTCACATGACCTTTTAAAATGAGATTATTAATCTCAAGAGGCAATAGACTTCTTACTCAAAGCCTTCTTACCAGGGGTTTCAAGGAAATAGACCCCCATATCAACTAAATCAATATTAAGGTACTCAAAGACCCAATAATCCACCACCCTCGAATTAGTTAGTTACCATTCCCACTCCATTACAGTCTATCCCATCTAACCCGAGTAGGGAAATGGTACCCGAACAAAACAATCTAGCAGAAGATGTGTTGGGTGAATATTTTGTCATCAACTCACTAACAACAAAATGGTTATATCAACCTTAGTGTGATGAGGTAAATCTCTCCTCTTAGAAAGGGGAGGTTCCCTTTTTACTGTTTATTGAAACAAAACAAAACTACTTATTTAGACTAGCTCTGATCATATAGGGGGTGTGTTACATTCATCCTTTTCTCTTCTTTCAGAAAAGATGTTTACAACGTTTCACGGTAATATTCAATAATGCTTCAACTTACTTCACAAAAAGATTCACGAACCAAGTGAATATTCCCAAGCACAAAGTCTTCAAATTATCCCTAGAAAGATTTTAAAAGTAACTATATCACTAGTTGTAGCACAAAGTCTGTCAACTAACAATACCACTGATCCACATGAATGTAATTGAAAATTATAGCACAAAGTCTAGAAGTCCTCAACACGATTCATATACAAAGTGAACAACTACAAGCTCAAAGTCTTTATAATTCTCCACCAAGAAATGCTTCCAACACACATAGATTCAAGGAAATAATATAACACAAAATTATATGATTTATCTTGAACATTCTCCAATCATGATAACCAAACACCACTTTCTCCAATCAATCAACAAGAGAAATCAGCAAAAATGCCATATGTACATCCTCACTCATACAAATTCGATTCAACACAATGTTTGATATCAAAATTTGCCTTCTTTATTGATTTGAATTGATTGTGCAATTTGAACACAAAGTCTCCAAGTTGAGTCTCAATTTAGGTAGCACTTCGTTGCATAAGATTAAAGATAAACATTACAATAAGGGCCCTCTTTATTTATAGGGAGAGGCCTTGAGCTAATCTAGGAAAAAGTCTAACTACTTTGACTTATTCAACAAAAGAGTCCTATTTGACTTGGGACTTCCTTTGTCTCACATGTAATTAGATTTTGGAAAAATACATGTGAATATGTCTAAAACAAAATACAAATTGCATATACAAAACTGAAAATAAACTAAGGCATGAAGAAAGATTTTCAGCTGCCACCATCATTCTTCTTCAAGAAATTGTGATGCATGGCCTTTATTGTTTCCATCTCATAAATGTTCGGTCCAACTATATTGTCTGAAACAACATGAGGTTTGACGATTGTATCCTTCACCACCTTTATCGCCTTGTCATGCTTCCCAAGATTGTCTTTCAAATTATCAAGGGTTGATTGATAATCTTGGAGTTTATACATTTAAGCAATTGAAAATGCTTCATTTTCAAAGTTCTTCTAGATCATCTTTTCAAAGGCATCAACCATCTCTTCTGTAGGAAGAAACTTGTGATTTTCAGCTATGAGGGTATGTGGGAACTCTTCAAGCCTATGCAAAAATGTCACATCATTGTCTTAGCTTTGGATGGAGATGGCTTGGACATCAGCTTCAGAGAGATCACTGGATATGGTGTCAATCACAGCTACTACTTGATGAAACTGCAAAAGTTCATGATCTTGCAGTTAGGGGAAAATTTGGCAAATTAGGGACACTGTGAATTGATGATCATGTTATAGGAGTAGGCTTGAAATGGCTTGAGAGTGCACAAATCGAGCAAAAAGGCAAGAGCAGGTCAATAGGACTTTGAAAAGAAAAATTTCCCAGTGTTAGGAAAATTTGCAGGGTGACATGCATGGGCGGCCAAAATGGCCACTCCTGCATGGAGGGTATAATGCTAAACATGCTCGGTCGGCTAAAATGATCGATATTGCATATAAAGGGAAAATGCAAATGTGATGTAGAGGTAGTCAAAATGACCGCCCTTACATGAGGGAAGATCAATCATTGAATTATATGCACAAGCAATCAAAATATCTGCTAGTGCATGTTAGAGGGAAAATCCACAAGTGCATCATTGACTATTTTAACCACTTATACACAATCCAAAACCTAAACAACATGTGTTGTCGGTCCAAAAAGCCGACGATGCATATTTTAGAGGTTAAGTTTTAGAGATGTATCATTGGGCATTTTCACCAACTTTACAGGTAAATGAAAACAATAAAAACTAAAACGGTAAAAACCATCATCGACGAAGAAAGCTAAGAACCCAACAATTTTAAAATAACCTTAAGCTTTGCCAAAAACTAAGCTTTTGACTCATTCAGGATTGGTGAGTTTCATCGTTTAGGACATAAGAGAAATTCTAAGTTTAAAGAAACTAGGGTTTCAAAGAAAAATAGTTTTACAAAAGAAAAGAACAATAATATGATGATATAAGGATTTAAATACTACAACGATTTTATAAAAACAAAAAAATTGATCATACATATGATTATACACATCAAAACCCTAAAAGGAAAATAGAACCGAAAAGAAAATAAGGGACTTTCCTGGAAGAAATAGATGTAAAAACCCTAAACTCGGATGAGAAGAACAAAATCTGAGCACGATCTGAAATCTAAGCAAACGAGATGATCGCAGGAAGATTTACGGGTGACTTGAAGGTTTTGAGAATGAACAAAATGAAAAACAATGAATAAAAAAGCTTTTAAGTGATTAAAAAGATGGCATTAATGCCAACATGAGTTGCATTAATGTCACTCAAGTTAAAAGATCAAGAAAGATATGTCTCGTTGGTAAAAACTACCGACAATACATGTCATCACCGATGTATAAGCGACGTTTCCAACCACTCCTACATGCATGACAAAACAAAGAAGGCACATGTACAAGCAGTTATTTCAACTGCCAATGCATACAAATACAATAATAAACATGCAAGGGTGGGCATTTTCACTGCCAGTACATGTAAAAACAAAATTTAACTAACACCCAAAATAGTCAAAATTGATATTTTGACAGGCCTGTAACTTAGTCAATCTTCATGAATTTTGAGGAATGGACTTAGGGAATGTCACAAACCATTTCAATGATGTTAGATGACTTTGTGCGAGGTCAAGAGAACTTTCCTTGATTTGCGAACTTAGAGAGTAGGCTACGAAATAGACAAGTTTCGTAGGGGTTGTCTACAAAAATGAGCGTAGCTAATTTTGAGAACAACAAGATTTTAATGATTTATGTTTTCCTTATAATAATGCCCATATGGCTAGGGATTGTACTAGGGGCAATCTACAACATAAGATAGCAAAACAAAGGAGACAAGAAAGTCAAGATGTTGCACCTAGTGCTTCCCCATATCAATCACCTGGTGTCCAGAATGTTGTTATGGTGGCTCAAATGCAAGGGATGTCTTTAGAACAAGAGGGAGAAATTGCCCCTGAACATGCTCTATTCTCATGAATTGAAGAAGAAGACTCTGTGTTTGTGAATGAAACATCCACTTCCAAGAAGCCTCTGATCCACTCTGATTATTACACCAGATCGAAAAGGAGAATGTTAGAACAGCCTGAGACAAACCCAAATGAAGCAACTAGGGACTCTCCCTCACAAGGACAGTACATAACTACTGCAAGGTAAGAAATGCCTATTGGTACTCAGAATTAAAGAATCTCAAACCCAGTGGTGGAAAGAGCAAGGTATCCTTACTATCCCAAGATACAAGCATTAGGGCCCATGAATGTGGTAGAACAACTGAAGAAGATCCCAGCACAAGTGTCAATATGGGACATGCTGGCTATCCCTGAGCAAAAGACACTACTTCAAGAAGCATTGCAAGATCAAACAGACCCTAAATTTGTCAATACAAGAGAAGGAGGTGCTAATAAAGGAAAGAGTCAAAATAAAGACACTCCACCCCTGCAGTCAACTTCTATTTTGAATGTTGCACCAGAGGTAAGCAGATCCAAGCCTAACCTCTTCTATTTAACTTTTATAGTGGGAAAGAAACTGTTGCACAATTCAATGATAGACTCAGGAGCTAGTACCATAGTTATGCCAAAGCAAATAGCTAATGCCTTGAAAATAGAATATGAGCCACAAGCTAAGCGATTCATGCAGTTAGATGGAAAATCTGTCCAAACTGTAGGGACGATCAAGCAGCTCCCCTTACAACTATATTCATGTCCCAACATAACTGTATTGCAAGATGTGGTAGTTATAGATATTCCCCTTGTCTTTGGTTTATGCTTATCTAGAGATTTCACAATCAAAATAGGAGGATACATGTCCCTGGATTGGTCACACTTGATACTAAGAACCAAATATGGAACCAAGATGAAAGTCTTGTTTGAACCTCTATCTAAAGATCATATCACAGAGGAACCTACCCCTAGAGTTGAGGTAGCCCACACCATGATGAATAGGGAAGATAGGGCTCTAGTTGAGGAATTGGGAGACTAGACTGAGTATGACCAATAGGAAGAAGAAAATAATCAACTGATAACCATGATGCAGAGTGATCCCTGTGGGAATTATGACTATACTAGTCTAGGCACCTATGTTATTTTTGAGGAAAATTAGGAGATACCAAATATTATGTAGCAAAAGGTATCCGAAAAAGAAAGTTCTGATAAAGATTCAGAAATCTATACCTTAAATTTTGATGGGGCCAAAAGTTAAAATGGTGCTGGAGTAGGTATCTGTATTACCTCTCCAAGCGGTGAAAATATTTTTAGAGCCATACGCTTTCAATTTTCTTGTACCAACAATGATACTGAGTATAAATCTTTAGTACATGACCTAGTGTTGGCTAAGAAGTTGGGAATAAAGAACCTGGCGGTCAAAGGTGATTTAGAACTAGTGGTAAAACAAATTAGAGAGAAAGCTGTGGCTAAGAATGTGAGGATGAGATCTTACTGCCATAGGATTTGGGATCTCATTAACAGTTTCGATGCTTTCAATACAACAGTTCCCAATTTAACCTAGCAAATGACCTACCCATTAACAATGAGGTAGTAAAAGTCATCAGTAGGCCTGTCATCCCTGATAACATTCATAACTAGCAAGTCTTTGATAATGACCTTCAAGTGCTACTATTTTTGTAATAGTTCAGGGAGTTTGTTGACCAATTACAACCCAAGATTGAGGAGGCATATGGTGATCAAATCATTCAACTGAAGTCCAATAAGCTCCCAAGGGGGCTAATAACATTAGAAAATCTATTTGATCCCGATGATGTGAGCCTGGATAAAAGAAAGTTTAAGGTCAACAAAGAGGACTACTCTGAGATACATGTCAATGAAGGGAGAAAGTTAAAGGTAGGGAATGCTACTACTCCAGAGGAAAGACATAGGCTTGTCTCTTTGTGTAACAGATATGATAGAGTAATTGCATGGAGCTATGATGACCTTCATGGTTACAACAAAGATGTCATCCAACACACTATAGAACTTGCTGAAGGGTCAAAACCAATCCACCAAAAATAGAGACCAGTGAACCCTAGAATTGAGCCCTTAATGATAGATGAATTGCAGAAACTTCTAGAGTCCAAGATTATATTTCCCATCAAACATTCAACTTGGGTCTCTAATCTGGTGCTAGTAAGGAAGAAGAATGGGGACATCAGGCTCTATGTAGCTTTCAGAGACCTAAATAAGGCTTCATTAAAGGATCACTACCCTCTTCCCTCTATGGAGCAGATTTTGCAAATAGTGGCTGGGTCAGAGAGATTCTCCTTGCTTGATGGCTTCTTACTATATAACCAAATTTGGCTGGTTGATGAAGACCAGCATAAAATAGAATTTACAACAAAGTGGGGAACCTTCTTATATGCTAAATGCCTTTTGGCCTTTCCAATGCTAGAGCCACTTTCCAATGCGCTATGGATATAGAATTCAAAGGACTGATAAATAAGATCATCTTGATCTATTTAGATGACCTTACCATATTTACTAAGAATGCCAGAGACCACTTCGACCATTTGGAAGCTATTTTCCAAAAGTGCCAAGAGTTTGAGATTTCCCTAAATCCTAAGAAGTGTGTTTTTGTTGTGTCCCAAGGGAAACTTTTGGGACACATTATTTCTAAAGATCGAATTGCCATTGATCCAGAATGGGTCATAGCTATACTGGGTTTATCTCTGCCAGTCAACAAGAAGACAGTGCAAGCTTTCCTAGGCAAAATCAATTTTATCAGTCAGTTTATATCAGACTTTGCAAGTCTGGTCAGGCCCATAACCATGATGCTAAAGAAGGAGTTGATTTTCAAATGGACACCTGAAGGGAGACAGGATTTTGAAGAGATCAAGAAAGCCATCTCTACTATCCCAGTATTGAGGAATCCAGATTTCTCCAAACCCTTCATTATGTATGTATATGGAGGAGAACATAGTATTGTTGATGTGCTGACATAGAAGGATAACAAGGATGAGGGAGAGCATCCAATTTCTTTCTTATCTAGAACACTCAGGGAATATGAATCTAGGTATAATTTTGTTGAGAAACAAGCTTATTCTATGGTAAAAGCTCTTTAAAAGTTTAGACATTTAGTAACAGGGAATAAGATCCTAATATTAGTAGCTCACCCTAGTGTTAGGAAGTATATCATGGAAGGTGAGATTACTGAAAAAAGGGCTAATTGGATAACTAATATTTTTGAGTATGATGTAGAAGTAAAACCTACTAAATTGGTCAGAGGCAGAGGACTTTGCCAATACATCCCTCAAGATATGGAGGAGTTGATGTCTAAAGAAGCAAAAGCTGAAACAGTGTTGAAACTCCAAGAAGTGGATCATGATTCTTGGGTAAGTGATAGAATCCAATTCATGAGAACTGGTGTTTTCCCCAATGAACTTTCCCAAGACAAGAAAAGATACTATAGACAACAGGGAGTCCATTTTGTATTGATTGACCATGTTTTATTCAGAAAGAATATAGATGGAATACTGTTAAGATGTGTTGAAAATAATGAAGCTCAAAAGATACTGCATGAGTTCCATCATGGAGCCTCAGGATGACACTTTTTATAAAAAAACTACTACAATTAAGGTTACACAAGTTGGTTACTTTTGGACAACATTGTTTACAGTTTGCTATCAGGTGGTCAAATAATGCCAAGCTTGTTAGTTTTACACTAGAAAGAGAAGAAATGCATCACTACCTTTAAGTCCTATAGTAGTAGAAGAACCCTTTGCTCAATGGGGATTGGATTTTATTGGAATGTTTAATCCAATGTCAAATATGGGATATAAGTGGATCCTTGCTGCGACAAACTACTTTACAAGATGGAGTGAAGCAGTGCCACTTAAAGAAGCTACCGAAAAGGTGATCTTAGAGTTTCTGGAACAGATAACTACCTAGCTTGGCCCTCCATGCATTGTCATATCAAATAATGCTAAGGCATTTCTTGGAACCAGTTTGTCAAAGTTTTCTTTAAAAAATGGAATATATTTAAAGACTTCCTCAAACTACTATCCACAAGACAATGGCTTGGCGGAATCTACCAATAAGAATCTGATCAGGCTTATCAAAAGAATGGGGGTGGATCATCACAGAGATTGGCACAAGTCCCTTAACTCAGCATTGTGGGTAGACAGAATCACACCAAAGCAGGTAACCAAAATGTCCCCATATGAGCTGGTACATGTGCAACGATGTCACTAAGTATAGAAATTCCAGCCTTGCAATTAATCAAACAACTAAAGATAGAAGAAAATGGCTCGATGCATGTGAGGCTTGCCGAGTTGCTAGAAGTTCATTAAAAGAGGAGAGGGGCACATGAATCTCTGATGAAACATCAACAGATTATAAAGAATTGGTTTGACAAACAGACCTCCAACCTGAACTTCGAAGTTGGGTCGCTTGTCCTTAAATGGGATGAAAGAGCCGCGAAAATAGGCAAACACAACAAATTTGACTCATTATGGATGGGCCCTTTCAAGATTCGTGCCTGTAAACAACATAATGCATTTGAACTGGAGAATATGCAAGGAGAGCCCGAGGAGATTCTTGTAAATGAGATCTTTCTGAAACACTTTACATAGTCTCAAATTTGCCCTTGTATCATAGTTAATTAGGTGTCTTTTTGTTTCTTTTCCCACTTTCGTCTTGCCTTTCCTACTTTCTCTTTTAAATAAGTGTTCTATGAACACATGTCCACAACACAGTGTTTCTTTTATTGGTAGTTATATTTCCCCGAGGCCGTTAAGTAGTTCCTTAGACTTTTAAAGAAAGTAGCTAATCATTTTAGAGGGATGTCGCTTTTAATGATGATTTGATGCGCACTCCCATACAGATTTGGAATGATACATTAGTCATCTTTTTGGCATTAATGTCATTAATAAGTTGTAATAGGTCATTTAATGTGTCATTATGCCCCGCTGCACCTAGTATTAAGCTTCGCAAATAGTTGCAACTGTTATTCCTTATTCCATTGCCTCTGAGCTTTTTGTTGTTTGTGTCAAAGTTCCAATTCTTCCCTACAATTCTCGCTAGTTTCGATACATTTGCAACTTCTAGTGTTTAAATTGGAGATACAGAGATGTCTGAGGGACAGTCATCACAAGAAGGGTAGGGCTATTTGAACTACTCGACAAATTGAAGGGTAGTAAGTCTTACGCATTTGCAGTAGCAAAGGTAAAAGCTAGCTATCTGAAGATAAGGGTTTTGGATACGGGACTGAATGATGATGCTACACAGGTTAAGGACTATGCAGATGGCATTTTTGACACTTAGATGCAAAAGAACCCAAAGAATCTTCGAGAAGGGGCACACCAGAGTTGTCTTTGAAATGCTGGAAAAGGAGAGTTGGAGACCTTTGGAATGAGAATCGAGACTTCACAGCTGGCACAATTCTTGGTTCCTGCCATCCACCCTTATCCAGAGTTGGTCAAAATGTGCACAAAGGCTTTCCACCCACCAACTACCTCAATTTAGCATGGTGCTTTCATGGTGCAAATAACACCTAAAGCTATTTGAGATATGTTGGCTTTGAGTCATGACCACACAGCCACATTCCCTACGATTCCTAAGTTTCAGCACACATGGGTAAATCTCCACAGTAGGGTACAGTTTTTGAATACAGAGATGCATTTAGATGATGGCAATACACAGTTGCCTTAGCTACCTGTTAGCACTAACCCGGCTACCACTACACCAAAAGCTTGAACTGTCAGTGAATGGTGCCCCAGCAGTGTTACCCAGAGACCACGCAGGCTCGAGAAGGGAGGAATTGAGGGTCGTACACCTAAGCTCTAACAGTACCCCCACCAGTCCGTACCTGGCCTTTGGGCAGGCATGGACTGCTAGGCACGCCTTACACGCATGAGGGCAGTGGGCATTGGTGGGAATCAAACTCCTCCCCAGTAGAGTCGCCAGCTATTAGCACTAACCCAGCTACCATTACACCAAAAGCTCAAACTGTTAGTGAATGGTGCCTCGACAGTGTTACCCAGAGACCGCACGGACCCGGGAAGGGAGGAATTAAGGGTCGCACACCTAATCGCCAACACTACCTCAAGCCGCGCTCAATTTAATGCTGATGTTCAAGATGCCCTTTCTATGTTGTCTTTCATCTTCGGCCAGAGTGATGATTCATGGGTATATGATTGGCAACTAGCTACAATTTTTAGACTCAAAACTGTAGACAAATCTTTAGAGTACCATTTCAATTTCTCAGGACAAATCTCACATGCTATGGTGGAGCAATTGACAAATTTCAAACAGAATAGGGTTTTTAGGTATTATGCTTATCTGTTTTATTTAATCTTGTGTCAAAATCACAATCTCTTCTAGTAATACATGCCATTGAATATTTATGACCCAGAGTCAAGCACAAACAGGGCAATTCCAATGTCTACTTGGACTCATGTCCTCTCAGATACTTCAGATCCTTACGAGTTTGCTAAGTTTTTTGTTGCCCCAGGTTTTGAACAATTAGGGTCAAAACCTGTAATAAATAGAATGACAGATAGTTTGAAGGGTTTCTTGTCAAATTTGAAAGTTCCCTGTGATTACTTCTTTGGTGCTCACACCACCATAATCAGACTTCCTAGATTTGTTGGAGAGAATATTTTCCTCCCAAAGGTTTTGACCCCTAGGCTCACATTTTTAGAAGTGGCACGTCAATTGTCTATTATATATAATAAATTTGGTCATAAGAAGAGGAAAAAGAAAATGTATGATGTTCCTTAGAGCAGGGGAAACATTACAATTGAGAAAAGAGAAACTAAAAGTCTCCTATTAAGGAAACTAGCAGCATATGGTTTTCTGGTAGTAGAAGATAAATGGAAATATGATCCGGATAGCTTCTTAGCATCTTGGATTGTTAACAATAAGGTTTTTAACACATTTATTCATGAGAGATGCTCTTCTTGGGAGAAGAGGAGATCACCAAAACAAGATGATCCTGCAATGTATGTTGATTTGAAAGATTTGCCACATGAGGGCCCTAGGCCCTGGGAAACCTTTTATCAGAAAGAGCAGAAATATGACCCCAAGAAGCTAATGACTCCTAGTCTAAGGCAAACCTTAAAGAAAATAGATTGGAGTGTAGAAAAAATAGCTGCTTACTGGAAATATAGACAGGAGATATCACAATTCACCCATACTTTTGGGGGTGTTGAGATAGATGAGTAGTGGGAGGCAATTTGGGATGAGTACCATATGACTCCAATTTCTAGCCCTAACACAAGCAACATTCCTAGTGGTTTCCATGGAGTAGAAGAGGCAGAAGTATTGGAAGAGGCTTAGGAGCAAGAAGAAACAAAGCAAGCAGCCACACAAGCTCTTAGAGCCCCATGGCCACTGTCTCTTAGTGCCTTGCAGAAACAAAAGGATATAGCATCGCTGTCTTGTGAGACCCAAACAACTTCGGCATCTAGGGGTCTTGGAGCAGCACCTTTCCGTCAAATAGTGATTGATTCAAAAGAAGAGGGTCCAAAAGATTCAAAGGATATGCCTTTAAGGAAAAAGTGCAAATTGGTGTTAGAGAAGGAAGATACAGAAGAAGTAGTGGCACCCCAGTAGCAACAAGTTATTACAAGCTCAGTGGTAGCCCAAGTTAGTGTTTCTCCTCCTTTTTCTTATCCTTTTATTTCTTCTCAATTAGGGGTGGTAACCCAAGCAACATATTCTTCCATGTCTCCTGCCACCTCTACTGTGCCACTTCAGTCTTTTGCTCCAATAGCCAGTTCACCGGCCACATCATCACAGGCCATAACATTACCTCTTTTTTCCCCAACTTTGCCTGAATGAGCTTCAACTCGAACTAATCCTAGTGGTCAAATTGACACTATTCCATATGGTTTACCCCAGGGACATCCTTTTTCTAGAGGGCTTATTGCTTCTCCCCCTTCATTCCAAACCCAGGTAGATGCTGCCAAGAAAGCAAGGGAAACAAGGATGAGGAAACAAAAAAAGAAAGAAGGGCAATGCCCTGCTTTGCCTCATATGAGGTCATTATTTGATCATGTTCAACAATCTTTGACTGTTACTCATTTAGCACCAAATGTCATTAAGACTGATGAGCAAATGCAGCCACAAGATTATACAATGAATGTAATAGCAATCGATCTTGCACATTTTAGGCCACAGGACAAAGTAGAATTGATGAATGAAACTGCTACTGTTATAACAACTGACTATCTAAATGTCACAAGGAGGTTATGGATAGTGGAATCAGACCTAGAAAAAGAGAAGGCCACCAATAGCAACTTGACATCAGAGATAAAGGAAAAAGAAAAAGAGATTGATACTCTCAATAAGGATTTGTAGTCTATTGTTTCTCTGCAAGTACATCAATCATTGCAAGCATAGGTTGCAGCTATGAAAAATGAGATAGCTCAAGAAAAGGCTACTATAGCTGCTTTGAGACAAGAGAAGGATGTCATTGAGAAGAAGTGCCAAGACAAAATGCAGGAAGTAGTGCAGTTGCAACAGGCCCTTTTGAAGGAGAAAAATCAAAATAGTGCTGCACAAGCCCAATTTATGGCTGAGCAACAAAAAACCAAACAATTAACCATAGAACTCAGTCAAAGGCCATAAAATGCAGGGGTCTTGAATATGTTGAAAGAGCTTTATGCATCTGCACGGGGAAGAATCCTTAAGGAGATTGTACAGCTTAAACCATCCCTCACCTTCCTACTAAACACCCAGCAACTATGTGAGAAGGTAGAGTCTTCAGTCCAGGCAACTTTGTCTATTGTTTCGTTGAGAGTTTCAGACTCCCAACTTCTATTACAGAAACTCTATGACATATCTGATGAGACCCTGTCTGCGGTTGGTGTAAGTGATAGAATGGTTGCTGCTAAAAAGGTAAATGAGGTGTTGAGTTGTAATTCTGCTGCCATGAATTGTAAGGAACTTTTAGATGTTGTTAAAGAAGGCTTAAAAAATATGAAGAGGCACATTGAAGGGTTGGTCCAATTGGGGTTACCATCCCCTTTTCTTGATGACAGTATAGTGCTAATGACTAATGCAATAAAGGCCCTCTTACTCACTAAGCACAATGATTAGACTGTCTTTCAGAGTCTAAGTGATTCCTACAGTGTGAAAGAGGTAGAAACGGTTCTTGTTTCAATAGGTTGCCTTGAGTTTTAGTTACATTCTGTGGTTTAGATTTTGCAGTCCTTTTCTCATAAGAACATCATAAATTTAGATTTTGCATTTCAAGATTTGCAAAGTAAGCAAGGCTTATCAGATTCAGAGTGGTCTATATATCAGGCTGCATTACAGAAATTATAATTCTTTTTCTTTGCCAATGGCAATACAATTTTATTTTTGAAGCTTTTTCTATTGATTGGGGAGTTCTCTCTGAGTAGGCGTAGAGGTCCATGTAGTTGCCAAGAACTGTTGAGTTGTAAACTCTACATTTTGATGTTCTGTATAGATGCAACTATGTATTTCATTTTTAGCTTGTGGCTCAGTTCCTGCAATTTTTGTTGATATCTATTTATCAGGTTGTATCAGTATTGAGAATCTACAGTGGGATGTTTCTAAGTGCTGCGGATGCTACTGCATGGAATGGGGTTTCAAAGAGGCTGAAATATTTTTGAGTATCTTTGTGGATGCGGTGTTTCTTTTATGTTTTGCAATTTCTAGGTATTTGCGGAGTGTGCCATGTATCCAGCTCCATTTCCCTTTTATAATTTGGTTGCTGAGTGCGGGTTGCACCACATGTTGTGCCACGTAGCTTGTAGAGAAGTATTAAGTTGATGCTTCAGTGATGTGGATGGCACCATGTGTCTTTTTGTTGTAGTACCGGATGCAACCACGTGTATCTTTTGCAACAGCTTTTGAAGTGCTAGAAGCAGGTGGTGGGCCCAAGATATTAAGTATCAATTTGTTTCAGTTGAGTGCGGGCTTTTCCATGTGTCATTATCTGCAGGGCTTTAATGGAATTTTTTGATGAAGCTTCAGTGATGTGGAGGTTGCCACGTTTTATTTTGTTATAGTGTGCGAAAGATGTCATGTGTCCCTATATTTTGTTGAAGTTTCAAGGAGTGACAAGATATATACTATGGGCCCCACAATGTTTTGGCTATAGTTTCTAAGTGCTGCGGAGTATGCCACATGTTGCCTGTGGGAGTGTGGATAACAGAAACTAAAAGGACTTTTGAAGATCACAGATAGTGCCATCTGTCCCATTTTGAAACCTATGGAGGCTGACATGTATCAAGTTATAAAGTAGAGCAACAAAGGTGCCAAGTGTCGCATTATGATTTATTTTCTTTACTACTAAGAGAAATTAGCCCGATGCAACAAAGAGCGCCAGATGTCCTGGTATGAAGTTTCAAGATGCTGTCATGTGTTCATTTCTCAATGAAGTGGAAGGTGCCAAGTGTTATAGTTCATGTTGCTTCTTTTTGTATCGAAGCAATGTAGCCACTACTGCGAAAGGTGCCACGTAATATATTTTTGGAGCCATTGGAGATTGCCATGTGTCAATAGAACTACAAGAGAGTGCTACATTCTCAGTATCAATCGGCCAATGGGCGAGGGGCCAGAAACAGTTACAGATCCAAGAAGATCTTGAGTACCAGTTCGAGTCTTAGTTGAAGTCCAGAAGAAATTACAGGCCATTGAGATTTTGGCTGTTGGGGCGATCTTGAGTCAAATTTTGGCTATAAGTAGTGGGAAATTTTGTAATACAAGGAGACATATAAAAAATTGATAATTTTGAGTTTTATCTGCAACTGGATTATATCATTTTAGCCTTTCATAGTTGTTTCAAGGAGAAGCATATAGACTTGTGCATGTTTCTGTGCCTCTTGTATGTTGCTTAATCTCTTAATGAAAATAAATGTTGTTATGTGCTATTCGATGGTATTCTCTGTGTCTCTATGTAATTGCTTTGAATTCGGCCTTTGTTTCTAAAATCTATTTACCATCTATTCATACTGATCATGCTTTGATTTCTCTTCAATATAACTGAATTCTAAAGGTTTAAACATTGTGCTAAGTGTTAATACATATACGAATCTAGCGCATCACCACAGAATTAGGAATTTTGTTTATTGTATCTGTAATCTTATTTTTCTTACCTTTACCTAAGCCCCATTGAAAAAAAAGAGCCAGCTTCTGTAAAATCTGGAGGTTGCTTCAAGTGTCAAGTCCCACATTCTTGGAGCTTCCCATGTTGGTACTAGAACCTACGCAATTTTAACCATCAATAGGACCGTTTGATGTTTTGGAAGTAATTAATCTGGTTGCATATAAGCTTTCTCTACCATTGTCTCTATCCTAAATCCATAATGTCTTCCATGTATCTTTGCTTAAGTTGTATCATCCAAATGCTTCACATATTCTTGATTGGCGTGCATTGCAGGTTTAGGATCCATGGGTGGTGCTGGTGGAGCCCACCCAAATTTTGGAGAGGTTTAATGTTAAGTTGCAAAACCAGGATATGGTGCAGTATAAGGTCTAGAGGGACAAATATTCGGTGGATAAAGCCACCTGGGAGAATGTTGGTTATATTGCCAGAACCTTTCCTCATTTGAAAAATTAGCGTAAACTCTTTTAATTTCTGCATAATTATGACTTGGTTGATACTTTGATATTAAGTTATGTAAGAATTTTATATTTGGTGTTCTATAATAAGACATTGGGACTATGTCACTTCTAAGTGGGGAAAGATGTCACATCTCAAACTGTTATGCTTTCTAAACTTAACTATAATTAGAACTATTTTATGGATAATTGTTTGTGGATTAATTGAATGATTCAAAATGATGAAATGTATAGTGCTTCGGCTATGGATTGGTCACTAAACTATTAATGGAGAATTGAGTTTAATGATGGCAGGTTGTCAAAGACAAGAGTATCGTTGAGGTAGAGGTGATTAGCCATCTAGCAAGGATGGGATGGAGAGATTCTAGGTTGAACACACACAAGCACTTAGTTGCATTTCATTTGCATCTTATAATTGCATGAATGATCCTATGTTGATGAATTGATTTATTGCACATGTCAAATTATCTCCATTATGCCTTCGAAATTGCCAAACTAACTAATCGTTCTTTAAATTTGAATGTTGTTTTATTGAATCAAAATAAATTTAATAGCTATATTTTTTTAAATTTATGTGGAGAAGATGATTTTTCTTTTAATAACTTACTTCCTAGAAGTTAATTATGTGCTAAATTGAAATGATATATATATTATTTGTTTTATGATAGTAATTATCCATTCAAACAGTAGATTCTTTTATCTTATTTAGATAATGACAAAACTTAAAAGATAAAATAAAACAAGGAAATAGAAAGAAAACTAAAAATAATAGAAAGAAAACAAAAAGGAAAGAAAGCAAAAAGATAAAAGGAAGAAAAAGTTGGAAACAAGAAAGGAATAAAAAGAGAAGGAACATGACACAAACGGAAAATAAAAAAGGAGGGAGAAAAGAAATGTTTGGACAACAAAGATAAAGGAAGGAAGAGCAGAGAGCAAGGAAATAAGGAACAAACTTCGAAATCTGGGTATGTGATTTAAAAAATAAATTCAATTCTCTATTAATCGGCCCTCATATACATTGAATGTCTTTTGTTTCCAGTGGCTTTAGTATCTCCAAACCCAACTTTTTTGATTGAGCTGTTCCTTGGCTTATTAGAAATATGTATGACTTTTGGTTATTTATCTTCCCCTAAAACCAATCAACCTCCTCTGAGAACCTCTAAGTGAGCTAGAAAATGTTGCCTCAATAAATCGCCTACCAAATTATGTCTTGTCCACTGCATATTGATTCTTACTGCTCTTATTATAATTTCAAAATGTATCTCATTCATCTATTAAAATATTCACATGTCTTTTTTTGTTTTCTACCTTCATTCTTCTTTTGTCTGTATATGTTTTTCCTGTCGATATATATATATATATATATATATATATATATATATATATATATATAAGGATTACTAAGATTTCTGTTAAACTTGTTATCAGAACAAGATTTATTTGTTAGTCGCTAGATGCATTATATCTATTTTCTAGCAGCAGAATATCTAGCATGCAAACATGACCCTTTTTCCTAGACTGATTTATGTAGAATATATGTATTGAATTGCTGGGTGATCTTTCAGTTATCACCATTATTTTTTTTCCGTTGTGTTTCTTGTGGTTTGATGAGCATCTCTTCCTACTATTTTTTGTGTTCTTGGGCACCAAGCTTTTCTTATTATAATATCAAAACTTAAGCTATTAAGCTACATTAAACATTATAATCGGTCGTCCTTTTAGTCATTGTACCATGGGTTAAATCTTGATTTAAGCTTGTCGGTATTCATGTTATTTCCTTGAACTGTACTCCAATCCTTATAGTGTTGCAACCTTCGTATGGTTACCTAAAAATCTCATTCCAACAGTTTATAGGAGTTCTTTTGGCAACTAGTGCTTCGCCTTTTATCTGCTATATCAACCATAATGAGATAGATTGTTTCAGATTTACTATTATTGCATTCCATGTGAAGACATCCCTCTGAGGTGTTCTTTCAGCAATTGGCATGTTGAGCCATCCTCACACAACCACCTTTTTTTTCATGTTCTTTTATTAACTTCAACTTTGTATAAATTTGCCTAATAAAAGCCCCAGGTTTTTCTTGTATAAATTTTCATTATAGAAAGGGCTTCAATATAGGTTAGTTTCTATATTTATGATGAATTAGTGGATACCAAGTGATAGAAATTTATCATATATAAACTAGAAAGCATTTATTACCTTGTGGTCATTTACTTGCATAGTCTTCTTTTAAATCATTATTAAGAAAAAAGTAGGTTTAGTTACCTTATTTGTGTATAAATATAGATTTATTGATCTTAGAAATGAATGTAATTTGGTTTAAAATAATAAAAGGTTTTGTATTGTATTTTTCTTAGTAAAAATTGGTAGGGTATATTAGATGAGCAAGTAATTGACGTAATAGTCTTTAAATTAGCTTTATTCTAACCAGATTGGTATAAACGGTTAGTAGCATCTGTGGTATCTTATTTTAGATAAAGCATGTCTTTTAGCTTGACAATAATTTATACTTTGAGTTGGATGATTGATAGAATTTTAAATTTATATTTTGTCTTACCCCATCTACAGGATCTCGGTGTTCATAAATAGTGCCTAATCTTTGAAGGATATATATACATTTAGAATTGAATCTATGATATCAACTTAATTAAACTTCTTAGATTATGTGTGTAAGTTGGGAATGGTAAGTCTTGAGTATTATGTTTTAAGTAGTTTTCTTAAACGGACTTCGTCGTAAATGATTAAGTAGTTTTCTTAGTTGAGTGGAGATGCTAGTATGTCTGTTATAACAATAGTAGTATTTCATTTTGCTATGTGTAAGGTAGAGCTTACCTTCCGAGACAGGATCTACCGAGTGTGGATTCACAAAGATGGGAAACTTCTTTTTCAAGTTTTACCACTTTATTTTTATGATTTTGGCCAAAGCTAGATGTACCATTGAAATAGATGGAAAATAAAAGCCTAGTTATATTTATTTATTTGTTTATCTCTTTCACATCTTGCATGCAAGACATATGTCATTCTAGTTTAGAGTGCATATAGGCATCAGGCTTGCATCAAGAGTTCCCTCCTACCCATCCGTTCCAAGTTGCTAGGCTCCTCGTGCAAGGTCAGAGATTTATTCAAGTTAGGAAGAAACCCGGGGAAGTGTAGTGCTCCGTGGTTGGGTGGAAAAGCACCTTAACCATGCTCTTGACTTCAGCTTGCGGAAGACCGGTGGGTCATGGTAGCTGAAGATAGGTTTCTTATGTTATGTGACTCAAGATGGATATTTCATTGTACTGGTCCTTGTATGGCTTGTTTAGCCAAATATGTAACTGTACTTTTTACTAATCTATTATTGATGTGTTTGGAACAATTGAAAATATGTAATAATATTTCCTTCTTGTGCTTGTAGATGTACTTTACTTATATTGGAAACTTGCAAATGTTATACATTTATGGATATCCTAGTTAATGAATTGATTCACTTTCCATTTTTGGATTAAGTTGCTTTTCGTAGGTTATTTTTAGTAAATGATATTTTCAGACTTTACATGATTAGTCAACATCATCTAACACATAATTTTACATTAGTCTCATTATTGGATCACTTGATCAACTATTTAGCAAGAAGTCTTTCCCATTGAATGCACTAACAACTAAAGCATTTTTTTAACTCAAGGATTCACTTTTTTCAAACTCTAATGCCTTCCATTCTTGATCTACATCATTCTTGTGAGATGGAAACATATACCTTTGATTATTCCATATGGGATGTTCTAAAACAAGGACATCACCTTGTTGTACACTATTATTTTATGCAAAAATAGAGAACTACGATGCATTTGGAAAATAATTATATGCATAGGTAAACTACTAAAGTAATGGACGTGTTGCATCCCTCAAGTTTTTGAATTTATCTTTGAGGATATAAGGACATTAATTTGTCTTATATTTATAACTTTAATCTCCTTATTAAAGAAGGGATTGCTTAGAATAGAGTTGTTGATATGTTAGCACACCTACTTCTAAGGTCTTCCATATTCTCAATTCTAGATTTATTATATATGAAGATTAGATGTCATTTTATTTCATGGATCCACAAGTTGGATCAATTCCTCTTAATTATAAATTAAGAGATAGTTTGTAATACACATTAAATTAAATTTGTGTTCTACATGTTTCAACTCACCTTGTATTGATTAGAGAAGACATTTTCCCCATTACATGGCAGTCTATTTGGGACAATAAAAAAATTGTAACAATTTCCAAGATATTTTTATTGGCCTTCTACAAGGAAGCACATGGAATGTTTATAAAGAGATATTCACGATGCATCCAATCTACGCCTTCTAATAGAAAGATTGGTTTGTATTGCTGACTTCTAGCTCCTTCTATGCCTTTGTAATGCATTCCCATGGACTTTATTAGTGAATTTCCACTTACTCTTAGGAAAATGATTGCATATTTGTTTTGACTACAATATTTTTTATAAATGGTGATATTTGTTCCAATCAACAAGATTGTAGATATTTCAGTGGATATTTCTACTATTATCTAGCTCAACCTTCTTATATCATATTTAGAAAACCTTGTGTAAGATTTAGGGTTGTCAATTGAGGTTCTCTACATCCTTTCATCCATAAGTTGATACAAATATTATAACATTCAACCACAATTTGGTTCACACTCTTTGCAAATATCACAAATTTAATAAGCCATGGAATACTTAATCTTTGTGTAATATGACATAGATTTTAACTATACATGACATTCTTCATTTAAGGATTGCTATAGGTATTGATCCCTTGTTCTTATGAGATTATGGTAGTCCTACCATAATTTATTATTTCATTAACAAAATTAGCAATATAAATCCTCTTTTTTCTAACATTTAGTTAAAGTCAATACATATTTTTGTGGTATGTTATTAAGACTCAATCCAAATAAAAAGAGCTTGATTATTGAATTTGAATTTTTCCACATTTTTAGTTTGGCAATAAAGTTTATCTATACTTGGATGGACATAAATTTATATATTAGAAACAACCTAAGTTCAAACCTACTCATTATGGGACTTATACTATTTTGTAGCTTATTGTTAGATTTAATAAAGATTATGCAATATTAAATCTCCCTAAGATTACAAGAACAAGATGACACCAATTCAAATGCAAATAAGATTAAAATAATACCTAATTTGAATATTTGTATTCAAGAGTATGTAAAACTAGGAATAAAATATAATATATAGACTCTAGGCATGCACAAGTTAAGGTGGCAAGTGTCACAGAGGAGAACAATAAATTAAAGGATTGACTCAACTATAGGAGCAAAGGTACCAAATGAACTTATCTTGATGAGGGAGATGTGACATCTAACTATTGTCAATCAAGGAGATGAATGAGATAGAGGCAACAAATGATCTCATCAATCAAGGGAGTTGACGAGAGTTGATATATGCTTTTATTTTCTAATTTACCTAAGTAAATAGTATTAATTGACTAAGTAAATTTAATATAAGGTGCAATATAATATTACACCAACACCCCCTTAAGTGCAATTGAGGTAATAGAGAAATGTGCTCTAACAAGACAAGCCATATCAAGTACCCATATACAATTTGAAAGAAGACCAACATACAAAGAGAGTGCACCCCCTTAGAAGAAGAGAGAAAACTTGTAGAAAAACTCTAACCTAAGGAGAGGTAGATGAATGAATTTAGAAGCTGCTTGTTTACCTCAATATTGATGCTGAATTGTAACTAAAATCGATTGATCGGATCAAGTACCATGAAGATTTGGGAATATTGAACATAATATTTATGATTTTTAATTTTAGATGTGAACCAATGTGAATCAAATGCAAGATTAAAGAACATTTACAATAGACAAATGACTCTCAATTTGAGATGTGAATTGATGTGAATTAGGATGTGTCAAGTCATAAGTATAATGTAGGGGAGAGCAAGAGGATCCACAATAGTTGATGCAACACAGTGTGAGTTTTCATCAAAATGGAGGTGGAATCATAATGTATGTCATGTGATTACACTACTCATCCCAGAATATGTCCTATTGTATAGAAACACTACAAGCACATGAATTAATCCTTCCTATGATGAAACTTTATTTTGTAATAACATGGGTGGTGACATTTTATAAGATAAGTATGTTTGTATTAAACAACCCCCAAACAGTTCAATTTAAACACCCTTAGCAAGTTACAATGTTTATCACTTATAAATTATTGCATTTATAAAGTGGATGCTAATTTTTTAAAATTTTACAATGTCTAATGTGGACCAGAAAGTTGAAAGTACCATCAAATGGCAACATAAGAACAAATAGATAGCACCATTATGTAGTTCTTGAAAAAATATCCACCTATTAAAAATGGTACTCAAATTTGAGTCCGTTTGTGAAAGTTGTGAGACCTAGAAGTTCAAAAATTGCAGTTGTACAACAAATTCTGAGAGAAAATTGATATTTGAAAATACCAATAGTCATGAGCATAAATTGATTATATAATCACAAAATTCATAAAATTTTGGCCCATTAAAAAAAATTGGACTAAAAATTACCTTTGTATGATGAAGATATGGCCTTTTGAAGTTGAGCTCGTAAAGTTTAATGTGCATCGGAGAGGGGATGAGAACCCTCAATCAAATTTGGAACCATATCCAAAATCTCCACCAATTTAGCAAAATTTGCCAACTTTAACAATTTTAACAAAAATGTCACAAAGGTAAAAATCTACCAGATAAATTAGAAAACCTCTATATCTAGAGGAACAAAGTTAAATTTAGTGAAACACTGCCAAATTTAAAGTTCATGCTGCCAACTTTAGAGAAGCAATTGAAATTGTGGGATACCAACAAACATTGCCAAAATGGCGGATTTGCCATTTAATATAATTGTTACCAAAAATTAACAAATCCCACATAGGTTGTATGGAGGAGGGATCACCATATTGGTAATGCCACATAGGCTTGTTGAATTTTTTTGAAAGTAATTTTAAAACATAGAAAAAAAAGAAGATGCTCAAGCCTTTTGGTGCTAGGATCTAGTGGTGGTGGCCCCACCTCACACCGCAGGTTGTGGCTTGGTAGTGAAGGTCGTGCCTCCCACTAAGCACTACGACCCTTTTGCATAGGCCACGACCTATGGGAAATGGTTGTGGGCCTTTTCAATTTTTTTTTTTGACTTTTTTGATATATATATTTTTTTAAACTAAAAATGAGTTGCAAAATTATTATTTTTTTCAAAAATACACTTTTTCTTTAGATCTCAAAAAAATAAAAAAATTATACCGTTACAAGTTATTATCTTGGGCAATGTGTCCGGAACCAATTTTTTTTCCGCAAGATAGAGTTCAACATAAACTTGTTTATTGTTGATCGTTATAGATTTCTTACTTTTGGATGCAATGGCATGACCCATTTTTAGTAGGTCACTTCCTGCAAAAATCAAAGAAAACCCTTCCTTTGGTCACCTTCATGTTTGTCTTATTTAGACAAAATAATAGTGGATCCTGGTTAATTTGATTATTTCAGACACATTGGTGAGCTTAGAATAGCTCCACTATTCATCATATATGTGAGGAACTTTTATCCATGAGCACTCAAAACCTAAAAATAGATTAACTCTATGACATAATGGCTTTGATATCATGTTATATTTAATAAAGATTATGTAATATTAAATCTCCCTAAGATCAAAACAACAAAATGACACTAATTCAATGCAAACAAGAATAGAATAATATGATTTTAATATTTTTATTCAAGAGTATGTAAAACAAGAAAATTGAAAACAATATATAGACTCCAGCATGCACAAGTGAGAGTGACAAATGTTTTAGAGGAGAGCAATAAACTAGAGGATTGACTTAGCTATAGGAGCAGAGGTGTCAAGCAAATTTATCTTGATAAGGGAGATGTGACACCTAACTGCCATCAATGAAGGAGATGAGTGATATAGCGGTGGTAAAGAATCTTATCAATCAAGGGAGTTGGCATGTGCTCTTTTCTTAATTTAACTAAATAAATAATATTAATTACTTAAGTAATAAGTAAACTTAATATAAAGTACAGTATAATTTATCACACCAATTCTTATTGACAAAAATGCTTTCATGTTGATCATTCTTATTAGTTTAGAATAGATGCTATTTTAATTTATAATTCAAATTAAGCTTTACTACCCACAAATTTAGAGGAACAAATAACTCTCTCATCCTTATGATAATATCCTAGGATTATTTTTGGGGGAGGAAAATACAAACTACTAGGAGCCACCTTACTACTACTTACCTTGTTCACTATAAGCTAAGTGACAATTGCTAAGCTTGCGACATAAATTAGGTATAATTTCCTCTAAGTTAGGAGGAGATGATAAGACACAAGTCACATTCGATATGAGACAATTACACATATATTTTAAAATTTTATTGTAAATTCTTATTTCTCATAATACATCACACAGGTAGTGTAAGTTCTTAAAGGTTGTATCTCTGTCTTCATATCTCTTCTCTTAGGACTTTCCCTCCTCTAGAAGCTTATGAGTACATCCTTCATATATATATATATATATATATATATATATATATATATATATATATACACACACTTGTCTACAACTAAAGTAATCTCTCATGCTTTATATTTGATTCTCTTTCTCACAATTTTTCATATCATTGATAGCAAAGCTAGTGTATTTAGTCTACAAGTCAATGTATTTGTATGAAGATACATGGCTTTGAAGAAAGGTGATGTGAGACCTGTGCATAATGGACTTCGATGTCTATAGCATAACACATATGGAGGAGGGCTCTATATCTAATTCTCTTTGTTTCAATTGTTTATATCATCAATTTCAAAGTTAGTTGCATTTAGTTTACAAGCTAATGTATTTGCATGAAGATACATAGCTTTGAGGAAAGATGTCATGAGAGATGTGCATGTAATGGATATTGATGTCTATAGTACAACACATATGGAGGAGGCTATATTGTATAAACCTAAAGTATGTGTATAAGTGATCCAAATTAAGATGGTCATTTAGAGGACGATATATTAGTTAAGGAACTTAACATATAAGTAACAATTGAACAAATTTCAAATAAGATAAGATTAACAACTAGTGAATAGATGAAATGAATTGATTATTATTTTGACTGAGAGCTTATGTAAAACAAATGGACTTTGTAGGAGAGCTATATGTCTCATACTCTAATTATATGCTTCAAATCCAACTATTTTATAGTTTTATAATACAAGAAACAAAAACTTACTAAAATAGTAAATTAAGGTTCTTGGTTAGAATTGAAGAGTCACCATGCTAGGTAGTGACTTGTCTCCTTGGAAGTTGAAATGGACACTCATACAAGTCCATAAACTTGTTAGAAATTGAAACTGTAAGTTGGATTTATTGAATTTTGGCACTCATACTTGTCAATATTATAACTCATAGCTTGTTACTTGAAATTTGAAGTTCATATATGTGTAAAGCTTAGGCTACAAACTAATCAATTTCAAATGGGTCATAGTGTAAGTAGGGTCTAATGGTTGTACCACCAAATTTCACTCCAAAGGGCCCAAAAAATGTAAAATAAAAAACTATGGAAAATAATAAAAATAGCTTTTTAGAAATCTTCAAAATATTGCCCAAAAGTGCTAAAAAATATTTTTCATAAATTTTAGAATGCTGTCTAAAAGCACTATGTGGATGATTTAAGATTTTTTGGATCAAGAAGGTGCATGTCATGATAGATAAGATGTTGGACATTGGGATAATCTCCCAAATTGTGAAAAGTATATGTGTTCCACTCATAATAATTATTTTCAAAGTGGAAGGAAAGATAATTTTTCTTTTCTAAAGCTTGAATACAAACAACACAAGAACAAATTGATGCCTCATCTTGTTCATAGATTTAATCCTTGATGAAGTAGTTAGACACAAGATTTTCTCAATTCTTAATGGATTTAGTGGCTAATTAGATTAACATTACAAAATAATACAATCTAAAGACAACCTTTGTGGTTAAAACTAGTACATATTCTCATAATATCATACCACTCATGGTGTGCATTGGTTAGACCACCTTTGGTTAGACCACCTTCTAAAGGATCATATTCTACATCTTTGAAAATATTGGGACAAAAAAATTCAAAGTCCTAGATGTTTTTCAAATGTGTGAAAGGAATCATACATTTGAGAGTTTTGGAACAGAAAATGAAAATATTCCAAGAGGATAAGTTGATGTTGAATCCAAAGAAATGTTTGTTCATGACATGGTTCAACAAGTTGTTAGGGGTTTATTGTATTCTAAGTAGGGGTGAAGACAGATTTAATAAGATCTATATGGTAAAGTTAATGGAGGTTCTACAAGATGGAGGAATGATTTAGTCATCCCTTGGACATCTTGGGTGCTAAATGAAAGGAAAGCCACATGCTCTACCTCAAACATAGCTCCACATAAAATCATGGGTTCTATTGATTTTGTCTCTTCTCATGGATAAAGGTCTATTAACAAGTCCCTATCATCATTAAACACTTGCCAACTGCATATATTTTCTGGTACTGCAGGCCTAATTTTAACTTCTACATTTGTAACATCTGACAGAGTGATGTCATCCGGCCTTATTGCAACATTAGCTAAGAAATCAGCCATAACATTCTTTGACCTCTCTACCCAGCCTATTGAAAATGCATCAAATAGTTCAATGGTATCCCAAACAGCATGCTTGTATTGTTTCAACCTTTTATTTTTTGAAGCATACCTATCTCTAATTTGGGATACAATCAGCTCAGAATCCCCAAATACTCTTAGCATTTTGATTCCATGTTTGAGAGCAATATTTAGGCCTAAGAGTAAAGCCTCATATTCTACAATGTTGTTTGTGCAAACAAACCTCAACAAGAAAGAGAATTTGAGGAGCTTACTAGTTGGAGACAGGAAAACAACTCCAGCTCCAGAGCCTTCTTTTGCACAAGCTCCATCAAAAAACATGGTCCACAAACCTTGCTGATCCAATTCTTCAATGCAGACATTTTTCTTTTTATCTTCTCTATCATCTGAGACAACCTTGAAGTTATCACAAGTCAGTGTCTACAAAGCATACCTGTTCCTCTGCTTCTTGGTCTTCCACTGTCTCTGATGATCTTTGTTCTCTGATTAGCTTAACATCCCTGCCATTCATTGGAGTCATGGCATATGACAGGTCCAGCTGCATACTTCCACCAATTAGTGCTGCCCATCTTCTTGACAACAACATACCATACTGTGGCTTGATGTCAACCACTGTTATATTCATTTTATATCTCTTTTCAGGAAATGCTACCAGTTTGAAATCTACATCCTTCATGATTCCAATAACTGGTACCTCTCTGGCATCCATAGCATAACATTTTCCACATGCCTTGTCAATTTTCAATCCAGCTTGTTGCATGATGGCCAAAGGCATGACATTTGTAGATGCTCCAGAGTCAAGCATACAATTTCTAATTATTTTTCCATTTATAACCAGGGAAACATAAAATGGTTCCACTTGTGAAGGAAACTTTGTCATAGTCACTCCTAAATAGACTTCAGGAGCCTCATCTTCTTCATTACACATGACATGTTTCTCACCCTGGGTCTGAACATTTTGCTTAGCTTGAAAAGGTACCCCTGAGATTAGGGATATTGTCCTACTCTTGATTTCTTCCACTTTCATCAGTTCCATAAGTGGAACAGAGACTTTTACCTGAGAGAGGACCTGAGCTATATCAAATGGAGCATAATTTTGTATAACAGTTGTAGCTTGCTCCACAATCTTGTTTTTATCCTGAGCTGATTTAGCTTTTACTTTCATAGTTCCCTGATCATCATTCTTGTCTTGGGAACCTCTACTTTGATCTTTAGCCTGAGGGATTTTGTTTTCTGGTCCTTGAGATTCATGACCTATTCTATGTCTAAAATTCTGTTTATTATTTACCCACTGCCTTTTTTGTGGTTCAATTCCTTTATGACCATGCACTAGCTGACCTGCAGAAATATCTTCTGGCTGATGTGGGCTGCCTACTTGATTTTTACCTCTGAGATTGTAGTTGCTTTTGACTTGAGCAACTGCTGCAGCTGTGAAGGCTCTAATTTCCTCATCAGAAGGTCGTTGTAAGTTACTCAGAAAATTGTGTGAGCTCTGAGCATACACATAGTTATCTTCATTATCTTCATCATATGGGAACTGTTGGCAGGCTTGAATTTGATGATCTGTATTCTCATCAGCATCATAAAGAGTGTATCCATTGCTTATGGACATCATATTAACATCATCATCTTGCACATAATGTGGCTCATTGCATTCATTACAAGATGTAGCATTATCATACAAGGATTGAGCAATCATACACTGTAACTGTGAATGTGGCATCTGGCAAATTATACACCATGGAGCATCATCAACAATATTTATAGCTTTCTTTAGAGGATTAGGAGTTTCTTTGACATGTTGAGCCCTCTGATTTGTGTGGTTACGTGGGAAAATAGGCTTACCATCATGCCAATTGGTATTATAAGGCATATCATGCAATGATGGCCTCTTTTCCTGCCTTTGATAGACTTGCCTATCAGGACCCATCCCTTTTTCACTTCTAGCTAATCTATAGCTTAGGTCCTTAACAACATTTGCCAATTTGTCTATCTTATCTTCAGGGGCAGATGTATTACCTTGAGTGTTCTGAGGCTTGTTTGGATTCTATAGAATTTTTATATCATCCCTTCTATTTGTCTTGCCCGATGCTTTCCTGTTGTTTTCAATATTCACTGCAATTCTGAAAGCATCCCTGAGAGTAGCAAGACCTTTATCTCTTAATCCATATGTAGTTTTTGCATCAAAGGCATTGATATACAATATTATGCACATTGGTTCATTTGGCCTCATGTGATGTGGCAATTTGTTTAACACTTTAGTAAATCTTGCATTAAAATCTGCAACCTGCTCATTTGACCCTTTAGTGATACTGGTGAACTCATTTACAAAAAAGCTAGGGTCAGTTTTGTCACCATATTGCTCCTTGAACATCCTTTTAAAATCATCCCATGATGAAATACTCCGATCAGGCAGATTCTTGTACCATTCTCTTGCCTCATCTATTAAGGATTGCATGAATGACTTCATGAAAACGTCCTCATGTTCAACCTCAAAGTTATCCATGACATTTTGAAAAGCTTTTAGATGATCTTCTCCTGACACTGTGTTGTTTCCTGAAAATTTAGGCACTTGCAGCCTCAGATGCTTGTCAATGGGGTTAGGATACCCAGGAATACCATCAAACACCAGCTACCTGAATCTATCTAACTGCATGGGCTGTCTGTTTAACTGATTAACATTAATATTTCTGTTTGCATTCTGGTTTCCTACATTGTTCAGTGGTATCCTAGCATCATTCACATTTTGTCTCTCATCATTATGCTGATGTTGCACTTCATTTCTCTATTGATGTCTCTGCACATTTGCATTCTCAAGGGTAGGAATTGAATTATTCTGGGCAGTCCTCAAAGCTTGCACTTTCTGCCTCATGTCATCTCTGATTTTCATGGCTTGCAGATACTCTAATTCTGCTCTTAGATTTCTGATTTCTTCAGCTAACTGTTCTTCCTTAGGCATGGAGGTAGATGGTCTCATACCATTCTGGTCATCATCTTCATCATCCCTTAGAGACTCTGCCTCTTCAAACCTTTCACTAGGGTCTAGAAATGGGCGTTCTTGGAACACCTTTGACCTCATTCTCATGCTACCACCCTGTTGCCTCTCATATGCACCTTGAATATCAGCTTCTGCATTTGAAAAGTAAGGCACATGCTGTCCTGATGGCCTAGGGTTATCTTGCATATCATCACCTTTTCTGGGGGAACCCTCATGACTAACTGAGACAGCTCCCTTTCTTCTATACATCATTCTTCTTGTTACTGGTAACTCTTTAAACAAAGGATTTTGTTGGGATCTTCTCCCCTGCATATAAATTTTACTTTGACCGGTTGGGAGATTACTTCGGAGTCGCCACCTATTACTAGGAACTGTTTTCTTTTGAAAACCAGGGTTCTTTCACAAATTCCCCAGCGGAGTCGCCAATTTCTGTTGACTTTTTCCCAGACTGGATGCTTATTCCCAGATTTCCCTACAAGGTAGCCATCAGTGATCAACGGGATCTCTGGGCCAGGGGCCAACAGTGTAGGAGATAGACTCTGTATTTTATCTCCTCTTCTTCTTTAGGCTCTGCAAGACCTAGGGGGGTATTCCCTACTCAACATCCATGAGGATATGCATACAAGGCTGGGATGCTGACAGAAAGCAGATAAGTCCTCCTGTAAGTAGACCAAAACTGAAAGATAAGAGCAAAGGGGCTAGCTTTGGGCCTATTTGCAGTTGTGGACAGAGGACTGAGGATCCTAAAACTAATTCTAATGTCCTAAAGATTGTTTTAGATTTAGATTTTGATTTCAAGTTTGGATGCAAAGCTGGACATGGTTGTAACACAAATACAAAGCAAGATTGGTGCCTATCCAGGGCCTGGAGTCAGTAGACATACACCTGTGAATGATCAACATGAATAGCTAAAACTGGATTTCACGGGGATATATGTGATACCTGCCTTACAGATATCTCCCAATACAGAGTGTTAAGTTATCTCTACTTATGGCATCCCTACTGCAGTATACCCTTCCCAATGTTTAACCTGAAAACAGTTTAATCCACCCTTCGAGCAGAAGTTAAGAGATCATACATTCAACACAGGAATTCTATGTTCTAGAGTCTCAAATATTGCTTAAATATCCAGACTCAGAAGAAAGATACATGCAATACTGGAGACAGAATTAACAAAACACATGCTAAGATAGCATTTCTCATATAAGATTAATCATAAAATCAGTGGGTTCATGCCAAAACATACAACAAGAGATACATAGACTCACAGGTTAAGCTGTACAGAGCAACTAGATCAGCTTGTTTTGAATTACAGAGCCAAAAATCTTCAACTTTCAACAACCAAAAATGAGTAACACTTCCTGCTTATAACAGCCAGGTAGTGTACCACAGCAATTAATTACATGGTTGACCAAAAATCCCGCTAGATACACAGTATCAGAAAAATGGCGCTCAACGCATTACCAGATTGGTGCCCAAACATGAATGCAGTAGGTAGGGGAGGAGACAGGAAGAAACCTCGAGCCCTGCGCCACTGTCCGTTGATGTACACCTCCAATCGGGTACCAGATCCGTCCATACCTCTGCAACCTTCGCCATTAATGGCGCACCAACCCGCGGCCTTGGGAAAACGTCAAACAGTCGATCGCAACCATTTCCCGCCAAAATACCTCATCGTCATGATATTTGAAAATATGCAGGGTCGAATTATCCCACATGCACCCCGCGGTGACCTCTTTAACACTTTATATACTAGGTCATGAGCATATATGATGTCGGTGCTTTTGCTCCTGACGACACTAGTATAAGACTTCATCATCATTATCCTTCAGCAGCATGATATCCTGTCGCTTGAAATATCACCCTGATGTCAGCATCATATCGCAATATAACCTGCATGATAATCGCCTTCATCGGCACAACCTGATCCATCGGAGGAAGATCCTCCTGCTTAGCCGATACCAAATGTCTGGCCGATGAACATCCTGATGACGTCACCGTCATATCCTGCTGACGTCATCAGCATATCTGCCTACTGCGCACCTCCTCATATCCGGATGACGTCATCATCATGTTTGCAAATATCAGGGGATCTCCACAAGATGATCAGTGTTAGAAATATGACCCCCCCTGGACCTTGATGACATCATCATCATATCGACATCAGGATGATATTCGGAAGATAACCGGATATTTGGAAATATCATCCTGATGCACAAATATCATGCTGCACTGTAGCTCCACTATAAGATCGGGGTGATAGATGAATATGCCAGATATTTGAAAAGATCACCCCCCACTAGATAATGCATGAAGCCGACAGGCGGATATCTCCCTTCGGAAATATCATGATGCAGATAGGCAGAAAAGCGGATATCACCCTGACGTAAGAATGACGTCAGCATCATCAGGATGATAAAACAATGAACATGAAGTGATACAACAACATCAGGATGATATTGACTAAGATCATCCTGACGTCCAAAATATGATGACCATGATGAAAATCGGGTCACACTTAGAACTTTACAGCAACATCATCAGGATGATCTTAACAAAGATCACCCGATGTTAAAATATCACCCCGCGAAAGATCATGCAGGCAGAAAATATGATGACCCTCGCAAGCAACACGGCGATAACTGGAAATATGATGATGATGATGACGACCCTTAAGAAAAAACAAGTCGGGTCGAACAACTCAGAAAATAACCCCTTCAGAAGATTGGGGTGATATCATCATCATAAAAGGGCAAGGTGATATTTGGAAAATCACCAGATACTTGAAAAATCACCCCCGCAAGCAAATTAGGGCACACTGTAGCTCATCAGCAGGATCGGGATGATATCCAAACATCACCCGATATTGAAACATGATGATCCTGATGAAAAAAATCGGTTGAAAGAAAACATGATGATGCTGACCTCCTCCTCAGGAAAATATGATGCTGCAGCTGAAAAATGCCGAGGAGGTCCAACACTTAGAACATTTTGGATTTTTAGGGACGGGACCATGCAGAAAAACCTTGGACATAAAATATCACTAACAACCCCTAGACCTTCTAATGCTACGAATAACAAGAAATGGGACTTCCTTGAGGGAATTTATTTATTTCTTTCATTTTGACAATTTTCCCCCTTGTATGGGGAAGATTTATTATACATGTGTGCACAATTGTTACATCTTTTTGAGGCTCCCTTGATGGAGTAAATTATACTCAAAACACTCTTTACTATTATGACATTGGACTTGTACTATGTTGATCTATATGCTCTCTTAGTCAATTTCTTCCACATTGCTCTCCTCCTGGTGCACATGGTTGGATAGGACTTATTTATTTATGTTTATGCAAATGCTTATGTCTATGCACACCTATGATGTTCACATGTGATGATGATGATATTATTTTCATTATCTTTTTTTGTTTATAATGTATGTAATGTGTATGAATTTGATTCACATTTATGAAATGCAATGTAATAGGTTAGATGCTAGATTCCATGATGGAATGACATGTTTTATTATTTTGTATGTATACAAATGGAACAACCACTATGAATGCTCTTTAGTATGATTTTTGACTTAGGGGATTGTGAGTTGACCTAATATAGGATGATCTACTAAAGCTAGTTGAGATAGGATATAAGGGAATCAAGTGGGAGTGAGAGTTAGATGGAACAACTTTGAAACTTGGTTTTGCAAAGGGCTATACATTGATCCTTATCTAGACAAAATAATTTGACTATTTTTCAGCTTTAACAAGCAACAAATTTTATTAGCACCTTCTAGACTTAGATTAGAGATAGCCAAGAAGTTAGAACTAGGGTAAAGGAAGGGCTCCAAAGAAAAATATGGCCCTAAAAGATAGCTAGACTCTTAGCTTTGCCCAACTAGTGGATGTGTGTGCTTTGTACCTCTCTCTTTTATTCTCTCTGATACGTGCCACCCTCATAGCTTCAAGCTTAGATTTATCTCCACTTGAGAGTATAGACATCAAAAATCCTCTTTTCTCATTTTTTTCTTTTCTTTTCTCTTTCTTTTAATTTTTTTGTATTAATTATTTTTTGATCTCTCACTTTTTTGACTTTTTTTTGTAATTTTCTTGGTTTTGATTATTTTGTACTTTTGTATTATTTTTTATTACTTAGCAATCCCCCTGATAGTTTTGGCTAGTATGAATAAGGAGTTGGGTGCCACCAAAAGATTTCACTACCCTGTAGGACTTCTTTCTCACTAAGGAGGATTATGGAAGATCTACTTGTAAGTTTATGTGTATCATAGGTTTGTGTACTTGCTATGTTTAGACTTGACAACATGATTTTCTAAGATCGAGATTAGTATGAAGATAAAATCTTGACTTCATTTGAACTCATTGGGAATGTAGAGTGGGAAAATGGAAAATGATGATTTTTAGGGAATCTTTAAGGCTTAGAAGGCACAACCTATACTAGATAACCTTAAGATTTGTTACAAAGAGAAAAATCTAATAAGAGCATGTCACAAACAAAGTGCAAGGTGAACAAAATGAAAAAGCATGTTTTTGGATTTTTACGTTTTGTAATTTTCATGAATTTTTAAATTTTTATAGATTTTTTTGAATTTTTATATTTTATGTTTTTATTTTATTTTATAAATTTAATATTTCTTAAGGTGAAAGGCATTAACCATCTCACCAAAGTCTTGTTTTTTCATGGTGCTAAGGAGGTAGGTGTTATTTTTGACATCTTCCTTAATCACATATGGACCCTTCTAGTCCTCTTGAAACTTTATTTTCTTTCTATGTCTCTTATTCTTAGTGCTCCATCTTCAAAGCACTAGCTCTTTGACTCTAAAGGACCTGTTGGTTCTTGTTGCGCTATAGGAATGCTTGCATTTACTTGTGTAGGATGAGCTATTATAAGGTGGGATAGGCATTAATATGCTTGGGGTGATCCCACAATAGTGTGTCCCACTTTTTGGCCAAAGTGGGACATTGAAGTCAACATTTTAAACCATTTTTTCATTTTTTGACACCTATAACAACTAAATCATTAAGAATTTGAAGATGATTTGAACTAGTAATTTTTGAGATTTTGTGTTTAGATTATGAATATATTTTTTAAAAAATAATTTGTGAAATTTTTTATATAACTTTTAATATCTTGCTTTTATAGTTAACAATTTTTAAAAAACGTGACGTTTATACCATATAGCATACCTTTTTTTGTATATTGAAATTAACTTTTTTTTTGAAACAAGGACATCAATACCTAGTGCATATATATATTTTTTTAAAAATTCTCTATTTTACTATTTTTCCACATGTGTGGAATAAAGACCTTAATGTTTGGTGAAAAAACAATGTTTATTAGAAGATAGAAAATAAATATAATAATCAAATTAAATATATTTGAAATTATACTATTTTGAAATCTTAATCCAAGGGCTATTATCCTACAAATTATCTTGTCATGTTGGTTCCATTTGTTGGTCCAACCTAAGGTTTGAAACTAATTTTGAGGAAAATCTCAGAAGAGCAGAAGAGGCCATCCAAGGGCCTTCATTCGAAGGACCTTTGAAAGAAGGTCCTATTCAACCTTCGTTCGAACATCCAAAATATATTAAAATATTCATAGCTAGCCACCTTCATTCTAAGGTCCCTATGTGAGAAAATATTTAAAAAATTTCGGATCAAAGACATTTGAATGAAGGTGTTTAAGCCAACCTTGAAAAAATTAAAATTTAGGGATTGTTTATAAATATCAGACATAATGTATTTACCCGAAAATTTTTTAAAAATCACATTTTTGGGATTATTTGTAGGCATAATATTTGGTAAAATATTCTAGAAATTTTATTGTAATTTTGGGATTTTTTGTAGGGAAAAACATTTGGTAAAGAATAAATCAAAGCATGATATGACAATGTAAGATCTATGGTATGATGATATAGGATCATGGTCAGATCAAAGCAAGTAATCAATGGTCAAAGGATAAAATATAACTATCATAGTATTGTATGTATCACAAGCATAGGCATGAAAACATAAGTGGATGGTAACATAAACAAAGCATCATGGTAACCATGCAAATGTATAACAAGCATGTAATGGGAAGTGACAAGACAACAAAAGAAGCCAAAGTGGTAAGGCATGGACTGTAGAATCATGAGTAAATAAGCATAAAATAAAAAAGACATGCATAAGAATGTGGAAGGTGAAGTAGGAAGAAAATAAGTAAAGTGGAAAAGATAGACCAAAAACAAAGCTAAAGCAAAACTTGTAAATATAAATAGGATGCACACAAACAAAGGAGGAAATGTGTAACAACCCTCTTTGATTGGCAGTGAGATTTAAGTGATTGGTGGGACCTAAAGCTTAGTCTGCCACTCCCTGCTACATCAGCTGCTTCACACCATACCTAACCACACCAAAGCGATTTGCTGATATTCATGGGCCATAGCATATGGATGGAAGGTGTGCTGGACACTGAGGGGAGGAATATCTTGGGTGTCGGTTAATGGAAGGAAATATTATAGAAAGTAAGATATCTGTTAAAATCTTATCTTGCCATAGTGGACGGCCCGGGGAAAAGTAGGTGAGAGTTGTTTTTTAATGCAGCGTAGAAGTAAAGTGAAGTGGTTGAAATCTTTATGGCAAAAAGAAATATCTCTGCCATATAGCATGGGCGTCATAGTCGGGAGTGTGCTATCTTTATCAGAGCGATTGCATAAATGTCTACCCATAGCATTTGTAGGGGGATGGCATGTGCATCCTGAAATCATTGTCATGAGAGCACAACTATGGAGCCTTTTAGTAGTCCGTTATGTGTATATCCTACAATGGTGTGTTACCACGAAGACCTCACAGTAGGGAAATGAAGGGAAGGGCAAACTTGTTGATACGAGCTTCAACAGAGAAATAGGATATCATGGCACGCTGCCAGGTATTTCTTTTCTATGTGTAATTGTTTCAATGGTTTTATGATTGTGTTAACAACTTGGCTACTCTATGTTTTAAATAGTATATCATGATGCAGTTATGCATCATTCTTCTAAATTTTTTTAAAAAAATCCATATTTGAGCATATTGTTGAGCCTCCTAATTGGCGAAAATAGAGTGCTTAGCAATGAGCATAACTTGAGACATCCTGTTAGCTAGTATTCAACAAACCTAGTTTGTGTTTATCCTACAAACTTTGCCTTTCGATTGAAGTATTCACCAATCAGATCACATGCCTTGTGTAAATTCTTAATTTAGCATGCATTCCTAACAATCAAACTGTAACAGCACATGTGTAATCTCTGTGTGTCCCTCTTTTTCCACATATTGCACACATGGATACCAGGGCACTTACAATGACAACATCTGAGGAAATTTCCTCTAAAAAAATATTGATTGACAAACTCTGCGTTGTAGAGGTAAGCATTCCTAATAGATAATTTTTTCTAAAAACAAAAAAATAAAAAGATAAAATAAAAATTCCCCTTCCGTTATGCTTTGTTGGCCGTCCATACCCTGTTCCATCATCCCCATTTTGACACCAGCAATGAGGATGCTGGCTAAGGTTGTGGCGTTTAGATTTACTACCGCCAGTTGCTCTTGCTTGAAAGTTTTCAACACCTTTTAACAAATCCATTTTGTGCGAATTCTACAATCGTTACAGTCCTTGAGAAACATTTCTTTGAGGCATTCTGTCAAACAGAGCATGTGTCTCCTATATGCTCTCGTATGGCATAGGAAGGAAGGATGCAACAAAGGTAGTGGAGTTTAGGTCTACACTTGCCTATTACATTTGCTTGTTGGTATATTACTTTAAAACAGATCGATTCTATTTGTGACTTGTAATCCTTTCTTCCTTGAGACCACATTTCATACAAGCATATTGAAAATCAGTTTGAGTCATTTCTCATGCCTATTTTATGCATGTGTGGCTGCCTCAGTAGGCCACGCTGATCTCTATTCCTTGCCAGTAGACGAGGGAATTGTTTATGCTATTAGTAAGATTTTAAAGTCTTATTGAGTTTGTGTGTGTAGTTTACAACAATTACATTCCATGAAACAAGAAAACTACTCAGATTAGTTTAATAAATAGGTCAAGGGCGCTATTATGCCTTCTATATGTTGGATCGCGGTAAGAAATAATGCAGTTTTAACCTTGATGGCTGTATATCCCGATGTGTATGTTGTGTAAGAGATTGATCTGTCATAACACCTTTGTGCATTATAAAAGGGTGCTCCTAAAGCAAGAGAAGATAACAAAGAGCAATAGTAAGGAATATGTTTGTTGTTATGGTCCTTTAGAAATCTTTCAAAAAGGGGTTCCAATTATAAGATATAGTTTGTTCCTAGTTTTCCAAATAAGATAATAGTCTCTTTAAGCAAAACAATTTTGTTATAAGTGAGATTTAGTTGTGAATTAAAATTTAGTTTTTGGACAAATAGATTGTGGCGATGTCCATGCTTTCTCTATGCATGCATGGCTGCTAGAGCCTTTCCTACATTGGCACTATGTGAATCAGTTTGTGGGCTTTGTTTATGCTAATGGAAAGATATTTGGAGTCTTTAAACAGATCCAGTATGTGTCTGTGCTGCTATTCTTGTATTCTTTGAATGGAAATTGATTGGTACTTTGCCATATAGCTCGAGTGCCTCGTTATTGTTTCCCAAATCTGCATGTTGTCCATGAAATTTAACATCCCTTGAGGTAGTCTATTCTGCTATGTTGTGTCGGATTTGCTGTCCCTGCTAGATGGGAGCTTTCGGTAAAGGTTGAGTAGTTTGTTATTGCATCCTATTGCTGATTTGCATGAGTAGACTCCTCTTGAGACTTTTGAAGGTGTGCCTTACTTAGCTTGATAAGTCCTTGATTGCTTATTGCCTAGTCTCTGGTACGGTACTTTGAGAGTATCCGAGGAGTCGTTAGAGTGCCCTCGGATCACTATGCTTGAGGGGTTGTTTACCATGTTTGCATGAGGCCTTGTGAGTTGTGTCTGCTCCATGACTGATGTGAGTGTTGGCCATTGTTTTCCTTTCCTAGTTACTTCTGTTTGGCCTTGTGACTATCTTCGAGCACGGTGGGGTGGTCTCTTTGAGTCCACATGGCTGGGAGGCGTTGCCACCACCATTAGGGACCGGTGTACAGGTTTTGGAGCACCAACTCAGAGATGTTCTCTTTCCTCCTATTACTTTATCAGTCATGTAACCATTTTTTATTGTATAATTCATGGCTATGCCATTGTCCTTGTTTATTTCTTTATGTAATTTTGTACTCTCTTGGGAGAGATGATGTAAATTATAGTAATGAGAAGATATGTGAGGCCACCTCTTATTTGACTGACGGATTTTGATGTGGGTATCAGATCCACTTGTAATATGGTGTTTATGGATTCATGTTTATATTTGGAAATGGGATTAGGAACATTGGAATTGCTGTCTAAAAGTAATGTAGTTATTAATGTTTCTCGAGAGAGTGATTTAGTCCTCTCCTGTGGGTTGTGCATTTGGCCATACTTGGCCATGAACATTATCGACAGATCAAATCGACAACCATCTAATGTATATATTATCACTTCATGTAAAAAATATATATATATCTTGTCCTCTTTTGGCCTTACCCTTCGGGGTTCGCGGGGCGGGTTGTTACAAAATGCCTCAAACAAGGAAAAGATGGGAAGAAGCAAATGCCCTCCAAGTAGGAAAAGCTATGGATGAAAGAAAATATATAATGTGAAATGATCATGTTTAAAGCACAACAAATAGGGAGCAATAAAAAAGGCTAAGGTGCAATTTAAGTAATGGGGAAACAAAAGGCAACAATGAAATCTAAGTTCTATAGGTATATAGGCTTCGTGATGCTCATGTATCATTGAACAAAATTTGGAGACTCAACTTCCTCCAAAGGCTCATGCTCATCTTCTAACAAATCATCATTATCCCAACAAAAACCATCAAATTTATCTTCATTTGCCTTTGCTTCTTGTTCTTTGCTTTCCTTTTCTAGTACACATATCTCTTCTTTATATTCCTTCATTCTAGGTCCAAATACATTATCATGTGTAAAATTAGGCATGTCATTTCATACCCATATTTCTTGTTTCTTTATTTGTAGATGTGGTGGAATGATTGCCATTGGATTGTTTTTGTATGTTTCTTTTGTTCTTTATTTGTATGCTTTCTTGGTACATATGAGTGATTTTTTGTTCATAAGGATCATTAGAAGGTGTTCATTTATCAAGGTGTTTATGTCTAGATTAATCTCTGTTTGTGCAACTTGAGGCTCTTTTGCTTTTGGATAATCTCAGTCCAACTACTTTTGAATTCTTTCCAGTTCATCCAAATGTGTCTTATATAAGTCAAGAACGAGATCATCTCTCTCATATGGTACATCTTTTGGTGTTTTTAAAAATGCATCCAATGTGAAGTGACTAGCATCATATATGCTTGTAATGAGCTCTTCAAATCTTATTAACTTGTCCTTCATCTATAAATTTAACACATCGATACAAAATCAAAGGAGCAACCTTAAATTCTTCTATCAATGTTCTATGAAGTAGTGTGTACCAAATCTATCCAAAGATGGTATCACATGACATAAACCATGTAATTCTTTAGGGCCTACTCTCAATCATAGAATAATACATCTGAATGTATTAATTAACATTCAATTAGTCATCTTCAATGCAATATGGGTTGAATGTGCACATTTCTGATGTCTAATATGTTTATTTAAGAAATATTCTTCTATACATATGTTCTATTAGTATGAAATATTAATAAGAAACTAAGTAGGTAATTTTCCATAAAGATTACTAGCTAAATATAATGGGCCATAATAATTATCTTGTGAGATCTTGTGATTAGAAAATGTAATCAATTGAGAAGAAAGAGAAGAAAAATATGTAGCATTAGTTTCAATAGTTCCCACAAAAGCATGTTAATGTGATGTATCATCATTTTCAACATTATTTTATGTGTATCATGTACCTCAACATTGTTTAAATGATTTGGAAAAGGATTTGTGTATATTTTCAATTGATTATTGGTACGCATAACTAATAGATTTATGTTTCTATTGATAACTTCAACTTTGATCATACTGTTAATGTTGCATCCCCAACTTACAATTAGACTTAATCATTAACTTTGCATTGTAATTGGGAGGATTAGTCATAGTTAACTGATTTGATATTTTGGAAGTATCTGAATTTATCTTTGTTAATGATGTTAATGATTGATGTTAATTAGTTTTGAACATTAATTACTTTATATTATGAGCTATGATTATGATACACTGATCATAGTTTTGTGGTCCTGAGTGTGAACAGGAAAAGTTAACGACCTTTGAAGAAGGAAGGAGGGTATCATCCTGGAGGAATGGTTAGATGTCGAGAAAACAAGGTTGATTAGTCATCTGAGTATCAGTTTCCATGTTCTTCTGAATCCCTTGTAAGTTGTCATGAGTCATGTCTTCCTTCTTTGTAATTCTATCCTTGTGAATCATTTTGTTGATGGTGCTTTAATGACTAGATGATGTTCTTGGAACAATGTCTCAAGTCGTATGATAGTCGAGTTAAGAGTTGATGAGATCTCTCATTACCCTATTCTTAAATAGGGATATTATTTCTTTATTTTCTAGTCAATCGACTAAAGTTTACCGTCGTTGATGGGGATGTATTACTTGACCCCGATTTCCCTAAGATTTTAGTGTGATATCTTTTGCTTTCATCTTTATGATGATTTTGCATATTTTAATAGTTCTTTGACCCATGTTATTAGTCGAGGGTGTTTATATTTTTATATATATATACAAACCCCTTTAGAGGTCAATATTAATAACTCTTGACTATGCAAATAACTATCTTATCTTATTTTATTCTTACCTCATCGATATCCTTAAACCCACGAGGAGTGGGAAAGGAGAGATGATAGGCTGAGTGGGCTAGGTGGATCAAAAGATCCCACTAGGTGGCAAGCCCAGATCACATGCACAGAGTATGCTTTGGTTAGTTACTGAACGCCATCTTGGTGTCTTATGGAAGGGCTTAGTTGGAGTCTAGGTAGTTTTGGTTGTTATTTTCTAGTGTTAGACTTCGAGAGAGAAGTGGGTGTGCGGGTGGTAAACACTGGGGAGCTACATTCTCTTGTTGTAAAGAATTACAGTCAGAGAGAACGACTAGAGTAGCCGGAAGAGTTTGAGATCTGCAAGCTACTTCTTTAACTCTGTGAAAGATATTCAGGTATCTTTAATTTAGAGCCCTCGGCTAATGTGATATATTGACTGTAATACAGTATAACTTCCTTTCATCTGAAAGTAACGTCGGCACTGTCGACTATAAAGATTAAGAAATACTTTTCTTTTAATAAACAGAGTTGAGACTGTATATTTATTTATGCATATCGATGAATGTTAAGAGTAGTCAAAGGCTCTTGGAGCCCCAAATGAAATATAATTCATGATACTTTGAAACTGTTGCTTTTTTGTGGCACTCGACCAGCTTGAGGCCATAAACCTTACGTGGGATTGCATGCATGAGAACCTCCAAGTTTTAGCTCTTCCTATGCACCATACATTATGCTCCATACATCTTTAATGATGTCTTATGTCTTTATGATTACTAGTTGTTAACTCTTGCAAATCTGTATATGCAAATGAGCCCAAAAAGGCAACATTCTGTAATGAATGAATAAAGGTGGTATCAACACGTTGAACAATCCTCACCATTATTTCAAATGGCCACAACCATGATTACATTAAACATAGTAAACCCAAGATAAAATGGTTGTGCTACTGCACTCGAAACCTTATTCTGCCAATTCGATAGAAAAGTTGACAAGAATTTAATGGCTATCAATAAATATACATGTTATGTGAACATGATAGCTCTTCAAGGAGAGTAATAGAATACTATTCTTACACTATCATAGTAATGGTATCATGACAGCCGAGACTTCGATCTTGCCTTCATTATGAAGTAAAGTCTTGCTATACCTTTCGATATTAGAATCTACCCTAGAGTTTTATTATAAGCTAGTGCTCTTAAATGAGATGAATGTTGACTATATAAATGGCACTTATGTTTTTATGTTGACTTTATGAAAGATTTTAGAGAAGAGCTTAGACGGGTTCGACTATATGATTCTTTATGAACTTTAAAAAGATACTATGATTTGGGCCTTTTCTTTTATTATGGACTGGTTTCTTTTAACCATGACAATAGAAAAACAAGGTAAACATTGACCAAGTAGGGTGAGAGTTGAAAGCAAGATTGTATTCATTATTCTAGTAAATGAGATAATGTGACATGGAGTCACCAGTAACCGAGTGTTTATGAAACCAAGAACCTAAGTATGGCTTTCGAAATAACAATCCAGTGTCTAAGGATTGGACTTAAATGTATTGAATCCTACTTATATTAGACCAAGAATGGTCAATTTTGATATGACTTGCATAGTGGAACAAGGTGAGGAGGAGTCACAAGATCCATGTTATGAAAATAACCTTTTTAGTTGTAACCAAACCATGATGGGAATCGAGTGTCCTGACATGGCCAAAGAATCGAATTGATCCTGTTTATTCTAGACCTAGAGAGAAAGGTCAACTTGAACTTAATGTAGGAAATGATAGCTTATAAGTCGAGTCAGGGTGGTGGACATACAACAACATTCAATGCATAATGTTTATGTATGTAAATCTTTGTCCAAAGTAATGCATCCGTCTCTGCATGCATTGGCGGTCCACAGTGCTTTAGATGGCCTGGTGTCTCTAGTAGTGTCATACATAGTTAAGGTGGATCTATAGTTTTGTGAACATGAGACATTAGGAAGGACACAACACTAGATACTCAGATGGCTAACCTAAGGATTCCTAATATCTAACCTTTCCATGAAGGGTTGGGCCACTTCAAGTTTGGAAGTTGAGTGGGGGACCATAGGTCCGTGGTTGGTGGAAAAGCACCAAGATGATGCTCTACTTCCTAAGCATGAGACAAGTCGAGGCTCATGGATATAGATGTCATTGGTTCTAGATACAGTGTTTGCATTTATGACCAGATGGTCTATTGTAATATATGAATTAATTTATGATGCCTTGGGCACAACTTGTACATGATTAGTGATGGCTACTCACTAAAGATTTGTAAATGATTATTGTATTGTAAGCTTTGTTATATTCTATTTAGAATGACGTGCTTAGTTGATGAAAAGATAATGATTATTTATGGTTAAGAATTGATTTGCATAATCATGTTAACTAATCTCTTGATTAAGATGAATGTTTAAGTTAATCGTGAGCATTATGGATGGTGATGTTACATATGGTATCAGAGCTACCGGGTTCAATACATGGACCTATGAGCTCGCTACTGATGATTATTGGTGTCCAACATTAAGTGTGCTAATGTTTGGATGTTATATGCCAGAATGGTAATAATTAGAACACCTCAAAAGAAGGTAACAAAACATGGACGTTACCTATGACAACAAAAGATCTTGAAGGCATGAGCCTCGAGGATGAAGAAACTTGAACAGACTGGTTCCCTGGTAGGAGCATGGTTAATTGATGAGGAAACCTTCGTTGATGTCGTGAAATGCATCAAGCAGGAGTTAGGGAAAGAAGAAAGGATGGCTGCCCCTAAATCTACTAATGCATCAGAAACACCGTCTGCCCCTAAAGCACCACCTAAGCGAAATACCCCTAAAGTTTGTAATGTACTTAAGGAGATTGGGAAGGGGTACCAATGTGTATCCTCCCCTCATAAGATTGAAAATAAAATGTGAACATGGGAAGTTATCCCAGTTTGTAAATGACTTGCAGTAGCAAGGTGTAAATACAATTTTGTAATTTTGGTGGATTATATATAATCCAATGGAAACTGCAATGCAATGGCAATTTTGACAATCTTTCCTTGTTAAAGATTACATGAATGTGAATAGATTTGTAAAATGAATGAGTTAAATGGCATAGAAAAAACTAATATGTGATTAACTTACAAACTTCAGGAAGAAGTAGATTGCAGCAAAGGTTTAGATTAGAACTAGAATGGGGGATAGCTAGGATGAAGGAGCACCTTCAGGGAAATCTGAGTCTAAGTTAGACCAGATCTTGACTTTGTTGAAAGAAATAAGGATGAGGGTAGAAACTTTTGAATAGGAAGTAAGAGGTCGACGAGAAGCCAGGTGGGGTGCTTATGATGGGGGTGATGATGGAGAATGTCATAATGACACCACCCAAAGTGAGCATGGGGAAAACAACTACCAGGATAGACATTAAGGGGATAAGAGGAGCCTTATGGCTATGGAACTGTCTCATGACATGAAAAAGGTCATGCCCCCTAAATTTGATGGATCCATAAGCGGAGATGCCATGGAGGCATGGCTTACCGAAATGGAGTATTTTGAAATCAAAAACTATAATGAAATCATAAAGGTGGTATGGGGAGCATACTAGCTAGTAGGTGAAGAATCCACATGGTGGATGAATAAAAAGATGGAACTAGGCTTGAGGTCTACAAGCCTTACTTGGGACATATTCATGGAAATCTTTAGGCAAGATGATTATCGTAGTTGTTTTATGATAAAAAACTCATAGATTTTCAGAATCTGAAGCAGGCCAACTTGTCGGTAAATGAATATTGGGAAAAATTCACCTGCTTGCTTAAGTATGTGGCGCAGTACCAACAGGATGAGAGATTTCACATTTAGAAGTTTATAATGGAGTTAAATGCCCAAATTGGGGGCAAGGTTGATGATCATGGTCCTACCACTATGGACCAAGTCTACGAGAAGGCCATCAAGCAAGAACAGAAACTAAAGGCTATGTCGGCTTATAGGGAAAGAAATTGAAAGAGATATAATTGGTCTCAATCTTCTCAGTCCTCTAAGAAAATGGGGAAGAAAAAGGAATATACTGAGAAAAATGAAAAAGGGGCCAAGAATAAAAAAACTAAGTCCAAGGCAGAGAAAAAGGGGAATAATCACTCCATGAAGAATGGAGACAATTCTGGTAAACCTCAGGAGAGCTAAGGACCAGTACAGGTGGATGCTACACTTGTGGCGAAGATCACTACGCCAATCAGTGTCCCAACAAAGAACAAGGAGCACAACTAAGAGGAAATCCTCTACCTTCTCAGCAAGTGGCGTTCCAACAACGCATCCATGTAGCCTTGGACAACTGGCAAGCCGAGTACCAAATAACTCTCATTGAGATAACATGTATTTTATTTAGAGCTCCAATTTCAGTCTTGATTGCTACTAGTGCTACGGAATGCTTTGTTTCCCCTAAAATTGTAAATAAAATTCCTAGAAAGGCAGGATTCATGGAAAACACTTGGTCTATAGAATATGCAATCATACCAAGGCTTAGGTAGAACAATGTTTGTTTGAGGTTAGGGTTAAACTTCCAAGCTTCTCCATGGAAGTAAATCTTTATGTAGCCCCACTAGGTTCATATGATGTCATCCTAGGGATAAATTGGCTTTAGAGACATCGAGCCAAAGTGGATTGTTATGCCAAAATAGTAGAGTGTCTGGATGATTTTGGAAACAAAGTCTTTCTCCAAGGGAAATCTAGGGAAGTCAAATTAAGGCAAATTTCTACCCTGCAAATGAAAAGAGCCCAGAGGAAAAGATGCTAGCTTTTTGTTGTCAAAATGGGAAAACTAGATGAGACTAAGGAAATTTAATTCCAAGATGACTTAATGTTTTATGAATCCCAGAAGCTTAATGAAGTTGGGATGAAGGAGTCCATAAGTTAGAAAAGATCAGATATGGATAGGTATCCATTCCTTAGAGACTTTGAGGACGTATTTCTGAATGAACTACAGGGGTTACCTCCTAAAAGAGCCTTTGATTTCGCCATTGGTATTATTCTTGGGTCAAAGCCTATTTCTAAAGCCCCCTACAAAATAACCACTACATAACTAATGGAGTTAAAAGCTCAACTACAAGAGCTGTTAGATAAAGGGTTAATTAGACCCAGTGTGTCACCATGGAGAGCGCCAGTCATTTTTGTGAAAAAGAAAGATGGCACTTTGTAGTTGTACATAGATTACTGCATGTTGAACAAAGCCACCATTAAGAACAAATACCCTTTACCTCGCATTGATGATCTATCGATCAGATGAGGGGTGCAATAGTATTTTCCAAGATTGATCTTCAGTTTGGATATCACCAATTGAGGTTGAAGCATGAGTACATCCATAAGACATCCTTTAGAACTAGGTATGGACATTATGAATTCACTGTCCTACCTTTTGGATTAACAAATACGTCAGCGGCATTTATGAATCTTATAAACAATGTGTTCAGGGACTATCTGGACAAGTCTGTTTTAGTGTTTCTTGATGACATTTTGATTTATTCTAAAAATGAGGAAGAGCATTTACAGCATTTGACAATTATTCTCCAGAGGTTGAGAGAGCATAAACTATACGACAAGCTCTCGAAGTGTACTTTCTTTCAAAAGGAAGTACAATATTTGGGCCACATAATTTCAGCTAAGGGAATAGTTGTGGACCTAGCTGAAATTAAAGCTATTTTAGAATGGATAGAACCAAAGAATGTTCATGAGGTTTGAAGTTTCATGGGCCTTGCTGGATATTATAGGAAGTTCATGAAAAACTTCTCTAACTTTGCATATCCTATAGCTTCCTTGCAAAGAAAGGGCAAGACGTTTGAGTGGTTAGCAAAGTTCTAGGAGGCCTTTGACCTACTAAAGGAAAAATTGACTTTAACACCAATATTGAAAGTACCTGACCCAGTGGGTCAATTTGTAGTCATTACCAATGCCTCAAGGGAAGGCTTAGGTGGTGTACTAGTCCAGGATGGACATGTCATCACGTATGAATCACATAAGATGAAAAACTATGAACAAAATTATGCCCCACATGATTTGGAACTTGTAGCAATTATTCACGCACTTCAAATGTGGAGACACTATCTACTTGGGAAACCTTTTGAGTTGAAAATAGATCACCAAGGACTCAAATATTTGTTCACTAAACCCCATCTTAATGCTCATCAAAGAAGGTCGTTGGAATTCATCTCGGATTATGATTTTGAGATTAAATATATATACAAGGAAAAGAAAATTGGGTGGCAGATGCTTTGAGTAGGAGAAGGCACATCTCCTCCATGATCTTTTTACATCTAAGGGAGATGAGTTTACAAGAAGGTAAAACAAGCCCTTGAAGAAAACCCCTAGAATTCGAGATATGAAGGATTCAACCTTGAACCAGATGGGTTATTAAGGTTTCAGGGAAGGATGTATGTACCTAACTTAGCAGAGTTAAGGAGTATGGTATGGAAAAAGGTTTACTCTGCACCATATTCGAGGCATCCAGGAGTAACAAAGTTACTTATTGATGTGAAACCATTATATTTCTGGAAAGTAATGAAGAGGGATGCTACAAAATTTGTAGCTACATGTATTGAATGCCAGAGGGTGAAGGCAGAACACCATCACCCAGTAGGGCTCTTATACCCTCACGAAATTCCTGAGTGGAAATGGTAAATTATAAGTATGGACTTTGTGCACTAGCTTCCTATGTCAAGGAATAGGCACAATGCTATCTTGGTTGTGGTGGATAGACTCACCAAAGCCACTCATTTTATACCTAGAAACTTGACAGATGGGGCACCCATTATTGCTCAAAAATTTGTTCAAGAGATTTTTAGATTGCATGGCATTCTTGAGAAGATTGTCTCAGATAGGGATGCACGGATGACATCAAGATTTTGGCAAACCTTGTTCTCTTCACTTGGTACTCAGTTGAACATAAGCTTTGCTTATCATCCTAAGATGGGTGAACAAACTAAGAGGGTGAACCAAGTGTTGGAGGACTTATTGAGGATGTACTGCATGGATCAATAGTACAAATGGGATGATTATCTTCCTCTAGTGGAATTCACCTACAATAATTCCTATCATTCAGCTATTACGATGGCTCCATTTGAAGCATAATATGGATGGAAGTGTTGAACCCCTATAAGTTGGGATAAGCTAGAAGATAGGGTTACCCTTGGTCTAGAAATGCTATCAGAGATGGAAGAACAAGTCCATCTGATTCAAAGAAGGCTAGCGGAAGCCAATGATAGGTAAAAGATTTATGCAGATGCAAAGCGTATTGAAAGTTGTTTCACAGTAGAAGAGAAAGTGCTCCTAAGGGTAAAACCTCAGAAAGTTCCATTAAATTTGGAAAGATGTATAAACTAGCACCTAGATACGTGGGTCCTTTTGAAGTTCTTAAGGAAGTCAACCAAGTAGCATACATAATTTCTCTACTGCCAGCACTTGCCATGATGCATAATGTGTTTCATGTTTCATGTTTGAAAAAGTTTGATTCTATTGATAATCAAATTCATTGCTTGTTTGGAATACTCTAAAGGTGAAAGACCTAGGAGTGGTGGTGATTGTGCCCCATCAAGGTGCTTGAAACACGTAAGCTACGCTTACATAACAAAGAATTAACATAATGCAAGGTCCAGTGGAACCAATATGCAAAGGAAAATGCCACCTAGGAAAATTATGATGACTTTCATGCTAGATTTCCTTATCTTTTTCAAAACATTTATTGATTATGTTCTTGAAACATGTTCTTACTATGTTGATTAACTTTTAAGACAATTAATCATTAGGAACAATGATTATTATGGGGGGAGATATGTTACATCACCAACTTAAAATAAGACTTAATCATTAATTTTGCATGATAATCGAGAGGATTAGTCATAGTTAACTATTTTGATATTGTGGAAATATTTGAATTGATCAATTTTAATGATGATAATGATTGATGTTAATTAGTTTTGAACATTAATTACTTTATATTATGAGATATGATTATGATGCATTGATCATGATTTTGTGGTCCCGAGTGTGAACAGGAAAATTTAATGACCTTTGAAGAAGGGAGGGTATCATCTTGGAGGAATGGTTAGATGTCGAGTAAACAAGGTTGATTAGTTATCTGAGTATCAGTTTCCAGATCCTTCTGAATCCCTTATAAGTTGTCATGAGTCATGTCTTCCTTCTTTGTAATTCTATCCTTGTGATTCATTTTGTTGATGTTGCTTTAACAACTAGACGATGTTCTTGGAACAATGTCTCAAGTCATATGATAGTCAACTTACGAGTCACTGAGATCTCTCATTATCCTATTCTTAAATAGGGATATTATTTCTTTATTTTCTAGTCAATCGACTAATGTTTACTGTCGTTGATGGGGGAGTATTACTCGACCCCGATTGCCCTAAGATTTTTGTGTGATATCTTTTTCTTTCATCTTTATGATGATTTTGCATATTTTAATAGTTCTTCGACCCATGTTATTAGTTGAGGGTGTTCATATTTTTATATATATACGGACCCCTTTAGAGATCAATGTTAATAACTCTTGACTATGTGAATAACTATCTTATCTTATCTTATTCTTACCTCATCGATATCCTTAAATTCACGAGGAGTGGGAAAGGAGAGACGACAGGCTGAGTGGGCTGTGTAGATCTAAAGATCCCACTAGGTGGCAAGCCCAGATCACATGCACAAAGTATGCTTTGGTTAGTTACCAAATACCATCTTGGTGTCTTATGGAAGGGCTTAGTTGGAGTCTGGGCAGTTCTGGTTATTATTTTCTAGTGTTAAACTTTGAGAGAGAAGTGGGTGTGTGGGTGGCGAACATCAAGGAGATACATTCTCTTGTTGTAGAGAATTATAGTCAGAGAGAACGACTAGATTAGCCAGAAGAGTTCAAGCTATGCAACCTACATCTTTAACTCTATGAAATGTATTCAAGTATCTTTAATTTAGAGCCCTCATCTCATATGATATATTGATTGCAATATAGTATAACTTCCTTTCATCTAAAACTAACATTGGCACTGCTGACTATAAAGATTAAGAAATACTTTGCTTTTAATGTATAGAGTTGAGATTGTATATTTATTTATGCATATCGATGAATGTTAAGAGTAGTCAAAGGCTCTTGGAGCCCCAAATGAAATACAATTCATGATACTTTGAAGTTGTTGCTCTTTTGTGGTACTCAGCCAGCTTGAGGCCATAAACCTTACATGGGATTGCATGCATGAGCACCTACAAGTATTATTTGTTCCTATGTGTCATATATTATGTGCCATACATCTTTAATGATGTCTTATATCTTTATGATTACCAGTTGTTAACTCTTGCAAATCTGTATATGCAAATGAGCCCGAAAGGGCAACATTCTGTAATGAATGAATAATGGTGGTATTGACTTGTTGAACAGTCCTCATCATTATTTCTGATGGCCGCAACCATGATTACTTTAAACATAGTAAACCCAATATAAAATGGGTTGTGCTACTACACTCAAAACCTTATTCTGCCAATTTGATAGAAAAGTTGACAAGAATCGAATGGCTATCAATAAATATACATGTTATGTGAACATGATAACTCTTCGAGGAGAGTAATAGAATACTATTCTTACACTATCATAGTAATGCTATCATGAAAGCTGAGACTTTAATCTTGCCTTCATTATGAAGTGAAGCCTTGATATACCTTTTGATATTAGAATCTACCCTAGTTTTATTATAAGCTAGTGGTCTTATATGAGATGAAAGTTGACTATATAAATGGTAGTTATGTTTTTATATTGACTTTATAAAAGATTCTAGAGAAGAGATTAGAGGGGTTCGACTCTATGAGTCTTTATGAACTTTTAAAAGATACTATGATTTGAGCCTTTTCTTTTATTATGGATTGGTTTCTTTTAACCATGACAGTAGGAAAACAAGGTAAACATTGATTGAGTAGGGTGAGAGTTGAAAGGAAGATTGTATTCATTATTCTAGAAAATGGGATAATGTGACCTGGAGTCACTAGTAACCGAGTGTTTTTGAAACCAAGAACCTAAGTATGGTTTTTGAAATAACAATCCAATGTCCAAGGATTTGACTTAAATGCATTGAATCCTACTTATACTAGACCAAGAATGGTCGATTTTGATATGACTTTCATAGTGGAACAAGGTGATGAGGAGTCACAAGTTCCATGTTATGAAATAACCTTTTTAGTCATAACCAAACCATGATGGGAGTCGAGTGTCCTGACATGGTCAAAGAATTGAATTGATCCTGTTTATTCTAGACCTAGAGAGAAAGGTTGATTTGAACTTATTGTAGGACATGACAGCTTATAAGTCAAGTCAGTGTGGTGGACATACGACAATGTTCAATGTGTAACATTTATGTATATAAATCTTTGGCCAAAGTAATGCATCCATCTCTGCATGCATTGTCAGTCCACAGTGCTCTAGATGGCCTAGTGTCTCCAGTAGTGTCATACATAGTTAGAGTGGATCTATAGTTGTGTGACCATGAGACATTAGGAAGGACACAACACAAGATACTCGTATGACTAACCTAAGGGTTCCTAATATCTAATCTTTCCATGAAGGGTAGGGCCACTTCAGGTTTGGAAGTTGAGTGGGGGATTGCAGGTTCGTGGTTGGTGGAAAATCACTAGGATGATGCTCTCCTTCTTAAGCATGAGACAATCCGAGGCTTATGGAGATAGATGTCATTGGTTCCAGATACAGTGTTTGCATTTATGACCATATGGTCTATTGTAATATATGAATTGATTTATGATGCATTGGGCATAACTTGTACATGATTAGTGATGGCTACTCACTAAAGATTTGTAAATGATTATTGTATTGTAATCTTTGTTATATTCTGATTAGAATGACATGCTTAATTGATGAAAAGATAATGATTTTTTATGGTTAAGAATTGATTTGCATAATCATGTTGTTAACTAATCTCTTGATTAAGATGAATGTTTAAGTTAAATCTTGAGCATTATGGATAGTGATGTTATAGTTAACAATAACATCTTGTACCTTATGATTAAGACCCATTCAATTGATTGTAATGGCCTTTAACTGTATGGAAATTACAAAATGCTTGATCATTGAATGTCCTACGAAGTAGTTTGCTAGGATCCAATGGATGAATGTGAGGAAGAGTGATCAAATTAGCACTCAGTAAGCTCTAAAGAACATCATCCACGTATTCTCGAAGCTTAGTAAACTTCCAAGTAGCATTTGGTGTGAATGGAGGAATAATAGAGGTATTAGCAACTTGATGAACTTTATTTTCATGTGCCATTAGCCTTTGAAAGATTATTTGACTTTTGATACTTTGAAGGGTATGAATTTTTTTGACTTAATGATCCACATTTGAAAAAGGGTCTTCATAACAAATTAGATTCCACAATTTTAATATTTTCACAAAGGTCTAAAAAAGATGCATGCCTATAATTTAGGTACACATTCTCCAGAATTGGTTTAAGCAATCCCTTAATAAAGATGTTTCACAATTTGAAATCATGTAAGGGACTAATCATTTCATTGAATAAGGAATTAAATTGTATAATTCACTAATGTGTTCATTTAATCCTTGAGCACAATTAAATAGATCAAAAACTATAACTCTAAGGCCCACATTAACTATGGATTACTTTAATAACACCCTTGTCAAATCATCAATTTGTGAACAGATCCTTAAGGAGGTGAAAAGAACCACTTGATAGCATATTCTTTAAGAGTCCATGGAAATAATTTATCCAATATAGTCAATCCTCATAATGGGAATCTATGCATGTTGAGTTACAAATGACATCAAATGTGTGTTAAGACCACCCTCATCATAATATATAAAAAATGGGGTGTCACAAAGCCCATAAGTAGAGGATGTTCAACAATCTCATAATATTATGGTGTATGTATAACATCTTTGAATTCCTCATTGTTTTTCCCATTAGGTATTGCATCCACTCTTTTATCAACTTGATCTGTCTTATGAATTAGTGCATGTAGGGTGGAACATGAAAGAATAACAAGGGAGTGTTGAGGGCCACTATGGTATGTATAAAATTGGGTGTGGGAAGTATGAGGGATGGAAGAGGCCATAGGGTGGGGAAGAGGCTTCGGTGGGGAAGAGGCATAGAAGCAGAAAGATAATTGAGGGTATGCATGGAGGTGGATAGAGATGTAAAATAGGGATAGACATGGCATGAGATGGGGTAGAAGATGTAGGGATGACCTGACTAAAAGGGGTAGTGATAAGTTAGGTCTAGAAGTGGATGAGATGAGCAAGGAGGTTTAATACATCATGTGAGAGGTGAGCATCTCAAGAGGGACGAAGTTTGGAGGAAGGCCATATTGAGGAGGGAAAGTGGAGAAGGGATAATCACTATGTGATGGAACACTAGTAGTAGCAATATTATGAGGATGAGTGGTGGTGGAAGGGGTAATAGTAGACGATGGATCGATGGTACAAGTAGGAAAGGAGGTAGATGTGATATCACAATAGTTGAATCAATCTTGGCATTAATTTCTTGCAAGACCTATTATACATATGTCTTGTTAATGAACACATTATTAATCATATCATCTAGTGGTGTAGGATTTTCCACATTAGCCTAACTATCTCACTTATTAGCAAAATCTCGGTTGGCTACATGGACATCATGGTCATAATATTGATTATCCTCTAAGTTGTTTTCAACATGAGTATGGAGATAGATCCCAGACTTATTGGATTGGTGACGAAGTTAGTGTTTAGACAAGCACTCCTCAATGGAAGATTAGGATCACAAGTAGCTTGTGACATAAACATAAGATAGAAAGGTAAAGCCCAATAATTCACTTTCAAATTCAAAAATTAAAAAAAAAAATACTAGCTATATATTAGATCTAAAAATGAAAACCCGATGGGGTAACCAAGAGTGGGTGGGATGAGTAAAAGATATATCACAAAAAAGCCCAAAACCATAAAAAAAAAAATATGAAATAATGAAATAGTAATGAATCACAAAACAAAAGGGGTTTCTAGATCTAGAGCTAAGAAAAACTAGAAAATTAAAGATTTGAAAACCCTAATGTTTAGGAGAAATTCCTAGGGGAAAACTAGGTCATGTAAGAGTGAACAAGTTCACCAAAATGTAAAGGGAAAGAACCTTTACCTAAGATTAATCTAGGGTAATTAAATATGATGCATATACATAAGCATAAATTAACCTAGATTAATTAATTAAGAGTCATGGGAGTGGTAATTAACAATAAATGTTATTCCAAGAAATTAAATGTAAAGAAGGAAAGATGTACTTAGCTCTAGGCTTGAAGATGGATGATTTTGATGTAACTTTAGAATTTGGATTATGTTAGGACTAGAAATATAACCTTTATGTTTGTGTAATGCCTTTAAATCTATGCAAGATATGTGTCTCTATAAGGGTCGAGTCCATGCTAGTAGATTATTCCAATGTTATAGACATGTCCTCTTACACACGGATCTAAACCTATAATTTGTGTGTCTTTGCTCTTTGGTTTGACAATTTTATCGATGTTTACTTTGCTATGAAGATTGACGATATTTGAGAACACCTTTAGATGACTACTACATCGTTAGGAGATAAGTTCTCCTAGGTTAACCCTAGGAAAAGACTGGCCTCACGGTCATGCTAAGGATCGAAGACACAATCAATGTGTGTAAGTGCTCTAGAATGATTATATAGATTTAAATATCTTTTATATGCTCCAATTAAAGTGTTCCTAGGATGGTCCTTCCTTAAATTCAAATGAATATTTGAATGATGCTTCTGTATGTGTGATTTGAATGCAATTGAATGCCTTTAAAGACAAACACATAGTGATAGTCATCTCACAAGGACTAGTGGAACAAGCAAGAGTTGATTAAATTTGAATTTGAATATTTGAAATTTCAGGGGTTAGAGAGGCAAAGAGATTGCAAGATTTCATGAACAACTTAAATTACAACAAGAAGGTTTGGCATTTCATTGCTAGGTCCTACTTTAGAATGATAGCAACAAGCACATGATATTACAACTCTTATCATGGGCTGAAATAAATTTACAACATCCACAAACCAGAACTACAAGATGAGGGGAAAAAATTTTGGAGAAGAGGCAAAAAAAAAAGTGGGTGATTGTCAAACAATTGTAGCATGCAAGAATTACAACAAGATCACATTAACAAGACAGATGTTTTATGATTGATACAATTTTACAATACCTTTTCAACATTAGACATTATTTTTATATTCTAACTAATATTTTTCTACAAAGTTAGAGAAAAATATGACATTATAAATATAGAATTGTAGATGATAACCCTGTAATCAATAAATTGAATTTCAATAAATTTAAATAGTTGAAAATAAAAGAATTTTTTAGTCATACATTAAAACTTGAATAAAAACCATTGATTTTAAATTCTAATTGATTAGCAGTAGGGGAAAGGGGCTAGTAGCCTCCCATCCTAACTTTGCGCACGTCAAGCTCATAGCTAGACATACTGCATTTCGACAATTTTTTTGGGTTTCTCCGTATGCGACCGAAGAGCTTAAAGCTATTCTTTCAACTTCTGGGCACTTATACATTTCACTGTATGATGCATTATGTGCACATGGGTCGAAAAAGTGTCATTTCAGCATGTCACCCCATACATGTGCAAGGATGTGCTAGTAACTTCTCACCATCAAATTAGTGCATTTGTGTTAATTTATTAGGTTAAATTATTGGAGTTGTGAACATGTATTGGTGCATTTGTGAACATGTATTGGAGCTGTGAACATGTATTGGTGTATTTGTGTTAATTTATTAGGTTGGTATTTTACATGTATTGGTTCTTTTTAAAAATTTAATTGGGGGGTCAAGTGCACAATAACATAGTAGTTATTGGGGCGTGGGCAGCTACTGGCCCCTTTCCCCTAGAAAACTAACAATCTAATGCGAATGTCTAAAGGAACTAATAATAGGAAGACAAAGAGTAAACAAAATAAAGTGAAAATTTATTAGTTGGTCTGCTAGTGAAGTTGAATGATTCTAATGAGCCTACTAGGGGTCAAGTCTTTGAGTGCAACACCCCCAATGCCATAAGTGATGAGTTTGGGATCATCCACTGAATTACTTTGATCGAATGGATACCCCTCAAATATTCATATAACAAGGGACACATTGCATCAAGTTCCTACTGTTGGATGTGTGATTTGTTAGTTGATGTTGAAACTAGTATTGGTAGCAATTTAAGTTTGCTAATAACACAATAAGAATTTATTGAATCAGTGGACAAATTCAACATGGAATTGTAATATTAAAAACAGTAATATTACTATTTCTAAAATTCAAACTACATTTGAAAGCAAATAATGAGGGAGAAATTGTAAATGCCAAATACTGAATACAAATAGTGTTTTTTCACTTCTTCAAAATAGGTGATAGTTTGTTATATAGAATTATTTTGAAAGAAATATGATCAATCATATATAAGTTTTTTAATCCAAAAGCTTGTTAAAAAAAATAGAACTTCATCAGTATGTGATTTTATGCTCCATTTGCATCCTGCAAGATATGTATAAAGATGGTTGTCAATAGATTATTGTAGTAAATAAGCTATTGTAATGAGCAGTTATATCTAAATAATAGATTGTCTAAATATTTTATTGGTAACGAACAAACTAATTTCTTTGAAATAGTTTTTTAAATAAGGTACTAGCAAGTGAAGTATAATTATACATTTCCATACTCATTAGTCTTCCTTACAATTGGCACTGATAATAACATTGTTTTGGTTCAGTGTAAATTGTCCTTTTGCTGAGAAGTCTCGAAGCATAAAGACAATTGTTGATGTGTCTTCAATGTACTCTTCATAGGTAATGTTTTGTAGTTCAGGGAGAAATACCTAAATGATGGACTTGTTAAAGAACAATTAATAGTTTTCTTATTATCATTTGCCAAAATGGTTTTAAGATACAGAGAGTGTATGTAAGTAACTTCTTGATTGCATATAATGCAATGAGTGATGTGATCTTGTAGTGTTTCATATCCATCAAATTTGTAATTACAGTTTAGATAGGATGCATGGAATGGACTAGAGAAGGCATTGGCTATTCTTAATATTCCATGGAAGTGCAAGACATGTTCAAGTATTATTATCTTTGGGCTTAGATTTAAAAAATTGTAGGTAGAGAAATTTTGAATACAAGACATTCTCATTTTTTAGGTTAGTAAAACTAGTCTCTCTATTAAATTTGCCTAGGGACTTTATGATGGGTTAATATTGGGTACACGAATTACCCTTGACACTTTTTCTCTACCAAATTTGTGTCTAGAATTACCCTTGACACTTTTTCTCTACCAAAAGTGGAGACCCCACAAAGCCCACTATGCACCATCAAATAATAGTAAATGGACACATATGATATTGATTTGTTTGTCAGGGAATCTATGTGACTGTAGAATTGATTGAAAAGGAGAAAAACAAAATATTTTTTCATGTCCTTTGAATAAATAAAATTGATAATGAACTAATAATTAATATATGCTAAGAGTTGGAATTATATTTATTTGGATTAAATGTATGAAATTGAAATAAATCAAATAATATTTGTTTGTCAGGAAGTGATTTGTACAATATAATTGCTAATAGTTCAAACAATTATGAGTGCAATTGATGATGTCATCATAATAAGACTATTGGACACTGTTAGCCAATAAAATACCAATAAAATCATTTTATTATATTAAAATAGAAATTGAAAACCAAAAACCTCTAGAAAAGTTAGTCAAAATAATTTAATTATTCAGTCCCATTAGACAATTGAATAAAACTAATAAAATTGCATGAATGCATTAGTATTCCTCCTACGAACTTATAAGAAATTCATCATATTAATTTTTTTATTATATTGGATTATTATTATTTATTGAAGTAACAATTGATTGTACTACACTAATAGAAAAAAAAAACCCTTAAAAAAAAACCTTAAAATTAATTTATTGTGACATTCTTATAACAATTGATTGTACTCCACACGATTCTTATCTGTAAAGTGAGTCGGCCACTTAATCTACGCTTTCCTTCTCTTACATATACTTACTAGTGCTTCACCTCCTCAACAAGACCCTACTTTTACTGGTTTCTCTTTCATCGTTTCTTCGTGCTTTTGCTTAGTAGTTCAATCCATTTCCATGGCATCTACTTCCACTTCTACATCTAGAATGGAAGAATTAGCACCATCTACATCTGGATCCTCAATGCCTGCCTTTGATAGATACAACCCTCCTGCTACCAAACTTGCCTTCCGCAGCAATAAGAGGTATCATGTGTTTCTGAGTTTCAGGGGACTAGATGTAAGAAAGACTCGAGGGATTAGGGTTTGATGTTGAGGGTTGAGTACATTGAGGTTTGAGGGTTGAGGGTTTCGAGATAGGATTGAGGGTCGAGGGATTAGGGTTAAAGTAGAGTGTCAAGGGTATAAGAATTAGGGATAGGGTTAGAGGGTTTAAGGATAAGCGATTAGGGTTTAAGGTATAGTATCAATCTTGTTGAGGGTCTAGGAATAGGGATAGTGTTTAGGATTTAGGGATGACAAATTAGAGTTGAGGGTTGAGGGAATAGGGTTTAGGGATAAGGTATAGGGTTGAGGTAGACAAGGAGTGACTGAAAGACATAGAGAGGTGAGGGGGAGAGATAAGTGAGATATAGAACATGAGCTGATGGAACTAGAGGTAAGATATTGTAAAGGTGAGATAGGCACAAATATTTATGGATCAATCTATAGCAGAACAAAATGTGAGTGCATTATAATGTGCTCACATTTTGTCCTGCTATAGAAATGGTAAAAAAGTGTTGACCCCTGTGATCCAGGCCCACATGCTCTATTTTCATGCTAATTATGCGCATGCTCCAACAAAAAAGAAGTGCTTTCATGTTGTTGGGAAGTTCACATGCACATTTTACACATTCTACCACCTTTGCATGATCTTTCCCCACCTTTTCTGCTTTGCCAACTTGAGAAGGAGGAAATAACATAGTTTTCACACCAAGTTTGATATATATCTATTCAAGTTTCAATTTTTGTAGTGTTGCAATGTTAATTGTGATTCAATTTTAGGAATTTAACATTATAGATTGGTTAATAGTATTGTTGTTAGTAATTATATTTGAGTGTTATTCAATTTAACATTGAAAAGGAAGCAAGTGGTGAAAAACTCATCTCTTTCAAGCTCTCTCCTCAGCAGGACTGAATGTCTTTATAGACAGTGAGAAATTGGAAAAGGGAGAAATGATTGAGTTGAGCTTGGAAAGAGCAATCGAGTGCAGTGCCATACGCATTCCTATATTTTCCAAAGGCTATGCAGACTCAACTTGGTGTCTCAAGGAGGCTGCTGCCATGTTGAGCACTCCTGCCTTGATTATTCCTCTGTTTTATCATAATATTTAATTTACATTAGATATCCTGAAAGTGCATCCAGTCCCTATAAGCAATCATTTCTCAAACTTTATCGCCAATCAGATCGATGCCCAAGAGGAGAGATTGAGTGGTGGAAGCATGCCCTTCAACAGATCTGTCCATGTCTAAAATTTTACGAGCATTCAGTTCGACACAAAGTTGAAGATGTTGATGCGTGGAAGAATGCCCTTCTACAGATCTGTAAACGCTCAGGCTGGTCCATGCAGGATCTAACTCAAGGGTAAGTAATTAACTTCACTTCCTGCTTGCTTTTCTATATTTTTTTGTTGGGTTAATTTCTCCATAGTTTATTATTGCCTCCTCTTGGATATCCGTGACATAAGTGCTTTAGATTAGTGTAAGAGTGCTTCTGGAAAACACACAATCAAATCCAGAAGCACTCTTACACTAATCTAATGGACTGTGGAAAACTAATGCCTACTAATATGTGCTTTTACTAGAATATAATTAATAGACATCAGATTTCCACAGTCCATGATATTATTCAGTGCTTTAGGGTTTAACTGTGTGAGTTTTTTCAAAAGTTTCAGATCACACTCTGTGATCCATCATCAGGATGAATTTCATTCTCTTCTTTGGCTCTCTTCATCCTAATGATGGATCACGGATTGTGATCCGAAACGTTTGGAAAAAAACTCTCACACAGTTAAACCTTGAAGCACTAAATAATAGAATATAATTATTTAAAGAGTGTTTTAGGGAAATAGGACTAGGGCTTCTATTTTTATTCTTGGAAAAATTCATTTTATTCAAGCAAAATGAATGTATCCTTCTGTAGTTGAAATTTGAAGGTTTGACTATCAAGCAAATTTTTCATGACAATTATCTATTCAAACTTACATTTCAAATACTAAGAAATATTTTATTATAAACAAAATTATATATAACCTAAATATATATATTAAGTAACTTTTTAGAATTTTGACAGTGTATTTGAAACCTCCCCTTTCATATTGAACAACCTTCCTAAAATTTTGATTGTATATGGCAAAAATAACTAAATACGGCCATACCCATAGGGCTATCAAATTTAGGCACTCACTACTATCCTTACTTTCTCTACTTGCATTTGAAATCTTTAATATATCATTTGCATTTGAAATCTTTAATATATCATTTCAAGGATGATTTATGTGTCTCCACTCAAATATAGCTATTTAATTATTTTGTATTTTCATTTTTATAAAAATTTTATTTTATAAAACCATTTTAAAAAAATTATTTTGTCTTCCTATTTACTAATAATTTAAAAGCTGATAAATTTTAATTACTTCTTAATTTTTGTTATTATCTATTAATAAACATAGCTTAATTTGTTTAATTATTTAAGAGCTTGGTCTGTAATTTCATCATTTGTGTTCTCTTCTCTTACTCTCTATCTCTTGATGATGGTTCACTGAGTGTGATCCAAAACGTTGAGGAAAAATATCTAACACAATTATATCTGAAGCATTCAATCCATAATTATTTAATTGTTGAATAATAGATAACATCTATTTCTTCATCAACCTCTTAACCCATCAAATTCTTAATTATAATTATTTAGTTTTAACATAAATACTTATATTTATTACTCAAAATAATTCTTGAATAATAGATAACCTCCCTAATTCATTCTAAGGAACTTCTTGTAGTTGTAGGTATATGTTTTTGTTCTTTTATATTTTTTCATTATTGTTTTTAAGTTTTTAGAGGATTATACATGAATATGTGTATATATATGTATAGATATACATATACATATACTTTTACATATGTACACGTATATTCATGCATATGTATATGTATATATGTGTATACTTACATATATACATACCGTGTATTTTCAATTTATACATATTTTTTTGTAAGTGTATGTATATATGTTTGCCCTTTATTTATCATTCCCATATTGTTTTTTAAGTCTTTAGGCCTCTCCTTATTTGTGCCTCTTCCAAGGTTGTTTTGTGCCCCTTCCATTTTTTTTTTTACATATACACACACTTCTTACATATATGCATGTATATGCATGTATATACATATATGCATATACATATATATACCTTTTATATACATATTTTTTGTAACTTGATTACGCATTTTTGTTTGATTCCTTTTTGTTTTTATGTTCTCATTGATTTGTTTTTGTTCCACATACTTTATATATATACATTTATTTATTCATATAAATTTACATATGCACACACACTTTTTCTTACATTTATGCCTGTATATGTGTATGTATATGCAGGTATACACATATATACATATACATACATATTCCTCTTATATGCATACATTTTTGTAGCTCTATTTTGCATTTTATGTTTTTTACCTTTTTATTGTTTTATTTCTCTTTTTATATTCGTCCACATAATTTATATATGCATATAGTTTTATGTTGTATGCCTTGGATTTGCTATGTAGTTGTTTTTGGTTTATTTAATGGTTTATTTTTATGAAGTGGTCTTGTTGTTAGATTTCTCTAGGCCTATGTGCCACCTCACTACCTCCCTCTCTTTTTAAGAGCTTGGTCTGCAATTTCATCATTTGTGTTCTCTTCTCTTACTCTCTATTTCCTGATGATGGTTCATTGAGTGTGATCCAAAACTTTGAGGAAAAATATCCAACACGGTTATATCCATCCATAATTATTTAATTGTTGAATAATAGATAACATCTATTTCTTCATCAACCCCTTTACCCATCAAATTCTTAATTATAATTATTTAATTTTAAAATAAATACTTATATTTATTACTCAAAATAATTCTTAAATGTAAATTTTTCTTATCAGCCTTCCATTTATATTTATAAAATCTCTCTTTTCCGACTCTTTTTATACTCTTTACAAAGGAGTGGAACGACAATAATTAGTAGTACCTTTGCCGTTGCAGCTACGAAGCTGGGCTAGTAAAGATGGTGGTGAATGACCTGATTAAGACATTGGACAGAGTGCCCTTAGAAGTTGCCAAGCATCCAGTGGGAATGGACAGCGTCAAGGATTCTCTCATTCAGAAATTAAATCTCAAGTCAGTGCATGAGGTTGTTAAACTTGGAATATGGGGTATCGGTGGTATTGGCAAGACCACAGTTGCCAAGGCCGTTTACAATCAACTCTATGCTGATTTTGAAGCTCATTCCTTTGTATTTAATGTCCGTGCCACTGCTGCAGAGGCCACAGGCCTTACAAAATTGCAGAAACAAATTCTCAAAAATTTATGCAATTATGATAAAGAAGTAGACAGTGTTGATGAGGGCATATCTTTGTTCAGGCATCGCTTGGGAGGAAAGCGTGTGTTGCTTATTTTGGATGATGTGGATGCTCTTGTTCAATTGAATGCTTTGGTTGGGGATTGGCTGGCCCTTGGCAGCAGAGTTATAATTACTTCTAGAGACAAACATATTCTCAAAGTTGCTGGGGTCTCATCCAAATGCATCCACGAGATGAGTGGATTGGAAATAAAAGAAGGTCTCCAGTTATTTAGTTGGCACGCTTTTCTTAGAAAATCTCCAAGTCCCAGACACCAAGATCTGTCCATAAGGATAGTGGAAGCTTGTAAGGGGCATCCTCTTTCATTGGAAGTGATTGGATCTTCCTTATATGATAAGGAAGATGACGCAGATTGCTGGACTGAAGCTCTTCGTAACATTACTCTCAACCCAGGGATTCACGAAAGACTCTACATCAGTTATAGGGGTCTTACTCATGAAGAAAAAGAAATATTTGTCGACATTGCTTGTTTCTTCCTTGGAGAACACAAAAGATTTCCCATTATTTTCTGGAAATCCTTGTATGAGAAGGTACACACTGCTGTAAATAATCTTTTGATGAAGTTGCTGATAAAGATTGATGATAAAGGTGTATTTCATATGCATGACCATATGCATGACTATGGGAGACATCTCTCGACATCGGCTCCAACGTCATCTCCAACGACATCTCTCGCCTTCGGCTCAATGGTGGCGATCTACCAAGTCTAGAAATGCTGTACAAACCTGGTCTTCGCTATCTTCATTTGCAGAATGTGTTGATTGAAGGCATGACAGAAAACACGCTTGTCAGGCTTCCTCAAAGCTTGATATGGTTAAGGTTGGAAGATTGTGACACTGTGACTCCATTTCCGAAGCAAACAGCAATAAGTACAACGAATACAACACTAAGGAAGCCACGTCACTCCAGTGTGGGCAACGTCGGGCAACTGAAGATTATGCAACCAGCAGCAATTCCTCGACACCATTGGCAACCTGTCACAGCTGCAGCACTTGGACTTGGGAGGGTGTTGTGAGTTAAATAAGCTCCCTGATACCATTGGCAACCTGTCACAGCTGCAGCACTTGAACTTGCCTGATACCATTGACAACCTGCCACAGTTTCAGGGCTTGGTCTTGTAAGGGTGCCCTAGCTTAAAGAACCTCCCCCTACTATTGCCAAAACTTGTCACCGCCGAGGCACTTTGAACATGGTAAGGGTGCCCTAGATGGAAGTATTTTGAAGGACTAATATTCAGGGACGGCTACCTCCTTTAAATGTTAGAGCTGTTACTTTGAACGACTGTAATAGAGTTTCAAGTAGGCTATTGCAGAGCAGAAATTGAGACAATCTGAGTCCTTTAAATGGTTTATTAAATGCTCTCATAATTTAACTGTATTTAAATTTCTTTTCAAATGTTTGCACGGAAATTCAAACCGACGTGATCTCTACAAAAATATGATCTATAACATGTTTTGCGGCACTGTCATTTAAGTTCGTATAAAGAGTTGATGTTGTCGTACACGTGTTAATCTGTAGAAGAATCTGTATCATTCCCCCATGAAATCTGCTGGACAAACTTTTTCTTCCAACATGGAGCATTGCTTAGACTTCAAATGAGAATGTTCTTCCTTCATTTTAAAATTTTAATCTTAAAATTTAGTTGCGGCCTATTTAGTTTTTTGTAGGCCAACAAACTAATCACCTTTCTCATTTTTCGTTTTTTATGCGCGTATAGGAAATAGGTTTTTTTAAGGGTTTTAATGTTAGTGTCCATCTCCTTTATTGTAAAGGTGTCTTATTAGTATTCAAAGAAAAAGAAAATGTATGCAGCTTTGAGGAGATTTATTGGGAAGATCTTGTGTTTTATTCATAAAAATATATGATATTTATATTTTGATTAATTTTTTCTATCTTAATTAAGTATATTATGTTTTATAATTTTTATTTTAAAAGATAATTTGAGAAGAGAGGCTTTATTATATTTTCATATGGTAAGAATATTTTGCAGTGCATATATGTTTTCCATTTTACTTTATATTTGAGGAAGAAAATCCAATAACATCAATTTTTTTTAAAATCTCAAGTTCAATCTATTTCTCTCTTGTAGCTTTAGTGGGGTGAGCCTATATTTAATAAGACTTGATCCTTGATGGGCTCTTTGTGAGCCTTTAAAAAAATTAGGTATTGCTACATGCTTAGGCATTATTTTATGCTTGTATGTTGCCTTTAAACATTATTTTGTACCAGTGACTTGGTAAGAAGGGTCTGACCAAAGCAGGACAATCCTTGCTTAAAAAGCCCTAAATGTTATCTAATGACACCACTCCCCTATAGATGTAGGAAGCATACATCAAGGAAAATAATTTTTAGACACCGAAATCAATGAGGTTCAGATTCCATACTATGTTTAGATCCATGCACATGGTTTAGATCTATAGTCACAACTCTTTAACATAGGGCTCATTGATTACTTGTGTTACATCATCGCTTTGTGTTGGTTTATTTGTATAGGGTGTATCTACTTCTCATGTTTCTTCTTCTAGTGTCATGACTAGTTCTCACCTTACTAGTCTTTCATCTATTTCTTACTTTTTTTGTACTAGTGTCACCACTATTGATTTGCAATTGTTGCAAAAACTAAATTGTGGTTTTGAAATATTCGATTATTGAAATACAAAAAACTAAATTATTTTCAATGTAAATTGAAACGAATCTATGCTCAAACACTACTATAAAAATGCAAGCAAACACAATGAAACACATTGCACATTTTTCACCTAAGAAACCCCCTATAGAGACTTAAATTTCACCACATCCTAACATCACACCTAACATGACATCCTAACACAATTCTAACTCCATGTCGACATTATCACCACACTAATTTACCGATTTTGACACTTTTGACACCATCCTAGTTAAATATAACCACATGCTCATATCACCTCACCACTAACTAATTCAACAAATTAGTCTTGTTTAAATAGTTAGGAAACTCTCTCACATTATTGCATCACCAAATTAATTAAATAAATCATAATTATTTAATTAAGCTAATTTCTTACATCTCCATGTCACTAATTAATTAAATAATTTTATTATTTGATTAATTAGTCTAAAATCCCACTGCATCACTTAAATAAATAACTAAATCCTTTTCCATAGGTTGATTCCCACTTTGTCATTTAATAAGTAAATCAAAACCCATTTACCTTTCATTCAATCTTAACCCTTCATCCACTACCAATCTCAACCATTCACCTTGGCTTGCTCTAGAAGCTAACTTGCTCTAGAAACTAATGCATCTTAACCCTCTATCCACAATCAATACCAATCATTAATCTTCTTAGCTTTCCCTAGAAGACAAGAAGCTTACCCTATTCAATACCAACCCTCCATTTCAATCAAATCTTAATCATCTATCATTCGTCAAAACATCTATAAATAAACTGTTGTTCTCAATCAAATCAGGGGAGCTAAGATTTGCAAGTACATGCTACTGAAATGGCAAAGGTTTTTCATCAAGCCTCCATCAAATCAACATCAATATAGGTGCATATCACTTGGGATCATGTACAACACATGAGCAACCACATCCAAGAGCACATACATTCAACAAGAAGGTATAATGTTTAGTTTTCTTTAAACATTTGTTGTGCTTTGAGCTTCTTAGCTCAATCTGAGGTATTCTTGGGTTTGGAATAGGGATTCTTTAGTTTGCACATTGGGCTGATCCCACAATAGTGTGCCCCACTTTTTGTCCAAAATGGGACATTGAAATCAACATTTTTATCCAAATTTTCATTTTTTGACACCTATAACAACTAAACCATTAAGAATTTGAGGATGATGCAAACTAGTAATTTTTGAGATTTCATGTGTAAATTATAAATATATATTTTTTATATTTAAAAAAAAAATTGTGAATTTTTTTATGTAATAGTTAATAACTTATTTTTTATAGTTAATAGTATTTTTAAAAAAGTGACATTTATACTATATAGCATAACTTTTTCTGTATATATTGAAATTAATTTTTTCTGTTGAAACAAAGTCATCAATACCTAGTGTATAGATATTTTTCAAAAAAAAAACTATTTTTGCATGTGTCGAACAAGGACCTTGATGTTTGGTGAAAAACCTACGTTCACTAGAAAATATAAAATAAATATAATAATCAAATTAAATGTATTTAAAATTATACTTTTTGGAAAGATTACCCTGAGGGCTACGATCCTACAAATTATCTTGTCATGTTGATTCCATTTGTTGGTCCAACCCAAGGTTTGAAACTAAATATTTTGAAGGAAATCTAAGGAGTAGAGGAGAAAAGGCCATCTAAGGGCCTTCATTTGAAGAACCTTTGAATGAAGGTCAGAAAGAACCTTCGCTTGAAGATCCCTTCATTCGAAGGTCCTTTTGGCTAATGACAATATATAAAAAATTCTTAACAAATGACCTTTGAATGAAGGTCCCCAATAAAAAATATTAAAAAATTCATGATCAAAGACCTTTGAGCAAAGGTTCTTAAGCCGACATTTACAAAAATTTACAAAATTTGTGAATTGTTTATAAATATTAGATATAATGATTTTACTAAAATTTTAAAAAATGAAATATTTGCATTTCTGGATTATTTGCATGTAGAATATTTGGTAAAAAATTGTAGAAATTGTGTTTGCAATTTTGAGATTTTTTTCAAGGCAAAATATTTGATGAAGGAATTTTGGGCACATATTTTGCAGAGGAGATGGGAAATAAAAGAACAAAGCAAAATAAGGCTACGCATTTATATTTAGCAGAAAATGGAACATAAATTAAGAAAGGGCACAAAGATATTTTAGAAAAAAAAAATTTTAAAAAGAGGGTAAAAACTTTATTGAATCAGGAAAGCATTACAAAACCAACAGAGAGAAACCCACCAAGGGGCCAAACAAAACCAAGAATTAATTCACACCCAAAAAGCACCTCATGTCCTTCATAACCCACTCCTCAAGAACAAGGGCCAAATCACTAGGAAGGTTGCCCCAATGATCCACATACCCATCCTCTTAGTAGCCCACCTAGCTAAACCATCAGCCACCTTATTCCACTCTCGAGGAACATGGCAAAAAATTATAGACTCTAGAGAAGAGCACAGAGAAACAATCTACTTGACCACCACAACCATCTGGTAATTCACATCCTCCAAATGACACTTATTCATCATATCAATAACAACCTAAGAATTAGACTCACAAACAATCTGTCGCCACCCAAGGCCAACTGCACGCTCAACCACCAAAAGTATAGCAATAGCCTCCATGAGATTATTAGTATGCAGACCTCTATACATAGAGAAGAAAAAAACCACCACTCCCAAACTATCCCTGCCAATACCACCAACTCCAGCATGCCCAGGATTGCCCCTAGATGATCCATCCGTATTAATTTTTAGCTCCCCCAAAGCAGGAGGGCACCAGTAACCAACACGAGAAACCCTCTCATGACCATACCTCGATGCATACTGCTCAAATTTCCCTTGCCCCTCCCCACAAGGCCCAGAGCATTAACCACTCCCAGATCCCTAGGATCAACTGGAATAGACAAATCGCACTTCGCTATGAAAGTCTCTTAAAGGACCCCCAAAATTCTCATCCAAAGCTGCCCAATAAGCAACTTCTTATCTAAAAAAATTCTCCTGTTGTACTCCAACCAAATATGCCAAACAATCAAACTAGGGCCAATGATCCAAGCAATACAAAGAAAAGAGGTCTTAGCAGGAGACAACCCCTGTCTCCTCCAAAAGTCTTCCAAAGAAGAAACATGGCAACATGGAAGGCTCCAAAGATTCCACCAGAGGTGCCAGATAGCTTTCACAAAATAACACTGAAAGAAGAGATGGGAAAAACATTCATCATGCTTAGCACACATAACACACATGGAAGGGCCCTGAAGCCCTCGCTTCCAAATATTTTCCCAAGTAAGCCACTTGCCTTGAACCACTAACCAAGAAAAGAAATTACACTTAGGCCAAACAAACTTATTCCAAACATGTTTCCACCAAGATACCTTAGAACTCATAAACAACTGCTCATCCAAAACTTGATATCTAGAGGCAACTGAAAATTTGCCATTTGAGTTAGGACCCCAAGCTAGCACATCTTTCCTAGGAAGAGAATTACAAACACGATCCAATAAAATCATAGAAATCTCTTGACGATCCTCCACCATACCACCAGGAGACCACTCCAAAGGATCCTTCCACCTGGACACAGTAATCTATCCCAAGGTCTGTTAAGATTTGAAATCAACCACACGACACCAACTAGCATCCATAAAATATTGGCACAAATCCTGCAGGTGAGGATGAGAAGATAAAATGGGAAGATGCCCATCCCAAGAATCATACCAAAAAAGAGCATCCTAACCACTATTGCAGATCCAAAACAACCCCTACTTAACAAGCTTGGCACCCCTTTTGAGGGTACCCCAAATCATAGAACCCTTCCCCTCCAAGCTAAATCTGGCAACTTGGCACTCTCCACCACACCTAGATATTTAAAGGTGAGAATTTTAGCCCACAACTGATGCTGTTGTGAACACCAATGCCAATACAATTTAGCTGCTAAAGCCTACCCATTTAGATCAGTCTGACGTAAGCCTAGCCCACCTTCCTGCTTCGGCCTACAAACACATCCCACTTAACCAAACTCCACTTTCTATGAAGAAGATTACTAGACCAAAGGAACTGACGAGACAACCTCTCAAAGTCCTTGATGAAGCTGAAAGGAGCAAAGAGAACAAAGCATTTGTAAACAGGGAGAGCCTATACCACCGACTTTAAAAGAGTCACTCTGCCCACCGAAGAAAGCCACCTGCAAGTCCAATGATTGACCAAATTCTAAAACTTATCAATAATCCCCTGCTAAAATAGTTTAGGAAGAGAATGAATAGCAAGAGGGATACTAAGATAAACAAAGGAGAGTGAACCAATCTGGAAGCAAAGAATGTCAGCTATTCTCCTTTGGATAACCTTAGGAGTATTAAATAAGTAGATGAAAGACTTCCCCTCATTAATATGCTAACTTGAAGCAGCCAAGTAACTGTCCAACACACTGCACCATCTGATAGCTTCCTCAACCATAGCCCTGCCCATCAAAGCAATATCATCCACAAACTAAAGATGGGACTGAGGAGGAATAACATTTCCCCAACTCCAACCTTGAATCAAGCCACTCTCTACCTGAGAATGAATAAACCTCCCCAAGCCCTCAACAAGTAGGATGAACAAATAGGGGGACAAAGGATCCCCTTGTCTGAGCCCCCTAGAAGCACCAAACAAATCCATGGGCACACCATTAATTAGCACCGAAAAGGAAGAAGTAACACAACTCTTGACCCATTCAATCCAATCACCAGCAAAACCAAATGCTCCAAGAATCTTGAATAAGAAATCCTATTTAACCCGATCATAAGCTTTAGCCATGTCCAACTTGATAAACATTGATTTTTCCTTAGAAGACTCCATAGAATGAATGGTCTCCACAACAATAATGACACCACACATAATCTTCCTACTAGCAACAAAGCCCCCTTGATCTTCAGAGATTAACCCACTTAGCCAAGGTTTCAGCCTCTTAGTAATCAACTTAGTACTGATCTTGTAAACAACATTACATAAAGCACGTGGCCTAAAAAGATCCAAAGAGTTAGCCCTATCCTTATTTGGAATGAGAGATAAAAAGGTTGCGTTCATAGATTTCAGCATTTGTTTACTCATGAAGGATTCCTGAGCAACCTCCAAGAGATCCAACTTAACCACTTCCCAAAACTCCTAGAAAAATTCGGCTGGGAACCCATTAGGCCCAGGAGCTTTACCTTTCTTCATCTAAAACACAACATTCTCGATCTCTGACAAGGTAATAGAAGTAAGCAAAGATTCATTCATTTCATTAGAGACCAAAGGCGGAATACAATCTAGAATCCTAGCTTCATCTTCCTCTACAGAAGGTGAATCCTCAGAAAATAAAGTAGAAAAGAAGTGAACAAATTCAACAAAAATAGAAGTGGAGGAGGAAAAAATCTCCCCATCCAATGACAAGAGAGAGGAAATAACATTACCTTGTCTTTGATCCTTAACAGAATTATGAAAGAAATAAGTATTTTGATCACTTGCCTGGAGCCATTCAATTCGGGACTTCTGTTTCCAAAAAAAATCTTTTCTTAATTCCCACTCCTCAATCTCCTTCATCGCATCAGCTTCTAACAAACCAAGCTCCTCAGAGAGGCCTTGGTCACAAATCTGCCTGGTGATCAAATCCAAACTATCCTGAGCATTCTATTTTACGTGGAACACATTACCAAAGTGCTGCCTATTCCAGCATTTCAACCTATATTTCACATACAGGAGCCTTTTGGAGAAAGAGTACATAGCAGTACCAAAAGCCAGCTTACCAAGATACCACCAGCCAGGAAGCAGATCATGAAGAGACTCGTCCCTAAGCCACATAAGATAAAACTTAAAGGACTGTGTTAATCAACGCCAGGGCAACTCAACATTAAGCTTAATCAGCCAATGATCAGAGCCTTGTCCATCCAAAATCTCCAAAATAGTCATCCATCTGTCTCCCACCCAAAAACTGGACACCAAAAATCTATCCAATCTTTCTGAAATAGCTACATCTCCACTTTTCCTATTACTCCAAGTAAAGACTCTATTTGCTGGCTTAATAGCAACCAACCTCAAGAGGGCTACATTTTCCTGTAAGAGCCCTGAGGAAGGCTCCAAATAAGGACTTCCTCCTCTCTTCTCCTCTAATGAAGTGACAGCATTGAAATCCCCCATGAAGGCCCAAGGCAGATTAGGATCCAAAGACCTCGCATATCTTACATGATCCCACAACCAAACTTTACCTTGAAAGTCAATCAAAGCATATATGTTAGAGAAAAGAAATCTCTCCCCTAACTCAAGATGAGAAGCAACACAAGAAATCAAACCCCTACATGAGAGCCACCAAATTAGATTGACTTTCCAAGGATCCCATAAACAGGCCACCCCACCAGAGCTACCAAGTGCTCCAACACATTAACATTGTCCACAACCCCAAATCTTGGAATCCACACATAGCATACTATCAACTGATAACTTAGTTTCTTGAAGGAAGACCACATCAGGAGAATGAATATGAACCAAATCCTGAATAGCATTTTGTCGATGGATGCTATTCATACCCCTCACATTCCAAGAAAGCACAATCATTGTTGAGGTTGGGAGAAGTGAGCATCAATAGTCTTCACTGAACCTGCCTCAACCAATGTCTCACCAACTAGCTTAACTTTCTCTTGATCCTTCTTGTGACCAACCTTAGAATGTTTCTCAGGAACCCCCCTCTTGAGAGTTTTTGGCTGCAAACCCAAGGCAGGGGAAGAAGATTTATTTTTACCCAAGTCAGGACCACCCCGTGCCTCAAAGATAACCCCACCAACACTAGAAGAACCTCCAGAATCCACAATTTCCCCACCTCTCACAACTAGAGCCAGAGCTGAAGGAGCCAAATCAGTATCCATCTAAGGACATTGTTCACCAAGTTGTTCCATCTTGGCAAACACCAAAGGTTGTACCCCAGGCATCTCCTCAATAGAAGAACCAATTGTCAGCTGCAAGTCTACTTGGAACCCTTTGTAATGCCCTGCCATGAACACCTTAGAGAACAACATATCTATGCTATGTAAAGCAGGATAATTTTTTTTTATATATGAATAAGATAACAAAGTAATGTTAACACATCTATACACATCATTTGAACTAACGACTTGTCCTCTAAGATTTCATGGTTGCATTACTTGCCAAATCAATTAACATAATTCAACATACATTATTAACTAACATTAGTAGATCATTCTAAATCTATAGCATTAAATGAATAAACATATACATCTCCATATCATAACATCAGATGAATAATCGACATGATCAGGATTACATGTGAATATACAAATTCCTATACACATGAGTAAATCATTACATTGATTACATTATCACCTTTCTGAATACATCTGATTACATACATTATGAATCGACTGTCACACAAGGCTAGCCCATGAGTATGCATAATCATCTTCCTCAAACTGGTACAAGATCTAATATCTAATGCACAAGATACATCCTCCTCGCCCACGAACATCGGCAAGGGAAAAACCAATGGAAATAAAAGCTCTTCCACTCGACCATGTGGAACCCTAAGGTCCACCCCCCGAGCTAGGAGATAACACAAGATCCCACACTCATAGATAGTAAGGAGAACAATAGACTAACACAAGCAGTAGGGTTATACATGACACCATTTATCAAACTGTCCACAATGAACATCACTGACATACTTAACTGCACTTCCAGAGGCACTTACGCAATCGAGGGAGGAAATACAACTAGGGAGTGCTAGACTGCAATAGGGAGGAGTGTCATCACATGGATTGATATGGGTTGTCTTGGTGGACTTCACTAGGCCCCGACTCCCATCTTTGGGTTGTCTTTGTAGCCTCTCCCAATCCCCGACCCCCATACAATTCATGTAGAATTAGCATACCTTTCATGGGGATAGGGTAGTTGATCTTGCCATTCCAGGCCTTCTCATCTCATCTCAAGCCTAAATGAGTACTTGAGCCATGAGTGAGGCATACATTATCTTGATTAATGTTAATTCTACCCATTTCCCTATTTCATTATAACGTTATCACTAGGTTAAGAAACCCTTCGATGGGTTGTCCTGGAAACCACTTTGGGTTCCATCCCCCATTGAGAGCCACTCCCCCTACTTGCAACTAGAAAACCCTACACTGACCAAGACACTAATCCGCTTACACAATCATCATGACCACATATTCCATATACCAAGCAAGGCATTAACCATCTTGCATGCTCATCCTAGTTACAAGAATTCTTAATAGAATAGGATATATCAATCTAGGGTTACATATGACTCATCACATACTCAACCAACTTCAGGGTCATAATATCACCAGGACTATGCGTACAACTAAACCCTCCTTAGCCTCTACAATCCAACTTCCCAATGACACAGAACTTAACATCCCACTATAACAAAAGCATGAACATTTAATCCAATAGTCTAGATACATTGGTTACTACAAAGAATTTATCATAACAAAGTTATCAATATAAGATTGTAACTTGGTTATTATCCAATCTCAATTTTAGAATAGACCAATTTCATAATTCTATGCACAGTGTAAGTAGATAGTAAACATAAAAGAGAATTACCTATATGTAATTATTTCACAATAATTTATTCTTACTTAACACAAAGAGCCAACTTTTATTATAACAAAAAATTAAGAAAATCCTATATTCTAAACATGAGATCCTTCTATGATAACTCTTTCTCTCTTTATTCAAAGATAGCATATAAAAGATAATTCATAATTAATTAAAATCTAATTAAGATTAACTTCTTACCATTCTTACCTATACATGACTCTACTCAATTAAAACATCAACTAAGCCTTAATTTAAGCCTTAATTTGGAACTTAAGTCTCTAGAGTTGTTGTATGTTTTTACCATGGTTTTAATTTCTCTGTAACTAGTATATTGTAAATTCTAACTAGAAGAATACATTTCAATTGTCATCTATAAACAATTTATTCTACGTAAAGAATATAACCTTTCCATTTATTCCTAACTGAATCTCATGAACATTTAATGAGAAATCAAAATAAACAAAACATTGTTTAAATGGTATAAGAAACGTTATAACTACTTATTCCTAACAAAGTTTATAATTAGACATAATGTAATTTATTTATTTATTTTAAATGTCCCCAACTCTCAATGACTTATCTATAAGAAGTAATCAATCCACTGACCAATACATTTATTCATCACTAAAAGCTTGATTTAATTGATAAGTACACAGTTAAAATCCTTTATATCTGCTCTTCTATGAAGCATCATTTCTAATTATTAATAATGCATATTTTACAATGTTAAATAAGTTAATAGAAAAGATTAGTCTAACAATTACCCTAATTGCACCCTAAATATTAATATTCTAGGCAACATTTAGTTCAAGATCAAATATAATACATATATCCTAAGTCAGTATAAAACTATACACAATAACCCTAAAAATAATGCTATATTGATAAGAAAGTTAATTAATGTTAAAGAAAAAAAAATCTATATAAAAAGCCCGAGAGATCACTAATGAAGTATAGTGCCTTTCCCAATTTATGTATTGAATTATTACTTTATGGATTAGATTGGAAGGAAAGATTCGTAAAATAATTAAATAAAATAACTCAATTTCATTTCAGCCAAAAGAACAGAAAATAAAATCTATAAATTATTATTTTATATAATGCGCTTACCACGCTTCTCTATAAATAAAATATAGTATTGGAAATAAACCCTAATAAAATAGTATATTTTATACCAGCTTTACAGTGAATAAAATGTAGTGTTGGAAATAACCTTTATAAAATATAAAATATTGTACCACACTTGTAAATAAAATAGAGTGATGTAAATTTAAAAGATAGTATAAAGTATTATTTTATAGCACTATATTAAACCCTAACAAAATATAATTATAGACAACAATGAAAAGATAATAATTTAAATTTCATTGTGTAGAAAACATAAGTAAAAATTGGTGACAAAATCTATAAAATATAATGCACTTACCATTCAATTAACTTCTATTCTTCGGGTCTAAAATATTGCAGCCACCTCTTAAAAAACTCCATTGAAATTTATAATGCACAGTGTTCCCAATAAAGTAATTTCCAAAAAGATTAAAAAGCCCCCCAAATTCTCCCAGTCAAAATTCCCCCTCCCCATTTAATAAATAATGAAGGGAGGGAAGTTATTTTTCCCACTCCTGTACAAAATAAATTTACAACTACCCCAACTAACTACCTACTAACCCTTATTAAAAATAAATAAAATATATGCAACCAACATAATTTAAACATACACACAATAAATAATTTTACACAAATGGGTAAAACCATTTACCCACACTCACTCACATATTATAATTAATTATATAACCAACTTTATAATATTCTATTTATTTACTATTTTATTATTATTTCTTAATTATAATATTACACTATAATTTTATTTTATTATCAACTAGGATTATATATATTTATTTATCAATCTATTTTAATGCATAAGATAACCAAGGCATATTATCAGACAAATTAAACCAAAAGCCAAAACAATTACCTAACCACTAACCAGGGTCAAAAGGCAAAACTTCAAGCAACACTGACTGACCACAAAACTTCAAGCAACCCTGACTAACCACAAAACTTTAAGCAACCCTGACTGGCCACTGATAGTACTTGACAAGGTATCAAACTAGGTACTCATCCTCTTCGAGGATGATGGTTAGGGTGGGGGACCAAGTGCTATCTCCGGTCAACTAATTCCATTGGGTGCAAGGCACGCTCAAACCTACCAATTCAGGTGGAGTCGATGCCTGGTACCTGTTCACTCAAACATACAAGTTAGAGCACATGTACATAATAGCCAAAGCACTAGGGAAGGGACTCTAGCAATCATATCTCATACTCATATGTCACCCATACGTCCAATGGTATGATGCCTCCCTTTCCACCTGTCCTAACAACATACTACTGCATCACCTTATCTAAATAAATCTATGCATAATAACAATATGCATCATGCTCCCAAAAGTATTAACAGAAGTTCTTGTTCCATCCTCATCATTAGGTTCCTTAGCCAAACTACCTGCACATCCAAGGTGAGAATGGAGGGGTGCTACACCCTTCCTCTTGAACTAACTCGTCCAATGCCTCAAATTTATTAAAATTTTCCTCCTTCTGTCAATCCTTGAAAGATCTCTTTTGACCCCGTCCACAATTACGAGACTTAACCAGATCAAAACCATCTTTATCTGTAGCCTCCCCTGCATGGGAGCTTTACCCTTTTCCAACCCTGCATTAGGCTAAGAGGTCACATTACTTGTACCAACTGCACCAGAAGCATGAGGACACCTCCACTAAAGATGACCATACTCATGACACAGTCGACACTTGAAAGGTAACGTCTCATAATCTAACGACTAGGTCCAGGAGCTAGAACCAATAGTCAAATCTATGGAATCTGGCAAAGGTTGACTCAAATCAATCTCAACACATACCCACACATAAGAAAAAATCTTCTTATTCAAAGTTTGCTGATAAGGACCAATAGGTTTTCCCAGCAACAAAGCAATTGACTGCAATATGTCACTTCTCCAACATTCAAGCAGCAGCCAAGGAAGACGAACCCAAACAGGGACCTTAGAAGGCAACTCCTCCACCGAATTAAAGCTAGCATGCCATGGTTTTATGAATAGGCCAACTTGACTATAAAAATAAGTCCCACCTTCAAACGCCTTGTTCCGAACTGAAATACATGAAAAAATCCACCAAAAAGAAGTTATTTGTAACCATCAAAATATCAAAGTCACCTTCCGGATTCCATGTCTTATGGGTCCAGATATCAAGGAATGAAAGAGAAACCCTCATCCCCATAAAATTGCAAATCAAAACATGCTTGATGTAGTAATCCAGATCATTAGCCATCGCCTTTGATTGGATCACCAACACCAGACGAACATGGGCCCTCTCCAAGCACCCATTTACCTTCTACAATTTAAAAGCACTAGTTTGAGGCATGCCCACCCCAGAAGAAGACAGATTGGGGACCTCATCACCATTCTCCACCAGAGCTGCATCCCCGCCACCTTATCCAAAAGCACATTCATTGCCATTAAAAAACCCAACATGCCAAAAACCCTAGCCGAAACTCCCCTCACACCAAACCAAGGCTGACACAAAGCCCACTATAGGCTTGCATGCGAGAGGAACCACGAGTAAAAAAGATGAACCCCCTTCTCAAGAGAATAGACACAAACCACACATGGCTAGCAAAGAAGCTACACCAAACACCCGGCCCAAGACTCCAAGCACTCAGCTGAGAAAGATAGTCATATTACCAAAGCCCGCACCGCACACAACCACGCATAGAAAGGGAGAAAAATCGCATGAAGCAAAGCAAGGAAACAAGGCACACAAGAATAGGCCCACACGCCCCCCCAAGAACAGAACCAAGCCCACATGAACAAAAAGAAAATCTAGAACAACAAGCTAGGGCTCGCATGCCCTAGCTCGCCCTCGATCGCCTCTCAATGCCATCGAACAACAACCTAATTCAATTTTTAGAAAGAAATAAGGTACATATATATTTTTAAATTTATATAAAAATATTCAAAAATATTAGATTTTATTTATCCCTACTTCCTTAACTCTAGGGTTTGAATATAGTTGTTAATTTTAGATTTAATTTTAATACAAATTAGATTCTTAGATGTTCTACATTCATCTAAATTTTAAATTCTACATAGATTCCAAATAAATTCTCTAGGTTAAATTCACTAGATTCACTAGTTTCTCTCTAGGGTTTGTATCTCTTTCCCCTACTTCTTCAACTCTAGGCTTTGAATATAGTTTCTAATTTTATATTTAATTTTAATACTTGAATTAGATTCCTATATGTTCTACATTCATCTAAATTTAAAAAATTCTACGTAGATTCCAAATAAATTCTCTAGATTAAATTCACTAGATTCACTAGTTTCTCTCTAGGGTTTGTATCTCTTTCCCTTAATTTTAGATTTAATTTTAATACAAATTAGATTCCTATATGTTCTACATTTATTTAAATTTCAAATTCTACATAGATTCCAAATAAATTCTCTAGGTTAAATTCACTAGTTTTTCTCTAGGGTTTGTATCTATTTCCCCTACTTCCTCAACTCTAGGGTTTGAGTATAGTTTCTAATTTTAGATTTAATTTTAATACAAATTAAATATCTACGTTAAATTCACTAGTTTCTCTCTCTAGGATAGATACCAATTTTCTAATTTCAATCAATGCAATTCTAATACAAATATAAGCTCATATACTTTAAGTCTAATTGAAAACATGTTTAGTTATAAGGATTCCATGGACAAGATCCAACCTTCAATTAGATTATAAGAACAAAATGGTTGTGGTAACTTAAGAAAACCTCCAAAAGACAAATACACAAAACAAATAGTTTTGGTTAATAAAAGATTGCTCTTACACCTGGGATGCTCTTGCATCACATGTATAACCAAACCTTGACACCTAGTTATTGATGATGATGTTACTCATGATCAGACACATAGAAATTATACTTTGAAAACCTATCTCTCTTGAAATATATGATAAATTTAGAATTAATTTATAATCCCAAGGCTCTGTTAGTCAAGTCTTGACTTCACTTGTAATCACTCAGGGTTCATTGTAGGTTGTTTTACTTGGGGGACTTACACATCTTGTACTTGATATTCTTGATCCAGACAATTTCCTACAAATATCACTATTATCTTGTATGATCTGCACGTATACTGCACAATTCTTGTCAACTTTATCAATTAATGACTGAACTTTGAGCAAATTCTTTGTGATTTGGACATAACTTTGATTAGTTCTTTTGAATTATCTTTAATTAACTAAATCTTTGATCAATTTGTGCTTATTTTGTGTAACTTTGATCAGCTCTTCTAAATTAGTTATGATTAGTTGATCATTACATAGTTCATCTAAATTCACTTAAAGATCTTTAAAGCATCAATTTCATTGATATTATTGATTATTTCCTTCAAATTTATTATTATTTGCACTTATTTAAGACAATTTGTGAAAATGAAAGACAAAAGATGAGCTTGAGAAAGAAAAAGTCCTAAGAATTTAAGTTTTTAGTGAACTCACACATATATCTTAACAATTTAAGAATTGAAGTTAAATCTAGTTATACTTCACCAGGTGTTCCACAGCTATGTATAACAAATGCAAATCTTCAAAGGACAATTGATAACAACAAGAAATGGTTCAAATGCACTCCAAGGGATGTAACAATTTGATATTCATCACCATAAATCAACCAGAAGATCACTTATGATTTAGAATGAGGTAGTAATCCAGTCTTCAATCCATTCATATGAACAAAATATCCAAATTATCTCACTGAATGTGAGATAGAATCATGAGGTAAGCCAAAAAGTTACAAAATGTACTAACTCAATGCTCAACAAATTTTATCAATTCAAATCCCCTATCTACAACAATTCAAATGCCTTTTATAAGACAAGGATCCAGAATCAGTTACAATAACCAACGATCAGGATCTCACTCTCAACATCAATGGTCAGGGAACAAAGTACGTGATTGCTAGTTGACACTCAACTGTGGATGATAGTTAGCTCAAAAAGATATTCTCTCTTCACTGTATCAGAATCTAGGAATATTTTGGAATATCCACCCCTTTTACCACCTAATCCTTATTCATCCTTTACTTTCTGGCAGCTCCCCTAAATCATCATATGAATATCCACTTTACTGTACTTCACCAAAATATATCCCAACTGAACTTCTAGTCATGCCAAAAATACAAGTAACATTATGATGAGCCTCATCACTCTGTATCAGATCCCTTATCTTCTTTGATCAATATTTGACCAAAATCCAGAGCTTTATATGCATCATGGGAGGCGATGGATTTTCTGATACCATCCCTATCAAAGGCTTGAGCCTTTACCTTAGCATACTCCTGCATTTGGAGTTGATCTGTCAAGTTTATCCATTTATCGGTTTTGGCATCTAGCTTCTCCTTATATCCTTTGATCTTCATATAGAGGTCCATGACCTCATCTATAGCCTTCTTTGAGAAGTGATTTACTGGATCCTCTAAAATTAGGCCATACTTGGTGTTGAAATTTATAGTTGAGGCTTGCTCCTCATATACTTCCTTTTCATCCATCATCTAGTCAGTTATCTCCTCTGGAATCTCCATTTCCTTAGCCAGGAGTTCATGGATCTTGCTGTTGATGTCTATGGCCTTAAATCGATAGGTTTTCAAAATCTCCTCCTCAAACTTCAAATCCTTCAACCAAGTCGACATGAGTGGCATGTGCTAGATGGTCATGATGTTATGGTGTATCAACATCGTGTTTGATAGCAATTGGATAGCTATTAGCTTCATGATGTCCTGAGTTTGGTCTAGACCTGTGGCACATGTTGTCTTCAGGACATCGGCCTTATTCTTGATGAAGGTCAAGGTGTCCCAATTTGATAGAGTTGTCTGGATGACCTCTTCCCCTTCCTCTAAGAATTTTAGGTACCATTTCTCAATGACTTGAGCTTAACGCTTCTTTTCATCCAGCTCTGTTACCTGTTCTTGGGTCACCAATGTCAAGTTGGTTGGGATCTTGATTATTCATATTCCCAGGGTGAATAGCCCCTTTATGAATCTCTCTAGTTGGGCAATGCACCCTTTTAGCTCTTGTTTCTTCAGTTATTCCTTCTTATCTGTGCTGCAATGGCCTCTGCACTGCCTTTGAGCTCATCTATCTCTTGATCTGCAGTGGCATGCCCTAAGTCCAGAGTAGTTATCTGGTACTCACACTTATTTCTCCTTTTCCCTTATCCACCATAGGTATAGCCAATTGGGTTATCCTACATCCTATAGCATTTCTTTGAATAGAAGATACTACTCTTTCCTTTCTCCTAGGCTTTATTTCTTCTGCTAAAAACAATGCTTTGAAGTCAAATGGAATCAAATGAATTGGAAGATCTTTGACCTCTGATGCCAGCCATTCTGGGGTGGGTCCTTCCTAACCAGGTTGTTTAATATGAACATCTTCTATTTGTCTTTCAGCCTCCTTCAGTAGTTCTTCTTCTCTGTGCGGTTCCTCTTCATGTTGAGGAACTTCTTGTTGGGGAACCTCACCTTTGTTCGGTTCCTCTTCCAGGTGATGTTCGCCTTTATCCACCCCAAGACCCTATTAGTCATTAAAGGCTTAAGTGCCTTTATCTTCTTCCATATCTGATGGATCTACATCCATAGGTTGAGGCTCTAGATTCTCTCCTTCAGGAGGTACCTCTTCAGTCACTTGGTCCTTTAGACCTTCATCAAATGTCAGCTTCTACTGCACTTCTTTGTTTTGATCCTCTACTAGATGCTCTTGACCCTGCTATTCATCACCCTCCTTGGGGATGTCCGGATGAGTCTCTTCTTTATCTTCGGGAAGAGTAGTGTCCACATTTACTTCTTCTATCTCAACTTGTTGCGATGAACCTACCTCTTCTTGTGTTGTTGTGCCCACATCTTGGACTTATTCTAGTTGGTCTACTAATGCAGTTTGAGGTCCTCACATCTATGTGTCAGATATCACTTCTACCTCTAGACCATTTATTTCTTCCACCCTTGGATGTATTGATTGGGATTCCTCCAATTGTGATCCCTGTGGTGTGAACAGAGAAGATATTGGATCATTCATCACATCATTAGTGACTTCATCATTAGCTAGGTCTACAACCTGACTTGAGAGAAATTGCATATCTTTGGCCTTGGCTTGTTGCTGGATCTCTTGATCCTTCTTCATTTCTTCCACAATGTCCCTCTTCACCCGGATGATCCCTCGAATCTTTTGTGATTGAGGTGTTAGGGCTTGGGGCAATTGCAACTTAGGTTGAGAAGACGTGGATGCAAACATCATCTCCATAGCGGTGGCAGCTCTAGATGTCCCTGCCTCTTCACCTTTGTCTTGTGGAAGCATCCCCCTCATATCTGCAGTTAGTTGAGGTATTCTTCTCTTCTTCTTGGGGATGTCCACTCCTCCCAAGATATCTACCACTAGGTGCTCTAGTGGGGCTACATAGGATATTGGGATGGTGTCAATTTGGGTTGTTCGCTTTTAGGTGAGTGTATCATGGCTATACTCACACCTACTAAAGTTAGAGGAGGTCCGGAACTAGATGCGCCATCTTTGGCCAATGCTACCTCCATGACTCTCATCTTGACTATGAGGAAGTCATCATAACCCACATCAGTTTAGTCTTTCCTCTTCCTTTTCATTCCATAGGTCAAGTCCACTCCCGTATCCTCAAGCTCATTTACCTGTTGGTCTACCCATCTTTAGGTAGCGACTAGGACATTCTTGGATATGACATCAATTGATGTCTCGTCAGGTTTTACCTAATCTGGGAGAGGTAATGTCTCCTTGTATACATGTTTAGTGTCATAACTTCTAGGTCCAAGGTTAAACCATCATCGGACTTGACTTGGATGGCACCTCTAGAATTCCCAGATTTCTCATCTGATTCAAAGTTAATCTTTGATATCCTCTTTTCTAGCCTGCATCTTCATCATTATTGCAATCCACCCAAAAGTCCTCTAGATGAGAGACATGTCGCAACTTCTTGTCCACATATGTCTCCATCCTGTGGTATGGATCGAACATCTGCTGGAGTGGGAATGGCTGTAAGTTCAACATTTGTAGTTTAGCCTCAAACAATTTGGAGTCCTTAAACTCTGCACATCTGTACCACCCGATGTCCAGTGGGAATTTGATTGTTCCTTGGCCATTCTTCTAGACATATGCCTCAAAAGAGAGGATGATTTGCCTAGTTATCTCCAGGACCAATATCTTATCTGTAGGGTTCTTTGGTAGCATAAATGGGTGACTCTCGAATCCCTCCATCTTGATGTAGGTGAAAGTGGGAAACTGGATAAACCAAGATCCATGAGCTATGATGTCCCCTTGGGCCTCCCTGGATATCTTTTTTTCTAGGTCTCCTTCCGTTAACTAGACCAACCACGTCAATAAGTAGTCATTTACTCTTCGAAAGTGTGCAATAGACTGGTTCCTCTCCAACTGAGGGTAGTTTTGCCACACTAGTTGTTCTCCGTCCTTGCTCCCTAGCTTGCCCATGGTGTATAATCTATCAAATTGTGACTTGTAGGCACAGGAGTAGACAATGTATGAGGTCTTGGAGAACCTCCTCTTCTTCTTCTTCTAGCTAACCATATCATTATGTATTGAGTCGCTAATCAATTGTGCCCAGTGCACAACTCCAACATCCTTTACGAATATGATTAAACCAAACATCCACAGGTCGAGGGAGCCAGTATCTTCTTTCTCGACCATCCTACTTAGTAAGGTGATCATGTATTGAACTTCCTCATTGAATTTAAACTTGAACAGGGTTTGTGCCATCTTCAAAATTGCTTTAGGTCTGGTTGTTGGATCCAACCATGAGTTATGCATTACCTTATGGCATCCAACAACATTCGAGTTATATTATGTTGTCAATTCATTCAGGTTGATCTTAAATATGTCCCTGCTCCTTGGGAGGTTGAATGCCTCTGAGATGCCCTTGGGTGAGAAATCAACATATGTTCAGCCCTAGTGCTCTACATGTCGATTGAGCGAGTTATACGTCTGTGCACACCAGATGACCAGTTCCAGTGCATCCATGGCATATGGGAATCCTATCGCATTGTACATTGCACTAGAAACTATGTTCTTCAACACATCATGAGCATGAAGCTTTATCCTAAATGCCTCTATGTTCACATAGCCGCAGTGAGTATTGGAGGCATATCCAAACTTGCTCCAGACTGCTCCAGATGCATGACCCATTGGTTTTTTGAACTCATCATCCCTTTGCTTCTGCACTTTAATCATCGTGTCCTGCATGATGGACACCTGCCAAAGTTAGTTTGCTTTTGTGGGGCTAGGGTTAAGAGTTAATCTTTTTGCTACCTAAGTGAAAACTAGATCTTTTAGTGAAATAGAATCATGGATTAAAACGTGTAGGTAATAATAGGATTTACAGTGATAAAGGAACAAATCTTATTTTACCCTAGGTTAAAGAAAATTACCCTACTATAATCAACAAAGTTTTTTGTCATATACGTACCTGTAGAAGTGGAAATTTACCTTTGTAGATAGTTGCAATGGATGTCCATTTACCTTTGGGTGTGTTCTGTTCGAGCTGAGATTATTTTGTAACTCCAAGTCCATTCACCTCAAGATCTCTACAAATTGCTACAAATCTCTATGCAATTTCACTTAAGACACTTGAATGCTTTGTGATTACTAAATGGATCAAATTATGCTTTTATCCTTTGTGAAATTCACTAAGTGTTCATGCATTCAATACTATAATATAGTAGGTGAGCAATTACTCTTCAGGAGCAGGGAAATGTGATAGCTGTGTAATTCATATTTAAATTTGAACTCCAATGGCAAAAAGGTAGCTCGCTTTACGGGAGTTTAATGTGGACAGGACCAAAGGGATATTAGGATATCTGGTCGAAATATCATGTGGGAAATGTCTGGTCAAAATTTATCCTGTGGGATATATCCGGTCGAAAGTTCAATGGTTCATCAGGATACGAGAGGTCCCTTGTAAAGCTTGGACGTGATCTTTGGATAGGACTAGACATGACAAATGTTTGGTCCTGTCAGGTCGAAATATCCTGCCAGGTAGGAATCTCCAAAGCTTATGAGGATAATTTTGACAGTTTCAAAAGGATCTGGACACGAACTTCATGGGCGCACTAATATCCAATCCGATTGAGAAATTAATTAGTTGTATTTGAATTTGGCTTCGGGTCTAAGTGTTTTTTTAACAGATTTGTACCCTGATATGGATACCAGACATGACTTGAACATCTCGCAAATGTCCATGTACAATTGACCAAAATGTCCAGTTGACTAGAATTTCTAGTGGTCATAACTCACTCATTCTAGTGAATTTTCAAAAGCTTCAAAAGGTAACCCTAGCTAAAATTTTTTTCTCTACCCATCCATGACCATTTCAGGGTACACTTAGTAACTTGTAATTTAGCCTTAGTGACTTGACATTTTATCTATACTGCTCAAGCAAACAACAAAAGGACTACCAATGCAAAAAAAGGGGTTGGGTCCTCATTTTGCTAGGGCAAAATGGAGCATGTTGTGAGTGTTGAAATAATGAGGTGCTAAGAAGGGGGGTGAATCAGCACACACAAAAACTTTTAAAATTATTTGCAGATAAAGTTGAGTAACTTAAGGAGCATAAAGTAAATCATGCAACATAAAATTAACACAAGAACACGAGGATTTTTACGTGGAAAACCCTAAAATAAGGAAAAACCACAGTGAGTGTCAGCTCACAATATATTATGCTCACTACAAAAATGTTACAACTTTGTTTTTGGGTTGCAACCCAAGGAATCTACTACTCCCTGTACTTTGTGCTTACATCAATTACAACTTTGATTTAGGGTAGAACCCAAGGAATCCATTGCTCACTGCATTTAGGATTTACAAAAATAGATATATGGACTGCTACAAAGTAGACATCTGACTTATGTTGATATTGTAGTCTTCTTTTTCTACTCAAAATATGCCTTCAAACTAATTTTGCACACTTCATACCTTGCCCTTTGCTATCATATACACACTCACACATTTTTCATTTCAAATGAATTTGATCTTCTATAAATATCCTCCGCAACACTTCAAAACACTAATTAGGTCGGCATCATAAACATTATTGGATGAAACGTGTAACTCTTCAAGGTTCGGCCTCAATACATACAATATGATAAGACAACTTGTTGCAAACCTCAGATCTTCATGGAAAAATTCAAGACATATCTCTTCACACTTTCCAAATTCAAAGCAATAGGTTAGGATCTACCATACATACCAAAAACTTAACCTGTTGGCTCAAACTGCTCAAAACTACTAACTATACATCTTCACACTACCGAGGAGAGGCCAAAATCTTCATGCGGACCAAGAATTTGTTCATGTATCTTCTCAACATTATCCAAACATCATTCTCTTGAAGTATCTAACCAATATATGTATCCACAAAACAAGGAACATACTAAACCGATGAAACAGGGCATTTCAAACTGACTGTGACAAATCAAAACTTGAGATATCGCATTGCGTTACACCAAAACATTTGAAACTTCTTAAGAATGAAATTATACATCATTATATATATATATGTTTCCAAATCCGCACATCCTCATTTTCACTTGTGGAGAAAATCATAGACTTGACACGGGAATATTGTAATCCGAAGGATAGTCATATGCAATTCTTCACTAACTGACTTAGATGCATTATGTAGTACAGGAGATAAGAAAGATTTGCATGTGGTTCAAACCTGAGATACATTAGGACATGTAGAATCTCCACACAAGCTCCTATAGTTGATCTGTATACTTTCCATCTTCCGCAAGTACTCAAATATGTGCTTCTGAGAACAACTTAGACATCCAAACTTAACTGTATTACTTCTATCATTTTGATTACTGAACTTGCGGACCCTTAGAACACTTGATACTGCACAATAGCATGCATTATGCATCCCTGAGCATGTCTTCAAAACCGCATGACAAAATAATGTCTTCTCAAGGAATGTAGAGCATTCCATTAAGTCTCCATCATTGCTTTGCCCTGTTTAAGTAGAAACTGGTACCCTGTCCCTTGTAACTTTTTCTGTTGGAGATGTGAAGACCTGAAAACTTGGATATATTATTTCAATACCTAAATAAACTTGTCTTCAGAACCACAAGATCAAATCTTACATTGCAGAGAGATGCAAAGCAAAATAATGTTACTCTGCCTTGGGATATGCATTGTGAATGCCTTAGAAATTTTTTTGGTATTTATCATTAACTGCGGTACTCAAAACTGATGAGATATACTTGTAGGAATATTGGAAACATGCAAAGACATGAGTATTTACCACCGCATCATGCTCAGACACAAAACTGATCACTTGACCATACTTAGATTATTTTCTCTTCTCTTGGACTGGTTTGCCTTGACTATGCTGACTCTAACAAGTTTGTCCTTATACCTCCATATACTATGTTAACATCAATGACAACACATATTGCCAAAAATCTCCCCCTTTGTCATTGATGGCAACATATACTCCCCCTTAGATATATATTTCTCTCTCCCCCTTTGACATCAAGGACAAAGGGCTTTCAATGTCAAGTCCTTCAACTGTTCTAACTACTCCACTATACTCCTCCTTTGTTAGATAAATATATGTATATACATGAGAGTAGCTCCCCCTTTACAAAATGATTTCTAAAACTGTACTCCCCTGAGATGAAGATTCCTCAAAAATAGATGCTATATACATGGTGTGACTCTACTATCCTCCGCAAGACTATATACATAAAAAATTGTCTTGTTTACATTCCTCTTACAACTCATTTGGATGGTATAATGGCCTTGTAGATTACCTTGAGTTGTTGAAGAGTTCTTGTCCAGTTGGCACTTTCTGAGGCAAGCATATAGTTTTGGCATTCACACTGCATGCATAACTCCTCAACTTCCTCTATGTTGCTTGGGGTTTTCATCTTTTGATCTACCTTTTCTAATTCCCCTAGCAAACCAGATAATGAGGCAAGTCTCAAATTCACTGCCTCTCTCAACTAACCAAATTATTTCTTCAGGTTTTCTCTTTGGTCATGCAGTTGAGATAACTATGCATGAAGTTTTTCCAATTGAGCTCTTGTTACCCCATTTTTTTCCTTAGACAAATCATACACACTGACCATTTGACTGATTTGTGCCTCAATGGTCTCCATTTGATCTTTGATATTCTTTGTTGACTTTGGCCAATTTAGGCAGAATGGATATAATGTGGTGGGCCCATCAATTCAATCTTTAAACTTCTTCAAATTTTATTTAAGTTTATTATGCGCATTAGCATATTTGTTAATCATCTCATCCATTCTCTTATCATTTATTCTTTTTGTTGCCTCCCGTTCTGATTTTTGCTCAACATGAGAAGAGTTTTGAATTTGATGAATCAAAGGGGTCGATATCATTGTGAGATAAGGATCATTTCCTTATGATTTTTTTAAAACCCTTTATTTCTATATGGTCGACTAATGATGTGGTCAAAATGCCTCATGAGAAAAGCACGGTCGAAGACACCTTGAAATCATATGCAACATGGCCAAGAGTCAAAGTTTCCTCTCACATTCATGGAGACCAAGTGTGGTCAACAAAGAAGCATCATTTGAAGACAAGGTAATGTATGAAGAGATGGCAGGATTGTGGATCAGGTAAAGTTTTGCATGGTGGTATTTGTATGGTGAGACAAGGATATTTGCATGAAGTTTTTGAAGACAATGCATGTATGTGGATAAGGTAAGGTTATTTATGAAAGTGATATACCTTATGAAGGCAAGGGGATGTATTTTGCCTTAATGCATGTGAAATGCAACTAGGAGATTATTTCTTGCATGGAGACATAAGGGGATATTTTTTTTCTCTCTCACATATTAAGTCCTAAATTTTGGCATCAAATCATGCAAATTTGTGCAAATTAGGCAAATGTAATTGGAGAAATAAGGTGTTTGTTTTCTTTTCATCTATCATGTATGACTTTACAACTAAAATCAATGTAAGTAAATAATATGGTAATATTTTACAAATTACTTTATTATTTTTTACAAGTTGTAAAATCATGGAGTTAGTACAAAATGTAACTAATAGTAAAGTAATTAGCACCTAATTACTTTATTCTTTGCTCACATCAATTTTGCAAATGCAAAATCATGCAAAATAGATGAGTTGAGTTAGCCGAGACTATTTGAAGACTTTTGCATGATTTGGAGGACATTTTGAGGAGTTTTGGTCAACTTCTTGGTCAAACACATTGAGAGATTCAGTTTGGAGCTATTTTTTTCTCATTTTGAGGTAATTTTGACCCTTATTTTAGGGATTTCTTGGTTTTCTCATGGATCAAATTGGAGAGCTTATTTTTAGAGGCAGTTAGCTATAGTTATTTTTTTTCATGCCTCTTGGAGAGAGCAAACTATATATTGTAACGAAAAATTTAGGTTTTTCTAGTTCTTGCATTTTTTCTCTTTTACACATTGAGAGAAAGAGGTTTTGTAACTCATTTTTTGAGTTCTTACCTCTTTGGCTCTTTATACTTTGGAAGAGAAGGAAGGTTTTGTAACTCAATTTTACAGATTTTATAGAGATTACAGCAGGTTACAATTTCTATTTTTTGTCTTTTATGCAATATTTTCCTTTATTTTTCATTGGAACCAAGTGTTTGCCTTTCCATTAATGCTACTTGTATGAGTGATTTGATGAAATTTTATTGTGTTTAAAAATTAAAATCTTTAAAATTATTGTCTCATTCTTACTTGCAAGTGTTAATCATAGTGATATCACAGGTCTTAGGTTGTGCTATTGAAGTCTGTTTTCCTTCATGTTGTGAAAAATCCTTTTTCCTTCATAAACAAGATAATTTCTAGCCTTCCTTAGAAACACTTTTGTGATTACATTGCTAAAACTGGATTGTGTGAATAGATTTCTAAGATCTATTGTGAATCAGATTTGCAAGTTTTCCATCAAAACTAGGTGCATCACCACATTTGCAGTTTCAATTTTTAGTGATTCCATTAGATCTTTTTTACCCTTTTCCTACAAATTTATCATTTTATCAAGGGAACCAGCCCATCTGGAGGTTCAAACTCACCATAGGTCACCCACAGCTTGAGTTTGATCCCATGTTTCGAAGGATTGTAGGGTTTCACAACTTTACATAAGGGTGCAATCCTAATCGACAACAATTACCTCTGGTAATCCTTCCTGAATCAACTTCACATCATCTTCAACTAAGTTGGTCTTTTTCAAGCTTTCTTGCAAGAATGCCTTTCTTACAGAGGCATGCAGTATATCACCAAGCTGTAATTTGTGAAGTGGAGAAATATTTTCCAAGTCAATCTACCCTTCCTGAGTTGGAATCTGTAGCAGTTGATGAGTGATAACAGGTTGAAATTGTAATTTCATATCTAATAGGTCTTTGAATGATTATGTCTCAGATGCACTTTGACCTATATCTTCTATTCCTTCTGATTATTCTCCTTCCTCAATTTCTTCCTTATCCTCTTTATCTTTTTGTTCCTCATCATTGTTTTCCTTTTCTTCCTAATCCTCCTTAGGATTATCTTCTTTCTCTTCCTCCTCATTCCCTGTATTCTTCGGAGGAAAATCATTAGGCTCTACATTGGAGTCAGTGTTCCTTAGAGGAGAAGTACTACCTTTATCCTAGCCCTCTATGTCTTGTGCCTTAGTATTTTCCAGAGGGGGAGAATCATGTCTTGTATCAGGATTATCTATAGGAGACACATTTTGTTCTATAGAGGTATCCGGAGGGGGTGGATTTGCTTTATCTTGACTCTCTGTGGCTGGTGCTCCAATAGCCTCAGGAAGAACAATCTCATTCTTCTCAGACTTGTCATTAGTTTCCTCATTGCCTTTAGAGACAGACTGATCAGATATTTCTTCAATGATTCCTGTGTGAACTTTCATTTCTTTAATAATTTATGCGGTCTTCTTCAAAGTTTCCTTCTCCAATCTCTTAATTTCATCCTCATCTTTTAACATCAAGTGTTTAACCTTATTTTTATCCTAAATTATTTGGCTTGTAGTTTAGACACTTTAATCTTTTCAATCTTAGAGATGGAGGGACAAACCTTTTTAGTTGCTCTTTTTCTCATTTCAACATCTCTGCTCATAGCTTCATTTCTCCTTTGAGTAAGGACTTCAGCCAGTCTCTCAGGCAACCGATGGCTGATTTCAATCAAATCTATATTTAACGCTCCCATATATTTTACTATTGCCTCCTCAATAATAGATTTTTCATTTGATGGACTTTCATCATAGAGTTCAACAACTTCTTCTAAAGCTCCATGTTCTATCATTGCATTAACTATGGCTTCAAGTTGTAAGTGCACATAATCATATTTCTTACCCTTCTTTTCTTTTCCTTTTCCTTTCTCCTTTGAGGTCTCTCCCTTTTCAATTTCTTCTCTAGTTCTTCTCTTCTTTCTTTCCAAAGCCTCAATATCATTTTCTTTTTCTTCTTCTTCAACATCTTCATCATCTTTTATGTTAACTCGTTTGATCTTTTCTCTTTTTGCCCGACTCTTCTGTTTGGGCTTCATCTTTTGAGTTTGTTCAGGGATTTTTGTAGTACTTCTTTTGACAGGCAATGAAGATCTAGAGGGTGTTGGGACCCAAAATAGCAACAACCCTAAACCCTAAAACATTCCTAAATCACCTAAGCCAGGGATGGTTGTTCTGGGTGATAGGAAGGGGTTCATCAACAAGTTTAGGGTGATTTGGCCAACTAATAGGAGTGGGTAGGCTCTTTTGCACTTTGAGCTCAGCTTAGACTCAAAAGGGATATTCCAAGGGGTATACCTAAATAGGTATTGGCTTCAACACCAGATGAACAACTAAAAATGAAAGGACAACCAAACCCAACTCATTTTTTAGGCCCCAAAGACTGTCACTGGACCTAAAACAATTGGTTGTCACTAATAACCCCTATATAACTGATGAAAAGGCACTCCCATTGACAATGGAAAGTGCAGGTATGCTTGGCTAGTTTATAAAGAGTGAATACTTCAAAGACTATCTTACAATATTTCATGTTCAAGACAGAATCACAACAAAGCATACAAAACTAACTACTAACTTCATGGATGATGAATTTTGTTTTGACTTTTAAAGAGTGTGGATGATCAAACACTTCATACTAGTGCCTAATATAATGGGTTACAGAGTCCACAGTTCAGTAGAAGGAAGAAAATAACAAATAAATGAAACACACACTTTCTGGATATTCAGATGCAAGAAAAATAACAGTCAATGAAGAATATACTTAGTAATCCTTAATTAGAACAGTCATTCATCTATAACCACAAAAAAGATCATCACATAGCATGTAATGTTTTAAGAATTTTTCATATTCATCTAATCAATGGTTACAATCATACCATGAAGTATGGCAAGAGAAAACCCTAGTTCAAACTTTGGATTTTCTTGAACAATTACATAAGAAGGAGAAGTTCATACACTGATCACTGAAATTAGTAAAGAATCTTTCATAACCTATGTCTTATCCGCTGGAGAACTGGAACTTTTCTACTCTTTAAAACTCTAGAGAGCTCTAAACTTAGTCGTGTGAAAATGCCAAATAGACCAACCCTTGAAAAAGGCTCAAGTCTTACCTTTATAACACAAGTAAATCTGATCTGAGAGTGAACTAGGCACCAAAATCCTCAACCACCCCAACCAATACATTAAAAAACATTTAATTCTGCCACCCACTTCACAGTAATGGCATCCCTGGAAGTAGTTGGCACGTTCCTAGGTAGTTGGAGGAGTCTGGAAGGCCAGGAAACAAACCTCTGAAAAGTGAAAGTTTTAGACTTCAGACTTTTGGCCTTTTGGCCCCCTACCTTTGTTACTTTTCTTCAATCACATTAGTCTTTTTGCTTTTGTCAGATTTCAAGCTTTTGGAGTTTCACCCTCTGTCTTGCTTTGTGTACCTTAAATGAGAAGGAGAAAACACCCAACTCTGACGACTTCAACACTTAGTATAATATTAGCCTTGTCGGACTTCGACCTTTGGGGGCTTCATTATCTTGCCTTCCAAAAGGAAGAAGAGAAAAGACCACAACTCTGACCCCCAAAATCTGCCTCATACTTAGAAAATTACTTAGACCTTAGGTGGACTTCGGCCTTTCAGCCCTCCATCTTTTGCTTGTCCTAAAGAAGAGAAAGAATCGAAATCCCTGACTCTCACCTCCCAAAACACTTAGTCAAATTTGAAAACATCGAGGGTCGGCCCTTGGGTTTTCCATCTACCACCTTCCCTTTGGAAGAGAAAAAAGAAGAGGCCCACCATCCATTGAAACTACCATGTGTCATCTTTCTGCCATTCCACACTTCAGCTTATGGGCCCACCAGAAGGCTCCGTAGAATGGCGGAATGCCTTAGGAAAATTTTACCTATCAGCGGTTAGTCATTGGGCCTTCATTATAAACTTGATACTTAGAATATTTTCACTTCTTTGAGTGGACTTTGGCCCTCAGGGCCTTCTCCACAATGCTTTCCATTAGGAAGACAGAAGGGAGGAACTCTGAACTCCGAAACTCCAAACACTTAGGATTTCAACACTTAGGCAATTTTTGGGACCAAAAGAGGAAGCACAAAGGAAGGAGGAAGCCTGAAACTTTGACTTTTGACAAAGGGAAAAAACACAAGGAAATACTTTGAAATTTTTTGGCTTAGTTATATTTGGGCTCTTCCCTTGTATTTTTTAAAAAGGCAAACATACAAAAACCTATGAAAGATGTCTCTGATCGGCTATAAGCTATAGGTTCAAGTGGGATTCAAATGGAACATGGGGGCAAAATGGGGCATTCTAGGGACAATTTTTTTAAGTCCCAACAGTGGCTCTGGTTGGGGATGTGTGCCAAGCAGTGGCACAACGAGAATCTAGATCTCTAGGTAGACCAAAAAATGACATACAGGAACCAAAAGAAAACACCATCAAGACCAACAATGGTCAAGACTGCTCAAGGTCAAAAATATCGGATATAACAAGATTTCATCATAGAATTTGAAGGAAATCATTACGTATGAAAAATAATGCTTTAAATGTTGACCATGAGCAGGCAGCTCCATGAGTTCTCCTTCTAGAGTCATCAAATGGTAGACATTGAGCTCTAATTTCTCTGCGACCTCATAGGGCCCAAGCCATAAGGGATTAAATTTACCATGTTTCCCTTTATCTTCAAATCTTACATCCCAGAGAAGTACCAAGTCACCAACCTAGAAATCTCTTGACACTATACTCTTATCAAATAAGAGCTTCATTCTTTGTTTATGGTTCGGCATCTTGTCATGTGCATCTCTTCTCTGTTCTTCCAACTCAATTAGCTATAAGATCCTCTAAAATATTACATTATATTGTTCTTCTTCAACATCTTGTAGCAACTGGTGGATGACAATTCTATGTTGATGGGCATCTTCACTTCTGCTCCATACACCAGCTCAAATGAGCTTCTTCTAATAGATCTTTTGAAAGTTATCTTTTTGGCCCATAGAGCATATTTCAAGTTGTCATCCCATCTCTTCTTGTTTTGAACTAGTGTCCTTTTTATGATTTTCATCAGGATTTTATTACTTGACTCAACTCGTCCATTGCTTTGGGGGTGATAAGGGGATGAATGCATAAGGTTTATGTCAAATTTAGAAAAAATGTTCAACATCTCTTGAGATCTGAAACACATTGCATTGTCTGTCAAAATCCTAGCTGGCACCCCAAATCTAGTAATTATATTGCTTACTATGAAGTAAATAACCACTTTGGATGTTGCATTGCGAGTTAGAATTGCTTCTACCCATTTGGTGAAATAATTAGTGGCCACAAGGATCCACTTAAATCCATTACTGGATTTTTCTTGTATCTCTCCAATGAAGTCAACTCCCCACTACTAGAAAGGTGCATCTACAACAAGGGGTTACAGGGGTAATGCCCCAGTAAATTTCAACATGCTAGAAAATCTTTGGCAAGCATCACACTTTCTTATATCTTGTGCCACATCCTTGAACAATGTTGGCAACCAATATCCAGTTCTTAAGATCTTATGGGCAATGGTTTTAGCTTTGAAGTTCCCCCCACAAACACCATGATGACACTCATTCATCATTGTTTCAGCTTGATCTTGATTCAAACATTTGAGCAATGCCACCTCATGATTTCTCCACATGAGCTCATTTTGGAACAGGACATACCTTTGAGATTTTAGCTTGGGGGTCCTCTTCTGATTCTCATCCATACATGGTGGACAGTTCATATTTTCAAGGTAAAGGATCACATCTTTATACCATGGATTGTTAGCCAAAGCACACATACCAGCAGATTGAGATGCATTTACCTCATCTACCTCAGCTGCCTCTAAGTTGGAATTTGCCATCATTTTATCTAGGCCTTGGCCTCTAACCAACTTTGTGACCTATATGTCCATGTCATATTCTTGGATCCTATTGATCTATCTGCACCTTCTCCCAGAAGCTTCCTGCTGTTGGAAGCTATCCTTCACTACTGTGTGTGGCACATATGCTATGATCTTGGCCCCTGTGTTCAATAAGATCTAAAATTCTTTATGGCCTTAACCAATGCATATGCATGCTTCTCCATTATGGAATAATTCAATTTAGTGGCCTATAAAGACTTGCCAAAGAATCCAATAGGTTGTTCAATCAATCTTCATTCTTTTGAAGTAGAACAATAGCAACAGTATAAAAGAAGCAAAGGAAAACAACTAAAGGGGTTTAGAATAATCTAGACTTTTTAGTAGTGGTGCCTCCTTGATAGTTTCTTTGATATCCTTGAATGCTCCAGATGGCTCTTTCTCCCATGTAATAGATTGCCCCTTCTTAAGCATTTTAGAAATAGTTTTAGTCTTTTTAGCAAAATTAGGAATAAATCTCCTAACAAAGTTGATCTGCCCAATAAAAGACTGTATTCCTTTGAGTAATTTGGGCTGGGGAATGAGATCAATAGCCTTAAACCATTCTAGATCTATTCTTACCCAATCGTTTGACACAATGTGCCCAAGCAACTTGCCCTCTTCAACTCCAAATTGGCATTTATTAGGATTCAAAGAAATCCCATATTCTAAGCACCTCTGGAAGATTACCTCAAGATGCTTGCAGTGCTCACCTCTTTCTTTTGAAAATGTTGTCAAGTCATTTTGATAAACCACCATGATCTCATCAATGAGACCGGCAAAAGCTACATCCATAGCTTGCTGAAATATTGACCCAACATTCTTTAATCCAAATGGCATTATTAGGTATACATAGGTCCCCCAACGAGTGGTGAATGTTGTTTTATACTGTTCTAACTCCTTGACCAACACCTGATTGTAACCTGAAAACCCATCCATCATGGAGATCAGCTCTAAACCAACAACCCTCTATAAAAGATGGTCCATACTCGGAAGAGGACAATTGTCTTTAAGGGACTCGATGTTCAGGTTTCTGAAGTCAACACACAACCTAATTTCCGCATTCTTCTTTCTTACTAGGACAAGGTTGGATACCCACTTAGAATGTCTAATGGGTTTGATAATGCCTCCCTCTTTCATCTTCAACAGTTACTTTTGCATCTTGGGAGCAATGGTAGGATTTATAGGCCTCTATTTCTTCCTAAATGGTTTTGCATCAGGTTGGATGGGAATGGTACGCTGGAACAGATCCTCTCTATAATCCTTAAGCTCATCATACGACCATGCAAAACACTTCTTGAATTTTCTAAGCAAAGCAATCAACATCTGCTTCTCATGAGGCTTCAACTTCTTGCCTATGTAAACCATTTTAGGTGCCTTCCTAGTTCCCAGGTTGACACCTTCAACATTATCTTCTTCTACTGGTTTACCTTTACTCTTCCAATGGTTTGCATTATCAAACATTCTCTCCAATGCTACCAGACCCTTTGGAATAATATTTGTCTTTAAATTGCACAACCTCACTACCAAATAGAGTTTCATTACCATCAACTGCTTCTATCATTGGTCATTAATCAATCAATTGATTATCAAATTCATCCATACAATTCAAAAAACTATAAATCTTATTGGGGTCATTGAAAACCTACCAATTATGAATATTATCAGGAATTGTTAGCCTTGTAAGTATTTCCACAGCATATTGGTCATAAGGACAATTCATTTGAGGATCAAATTTTGAAGCAATCACAGCAAGGGAATTTTCTTCTTCATATTTTAGTCCTCACAATCCATTCAATGCCAAGGGAATCAAACAATTACATTGTGTCCCACACTGCATTCTGATACATTCTGAGTCCATTTTCCTTGGCAACAAATATATTTCTAATCTACTGCACAATCACTTCTGAATCACCAAGTATTTTCAAACATGTGATTCCATGTTTATGAGCAACATTTAAGCCCAGCAAGAGGGCGTCATACTTAGCCACATTGTTGGTGTATTGAAAGTCTAAAAGACTTGCCAAACTGCTCACCATTAGGGGATGTTAGAACAATACCAACACCTAAGGCTTCCCTTGAGTATGCACCATCAAAATACAAAGTCCATAACTCTGATGTACCACAACAAGGAGTAACAGGGTTGGAAGGTAAGACATCCAAACCAAGATCATCATCATTACAATATCCCATGAAATGGTCTATGTTTGTATCAAAGAAATTTGCATGATCATCCTGTGTTTTATATGTCTTCTATGTGTTCATCTTCCACCTTCTTTTCCCTATACAGCTTCACCTCTACACCCTGTACTAGAATAGTAGCATATGGCAAATCCATCTGAATACTACCACCCATAGAAGCTACCCATTTTCTTGATAACAACATACCCCACTTGGTAGGGCAATCCACAATAATTATATCCATCAAAAAAGACTTATCAGGATATGCTGCTAATTTGACCTCCACATCTTTTACGAGACCAATCACATTTACCTCTCTAGAGTCCAAGGAAAAACACTTGCCAAAAGATTTGGATACGTTAAGTCCCAATTCATTCATACTTTCTAGTGGCATGACATTGCTAGATGCCCCTGAATCAAGCATGCATTTGTGTAATGGCCATCCATTTATGATTAAAGTGGTATAAAAGGGATCAACTCCCATCTTGCTATTAACCATGGATGACCCTAAGTAAACCTCAATTGTTTCCTCATTACTCAAGCCCTCATCATTAATGCTGGGAACAACAAGAAGTTGTTTTTATGCATCTACAACAGTAATAAGAGACTCTGCCCTATCCCTATGTTCAAGGATTCTAAGGAGTTCTATTATTGGCACAAAAATTCTGATTTGGCTAAAGACTTGAGCCATGTCAATAGAGAGATAATTGGGCAAAGGAGTATCACATGAAATAGTTACATCATTTGCACAAGGAATGTAAGGTATTATTTGATTAGATGAAATATCCTTACCTTCTCCCTTTGTCTTCTCCTTTTCTAGTTCTTTTTGTGCTTGAGGCTGATCATGCTTGTTATTGCCTTTTAGATAATGGACCCCTAGAATGGGTGTAGAAACTGGCTCGACAGTAGGTATTGGATTCTTCTACACATACTTCTTTGTTGCTGGCATTTGCACTGGATCTCTCTTATTTTTAGGCAAATTCTTCTTGGGATCACTATTACTTTTCTACTCCATGTTTACCTTATGTTTACCCTTATTCTCATTCAATCCTTGCTGTCTTGATTCTTTGGCAAGGGCAATATGCATAGGGACAGACCTATTTCTCAGTTGATAGCCTCCTTGGACCTGCAAAATGGCTGCATCATTCAAGGCTTTCATGTCCTCTTTTGAAGGCTTGGGCTGCTGATATTTCTTCTGCATTAGGTCCCTTAGATGCCCAAAATCATGAGTTGGCAATTGGTATTTCTTTGGTCCTTCATCATAATCATATTGGAAAATATTATCATCCTCTTCATGATTGTTAATCAATATCATGACCTATTTGGTCATAACTTTCTATGTCAAATTGATTTAGTTCCTCCTCATAATACTCAGCTACACCCTCTTCATTTGGAAGCTCTTCTTCTATGCTCAATGAATGAGCCACTACACAATTAGCTGGATCATGGGGAAGGAAACAAGCCTGGAACCACAATGACTCTTCTTGAAAGTTGACATGATCCTTTCTTAAAAGATTAGGAGTGTCCCTCTCAAGCAGTTTGAAACTAACATGCCTAGGGGCAACCTGTCTATCATTCTGCTATGGTCTCTTAGACCAATTAGTATTATAGGGCCTATTATGCAATCTTTGACCTTCATTAAAATGTGTTGCAGCACCCTGAGGTGGAAAACCTTTGTCATTTCTAGCAACCTTATAGCACAAATCTTTCACAACCCCATGAGTTTGTCCAACTCGTCATCAGTAGTGAGGGGTTTGCTAAAAACTGATTTGTCTAGCTGGGATAAATTCACATCAGCCCTTTTAATATGCTTCCTTGATGCTCTCATATTACTTTCTATGTTTATGGTTGTAGCATAAGCCTCTCTTAACATTTGTGGACTCTTATCCCTCAAACAGTAACCTAATTTTGAATCAAAAGCACCATAATATAAAACCAAGCACATAGATTCATTAGATCTCATATGAGGAGGTACCTTTCTCATTGTCATGATGAAGCAGCTATTGAAATTAGCTAATGTCTCATTGATGGCCTTCTTGATGGTTGTGAGCTCATGGATGGCAAACTTGGGGTCAATCCTATCCCGATACTGCAGTTTGAAAACTCTCATGATCTCCTCCCAAGAATCAATGTTGTTATCAGGGAGAGCCTTGTACCATTCTTTAGCACTCTCTTCTAATGAGTGCACAAATAATTTCATCATGACATCCTCATCTTCAATTTCATATTCATCTATGACATTAATGAAATGCCTAAGATGTTCCTCACTAGTGACAACATTGTTACCCTAAAATCAAGGATTCTTCCCTCTAATCTTAGTTGGAATGGGATTAGGAAAATCTAGAATGCCAATGAAATCAAGTTGCTTGTACCTTTCATCTCCCAATGGCTTCCTCTGTGGAAGAAACCTTTGTGCCTGTCTTCGCTGTGCATGCTCAACATTCTGAATGTTGCCATGTTGTTGGTTAACTTGATTTTGTGATGGTTGAAAGTTAATATTTTGAGCATGGGCTTGATTCATGCCTTGTTGTCCCCTTTGTTGTTGTTGTCGTTGATGACGATGTTGTAGTGGAATATTAAGGTTTTGGACATGGGCCTAATTTGCACCCTACCCCATTTGATGTCTCTATTGATGGTGTTGCCTTTAATTGTTTTGTTGTTGAACATTCTGATTATTCTACAAATTATTGCCCTATGGTTGGGTGTTTAGGTTTTGTTGGGTCTGTTGAGCAAGTTGAGATTGTTGTTGGTCAAGCAAGGCATGCACTTCCCTTTGTCTGTTTCTGAGATGATCAAGAAAATCTAGTTCATCCTAGATTCTCCTTTCTCTTTCCTCATCATCAAGTTGTTGTTGATCACCCTCATTAGGGATGGTATCATGTTGTCTTTCAATTGATCTTGTGGGATAATTAGGATGCCTAGTATTTTGATATGCTTCTTCATTATCACTAGGCATCCCAAATGTCCTCAAGTAGGGATCATTAGATCTATCCCTGCTTCCTCTACCAATAACATTTTCATTTCTTCTAACATCATATTCATTTCTATTTGTTCTAAGCATGTTATCAGCTGAGTCATTGGAAGTATATTGATATTGACATCTGAGGTCAACAAATGCATTGTCTTGGGTATTCCTTGAGGGTACCACATCAGGTATTCTTACCTTGTATCTACTCTTATTTCCTACATTGCTAGAGGACTCCCCAGGTCTAGGTTGTTCCTAGTTTCTTCCTCTATCCATTTTGAAACCTTTTTCAAACTAAAATTAATTCTGGGTTATTAGAATAGAGTCACCACTTTCCCTGTTGGGAAGAAAAATTAAACAAACATTGTATTTCAAATATTGTAGTAACCAGAACTGAAATGATTCGTTGTTACCAAAGGCTTCATATTTGGATCAAAGTATTGTGGTCCCTGGAAACGACACCAATCTATTGGGACCCAAAATAGTAGCAACCCTAAACCCTAAAACATTCCTAAATCACCTAGGCCAGGTATGGTCATTTTGGGTGATAGGAAGGGGTTCATCAACAAGTTTAGGGTGATTTTGGCCAACTAACAAGAGTGGGTAGGATCCTCTACACTTTGAGCTTGACTTAGACTCAAGAGGGATATTCCAAGGGGTATACCTGAATAGGTATTGGCTTCAACACTAGATGAACAACTAAAATGAAAGGACAACCAAACCCAACTCGTCTTTTAGCCCCCAAAGACTGTCACTGGACCTAAAACAACTAGTTGTCACTAATAAGCTCTATATAGCTAATGAAAAGGCACTCCCATTGACAATGGAAGTGCAGGTATGCTTGGTTGGTCTATAAAGAGTGAATACTTCAAAGACTCTTACAATATTTCATGTTTAAGATAGAATCACAACATAGCATACAAAACTAACTACTAACTTCACAGATGAATTTTATTTTGAATTTTAAAGAGTGGATGATCAAACACTTCAGACTGGTGCCTAATATAATGGGTTACAGAGTCCACAGTTCAACAGAAGGAAGAAAACAACAAAGAAATGAAACACACACTTTCTAGATATTCAGATACAAGAAAAACAATGATCAATGAAGAATATACTTAGTAATCCTTAATCAAAACATAGTCATTCATCTATAACCACAGAAAAGATCATCACATAGCATGTAATGTTTGAAGAATTTGTCATATTCATCTAATCAATGGTTACAGTCATACCACGAAGTGTATCAAGAGGAAACCCTAGCAGAAACTTTGGATTTCCTTGAACAATTACATAAGAAGAAGGAGAAGTTGATACACTGATCACTGAAATCAATAAAGAACCTTTCATAACTTGTGTCTTATCCGATGGAGAACTAGAACTTTTCCACTCTTTGAAACCCTAGAGAGCTTTGCACTTAGTTGCCTGAAAATGCCAAATAGACCAACCCTTGAAAAAAGTTCAAGTCTTGCCTTTATAGAACAAGTAAATCTGATCTGAGAGTGAACTCGGTGCCAAAATCCTCAACCATCCCAGCCACTGCATTAAAAACATTTAATTTTGGCACCCACTTCATAGTAATGGCGTCCACAAAAGTAGTTGGCGCATTCCCAAGGGGTTGGAGGAGTCTAGAAGGCTAGGAAACCAACCTCTGAAAAATCAGAGTTTCAAACTTCAGACTTTTGGCCTTTCAGCCTCCTACCTTTGTCACTTTTCTTCAATCACCTTAGTCTTTTTGCTTTTATCATATTTCAGGCTTTCAGAGTTTTGCCCTCTGTCTTGCTTTGTGCACCTTGAATGAGAAGGAGAAAACACTCGACTCCAATGAATTCAACACTTAGTATAATATTGTCACATCTCGTTTTTGGACTTTATTTATAATTTAAATTATGGGACATTTTTACTATGATCATTTTACTATTGAGTGATTCCACGTGTATGAAAGGTAAAATCGTTGATATTTTACATAAAAAATTAAAAGTCGATTGATGACCAATTATTGTTGGTAAGATTATGGATGTATATCTTGTCTTGCTTTGGCTATGATTATAGGGACTAACCTATTAATGGAAATCTAAGTGCGACTGAGTGCAGGAAGAATGTCGAAGACGAGAACATGGTTGAGGTAGAAATGTTCTAGCCGCCAAGAAAGAGTTGGCATGATGGAAGCCCGATGCACACACACACTCACTTAATTTCATACATGTTGCATCATTCATATTGCATAATTGAATGGATTTATTATGCATTCGTTACATAGTTACATAGTCTTGAATGTGCATTTCACTTTAAATATTATTTGTGGTTATGACGTTTAATGATTAGTTATCTATATGCAATATTAATTTATTTAAGTGTGTAGAAGTAAATCTATTTATTTATTTGATAATTAACTCTTAAGGTTAATTAGAAAATAAAATAAATAGTTAAAGTTAATTACTTGTTTGATGCTTATATTTTATTTTAAATTAATTATCTAGTTAGATAATTATAGTTTTTAATTTTTTTTAAATAAAAATTAATGCAATTTGTATTTCAATTATTTAATTATTATAATTGAAATAGATTTAAAGTACGTGCATGCTTTTATTTTATAATTTAGAAATAAATAATAATATTTATTTCAATTTGAGAAAAAAAATTAATTAATAGAAGAAGAATTCTTTTAATTTAAAATAAATAAATAAATCGTGTTTGGTTAATTATGTGAGCATTATATTATTTATTTTGGTAATTAATTTCTTTTGGAAAAATAAATAAGTTGAATTATTTTAATTTGTTAAAAAATTTTAATTATTGAATGTGCATGTCTATTTTAAATATTTAGATAGTCAATTATTAAATTTATCATATATGTGAATTAGAAAATTATATTTTCTAATATTAGTTTTAAGTAGGATGTGCATGAATATGAATAAAGTCATTTTAATATTTTTTTTCTTTTATTAAGAATATAATATTATATTTTGCTTTTTAGGTTTTGAAAAAAATAGGAATCTTGAGTTATTAAAAAAAGAGAATTAGCTTTTTTCAGTCTTTTTTTTTGTTATCAATTTTATTATGAAAAGGAGAAGAAAAAAAGATAAACAGGTTATTGAAACTCAGGGATTGGAAAGTGTTTTTTTTGTGAAGAATTGAAGGATTGTTGTAATTTTTGAATTGATTGGTTCATCTCCATTATTTTTACCAAATTGCTACAAAGATTGAGGTAGGATTCTTGTCATGAAAGGCTTAAATAGCAAAGACTTACTTTGGTTAATAATTGAATATAAGATTGTGTGAACAAATTGTGATTTATATGCTTCTTGTGCAAAAAGAAAGATTTAGACAAAGTATAGTTTCATTAATTTTGAAGATTATAAAAGATTTTTTGTTGAATTAGATTTGTTGGGAATTCTTAAAAGTTAGTAGGAAGATTTGATAGGTTATTTGATATGAATCTGATTTTTAAAATATTGAAATATTAATTTCTTGTATAGGAGAAAAAAACATAATAGAAAACTTGGGAAGAGACTGAAAAGAAAAATAGTAATCTATCTTAGTTTAGACATATCTCTTAAACAGTGATCTAGGTATTTCTAATTTTTGAATATATGGTTTTAAAGTAGGGTATAAACTTTACCTCTTATTTTTGTAATTTTATCTTTTATAGTTTATTTTATATTATTAAAACAAGTTTACTATTTTTTTTAAACTAGTAAACCTGTCATGAGGAAAAAATAGTTTGTTGCGTCATCAATAATTTTAGATTTTGAACGGGTTTCTCTAAAATTTTCGTAGAAGGTGCATAACTAAGTTGTTTAAATCATATAAAAAAATCAACCTTACTCAATTTGTCAATTACGAGATATGTATTAATTAGTTACTGTCTATCTCTGTTGCTATTTTTAGCATGATGTTTATATGTGATTATATTGTATTTCATTTTAATCCTTATTGTGACCTTATTTGAGTGGAATTATAAAATTGCTCGCAAATTGAAAATGTTAGTTTTAGATTCATATGGGAAATTTATGAAAGATATATGGGATAAATAATATACCTAGTTTTATTACCTCCATGCGTAACTTGAATGAATCCTGATAGCAAAAATAAGATATATCTATTCAACTTGCCTTCTTATGTTGTCGCTTAAAGAGGTTTAATTGATAAATATGATATTGTTAAACTATATATATACTTATATACATAAGTTCATGTGATCATTTGATTGTATGAAGTCATTAACTTGTTTATTGTTATTCAATTCCATATTTAGCTTTATCTAAGAAATTATGAGTGAAACATGGGTTAGGGAATTTAACCAGTTTTATAGCTTTTGTGTGAAGGTGAATGAATAAATGTATCTCCTTATTGAAATATTTCTTGAAAGTGCACTATCGTTGGTAGAGCAAAGAAAAGAACTAATAAACTATATTTAGGTAAAAGTATGTGTTATTGATTTGGTTATGAAATCATAGATCAAACTTAAACTTTTGAAATCATTGAGCATGTTTACCATATGGATATCTATGTAAACGCCATCTTGAACATTAATGGCATCTCTCTATTTAAATTGATTTTTTCTCTTAAATTGAGAAAGGATAATAATGATATTTGAAATAATCATGCACAGAAGCTCATTGTTAAAGTGGATTAGGCATACATCATTATTGATTTTATTGCTTAAAATGTATTTGGTTGATTTTGCAAAGGAAAAGGATTAGAAATGGTTTTTAGGTGAATATGGGTTGTTTTTTGAAAAGGAAATTTTTTATCTCTTATGTGTCTTTGGGGTTACTTTATGGGCTAGGATGCTGAATGTGGAATATCAGAGATGGCTTTTCCTCTTTTCGAGATTTGAACCTAAAACTATTTATATGCTTGGCCAAGCTGGGAATTCATTTAAATGAGATGAATATTTGTCTAGCAAAACTTTATTTATATATATCTCTACCACATCCTGTTGTGAGACAATTTGCATATCATTATTTAGATTTGCACATTAGACTTCAGGTTGCATCGGGTGTTCCCTCCTACTAGTTGTTTCTAGGTTGATAAATGTTTCGTGCAGGGATGGGTTTCCCTCATGTTATGAAGGGATCCGGGGAAGTGTAATTGCTTCATGGTTGGGTAGAAAAGCGCCTGAGCCATGTTGCTGTCTCTCGGCTTGCAAGAGGACCATATGGGTTCGTGGCAGTTGGAGAGTTTGATTGATTTATTATTTCTTATATTGTACATGATTATAATATCTTGTATTTATCATTGGATGATTTATGGCATGAGAGCCAATGAACATTGTATATTATTTATAGTGCTAACACCTGGATTAAGCATGCGATTTGTAAGATTTAATGATTTGATTGATTAATGATTATGAGATCTATCTTTTTACTTGAGTGGATGTAAATAAGTGGATTATTTACTTATGTAACTTTTGTTATGGAATGTGTACCTTACATTTAGTATCAGAGCATGGTTCCGACATTGGGAGCTCTGGGGTGTGTGTTGCTCAGTTTGTTTGAGCATGTGCGGGTCCTTGTGTGTTGGTGTGCAATGAGTAGCATGTGTCTTCTTTTGTTATGTCTTCCTTGCATGTGTGTAGTGAGGAATATATTGTTTCAGGGTTAGATAGACCTTGGTGGTTGTCGAGAAGTTGCTTATGTGTGTTTTCCTTCTGGATGTCTTGAATGCTTGGCATGAACCCTTGCAATGTGTATCAATGCTCAAGTGACCTTTGTAGGGTCATGTTCATGCTTATGTGACCCTTTTTGATAGTGGAGTTATAAGAATCTTTGTGTGAAAGGAAATACCATGTTCTTAAGTGTGATTGAACTTGGTTTACTCTTTTAAGAGTTATGTATTAGTATGTGAAAAAGGATGCTTGATCATATGCTTGATATGTGAAGAAAATTATTGTGGTAATACTAGTTTAAATGTACCTTGCATTGTGCACCCTATTATGTGTATGTTAGTCACAAGAGTAGCATATCCTCGAAATGCTTGTTATAGTTGTTTAATAATTGCCTCTGCATGGTGACTGGTAATGCTTGCATTAAATGTATATTGCATCGTCTTCTTGAGAGCATGTCCCTGTGTGTGGATTCATTATGTGGGTGTAACAAAAATAGTGTTGCATTGCATTGCTAGATTAGATCATTTAGGTAATAACTTATGTTCTTAGATTGCATTCTTCCTTAGGATTCATGTGGGAACTTGGGTGTAATTATTTCATTACATTGTTTAAAGATAAAGAGGAAAAGGGGTTGTTAAAAGGGTCATTTGCACAGTCCTTGTGATGTTGAGGTGTAGAATCTTGAGTGAATTAGCAAACCCTATATCTAGCGACTTTGAGTTGTGATTCTTTGGTTGCTTAGTGTGCATTTAGTATGCTTGTTATCATTTTGTCTCATGAGAATGTTTTATTAATGCATTATCCATATGTTTGGTGAATCCTTTTGGTGAGAAATATTAACCGCTGCTTGTTGGAAAGATTGATGTGTTGAGTCTTAGAGAACTCATTATGGTTGGTGTGATTGAGTGTGTTCTCTTACTTGCCTCAATTTTGGATCCAGGCATAGTGTAGCATTGTACTCCCTCTCTAGTGGATAGAATTAGTCACATAGTTCATGTAATGTGGAACTTTTGAATTTTCATATTTTATTCATTTGACTTTGGTAATTTCTCTAAATGTTGTAGGGACCATCACTGAATTTTTATTCCTATTTATGAATAAGTATAGCCATCAAAATTTGATATTTACTTATCTTATGACCTTGATGGTCATGTTTGATTTACTATTGAAATTGAGCTCATTTTATGCCTTATTGTTGGAATTGACTTTTTCTTTTATTTGGAATTTAATTACTATTGGTGGCTATGCTTGAATGTTTTAAATTGTTGGTCATGTAACATGTTATGTTTTCTATCATGTTCGTGATGGGCCTCTGATGGGTGTATAAGGGAGTAGGATGCGAAGAATATACTATTTCGTAGCATGTGTATTACTAAGAGCTTTGGTAGATTGAATTCATTAATTGTTGTTAGATGCATTAAACATTGTTTGAAGTATTGAGGAAGTTCTGAAATAGATTTTTGTGTCACTATGGATCACTTGATATGAGTTGAATTTTGTGTGAAATTAAATTTTGTCTATGTGAACAAGATATGTAGAGAGCTCATGGGATTGAATCTTGCTTTTAGAGAGTGTTATTTTGGTGTGTCCTTTGTTTGGGAGTTTCATAACTACGCTTATGTTTTAACATAGTGTAGGGTGAGATGGAACCTTAGTGCATGAGCATGTAATGTATATATTTATGGTATTATAGTTGTCCTCTTACTTTGAGTTTTCCAACCTTGGGAATTGGGTTGCTTCTAGAGCTTTTACTTAGTAGTTGGAGGTTTCCAAGCTTGATGTTGGAAGGGATGCAAATTCTTATGTGAATAAGTTGTTGTCTTTTGTATTCCATTTTATGGATATTTGGTGTTAGGCCACAAGGAAGCCTTGTGTTGCCTAGTCGATTATGAACTCATGATCGTGTTGTATTGTTGAGCTTTAGGTCTAACTTAGTTAAGAATTGAAGTGGTGTTGTGAGTATTCTTGCACCTTGTTGGTGTGTTGTGGCCACCTTAGAAGTGATCCTTGTAACAGATTGCTAAGCCTTACTTGATGGAAGTGCTTGCTCTTTTTAGAGGGTGTGGTTAGATTCTTTTCTCAAGAACTTGGTTGGTTGATCCATAGTTTTGGTAGTATAGAGCTAAAGTGTTAGAGAAACCCTTTATTTTAGGAGTGAAATGGGAGGAAGTACCTCATGTGGGGAAACCATGTCTAGAGTTGAGGCATGCTTTTGGTCAGGATGAATGTGCGATAGTGGTGCCTATAACCTTTTTAAGTTAGCTTTCCTTGATCCTTGAGTTCTTTTGTTGTGGGTAGTGCCTGAGAAAGGACTATTGAGAGAGTAATATTTTATTTTCACTTCTCCTTGAGAATGGATATGGTAGCCTTGTAAGTTTCCTAAGAGTTAGTTGATAGCTTGAGAGGTTATCCTAGCATAGTTGTGGTCCTGAGTTTTTCAAACTAAACTTGCTTGTAGTCTATTGCGCCTATTGGCTAGAGCATCTTTTCATTGCAGTAGCAGTTGGAGGATGGAGTGATGTAGTCTCAGAGGAGTTGTATGCACAATGGTTGGTTATGATCTAGTTAGTGCATCTTTTGAGATTTATTTTATTATTTTGTGATCTCGACCTAGTGTTGGTTTGAAGGACTGATCTTTGGTTACCATGAGATTGCATGTGTATTGTGATGTTGATTCATGCCTGTATGTGTCTATGATGAACTGATATATGCCTAATTTGGCATACATTAAAGATGTGATTATTATCCTTATGCTAGAATGAATGCAATTGAGTGGTAGTTGTATCATGTGTTGGATTATATACATTGTATTTGAATGGCAGTTGTGCCATATGTATTGATTGATTATATACTTGAATTTTTCTTGATAGATGCAAAGTTAAGTGAGTAATAGAGTTATTGCTTAGTATAAGGTTGAGTAGGACGAATATTCTATGGATAGTACCACATGAAAAGATGCAGAAGATATAGATAGATTTTTTTCTTATTGAGGATTTAGCAAAGAATCTTTTATTTGTTTGCATAGTAGAGATACTTTGTTCAATTCGATGATACTTATTGATACTTGATTATTATAGTGATATACTTTTATTATTTTTAGTATGAGTGTGATAAGACATCAGGATGATGTCTCTTCCTAGTAGGGAAGGATGTCGCATCTCATTTTTGGACTTCATTTATAATTTAAATTATGGGACATTTTTACTATGATTGTTTTATTACTGAGTGATTCCACGTGTGTGAAAGGTAAAATCTGTTGCAAGTATGTGCCTAATCGGTGTTGTCATTGATGTCAACATATCATTGTTGTCATTGGTGTCAATTGTATCATATTCTACTACTTGTTTGGAAACTTTATATGTTGAGAATATTGAGAAAATTGGCCTCTTCGAAAGAATCAAATGAGTTACAATGAAGTGCAGTGTAGACAATGAGTTGTATACTGAAGAACAGTCTGATAGATTGCTCTGCATTTCTTTATACTTAAATATCTTGGTCCATGGATTGGAATTTTTTTGAAGGGATGTCTAAAGATGCTAAATCCTAAGTTTAAGCCTCCAGTGTGAAGATTTGAGAGAGTTGCATTCACCAAAGTAAAACCTACTTTTTCTTATTATTCTCTGGTGACAGGGAGAAAGTGTTTTGCTCTGCATTCCTCTGCAATAAAGATTTTTTCTCTGCAGTTCTAGAGGGAAATCTGGGATGATGATAAGTACCTACAATTGTAGTGGTTCATGTTTTGGTGGTCTACAAGCTATCTTTCTTTTATGACAGTTGAAGAAAGTGAAGTTCATGTGTTCCGATGTGAAGATTCCTATGGCTAAAATGGTTAAGGTTTGAGCAGTTTCTCCTGATGATTATAATGTGCTTATGGATGTCTCCTGATCATGTTCCTATCTTGACATTGGTCTGCGTTAAGGAATTGAGATCATTTTTGAAGATTGTTCCCAGATAACGTAGCGTGTAACTAGTCTTAACCAACTTGGTCAATTCCAGTAATTGCAGAGATCCCTTGAAGATCATGGAAGCATGTTGTAGCATGGAAGATCATGTTTTGAGTCCCAGATAAGGCATGGCATGATCTATATACACTTTTACTTCATTTCCTTTGCATAATATTGTAATAGGTCAAGACCTATTTTGTAAATGTTTGTAATGCCAACCTTGGAGATTGTTCTAATGGTTGATGATTGTAATTCCAACCTTGATGATCATTCGAAGGTTGATGAAGTGTATAAATACTTGTAGTTGAGTCGTGGAAAAGATGTCCTTGTGCGAAGATGGAAAGATAAGGAAAGAGGTGCAAAGCAAAGTAGAGGAACTATTGTACTTTAATGTATCAATCTTAGACATGAAGAAGATGTTGATCTTGGCAATGAGCCTGGCAGTGAGCCACCAGTAGGGTTTAACAACCCTTATTGTAATCTTTCTAGGTTTAGGGTTGAGGCAGTGAGCCTACTAGACCTAGTTGTACTTCATGGCAGTGAGCCAGTATGTTCTGGGCCCATGGAGTGACCAAGCCTGAACATCAATTTTTCAAAGATTACAATATATTTTGAGAGCTAATCCTCTCCGTGGTTTTTCCCCACCTCAAGGTTTTCCATATAAAATTTGGTGTCTCTTGTGTTTAATGTTGTATCTATGATTAAGTTTATGATTTCATGCATTCATTGTTAAATCATAATAATTGTGGATGAGTGATTAATGTTTAAGTGCATAAGTGATTGAGTTTTTGGGACAAATGATTCATCTGCCTCCCCTCTTAGCTGTCTGGTGCATATCAACAATTGGTATCAGAGCCAAGTTCCTCTGAAGGAAGTCTAATAGCTTGAGGAAGATCCAAAATGTCTTATAAGAAGGAAGTGCTACATTTTGATGGGACGATATATGCTCTTTGGAGGGCGTGAATGAAAAGCCATCTTCTTTGTCTTGGTTACAAAGTATGGAAAGATGCAAAAACAAAATACACCATGCCTCAAAATGGTCTAGTGACTGAAGATGAAATCAAAGAATATGAGATGGATGTCAAAGCAAAAGATGCTCTATTAAGTTCATTAAATGATTCAGTACTGATGAAAGTTGTGGATCTTGAAACTGCAAATGAGATATGGGAGAAGCTGAAAAATCTATATGAAGGAGATGATTCTGTGAAGGAGGCCAAGTTACAAAGTCTAAAAGTAAAATATGAGAGTTTGAAGATGAACAAAGATGAAAACATAACAGCCTTTATGCAGAGAGTTGATGAACTTGTCATCAGGATAAAAGGTATGGGGGGAACTCTGGGTGAAAAGGAAGTTGTGATGAAAATTCTCAGATCACTACCAAAATCCTATAGTCACAAGGTAGCTGCAATTGAAGAATTTATGCAAGTAAAAACTATTGACAGAGATTAGTTACTTGGTAAGCTTACTTCCTTTAAAATGAGAGAGTTTGGAGATGCCCTACCAAAAGTCAAGACTGCCTTCAAAGCTAGTACTTCTGGGAAAACCTCTAGATTAGAAAAGTACAAGGTAGAATTTGATGATGAGTTTGATGAAATTGAAGCCAAATTTGTGGATAGACTACAAAGAGGATCTGGTAAGTTTAAAGGGAAATTACCTTTCAAATATTTTTCCTATGGTAAAGTAGGTCATTTTACTTCCAGATGTCTTGAAAGAATTGAAAGAAATAGAAAAAGATATGAGAACAGGCCTAGGATCCAAAAGAAATGTTATTATGTTGAAGATTTTGATGATGATGACGGAATATCAAATAATGGTGAACCAGATGATGCTAGTACTTCTAGTAATGAATGCTTGTTTATTGCTATTAAGGAAGAACATGTGTCTACTAATCCTGCTAGCTGTGTGAAGGAAGAAAAACCAGTGAAAAGTGCTTTGGCTGCTCAGGTCATTAAAGACAAGGATGAATGGGTTATTGATATTGGCTACTCTCACCACATGATTGGTGACAAAAGTAAGTTTGTGAGTTTGGAAAGATATGATGGTGGATTGGTTAGGTTTGGAGATGATACAGCTGGTAAGATTTGTGGGAAAAGATCTATTTCTTTTGATGGCAAACATAATACTAAAGATGTCTTGTATGTGAAAGGATAAAAGTACAATATTTTGAGTGTGGGTCAGATAAAAGCTAGGGGTTATCACCCCTCCTAGTCTAAACTAAGATGCACAAGAGTGCATCAGTCCAGTGGTGCTCAAAGTTCTACATCAAAATCTAGATTGATGCTTAAGGGCTACTTCTTAGGGGGAGTAGTCAAAAAGTTCAGAAGAGAGATTGGATCAGAGCAAAAGAGTGCAAGTATGTGCCCTTTGCCATTGATGTCAAAGGGGGAGAGAAGTCATGTGAAAAACTCAGGTAGATAAAGAGTGCAGATGTGTAAAGAGCTAGGGGGAGAATCTTGTCTTGATGGTTGTTGTAGTTTTTCACATCATATGTTGCCATCAATGACAAAGGGGGAGATTGTTGCAAGTATGTGCCTAATCGGTGTTGTCATTGATGTCAACATTTATTTGTTGACATTGGTGTCAATTGTATCCTATTCTACTATTTGTTTGGAAACTTTATATGTTGAGAATATTGAGAAAAATGGCCTCTCCAGAAGAATCAGGTGAGTTACAGTGAAGTATAGTGTAGACAATGAGTTGTATGCTGAAGAACAGTTTGATAGATTGCTCCGCAGATTGGAATTTATTCGAAGGGATGTCTGAAGATGCTAAATCTCGAGTTCAATCCTCTGGTGTGAAGATTTGAGAGAGTTTCATTCACTAGAGTAAAACCTGCTTATTTTGATTATTCCCTGGTGACAGGGAGAAAGTGTTTTGCTCTGCATTCCTCCACAATAAAGTATTTTATTATATGACTCTAGATGGAAGTTTGGGATGATAGGCACCTACAATTGCAGTGGTTCATGTTTTGGTGGTCTGCAAGCTATCTTTCTTTTATGACAGTTGAAGATAGTGAAGTTCATGTGTTCTAGTGTGAAGATTCCTATGGTTAAAATGGTTAAGGTTTGTGCGGTTACTTCTGATGATTATAACGTTCTTGTGGATGTCTCTTGATCATGTTCCTATCTTGACATTAGTCCACGTTAAGGAATTGAGATTGTGTTTGAAGATTGTTCCCAGATAACATAGTGTGCAACCAGTCTTAACTGACTTGGTTAATTCTAGTAATTGTGGAGATCCCTTGAAGATTGTGGAAGCATGTTGTAGCATGGAAGATTGTGTTTGAGTCCTAGCTAAGGCATGACATGATCCGCATACACTTTTACTTCATTTCCTTTGTATAATGTTGTAATAGGTCAAAACCTATTTTGTAAATGTTTGTAATGCCGACCTTGGAGATTGTTCCAATGGTTGATGATTGTAATGCCAACCTTGATGATCATTCCAAGGTTGAAGAAGTGTATAAATACTTGTAGTTGAGTCATGGAAAAGATGTCCTTGTGCGAAGATAGGAAGATAAGGAAAGAAGTGCAAAGGCATAGCAGAGCAGAGGAACTATTGTACTTCAATGTATCAATCTTAGACATGAAGAAGATGTCAATCTTGGCAGTGAGCCGCTAATAGGTTTTAACAACCCTCAAGGTTTAACAACCCTTATTGTAATATTTCTATGTTTCGGGTTGAGACAGTGAGCCTGCTAGACCTAGCTGTACTTCATGGCAGTGAGCCAATATGTTCTGGGCCCGTGGAGTGACCAAGCCTAAACATCATTTTTTTAAAGATTACAATATATTTTGAGAGTTAATCCTCTCCGTGGTTTTTCCCCACCTTGAGGTTTTCCACATAAAATCTGGTGTCTCTTGTGTTTAATGTTGTATCTATGATTAAGTTTCTGATTTCATGCATTCATTGTTAAATCATAATAATTGTGGATGAGTGATTAATGTTTAAGTGCAGAAGTGATTGAGTTTTTAGGACAATTGATTCACCCCCCCCCTTCTCAGTTGTTTGGCGCATATCAACAAAATTGTTGATATTTTACATAATAAAATTGAAAGTTGATTGATGACCAATTATTATTGGTAAGATTATGGATGTATATCTTGTCTTGATTTGGCTATGATTATAAGGACTAACCTATTAATACAAATCTAAGTGCGACTGAGTGCGCGAAGAATGTCAAAGACGAGAACATGGTTGAAGTAGAAATGTTCTAGCCGCTAAGAAAGAGGTGGCATGATGGAAACCCAATGCACGCACACACTCACTTAGTTTCATACATGTTGCATCATTCATATTGCATTATTGAATGACTTTATTATGTATTCGTTACATAGTTACGTAGTCTTGAATGTGCATTTTACTTTAAATATTGTTAGTGGTTATGGCGTTTAATGATTAGTTATCTATATGCAATATTAATTTATTTAAGTGCATAGAAGTAAATCTATTATTTATTTGATAATTAACTCTTAAGGTTAATTAGAAAATAAAATAAATAGATAAAACTAATTACTTGTTTGATGCTTAGATTTTATTTTAAATTAATTATCTAGTTAGATAATTATAGTTTTTAATATATTTTTTAAAATAAAAAATTAATGCAATTTGTATTTCAATTATTTAATTATTAGAAATGAAATAGGTTTAAATTATGTGCATGCTTTTATTTTATAATTTAGAAATAAATAATAATATTTATTTCAATTTGAGAAAAAAGATTGATTAATAGAAGAATAATTCTTTCAATTTAAAATAAATAAATAAATAGTGTTTGGTTAATTATGTGAGCATTATATTATTTATTTTGGTAATTAATTTCTTTTGGAAAAAGAAATAAGTTGAATTATTTTAATTTGTTAAATTTATTTAATTATTGAATGTGCATGTCTATTTTAAAGATTTAGAGAAACAATTATTAAATTTATCATATTTGTGAATTGGAAAATTATATTTTCTAATATTAGTTTTAAGTAGGATGTGCATGAATATGAATAGTCATTTTAATATTATTTTTTTCTTTTATTAAGAATATAATATTACATTTTGCTTTTTATGTTTTAAAAAAAAAATAGGAAGAGTTATTAAAAGAAGAGAATTAGCTTTTTTTCAATCTTTTTTTTAGTTATCAATTTTATTATGGAAAGGAGAAGAAGAAAAGAAAAATAGATTATTGAAGCTCAAGGATTGGAAAGCGTATTTTTTGTGAAGAAATGAAGGATTGTTGTGCTTTTTGAATTGATTGGTTCATCTTCATTAATTTTACCAAATTGCTACAAGGATTGAGGTAGGATTCTTGTAATGAAAGGATTTAGTAAAGGCTTACTTTGGTTAATAATTGAATATAGGATTGTGTGGCAAATTGTGATTTATATGCTTCTTGTGCAAAAAGAAAGATTTAGACAAATTATAGTTTCATTAATTTTGAAGATTATAAAAGAATTTTTGTTGAATTGGATTTGTTAGGAATTCTTAAAAGTTAGTAGGAAGTTTTGATAGGCTAATTGATATGAATCTGATTTTTAAAATATTAAAATATTAATTTCTTGTATAGGAAAAAAAAAACATAATAGAAAACTTGGGAAGAGACTGAAAAGAAAAATAGTAATCTATCTTAGTTTAGACATATCTCTTAAAAAGTGATCTGGGTATTTCTAATTTTTGGATATATGGTTTCAAAGTAGGGTATAAATTTTACCTCTTATTTTTGTAGTTTTATCTTTTATCTTTTATTTTATATTATTAAAACAAGTTGACTATTTTTTTAACTAGTGAACCTGTCATGAGAAAAAAATAGTCTGTTGTGTTATCAATATCTTTAGATTTTTGAATTTGGTTTCTCTAAAATTTTCATGGAAGGTGTGTAACTAAGTTGTTTAAATCATCTAAAAAAATCAGCCTTACCTAGTTTGTCAATTATGAGATATGTATTAATTAGTGACTGCCTATCTCTGTTGTTATTTTTAACATGATATTTATATGTGATTATATTGTATTTCATTTTAATCCCTATTGTGACCTTATTTGAGTGGAATTATAAAATTGCTTGTAGATTGAAAATGTTAGTTTTAGATTCATATGGGAAATTTATGAAATATATATGGGATAAAGAATATACCTAGTTTTATTGTTTCCATGCATAACTTGAATGAATCCTGATAGCAAAGATAAGATATATCTATTCAACTTGCTTCTTATGTTGTTTCTTAAAGAGGTTTAATTGGTAAATATGACGTCTTTAAACTATATATATATACATAAGTTCATGTCATCATTTGATTGTATGAAGTCATTAACTTGCTTGTTGTTATTCAATTCTAGATTTAGCTTTATCTAAGAAATTATGAGTGAAACATGGGTTAGGGAATATAACCAGTTTTATAGCTTTTATGTGGAGGTGAATGAATAAATGTATCTCCTTATTGAAATATTGCTTGAAAGTGCACTCTCGTTGGTAGAGCAAAGAAAAGAACTAATAAACTGTATTTAGGCAAAAGTATGTGTTATTGAATTGGTTATGAAATCATAGATCAAGCTTAAACGATTGAAATCATTAAGCATGTTTATCATATGGATATCTATGTAAATGCCATATTAAACATTACTGGCATTTATTCTATTTATATTGAATTTTTCTCTTATCTTTGTTGCATGAACTGAGAAAGGATAGTAATGATATTTGAAATAATCATGCATGGAAGCTCATTGTTAAAGTGGATTAGGCATACATCATTATTGATTTTACTACTTGAAATGTATTTCGGTTGATTGTGCAAAGGAAAGGGATTAGAAATGGTTTTTAGGTGAATATGGGTTGTTTTTTTAGAAAATGAAATATTTTTATCTCTTATGTGTGTTTGGGGTTACTTTCTGGGCTAGGATGTTGAATGTGGAATATCAGAGATGGCTTTTCCTCTTTTCAGGAATTGAACCTGAAACTATTTATATGCTTGGGCAAGTTGGGAATTCTTTGAAATGAGATGAATATTTGTCTAGCAAAACTTTATTTAAATATTTCTCTGCCATATCTTGTTGTGAGACAATTTGCATATCATTATTTATATTTGCACATTAGACTTCAGGTTGCATCGGGTGTTCCCTCCTGCTAGTTGTTTCCAAGTTGCTAGACATTTCATGCAGGACTGGGTTTCCTTCATGTTATGAAGGGATCCGGGGAAGTGTAATTGCTTCATGGTTGGGCAGAAAAGCATCTGAACCATGTTCTCGTCTCTTGGCTTGCAAGAGGACCATGTGGGTTCATGGCGGCTGAAGAGTTTGATTGATTTATTATTTCTTATATTGTACATGATTATTGTATCTTGTATTTATCATTAGATGATTTATGGCATGAGAACTAATGGACATTGTATATTATTTATAGTGTTAACACCTAGATTAAGCAGGCGATTTGTAAGATTTAATGATATTATTGATTAATGATTATGAGATCTATCTTTTTACTTGAGTGGATGTAAATAAGTGGATTATTTACTTATGTAACTTTTGTTATGGAATGTGTACCTTACAAATATTAGCCCTGTCAAACTTTGGCCTTCGAGCCTTCATTGTCTTGCCTTCCAAAAGGAAGAAAAGAAAACATCACAACTCCAACCCACGAAATCTGCCTCATACTTAGAAAATTCCTTAGAGCTAAGGTAGACTTTAGCCTTTCAGCCTTTCGCCTCTTGCTTGTCCTGAAGAAGAGGGAGAGCTGAAATCCCCAACTCCTCCTCCCAAAACACTTAGTCAATTTTGAAAACATCAGGGGTTGGCCCCTGGGCTTTCAATCTACCACCTTCCCTTTGGAAGAGAAAAGAGGAGAGGCCCATCATCTGCTAAAACTACCATGTGTCATCTTTCTACCATTCTACACTTCAACTTGTGGGCCCACCAGAAGGCTCTATAGAATGGCAGAATGCCTTAGGAAAATTTTACCTGTCGGGGGTTGGTCGTCGAGCCTTCATTATAAACTTGATACTTAGAATATTTTTCACTTCTTTAAGCAAACTTTGGCCCTTTTGGCCTTCTCCACATTGCTTTCCATTAGGAAGATGAAAGGGAGGAACTACGACCTCTGAAACTCCACTGAACACTTAGGATTTCAACACTTAGGCAATTTTTTAGACCAAAAGGGGAAGCACAAAGGAAGGAGGAAGCCTGAAACTCCAACTTTTGACAAAGGGAAAAAACATAAGGAAATACTTAGAAATTTTTTAACTTAGTTATTTTTGGGCTCTTCTGTTGTATTTTTTCAAAAGGCAAACATATGAAAACCTATGAAAGATGTCTCTGATCGGTTATAAGCTATAGGTTCAAGTGGGATTCAAATAGAACATGGGGGGAAAATGGGGCATTCTGGGGACCATTTTTAAGTCCCAATAGAGGGAACAAAGGAAGTGGCTATAGCTAATGTTGATTTGCTTATTCTTCTTGGCAATTGTGCAGAGGAAATAGTTTGTGCTTCTCCTAGAGAGCCTTCAAGAGATTTGAGCATGTCTTCTAGGTTAGTTTTCATTTTTTCTACCTTATCTTTTACCTTTTCTTCATTCTCCTCTACCTCCCTTCTAACTAATTTACTAACAATTTCATCATAGGTGCCAAATCTTCCAATGGAGGGATCCTTCAGTTTGTTGAGTAGCATATTAGCATAACCTATCAAATCAAACTCTGAAACCTCATATGGTAAGGTTGTAATCCAAAATGTCCTTGGGTCAACAACCTCCATATAACAATTATCTTTGTCAACCATGAATGTTATGTTAATTTTGTTTCTCTACTACTTTAGCTAGAATTCTTTCTCTAGATTACATGTCAATCTAGAAAGTCTTAAAGAATCCCCAAAATAAAGTGTTGCAATGCTTATGATCAAGGAAACTTCTCATGTAATCCTTGATTTGGTGGGCCACCAAAGTATCTATTTTCCAGACAGTATCCCTTCATGCTAGGTAATTCTTTCAAAAACTAAAACATGAGACATATAATTAGAGAGCCATATCAGAACTTGTATTTTGATTCTTTTGTTCTCTTCAGATTGTCCAATAGTTATTGCTGCAGGAGCTCACATAGGTCAAAATCTTTTCCTTCTTTGACCATTTGGTAGGCTGTGTAGATTGTTGTTGCATTGGTTGAGTTCTCCCTGTTGGTATAGTAAATTTTGTATGCAATGTTCATAGTTGCATACCGGACCCCCCGAGTCCTCAATATCATTCACTGTCAATGATCTCTTGTTGATTTTTTCTCTGGTGAGCTTCATCACTTCTTCATTCTTAACAGGTTTCAGAATAGGCACTGGTCCAAAAGAACATAAACCAGTCACAACTTTTATAGCAACCTTAGTGATTAGATAGGGGTGGTCCAAGCAAAAGAAGTCTCCATGAATTCAACTTAGGGCTATTCTAACCCAAGATTCTTTATATCAAAAGTTTGGAAAACCCTTCTAGATATCATGGTGCTTAGGAGCAATATTGTTAAATTTAGGTTTTAGCTGGAAATCATCTCCCAAAAAATTATCATTCCTAAATTGTTCAAGTTTCATGTGATCATATTCATCTATCGGTGAATGAATGTATATCTGAACGTCTTCAGTATGCAACACATTTGCAGGAATATGTGAGAAGGTGCCAACTTCATCTATCACAGTGGACTTGAATGGATGTTTTTTAAACTTTAGCCTTGGCCTCTCAACCACATCTATCACAACTAGAGTCACCATTATAGTATCTTCAGGACCTTAGGGTTTTGATTAGTGAAATCAAGAAATACCTGAAGATGCGGAGAGTAGGGTTTGCTTCAACACTTGTTGGGAATCTTCTTCTCTATTTATCTCTTCAACTCACTTAGCTTTATTCAAATGAGATATAAAATGATCAAACATTGTCTATATAACCCTTTCACCCACCAATTTTGCTCTGCATTAATTTCCTTCTCAGTTTTGACCTAATTCGCCCTTTACATATGCAAAGACCAAAAACCATTCAACAATCCTCTATAAGTTAATCAATTGCTTTAGAATTTTGACCAAACTTCCTCATATCATCATCTGAGTATGTTCATACCAAATTTAGCCAGAATGCTAAGAAATTCAACATCTTATTCATTCAGGGGATTTGAGGAAACTTGTATTTATAACTCTCCCTGAATCAATACCTTATCCTTTTTGTTACCATAAGATCCATCTACACTAGGTAGAGGTCTAAAAACTTCACATTCTTCCTTCTTCTTCCATACTTTGCTCATTCCCTTCTTTTGTTGATCAATATCAACCTTCTTTTGAGGAGCAGGCTTTATATTCCTTCCAGAGTGCCTTGTTTGATTGCACTTATGACAGGTGAAATTTGATTGTTGAGCATTACCATTTCTTCTCACTTTAGAACTGCAATTAGTTACCTTATGGCCAAACTTGTTACAAGTGTAACAATAACCATGAAAAGGTTGGGCATTATTCCTATTATTCCTTGACATTTTACTTCTGCATTTATTAGCCTTATGTTCCATCTTGTTGCAAGCATAACACCCAATGGAGTTCTGATTTAACTTACTCCTACATTCAGCACTTTATGACCAACCTTATTACAATTATAACACCTTACAACATTTTGATTCATCTTACTTCTACAATCAGCATCTTTGTGACCAATTTTATTACCAACATAGAAATTTCCATTCAAACCTTCAGGATACCTGATAGGAGCATTTTGTTTAGGTGCAGGCTTCCTAAAATTCTTTTTCATATTCTTCCTTTATCTTTGTTATGGAGTAAAAAGTGGCCACATGCCTTTTTACCTCTTAGTTTAGCTCCTAGGTCCTATTTTCTTCCTTATACTTAATTTTACATTTTAATTGATCATCCCAAAAAAATCCTCCCGAAACCTAGGACATTTTGGGACCCTTGGGACCTATTTTAACTTATCCCTGACCCAATTTAGGCCCCTAGACTTGGGCGCCACATGCCCATGTCCCCCCTAATTGGTCAGGGATAACTTTTGGTATGTCAGCTTGGACCCTTCCAAAATGTTTCTCTTTGTCAGCTTTTTGGATTTAAATTTGTAAATGTTAGCGGGAAAGCATATATAAGTGAGTTTATGACTTCATTTTACAACTAGATGGATAACACAAACTTATGATATTGGAGCAAAGAGAATTCAATGCATTCATTTGGTATTTGTTGTAGATTTGTGTTATTATTTTTGTGTTTGTTGCAGATATGGCTTCATCATCCATCTCTTTGTGAGTTGAAGAGCTTTCATTCTCTCAAGGGCTTCACCACCAAGGTGACATCATTACTATTTGAATCATTTGAATCATCTCATCATTTGGATTATCTTTAGCCTCTGCCCTGCAAGTGCATGCTCTCTCATTAACAATGGTGTTGGAAGACTTGAATGTCCTTATGGGGCTTGACTTAGGCAAGCTCCTAAACACCACAACCCCTAACCCCCTCTCTTGTCATCTTGTGTGCAGGTTACAAGTACAGGTTGCGGGACAAGTAAAGCTACAGGGAAGCAGTGTAGATATTATAGTTTTGGGATCTAAAAACAGTGTCAGAAAATCCCTCTACCTGGACTTGGTCAGTTTCTGCCCTAGTCTATAGGGCCTTAAGCTTTTGGATCTAAGTTTCCAACATCATCTACAACATTTCATCAATTCTGAACTCCAGTAAATTCCAACATCTGGACTTGGGTGGTTGCTGAATTTGTCCTCCAACACCTCTACTTTTGAGAGACAGGTTCTAACATCTTACTTATCCTCTCTGTTGTTGATCATCTATTTCAAGCTAATTATCTTATAACTAGGGGTTCCTTCATACTGAGCCTAGGGTTTGATAAAATCTTGGTTGAATCTTATCTTTACTTGAAAAACAAGAGCACAAAGATCTGTAGATAAGCCCTCTTCCATTTGTAGTGGCTTGGCTCAATCTTTTCCCTTGAATGTTGGAGTGAAAGAAGGGTTTGATCTAGTCAATCCATACATTCCATCATCTCTCTGTTTACCCCTTAACATTTTGGTGAACCCATGTTTTTTTTTGAACTTACATCTTGTTGAGTGTTTTAATCAATCTTTGCATTCATTCATATCATATAAATCATCTTGCATTGAAAACTTCTGCTTACGTTTGAAAAAATTGAAAAAATAGGCATTCTATGCTTGCATAATAGCATAGTTTTGCATTATTTTCCTTGCATATTATTGGATACATTTGAGAATATAATTTTTAAATCAGATCTGAGATAAATTATAGCAATTAATTATTTCATGGTCTTACACCTTGCATTTGATATATCATTTGTTAGGGTTTTGTTGAAATTTTGCATTTTTTCATATAACCTAGTTTTTGCAAAAAGCTAGGGTTTGTAGTCAAAATCTTGTTTTAGATTTTCTTCTCCTTTGGACACTCATTCAAATCTATTTTTGAGTTGTAGTGTGTCATCATTGTGTGTCCTTGCATTCAAATTTCAAATTTTGCAATTACACATTGTGTATTTCAACAAACATAACTACCTTAATCTTGTTGATTGTACTCTTAGTTTTGGCATTGAGTGTTATTGGGCTTTGCATGAGTTGTATAACTTGCTGCCCTCCTAGGAACATCTTTGTAAGAAGAATTTGTAGACTAATGGGTTCTAATGCTATTGATAACAACGGTGTGCAAACATTGGAAAACCCATTATACAACCACTTTACAAAAGGTGAAATAACACCTCAACATGACATATTTGGTGATAGGATAGAAGAACCAATAATTCCTCCTCTTGAAGAAATGGGTAACAAAGATATACATGTATTTGAGGAACATCTTAAGAAATTGGACAAACAACTAGCTGAATTTCAACAAATTGTCAAACAAGCACACCTAGCTCAAGAGGTGGTACCTATTGTTGAAGGTATAAGAGGATTGTTACAAGAAGGACAGGAAGGTGTTGACATGCTCTATAGATTAGCCCACATAGTGGATCATAACATCATGCATACAGCTAACTATGCAAATAACATTGAAAATGTGTCACCATCGACATATATAAATTCACCGGTCTCGGTACCCATACCGACTACGAGAATATCCACTTTTACATCATCAATTCTCACCACCAATCCACATGCTTGTAGTAATTCTACCACTACCATGGGGACATCTAATGGAAATTACAAAGCCGTTGGATTTAATTATCAAAACTCCACACCTCATGTCTCTATACCAATGCATACCTATTCTCAACCACCTATTACCACTACCTATTCTTAACCACCTATTACCACTACTTATTCTCAACCACCCTTTAATTTCACAACCACAACATCCAATATGTCTTTATCAAATCCACAATTCAATTCCTCAACCAATGATACCTCCTAAATCAACTTTTATAGGGTATGTCTTCTCTATAGTAGAAAGTGACAAACTTGACTAACTCTTCTTCTCAACCTACTTTACCAACATATCATGCCCGTAGTCCTTTATCCTATGCAATTCTAAGAACTCCAATGCCTGACAAATTTGAGACCTCTCGCTTTGAAAAGTGTGGTGGTAAAGGTGATCCTAATACTCATGTGGCAACATTCACAGTGATGTGTAGTGATTTCTTCTTTAATGAGTAATTCTTAGCAAAACTCTTTCCCCCATCTCTCAAAGGTACTGCTTTGGAATGGTTTTGCTCTTTACCTCCTAATTCAATCAATTATTTATCACAGTTAGTGGATCAATTCCTGCAACATTTCCAAGCAAACATTGGACCCATTGTCTCCTTGATTGATTTGGTTCATTGTAAACAAGGCTCAAAGGAGAAGTTGACATAGTTCATTAGTTGATATCAAGGTCTCATCTCACAGATACAATATCCAATCAAAGATGAGGATCTTTAGAAGGTATTCATTACAAACTTACAACCAAACATACACGATAAGATATTGTTGATGAAGTATAGTTCTTTTCAACATTTATGCACAGTTCTCTAAGATTACCAACTTTCGTCTAGTCAATATGAGATTCATGCCTCATCGGCTCCTGTTAATCAATCCATGGCTGGACCATCTCAAAATTCATTCAAGAAGAACAACAAGACATCAAGATTAATGGACAACATTCAAATAACTTTCACTCACAAGTGTCTTCTATCTCAAAGCCTCCCCGGACACCATTTTAATTCAAACAGGAACAAAGACAATTCACTCCATTATCGGATTCTCTCCATTCGATAATGATTCAAGAAGAAAATAACAATCTTTTGAAGTTGCCTCGTACTCATCCTTTCAATAGTTCAAGGCCACAAGGACCCTCATTCAATGTTAATTCTTATTGTCACTATCACCGATCTTCGGGACATGATACTGAAAGATGTATGCATCTTAAACATGAAATTCAAGACCTCATCGATTCTAATGTGATACAAGTTATTGGTACGAATGACAATGGAAATAAGTTGATAGCACCTCCGAATCAAAATCTACAAATCTTCACCAATCCATTTCCTAAGCATAGCGACAACAATATGGTGGAACAAAATATAATTGTTGTCGATGAGGATTGCACCCTTATGCAAAGCTGTGACACTCTACAATCCTTCGAAACATGGGGACAAACTCAGGCTGTGGGTGACCTATAATGAGTTTGAACCTCCAGATTATGGGCTGGTTCCCTTTAAATATTCTATTGGAATGTATGATTTTATGTTTTGGAAAAGGGTAAGAAGGAAACTATAAGGAAATGAAATTGTAAAATTTGGTGATGCACCTAATATGGATAGATAATATGCAATCTAGTTCACAATACAACTCAAAAATTTGACTCACACAATCCAATCTTGGCACAAATATCACAAAAGTATTTCTAAGGAATGCTTGAAAATAGGCTTTTTATGAAGGAAAAGGATTTCTCACAACACAAAAGGATTATTTTCATTAACACAACCTAAGACCTACAATAACACTATGCTTAATACTTCAAGTAATAGTGAGACAATAATTTTAAAGGTTTTGATTATTAAACACAGTAAAATTTCATCAAATCACTTCATACAATTTGCATTAAATGGAAAGGCAACTACTTGATTTCAAAGAACAAAGGAAAAAATGCATGAAAACAAAGAAATTGAACCTGTAACCTGCTGTGATCTCTCTATAAAACTGTCAAATAATGAGCTACAAAACCTCTTTCTCTCTCAAAGTGTATAAGAGCAAAAATGCAAGAACTCAAAAAATGAGTTACAAAACCTCTATCTCTAAATGTGTAAGAGAGAAAAGAATGCAAGAACCCCCAAAAATCAAGTTTTTCTTTACAATATATAGCTTTTCTCTCACTAAGAGGCATGCAAAAATGAACTACAGCTAACTGCCTCTAAAAATCATCTCTCCAAGGTAATCCACGAGCAACCTCAAAAATCCCTAAAAACAAGGGCTCAGACTATGACAAATTGAGCAAAAATAGCTCCAATTTTGATCTCTCCATTTGCTTGACCAAAAAGTTGACCAAGATCCCTCAAATCCCTCCTCAAATCATGCAAAAAACCCCTAGATGGTCTAGTTAACTCAACTTATCAATTTGCATGATTTTGCATTTACAAAATTGATTGTGAGTAAATAATAAAGTAATTAAAATAATCACTCTATTATTGGTTACAACTTGTACTACTTTTGATTTTACAACTTGTGAAAAATAATAAAGTAATTTGAAGAATATTACTTTACTATTTATTTACAATTGATTTATTTGTAAAATCATGCATGATGAAAAGAAAAATAAAACTTCTTATCTCTCCAATTACATTTGCCTAATTTGCATGCTTTGAGTACAAATTAGGACTTAGGAGAAAATAAAAATCCCTTATATCTCCTTTTGAGAAAAAACACCTAGTTGCATGACATATGCATTGAAGGCAAAAATCTACCCTTATCACTCCATTATATTGCCAAGGAGAAAAATATATCATCACAAAAGCACTAAGGAAAAAATAAATACTTCCTGCCTTCCCCTTACCTTTTGTCTTTATTCATCATACCAAAAATGCACTAGGTCTTCATTTATGCAAAATACACCCTATCTTCAACTCTGCGACCTTGCATTTCCATAAGGCATGTCTTCATACGATCTTCATTTGAAGTTATCTCCTTTGATCTTTGATGTAAAAATACATAAGGTATAAAAGATTATTTTTGACCCTATTCAGTCATCTTGCATGAATGATGTATCATAAGGAGGAATCTTTTAATAAGGTATCTTCTGACATGTGTTTGTTTGAATATCTTTCAACCATACAAAGCTTGAGCATCTTTCAACTATATGATAGTTGACTCCAAGGAATGAAAGGTTTGTTTGAATTTTTTGGCAAGGTATAACACAACACTTACAATACTCGACCACTTTAGAATTGGAAAAGTATGTATGAAATACATATATGTCAGCCACCTCTAATAATGATCGCTAGGGAAAAACTCATTTGATGTTTTGACCCTGATCTCGTTTTGGATAATGCAATGATTTAAGTTTACAAAGTCAAAAAATCACAAAGAAAAGAAAGGAAGCTTCGAACAAAAGGTGAGAAACCCTAATCACTAAATCATTTTTCATTTGCTTCCTTGTGTCAACTACTCTGCAACTCAATCGAAACACTTTAGGGTTTGATGGCTTCTTTGGCTTCTCCTTGGGTTTCTGAGGTCGAACTCCATGATTTCCTTGCATTTTTCTGAGTGAGAAGAAATGGCAGTGAGTGGTGAGTATGGTGTCCTGCTTTTGATTGGCATTTTCTTCATCTTTTTCTATTTTTTTTTACTATGAATGGCCACGGCCATACGTGCTCATTTCTACTCCTTCCTTTCTTGACATATTCTTTTATTCTCTGTGTGTTTACTCTGCAATTGTAACCAAAGAAAATGAATGCAAACCCTGACCATGAGGGCACGGCCATACTATTTTTTCTCCTCTGCAACTTTTAAAAGGTAAGCTTTCTTCACTTTTTGCTGTGTATTTTTTGATCATTTCAACTTTTGAAAAAAAAAGTTCTTTTGTGAAAATTGAAATGGGTGTCTGATTTTAAAGAAGCATGTATCCTCCTTGTAATGGCCGTGGCTAATGAATATATTCTTTGCATTTTCTTAGTCTTCTTGATGTGAAACTTGAAGGTCTTCAACTTTTGAAATGAGGGTTTCTTCTTGAAAGTGCACAGAAATGTATTCTCTATGCACAGCCACACTTGTATACATTTTGTAACCTCCCTTTGCTTAACTGTATACGCAAAATGAAAAAGTTGTGAAAACTTATGACAAGGGTTTCATCAAGAATGTATGTATTTGCCATTTTATGGCACGGCCTTGATAAAAACACATTGTATCATTATTCTTTTCCTGTAATGGCAAAAGATATGTTAGGGTTTCATAAAAAGCCCATGTGGGTATCTTCAGAAAACCTTCTTTCTGTCACGGCCATGCTTGGAAACACATTGTGTTCTCTTCTTCTTGCTAGAAAATGATATAAGGGTCTATTGAAAAAATTCTAAGCAAGGCTTTATAAAAAAAATATTTATCCTTCTGGCATCTTTTTCTGATATCCTTCCATTGTATTTTCTGTACTAGCATTCTTTTTTTGAAAAAAGACCTGTAGCTTGTTATACTATTTCATTTTCTTGAGCATAGATTTTGGTTTGTCATTTCACTTTTCTTTGGCCTAAACTGGTCAACTACCAAGTACTTAACACAAAATCACTTCAGATATGATTGCACTCTTCTTGACAGATTTACACTTTGCATAATGTAAGTAATGACTGTAACTTACAAACTCAAAACTGTGTCTTTATACTTTATCCTTTTGTGCATTCAGAAACTCCTATAGCAAGTTTAGTATGTCATTTATCTTCTCTTTTGAACATGGCATATGCCTGCCATCACTATATTAGTCAGAAATCATGATGTATGACCAATGAATACTTAAATGTAGCATGTATCAGTTAGAGTATTACTGTCTTGATCTCCTTTGCTCACTACCTATAGATACTTTTATCATTTTGTCATGGATAATGATACCTATACTTGATGTAGCTTTCATTTGAAACTGTTATTTGATGTATCTCCTTCATTCATGACTATAGATGCTCCTTGTAGATTCTATCTTTCTAGAGGGAAGACCTGTATCACTTGTTTCAGTTGTACCTGATCTTTATGAACACATCAGTGTGACTTTGTGATTTGCCTTCAACTGTTGTATGAAAAATGAAGGCTCCTGTAGTATATCTTCACATTGTAGCTGCATTTATCATTTGTTCATAATATTTATTCACCTGAGATGAAATAAATACCTGTTGTACTTTGAGATGGCTCCTATATCCTATTCTTTCTATCTGATATGCACTTGAGACTTGATTGGCATATGTGTCTTTTTCTTCTTGACTGCTCTTTCTGTATTGTTCTTTTTGTATCTATTGATGGCATAGGACTGTTATGAAAAATCACACTTCATTAATGATAAAGAAAGTAGAACGCTACCTTGTTTCTTGCATATCATTTGGAATTTGATCACTAATGAGATATTGGATATAGCATAACATGTAATGGTATGACTGTCAGATGAACTTGTAGATTCTATCTTTCTAGAGGCAAGACTTGTATCACTTGTTTCAGTTGTACCTGATCTTTATGAACACATCAATGTGACTTTGTGATTTGCCTTCAACTGTTGTATGCAAAATGAAGGCTCCTGTAGCATATCTTCACACTGTAGTTGCATTTATCATTTGTTCATAATATTTATTCACCTGAGATGAAATAAATACCTATTGTACTTTGAGATGGATCCTGTAGCCTATTCTTTCTATCTGATATGCACTTGAGACTTGATTGGCATATGTGTCTTTTTGTCCTTGACTACTCTTTCTATATTTTTCTTTGTGTATCTATTGATGGCATAGGACTGTTATGAAAAATCACACTTCATTAATGACAAAGAAAGTAGAACGCTACCTTGTTTCTTGCATATCATTTGGAATTTGATCACTGATGAACTATTGGATATAGCATAATATGTAATGGTATCACTTTGAGCATGTTGGGCTCGACCCTTGTGGGAGCCGCATTTTCTTCACATGCTTTAAATGTCTTCAAATCAGCAACATTACTTTTCCTATATCTGCACAGTGAACAAACAAGCTAGCATAAAAGATATACTTGATGGTGTTGATTGGTCTTCTTTATGATATGTCAACTTATAGCACATGTCTGATATGATCTTTCATATGAAATGCATGATGTGATAAGTTGATATATCTACTTGATAAAAGCATATGATAACTTTAAACATCCGGAGCTCTAACAAGACTTTCCCCAATTTTTTGCAGGGTCAACTGATGATAGGAGCTGAAGATGAAGATTGAAGACCAGCATCAACAAAACAACCTTCTTGCTCAGGCAATGATGGATGTTTACTTTTATCATGTGTTCATATTATTTCTTTTATCATTCAGATGTATAGCTCGCATGTCTGCATTGCTCAGTCTAGTTACTCCCACGGCTTGTGTGGGACATATTTGAACACTTCTTTTAAACATAATCAGTTACTCTATCTTATGCGCTTGATGTATATGTGTATTTCTTTTTCAGTCAATGCATAGAATAAAGTAACAGATATTGAATGTATGTTCAAAACATGACATGAAATAATAGTTTAAACAAATATCTTTATTTCTTTCTTTCAAATGTGATTAAGTGAATAACCAATCTGATTTATAACTCCTGACAGATAACACTATGTTAAATCAACTGTATTTCTTGAATGATTGATACCTTGGCAATCTTATTCTCTTGTCATGATGACTCATCATTCTTGATTAGACTGATGGGTTATCCTGTCAACTGAAATCCATTTCTGCTCTGTCAAGATAACAATTGTTCAACGAATGCAATAACTTAAAGTTTTCTTTTATTCCTTTTGAACGATTGCACTTAGGTCTAAGTAATTTTAGTGTGAACAAAAATTAGTAACAATAATAGAGATTGAAGATGACTATCTTGATTAATCATGGCATAGTGGGTATGCTAGAAGTGGATAAGCTGACAACTGAAAATTCACCTCACCCATGTGGAAAAGGTATCTACGCTGAGGTCCCTCCTCTGGTATCCCTTTATGGATTAGGAGATAACCAACATGCACCAGATATGCAATTAGAACAGCCTATATGTAATCACTTGAAGCAAGAGAAAGTGGTGTCAATGAGAAGCATTCCATTTCATTGTGAAAGGCTCATAAATCAAACTAAGAAGGCAAAGGAAAGGAAAAGAGCAAGGAGACTTTCTTTGGTGGGAAATACCACTGATTCCCCTTGTAAGAAACAAAATATTTTTAACATACCTGGTCTTAAGAAGCAAGCAGCGTATGTCCATCCTGGGAATCAACATCAATCAGGTATGAACTTCTCGCACAATTTGCCACTCTTGATGGAGCACCTCTCTAAGATGCTTGCAAGTTTGGCCTCTTCTTAGATATATAGAATCACATATGTCATGTTGTTTTCCCCTGTGTTGTGTTAAATGTTGTTTAGGTCTTTTTGTATGACCCTTGACACTCTTGTAAGGTCAAGGATACAAGGAGACTACTTCTATTGTACACTTCTATATGTTTCTCTATTCTTCTATCTTTCCTCTCACCCATTTTACTAATGTGTATTGTGCCTTGGGGGAATAACACTTGGGGGATGTCTTATCACATCTCCTCGTGTTACAAACCCAAGTCACTTTTCTCATTTTATTGTTTACATTCTTCAGTGGCTCTACTAGCTGACGGATGATGAAAAACAAACTAATATTGATAAGGACCATGTGTCCCTTCGGCAAGATAGAAAAATGGATGCAGTCCATATATGAAGATGGGGTTGATATATATATCCGACGCTTGGCTAGTAGAATCACTCCTTGTTGTGATTCATGTTGTGATATCGATTGTAGAAAACTTTTGCAATACTCTTAATCTGCTTCAATGCACTTTGGATTGTTTTGTATCTCACCTTGTTGTTACACTTAGTTTCAAGATACCTGCAATATAAGCCCAATGGCTATACTCGGTACTGAACCCGAAAGTGTAGCCTTGGTCTCTCATATGATACAATTACATGTATAGCTTCTATGAATTCATTTGGTTGTTATCTTAGAGTAAGATTTCCTAACCAAACTTTATATCTTGTTCATTATTTTAACAAACGATGTTGATGTGTTTGTGGGAACATTTGGTGATCATGGCACATGTCACCTTTAGGGGCATGAGCTTTACAAAAGCTCTTGTTCCCTTGTGTGTTTTCACTCTACCTTAATGCAATTGATACCGGCAAGTGGTATCAACCACCTTAAGGTGGGGGCATATATAATGATATCTGATCAATTATCTTTTACACTGACAAATCGTGTTTGCATACACTTTCTTTTCACCATAAGACATCTCTGTGATGCGGGTGGGGTTGTGTATTTTATCTATTGCGTATACCTCCTTTTCATTGTAAGGCATCTCCATGATGCGGGTGGGGTTTTATACCTTGAGCACATGATTCCTTTTCACTGTAAGGTGTCTCCGTGATGCAGGTGTGTAATATGCTGACCTGTTTTGCTGTAATTTTTTTTGTTGTTTTTAGTGTGTTTTTATATTTTATTATTGTGGTCTTTCAAACTAGACAGAAGATGTAGAAGGGGTTTTAGTTTTAGAATTGCATGTGTGTTTTTGAGAAAGATTTTACCATAAAAACATGAAATAATTGATGAATAATCAACTAGGAATAAAAATGAACACATTGCAAACTTGGAAACACATACCCAAATGCATATTTTGCATCTTTTTCCATTTCTGAGTTTGCTGCTACAAATTATGAGTTGACAAGAGAGGAAGATCGATAATTTCTGGAATCATACAACGAAATGAAGAATACCCAGAAGTGCATATGTTATTCCAACCTCATGGCAGCCACTTTGCATCAATACCTATATGCCAAAACTGATTTTTGTGAGCACCCAATGTCAAACCTTAGCTGGAACTTAAAATTGCAGCAACACCCAATAGCTCAAATCTACAAAACTCAAATACCTAGATGGATTATTTGCAACACAACCTCAAAATCCATCACTCCTCAAACATGCACACCAAAATACCAACATGCAAGCCAAAATCTCCAATACGCAAATGGATTATTTGCAAGACAACCTCAAAATCCATCACTCCTCAAACATGCACACCAAAATACCAACATGCAAGCCAAAAATCTCTGATAAAACCTCATTGTCATAAACATGCAAATTGAACATTTCAAACCCTAACAACATCAAACTCAATCTTTGAAGGTCTATGATGAAATCTGCTTGACTTCATCCATCTATATGGCATGGGAGCATCACCACAACTTGTAATTCCAAGGGAACATCACCCTGGAAGTCTGGAATAAGCATTTCCAGAGAAAAGAGGTCATTCTAAGCATATATCAGCAAAATAGAAGATAGCATAAACCTCAACATGAAACTCCAAATTCCAAATATACTCCTCAAACATGGCGCCCAAAACAAGAAAGAATATTTCTTTAAAGTCCACTGCTAAAAATAAAATGAAATCAACTTTATTTTTTTATGTTTGACTTTATAAAGGGAATGCCACACCAAGTAAGAGGCCCACCTCTTTCTAGGCACCCAACTCCATGATTCATAAACCCTTCGTGGCCACTTTTTAAGTTACAACCTTCTAAAATAAAATAATACATTGAGGCACAACTCCCAAGGTAAAGTAATTTTACTAGGACTTTAATAACAAAAAATATAATTAAAGATTACATTTAAATCAATCACCAGTGCCTAGTAAAATATATCAAGTAGAAATAAATTGAGCCATAGAAATAACTCTAACTCCTCACGAGGCTCAACTCAAGATCATTCCCTAATTACCTAAATTAGCCTATGGGAATGGTGAATATGCTAATCTACAACACTCTTGAAGATCACTTAGGAAGTGGGGACATGACAGTCCTTCAGATGGGTTGAAATATTGACCTCTTTTTATGTTGTTTTTATATGTTTTTAGAACTTTTCCATATGATCCTCCATACACTTTACCAACATCACAATCATTATATGCTATCTTTTTATATACTTTGCAAGGCTTTGAATCCCTATTATTAATATGGAATATGGTGATGATATTATCAATTGAATGGTTTGAATATGAGTATGCATGTAATATAAATGGAATCCTATGGTTTAGTCATGAAGGTTATTTGTGTGCATATGTTTTGTGAATTAACCCCTTGTGCAGCAAGAACGCGTCATCAAGGAAATGAGCATTTGCAGCGAAGTTGTAGATAGGAGAATTAAAGGAAGTGAAGTTAGGATGCTGAACGTGTAGGCAGCTGGAGGATGAATGTGAACCATCATGGATAGAAATAAATGCAGAAGAAGAAGACTTGTTTCAAATGTAGTGTTCTTCATGAGATCCATTGCATAAGAATTCTTATTTGAATAGGACTCTCTTTCCTCTATTCGGCTCGATTAATAAATCAATCTCAAACCTATATCCTAGTATCTAGGAAAGGATTGATGGTTGAAGTTAGTTGGTAGTTGCACAAAACTCTCCCATTTCTGTATAAGTTAGGAGGGATGAGTTAGATATCAAGTTAGTTACTTTATTTCTTAGATACTCATTTGTTACTCTATTTTTCAATATTGGAAGATCCAGACATGTTTTATTGAGGAATGTTATTATTGAATACAATCTAAAAAAGTTCTGTTTATGATTTGAAATGAATGGAACTGTGTGTCATGAAGATGCATGAGTATCTGAATTAGATTTAATTTCCAGTTAAGTGAGTCAGTCCCCTAAGCTAGCTAGTCAAGGTACTGATCATCACTTCATTTATTTTCCCATTCCTTTATGCATTCTTGTTAAGTTTGTTTTCTGTTAAGTTATAAATACATTACGAGTCAATTAGAATGCTTTGATTGTTGAATTACAAGTCATATGGTTCATGAACAATTGCATGCTTTATCAACTTTAAGTCCTCCAGAGGTTAGCACTAGTTCTCTTATTATTTTGGATATTTTGGGTTAATTCTGTAAGTTCTTGTTGATAAAAGTCATCTACAGCTTATGCTACAGGTACCCGTAGCCACTAGATTCTGTAACTATTTTTACTGTTCTTGCATTTCTGTGAATTTTAGTAGAGTAGAATAGCCTGAATAGGTTTAGATAAGATATTCTAGGAAGAATATGAGCCCTAAAAGCACATATAGTGTAGTGCCATCATAATCTTACGCTCCTTGGTTGATAATTTAATGTAGGCATGCAATGATAGAGTGGATTGTTCAAATAGGTTTACCCCTGAATTATGCTAAGTCTACAACACATTAGTTTTCCTTTATATTTTTGGCACCGTTTTCAGGGATGGTGCTACCTTCATAGGCTCATTTTACATGCTTTCATAGTTTAAACTTCGATTCCAGCATTAGGGTTAATAGATTCACTTTTATGGAAATACCAGAATTATACTAACATTATGCACAACCGTTGGAATATAAAGCCAAATTTACTGTATGTTGAGGCAAAGAGACATCTGAGGTAGATTCCTCCCTTCAAATTATCAGGATATAGAAGATACAGCTAACTTTATCAACTATATAGTAGAAAGTACTGAAGAAGAGGAGCTTCCTCTCACAACACCTTCTACATCTCCATCAGCTTCTTCCACAACCACAGAAGGGACCTTCAAAACCATGGCAGATGCTATGGTGGAGGATCCACCAGAGCAAGCAATGTTTGAGTTCCCTATCACTAATCAAGAGAGGGCTATAGTGCTGAAAAATATTCCACCATCAACATTACCAGTCTTCTATGGCTTGGTGACAGAGGACCCAGATACATTTTTGTTTGAGTTTGATATCTTGTGTAGGAGCTATGACTACACCTCAAATGCTCACAAGATGAAACTCTTTCCTACCACTCTCAAGGATGCAGCCTTGAGATGGTTTATGGGATTGGGAAAAGATGTCATTCCAGACTGGGATACAATGAAGGAGAAATTCTTGGAGAAATACCAAGATTACTGTCAAGGACATGACAAGAGGAGAGATGACATCTTCAGGATGTCATAAAAGGAGGAGGAGCCACTAGAAGATTATGTTGAAAGATTCTAGTTTGCTCTGAAGAAAAACCCCCAAAATAGATTATCTGAAGAATCATTAAAACTGGTTTTCTTAAGAGGAGTTAAGGATGATTGCATGGACACCCTGAATCTCATTGGGCAAGGTGATATTTCTCAGCTAGCTTTTGAGTCAATTTGTAAGGTTTGCCAAAATTATTCAAGGACTTTCACCAGAAGACCAAGGGGAGAAAGGATATCAATTACCAACAAAGCAACTAATGGAGTTTCAAGGGTGGAAATTAGTAACTTGTTGTCCAACATGAAGGAGGACATAATCAACCATATGGCTACATAGCTGGACACTCTTTATATCAAGAAGAAACAAGAGGAGATTGATGCAATGCTTACTGAGTATTGTCCCAATTGTAGGCAAAGGAAGGCCAATTGTAAATGCAAAAGGGTGGCAAGCATCCAGCAAGAGAAGATTGAAAGGCTAGAATTTTAGCCATTTGAAGGAGAGGATGGACAATTGTTCTACATAGCTCAAAGGAGACCTTGGCAGAAAAGACAAGGTATGCCCTCTGATCCACTAAATTTCAGTTCACCCTTTCCTGCCGCGAACCAAAATTTCTTTGCTTGGAACGCTCAACCATGGCCTAATCAAAATCTCTGGCAAAACCCACAATGGACTACTCTGCAACCTAGTTGGAACCAATAGTAGCCAAACCCATGGCCCCAACAAGGTTTTCAAGGTGCCAACTATAACCACTAGTGGCCTACACAACAACCTTAATGGTAACCCCAATGGAACAAGAACCAACAATGGCAGCAAAATGTAAATTACCAGCAACCTATATTTCCACCTCAACCTCAGTAGCCAGCAATAATTCCTCCAATAGCACCTCAAAATCCACCTCCTAGACCTACCCAAATCCCCACCCAGCCTAGACCTAATCCTAACAATAAGCCTGTTCAATAGGCTTATATTAACGAGGTAATGCAATACCCCACCTATGGGGTAGAAGTGAGTAATGTTCATCTTAGATCAGGGAAGCAACTTGTGAGCCATTCATCTCCCCAAATTACAGAACTTGAAGATGAAGAACCCATAGAGGGAGCCTCAAATAAATCACCTCTAGAACCTGAATCAACTCAGGGCCCTCAAATCATTTCAAATCCTAAGCCTCCTTTCCTTGAACACTTGGCTATCTAGAAACAACCAGCACAGTCTGAAAATGACCTCATAAGACAATTACAAGATATAAGTATAAAGATTCCCTTAATCCAAGCCATCAAAGATATTCCCATCTATACTAAAACTATCAGAGATCTGCATAAAGAAACCAAGAAGAAAGAGAATAGACCTAAAGACAGTTCATGTTTTGGGTAACCTTGCTGACATAATGTTGGGAAATATAATTGTTCCCAAATATATAGATCCAGGTAGTCTAGTTGTGGATGTCAAAATCAATGGGACTCTGATTAAGAATACTTTGATAAATTTAGGTGCTGCAATTAATGTAATGACTAGAGAAATAATGCAAACACTCCAGTTGAACAACCTTAGGCCTACTCAGACAGTCTTGCAATTAGCTGATAGGTCTACAATTAAACCTGAAGGAGTCATTGAGGATTTGGTCATTGCATTAGATTCCTAGGAATATCCTACTGATTTCATAGTCCTACAACCCAAAGTTAATCTCATTGGTTATCCTCTTATACTAGGCAGACCATGGCTTGCCACAATAGATGCATTTATAGGTTGCAGGTCTGGTAACATGATCATATCCAATGGGACTGTGACCAAGAAATTAGTTTTATATCCACCAGACCAACCATTCCATGAGCTTGAATAGACCATTTGGCCTACCCTGGAAGATGAGGACAGCTATTCCCTACAAACATTGATGACTATTGAATGCAACCCCTTTCTAGATATTCAACATGAAGATGAGCTGATCGTTCACATCATACAAAATGACTATGGAAGACACCCACAGTAGCAAGATTGTTCATCTTGCTTACAAGATCCCTTAAGAAGTATAATACCTACCAGTTCCTCAGAGGAGGTGTCTCAAATATTCTATACTTTGTTACCCCAGCAATGCTTGCCAGTAATACCTAGCCTTGATTTGTCCTCTGTGCAAGAAATGTCTAAGCCATTGGAAGTCAAGCCAGGAAAGATGTTGACTATTGATAATGTATTGACTGATGAGCAGCAGCAATCCCTGCATGCAGTATTACAAACCCACTCAGCAGTGTTTGAATGGGATTATAGTGATGTGAAAGGCATAAATCCTACTTTGTGTATGCATAAAATCTACATTGATGATGGGCACAGACCTATAAGACAACAGCAGAGACGCATGAATCCTGCTCTCAAAGAGATAGTGAAAGAAGAACTTCAAAAGCTTTTAGATGCAAAGTTTATATACCCCATTTCAGATAGTGAATGGGTTTCATCATTAGTCATAGTGCCCAATAAAGGTGGCAAATGGAGAGTTTGTGTTGATTATAGAGAACTAAATGTTGCCACTAGGAAGGACCACTTCCCATTGCCCTTCATTGATCAAGTTCTTGACTCTTTATCAGGTAAGAAATATTTCTCATTTCTTGGTGGTTTTAGTGGCTATAACCAAATCAAGATTGCACCAGAGGATCAAGATAAGACAACATTTACATGCCCTTGGGGGACCTATGCATATTCAGTCTTGCCTTTGGGTTTGTGCAATGCTCCAACCACATTTCAAAGAGCAGTCCTCAGTATTTTCTCTGATTTTGCCCATGACAGCATGGAAATTTATATGGATGACTTCACCACATATGGTGAAACATATGAAGAAGCTTTACACAACTTGGAGAAAGTTTTGAAGAGATGCATAGAGCACAATCTGTCTTTGAGCAATGAAAAATGTTTTATGATGATGACACAAAGAATAGTCTTGGGACATTTTATCTCAAGTGTAGGAATACAAGTTGACCCAAAGAAGATTGAAATTATCTCTACCCTGCCTATTCCACATAGACAGAAGGGTGTAAGGAGTTTCCTTGGACATGCAGGTTATTATAGGAGGTTCATTCATGATTTTAGCAAAATTGTTGCACCTCTGTTTACTCTTTTGACAAAAGATATTGAATTTGAATGGACTTCAAACTGTCAGAATTCATTTGAGAAACTTAAAGCATCTTTGACACAAGCTCTAGTTCTCAGAGGTCCAAATTAGACACTGCCTTTTCATATCCACACAGATGCATCAGACTTTTCCATTGGAGTAGTCTTAGGCCATCAAGAAGGAAATAAAGAGTATGCAATATACTATATCATTAAAAATCTATAGGGAGCTGAGTTAAACTACACTGTGACAGAAAAGGAAATGTTAGCTGTTGTTTATGCAATTAACAAATTCAGACACTACATAACTAGTTATAAAGTGTTCATACATATAGATCATACAGTAATTAGATACTTGATAATAAGCCAATAGTGGGTGGCAGACTTCTAAGATGGTTGTTGTTATTACAAGAATTTGACATAATTGTTGACAAACCAAGGAAATCTAATGTAGTTGTTGATTTTCTATCTAGACTACCTACACAATCATCATAAGGAGTGGTTGATGACTCTTTTCCTGATGAGTGTCTATTTGCTCTAACTATACACACTCCATGGTATGCAGACATATCTAATTATTTAGTTTTAGGGCAGATTCCAGGTTACTTTTCTCCAAGGGAGAAGAGGTAGGTAGTTCATAAATGTTTCCCTTATTCTTGGATTTTTGGATTCCTATTCTACACTGGCCCAGATAACATTATGAGAAGATGTAGTAGAGAGGATGAGGTGTTTTTTATATTGAAGGCCTGTCATGATGAACCTTGTGGGGGACATTTCGCAGCCAAGAGGATAGCCTTCAAAATATTGACAACGGGATATTACTAGCCAACACTTCATAAAGATGTTGTCAAGTATACTAGAAGTTGTGATCGGTGTCAAAGGATGGGGAGACCTACAAGAAGTGATGAAATGCCTAAATTGCAGCCATAAATAGCATTAGCCCCTTTTGATAAGTGGGGATTGGATTTTGTTGGTCCTATCTCTCCTACTTCAAACAACAAGGAATACATATTGGTATGTACTGACTACTTAACCAAATGGGTGGAAGTTAAAGCCTTGCAGTTTGTTAGAGATGGCAATGTGGCAAAATTTTTGTATGAGGAGATCTTCACTAGATATGGTGTACCAAGGGAGATAGTGACTGATCAAGGCCCACAATTCACATCAGATTTAATCACCAAACTAGTGGAGGAATATCATATTAGACACAAGAAGTCTACTCCCTACCATCCTCAGGCTAATGGTTAGGTTGAGGTCACAAACAGGGAGCTTGACAATATATTGACAAAAATGGTACATCTTCATAGAAGAGATTGGGTTCTAGGTTACCAGAAGCTATTTGGGCATATAGAACTACCTGGAAGACAACTACAGGGTTTACTCCTTATGAATCAGTTTATGGAAAGACAACAGTCCTGCCTATAGAATTTGAATACAAAACCCTAAGGACAACAGTAGAATTAGGGATGGATTTGATAGAAGCTCAAAAGGATAGACTACAACATTTGAATGTTCTTGATGAAATCAGATTAGAATCCATCCACCACACAGAGGTTATATAGAAATAAAGAGTTAAGTGGCATGATAAGTATATCAAGACTAAAGAATTCATTGTTGGTGATTGGGCCCTTCTCTATGATTCAAGATACAAATATTTCAAGGGAAAACTCCAATCTCAGTGGTTGGGACCATATGTGATTAAACAAGTATTCCCTAATGGTGCAGTCCAATTACAAACCATTGATGAGGTCTGATTCTCATTGTTAGTAAATGGACATAGGCTGAAACTATATAAGAAACCACTTCAGAAGGATGATTTTCTCATTTCTCTATCCACTCAGTATGGTACTCATGGCACCCCTGATGAAGGTTTTGCGACACCAACAGATACACCGTCAGAAGATGATCCACCAATCCTATCTAGTGATGCAGAGGTTGAGTTGCAATACTCAACCCCTATCACTGAGACTTAATTTTTTCTTGCTTTATAATTCACATGCACACATAACACATTATCCAAGATGGACATAGTTAACTTCAGTTGGAACCTATTTTTCACTTTTAGTGGGACCTATTTTTACTTTCAGTTGGGACCTGACCTATGGCATATGTAATTATTCAGTTGGGACTTGTGTTGGAGGCACCCGTAGCAACTCATGTCTGCAAATGTCTTCACTACTTTGGCAAATAGTCCACCATTTTATCGCTCATTCCATATTTTCTACACATTGCTTCATTCATTTTAAAATAAATCTAGCGCCGCTGCAAATGTGTCAGCTCAAGTTCATGAGTTGTTCATTCATGCATTGTGAGCTATCACATCACATCAACTCTGCAGTACCTGTCACCTGACCATTCATCTGCATGCATGTCATCTTTGTCATATCAAATAAAATGTTGAGTACGTGTTCTCAAATTTCAAGGTGCACTGATCATTTATTTCCATAACGTGTGTACATAAGGTAAATTACAATGATTAAACCTAGCTTTCTTTTTATATTCATTATTACTTTTTATTTATTTCATGCATGCAAAAATATTTCTCACCATTCCAGTTAATCAATACTCTTCATTTCCTATCAATTGCCATGTGAAGTGAGGTCACTTCACACATTAGTTGGGGGGAGGGGTTTAATTTTTTGATTTTCACCATTTTTACCATCTTTGGTTTTATAGATCCCAGATAGAACATCCTATGCCATTTTCTAAAAAAGTGAACCTACCCTATTTCACCAAAATATGAACTTGTTACCTTGAGAAAGTTGTAGTGAAGAATAGAAAAGGGTAGTAAACTATAGGTTGGTTCTCTTCAAGGTGGTAGAATTGGAGTTTAGTAGAGATTGACACTTCAAGAGGTTGCACTTCAAGAAGGTAAACATAGAGATAATGGGGGGTGATGCGATACAATGAGAACCATCCGCACATAAAGAAATATTAGAGGATGTGTTGGTGCTACCACTCTTTACCAGAGTAGGATGATTGGACTACTTTTTGAAATTGATAAAATATGATAATGAAATGGCAAAGGAATTTGTAGCCACACTGCAGTATGATGAGGCAATGGTCAGGGGATTAGTTGTGGATGCTTTTGAAATGGCCATTTCCCAAGTCACAGGGTTGCCGCACACAAGGTCTGAGTATCCAGCTCATGTTGATGCAGCCGCATCAAGGCAAGAATTTTGTGAGAGAGGAGAGCACCTAGACTCAATGACACAAGGTACAAATAGATTATCCCTTCCATTTTTCTAGGTAAAATGTGCTTCATACATCATTAAATACATTACCTGTGATGGCCGGCATAATTGTTTGTATACTGTAAATTTTAAGTTGCTCAATCATCTACGCCATGATAAGCTAGTCAACGTCCCCAATTTCCTATATAATATGTTGAAAAGGATGGGGTCTGAATACCAGAAAAAGCAATTGGACACCACATTGTCCCATCATTGTTTATAGTTTTATTGATCAAGAGGAGCCTGAGAATTCAACAACCACAGGTTGATTGGGAGGATTTTAAACACTGTGTAGATATTACAACATTGTTGGAACAACTTGAAGCAGAAGATGAACCCCGACATGAGCCTAAACAAGAAGGACCACAGGAGGAAAACACTCTAAAGGATAGGCTAGTGGCAGCAGAAGAGCCCTCATTTTCTAACCCTAAACCTATGAGAGGCACTGATTCAACACCTGTTAAGAAAAAGAGAAGCAAGGAAAGTGTTGAGAAGCATAAAAGCACTATGAAGGGAGAAGATGCAGGGGAAAAGAAGAAGAAGAGGAGTAAAAAGAAAAGAAAACATGAAGTCAAATAGAAGATTGTTACTCCTAGGCATTCAAGAAGGTTGAAGAGGTAGAGTGTGAAGGAGAAAGTTGTGGAGGAACAAGGACAGGAAGAAGGTGAAGGGTAGTAGCACCATGATCCAACACCACTGAATTCAAATGTAGATAAAGGAGGAATTGCCCCTGAAGATGTCCCTGTTGATGCTCCTAAAGATGTCTCTACTAGTGCTTGTGAAAATGTTAATGTGTCTGCTAAAAAGAGAAGGTATGCTTCCTCATCTTATGATTCTGACTTAGAGGATCTATTTATTGCAAAGAAAGTGGGAAATTCAGTTCCTAGTAGTTCTGCTAAGGAATTTTTTTATATAACTGGGGATGATGATGATGAAGGTCTGAATTTTGAAAAGGAAATGGAATTGTTAGAAGATAGGAACACAAGAAAAGAACTTCAAGAAGCTCTTGATAGAATAAAATAATTGGAAGAGTGGGTAAGAGGGTCTGAAGAGAAAGACAAAGAAAAAGAGAAAAGAATACAGGAGTTGGAGGAGAGAATTCAGACCTATGGCCATCGAACCAATTTAGATTTGTTGGCACAGATGGTTGTAAGTAAAACAAATGCTGAAGAAAATGAGGTACTCACTCCACAACCTCCTGTGATAAGGACTCCAGTATACCACACTACTTTGTCTTTGGGTTTTGAATTAATAAAACTCACTCATAAATCCAAACAAGAAAAGGAAAATTGGTAGAAGGAAAAATAGAATCTCAATGCATCAATAGAAGACAAGAATTTGGTGATAAAGAGGTTGGAGGATAAACTGACAGAGGTAATTGATAGGGCCATACAAATAATTGGATGTAGACCTCCACCGAGGGTATATGCATTGTTTTTGAAAGAAAATTTTCTTAGCTTCCAGTTTAATAGGTTCATTAATAATCAACCTGCTTTACATTCAAGGCATATTTTCTACAACTATTTTAAAGAAGTCAGTTTAGAGGAGCAGGACTAATTGTGTGAATATTGTTTGCATAACTACTTAATGACAGAGGACACATAATGGAACCCTTCCATGTATGTTGGGGATTTGCAGGTTAGGGTATTGTTATCATATCTCAAGAATGAGAAGCTCATAGGGGAATTGATGGATAAATATGAAGAACAAGAAAAGATAGTGGCACTGCAGGTCAGAAGGGAAGCAATGAATCCTGATGTAATCCTCACTCAATGGTTAACACTCCTCTCACACAAAGGCCCAGGAAAAATAATTATGGATTTGAGACTGCGAGATCATAAAAGGATACAGTAGTTAGCAAGGCCTATGCTTCAAAATTGTCTAAGGTATGTGCAAGATAGATGGAATAGTTTGACTCCAGCACTATAGAGGAAAGAGCCTCACTCTTTCCACAATTTTATGAATATGTTTGAGAGACTGCGCAAGTACATCCAGATTTCATAACAAGCAGGAGTAGGATGGCTGCCACTTACTTTTCATCCTCCTATTCTCCTCTATCCAATACCACACTGGACAGGAGAAAAGGGTGATGAATGTGGGAATGCAGAATCAGTCAAATTGGATAGGCTTGCTTGCTACAATGGTTTTTATCTTAAGCAGGGTGAAGGATTTAGAGAAATAATGCACCTTAGGCAAATTACTTTACACTACAATCTTCTCCCTAGATGTTCAATTCAATGATTTTGATTGAGGGCAAGCAAAAGGCTAGTTGGGGGGAGTGATGGGTTGAAATATTGACCTCTTTTTATGTTGTTTTTATATGTTTTTAGAACTTTTCCATATGATCCTCCATACACTTTACCAACATCACCATCATTATATGCTATCTTTTTATATACTTTACAAGACATTGAATCGCTATTATTAATATGGAATATGGTGATGATATTATCAATTGAATGATTTAAACAAGAGTATACATGCAATATAAATGGAATCCTATGGTTTAGTCATGAAGGTTATTTGTGTGCATATGTTTTGTGAATTAACCCCTGTGCAACAAGATCGTGTCATCAAGGAAATGAGCATTTGCAGCGAAGTTGCAAACAGGAGAATTAAAGGAAGTGAAGTTAGGACGCCAAACGTGTAGGCAGCTGGAGGATGAATGTGAACCATCATGGATAGAAATAAATGTAGAAGAAGAAGACTTGTTTCAAACGCATCGTTCTTCATGAGATCCATTGCATAAGAATTCTTGTTTGAATAGGACTCTCTTTCCTCTGTTTGGTTAGATTAATAAATCGATCTCAAACCTGTATCCTAGTATCTAGGAATGGATTGATGGTTGAAGTTAGTTGATAGTTACATAAAACTCTCCCATTTCTGTAGAAATTAGCAGGGATAAGTTAGATATCAAGTTAGTTACTTTATTTCCTAGATACTCAGTTGTTACTCTATTTTTCAATATTGGAAGATCCAGACATGTTTTATTGAGGAATGTTATTATTGAATACAATCTGAAAAGATTTTGTTTATGATTTGAAATGAATGGAACTGTGTGTCATGAAGATGCATGAGTATCTGAATTAGATTTTATTTTCAGTTAAGTGAGTCAGTCCCTTGAGCTAACCACTCAAGTTATTGATCCTCACTTCATTTATTTTCCCATTCCTTTATGCATTCTTGTTAAGTATGTTTTCTATTAAGTTATAAATACATTACGAGTCAATTAGAATAATTTGATTGTTGTATTACAAGTCATATGGTTCATGAACAATTGCATGATTTATCAACTTTAAGTCCTCTGGAGGTTAGCACTAGTTCTCTTATTATTTTGGATGTTTTGGGTTACTTCTGTAATTTTTTGTTGATAACAGTCATCTACAGCTTATGTTGTAGGTACCCGTAGCCACTAGATTCTATAATTGTTTTTATTGTTCTTGCATTTCTGTGAATTTTAGTAGAGTAGAATATCTTGAATAGGTTTGGATAAGAAAGTCTAGGAAGAATATGAGCCCTAAAGGCACATACAGTGCAGTGCCATCATAAAATTATGCTCCTTGGTTGATAATTTAATGTAGGAATGCAATGATAGAGTGGATTGTTTAGATAGGTTTACCCCTGAATTATGCTAAGTCTACAACACATTAGTTTTCCTTTACACCTTCCTTCTCAAGATTGCTTGTCCTCAATAAATTGAAGATTAGGATGCTCCAAAATCTGTTCTCCTTCCCAAGTAGCATCCTCCATCAGCAAACCTCTCCATCTCACCAAATACTCCTTGATCACCCTGTTGTACAACCTACACTCTCTCGTATCCAACATTGAATCAGGCTATAAGATCAATATACCTTCCTCATCAAGAGGAGGGAGGTCTAGAGAACAAACTATATGCTATCCAAATGCCTTCTTGAGGCATGATACATGGAAGACATTATGAATCTTGCTACCTACTGGTAAGTCAAGCTCATACACTACCTCCCCAACTCTCCTAACAATCCTGTAGGGACCATAGAACCTTGGTTTCAACTTCTCTATACCACTTCTCTTCAATGAAATATGTCTATAAGGTTGTAGAAGCAAGAAAACCAAGTCATCAATCTCAAATGTCCTCTCCACTCTATGTATATCAGCATACAACTTTTGCTGATTATGGGTCTACTGCATATTATCCCTAAGTGCCTTCAGGATATCCTAGGTGTCCTATATTAGCTCCTTAGCTCTAGGAACTCTACTGTCACCAAAAGCTAAATCAACAAAAGAAACTACATCATAACCATATAGAGCTTTGAATGGTGACATACCAATGGTCATATGATAGGTAGTATTATAACAATACTACCCCAAATAAAGCCATCTAACCCAAGCACATTGCTCCCTCGCTACATGATTTCATAGATAGCTCTCTACCCACTTATTCACAATCTCAGTTTGACCATCTATCTGAGGATGGTAGCTAGTGATGGGTGTCAACTCTGTACCTGATAATTAGAACAACTCCTACCAGAACATACTGAGAAACCTATTGTCCCGATCGCTAACAATGGTCTTAGGGAGACCATGCAGCCAAAATACCTCTTAAAAAAATAACTCTGCCACTTGCAAAGCTGAATAGTCTGTCAGTATGGCAAAGAAATATGCATATTGAGTCAACTTGTCAACTACTACATATATGCAATCTCTACCCTATACCCTCGAAAGGCCAGTAATAAAGTCCATAGAAATACTCTCCCACTTCTGCTCAGGTATAGGCAAAGGTTGTAGAAGACCAACTAGGAAAGTATGCTTTGACTTGTTCTACTGACAAGTCAAGCACTCTCTAACATGTTGCATCACGTCATCCTTGAGACCCTTCCAAGAGAATTTCTCTCTAACATTGCTATAGGTTTTAAGGAAACCTAGATGCCCTGCTAGAGGTGAATCATGAATGGATCTCAAAATTTGTTGCTTAACCTTTGATTTAGGTACTAGAAATATCCTATCCTTATAGTATATGATGTCATCAACCACCCTGTATCTATCATCCTGAATCAATCCATCCATACGCTTGTATGCAAAAGTAGATTTGGAATACTCAACCAAAAGTTGAGATTTCCAATCTGCTAAAATCTCAGTCGAGGAGCATAGTCTAGGCCTCCTAGAAACAGCATCAGTGACCACATTTTTCTTGCCTTTCACATACTCTATATCAAAATCATGAACTTGTATCTTGTTGACCCACTTTTGTTACCTTTCATTTAGATCTTTTTGCTCCAAGAAATACTTCAAACTATTGTGGTCTATCCTAACCACAAATTTGGCACCCACCAAATGTTGACAAAACTTTTCCAACGCATGCATGATGGCAAGCATTTCCTTGTCATAGGTAGAGTACAAAGGCTCTACATCCCTTAATTTTCTGATCTCAAATACAATAGGATGTATGTTCTACATTAACACAACCCCAATGCCATCACCAAAAGCATCACACTCAAGGATAAATGACTGTGAATAATTAGGAAGTGCTAAAACTGGAGTGGTGCTCATAACCTCCTTCAACTTATCAAAAGATGCATGTGCATGATCGGACCAGCCAAAAGCTCCCTTCTTAGTGAGATTGGTGAGTAGTGCTACCAACTGAGAAAACCCCCTCACAAACCTCTTATAGTAACTGCATAGCCCCACGAAACCTCTCAACTCTGAAATGTTCATGGGTGTAGGCCAATCCTGAATAGCTCTAATCTTTTCTTCATCCACTCTAACTCCATCTACACTGATCACATGCCCCAAATATAAGATCTCCCTCAATCCAATCTCACACTTGGAAGCCTTAGAAAACAAAGATTGGGCTTCCATGATACCAAGAACCTCATCAAGATGATGAAGATGTTCCTCCCATGTCCTGCTATATATCAATATGTCATAAAAAAACACTAACAGGAATTTCTGCAACTGCTTGTTGAACACGTGGTTCATACAAGATTGAAAAGTGGCTAGAGCATTGGTGAGACCAAAGGGCATCACAAGAAACTCATAGTGCCCATAGTGACATCTAAAAGTTGTTTTGGGAACATCCTCCTCTCAGACACGTATCTAATGATATCGTGAACATAGATCAATTTTGGAAAAGAACACGGCCCTGTGTAACTCATCTAGCATCTCATCGATCCTGGGAATTGGGTACCTATTCTTAATTGTCTTTTTGTTCAAGGCCCTGTGATCTATACACATACGCATGGTGTCATCCTTCTTCTTCACCAACACTACTGAAGAAGCAAATGGGCTAGAAGAAGGGCGAATGTAACCCATATCTATCAACTTGTGAATGGTCCTCTCAATCTCCTCTTTGAAGTGCCTAGGGTATCAGTATGCAAGAATATTAATGGGCTTGGTGCCCTCCTCTAACTCTATCACATGCTCAAAACCCCTATCTAGGGGTCTACCTAGAGGGATGTCACCAAACACTCTTCTATGCTTATCCAACACTGACTGGATATCCACATCATAATGAGGACCATCAGGAGAAGATTTGGGAGAGATAATCACCTCTACTGCCCATGCCACATCATCATGGTGAAACAATGTCTCCATCCATCTAGTTGAAATGGTCTTAGGCCCACCATCTGAAAGAGCTCTCAAAACTATCCTCCTCCCATCATGTATAAACTCAATCTCCATCTTTTGTGTGTCTTGTATATAGCATCCAAGAGAATGTAGCCACTGCATCCCTAACACCACATTAATACCCACAAGATTCACCATGTAGAAGTCATCTGTCAGAGTATAATCACCCATCTGTATGTCAATCTAAGAAATCTTTTGTTTGTAATCCAAAGTATAACTATCAGCAACAGTCACTAAAAATCTTGGAAAGTCCTCAGCTTGTATGTTGTGCCTCTTCACCAACTTCTCATCAATGAAGTTGTGTGTGGCACCACTATCAACTAAACAAGTGACCCGTTGCCCCTTAAGTACCCCTCTCAAGAAGAAAGAATGATACCTAGTAATACCTAAGATAGAGGCAACAGTAACACCCCCTGAACCACCTGTATCATGGGCCTCAAGCTCCAATTGAAGTTGCTACTCTATAGGATCAGCATCACTATGTGAACCTGTCTCCTCATGCTCATCATTTTCCTCATCTGAAACCGCCTCTATAAGGTGTACCTTGCCTTTTCCAAGGCATCTATGACCAGGTTCACATAGTTGCTTGCATGAGAAACACAATTTTTTTCTTCTCAATTCATTTCTCTCATTGTTGATTGCATTAGAAGGATTAGACTTTGGCTAATTGATATTTTTTTTCATTTGAACTCCCACCTTTGAAAGTATTCTTCTAAAATTAAGTTGGTGCAGGAGTGGTGTCCAAGTCCATAGCAAGCTCAATAGCCTCATCTAAAGTCTTGGGCTTGTGTACTTTCACCAAGACACGCATCCTATCACTCAATCCCTCAACAAAAAGCATAACAACTCTACTTTCTGGCATCTCTGGGACCATGACAGTAATCTATTGAAATTCATTTATATATGCATCCAATCTGCCCACCTATTTCTGTGTATGTAGGAAAACTCCATTGTTTGTAAGAGTTGGCTAGATAGGAGCCATCCAAGATCTAGGACTTCATGAAAGCACAAGAGAGACAATATGAAAGAATAATAATGTATTCTATCAATGAATGCAAAATTGTGTATATTACAATGCTTGAAAAGCTCTTGCACAAATGGTGAATGCTAGAAGAAGACCAAAGAGGATCCAAAACCTGTAAACAACATGTCTTTGCTATCTAGTCAACTTAACATGTGTGAATTATGTAAGAGGATATTATTTAACTAATAAATAGTTAAATAATATTAAATTATCCTCACAAAAGGGAACTAGATAGCAAATATCCCTATTCACACTAACAATCTCCCACGGTCAGAGCTTGGATTTGGCTCCCATGCCAGAAATTGTTAGTGTGAATAGGGATATTTGCTATTTAGTTCCCTTGTGTGAGGATAATTCAATATTATTTAACTATTTATTAGTTAAATGATATCCTCTTACATAATTCACACATGTTAAGTTGACTTAGTGAGTTTTCTAGGAGTCTAGTTGTGTGTTGAGTTGTTGATAGTTGAAGTGAGGTGTCTTATCCTCGACATGTGTAATTAGTTGGTATCCTCTAATTGTCACATGTTGTAGCTCTCCACTTTTCACTCCACTTTTCACTCCACCTTTCACTCCACCTTTCTAGCTCTCACCTTGTCTTTATAAGCAAGGCTCTTCAAGCATTGTAATATACACAATTTTGCATTCATTGATAGAATACATTATTATTCTTTCATATTGTCTCTCTTGTGATTTCATGAAGTCCTAGATCCTGGGTGGCTCCTATCTAGCCAACTCTTACATGGTATCAAAGCACTCTAGGTGGAATCTCTTCTTGTTAGCCAAATTGTTGAGAGATTGAATGCAAATTCATGGTGGATCTTGATAGTCGAGTATGCTCTTCTCTTGCATCGAATGATGACTTGGAGAATCAGAAAGGCTTGATGGAAAAGCCTAATTTGTGAGGGTATCATCTTTATGCATTGTATTGCAGGTTCATTTCAGAGCATGTTGCTACAAATCTGAGCACACAATTGTGTTCAGGAGGTCTGAGATAGTTGAGATCGGCTTTTGTTTCGTTCCAAATCAGACACCGTATATCAAATCTATGAGGTTCTCAATATGGACAATGGGTACCTAAACTTGGAGGCATCTACAATTTTGGAGCAGTTTGGACAAAATCAGGCCCTACCATTGCGTCTGGAAGGCGTCAAAACCTATAGATCAACTATAAAATCATCAAAATTGGAGCAGTTGCATAAAAATGCAAAAAAACTTTGCCCCTGCCTCGTCGTACGGACAGATTCTACAAAATATTCTGTCATTATTGTAGGTGGAATATTCTCTTTGTGGTACATAGGCATCATCAGAGTGTCAACGTTTTCGTCCAATGGGTAAAGGAAATTTTTTTTCTGTTTTATTAATGTTCGCTGGTTAAAAATTTATTTTCTGCGAATATCTGTTGTACCCTACCTACGTAGGGTACCTGCGTGTGTAGGAAATGTACTAACAGTTGCAGAGAACATATCGAGTAGTGGGGTGCCACATGGTATGGGCCCCCATTCTCCTCCATGCACTATGGATCACCAATCCTCCATGGTCATAGGCTTACCGGCGGTCTTGACCGGTCTTCAGAAATTGACAACGACCCCGGCATAAACAAATCTGGTCGTGACTGTTACTTCGACCACCAACCATAGGTTAAGGTGACCACCGGTGGGCACCTTTGATTTCAGCCACTCCCACTATCCAAAACGCTGGGTAATTTTCTAAACTGGTTGGTGGTTCCTATTGATATCTTCCTTGAATCCTTAATACTCGGTGGGCTCCATCAAATCTTGGCGGCATTCAAACACCACCCCCAGACCGGACAAACCTCACACCATATGATCTCACCAACCGACAGTCAAACTTTTCTGCAGTTTATAAAATAATTCCAAATATATGGCGATCTTCAACAAAACCACTGCCCATTCTAAATAGTTGTCAACTGCTGTAGAAACCACCCAACAAACCATCTACAATGCCAGTAAATGGTTTTCCGCAATATGGGAAGCAGTTTTGACATTAGACTAGGTAGTTTTTCCTTTCTCATACAACGGTTTTGACCATAACAACTGATTTCATCCAGTAGTTTTCTAATCAAATAAGGTGGTTTTTTCCATCAAGGGGTTTTTCTCTCTAAACCTATGGTTTTTCCATACAAAAGGCAGTTTCACTATGTATACGCCTGTCAAGGCGGTTTTGACCTACTCATTGGCAGTTTTTGCCTGAAATAGTGGTTTTATCTTCTGATTAGCAGTTTTGTAGGCAAGGTGGCATTTTTTTCTCTACATAGAATATTTTGGTGACCAGAGAGAATATACCAATGACTGCTGTCATCAGCACTGCATTAGCAGTGACATCAAAGGGCCACCTTTGGCCCCCTTCTAGCCCTAATAGGCAATTTTTTTTGGAAGCCATAACTTTTCGCCATAGTGTCAAAAATCAACAAACAAGATGTTGCAAGTATGGGTCTAACCGGTGTTGTCATTGATGTCAACATACTCATGTTGCATTGATGAGAAGAATTGGATGAGCAGAGAGGATCAATGGAGATAGTGAAGTGAAGATCCCAGCTAAGATCTAGATCAGAGGATGTGGTTCAAAGGGTTTGTAGATATGTGTCTTGAGATGATCCAGTAAAGTTTTCAAAGGTCCGCATGAAGATCTGAAGAAGTTATGGCTACACAAGTGAAACCGGTTCCGGCAGGTGTTCAGAGGTGACAGAGTGATACAAATAGGTCCGATGAGATCCAGAAATACATTATTCCATTCTATAGATTTGAGGGGGTGTTGAGGACATCTTTGTGAAGTGTCAACTCGATTGGTTCATGATTTGAAGGTTCAGAAGAATCTATTCCTTTGTGATAGTGATGACAGATTGTGTTCTTGAAGTTCCAAATGAAGGAGAGAAGGATTCCAGTAAGTAGATGAAGTGTGGATGTTCTTGATGATTCAGGAAAGCTTGTGGTGGTCTTTGGATTGTGTCTAGTTCATTTTGGTGATCCGCATTGAAGTTGAAGCTTGCAATTGAAGAATAACCTCTGGATGATGGTGTTCTTCCTAAGACTAGCCGATCGGATGTATTACACATCTTGCAGATGTTCTTGTAGATGTTTGCTGACTTAGATGATTGTTCCTAAGTCGATGCCTTGTATAAATAAGGGATTGTAAAGTCATTTCAAAGGGTGTCTTATGGGATGAGAGTGTGGTAGCAAGGAAGAGAGTGAAAGGTAGAGCAGAAGTATTGAGCTTAATGGAACTGATTCAAGCATGGTGAAGATGCTACTTTCCAGTTCAAGTAGGTGATACTTATTTCTTTGTAGACAGTGTGTCTCTTGTAGGCAGTGAGCCTCTTGTGAGCAGTGTGCTCGAGCAGTGAGCCCTAATTGGCATATGCCATATTGTTCTTTCTATTCTTCTAATAGAGAATACAATCTTGGGTTAATCACCCTGTGGTTTTTCCCTTAACTAAGTTTTCCATGTCAAAATCTTAGTGTTGTTGGCAAGAGACACATTATGGCTTCATGATTGTTGTCAATGATGGCAACAAAGTTCATCCCACACATCCACAGGACATGGTGTGCCTATACCAGAAGTCAGATTGAAGAGTGTTGTGGTCCAGTAAGCAAGAACAGAGCATGTGGCAAGGTCTGATAGTCAGGTCTGGATCTCCTAGAGGAAGTATCTTTGTAAAGTACAGATTTGGGGAAGTCAAGAGGAATACCTTGACTGATAGATTCTAGGGATTGAGCCTCTGGTGATGAAAGAGTGAAGAGATATGAGCATCTAAGTATTGGGGTCCAGTTTGGCAGAGTAGACAGAGGAAGAACTGACTGATAGAGCATCAGAATTATTCCAGATGAGATATTGATGGTAATCAAGGTTCTTAAGGTATCATCCATGATTGGTCAACATGTTAGATGACTTCTATAAGCATCTCCTTGATATGCATCACTTGATAAGTAAGGATTCAGCCGACAGATCAGAGTTTGGATAAATATTGACTATTCTGGATGCCGACTAGAAAGTGGATGAAATCCTTGGTGCGGATATATATACCAGATTGATTTTGGTATAAAATTTAGTGTTGTGTGGTGTGGTGTGCGAATAAAAGCAGAAGAGCAGTATAAAAGGAATAAGGCAGGTCCAGTATGTGAAAGGACAGCAGCACAAAAGAAGAGGAAGAATGAAGTGCAGTAGATCAATATACTGAGCCTAACCAGAACTAAACTCCAGCATATGTGGATGCTTCTCATCAGTTCAAGTATCTTGTTACACTCTTTATAACTTGTAGACAGTGAGTCTCTTGTAGGCAGTGAGCAGTGTGCTCGGGCAATGAGCCCTAATTGGCAAGTGTCATTTTGTATTTCTATTCTTCTAACAGAGAATACATTCTTGGGTTAATCACCCCATGGTTTTCTCCCTTAACAGGGTTTCCACGTTAAAAATATTGTGTCATGTGTACTGAGTTTATTTCTGCTTTCATGTTCATTTAAGCTTATGTGTTTTGATACTGTACTAGTTGCTAAAGAAGAACAAAAAGTTAAATTAATTAAGATAACTGATTCACCCCCCTCTTAGTTATCAACAATTGGTATCAGAGCCAAGTACCTCCAAACAGAGTCTAATAGCTTGAGGAAGATCTGGGAATTCAAATGGATGTGTATGGTATGAGGGAACAACTTCAGACTACCCTAGATGATCTTGAGCAATCTAACTCTGAAGTAAATGAATTGAAGGAAAGACTCAAACAAGCTGATGATTTCAGAAATGAACTAAAAGGGAAACTGAGTATCTCTATGAAAAAGAGAAAGGATCTACTTCAGCAATTGGCAAGTCAAGGTGAAGCCAATGATACAAATAAAGACCTAAAAGAGAAAACCAAGTTATGTGAAAAGTTATCAAAAGAGATCATTATGGTAAGACATGAAATGGAATCAAGAGTTATAAAATTCACTCAAGAAATTGAAGAGAAAATAAAAACTAAAGATGATCTAAGACAATCTCTCAAAGAGAAATCAGAAGACTACCACAAAATGGATAGAATAATCAGGCATCTGGAATCTAATCTTGAAGATGCTAGAGATAATGAAGAAAAACTTGAGGATCAAATAGACACTCTTAAAAAGGATCTTCAAACAACAAATGAATACAAAGAAAAATTCAAGATAAGCTCTTCTCAACTTGAAGTTCTTCTTCAAAGCCAAAAGAGGGTAGATGACAAGCATGGCTTGGGATATGAGAAAGGTGAAAGCTCTGGATCCAGTCAGAAGAATTTTGGATCAAGAAATCCAAGGAACAGGCCTAGAAGACCTCCGGTAAGGCAACCTAATGCTCAAAGATATCCATTCTTCAATGGATACTGCCACAACTGCAATAACTTTGGTCATAAAGCTAATCAGTGTAGAAAGAGAATAAATCAGACTAATACATCCTTCTCCGGACAGTGTTTCAACTGCAAAAGGTATGGTCACAAATCTCATGAATGCAGAAATATGCAAATGAATAATTTATTCAATGGTAGATGCTTTGCATGCAATAGAATGGGACATATGGCTAATCAATGCAGATCAAGAGGATATCATTCAAATATGCAAAGAAATGTTGTTTGCCACAATTGCAATAGATCTGGTCATATTGCCAAATTCTCTAGAAGCAAGAATTAGGACAAAAGGGGTCCAGTGCATCATAATCAGAATCAAGACAAAGGAAAAGGAAAAGTGAATGCGGATGAAGTTAAAAGTGAGATGAACAAGATTTGGGTGAAGAGAAGTACAGAGAATGTAGGGGATGGATCCACACTAGAATCTGGTGCTGATATTCCTTCCAGAAATTAAAAAGTGAGCTCTAGCTTAGGGGGAGACACAAGGAAAAACTTTTTCCCCCAGCCAGTTAATTGGTGCCAAAATTGGCACAAGGAAAGTTGTGGATTAAAGGGTTCACAAAGGAACATCTAAATAAGCTTTGGTATAGAGATGAAAGATTTGCAAGAAGTTTTGAACAGGATAATCTTCTAAGTTTGATCCAGTTAAATAGTCATTTAGTAAAAATAGGATTTTCACAGTTAGATCCGGCATGATTCAAATTTGAGGTATCTTGATCTGAGACTGAATGGAATGATTGTAAAAGGTAGATAGATTGCTAATATCCACCGAGAGTAACTTTAAGTGCATCTTAGTGATCCGAAAAAATCTCTCAGGACAAGGAGAACAGAGCAACTGAAATAACTTAAGACATGCATTTATTGCAAATGAAATTAGGGTTTGTGGAGAGATAAAAGGGTTCTTGTATTCATCATTTGTACATTTGCACTCAAGAAAAGGAGAAAAGGAGCTCTGCAAATGAATTGTCTCAAGCCTCTTGAAGATAAATCGCAGAAGTCACTTCTTCCAGCAATTTGATTCAGCTCATTCCCTGAAACCTAAAAGCGCAAAAGGTATTTTCCACTCTTGAATATCTTTCTGCAAATCTTCTTGGAAATGGCTACTCTGAATGTTGTGAAGATTTCTTTTAGGCCACGCCCTAAATTTAAGAAGCATCCATACAAATCTCTAGAAGTGGATCCCTCAGGTGCATTTTCCAGCATTCTACATGGTATTTTGCAGGTAGAAGATGTTAGGGTTTACATTCATGCGAACATTGAAGAATTTGAGGAATCCAAATTAAGGGATATCTATCACAAACAATTAATAGATGATGCTTTTGAACTCAAACCATAGTATAAGGGCATCTGGGATAAACATTTTGGTCAATGCATTCATTTCCCCTATTTTGAAGAAGATGAATGGGTCCAGTATGTGTTGAGTAGATTGCATGATAACTTCTTATGGTTGAATAGACCATTTAAGATCACCAAGGATGCAATTAGGGTAGTAACCGGTTTGCACTCATCCGAAGGATTACCTGTTCTCAAATCTGTCAAAAACCAAACTATGAGTGAGGCTACCAGATCAAAATTTGACAAGAGAGCAATGACAATAGAAGACATCACAGATCCGGATGTTAAGTTTGCCTCCATGATAATTGGTTATAAGATATATCACTCCAGCAGGGAAAATTTAGTACCTAGAACTGTAATTTACACTGCCTATTAGATGTTAAAAGAGAATGTAGACTATGATCTTTGTGAACTTCTTCTAAGTCAACTATTGGAAAACCTTCAAAAGATCAAGAAGGACAAGAAGAATTTTTCCAAGTTTGGAGGGCTAATACTATGTTTGTTTTTCTACTTTATGAATGAGCTGCCTGGATCTGGTAGTTGGGTATAGCAAAATGATAGACCTGTTGCCATTCAAATCAGAGACTACTTGCATGGGCTTGGGGATGCTAAGGCAAGAAATACAACTCTATGGGGTTACTTCAAGAACTTTCAAAATATGATGCAAACTAGAGAAAGAATTCTCAAATCATTGGTTGAGAAGTACAAAGATACAGTGTGTTTCATGGTAGACACTGATCAATACCTAATGGAGGCAGTGGAGCCAAGGATACTCTGGATCATGCCAATGGGGTATGAAGTAGATGAGAAAATTGTAGAACTACATATCCAACATCTGCTGAGCCAGCCCAAAGACCCTAAGGCTGAAAGGTTTGGAACCTACCAAGAGTTGAGTGTAAAAGTTCATGTAGAACTTAGACAGCCTGAAATCAAGAGGAAAGTAAGGAGGGAAGTAGAAGATCTTGCCAAGAGGCATGGAATTTCAAAGGAGGCACTTGATGCAAATAGAGAGAAGATGGAAAAGGCAGAAAAAGAAAAACCAGAGAAAGAAGGTGCTCCGGTGGAAGTCCCCTCTCGGACTAGATCCTCTAAGACCTCTGCACCTACAACTACTAAAAGCTCAAAGGCATCTAAACCAAAAGAAAAATCATCCAGTAAAGCAGAGAAAAGAACTAAAACAAAGGCCACAAGGTCTTACATTAGTCAGAAGGATGATGAAGAGACAGAATCAGATGAGGAATTAAAGAAAATAAAGAAGAAAAGGAAAACATCCGGTGAACCCTCTACTGAAGAAGTAACAGAAGAATTTGTTGAAAGGCCCACTCTGTTCTTAGATGATGTAGTTAAAGTAGTTACTATGGATGGGAACCTGCAACCAATAACAAAATTCTATGATGCATATAATGATGCAGATAGAAAGATCTTGGAGGAAGCCACAGTTAAGTACTTGAACATATATAATAAGGCTTTTATTGAAATCATATCTCTCATTCCCAAAAGCCTAGAGAAGGAATTAGAGATAAGAAAGAATAATGCTAGGGCAAAGGATCTTGAGATCCGGGAACAAATAGCCATTCATCTCTTTCCTTCACTCACTCCAAAGCAAATGAACATGGTCTTCAAAGATTGCAAGGATGAGTTCCGGAGCAAAGCTAGAATGAATCAGCTTATGCTTGGAGAAACTGATAAAGTGGCAAAAGAAACTAAAGAGATCCTCAGGAATGCCTATAAAAGATTCAATATTCCTATCATAGAGGACTTAGGTGATGAAACCTCTGCCATGGATGACAAAGAAGAATCTACTGAGGCTGTAGCAGAAGAGGTAAAGGAGACGGGTGAAGATAAACATAAGGACTTAGAATCCTCTGCTCCAGAAGAGGAGGTCCATGAATAAGCAAACATCTCTCCTCTGATTTTTCCTACAGATTCTAGATCTAAAGAAGAAGAAAGAGTAGAAGAGAAGATCAGTCAAGAAGCAGAGGAGAAGGAAAAAGAATATGACAGTAGTAAGGTTGTAGAAGAAGAGAAAACTCTAACAGAAAAGACCACATATGATAGTGGTAAGGCTACAAAAGAGGACAAAACCCTGTCACCGGCAAGAGACACAGTAGAAGCAGTCGAAGATTTCTTAACCAAGGAGATGATGGAATTTGATGAACTGGAACTTCTTCAAGGACCATTCAATTTTGACTCCCTCTCCCCGGTTCAAACCATGAAGCTAGCATCCTTTACTTCAGCAAAGGCAAAAGAAAAACTTCTGAAGTCTCACATGGAAGACTGCAAGCTCATAGAATCTACATCCAGTGTTTTGGAGAAAATCATGCCATCTTTTCAGAAGGATCCCTCAGCCTCTTCATCTGGTAATCTCAAATCTCTAGTAAATAGTGTTGGCACACATTTTGATTCCTTAGAAAAATCAGCAAAAGATAAAGTCCGGAAGGAGTTTTTGGAAAAGAGATTCTCTGAAGTACAAGGACTAATAACCAATGATAGGAGAAATATGGATATAGGGATAAAGAGCTTAGAAAATGCTCTTAAAGATGGCGGGAAAGTATATAAAGTTTGTTTATCATGGTCCAAAGTAACAGTGGAGATTGAGAAGAAAGTGAAAGAACGGGAGGATAAACTAACAAGACTATCTCGAAATTTTGATCCTCTTACCACTTCCATAATAAATCAAGAATGTTAGACTATTGCAGTCTTGAATGAAATTCAGAAGCTTGAGAAGGAGAAGAAAAATAGAATAAGTAGGTTGAGTGAACTTAGAAGGATAATTATCCCTAAGTTAGAGGCCATGCATGAAGCCTTAAATGATGCTCAAACCACCACCCGGACCAATGATCCGACAGATCTGAAGAGGGCAGAAACTTTTGCATTCATGTTGAGTGGTCACATCTCAATTTTGGACAGGATGAAGCTAAGCTGGGCAACAGAAGTTGTACAATTGAAGAATACTTTTGCAGATATACTAAAGTATATGTAAAGTATAACCGGATAATATTCTTATGCGATAGATTGAGTTTTGCAAATTTTGGTGTGCGGACCCTACCCTTTGCCATTGATGTCAAAGGGGGAGTGACGAGCAGTGAAAAATGTGGAATCTAGCTAAGGGGGAGCTCCGGTAAAGTGTACATTAGAACAGAGCATCAACAAAGGGGGAGTGTAGTATAACACTTAGTCATTTTTCACTAAGTGTTGCCATCAATGCCAAAGGGGGAGATTGTTGGCAAAAGACACATTATGGCTTCATGATTGTTGTCATTGATGGCAACAAAGTTCATCCCACACATCCCTAGGACATGGTGTGCCTATACCAGAAGTCAGATTGAAGAGTGTTGTGGTCCGGTAAGCAAGAACAGAGCATGTGGCAAGGTCCGACAGTCAAGTCCGGATCTCCTAGAGGAAGTATCTTTGTAAAGTGTGGACTTGGGGAAGTCAAGAGGAATACATTGACTGATAGATTCCAAGGATGGAGCATCCGGTGATGAAAGAGTGAAGAGATATGAGCATCTAAGTATTGGTGTCCAGTTTGGCAGAGTAGACAGAGGAAGAACTGACCGACAGAACATCAGAATTATTCCGGATGAGATATTGATGGTAATCAAGGTTCTTAAGGTATCATCCATGATTGGTCGACATGTTAGATGACTTCTATAAGCATCTCCTTGATACGCATCACTTGATAAGTAAGGATTCAGCTGACAGATCAGAGTTTGGATAAATATTGACTATTCCGGATGCCGACTAGAAAGTGGATGAAATCCTTGGTGTGGATATATATACCAGATTGATTTCGGTATGAAATTTAGTGTTGTGTGGTGTGGTGTGTGAATAAAAGTAGAAGAGCAGTATAAAAGCAGTAAGGCAGGTCCGGTATGTGAAAGGACAGCAACACAAAAGAAGAGGAAGAATGAAGTGTAGTAGATCAGTATACTGAGCCTAACCGGAACTGAACTCTAGCATATGTGGATGCTTCTCATTAGTTCAAGTATCTTGTTACACTCTTTATAACTTGTAGACAGTGAGTCTCTTGTAGGCAATGAGCCTCTTGTGAGCAATGTGCTTGGGCAGTGAGCCCTAATTGGCAAGTGCCATTTTGTATTTCTATTCTTCTAATAGAGAATACATTCTTGGATTAATCACCCCGTGGTTTTCTCCCTTAACAGGGTTTCCACGTCAAAAATATTGTGTCATGTGTACTGAGTTTATTTCTGCTTTCATGTTCATTTAAGCTTATTTGTTTTGATACTGTACTAGTTGCTAAAGAAGAACAGAAAGTTAAATTAATTAAGATAACTGATTCACCCCCCCACTCTCAGTTATCAACAAGTGTCTCATGTGTTAATCTATTTCTACTCTTGATTTGTTGCATTGTGTTTCCATGATTGATTTACTATTATGCTGCTAAATAACAATGTGGAGTTAAGTGTTTAAATTGAAAGAAAGTTTTGTACAACTGATTTAGCCCCCCTCTCAATTGTCTACCCTAAATCTAACAATTGGTAACAGAGCCAAGTTCCTCTAAAAGGAGCTTAACCGCTTGAGGAGATCCAAAATGTCATCTTACAAAAAGGACAGTCCGAAGTTTGATGGAACCAATTTTAATCTTTGGAAAGGTCGCATGAAATGTCACTTGCAATGTATGGGAATGGCATACTGGACCATGGCTACAACATAGTATATACCTCCACAGGGTGGTCTGAAAGCCCCAAATGAAATTACAGATGCTGAAAACAAACTACGGACTATAGAAGCTCTTCTAAGTGCATTATCTAATTCAGAGCTCTCAAATGTTGTTGGCCTGCCAACTGCTTTTGAGATTTGGCAAAAACTAGAACTTTTGCATGAAGGAGACAAGTATGTTAAATGTGCAAGGTTACAAAGTCTGAAAGGGAAATTTAAAAATCTGAAGATGAGAGATAATGAAAATATTACTACTTTTATGCCAAGAGTAAATGAGATTGTTTGTGGAATTAGAAATGCTGGTGGAGTCTTGGATGAAAATGAGATTGTTGGCAAAATTCTCAGATCTCTTTCTGCCTCTTATAAAATCAAGGTTGCTGCCACTGAAGAATTCAGAGCACATACAATTGTCACAAGAGATCAATTGGCTGCATTTGAAATGACCGAGTTTAGAGATGACCCCCCAAGACTGAATCTGCATTCAAAGCCAGTGCCTTTGTAAAAGGTAAACAAAGGTTTGATCTGAGAGAGAACTCATCAAGGAAACTTTCATGGTATGAAAAAGAAAGAAAAGACATGCAAGAAGAAGAAGCTGAAATTTCTCAACTTGAAGCCCTTATTACAAAAAGACTACCAAGAGGATCTAGTAAGTATGAAGGAAAATTGCCTTTTAAGTGTTTTAACTACAATAAGATTAGTCATTTTGCCTCAAGGTGTCCGGAAAGATTTTCAAGGCCAAATCCTAACAAATCAAGGTTCCAAAAGAATTGTTACTATGTTCATGAAGAAGATGATAATGAAGGAGTAATAGATGATGAATCAGAGACAGGAAACAAATCTGGAAGTGAATGGGTGTTTATTGCCATCAAAGATGAAGAACCAATATCCTCTATATATGTCAATCATAAAGCTCTAGCTGCCCAAGTTGAAGAAAAGGATGACTAGGTCATTGACAGTGGATGCTCTCACCATATGATAGGTGACAAAAACAAATTCATAGATTTGGAAAGGTATGAAGGAGGAGTGGTAAAGTTTGGTGATAATTCTGTTGGTAGAATCAGAGGAAGAGGAACTATTTTTTTTATGAAAGGAACAAAACTGGTAATGTACTATATGTTGAAGAACTGAAGCATAAGCTTCTCAGTCTTGGACAGTTGGTGGACAAAGGCTATGATCTCTGATTCAAGAATGGAAAATGCAAGATCTTTGAAAGCTCCGAAACAAAGATTGCATCTAGTACCCAAACTAAAGGTAATATCTTCCACTTGGCTAGTACTGGTAAAAGTTTCCTATTTGTTCAAGTTGATCAGAGTTGGTTATGGTATAGGAGAATGTGTCATGTGAATTTTGATAATATCATCAAGATAAGCAATACTCAAGTTGTAAGAGATCTTCCAAAATTGGTGAAACCCACAAATAGCTTGTGTAAAGAATGTCAGTTGGGTAAGCTGAGCAGAGTCACATTCAAGAGTAAGGAACTCTCTTCTACCAGATTATTGGACTTAGTTCATACTGATCTTTGTGGTCCGGCAAGAATCAGGACTATGCAAGGTGATAGATACTTCATGTTACTAATTGATGACTATTCCCAGATGATGTGGGTAACCTTTCTAAAAGAGAAGTCAGAAACTCTTGAGAAATTCAAAATTTTCAAGGCTATGGTAGAGAATGAAACTGGATTAAAATTGAAATGTTTGAGGTTTGATAGAGGTGGAGAGTTCACATTCGGTGAGTTCTTAGAGTTCTGTGAGAAACATGGAATAAAAAGATAGTTGTATGCTCCTAAGACTCCACAGCAGAATGGAGTAGTGGAGAGAAAGAACCGGACCATCCAGGAAGCATCTAGGACAATGATGATGGAAGAAAATGTTCCTTAGATCTATTGGAGAGAAGTTGTCAGCACTGCAGTCTATACTCTCGATCGAGTTCAAATCAGAAGCAATACCGGTAAGACTCCTTATGAACTTTGGTTTGGCATCACTCCTACTGTGAAGTATTTCAGAGTTTTTGGTAGCAAATGTTACATTAAAAGAGATGAAGATCTAGGAAAGTTTGATGCTAGAAGTGATGAAGGATTATTCTTGGGTTACTCCACTCAAAGCAAAGCATACAGGTGTTATAACAAGAGACTGAGAAAGATAATAGAAAGTACAAATGTAAAGGTTGATGAGGGAATTGAGAAACCCTCAAGGTTTTATGAATATGATGAAGATGATCAGAATGGTGTTCTGATTCAAGGAGCTCAAGCCCCTTCTACAAGTCAGATTCAAACTGATCTGGTAAATCAGGAAGAAGAGATGAGTGATAATGAGCCTGATCAAGAAATTCCCAAAGTTCCCAAGTATGTAAGACTGAACCACTCTGAAGATCAGATCATAGGTGATAGAAGCAAAGGTGTACAAACAAGAAGGAGAATTGCTCAAGATTCAGATGAGTATTGTCTAATTTCAAAGATTGAACCTAAGACAGTAAATGAATCTTGCAATGTGAAAAGTGGACTAAAGCAATGGAGGAAGAGCTGATGCAAATTGAGAAAAATCACATTTGGGATCTTGTTCCCAGACCTAGAAATAAGAATGTGATTGGAACCAAATGGGTCTTCTAGAACAAACTGAATGAAGTTGGTGAAGTAATCATAAATAAAGCCAGATTGGTCTGCAAGGGTTACTCTCAAATAGAAGGAGTTGATTTTGAAGAAACCTTTTCTCCAGTGGCAAGAATTGAAGCAGTCAGATTATTTCTTGTTTATGCTACCGTCAAGGACTTCAAAGTATATCAGATGGATGTCAAGTCTACCTCCCTAAATGGTGACTTGGAAGAAGTATACATTGAGCAACTGGATGGATTTCAATTATCTAATCATGGTGATATGGTCTGCAAGTTGAAGAAAGCTCTGTATGGACTAAAGCAAGCCCCAAGAGCCTGGTATGAAAGGTTGGATAAGCATCTTTTGAAGATTGGTTTCAATAAAGGTACTGCTGACAGTACTTTGTATTTCAAAATTGATCATGAAAACATCTTGATTGTTGAAGTCTTTGTTGATAATATCATTTTTGGAGAAAGAGATAGTATGTGTAAAACTTTTGCAAAGCAAATGAAAAATGAGTTTGAGATGTCCATGCTTGGTGAATTGAATTTCTTCTTGGGTCTACAAATCACTCAAACAAAGAAAGGAATCTTCATTTCTCAGACCAAATATGTGAAAGAATTGTTGAAGAAATTTGGGATGGAAGACTCAAAACCAATGAACACTCCCATGGCAACCGGATGTAAATTGAGCAAAGATGATGATTCTCCTAAGGCTGATCAGACAAAGTATAGGTCAATGATTGGAGGACTGTTGTATCTCACTCAAACTAGACCAGACATTATGCAGGATGTTGGTCTTGTTGCTAGATTCCAGGCTAATCCCAAAGAATCTCATGTCATGGCAATCAAGAGGATTTTTAGATATCTAAAAGGGATAGCTGAGTATGGTTTGTCGTATCCTAGAGATCATGATTTCTCTCTTCATGCATATACATATGCAGATAGGGCAGGAGATGTGGATGACCAGAAGAGTACCAGTGGTGGAGCATTCTTTTTGGGAAAGAGATTGGTTTCTTGGCTAAGCAAGAAACAAGAGGTAATATCTTTGTCTATAACTGAAGCAGAATACATTACAGCAGCAGGTAGTTGCACTCAAGTTTTGTGGATGAAGCAGATGCTAAGAGATATCAAAGTGGAGTATGAGGAGCCTATCACAATCTTCTGTGATAATTCAAGTGTAATAAATATATCTAAGAATCTGGTGTTGCATTCTAAGACTAAGAATATATCTATCAAGTTTCACTTTCTGAGAGAGCAAGTGAAAAAGAATGAAGTCAGATTGGTGTTTGTGCCTTCCAAGGATCAGATTGTAGACACTTTACTAAACCTCTACCTAAGGACTCTTTTGAGTATCTCAGGGAGAAGTTAGGGGTTATTGCCCCTCTGGTGATGAACTAAGGTGCACTAGAGTGCATTAGTCGGGTAGATATCATAGTCATATCTTGTGGTCTGGATTGATGATAGGGAGCTACCACTCAGGGGGAGCAGCTGATATGATTCTGAAATGTTGGAGTTGCAAGTATAAGCCCTTTGCCATTGATGTCAAAGGGGGAGAGAAGACATGTGAAAAACAAGTGGTTGATGATCAAAGGGGGAGCAGTAAAGAAAGAGAAGACATGTGAATGGTTGTTGCTGATAGGGGGAGTTGTGACAGTAAGGAGAAGTTTTTGTCTTAATGGTTAAAATAGTTTTTCACATCATATGTTGCCATCAATGACAAAGGGGGAGATTTTTGCAAGTATGGGTCTAACCGGTGTTGTCATTGATGTCAACATACTCATGTTGCATTGATGAGAAGAATTGGATGAGCAGAGAGGATCAATGGAGATAGTGAAGTGAAGATCCCAGCTAAGATCTAGATCAAAGGATGTGGTTCAAAGGGTTTGTAGATATGTGTCTTGAGATGATCCAGTAAAGTTTTTAGAGGTCCACATGAAGATCTGAAGAAGTTATGGCTACTCAAGTGAAACCGATTCTGGCAGGTGTTCAGAGGTGACAGCATGACACAGATACGTCCAGTGAGATCCATAAATGCATTAGTCCATTCTGTAGATTTGAGGGAGTGTTGAGGACATCTTTGTGAAGTGTCAACTCGATTGGTTCATGAATTGAAGGTCCGGAAGCATCTATTCCTTTGTGACAGTGATGACAGACTGTGTTCTTGAAGTTTCGGATGAAGCAGAGAAGGATTCTAGTAAGCAGATGAAGTGTGGATGTTCTTGGTGATTCAGGAAAGCTTGTGGTGGTCTTTGGATTGTGTCCAGTTCGTGTTGGTGATCTACATTGAAGTTGAAGCTTGCAATTGAAGAATAAACTCTAGATGATGGTGTTCTTCCTGAGACTGGCCGACCAAATGTATTACACATCTTGTGGATGTTCTTGTAGATGTTTACCAACTTAGATGATTGTTCCTAAGTCGATGCCTTGTATAAATAAGGGATTGTAAAGTCATTTCAAAGGGTGTCTTGTGGGATGAGAGTGTGGTAGCAAGGAAGAGAGCGAAAGGTAGAGCAAAAGTATTGGGCTTAATGGAACTGATTCAAGCATGGTGAAGATGCTACTTTCCAGTTCAAGTAGGTGATACTTATTTCTTTGTAGACAGTGTGTCTCTTGTAGACAGTGAGCCTCTTATGAGCAGTGTGCTCGGGCAGTGAGCCCTAATTGGCATGTGTCTTATTGTTCTTTTTATTCTTCTAATAGAGAATACAATCTTGGGTTAATAGCCCGTGGTTTTTCCCTTAACCGAGTTTTCCACGTCAAAATCTTGGTGTCTCATGTGTTAATGTGTTTCTGCTCTTGATTTGTTGCATTGTGTTTCCATGATTGATTTACTATTATGCTGTTGAATAACAATGTGGAGTTAAGTGTTTAAATTGAAAGAATGTTTTGTACAACTAATTCACCCCCCCTCTCAATTGTCTGCCCTAAATCTAACACAAGATATCTTTAGAAATTTGGTTCCGAGCACTTCGCAGTGGTGTAGTTTATTTTCTGATATTTTTTTGCAGGTGCCAGATATAGCTCTTTGAAGCCAGATCTTGCATTTTGCACTCCCAAGCTCACAACTTTCGCCCACTTCATCGAAATTTTAACTTCTTATAAGCGTTGGAAAGGTAATTGTGTGATCTACAGTTCTGTCCATGCCATTTTTCCAGATTTTTCTTTAGACATCAAATTTTTAGTTTGGAGCACTTTGGGTACATATCACTCATTGATTAGAAAAGAGTTGAAATTGGTGGTTGTTTTGGTTTGGGGGGGGCTTCAATCACAACATTGATTCAATTTGTACTTTGATATAGCTTCTTGTGCTCTACTTTTCCTCTAAATCATGGATAAATCAAGGGTTCCATTGTTAACACCATATAACTATGCAACTTGGAGTCAACATGCATGGAATGTTCTCATGGATCTTGGACATTCTTTATATGTTGAAAACAAGATACCTGAACCCACAAATGATAAGGAAAAGATAAAATGGATGATAAAGCATACTAAAACTCTTGAATGTCTTCGTAGTTTCATTTCCCTAGATCTCTTGTTTCAGATCGAGGCATGTACAAATTCACATGATGCTTGGGATAAATTGGAAAAATTGTATGGTACAAAAGATGAAGTTGAAGGCTATCAAATTGATAATGAATTGATGAGCCTTGATCCTAATAATTTTAGCAACATCTAGGATTATATAACTAAGGTTAATGATCTAAGAGCACAATGTAAAGCATGTGGTATTGAGAAAAAGGACATCCAGTTGATACAATGTGTTGAACAAACTTAGTCCTAAATATGCAACTTTTGTTTCTAGCTTTCACACTCACAGGTTGACTATGGGTTCTACTTTCACTATGCCTTCATTTGCATCCTTTTATGAGATGTTGGTGCATGAGCAATAGAAACTTATTTCTATGGGTATCATTAAGCCATCACAGAATCATGCTTTGGTGGTTGCACAACCTAAGGAATAGAAAGCGTCAGGTTCTTCTAAAAAGAAACAAAAGAAAGATAAGAAAAATCCACAAACAGATCAAGCACAAAAATTACCTAAGAAGGAGAAGCCTACATGTGGTTATTATAAGAAATCAGGGCATGATGAACATACTTGTTATAAGAAACAGATTGACATGTTGATGCAACTTGTTCAAAAGAACAAACTTTCACCTCCTGATTCTTCTTCTACTCCTTCATCATCTACACAGCTAGTACTTTTTGAATCTCATGCAAGGAAAGGTAAGGAACCTAAACATAAAGGTAAAGCACTTTGTGCAAGTACACATTCTACATTAGGTAAATGGCTTCTTGATTTAGGTGCTTCTCATCATATGGCTTCTTGCAAGGATATGTTTTCTTCATTTGAGTTGTGTGATATGCCACCTATTTTGATGGGTAATAACACATATATGAATGCAATTAGGAAGGGAACCATTGATATTGGTGAAGGTACTTTCAATGATGTACTTTGTGTGCCTTCTTTGACCAATAATCTTCTTTCCATATATCAGAGTACTCATAGTGGTACAGGGAAGACAATGGAGTTCACACCTGAGTTGGTTATTATCAGAGACTTGGAAACCACAAAGATTATTACTACTAGGGTGGTTGATCATACATCTTGGCTATACACCTTTTTTTTGATAACTGAGAGGGGGGGGTGAATCAGTTATCCTAATTATTTCCCTTTTTGAACTTTATTGTTAATTAATGCAGCATTGAATCAAACACAAAAACATTGCCATGAAATAAGAAACACATGACACAGTATTTTTGACGTGGAAACCCTGTTAAGGGAGAAAACCACGGGGTGATTAACCCAAAAATTATTCTCTATTAGAAGAATAGGAAATTACAAAAATGGCACTTGCCAATTAGGGCTCACTGCCCGAGCACACTGCTCACAAAGAGGCCCACTACCTACAAGGAGACACACTATCTACAAAGTGATAAGAATCACAGTCTTGAACTGATTGGAAGCATCTGCATATGCTGGAGTTCAGTTCCGGTTAGGCTCAGTACACTGATCTGCTGCACTTCATCTTTCCTCTGTTCTTTATTCTGCTATCCTTTCACATACCGGATCTTTCTTGCTACTTCTTCTCTGTTCTGCACTTATTCACATATACTTTCACACAATCACACACTTCACAACTAAATCCATCCTCTATATATATCCGCACAAGTAATTTCATCACCTTTCTAGTCGGCATCCGGAACAGTCTAGTTTCTTACAAACTCTGTTCTGTCGGCTGAATCCTTTCTCACCAAGCAATGCGGATCAAGCATATACTTGTAGATATCATTAATCATGTCGGCCAAACATGATTCATGCCTTCACAACCTTTATCATCAACAGTAACACATCCGGAAAGTAGTCTGATACTCTGTCAGTCAGTTCTTCCTCTGTTTTCACTGTCTCTCAGGAATCCGGTACTCAACTATTCATATCTTTTTCCTTGTCCATCACCGGAGGCTAAATCCTTGGAATATACCACTCAAGGTAGTCCTCTTGACTTCCCCAAATCTGCACTGCACCAAGACACTTCCTCTGAGAGATCCGGACCAATCTGTCGGACCTTGCCACATGCTCTGTTCTTGTTCACCGGACCACAACAATCTTTATTCTGACTTCCAGTAGAGACACACCATGACTTACGGATATGTGGGATGACCTTTGTTGCCATCAATGACAACAACCATGAATCCATATAGTGTCTCTTGCCAACAATCTCCCCCTTTGGCATTAATGGCAACACTTAGTGAAAAATGACTAAGTGTTTACACTATGCTCCCCCTTTGCTGATGCTCTGTCTTTATATACAATTTCCGGAACTCCCCCTTAGTTGGATTCCTCATTTTTCACTGCTCCTCACTCCCCCTTTGACATCAATGGCAAAGGGTAGGGTCCGCACACCAAAATTTTCAAAAATTTTTTATACATAGCCGCATATTTACATACTCACATATACTGAAGAATGTCTGCAAAGGATGTCTTCAATTGGATCAGTTCTGTAGCCCAACTTTGCTTCATTCTATCCAAAATTGAGATGTGACCACTCAACAAAAATGCAAAAGCTTCTGCCCTCTTGAGATCTGTCGGATCATTTGTTTGGGCGGTGGTCTGAGCATCACTGATGGCCTCATGCATAGTTTCTAACTTAGGGATTATAATCCTTCTAAGTTCTCCCATCCGGTTAGTGATATTCTTCCTTTCCTTCTCAAGATTCTTTATTTCATTCAAGACTGCAATAGTCTGACATTCTTGATTTATTATGGAGGAAGAGAGAGGATCAAAACTTTGAGATAAACTTTGTAGCTTGTCCTGTTCCTCTTTTATTTTCTTATCAATTGCTGCTGTTGCCTTTGACCAGGATATACAAAATTTGTAAATGTCACCGCCATCCTTAAGAGCATTTTCTAAGCTCTTTATTCCAATACTCATATTTCTCCTATCGTTAGAGATTAATCCTAATACTTCTGAAAATCTTTTATCCAAAAATTCCTTCCGGACCTTTTCTTCAGCAGATTTTTCTAGAGATTCAAAATATGTACTAACACTGCTGACTAAGGTTTTGAGATTACCGGAAGAGGAGGCTATGGGATCCTTTTGAAAAGATGGCATGATTTTTTCTAGCACTCCAGATGCTACCTCCATAAGCTCACAGTCTTCCATGTGAGATTTCAGTAGTTTCTCTTTGACTTTCTCATTTGCAAATGAGGCTATTTTCATTGTTTGCACCGGTGACAAAGAGTCAAAATCTAATGGTCCTTTTAGCAGGTCCGGTTCATCAATTTCTATAGTGGCTTTTATTAGGAATTCTTGAACAGTTTGTGCAGTGTCTCTTGCCGGAGACAGATGTTTCTTCTCTTCTGCAGTTTTGTCCTTTTGAATCTTTTCTCCTTCCTTACTCTTACCACTTTCAGTCGTGGTTTTCTCTGTTGGGGTGCTGTCAACCTCTTTTTCTTTAACTGCTGCTTCTTTCTCCTGTAGTTTCTCTTCTTCTTGGGATCCGGAGATTGTAGGGGAAACCGGAGGAGAGATGTTAGTCTGTTCAGGGCCCACTTCTTCCGGAGCAGATGATTCCAAATCCGTAGCTGTTTCTGCACCTAAGTCCTCTACAACAAGAAGATTGAACCTTTTGAAGGCCTTCCGGAGGATCTCTTCTGTCTCTTTGGCCACTTTGTCAGTCTCACCAAGCATGAGTTGATTCATCCTGGCTTTACTTCTGAACTCATCTTTGCAGTCTTTGAAGATTATGTTCATTGTCTTGGGATCAATTTGAGGATATAGCTGAATAGCTATCTGCTCCTGGATCTCAAGATCTTTTGCATGAGCATTATTCTTTCTTATTTCTAATTCCTTTTCTAGGCTTTTAGGAATAAGAGATATGATCTCAATGAAAGCCTTATTGTATATGTTCAGATATTTGACTGTGGCTTCCTGCAGAATCTTTTGGTCAGCCTCATTGTAGTTATCATAAAATTCAATCATTGGTTGAAGGTTTCCATCCACCGTAAACAACTTGATTACACTCTCTAGAGACAGAGTGGGCTTTTCAACAGATACCTCTGCCATTTCATCCTTGTCTTGGCCTGTGGAGGGTTTACCGAATCCTTTCTTCTTCTGCTTCTTTATTTCTTTTACTCCCTCATCTGACTCTGTTTCCTCTTCATCCTTTTGGCTTTCATAAGCCCTTGTGGCTTTTGTCTTAGATCTTTTACCAGATGCCTGGACTTCCGGTTTTGAGCTTTTGGTTGTGGGAGGTGCAGATCTTTTTGATGATCTGGTCCGGGTGGAAGTTTCAACCGGAACACTTTCTTTACTTTTCTTTTCTTCCTCAGCCTTCCTCCTCTTTTCCCGGCTGGCATCAAGTGCCTCTTTTGAGATGCCTAGGCCTTGAGCAATATGCTCTACTTCTTTTCTCACCTTTCTCTTTATCTCAGGTTCCCTGAGTTCTACATGGATCTTTACACTCAGCTCCTCAAAGGTTCCAAACCTTTCTGCCTTTGGATCTTTGGGCTGACTTAGCATGTGTTGAACATGCAGCTCCACTATCTGTTCATCCACTTCATACCCCATGGGCATGATCCAGACAGTCCTTGGCTCCACTGCATCCATTAGGCACTGATCAGTGTCCACCATAAAGCACACTGAGTCTTTGTATTTTTCAACAAGAGACTGGGGAATTCTTTCTCTTGTTTGCATCATGCTTTGGAAGTTTTTGAAGTATCCCCATAGGGCTGTATTTCTTGCTTTGGCATCCCCAAGCCCATGTAGATAGTCTCTTATTTGGACTGCAACAGGTTTGTCATTCTGCCATACCCATCCACTTGATCCGGGCAGCTCATTCATGAAGTAGAAGAATAGACATACAATAAGAGTACCATACTTAAAGGAATTCTTCTTGTCCTTCTTGATTTTCTGTATATTTTCCATTAATTGGCTTAAGAGCAGTTCGCAGAGATCATATTCTCCATTCTTCCTTAGCATCTCATAGGCAGTATATACTGCAGTTCCGGATACAGAATTCTCCCTGTTGGAGTGATAGATCTTGTATCCTATTATCATGGACACATACTTGATATCCGGATCAGAAATATCTTCAATGGTCATTGCCCTCTTATCAAATTTTGATCCGGTGGCCTCAGTTACAATGTTATTTTTGACAGATTTGAGGATAGGTATCCCTCCGGAAGAGTATAGACCAGTTACTGCTCTAATTGCCTCTTTTGTGATCTTGCAGGGTCTATCCAGCCATAGGAAGTTGTCATGCATCCTGCTCAGTACATACCGGACCCATTCATCTTCTTCAAAGCAGGGGAAATGAATAAATTGCTCAAATTGTTTCTTCTGGATATCCTTATACTCTGGTTTAAGCTCAAAAGCATTGTCTATCAGTTGCTTGTGATAGAGATCTCTCAATTTGAATTCCCCAAATTCCTCAATGCTTGCATGTATGTAAACCCTAATGTCTTCTGTGTGTAAAACTCCATGAGGAACACTGGAAAATGCTCCTAAGGGATCTACCTCCAATGACTTGTATGGATGTTTCTTAAATTCAGGTCGGGGCCTATCTGAGATTTTCACTATATTTAGAGTAGCCATTTCTTCAAAGATTTGCAGTGAGATAATGAAAACGGAGAATACCTTATGCGCCTTCAGTTTGCACGGAGTGGTTGGATTGATTTCTTTATGCAATGACTTCGGCAGGAGATCTTTGGTGTGCTTGATGAATCTTGTTGCAGAGCTCCACTTTTCGCTTCTTCTTGAGTGCAGAATGAGCAAATGCTTTTTGAGAAATCCCTTATATTGCTCCGCAAACCCTAATATCTGATGGCAATAAATGCTCGACCTATATTATTCCAGTTTGCCTTATCCGGATAGCTTGGAGTATCCCGGATCAGTCCTGATCTGTGAACATCATCCTGATCTTTCAATCATGAATAAATCAAGGTGACACATTACAAGAACATCCCAAACACTCTGTCCAATCCGCAGAATAAGACAATGCACTTCCGGATCTCTCCAGATCTTTTTGTAATCCTCTGTCATACCGGAGCATCTCCCGGAACAGGTCTTACTTGATCGATCACAGCTTCTTCATATCTCCATGCAGACCTCTGAAATCTTATCTGGATCATCTCAAGACTTATATCTTTAAACCCTTTACTCCACATCTTGTGCCACATCCGGCACCACTTGATTGGCTGGGGGAACAGGATTTTCTTTGAGTCTCCCCCTGAGCCAGAGCTCACTTTTTAATTTCTGGAAGAAATATCAGCACCAGAGTCTGGTGCGGATCCAACCTCTACATTCTCTAAACTTTTCTTCACCCAAATCTTGCTCATCTGATTCCTAACTTCATCCGCATTCATCTTTTGTTTACCCTTGTCTTGATTCTGATTATACACCGGACCTCTTTTGTCCTGATTCTTGCTTCTGCAGACTTTAGCATTATGACCGGACCTATTACAGATTTGGCAAATAACATTTCTTTGCATATTTGACTGATAACCTCTTGATTTGCATTGATTAGCCATATGACCTAATCTATTGCATGTAAAGCATCTACCTTTGAATGAATTGTTTACTTGCATATTTCTGCATTCATGGGATTTGTGTCCATACCTTTTGTAGTTAAAGCACTGTCCAGAGAAGGATGAATTAATCTGATTCATTCTCTTTTTGCACTGATTAGCTTTGTGACCAAAGTGGTTGCAGCTGTGGTAGTATCCATTGAAAGATGGATATCTTTGAGCATTGGGCTGTCTTACCGGAGGTCTTCTAGGTCTATTCCTTGGATTTTCTGATCCAAAATTCTTTTGACCGGATCCGGAGCTTTCTCCTTTCTCATATCCCAAACCATACTTGTCATCTATCCTCTTTTGACTTCCAAGAAGAACTTCAAGTTGAGCAGAACTTATCTTGAATTTCTCTTTATATTCATTTGCTGTTTGAAGGTCTCTTTTGAGAGAGGCAATTTGATCCTCAAGTTTTTCTTCATTATCTTTGGCATCTTCAAGATCAGATTCAAGATGTCTGATAATCCTGTCCATCTGGTGGCATTCTTCTGATTTTTCTTTAAGAGATTGTCTTAGATTGTCTTCAGCTTTTCTTTTTTCTTCAATCTCTTGAGTAAATTTTATAGTTCCTGATTCCATTTCATGTCTTAACATAATGACTTCTTTTGATAACTTTTCACATAACTTGGTTTGCTCAGTCAATTCTTCATTTGTATTGCTTTCTTCACTTTGTCTTGCCAATTGTTGGAGCAGCTCCTTTCTCTTTTTCATAGAGAGACTTAATTTGTCTTTTAATTCTCTCATGAATTCATCAGCCTGTTTGAGTCTTTCCTTTAATTCATTGACTTCAGAATTTGACTGTTCAAGATCCTCAAGGGCAGTCTTGAGTTGCTCCCTTAAACCATATGCATCCATTTGAACTCTGAGATCTTCCTCAAGCTGTTAGGCTCTATTAGGAGGAACTTAGCTCTGATACCAATTGTTGATAACTGAGAGGGGGGGTGAATCAGTTATCCTAATTATTTCCCTTTTTGAACTTTATTATTAATTAATGCAGCATTGAATCAAACACAAAAACATTGCCATGAAATAAGAAACACATGACACAGTATTTTTGACGTGGAAACCCTGTTAAGGGAGAAAACCACGGGGTGATTAACCCAAAAATTATTCTCTGTTAGAAGAATAGGAAATTACAAAAATGGCACTTGCCAATTAGGGCTCACTGCCCGAGCACACTGCTCACAAAGAGGCCCACTGCCTACAAGGAGACACACTGTCTACAAAGTGATAAGAATCACAGTCTTGAACTGATTGGAAGCATCTGCATATGCTGGAGTTCAGTTCCGGTTAGGCTCAGTACACTGATCTGCTGCACTTCATCTTTCCTCTGTTCTTTATTCTGCTATCCTTTCACATACCGGATCTTTCTTGCTACTTCTGCTCTGTTCTGCACTTATTCGCATATACCTTCACACAATCACACACTTCACAACTAAATCCATCCTCTATATATATCCGCACAAGTAATTTCATCACCTTTCTAGTCGGCATCCGGAACAGTCTAGTTTCTTACAAACTCTGTTCTGTCGGCTGAATCCTTGCTCACCAAGCAATGCGGATCAAGCATATACTTGTAGATATCATTAATCATGTCGGCCAAACATGATTCATGCCTTCACAACCTTTATCATCAACAGTAACACATCCGGAAAGTAGTCTGATACTCTGTCAGTCAGTTCTTCCTCTGTTTTCACTGTCTCTCAGGAATCCGGTACTCAACTATTCATATCTTTTTCCTTGTCCATCACCGGAGGCTAAATCCTTGGAATATACCACTCAAGGTAGTCCTCTTGACTTCCCCAAATCCGTACTGCACCAAGACACTTCCTCTGAGAGATCCGGACCAATCTGTCGGACCTTGCCACATGCTCTGTTCTTGTTCACCGGACCACAACAATCTTTATTCTGACTTCCGGTAGAGACACACCATGACTTGCGGATATGTGGGATGACCTTTGTTGCCATCAATGACAACAACCATGAATCCATATAGTGTCTCTTGCCAACAATCTCCCCCTTTGGCATTGATGGCAACACTTAGTGAAAAATGACTAAGTGTTTACACTATGCTCCCCCTTTGCTGATGCTCTGTCTTTATATACAATTTCTGGAACTCCCCCTTAGTTGGATTCCTCATTTTTCACTGCTCCTCACTCCCCCTTTGACATCAATGGCAAAGGGTAGGGTCCGCACACCAAAATTTTCAAAAATTTTCTATACATAGCCGCATATTTACATACTCACATATACTGAAGAATGTCTGCAAAGGATGTCTTCAATTGGATCAGTTCTGTAGCCCAACTTTGCTTCATTCTATCCAAAATTGAGATGTGACCACTCAACAAAAATGCAAAAGCTTCTGCCCTCTTGAGATCTGTCGGATCATTTGTTTGGGCGGTGGTCTGAGCATCACTGATGGCCTCATGCATAGTTTCTAACTTAGGGATTATAATCCTTCTATGTTCTCCCATCCGGTTAGTGATATTCTTCCTTTCCTTCTCAAGATTCTTTATTTCATTCAAGACTGCAATAGTCTGACATTCTTGATTTATTATGGAGGAAGAGAGAGGATCAAAACTTTGAGATAAACTTTGTAGCTTGTCCTGTTCCTGTTTTATTTTCTTATCAATTGCTGCTGTTGCCTTTGACCAGGATATACAAAATTTGTAAATGTCACCGCCATCCTTAAGAGCATTTTCTAAGCTCTTTATTCCAATACTCATATTTCTCCTATCGTTAGAGATTAATCCTAATACTTCTAAAAATCTTTTATCCAAAAATTCCTTCCGGACCTTTTCTTCAGCAGATTTTTCTAGAGATTCAAAATGTGTACTAACACTGCTGACTAAGGTTTTGAGATTACCGGAAGAGGAGGCTGTGGGATCCTTTTGAAAAGATGGCATGATTTTTTCTAGCACTCCAGATGCTACCTCCATAAGCTCACAGTCTTCCATGTGAGATTTCAGCAGTTTCTCTTTGACTTTCTTATTTGCAAATGAGGCTATTTTCATTGTTTGCACCGGTGACAAAGAGTCAAAATCTAATGGTCCTTTTAGCAGGTCCGGTTCATCAATTTCTATAGTGGCTTTTGTCAGGAATTCTTGAACAGTTTGTGCAGTGTCTCTTGCCGGAGACAGATGTTTCTTCTCTTCTGCAGTTTTGTCCTTTTGAATCTTTTCTCCTTCCTTACTCTTACCACTTTCAGTCGTGGTTTTCTCTGTTGGGGTGCTGTCAACCTCTTTTTCTTTAACTGCTGCTTCTTTCTCCTGTAGTTTCTCTTCTTCTTGGGATCTGGAGACTGTAGGGGAAATCGGAGGAGAGATGTTAGTCTGTTCAGGGCCCACTTCTTCCGGAGCAGATGATTCCAAATCCGTAGCTGTTTCTGCACCTAAGTCCTCTACAACAGGAAGATTGAACCTTTTGAAGGCCTTCCGGAGGATCTCTTCTGTCTCTTTGGCCACTTTGTCAGTCTCACCAAGCATGAGTTGATTCATCTTGGCTTTACTTCTGAACTCATCTTTGCAGTCTTTGAAGATTATGTTCATTGTCTTGGGATCAATTTGAGGATATAGCTGAATAGCTATCTGCTCCCGGATCTCAAGATCTTTTGCATGAGCATTATTCTTTCTTATTTCTAATTCCTTTTCTAGGCTTTTAGGAATAAGAGATATGATCTAAATGAAAGCCTTATTGTATATGTTCAGATATTTGACTGTGGCTTCCTGCAGAATCTTTTGGTCAGCCTCATTGTAATCATCATAAAATTCAGTCATTGGTTGAAGGTTTCCATCCACCGTAACCGACTTGATTACACTCTCTAGAGACAGAGTGGGCTTTTCAACAGATACCTCTGCCATTTCATCCTTGTCTTGGCCTGTGGAGGGTTTACCGGATCCTTTCTTCTTCTGCTTCTTTATTTCTTTTACTCCCTCATCTGACTCTGTTTCCTCTTCATCCTTTTGGCTTTCATAAGCCATTGTGGCTTTTGTCTTAGATCTTTTACCGGATGCCTGGACTTCCAGTTTTGAGCTTTTGGTTGTGGGAGGTGCAGATCTTTTTGATGATCTGGTCCGGGTGGAAGTTTCAACCGGAACACTTTCTTTACTTTTCTTTTCTTCCTCAGCCTTCCTCCTCTTTTCCCGGCTGGCATCAAGTGCCTCTTTTGAGATGCCTAGGCCTTGAGCAATATGCTCTACTTCTTTTCTCACCTTTCTCTTTATCTCAGGTTCCCTGAGTTCTACATGGATCTTTACACTCAGCTCCTCAAAGGTTCCAAACCTTTCTGCCTTTGGATCTTTGGGCTGACTTAGCATGTGTTGAACATGCAGCTCCACTATCTGTTCATCCACTTCATACCCCATGGGCATGATCCAAACAGTCCTTGGCTCCACTGCCTCCATTAGGCACTGATCAGTGTCCACCATAAAGCACACTGAGTCTTTGTATTTTTCAACAAGAGACTGGGGAATTCTTTCTCTTGTTTGCATCATGCTTTGGAAGTTTTTGAAGTATCCCCATAGGGCTGTATTTCTTGCTTTGGCATCCCCAAGCCCATGTAGATAGTCTCTTATTTGGACTGCAACAGGTTTGTCATTCTGCCATACCCATCCACTTGATCCGGGCAGCTCATTCATGAAGTAGAAGAATAGACATACAATAAGAGTACCATACTTAAAGGAATTCTTCTTGTCCTTCTTGATTTTCTGTATATTTTCCATTAATTGGCTTAAGAGCAGTTCGCAGAGATCATATTCTGCATTCTTCCTTAGCATCTCATAGGCAGTATATACTGTAGTTCTGGATACAGAATTCTCCCTGTTGGAGTGATAGATCTTGTATCCTATTATCATGGACACATACTTGACATCCGGATCAGAAATATCTTCAATGGTCATTGCCCTCTTATCAAATTTTGATCCGGTGGCCTCAGTTACAATGTTATTTTTGACAGATTTGAGGATAGGTATCCCTCCGGAAGAGTATAGACCAGTTACTGCTCTAATTGCCTCTTTTGTGATCTTGCAGGGTCTATCCAGCCATAGGAAGTTGTCATGCATCCTGCTCAGTACATACCCGACCCATTCATCTTCTTCAAAGCAGGGGAAATGAATAAATTGCTCAAATTGTTTCTTTTGGATATCCTTATACTCTGGTTTAAGCTCAAAAGCATTGTCTATCAGTTGCTTGTGATAGAGATCTCTCAATTTGAATTCCCCAAATTCCTCAATGCTTGCATGTATGTAAACCCTAATGTCTTCTGTGTGTAAAACTCTGTGAGGAACACTGGAAAATGCTCCTAAGGGATCTACCTCCAATGACTTGTATGGATGTTTCTTAAATTTAGGTCGGGGCCTATCTGAGATTTTCACTATATTTGGAGTAGCCATTTCTTCAAAGATTTGCAGTGAGATAATGAAAACGGAGAATACCTTATGCGCCTTCGGTTTGCACGGAGTGGTTGGATTGATTTCTTTATGCAATGACTTTGGCAGGAGATCTTTGGTGTGCTTGATGAATCTTGTTGCAGAGCTCCACTTTTCGCTTCTTCTTGAGTGCAGAATGAGCAAATGCTTTTTGAGAAATCCCTTATATTGTTCCGCAAACCCTAATATCTGATGGCAATAAATGCTCGACCTATATTATTCTGGTTTGCCTTATCCGGATAGCTTGGAGTATCCCGGATCAGTCCTGATCTGTGAACATCATCCAGATCTTTCAATCATGAATAAATCAAGGTGACACATTACAAGAACATCCCAAACACTCTGTCCAATCCGCAGAATAAGACAATGCACTTCCGGATCTCTCCGGATCTTTTTGTAATCCTCTGTCATACCGGAGCATCTCCCGGAACAGGTCTTACTTGATCGATCACAGCTTCTTCATATCTCCATGCGGACCTCTGAAATCTTATCTGGATCATCTCAAGACTTATATCTTTAAACCCTTTACTCCGCATCTTGTGCCACATCCGGCACCACTTGATTGGCTGGGGGAACAGGATTTTCTTTGAGTCTCCCCCTGAGCCAGAGCTCACTTTTTAATTTTTGGAAGAAATATCAGCACCAGAGTCTGGTGCGGATCCAACCTCTACATTCTCTGAACTTTTCTTCACCCAAATCTTGCTCATCTGATTCCTAACTTCATCCGCATTCATCTTTTGTTTACCCTTGTCTTGATTCTGATTATACACCGGACCTCTTTTGTCCTGATTCTTGCTTCTGCAGACTTTAGCATTATGACCGGACCTATTATAGATTTGGCAAATAACATTTCTTTGCATATTTGACTGATAACCTCTTGATTTGCATTGATTAGCCATATGACCTACTCTATTGCATGTAAAGCATCTACCTTTGAATGAATTGTTTACTTGCATATTTCTGCATTCATGGGATTTGTGTCCATACCTTTTACAGTTAAAGCACTATCCGGAGAAGGATGAATTAATCTGATTCATTCTCTTTTTGCACTGATTAGCTTTGTTACCAAAGTGGTTGCAGCTGTGGCAGTATCCATTGAAAGATGGATATCTTTGAGCATTGGGCTGTCTTACCGGAGGTCTTCTAGGTCTATTCCTTGGATTTTCTGATCCAAAATTCTTTTGACTGGATCCGGAGCTTTCTCCTTTCTCATATCCCAAACCATACTTGTCATCTATCCTCTTTTGACTTCCAAGAAGAACTTCAAGTTGAGCAGAACTTATCTTGAATTTCTCTTTATATTCATTTGCTGTTTGAAGGTCTCTTTTGAGAGAGGCAATTTGATCCTCAAGTTTTTCTTCATTATCTTTGGCATCTTCAAGATCAGATTCAAGATGTCTGATAATCCTGTCCATCTGGTGGCATTCTTCTGATTTTTCTTTAAGAGATTGTCTTAGATTGTCTTTAGCTTTTTCTTTTTTCTTCAATCTCTTGAGTAAATTTTATAGTTCCTGATTCCATTTCATGTCTTAACATAATGACTTCTTTTAATAACTTTTCACATAACTTGGTTTGCTCAGTCAATTCTTCATTTGTATTGCTTTCTTCACTTTGTCTTGCAAATTGTTGGAGCAGCTCCTTTCTCTTTTTCATAGAGAGACTTAATTTGTCTTTTAATTCTCTCATGAATTCATCAGCCTGTTTGAGTCTTTCCTTTAATTCATTGACTTCAGAATTTGACTGTTCAAGATCCTCAAGGGCAGTCTTGAGTTGCTCCCTTAAACCATATGCATCCATTTGAACTCCGAGATCTTCCTCAAGCTGTTAGGCTCTATTAGGAGGAACTTAGCTCTGATACCAATTGTTGATAACTGAGAGGGGGGGGTGAATCAGTTATCCTAATTATTTCCCTTTTTGAACTTTATTGTTAATTAATGCAGCATTGAATCAAACACAAAAACATTGCCATGAAATAAGAAACACATGACACAGTATTTTTGACGTGGAAACCCTGTTAAGGGAGAAAACCACGGGGTGATTAACCCAAAAATTATTCTCTGTTAGAAGAATAGGAAATTACAAAAATGGCACTTGCCAATTAGGGCTCACTGCCCGAGCACACTGCTCACAAAGAGGCCCACTGCCTACAAGGAGACACACTGTCTACAAAGTGATAAGAATCACAGTCTTGAACTGATTGGAAGCATCTGCATATGCTGGAGTTCAGTTCCGGTTAGGCTCAGTACACTGATCTGCTGCACTTCATCTTTCCTCTGTTCTTTATTCTGCTATCCTTTCACATACCGGATCTTTCTTGCTACTTCTGCTCTGTTCTACACTTATTCGCATATACCTTCACACAATCACACACTTCACAACTAAATCCATCCTCTATATATATCCACACAAGTAATTTCATCACCTTTCTAGTCGGCATCCGGAATAGTCTAGTTTCTTACAAACTCTGTTCTGTCGACTGAATCCTTGCTCACCAAGCAATGCGGATCAAGCATATACTTGTAGATATCATTAATCATGTCGGCCAAACATGATTCATGCCTTCACAACCTTTATCATCAACAGTAACACATCCGGAAAGTAGTCTGATACTCTGTCAGTCAGTTCTTCCTCTGTTTTCACTGTCTCTCAGGAATCCGGTACTCAACTATTCATATCTTTTTCCTTGTCCATCATCGGAGGCTAAATCCTTGGAATATACCACTCAAGGTAGTCCTCTTGACTTCCCCAAATCCGCACTGCACCAAGACACTTCCTCTGAGAGATCCGGACCAATCTGTCGGACCTTGCCACATGCTCTGTTCTTGTTCACCGGACCACAACAATCTTTATTCTGACTTCCGGTAGAGACACACCATGACTTGCGGATATGTGGGATGACCTTTGTTGCCATCAATGACAACAACCATGAATCCATATAGTGTCTCTTGCCAACACTTTTATGGTTCCTCTCCTGATGATGATTCAGATCCTTTGGCTGACATTCACACTCCTAGTGTGAATGTTAATTCAGAGGAGAAGTTTGGTCATTTGAGCCTTGGTATTCTTGCCTCTTCATCGGTTCTTGAGACTTGTGCTAAACTTCCATCTTCTCCACCTCTTGTTTCTTCAGAGTTTGGTGCTTCAGTTCGGTAGGATACTTCTTGTCTTTCAGACAAAGCCTTGTGGGATGAGCATTTGACAAGTGTTTCAGATTTATTTTGTGAGTCCCATCTTGCAGATTTGGAGGACACATTTGAGGGGTTATCTCTCCTCTTCAATGATAGTCATAGCACAGTTGTTGTCCACCCTGCTTTGTCTTTGGAGATTGTTAATTTTCAGTTTCCACTAGATCCTGGATTGTCACTTCCATTAGTGAGGCCTAAGACTCCTAACTTGATTGTGGTATCATTTGGCATTCACATGGAGACACATGATCAGCTTTTAGAGACATCATATTTCATGAGACTTCCTTCCTCTTCTCTTGGTTTGGAGTTGGAGTTTCTTCATGCACCAGTGGATTGGTTTCTTCCCAAGGGAAGACATATTTTTTGCAGGTTTTGGATCCTCTTTGGTCTTCTTCTTCTAGCATTCACCATTGGCACAAGAGCTTCTTCATTATGGGGGGGACATCTTGTCTCATGCTTTCCCTCTTATTAAGGGGCTATTCATTGTATATATGTGATGGATGTTGTATTTGGTGGGTCTTGATTTTTCCATCATTCCATCATTTGTACATGTTGTGTATGCATTCTCACTTTTGGAGAGGAGTTTTTTCCCAGGAGGTTTTCTCCTTGACTCCACTTGAGACTTGTTTGCACATGGGTACCTAACATGGCCTAGTAGCCAGGACCCATCCATCATTTCATCTTGCATTAGTCAGCTACTCCCTAAGTTGCACTTAAGGGGGTGTCAGTGTGAATAAGGATATTTGCTATCTAGTTTCCTTATGTGAGGATAATTCAATATTATTTAACTATTTATTAGTTAAATAATATCCTCTTACATAATTCACACATGTTGACTTAGTGAGTTTTCTAGGAGTCTAGTTGTGTGATGAGTTGTTGATAGTTGAAGTGAGGTGTCTTATCCTCCACATGTGTAATTAGTTGGCAAATATCCCTATTCACACTAACATTGTTAAGATCAAGACAAAATAGTAAAACCTACGATACCCTCAAGAAATCTAAAACTAAGTGCAAATAAAACAAACAAAAAGTAGCAAGGAATGATTTCACCTAGTTTATTTGATTTCTTGGTTTCATTGTGGGTTGATCATCAGAGCATGCAACTACAATATAAAAGGCTGCCATGGATGCTCAAGATACTATGTGCCACAAATGAAGATAATTTTGACGCTAATTGATTGAGGACGATGAGAATGAGAGAGGAAGGGGGTATTTGTAGACAAGGAGGAAATATGATCAATGGTGGAGAAAGAAAGGAAGAATCAATGGATGAGGATGAATGAGAGATAAGAATAAACATGCACATGCCAAGTGTCCATAAAAAGGCACCTTATTTAGAAAGATTAGGTGGGTTGTTGATAAAGATAAGATTCCTTTTCAAAATAGAATGTTGTTTCTATTTTGAGAGTTAGGTGATGAGGATATTTGATTTTTTCTAATTTATTATTTAAATATTCCCACATTTTGATTTTTTGTTATTTTATGGATAAAGGGGCCCACTTGCACGATTTTAGAAGAAAATGATAGAAATAGAAGAGGATGAGATATAAATTAAATAAATATAAAATTTATTTAATTTATGTGCATGTTGGGAAATAAATAAAATATTTAATTTTATTTATTTATTGATGAAACGGAAATGGGAATGCACATAAAAATAAAGATAATTAATTAAATAAAAATAATTTATTTATTAATAGAGGAAAAACGTAATGATTAAATAATTAAAAATTATTTAACCATAGAAAGAAAGAAATGAAGATTAATTAAATAAATAAATTTAATTTAATTAATTAAGAGGAAAATGATTTTATTAATGATGAGTATGTCAGATAGAAATGGTGTGTATGATGCAGTATGAGTTTAATGCATAGATAATTAAATGGGTCAATTTTAGGTGTGTACATTTTGCCCCTCTTTGAGACAATGTCCATTAGGGCGTTGTTTCAAAGAAGATATGATATGTTGGATAAACAGGCTATGCTCCAGTGAAACTAGCGGATGATGCCCCCTCGAGAGGTAGACTAGGTTGACTAGGGAGAATGGGTTGACTTGTGACAAGAAAAGGCTAGAATAGGGCAAGAAGCAGAAGGAAAAGGTGCAGAAAGGTAAGGAAACCCTAGGTTTTAGGCCTATAAATAACACCTTATAGTGCAAATTCAATTCATTTGTTACATTTGCTTTTGTTGTTTGCTTTTTTATTTGGAGTGTTATTTGGAGCTTTGAAGATGCTGATTTCGCGTGATCATCATCGTACCGAGAGGGTGAGGACGTTTAGGCAAGCGGCAGGGGCACGAGCACCAGTAAGTACCAAAAAAAATTCCATTTGCGTATTTATTTTTGCCTAAGGCATCATTAATTGCCTTGTGTGACCAAATGCACATCAGCGCTCTACATGTTCATTTGAGCCTTGTTGTGTCACATTTGGCGTTCTAGTTGCAAATACACACGGGTTGGTTGCATTTGGTTATTGCATGCGCATCTACTCATCAACTAGGTTAGGCTTTAGTGTGCATGTGCCTTTAGCGCTTCAAGTTGCATTTGAGTGATAGTACATCATGTTTGGTAAAGCTGAGCACATATGAGCGACAATGAGTCACCTTTGGCTTTTCAAGTCACAATTGAGCGACAGCAAATCGCACTTGGCTTTCTAAGGTGCATATGGCAAAGGGAAAAGTTGCCTATGGTGAAACAAGTCGCATATGGTCAAATTAGGTCAATTTTTAGGGTTTTGACAAATTTTAGGTAAGAAACTTGTTGATGATCATTGTATCATTTCCTGCATGAGGCATTACTTCCATTACTATTGCAAGAGCCTCACCCCTCAGATTTATAGTTGGTACGATAGCTGGATGCTGACGAGCTCCTATTTCTTGAGATTATTAGCTTTGAGCATGTTGTATATGTGGAGCCCATTCGTGCTCATATGGCATTGATGATATCACTGGTCAAGAGATGGTACAATGAACACAGCTCATTCTTGCTTCCCACAAGCGAGGCAATTGTAACACTAGAGGATTATATCGCATTCTCTGGATTCGAATTTGTGGAAATCAGGTTGATTATGATCCAGACAATGGACCTGATGCTTTTCAGAGACTATTTGGCACACCTGACATCAAAGAGGAGGATCATGAGATCCCCATGCGACGAATGCAAGAGTTGTGCGATCGATCGCAGAGAGTAGTTGTGGCTATCATCAGATTTCTTGTGCTGGACCGACAAGCTCTGGGCTTTCCTACTAGATGGGGTACTGTGATGGAGAGCATGTTCATGTACAACACTAGATATCCATGCGCTCCTTGTGTTTTGAGACAGTTGTACCATTATTTACATGATTGCACATTTATGTTTGGATCTAGCATGTCGGTTGGGGTTACAGTTTTACACGTATGGGCATTCGAGCACATCACAGTTATGAGGCCTATTGGATTGAGGCAGAGATTACCTGGACAGCCCTATGCACATATATATGGAGGTGTGCCTAGCTATAGGTAGTTGAGAGCCACAGTTTATTGGAGGCAAAAGTTAGATGAGCTTAATCAATTCACATGGCGGCCATGGAGGAGCTACGAGGCCTGGACAGAGGATGCAGAGGAGCTAGTATATGCTCGACAGGCACAATATTTATTTGGTCGTGGTATCTACATTATTGAGAGGTATTTGCCTGAGAGGGTGCTTCGATAGTTTGGTGTTGCACAACCCCTACCAATTGGTGATGCTATCTTTGGTCATACATGCAGAGGGGTTTCAAACTGGGGCCCAGAGGTAGTTGTGGACATAGCCCTAGCTAAGGTGGAGGGATTACAACCGATGATGTGGGGATGGGATTAGGGGCCAGTAGATCCGGGGATGTTTCCCAATTATGATGTATATTGGGAGATAGCTAGGCTAGTTCAACTTTCTGTACCAGGAGAGGTTGGGGAGGTAGCAGTGCATGTGCCGTAGAGAGGAGGAGATAGGGCACAGAGGAGAGCCCCATGGGTGTAGGTGATAGCTTATCCAATGGCAGCAGTGGGGCCCTTAAGGGTAGTAGTTGGACAGGGTCAAGGTGGAGGGCAGGTCCCTTGACTTGTGAGGATGCCACCTCAGCCACAGCAGGTAGGGGATGATGGAGATGCTACCGTGAGACAGATGAGGCAGAGATTATAGGGGGGGATCAACAAGAGGATACGGGTCCAGTACTGGTTGAGGAGGATGGAGGTGGATTGACACAAGGTAGTTGTAGCTATGAGACAGGCTCAGGGGCAGGCTCAGGGGCAGAGATTACCATGACAGCCCTATGCACATATATATGGAGGTGTGCCTATAGGCAGTTGAGAGCCACAGTTTATTGGAGACGATGGTTAGATGAGCTTGATCAGTTCACATGGTAGCCATGGAGGAGCTGCGAGGCCTAGACAAAGGATGCAGAGGAGCTAGTATATGCTCGACAGGCAAAATATTTATTTGGTCGTGGTATCTACATTATTGAGAGATATTTGCCTGAGAGGGTGCTTCGGCAGTTTGGTGTTGCACAACCCCTACCAGTTGGCGATGCTATCTTTGGTCGTACACGCAGAGAGGTTTCAAACTGGGGCCCAGAGGTAGTTGTGGATGTAGCCCTAGCTAAGGTGGAGGGATTACAGCTGATGATGTGGGGATGGGATTAGGGGCCAGTAGATCCAGGGATGTTTCCCAATTATGATGTATGTTGGACGGTAGCTAGGCCAGTTCAACTTTCTGTACCAGGAGAGGTTGGGGAGGTAGCGGTGCATGTACCGTGGAGAGGAGGAGATAGGGCATAGAGGAGAGCCCCGCAGGTGCAGGTGATAGCTTCTCCAATGGCAGTAGTGGGACCCTTAAGGGCAGCAGTTGGATAGGGTCAAGGTCAAGGGCAGGTCCCTTGACTTGTGAGGATGACACCTCAGCCACAGCAGGCAGGGGGTGATGGAGATGCTGCCGTGAGACAGATGAGGCAGAGATTAAAGGGGGAGATCAACAAGAGGATACAGGTCCAATACCAGTTGAGGAGGATGGAGGTGGATCGACACAAGGTAGTTGTAGCTATGAGACAAGCTCAGGGGCAGGCCCAGGCTTACCAGGGACAGGTTGCCCAGCTTCAGGCCCAGGTACAGACATTATAGGGGTAGTTATAAGCTATGCAGGATTAGGTTGCATAGGTACGGGTTCAGGTTGTACCAGATGATGTTACCATTGCCAAGCTTACAGCAGAGAGGGATGCAGTGTTGCAGAGAGCACAGAGGGCCATAGCAGAGAGAGATGCAACCACAACTGCTCTTGGGACAGATTAGACAGGTTTATATTTGGCACAAGAGCTCGCCCAAGTACAGGGAGAACTCAATGCGACCCAGAGGGAGGCAGAGTATTAAAGAGGGTTGTACTATGGTGCAGTGCCGACAGAGCAGTACTAGTCGAGCTACAAGAGCCGATCAAGGGCTTCTATGTCAAGGAGGACAGGGGGGTCTCGATCAGTTGCCTCAGTGATGGGTCCACCTTAGCAAAGAGGTGCAAGGGGATCAAGTGGAGCAGGTGGAGACCAAGGAGAGGCTTCATCGGGGAGTTCTCTTCTGAGACACCAAGGATAGCCTACTATGTATACTATTGTATCACTTTTGAGGCCTGAGAGCCTGTTGTATATATTTTTAAGGGCTCTTGGATAGCCATGTTGTGCATTTATTTTGTATATAGACACTTGTATATTGACCCATGGTTTATATATATACATGATCCTACACATTGATGTGATATATTGTCTATGATTATGGATGCACTTGTGATATGGATATGCATTTATTTTTGTATTTTCTTATGTTTTTATGAGATGCACATGATGTGGTTATGAGATGCATATGCTCTAGATATTTTATGATGAGATGCTCTATGTATGGTTATATGTTTATGATTATTGCACAATACTTGTAATGATGATATTGTTAGAATTTAATCTTTACTTAGTGAAGATTATAATTTATTTGTAATTTATTATTTGGTGTATTATCCCCACACGTCAGATAATAGAGGAAACATGTGGCACACACCTTATGCAAGACGACATATGGGAGTAACGGATAACTCCATTACTCACCTCTATTTAAGAGGTGTCTCCTCCTTTCTTTGATGTATTCCTCATCATGGATATCTTCTTCCTCACTCTTCTTTTCTTCTCATTTCACTCATTCAGAAGCTTCTCACTCTCTCTGTAATCTTTTTCAGGCTTCATGCCATTTGCATAACATAGGAGATTTTTCTTTGTTTTTCCCTCTTCACAATCTTGGTCTCCATTGGTGCATTGTGGTATCTTTCTCTTATCATTGATTTATTTACTTTGCATGTTTGATTAGTAGATTGTTGATCCTTTACTCTTCTTTGCATGGTATCAGAGCTACACTACTAATCACTCTGTGTGAAGTTGAAGGCTCTGCCATTTTTTGAAGCGGCTACACCTTGGAGACCTGTTGTAGGAACCTGAGAGAAGAGAAGATTCTCTCTACAAGAAAAATATTTACAATCGTTGGATTTTTTTTCCTAGATTTTTTGTATGCTTCTAAAGCATTCCTAATTTTTTACAAAAATTTTGATATAGTTTGTAAAAATTTTATAAGATCTCTGCAAAAAAAAATTCTCTTATAAAATTTTTTAGTTTTTTTCATACTACAATCCTTTTATAAAAAAAAATTTATATATATTTTACATTATAAATCAATTTAAAAATTAAAAAATTAAAAATTTTGCAAATTTTTAAAAAATTCTACATTATTTTACAAATTATATTTTAAAATTTTCAAAGTTTAAAATAAAAATATAAATTCTTTTTTACAAATTAAATCTATTTCAAAATTATAAACAATTTTCTTTTTTTTTTAAATTAAACAAATTCTTTTAAGAAATTTTACAATTTTTTTAGGGCTTCATTGGCCCTAAAGGCCTCTGCCCTTTTTTTTGCATTTTTTTTAAAAAAAATTAAAATTTATAAAATACTAAATAAAAATTTATTTATAAAACTTTAATAACAAATCTTTTGTTTAAAGGCCAAAGGCCTGCCGGGGAAGTTACCCTAGCCCGTGAGCAACTGCCGCTCAGCAGCTTTCTAAACCTTCCGCCCTCCATTTTTCCTCCTTTGCTCGCTCAAACTCTGCATTCTTTAACACCAAAAAAAACTTTCATTGCATTAAAAAAAAAACTGTCTCCTTCGTTCTTTCCTATATATTTATGATGTTTTTTTAACTTTTCTTAAGTTTCTTATAATGTTTTTTTTAACTTTTCTTAAGTTTCTATTTAGATTTCTAACTTAAGGTTTTAATTAGTGAGTGTTTTTTATAATCTTTATTAATATAATTAAATAATTTTTAAATTTATCAATTTTTTTTTGGGTAAGAAGCAATTAGATAATTAAGTTTTTTTTAAATGTGATTTTTTTAGGGGCTTTATTTAAAAAAACAAGGTTTTATTTTTCAAATTTTAGTAATATTTAGTTTGTTTTTTAAATTTTTTTTTAATTATTGTTTTTAGTAACTTTTAATTTTTTTTAAATATTATATGCAAAAAATTGTGCCTTTCTAATATAGCTTTTTAATATAGTTTTTTTTACTTTATTTTTTTTAATTTAAATTTCATATGCATTATTAAAGTTCTTTTTAAATAATTTTTTGCATATAAAAATTTCTCTAGGCAATTTTTTGCCTTTTCTTCTCATAATTAGAATAATTTTTCAAAACATTTGCATCTAATTAGGTCTTTTTTTCAAAAAATTTGCCTTTTGTCTATGTAATTAGACATTTCTTCATAACAATTTCTTTTGCCTTTTATTATGGAAATTAGGCATTTCTTACAAAAAAAATACCTTTTCTTTCCACATTTTTTCAAAATGTTGGTTTTTAATATAATTACACATTTACTTTATTATTGGACTTGATCAACCCAATAATTATGTACTTGTTCCATTCAATTTAAGGGATATTCATGTAGTCGCGAATGCATGAATATCACTTTGGAATATTCTTCTCATCTTTTTTTTTAACAATTCCTATGTATCTCCAAGAACTTTCTATCACCATTGGTGCCTAATTGAAGTGCCCGACCACGAACACCTTGAAAGACAACACATCTATGCAAGAAAAGAAGAATAATTTTTTTTTTATTAAGATAACAAGTGAGGTTTAGCAGATCAATACACATCATTAAGTAACAACTTATCTCCCAAGGTGCCATGGTTGCATTACTAGACAAATAATCAACATCATTTACATGCATTGCTAACTAACATCGACAGATCATTCTAACTCTATTACATTATTGATTATACATAAACATCTCCATTTCGTGACATCAATTAGATAATCAACTTTGATCAAGATTACATGCACCTATTCAAGTCCATACATATGAGTACATCATTGTGTAATTTACATCATCACTATTCTGATTATATTTGAATACATACAATCTGAATCAATTGATACACCGGCAAGAACATGAGCATAATAAGGGTCTTCATAAACAGGTACAAGATTTGATGTATAAAGCATGAGGAACATTTCCCTTTGCTTACGAACAATGGCTAGGGAAAAAAACCAATGGAATAAGCTCTTCCACTCGACCATGTGGAACCCTGAGGTCCACCCCCCGAGCTAGGAGTTAACATAAGGTTCCCATGATAACAACAGTCAGGTAGACAGTGGACTAAAGACAACACATGACTCCAACATCACAAGATAATATCACAACAACATAATAGTACTTCCAGAGGCAACACTTAACAACTGGGGAGAGTACAACTGGGGACTGCTAGACTACAGTAAGGAGAGTGGCATCGCATGGTCCTAGCATGGGTTACCCAAGCTATCTATCACCAAAAGCCGGCCCCCATCTATGGTTGCCCTGGCAGCCTCTCTAGGCACCGGCCCCATAGGGTGACACATGTGGAATCAACATTCCTTTCATGAGGACAAGGAAGTTGATTTTGCCAACCACGGCCTTCTCATCTCATCCTTAGCCTGAACGAGTGCTACAGGCATGAGTGAGGCATCCAATTATCTTGTTAGTGTGAAAACTACCCAACCCCTAGATTAATTATTAGGTTATCACTTGATTACACACTCCCAATGGGTTTCCCTGGCGACCACTTTGGGTACCGGCCCCACATTGGAAGCCACTCCCCTATCTATACCTAGGAAACCCCATTCAACAACCATGCACAACACATCATGACAATAGACTTTGCATACTCATTGCAAGGCATTAACCCTCTTGCAATCTATGGCATAATCACCAGGACATACTCTCAAAACATCATCCATGACCTCCAGATGAAGTAATACAGGAGACAATTCCTCTTTACAGATGACAAAGTGACCCCATGGTCTTATTCAACACGATATCTTATAACATACTCAAAACAAGTAAATAATAGCAACAACCATGAAAGACTTAATTATCACACCATGAGGTGTTCATAACTTACCATGTACATGAGGACAATCGTTATACCCTATGCCTCTGGGACTAATCACTTAGGTAGATGTAACAACATAGGGGTCATGATGACATATCTGATTCACTTTCCATAATTCAAGTTTCTTGACCCTATCATATGAACAAATAGTACTCAACATGAAGTCATTCGAAACAACAGTTTATGTTTATCACAAACACTAGTAGACTATATTAGGTTTCAGATAATAATGTCTATTAAATAATCCAACATTATCAAATTCGCACAAAGCTTGAAATAAGATTATTGGCCATATATATATACATATCTATTCAGTTACATTCTGTAAGACATAGCACAATATAGCTATACTTCTTGTAATGGAATATTTAAATTTCTCCTAGTGTAAACTTGTTTTCCAGTTGAGGGCTCCTTAATTTTGACTTAGATTTAATTGAATTATGAGGGTAAAGCTATAATTACCTATCTGAGTGTATAGCTATAAAACTATAATATAGGTAATTTGGGTAAATAACTACGGCGGATTAAATCCCAACCCTAAAATTACTAATAGCATTATTCTATATTTGATTTGCAAAGACACTATTATTTTAATATTTAAACATTATTTATAAAAACCATTATTTAGTTGATTCACAAAGGCACAAATATCATTTACCTACCCAAGGTTAAATCAAATAATTGCAATATGATTCCGTATTCAAGTCTTTCGGAGGTTCCTATTTATTTGCAACCAAAATAAACCCCTAAACTAGTAATAACCCAATTAACTTAAGAGTGAAAGAACACTTTTTTATTTTATTTAATTACCTCTTCACTGACAACGATTGCAATTACCTAAAAAAAAATTTCTAATAAATCATTTTAAGGGAAGAGTGATAGATTTCAATATCTCATTAAATTCATTTATCTACTCTACTATTCCACATACTGAGTTCCATTTATTTCAATCTAATTTACCATTAAAAATAATAATAATAATGTCACCAATCACTTGACAACAATTATTGTTTTTTCATCCGAGGCCATTAAATAATTTACATTAAACTTCCGTTAACAAATCTACTATAGTTAAATAATCAAATTAACAGAATTATGAAATTGTGTCCAAATAATACGATTTATAACAACCGTATTTTATGACGGATTAAAAATCTATTAATTTAAATCACGTGACCTTCACTAATTAACCATTCAAATTCATTCATATGGACGATCTATATAACACCTTACCACAACTAATAATTAAATACTAAAGCCTACCTAATAACTATACTAACAATAGTACTCTAATGTGAGTATCCATCACCAAATTCCTAATTATGGAATATTGAGGAACCTTAACTAAAATTATTATAGGAAACCCTAAAGTTAATCATAGACATCCACTTACTCATCAAAATCTCAGAGTAATATGAAGAGCAGCAGTTGAGGAATGTGACGAGTGCAGGATATGTACACAATGGGTTTGGAGAACGTCCCACTACTAAAGATCGGTGCCCTGGGAAATACAGATGCAAGGTCTACATCAAAAAAATGGTTTGTTTTGCAGGCACATCTGGAAGTATTGTGCTACCAATTCTATTTCTGGAGCTATGGTTTTGCGTTCTACTTTGGTGTGGCTACATACCATTGGTTAGATGCTGCATTGATTTTTAGAGTTTGTGCATCATTCAAAAGGAGGCACCTTTTTTTGTTTGGAGAACTTGCGCACTTCTATTTGTCTAGAGAGCTGCGCATTGTTCTTTGGAGTGACTCTCTATTCCTTACAGCTGCGTTAGATTTATATAATGCTTTGCACAACATTTAAATGGAGATGTCACCTTTTCAATCACATGAGTTCACTCTAAACTGCCAACAGATTCCTTTTACCATAACGTGAATTTTATTCATTGGCTAATGTGTGAAAAGGCATGATCTGCAACTTCCCTGAATGGAATTTTAAAAATGGATTGTGGAAATTGGACTACATGTACCAAGGTAAGAGAAGTCCCGAAAACCTATAAAAAGGTAAATGATCGAGAAGTGAGGGTGTGGGAAGTAGGGAAAGGGATGCCGACAAAGGAAATTCCAAAATCCCATCTAAGAAAGGGGGATATTAAACATTCATGGCAAAATGTAGGCATATGAGGTTTAATCTTCAACCCTCATTATTTTGATGTAGGCATATGAGGTTTAATATCCACATTATGTACTGATTATGGGATATTGACGAATGGATTTGTTCAAACCCTACAACAATGATTCCAGCTGTGCACTACTGAACTATAAAAAAAAAGAACTTTAGAAACTTCAACTAGAGGTGAATCTTTAGATATTTAATGGTGCTCCTTTCGGCTCACCTCAAATCATGCAATCTGGAAGCTATGGGCAGTACGAATGGGCTGGGAAGATAATACTAGATGTATTTCAGTGATCCAACTTTATCAAATCATATACCTAACCTATGAGGCAAACTCAAACTCATGCCAAGCGAATTTTCAACAACAGGTAATATGTCAGATATATATATGTATTGGTTTATTTATCAGCACATTGTTGAGATACAGGTCCACTCTTTCATTAAAAGCAAAATACAAGGAAACCGAAAAGGCTGCATTGAAAAATTAATTGAAAGAACTCAAGGAACATAGAGTTAAACTCGGAAATTTTAAAGGAACCTAATTTTATTCTTGACAGATCGATGATTCAATGTTGCTTCCACCTCCAATCCTCCCGCTTCAGCCTCCTACCAAAATCCCCCAGACTAGGCTTCAACTCTCGGATAAATGCAGGGGACATCCTGACATCCCACTTTCTCAAAATCCAGAATGGACTCCTTGGGTAAATGCAGAGACATTCCTTCCTTTCCCCCACAACCCACTCTCTCGTGGGGTGCAAAATTAATTCTTCGAGACTCCCACTTCCTCAATTTTATAAATGACGTCACCTGATATAAATTTGCATATCCCTAAATATGACAACCCTAATTTTTTTAAAACCTAAAAATGTTATCGTTATTAATCAGAAACTGATTATGTTCGTTAATGTTCCTAAATAATCATAGAAATAGTAATAGTAATAGTGATGGCAATAACAAACCCATATGTCATTGGATAATAATTATTTTTATCCAAAGAGAAGCAATTTTATTAATTCTTGACCTAATTAATTTCTTTTTATGTAACAAATATCTATTCAATAAAGAACTAGATAATCTCATCATCATGATCCGCTTATAAATTTGATAGATTTGGTCAGATCTCTCCCTCCAACATATGGTCATTTTTCCCGTAACAATTTCATTTTACCATTAAAATATCCGTAACCCAAATTTACCGCACAATTACTTTAGCTTGGATTTATTTTATCAACATTATCGATGTTTATTCCCTTCACATATGCATTTTATTTTTTGTTTAATTTAATCCGCTACAAATTGCAATTTAATATTTCGTTAAATCATTTATCTAGTTTAATTTATTTATTTACCAATTCCAGTAAAATTTACCAATTACCACACAATTAAATCTTTTTTTACAAATCACAACACATAATTCCCATAGCACCTGTTTATTTCACATTAGCTTAATTTTCACCTTATTAATGAAATACCAACATGCATAAATTGAAACTAGAATTGGATATGCCCTAATTTACAAGGTGATACTTGACCCAAGAGAAGCCACAGGACATAACGACAAATGACGACAACAGTCCCACTGACGGTGACGACATGGTACAACACTGACAGCTCATCCTCCTTGAGGATGTTGACTAATTAGGGGAACCTCATGTCAACTCCAATCCATGATTCCATTGGCTAGGGCATGCTCAGACCTGGTAATTCAGGTGGAGTCGATGCCCGGTACCTACATCCTGCAATGAACAACAAGGTTGCACATATATACATATATAAATATGTCATCATAAACATAATGAACGGAAGTCACAGCGTGGCAAGGTACTCAGACACGAGTAATGCAACACTGTTCCGTTCAAGTAACACATCATTAAATAACTACATCCAATACCAGTCATACATCACAATCATGATCGAACAACACATTAAACATAAAATAACACTAATCTATAATCATGTCTCTCAAACTGTGAAGGCACAAAGTACAAGTAATCAAGCATCATCCTAACATAGATCCATAATTAGCTCGCATGATAACCAAGTGTCCATCAAGATCAAGGAGAACATAAACCATAACATAGAAATCAAAATATCTCGAAACTGTAAACATGCACTATAGGACTATCATTTATACTAGGACTGTCATAGGAATCATGAAAATAACATCTATCCCAAGCAAAAGCGAGGGGCATTACACTAATTATCATTCTGATTTATCAAATTATCATTCTCTCTACTTAAGTCTTGATTTATCTCAATATTTAAAACAATCTAGAGTTTCCTTCTCAACTTCGATTATGTTATTTTGATAAAGGGAATATGATATTTTATTGTGCCTCATTAATATGATATTGTGCCATATTGGTAAATTTGCCTTCTTATGGATTTAATCCATTTATATCTTTTTGAAAAATTAAAAGTTCATTAGAGCATTTGCCTTCTTGGTGGATTTATTCCATCTATATATTTTGCAAAGTAAATGACTTATCAAGTCTCAATGGAGCCTTTAAATATTTAATGTGTAAGACGCATTTGCAATAATGTTGCATAGGGAGCCTTATCTATAATGATTTATGTATTTTATCAAGTCTCATTGAAGAACTTTCTATCACCATTGGTGCCTAATTATCATTCTGATTTATCAAATTATCATTCTCTCTACTTAAGTCTTAATTTATCTCAATATTTAAAACAATCTAGAGTTTCCTTCTCAACTTCGATTATGTTATTTTGATAAAGGGAATCTGATATTTTATTGTGCCTCATTAATATGATATTGTGCCATATTGGTAAATTTGCCTTCTTATGGATTTAATCCATTTATATTTTTTTGAAAAATTAAAGGTTCATTAGAGCATTTGCCTTCTTGGTGGATTTATTCCATCTATATATTTTCCAAAGTAAATGACTTATCAAGTCTCAATGGAGCCTTTAAATATTTTATGCGCAAGACACATTTGCAATAATGTTGCATAGGGAGCCTTATCTATAATGAATTATATATTTTATCAAGTCTCATTGAAGAACTTGGTGCCTAATTATCATTCTGATTTATCAAATTATCATTCTCTCTACTTAAGTCTTAATTTATCTCAATATTTAAAACAATCTAGAGTTTCCTTCTCAACTTCAATTATGTTATTTTGATAAAGGGAATCTGATATTTTATTGTGCTTCATTAATATGATATTGTGCCATATTGGTAAATTTGCCTTCTTATGGATTTAATCCATTTATATTTTTTTGAAAAATTAAAAGTTCATTAGAGCATTTGCCTTCTTGGTGGATTTATTCCATCTATATATTTTGCAAAGTAAATGACTTATCAAGTCTCAATGGAGCCTTTAAATATTTTATGCGCAAGACGCATTTGCAATAATGTTGCATAGGGAGCCTTATCTATAATGAATTATATATTTTATCAAGTCTCATTGGAGTTTTTTTTGGGCCCCATGGAAAATACTTCCATCCACTTTGATGGTATACACTTACATTTTTATGATGAACCGATCATTGGGGATCAAGTTCTTAAAATTCTATTGAAGGCAATATGGTTTTTATACCATTTTTTGAACTATTTTCAAAGTCCTTTGATATTTTATGAAGGCATTATGGTTTTTTAAAACCATCTATAGGACTATTTTTCAAAGTCCTTAATATTGAAACTTAAAATGAAGGCACTATGATCTTTAGGACTAATTTCTAAATTCCATTATTATTAAACTTGATATAAGTTCCCTTTACAATTCAATAAATGATGTAGTGAGAAGAAACCTAGAACTATTATTGCTATGTCTATATATTGACATTTTATACTTTGTGCTACAACTTTTCTTAGCACTCTTACTCAAGACTTAAGGTTATTTTAGCTATGCTAACTTTTGCCTTATTAGCTTTATGACTTAAATTTGGATTCATTTGATCCACAAACTTTTATTATGCAATATGCAATTTGTATCTCTTTATATGATTATACTAATTCAGATTTAGGAGATGATCCCAATAATGGGAAATCCATTTTTTGGTTATGGTTTCTTTGATGAAATAGGTCCAATATCTACCTTGGCAACACAAGAACCATCAATCCACTTCTCTTGGCTCTAAAGGAGCTCTCTATTTAGATTGTTCAAAGGCATCTATACAAGCACTTTGGTTCACAAAGGCATCTATATAATTATTCTCAAGACCACTTGAAGACTTGCCTCTATCTCAAACTAGATTGTTCACTCTTCTTCAAGCTTCTTTCTCAAATTCTTTATTCTTATTCATTGTAAAGGCTTTTATGCCATTCATGTAACATGTTGTAATCATCCTTTGATGGATTTATGGTAAATCTCCCCAAGTAAAGCTTAAGGGAGTGTGTTAATTAATCTTTACTTAGTGAAGATTATAATTTATTTGTAATTTATTATTTGGTGTATTATCCCCACACATGTCAGATAATTCACCTCTTTTATTCCTCCTGTAGGAATAATCTATTTTTTGTAGATTCCTCCTTAAGAGGAAACATGTGCACACACCTTATGCAAGATGACATATGGGAGTTACAAATAACTCCATTACTCACCTCTATTTAAGAGGTGTCTCCTCCTCTCTTTGATGTATTCCTCATCACGGATATCTTCTTTCACTCTTCTTTTCTTCTCATTTCACTCATTGAGAAGCTTCTCACTCTATCTGTAATTTCTTTTAGGCTTCATGCCATTGGCATAACACAGGGGGTTTTTCTTTGTTTTTCCCCCTTCACAATCTTGGTCTCCATTGGTGCATTGTGGTATCCTTCTCTTATCATTGATTTATTTACTTTGCATGTTTGATTAGTAGATTGTTGATCCTTTACTCTTCTTTATAGATATGCTTTATGGATGCATTAATGGTTATATGATAGATGCTAGATGCTATGGATAAATGATTTATGATGATGAACTTCCTATATGGTAATGATTTTAATATGTCTGACACACTTGTGTTGCAAGAAAAGGAAGAATGTTAATGAAGAATGAGAAGATGTTAATGATGAAGATCAAAGATGATGATGATGATGATGATGAGAACAACTTTAATAGTTGCATACTGTATTCAAGGTTTACAATCCTTATTTTTGATGTAGCATGTGGATATTATGCACCAAGGTATGGAAGACCAAGGTGTCGTGTATCCAATGCACAACAGGCTAATACAACCTTGTCAAGGTACAAGATATGAATATTAGCCGCTTCGAGATGGACTTTAACTCTACAAGCAACTATTTGAAATTAATTTCCACTAAACATAATGAACCTTGTTGGTTATATGTATGGGAATTAGTCTTATCATAGAATAGCCTTAGTGCATAAGAGATTGTTTAGCTTCTCAAATGCAAAAGGTATTGATATGCAAGATGCTAATCCCAACACTTACAAGATACCATTAGGTCTAGTAGGAGAATAAGATTATCCCACAAACACAACATACGAAAGAAAATGACCATGCTCCAGTCCAAACTTCATCGCAACATACCAAGATATGAAAGATCAAGGCAGTCTTGATTAGGTATTAGAAGGGAAAAAAGATAAATAAAAAAAGATAGAACAAAAAACACATCCATCATGTTCTCTTGCCAAATTTAAGGTGCTCTTAGATGGATTTGGATAGCACCTTGTTGAAAGGAAAGATATATCCTATTGAAGGCTAAGATTGTTGTTAGGTTGACATAGAAAATGTTAGCTTAAGACATGTGGACAAATGACTTGGTTTACCTCTGATTTGAACAAGCACTTGAGCTATCAAAATATGCACAATTTGTTTTTCTTGAATTAGTCAAAGAGAAGAAGATGGAATAAAGAGAATATGATAGGGGGATGGAAGAATGAATTGTTGGTACTTGCAGACTAGATACTTCCTTTGTATTCCAAACTACATACATACCCATATCCAGGGGATCAAAGCACCACACGATGATGATGAGACATGATGAATATGTAGTTCTGGGTGTTTATTGATGATGTGGGAGATAGATGATGGAAGAAGAAAGTGATGAATGAAGAGAAAGAAGATCAGATGAAAGATGGAAGAGAAGAGGAGGCTTATCATCTTGTGCCTGAATAGGTATTTCCTTCATACACCAGACTGCCTACATACCCTGTATCCACGGGATCAAGGCATTTAACAATAAAGATGATATGTAGTTCTTGTTGGTTTTGATGGGATGATGAAAGATGATGGGGGTTAGGATTGATTTGATTTGATGTGATTTGATCCAGTGATGATTGAATTGGATTAGATTGATATGAATGCATATGATGAAGTGATGTGATGGTTTGACTTTATTGCCTGTACTTTTTCTATTGGCTATTTGATGTTTTTGTATATTTTTTAGGACATTTTCTAATTTTTATGGATTTTTTCAGGTCTTTTTCTAATTTTTATGGACTTTTTTTAGTTTTTATGTATTTTTTCAGGACTTTTTCTAATTTTTATGGATTTTTTCAGGACATTTATACGATTGACCATGATGCCTTAAAGCGTCCACCTGACGTCAAAGTATAAGCAAGTGCCCCTAGTGTGGGAAGAATTTATTGCGGATAGGCAAATGGAAATCTTTTTATAGGATTTGATGGCTAGGAATGACTTAGTTAAAGATATGTGATATACACAAATGATATGTCAACTTTGACAAGTTCCAAGCCATGATAGTAGTAAGGTACTAGGATGATAAAAGGGATGAACAACTTAGCCATGGATGGATGAGGTTGTCAGAGGATGGATGAAGTGACACAACGCCATGGGGATTAAACAAATAGCGAAGTGGATGGTGAGAGTTGGCTCTACCATAGTGCCTGTTTGCCAGGTTTTTACTATGGTACTTATCCAAGTTGCTTGTTTACCAAGTTTTCACCATTGGATGCTAACCCAAAGTGCCACCGAAGTGGTTTTCACTATTGGATTGATTTTTTCTTCTCTTTTTTTGTACATTTTTATGATTTTTTTATTTTTTTGTGCTTTTTCCAAAGAAAAGCTATTTATAAAAGATCATGGATAGAATTTTTTGAGATGAACACTATTGATCGATTCATCTAGGGAAACACCATCAGTGGTAGCCAAAGCATAGGCTTTAGAGACGTAGATAGATGTGATCACAAAGGGGCCGAGCCTATTGGGCTCAAACTTGCCTTATTTTTCTCTACTGATTCTTCTGATTCTCTTTCTATACCAGGTCACCAACTTGGAACCTTCTTTCTTTGATTTTCTTATTATAGCTTCGACAGAGATGATTTTGATACACTTGCAAATGGTTGAGAGCCGTAATTCACCTTTCATCCAATAGTTCCAATTCATTTAGCCTAGATTTTCTGTACTCTTCATTCGATATGATGTGCTGAAGTGATACACACAACGAAGGGATTTCGACCTCAATAGGAAGTATGGCATCGGTACCGTAGACCAAGGCATATGGAATTGTACCAGTGGGCATTTGGATGCTTATATGGTAAGCCCATAAGGCAGGATTCAATTGAAGATGTCAATCTCGGCTAGCTTCATTGACCGTTTTCTTCAGGATTTTTATAATGGTCTTATTTGAGGCCTCAACTTGGCCATTGCTTTGAGGTTAATAGGGCATAGAAAATCTATGCTGGATGTGAAACTTTTGACATAATTCATGAACTTCCTGGTTTTTGAAGGGACACCCATTATCAGTTACAATGGTCTAAGGGATACCATATCGACAAATAATAAAATGCAATATGAACTTGGAGATTTGTTTCCCAGTGATATATTTCATAGGGATTTGTTGTTCTCAAAATCAACTACGCTCATTTTGTAGACAACCCCTACGAAACTTGTATGTTTCGTAATCTACACTCTAAGTTTACAAATCAAGATGAGATTCTCTTGGTCTCGTGTGAAGTCATTTGACATCCTAAACTAGTTTACGACATTTCCTGGAATCGATTCCTTGATATTTGCACAAATCAGTTAAGTCGTAAACTAATCGAAATGTCAATTTTGGTCATTTTCCAGGTGTTAGTAAATTTTTGAGTCTTCACATGTAAAGTTGGCCAAATTCGCTGCTATTACATATCTTTTTGTTCACTTATGCAGTGTCGGTAGAAATTGCTGACTTGACATATCTTTTTGGTTTACTATGTAATGGTGGCACTTTTTACCGCTTTTACATAGTTTTCTTTTTCCATATGTCTGAGCGGTAATTTTTGCCGTCGTTGCATGTTTTCTCAAAAAAAGGTTGTTACATCCATTGTCAGTGGATTTAACCACTTTTGCATTTTTGTAAAGCATGTGTGAGGTCGGCCGAAATTGCCACCCTAGCAAGATCTCCGAGATCTTAAACTTTGAGTGCCATTAATGGCCACTCATGCCAAACATTAAAGGCTTGATTTCAAGATTTTAAATATGTCTTTTCGATGGTTTCTTTTGTCATTTCATTTTCTTACTTCCTAGCTGGTCACTGGACTCCCCTCGCATTGTTCGATTGCGTCGTTCTAAGATTCTATCGAATTCATCATCGTCAAACTTAGGGTTTCCTCCCTTTGAACAGGTAAGCCTTTTAACCACTTTCATTTTCTTTTTTAGGGTTTTTGTTAGTATAATTGTTTGAATGGCTTTATTTGTTTGATTTTGTTATAAACCTCTATCGAATGTTGTTTTCCTGTTGTTATGGTCATCTTTGTTTTAATCTTGGTTCATTTTTTGCGTCAAATATGTCTTCAAATAGATCGATCTTTGTGCCCTAAGTCTTATACCAATATGGGTTGTCGGCGGTTTTGCCAATCAAGAATCAAAACCAATTCACACTTCATAGCCCCTGTATGTATTACAGCATCAGCTGTATTAGCTGCGTTAACATGTTTCTTCTTGTGGATTGAGTTAAATGCACAATCGGTGAATTGTGCCACTTAAACCTTTCAATACTTATCAAAATATTAGGTGTATGGGTGGAGAAATTCGACGCCCTTACATGAAAACCTTGTAACTTCTACTATGTGCAATGTCGGCATTTACTGCCGCTCAAACACCAAACTTGAATTTCCTACTTACCTACAGTGTCGGCAAAATCTGCCGCCCCTACGCAACCTTGTAAATCTTACCTCACATGCGGTAGCGGCAATATTAGCCACTTTAACATCAAACTTTGCAAAATCCCTTGTTACCTGCAATAGCGGCAAATTTAATCACTCCAACATATATCTCATTTCCTAGCATATGTAGTAGCGGTGAATTTTACCACCGATGCAAGTACAAAAAATCCCTCATATGCAAGGGTGGCAAATTTTGCTGCCCATGCAAACACTCTCCCAAATCTTCCTAACTCTGGGAAATTTTTAGTTTTGATTTTCCAAGCCTGCTTTCCTCTGATTTTTGGCCTACTCACACTATAGCCCTTTCAAGCGCATTTCCATAGTCGTGATCGTCAACATGCAATTTTCCCAGATTGCTAGTATTTCCCCTAATTGCATGATCATGATTTTTGTTGCAGTTTCTTTTGTGGATCTTCATTCTTCATCATCATCTTTTGGTGATAGCTCGTTCAGATGACTGAGTTGTCCCCGAAGAAATCGAAAGCAGTGAAGTACAAATATCAAGGTGTTTTTCTTATCACCTCAGTCACTTCTAATGTTGATGACATTAGAGATACAGAGATTGGCCATGTGGACATGGCTGAGTTTGTAGAAAGAACCAAGTCAAGCAATCCTAGTGCTGCAATGAAAAAGATAATTGATAGTAATATTCATCTGGTGTCATCTTTCCCAGTGGCAGCTCACAACATAGAATTTGATCTTCAGTGTGCTCGATTCTATAACAGAGATACTAGAGCTGTGGTGGATGCCAGTGGCAATGTGATAATCAGGTTGGATCCTGAGTTCATTGATAAGGTGTTTATGTGCCCTCCTACTACAGAAGTGTTAAAGCTTGATTTTGTTGAAGCATAGAAGGAATATGACAAAAATCCTGAGAAAGCAAAGAAAGTAATCAACAATAAATGGTTGAAGATCGCAAGGTCAAATTTGTCAAGGTGGCCATGTAGTTTCCCTCAAAGTGACTTTGTAGAAGAAGTTGGTGATTTAATAACTCTTCTTAGCAGGATAAGGGGTTTGTCTTCTTCTTCACTATTTCATGAATGGATGTATCCTTTCATTAAGGTCATACTCCAGGGTAAACAAACCATTTTCTGGGGTGAACAAATTAGTAATGCTTTGCATGAACAATTGACGAAGGTATCCACTACCTTCAAGTTCTACATGACCTCTTATCTGGTATATATTGCAGCTTCTATGAGAATTTTTCCAGGTTTAACATCAGAAGGGGATAGGAAGGTAATCCCTGTATATCAATACTATTCTCAGTTAACATTGAAAGGTTCTATTCATCATTTCCAAAGAGTAAATGATGCTTTCTTTGTAGTATTCTTGTGCCTTTTTTTATCCCCAATTGGAACAAAGAAGAGTATCAGATGAGGCTTGGACAATGGTAAATGATTTTGGGTGTATGTTCTTACAGTTTCCTTCTTTTTCATACTTGAGGGTTGGCTTTTTCCAAGGTTATCCCTATATGCCTCCACGATTCCCCTCAAACAAACTGGTCTTAATGGAGTTATGCAGACAAATGATTGTCATGCATAATAAACAAATGGAACTCAAGAAGCCCAGTTTCAGGTTCGCAATTGAAATTGGCAGATATTCAGTATTGACTGCTGCAAAGGCAAGGGCCATGGAAACTAAGATGCAACTTGTTGCTATGAAATAATTCAAGAGAAGGCCAAAGTTTGACTACAGGGGCATGAAGGACAAAATCAAAAGGAAAACCCAATTTCATGAACCTATGGTTGAAGATGTATGGGTAGATCTGAGAATAGAGGAAGATGTCAAGAAACTGGACTATAGCAGGTTGTCTATCGAGAAAATTGAATATCTGGGACTTGTTGATATTCCTGAGGATTTAGTGGATGATGGAGAGTTGGTGGATGACAAATATAATACTAAACAGGTTGCTAATACCCCTCTCCCTCCAATCCAATGGTCTAAAAAAGAGTTGACCTCTTTGAGGAAAAGATTTGAGCCCATATTGGCAAACACCAATGAATGGCTAGCAGACCAGTGAACTGCTTTGAAAGAATTCCTCATAGGGTCAGAGACCGAGAACCAAGAGCAAATAGGAAAAAAAGGTGGAAAATAGGACAAAGAACAAAAGTGATGTTCCTTCCTCATCCAAACCACATAAGCCTAAGATCATATTTGTGACTAAGAAGTCAAAAGTTGTGGAGAAAGAACCTGAAACAGAAGACATGGAAGTTGAGAAATAGAGCACTGAAGAACCAGTCATAGAAGAGATGGAGATCAAAGATAGGCCTACAGGCCAACAAGAGGAGGAAGCTTTGTCCCTGCAAGAGAATGTACAACAAGAAATGAGAGTCTCTTCTCCTTTGCCTAATACACCTGTTGCAGATCTTGTGTCTATTTCCCCTATTGATATTCCTTCTTCTAAATCTCCCTCCCCTTCCAAAATAATTTTTGACAATCCCCAAAACACTTTTGAAGATGTTCGATCCGTTCTTCAGGGTCTATTCCTAGTTTGTCTTCTTCATCTTTTGATATTGGGGATGCCTCTATTTTTGATCATTTTGTAATGAATACTAAGCAAGTCTCTAGTGTAAATACAATAGGTGCAGTTTTTACTAACACTCCACCTATTGTTTCTACTACCAGTACAAGTACAGTTCTGGGGACACCAACAATGGGAACGGATCCCAATGTGAGTACTTCTCTGCTTCCACCTTGGTTATCATCCTATACACCAAAAAGGAAAAAAAAATCCATCTCCCCAGATGACTTTGATTTCAATAAGCTGGTGCCTGCAAAGCCCAAGGCCCTAAAGAAACCAAAGATTCTTTCAAGAATGCTTGGGGACAAGGGACACAAATTTCTGGAGATAGCAAAACCTCCATAGGATGCAACCATGGAAAATTTTGATATGAATGATTACTCTATCTCTATAGTTGAATTGGGCAAGATAACTCATGAAAGTACCAAGAATGATATGCAGTCAACCATGGACATCCTGATTTAGAAATTTGATAGGGAGAAAGAAATGAAGGATCACTACAAGGCAATGGTAGAATAGCTAACTGCATTGGTAAGGAAAATCACCTTGAATTTAGAAGCAGTTACTCCAGAGGCCATTTCTGTAGAAGACCCCATCATTCTAAAAGAGGAAAAGTACTTGAAGAGTACTTAGACAGGATGCGCGCACAAGGAGTCTCTTTACTCACAGATGTATCTGAAAAGACAAATAAAATGAGAAAAATAAGAGCAGAACTTGATGATCTCATTGATGCTATTTCTCAAGATATTGAACACATAGAGAAAAATCATGATAAATGGGTAGAGATGAGGAAACTAAAAATAAGCACTCTAATATCAATTGGTGCTATCTCTAATAGGGATTCCTATATAGAAACAAAAGAGGCATTGATGTACAAGAGCCATGTGCTTAGAGATTTGATCAATGATCTTGAAGCTACAAAAGAAATCAATGAACAAAGTGATGTCAGCCTTTTACATAAATTGGAGGAGTTGCCTTGCAAGTTTGTGTCACAAGACAACCAATTTCTCTCTGCAGAAGAAATGGTTTGGGAATTTGAAGATATGTTCCAGAAAGAGTTTGAAGATAAAACATTTTCAATGGCTTCTGTGGACAATGTTTTGGACAATCAGTTAACTTTGGATAATCTGAAAACCAAGTTAACTAGTCATGCAAAATCAGTCACTACAGTGAGAGATGCCATAGTGAGAGCCAAGATGATCTTCAGGAACATAGTTGGCCTGGATAGCATTGATATGCAAGCGTCTTTCACTATGTATGATGGCCACATGAGGAAAGATGGCGATACAAATTGAAGCAGTTTTTCCTTATTTTATTTTTCAGTTTTCATATGAACTTTTGAAACAATTTTGGACATATTTACATGTACTTTTTTCATATGTAATTACATGTAAAAAATAGGAAGTCCCAAGTCAATAGGGACTCCTATTTTTGAATAAGTCAAAGTAGTTAAGTTTTTTCCTAAATTTTCTCAAGGTCTCTCTCTATAAATAAAGAGGACCTCTTTTGTAAATATTATCTTTTGTCTATTGCAAGAAAACTCTGGCGAATTGAAAAGCAAATCAAGACTTTGTGCTCCTTTGTGAGAATCAATTATCAAATATTTATCAATACAAGAAAGCAAGTTTAATTTCAATCTTTGTCTTGGGATTATTTGTGTTATGATAGCATTGTTCTTACGTCTTACTATCATAATCTTCTTTGGTAATAATTGAAGTGTGGAGATTGTTTCAAGTGATTGAAGAGCATTCTTAATTTGATTGTGATAGACTTTGTGTTATCAAATCATTTGTGAGGATTGTGTTTATGTTTGTGAGAATAAAATAGCTTGAAGACTTTGTGCTGCAAGTTGTTATATTCAATCTATTTTTATCATCTTGGAGAAGAGTGAAGACTTTGGGCTACATTCAACTTCAAATAGTTCTATTTGCAATTAGTAAGTGAGGCCACATAAAACTTTGGGGTTCTGTGTTTTTGTGATAGTTTGTAAGTTCTTTAATATTACTTTCATTGAAATCATTATCTTGAAGTATAAACATCTATTCTGAAAAAAGAGAATGAGATGAAATGGAACCACCACAAATATAGTTTTTAGTGTACATAAGTTTCATAAGTTATTTGTTTGTAAAAGTCAAGCAACTAGAGGGAACATCCCCTTGCTGAGAGGAGAGACTTTATCTCATCATAGCTATGGCTGATATACCCATTTTGCTGTTATTGAGTTAATGACAAAATATTCACCCAACAGGATTGCTTCCACCCATTTGGTGAAGTACTCCGTGGCAGTGATTATGAACTTATGACCATTTGAAGAGGATGGGTAGATTTTTCCTATGAGGTCTAATCCCCATTGCGAGAATGGCCAAGGAGCTATGAGCGGTTGTAGTTCCTATGCTGGTGTGTGTATCAAATCTCCATGTATCTGACATTGCATGCATCTTTTTGAGAATTGTTGTGCGTCTCGCTCCATAGTAGGCCAATAATAGCCAGCTCTAAGAAGCTTTTTGACAAGACTAGGGCCGGCGAAATGAGATCCACAGACACTGTCGTGTATTTCTCGTAAAGCCACATTGGCCTCTTCCAAGTCGAGACACCTACGTAAAATACCATCGAGACTCTTGTGGTAAAGGGTTTTGCCAAGGATAATGTAGCGAGAGGCTCGGTGGATGAAAGATTTGCATTAGGAGTTGGAAAATTGGAAGGGGAAAGTGCCATTGACAAGGTATTCGTAAATATCTTCATACCAAGGAGATGTGGGATAGTGAAACTTGCAAATGAGTTTTGATTGGGGTACTTCAAATGCTGGGTTCAAAAGTTGTTCCAATAAGAATTTACATCGTTGTGCATTAGTAGGCATGTCTAGGAGAGAACCAATGGTTGCCATGGCGTCAGCCACTTTGTTGTTGATTCTTACAATCTGTTCAAATGTGATTTGAGAAAAATATTTCTTAAAGTCATCAACCATTAGTTTATATGGAAGAATTTTTTCATCCTTTGTTTGGTACTCATCTTGAACTTGTTTAATTACCAACTGCGAGTCTCTGAATACTTGTATCTCTTTGATGTCCCATTAGACAGCCATGCATAGCCCAGTGATTAGAGCCTCGTATTCTACTATGTTATTTATACAAGGAAAGGTGATGCAGTAGGATTTTGGAATATAGTCACCCTGTGGGCTGATGAATAGGACACCTACTCCAAACCCATGTTGGGTGTAAGAGCCATCAAAGTATAGTTGCCAGGTTTCAAAAGGAGACACATTACAAAGTTCCTCATTAGGTAGCTTAGGATCAAAAGGATGAATGTCAACCATTGGAGCTTAAGCAAGTTGATTCACAATGAATTGTCCTTTTATTGCTTTGTGGTCAACATATTCAATATCAAATTCACTAAGGATCATCACCCATTTGGCTACTCTACCAGTAATGGCTGCTTTAGCAAGAAGATATTTCAATGGATCAAACTTGGAGATGAGCTTTGTTGTCTGATTTAACATGTAATGTCACAAATTTTGAGTAGCAAACACAACTGACAAACATACTTTTCCACTGTTATGTAGTTGATCTCATATCCTACAAGAGTCATATTGATATAGTAAATGGCTTGCTCTTTTCCTGTATCGTCATCCTGAGCTAGGAGGGCACCAAGTGCAACTATTGTAGATGAAGTATATAGAAGCAAAGGTCAATCTCAGACAGGTGATACAAACATAGGAGGTTCTAAAAGATATTCTTTTATTTGATTGAAGGCTTGTTGACATTTGTCATCCCACTTAAAGGCTTCTACCTTCCTGAGCAAGTGTTGGAAAGGATGGCACTTATCTTCTAGCTGAGCTATGAACTGACGAATAGATTATAACCGACCTTGGAGACCACGTAGCTATTTCAAATTAGACGGAGGAGACATATTAACTATGGATTTCACTTTATCCAGATCCACTTCAATGCCTCTTCTAGAGACTATGTAGCCTAGAAAAGTTTCCCAGAAGTTACACTGAAGACACATTTTTTTGGATTCAGTTTGACTTTGTACTTCTCAATCTTGTCGAATATTTGTTCTAAGACTTGGAGGTGGTCTTCTCTTGTTTTGGACTTGCCCAAGATGTCATCTACATAGTCCATTATTGTGTGGAAAAGCTCATGAAAAATGATAGTCATAGCCCTTTTATAATTGCTCCGGCATTTTTAAGTCCAAAAGGCATGATGACCTAGTAGTATGTTCCCCATGGGGAGATGAATGAAGTTTTGTGCTGATCCTCCTCTACGATTCTAATCTAATTGTATCTAGAGAATTCATCCATTAATGAAAGCATCTCATGTCCTACAGTGAGGTATATAATTGTGTCAATGCTTGGCAAAGGGAAGTCATCTTTAGGACATGCTCTGTTAAGGTCTCTGAAGTCATTACAACAACGAATTCTGCCATCAGGTTTGGTAACAAGCACTAGATTACATACCCACTCTAGATAATCAATGGGTTTAATAAACTTTGCATCCAAAAGTTTTTGGATCTCTCCTTTGACTAACAATGCTATTTGTGGATGCATTTTTCTTAGCTTTTGTCAAACTGGTTTGGCATTCAAAGAGAGATAAATGATGCACTACTAAGGAGGGGTCTAGACTCGGCATATCTGTATAGGTCCATGCAAAGTTGATAGCTCTTTTTATGAAGAATTCGGTGAAATTGACTTTTTCTATATCTGATAAAGAGGCTGCTAGAAACGTGATTTTAGGAGCTTGTTCGGTGCTCAAGTTGATTTCCTAGGATTTCTCGATCAACAAGGGTGATCTTTATTGATATGTAGAAGTTACAGGAAGGTCAGATCCTCCATCCTCAGGTGCCTTAGAGAGGTTTTCACCCTCAGATACGTCCTTTATTTTTATTTTTTCTTGGTCAAGAGACACCTTTCAGTTTTCACCTAATGACCTTTCATTTTTTATTTTCTTGATTTCACTTTTGTGACTAGAAGATCTGACACTTCCACAAAAGTACACCAACAGTGGCAGATCAATAGCAAATCCTACCTTATGGTCTCCAAGAGGCAAGCCTTTCCTTGTTCCCATGAATTCAGCAATGGCCTCATCATTTTGAAATGTATCGAGGGCAAGTGCCCCCTATTAATCCCAATCGATTAGGTTGGGGTAGAGAAGTAGAAGGTCATGGGAAGTAGAGGATATCATGAAAATAGAGGTTTCTTGGAAAATCTCAGTGATATGAAAGGTAGAGTCTTTGATGGTATCTAGTTTAGGGGCCTTTTCCATGGGAAGGCTTTAGTGACTTCATCAAGGATAAACTGGATGTCCAAGGAAGGCGAGACCTCCTTTCAGCACCCTAGACCCTGTTGATTATACTTCTTTGACACAATGATTGGATCTAAGGGGCCTTGTTCCTGTAGACCCAGTCCACATTTTCCTTTGTATCCCATATTTTTGATGATTCTAAAACCATTATTATATCGTTCCACTTCTAAGGATACCTAATCATTTTCATCATAAAATATCCAAGAAGAAATGTCATTAGAGACATCCTCATCATCAAGTAACCCTAATTGTATGAACACTGTGTGAGGCATGGTGACAATTACTTTGGAGTCAAAAGCTTTTGAAATGGCTAGCTTACCATATGATTTGGGTGATAAGGGCGTGACACCCACACAACATGACTCTTTGAAACTATACTCACCAAGTCCCTTTTCTTCATATTTGATTTGGATGCTAGGGGTGGACTTACTAGTAGAGGGTTTGTTGAGATCATCTGGGTCAACATATGAAGTAGACGGATAGGCTTCAGCATTGATAGGGATACGGTTAGGATTTTGATAAGTGGCTTGAAATGCACGGCAGTATTCAAAGGGCTTGGGATCTACAGGGATGGTGATTTCTACACCCTCATATGGAAACTTTAGGCATTGGTGATATGTGGATGGGACTGCTTTTAAGGAATGGATCCAAGGACGGCCCAGAATGATATTGTAGGGCAGATTGGCATCTAGGACTTGGCATTTTGTGTTAGTGGTAACAGGACCAACCCTTATAGGCAGAGTGATAATACCTTCTAAATCCTGCTCTCCATCATCATATGTCTTGATGGTTATTCTTTTAGTCATATCAATGTGGTCCTCGGAATAGCCCAATTGCTTTATTAACTTTAGAGAACAAATATTAAGGCCAGCTCTACCATCCACCAGGATCTGCTTGACATGGCGTCAATCAATGAATACCTCTATGAGGAGTGCATCATGGTGAGATGGGTCGGTGGATACGAAATATTGATCAGAAAAATTTAAATGATGGGGGGATGAGATTGTAATGTCCCCAATTTTTGCAAGTAACTTAAATGTGTCTAATTGTAAATTAATTTTATAAAGTATTTTAATTGCTTTATAAAATTAAGATTTTATTAATTTACTTGAAAAATACTTTATTAAATAAAGTATTATTGTACACACACTTTTTAAAAGGGTCATGTAAAAGCATTTAAAATTGTAAGGTGTGATTGTGTACATAAAAGCTTTCATTTAATAAAATTAGGGCCTATCCTAATTGATGAAAGTTTAAAAGGGTTGTTGAGAGCCATTCTTGAGTATGTTTTAGATGCTTGTGTTGATGTTTATTTTGTCAAGTTTCTATTCAGATAATGTCAAGGAGATGTTCCCTTGTATTCGTGGTATCAAAGAGATGACCCCTTGGTAGTTGTTGGTTTGGTGATGCTCCCTTACCAACCTTGAGGTGAAATTATCTCAGATTTCACAATTGGGCTTCAAAGGATTGTTCTACATTTCTGTATGTTGGCATTATTGTGTTTTGAGGATTTACATATTTACAAGTTAATAAATTGAAGAGTTGTTCTAAGGTCTCCATATTTGCAGATGTGTTGATATGGTGGGAAAGATATATTATCTGCAAATTTATTGATTTATAAAATATAAATTTGAAATATTTGTATTGAGTTTTGATCTTTGAAGATTGTTGAAGACTCTTACATTTTGTTAGTATTGAAGACCATCATTGCTTGAGTCATTCCCAGTTTAGATCGTAGAGCTTGAAGAATGATATATTTTGTTATTTCAAGGAATCGCGTCACTAGAAGAAATGTATTTTTATGAACTGTGAGTTCCATAATTTATATGTAACCTTATATCAGCTGATTGCGTCTTTCAAAGAAAATTAATATGTTAGAAATTGATTTAAATATCCAAGTGGGTCCTAACCTGTGAATGTTTATATTGTTTGCTAGCTGAGAGGAGACAAAGTCTGACAAGGTTTCAGTAGGTCTTCCTTTTGAGATATATATATATATTATAATTAGGAGTTACAGGCCCTCTATTTGAGTTGATAATGCAATTCGAATATATTCAAGGATCATTGTTGCATATATAAAAAGGGAATCACAGTTATTTAGACTTTGTCTTATTTAGTATTGAAGAAATCGTGGGACCCATAAGGAAATCATGAGATACATAAGTCTCATGCAGCTCTTTTGAAGGATTTGAAGGTTGTAGAGGTGACACAGTCACTTTAAGGAGATTATGAGCTTTTACATGTATTTCATATCATAAGGAGTATATGGTTATAGGCTGTGATTTGCAAAGGTGAACTAGATTTATGGGATTATATTTTGTTTTGCATGTGTTAAAGGGGGACAAGATCTGACATACAGAATCCAGTCAGTAAACATTAATAAGTCTTTGGTTTTTTAGACTATTCGTTGGTTTTTGAGGAGTCCTAACACCTTTAGGACTTTAATAACTTTATCACTTGCCTTGGAGATGCTCATTATTAAAGGAATTCGTGGGGCCCATCAAGTCAGATGCTACTCTTGTTAGAGATTGGATGTCATAAGGACTCTTATTAATATTCTAATATATGTTGAAGACTTATTTGATATTTTCATTGCCAAATCTCATATTAGGTGATCAACATACAGTAGCAGTGGCTAAACATTTGAAGGAGTATGCAGCTGTGTGGAGGAGCTGATCAACCTACTTGGAGACAACAATACATTATTGGAAGCTAGTGAACAGCCTTGCAGGGATTGTTATAGCAGTTTGATTAATTTGAAGATCTTATATCAATTTTCAGACTGTAAGTTATTTGTATCAGCATAGTTCATCATCTGGGATACTTCATGAATAGCAGCAATCAGACTATAGTTTAGCACTTGATTGATTCCATCAGGACAGTTACATGATAGCAGACACAGTGCTATAGATTTAAGGATTTGGTCAACTGTCAACATTCATCTCAAAACCCTGTTGTATCAGATACAACAAAGTTTCATAATTTTGATCTGGTATGTCTGAAATTGATGTTACTGTAAGAACACATACATTTAAATATTTAATTTGACTATCATAGTCTATTTTGGCTATCATCTTTGTGTTTGGAATTGAGCTAGTGTTGTTGTGAATCAAATAACAAGTGTTTGATCAATATTTTAGCTTATATCCTAAAAGGGATATTACAGAGATGCTTGCCATCATAGCTTGGAACTGTGTGGTATCAAAATTATTTGGTACAGATGATTCTCTTAAGGCTTTATCCAGAATGGCTCTATGTACAGGAGATATGCGCAATAGCTCAAGTATGGATATGTGAGCAAGGGTTTTACCAAGGTGTTCAAGAACATTGTATTTAGAATTTGGTCGAATGACTGGAGGTGGGGTTCCACGAGCGGCTAGTGGTGGTGCTCCTTGAATAGTGACATGAGTTCGATGGGTAGTGATAGCACAGTTAGGGGATTTTCCTTGAATGGTGATGGTAGAGATTCGTGATTGCTCAATATGGCCAATAGTAGACTCATACGTGTAGCCGACATTCTTTCCTGTGTTGGAAGCACTTGCTTTATCATGTGAAGGGAGGGGATTTTTATAGGCATTAAGGTCATAATTGTTTGTTGGTTGTGTTGATGTGACCCTAATAAGCCATTGATCAATGAGGTTTTGAATTGTGTGTTTCAATTTCATACAGCTAGAGGTGTTCCACCCCTTGACCCTATGGTATTCACAATATTCATTGTCCTTGTACCAAGGAGGTTTAAACTGTAGCTCATTGTTTGGTCTAACTTCAGGCAAGGTAATATTTCCCAATTGCACTAATTTTCTAAGAATGACCTCAACTGGTTCTCCCAATAGGGTGAATTTACATCTTGGTGCTGGTTTTGTATTCATTTGATCATGGGGTAGGAAAGGTGGGGTACTAGGTGTTGTTTGAACTCAAGCAGGTGCTTGTATAGTTTGTACGTTCTTAGCATTGACAACACCATCGTTTATGACATTTTTATTTTTGTTCCAAAATTTTGATTTGTCATTTGAAGTTTGTGGATTGTCCTTATTGTCCTTGAAGATTTTAATGAGGCCTTTTGAAATGAGAAATTTTTCAATGTTGCTTCCTTTAGAGATGACCTCATCAAATGAAGTAGTGCTATGCATTTGTAATTGGAAGGCCAACTCCAGATGGAGGTTTTGTACGAAAATATCAACTTGTTATTTTTCAGGCATATTCCATGAGAGTTTACTCGTCATGTTCCTCCATCGTTGAACAAATGATGAAAAAGTTTCTCCAATTCTTTGTTTATTGTTGACTAATTTGTTCATGGTGACCTCATTTTCTATGTTGAAAGCGAAATGGGATACGAATTTGTCAGCTAATTCTTTAAAGGATTTGATGCCGGGTGGTAGATGAGAGAACCATTCCATTGTTGGCAAGAGACACTATATGGATTCATGATTGTTGTCATTGATGGCAACAAAGTTCATCCCACACATCCGCAGAACATGATGTGTCTATACCGGAAGTCAGAGTGAAGAATGTTGTGGTCCAGTAAAACAAGAACAGAGCATGTGGCAAGGTCTGACAGACAGGTCCGGATCTCTCAGAGGAAGTATCTTGGTGAAGTGTGGACTTGGGGAAGTCAAGAGGACCACCTTGAGTGATAGATTCCAAGGATTTAGCCTCTGGTGAAAGATGAGGAAAAAGATATGAATACTTGAGTACCGGGTTCCTGAGTGATAGTGTGAACAGAGGAAGAACTGACTGACAGAACATTAGACTATTTTTTGGATGTGTTTTTGATGGTGGTAAAGGTTATGAAGGCATGAATTATGTTTGGCTGACATGATTAATGATTTCTACAAGTATATGCTTGATCCACATTACTTGATGTGCAAGGATCCAGCCGACAGATTAGAGTTTGTGAAAAGATTGACTATTCTGGGTGCCGACTAGAAAGATGATGAAATCACTTGTGCGGATATATATACACAATGGATTTAGTTATGAGAGGTGTTGTTCAAGTAAGTGATGTGTGAATAAAAGTAGAAGAGTAGAGTAGAAGCAGTAAGGAAGGTCCGGTATGTGAAAGAAAGCAACTTAAGGAAAAAGGAAAGATGAAGTGCAGCAGATCAGTGTACTAAGCCTAACCAGAACTGAATTCCAGCATTTGCAGATGCTTCCAATCAGTTCAAGTATTATATAACACTCTTTTTGTAGACAGTGAGTCTCTTGTAGGTAGTGTGCCTCTTGTGAGCAGTGTACTCAGGCAGTGAGCCCTAATTGGCAAGTGCCATTTTGTATTTCCTTATTCTTCTAACAGAGAATAATCTTTGGGTTAATCACCCCATGGTTTTCTCCCTTAGCAGGGTTTCCACGTCAAAAATATTGTGTCATGTGTATCTCCATTTCATGGTTATGTTTGCTTGTTTGAATTAATACTGCATTGATTAATAAGAAAGTTCAAACAGAAGAAATAATTAGGATAACTGATTCACCCCCTCTCATTTATCAACAATTGGTATCAGAACTAAGTTCCTCCTAACAGAGTCTAACAGCTCGAGGAAGATCTGGGAATCCAAATGGATGCATATGGTTTAAGGGAGCAACTCAAGACTACCCTTGAGGATCTTGAACAGTCAAACTCTGAAGTCAATGAATTAAAGGAAAGACACAAACAGGCTGATGATTTCATGAGAGAACTAAAAGACAAACTAAGTCTCTCTATGAAAAAGAGAAAGGAGCTGCTTTAGCAATTGGCAAGACAAGGTGAAGCTAATGATGCAAATGAAGAGTTGACTAAGAAAACCAAGTTATGTGAAAAGTTATCAAAAGAAGTCATTATGGTAAGACATGAAATGGAATCAGGAGTTATGAAGTTTACCCAAGAGATTGAAGAGAAAAGAAAAACTGAAGATAATCTAAGACAATCTCTCAAGGAGAAATTAGAAGATTGCCACCAAATGGATAGAATTATCAGACATCTTGAATCTGATCTTAAAGATGCTAAAGAAAATGAAGAAAAACTTGAGGATCAAATTGTCTCTCTTAAAAGGGATCTTCAAACAGCAAATGAATATAAAGAGAAATTCAAGATAAGTTCTGCTCAACTTGAAGTTCTTCTTGGAAGTCAAAAGAGGGCAGATGACAAGTGTGGTTTGGGATATGAGAAAGGAGAAAGCTCCAGATCCGATCAGAAGAATTTTGGATCAGAAAATCTAAGGAACAGGCCTAGAAGACCTCTGGTAAGACAGCCCAATGCTCAAAGATATCCATCCTTCAATAGATACTGCCACAGCTACAATCACTTTGGTCACAAAGCTAATCAGTGTAGAAAGAGAATGAATCAAACTAATTCATCCTTCTCCAGACAGTGTTTTAACTGCAAAAGGTATGGTCACAAATCTCATGAATGCAGAAATATCCAAATGAACAAATCATTCAATGGTATATGCTTTGCATGCAATAGAATAGGTCATATGGCTAATCAATGCAAATCAAGAGGATATCAATCAAATATGCAGAGAAATGTTGTTTGCCAAATTTGCAATAGATCTGGTCATATTGCAAAATTCTGTAGAAGCAAGAATCAGGACAAAAAGGGTCTGGTATATCATCATCAGAATCAAGATAAGGGTAAACAAAAGGTGAATGCGGATGAAATTAAAAGTGAGATGAACAAGATTTGGGTGAAGAAAAGTACAGAGAATGTAGAGGTGGGATCCGCACCAGACTCTGGTGCTGATATTCCTTTCAGAAACTAAAAGGTGAGCTCTGGCTCAAGGGGAGACACAAAGAAAACCTTGTTCCCCCAGCCAGTCAATGTTGATAACTAAGAGGGGGGGGTGAATCAGTTATCCTAATTATTTCCCTTTTTGAACTTTCTTATTAATTAATGCAGCATTGAATTAAAAACAAAAACATTACCAAGAAATAAGAAACACATGACACAGAATTTTTGACGTGGAAACCCTGTTAAGGGAGAAAACCACGGGGTGATTAACCCAAAAATTATTCTCTGTTAGAAGAATAGGAAATTACAAAATGGCACTTGCCAATTAGGGCTCACTGCCCGAGCACACTGCTCACAAAGAGGCCCACTGCCTACAAGGAGACACACTGTCTACAAAGTGATAAGAATCACAGTCTTGAACTGATTGAAAGCATCTGCATATGCTGGAGTTCAGTTCCGGTTAGGCTCAGTACATTGATCTGCTGCACTTCATCTTTCCTCTGTTCTTTATTCTGCTATCCTTTCACATACCCGATCTTTCTTGCTACTTCTGCTCTATTCTACACTTATTCGCATATACCTTCACACACTCATACACTTCACAACTAAATCCATCCTCTATATATATCCGCACAAGTAATTTCATCACTTTTCTAGTCGGCATCCGGAACAGTCTAGTTTCTTACAAACTCTGTTCTGTCGGCTGAATCCTTGCTCACCAAGCAATGCGGATCAAGCATATACTTGTAGATATCATTAATCATGTCAGCCAAACATGATTCATGCCTTCACAACCTTTATCATCAACAGTAACACATCCGGAAAGTAGTCTGATACTCTGTCAGTCAGTTCTTCCTCTGTTTTCACTGTCTCTCAGGAATCCGGTACTCAACTATTCATATCTTTTTCCTTGTCCATCACCGGAGGCTAAATCCTTGGAATATACCACTCAAGGTAGTCCTCTTGACTTCCCCAAATCCGTACTACACCAAGACACTTCCTCTGAGAGATCCGGACCAATCTGTCGGACCTTGCCACATGCTCTGTTCTTGTTCACCAGACCACAACAATCTTCATTCTGACTTCCGGTAGAGACACACCATGACTTGCGGATATGTGGGATGACCTTTGTTGCCATCAATGACAACAACCATGAATCCATATAGTGTCTCTTGCCAACAATCTCCCCCTTTGGCATTGATGGCAACACTTAGTGAAAAATGACTAAGTGTTTACACTATGCTCCCCCTTTGCTGATGCTCTGTCTTTATATACAATTTCTGGAACTCCCCCTTAGTTGGATTCCTCATTTTTCACTGCTCCTCACTCCCCCTTTGACATCAATGGCAAAGGGTAGGGTCCGCACACCAAAATTTTCAAAAAATTTCTATACATAGCCGCATATTTACATACTCACATATACTGAAGAATGTCTGCAAAGGATGTCTTCAATTGGATCAGTTCTATAGCCCAACTTTGCTTCATTCTATCCAAAATTGAGATGTGACCACTCAACAAAAATGCAAAAGCTTCTGCCCTCTTGAGATCTGTCGGATCATTTGTTTGGGCGGTGGTCTGAGCATCACTGATGGCCTCATGCATAGTTTCTAACTTAGGGATTATAATCCTTCTAAGTTCTCCCATCCGGTTAGTGATATTCTTCCTTTCCTTCTCAAGATTCTTTATTTCATTCAAGACTACAATAATCTGACATTCTTGATTTATTATGGAGGAAGAGAGAGGATCAAAACTTTGAGATAAACTTTGTAGCTTGTCCTGTTCCTCTTTTATTTTCTTATCAATTGCTGCTGTTGCCTTTGACCAGGATATACAAAATTTGTAAATGTCACCGCCATCCTTAAAAGCATTTTCTAAGCTCTTTATTCCAATACTCATATTTCTCCTATCATTAGAGATTAATCCTAATACTTCTGAAAATCTTTTATCCAAAAATTCCTTCCGGACCTTTTCTTCAGCAGATTTTTCTAGAGATTCAAAATGTGTACTAACACTGTTGACTAAGGTTTTGAGATTACCGGAAGAGGAGGCTGTGGGATCCTTTTGAAAAGATGGCATGATCTTTTCTAGCACTCCAGATGCTACCTCCATAAGCTCACAATCTTCCATGTGAGATTTCAGCAGTTTCTCTTTGACTTTCTCATTTGCAAATGAGGCTATTTTCATTGTTTGCACCGGTGACAAAGAGTCAAAATCTAATGGTCCTTTTAGCAGGTCCGGTTCATCAATTTCTATAGTGGCTTTTGTCAGGAATTCTTGAACAATTTGTGCAGTGTCTCTTGCCGGAGACAGATGTTTCTTCTCTTCTGCAGTTTTGTCCTTTTGAATCTTTTCTCCTTCCTTACTCTTACCACTTTCAGTCGTGGTTTTCTCTGTTGGGGTGCTGTCAACCTCTTTTTCTTTAACTGCTGCTTCTTTCTCCTATAGTTTCTCTTCTTCTTGGGATCCGGAGACTGTAGGGGAAACCGGAGGAGAGATGTTAGTCTGTTCAAGGCCCACTTCTTCCGGAGCAGATGATTCCAAATCCGCAGCTGTTTCTGCACCTAAGTCCTCTACAACAGGAAGATTGAACCTTTTGAAGGCCTTCCGGAGGATCTCTTCTGTTTCTTTGGCCACTTTGTCAGTCTCACCAAGCATGAGTTGATTCATCCTGGCTTTACTTCTGAACTCATCTTTGCAGTCTTTGAAGATTATGTTCATTGTCTTGGGATCAATTTGAGGATATAGCTGAATAGCTATCTGCTCCCGGATCTCAAGATCTTTTGCATGAGCATTATTCTTTCTTATTTCTAATTCCTTTTCTAGGCTTTTAGGAATTAGAGATATGATCTCAATGAAAGCCTTATTGTATATGTTCAGATACCTGACTGTGGCTCCCTGCAGAATCTTTTGGTCAGCCTCATTGTAGTCATCATAAAATTCAGTCATTGGTTGAAGGTTTCCATCCACCGTAACCGACTTGATTACACTCTCTAGAGACAGAGTGGGCTTTTCAACAGATACCTCTGCCATTTCATCCTTGTCTTGGCCTGTGGAGGGTTTACCGGATCCTTTCTTCTTCTGCTTCTTTATTTCTTTTACTCTCTCATCTGACTCAGTTTCCTCTTCATCCTTTTGGCTTTCATAAGCCCTTGTGGCTTTTGTCTTAGATCTTTTACCGGATGCCTGGACTTTCGGTTTTGAACTTTTGGTTGTGGGAGGTGCAGATCTTTTTGATGATCTGGTCCGGGTGGAAGTTTCAACCGGAACACTTTCTTTACTTTTCTTTTCTTCCTCAGCCTTCCTCCTCTTTTCCTGGCTAGCATCAAGTGCCTCTTTTGAGATGCCTAGGCCTTGAGCAATATGCTCTACTTCTTTTCTCACCTTTCTCTTTATCTCAGGTTCCCTGAGTTCTACATGGATCTTTACACTCAGCTCCTCAAAGGTTCCAAACCTTTCTGCCTTTGGATCTTTGGGCTGACTTAGCATGTGTTGAACATGCAGCTCCACTATCTGTTCATCCACTTCATACCCCATGGGCATGATCCAGACAGTCCTTGGCTCCACCGCCTCCATTAGGCACTGATCAGTGTCTACCATAAAGCACACTGAGTCTTTGTATTTTTCAACAAGAGACTGGGGAATTCTCTCTCTTGCTTGCATCATGATTTGGAAGTTTTTGAAGTATCCCCATAGGGCTGTATTTCTTTCTTTGGCATCCCCAAGCCCATGTAGATAGTCTCTTATTTGGACTGCAACAGGTTTGTCATTCTGCCATACCCATCCACTTGATCCGGGCAGCTCATTCATGAAGTAGAAGAATAGACATACTATAAGAGTACCATACTTAAAGGAATTCTTCTTGTCCTTCTTGATTTTCTGTATATTTTCCATTAATTGGCTTAAGAGCAGTTCGCAGAGATCATATTCTGCATTCTTCCTTAGCATTTCATAGGCAGTATATACTGCAGTTCCGGATACAGAATTCTCCCTGCTGGAGTGATAGATCTTGTATCCTATTATCATGGACACATACTTGATATCCGAATCAGAAATATCTTCAATGGTCATTGCCCTCTTATCAAATTTTGATCCGGTGGCCTCAGTTACAATGTTATTTTTGACAGATTTGAGGATAGGTATCCCTCCGGAAGAGTATAGACCAGTTACTGCTCTAATTGCCTCTTTTGTGATCTTGCAGGGTCTATCCAGCCATAGGAAGTTGTCATGCATCCTGCTCAGTACATACCGGACCCATTCATCTTCTTCAAAGCAGGGGAAATGAATAAATTGCTCAAATTGTTTCTTCTGGATACCCTTATACTCTGGTTTAAGCTCAAAAGCATTGTCTATCAGTTGCTTGCGATAGAGATCTCTCAATTTGAATTCCCCAAATTCCTCAATGCTTGCATGTATGTAAACCCTAATGTCTTCTCTGTGTAAAACTCTGTGAGGAACACTGGAAAATGCTCCTAAGGGATCTACCTCCAATGACTTGTATGGATGTTTCTTAAATTCAGGTCGGGGCCTATCTGAGATCTTCACTATATTTGGAGTAGCCATTTCTTCAAAGATTTGCAGTGAGATAATGAAAACGGAGAATACCTTATGCGCCTTCGGTTTGCACGGAGTGGTTGGATTGATTTCTTTATGCAATGACTTCGGCAGGAGATCTTTGGTGTGCTTGATGAATCTTGTTGCAGAGCTCCACTTTTCGCTTCTTCTTGAGTGCAGAATGAGCAAATGCTTTTTGAGAAATCCCTTATATTGCTCTGCAAACCCTAATATCTGATGGCAATAAATGCTCGACCTATATTATTCTGGTTTGCCTTATCCGGATAGCTTGGAGTATCCCGGATCAGTCATGATCTGTGAACATCATCCGAATCTTTCAATCATGAATAAATCGAGGTGACACATTACAAGAACATCCCAAACACTCTGTCCAATCCGCAGAATAAGACAATGCACTTCCGGATCTCTCCGGACCTTTTTGTAATCCTCTGTCATACCGGAGCATCTCCCGGAACAGGTCTTACTTGATCGATCACAACTTCTTCATATCTCCATGCGGACCTCTGAAATCTTATCTGGATCATCTCAAGACTTATATCTTTAAACCCTTTACTCCGCATCTTGTGCCACATCCAGCACCACTTGATTGGCTGGGGAAACAGGATTTTCTTTGAGTCTCCCCCTGAGCCAGAGCTCACTTTTTAATTTCTGGAAGAAATATCAGCACCAGAGTCTGGTGCGGATCCAACCTCTACATTCTCTGAACTTTTCTTCACCCAAATCTTGCTCATCTGATTCCTAACTTCATCCGCATTCATCTTTTGTTTACCCTTGTCTTGATTCTGATTATACACCGGACCTCTTTTGTCCTGATTCTTGCTTCTGCAGACTTTAGCATTATGACCGGACCTATTATAGATTTGGCAAATAACATTTCTTTGCATATTTGACTGATAACCTCTTGATTTGCATTGATTAGCCATATGACCTACTCTATTGCATGTAAAGCATCTACCTTCGAATGAATTGTTTACTTGCATATTTCTGCATTCATGGGATTTGTGTCCATACCTTTTGTAGTTAAAGCACTGTCCGGAGAAGGATGAATTAATCTGATTCATTCTCTTTTTGCATTGATTAGCTTTGTGACCAAAGTGGTTGCAGCTGTGGCAGTATCCATTGAAAGATGGATATCTTTGAGCATTGGGCTGTCTTACCGGAGGTCTTCTAGGTCTATTCCTTGGATTTTCTGATCCAAAATTCTTTTGACCGGATCTGCAGCTTTCTCCTTTCTCATATCCCAAACCATACTTGTCATCTATCCTCTTTTGACTTCCAAGAAGAACTTCAAGTTGAGCAGAACTTATCTTGAATTTCTCTTTATATTCATTTCTGTTTGAAGGTCTCTTTTGAGAGAGGCAATTTGATCCTCAAGTTTTTCTTCATTATCTTTGGCATCTTCAAGATCAGATTCAAGATGTCTGATAATGCTGTCCATCTGGTGGCATTCTTCTGATTTTTCTTTAAGAGATTGTCTTAGATTGTCTTCAGCTTTTCTTTTTTCTTCAATCTCTTGAGTAAACTTTATAGTTCCTGATTCCATTTCATGTCTTAACATAATGATTTCTTTTGATAACTTTTCACATAACCTGGTTTGCTTAGTCAATTCTTCATTTGTATTGCTTTCTTCACTTTGTCTTGCCAATTGTTGGAGCAGCTCCTTTCTCTTTTTCATAGAGAGACTTAATTTGTCTTTTAATTCTCTCATGAATTCATCAGCCTGTTTGAGTCTTTCCTTTAATTCATTGACTTCAGAATTTGACTGTTCAAGATCCTCAAGGGCAGTCTTGAGTTGCTCCCTTAAACCATATGCATCCATTTGAACTCCCAGATCTTCCTCAAGCTGTTAGGCTTTATTAGGAGGAACCTGGCTCTGATACCACTTGTTGATAACTGAGAGGGGGGGGTGAATCAGTTATCCTAATTATTTCCCTTTTTGAACTTTCTTATTAATTAATGCAGCATTGAATTAAACACAAAAACATTACCAAGAAATAAGAAACACATGACACAGTATTTTTGACGTGGAAACCCTGTTAAGGGAGAAAACCACGGGGTGATTAACCCAAAAATTATTCTCTGTTAGAAGAATAGGAAATTACAAAATGGCACTTGCCAATTAGGGCTCACTGCCCGAGCACACTGCTCACAAAGAGGCCCACTGCCTACAAGGAGACACACTGTCTACAAAGTGATAAGAATCACAGTCTTGAACTGATTGAAAGCATCTGCATATGCTGGAGTTCAATTCCGGTTAGGCTCAGTACACTGATCTGCTGCACTTCATCTTTCCTCTGTTCTTTATTCTGCTATCCTTTCACATACCGGATCTTTCTTGCTACTTCTTCTCTGTTCTACACTTAGTCGCATATACCTTCACACACTCATACACTTCACAACTAAATCCATCCTCTATATATATCCGCACAAGTAATTTCATCACTTTTCTAGTCGGCATCCGGAACAGTCTAGTTTCTTACAAACTCTGTTCTGTCGGCTGAATCCTTGCTCACCAAGCAATGCGGATCAAGCATATACTTGTAGATATCATTAATCATGTCGGCCAAACATGATTCATGCCTTCACAACCTTTATCATCAACAGTAACACATCTGGAAAGTAGTCTGATACTCTGTCAGTCAGTTCTTCCTCTGTTTTCACTGTCTCTCAGGAATCCGGTACTCAACTATTCATATCTTTTTCCTTGTCCATCACCGGAGGCTAAATCCTTGGAATATACCACTCAAGGTAGTCCTCTTGACTTCCCCAAATCCGCACTGCACCAAGACACTTCCTCTGAGAGATCCAGACCAATCTGTCAGACCTTGCCACATGCTCTGTTCTTGGTCACCGGACCACAACAATCTTCATTCTGACTTCCGGTAGAGACACACCATGACTTGCGGATATGTGGGATGACCTTTGTTGCCATCAATGACAACAACCATGAATCCATATAGTGTCTCTTGCCAACAGTCAATTGGTGCCAGAACTGGCACAAGAAGAGCTGCAGATTGAAGGATTCATAAGGGTAGCATCCAAACAAACTATGGTTAAGATTTGGAGGATCCGCAAGATGTTTAAAGATCAGGGTTGATCTGGTTCTTCAAGTCATCCGAATAAGGCAAACTGGAATAATGTAGGTTGAGCATTTATTACAACCTGATATTAGGGTTTGCAGAGCAATATAAGGGTTTTCTCATTAACCACTTATTCATTCTGCATTCAAGAAGAAACGAAAAGTGGAGCTCTACAACAAAATTCCTCAAGTTCATTGAAGATCATTTGCAGAAGTCATTACATCTAGAAATCAATCTGACCAACTCCGTGAAACTGAAAGGCGCAAAAGGTATTTTCTGTTTTCAATATCTCACTGCAAATCTTTTGATGATGGCTACTCTAAATATAGTAAAGATTTTTGATAGACCTCACCCCACATTTAAGAAACATCCATACAAATCCTTGGAGGTAGATCCCCTAGGTGCATTTTCTAGTATTCTGCATGGTGTTTTGCACACCGAAGATATTAGGGTTTACATACACGCAAATGTTGAAGAGTTTGGGGAATTCAAACTAAGAGATATCTATCACAAACAACTGTTAGATGATTCATTTGAGCTCAAACTCCAATACAAGGGCCTCCGGAACAAGCACTTTGCACAATACATACATTTCCCCTATTTTATGGAGGATGAATGGGTCAGGTACATTCTGAGCAGAATACATGACAACTTCATGTGGTTAAAAGGACCGTTCAAAATCACAAAAGATGCCATCAGGGCAGTTACCGGATTACACTCATCTAGTGGGATTCCTATTCTTAAAGCTGTGAAGAATCAAACTGTGAGTGAGGCTACTGGATCCAAGTTTGACAAAAGAGCAATGACAGTAGATGACATCTTTGATCCGGATGTCAAGTTTGCCTCCATGATCATTAGATATAAAATATATCATTCTAGCAGGGAAAACTTTGTACCTAGAACTACCATCTACACCACTTATGAAATGTTAATAAAGGATGCAGACTATGATCTTTGTCAGCTTCTCTTGAACCAACTCTTGGAGAATCTACAGAAAATAAAGAAAGATAAAAAGAATTCATTCAAGTATGGTGGATTAATATTGTGCTTATTTTTCTACTTTATGAATGAGCTTCCTGAATCTAGTGGCTGGGTGTGGGAGAGTGATAGGCCAGTAGCTATCCAAATCAGAGATTATTTGCATGGACTTGGTGATAACAAAGCACAAAATACAGCTCTGTGGGGCTACTTCAAGAACTTTCAGAACATGATGCAAGCAAGAGAATGGATTCCCCAGTCTCTTGTTGAGAAATACAAAGACACAGTTTGTTTTATGGTAGAGACTGATCAGTGCCTAATGGAGGTAGTAGAACCAAGAACTATATGGATCATGCCCATGGGGTATGAAGTTGATGAACAAATTGTGGAGCTGCATGTTCAACACATGCTAAGTCAGCCAAAGGATCCAAAGGAAGAAAGGTTTGGAACCTTTGAGGAGCTGAGTGTAAAGATTCATGTGGAACTTAGAGAACCAAAGATCAAGAGGAAGGTGAGAAAAGTAGAAAATGTTGCCAAAGGCCTTGGCATCTCAAAGGAGGCACTTGTTGCCAATAGGGAAAAGAGGCAAAAGGCTGAGGAAGAGAAGAAAGAGGTAGAAAAGAAAAGTAAGGAAAGTGCTCCGGTAGAAACTTCCACCCGGACTAGATCATCAAAGAGATCAGCACCTGTCCCTGCTAAAAGCTCAAAATCAGAAGTCCAAGCATCCGGCAAAGGAGAGAAAAGATCAAAGACAAAAGCCACAAGGGCTTATGCAAGTCAAAGAGATGAAGATGAAACAGAATCAGATGAGGGGATAAAGGAAATAAAGAAGCAGAAGAAAGGATCCAGTAAACCTTCCATAGGTCAAGACAAGGAAGAAATGGCAGAGGAATTTGTTGAAAATCCAACCTTGTCTTTAGAAAGTGTAATCAAATCAGTCACTGTGGATGGAAATCTTCAGCCAATGGTTGAGTTCTATGATGATTATGGTGAAGCAGATCAGAATATATTGCAAGATGCCACAGTCAGGTACCTAAATATCTACAACAAAGCATTTATTGAAATTATATCTCTGATCCCTAAAAGCTTGGAGAAGGAACTAGAAACAAGAAAGAACACTGCCCAAGCTAAAGACCTAGAAATCTAGGAACAAATAGCAATTCAGCTATATCCTTCAATCGAACCCAAGACAATGAATATGGTATTCAAAGATTGTAAGGATGAGTTCAGAAGTAAAGCAAGAATGAATCAACTTATGCTTGGTGAGACTGACAAGGTAGCCAAGGACATAGAAGAGATCCTCCGGAAGGCCTTCAAAAGATTTAATCTTCCTACTATAGAGGACTTGGGTACTGACCCCTCAACCACAAATGTTGCAGAAGAAACTACTGAGAAAATGACAGAAGAGGTGGGCCCTGAATAGACTAACATTTCTCCTCCGGTTTCCCCTACAGTCTCTGGATCTAAAGGAGAAGAAAGATTACAAGAGAAAGAAGTAGAGGTGAAGGAAAAAGAAGATAACAGTACTAAGGTTGTAGAAGGAGAGAAAGCTCCAAGAGATAGCTCTAAGAATGTAGAAATAAAGAAAAATCTGTCTCCAGCAAGAGACACTGCAGAATCAGTCAAGGACTTTTTGACAAAAGCAACTATAGAAATTGATGAACTGGACCTATTAAAAGGACCATTAGATTTTGACTCTCTGTCACCAATGCAAACAATGAAAATAGCCTCATTTGCAAATGAGAAGGTCAAAGAGAAACTACTGAAATCTCACATGGAAGACCGTGAGCTTATGGAGGTAGCATCCGGAGTGCTGGAAAAGATCATGCCATCTTTTCAGAAGAATCCCACAGCCTCCTCTTCCAGTCATCTCAAAACCCTAGTCAGCAGTGTTAGTACACATTTTGATTCTCTAGAGAAGTCAGCTGAAGAAAAGGTCCGGAAGGAGTTTTTGGATAAAAGGTTCTCTGAGGTACAGGGTTTGATCATTAATGATAGGAGAAATATGAATATTGCGATAAAGAGCTTAGAAAATTCTCTTAAAGATGGAGGTGAAGTATACAAATTTTGTATTTCCTGGTCCAAAGCAACAGTGGAGATTGAGAAGAAAATGAAAGAACAGGAGGATACACTGTTAAAACTTTCTCAAAATTTTGATCCACTTTCTACATCAATAATAAATCAAGAATGTCAAATGGTTGCAGTTTTGAATGAGATTAAGAAGCTTGAAAAAGAGAAGAAAAATAGAATAAGCAGGTTAAGTGATCTCAGAGGGATAATCGTCCCTAAGTTAGAGGCCATGCATGAGGCCATAAAAGAAGCTCAAGATACAGCTCAGACAAAAGATCCAACTGATCTAAAAAGGGCAGATGCGTTTGCCTTTTTATTGAGCGGTCATATATCAATTTTGGACAGAATGAAGCAAAGTTGGGCTACTGAATTCATTCAACTGAAAACAACTTTTGCAGACATACTACAGTATATGTAAGTATTCCATATGTATATACTTATGCGGCTAAGTATAGTAAAATTTTTAAAAATTTTGGTATGCAGACCCTACCTTTTTCCATTGATGTCAAAGGGGGAGTGAGGAACAGTGAAAAATGAGGAATCCAACTAAGGGGGAGCTCCGAAAAATGTATATAAAAATAGAGCATCAGCCAAGGGGGAGCATAGTGTAAACACTTAGTCATTTTTCACTAAGTGTTGCCATCAATGCCAAAGTGGGAGATTGTTGGCAAGAGACACTATATGGATTCATGATTGTTGTCATTGATGGCAACAAAGTTCATCCCACACATCCACAGGACATGGTGTGTCTCTACCGGAAGTCAAAGTGAAGAATGTTGTGGTCCGGTAAACAAGAACAGAGCATGTGGCAAGGTCCGACAGACAGGTCCGGATCTCTCAAAGGAAGTATCTTGGTAAAGTGTAGATTTGGAGAAGTAAAGAAAACTACCTTGAGTGGTATACTCCAAGGATTTAGCCTCCGGTGATGGATGAGGAAAAAGATATGAATAGTTGAGTACCGGATTCCAGAGTGACAGTGTGAACAGAGGAAGAATTGACTGACATAACATCAGAGTATTTTCCAGGTGTGTTTCTGATGGTGGTAAAGGTTATGAAGGCATGAATTATGTTTAGCTGACATGATTAATGATTTCTACAAGTATATGCTTGATCTGCATTACTTGATGTGCAAGGATTCAGCCAACAGATCAGAGTTTGTGAAAAGATTGACTATTCTGGGTGCCGACTAGAAAGATGATAAAATCACTTGTGCGGATATATATACACGATGGATTTAGTTATGAGAGGTGTTGTTCAAGTAAGTGATGTGCGAATAAAAGCAAAAGAGTAGAGCAGAAGTAGTAAGGAAGGTCCGGTATGTGAAAGAAAGCAACTTAAGGAAAAAGGAAAGATGAAGTGCAGTAGATCAGTGTACTGAGCCTAACCAGAACTGAACTCCAGCATTTGCAGATGCTTCCAATTAATTCAAGTATTGTATAACACTCTTTTTGTAGACAGTGAGTCCCTTGTAGGCAATGTGCCTCTTGTGAGTAGTGTGCTCGGGCAGTGAGCCCTAATTGGCAAGTGCCATTTTGTATTTCCTTATTCTTCTAACAGAAAATAATCTTTGGGTTAATCACCCTATGGTTTTCTCCCTTAACAGGGTTTCCACGTCAAAAATATTGTGTCATGTGTATCTCCATTTCATGGTTATGTTTGCTTGTTTGAATTAATACTGCATTGATTAATAAGAAAGTTCAGACAGCAGAAATAATTAGGATAATTGATTCACCCCCCCTCTCAGTTATCAACATCCATTGCTTGTCCCCTAAGGCTATGAGGGAAAAGTCGCAAAAGATATGTGTCGTAAATGACATCAAGGCAAGCAACATAGAATGTTCGGAGGTGATCGTTAGGGTCCCCCCTTCCCTTGTATTTGTCAAATTGTGGAATTTCAAGGTGCAGGGGGAAGCATATCATTGGTACTGATTTGTCAAAGGGATAGGGACAGACATCCTCAAAAGAGAATGATTTCTTGTTTTGACCCATGTTCATGTCTATGATTTGTTTTTTTAGCTGATCCATTTCCTGCCACACATCAGATGTAGAGTCTTGTTGTTGTTGTATGAATTTTTTATGATTAGGTGGTGGGATTAGATATATCAATTGTTGATTAGAAGAATAATGTTGTGACATATCATATTGTGGCATAGATGTGCTTTAAACTTGGCTAATAGTGTGTTGATTTGGGTTGATAATGTTCTGATGTTGGTTACCAGGTGGATGAGGTACATATGATCCGGATGATGGATTGACAGTATGTGTCTGTGTCATGTATGAGCCATACGGAAGAATGGTATAGGACATGTTTTGAGTGGAAATCAATAGAGGTTGGGAAATGTTTGGTGGAGTCACATGAGACATTTGAACGTTAGAGGGTTGTGATCCAAGAGAAAGAAGTTGATCAATGTACAATGTGTTGGGATGGGTATTTGATGCTATAGGTTGATCAATGAGAGTTATGGTAGGATTGGATGCAACATGGGATGTTTGCATTGGTTGAGCGGATGATGATCCAACATTAGGGTTGGAAATTGGTGATGATTGGGTAGCTTGTGTGGGAATGACATTCACGGAGGCAGAGGGAATGGTAGTTGACACATGAAAAGGAGGTACATTCATATTAGAAAGCGCCGGATCAAGCAGATAAGACAGTGTGAGTAAAGGCTCTATAGATATAGTGACATTAGGTGGATTTGGTCTCATGGGTACAGTAGATATTTGGGGTATATGCATGTTTTGGTTAGGCATAGGTGGTGCCAATGGTATGGTGGATTTGGTGGACATAGTAACAATAGCCATGGGATTTTTAGTAGCAACATTAGGAGGTTTTTCTTTACGGATGGTTGACACATCAAAGTCACTAGGTAATTTGACTCCTTGGATTAATTGTAGGAGAATGTGTTCTCTATTGGCCTTTATGATTTTATTGGCATGTCGTAAGGATTTGGGATCTTGAAGATCCTCTTGATCATTGGATCAATCACTATCTTCATGAGGAGATTGTGGCATTACCACCATGTATGAGGGCTCAAGCTGATGTTGTTGTAATGAGGTAGATGATGAAGATGGCCTAAGGGTATAACCTTCTGGTAGAAACACCTGAGGGTTCATTCATGTTGTAAATTGAGAGGCATCTTTGAGAGGAGTGGTCTCAAATTCTCTAAGATTGGATTCCATAGCTTTCTTGTATTGATTTCTAGTCATTGGCATTGGATTAAGGTGATTTGATTGAAAGATGTTTGATTGATTAATATTGGCTTTAGTTGGATTAAAGAGATTGGGTTTGATTAGATGGTGGATTGATAGATTGATAGGATGATTTAGGGATTGAGAACCCTAGGGATGATGACTAAAGCCAATGGATTAAATGATGATTTTTGATGATGAGATTATTGAAAAATAGCTGACCAGGTTAAGGATTTCCTGCAGAAACCTAGATTTGATGATTAGATTTATAGAAAAGGTAAAAGAAAAGATCACAGACTGCAAATGACCAGAGGCAATCCACCGATGCTCAAAGGTGATCTACGATAATTCAAAGGTGATTTATGATAACTCAAAGGTGATTTTTTGTGTGACAATTTTGGGTAATAGGACATTAACCAGAGGCGACTCACTATTATTCAAAGGCAATTTGTTCCTATTTCAAATGCAATTTGGTAGGGCTCAAACGCAATTTTCTGAGATAAGACAAGATAAGAAGCATTTATCAGAAGTGATTTAGATTTGATCAAAGGCTATTCGTTGTTTTTCAATTATGACTCGACATGATGCAAAGGTGATTTTTTTGGGACAGAATAAGATAGAAAAGACATTAACGAGAGGTGATTCAATTTTGTTCAAAGGTGACACACTGTTATTCAATTGCGGTTAGATATGGTTCAAAGGTGATTTTCTGTGGCAAAAGTTGTGTTTTTAGTAGTTTTTGATCAATGAATAGACAAGAGAAGCAAGATAGCAGACACTCATAGTCAAACCATTCTCAAACATTTACAACTTAGGTTGGCCAGGACTATATCTGTTGGGTTCCCACTTGGATTTCTCTAGCCACACCTATTCAAAGTGGATAGCTCCAGGAACTTGGGGCACAGGCTCCCCCTTACAGTGCACTCACTTCTCAGGTACACCAAGTTCCAAGTCCTCAAGACATGCAGATCTTAAGGTACTTTGTTATCTCAGCTAAGAACCATGAAAGTGTGGGACGGCTATCAGAGGCCTAATCAGTTGTCCTCATGTACTAGTAAATAGAGGGTTTTTGGTTTCTAAAACATAGTTTGTAGTAAAGGCTCCCGTTCGGGTGGCTATACATGCGGCGATTCACTCTATTAATGGAGGCTTCCCAACCTGCCGAGGTTATGCTCAGCAAGGTTTTGGGGGAAACTTTCTTTGGTATAGCGTAACAACACCCGTCATTTGTGACTTTCGACACAAACAAATTATTTTATATAGTGTCTTGGAAAGGGTTTGGCTTTAACCTGTTGTCGCTTGGGTCGTACCCCTTCTCACAATGGGAAGGCAGACCCTCTAGAGTTAGCAATAGTTTATCTTGCACCCCAGATCCATTGGATAGACAGGTGGAGATGATACCTCTATTGCTAAATTGGGTTACACACAAATAGGACAAGCAAGCTCAAAAAGATAAAGAAGAAACAAAGAAAATAGATTGTTCATTTTAAAAGCACCAAAATGAAGTGTGCCTACTTTAGTATGAAAAGATTTTTTTTAAGTCCTTGGACTGATTGAATCTACAGACAAAATATCAGTAGTTTGGAATCTCCATTCTTCAACAATCGATGAGACAAGCTGCACAAACACCCATTAGTTTCCAGAAACCCTAATTTTTAACATGCAAAACCAAAGGCACACGAAAATTACAAAATGTGACTTACTGTTATTCAAATGCGATCAAAAATTTACCAAAGGCGACAAAGCCCTCTACAAATGTGACTTACTACTAAGCAATTGTGATTTAAAACTGCATAAACTCTACAAAGGTGATCAGATAAACCATAGGCGACGTACTGTTCTTCAAATGTGATCTGCAACCCGCCATATGAGATTTTCTGGAAAACCAGAGGTGAGATAAAAATACCAGAGGCAATGTAAACCTCTATAACTGCAAGTTGCGATTAACCAAAAGCGCACCTGTATCAATAACTTCTCAAAAAGCATAGTTTCAGTAATGAAAAACTAAAACTAATCAGGCTAGTGGTCCCACTAGGCATGCCAAAATGTGTATGTAGGAAAACCCCATTATTAAGATCAAGACAAAATAATAAAACCTACGATACCCTCAAGAAATATGAAACTAAGTGCAAATAAAATAAATAAAAAGTAGCAAGGAATGATATCACCTAGTTTATTTGATTTCTTGGTTTCATTGTGGGTTAATCCTCAGAGTATGCAACTACAATATAAAAGGTTGCCATGGATACTCAAGATACTATGCAAATGAAGATATTTTCAATGCAAAGTGATTGAGGATGATGAGAATGAGAGAGGAAGGGGGTATTTATAGACAAGGAGGAAATATGATCAATGGTGGAGAAAGAAAAGGAAGAATCGGTGGATGAGGATGAATGCGAGATAAGAATAAACGTGCACATGCCAAGTGTCCATAAAAAGGCACCTTATTTAGAAAGATTAGGTGGGTTGTTGATAAAGATAAGATTCCTTTTTAAAATAGAATGTTATTTCTATTTTGAGAGTTAGGTGATGAGGATATTTGATTTTTTCTAATTTATTATTTAAATATTCCCACATTTTGATTTTTTGCTATTTTATGGATAAAGGGGCCCACTTGCACGATTTTAGAAGAAAATGATAAAAATAGAAGAGGATGAGATATAAATTAAATAAATATAAAATTTATTTAATTTATGTGCATGCTGGGAAATAAATAATGTATTTGATTTATTGATGAAAAGAAAATGGGAATGCACATAAAAATAAAGATAATCAATTAAATAAAAATAATTTATTTATTGTGGATTAGTGATCTCAAAATGAAAGTAGAAAACATAAAACAACTGCATAAACAGGCATTATACCTTTCACAATGAGTCACAAATATTTGATAGGGTGGAAGGAGTTGCACCCAAACTCGTTAGATTTTACCCAAGTGGATGAAATGTGGATTCCTCTTGCTTTCAACACAATATGATGAGAGATTGGAGGATAGATTGATAGGTTGGATAGAGATGAGAGATAAGGCTAGAGTGATTTTGGCATTATGAGGGTATGATGAGGAGATTTGAGAGAAATTTGGGCATTATAAGGATGCAAGAAGAAGTTGTTCTGAATGGCTTGGGTGATGGTCTTATTTATAATTTTTTGGAAAAGGGATGGAGGGTGAGGATTTAAAGATGAGATCAAGGGCTAGGAATGATTGAGAGTTAGGGTTTGGATTGAATTCATAGCCTTGTGACAAGGGGAGTGGATGAGAGAGATCAAGGGTTGAGATTAAGTCAATGGATTTAGAGGGTTCTCATTATTTGTGAATTTTAAATTCACATGGAGAAAGGTGTGGAGGATAAAAATGAATTAAAAATTTATTTTTGGGAAGAGTGGATATGACAAGTGAATTAAAAATTCAACTCATGGGGGAGTGTGAATTAAAAATTCACTTTTATGTGGAGATGTGAAGGTTAAAGGACATATGTACACTTACATGTGTAAGAGGGTGATAAATGATGTGTAAGGAAGATTTGACCCTTTGAATAAAAAATTGATTTTTATTGAAAGGTGTGTGGGAGGATGGGATAAGCAAGGTTAATTAAGTGTTAAGCTTAATTAATTTAGGTCTAGGGGATAGGTAGGCTAGGGTATCTAATTAAATAATTGATATTTAATTAACTAGGATAGGGATAGGTTGACTAATAGGCTAGATTAATTAGATAAGCATGATTTATGTAATTAACAAGGATTAGGGAAATGGAAAAATAAATATTGAGAATATTTATTTAATCAATAAGGATATAGTTATAAGGTAAAGTGATAAATTAAGTAAATAAATTGATCACAAAGGATAGATGATAGATGGTTAGGGATAAATTAATTATATAAAATGAATTTATTTAATTAATAAGAGGGATAATTGGTGTAGAGATACGAGAAATTGGTTTGCAGAGCAAGTCAATTTTAGGTGTCTACATTTGCCCCTCTTTGAAATGGTGTTGCAGCTAAGTAACACTATTTCAAAGAAGTTAAAACATAGATTTGGATTGGATAAAAAAGATTTTGGCTTAGAAGAAGAGGGTAAGGTTTAGGGATGATTGGTAAGGGGGATGCCCCCTCGAGAGGACATGCGGGTTGTAAGAACACAGGTGTGCTCTTGAAATGGATGAAGCAGATTGGTTGAAGTGGTTGGAGGATAAGGGATCAGATGAAAGATTGATGATGTTGGGTAGATGATTAGATGATGGATGAATTGGAAAATGGATGATTATTGTGTTGAAAATGATTTAGAACAATCCTAGGTTTGATATAGCAAAGTGGATATTTTCACCAATGTATAGAAGACCAAGGTGATGATGTTTATCCAACATTTGCATGGACTAGACACGCAGACAAAGAGACGATCACATGCATGCCCAAGATAGTACAACCCTGTCTAGATGAGGGAAGGGGACTCATAGCACAAGCCTTAAATACACAAAAGGTATGATGAACCTTAGATGCACAAGGAGATCAATATGCTAGAACCAACCCTATGATCCACAAGATATGAATACTAGCTTGGAGTAATGAAACCAACCCACAAGCACGGCATACAAAAGCAAGAATATGCCCCATTCTAGATGTTTTCACCATATACCATGATATAGTGAGATCAAGGTAGCTTTGATGTGATCTGTGAATAGGACAAAAGATAAAAATCAAAAACCAAAAGACCAACGAACCAAACAAATAGCCATTGTATCTCTTGCCAAGATGGATGATGATAGGATAAATTATGCCTATCGTAGGAATGATATATCCTAAGGTAGGAATCGATTGATGATTGGATCATGCCTAGTTTATGTCGTAAGATTGGCTCAAGATATGATGGTTACAAGTTGTGGTCGATGCTAATTTGATAGTTGATGACTTTGATTAAGGGACGATGCTTTGATAGGTAATGCGATGCTTGGGATATTGCGTTTGGATCTAGTGTAAGCTCAATGGGTAGGGACCATTCAAGTGGGTTGGATGGGTGCATCTTATGTACCTGAGTACTAGAAACTTCTTTCGTATTCTAGACTACCTACATACCCTGTATCCACAGGATCAAGGCACATTAAGATGCGAGTGGTGATGATATGTAGTTCTGATTTGTGATGATGATGTGGGATGGTTGAGGATAGGTGTAATGATGTTAGAAGATGATGTGTTTGATGATTTGGGTGATGTTGATTTTGTGATGGATTTTTTTTTTTGGGATTATATGGATTTTTTTATTTTTTTGGATTTTTGTGATCTTAGGAAGGGAATGTTTTATTATGAGATGGTTGTATTGGATTTTGTTTAGATAGCCTTTGCACTAGATACCAATGACAAGGGAACACCAAGTTTAGAGGTGGAGGTGATGGGGTTGGGTTGGGGGATTGGTGATGAAAGGATAATGGATAGGAGATTTTGATAAATGGATAGGTACATGGGGATAAGGGGTAGGATGGGGGCTAAAGGATCGGGTAGGGATACATGATAGATGGATGGGGGGTTTGGCAGTGGAAGGTGATAGAGAGGATATTCATGATAGATGGATTAGAAGATAGAGATAAGGATGCAAGATAGATGGATGAGAGATGGGGATAAGGATTTACTCCAAGGGCTATGTTGCAAGGAATCATATGCCCCAATGCTTAGGATTTTGCATGTTGGGTTCATGTTTGAATGGATGGACTTTGTAGTGGGTGGATGGAGGATATGCTTAGAAAGGGAGTATGCCGAGAGGTGTCCAAAGTAGGTTGTTGATATTGTGCCCCTTGTCTTTATCAATATCTAAGGAGGAGGATATAGTGGATAGAATAGATGGGGAATGCTAGGATAAATAGGGGATGGTGGATATGAATATGATAGGATAAAGATAGATGATGGATAGGATATACAAAGGATGTGGATGAAAGGTAAGATTTTGCCCCCAAGTGTAGGGATACAAAAATGGATGGAGAAAGGTTTACGCATGACGCCCAAAAGGGGTTTTCATCGTGGTACTTGCCCAAGGCGCCACGAGGAGTGGTTTTCACTATTGGACATATTTTTTCTCTTTACTATTTTCTTGATTTTTTTGATTTTTTGCTTTTTTGATGGAATGGGGACTCTAGCATCTGTTTCCATAGCGAGGAGAAGATGGTCCCATGTTGGATAGAATTATGGATAACGATTGCATGGATGTCGATGGATAGTGGGTTATGATGTGGATTATGCGGATTATGATGTGGATTATGCAATAGCATGGACCATAGGAATGTGATGGGGAAGATATGTAGGATAGTGGATGGAAGATGGAGAAATGGGGGTATGTGGGAATGTCAAGTGGTGGAGGGGAACCAAGACCAATGGTTGCACACACTGTGATGTATTTGGAAGCTTGTACTTTGGATGGGGGGTGGGTAGTAATGGGGATTGGGATAGGGGATTTTTAGATGGTTGATTTGGGGTTTTAGGGACCCAAATGGACTTAGAAATTATGGGATTTCTAGATGGGAAGCGGGATGTTTGGGATTTTGTGGTAGATTGGGAGGTGAATACCTCATTAGAGTTTGGTGCTTTTTGTTTAGGGACCCACACCATTTTTGTTTTTTCTTTTTCTTTTGATGGTGGGGGTTTTGATAGCCTTTTGGATTTTTCATTTTGCTTGGAAGGGATAACATTTTTAGGCTTTTGTCCTTTATGATTCGAGGCATTCAAATTTTTGAATCCCATGGATTTGGAGGAAGCTTCATGTTTGAAAGATGTGTGCTTTTGTTGGTCTTGACTAGGAAATTTAGGGGGTTTATGGGTGGAGGGGTTAAAAGTGGATTTATGGATAAATGGATGAGGGGATTTAAGGATAGGGATGTTAGAAATTGGGAGGATAGGAAAATGAGAGGATTTGTGGATAGGGGTGTTTGGTGTTGGTAGGATAGGAGGTAAAGTGGATTTGATAGGGCTATTTGGAGTTAGAAGTAGTGGAGGTAAATTTGATGGAGGGAGATGGATGGTCACATGCTTTTGCAAATGATATGATGATGGAGGAGGGATGGCGACATATGCTTTGGGGGTGCAATGAGATGCACTGTGTTTGGGATTGGATGAATGGATTTTGGAAGGTGCGTGGGTGGTACCAACATGTTTAGATTGTTTTTCTTGGGGTGTATAGCCAAGGCCATGCGAGGATGGATGGAATGTGGTGTGGATGGGCTCTAAGATGCCTTGTTCGTGAAGACCTAAGCCTTTGCCTTGATAGTTCATATGTTGGATTATGCGACATGCGATGGGATGTTTGGTGCTTTGGAAACAAGACGCGAGTCTATTATTTGTTGGAAGAGGATAGGTGGTGGATGGAAGTTGTTCATCTCCTACGAGGAAGTCACTGCGAATGAAGGTGCTTTGTCCAAGTGAATAGGAGGATGGATTTGGGATGAGATTGGAAGATGGAGGTAAAGGATTCATGGGGGATGGTAAAGGGGTGGTAGAAGATGGTGTGAGATCAATAAGTTGAACAATAAATTGGAGGTGATCGGGGATGGATTAGATGGGATGGTGAGATCTTGATTAGGAGAAGGGGTTGATGTTTCAACATGCTTTGGATTTGATTCTTGACATAGCTCATGTGCTTGGATAGAAGTGGGAGTGACTTGGATAGATGTGGTGGGTGCTTGGATGGATGTGATAGGTGTTTGGATGGATGCAATAGGTGCTTGACTTATGGGTTCTTGAACATGGCTACATGATGGTTCTTGACTTATGATAGGGGATTGTTCAAGAGATTTGGTGGATGTTGGATTGCATGAGGGTGTTTGATTCCTTGCTAATAGCCAATGGATGGTATCTTTCATGAGTGTATGGGTTGATGAACAATATAATGGATGGATAGTAATGGTGGTTGGTGTGGGAATAGGATTGGGATTGGATAGGTGGGTGATGGGATTAGGTAGTAATGGTTCTTGGGTGGGTTCAAGGATAGGTGTTGGAGTAGATGGTGGTGTCGGAGGGGTGGAGGATTTGGGGGATTCCTTTTCTTTGCTTGGTGATGTTCTTTGGAGGAAATCCCACAAGGATTCTTTGGATGTCGTGGGCTTAGGATTTGGAAGATTAGATGGTGGATTAGAAGGTGTATGTGTGATAGGGGTTGGTGGATTGGGAGATACATAAGGTGATGGATTAAGGTTGATAAAGTTGGAGGGATATTGTGATGGGAGGATTGGAGGAGGAGGATTGTAAGGTGGATTTGGTGATGGATTAAGGTTGATGGGATGGGGATTAGAGGATGGGGGATTTGCATGGGGAAATGTTTGTTGATATAAGGTTTGGATTTCAGAGATAAGGTGTGCTAGATTGGTGTTCTCTTGATCAAAGTTAGCATGACAAAGGTTGGGAGATGGATAAGTTGGAGGTATTGATTGGTTGGATAGGTATGATGGTGTGGATGTATAAGGGGATGAAGATTGATATGATGTTAATGGGGATGAAAGATAGGGTGTTTGTTGATATGATAGAGGTTGGTATGAGGTTGATGGTGTGGATATGTAAGATGTAGGTTGGTATGATGAAGGTTGATATGATGTGGATGGGGATGAAAGATAGGGTGTTTGTTGATATGATAGAGGTTGGTATGAGGTTGATGGTGTGGATATGTAGGATGTTGAAGGTTGATATGATGAGGGTTGATATGATGAAGATGGGGTAGGGGTTTGGGATTCTCTAATGATGAGGTGTGCTAAGGGTAGATCTTTAATGTCATTTTTGCATTTTTCATTAGCATTAGGATCCATGTTCTCATAGATTTTTCTAAGTCTTTGTAATTGTTGCATTGCTACATAAGGATCCATTTTGTTGGAGAGGTATGGGATGAAATGGACAATTGCGATGTTGGGGATCAAAATTCAAGACCTTAGGATGATTTGATTTGCTTCAAAGGATGGATGATTCTCTATACTTAAGGTGGACTAATGACACTTAAGTAATAGAGTTGATTTGGTTGATTTGATTGGATGATCAATTACGGTCTTGATTTTTGATTGGGTTGATTTGGATTTGGTGTTTGATAGTGATGTTGGGGGACTTGGATGTTGATTGGGATCGATGTTGATTTTAGATTGGATTTAGAATATGATTTGGAATATTATGGATTGATGTTGGCTTCATTTTGGATTTGATTTCGATGAGATGGGATTAGAATGATGTTGATGAATTAGATTAAGGATGATGAGAGTGATTAGGATAAGATTGGATTGAATGCTTTGGATGATGGTGTAGATAAGATAGGTGGTTAGGATGATTAGGATAGATGAATTATTGGATTAAAATGAAGTGGATAAGAATGATTAGGATGATGAATATAGATTATAACTAGAGAGGAAGTGGATTACAATTTAGATCAAGCTCAAATAAAGGGATTGGATAAGCTCAACTTATGGGGTTTGATAAATGGGGGGATGGTTTAGCGGTATTGGGAGGAAAACCCAGCCTGACATTAGGGGGGGTGCTATAAAATTGATGTTTTTGATGGAAAAATTTGATATTTGGACATGGATGAAGAAGGCACAAAAATAGATGGAAAATGGCGCTGAAATAGAGAGGAATGGCGCTAAAAGATGTGAATGGTTGGATTGATGGATGAATTTGATTTTTCTTGGGAAGTAGACAAACAATCATGTAAGAAACATAATGGCCAAAAGTTTGATTTATGAAAAATGTGATAATCAAGCATGTACAACCTAAGGCAAGGCAAGAACAATACTTGTGGGACAAGTAGAGGGATTTAGGCCACTAAAACAAAGGTTCTTAGTGGGGGAACATCCGGGGGATCGGCACCTTACGAGCATCCGATAAACTACTTGAGGTTTTGACTAGCTCTACTAGGGGTTTCATATACACAAGGTACTATTCCCTTTCAAGCTAGCATCGAATGGTAAGCACTCATACTGAATCAAACTTGGCTTTCACCTTATCCTTTTTTGTATAGCAGACCGGATGAAAGTACCACTTGGGGTCGCCAATGAGTTCTCTGAATGGATGTGTCTCAAGGGCAGGCCCACGTCCTAAAAAGAAAAATAGAATAGAACTATTTCTCTTCACCCAAGATCCTTTTGAAGGCAATTCTACCCTAAGGGATAACACAAACGTGCAAGTGCACAAGACACAGCAAACAAAAGCTAATGTTTGTTTTAAGCCCAAATTGAAATGTGCCTAAAGTTGTTTGTTGCAAGCAATGATTAATTTTAGTTGCACCAAAATTAAATGTTCTTTACACTAAGGCACACAAAGATTCTTTTTAGGTACACAAAGATAAGTGTTTGATTGTAGATTGTTTGGAAGCAAGATTCATTTTATGCACCAAATTCAAGTGTTCTCTAAGCTAAGAAAATAAAGGTTCTTTTTAGTGCACCAAAAGAAGATGTGTCTAATCTACTAAATCCTTGTAAAAGATGTTAGTAGCTTCGAGATGATGGTCTTGGATGATATGAAATACCCTAAAGAATAGAGATCCAACCCTACACAAATCCCTAAGCTAGTACAGAAAATAGCACCAAAACAGAGACAAGATAGCACTAATACAGAAGATAGCGCTAATACAGAAGATAGCACTAATACAGAAAATAGTGCTAATCTGGAAGCAATATAGCACTAATACAAAAGATAGTGCTAATACAAATAGCACTGATATAGAAAGTAGCGCCAATATAGAAAATAGTGCCAATCCAGACGTAAGATAGCGCTAATACAGAGGCAAGATAGCGCTAAACTGTGTTTTTGCCTTAGTTTACAGTCTGCAGTGAGAAAGATAGCACCAAACTAGGTGAGTTTAGCGCCAAAACGACGCAAAGATGGTCAATGGATGGATTCTAGGAAAATTTTGCCATAGTTTCCCCTTCTTTGTTCAAGATTCTTGCAAAAATAGAGTACATAAACTCAAGAAAACAATAGGTAGAATAGAGATCAAACAGACATGTGAGTGAGATTAAAGAGAGAAAGTGCTCTATAAGAGAGCGCCAAAATAGTAAATAGCGCTGAAATGAACCACAGATAGCGCTACTGCATAGGTTGATAGTGCCACTCCTACAAAACACGTCTCAAACACAAAAACTCACAAGAAAAAGATTATATATGGACCTTGTGGGTCCCACCAGGCATGCCAATGTGGATTAGTGATCTTAAAATGAAAGTAGAAAACATAAAACAAGTGCATAAACAAGCATTATACCTTTCACAATGAGTCACAAATCTTTGATAGGGTGGAAGGAGTTGCACCCAAACTCGTTAGATTTTACCCAAGTGGATGAAATGTGGATTGCTCTTGCTTTCAACACAATATGATGAGAGATTGGAGGATAGATTGATAGGTTGGATAGAGATGAGAGATAAGGCTAGAGTGATTTTGTCATTATGAGGGTATGATGAGGAGATTTGAGAGAAATTTGGGCATGATAAGGATGCAAGAAGAAGTTGTTCTGAATGGCTTGGGTGATGGTCTTATTTATAAATTTTTGGAAAAGGGATGGAGGGTGAGGATTAAAAGATGAGATCAAGGGCTAGGAATGATTGAGAGTTAGGGTTTGGATTGGATTCATAGCCTTGTGACAAGTGTCACAAGGGGATTGGATGAGAGAGATCAAAGGTTGGGGATTAATTCAATGGATTTGGAGGGTTCTCAATGTTTGTGAATTTTAAATTCACATGGAGAAAGGTGTGGAGGATAAAAATGAATTAAAAATTTATTTTTGGGAAGAGTGGATATGACAAGTTAATTAAAAATTTAACTCATGGGGGAGTGTGAATTAAAAATTCACTTTTATGTGGAGATGTGAGGGTTAAAGGACATATGTACACTTACATGTGTAAGAGGGTGATAAATGATGTGTAAGGAAGATTTGACCCTTTGAATAAAAAATTGATTTTTATTCAAAGGTGTGTGGGAGGATGGGATAAGCAAGGTTAATTAAGTGTTAATCTTAATTAATTTAGGTCTAGGGGATAGGTAGGCTAGGGTAGCTAATTAAATAATTGATATTTAATTAACTAGGATAGGGATAGGTTGATTAATAGGCTAGATTAATTAGATAAGCATGATTTATGTAATTAACAAGGATTAGGGAAATGGGAAAATAAATATTGAGAATATTTATTTAATTAATGAGGATATAGTTATAAGGTAAAGTGATAAATTAAGTGAATAAATTGATCACAAAGGATAGATGATAGATGGTCACGGATAAATTAATTAAATAAAATAAATTTATTTAATTAATAGGAGAGATAATTGGTGTAGAGATATGGGAAATTGGTTTGCGGAGAAAGTCAATTTTAGGTGTCTACATTTATTAATAGAGGAAAAATGTAATGATTAAATAATTAAAAATTATTTAACCATAGAAAGAAAGAAATGAAGATTAATTAAATAAATAAAAATTATTTAATTAATTAAGAGGAAAATGATTTTGTTAATGATGAGTATATCAGATAGAAATGACGTGTATGATGTAGTATGAGTTTAATGCATAAATAATTAAATGGGTCAATTTTAGGTGTCTACAGTTTCAGCTGAGCTAAATCTCTGTAATAGATGTCCATGTTCTTCCTGTCAAACCTGGATATGAGTTTACGAGTAAACTCATCATAAGAGGTGAGCATCCCATGGTTTTGTGAGACCAAATCATGATGCCACCAATCATAAGTTGTCCCCTCTAAGTGCATGGTTGCAAATTGAATGGCTTTTGCTTCACTCATAGGTTTAAGTGAAAGAAAAGTATCTAGTTTATGAACCCAAGCTCTAGCACTTAGCTTTTCGCTGCCATCAAAGTTGGGAAGTGGAACTTTGTTTAATGCTTCCTTATATTCTTTGTGTTCTTTCTTGATGCAAAGTGAGGGTTCAACTCAATCCAATGGAGGCATATTTCACAACAATGGGCTCAAATAATCAACTTCTATAAGTTTCACAAGCAATCTTCTCAAGGCAACTTCCTTCTTCAAGGGCACAACTTGCATTTCCAACTTTTTTGACCTTACAAGGTTACCACAGGCCTCTTTACACCTTAGGGACCCAAACACAACCAAACCAACCCCTTACCAAAGTCTGCCCCTTCAATTCTTGACTTTCCCTTATTGGTTGCACCAAAAGCTAGTAGCCCTCATAATAGGACTGTCACTCTTTCTCTTTCCAACCAGAAACTGTAACCTAGAACTAATTGCATATTTGAGTACCCTTTAAGCTCATCTAAAACATATCCTAAACTCAAATAGGGTTACTTTGGACCAACATCACCAAAACAATGTTGCTACGCTGCCCCACTAGGCCAATTAGGCCACTTTAACAAAGCAACACCCACTCAATCACTTCCCCAACTCCAAAACTCAATTGCAGAGTCTTACCTAGACTACAAACTTCCAAAATCAACCACTTTTGTTAGGGGAAACTCTCATCAAGTCTCATTAACACCAAACCCTCAATTTAGCCATTCTAAGAGGGTTTATTGAAAACTAACATTCCAGGCCTCTAGCAACTCTACCAATGCCTCAAACACATTCAATTATGTCTACAAATGCTTTACAAACCTTCATACAACCCTAACTCATGCATTTTATGCAAATTTCAATTTGGAGCCATCATTTTCAAGTTAAAAACTCAAAAAAATACAACTGGGGCAGCATTTAATTCTCTCCAAATGGTTTACCTACTCTTAGAAACATAGAAACACAACATCCTACACCTAAGGGAGCGATTCCACCAAGTTAGACTAGGTTTCGTTAGGTGGAATGGCTTAGGGTTCCATTTTTCACTCTCAAAACTACTAATTTTGAGTTACAGGCTGCCCACAGTAATTCACTTGTCAAACTCTTTAATCTTAATGAAACTTAACCAAGCCACATCCAAGATAGAACTAACACATATATTTACCAATTACAATGCACTTCAAACTAAAAAGAAAACTGTATGGGCTGTACAAATCTCTAGAGCAGCAAGAAAACAGTAAAAACTCAGAAAATAAGGTATCTTAATATTATTTGAATTCAAAAATTGAAGTTTGTGAGGCATATTTATCCTTATTCCCTCCTAAAACAATGTTCATGACCTATTTTTGAAACAAAAGACTCTTCAACTTCCAACTCATACCAAAATATGAAGATACAAAGCCACGTTTGAACCAAATGACTGTTCACCTTCCACAAAAGACCAAAAACTTGACAACTTTGCAACTTTTCTTACAAAATATTTATAGTTGCTTCACAAACTAACCTCGCATGACTCAATACATTTCAAATGGTCTATTATGACCTTATTACATGACATATAGACTCAACACACCTTAAACCAAACTTAAGACCATATTTACATGACTTGACATGGTGCCCCTGCACCATTTCTTTTCTTTCCTTTTTGGTTTATGTTCTTTGATACTCTTGTTCCTCTCCCTTCTTTGGTTCATGAAAGAATTGAAGTTAAGGGTCATCCTAACTTCAATGGATAACAATATGTATTCATCATGTGCCATCATGATATCATCTGTAAGATTGACTACCACCTCTTCTTCTTCTTCTAGTGATGATGAAGATTCCTCTTTGATAGTTTCAAATTTTGGATGAAGTGGTCTATCATCAGTAGTCAATGTGGCTTTACCTATAAATGTAGGAGAGGGTTCTCTATGTTTTTCATATCTCTGAGCATCATGTCTACCTGCATGCATGTCATGTCTACCAGGAACTGAATGCTCTCTACTAGCATGTGAAGATGTACTATTGTGTCTACTTTCACTTTTGGACCTCCTTGACCTTGGATGATCATGTCTCAAATCAGCAATGGAGTGAACCAGTTCATCTTTGAAAATTCTCATCTGCTACCCAAAACTTTGCATGAATTCATGAATATCAAAATCCCCATGTCTCTTAGGACTGCTGCCACCTTCTCTTGACATTTCTTTCCATTTTTAAGCACCTGTTAAAACTTTTTTTTGTGCCCCTGTACCTGTTTCCAAAATTTATTTTTGTTGTCTAGCTACTTTTCTAGTATATTACTTGTGTGAACCAATTTCTGTATGCTGCATAACCCAAAGCTGGTAGGTTTTTAGCTCTGATACCACTATAATATGATGACCTATTCTGCTGTAATTTTTTTTTTGTTTTTTTAGTGTGTTTTTGTAATTTTATTAATGTGGTCTTTCAGACTAGACAAAAGATGCAAAAGGGGTTTCAGTTTTAGAATTGCATGTGTTTTTGAGAAAGATTTTACCATAAAAACATGAAATAATTGATGAACAATCAACTAGGAATAAAAATGAACACATTGCAAACTTGGAAACACATACCCAAATGCATATTTTGCATCTTTTTCCATTTCTGAGTTCGCCTCTACAAATTTTGAGTTGACAAGAAAGGAACATTGATAATTTCTGGAATCATACAATGAAATTAAGAATACCCAAAAGTGCATATGTTATTCCAACCTCATGGAAGCCACTTTCCATCAATACCCATATGCCAAAACTGATTTTTGTGAGCACCCAATGTCAAACCCTAGCTAGAACTAAAAATTACAGCAACACCCAATAGCTCAAATCTACAAAACTCAAATACCCAGATGGATTATTTGAAACACAACCTCAAAATCCATCTCTGCAAACATGCACACCAAAATACTAACATGCAAGCCAAAATCTCTAATACCCAGATGGATTATTTGCAACACAACCTTAAAATCCATCACTCCTCAAACATGTACAACAAAATACCAACATGCAAGCCAAAAATCTTTAATAAAACCTCACTTTCATAAACCTGCAAATTGAACATTTTAAACCCTAGCAACATCAAACTCAATCTTTGAAGTTCTATGAAAAAATCTGCTTGACTTGATCCATCTATATGGCATGGGAGCATCACCACAACCTATAATTCCAAGGTGTTGGTGTGAACACATAATTCACACATGTTAAGTTGACTTGGTGAGTCTTCTAGATGTCTAGGTGTTTCGAGTTGTGTGTTGAGTTGTTGACAGTTGGAGTGAGTTGTCTTATCTTCCATATGTGTAATTAGTTATCATCCTGTAATTGGCACATGTTGTAGGAATATCTCCATCTTTCTCTCCACCCTTCTAGCTCTCACCTTGCCTTTATAAGCAAGGCTCTCTCATTGTATTTCATACAGTCTAATATAGCTTCATGTGATTTTTGTATAGATTCTTGCTCCATTGTTTTAGCATCTTCTCTTGTCATCTTTGTGTGGAAGGTTGTCTTGATTGCAAGTGATCTTGGCTTGCTGAGTCACATTGACTCTTACATGGTATCAAAGCCTAATCTGCAATTCCCTTCCCTCATTATAGAGATCTTGAGTGCAATTCATGGTGGATCTTGACAGTTGAGTATGCTCTTCTCTTGCATCAGATGATGACCTGGAGAATCAAAAAAAATTGATAGAGATACCAGTTTTGTGAGGGTTTTCTCTTCTTACCCTTGTATTACAGGTGCATTTCGGTGTGTGTTGCTACAAATCAGACTTCACCATTGTGTCTAGAGCAGCCGAAATAGTCAAGATTGCCTTTTGTTTCATCTAAATCAGACATCGGAGGCAAAATTGACGAGGGTTTCAATTTGGGGCTCTTGGATGTGATCCGAGAGGTACCAACAATTTCAAAGCAGTTTGGCCCAAATCGGATACTGCCATTGCGTTTGGAGTGGCCAAATCAGTACGGATCGACTGTAAAATCATCCAAATCAGACAAAGTTGAAGCGAAAGGCAAAATTTTTTTTACTTCCCTTCGCTGTATGGATCTGTTGCAGGGAATATTCCTGTCGCAGTGGCATATTCCACAATCTTCAGGGTGCAAGCACTGCGCAGAAGGAATCTTCCAAGATCGGCGTCGTATTTCGTAGGCAGAATCAGTGGATAAAAATTTTGATTATCAGGTAAATATTTTGTTTTCTGTGGGCTGTATTTGTTTTTTGAAAGCAAAAAAAAATAGTGGCTACCGACAGGCCATATCTATCGGCCCCTATTCCCTACCTATGGGTCTGCAGAGCCCAATTGGGTCAAATCCCCATGGCCTGGGCTAATAAGGCTTTGGCCTTAACTTAAATAAAATCTGCAGGTTTAAGATCTTCACATGCTGGAATTTTTCCATGCTCGTCGGTGATCGCAGAGTTTAATATCTGGCAGTTCTTTGCCCATCTGCAACGGTTTCCATCTACATTGGCGAACATTTTTTTATCACCTTGATGGTTTTATTTATGCTTGACCGTTTTGTGGTCTCACGTCAGAAAACTTTATAAGCTTGGTTTTTGTCTTTGCTTCCATTCAGCGACGGTGGATTCCTTAAATATATGTCAATCCAAAGAGTTTAGATCCGGCTGGTCATTAAGACTTGGACCAGTATTTGTCCTCTATCGTCGGTAGTTAAGACTTTTCTCCTCAGTGTTTTTGCATCTATGGGAGACTATAGCCACCGCCAGTGTTTACACCTTGGCGAGATCTACAAATTAACTCGTCGGTTGTTCCTTCATCTCCGGCGGTCTATAAACAAGTAGGCAACTTCCTTTAAAATCCTTGGTAGTGGCACTGTGTATCTGCAGCAGTGGTCAAATCCAGTATTGGGCGTCTTCCTTGAACCCAATCATCGATGTCTCTGAAACTTCAATGATCATTTTAAATTTGTCAAAGATGGCTATTACAGATCTTTGGCAGTTTCCAAACTACCATCACCGAGAGTCTCAACCACAAACTTTTGGCCAGATCTAATTAGCAACGGCAGTTTCATAAACAAATCTTGGCGGTCTTATTTTCATTGACCACCCAGTGGCATATACAACAGATTCACATAAAGCACATTAGCATTTGTTTTTGGACCATCGACAGTCATTTAAAATCAACGACGGGAAATCTTCAAAACTTGTCGGTTGTGTTCCTTCTGGCGGCCTTTAGTGAATCAAGACGAAATCTGCCAAACATCTGGTGGTTGTTTTGGCAGATCTGGTCGCTGCTAAACATCTTTTGATCACCCGGTAAGGGAGGTTTCAGTGGTCATTTTAATTGTTTGGCCAGCGGACATTTTGTTCTTCTCTGGAAGTCAAGCATTTATGCCCGACCACAAACCAAACAAATAGTGTTTTTGGCCTTTCTAACCAAACAATTTTGACTTCTCTGAAAACAGTTTCAACTTACCCTCCAATTGGTTTTCAACTTGTACAAGGCAGTTTTTCGCACACAAAACAACAGTTTCAGCCTGCACAGGGTGGTTTTAAACATAGAGAGGTTTTCTGCCAATTTTTTGCTTTTCGGGAAGAGGGCATTTTTTTCCAATAGAAGGGAATATTCTGCTGATGTAAGCATTGCCTCAATGTCAGGGGCCATTTTTGACCCTTAAAGCCTTAAAAAGGGGCTATTTTTCTTTTTTGTACAACTTTTGCCCACAGTGTCAAAATCAAGCAAACAAGCTATCAACAAAAAGCTGACAAAGAGCTCTTCACAGTGGTGTTAGAATTTTTCTCTAATTTTTCTGTTTCACAGCATTTATTGCAGGTTGAAGACAAATCTTCTTTTTTTGGCTCTCGAGCTCATAACTTTTTGCCATGATCTCCATTTTTCACGATTCTTGCGGCATCGGAAAGGTATTTAGGAGCTCTACACAGCCATCTATGTACTTTTCTCAAATTTTACTCCAGGTGTATTTTATTTCATTTGTTAGGTTTTTGGTTTTTGAGAGATAACTTGGGCATTTTGAAACTTGAGGAGGTGAAATTTGTTTTGAGAGCATTTGTTTGCTGTAATACATCATTGTGAGTAATTGTAATCTCACTGGGATCTCTTTTTTAAGAGATTTTGATTGTTTTCCCAATTTTAGTCCTTTGAGGACAATTGTAAATCGCACTAAGTATAAAGTGCCACAAACAAATTGGGGGGGCTCTCTTACATAGTAAAGGGGTGTAGTTGTGTTGTTGTCTCTCTTTTTCATCATGGATGTGCCTCAATTTCTACTTTTAACTCCATATAATTATCTTGAATGGAAGAAAACATGGAGTTTGTGTTGTATAAACAAAAGCTACATAGAATAACTTTAGGCACGGATCCTGAACCCACAGGTGCTACTGAGAGAAGAAAATGGTTAGATAGAAGAGATGAGGCTTTTGGAACACTTTGTCTTGCTATTTCTCTAGATTTGAGATTTCATGTTGAGTCTTGTACTACACCAAATGAGATATGGAGAACACTGGACAATCTATTTGGCAAGCAAGATAAAATAAGAAGGTTCAAATTGGAAAATGAGCTAATTGCACTTAATCCTCAAGATTTTGATCAAATCGAAGACTTCTTCACCAAATTTAAGTCTCTCAAGTTGCAACTCAAACAAAGTCGTCTTGAGAAAGAAGATGAACAATTGATTCTATCAATTCTTGCAAAATTGGGTCTTGCATATTCAGTTTATGTTTCTACCTTTTATACTACAATGGATGCCTTTGGTACTAAGTTTACCATGCCTTCACTTGAGGAGTTTGCTACACAACTCACAAGAGAACAAGCCAAGCTACTACACATGGGCACATTGAAGTCACCTAGAAAACAGGCTCTAGTTGCAACACAAAGCACAAAAGATCCTAAGGCTTCACATAATAAGGGAAAGAAACAGAAGGATTCAAAGTCTAATAAGCAAAAAAAAGAATCAAATAAAACCCCCAACTCTTCTTCCAAAGAGGAGTCAAATAAGAAGAAGAAGCCAAAGTGTTCTTATTGTAAGAAATTGGGTCATGATGAGACTAAATGTTATGAGAAAAAGTTTGAAGAGATGTCACAACTTCTTCAAAAACATAACATTGAGTATTCTCCATCAACAACAGTTTTACCCAAGTCTTCTTCTTCGCCACCATCATCATCTACATCTACAGGGACAACAGGCATTGCTTAAGGGACAGATAAAGGAAAAGGAAAAGCATTCTTTGCATCAACAAGTCTACAGTCAGAGAGATGGCTTCTTGATTTAGGAGCTTCTCATCATATGTCATCTTCATAGGGGATGTTCTCTTCATTTCAGTCATGTACTTCACCGCCTATTTTGATGGGTAACAATACATACATGCATGCAAGTGGTAAAGGAACAATTGATGTTGGTGACTCATGTACATTCAACAATGTGTTGTGTGTACCTTCCTTGACAACCAATCTCCTTTCCACCTATCAGATTACTCATTGTGGTGCAGGGAAGACAGTTGAGTTCACTCCTGATTCTATGATCATTTGGGACTTGGAGAGCAGAGACATCATTGCTCTTGGGGTGGCAGATCATGCATCTCGCTTGTATTCTTTCTCCCATTTTGTTTCTGACAATGATGTAGATCCATTGGTTAATATTCACACTCATGCATCAAGTGTAATCATATTTCTAGGGAGAAGTTTGGTCACTTGAACCTTGGTATTTTTGTATTGACTTCAATTCCTGAGACTAGTTTTGAGCTTCCTCCTTCTCCTGCTTCTTCAGAGATTGGCATTGACATAGCTTCATCCACTTCAGTTGAGCAGGATATTGTTTGTCTTCCAGATACAGGTTTGTGGGATGAGTACTTGCCAGGTATTGCAGACTTGTTTCGTGAGTCCTATCTTGATGACTTGGAGGACTTCATTGATGACATTCATCTCCTCTTTGAAGGAGTTGAATCTTCTACTTTGGATGAGTAGGCACCTTCTCCTCTTCACTTGTCATAGTTTGACATTGAGTTGGAGGGACCATCATTTGGAGGATTCTTCATCTTTGGAGATTGATGATCTTGAGTTTTCATCTTGTCTTGGATTGTTACATGTAGCACCTAATCATGTGACATCTTTTGGTTATGACATATGGACACTTGAGCAGTTTTCATAGACAGCATACACCATGAGGCTTTTTCCCTCATACATTGAGATGGAGTTTCTTCGACATCAGCCTTTGGACTTGTTTCTTCCTAAGGGAAAGAATGTTGTTTGTAGTCTTTGGATTCTGTTCAGCATTCTTCTTCGGGCGTTCACCATTGGCACAGGAGCTACTTCATTGTGGGGGGGACTGATGCAGAGGAAAAAAAGAATCTCAAACAATTGTTATCATGTTTCACAACAATGGGCTTCAATCCCACAACCTTCATAAGTCAATGGCACAAAACTGAGTTTGTCACAAGTTTGACTCAACAATACCTTAGTTGTCTTTCTTTTTATCCTTTAAGAATCCTATCTCAACCAAAACAAACAATTCCCAATATCTGACCTTTCATCAAATTACTATTCCTTCATTGACTGTCCAAAAGCTAATAGCCCTCTTTAAGGGACTGTCAAAGCATACCTTTTAGTGTAGATCTCCATTCAAGACTGTTTAAGGCTTTTGAGATACCCTTTAATAAGTTTAAACACATATCACAAATCCAACATAGATTGCTTTGGGAAGTATTGCTAAACAAAGGACTATCACCGAACCAATTAGGCCTAAATAGGCTTCCAAACTGTCACTCTTGTGTCTTCTTGGTATTCTCCCAATACAGGGATCTTGCAACCTTTGCCATGGATAAAAAACATTAAAACCATCTTGCCTAACCTACTCCTAGGGTTTCCAACCATCATTAAGAAACACTATTGCCTCATACTCAGTCATGACAGTGACTGTTACACTCAGTCCTGACAGGACAAACTTCTCTAAGGGTATAAACCTCAATCTATTTGCCAAATTCAACTTAAGGAATATGGAGTTATCTCACTTACTTCCTTTATCAAACCAAAACCATCATAAAGAATGTTCAACCATACTAAAATCATCAAAAACACATCATTTCTTCCCTTTTACCAGTCTTAAACAAGACAGAACAGTATTAGGGCATGATAGAAATAGGACCCAACTTCCTCCATAAACTCTGCACTCTAGGAATCAATGAAAATACACATAGAGCTATCAATTTCCCAATTTTTATCTTATTCCATTGGGTGAATTAGGAGAAACACCATTTTAAATGCTGACTGTTTACCCTAAGACAAGGTTTTAACCACTTTCAGAAAAACCTTCATAACTTACACAAAATAGCATCAAAATACATGAGACCAACTTCAAATGGAAGGTGATTGAAGGAACTAATACTTACAACCAGTTAAACCTGCACTCATGCCCATATAGTTCTGTACAAGGCTTGGAAATGATGAATTTCTGAAAAAGAATATAGAAAACAGTGTCTTTTATCATTCCATGTTCAAATCTTCAATCACCCCCAAATTCTTTGAAGGTTACAAGGCCTTTTAAAGGCATTACATCATGACTCTTCAGTTTCTAACTGATTTCTAACTTCCTACAAATGAATCAAACCTTCATGACCTTTCATATTCCATATGTTGCATTGCAACTTTATAACTTTGTAAGTTTTACATTTGTGACACCTTTTACATTTTATAAAAATGAACACAAGACTTGAACCTTAATGACCTAAACATATGTGAATTGGTCCAAATGACCTTGTTACAAGGTAGAAACATCAAAATTACATCAAACTTCAAAATTTCTCTATAGAAGCATGAAGATACTATGGTGCTCCTGCACCATACAACCAACCAACAAAGATTTCCAAGTCCCTTGGAAATGTATCTACAAAACAAAACTATCTTTTCCTGCATCTCTGTCTATGTCTTCATCTTTAGCTTCAGGCTTCAAATCTTCACATCAATGGCTAGTGACCAACCAACCAACAAAACTCAAACTACCATCAACTTTAGAGCTTCTTCAAACTCCTACTCCCATCAGTGGAGTACTCTTCAGGCTGCAACATCAAGTGCTTCGTTAGTCAGGTATCCATCTCTCTACTGCTTCACAACACCAACTCACCAAACCATTCATCTCACCCAACAACAGATCTTGGTGATGCACCTACCACTCTCTCCTTAGTGGTTTCTCTCTGCACCCTTATCTAGCCTAATCTCCATTGGAGAATGGTCATGACAGACCTCATCTTGTCTGCCCACACACACAACCTCAGAAAACATCCTTCTGCAGCTAGATGGACCAAGCACCTGCAACCAAACAACTTAACAACACAAAATAATGGTCACCAACAAATTTGAACTCCTTATCTGCCTTCTGATACACAACACTTTACCCAGAGCTTTTGCTAGCTCTGATACCAATTTGATGCAGAGGAAAAGAAGAATCTCAAACAATTGTTATCATGTTTCACAACAATGGGCTTCAATCCCACAACCTTCATAAGTCAGTGGCACAAAACTGAGTTTCTCACAACTCTTACTCAACAATACCTTAGTTGTCTTTCTTTTTATCCTTTAAGAATCCTATCTCAACCAAAACAAACAATTCCTAATATCTGACCTTAAATCAAATTACTATTCCTTCGTTGACTGTCCAAAAGCTAGTAGCCCTCTTTAAGGGACTGTCAAAGCATACCTTTTAGTGTAGATCTCCATTCAAGACTATTTAAGGCTTTTGAGATACCATTTAATAAGTTTAAACACATATCACAAATCCAACATAGATTGCTTTGGGAAGTATTGCTAAACAGAGGACTGTCACCGAACCAATTAGGCCTAAATAGGCTTCCAAACTGTCACTCTTGTGTCTTCTTGGTATTCTCCCAATACAGGGATCTTGCAACCTTTTCCATGGATAAAAAACATTAAAAACATCTTACTTAACCTACTCCTAGGGTTTCCAACCATCATTAAGACATGCTATTGCCTCATACTCAGTCATGACAGTGACTGTTACACTCAGTCCTGACAGGACAGACTTCTCTAAGGGTATAAACCTCGATCTATTTGCCAAATTCAACTTAGGAATATGGAGTTATCTCACTTACTTCCTTTATCAAAACCAAAACCATCATAAAGAATGTTCAACCATACTAAAATCATCAAAAAAACATCATTTCTGCCCTTTTACCAGTCTTAAACAAGACAGAACAGTATTAGGGCATGATAGAAATAGGACCCAACTTCCTCCATAAACTCTGCACTCTAGGAATTAATGAAAATACACATAGAGCTATCAATTTCCCAGTTTTTATCTTATTCCATTGGGTGAATTAGGGAAAACACCATTTTAAATGCTGATTGTTTACCCTAAGACAGGGTTTTAACCACTTTCAGAAAAACCTTCATAACTTACACAAAATAGCATCAAAATACATGAGACTGACTTCAAATGGAAGGTGATTGAAGGAACTAATACTTACAACCAGTTAAACCTGCACTCATGCCCGTACAGTTCCGTACAAGGCTTGGAAATGATAAATTTATGAAAAAGAATAAAGAAAACAATGTCTTTTATCATTCCATGTTCAAATCTTCAATCACCCCCGAATTCTTTGATGGTTACAAGGCCTTTTAAATGCATTACATCATGACTCTTCAGTTTCTAACTAATTTCTAACTTCCTACAAGCGAATCAAACCTTCATGACCTTTCATATTCCATATGCTGCATTGCAACTTTATAACTTTGTAAGTTTTACATTTGTGACACCTTTTACATTTTATAAAAATGAACACAAGACTTGAACCTTAATGACCTAAGCATATGTGAATTGGTCCAAATGACCTTGTTACAAAGTAGAAACATCAAAATTACATCAAACTTCAAAATTTCTCTATAGAAACATGAAGATACTATGGTGCTCCTGCACCATACAACCAACCAACAAAGATTTCCAAGTCCCTTGGAAATGTATCTGCAAAACAAAACTATCTTTTCCTGCATCTCTGTCTGTCTCTTCATCTTTAGCTTCAGGCTTCAAATCTTCACATCAATGGCTAGTGACCAACCAACCAACAAAAATCAAACTACCATCAACTTTAGAGCTTCTTTAGGCTCCTTCTACTCCCATCAGTGGAGTACTCTTCAGGCTGCAACATCAAGTGCTTTGTTAGTCAGGTATCCATCTCTCTACTGCTTCACAACACCAACTCACCAAACCATTCATCTCACCCAACAATAGATCCTGGTGATGCACCTACCACTCTCTCCTTAGTGGTTTCTCTCTGCACCCTTATCCAGCCTAATCTCCATTAGAGAATGGTCATGACAGACCTCATCTTGTCTGCCCACACACACAACCTTAGAAAACATCCTTCTGCAGCTAGATGGACCAAGCACCTGCAACCAAACAACTTAACAACACAAAATATTGGTCACCAACAAATTTGAACTCCTTATCTACCTTCTGATACACAACACTTTACCTAGAGCTTTTGCTATCTCTAATACCAATTTGATGCAGAGGAAAAGAAGAATCTCAAACAATTGTTATCATGTTTCACAACAATGGGCTTCAATCCCACAACCTTCATAAGTTAGTGGCACAAAACCGAGTTTCTCACAAATCTGACTCAACAATACCTTAGTTGTCTTTCTTTTTATCCTTTAAGAATCCTATCTCAACCAAAACAAACAATTCCCAATATCTGACATTTCATCAAATTATTATTCCTTCGTTGACTGTCCAGAAGCTAGTAGCCCTCTTTAAGGGACTATCAAAGCATATCTTTTAGTGTAGATCTCCATTCAAGACTGTTTAAGGCTTTTGAGATACCCTTTAATAAGTTTAAACACATATCACAAATCCAACATAGATTGCTTTGGGAAGTATTGCTAAACAAAGGACTGTCACCGAACCAATTAGGCCTAAATAGGCTTCCAAACTGTCACTCTTGTGTCTTCTTGGTATTCTCCCAATACAGGGATCTTGCAACCTTTTCCATGGATAAAAAACATTAAAAAAATCTTACTTAACCTACTCCTAGGGTTTCCAACCATCATTAAGATGCACTATTGCCTCATACTCAGTCATGACAGTGACTGTTACACTCAGTCCTGATAGGACAGACTTCTCTACGGGTATAAACCTCAATCTATTTGCCAAATTCAACTTAAGGAATATGGATTTATCTCACTTACTTCCTTTATCAAAACCAAAACCATCATAAAGAATGTTCAACCATACTAAAATCATCAAAAACACATCATTTCTGCCCTTTTACCAGTCTTAAACAAGACAGAACAGTATTAGGGCATGATAGAAATAGGACCCAACTTCCTCCATAAACTTTGCACTCTAGGAATCAATGAAAATACACATAGAGCTATCAATTTCCTAGTTTTTATCTTATTCCATTGGGTGAATTAGGAGAAACACCATTTTAAATGCTGATTGTTTACCCTAAGACAGGGTTTTAACCACTTTCAGAAAAACCTTCATAACTTACACAAAATAGCATCAAAATACATGAGACTAACTTCAAATGGAAGGTGATTGAAGGAACTAATACTTACAACTAGTTAAACCTGCACTCATGCCCGTACATTTCCATACAAGGCTTGGAAACGATGAATTTCTGAAAAAGAATACAGAAAACAATGTCTTTTATCATTCCATGTTCAAATCTTCAATCACCCCCAAATTTTTTGATGGTTACAAGGCCTTTTAAAGGCATTACATCATGACTCTTTGGTTTCTAACTGATTTCTAACTTCCTACAAGTGAATCAAACCTTCATGACCTTTCATATTCCATATGTTGCATTGCAACTTTATAACTTTGTAAGTTTTACATTTGTGACACCTTTTACATTTTATAAAAATGAACACAAGACTTGAACCTTAATGACCTAAACATGTGTGAATTGGTCCAAATGACCTTGTTACAAGGTAGAAACATCAAAATTACATCAAACTTCAAAATTTCTCTATAGAAGCATGAAGATACTATGGTGCTCCTGCACCAGGGACTTATAGTCTCACATTTTCTCTCCTATGGGGGGGTAATTGATTGTATATATGTGTTGGATGTAGTCCTTGGGGGGTCTTGAGTCCTCCTTCCATCACATATTTCATTTGTTTTCTGCATTCTCACTTTTGGAGAGGAGTTTTGTCCCATGAGGTTTTCTCCTTTTCTCCACTTGAGATTTGTTGTACATGGGTACCTAACATGACCTAGTAGCCGGGACCCATCCATCATTGCATCTTTGTTTTAGTCCGCTACTCCCTAAGTTGCACTTAAGGGGGGGTGTTGGTGTGAACACATAATTCACACATGTTAAGTTGACTTAGTAAGTCTTCTAGATGTCTAGGTGTTTCTAGTTGTGTGTTGAGTTGTTGATAGTTGGAGTGAGTTGTCTTATCCTCCACATGTGCAATTAGTTATTGTCCTCTAATTGGCACATGTTGTAGGAATATCTCCACCTTTCACTCCACCCTTCTAGCTCTCACCTTGCCTTTATAAGCAAGGCTCTTTCATTGTATTTCATACAGTCTAATACAACTTCATTTGATCTTTTTATAAATTCTTGCTCCATTGTTTTAACATCTTCTCTTGTCATCTTTGTGTGGAAGGTTGTCTTGATTGCAGGTGATCCTGGCTTGCTGAGTCACATTGACTCTTACACAAGGGAGCATCACCCTGGAAGTCTAGAATAAGCATTTCCAAAGAAAAGAGATCAATCTCAACATATATCAGCAAAATAGAAGATAGAATAAATCTCAACATGAAGCTCCAAATGCCAAATATACTCCTCAAACATGGTGCCCAAAATAAGAAAGAATATTTCTTTGAAGTCCACTGCTAAAAACAAAATGAAATCAACTTTATTTTTTTTATGTTTGACTTTATAAAGGGAGTACCACACCAAGAAAGGGGCCCACCTCTTCCTAGGCGCTCAACTCCATGATGCATAAACCCTTCATGGCCACTTTTTAAGTTACAGCCTTCTCTAATAAAATAATACATTGTGGCACAACTCCCAAGGTAAAGTAATTTTACTAGGACTTTAATAATACAAAATGTAATTAAAGATTACATTTAAATCAATCATTGGTGCCTAGTAAAATATATCAAGTAGAAATAAATTGAGCCATAGAGATAAGTCCAACTCCTCAATAGGCTCAACTCAAGATCATTCCCTAATCACTTGAATTAGCCTATAGGAATGATTATTAGGCTAATCTACAACACTCCTGAAGATCACTCAGGAAGTGGGGACATGACAAGGTGGGGTTGTATTTTATAAAGCCCTCATCACAAGGCGGGGTTGGATCTTGAGCTATTCACCCTTAAGCATGTCTTTGGTGGTTGTGGTAGCATAGCTCAACCATCAGGTGTGTTTGGCATGTTTTAGATAGTGGAGTAGTGATGAGCTAGCTCCTCCCTATCACTCGTGTTTGTCATGTATAAGACGTATAGTGTGTCCATGGCATACTATGCGGTGCTCGTGTATTCCGTGTGTCTTCCATTTGTTTTATGTGTCTTCTCTGTGTGTCTTGCATGTTTGTGGCATAGTCTAAATTTGTGTGGTGATGAGTCCCTCCCTACGCTCTATGTGTTTTACATGTTTTTGTGTGGTCTAAAGTTGTGTGGCGATGAGTCCCTCCCCACATTTTGTGTTTGTTTACTTTAACTAGCATTTCATATATATATTGCTTAATCATGTCTTCTTTGTGTATTGTGTGACTGCATTCATGTCTTATCTGTGTATTGTGTGCTTTCACTGTATTCATCGTGTATTGCATGCTTCCTTATTAACTTGTAAGATTATGATTGGTTGCTAATAGAGTCCAAACTTGAAGAAATGAGTTTTGGAGCAAAGCAATTGCATCTTAAATTCATTAGCCTATGAAAAAGTATTCATTTTGGACATAAATAACTACCTTCAAAAATTGTGTTCCTCTACTAAAATCAACTTGCATGATGCCAAGAGATAGTTACGAGATGATATATTCTACATATGATGGCTATCAAAATAGTTAAATATAGCTATTATAGTTTGGTCTCTAACAAAGAGATTGCAATACCTATTATGTAATGTGAATTCAAACATGCAAACAAAATGTATATTATTCCATGATAGCAACCCTCCTATAGGACACTCTAAGGTATTATTTTTTATTGAAGGGGTAAATTCAAGTTTTGAAAGGACATGAAAACCTTTTACAGGGGCAAGGTGACAACAAATAAACAACACTCCCTAAGACAACTGTAGCCAAGCTACCATACAGAACCAAACTACAACACATTTCAAAAAAAACTACCACAAAGAACAATAGACCAACATCCATCAAACCCAATGAAACAACATCCTACACTACACCTAAACCTAACCTAGCAATTCACACACCCTTGGCCTAGGTATGGGATTCTGAAACAAAATTAGGAAGAATTTAATCCTCCTTTGAACAATTTCCAAGATCCACCATTATCTATATCTACATACTGTGGAGAAATAAGAGAGGGCACCTCTAATGTTGCCTCAACTCAAGTCACCTCCCTTGATGAGGAAGAATGCCCCAAAAAAGACAGAGGCTATAAGGAAACCGAAGAGTGAGATAGGGTCCCCCCACAACCAATCGAGAGGGCTAGCGGACCCATCAAATAAAACACTGAAGTCGTGCCAGTCCCAAGGGGAGCCACCTCAGAAAGGACCATGGAGGCCACATCAAGACTCGTCGCCTAGGAGAAAGAAGGCTCATCACCCATACAGTCTAAATCAGGAGAATCATCAACAATCAAATGGTTGGGGAGAGTGTTCTACCACCACGAAGAACACGCATTCTTGTAGTGAGAATGAGAGTAATTAGAGACAAGATGACTAATAGCGAAACATTGTCTACAGCGAAAGGGGATATCCTCTTAATCATGCATCTAAGTCCACTGTCTATTCTCCACCATCAAGGCAACATCCCTAGGAAGATCCTTAGAGGAGTTGATGTCCACTAGAAGATGAACAAAGGTAGTGTGATCAAGGTCAGAAGTAGTAGAATCCACCTTCAGAAATTGACCTATAGCATTGTCAATAGCCTCAAAACAAGAGCATACCAAACTCTAGAAATGAATTGGAATTGCAATTATGCCTAAAATGCATATATGGAGTATGCAAACCAAATAGCAATATAGATCATTGTGGTCAGAGCTTGTTTAATGCTATTTGTTTTATATTAAACAAAGAACTATTATGTTTGCAAATTAGTTGACTTGGATAAGTCATGTTAATAGTTGTAATATGTCTGAAATATAGTTAGCTATAAGTTTAGAATATCATAATGTACTATTTGTCAATCATACGCATTTAGTGCAATGAAATTATAAGATTATATGCTAATACTTTTAGCTTTCCTAATCCCACAATAACAAAAGAATCACTTACTAGATTTCTCCCTACTATTACAACATGTTTGAATGTTTAGGTGACAATAAATAGTAAAAGGGACTAATAAATATTGAGTGCTCTTGTTGCCCATTTTTTTAAAATTTGCAATAAAAAGTCAACAGTTTAACCTTTAGCAATAAACCTCATCAATTTGTTTGGCTAACAAATTTAGAACAAAATTTAGATTGCTAAAATGAAATCAATACATTTGATTGGCTAGTGTTGTTTCTTGCACATTACAGCCCAATTCTCTCAAGCTAGGAACCCCTTTTTTTAAATCACATGATTTACGCTTCATTTGCTTTGATTTTGTCCTTTTGTCCTTTGCATTCTAAATACAATTTATTGTAGACCTGTGTTGATAATGTATTGGAGGATTTTTGATTGTACCTTTAGAACTCAAGTATGTTTAGTATGGTTTAGGTCCCTTGGTTCATGAATGTCCTAGATTTAGTAAGACTGCTTTTTTAATATTGGCATTTTAATCCAAAGATCCTATGCTTATATGCACATCATGGCTTGGTCTCAATTTCATGTTTACTGTTTTGCACTCGATCAATCTTACCCAGATTATGAAAGGTTGCCTATGAGTACAATGGAACTTGCTTTTTATTTAAGTCATATATAAAGCTTATTATTTGTCATGGTAGAAATTCCCTGTTTAAGTCCTAGATTTGTTGCAATGTCGGGCTTTATTTTGATTTACATACCTTTTATTCTAATTTATTGTTGACTTCCCATAACTGGTCTCCAACTTCTTAAGTAATGTTTTATAACATTGAGATGGTCATTTACTAGTTCTCTAGAGTATGCAACCCAACCAGTTGGGTCTCCTATAGTTTTATGGGGAGTCGAGGCTGACATTTAAACCAGTTCCATGGCAACCTTATTGTTTGCCTTTATCCTATCGAACCCATGCCTATCAAATGGATAAGGGGTCTTTGTGGTGACAAATCTTGACAGCCGGTATAGTAAAAAAATAGTTTGCAGGCCCGTCCATTGTGAATTTCAAAAGACTTTATAAACTATGAGCAGTATACAGAGAACTTAAAGAAATTTTAAATTGTGAATACACCCATCGTTATCATTTTGCACTACAAGCAATAAGCTGGAAATAGAACTATGAAATCTGACTTGAACATAGACTATGACAGGAGTAGATGTAAGTGACATACCTATATATTCTTATGTGAACATATACGTTAAATTCTTTTCTTCTCTATCAAAGCGTCATCATCACAATAAATGTTTTTGGAATAAGAACTTGTTTAATGTGAAAAATATTAAGCAACAAACTTTAGACGGACAATAAAAATTTAACTGAAAATTTTAAGGAATTGTAAAGTTGTTGATTAATATATTAGCATTTTAATCTAAGGAGAAGTTTTTATAATGTTTGGAATAAGAACTTGGTTTAATGTAAAAAATATTAAGCAACAAACTTTAAACAACAATAAAAATTTAAGTGAAAACTTTAAGGAATTGTAAAGTTGTTGATTAATATACTAGCATTTTAATCCAAGGAGTTGTTTATATGCACATCATGACTTAGTCTTAATTTCATGTTCAAAGTCTTGCTCTTGGTCATCTTACCTAGGTTATGGAGGGGCCTATGAGTATAGTGAAAACCCTTATAACTTACCTTCTGTTTAAGTATGTAAGACTTGTTCTTTGTCTTGGCCAAAATCCCATGCTTCGAATCCTAATTTTGTTGCAATGTTAGACTTTGTTTTAATTTATACACTTTTTGTTCTAATCTAATTAAGCAAACAACTTGAGTGATATTATATCCATGTTCATTGTGAAGACCTATTTTAGTTATCTGTAGTGTATTCATATTTGGTTCATAGTTTCAATGTAAAGTAATCCCATATCTACCCAATTCCACATGGCTTATTCCCATTTGTTGGGGCAAGACTGTGAAATAAAACCATGAGCAGCGTCAATTTTGTTGTTTGCAGCTCTACCATTCAATCTTCATAACTTCTGCAAAAAGAGATACCAACAAAAGAACATTGATATATGATATAAAATTATAAATTGTCTTGCAAATTTCATCCTTAAATAAGTGGCCAAAACAAGATTATGAAAAAAAAAACATAACATATATAAAGAGAGACTCCTCAATACAATACTCATGGAGAGTTCCATGAGAGTATAGTCTTGGTTCTAAGTCTCAATGCCTTTTATTTATTATAAGTTTTGCAGTCAAAGTCTTTACTACTTATGGGTTTACATTCACTTTGTTTTGGTTTGATATCGTGGGCTTCTTTGTCTTTGGTTGCACACTTTAGTTTAAATCCACACGTCCTTTATATTATGTTGCAATTCAAAAATATTTACCTTATGCATTTTTTGTTATATTTTCAATTTAACCAGTAATTGTGCGTCATCGAGTATTTAAGTGATCTCCTTGCCATGGTAAAATGACCAGTAACTTGTTAACAACTCTATAGAAATTGCCTTCACCGATCCCCTATGCCCTTCTCGTTGACCCAATGACCTTATATCTATGAAGTTATTGAGCTAGCTATGTGTAACCATTATATTCCTCTCAATCCAATGGGCAAGCAACCACACCCCACTTTCCCCTCACTTGGTGACTTGATATCATAGATCTAAAATTGAACAAATCTTGATCATTGAATGTGTTGACATTTAACACAATGTAATTTGATTATATAAACCTTTAAATTACATTGTAAGTCTCGAAATAATAAAATGATTTAATTGAGTCATTAGTGAAACTATTGAACAAAACATTACTCGAGTCCATGTGGCATATTCCCATTTGTTGGGGCAAAATGGAAAAATAAAACCACGAGCAACTTCCCTTTAGTCATTCGTACCTCTACTATCTAATCTTTATAACTTTTGCTTGACCATAGATTTATTGTGTGTGCAATAATGACACATTTATATTGATTGTGCTTGTATTAGTTTCAATTAGAACAAAGGGGAACTTGATGTGTTTCGATATTAATGGTTGGAGGTGATAGAAACATGAGTGCAATAGGGAGCTACAGCATAAAGAACAGATGAAAAGTTGCCACATGTATGTTGAATGTTTATTGTGACTAATTTTGTTTGTATATGTACATACTTTAGGTATAACTGAGGGAGGTGTTATCTCTTGACACATGTCATCATTGGGCTTAAACACTCTTGTTAAACCCTACATGTATTATCTTGGGATTTGAAGTCCTATTCATTGGATCTGTGGTGTAGTCACGGTAGGAGGGTTCACAGAATGAACTATTTGGACCGTGCAACAAGAGTAAACACAATGGAAATAGCTCAAAGAGATGGAACAAATGCAGATTCAGTCATTTAGTATATCATAGAATTCAAATAGAGATCGGTCGGCAACATGCGGGCTTACAATTAGGGCTCACAGGCCTGATTACATACATGCACAAGATAAAGCTTTCAAGCTCCTTCACCAGAAAATGAACAAGCTATCTATCTATAACTTAGTAACTTATGAATTGCTTTCCTAAGGATCTATTACATCAATATATATCAAGTCCAAATCATAAGATTCCTCTGCGTCGACCAAAGAAGGTCACAAACTCCAATGAAGAGATGTAACGTGTGTACACAGATAGGTTAGACCTAATTGTATAGAATTCCTCCAGAAAATTAATGGAATGATGTGCGGATCTTCGGGGAAGGTCAACCACAAACCAAAGATCATTAAATGATGTGTCATTAGGCTTCACAGATCAAGAAATGCTTCCACAAGTTTCTCCTTCAGTTGGTTATCTGTGATTATCAGGATGCTCTGTTATGAGAAATAGTCGATCTTATGATAGTGATATCTTTCTAGTAATGATGTGTGGATCTCTAAATTCTGGATATGATGTAGATGAATGAATGTAGATGCTAAATCCAGCTCCACAAGGTCTGAAATGCAACTGGACCAAAATATAGGAATTGCTTCTGACTAAACCGCCTGAACTAAACTAGAAATTGAAAAGAAACAAACTGAAATGCAAACAAAAAACAAACTGAAATGCAAATATTTTTGATTGATGCAAGATTGCTCTTGAACCAGGGATGCTCCTACATCAGACATCTGGGGTTATTGAAAAAAAGTGAGTCCCTCACTTTACTGGGGCTAGGGGAGAACCAAGACAGTCCACCTCAGCCTGAGAAATCCATGATGAATCTTCTTCCGGTCTGCCTTTCCACTTCACAAGATATTCTTTGTATTGTCTTCCTCTAGTGCTACATCCAACTCTGCTATCTAAAATGTCTTCAATGTACTCCAGTGCTTGTTGTGGTAATTGCTTCTTCAAGTCTTCTTCCCTGCTGTCACTGAACTCTGCTTCATGTGATACTGATATAAGTCTACAATGTTGAAAATAGGTGAAATACCCAATGTCTATGGTAATTCCACTTCATATGCATTTCTTGAGTATCCTACAAGGTCCAAACTTCTTCATCTTCAACTTGTTATATGTCCCAACTGGAAATCTTTCCTTTCTCAAGTACACCATCACTTCATCTCCAACTTTAAATTCCTTATGTCTTCTCTTCTCATCAGCCTTCTCTTTGTACTTATTGTTCATATTATCTAAATGCTTCTGAACCTGATTATGCACTGTCTTCATATGATCTGCATATTCTTCTACTTTTACACTTCTCTTTTCTTCCATGCTGATATCTCTCAATTTTGCTACTCCTCTAGGATTTACTCCGGTCACAATCTCAAAAGGTGTTCTTTCAGTACTCCTGTTTACTGAATTATTGTATGCACACTCTACTTGCGGTAGAATCAAATCCCAACTTCTAGCTTTCTCTCCAACCAAACATCTCAACAAGTTTCCCAAACTCATATTCACTACCTCTATTTGTCCATCAATCTGTGGATGAAAAGTTAAACTAAACTTCAAATCTATCTTCATCTTCTTCCATAGTGTCCTCCAAAAGTATCCAACAAACTTTGTGTCTTTGTCTAAAATTATACTCTTAGGTAATCCATGCAATCTCACAATCTCCTTGAAAAATAGGTCAGCTACATGCACTACATCAGTTGTCTTCTTGTAGGGTATGAAATGAGCCATCTTTTAAAATTTGTCAACCACTACAAATATTGAATCATGTCCTCTCTGTGTCTTAGGCAATCCCATCACAAAATCCATTCTTATGTCTTCCCAAGGTCTCTTCGATACTGTCAAAGGTTTATACAATCTAGTATTCTGACTACTCCCTTTTGCAACTTGACAAACTCTATAACTCTGCACAAATCTCCTAACATCCTCATGTATCTGAGGCCAAAAGTAGTTTTTGTAAGAGTCAATGTGACTCAACAAGCCAGGATCACCTGCAATCAAGACAACCTTCCACACAAAGATGACAAGAGAAGATGCTAAAACAATGGAGCAAAGATCATATGAAGCTATATTAGACTGTATAAAATACAATGAGAGAGCCTTGCTTATAAAGGCAAGGTGAGAGCTAGAAGGGTGGAGTGAAAGGTGGAGATATTCCTACAACATGTGCCAATTAGAGGATGATAACTAATTGCACATGTGGAGGATAAGATAACACACTCCAACTATCAATAACTCAACACACAACTAGACTCAACTAGACATCTAGAAGACTCACTAAGTCAACTTAACATGTGTGAATTATGTGTTCACACCAACACCCCCTCTTAAGTGCAACTTAGAGAGTAGCTGACTAAAACAATGATGGATGGGTCCCGGCTACTAGGCCATGTTAGGTACCCATGTACACCAAATCTCAAGTGGAGAAAAGGAGAAAACCTCATGGGACAAAACTCCTCTCCAAAAGTGAGAATGCAGAAAACAAATGAAAGATGTGATGGAAGGAGGACTCAAGACCCCCCAAGGACAACATCCAACACATATGTACAATCAATTACCCCCCCATAGGAAAGAAAGTGTGAGACTATAGGTCCCTCCCACAATGAAGTAGCTCCTATGCCAATGGTAAAAGCCTGAAGAAGAATGCTAAAGAGAATCCAAAGCCTGCAAACAACATTCTTCCCCTTAGGAAGAAACAAGTCCAAATGCTGATGTCAAAGAAACTCCATCTCAAGGTATGAGGGAAAAATCCTCATGATGTATGTTGTCTCTAAAAACTGCTCAAGTGTCCACATTTCACAACCAAAAATGTCACATGATCAGGTGCTGCATGTGACAATCCAAGACAAGATGAAAACTCAAGATCATCAATCTCCAAAGACAGAATCCTCTGAATGATGCTCAAGATTCTCTGACTCAGTGCCAAACTGTGACAGGTGAAGAGGAGAAGATGATGCCTGCTCATCCGAAGTAGAAGATTCAACTCCTTCAAAGAGGAGATGAATGTCATCAATGATGTCCTCCAAGTCATCAAGATAGGACTCACAAAACAAGTTTGAAATACCTGTCAAGTACTCATCCCACAAACCTCTATCTAGAATACAAATAATATCCTGCTCAACTAAAATGGATGAAGCTCTGTCAATGCCAATCTTTGAAGAAGCAGGAGAAGGAGGAAGCTCAAAACTAGTCTCTGGAACCAAAGTAGATGCAAGAATACCAAGGTTCAAGTGACCAAACTTCTCCCTAGAAATAGGATTTACACTTGATGCATGAGTGTGAATATCAACCAATGGGTCTACATCATCATTAGAAACAAAATGGGAGAAAGTGTACAAGCAAGATGCATGATCAGCCATCCCAATAACAATGATATCTCTGTGCTCCAAGTCCCATATGATCACAGAATCAGGAGTGAACTCAACTGTCTTCCCTACACCACAATGAGTAATCTGGTAGATGGAAAGGAGATTGGTTGTCAAGGAAGGTACACACAACACATTGTTAAATGTATTTTGACCAACATCAATATTTCCTCTTCCAATTGCATGCATGTATGTATTGTTACCCATCAAAATAGGTGGCGAAGTACATGATTGAAATGAAGAGAACATCCCCTGTGAAGATGCCATATGATGAGAAGCTCCAGAATCAAGAAGCCATCTCTTTGACTATAGACTTGTTGATGCAAAGAGTGCCTGTCCTTTTCCTTTGTCTGACCAATTACCAAATCTTGTTGTTCCTGTAGATGTAGATGATGATGGTGGTGAAGAAGAAGACTTGGGTAAAACTGTTGTTGATGGAGAATACTCAATGTTATGTTTTTGAAGAAGTTGTGACATCTCCTCAAACTTTTTCTCATAACATTTAGTCTCATCATGACCCAATTTCTTACAATAAGAACATTTTGGCTTCTTCTTCTTCTTGGACTCCTCTTTTAAAGAAGAGTTGGGGGTTTTCTTTGATTCTTTCTCTTGCTCATTAGACTTTGAGTCCTTCTGTTTCTTTCCCTTATTATGTGAAGCCTTAGGATCTTTTGGGCTTTGTGTTGCAACTAGAGCCTGTTTTCTAGGTGATTTTAATGTGCCCATGTGTAGTAGCTTTGCTTGTTCTCTTGTGATTTGTGCAGCAAACTTCTCAAGTGAAGGCATAGTAAACTTACTACCAAAGGCATCCATTGTAGCATAAAAGGTAGAAACATAAACTAAATATGCAGGACCCAATTTTGCAAGGATAGATAGAATCAATTGTTCATCTTCTTTTTCAAGACCACTTTATTTGAGTTGCAACCTGAGAGACTTAAACTTGGTGAAGAAGTCTTCGATTTGATCAAAGTCTTGAGGATTAAGTGCAATTAGCTCATTTTCCAATTTGAACCTTCTTATTTTATCTTTCTTGCCAAATAGATTGTCTAGTGTTGTCCATATCTCATTTGGTGTAGTACAAGACTCAACATGAAATCTCAAATCTAGAGAAATAGCAAGACAAAGTGTTCCAAAAGCCTCATCTCTTCTATCTAACCATTTTCTTCTCTCAGTAGCACCTGTGGGTTCAAGATCTGTGCCTAAAGTTATTTTATGTAACTTTTGTTTATACAACACAAACTCCATGTTTTTCTTCCATTCAAGATAATTATATGGAGTTAAAAGTGAAAATTGAGGCACATCCATGATGAAAAAGAAAGACAACACCCCTTTACTATGTAAGAGAGCCCCCCCCAATTTGTTGTGGCACTTTATACTTAGTGCGTTTTACAATTGTCCTCAAGGGACCAAGATGAGGAAAATCTCTTAAAAAAGAGATCCAAGTGGAATTACAATCACTCAGAATGATGTATTACAGCAAACAAATCCTCTCAAAACAAATGTCACCCTCTCAAGTATCAAAATGCCCAAGTTATCAATCAAATGCCAAAAAATTGACAAATGAAATTAAATGAACCTGGAGTAAAAATTGAGAAAATGCGTGGATGGCTATGTAGAGCTCCTGAATACCGTTCCAATGCCACTTGAATCGCAAAAATTGGAGATCATGGAAAAAAGTTATGAGCTCGAGAGCCAATAAAGAAGATCTGTCTTCAAACTGCTATAGAAGTCACCTGCAACAGAATTTTAGAAAACTACTAACACCACTGCGAAGTGCTCTCTGTCAGCTTTCCAACGATATATAATTTGTCTGATTTTTGACACTATGGGCAAAAGTTGTGAAAAAAAGAAAAAAAACCCCTGTTTAGGGCTTTGAGGGGAAAAATGGCCCCTGACGCTGACGCAGTGCTAATGTCAACAGAATATTCTCAGAATATTCCCTTTCAATGGAAAAAAATATCCCCTCCTAGAAAGGCAACAAAATTGTCGAAAAATACTCTTCGACCGTCAGAATATTCTCTGGGCTGCAAAACCGTTCACAGTTTTATGAAAACTGCCTTCTTCGCTGGTCAACGGGAGAGTTTGCGAAACCACCGAAAGACTCCGGCGAAAACCGCTGACTGAGATTTGCATAGTGGTTTCAGCTGCCAGCTCATGCTTTTGAATGTTTAACCACCAAATGTGTCAAAGCCGTCGGTTTGATGGCCAAATAACATGGAATAGTGCAAAACTGCCGTGTGTGGGTGGGAAACTGCGGGTTTTGGGTAGATTGGCAGCTAATGCCAATTAAATGACTGACGAGTTTGAAGGAATATGCTAATAGGATAATGAGATCACTGACTGCGAGATGACCATTGTTGACAAAGATCTTAATGGCGTGAGATGATGGATTAGCTGTCGATAGAAACAACAAACCGCCGGTTAAAAAACACAAGCCGTTGAGGATTTATATAACCACGGGGAGATCACAAGCAAAAAGGTCGTTGGATTGAAAACTGCCAAATGAATGTGCCAGCCACAAGCAAAAAACAACAATCGCCTAAAATGGATCAAAGACCACCGCATATATAAGATAGCCGTCGGGTAAATCAACTTAGAATTATAAACTGAGATCACCGTGGAAAGACTGCCGCGAAATGTGGATCGTGGTATTTCTGCTGGTGCAAGACTTAAACACCACCAGATGAAATGAAGAGACCGTCGAATATGAAATGCCAAACCGCAGTTTGACATATGGAAAAACTGCTTTTTGAGGTTTTGATTGAAATAGGTGACCAGAGCGGTTTAGGAGCCACAGACCGCTATAGAGCAGGCAGTTTTAAAGCTACCAACGGATCGTGCCAAACTATGGACGAGTGTTTGATTCACCGGTTTATGTGCTGCCGAGGAAGAATATGCCAGTAGCGGTGAGATTCCACCACTGTTTGCCACCGTGGATGGAGACCACCAGCCTTGAAACAACTGACGAGTTTAGAAAATTTCTGGCATGAATCCTTATGGCGTGATTATGATTTGACTGTTGCAAGCAATTTGTTGGCCGTGTTGTGATTGCCCAACTATGGATTGGAGATCACTACCAGGCCGAAGGTCACCGACAGATAACGGTTGCCGGTATGTTTGGAGACCGTGTGGTTTGGAAGATCCGCTTTGATGAAAAATGCAGACCACTTAGATTAGGTTGATGACTACCATTGGGAGTGTCGCTTGGACACACCACATGGCGGATTTTGAAAGGCTGGCCGGTACACTGTCAGCAACAAGGTACCTGATAGTGCAGGTACGATCTCTGAAGGTTACTATGCTGCTCAGATCCATTGATGCAGGCATAGAAGAATCCAAGAATATGCTCTATGCAGGGAATATGCTCTACTGTCTGTATGGTTGGGGCACAAAAATTTTTTGCCTTTTTGTCCAACTTCGTCCAATTTGGATGATTTTACAGTCGATCCTTACTGATTTGGCCGCTCCGAACGCAATGGAAATGTCCAATTTGGGCCAAACTGCTCCAAAATTGTTGGTACCTCTTGAATCATGCCAAAGAGCCCCAAATTGAAACCCTCATCAATTTTGCCTCTGATGTCTGATTTGGATGAAACAAAAGGCAATCTTGAATATTTCGGCTGCTCCCAGCAAAACCTCTCCAATGAGGGAAGGAAATTGCAGTCAAGGCTCTGATACCATGTAATATTCAATGTGACTCAACAAGCCAAGATCACTTGCAATCAAGACAACCTTCCACACAAAGATGACAAGAGAAGATGCTAAAACAATGGAGCAAAGATCATATGAAGCTATATTAGATTGTATGAAATACAATGAGAGAGCCTTACTTATAAAGGCAAGGTGAGAGTTAGAAAGGTGGAGTGAAAGGTGGAGATATTCCTACAACATGTGCCAATTAGAGGATGATAATTAATTACACATGTGGAGGATAAGACAACTCACTCCAACTATCAACAACTCAACACACAACTAGACTCAACTAGACATCTAGAAGAATCACTAAGTCAACTTAACATGTGTGAATTATGTGTTCACACCAAAAGTTTTCACTTACCAAAGCTACTATCTTATCAATGCCAAAATGTCCTGCCAATCCACCACTGTGTTTCTCCTTGATTAAATTATACCTCATTGAACTCTTAGGTATGCACAACTGATTTCCTTTAAACAACATATCTTCTTGAATGAAATAGTCCAACCACTTGCTCCTATCTATCACAACAGGTTCCTTACATGCTTTCCAAGGTTCTGCAAAATCAGTGTCTCCCTCATACATGTTCTTCAATTCATTAAAACCCAACACTTCAACTCTCATTTTTGTCAACAAGTTCCTTCTTCTACTCAAGGCATTAGCAATTTTGTTTGATTTTCCACTCCTATGCTTCAACACAAATGTATAACTCTGCATGAACTCTACCCATCTCATATGTCTCTGATTCAACTTACCTTGACTGTTCAAATATTGCAAATCTTGATGATCTATATACAACACAAACTCCTTAGGCAACAAGTAATGTCTCCACTTCTTCAAGGCTTAAATTATGGCATAGAACTCTTGATCATAAACTGAATATCATCTCCTTGCATCATTCAACTTCTCACTGAAATATGCTACAGGTCTGCCTTCTTGACTTAGTACTACTCCAATTGCTTTTCCACTTACATCACAATCTACTTGAAATACCTTATTGAAATCCGGTAATGCCAAACCAGGTTGCTCTATCACTTTCTGCTTCAATAATTCAAAATTTTTATCTGCTCCGTATTTCCACTTGAAATCTTTTCTATCACCTCTCATTGTCTCTGTCATAGGGTTACAAACTGAACTAAAAATTTTGATGAACTTCCGGTAGAAACTAGCTAATTCATGAAATGATCTAACTTCTCCAATGCTCTTTGGTGTAGGCCATTCAATAATTGCTCTTACTTTCTCATGGTCCATCTTCAATCCTTCCACAGAAATCACAAATCCTAGATACAATAGTTTTTCCTTCATGAAACTACACTTCTTGATGTCTATCAACAATTTCTCTTCTCTCAACCTCTGCAAAACTTGTCTAATATGCCACAAATGTTCCTTTTTTATCTTACTGAAAATCAGTATATCATCCAGGTATACAATAAAAAACTTACCCAAGAATTTCTTCAAGACTTCATTCATCAATCTCATGAAAGTACTCAGTGCATTTGTCAAACCAAACGGCATCACTAACCACTCATACAATCCTTCATTTGTCTTAAAAGCAATCTTCCATTCATCACCTTCTCTAATCATGATCTGATGGTATCCACTCTTCAAATCTATCTTTGTGAAATATCTTGCTCCACTCAAACAATCGATGATATCATCCATTCTAGGTAAAGGAAATCTATACTTAACTGTGATCTTGTTTATTGCTATAGAATCAGTGCACATTCTCCATTCTCCATCTTTCTTTGGTGCTAACACTGCAGGTACTACACAAGGACTCAAGCTTTCTCTAATCAAACCTTTCCTCAACAACTCTTGTATCTGTCTATTTAGTTCTTCATTCTCTGTCAGTGTCATCTGGTGTGCTACTTTGTTAGGCAAACTTGCTCCAAGTTTAAGATCCATGTGATGACTGATACTCCTTATAGGTGGCAATACTTTAGGTACATTATCTGATATGATGTCTTCATATTCTGTTAGCAACTCTCTTATCTCCTCTGGTTGTGATTCTTCAGTCTCTTTCTTCAATGCTTCAGGTTTCTTAGGAATCAAGGCATAACACATATTCTCATGTCTCAAACCATCCAGAAATTTCCTTCCATCTACCAAACAGATTCTAGCATTTCCACATACCACATCTTTAGGATCATCCTCCAAAGGAATCAAATTAATTCTCTTTCCATTTGATGTTATAGTATATGTGTTCTTTCTCCCATCATGTATATCTTTTCTATCATACTGCCAGGGTCTACCCAACAAGATATGACATACATCTATAGGCATAATATCATACAAGACTTCATCATGATAAGATCCAATATGAAATTTCACCAAACATTGTTCACTCACCAATACCTTATGATCATCCTGAATCCATGCTATCTGATATGGCTTAGGGTGTTTCAATCTTTCCAACTTCAGCTTAGTCACCATCTCCTCTGAAACTAGGTTATCTGAACTACCGCTATCAATTACAACTTTACAACACTTAACTCCTGATTTGGATCTAGTTCTAAACAAACTTTTCCTCTGCAGTGGTTCCTCATTTGTCTCTATTTGAAAGAGTGCTCTCCTCATCACCAATTATTCTCCTTTCTCTGATATACCAACAGAATAGGGGTCACCTAGTTCAACAGGTTCTTCTTCAACATAGGCTACTCTTCCACTATTTTTTGTCCTCTTACTTATACTACCTTGATTACATTCAAATGCTCTGTGTCCTTCACCTCCACACTTGAAACAAGTACCTCTGAATGTTCTCTTATCCAATCCTCTTCCTTCTCTTCTGTACCCTTCATTCTGGTATGAATTATAGTTGCCTCTGGGATGAAAATTTCTATCATTTCTCCAATATGCAATAGTATCTCTGTCATCCTTCTTAAATGGGTTGTCAAACTTGTTTTTCTCTAGAAATGATATCTCTCCTTCGGAATAAGTCCTACCTCTCTAAAATTTACCTCTTCCTCTTTATCTCTGATCATGCCTCTTATTCAGCTTCTCTTCAACTTTTAGGGCAAACTAATATGCTTCCTCTAGAGATGTCATCCTTACCATGCTTAGTTCCTCTTGAATGTTCAACATCAGTCCATTGATGTATCTAGCCACTTTCTCCTTGCTTGCTTCACTATGTCCTATCCTTATGATCATTTTATGAAATTCTTCAATATACTCCTTCACAGATTTCTCCTTTTGTCTCAGGTTTTGCAATCTTTTCAACAGTTCCAACTCATAGTCAACAGGTATAAATTGATTCTTTAGTTTTGTCACCATCCTATCCCATTTTGTAATCTTTTCTTTTCCCCTTTTGTTTCTTTCTAACTGAACTTCTTTCCACCATATAGTAGCATGTCCTTTCAATTTTGTCTTTGCAAGTTTCACCTTCTCCAGATCTTCAATTTCCTCATATTCAAAGTATTCTTCCATGTCATTTATCCAGTCAATCAATTCTTTAGGATTCAAATTACTAGTATAGTTCAGTACATCAACTCTAGGTATCTTTCCAATTTTTGAAATAGCTCGCAGCATCTTTACTTGATCTGATTCTTCTTCTTCATCACCTCCTAGGGTTTCGCCAGTTTGTTCAACAAATTGAAATTCTTCTTCATCCTTACTTTCAACATTAGGTCTCAGTGTTAACCCTCTTCACCTATCTTCTTCGACAACATCTAATTGAATTCGTATTTTTTTCATCATTTCCATCATTTCATCCATTCTTCCAGCCACTATTCCAACAGAAGCAACTCTCCTCAGCGGCATTCTTCCTAGGATCAAGTGTAGACTGCCTCAGGTTCAGCAATCAGACTACAGGGTGACAACTGCCTCTCAATCAGCGATCGGTTGTGACACAAGTAACTTGCCTCAATTTGGCAATTTGTCCACAGCAAGATCTTACAAAATTCCTTCGTCAATTTCACTCAATCCGCTCACAAAGATTTAAACTTTCGCTCTGATACCACTTGGTGCAATCACGGTAGGAGGGTTCACATAATGAACTATTCGGACCATGGAGCAAGTGTAAACATAATGGAAACAACTCAAAGAGATGGAACAAATAAAGATTCAGTCATTTAGTATATCATAGAATTCAAATAGAGATTGAAGAGCAACATGCGGGCTTACAATTAGGGCTCGCAAGCCTGATTACATACAGGCGCAAGATAAAGCTTTGAATCTCCTTCACCAGAAAATGAACAAACTATCTATTTAGAACTTAGCAACTTATGAACTACTTTCCTAAGGATCTATTACATCAATATATATCAAGTCTAGATCATAAGATTCCTCTGCATTAGCCAAAGAAGGTCACAAACTCCAATGAAGAACTGTAACATGTGTACACAGATAGGTCAGACCTAATTGCATAGAATTCCTCCAGAAAATGAATGGAATGATGTGCTGATCTTCGGGGAAGGTCGGCCATGAACCAAAGATCATTAAATGATGTGTCATTAGGCTTCACAAATTGGGAAATGCTTCTGTAAGTTTCTCCTTCAGCTGGTTATTTGTGATTATCAGGATGCTCTGTTCTGAGAAACAGTCGATCTTTTGATAGCGATATCTTTTCGGTAATGATGTGTGGATCTTTGAATTTTGGATATGATGTAGATGAATGAATGTAGATGCTAAGTCTAGCTCCGCAAGGTCTGAAATGCAACTAGACCAAAATATAGGAACTGCTTCTGACTAAACCGCCTGAACTGAACTAGAAAATGAAAAGAAACAAACTGAACTACAACGAACTGAAATGCAAATGTTTTTGGTTAATGCAAGATTGCTCTTGAACTAGGGATGCTCCTACATCAATCTCACATGGTTTTTTCAAATTGTTGATGCTCAATTAATTGTCAAATGAAGTAAAAGAGCTTTGTAACAATAAAATTGGTGGTAGCACATATAATAAAATACATGTCGTGGCCTAATTTGCACTGAATTTGAAAGAAGTTTTTTATCATGAACCCCTATAAAGAGAACTTTAAGAAATTAAAATTGTTAACACCCATCCTCATTATGATTTAAATTATGGCCTATAATCTACAAATACATCTCGGAGGACCAACCTGAATGTAGGCCATGACACAAATCTGAACATGATGGGAGTTGCTAGGGTTGGTTTTACATTGAAACCATGACATGTGGAACCTGGGTAGAATGAGAAACCTTTATATAGGGTGCACCATTGACTACAAGCCATGCATTTGACCATGACTATGAGCCTTTTTATATGATGTGAATCCTAAATGTTGACTTTAGCCTAGATTGTGAGCTCAACTCTAAATTGTGAGAGTATAAATAGAGGTAAACTGAAAACCTTGTGCATAAGAGAGATTGTAGCACAAAGTATAATGTTATAATGAATTGAATAATTTTTGGAGAGAAGTGATTATTGCCATAGGAAAGTTGATTTTCTTATTATATATATATAGTTTTTTTATTTTAGAATGTGTGCTTTTCTTGTTGGTCTAGTCCCCCTAATTTATCCTCAATATATATATATATAGAGGATCAATTAGGGGGCCTAGACCAATAAGAAAAACACACATTCTAAAATAAAAAACTAAACTCTAAGGGAAAAAATCACCTCCATATCATTTTTTCCTATGTCCTCTCTCAAGCTTTTTAGGCTACGTTTTCCAAGATAGCACTTTAGTCCAACCAATGCTGTCATCTTCCTCATCAAATTTAGATGATGCTAGAGATGTAGAAAGAGGTTGATTAATATGACCTAATGGTGAGTCACTAAGACCCCATTCTTAAAAAACATCAAACACAGTTGCCATGAAGTCTTACCAACATTGAAAGGCTAGGGAATGGGCATTTGAACCTCAATAGATGTAGATCAAACCATCTTCTATTTTGATGAGGACATATTCACCAGAGTTTTTTTACTAGAACAAGAAACACTAGGGGCATCAATCTTTATATTACCACCTTGAGAAGATTCAAGCATATGCTTAACATTTAACTTATCTTGATTTATATATGTTGCAATACATCCCTTTCCATTTAGTTTTGGTACTACTGAACTTTATACCCTATAGTGTGATTCTTCAAGCTTTCCTGAGAAGGAGATACCATAGAAGATTGATCCTTCCAGACCTAATAATTAGAAATAACATCCAACTTTGAGTTATTTTGAAGGAGACCTAGAAGAAGAATAGTTTGGAACTCCAACAGAATTTGCAACTAGTTAAATTATAAACAAATGCCCTATACAATCTCCTTTCCACCATGTCACTTAGTTTGAGGTAGACAATTCATAACATTACATGTTGTATCAATGTTTCCCACATAAAAGCATTTATGACAACAAAATGGAGCATTTTTGTAGTCCAGTACTTGTTTCCATACCCTATCTTCAACCTTCAACCACACTTCATTAGATAAACCTTTCAATATATCAATATCCACTTGAATACGAGCAACCATAGAATTAATAAGGCCTTTCATCATTGTATCAATAGTATTAAATCTACCCAAAGCATTCCCAATATTCTAGAAACACAAATCAACCCAAAACTACAATGGTAGATAGGGCAAGCATGCCCAAATTGGCATGACTAAAAATATCAATAGTAGGATTAAAAGTCAAAATATTGATCATAGCACATGGCTATCCTAGAACCAAGGTTTGTTTCCTAGAATGGAATCTCTATCTCCCACACATCTACATAATAAAACAGAATACCCTTGGGCACTTGGATAAATTTCTATAAATCCTTATATATGCAATTTACATGTTTCTATTATGCATGAATGAAAATTAACTAGACTTGGCCAATAGAAATTAAACTTACAAATTAGACTGTGCTTGGAGTATCTCCTTCAAATAAAACTCCATGCCCTAAAGAGATTATTGAGTGTTCCATGAGCAAGGAGTAATATCCATTTTATGTTGCAAGTTCGATAAGCCTGCAAGTTGTGTCGCATATGTTGGATTGCATTTGCCTTGTATGCATAAGCAAAATCCTCATGGGAGCTAAAACCCCTAGACAAAACTAGCCCCTTACTAGTTTTATTGGTAGTCTTGAATGAAATGTTCCCTTGTCAAGGCACCCCTAACAAACCCTGAGTGTAAAGTATACATTCCATAACAAAAGTTACTAAAGTAAATAATCCACTTATTTACATCAACTTAACTAAAAACATAGAACTCATAAGCATTAATCAATGATATCATTAAATCTTACAAATCATGTGCTTATTCCAGGTGTTAGCACTATAAAGAATATACAATGTCCATTTGGATTTCTTGCCATAAATCATCCAATGATAATTAAAAGACAATAATCAAGTACAATATAAGAATAATAAATCAATCACACTCTCTAGTCGCACTGACCCACATGGTCATCTGCAAGCTAAGAGATAGGAACATGGCTCAGGCACTTTTCTGCCCAACCATGAAGCAATTACACTTCCTCAGATCCCTTCATGACATGAAGGAAACCCAGCCCTGCACAAAATGTCTAACAACCTAGAAACAACTGGTAAGAGGGAACACCCAATGCAACCTAAAGTCTAAATGCAAATCTAAATGATGACGTGCAAATGTCTCGCAACAGGATGTGGCAAAGATATATATAAATAAAGTATTGATAGACAAATATTCATCTATTTGAACAAATTCCCAGCTTGGCCAAGCATATAAAATAGTTTAATGTCAAATACTAAAAAGAGGAAAAGCCATCTATGTTTGCCCACATTCGGCATCCTAGCCCAAGAAGTAACCCCAAACACACACAAAAGATAAACTACCTTCTTTTCAAAGAAAACTATTTTTTTCTTTTGCACAATCAAAATGAATTCTCTTTCAAGCAATAATTCTAATGAAAAAGCTTAAGCATATGTTTATTCAAGATGCATAAATAAGACATAAACTGAAGATAACTTAACTCATTTTATTCTTAATTACCTCAAAAGAATCTTGTGTCTATATACTCTCACCTAGATACAACTATACATTCTTTACTCTTGCTCAATCAACTAGATTATGTTTTAAACTATATTTCTAACAAAGAGTTGCATTTAATCATTCAAGATATACATATAAAGCGATAAAGCTAGTTATAATCCCTAACTCATGTTTCACTCATAATTTCTTAGATAAAGCTAAATCTGAAATTGAATAACAACAAGCAAGTTAACCACTTCATACAATAAAAAATGATAGGAATTTATGTATATATGTATGTATATATTTTAACGTCATATTGCCAATTAAATATCTTTAGGTGACAACATAAGAAGGCGAGTTGAATAAATATATCCTATCTCTGCTACATGGATACATTCAAACTTTATGCATGGAAACAATAAAACTAGGTATATTCTTTATCCCATATATCTTTCATAAATATCCCATATGAATCTAAAACTATGAATTTCAATCCACAAGAAAGTTTACAATTCTACTCAAATGATGTGGCAACAGGGATTTTAAGAAGAGAAATAAATAATTTACAAAAACTTCATAAGGGCCAAAATACATTTAAGTGTAGGCATTAATATAATAGTTGGTCAAATATTTAATCTATAGTTTCTATAGGCACCTTGTTGTTTTCTACAAGAGTAAGCTAATTCTGCTACAGGAAACAAGCAGAACAAGCTACAGGAACAGTAGAACAAACTACAGGAATAGCATAACAAGCTATGGTGACTGATTCTAGCCAAGGGATGAAGTAAAAACTAGTTCAATAAATAAAGTTTATTGTGACAGAGATAAAAACATACAACAACTATAGGAACAAAGTAACCAGCAATGATAGAGATAAAAAGAACTATGACATGACATAAACAATAGTTTGCGACAGGAAAATAATAAAGCTGTGACTGATATAAAACATACAGCAATGACAGTGATTAAAATAACAGCTAGAAGATTCAATAAATTTGTGACAGAAATAATAAACATCAGCGAGAGGGATTAAACTATGACAGGAGGATATAGGTAAAAAGGTCACTAAGAAGAATATAAGCCAATAAAACTGATATCAATCATCCAAAAGTTCCACCTGGTGGCAATCTCAGTCTAATAACACCTTTTGATTTATATTTTTTTATTTGACCGGAAGGTTATTAGTTTGCTATTTATAAGAATAGTGGTTGATTTAAAGAAATATCACATACATGTAATATAATAAGCCACTAAAAAAACAAGCAGGTCATTCCAAATTAGGAGAGAGGGATAAAATAAAAGCACATAGACTGTTTTAAGTCAGAAGTCATTTCAATAATAATACAAAGCAAGGAAAAGCCATTTTGGAATACACAGACCACACCAATAATAATTTTAGGTTGATTAAAACATAAAGATGACCACTAAGCACAAGGAAGGCCACTAAATACATCTATAACTAGCTAAAAGAACATAGTCAATAATTAATTCAGGGCATTCAAAATTCAAGAATGGCAGATAAAGAAATCTAAAAACATGCCAACATAATTCCAGCCAACACAAAGTATAAAAGTCATTGATTCATGTATGATAAAGAGTTGAAGATTGTCTAAAACATGAATACTTCTACATAGGCCATATAGCATGGAATAAAAGAAACCATTCACAAGTCGACAAGAATCATTTAAGGCGACAGGTCAAATAGACGAGGTATAAATGGTAAACAACAACCCGATCGCTAAGAGTATTCAAATAAGCTAGAGGAAGATAATATGAAGGCCATCAACATAACATAATTTTTAATAGTATACATAGCAAATTTTGCAATATTCATCTAAGAAAAAAATACCTGATTTCACCTGCTTGCTCAAGGGTTGATTCCTACTTCTTGATGTTGGTCTCTCTTTCTCTCTGTTCGTTCTTCTCACCTTTTGACGCTGAAAGATAAGGCTGATTACTGATCTTGTCTTCCTTTCTGTCGCTCCCTGGAATTGTATATCCGCTATCGTGCCTTCTCTCTTTTTCCATAATACCTTCTCTATCTCCCATTGTAATTTTAGAATAAGCCTTTTACTGATTTAACTTTGATTACCTCTAGTTTTGCATGCTTTTTAGCGTTCCATACAATAGATTTTTTTGTTTGAAAATAAATAAACTCTTTTTTTACTGCCGCTCCCAATTTTACATGACAAGATTATTATTATTTTTAGATCTCTATTTATAATATTTATATATTTTTAATATTATACATTTATCTTTGTTAATAGATATTTATTTTTAAGTTTAACAAGGAATATTCACAAATATAACAAAGGATATATATATATATATATATATATATATATATATATATAAAGAAAAACACATCTAATAATTATTGATAATACAAAGTAATTAACTCATACAATTCTAGTATATCTAAGTTGAAAGAACATAATATCACATACTTGGCCAACTTCTATAATTTTAAAGAACATTTCGTAGCAATGACGATGCATATACTTAACTAAACATTAAACATCAAACACATTCATTTACCATATAATAGACTCAACACGATTAGCAAACACATAATGACGCACAATAAAACCTTTCAACGATGCAATATGATATGAAACTATGTGAGTGTGTGCGTGCATCAGATTTATCCATCCTATAAGTTCTTTCCAGACAGCTAGAACATCTCTACCTCAGCCATGTTCTCGTCTTCAACATTTCCCCCACACTCAGTTGCACTTAGATTTTCATGAATAGGTTAGTTCCCCAAAATCATAGCTGAAACAAAACAAAATGTACATCCATAATCGTGCCAGTAATATTCAATTTTTAAATCAACTTTCAAAATCACGCATTTATAACATTCATGCAAGTTACTTTTCACACATGTGGAATCACTCATAGTAAATCAGGCATAGTAAAATGTCTAATAATCTAAATTATAATAAGGCCCAAAAATGAGATGTGACATCCTTCCCTAGTAAGAAGAGACATCATCCCAATGTCTTATTACACACATACTGAAATAATAAAAGTATATCACTATAACAATCAAGTGAGCAAGGAGGTGACGAAAGTGAGTAAGGAGGAGCTACTAAATTTCCTGAACGATGACTGGAAAGAACTACTTAATTAGGCTTCTATTTTGTTTAGTTTCCTAGCTTTTGTTCTCTGCTAATACTATTATGTACTGCTACTGTTAATCTATTGTTTTAGTGTTGTTGGTAGCCTGTGGCCTATTTTTCTACCCTCTGGGTTTTTGTTTTAGGGACCTGCACTGTAGTTTGTAGCTTATTAATTATGAAAACAGTCAAGTATCAATAAGGTATCAGCAAATCATACAAAGTATCTCTACTATAAAAGAATCTCTACTAAATCCTCAAATGAGAAAAAGATTTGTCTATCTCTTTTGCATCTTCCCATGTGGTACTATCCACAAAATATTGCTCCTACTTGACCTTATACTGAATAATAACTTTATTATGCTCTTAACTTTGCTTCTATCAAGAAAAAATCAAAGTATATAATCAATCAACCAATTCACATGGCACAACTACAAATACAATGCATATAATCCAACACATGGTACAACTACCACTCAATTGCATTCATTCTATCATAAGGATAATAATCACATCTGTTATGCATGCCAAATGAGTCATAAATTATAGTTCATCATAGACATAATCAACATCACAATACACATGTAATCTCATGGTAAGACAATATGATATCAAAAGATTAGTCCTCCAATCCAACACTAGGTCGACAACAAAACAAATCTTTAGAGGTGTACCAACTAGGTCATAACCATCCATTGTACATACAACTCCTCTGAGACTACACCACTCCATCCTTCAACTGCTACTACAGGAAGAAGATGTTCTAGTCAGACGATGCTACTGACTACAAGCAAGTCAAGTTTGCAAAAACTTAGGACCACAACTATGCCAGGATAACCTCTCAAGATATCTACTAAGTCTAAGAATACTCACAAGGCTACCATACCCATTCTCAAGGAGAATTACACATAAGAGATTACTCTCTCAACATTCCTTCCTCAGGGACTACCTGCAACAAAAGGACTTAAATTTCATGAAAATTTCACTCAAAAAGGTTATAGGCATCACTACCGCACCTTTATCTTGATCAAAAGCATGCCTCAACTCTAGACACAGTTTCCCCACATGAGGTACTTCCTCACGTTTCACTCCTAAAAGAAAGGGTTTCTATAACACTCAAGCTCTTTACTACCAAAACTAGGATCAACCAAATAGGTTCTTAGAGGGAAGAATCTAACCTCACCTTCTAATAGCACAAGCACTACCATCAAGCAAGACTTAGCAACTTGCTACTCACTAGGAGCGCATCTACAACTTCTACAACTCACCAACAAGGTACAAGACTACTCGCAACACCACTTCAACTCTTAACTAAGCTAAACCTAAAGGTCAATCAATATAAGATGATCATGAGTTCATGATCGATTAGGCAACACATAGCTGCCTTGTGGCCTAACACCAAGTATCCATGAAATGGAATATAAAAGGCAACAACTTATCACACAGGAATTTGCATCCCTTTCAGCATCAAGCTAGGAAACCTCTGACTACTAAGGAAAAACTTCTGAAACAACCAAATTCCCAAGGTTGAAAACTCACAAAAGTAAGAAGACAACTATAATACCATAAATATACATTATGTGCTTATGCACTAACTAAAGTTCCATCTCACCCTATGCTATGTCAGAACATGAGTGTAGTTTATGAAGCTCTCAAACAAAGGACCCACCAACACAACACTCAAAAAGCAAGAACCAATCCAACGAGCACTCTACATCTTGTTCACATAAGAAAAACATTTAATCTCATACAAAATTCAACTCATATCAAGTGATCCATAGTGACACAAAAATCCATTTTAGAACTTCCTCAACACTTCAAACAATGTTTATTGCATCTAACAACAATTAATGAATTCAATCTACCAAAGCTCTTAGTAACACGCACACCACGAAACCATATATTCTCCACATCCTACTCCCTTATACAATCCATCAAAGCCCTATTATGGACATGATAGAGAACATAACATGATACATGACCAACTAAAACATTCAAGCTTAGCCATCAATAATAAATAAATAAATAAATTCTAAAGAAAAGAAAATGTCAATTCCAACAATAAGGCATAAAATATGCGCAATTTCAACAGTAAATCAAAACATGACCATCAAGGTCACAAGATAAGCAAATATCAAATTTTTGATGGCTATACTTTTTCATAAATAAGAATAAAATTTTCAATGTTGGTCCTTACAATGTTTAGAGAAATTACCAAAGTCAAATGAATAAAATTTGAAAATTCAAAAGTTCCACATTACATGAACTTTGTGACTAATTCTAGCCACTAGAGAGGGAGTACAATGCTACACTATCCCTGGATCCCAAACTGAGGTGAGTAAGAGAACACACTCAATCACACTAACCAAATGAGTCCTCTAAGACTCCAAACACATCTATAACATAAGATTATTTCTACTTAACCACATAGACATCACTCAAGATGCCCAACAACAAAGGTTGCATCCCATTCAAGGGAATCATAATCCTCATGCAAAGACACACACAATCATACTCTAGTAACATCCAGCAACCAAGATCATGCTAGGACAAAATCAAGTTCACAACCCAAGATATCTTAACACATCAATCTCACCACCAGCAGTGATTAATATTTCTCACCAAATGAGGATTCACCAAGCATATAGATAATGCATTAATGCAACATTCACATGAGACCAAATTTCTTCACAACATGATGACAAGCATACTAAATGCACACTAGGCAACAGGGAATTCACATCTCAAAGTCACAAGATACATGGTTTGCTAATTCACTCATGATTCTTAATACCTCAACATCACAAGGACTATGCCAATGACTCTTTTCACAACCCTTTTTCCTCTTTATCTTAATGATGTAATGCAATACTATCTTCTTACAACCACATAATGAATCCATACACAGGGACATGCTCTCAATAAGATAATGCAATATGCATTTCAAACAAGCATTTACCATTCCCCAGGCAGAGGCAATTAATAAAATATGACAAGCATATGATCAAACATAATCTTTCGCATACTAATGTATAACTCTTAAACGAGTAAATTAAGTTCAATCATACTCAAGAACATAGAATTTTCTTTCACACAAGGTTCTCATAACTCCACTATCAAAAGTGGTCACATAAGCATGAACATGACCCTACAAAGGTCACTCAAGTATGCTCATACACTACAAAGGCTTATGCCAAGCCTTCAGGACATCAAGAAGGAAAACACACATAAGCAACTTCTAGGCAACCACAAGGGTCTATCTAACCCTAAAAACAAATTCCTTAACACACATGCAAGGAAGACATAACAAAAGAAGGCACATGCTACTCACTACATACCAACACACAAGGATCCACACAAGCTCGAACAAACTGAGCAACACACACCCAGAGCTCCCAATGCTAGAACCGTGCTTTGATACCAAATGTAAAGTATGCATTCCATAACAAAAGTTGCTAAAGTAAATAATCCACTTATTTACATGAATTAAAGTAAAAAGATAGATCTCATAAACATTAATCAATGGTATCATTAAATCTTACAAATCATGTGCTTAATCTAGGTGTTAGCACTATAAAGAATATACAATATCCATTTGGCTTTCTTGTCATAAATCATCCAATGATAATTACAAGGTACAATAATCAAGTACAATATAAGAATAATAAATTAATCACAATCTTCAGCCGCCACCTGCACTTCCCCAGATCCCTTGATGACATGAAGGAAACCCAACCCTGCACGAAATGTCTAGCAACTTGTAAACAACTGACAGGAGGGAACATCCGATGCAACATGCAAATATAAATGATGACGTGCAAATGTCTCACAATAGGATGTGGCAGAGATATATATAAATAAAGTTTTACTAGATAAATATTCTTCTATTTCAATGAAATCCTAGCTTGGCCAAGCATATAAGATAGTTTAAGGTCAAATCCTAAATAGAGAAAAAGCCATCTCTATTTACCCACATTCGGCATCCTAGCCCAAGAAGTAACCCCAAACACACACAAAAGAGAAACTACCTTCTTTTCAAAGAAAACTATTTCTTTTATTTTGTACAATCAAAATGAATTCTCTTTCAAGAAATAATTCTAATGAAAAGGCTTAAACATATGTTTATTCAAGATGCATAAATAAGACATAAACTAAAGATAACTCATTCCATTCTTAATTACCTCAAAAGAATCTTGTGTCTACATACTTTTGCCTAGATACATCTATACATTCTTTACTCTTGCTCAATCAACTAGATTAGGTTTCAAACAATATTTCTAACAAAGAGTTCGTTTAATCATTCAAGATATACATAGAAAGTGGATAAACTAGTTATAATCCCTATCTTATGTTTTACTCATAATTTCTCAGATAAAGCTAAATTTGGAATTGAATAACAACAAGCTAGTTAATGACTTCATACAACAAATGATGACAGGAATTTATGTAGATATGTATGTATATAGTTTAACGTCATATTGCCAATTAAACATCTTTAGGTGACAACATAAGAAGGAAGGTTGACTAGATATATCTTGTCTCTGCTACATTGATACATTCAAGTTACGCATGTAAACAATAAAACTAGGTATATTCTTTATCCCATATATCTTTCATATATATCCCATATGAATCTAAAACTATGAATTTCAATCCCCAAGCAAGTTTATAATTCCACTCAAGTGAGGTGGCAACAGGGATTTTAAGAAGATAAATAAATAATTTACAACTTCATAGGGCCAAAATACATTTAAGTGTAGGCATTAATAAAATATTCGGTCAAATATTTAATCTATAGTTTCTATAGGTACCTTGTTGTTTGCTACAAGAGTAAGTTAATTCTGCTACAGGAAATAAGTAGAACAAGCTACAGGAACAATAGAATAAGCTACATGAACAACAGAACAACCTACATGGACTGATTCTAGCCTCAGTAAATAAAGATTGCTCTGATAAAGATAAAAACATACAACAATTATAGGGACAAAGTAACAACAGCGATAGAGATAAAAAGAACCGCGATAGGACATAAATAATAATCTACGACAGGAAAATAGTAAAGCTGCAATAGATACAAAACATACAGCAGTGACAGTGATTAAAATAACAACTACAGGATTCAATAAATCTGCAATAGAAATAAATAAACAGAAGCGACATGGATTAAAGTGTGACAGGAGTATATAGGTACTAAAAAGGTCACTAAGAAGAATATAAGCTGTTAAAATTGATATCAGTCATCAAAAAGTTCCACCTAGTGTCAATCTCAGTCTAATAACACCTTTTAATTTATATATTTTTATTTGACCAGAAGGTTATTGGTTTGCTATTTATAAGAATAGTGGTTAATTTAAAGAAAGATCACAGACATGTAATATAATAAGCTGCTAAAAAATAAGCAGGTCATTCCATATAAGGAGAGAAGGATAAAATAAAAGTACATAGACTATTTTAAGTCAGAAGTCGTTTCAATAATAATAGAGAGCAAGGAAAGTCCATTTTGGAATACACGGGCCACACCAATAGTAATTTCAGGCTGATTAAAACATAAAGATGACCACTAAGCACAAGGAAGGCCACTAAATGCATTTGTAACTGACTAAAAGAACATAGTCAATAATTAATTCAGGGCATTTAAAATTCAAGAATGGTAGATAAATAAATCTAAAAACAAGCCAACATAATTCCAGCCAACACAGAGTATAAAAGTCGTTGAGTCATGCATCAGACATAGTTGAAGAGTATCTAAAACATGAATACTTCTACATAGGCCATCTAACATGGAATAAAAGAAACCATTTGTAGGTTGATAGGAATCATTTAAGGTGACAGGTCAAACAGACAAGTTATAAATGGTGAACAACCTGATCTCTAAGAGTATTCAAATAAGCTAGAGGAAGATAATATGAAGGCCAGCAACAGAACATAATTTTTAATAGTATACATAGCAACTTTTACAATATTCATCTAAGAAAAAAATACCTGATTTCACCCGCTTGCTCAAGGGTCAATTCCTACTTCCTAACACTAGTCTCTCTTTACTCTCTGTTCTTTCTTCTCACCTTCTAATGCTGAAAGATAAGGTTGATTACTGATCTTGTCTTCCTTTTTGTCTCTCCCCAGAATTGTATATCCTTTGTCGTGCCTTCTCTCTTTTTACATAATACCTTCTCTATCTCCCTATGTAATTTTAGAACAAGCCTTTTATTGATTTAACTTCAGTTACCTCTAGTTTTGCATGCTTTTTGGTATTCCGTACAATAGATTTTTTGTTTGAAAATAAATAAACTCTTTTTTTGCTGCCGCTCCCAATTTTGCATGATAAGATTATTATTATTTTTAGATCTCTATTTATAATATTTTATATATTTTTAATATTTTATATTTATCTTTGTTAATAGATATTTATTTTTAAGTTTAACAAGGAATATTTATTAATCAAATTATTTAAATAAAGAAAAACACATCTAATAATTATTGATAATATAAAGTAATTAACTCATGCAATTCCAATATATCTAAGTCGAAAGAATGTAATATCACATACTTGGCCAACTTCTATAAATGTAAAGAACATTTTGTAGCAACGACAATGCATATACTTAACTAAACATTAAACATCAAACACATTCATTTACCATATAACACGCTCAACATGATTAGCAACCACATAACAATGCACAATAAAACTTTTCAATAAAGCAATATGATATGAAACTATGTGAGTGTGTGCGTGCATCAGATTTATCCATCCTATAATTTCTTGTCGGGCGGCTAGAACATCTCTACCTTAGCCATGTTCTCATCTTTGACATTTCCCCTGCACTCAATCACACTTAGATTTTCATTATAGGTTAGTTCCCCAAAATCATAGCCAAATCAAAACAAAATGTACATCCATAATTGTACTAGTAATATTCAATTATTAAATCGACTTTCAAAATCGTGCATTTATAACATTCACGAAAGTTACTTTTCACACACGTGAAATCACTCAAAGTAAATCAAGCATAGTAAAATGTCCAATAATCTAAATTATAATAAGGTCCAAAAATGAGATGTGACATCCTTCCCCACTAGGAAGAGACATCATCTCGATGTCTTATTACACACATACTGAAATAATAAAAGTATATCACTATAACAATCAAGTATCAATAAGGTATCATCAAATCAAACAAAGTATCTCTATTATAAAAGAATCTCTACTAAATCCACAAATGAGAAAAAGATTTGTCTATCTCTTTTGCATCTTCCCATGTGGCACTATCCCCAAAAAATTAGTCCTACTCGACCTTATACTGAATAATATCTTTATTATGCTCTTAACTTTGTGTCTATCAAGAAAAAATCAAGTATATAATCAATCAACCAATTCAAATGGCACAACTGCCAATACAATGTATATAATCCAACACATGGTACAACTACCACTCAATTGCATTCATTCTATCATAAGGATAATAATCACATCTATTATGCATGCGAAATGAGGCATAAATCATAGTTCATCATAGACATAAATATAAGCATGAATCAATATCACAATGCACATGCAATCTAATGGTAATACAATATAATATCAAAACATCAATCCTCCAATCCAACACTAGGTAGACAACAAAACAAATCTCCATAGGTACACCAACTAGGTCATAACCAACCATTGTGCATACATTTCCTTTGAGACTACGCCACTCAATCCTTCAACTACTACTATAGGGAGAAGACGCTCTAGTCAAACGGCGCTACCAACTACAAGCAAGTCAAGTTTGCAAAAACTTAGGACCACAACTATGCTAGGATAACCTCTCAAGCTATCTACTAAGTCTAAGAATACTCACAAGGCTACCATACCCATTCTCAAGGAGAATTACACACAAGAGATTACCCTCTCAACATTCCTTCCTCAGGGACTACCCGCAACAAAAGGACTCTCTCAACATTCCTTCCTTCAAGACATCAAGAAGGTAAACACAAATAAGCAACTTCTAGGCAACCACCAGGGTCTATCTAACCCTAAAAAATAGTCAGTCAAATATTTAATCTATAGCTTCTATAGGCACCTTGTTGTTTTCTACAAGAGTAAGTTAATTCTGCTATAGGAAACAAGCAGAATAAGCTACATGAATAGCAGAACAAGCTACATGGACTGATTCTAGCCAAGGGATGAAGTAAAAAATGGTTCAGTAAATAAAGTTTGTTGTGACAAAGATAAAAACATACAACAATTATAGGGACAAAGTAACCAGTAGCGATAGAGATAAAAAGAACTGCGATAGGACATAAACAATAGTTTGCGATAGGAAATAAACAATAGTCTGCGATAGGAAAATAATAAAGCTGCAACAGATATAAAACATACAATAGTGACAGTGATTAAAATAATAACTACAGGATTCAATAAATATGTGATAGAAATAAATAAACAGTAACGACAGGGATTAAACTGTGATAGGAGGATATAGGTAAAAAGATCACTAAGAAGAATATAAGCTGATAAAATTGATATTAGTCATCAAAAAGTTCCACCTGGTGCCAATCTTAGTTTAATAACACCTTTTAATTTATATTTTTTTATTTGACCAGAAGGTTATTGGTCTGCTATTTATAAGAATAGTGGCTAATTTAAAGAAAAATCACATACATGCAATATAATAAGCCGCTAAAAAAAACAAGTAGGTCATTCCATATAAGGAGAGAGGGATAAAATAAAAGCACATAGACTATTTTAAGTCAGAAGCCGTTTCAATAATAATAGAGAGCAAGAAAAGGCCATTTCAGAATACAGAAGCCACACCAACAATAATTTCAGGCTAATTAAAACATAAAGATGACCACTAAACACAAGGAAGGCCACTAAATGCATCTATAACTGGCTAAAAAAACACAGTCAATAATTAATTCAGGGCATTCAAAATTCAAGAATGGCAGATAAAGAAATCTAAAAACAAGCCAACATAATTCCAACCAATGCAAAGTATAAAAGTCGTTGAGTCATGCATGAGATATAGTTGAGGAGTATCTAAAACATGAATACTTCTACACATGCCGTCTAACATGGAATAAAAGAAACCATTCACAGGCCGACAAGAATCATTCAAGGCGACAGGTCAAATAGACAAGGTATAAATGGTGAACAACAACCCGATCACTAAGAGTATTCAAATAAGCTAGAGGAAGATAATATGAAGGCCAACAACAGAACATAATTTTTAATAGTATACATAGCAACTTTTGCAATATTCATCTAAGAAAAAAATACCCAATTTCACCCGCTTGCTCAAGGGTCGATTCCTGCTTCCTGGTGCTAGTCTCTCTTTCCTCTCTGTGCTCTCTTCTCACCTTCTGACATTCAAAGATAAGGCTGATTACTAATCTTATCTTCCTTTTTATTGCTCCCTGGAATTGTATATCCTTTTTCATGCCTTCTCTCTTTTTACATAATACATTCTCTATCTCCCATTGTAATTTTAGAACAAGCCTTTTATTGATTTAACTTCCGTTACCTCCAGTTTTGCATGCTTTTTGACATTTCGTACAATAGATTTTTTGTTCAAAAATAAATAAATTCTTTTTTACTACCGCTCCCAATTTTGCATGATAAGATTATTAATATTTTTAGATCTCTATTTATAATATTTTATATATTTTTAATATTATATATTTATCTTTGTTAATAGATATTTATTTTTAAGTTTAACAAGGAATATTCACAAATATAACAAAGGATATTTATATATATATTAATCAAATTATTTAAATAAAGAAAAACACATCGAATAATTATTGATAATACAAAGTAGTTAACTCATGCAATTCCAATATATCTAAGTCAAAAGATCGTAATATCACATACTTGGTGAACTTCTATAAATTTAAAGAACATTTCATAGCAACGACGATGCATATACCTAGCTAAACATTAAACATCAAACACATTCATTTACCATATAACATGCTCAACACAATTAGCAACCACATAACGATGCACAATAAAACCTTTCTATGAAGCAATATGATATGAAACTATGTGAGTGTGTGTGTGCATCGGATTTATCCATCCTACAAGTTCTTATTGGGTGGCTAGAACATCTCTACCTTAGCCATGTTCTCATCTTCAACATTTCCCCTGCACTTAGTCGCACTTAGATTTTCATTAATAGGTTAGTTCCCCAAAATCATAGCCAAAGAAAAACAAAATGTACATCCATAATTGTACCAATAATATTCAATTATTAAATCGACTTTCAAAATTGCGCATTTATAACATTCATGAAAGTTACTTTTCACACACGTGAAATCACTCATAGTAAATCAAGCATAGTAAAATGTCTAATAATCTAAATTATAATAAGGTCCAAAAATGAGATGTGACATCCTTCCCCACTAGGAAGAGACATCATCCCGATGTCTTATTACACACATACTGGAATAATAAAAGTATATCACTATAACAATTAAGTATCAATAAGGTATCATCAAATCAAACAAAGTATCTCTACTATAAAAGAATCTCTACTAAATCCTCAAATGAGAAAAATATTTATCTATCTCTTCTGCATCTTCCCATGTGGCACTATCCACAAAATATTGGTCCTACTCGACCTTATACTGAATAATATTTTTATTATGATCTTAACTTTGCGTCTATCAAGAAAAATTCAAGTATATAATCAATCAACCAATTCACATGGCACAACTGCCACTACAATGTATATAATCCAACACATGGTATAACTACCACTCAATTGCTTTCATTCTATCATAAGGATAATAATCACATCTGTTATGCATGCGAAATGAGGCATAAATCATAGTTCATCATAGACATAAATATAAGCATGAATCGTCATCACAATGCACATGCAATCTAATGGTAACACAATATAATATCAAAAGATTAGTCCTCCAATACAACACTAGGTCGACAACAAGACAAATCTCCATAGGTACACCAACTAGATCATAACCAACTATTGTGCATACAACTCCTCTGAGACTACGCCACTCCATCCTTTAACTACTACTCCAAGGACAAGATGCTCTAGTCAAATGGCGCAAAAACTTAGGACCACAACTATGCTAGGATAATCTGTCAAGATATCTACTAAGTCTAAGAATACTCACAAGGCCACCATACCCATTCTCAAGGAGAATTACGCAGAAGAGATTACTCTCTCAACATTCCTTCCTCAGCGACAACCCGCAACAAAAGGGCTCAAGGTTCATGAAAATTTCACTCAAAAAGGTTATAGGCATCACTACCGCACCTTTATCTTGATCAAAAACATGCCTCAATTCTAGACACGGTTTCCCCACATGAGGTACTTCCTCATGTTTCACTCCTAAAAGAGAAGGTTTCTATAACACTCAAGCTCTTTACTACCAAAACTAAGATCAACCAAATAGGTTCTTAGAGGGAAGAATCTAACCTTACCTTCTAACAACTCATGCACTTCCATCTTGCAAGACTTAGCAACTTGCTACTCACTAGGAGGGCATCTACAACTACTACAACTCACCAACAAGGTACAAGACTACTTGCAACACCACTTCAACTCTTAACTATGCTAGACCTAAAGGTCAATCAATATAAGATGATCACGAGTTCATGATCGATTAGGCAACACATATCTTCCTTGTGGCCTAACACCAAGTATCCATGAAATGGAATACAGAAGGCAACAACTTATCACACAATAATTTGCATCCCTTTCAGCATCAAGTGATAGCACCGACCTACAATACTTAAACAGTCCCTTCTAATCAATCCCAGACGGAAACGCCTAACAACAATAAACAAGGATAGAAAGAATGCAAAATCAATGTGATTCCTCTAAACTCATTAACTCTCATGCAATGACCAGAACAGGGAATATGAATCAAAGAATGAATTAGACAATCAATAGTATCAACCACAAGAGACCCAAAAGAAACTAATCTCAAACTAAAAATTTATTTATTGATTGTCTTCGGCAGTTACATATATTAAATGTTTTCCTATGTGACCAAGTTACATGGTTATCCCCTCTCCTTATGTTCTCTCTGTCGCTACTTCTACATTTTGCTTTTTCTTTTATTCATAGGCTCCCCAATGACCTTTACAAACTGACCCTCCACAATGACTTCCAATGAACTCCTGCTAACTTCCAAGTCATTGGCACTGGTTTCTTTGATTGCTAGAAAATAAAAATAGTTTAGAAAGTATTGTTACTGTCTAAATATCAACAGGATGTGATCTGGGGGCAAGGAACTCAATACAAAATAACAGAAGAAAACTGACACATACTAACTATCATATTTGCCACAAGGCAGAGAACAAACTAACTAAAAGATAGGAATGCGATGCTCCTGCATCAAACTCCTCAGGAGACAAAAAAGGAAGCATGTGCTCCTGTAGATGAGGCTACCAAACAAACTCATCTGCTGATGTTCTTTTTCCTCTTCTTCCACAATCATTTTGAAATCATCGTCATGCTTTTCTAACATTGGTGTTCTTTGCTCGATTCGATTCTTATCAATTTAGTTTCACTGTATACCATCCTCCTCCAAAGACTTCTCACCTATTCCTCTTCACATACAACAGTACAATCAACTATTGCAAATATGTGCTTAAGTGGGTTGTCATTGATGTCAACATATCCTTGTTGCCATTGCTGTCAACTATATCCTGTTTTGTTGTCTGCATAGAAGACCGGACTATTGAGGATATTGAGAAAATTAATGATAATCAATGAATGTGGATCATGTGGCTGTGTAGAGGATAGTCATAGATTTCTCTAGTTAAGATTTGAGAAGTCCACATGAATATTTGAAGGAGTTATGGCCATCTGAGTATAACTAGTTCCTACAATACTCAGGAAAGATAGAGTGACAGGAAAGAGGTCTGGATTGCTTTGGTAATATAAAATTGTGATTTGTGGATCTGAAGGCATGTTTGGGAAGTCAATGTGTATCATCAACACTAGTGGTTTGTGGTTTAGAGGTCCGCAAGCTATCCTTCTAGTTTGACAGTCATGGTAGAGAGTGTTCTTGAGGTTCCAGATGAAGATTCAATTGCTTTTGAGAATTTGGTTTAGAATGGATATTATTGGTGAATTCAATGTGCTTGTGGAGGTCTCTGGATTGTATGGCTACTATGTTAGAGGTCTGCATTGAGGTTTGAGCTTATTGATTGAAGATTTCTTCTTAAGGTTGATGTTCTACCCAGTCTTGGCCAACTGGATGTTCCTAGCCTGTTGTGGATGCCTTAAAAATAGTTTATGAAGTGTGGAGTGGTTGTAGAAGCAGATTCAAGTCTTAGTTGTGTTTGACCGACAGTGTGATGATCCACATCAAGTCTAGCCAACCTTGTTGATCATTCCAAGGTTGATGAAGTATATAAATACTTGTTGAAGAGGTATTGAAATCATCCTTGTGCAAAACAAATAAAATACAAAAAAAGGATCAGGAGCAAAGCAGAGAAGAAAAGGAGTGAAGAAGAGTTTGAGGCAAAGCAAAAGTTCTTGAGCATTCATTGAAACTGAATCAGGCATGAAATAGATGCTATTTCTCAGTTAATTCTTTCTAAATAAATTCTGTAGGCAGTGAGCCTCTCTTTTGAGTAGTGAGCTCTGGGTAGTGTGCCCGAAGGCATGTGCCTTCTATTTTACTAAGTACTTTAAACAGGGTACACATTTTGTGGGTTAACCCCCACTGTGGTTTTTCCCTTAACCAGGTTTCCACGTCAAAATCTTGGTGTCAAGTGTGTTGATTATGTTTCTGTTCTTATGTTGTTGATTAATGCTTTAATCTTTACATCACTAATCTGATAGTAAGATAATAAAGAAGGTTAATGGAGAAAAGTTTTTTGTGGGATAACTGATTCACCCCACTCTCAGTTGTCTAGTTCCAACAATTGGTATTAGAGCCAGATCCTCTCATAAAAGCCTAACTGCTTGAGGAGATCCAGAATGTCGACCTACAAAAATGATAGTCCAAGATTTGATGGAACAAATTATTTTGTTTGGAAAAATTGCATGGAGTGGCATTTGCAATGCATGGGTGATGCCTATTGGGCAATAACCAGTGTTGAGTATAAACCTCTAGAGAAAGGTCCTTCAACTCCTGATCAAGTCAAAGATGCTGAAAATAATCTTCGAGCTAAAGAAGCCTTGTTGAGTGCCCTGACTGATTCAGAAATGACAAATGTCTTTGGTCTAAAGACTGCTTATCAAATCTAGAAAAAGTTGGAGTATCTATATGAAGGTGATAAATATGTCAAATGTGCAAATCTGCAAAGTCTAAGAGGAAAATTTGAAACCATGAGGATGAGCGAAGATGAAAACATCACAATCTACATGCAAAAGATAAATGAACTTGTGTGTGGCATTAGGTGTGCTGGTGGAACCTTGGAAGAATCAGAAATTGTGTCAAAAGTACTCAGATCTTTACCAGATTCATACAAACAAAAGGTTGCAGCTATAAAAGAGATCAGTACAGTCTCAGAGGTTATAAGAGATCATCCGGTTGGCAAAATTTCATCTTTCAAATTAAGTGAGTTCAATGGTGATTCTTTTCCCAAGTCTGAATCTGCATTCAAGGCCAGTATGTATGGAAAACAAAGATATGATCTGGGTGAAAGCTCTTTTGCAAGATCAAATAGATTTGTTAAGACAAGAAAGAATCTTGAAGATGTTGAAATTGAAACAGTAGATCTTGAAGCTCTTATTGCCAGAAGAATGCCAAGAGGATCCGGTAAGTATGAAGGAAAATTACCACTCAAATGCTTTGCCTATAATAAGATTGGTCATTTTGCCTCAAGATGTTTGGAAAGGTTTTCAAAACCAAACTCTAACAGGTATAAAGGTCAGAATAAATGTTACTATGTCTAAGAAAATGGAGAAGAAGGGGTAATAAATGATGAATTTGATCATGGAGGTTGCTCTGAAAATGATTGGGTGTTTATTGCTATCAAAGAAGAAGATCTGGTGTCTACTGAATCTGCTAGCTATGAAAATGTGGAAAGTGCCTTGGTTGCTCAAGTTATTGAAAAGGATGAATGGGTGATTGATAGTGGATGTTCTCATCACATGACTGGTGACAAGAGTAAGTTTGTGAACTTTGAAAACTATGAAGGAGGACTTGTGAAATTTGGAGACAACTTAGCTGGTAGAATCCGTGGTAGAGGATCCATCTCTTTTGATGGCAAGAATAGCACCAATGATGTTCTGTATGTGGAAGGACTGAAACATAAGCTTCTCAATGTTGGATAGTTGGTTGACAAGGGTTATCTTCGGTTCAAGGATGGAAAATGCAAAATCCTAGAAAGCTCAGGAACTAAAATTGCATTCGATACTCAAACCAGAGGTAACATCTTTCACTTAAGTAGTTCTGGGAAAAGTTGTTTGATTGCTCAGATAGATCAAAGTTGGCTATGGCATAGTAGGATGTGTCATGTGAATTTTGACAACATTTTCAAAATAAGTTCCACTCAAGCTATAAGAGATCTTCCAAGACTTGTGAAACCTAATAACTTATGTAGAGAATGTCAATTGGGCAAACAGAACAAAATTTCATTCAAGAGTAAGGAACAAGGTTCAAGTGAGAGATTGGAACTGGTACATACTGATCTCTGTGGTCCTGCTAGAACTAGGAGTGTATAAGGAGACAAATATTTCATGCTGCTAATTGATGATTACTCCCGGATGATGTGGGTAACTTTTCTGAGAGAAAAATCAGAAGCCCTTGACAAGTTTAAAGTGTTCAAGATGATGGTTGAAAATGAGATTGGTGGGAAATTACAGTGTCTAAGATTTCACAGAGGTGGAATATTTATCTCCGGTGAGTTTGATGCTTTCTGTGAAAAGCATGGAATAAAAAATAGTTATCTTCTCCTAGGACTCCTCAGTAAAATGGAGTTGTGGAAAGAAAAAACTGGACCATTCAAGAATCTTCTAGAACCATGATGATGGAAACAAATGTTCCTCAAGTTTATTGGAGGGAAGTCGTGAGTACTACTGTCTACACTCTTAACCGGGTGCAGATCAAAGGAAATTCTAGTAAGACTCTTTATGAGCTTTGGTTTGGTCATCCTCCTACTATGAGATACTTCAGAGTCTTTGGTGCTAAATGTTATATCAAAAGAGATGAGGACTTAGGTAAGTTTGAGGCAAGAAGTGATGAAGGAATATTTTTGGGATACTCAACTCAAAGTAAGGCCTACCGGTGCTTCAATAAAAAATTGAAGAAGATTGTTGAAAGTGCGAATGTTAAAGTTGATGAAAGCAAGGAAGGACATTCCAGGTACTCTGGATATGATTCAGATGATCAAGATGAAAGTCAAAATTAAGGAAGGCAAATTCAAGTTCAGACCCAGATTCAGTTTGAACTGGTGACTCCAGAGGTTAACACAGATGATGAGGAACAAGTTCAATAAACAGAAGCTCAAACAATCTCCTAAACTCCCAAGTATGTAAGGTTAAATCATCTTGAAGATCAAATCATAGGAGATAAGAGTAAAGGTGTTCAAACTAGGAGAAAAATGTCTGAAGATCAAGAAAAGATTTGTTTGATTTCAAGTATTGAACCTAAATCAGTAAGTGAAGCTTGCAATGATGAAAATTGGGTCAAAGCAATGGAAGAGGAATTGATGCAAATTGAAAAGAATCACACATGGGATCTAGTTCCTAGACTTGAGGACAAAAATGTGATTGGAACCAAATGGGTCTTCCAGAATAAACTAAATGAAGATGGAGAGGTGGTAAGGAATAAGGAAAGGTTGGTATGTAAAGGCTACTCTCAAGTAGAAGGAATTGATTTTGAAGAAACTTTTGCTCCGGTGGCAAGGATATAGGCAATTAGATTATTTCTTACATTTTCTACTTTCAAAGATTTTAAAGTATATCAAATGGATGTAAAATCAACATTTCTAAATGGAGATTTGGAGGAAGAAGTCTATATTGAGCAACCAGAAGGATTTCAGTTGTCTGATCAGGGAGATATGGTTTGTAGATTGAGAAAAGCCTTGTATGGACTCAAACAAGCTCCAAGAGCCTGGTATGCCAGATTGGATAAGCATTTGCTTAAGCTAGGATTTAGAAAAGGTACTACTAATAGTAATCTCTACTTCAAAATTGATCATGAGGATATTCTAATTGTTGAAGTTTTTATTGATGATACCATTTTTGGTGGAAATGAATGCATGTGTAAAGCATTTGCTAATCAAATGAAAAGTGAGTTTGAGATGTCAATGTTTGGTGAGATAAATTTCTTCCTAGGTCTGCAAACTGTTCAATCAAGTAAAGGTATCTTCATATCTCAGTCCAAGTATGTAAAAGAATTGCTAAAGAAATTTGGAATGGAAGACTCAAAGCCAGTAGGTACACCTATGGTAACCGGATGAAAGCTAAGCAAAGATGATGACTATCCCAATGCAAATAAGAAAAGATATAGATCAATGATTGGAGGATTGCTTTATTTAACCCAGACCAAACCTGATATCATGAATACAGTTGGACTTGTTGCCAGATTTCAAGCTGATCCAAAAGAATCTCATGTTATGGTAGTCAAAAGAATTTTTAGATATCTCAAGGGGACAATTGATTATGGACTGTGGTATCCAAAGGACAATAACTTCACTCTTCATGCATATATAGATGCTGATTGGGCAGGAGATGTGGATGACAAGAAAAGTACTAGTGGTGATGCATTCTTCTTGGGGAAAAGATTGGTCTCTTGGATAAGAAAAAAGCAAGAGGCAATATATTTGTCTACTGTAGAAGTAGAGTACACAGCAACAACAAATAATTGCACTCAAGTTTTGTGGATGAAGCAAATGTTGAAGGACATCAGAATTGTGTTTGAGGAGCCAGTCACAATTTTTTGTGATAATTCTAGTGCAATAAGCATCTCAAAGAATCTAGTATTGCATTCAAAGACAAAGCATATATCTATCAAGTTTCATTTCTTGAGAGAGAAAGTAAATGAGAATGAAGTCAAGTTGGATTTTGTGCCTTCCAAAGATTAGATTTCAAACATCTTCACTAAGCCTCTTCCCAAGGATACTTTTGAGTATCTCAGAGAGAAGTTAGGAGTTATTACCCCTCTTGAGAAGAACTAAGATGCACTAAGGTGCATCAGTCTGGTGGAATTCACATTCATATCTTGTGATCCAGATTGATGTTAAGGAGGTACTACTCAAAGGGGGAGTAGTTAATATACAAATTTTGGGATCAATCTGAAGCAAAAAAAAGGAAAAAAGATAGCAAATATGTGCCCTTTGCTATTGTTGTCAAAGGGGGAGAGAAGTCATGTGAAAATATAGTTGCTGATGTAAGGGGAAGCAGTAAAGAAAGTAGTTGCAGAAGTGAGAAGAGAAAGGGGGAGAAGTTCTTGTCTTGATGGTTCGATTCAATTTTTCACATCATATGTTGCCATCAATAGAAAAGGGGGAGATTGTTGCAAATATGTGCCTAAGTAGGTTGTCATTGATGTCAACATATCCTTGTTGCCATTGGTGTCAACTGTATCATGTTTCGCTATCTGTATAGAAGACCAGACTATTGAGGATATTGAGAAAATTAATGATAATCAATGCATACGAATCATGTGGCTATGTAGAGGATTGCCAGAGATTACTCTAGTTAATATTTGAGAAGTCCGCATGAAGATTTGAAGGAGTTATGGCCATCTAAGTATAACTAGCTCCTACAATACTCAAGAAAGACAGAGTGACAGGAAAGAGGTCCAGATTGCTCCGGTAATATAAAATTGTGATCTACGGATCTGAAGGCATGTTTGGGAAGTCAATACATATTATCAACACTAGTGGTTCATGGTTTGGAGGTCTGCAAGCTATCCTTCTAGTTTGATAGTCACAACAGAGAGTGTTCTTGAGGTTCCAGATGAAGATTCAATTGCTTCTAATAATTTGGTTTAGAATGGATGTTATTGGTGAATTCAATGTGCTTGTGGAGGTCTCTAGATTGTATGGCTACTATGTTATAGGTTCGCATTGAGGTTTGAGCTTGTTGATTGAAGATTTCTTCTTGAGGTTGATGTTCTTCCCAGTCTTGGCCAACCGGATGTTCCTAGCTTGTTGCGGATGCCTTAAAAATAGTTTATGAAGTGTGGAGTGGTTGTAGAAGTAGAATCAAGTCTCAGTTGTGTTTGGCCAATAGTGTGATGATCCACGTCAAGTCTAGCTGAACTTGTTGATCATTCCAAGGTTGATGAAGTATATAAATACTTGTTGAAGAGGTATTGAAATCATCCTTGTGCAAAATAGATAAAATCTGAAGAAAGGATCAGGAGAAGAGTAGAGAAGAAAAGGAGCGAAGAAGAGTTTGAGGCAAAGAAAAAGTTCTTGAGCATTCATTGAAACTGAATCTATCATGAAGTAGATGCTATTTCTCAGTTAATTCTTTCTAAATAAATTCTATAGGTAGTGAGCATCTCTTTTGAGCTGTGAGCTCTGGGCAGTGCACCTGAAGGCATGTGCCTTCTATTTTACTAACTACTTTTAATAGGGTACGCATTTTGTGGTTTTTCCCTTAACCCAGTTTTCACGTCAAATCTTGGTGTAAAGTGTGTTGATTATGTTTCTTCTCTTATGCTATTGATTAATGCTTTAATGTTTACATCACTAATCTAATAGTAAGATAATAAAGAAGGTTAACAGAGAAAAGTTTATTGTGCAACAGTTGATTCACCCCCCTCTCAGTTGTCTAGTTCCAACATCAACTTCCAAAAAATTAACACATTCCACTTCTTCCAACTCAATCTTCTGATCCACTTGTCTAATCATTTTAACAAAATCATATTCAAACAACAATTCAACTAGGAGTTCACCATACATGTGACATATCTAATTCCAATGAGTCAATGTTTCCATTTACCTTTTTCTGCATCTCTACAATAAAGCTTTTATAGTCTCTCTCTATCCTCATTGTTTGTATATGTTCACCAAGGTCATTCACAATCATATGTAAATCTGCATTCACATTCTTAAACATAGCATTAGTAAATAAATCAAGATACTTAGTTGTCTTATTGAGTGCCTCCTTTCTGGACACTTTTCTCTCCTTGTCACTTCCTATTTCAAGTTCTCTTTGTTGCATTTCCTCTTTTCTCCTTTCCTTCAATTCCTCCATTATGATAACTTCTTTCACCACTTATGGTGTATGTTGGTCACTTGGAAACTCTCTGTTGTCCCAACTTTTATGGGTTCCTCCTATATCCTTGTCTTCCTCTGTGTTCCCTGCAATCACAATAGTGTTAGAAAAATTATTCTTTTCCAATGAATCCATATGATCTACAATCATTCACAATTTCTCATAGAACTTTTTTCTCTCCATTTCATCCCAATACCTGTTCCAAGATGGAATTATTATGGGTCTTTTGTCAACAAACCCCATCCTCTTCACTGTTGCAATCCTTTGCACTACACTCACACTTCTTCTCTCTGCTACATGTAGGTCCTGGCATAGGTTGCCTCTCAATTGGTGATCTACTAAGCACTCTAAACCTATGGCTTCCTTTCTTTTCCTCGCTACCCAGTCTATTGGTAACCAGGTCCTTCACAACCTATCAATCTACAACACACATTAAATTGCAACACTCATACAATTCCATCACTTACAACTTCCTCTGCCCAGATCTTTTGGGCTCTGATACCAATCTGATAGCACCCACTTGCAATGCTTAAATAGTCCCTTCTGATCAATCCTAGACGGAAACGCCTAACAACAATATTGACAATAAACAAGGATAGAAAGAATGCAAAATCAATGTGATTCCTCTAACTTCGTTAATTCTCATGTAACAACCAAAACAGGGAACATGAATCAAAGAATGAATTAGATAATCGATAGTATCAACCACAAGAAACCCAAAAGAAACTAATCTCAAACTAAAAAATTCTTTATTGATTGTCTTAGGCAGTTACATATATTCAATGCTTTCCTCTATGACCAGGGTACATGGACATCCCCTCTCCTTCAGTTCTCTCCATCCCTACTTCTACATTTTGCTTTTTCTTTTATTCCCAGGTGCCCCAACGACCTTTAAACCAACCCTCCACAATGACTTCCAACAAACTCCCGCTAACTTACAAGTCATTGGAATCGATTTCTTTGATTGTCAGAAAATAAAAATAGTTTAGGAAGTATTGTTACTGTCTAAATATCGACAGGACATGATCTGGGGCCAAGGAACTCAATACAAAATAATAGAAGAAAACTGACACATACTAACTAACATATTTGCCACAAGGCAGAGAACAAACTAACTAAAAGATAGGAATGTGATGCTCCTGCATCAAACTCCCCAAGAGACAAAAAAAGAAGCATGTGCTCCTGCACATGAGGCTACCAAACAAACTCATCTGCTACTATTCTTCTTCCTTTTCTTCCATAATCGTTTTGGAATCATCATCATGCTTTTTGAACATTGGTGTTCTTTGCTCAGTTTGATTCTTATCAATTTAATTTCACTGTATACCATCCTCCTCCAAAGCCTTCTCACCCATTCCTCTTCACATACAATAGTATAATCAACTTCTAGAAAATTAACACATTCCACTTCTTCCAACTCAATCTTCTAATCCACTTGTCTGATCATTTTAACAAAATCATCTTCCAACAACAATTCGACTAGGATTTCAACATACACATTACATCTCACATTTTCCTTATTAAAATATGTATATTTGAAACTATGTTTTTTGCCATATTTCCCATCATGTGACATATCTAATTCCAATGAATCAATGTTTCCATTCACCTTTTTTTGCATCTCTGCAATAAATCTTTTATAGTCTCTTGATGTCCTCATTGTTTGTATATCTTCACCAAGGTCATTCATAGTCGTATGTAAATATGCATTCACATTCTTAAACATGCCACTAGTAAATAAATCAAGAGAGCTAGTTGTCTTCTTGAGTGCCTCCTTTCTGGACACTTTTCTCTCCTCATCACTTCCTGTTTCAAGTGCTCTTTGCTGCATTTCCTCTTTTCTTCTTTCCATTGAATCCTCCATTATGATAACTTCTTTCACCACTTCTTGTGCACGTTTCTCACTTGGCAACTCTCTGTTGTCCCAACTTTTATGGGTTCCTCCTATATCCTTGACTTCCTTCGTGTTTCCTGCAATCACAACAGTGTTAGAAAAATTGTTCTTTTCCAATGCATCCATGAATCATTTGCAATTTCTCATAGAACTTTCTTCTCTCCATTTCATCCCAATACTTATTCCAAGATGGAATTATTATGGGTCTTTCGACAACAAACCCCATCCTCTTCACTGTTGCAATCCTTTGTACTACACTCACACTTCTTCTCTCTACTACCTATAGGTCTTGGCATAGGTTGCCTCTCAGTTGGTGGTCTACCAAGCACTCTGAACCTAGGGCTTCCTTTCTTTTCCTCACTACCTAGTCTATTGGTAATCAGGTCCTTCACAACCTGTCAATCTGCAACACACATTAAACTACAACACTCATACAATTCCATCACTTATAACTTCCTCTACCCAGATTTGTGGGATCTGATACCAATCTGATAGCACTGACCTGCAATACTTAAATAGTCCCTTCTAATCAATTCCAAATGGAAACGCCTAACAACAATATTCACAATAAACAAGGATAGAAAGAATGTAAAATCAATATGATTCCTCTAAATTCATTAATTCTCATGCAACGACTAGAACATGGAACATGAATCAAAGAATGAATTAGCCAATCAATAGTATCAACCACAAGAGACCCAAAAGAAACTAATCTCAAACAAAAAATTTCTTTATTGATTGTTTTCGGCAGTTACATATATTCAATGCTTTCCACTGCAACCAGGTTACATGGCCATCCCCTCTCCTTCGGTTCTCTCCATCCCTACTTCTACATTTTGCTTTTTCTTTTATTCATAGGCACCCCAATGACTTTTACAAACTGACCCTCCACAATGACTTCCAATGAACTCCTGCTAACTTGCAAGTCATCGGCACCATTTTCTTTGATTGCCTGAAAATAAAAATAGTTTAGGAAGTATTGTTATTATCTAAATATTGACAGGATGTGATCTAGGGGAAAGGAACTCAATAGAAAATAACAGAAGAAAACTGACACATACTAACTATCATATTTGCGACAAGGTAGAGAATAGACTAAATAAAAGATAGGAATGAGATGCTCCTACATCAAACTCCCCAGGAGACAAAAAAGGAAGCATGTGCTCCTGCACATGAGGCTACCAAACAAACTCATCTGCTATTGTTCTTCTTCCTCTTCTTCCACAATTGTTCTAGAATCATCATCATGCTTTTAGAACATTGGTGTTCTTTGCTTGGTTTGATTCTTATCAATTTAGTTTCATTGTATACCATCATCTTCCAAATCCTTCTCACCCATTCCTCTTCACATACAACAGTACAATCAACTTCCAAAAAATTAACACATTCCACTTCTTCCAACTCAATCTTCTGATCCACTTGTCTGATCATTTTAAAAAAATCATCTTCCAATAGAAATTCGATTGGGAGTTCACCATACACATTACATCTCACATTTTTCTTATTAAAATCTGTATATATGAAACTATGTTTCCTACCATATTTCCCATCATGTGACATATCTAATTCTAATGAATCAATTTTTCCATTTACCTTTTTCTGCATCTCTGCATTAAAGCTTTTACAGTCTCTCGTTGTCCTCATTGTTTGTATATCTTCACCAAGGTCATTCACATTCTTAAACATACCATTAGTAAATAAGTCAAGAGACCTAGTTGTCTTCTTGAGTGTCCCCTTTCTGGACACTTTTCTCTCCTTGTCACTTCCTCTTTCAACTGCTCTTTGTTGTATTTCCTCTTTTCTCCTTTCCTTCGAATCCTCCATTATGATAACTTCTTTCACCACTTTTGGTGCATGTTGCTCACTTGGTAACTCTCTATTGTCCCAACTTTTATGGGTTCCTCCTATATCCTTGACTTCCTTCGTGTTTCCTCCAATCACAAGTGTTAGAAAAATTATTCTTTTCCAATGCATCCATATGATCTGCAATCATTTGTAATTTCTCATAGAACTTTCTTCTCTCCATTTCATCCCAATACTTATTCCAAGATGGAATTATTACGGGTCTTTTGATAATAAACCCCATCCTCTTCATTGTTGCAATCCTTTGCACTATACTCACACTTCTTCTCTCTACTACCTACAGGTCCTGGTGTAGGTTGCCTCTCAGTCGGCAATCTACCAAGCACTCTAAACCTAGGGCTTCCTTTCTTTTCCTTGCTACCCAGTCTATTACTAACCAAGTCCTTCACAACCTATCAATATCCAACACATATTAAACTGCAACACTCATACAATTCCATCACTTACAATTTTCTCTGCCTAGATCTTTTGGGCTCTGAGACCAATCTGATAACATCGGCCTACAATACTTAAATAGTCCCTTGTGATCAATCACAGACGGAAATGTCTAACAACAATATTGACAATAAACAAGGATAGAAAGAATGCAAAATTAATGTGATTCCTCTAAATTTATTAATTCTCATGCAACGACCAGAATAGGGAACATGAATCAAAGAATGAATTAGACAATCGATAGTATCAACTACAAGAGACCCAAAAGAAACTAATCTAAAAAAAAAAATTCTTTATTGATTATCTTCAGTAGTTACATATATTCAATGCTTTCCTATGTGACCAGGTTACATGGCCATACCCTCTCCTTTGGTTCTCTCCATCCCTACTTCTAGATTTTGCTCTTTCTTTTATTCAAAAGTGTCCCAACGACCTTTACAAACCAACCCTCCACAATGACTTCCAACAAACTCCCGCTAACTTCCAAGTCATCGACACCGGTTTCTTTGATTGCCAGAAAATAAAAATAGTTTAGGAAGTATTGTTATTGTCTAAATATCAACAAGACATGATCCGGGGGCAAGGAACTCAATACAAAATAATAGAAAAAAATTGACACATACTACCTATCATATTTGCCACAAGGTAGATAACAGACTAACTAAAAGATAGGAATGTGATGTTTCTACATCATCAAGCTAGGAAACCTCTGACTACTAAGGAAAAACTTCTGAAACAATCAAATTCCTAAGGTTAGAAACTCACAAAAGTAAGAAGACAACTATAATACCATAAATATACATTACGTGCTTATGCACTAACTAAGGCTCCATCTCACCCTACGCTATGTCAGAACATGAGTGTAGTTTATGAAACTCTCAAACAAAGGACCCACCAACACAACACTCTCAAAAAGTAAGAATCAATCTAACGAGCTCTCTACATCTTGTTCACATAAAAAAAATGGTTAATCTCATACAAAATTCAACTCATATCAAGTGATCCATAATGACAAAATCTATTTCAGAACTTCCTCAACACTTCAAATAATGTTTATTGCATCTAACAATAATTAATAAATTCAATCTACCAAACCTCTTAGTAACACGCATGCCACGAAACAATATATTCTCTACATCCTACTCCCTTATACAACCCATCAGAGGCCTATTATGAACATGATAGAGAACATAACATGATACATGACCAACAATTTAAAGCATTCAAGCTTAGCCATCAATAATAAATAAATAATTCCAAAGAAAACAAAAAATGTCAATTCCAACAATAAGGCATAAAATGCACATAATTTCAATAGTATATCAAAACATGACCATCAAGGTCACAAGATAAGTAAATATAAAACTTTTGATGGCTATAATTTTTCATAAATAAGAATAAAATTTTCATGTTGGTCCTTACAATGTTTACAGAAATTACCAAAATCAAATGAATAAAATTTGAAAATTCAAAAGTTTCACATTACATGAACTTTGTGACTAATTCTAGCCACTAGAGAGGGAGTACGATGCTACACTATGCCTGGATCCCAAGCTGAGACAAGTAAGAGAACACATTCAATCCCACTAACCAAGTGAGTCCTCTAAGACTCCAAACACATCTATAACATAAGATCATTTCTATTTAACCACACAGACATCACTTAAGATGCCTAACAACAAATGTTGCATCTCGTTCAAGGGAATCATAATCATCATGCAAAGATGCACACAATCATACTCTAGCAACATCCTGTTGGCAAGAGACACTACTAAGCATGTCAGGTGTTGTCATTGATGGCAACTGAATCTATCTTACATATCCGGATTGTATCATTTGATCATACCGAAAGTCAGGTTGTAGATTTGTCTAAGTCCGGATAGATAGGAATAGAGCATATGACAGGGTTCAACATTTTGGTCCACATTTCTCCATAGGTAATCATAGTGTGCTGCAGATCTAAGGGAATGTTAAGGGATGTCAGGGCTACCTAAATCCAAAGTTTTAGCCTCCAGTGATGAAGGGATTGAAAGCTACAAGCATCTGAGTATTAGATTTTGGTTAGATAGTTCAGTCCATTGAAGAATAGGCCGACTTGGTGTTTGATCCTTGTGCGGATTAAGAGAAGTGGTTGGTTGAGTAATTTATGAGATCCAGTGGTATTGGCCGACATGTGTGGTGACTTGAATATATAGGTTTTGGTTCGCATTGATGTTTGTGCATGGATTCAGCCGATAGAACAGTGATCTTGAAAAAGTTTCTAAGCTTTCTTGAGGCTGACTGCAGTTGATGAAATTTCATGTTGCATATATATATGATCGATGGGTTTAAGAATTTTGAGGTAGGTATGTGCAAATATGAGGAGATAAATGTGAAGTGTGGTGGGATCAAGTGTGAAGCAAAGAGATCTAAGCTTCGAATCATGGCAGAACAGTGAAACAGGGTAGTGAGAGATGAAGTGTGTGAAGTCAGTATATTGAGCCTAACCAAAACTATAATCTTGCATTGTTAGATCCTATTCTTCAGTTCAAATATTTCAGTAAACTCTTTGTAATTGATCTTGTAGGCAGTGAGCCTCCTTTGAGTAGTGAGCTCTGGGCAGTGTGCCCGAAGGCATGTGCCTTCGCCATTTGTAATACTTTTAACAGAGTATAAAATCTTGTGGGTTAACCCCCACTGTGGTTTTTCCCTTAACTGGGTTTCCACATAAAAATCTTGGTGTTCATGTGTGATGATCTTGTTGTTGTTGTTCTTAAGTTTATGCTTCTTTCTCTTAAATTTATGTGGTAAATTAATAAAGGATTTTAATAATAAGTTTTGCAGAACACTGATTCACCCTCTCCCCTCTTAGTGTTCCTTATTCTCAACAATTGGTATCAAAGCAAGGTTCCTTGGAAGAAGTTTAACAGCTTGAGGAAGATCTGGGAAGGTGTTTCAATGGATTCAGGTATTTTGATGGCATCAATGAACAACTTCAAGTTTCTTTAGAAGATCTTGATCAGTCCAGAGCAAAAGTCAAAGAACTGCAAGAGAACCTTAAAGATGTTGAGGATTTCATTGAGACTTTAAAAAGGGCAACTGAGCAAATCTATGGAAAAGAGGAAGGAGGTACTTCAGCAAATTAGAAGGAAGACAATGGCATGGATGAGGCTCTGAAGGAGAAGACAAAGGAATGTGAAAAGTTGGAAAAAGAAGTCCTAAAACATGAGATGGAATCTGACGTGATGAGGCTAACCAAGAAAATCAAGGAAAGGAAGAAGACTGAAGAAAACCTGAATAAGTCTCTGAAAGAAAGAACAGAAGAGTGTTATAGATTAGACAGAATAATTGGCCATCTAGAGTCTGATCTATAAGAAACCAGGTATAATGAGGAACAACTTGAAAGGCAAAATTGTCATTCTCAAACATGACCTAGAAGCTGCAAATGAATACAAAGAGAAGTTCAAGATAAGCTCATATAAACTTAAGGTGCTACTTGATAGTCAAAAGAAGGCAGATGATAAGCATGGTCTTGGATATGAGAAAGGTGAAAGCTCTAGATCCAGTCAAAGAAATCCTAGATCAAGGAATCAAAGAAACAGACCTAGAAGACCTATGGTTAGACAACCTAATGCTCAAAGGTATCTATCCTTCAATGAAAATTGTTTCAATTGCAATAAATTTGGTCATAAAGCTACTCAGTGCAGAAGTAGAGTGAATCAAAGTGGTACATCTTTCTCTGGTCAATGCTTCAATTATAAAAGGTATGGTCATAGATCCAATAAATGCAGAAGTATGATGATGAATAACTTTAACAATAGAGGAAATGTCAATTCTTTCAATGGAAAATGTTTTGCATGCAATAGATTTGGACACATGGCTAATCAGTGCAAATCAAGAGGAAATCAAGTAAATGAGCAAAGAAATGTTGTGTGCTTTAATTGTAATAGATCCGGTCATATTGTAAGATTCTGCAGAAGTAGGAATGATGATAGAAAAGGTCTAGTAAACAGAAACAAGAATGTGCAGAGACAAGATAAAGGCAAGGGCAAAGTAGATGTGAATGAGATCTAGAATGAAATGAACAAAATATGGGTGAAGAAAGGTGTAATGAATGATGGTGATGGGTCTACACCAGAATCCGATGCTGATAATTCCTCCGGGAATTGAAATAGGAACTTTGGCTCAGGGGGAGATGCATTGAAAATCTAATTCCCCCTGCTAGTAAGTGGGTGGCTAAATCAGGCATGATGAATGAAGATAAAGAAGCCTATTACAGATCTATTGAAGTAAATTTTGGAAGAAAAGAAGCTAATGCGATTGATTGCGGAGTAATTGAAGATTGACTATATTCAGAAACAATGTAACCAGATGAATTAGGGAAAAGCATTTATTACAATGGTGAATTAGGTTTTGTAGAACATAAAAGGTCATTCATTCAACATTTGAATCACTTTGCATTCGAAGAGAACAAGGAGAAGAGCGCCTGAGCTAAGATCTCAAAGATTTGGAGTGTGAAAAGTGAATTTGATAGTTAACCCTAACCAACGAAACAATGTATTCTCTGTAAAGCTCTCTGAATTTGCAATCTCTGGATATGGCTACTCCATTGGTTGTTGACATCACCGAAAGGCCCTGACCTAAATTCAAAAAGCATCCACACAAATTTGTAGAGGTCGATCCATTAGGTGCCCTTTCTAATGTTTCGCATGGTGTGTTATACGTAGAAGATATTGGGGATTTGAAATTATTGAATTTGGTTAAGAATCACCTGAACCAGAATGATATTTATGATCTTAACCCTGAGTATAAGGTGCTGAAAGACAAACATTTCATTCCGGTTATTAAGTTCTCGTTCTTTGATGAGGACAAGTGGGTCTAGTATGTACTAAGTCAGATGCATTCTAAATTTATGTGGTTGATGAAACCCTTTAAGATCACTAAGGATGCCATCAATGCCGTAACAGGATTGAACTCATCTGGTAGACTGTCGATGCTAAAATCAGTGAAGAATCAAACTATAACTGAAGCTACCGGTTCAAAGTTTGATAAGAGGGCAATGACAATAAATAATATAACTAATCCAAATGTCAAATTTGCATCTATGGTGATTGGGTATAAGACATACCACTCCAGCAAGGAAAACTCAGTGTCTGGTATAGCTGTTTATGCTGCTTATCAAATGTTAAAAGAAAATGCTGACTATGACTTGTGTGAGCTACTGCAAAACCAACTAATAGAGAATCTGAACAAGATCAATAAGGATAAGAAGAATACATTCAAGTATGGTATGTTGGTCTTGTGCTTGTTCTTTCATTTCATGAATGAGTTACCCGAGATGAAAAGCATGTGTTGGACCAGTGACTAGCCTATTGCCATACAAATAAGAGAGCACTTGCACAATATTGGTGACTCCAATGCCCAAAGGGCTGGTCTTTGGGGATATTTCAAGAATTTCTAGAATATGATGTAATCAAGGGAAAGAAGCCCTAAGTCTATGGTGGAAAAGTACAAGGATACAATTTATTTCATGTTGGAAATAGATCAATGCTTGATGGAAGAAGTTGAACCAAGGACTGTATGGATCATGCCCATGGGGTATGAAGTTGATGAACAAATACTAGAAATGTATGCTCAACACCTTCTGAGAAAACCAAAAGATACCTTAGTTGAGAGATTTGGTACATATGATGAGCTTAATTTGAAACTGCACATTGAGCTCTGGAGACCTGAAACTAAGAAAAAGGTCCAAAGGCAAGTTGAAATGTATGTAGAAAGTATTGGAATAACCAAAGAAGTTGTGAGACAATACAAGGAAAGGACAGAGAAAGCTGAGAAGGAGAAGCATGACGAGAACAGGGAAGTGTTCCGATAGAATCCCCTTCTAAATCAAGGACTACTAGAAGTTCTGATACAACCTCTGATGCATCACCTTCTCCTATTGCAGAGAAATTCAAAGAAAAACCTACCAGTAAGGAAGGAAAAAGGACAAAAGTAATGGGCAAAAGGTCATATGTTAGTGTGGAGAAGAAGAATGAAGAAGAGACTGATTTAGATGGTGAGGTTAAAGTGTTGAAGGCCTCATGCACTAAGGCTATTAAAGTGTATAAAGATAAGCCCTCTGGAAGTATAAAGGTGAGAAAAAGACAAAATATTGTGACTCATGTTGAAAAATCCACCTTTTCAGTTGAAGATATTGTGAATCCAGTAACTATTCATGGGAATTTGAAGCCCATAACAGAATATTATGACAACTTTGATGATGCCAACAAGAAAATTTTGGAGGATGCTACTGTTAAGTACTTGAATACATTCAACGGAGCACTTGTGGAAATTTTGTCAGAAATCCCTAAGAATCTAAGTGACATTTTGGAGATGAGAAAAGAAGCTGCACTAAAGTAAAGAATTTGGAGCTAAGAGAACATGTGTTGTCCAGTCTGTCTGGTAATCTCTAGGAAAGAAGCAAATAAAATTTTCAGAGAAGTTAAAGATGAATTCAAAAGCAAAATTAGGATGAATAAGCTAATGCTTGGAGACATTGATGAAATGGTCAAAGAAACAGAACAAATTCTCAAGAAAGCCCTGGACAAGAATAAGTTTTATGTGGTCACTAAAGAACCTATTGATGCTGATGATACATCCATTCCAAATGATGAAGAGTTGAAGAAAAATGAGCAACAAGCCAAGGCAGATGATTTCTCTGTTCTAGAAGAGGAAATATTGAATATAGGAGATGAAGAGATGATGAAGGAAGATAATGTTGATTGTGCAGAGGATACTAAAGTTCCTCCTGACCAATCTGGTGAAGAAAATATAGAGATGAATATGGAAATAAATGCTCCTATTGAAGGTGATTCTAAGAAGAATAAAGAACAGAAAGTAGAAGTTAAGGACAAGGAAGATCAAGAAGAAGAAACTGATGATGGAATTGATTCCTCCATTTTGGATGTTGAGGAATTTGATAAAATTGATGATATTGCTGTTGTTGAGGATACACAAAATCCTCCAGAAAAGAATGCATAAGACATTTTTGATAAAGATAAAAAGAAGGATGCCTTTACTAATGATGCAGAGAGAACAGAAGTAGAGAAAAAGAATGAAAATGATAAGCAAGACAATCTAGTTGACTCCAGAAAGGGAGAAGATGTAGGCCCTAAAGAGCATAAAACTGAAACATCATATTAGGGAAGAGACATTGCAGAAGTAGTGAAAAAGTTTTTGGAGAAAGATAAACAAGTTACAGAAGGTTTGAATATAATACAAGGTCCAATCAATTTTGATACTCTATCATCGGTACAGAAGATGAAGTTGGCCTCTTTTGCAGAAGCTAAGGCCAGAGAGGAAATCTTGAAGACCCATATAGAAGACAATGAGTTGCTTGATCTTGCATCTGGCATTTTGGAGAAATTCATGCCTACATTTTAGAAGGATTCATTAGCATGCCCCTCTAGTCAATTGAAGAGTCTAATAAACTCTGTAAGTACTCATTTTGAATCTTTTGAGAAGTCAGCAGAAGTTAAAGTCTGAAATAAATTTAACGAGAAGAGGTTTGCTGAATTAAAGAGTATAGTTAGTTATGATAGATCAGTTCTTGATGCTAGTGTAAAGAGCATTCAAAATGCTCTCTAAAGGTGCAAAAATTTATAGGTTTTGCCTAGCTTGGTCTAGAGTTGTTGAGGATATTGAGAAGAAGATTAAGGACTTAGAGCTTAAATTGTCTAACATCTCTTAGTCCTATAGTCCTTTAACTGAGTCTATAATAACTAAAAGATGTCAAGTAGTGAGATTGTTTGATGAATTGAATAATTTGGAGAAGGAAAAGGTTAAAGTTTTGGGAAGATTGGATGAACTCCGGGGACTAATTTTCCCTAAGTTAGAAACAATGTTCAATGCATTGATAGAAGCTCAAGTTGCTGCTCTTACAAGTGATCCCACTAGTCTACAAAAGGCAGAGTCACAGGCATTTTTATTCAGTGTTCATATTTTAGTTTTGGATAGCATGAAGAAAAGATGGGATAGTGAATTGGTACTGTTGAAAAATATTTTTGGTGATGTGTTTAAGTTCATGTAGACAAGACATAAGGATTGTTTGTATATATACATCCATGTACGTAGAGTTTTTGTGTGAATTTTGGTATGCAGATCTTAGCTTTTACCATTGATGTCAAAGGGGGAGTGGAAAGCAGTGAAAAATGAGGAATTCATCAAAGGGGGAGCATTGAAAATCACAAGTGTACATAGCAAGGGGGAGCTGTTCTAACACTTAGTCATTTTTCACTAAGTGTTGCCATCAATGCCAAAGGGGGAGATTGTTGGAAAGAGACACTGCTAGGCATGTCAAGTGTTGTCATTGATGGCAACTGAATCTATCTTACACATCCACATTGTATCATTTGATCATACCGGAAGTAAGGTTCCAGATTTATCTAAGTCTGATTAGACAGGAACAGAGCATATGAAGGGGTTCAACATTTTGGTCTGTATTTCTCGACAGGTAATCATAGTGTGTTGCAGATCTGAGGGAATGTTAAGGGATGTCTAGGCTACCTAAATGCAAAGTTTTAGCCTCTGGTGATGAAGGGGTTGAAAACTACAAGCATCTGAGTATCGAGTTTTGGTTAAACAATTCAGTCTGATGAAGAACAGGTCGACTTGGTGTTTGATCCTTGTGCAAATTAAGAGAAGTGGTTGGTTGAGTAATTTATGAGATCCAGTGGTATTGGTTGACATGTGTGGTGACTTGAATACATAGGTTTTGGTCCACATCGATGTTTGTGCATGGATTCAGCTGACAGAACAGTGATCTTAAAAAAGTTTCTAAGTTTTCTTGAGGCCAACTGTAGTTGATGAAATTTCATGTTGCGTATATATATGATCAATGGGTTTGAGCATTTTGAGGCAGGTATGTGCGAATATGAGGAGATAAGTGCGAAGTGTGGTAGTATCAAGTGTGAAGAAAAGAGATCTAAGCTTCAGATCATGGTAGAACAATGAAATAGGGTAGTGAGAGATGAAGTGTGTGAAGTCAGTATATTGAACTTAACCGAAACTGTAATCTTGCATTGTTAGATGTTATTCTTCAGTTCAAGTATTTCAGTAAACTCTTGTAATTGATCTTGTAGGCAGTGAGCTCTAGGCAGTGTGCCCGAAGGCATGTGCCTTCCCATTTGTAATACTTTTAACAAAGTATAAAATCTTGTGGGTTAACCCCCACCGTGGTTCTTCCTTTAGCCGGGTTTCCACGTAAAAATCTTGGTGTTCATGTGTGATGATCTTGTTGTTGTTGTTCTTAAGTTTATGCTTCTTTCTTTTAAATGCATGTGGTAAATTAATAAAGGAACATAATAATAAGTTTTGCAGAACACTAATTCACCCTCCCTCTCAGTGTTCCTTATTTTCGACACATCCAACAACCAAGATCACACTAGGTCAAAATCAGGTTCACAACCCAAGATATCTTAGCACATCAATCTCACCAACAACCGGTGGTTAACATTTCTCACCAAATGACGATTCACCAAGCATATGGATAATGCATTAATGCAACATTCACATGAGACCAAATTTCTTCACAACATGATGACAAGCATACTAAATGTACACTAGGCAATAGGGAATTCAAATCTCAAAGTCACAAGATATAGGGTTTCCTAATTCACTCATGATTCTAACACCTCAACATCACAAGGACTATGTCAATGACTCTTTTCAAAACCCTTTTTCCTCTTTATCTTAACGATGCAAAGCAATACTATCTTCTTACAAACACATAATGAATCCATACTCAGGGACATGCTCTCAATAAGACATTGTAATATGCATTTCAAACAAGCATTTACCATTCCCCAGGCAGAGGCAATTATTAAAATATGACAAGCATATGATCAAACATACTCTTTCACATACTAATGCATAACTCTTAAAATAGTAAATTAAGTTCAAACATACTCAAGAACATAGTATTTTCTTTCACATAAGGTTCTCATAACTCCACTATCAAAAGTGGTCACACAAGCATGAACATAACCCTACAAAGGTCACTCAAGTATGCTCATACACTGCAAAGGCTCATGTCAATCCTTCAGGACATCAAGAAGGTAAACACACATAAGCAACTTCTAGGCAACCACTAGGGTATCTAACCCTAAAATAATGTATTCCTTACCACACACATGCAAGGAAGACATAAGAAAAGAAGGCACATGCTACTCACTACATACCAACACACAAGGACCCACACATGCTCAAACAAACTAAGCAACACACACTCCAAATCTCCCAATGCTAGAACCGTGCTCTGATATCAAATGTAAAGTATGTATTCCATAACAAAAGTTACTAAAGTAAATAATCCACTTGTTTACATCAACTCAAGTAAAAATATAGATCTCATAAACAGTAATCAATGATATCATTAAATCTTACAAATCACGTGATTAATCTAAGTGTTAGCACCATAAAGACTGTATAATGTCCATTTGGCTTTCTTACCATAAATCATCTAATGATAATTATAAGGTACAATAATCAAGTACAATATAAGAATAATAAATCAATCACGCTCTTCAACCACCACCAACCCACATGGTCATCCACAAGCTGAGAGACAAAAACATGGCTAAGATGCTTTTCCGCCCAACCATGAAGAAATTACACTTCCTCGGATCCCTTCATGACATGAAGGAAACCCAGCCCTGCACGAAACGTCTAGCAACCTAGATACAATTGGCAAGAGGGAACACTCGATGCAACCTGAAGTCTAAATGCAAATCTAAATGATGACATGCAAATGTCTCACAATAGGATGTCATAAAGATATATATAAATAAAGTTTTGCTAGACAAATATTCATCTATTTCAATGAATTCCCAGCTTGGCCAAGCATATAAAATAGTTTAAGGTCAAATTTTGAAAAGAGGAAAAGCCATCTTTGTTTTCCCACATTCAACATCCTAGCCCAAGAAGTAACCCCAAACACACACAAAAGAGAAACTACCTTCTTTTCAAAGAAAACTATTTCTTTTTTTTTGAACAATCAAAATGAATTCTCTTTCAAGAAATAATTCTAATGAAAAAGCTTAGGCATATGTTCATTCAAGATACATAAATAAAACATAAACTGAAGATAACTTAACTCATTCCATTCTTAATTACCTCAAAAGAATCTTGTGTCTACATACTTTCGTCTAAATATAGCTATACATTCTTTACTCTTGCTCAATCAACTAGATTACGTGTTAAACAATATTTCTAACAAAGAGTTGCATATAATCATTCAAGATATACATAGAAAGAGATAAAGCTAGTTATAATCCCTAACTCATGTTTCACTCATAATTTCTCAAATAAAACTAAATCTGGAATTGAATAACAAGTTAATGACTTCATACAATTAAATGATGACAGGAATTTATGTAGATATATATGTATATATTTTAACATCATATTGCCAACTAAACATCTTTAGACGATAGCATAAGAAGCCGCATTGAATAGATATATCCTATCTCTACTACATGGATACATTCAAGTTATGCATAGAAACAATAAAACTAGGTATATTATTTATCCTATATATCTTTTATAAATATCTCATATTAATCTAAAACTATGAATTTTAATCCAAGAGCAAGTTTATAATTCCAATCAAATGAGGTGACAACAGGGATTTTAAGAAGATAAATAAATAATTTACAACAAGTTCATAAGGGCCAAAATACATTTAAGTGTAGGCATTAATAAAATAGTCAGTCAAATATTTAATCTATAGTTTCTATAGGCACCTTATTGTTTTCTATAGGAGTAAGTTAATTCTGCTACAGGAAAGAAGTAGAACAAGCTACAAGAATAGAAGAACAAGCTATAGAAATAGCAGAACAAGATACAGGGGCTGATTCTAGCCAAGGGATTAAGTAAAAACTCATTTAGTAAATAAAGTTTGTTGTGACAGAGATAAAAACATACAACAACTATAGGGACAAAGTAACCAGCAATGATAGAGATAAAAAGAACTGCGACATGACATAAACAATAGTCTAGACAGGAAAATAATCTGTGACAGATATAAAACATACAGCAGGGACAGTGATTAAAATAACAGCTACAGGATTCAATAAATCTGCGATAGAAATAAATAAATAGCAGCGACATGGATTAAACAGTGACAGGAGGATATAGGTAAAAAGGTCACTTAGAAGAATATAAGCTAATAAAATTTGATATCAATCATCCAAAAGTTCCACCTGGTGCCAATCTCAGTCTAATAACACCTTTTAATTTATATTTTTTTATTTGATCGGAAGGTTATTGGTTTGTTATTTATAAGAATAGTGACTGATTTAAAGAAAGATCACATACATGTAATATAATAAGCTGCTAAAAAAACCAAGCAGGTCGTTTCAAATCATGAGAGAGGCATAAAATAAAAGCACATAGATTGTTTTAAGTTAGAAGCCATTTCAATAATAATAGAGCAAGGAAAGGCCATTTCAGAATACACAAGCCGCACCAATAATAATTTTAGGCTGATTAAAACATAAAGATGACCGCTAAGCACAAGGAAGGCCGCTAAATGCATCTATGACCAGCTAAAAGAACATAGTCAATAATTAATTTAGGGCATTCAAAATTCAACAATGGCAAATACAGAAATCTAAAAACATGTCAACATAATTCCAGCCAATGCAGAGTATAAAAGTCATTGAGTCATGCATGAGGCAGAGTTGAAAAGTATCTAAAATGTGAATACTTCTACACAGATTGTCTAACATGGAATAAAAGAAATCATTCACAGGTCAACAAGAATCATTTAAGGCAGTAGATCAAACAGACAAGGTATAAATGTTGAACAACAACCCAATCACTAAGAGTATTCAAATAAGCTAGAGGAAGATACTATGAAGGCCAGCAACAAAACATTAATTTTAATAGTATACATAGCAACTTTTGCAATATTCATCTAAGAAAAAAATACCCGATTTCACCCGCTTGCTGAAGGGTTGATTCTTGCTTCCTGATGCTGGTCTCTTTTTACTCTCTGTTCTTTCTTCTCACCTTCTGACACTGAAAGATAAGGCTGATTACTGATCTTGTCTTCCTTTCTATCCTCCCTGGAATTGTATATGCTTTGTTATACCTTCACTCTTTTTCCATAATACCTTCTTTATCTCTTGTTGTAATTTTAGAATGAGCCTTTTATTGATTTAACTTCGGTTACCTCCAGTTTTGCATGCTTTTTGCTGTTCCATACAATAGATTTTTTGTTTGAAAATAAATAAACTCTTTTTTACTTCTGCTCCCAATTTTGCATGACAAGATTATTCTTATTTTTAGATATCTATTTATAATATTTTATATATTTTTAATACTATATATTTATCTTTGTTAATAGATATTTATTTTTAAGTTTAACAAGGAATATTCACAAATATAACAAAGCATATTTATATATATTTATTAATCAAATTATTTAAATAAAGAAAAACACATCTAATAATTATTGATAATAAAAGGTAATTAACTCGTGCAATCCAATATATCTAAGTTGAAGAATGTAATATCACATACTTGGCCAAGTTCTATAAATTTAAAGAACATTTCGTAGCAATGATGATGCATATACTTAACTAACCATTAAACATCATACACATTCATTTACCATATAATGTACGCTCAACACAATTAGTAACCACATAAGGATACACAATAAAATCTTTCAATGATGCAATATGATATGAAACTATGTGAGTGTGTGCATGAATCAAATTTATCTATCCTATCAGTTCTTGTCGGGTGGCTAGAACATCTTTACCTCAGCCATGTTCTCATCTTCAACATTTCCCCTACACTCAGTCGCACTTAGATTTTCATTAATAGGTTAGTTCCCCAAAATCACAGCCAAAGCAAAACAAAATATACATCCATAATCGTACCAGTAATATTCAATTATTATATCAACTTTCAAAATCATGCATTTGTAACATTCACAAAAGTCACTTTTCACACACATGAAAGCACTCATAGTAAATCAAGCATAGTAAAATGTCCAATAATCTAAATTATAATAAGGTCCAAAAATGAGATGTGACATTAAGCCACATTGGATATATTTGCAACATCCAATACATTCTTGCTAGGAGTAACTAGGGCTATAAGACCATTAGTTGCAAGCACTAAGGGTCCCCGATCCACAAAGTCCAAGACCTCATCATCTTTATATGTTTCAAGAGCCTCATCCTTCCTTGTAAGTTGTAGCCTCATCTTGGATATCTTTGCAAAAGTAATTATACAAGTGTTCAAAGAGGATCAGGCTAGAAGCAACATTTTGAATTTTCAATCATGGATTTCTTCTTATTAATCATATGGATTTTATGTATTTTGTAATAATGTGGAAAGTTTTAGTTTAAACCCCTGCACATTATCAAGCATGTGTCAATGTCAAAGTGAAACGAGCTTACTAAACAGTGCGCAAGTTGTCTCAGCCATTTGATCCTTGTTCATTGATCTCAACACCCTTTTACCACATCATTTGATTCATGTCATGACTCAAATAAACTTTAAATTTTTCACTTTTATTATGTTTTCTTATTGACTAGTGTTTTTTGGTCCCGATTGTTCATTGATCTCAACACCCTTTTACCACATCATTTGATTCATGTCATGACTCAAATAAACTTTAAATTTTTCACTTTTATTATGTTTTCTTATTGACTAGTGTTTTTTGGTCCCGAAGCTTTTGAGTTACTTCCTTGCAATGCTAGGTTGCTAGCAACCTATTACTAGAACCGTAGGTAGTTGTTTAGTTGATTCCCTTTGTCCCCACCAATGTTTGATGACCTTATTCCACAATGTTATATAAGCTAGTGACGTGTCATAATGCTAATTTCCTCAACTCAATGAACGAGTTAACTATCCTGTGTCTTATGCCTAAACTAATATCCTATCACCATAGATTTAGGATAAAACAAATCTCTATTGTCAAAGGAGTCCAATGCTTATCACCATGGAGTGGTCATAACATAAACCTTGGAACTACTTCATAGTCAAAATACTAAAAAGGTTTAGCAAAGTCATCAACCCAAAATAACCATTGAACAAACTATTACTCGAAGCCCTGGTCATAATATTATTCGAATGTATATAGAGATGATTTCACATTTAATTATCCCATGAGGGAGTTTAATTATATAGTAGGCTTTTATTTCTAGCATAACAAATGCTTAGGATAAGAACTTCAAAAATATTAAGCAAACAACTTTAGAAAAACAAGAAATTAAACTTGGATCTTAAGGAACTACTAATTCTTGCCTTGGCATGTACTAATAAATAGAGATTTGTTTGTAAGGTATACCCTAAACCAAAGCAATTGGAAAAATGGGGAGATTTAAATTATGCAGTTACTACATAATAAAAATAAAAAATATGTCACGTGGCTAAACACATTTTCTTCTCTCCTTTTTTATATTTCCCTCCAAATTTTACCTCCAAAATTTCTCTTATTAATTATATGAATAAATACGCACATCTAAATAATTTTTTTTAAAAAATTTATATGGTTAAAAAAATTACAATTTAAAACAACTGCTTTAAAAGTCATGGAACCACTAACTCCACAAAAACTTCTTAAAAATTTGAACAATGACTGCTAAACAAAATAAATTAAGCATCCAGGTGAAACCCCGTCCTAAGAAAGCCCAAACACAACAATATTGTTGTGATTAATAGCCATTTTATAATGATCAATCATATGCTACATCCAAGCTCTTGTGTTACAGTATTGAGAGTTGGCCTACATAGTAATGTATGTCCTTTGGTTGTTAAAATGAGTCCCACCTACTAGAAAGCAAAGCTTCTGCGACAAAGAATGGTCAATGTTCATACAATTTTAGCAAAGAATGAAAATATTGTCTCAATAATTAACCGTTGTAATGTAAACAAATTCATCCTTAATAATTCAATAAATGACCAACTGACAAACCAAGTGCAGCTGCTTAAGAACCAACACATCTATTTTAGTTGAGTTCCCTGTATTTTCCAAAGAAATCATAGAAGTCTGAAATATCACTTTTTAGTTGTGATTAATCATGAGAGTTAAAAATTGAATATCACTTCTTAACAATGTTCTACAAGGCTTCTGGGAGGGGGACATCTGGTATAGCGGGACACATTTCTAGAACAATTGGGATGTGAGGTTATTTTTTAGGGTGCATCAATTAAAAAAATGAAATTTTAAATATATAAGAAATTTCAATTATTTGCATCAAGACATTCATCATATATTATGGAACCATACTTCATAACATTAGAGTTGTAAGCCATAAAATTGTGTTCCAAATTTGGTGTTTGGGAGCAGAGAATCTATTACTGTTATGAAATGAAATAGAACAAAATATAATAATCTATTAACTTGGATCAATGATTACAAAGACATTACACATCTTATATAGAGTTCAAAGTGAACTTACATTATTGTATGTCTAATGCATGTAAACTTAACTAAAAATAGACTAATCTTATTTAAGTTGTTAGAACAATTTTATTACAAAAGTAAGTATTAAATATCTCTAATACCCCCTCTTAAAACTTACTGCACTAAAACAAAACAAACCAACATAAGCAAACTAAAAACAATTCTTCAACCAGGTAGACCTCCATCAAGCTGCCTCATAACCCTCGTAAAGGCATAGCTCCAGAGTTGAACTCCCAAGTTTATGCATTACCACCTCTTCGAATTCCCGAATCATGAATCTCTCGAACCATTGGACAACAATCCATGTTGAGCTATACTCGCAAAGCTCCATCATGTTGTCTCATGACCCTCATAAGGGTATGACTCCCCAGATCCACAAACTCCCAAAGCTAATTTGGCAACTATCAATACTGAGCTTCAACTACACTGGTTTCCTTTATGTCTGCAAAGAACCGAGCTTATTTAGAATGCGTAAAAAGAAACTTCTCCACCTTCTCCACCATCGTCAACATCCAGAGGATCTTCAACAATGGCTACATTAGCTTATCTGATCTTTCCCTTGAGAATATTAATTGCCCAATTTCTACAGTTCAAAGTTGTATGACCCATTTTCTTGCAATAATAGCATTTAATCATCTTTTTGTCCTTATCAAATCTTCTACAATTTACATATAATGCTACCTCAGTTTGAGGTTCATCTTCTGCATCTCCTGCAATAGTCCTCTTTTCTTCAGCTGTGAGAGTTGAAATCATATCTTCCTAAGTTCTAGTAGAAAGTCGACTAAGAGTAAAGATGACACTGTTGAATTTTGAAGGCAAGTTGTTTAATAAAATGGCTTTAGCATCTTCATCGTCTATTGTAGCACTAATTTCTGCTACTTGTCGAAAAAGAGATCTCAGATTGTTTGCGTGGCTTGACATAGTGACTCCATCAATCATCTTGAACTTAAAAATTTGAAGCTTCAAAGAAAACTTAGCATTAACCGCTTCTGCCCCAAACAACGTGTTCAAATTTTCCCAAATTTCCTTAGATGATTTTACGAGATCTATGTGATGTAACTTTGAATTGGAAAGAGCGAGGCCAATAATAGCTTTGGATTTATCAGCTCTGCTTTGTTGTTCCAGTACTTTACTAGCATCCATAGAAAGTTTCTCATTTCCATTTACAATTCCCCACAAGTTGTTTTGCATCAACTGCATCTGGATTTTAACTTTTCAGGTGTGAGTTGAAACTGAAGTATTTATCCAATGGAAATTCCATTTCTGAAAAATAAACAAGTCCACCAAATGAACTTGAAAATTTTTCCAAATACATGCAAACTCTTTCCACAAACAAAATACAAATTCTGCTCTAACTGTTTGGAAAACCTGACTTTCTTTTTTTGAAACCCTAGCAGAATTAAAACATCCACAAATTTTTTTCTTTTAAAAATATTGTCCAAAAGAAAACAACTCCCTTAGTCCGATTTTCCTTTCACTATGATTTTTAATAAAGTCGTCAACAAAACAGTAAGAAAACTTCACATCTAGTCGTGGACTCATGAAAAAATGACTCAAAAAAAGCCCTTCCTTACTTGTCATGGAACTCTTCCACACCTGCAAATGCGATGTTTTTTAAAATACCAAGCACGATTTTCTAAGTGATGGTGTCCAAAACTTACAAAGAAGAAACATGTGACCTTCAGACAAAAATAAGGCACTTATTTTCTGAAGAAAAAAAAAGGTCCAAATAGGGGCGCGAAAGATCCAGTAGAAATTCATCACGCGGCGAGGAACAATAGGCGCAATTTTTCCTAGACCTTGATGTCATTTTCAATAAAGAAAATCCACGATTTGTTGCCCATAGGTCCATGAATTTGACCAGTGCGAATGATACCATGTTTTGAAATGAAATAGAACAAAATATAATATTCTATTAACTTGGATCAATGATTACACATTTTATATAGAGTTCGAAGTGAACTTTACATTATTGTATGTCCAATGCATATAAACTTAACTAAAAATAAAAAAATCACTATTAAAAATAGATTAATCCAATTTAAGTCGTTAAAACAACTTTATTACAAAAGTAAGTATTAAATATCTCTAATAATTACGATTCCTCTGTGCAAGTTTGTCTACATTTCCATAAAGCAAGGCACTTCTCCCATTCATACAAAGAATTTCAGACAAAGGGTTGTCCTCACCATGGAAAAGAGAATGATGTTAATGAGTGCTATGCTACAAGGAATGAAGGAAATGATACGTGCACTCTTATTGTAGGTCTCGTAGGGGACATGCATGGGTCTCTATCGAAGGATAATAGATGTCCTTTGGTTGAGCCTGACTCATTTTCAGAAAAATGAACGCTAACTCAATTGAATCAAGCTTCAACTCCACCTCAGAGTTCTTTGGTGAGGTTCAATTTAAACCTCCATTATTGTGGTTATGGCTGTCCCTTTGTTGTGGCCTTGTTGTCTCTGGTTTTAAGCCTTGTTTCTTTGTTGGTTCTAGTCTCATGTCATTGTTGGTTTTTGTCTCTATGTTCTTGTCACTTATGGTTGCTGGTTGTTCTTGTTGTACAAGGTTTCGACGTCCTTTCAAAACCCTTTCCAGTTCATAGCTCCGGTTAAGAACACTTATCTAATAAAAAATATTAGAGATGAATTGAAAATTCAGGGGAGTAGACACATATTAACAGAATTTCATTACTTTCATTGTTAATGTGCATATATATTATATAAAAATTACAACATGCCTAAAGCTACAAGTTACAACTACAACTACAAAATGACAAAAAGAAGTTAAAAAAAGAAAATTATGAGATTGAATGAGTGACCCCCACATCAGTAATATAAAATTCTTAAATTTGTTCACAACATAACTGTTCTTATTGTCAAAATGGTTTGACTCCCTCTCTAATTATATAGTCATACGTTTGGCACCTTGAATAAAATGTAACAATGTTGCTGAACACTTTCTATCTCATTAATTTCACATTGCCTTCTATTTAGAAGGAAATAGCTTATAATCTCTTCAATACATAGCTAAATCAGCATGGGTAAGAGCAGTGTGAACTTTCATCTTTTTCTCGCCGTATTCATTTGGATTTCGTTACCAATATCATATTCAAAATTTAGTGCATATTCTTCATTGACATTCCTCCAAAATTCAAGAGGAGAAAAAATCATACGATTATCAGTAAAACAAATGACAGTCAATTATAGCACTGTATAGCCGCTGTTCTATTTATGTGGATCAGTCTGGATTTGAGCCGAATTACATAACAGTTATATAATATGGTTTCTCAATTTAATTTGAATTACACAACAGTTACAGCCCTTTTCTTAAAGCGCTTTTTGCAAACTGGGCTGCAGGGAATGACTAGCCGTCCCAGGGACAGTCAGTGGACATACCTTTCTGCCAGAGTAATTTTCAAACGGAATTAATTCAGAATGAGATCACAACTAAAATTAAAGAAATATCAGAAGCCATCTATTGAATGTATAATCAGTCCAGATACAAAAATGAGCCCATAGGAGAGAGACTATTACTTTTATCACGGGGAATATATCAAAATTTCAAGACCACAAAAATATATGCAGCCCATATCTTTTCAATTTCTGAACATCATAGATGAAATTCTTAAGCTTTCAAAAAACTCATATTAGAGGTACTGACAAACTCTACTCTCTTTCTGTAAAGCTTCTAAAAATCGAAAAAACGAGAGTAACAACTCAACCTCGCATGAAAACATTTTCTGGTCAGCATGCTTCAAGCACAGGATCCAATACAGGAATCAAGGTGGGCATTAAACCTCTGATTGAAATCCCCTTCACCAATATCTCCTTCAAGAACTATGTTACATACGGGACATGCAGCAGAAATCCCTGTTAAGCAGTATAGACAAGACTGTTAGTCCATGTACTCTGCTAATTCCAAGTCCATTAGATAAAAATTAATTTAATGATTATTTTCCAGTTCCTACAAAAGCTATTCTCAGTCACTACTAATATACAAGTCAAATTACTTGATGCCTTGTACTTAGGCTTTGGAAGAAATCAAAACACACAGTTGTTATTGTTAATATCATAGAAATCCACCGAATAAGATTTGAATACTTGACAAAGAACTCAAGGAAAGAAATCACCCAAGGGATTCTTCAAAAATTGACATGTTTACGGCTCATTTTACTTTTTCTGTGGTAATTTCTGTCTGTGATCTTTTAGGTTTTTTAAGCTAGTCAATCTATCAAATTAACTAAAACCATTGCCAAAGAAAATTTCTAATTTAAGCTAGTCAATCTATCAAATTAACTAAAACCATTGCCAAAGAAAATTTCTAATATGCTAATACACACATTGATAGTTTGACTATAGTATATTCTGCCATCTATATAAAACTGTTTAATAAGATATAAGGCATGTTCACTGCCGCTAGGAAAATTTTGTATTAAGCAAAGTTGCAAACCACTAAATAAAATTTACAAATCTTGAAGGATTTTGAGATTTTCTACTGAATTAACTGTAGATATAAGCTTTATTCAACAAGCTCAAAAGTCCAAACACATCCATCTCACAAAAAGAAATCATAAACTACCCAAAAAAAACATCAAGTTATGTAGCAATTAGTTTTTGGCCTAAAATAGACTTCATAACATAAAAATTTCAAACATAGCATACCATTGAAAACCCATGGTCACCTCGAGACATGGGATGTGGGAACGGGGACACTATTTTGAAACAAGGTATGAGATCATATGAATAATGGTATGGTCATATATATTTAGATATAGTCATCAAGAAATATGGGTACAAGCACAGGGACAAAGTCCTTGTCCCTGAACCTGATTTCCTGATAACTGTGTGTCAAAAACATATTTGAAGAGCACTTTCAAACAACATACCACAAGACTCTTTAATTTGACTAACAAGGTAGACCTAGTACACCACCTTCTCAAGCAAGCATGGTATATGTGAATGAGGACAGCATTTTGAAAGAGGTTATGAGATTATATGAATAATGGTGCAGCTATATTACATTTAAATATAGTCACCAAGAAATGTAGGTATGAGTACACACAGACAAAGTCCTTATCCCTGAATCTAAGTTCCAAGTTTCCTGACGACTATATTGAAAACATATTTGAAGAGCACTTTCAAACAATATATCACTGGACTATCTTTAATTTGATCGAAGAGATGGACATAGTACACCACCTTCTCAAGCAAGCACGGGACCAGGAAAGCAATCATACTTTCTCCTTCTCATCCTAGGCAACAATTGCACTAAGAATTGGTGCAACTAACTCAAAAATGCATTTGGTACGTAGTTACCTGAAATAAACTGGTGCATTTAGTAAATGTGAAAATTGATGTTCTGGAGGAGATATTACAGTTGTAGATGAAATCAAACTTTTCTAAAGGATTTCTTCATTATTGGGCTTGGAAACTGCTGGAGCAATTCTACTGCAAAGTTGATATACTTTTGAGCAAACTTGATATACATTAGTATTTCACATTCCTTTAAGGGAGACCAGTATGAGTTAATGATAGGATCTCGTCATTATTATAATTTCTTCCAATTTGGTACATTGGAAAACTAAACAATTTATTTCATTTATTATATATGTTACCATTCAAGGGAGTGTTGGAAAATCCCGTATTGAACAGGGGCAAAACAGCAAGCTCAAGAAATCAGAAACATAAAATCATAAATTCCATACACGATCTTAAAGCCATTCAAGACTTTTTGGAACAGTTTTCTATTTATATTAAATCAAATCAATCTCCTGCTCCACTTCAGCATCATACCGAACTTAGTAGCTTACAATCAATATCTTTTTTGCTGTCTTACTCTCACTGCTATCCTAACAATGATCTAACATTTTTACTTCGATAAATAAAAGAAAACACTCTAAACATAGCCTTGCTTTTAAAGCAGTCCTATTTTTATCTTCCTAATTTTGTATTTAACTGTTGCTCCCATTTTTTTAACTGCTGCTTTTGGCATCCTGTTTTTTTGCATTCTGCTGTTCTGATTGGTATTTTGCTATAGCATTCTGCTGCGATTGTTTGGGCTGTGCTTTTTTACATCAAATTTTTCAACATTCTCCCCCTTAATATCACACCTGTATCTCAATTGTGTCTTCAATTTTGAGTGTATTATCTTCCCTAGTCCTTTAGTCATGATGTCTGGGAACTATTCTTCTGACTTGCAAAACTAAATGTCAACTTTCTTGTCTTGTACTCTCTCTTACATAATGGTGCTTCAATTCTATGAGTTTTGTCCTCGCATGAAATACTAGATTCTTTCTTAATTGTATTGCTCCACCATTGTCACAAAATATTATTGTAGGATTTATTTGTTTTTCTCCTAGATTTTCCAAAACTCTTGTTAACAAAATTGTTTGTGTATGTGCTGTTGTTAATGCAACATACTCTGCTTCTATACTGGATAATGCAACTGTATTCTACTCTTTTAAACTCCATGTAATCAATCAACTTCCTAATGTAAAACAATGCCGTAATGTGCTCTATCATCTGATGATCTTGCCCAATCCAAATCTAAATAATCAAACAACTTTCAATCTTTAACTAAATAATAATGGATTCCATGATCCTTTGTTACTTTCACATACATTTGTATTCATTTTGCTTCTTGTAAATGTCTTTTTGTAGGTTCACTTATATACCTTGAAATCAATGATACTGCAAACATAATATCCGGCCTTGTAGCTGTCAAATACATTAAACTTATTTCTTTTCATCTACTTTTGGTGATCCATCATCTTTCATCAACTTTTCTCCAAATGCAATTGGTAAATCAACTCCTTTACAATCTAGCATATTAAACTTCAACAGATCTTGCACATAATTGACAAATAAAGATCCTACCTGAGATTAACATACCTCCATAACAAGTAAATATTGCATAAGTCCTAAATCTATTGTTTCAAATTCTTTCATTAGTGCCTCTTTGGATTCTTTCTTCATTCTATGTGAACTTCCAGCATAGATAAAGTCATCAACATATAGACTTTTTCATTCTATTTGAGCTTCCAGCATAGATTAAGTCATCAACATATAGACTTCTTCATTCTCTTTGAGCTTCAAGTCACTGACATATAGACATTCATAAATTGTTTTATTACCTTCCTTCTTAAAATATAGTCTAGGCTCATTCTTCTTCTCACATAACTATTTCCTAAAAATCATGTATTAATTTTTGAATACCATGCTCACGGTACTTGTTTCAAACCATAGAATTCTTTCTTCAACCTATAAACATATCTTGTTTGCCTTCTTCAAATCCTTGTGGCTGGTCCACATATACTTTGTCTTCAATGTATCCATTCAAAAATACACTCTTCACATCTAATTGGTGTACTTTCCATCCTTTTTGTGCTGCTAATGATAATATCAATTTTATAATGTCATATCTTGCAACAGATGCATAGGTCTCTTCCTAATCTCTACCATACATTTTAGCAGCAACCAATCTGGCTTTATATATTTCAATGGGCGTGAAGGAGAAATCTTCTCTTGCTTTTTTCTCTCTTCCTCCTCTCAAACCTAATGTAAAAGAACACAAAAGAACAATAATGAGAAAATAAAGGAGTGGGCCCCCCTTAAATAATATGCTTTTAGGGTTGTGGAGATGCCCTAATTTCCTATTACAATATTTAATAATTTTTATTTATTTTTTATTAGTAATATAGGCATAAGGGAACCGTACCCCATAAAAATAAAAATAAAATTAAACCAAATGCATGCCCTAAGAATAGGGGTGCAAAAAGCAAGCGGCAATGCTTGCATCAATCCAAAGGGCAATCATTAACAAACCCTGACAGCCCATTAAAGCATGGACACAAACACAAATTATGATTTTGACACCCAATTTGTAAACCCAAGCTTCTTAAGAACTACAAGGTTGCTTAATCATTTTTGCAAAAGAGCGCCGAGTCATGTTGCATTTCTCACTTCCAGTAATTTTCTTTTACCGTTTTACCTCTGTCCAGCTAATATCCTCCTCGAAATCCTCTTTTGGAATTGATGTTTCTTCTGAATCGTTCACTCTTGAAGGTGAAATAAACTCCTTGTCTGAGGCAATAATATCTGGTGATTTTGTAGTCTCCGAAGGAAGGAAGTTCAATTCCTGATTTAGTATCTTCCCTGTCTCAAATGTGAGCACTTCTTGCCTCAAGACAGGGGAATGAAGGAGATTTCTTTACCTCTGTAGATGAGTTTTCTTTGCAATCAAGGGGTTGTGATGAAGCCTTTTTATCCACAGAGTAGTGATGAACTGAGGAGTCTTTCCACCAAGATGCATGACTATCAGACTTAGGTTTGAGGCACTTTGCTGCTACGTGACCAGTGCTAAAGCATTTGCGGCATCTAAAAGGAAGGTCCTCATAATCCAAAATCTGGCTCCAATTGTAATTCATTATTTTTAAAGAAATCTCAGCTGGAAGGTCTTTGCTAGTATCAATATCCACCAAAATGCGAGCAAAGGTAGAGTCGTAGAAATTAGAAGAGCTTTTGTCCACAAGTAGAAATTTCCCAAGCTTGTTGCCTATAGCTTCAAAACATTCTTCAAACCAAAACTGAAGTGGAAGCGGGAGTTTCCGATCCAGGTAGGAGTAACCGCAAATGATTCAGAATTTGGATTAAATTCAGGGTACCAGGGTTTGAGCATAAGTAGATGTTTGTTGCAGCTCCACTTCCTGAATATTATCAAAGACAACAATGAAAAAACCTCGGCTGCAGGGTAAATTTGGAGATCCTCTTTCAGAATTGGACCCCAGGTATCGAAGATCCACTTGTACAAAACAGCTAGGCTAGGCCAATACTTGACAAAACGCCCAATTAAGCCCTTCTCAACAAAGAATTTTTCATTTTCTTTGACTTCCCTTCCAAGCACATCGCCAAACTCGACAATTGGATTGTTTGCTGCAATTTGCAAGGGATTGACCAACGAAAGAGAGGCTGGGTGCCCTAATTTTGGAAGGGAGTTGTCCTGTAGCGGTATGGAGTTGAGGAGAGGAGAGCTCATCTCCTTGATTTCCCAGCCGCTGAGAGAGGCATCTGTTGGCGTTGCAGGGGCCCTCTTGGAAGTAGAATCCCCCGCCAAAACTCCCACCAAACCCCTCGGTCGCAAAGTATCATGAAATCCCAAGTCACTTGCGGTTTTCGCAGAAGATTTCCCGACCATTGCAGCCCCAGTAGTGGCATTTCCATTCGAGACAGCGGCTTTCAACGAAACCCTAGTGCTGCAATCCTTCGGTAATTTTGGGAAATTCGGCATAATCGGCAGTTCAGACTCTGAAAAAATGAAAACTTTAAATCTACAAGAGTTAATAATTTTTTTTTTGATTGGTATACAATATTTAATAATTAATCAGAATTTAATTTAGTCAATTTTCTCAATGTCATATTTATTGATTTATTAGATTTTATTTGAATCCAATTGAATGTATTTGTTTAAATAATATTATTGATTAATTTAGATTAGTGTACAAATTAATTTATTTTATTAAATTTAGACTTTAATTTTGAGGATTGAAAGATTTAATTTAAATAAGTGATACTTAGTCTATATTTAAGATTAAATGTGAGGTCAATGTAATTGAGCATTTTTGGGGTATTGCTATAATTTAGTTTAATTAATTGTGAATTTGATTAGTTGAGTGTTCTATTTTAAATGAGCTTGAGGAGGGATTGTTATAAACTAATTTAACTTTAATTAGTGCTTAGGTTGATATTTAAAGAATGATGGAGTTTAATAATTAGTTTTATTTAATTATTAAATCGATAAAAAAATAGATTGCACTTAAATTACGACTTGGTTAAAAGTTTACTTAAACCTATAAAATTGTTAATAAATGATTAGATAGCCGTTGGTATATAAGCTCAATTTAAATAAGTGCCTTCTCCACCTTGCAAGTTAAATTTACTTTAGTGAAAAATAATATTTTTTTTAAATTATTAATTAAATCTATATTTAATTTTAACCAAAACTTTAATTATCATGTATTAACTCCTTTGAGTTTTATATAATAATTTTAGGGTGATTAGTTTTGCAATAAAAATTCTATCATACCTAGCTAGTCTAATTTGCACTTTATTGATAATCTTACATCGATAAGTAAAAATGTGTTGTATTTTCCTTCCGATTTAATTTTAGCAATATTGGTCAAAAGTGTGTTTGCTTAATCATTAAATTCTCTTGTGAATTGATTAATATGTTTGGCTTGATTAGCAAGTTTAATTTTAATGATCTAATTTAATTCGTGCCATGGAAGCATGATCATCCGCCTTCACTTCATCGCATGTGCAATGGCGTCAGGTGCACATGGAAAACTACCATGTGTAGTGTGACAATAGTATATTTAGTGTTGTTTTAAAAAATATATTTGGTTGCATACATGTTTATGTGTGTTTTGTTCATGTATAAGTTTGAGCATGACACCATCACTCATGTACTTGTCTTGTACACCCATTAGTTCCTATCACTTCTTTGTCATTAGGTAGCTTTACAAGCTCCCAAGTTTTGTTTCTTTCAACAGCATTAATCTCTTCTTCCATTGCTTTAATTCATTCTTTCTTTTCAATTGCTTCTTCAAACTTAGAAGATTCCATCTCAATATTGAATAAAATGCATAATTAACCAATTCATCATCTTCATTGCTTTCTCTAGCCTAACTTCTTGTCAATCTTCCTTCAAAATTTCGATGTAACATTAGATTTGGAGGATGAGTTTGAATTACCTTCTTACTTTGTGTAACATTGCTTGAACTTGATGTAGATCTTGAACTTTTAGCCTTTTTTCTTGATCACAAACTATTCCCTGACTTACTGTTTCTTTTTCTTTCTCCAAATGATCTGCATAGACTCCTTTAACAATTATAGCATCTCTTGAAATAATGTTCTTCCTAGCTTGAGCAAAATAAAACTTGTAGGCATTGCTTTCTGCAATATAACATGTAAATATGCATGCTTCATTCTTTGCATCCAATTTCTTTCTTTTCTGATCATTTATGTAAACATAAGTTAAATGACCAACTACTTTCAAGTGTGCCATCGTAGGCTTTCTCCTATAGCAAGCTTCATACAATGTCATATTTCTTACCACAATAGTTGAGCTCCTATTCATGATGTAAATAGCAATGTTGACTACTTCCACCCAAAACATTAGTAGTGGTGAGTGGTATACATAGATGCAATTTTTGTTTTTCCTTGTCTAGTGTCTATATCCAATTTTCCTTTTCCACAAACTTCAAGTACTTTATTATCACCCAATCTTACTTCTCTTTTAAAATTTTCATCGATCTTGAAAATGCTTCTCTACAACCTGGGATATGATTAGAACAATTTGAATCTAGAAACCATACCTCATTACTTGTGTTTTCAACTTTGTTGCATGAAAGTGAATAATGTGATGGATCATCATCTTTTCTTGTGCATGGTTCAAATTTCTTCATTTGAATTCTTGAATCTACAATCTCTCTCTATATGAACAATTTTTTTGCAATTAGAACACTACACTAACAAACTTTCTGAATTAAATCTACCTCTACCTCTTGAGAAACCACAACCTTTACTTTGTCCTCTTCCTCTGAAGTAAAAACCAAACCCTTGATATGATTTCTCTCCCTTATTGTTTTGAGGAAAACTAACACTTGGTCCTTGATTATTATTGATCTTTGTCTTTGACTTAAGCACTTGACATAGACCACTCATATAATTTGCCTTCTCTTCATGGGTAAGTAATTTTCCAATCAGCTCTTCAATCTTTAAATTTAAAGTATTTAAATCTTTGCACTCTTCTAAAGTAATAACAATATACGTCCACTTGGGTATAAAAGATCTCAGATCCTCTTCACAACCATATTATCTTTCATTGCCTCACAATATGTCATCATCTTATTCACTATGTTTGTTACTCTAACATAATAATCTTCAGGTTTTTCATTATCTTTCATTTTTTAATTCTCAAAATTCATTCTTAGGGGTTGAAGCTTTGCAACCCTTAACTGATATGTACATCAATATGAACTTTCTAAAGCTGTCCATGCTTCTTTGATGCCTTGCAACCCACAATTCTTGGGTAGATACTCGGATTTATTGCACTCTGAATATAGAAAAACACATGAGCATCATTTTTTTCATCTTCTTTCTTCTCTATCTTATCTTTTGCATTCAATGTATTCCAATCTGGAGGTTCAGCAGAGCAAGCAAAGCCTTCATTCCTTCCTTCTTAGCATTCCGGGGAAAATAGGGCCAACTCGGGCAAGTAGGGAACTAACTAGATAGAAGAGCAACTATCAATAAAGGCAAGCAAGCCTTCATCTATCTACGATTCTTATATCCCATACTCCTTTCCATATTAATACTCTTTTCAACTGATCTCTCCAATAATCAAAATTATCACCTTTAAACTTTGAAACTTGCACTATACCATTGCTAGCTACCATTATAGTGAACCAAACAAAGCTGAGATTTCGTCTCAAAGTATCAGAATCTTGAACTCTGATGAAGGAGAGTGATATCTAAACTTGTCCAATGTAATTCTCACCTGCACTGATAAACCTGGCTCTGACGCCATTGTTGGGAAATTTTATATGGAACAAGGTGCGGACAAAAACCTCAAGAAATCAGAAACATAAAATCATAAATTCCATACACAAGATCTTAAAGCCATTCAATTCTTTTTGGAACAATTTTCTCTTTATATTAAACAAATTAATCTCCCACTTTGCTTCAGCGTCATACTGAGATTCCAATCAAAATATTTTTTGCTGTTGTACTTTGTCGCTGCTATTTTAACAATGATCTAACCTTTCTACTTATAACAATATAAAAAACACTCTAAACATAGCCTTGCTTTCAAAAAACAAAAAACAGTCCTATTTTATCTTCCTAATTTTATATTTAACTGCTTCTCCTAAATTTTAACTGCTGCTTTGGCGTCGTACTCTTTTGCATTCTGGTGTGCTGATTGGTATTCTGCTGCGGCATTCTGTTGTGGCTGTTTAGCCTGTGCCTTTTGACATCAGATTTTCCAATAGGGAGATGGTTAGCCTAATGATGAAGGCATATGTGTTCCATAAAGGAGATCACAAGTTCAACTCTAGACAGAGGTAGGGTTGTACACTTTGTTGAATAATATAGAAGATATATGGAAAAACAATCCCCCTTTGGGCTTCCACGAGGGAGTTCTCATACATCAAACTGGTGTCTCACTTGGCAGTGACCTAAAAAACTAGCTTTACATTTATTCTTTTACTCAACTACATGTCTCTGCCCATGAATGGCATGGGACATGTGGACCCACAAATGCATGTTTTTAACACTGAACGAAGAGGGTGTGATCATTGAGATGTTAACTCCAAGAACAGAAAGAACAATCCATAACTTAAGTATGTAAGTTCCTTTGATTTAGTAGCCAGCCTGAGTTGGCTTTTTTTATTTAAAAGGATTCATGTCATTTGTTGAAAAAAAGAACCATGTTGTTTCTGTGCTACTATGCATTCAACTGAATATGTCAAAGAAGCAATGTCTCAAATCAATTAACATACTAGAAAATTTGGAACAAAAATTTTCAGCATTGTTGAATCAAATGATGCACAGAAAGTATATGGCAATATACAGCACAGCAAGTAGAGTGTCTGTAATCTTAAAGCAAGTAATTTAAGGCACTCGAAATAAGTTTTTAAGGCACCTTAGGAGCTACCTTAAGAGATAACTTATTTCTAAAGGGTCTAAGCAAACTCTCTTTAGGATTCACAGAATATCGTACAGAATGGAGTTTCAAAAATGAACTTATTCATTGAAATAAGAATACAACATTTTTTGCCCAGTACTGTTATGGATACTTAAAAGTTAATACTTTGTCTAATGAAGAATGATATGATAAAAAAATGCATCATAGAATTGTTCCCTAAATAGCTTAACTCAAACTGTGATACTAAAACTGCTCCAGTAAGAATTATAAAAGAAACCAAATAAACAACATATGGAGTTGGATTTATAAGAGTAAAACAACTGCTAATTACCTAAAGCATACACATACTGGATATAATACTGCGTTAGGGCTTTGCCTAGTTTGAAATAAATGTAAACATTATATATTTCTTCAGTAGTATACCATTATTATATCGGCAAATGCTAATTAATTTGATGTATAATTATATACATCATGGTGTATATACACTGAATAAAAGGCACACCCTGAGTCGACTAGTTGCATTTAGTCTTTTGGATGTGCAATACAGATTCATTGAAGAGTTTTCCAATAGAACTCTTTTACATCCTGAAGTCTAGACACTATAATTCTCTTTAAGGGGTCTACTTGACTTTTACTACATATCAGACACTTGAGGTCAGTTACTTGTAATGTTCCCAATTTTTGCAAGTAACTTAAATGTGTCTAATTGTAAATTAATTTTATACAGTATTTTAATTGCTTTATAAAATTAATATTTTATTCAGTTACTTGAAAAATACTTTATTAAATAAAGTATTATTGTACACACACATTTAAAAAGTTCAAGTGCAAGCATTTAAAAAGGTTAAGTGTGACTGTGTACACAAACTTTCATTTAATAAAATTAGGGCTTGTCCTAATTTATGAAAGTTTAAAAGAGCTGTTGAGAATCATTGTTGAGCATGACTGTATGTTTTGGTTTTGTGTTTATGACTTTTGTCAAGTTGTATTCAGTTGTTGTCAAGGTGATGGCCCCTTGTTTATGAAAGTTTAAAAGAGCTGTTGAGAATCATTGTTGAGCATGACTGTATGTTTTGGTTTTGTGTTTATGACTTTTGTCAAGTTGTATTCAGTTGTTGTCAAGGTGATGGCCCCTTGCATTCGTTGAGCCGAGGAGATGACCCCTTGGTGAATTGTTGAGGTGAAATCATTTAAGATTTCACAACTAAGCTTCATTGTGTCTGGAGTTTGGTATTTTGCTGAATAAGTCAATGATATTGAAGATCATTTGTATGCAATTTTCAGAATAAAGTTTATACAGATTTGATGATATTATTTGTGCAGAGGGTTTTTGTTTGCAAATTTATTGATTGTAAACCAATATAAATTTGCTAGTGTTGAATCGATTTATATCTTTGTGTTTCAAATTTATGTATATTCAGGTTTTAGATTATATATATCTTTGTTGCATGATAAGAAACATCATCTACAGATTTCAGGTTTATATATATATTGTAAGGAGTTTGTTTTTGAATATTCATTGCTTAAGTAATTGTCACCCAAGAGGGAGAAAAACTCTGACAGTCTCCTGCAGACTTCAAACGCAGCTAGAGATTATAATATGAATTAAGAAGATTAGTGTTTGAAGGCTTCAGTAGTGGATTGTGGGTCTAGTCCAACTCTGAGACTTGTTTTCATGTATATTAGCCACCGATCCCAAATACATGGCATTTCAATAAGAACTTCTGATTATAGTTGAAATCGTGGCATTCCAGTCAGGCAGCAATTTAAACTCCGTGGGTCCCTTCTTCAGGAGTGGATTCCTTATTGTTGAAGCGCATATATCTGAAGGCTCTATATATATGTGTTGGGTATATGTTATGGTCATTGTGATTGGAAGCGATGGGAACATGAAGATTCACCCGTTGATATCACTTTAATGGTATTCGCATGGCATAGAAGTGCATAAATATAATAAGGAATCGGGAATGCTTAGAAGCGCTAGGAGTTGAAGACATTTCAACATTGCATGAGGATTCATAGGGCCGTGAATTAATATAAAGATCTTCATCAACAAGGTTTTCAAGAATCTCAGATTTCATCATAACATCAACCAAATGAAGCATCAGGAGAGTAAGTGGAAAAGATAATCGATTGACTTTGAAGACTTGCGTCCAGCACTTGGAGCGATCTGAGGTTTGTAATCATCAGCTGGGAGTTGTATCAATTGTCATTAAAGGTCAAAGTTCGTTGCATCAGAAGGAATTGCATCCATTATCTATACCAGTGATTGAATTTAGAAGTATCGTTTGACTATGGCTCATCAATGTTCATTGTGATAAATACCATCGGGAAGTAACCCATCATCATACAGTTGGCATTAGTATTTGTCACCATCTAGTAAATCCTCACATCAAATTTGGTATTAGCATTAAGCATCTTTTGGTATGTTGCATTGAAAAGTTGCAAGTCTGATTGAGATAGTCTGAGACAGGTACTTTGGCGATCTAATTCTCTTTTCCAATTGTATTTTGCATTGGTTATAACTGTAGGAATCAGAAGTTGATTGGATAGTGAATATACATTCAAATCTTTAATTTGAATGTACAAATCTATTATTTCTGTTGTTATAAATATGTTTTGCAAGCCTGCCAAGTGTTAGACAGAATTCAGCATCCATCAACATCTTAACAAATATCCATCAGGGATATTACAATGGTATCAGAGCCATGATCTTGCCAGCCTAAGGGGAAAATCAGAAGTGGTTTTAGTCATCTAACAGGGTACTTCAATGGCTAGAGTTAAAGATGGTAGCATGAAAGAGTTGGAAAGGCTTTTTGCTAAGCACAAACATAAATCACAGTAGTTGTTAAATTATATGGAAAAAAGTTGGGTGATGATGGAAAAAATATTTGCAAGTGAAGGTTTTAGAAGTCGTCTCTATGGTAAGCTTGATAAACATGCAGGTGATTCAAATGATTTGCAACCTACAAGTGATCAAGAAGAGTCACCTATTGAAGGCAAAGATGAAAAGCTCATGTCACTCCATGATGATTGCAAGATTGATGAAGAGGATGTGCAAGATGAAGATAAATCAGCTAAGGTAGATGAAGGTATGGTTTCTCAAGTTGAGACTAACATTGATCCTCATGTTGATAAGGAGACAAGTGATTTGGAAAATGATAATGTTCATTCATTTGAGAGCAAATCAGAGATTACAGTTTGTTATGACGGGCATATTATTGATGTTCAATCATACATGAAAGGAGAGGACATAATATTTTCCACAAAGATCAGCCATGAAGTATGTGATTCACATGAAGAAGACATAGGTGATGCATATGAAGTTCCTTGTTTTTGAACAACCTTCGATGGAGGACATGAAATTGAATGGCATGATATAATTCCTGATTTGTTTGAGGATAGCAGTCCTATTCCTTTGCAATCAGCTCTACTTGATGATTTTGAGGCAGCCAATGATGATATGTATGAACATGATAATGGAGTAGAAGAAGATTCAGTTTTGATTGATTCATTAGTTCCATTTGGTGAACTAAATCAGCTTGCTCATGGTGTTGATGATGTTTGTTTGTTTGATTTGATAGTTTATTTTCCATGGGTTAATGATGTTGTTGATAACACTCTTAGTGGACCAGCCACTCAAGAGTTAACTTTGGTGAATATTGATGACAGCTACACTACACAATTGGGTGTATCAGCTATTCCTCAAGATATGGCAGCTGATTATCTCTTGATTGGTGACTTCATATTCGTAGATTCATCATGGTTTAGTGACTGCCCTAGTTGGAATGACATTGTACCTCTTGATTGCTCATGGTCTACATCAGCTATTCAGTTGCTTGGGAGTGTGTGGAGGCATGTCTATTGGTTGGACATGGAGTAGAAGATGGGTTTCTTTGGTTTGCATTGGTTTGGTGACATTTTTGACATCACCTATATTGTTGTTCTGATTCATGACAGCAAGAAGGATTCATTATGGTGCAACAGCGGAAGCGGTCCCAGGATCTTCTTCGTCAGCAACCTTGAGGAGATGCAATTGAGCATTCTAGCGGAGCCTCGATGGATTTGGGATCCACGGATTGATTAGCTTCATTTTTCTTCCCATTGCTTGAGGACAAGCAATGTCGGGAATGGAGGGCTGTAATGTCCCCAATTTTTGCAAGTAACTTAAATGTGTCTAATTGTAAATTAATTTTATAAAGTATTTTAATTGCTTTATAAAATTAATATTTTATTAAGTTACTTGAAAAATACTTTATTAAATAAAGTATTATTGCACACACATTTAAAAAGTTCAAGTGCAAGCATTTAAAAAGATTAAGTGTGACTGTGTACATAAAAACTTTCATTTAATAAAATTAGGGCCTGTCCTAATTTATGAAAGTTTAAAAGGGCTGTTGAGAGTCATTGTTGAGCATGTCTATATGTTTTGGTTTTGTGTTTATGACTTTTGTCAAGTTGTATTCAGTTGTTGTTAAGGTGATGGCCCCTTGCATTTGCTGAGCCGAGGAGATGACCCTTGGTGAATTGTTGAGGTGAAATCATTTCAGATTTCACAACTGAGCTTCATTATGTCTGGAGTTTGGTATTTTGTTGAATAAGTCGATGATATTGAAGATCATTTGTATGCAGTTTTCAGAATAAAGTTTATGCAAATTTGATGATTTTATTTGTGCGTAGGGTTTTTGTTTGCAAATTTATTGATTGGTAAACCAATATAAATTTGCTAGTGTTGAATCGATTTATATCTCTGTGTTTCAAATTTATGTATATTCAGGTTTCAGATTATATATATCTTTGTTGCATGATAAGAAACATCATCTATAGGTTTCAGGTTTACATTTAAATATATATTGTAAGGAGTTTGTTTTTGAATATTCATTGCTTAAGTAATTGTCATCCAAGAGGGAGAAAAACTCTGACTGTCTCCTGCAGACTTCAAACGCAGCTGGTGATTATAATATGAATTAAGAAGATTAGTGTTTGAAGACTTTAGTAGTGGATTGTGGTTCCCGTCCAACTCTGAGACTTGTTTTCATGTTTATTAGCCACCGATCCCGAATACATGGCATTTCAATAAGAACTTCTGATTATAGTTGAAATCGTGGCATTCCAGTCAGGCAGCGATTTAGACTCCGTGGGTCCCTTCTTCAGGAGTGGATTCCTTATTGTTGAAGCACATATATCTGAAGGCTCTATATATATGTGTTTGGGTATATGTTATGGTCATTGTGATTGGAAGCGACGGGAACATGAAGATTCACCTGTTGATATCACCTTAATGGTATTCGTGTGACATAGAAGTGCATAAATATAATAAGGAATCGGGACTGCTTAGAAGCGCTAGGAGTTGAAGACATTTCAACATTGCATGAGGATTCACAAGGTTGTGAGTTAATATAAAGATCTTCATCAGAAAGGTTTTTCAGGAATCTCAGATTTCATCATAACATCAACCAAACGAAGCATCAGGAGAGTAAGTGAAAAAGATAATCAATTGCCTTTGAAGACTTGCGTCCATCACTTGGAGCGATCTGAGGTTTGTAATCATCAGCTGGGAGTTGTATCAATTGTCATTCAAGGCCAGAGTTCGTTGCATCAGAAGGAATTGCATCCATTATCTATACTAGTGATTGAATTCAGAAGTATCATTTGACTATGGCTCATCAACGTTCATTGTGATAAATACCATCAGGATGTAACCCATCATCATACAGTTGGCATTAGTATTTGTCACCATCTAGTAAACTTTCACATCAGATTTGGTATTAGCATTAAGCATCTTTTGGTATGTTGCATTGAAAAGTTGCAAGTCTGATTGAGATAGTCTGAGACGGGTACTTTGGCGATCTAATTCTCTTTTCCAGTTGTATTTTGCATTGGTTATAACTGTAGGAATCAGAAGTTGATTGGATAGTGAATATACATTTAAATCTTTAATTTGAATGTACAAATCTATTATATCTGCTGTTATAAATATGTTTTGCAAGCCTGTCAAGTGTTAGAGAGGATTCAGAATCCTTCGTCAACATCTTAATGAATGTCCATCAGGGATATTACAGTTATCCTTGTAGATTGTACTCCCCCTAATTTCACTGACTGCTTAACTTGAGACCAGACCAAAAACATCATAGTTTTCAATCTATAAATTCATTTTTAACTTTGCACCAAGGGCTTATTAAAATAACTATTTTCTAATGCATTTGAATACCAATCCCATTACAAAGAGAAATTATCCCACAACCCTAATGCACTGTTGTGCTTTAAATTGATTAATAGATCATCATGGATGCTGATGCATCATAGACTTGCTCCCTAATAGCTTACTTGTGGTTCTAAACATGCTCCAATGTGACATATACAAGAAACCAAATAAACAACTTATAGAGTTGGATTTATAAGAGTCATAGATACAAAACTCACCTAGAATTGCCAAGACTCAATGAGTCTCGAGGCAAGCGGTGCTAACCAAGGCCAGAAGACCTGGGGACCCAAGAACTCAACAAGTCTAGCCAAACTCGCCGAACCTGGCGAGTCCTATCATGAAAACTCAGTATTTTCAGGAAAAATACACGTCCAAATAATGAATGATCCAAACTTCTACTACTCGGCAATGGACCCTTCATGTCAGATTTCAAAAATGACAACAATATGTCCAAAATCAAATGGCACAATATGTTTGGGGAATTCAATTATCTTTGCACTTAAGATTGGCTGCATTTTCTTCTACATAGCTTCTCCTCTCTCGTGGAATGCAACTAACCCTCTTCCACTTCTTCTCCCCAACGTTTCTCTATACCAAGTGTGGAGAGCAGATCTAAATTGATAATGTATTGTTCGATGAAACATTGTTTTAAAGAATCAAAAAAAGGTCAAAAGCTCAATGTATTACTAGAATATGTTGTCTTCAATACACTGGCATCTGAATTCTTGGTTAAAAATGATAAAATTATGAAAAATAGCATCCACCATGAAGGTTTGTGTGGTCTCAAAGGCCTTAATTTAGGCTTGGTAGGGAGCTGCCCCCAGACCCTCGCAAGGGGCACTGCCCCTTGGCCCTACTGGGGGCTGCCACCCCCAGATCCCCCACTCTAATTTTTAAAAGCAAAAAATAAAAAATCATTTTGGGCCATGCCAGAGGGAAAAGCAACATTTTTTTTATTCTGTCAACTTTTTCCCAAGTAATTGAATTACATTTATACTTTTGGTTTGCCAAGTCAATCCCAATCCTGAGTAGTGCTCCTATAGCTGTAGCAGCATTGCAGACTTGTCTGAGATGTGGGCACAGGACCCCACATAGAGCTAGTGATGCTGGGCCAAGTGATACAACCTCCTTTCTACCATAGTTCATGACTCCATGTTGTGATTTTTGTTTTCAATGCCACGGATATCATAATCCATGAGTTTTGTACAACTAAAACACTTGCAAATATTTATATATTTAAATTGTTGTTTCTTTTAGTTAAAATCCACTTTTGTACTCATGTGACCAATATATACTTGTGTATGTCATCAAAGTAGCTTCTAGTTTTGTTTGATTAGTTTATTATGTCTTTAAAATTTATTTATTGAAGGGTGCATAATAAAAGATTTAAATCGTTAAAAATCTCTATATTTCATGGTTTTTCCAATTTTCCAAGTCTTAGTTGAGCCTGAGTCTGAGCCAAAAATCAGCTTGCCAAGTCTTAGCTCAGCCTGAGTTTGAGCCAAAAATCAGCTTGCCAAGTCTGAGCCGAGTCCGAGTCTTGTGACACTGATAAGAGTACAACACCTACTAATTACCTACAACATACACACACTGGACATAATACTGCATTAGGGCTTTACCTATTTTGATAGTTAAATAGGCCATTACCATAATGGGACATAAATAAGTTAATACTGTTAATTAGGCTAATCACTATTGAAAGATTAATAATTAAGAATAATCCCAACAAAATGAGATTGCCCTTTCACAAGGAGGTTAAAGAATAACATACAACCCTAGATTCACCTCTATTATGATGAGCATAATGATAACTAAGGAAATGCATAACAGCTCACAAGAAATGCAAATATTGAGCTAATAATCTCAAAAACAAAACAAATAAAGAACAAGAATATTATCATCATTTCCCATTTTGCCAACCTGCCTTTGCCTGCTCTCTTTTTGTTCTTTCTTCGACTGTCTGTTTAAATCAAAATAGAGAAGCCTTCTGGTCCTCTTTTTGTTAACATCATCACCCAGATCTAAATTCTCAGGGCAATTTTCCTCTGATTCACTATCAGACAATTCAAGGCTGGAGCTCATCTTCTCTAATGCAATAGTATCCTCTTCAAGATTTTCACAAGGTTTACTGCAGTTCTGTGATTCACTATCAAAGATTTCAAAGATAAAGTTCATCTTCTCTAATGCAACAGTATCTCCTTTAAGATTTCCAGATGATTTACTGCAGAAATGCCAATTGAAGGGGCCTGTCTCATGCTTGACTGATTGCACCTGGGGAGAGACAACATCTACATCTTTATCATCCAGTTGAACTAGTTCATTTTTTAGCCTGCCCTTTAGGTCCAAATCCATATCCTCATGGAGCATCTCCTTTTTATCCACAACTTTAGATCTTATAGATTTCTCTCCAACATTACCTGCAGATCCAAAATAGCTATACTTTGCAGCTATTATTGATTTGCAGGATGCATCAACCTCCATACCACTAGAATGAATGTTTCTCTAGGCAAAGGGTTCAGAAACCATTTCTTCAACACTGGCGTGTTGGAAACAAGACTCCTCTCTTTTGAGGCATGTTTCAGTCATGTTATTATCAAGAGATGGAAGTGAAATTGGACGTGAACCTGCTGTGCATAAGTGGCTGCCCTCCAGATTTCCGGTCACACATGTTAAGCATGCCCCCCTGCCTACCATGCCAGTTGTTCTGCTAGTATCTAATCCAGGATTACCTCTTTTAATCAGGCATCTCTGTGTATGGTTCTCGGTTGTGTCGTTCCTACCTGTCTGAAATATACTAATATCATCATTGTATGATTTCTTGCATCCTGTAGCCTCTACTAGAACCTGTGTGTCACACCCATTTTGTATTTCAACAGATGTTAACATCTTTTCATGTCTTTTTTTGATTAACGGTTCCAAGACTTCATCATCATCTTCTCTCTCAAATGCATACCAGCTCTTCCATTTAATAATAACATCAAAATCGATCCCACGAGTACTAGAAGTAACAACACGTTCTGATTTATGGTGTTTCCTTTTAACTTTCTTACAAAACTTGCTTTCAGCCTCAATTGTTAGTGTTGAGAATGGACCTGCTTTTACCCTTTCTTTAGGGTTACATTTTCTTCTTTGTTCAACTTCAGCTGTCAGTGTTGAGCTCAGGCATGCTTTTACCCTTTCTTGAGGGTTGCATTTATTTCTTTCTTCAACTTTAGGCATCAGCATTGAGCTTGGACCTGCCTTTAAATTTTCTTCGGGATTCTATTTCCTTCTCTTGAAGATAAGTATCTCATCACTATACTCTTCACTGACCTTTTGATCAAGCACAGGGTTTTCATCTGAGCTCAAGTTTACCTTCTTCTCCAATTTGGGGTAGAAAAATTGAAGCGAGCGAGTTCTTTGTGACGAAGGACATGTGACACTTTCCTCCTTTATATGATCTGTGACTAAACTGCTCTTATTTGGTTTCTTCAAAAGATTCCCATCCTTCATTTGTCCATCATGGTCTTGTTTGCCTGTTAGTGCCAAATTCCAAAGCTTCTTAGTGGGAATAAACAAGAATAAATACCAGAAAAATAGAGGCTATCACATTAATTATTCGAAAGTGTAGGCAATTTGACACCAAATGAAATAATCTAACACTAGTTTGCTCCATAGAGTTGAGAATTTTTCAGGCCACTCACACTTTTGTATTATCTGCCATTTATTTGAATAGGTTAATACCAAAAATAATTGAGTTAGGAATCCATTATCAACTTGGCATTAAACATAATGTTTATCTTACCCCATCCATGGTTAAATTACCTCAGGAACATGTTTGGAACAGATTAATATAAAAAATTAAACATATAGATGTAGTCCATGTAAAATACTGATTATTATATTTGATAATTTGGGTTATCCGACTATGTATTAATTGTTTGTCGGCTCTTGGGTGGTTGTAAGAGTCAGTTTGTCCGAGTCAGTTAGTTGACGGTTGTGTTCCTCTTGGCAATCGTCAAGTCTTTTAAATAGTCATTGTATTGTCAAGGAAGGGGTGTGATCTAGTCGGATCGACTTTGAAGTATTAATTGTTTGTCGGTTCTCGGGTGGTTGTAAGAGTTAGTTTGTCCAAGTCAATTAGTTGACGGTTGTGTTCCTCTTGGCAACTGTCAGGTCTTTTAAATAGTCATTGTATTGTCAAGGAAGGGGTGTCGGATTGACTTTGATCCTTGGCCAACCATCTCTGGTCTACTTCTGTAAATAAAGATATACTTTTACTCCTCTGTTTGATATGCATTGTAAGTTCTGTTCATTATTGCAAGTATTCATTTATCAGATAGGTGAGTAAACATTGTCGTCGTTGCCTTAAAAGAAATCAGGTCCAATATAAGAGATTCATGCCCTTAGACCCCAATAGAAGCTAGAAGAGACCACATGGTTAGTATTAAAATAAATTAAATTGTTTCTTTAATGGTCAATCTAGCTTTCCTATTAGATAGTTTCTTTTTCCGTCTTTAGTTTAGTTTTTATCTCCTATGCTTTATTAGTTGTAGCTTTTCTGCTTTATTGGGTGTCGTTTCCTTTGTGAAACTCCCATTCTACTTTTAGTCTTTGTAATCTCTTTATATAGAGCATTCGCTCTCTCTTGTAAACATCTCTATTTCAATAATATATAGTGCATATATTCTCATAACATGGTATCAGAGCCAAGTTTGAACCTGGTTAGTTTTAGCATTTTTTTACGATTTTTAATCTCTGTACTAGTCGATTCGGGTTTTTGAATCTTCACAATCCCAGGTCGTGGGTTTCTTGTTTGGTCACCATCTTCTGGATGTGGGTTTCTGCTAATCACGATTTCTTTCTAAGCGATTTTTGCTAATCGTGAAGGGTCGCTTTGTGGTGATATTCAACGGCGACTTTGTGAAAGGATCGCATCTTTTTAGGCGCCATTTTTTTTTTCTTCTGATCCCGTGATTTAGATCGACGGCGATGCTTTTTATCCTTGACTCTGTGGGCAGCAATTTTCCTCTCTAAACTCAAGATTTTAGGCATTTTCTCTCGTTTTTCCAGTGAGAGCTGTGTTTTGAGTGTCATTTGTATTTGCTTCTTTTTGGCCATCTGGTGACATCGAGAGTTGAAGATCTTGCTCCTGTCTGTATATGGAAATCATGCTTTGTTTTCTCTGAAGAGTTTTTCGTCGCGAGTTAAAGGCCCATTGACTATCTGTTGACAAAATCTCTTGGTCAACCAATTGTTTTTGGTGGACATTTCTGAAGGCTTCCGTTTTACTCCCATTGGTGTTTAAAGCAGCATCTTCTATTATATGGCGCTCTTCTTTGAGTGGGCTTATGGCCTTTGCTTTTCTCTGCTCTAATCCTTCAACAGATTCATGCTCACCATTTGTAATCACATCTTTTTTGGGTTGTTCTCATTTTTTAACACAGATCATGACTCTGTATGTGGTCTTGGCGCTCTCTTTATTGTTGGCGGCTTTGATTAAAGGTTTTCTCCAGTGCTTAATAGTTGCGCTCCTGATCAAGGCATTCTATGCATTCAAATCTGTCCATCGCACAGTCAACCTTGGGACTTATGCTCTTTTTGCACCCAGCAGACATGCAGACTTGCCTCGAAGTCCGTGTTCAGATTCTCTGAGCTCATGCTTTCCGTACTCTCGAGATCTATATTTTGAAATCCGTGTTCGGATTTGTCTCGAGATTTGTGCCTCAATATCTGTGTTTCAGATTTATTCTGTGTTTTTGGAATCTGTGCTTCGTAACCTGTGCAAGGGTTTTGTTCCCTGTCTATGCCGTCTATCTGATTCGATATCTATGCCATCAGATTATAATCCATTTTTTCATGCCTCGAAAAAAGTGAAATATGGCATCTTTGACCAACATCATGTTGGAGAGCAGTCAGAAGTTCAACAGCAAGAATTACAACACCTGGAAGCAGCGAATGATGACAATCTTCGAGTATCGACACCTTGACCAGCTAGTTCTAGGCAAATCTACACGCCCTCAAATGGCGGGTAAAGATCAGGATAAATTCGATGAGCAAAATTGTGAAGTGATGATGCTTATCAAGTTATCAGTCACTGATGATCAGCTACCTCAGGTTCCGTCTAGGAAATCAGCGAAAGAAATCTGGGATTTGTTGAAGGATCTTCATGAAACATCTGACAAGAGTCGTGCGTTCTTTTTGAAGAACATTCTTTTTTCGATCATGATGGATGAACAAATGTCTCTACATGTGTAATGTCCCCTTTTAGGAAGCTCAAAATTTCTTTACCTTGCACACAATTTAACTTCTTGAAGAGAACATTAGTAACCAATAAAATCCTTATAACATCATAATATTGCAATTAGGGTTAGTAACCACATAATCATAATCAATATCAAAGTTCATTAACATATATGCATTTCACATTTTCTCATTTCTATCATATAGAGATTCCATGATATACCTCGGGAGAGTCATCCATGAGCATGATTGTTAATCTTCTCTACTTCACTCACCCCTTATGAGACGGGTACGTTAGGGCGCTGGTATAACAAGACCCACTGCCATAGGGCCAATGGTTTCATTGCTACACCCAACAATTCTTCACCACTTGGCTCAAGGGGCTTCACGCTATGCACCCGACGATGCTTCACCCACTTGAGAGTCATCTACTGTTAAGCCATTCTAATAATTATTAGGTCTACGCAACCATAGGCCCAAGGGCTTCACGCTACACCCAGTGATACTTCACCTCTTGGCTCAAGGGGCTTCATGCTATACACCTGGCGATACTTCACCCACTTGAGAGTCACCTAGGTGCTAGATCCTAACCTCCCTTCCCTAACTCACTCCCATACTCGTAGGGTGGTAGATAGATTAATGGTGAGGCTACTTGCTCTCATCTCGAATATATGATTAGAATTATGAATTATACCTTATAGGAATTTATCCTTACCATCTTGTGATCCCATGGATCTCGAGATAGTACATTTGATCACATTGTTCCTCTATGGGAACTTATCATTGTACCATCTCATGTGATGGATTGCCATACTACTTGGCATCATACATTATTCTTTCTTGGAGGCTCGGACCTTGTCCTTCCTCGATTCTAAACATTCTCATTCTTATTATGTTATATACATTCTCATTTCATTATGTTATGAATATTCTCATTCTATTATGATAAACATTTTTATTCTAATATTTTCATTCTATTATGATAATGCTATCATGATCGACTTAGATAGAACATTTATAGTCTAATGATTATGAGACATATTACTTATAATAAGGCACATACCTTGTATGATCAATTGCTCTTAGTAATACCTTGTGCTGATCTAATACTTGTATCAATGGATTGTTGATGGAAGACACGACCTGCTGTTAGAGAATTATAATATACTGGTTTATATTAGTGGATCTGTATATATATGAGAGCTTGCTGCGATTCAATTGGATGATATGGATGAATGTTGTTCGATGGATGATGATTAGACTGCTGCAACTGATATGAGATGAGATGACGTGTGTTTGTTCCCTTTAACTCAGGTTTCCAATATCTTGTTCCTCACTATCAAGGACAGTAACAACTTCTTATCTGCTGCGAATATCCAATTAGAATCTCTGTCTATATTCTGACTTATGATTGCTCTTATTGCTGAATGGATATATATTGCTTCAATGCTCTATTCAATGTCTTAAAGGCAGATGTTGTGTATGCTTGTAATTATAATATTTGAAGATTTGGTATGAATATTCGAAGACTTGAGATAAGAGGTGAGTGCTTTTTAATTGAATGATTGGTGATGATGAGATGCCTTCGATTGTTCCCTCCCATTTCCTTAAATATGTTTTGAGCACCATTCTATACCCGTTCATGTAAAGGATGCCACCTTTTGTAACCATAATATGAATGTTTAATTCATTAACTTATATTTGCTATGGCGCCAATTAGTTTGGTCAACGATTGCTTTAAGAGAGGTCGATATGCTCTTTGTCTTATTCACCTCTTCCACGATGACTTGTCTCTTCTGCCACGTCGGTGATCTTTTAACTTAATCAGTGATCATGCTTTGTCCTTATTCCCACGTAGGATCAAGTCATATGTATTATTTTCCTTATATTGCATAGGAGTGAGCAGCGATATCATAGTATATGTTTGTTGTTCTTGCTTCTCATTGATGGACAAATTTAGCTTCTCCATTCCAATCTTTAATTGGAATTCAAATTGATTGATTTGTTGTGGGACATGACAGGCCTCCCCTCTTGAGATTGCTTGTTCTCAAGAAATTTGTATGTTTGGGTTTGTTAAAATTGTAAAGTATGTTATTGATCCATACTTATCAAAGAGTCCAAGTGTAAGATGACAAGTTTATGTTGCCAACGATTTTAAGATTTTTGAGAGCATTTGTTAGTTTGTAAGGTATTTGGACATTGTTTTTCTGTGCATGAAAAATCTATGAAGGTTTATTTAAAGGCAGTAAACCATTGTAAGAGTCAAGTGGGTTGAGGAGAAGTCCCGACACTCTCTTAAAGTATTTGTATTGTTGTTTTATACTTTTATGTGTGGATACATGTTTCTTTTCATTGTTCATTTCTTTTAGTATCTCTAGTGTATAAATAGGGACTTAACAATGATGTGGTGATTAATGTTTACTTTGAGCTATCCTTTATTGATCATACCTGCTATCCTAGTAAGAGAGAATTTGCATGGGAGATCTTAGACAATGAAGGTGCAGTTACCCTAGTGATTATCATGGCAATATTATACTTTAAGACTAACTTTGTTCAAGTTCATGAAGACTGCCATAAGAAGTCAATCACATAAGGTTTTAAAGTATTATGTCTGACTGTTCATGCATGTCTTGTGATAAGATGAAGGGGTATAATGAATCTCGATTGTGGTTGCCCTCAAGGCAACTCACCAAATTCTGTGTGATAAAGGTTGTTATGGAGCTGAAACAACCTCTAGTTAAGATCCTAATTTTGAAGGTTATTTGGAAGTAACAGTCCCAAAACGAAGTGTCTGTTGCCAACGGTAAGGACAATCAGAATGCTGATGAGGTCATTTATGTGCTATGTAGAACTAGCTATGACTAAGATATAGAGATTTCATAAGTTTCTCTTAAATTTGATGGTCATTGTCCACTTATCCAATCTTGTAATTGGTTTTTTGCTAACAAAGGCTAATTGTAATTTACCTTAGATGCTTAGTAAATACTTACCATTAACTGATTGAACATAGTATATAGCATAATGCTAAAATAGTTATGTTTTGCATGAAGGGTAGACTTGTGTGTAATGACTAAACTCTTTTAGTTAAAGGTAATTGAATACAAAAATCTATCTAATTGTGTATTACTCATAGAGAGAAATAATATCCAAGCATGAAAATTAGTGCATTCTAGTATTTTCAAATATCTATTGAGGTTTTTATTGACATTTATAAGGTATGACTATTGATACTTTGCTTTGTGTTAGTGGTGGATGTCTTGAAATTTTTGATCATGTTGGGTTGAGGTCATCACCTTGTACCAATGAAAGATGGAAGTAATAGTAGTAAGACAAAGTTGTGAACCTAGCACTTACATTTCAAACTCAGGGCATAATGTTTTGATCATTATATCAAGACTAGGTTTTCAAGAACTCCATTTGTGAGTGACAATGGTTAACTATCTTATCTATTATAGTATAACTATATATAGTGTTGTAAACTCTTACTATTGATAACAAAGGATATAATAGAATGTGAACCATGATTTTTGTTAATCAAGAAAGAATGATGAGAGATCAAAATTACACTTGTCTATTTCATGATGAAAGAGGCTCTTTGGTTTGCCACTCCAAATAGAGAACACCATCGAAGAGAAGATCCATGTTGGAGTATATGCGCACAATTATATATGCAAAGCATAAATACACGTAATACATGAAGCATACACAAAGCTTATACACTTAATACATGATACACAAAAGTATATGGAATACACAAGTATATGCACAAATATGAAGTATACACATGAATACAAGTAAGTCATGAAGTGTGCATTTGAACAAAAGTCATGGAGTACACACATAAATCAAGTAGTATACATTTGAACACACAAAGTCAGAGTATACACTCAAATACACGAAGTCATAAAGTATACAATTGAATACACAAGGTCATAGAGTATACACTCAAATACAAATACAAGTCATAGAGTATACACTCAAATACAAATACAAATTAATAGAGTATACACCCGAATACAAATATAGAGTACACTCAAATACAAGTACACTTGAATACATGGTCATGAAGCACTTGAATACAAAGTCATAGAGCATACACTCAAGTACAAATATAATCATAGAGTTTACACTCAAATACAAGGTCATACAAATACAAGCCATAGAGTATACACTCAAATCCAAATACAAATTAATAGAGTATACACCCAAATACAAATATAGAGTACACTCAAATACAAGTACACTCGAATACATGGTCATGAAGCACTTGAATACAAAGTCATAGAGCATACACTCAAGTACAAATATAATCATAGAGTTTACACTCAAATACAAGGTCATACAAATACAACCATGGAGTATACACTTCAATACAAATTCATAGAGCATACAAATACAAAGTCTTACAAATACAATCATGGAGTATACACTTCAATACAAAGTCATAGAGCATACACTCAAGTACAAATATAATCATAGAGTTTACACTCAAATACAAGGACATACAAATACAATCATGGAGTATACACTTCAATACAAAGTCATAGAGCATACACTCAAGTACAAATACAATCATAGAGTATACACTCAAATACAAAATCATAGAATATACAAATGCAATCATAGAGTATACACTTAAATACAAAGTCATAGAGTATACACTCGAATACAAGTACACTCGAATGAAGTATACCGTTGGACAATTGGGAAGGGGATTCGGTGCATCTCATACTACACCGTGGACCCATCCACCATCCCAAGGTCATCAAGTATACACATAAGTATGAAGCATACACGCAAATACACGTAACACACAAAGTATTCACATGAACATATGTTACAAAGCATACACGCGAATACACGTAACACACAAAGTATTCACATGAACAGATGTTACAAAGCATACACATAAGTCACAAAGTAAACCTTTGAATACACAGAAATCACAAAGTATACACTTGAATATATCTAAGGCACCATAGTATACACAGGATGGCAGGACGACTACTCTGATACCACTTGTAATGTCCCCTTTTAGGAAGCTCAAAATTTCTTTACCTTGCACACAATTTAACTTCTTGAAGAGAACATTAGTAACCAATAGAATCCTTATAACATCATAATATTGCAATTAGGGTTAGTAACCACATAATCATAATCAATATCAAAGTTCATTAACATATATGCATTTCACATTTTCTCATTTCTATCATATAGAGATTCCATGATATACCTCGGGAGAGTCATCCATGAGCCTGATCGTTAATCTTCTCTACTTCACTCACCCCTTATGAGACGGGTACGTTAGGGCGCTGGTATAACAAGACACACTGCCATAGGCCCAAAGGTGTCATTGCTGCACCCCGCAATTCTTTACCACTTAGCTCAAGGGGCTTCACGCTATACACCCGGTGATACTTCACCCACTTGAGAGTCACCTACCGTTAAGCCATTCTAATAATTATTAGGTCTATGCAACCATAGGCCCAAGGGCTTCATGCTACACCTGGCGATACTTCACCTCTTGGCTCAAGGGGCTTCATGCTATACACCCGGCGATACTTCACTCACTTGAGAGTCACCTAGGTGCTAGATCTTAACCGCCCTTCCCTAACTCACTCCCATACTCGTAGGGTGGTAGATAGATTAATGGTGAGGCTACGTGCTCTCATCCCGAATATATGATTAGAATTATGAATTATACCTTATAGGAATTTATCCTTACCATCTCGTGATCCCATGGATCACGAGATAGTACATTTGATCACACTGTTCATCTACAAGAACTTATCATTGTACCATCTCATGTGATGGATTGCCATACTACTTGGCATCATACATTATTCTTTCTTGGAGGCTCAGACCTTGTCCTTCCTCGATTCTAAACATTCTCATTCTTATTATGTTATATACATTCTCATTTCATTATGTTATGAATATTCTCATTCTATTATGATATAAATATTCTCATTCTATTATGATAATGCTATCATGATCGACTTAGATAGAACATTCATAGTCTAATGATTATGAGACATATTACTTATAATAAGGCACATACCTTGTATGATCGATTGCTCTTAATAATACCTTGTGCTGATCTAATACTCGAATCAGTGGATCGTTGATGGAAGACATGATCTGCTATTAGAGAATTATAATATACTGGTTTATATTAGTGGATCTGTATATATATGAGAGCTTGCTGCAATCCAATTAGATGATATGGATGAATGTTGTGCAATGGATGATGATTAGACTGCTGCGACTGATATGAGATGAGATGTCGTGTGTTTGTTCCCTTTAACTCAGGTTTCCAATATCTTGTTCCTCACTGTCAAGGACAGTAACAACTTCTTATCTGCCGTGAATATCCAATTAGAATCTCTGTCTATATTTTGACTTATGATTGCTCTTATTGTTGAATGGATATATATTGCTTCAATGCTCTATTAAATGTCTTAAAGGCAGATGTTGTGTATGCTTGTAATTATAATATTTGCAGATCTGGTATGAATATTCGAAGACTTGAGATGAGAGGTGAGTGCTTTTTAATTGAATGATTGGTGATGATAAGATGCCTTCGATTGTTCCCTCCCGTTTCCTTAAATATGTTTTGAGCGCCATTCTATACCCGTTCATGTAAAGGATGCCACCTTTCGTAACCATAATATGAATGTTTAATTCATTAACTTATATTTGCTATGGCGCTTGTTATCACTGGGAATTGCACCCGTATGCAAGGCTAGTGAAGCAATACAATTCCGTGTAACATGGGGCTAATTTCAGGTTGTGGGTGCCCTATGACGAAATTAGACCTTCAGATTGTGGGCCGGTTCCCTTCAAATGTTCTATTGAGATGTATGTTTTTACTATTTGAGAAAAGGGAAGAAAGAAACTAATTGAATACAAAAAGATAAAAATTGGTGATGCACCTGATTTGGATAAAAATAATGCAATCTGATCCACAATGATTGCTTAGAAAACTGACTTTTACACAATCTAAACTTAGCATAAATATCACAAAAATGATTCTAAGGAAGGTTTGAAAACAGGTTTTTATGAAGAAAATGGTTTTTTGACAACACAAAAAGACTATTTCTAGTTAACACAACCTAAGACCTGTGATGAATATATGTTTAATGCTGCAAGAAAGGAAGTGAGACAATAATTTTAAAGGTTTAATAATAAAACACAGCAAAATTTTATCAAAATTACTTCAAAAAATCAGCACTAAAAGAAAAGGTAATTCAACTGATCTGAAATAAACAAAGGAAAATTTTACAAAGAAGACAAAAGTATAACCTGTAACCTACTGATCTCTCAATAAAACTGTAAAAGCGAGCTACAAGAATTCTCCAATCTGTCTGAATCAGAATGAGAATCAAGAACTAGCAAAAACAAACTTTTGCTTTACAATATATAGGTTTGCTCTCTCCAAGAGGCATGCAAAAATATGGACTTGCAGATAACTGCCTCTAAAAATAATCATTCCCGAGCAACCTCCAAAATCCTTAAAAATAGGGCCTAAAACTGCCACAAATTAAGTAAAAATAGCTTCAATTTGGGCCCCTCCCTGTGCTTGACCAAAAAGTTGACCAAGGACCCTAAAAATACTCCTAAAAATCATGCAAAACCTCCTAGGCGGCCTAGTTAACTCAACTAATCAATTTGCATGAGCAAAATTGATTGTGAGTAAATAATAAAGTAATAGAATAATTACTTTATTATTGGTTACAATTTGTTCTATTTCTGATTTTACAACTTGTGGAAAATAATAAAGTAATTTGGAAAATATTACTTTATTATTTATCTACAATTAATGATTTTGTAAAATCGTGCATGATTAGAAGAAATTATCACTCCTTATCACTCCAATTACATTTGCCTATTTTGCATGATATGAGCACAAATAGGACTTAGAAGAAAAAAAAAACTCCTTATATCTCCATGTGAGAAAATATCCCTATTTTGCATGATTCAACTACTCATTAAGGCAAAAAAATTTACCCTTATTACTCCAAGATCAATATGAAAACATTGTCTTCTATCTGCAAGATAAAACTCTTAATTCACTCCATGCACAAAAAACAATATGTATAAACATCCTTATGACTCCCTTTGATGCCTTAGTGCACATATATACCATTACATTTTAAGATACCTTATATCTCCATATGCAACTCTAAAATCAAGAAAGAAAAAACAATAAGCTCCATGACTCCATCACTGTGCCATCATACTTGCACCATTATACTGCCACCATGCATAATTGCTTACCTTGGGAAACTCCATGCTCAATCCTCATGCATTCCATATCTAAAAACATACTCATCTTGGCTTTGTTTGCCACCATGCATAATCAAGAAGTATCCTTACCTTTGGAAGTTTGCAAAGAAGACAAGGAACTTGTTTAGCAAGTGTATCTTTTGACCATGCATTACCCGACCACCAAGGAATCTTTTAAAAAACATATAAGGCATGAGTTATAAGGCATGAAGCCTTTCTCTTTCATCATATCGGCCCTCTTGACTTAATAAGAATCAAATTTTAGGCATTGCTGTCGGCCACTCCATGTTATGATGGTTAGGATCTTTCAAGAATAAGGTCTTGACCACGGCACTCCTTTGGATAAGGTAATTATTTGTTTTTGTAAGTCAAAAATCACACTTGAGAGAAAAGATCCTTCGAACAAAATAAAGAGCCGACCCTAAAAGTTGCTCATTCTTCATTTGGCAAACTCTTTACTTGCTCTGCAACCTTACTCCGCCAGCCTTAGGGTTTGAAGGTTTGAAGCATATCTCTGGCTTTTTCACTCCTCTCAATGGCTTTTCTTGGTTGAAACCTTGGAACTCTGCATCGTTAATGAAGAAGGTAACACTTGCTTGAGTTTTATATGAGGCATTTTATTGTTATCTATAGCTTTACTTCTTTTATGGCTACGGCCTCCTTCTTCATTCATGGCTCTCTCTATCGTTGAGTATTATTTAACACCTTCTCTCATGTTTCTGCATCTTCTTTTTGCAACTCTTCACCTGTTATTGAAAGCTTAAGGCCACTGTGAGGCCGTGGAAAGATCTTCTCTTCCTGTCAGCAAAAAAGAGGTAAGCACTTGTTATTCTTCACCTCTGTAGCTTCATTTGTCTCTGCTTTTTACACTTTGAAGAATGACAAGTCTGTAGGTAGACATGGGTATTGCATTTTATAGCAAAAAATGTTATATCACTGTCAGCCATGATTGTATATATCTATTTTTAGCTTGACTTGTCTATAGATGCAGAAAAACCTGAGGGTTTGAGATCTTGAGATGAGGGTTTGTCATCTTTTTGCACTTTTGGAACTCCACCTTGTCACGGCCATGCTTCATCTATATACAGGCATCAAAATGTGTAAACTGTTGAGGGTTTGTAAGTTTTGAAACTAGGGTTTCAACCCTCCTTGCACAAAAAATCCTTCACACTACCATGGCCATTCTCTTTTACTATGATCTCTTTCTCCTTTGACTATAACTGAAGAGAAAAAACAAGGGTTTGAACCTTCTATCAAGGGTTTGCTCATTTTGTACTTTCAAAGCTTCAAACTATTATGGCCACTCTCCTGTGCTATTCATTGCTCTTTCTTTTACTTGTAAGTGCAAAAGAAACAAGGGTTTGATATTTCTTTGAAAAGACCTTGTTTAATTTGCAGATGAGTATACCTGTTATCATGAGAAATTTTGCTTTTCTGGCATGGCTATGACTGTATCTCTCTTTTATCTGAATCTTCTTGACTATGGGTGTAAAAATGAGCACTAGGGTTCGATATCTTGATATGGGTATACATTTTAGCATGAGCAATCTTTCCTTTTGTATAGCACCTTCTTGACTATACTTTTCTGTAGACAAGAAGCATTAAGAGTTGAAGTATTAATAAATGGAGTTTTTCTTTGCTTCACACAACACCTTCACTTCCTACTCCTTGTTATTGTTAGTGGAATTCTTAAAATGCACATGTAGCTTAGATAACATGCTCCTATCTCTCTTTAGCTATTTATTGCATATCTCATCCGCCTTTGTGCATAATGACTGCTTATCTCATCATTTGGCTCTCACAGTATCATATGTATCATGCATTTTTCCTCTTGGCTGTTTGTTTACTATGACTGTATCATGATAGAATAATGGCATATAAGAAAGAGACTGCCAACCCTATGAATTGTCAATGACCTATCACTGTAGCACTTGATATAAGTCTTGTCCTTCTTCTGATGTTCCTCCTTCATCATTGATGCACTTCTGTAGATGGATATGGCAATTTATGATATAGTCTAACTGTATCTTGCTTGTATAAGCCACTTTATTGATCCTGTCCTGACTGTTCATGGTGAAAGTGACTATACTTATCCTTGTTCTTGCAATGTATCTTTCTTTATGACATTTTATTGGCTGTACCATGGCATCACTATAGCTTAGGCATGTGAAATAAAGCTTGTTAAATCAAAACAATGATGAAATGCATGGAAACCACTTTGTTATTTTTGTACTGTAGCATTCTTAACACTCCACTGTGCTCAATGTATTTGAATCCTTCTTTGCTCTATACATGACTGTCTCTTGCTTTTGGATTTATACTTGACTGTCATGACAGTGATTATGTATGAATGCTGCTCCTAGCTTGTCTTTCTTCTAAGATCTTTGATACTAAGTGACTTCTATGAGCATCTCTTTGATACGCATCACTTGATAAGCAAGGATTCAACTGACAGACCAAGAGTTTGGCAAAATAGTAAGTATTCTGGATGTCGACTATAAAGTGGATGAAATCCTTGGTGTGGATATATATACCAGATTGATTTCAGTATGAAGGTGTGTTGTGTGTTGGTGTGTGCAAAGAAAAGTAGAAGAGCAGTGTGGAAGCAGTAAGGCAGGTCCGGTATGTGACAGGACAGCAGCACCAAAGAAGAGAAAGAATGAAGTGCAGTAGATTCGTGTACTGAACCTAATCGGAACTGAACTCTAGCATATGTGGATGCTTCTCATCAGTTCAAGTATCTTGTTACTCTCTTTATAACTTGTAGACAGTGAGTCTCTTGTAGGCAGTGAGCCTCTTGTGAGCAGTGTGCTCAGGCAGTGAGCCCTAATTGGCAAGTGACTTGATAAGCAAGGATTCAACTGACAGACCAAGAGTTTGGCAAAATAGTAAGTATTCTGGATGTCGACTATAAAGTGGATGAAATCCTTGGTGTGGATATATATACCAGATTGATTTCAGTATGAAGGTGTGTGTTGTGTGTTAGTGTGTGCGAAGAAAAGTAGAAGAGCAGTGTGGAAGCAGTAAGGCAGGTCCGGTATGTGACAGGACAGCAGCACCAAAGAAGAGAAAGAATGAAGTGCAGTAGATTAGTGTACTGAACCTAACCGGAACTGAACTCTAGCATATGTGGATGCTTCTCATCAGTTCAAGTATCTTGTTACTCTCTTTATAACTTGTAGACAGTGAGTCTGTTGTAGGCAGTGAGCCTCTTGTGAGCAGTGTGCTCAGGCAGTGAGCCCTAATTGGCAAGTGCCATTTTGTATTTCTATTAGTATCAAAGATCTTAGAAGAAAGACAAGCTAGGAGCAGCATTCATACATAATCACTGTCATGACAGTCAAGTATAAATCCAAAAGTAATGGACAAATTACATCATATGTTGCTTCCTCATGCTATGTTATCAAGAGCTTATGTCCATATGAGATACATCAAAAATAGAGAGACCATTCAATGCCTTGCTATGCAATAAAGAATACAAGTATAATTTCAAAGATGAGACAACACTCTACACCAGGTATTCCTCATATTGTTAAAGATGTTCAAAGTTTAACAGTTATATCACATTCAAGTTGCAAGTGTGTTATATTCAAAGTTTGATGAATGTTCTTTAGAGAGCATGCTATATGCATCTGTCATCTGCATCTTTGCCTCTAGCATGTCACTGTTACACTTATCTCATATATCTTGGTGAGGTTTTCCTTTATGGCAGTCAAGTTGGCATAGTGTATATATGATTGTCTTGTCTTGAAGGCTGTCTCTTCTGCTGTTCCATGTGGCATTTTACTTGAATGTGATATAACTGTTAAACTTTGAACATCTTTAACAATATGAGGAATACCTGGTGTAGAGTGTTGTCTCATCTTTGAAATTATACTTGTATTCTTTATTGCATAGCAAGGCATTGAATGGTCTCTCTATTTTTGATGTATCTCATATGGACATAAGCTCTTGATAACATAGCATGAGGAAGCAACATATGATGTAATTTGTCCATTACTCTTGATATCCTTCTTGACTAAGTAAGAAACAAGCATGCTGGGCTCAACCCTTGTGGGAGCCACATTTAATCCACATGCTTATTTGTCTTCAAATCAGCAACAAAACTTGTCCTATATCTGCACAGTGAACAAACAAGTTAGCATAAAAAAATACCTGATAGTATTGATTGATTTTCTTCATGATTTCTTCTTGATTTGTGTCATTTTCTGATCTGATTTCTCATCTGAATGCATGATGTGATAAGTAGATGCCTCTGTTTGATAAAAGCATGTGATAATTTTAAACATCCGGAGCACTAATAGAGTTGTCTCCAAAATTTTGCAGGTTCAACTGATGATGGCTTGGAGTGAAGACTGAAGACTGAAGACTTGAAGACCAGCCTCAACAGCAATCTCCATCATCAGGTAATGATGGATGTTTAACCTTATCATGTGTTTATTTCTCTCTTTTATCAAACAGATACATAGCTTGCATGTCTACAATTGTTCAGTCTAGTTACTCCCACGGCTTGTGTGGGACATATTTGAACACTTCTTTTAAATATGATTAGTTAATTTCTCTTATGGATATGATGTATATGTATTTCCTTTTTCAATCAATACATGAGATAAAGTAACAGATACTTGAATGTATGTTCAAAACATGACATGAAATAACAGGGCAATACAAATATCTTTCTTTCTTTTATTCAAAACTAATTAACTAAATAATCAATTTAACTTATAACTCCTGAAAGATCAAACTGTGTAGAACAACTGTATCTCCTTGAATGTTTGATTTCTTGACAATCAATTCTCTTGTCATGATAACTTATCAATCCTAATTGGACTGATGGGTTATCCTGACAACTAGATATCCTTCTCTACTCTGTCAAGGCATCAACTGTTCAATGAATGCATAACTTAAAGTTTTCTTTTATCACTTCTGAACAATTACTCTTAGGTCCAACTAATTTTAAGTGTGAACAAAAAATTAGTAATAGCGCCGATTAGTTTGGTCAATGATTTCTTTAAGAGAGGTCGATATGCTCTTTGGCTTATTCACCTCTTCCACGATGACTTATCTCTTTTGCCACGTCGATGATCTTTTAACTTAATCTGTGATCATGTTTTGTCCTTATTCCCAAGTAGGATCAAGTCATATGTATTCTTTTCCTTATACTGCATAGGAGTGAGCAGCGATATCATAGTATATGTTCGTTGTTCTTGCTTCTCATTGATGGACGAATTTAGCTTCTCCATTCCAATCTTTAATTGGAATGAAAATTGATCGATTTGATGTGGGACATGATAGCATGAGCATCTCACCAAAATCAAGGACATTCGTGATCAATTGGAGGTGATTGGTCGGGACATGGATGAGGAAGATATGGTAGTCATCACTCTGAAAAGTCTACCACACTCGTATGAGCACTTTATTGAGACACTTAACATTACTTCGACTAATGTTACCCTGAAGTTTTTAGATCTATGCAACAAACTTCTGTAGCAAGATCAATGGAGACAGTAGTTCGGTAGCAGTGCTAGTTCCTCCTCAGAGTAGGCATTTACTGCCAAGTCCTTTCAGCAAAATAAGGGCAACTATCAGCCCTCTCAGCCATCCAGTGAGGGTCAATCACAGAACCCATCCAAGAAGAAAAACATCTAGTGCAATTACTGCCATAAGTTTGGCCATATGAAAAAGGATTGCCAGAAATGCTTGGCTGTTGCTCAGTCCAAACTTGAAGAATCGCCACCATCAGCTCATATCGTCGAGCACTCTGAGCAGGAGGAGTTTGCTTTCTATGCCTTTTAGGCCAACTCTTTTGCCTGATATTTTTAGATGCTGGTGGATTAGTTATCAGATAGGGGGGGCAACTTACTATAGTTAGGAAATTGACCATTAAGGGGGGGTATTAAAATAAATTAAATTGTTTCTTTAATGGTCAATCTAGCTTTCCTATTAGATAGTTTCTTTTTCTATCTTTAGTTTAGTTTTTATCTCCTATGCTTTATTAGTTGTATCTTTTCTGCTTTATTGAGTGTCGTTTCCTTTGTGAAACTCCCATTCTACTTTTAGTCTTTGTAATCTCTTTATATAGAGCATTCGCTCTCTCTTGTAAACATCTCTATTTCAATAATATACAGTGCATATATTCTGATAACAGTTAGGATCAAGAGATAAGAAGATCTCTTAGGCTAGTAGAACAAAGAGAACGTAGAAGAAGACTAGGAGAGATTGCTAAGTCCGAAGCCGAAGTCCATCCCAAAGTAAAAGTCGGAGTCGGAGCACGAGCAAGAGCTGTAGTTGAGAGACTCGTAGTTGGGAAATGGAACACATTTCCACTACAAATAATCACACGAGCGTAGAGTGGGAAGAAATTGCGAGGCATCTTCCACTACCAGACGACGTGTGGATTGATCTTTCCGATCAAGTTGAAAAGTCAAAACAACCTTCTTTGGACGAGGGAAGTTGGAAGTCAGAATCAGATTCCTTCATAGAAGTGTACGAGAGCAACCTTTGAGGCATTGAAGGGTTGTCAATCCAAGGAGAAGAAGCCGAGCCAAGGGTGTATAAAAGAAAATCTGAAGGCGAAACAAGTGCATGGAACAGTGACATTGCGAGAAGAGTGGAGGATTCTCACGTGGCCGAGAGTGCAAGAGAAGCACCGGAACATTCGAATCAAAACTCCCTAGCAAGTAGATTCTAGGCATGAGGTTTGCATCATAACAAAACCATGGTAAGCCCCAATGGAGAAAGGCAGAAGTTGCCCAAGTTTACAGGCAATGGATCGAAGGATCCCGTCAGGCATTGTAAGACTTGTGAGACAATCTGGACAAAAAATGGGCAAGATGATAAGGCAATTTGGCTACGGTCTTTTCCAGCCACCTTACGAGGTGTAGCAATTGACTGGTATACTGAACTTGACCAAGCCTCCCAAAACACATGGAGAGATTAAAGAAGGCCTTTGAACAAGAGTTTAAGTTGCTATGAGACAATAATGAAATAGTAGTCGAAATTTACAATACCAGGCAAGGTAAGCATGAGAACGTACGAGCTTGTAACCATAGATTGAAAGAACTACTTGTAAAATTAGAAAAAGAACTTGCTGACAGTCTCAAGAAAAGGTGGTTCATCGAAGGTTTAATTTCGTCACTAAGAAAAAAGATGAAGGTAGTACCACCCTCTTCGTAAGTAGAAACCTACAATCGAGCAATGGACATAGAAAGTGAAGACAAAATGTGCTCCTGTAGCAAAAGAAAAACAAAGGAAGATGGTAGTTTGGATGACAGCAACGACAATGAATCAAGAAGGGTACAAGCGCTCTAGAGGGACATGCTCCAGATGATGAAAGAATTGAAGGAGAAAAAAACCAACAAAGAATCCACCGAACTCTGGTGTATTAAGCGCAAAAGTGAAGGTCACACCAAAGGGAATTGTCTCAAAAAATTATTTGTGAGATTTGCCAGGTTATGGGTCATTCGATAAAGGAGTGCCCGTATAACTTGAAGACTAAGAGTACACAAGTACTCTTCACACAGGGAGAGCAGTCCACTCCACCTAAGCCACATAATGTTGTTTATTGCCAAATGATTCTACTAGTTTCATACAGAGTAAACAAGAAAGATATTTGCACTATCACATTGTACTAGAATGAATTACCTTGTACGAGAATGAAAAAAATAGAATTGATACTCAGAACTTCAATTGCATTTATTAATTTAGAACAACAAGTACAATAACAATCCCAAAAACTCCATGTCCATACAATGGACTGACAAGTACATATAAAGTTTGTGGACGGTTGCCAACCGTCACCAATCGACGTACCGATCGGGAGTAACTACTCACCAATACAAACTAACAAACATAAACATACTTCCCGATGCAACTAATCAAAACATATTTTGCCGAAAGATACTAAAACTAACAAATATAAAATACGCCTAACATCATGCCCCCCAAAAAACTTGTCATCTTCCAGACGACTACAAAGCAAGATCCAAAAATAACTAGGAAGAACGAGGGTCAGTGGACGTCCCTGGAGGTGTGGATGCTATCCGAGCTGAACCCGAAGTCTCCTGCTGAGGTAGGACCAATCGTCGAAGCCTGTAAACCTCCTCAGTCCTTTGTTTTAGATGTGTCGTGGCAATGATATGCTTGTCTCTGGTGAGACCTACCATCTGGACGGCCTCCTCCAACTGCTTTTTAGTTTTTTCTTGTGTTGCCTCAGAGTTGGCCAACTCCTTCCTTGTAGCCTCTAGCTCTGCTCTCAATGCATCGGCCTTGTCCCTTTCTGATTGTGTGAGCTCAGCTTCCTGGGCAAGCTATCGTTGGAAGTGGACCTGTTGGTCGTCAATTTTTTCCCTCATTTTCTTGCAGCATCTGCAGCTTCCTCTAGTCTTTTGTTGCACTTTGCCTACTTCTGAAAATCCTCCTATCTAGCATAATATAATGCTCGAAACTGATCCTCAATGCTATGAAGGGCTGTCAGTATCTCTCTATCGGTACCTCCAACTCCGGTGTCTAGTCTTTCTGGTTTCCATGCCCTTTGCATCTCCTCAGTAATCACTTCCGGCCAACCCCTATTCCAAAATACTCGTATAAACTCTGTCTCAGCATTTTTGACGAAATGTTCAATTCTTTGTACCTCTGCAAGTAGTACTAGCGAAGAGTATTGGAGATTGACTCTAGTAGCAATATCAGACACCCTCTGAAGAATGGCTCCCATAGACCCTGAATCCTGTGCATACCTGAGAATGGTGCCTAGTGGGTCACTCTCATCTGGCTCACCCATGTGTATTGTCAAACCTGTCGGCTCAGCTGAGCAGAAAGTATTCTCTGTATCATCAGCACTGTCTGTCATACTGGTATCGATGCCTTCTTCCTCTAAGCTACCTGTGGCTATTCCTTCCTCCTTTGCTTCAGAGTCACTAATCATTACCATATCTTGTGGTGCATTGGCTACCTTTACCGTCTCCTCTTCAAGTGCACGTGTTGGTTGTGCCAAATCTCCCTCTAGTGCAAGTGCTGGTTGTGAGGAATGTCTGCCAGCTGTAAGGTAACCCCAGTAGCTGAAGCCAAGTATCCACCTGTACTGAACTCTCGGGAGACCTAGTCTCAAAAGGAGTAATCTGCCCTCACGGAAGAGGAACTGGTATTGCGTCATCCCCCTTCATCCTCATGATCTAACCCCATGAGACGTGAGTGGTGCCAAGCTGAACGGGAATCTCCGCCTGAGTACATGTGTCCAAATACAAGTGTGCATGCCTCTTCCCCAGTGCAACATTGCAATGTCCCTTTTTTGGCACATTGATTTTTGTGCGCATTATGCTTGTTTCTAATCCCACGAAGGCTATCCGACATGTTTGGATGATCTCCAAACTTCTTGGAGTGATCATAATTCTTTCTGCAAAACAGTTGGGTATCTCAAGTCTGCAAATTCGTCATGGATGGTCGAAATTTTTATCAGAAGATATTGGTCTGGTTTAATTATCAAATTTGGAGTTATAAGGAGTTTATTTAATTTGATAATTAAACAGGTCGTTTTAATTATGTATTGTGCACTAAAGTATAAGGTTGGATTATTTAAAGTGACTTAGTGTTATGCCTTGAGGGGAAAAAGGAAATGTTTTATTTATTATTCCCTAGTCACTTAAAGTGTGCACATAACTTGGAAATAGAAATATTTTATAAGAGGGAGGAAAAAGGTTCTATTTTCAAGAAAGATCATTTTGTAACTCCCAGAGGCTTTTAAAAAAGGAGTGATAGCTCATTTGAAGGGAGGCTTAGAATTTGTATTGTTATTTTGTTGGATTGAACCTGCGTGTTCTTCCTTATTTCCTCCTTCTTGTGGACGAAAACCCACTCGAAGATCAGTTTCGGTAGTGAGATATCTACCCTAACTGGTAATGGTGGTTTCTACCTCAGGAAACCAATGGAGCTGATCAGAGTTTAGGGAGATTGTGTTGTGTTTGCATTTGCCCTTTTAGTGGAAAATCGTTGAAAATCAGTTTTGAGACCATAGAGAGTAATCTTGACTCTTCATTTTGTAATTTCTGTGAGACTCATATTTGTCCGTACTTCTTCATGTCCGTACTTGCATTTTTTTTAAGAAATCTGAAATTTAAAAAAAATAAAGAAGAGTTTTGATTTGGATTCTTTTTGCATTGACTTCTTATTGGCTAGGCGATCATTTTGTCGGTGAATTTGAGAGTTTAAAATCAAGACTAAATTTTATATGATCATCCGTACATTTTATGGCCGTACAAGCTGAAATGCTTCTGGTGATCGATTTGAAATGTTAAGACTTTCTTGGCAATTTTCTGTGACTGCAATTTGATTTGTATGCTCAGACAATCATCTTGGATCATTTTGATACACCTTAGACTTGATTTTGAAATTGTTCCAAACTCTTCCGTACTTTGCATAGCCGTACAGTTGATAGCTCATTTTGGAGATTTCCATTGATATTGAAGTTTGAATGCTCTAAGCAATTGCTGGTCTTTTTGTATGGCTAAATCGATGCATTTAAGACAAATTTGAGGAGTTCTAAAGTAGTAAATAAGTTATGATGATCATCCGTACCATGGGAGGCCGTACATGCTGAAACTCACGTTGAAGCCAATCAGAATTTATTCTTGTTCTTTTTGCATTCTATTTTGGTTGCATTGTGATTGGAAAGCTGAGGTGATTCCATTTAGGTTCTTTCTGCAGTGACTGGTGAAGTTAAAAGTTAAGAGCTTGACTGCCGTACCATATGCATTGTACGGCTCTGTCCTGAATGTCTTGTTTGCTGTGGGTTGTATTGATAATATTTCAGTGAATGGACTGCTCAGAACTGATATTGGGGTCAGATTAAATAGTGTTGCATCAGAGTTTGGGCTTCTAGTGGGGTGTATTAATTTATGTGTTTTTTTAGATGCCCTCATGGCTGCCGTACAGTGTCATATCAGTCAGCAAATAGAGGTTTAATCACTGTTGTGTCATGTGCATTCAGTCCATAGGGAGATGCATATCAAGTTTCTTAGATGTTGTAAAAAGGAAGAGAGATATATCATGTTGTGAAGCATCATATATTGAAGACTCTATATGCAGGGGCAGACTGAGATAATATCCTCTGAATTGCAGCAGTGAGGATCAACAGTATATTGACATTGGTGCTATCTAAACTTCAAGTTTCTGCAGGGTATTATCCTCTTTCTCTTACAAGGATTTCTTATCATATTCCAAATCAAGACTATTGGCCAGCATTGTACTTGCTATAATTGTAATCTTTTATTTTTGAATCACATTAAGTCCCCTGGATGGTTTACCGCCAGTGTGGAAGGAAATAACATTTCAGAACACATTGTAACCCCTGGATGGTTCTACCGCCAGTGAGGATAAAGAACTCTTTTTCTTTCTTTCTACCCACTTGACAAGTGGTGAATTCCCACTGAACAAGTGGATGACTTTGTAATCTTTTCATGCTCATTTCATACCCACTGATGAAGTGGTGAATCCCCACGATATGTGGATGCCCGCCGCAGCGGATGAATTGAAGATTCTTGTTGCTTTGTTAGCCAACATCACCGTATGCTCTCACCTTGCCCAATCAGGGATCTGGGTGATCAAAAAGTGTGAGGCAATTAGTTGTTTATACTAACACTATTCATATCATTGTATATAATTTTGAAAAAAAAAATTGGGGTAGCATCTTACAAACATCCCATCTGCTCTCTCCTGTTGGTACTATAGGGCTGGGGCTGACGGGTTGCAAGGAGTGGCTGAGGCTGACGAGGCCTCAATGCAATCCTCCTTGGCACTTTCTGCACTATACGATGCTTCTGACGATGACTCAACTACCTCCTGCTGTTTTCTCTTTTTGCTGCTTCTTGACTCATCTCCCTTCCCACCCTGAGCAGGGGCCTTCAGGTTTGTCCATCTGAAGACAGTTGGCCATGCTTGGTCATAACATTCATCTGGCTGAAATGAGGCTCGTGCCAGTGAGGGGACCTGAGTACAGATGGCATCTAAGAATAATGCAATGGCCTGCTGAGTCATGTAGAATGACTTATGGGTCATCTTTAGGAACTCGTGAATCCTATCTGAAAGGACTGTTGCCCAGTTGTACATTGCACCCTGGCTGAGACCAATCATATAGTCGGTCATCCAAAATGGAATGTTTGACGAGTGTGAGGCTCCAGTTAGCCGCCCCCTTATCACATCCATTATACACCACCATTCTTCATTTGCCAAGTGATCTCGTCGGAGTCCCCTATTTCCTGTAGCCTTCAACTGGTTCTTTTCTTTCTCGCTCAAATCTGGTTTACAAACCTTTGCCATTATGTTGTCCTTATGCCTTGCAGTCATTTTTTGTTTGCCGACTATAAATCCTTGGCGCAGAACTCCCATCACTCTCTCAAAATCTTGTGGCATGAATGTGATTTTGACCGATACATTCATGAATCTGATGATGGTATATTTTGATCAGGGGTTGTAGTTCGCCACCATGCTTTTCAGTATTGCTTCAAACTCCCTGAAATTAAAATAAGGCATTTGTATTACCTTGTCAACCTTTGCCTTCTGCAATGCTACTTTGAGAGGATGGTCGTCAGCATGGTTACTCCACCACTGCTTACATTGTGTTGCCGTCAGGCTTTCCCATTGCAATGAATCCACTGTGATTTTTTCTTTTTCTTTTCCTTTCCCTTTTGGCTGCTTCTTCTGTGCTAATGGACCTGTATCAATCTATGGCATGTGTTTTGGTGAAGATTCTTCAACAATTACTTTTGTTGCCATTTTTTCACCTTCAATACCTCCTAATATTTGGATTTGCTTCCCTCTGCCTTGTGCTCTGGTGACCCTGTTTGCCGGTCAAAATGACATTCTGGTTCTTTTATATTCTCAACCGATTCAGTTATAATCGTTAGGATTTTGATAGCTAATCTAGCACTAGATAATGATGACTTCTGGCACTTGCAGAAACGAACTCTCAGCAACTTCGTATGGCCTTTAAAAATTCTTCTACTATTCGGCAAAAACAGACCCCAATACGTAGGGCTACATGGTGTTGGTTATTTTTCTCAGATCGGCAGAGGGTTTGCCAGTTCCTATGCATGAGCAAATCCGGCCAATAGAAACGGGAGGTTGCGTGAGCTGTCTCCCCTTCACTTCTGGTTTTGCCGCACCAAGGGGGGTGTCCCTATTTGATAAAGATGTAACATTTACTCTCCAAATGACAGAAAGATTTAACTTTGTAATAACAGGCAGAATACTCTCATGTGTGGACCAAGATTTGTGTGATAAATCACAAGGTTGGCAACGTTCTTGGACATATTTGTCTGGTCAGGATGAGAGTATGCAGGGGTTCCTAATCCTACTCCTACAACTAACAGGTTGAAATTATGGAATGGTTTGAATTTGATGGTTTGGATGCAAGACAGGGGTTTTGGATCATAACTACTTCACAAGATCAGACCAGTGCCTATCTCAGGGCAAGGAATCAAATAGACATATACATAAGAATGGATTGCAACTAGCATTCGAGTTTCAAGGGGTTATGACTGATGCTTGCCTTACAAACATCACCCAAGGATAAGTATTTGACTGTCCATACTTACAGATATCCCAGCTAACATACAATCTTCTCCATACCTTAACCTAAAACAGTTTAATCCACTCCTTGAATGGAAGTTAGATATCAAGTATGCAATACATAAATATGTATTCTAGAATTTGAGAAACCCTTAGCAACCAAATTCAAAAGAAGAGATGTATACAACAAGTGGAGACAGACAGCAAAACACATGCAAGAAGCATTTTTCATATAAAATTGACACTGAAACTGAACATATGTGCAAGATACATCACAGATGCAATACATAAACTCCAAAATGAGATAAAACAGCAAGGAAATGCTCTGTATTTCGTTATTTTTCCTCCGAAATTGCCCAAGTCTCCAACAACCAAAAATGAGTGACACAGTTTGCATTTTATAGCAAAACTGTGTACTCAGCCAAAATTACAACGGTCAACTCAAAAATCGCCAGATACAATGCATCGTGAGAAATGGCGCTCAAAATAATAAATGCAGCAGCAGGGGACACAACAGGAAGAAGCAAGAGAAGGGCGAGGAGTAGTTGAGTTCGAGCCCTATGCCGCTGCTGGAAGATTTTCGTCATAAACCTGGTACTTGGCCGTTCAACCATCGGCCCATGCCTGTTTGCAATTCTACCATAAATGGCTCAACCACCCTCAGCCTCCTTGAAATGCAGTAACAGCGTGCCTCTGAAAGTTTCTCGCTCAAAAAATGACTTCAAACACTCAGGAAAAAAAAACTTTGTTGCGGTCTCAAAGCATGGTCGTCGATCACCCTCCTGTCGCCAAGATCAATGGCGTCAAAAAACGCTGAAAAGTCGTCGGCCAGTGAAATTGTGCCACATAGGCACCTCACATTTCTATCGCTGGCTTTTCCATTCCTTATTTTGCCTTTTTGCCCCTTGTATATGCATGTTCGAATGCATATACAAATCCCTTCATACAAGGCGGACCCCAAAACATCATAGAACAAATTGAAAATCAACTATCGGGTCCACTTTGCATCATCTTTCCTCGCATATCCTCTTTGCGTATCGGCATGTACAAACGCCATATACATGCACGCCACGGACCCCAAATGTTTATGAAGCAACTTGAAATCTTCATCGGGTCCGGATTGCATGTCTTCCTTTGTACCTCCATTTTGTATGTTGCACATACAAAAGCAAATATACAAGTTGCAGATTCTAACTCATTTATCAACTAGATTGGAGAACCTTTCGAATCCGACTTGTATCTCATCAAATGTATATTTCCTTTGTATGCCGAATTTACAAACTCGTTTGTATATACCTACGGGCCCTACCACATGTATCTTCCCCGCCACTATAGCAAATGTATATTTGCACCTCCTTGTATATTTTTCAATGCACCATTACATACAACCCGATATACAAAGCGGGAATATTCCCAGGAATCTGTTAAAAATTCCCCGTTTGTATATGCACATTTAGAGCCCAATACACAATCAGAAATGCACCTAACTCAATTTTTCAAAGGGCGATAGAGATTTTTGACCTGCCAATGCACACTTTGACCTGTATGTATATACAAACACCTTTGTACATACAAAGATACTGCATACAAACTGATTTTTTCATTTTTTTAGCACTGCAGAGGTCAAAAGAAAACTTTTTGGATTTTTGGGAAGGGGCCTGCATATTTAAATGCTTAAAGCCTGATTGCTTATGCAGGCACCACCAGTGGCTCTGTCTGGGGACGCATGCCTCTTGCAGGCATGGCGAGAACCTTAGATCTCTGGGATGCAAACCACTCCCTTATCCATTGGGCGCAGAGTCATGAAATTACACTGACCTGCATCACCAAACACACTTGATGGCCTAAGGCCACCAAGAAAAGAAAAACCTGTATCTCCCTTTGTCAAACATCTTGTTTTCATCTGCATACACTGGATCAAGCCTAGAGATACTGCCATGATCTGCCCACAAACAAACCTCATCATTTGCATATTCAACCCTCTGATTTAGCTTGTCATCGTCACCCGTATGCAAACAACCTTTAGCATCATGTGACATGTGGGTGTCATATTTATCAAACAATGCATATTCAAATGAAATATAACACATGTTATCATCTGTGTTAGCATTATGCATTGCAAAATGATCTCCTAGCTAGACTGAAAACTGAAAACACTCAAAGTCCACCACACAGCTAGGAGCATCAAGCCTCATTGTATCATAAGCTGGCATATCAAGGAAGAAGCTTTCAGATTCACAGTTGTGCACATCATGCACACAACCATCAGCTGCACCATGCTGGAAAAGATCAAGCTCTGGCATCTCTTTGTAGTAACCTTCATGATGTATGTTGGTTTCTCTTTTATCAGGATGAGAAACAGAATCCAAATCAACAACAGTGCCCTGATCTTCACCATACTCAAATAGATCCTCATCACTATATGTGTCAAAAATGGGTGATCCAGGTGTTTCAGCTTCACTGTGGTATGCCACTGGTTCATGGGCAGCAGAACATGCATCTTCATTACCAATGGATTCTCCCTGTGGAGGAGTATCAGCTTGTATGGCATAAGCAAAACTATAATCAAATGAAGAACAATCATGCTCAACACTAGCACTTGTTTCAATCTCTGACTGCTCTTCATCATCTCCATGTGTCTGAAAAGAAGACATTGATTCACACATGGAAGTGCTGCTCTGTTTGCTTATTTCTTCTCTATCCCGAGCACAATACTCACAATCATCTCCACAAATCCATTCAAACAGATGTTCATTTCTGTCCATAACCTCATTATTATTTTCAGAACCAGACACCTCAACCTTGCAACGAGAGTCATCAATGATCCTTTCATTGGCATCCTCAACTGGTGAATAATCCAGTTGAGCATTGTTATCAGCATTATGTTCGAATACAGCAGTCTCAACTTTTATGCTTTCATTTTCATATTTATCTTCAACTGATGCCATGATCACTTGGTCATTTGCAACTACACAATTGTTATTCACACCAAAGCCTGTGGACAGAGAATTCTGCATGTGCTCATTTCTCATTTTTTCTATATTTTCTACAAACTTGTATGCCATCTGCATACTTGTTATCTTGAATTCCCTCAACAATGCACTAGAGCCCTCCTCAAAAGCTTCAAAATATATGCCAACACAGGCTGAAATATCAGGTCTGAAGACTTCAGAGATTTGTGAAAGGGCTGTTGCAAATCTATGACTGAAATCAATACAGGGCTCTTTATCTTGTTTTCTGATTTCCATTAATCTTGCAACAAGATCAGCAGGTTCTCTTGCAAATTCTTCTTTGAAAAGTCAGCAAGTTCATCCCAACAGGCAAAGGATCTCTTTGGAAAGCTCAAATACCAATCTCTAGCTTTTGCATCAAAGGATCTAACAAAAAACCTCATCCACATATCCTCATCTCTAAATGAATGTCTTTCCATAAAACTGTAAAATTTTTGGATATGTGCACCCCCATCACACACATTGTGTCCATTAAATCTGGGCATCTGATTGTAAATTTTAGCAGGCATACTTTCAACTTGATAATCAACCCATGACAAATCTAATTGTTCATACAAAGGATCAAAAGGGCTGACAAGAGGTTTAGCTTTCTGACTGGCAGACACAATAGGGTTACTACCATTTAACTGAGCCTGCCGGGCTTCTAAGGATATCAACCTATTCTTTATCTCTTCAATTTTTTTACTCAATACATCATCCCCCTCTTGACTGAGTATGGGTGAATACATATTTGGATTCATATAAATCTCACTCTTAGACATCCTTTGTCTGCCTAAGACCTAAGGCTTCCCCTCGGCATCTAACCTATGCAATAAAACAATAAATATAAATGGGAAGGAGCTAGGTACTTTTTCTCATCCAAATGCTGCAATCTGAACAGAACATTCTTTTATCACAACAACATACATCAACCTTTCATGTGCCTTATCCATCTTTTTTACAGAGTCGCCACCTCTTCAAAGAGGACACAATTTTCAAATAACTAAAAGCTCATCAAAGAACAAATACTCTTCTGAGTTCCTTCCACCAGCAGAGCACCATAATTCACATGAAAGAACCGGATATGCAGCAATGATTTCACATTATTTGACTCTCTTCGTCCCCAGCGGAGTCGCCAATTCTGTTGGTTACTTGGATGGGCACACAAATACTATTCTTTTTCATCAATTCTTCCCCAGTAGAGTCGCCAATTCTGTTGGTTATTTTTCCCGGATCGGCAGAGGGTTTGCCAGTCCCTATGCACGAGCAAATCCGGCCAACAAAAACGGGAGGTTGCGTGAGCTGCCTCCCCTTCACTTCTGGTTCTGCCGCACCCAGGGAGGTGTCCCTATTTGATAAAGATGTAACATTTACTCTCCAAATGACAGAAAGATTTAACTTTGTAATAACAGGCAGAATACTCTCATGTGTGGGCCAAGATTTGTGTGATAAATCACAAGTTTGGCAACGTTCTTGGACATATTTGTCTGGTCAGGATGAGAGTATGCAAGGGTTCCTAATCCTACTCCTACAACTAACAGGTTGAAATTATGGAATGGTTTGAATTTGATGGTTTGGATGCAAGACAAGGGTTTTGGATCATAACTACTCCACAAGATCAGACTAGTGCCTATCTCAGGGCAAGGAATCAAATAGACATATACATAAGAATGGCTTGCAACTAGCATTCGAGTTTCAAGGGGTTATGACTGATGCTTGCTTTACAAACATCACCCAAGGATAAGTATTTGACTGTCCATACTTACAGATATCCTAGCTGACATACACTCTTCTCCATACCTTAAATTAAAACATTTTAATCCACTCCTTGAATGGAAGTTAGAGATCAAGTATGCAATACATAAATCTGTATTCTAGAATTTGAGAAACCCTAAGCAACCAAATTCAGAAGAAGAGATGCATACAACAAGTGGAGACAGACAGCAAAACACATGCAAGAAGCATTTTTTATATAAAATTGACACTGAAATTGAACATATGTGCAAGATACATCACAGATGCAATACATAAACTCCAAAATGAGATAGAACAGCAAGGAAATGCTCTGTATTTCATTATCTTTCCCCCAAAATTGCCCAAGTCTCCAACAACCAAAAATGAGTGACACAGTTTGCATTTTACAGCAAAACTGTGTACTCAGCCAAAATTACAACGGTCAACTCAAAAATCGCCAGATACAATGCATCGTGAGAAATGGTGCTCAAAATAATAAATGCAGCAGCAGGGGACACAATAGGAAGAAGCAAGAGAAGGGCGAGGAGTAGTTGAGCTCGAGCCCTGTGCCGCCGCTGGAAGATTTTCGTCATAAACCTGGTACTTGGCCGTTCAACCATCGGCCCATGCCTGTTTGCAATTCTGCCATAAATGGCTCAACCACCCTCAACCTCCTTGAAATGCAATAACAGCGTGCCTCTGAAAGTTTCCCGCTCAAAAAACGACTTCAAACACTCAGGAAAAAAAACTTTGCTGCGATCTCAAACCATGGTCGTCGATCACCCTCCTGTCGCCAGGATCAATGGCGTCAAAAAACGCTGAAAAGTCGTCGGCCAGTGAAATTGTGCCATGTAGGCACCTCACATTTCTATCACTGGCTTTTCCATTCCTTATTTTGGCTTTTCGCCCCTTGTATTTGCATGTTCGAATGCATATACAAATCCCTTCATACAAGGCAGACCCCAAAACATCATAGAACAAATTGAAAATCAACTATCGGGTCCACTTTGCATCATCTTTCCTCGCATATCCTCTTTGCGTATCGGCATGTACAAATGCCATATACATGCACGCCACAGACCCCAAATGTTTATGAAGCAACTTGAAATCTTCATCGGGTCCAAATTGTATGTCTTCCTTTGTACCTCCATTTTGTATGTTGCACATACAAAAGCAAATATACAAGTTACGGATTCTAACTCATTTATCAGCCAGATTGGAGAACCTTTCGAATCCAACTTGTATCTCATCAAATGTATATTTCCTTTGTATGCCGAATATACAAACTCATTTGTATATACCCGCGGGCCCTACCACATGTATCTTCCCCGCCACTGTAGCAAATGTATATTTGCACCTCGTATATTTTTCAATGCACCATTACATACAACCCGATATACAAAGCGGGAATATTCCTGGGAATCTGCGAAAGATTTCCCCTTTGTATATGCACATTTAGAGCCCGATACACAATCAGAAATGCACCTAACTCAATTTTTCAAAGGGCGATAGAGATTTTTGACCCGCCAATGCACACTTTGACCTGTATGTATATACAAACACCTTTGTACATACAAAGATACTGCATACAAACTGATTTTTTCATTTTTTTAGCACTGCAGAGGTCAAAAGAGATAGAACTTTTTGGATTTTTGGGAAGGGGCCTGCATATTTAAATGCTTAAAACCTGATTGCTTATGCAGGCACCACCACATGGTACTCGTATGGTCTGCAATCCACCTTGATTTGTACAGCCGATTTTTTTAATAGAAGACTTTTTTTGTGTTCGTACGACCAAGATTATACTCGTACAGCTGAATCAGTGACCCTCATATGGCACATGAGAACAAGATTCGTAGGCGTACGACTCATTGCAGATCTCGCACGGCAAAATATGTAGTTTCTCCTTCGTACAGCAGAGTGGAATCGCTTGGTACGGACTGAGACTATATGGATGCATATAATGCAATACTCGTACACCGTTACTCGTGCAATACTCGTATGGCGTTACTCGCACAATAGGCAAAACTCGTACGGCCAAGACTTGAATTCGTACGATGATGGTAGAAATTACTTGCACGATGGAGAGTAGATCTTGAATTCGTACGGCAGAGTTGTATGGCGGCAGGAAAGATTAAGATTCCGTACGATAATTTGAGGTAATTCCGTACAGGGTTCTATGTAATTCTGGGACGGTTTGCTCTTGAAGTGTGAAGATGGCTTATGAATTGAAATGGTTTGGTTTTATAATGATTTTTAGGTCACTTTATTTTTTATATTTTTTTCTTTCTGCTTTTTCTTCTATTTTTGCTCTCTTATTTTTTTTAATCTATTTTTCTTTTACCCCTACCTGACTTGGCGGTTTCCAATTCTTCGAACTCCACCAACCTCCATTCACTCTCCCAATTTTCTCTCTCCTTGCCATTGTTGGTCTCCTCTTTGTCATCCAGGATCTCAATTTTCATCAGCTGGCAAAAAATACAATTTATATAACCTTTTTGTCTCAAGCAGTCATTTGAGCAACATCTGTCAATTTCCTCCAATTCCCAAATCTAGTCGAATATCACAGATTGATCTCACACTTGTCAAGTTCCACCTCATTGGTTCCTGAACCCATTGAAATGTTTTCCCGTCATCATTCATCTTGATGTTTCTGCTTCCTTCCAAATCTGACTCTTCAGAAGTTGTACATGAGATACCCCGTTTGGCCAGTTTTTCATCCTTAATGTCCAAACCTCATCACAGTGGGGTGACCTTTCCACAATGAACATGGCTTCTGCCAAATACTTTCATTTTGGCAGGTCTTGAACTTCTCTTGTTAGTAGGAACTCAAATCTATCTCGCATCTAATTGTATTCTCTTATCCAATTATTCCAGTCTTCTTCCTCTTCTTCTTGGTTATCCTTATTGATCCATTTACCCCCATAGTCTTTGTCAATTAGGCCCTTCCGGGCTTCTATCCATAGTGGTTTCGGTGCAAAGAACCCGGTTATTGGTTCAAACTGGCTACTTGAAAAAACCATCCCATCAATTTTGTTTTGTGCATCATTATTTTGTTGGACTCTTTCATCCATCCCGCACTGGTCCCTTATTGTGTATCCAAGCATATTGATTTGTATTGTTTCTCCTCTTCTCTGTTTGTATATTTTCAACTTCGACCCGTTCACTACTTCTTTGATCGGGCTTCCATTTAGATTGTCCAATTTTATAGCCACGTTGTCCATCAATTCCCATATTATAAACGGTCCTAACCACCGAACCTTGAACTTCCTAGGTTTGATTTTGTTACGGCCGTTATATTTGAGAACTAACTGCCCCGGCTGGAATTCTATTTTCCACAAATGTTTATCGTGCCAATACTTTTGGAGTTTCTACATGATTTCCGTCGATCATTGGGCCAAAATTCTTTTCTCGTCCAATTTGTTCAACTGAAATGGTCTCTCTTCTAAGCTCTCCGTATCTCCCAATCTATTTTCTATCGCTATCCTGAGGCTTGGTACAAGATATTCCGCTGGTACTACTGCTTCTTGACCATACATCAACTGGAAAGGAGTGTGTCCAGTTGTCACCTTGTAAGTGGTTCGGTAAGCCCATAATACGGCCAATAACCTCTCCTCCCAGTCCGATCCTTCAATACTGCATCACTTATGGATTACTGAAACGAGCACCTTATTTGTTGATTATGCATGTCCATTTGCCCTTGGGTAGTATGGACTTGATAGGGTGTGAAAGATTTTGAACTCTAACGTCATCAGTCGAATGACGTGGTTGACGAAATGTCCTCCACGGTCACTCGTCAATTGAATTGGAATTCCATACCTTGTCACGATCTGCTTGTATATGAACTTTGTCGTACTTAATGTAGTGTTATCCTCAAGTGCCCTTGCTTCAGCCTCCTTCGTTAAATATTCAGTGGCCACCACTATATACCGGCATTGGTGTAGCTAACTGACCTTCAATGGTCCTATAAAATCCAGTCCCCATCTTTCAAAAAGTTCTTGAGGCTGTGATGGCCATAATGGCATATAATCTCTTTCTAGTGGCTTTCCTACCCTTTGGCAGGTGTCACATTGAATTACCCACTCTCACGCATCTGTGTGTAACGTCGGCCACCATAGACCGGCGAGTAGAACTTTTTGTGCCGTGGCGTCGAGACCCATATGGCCCCCTGCTAGTCCCTCATGGGCTTCCGCCAACACACCCCTTATCTCTTCTTCCATCACGCACCTTCAGAGAATGTGATCGGGCCCCATTTTGTAGAGTAGCCCATTTATCAATTGAAACGTCTTACTCTTAAGTGTAATCTTCTGTCGTTCACTTGTAGACATCTCTGGCGGGAACGTTGATGTGGACAGGTACTCACCAATTTTCTCATACCAAGGCAGTAGGGCAGCTATTTGGAATAGGTGAGCATCAGGAAAATCTTCATTAACCCCATCCGCCGGTTCTCCTGATTAAATCCTTGAGAGCTGGTCGGCAATTATATGGCTTTTCCCTGGTCGCACAATAATGGTGAAGGTGAATTCTTGCAAAAGTAACAACCACCTGCTAATTCTCCCTTGAATGATCGGTTTGTTGACCAAGTACATTAGAGCTTGATGATCTACATAAAAAATGAATGGTGTTGCCAAGAGATAATGCCTAAATTTTTGCACCGAGTAGACCATTCCCAAGGCCTCCCTCTTGGTCGTACTATAATTTTGTTCTGCTTTTGAGAGTAACCAATTGGCGAAGTACACTAGATGATCAAGACCATGGGATCCCACTTGTGCCAGAGTGGCACCAATTGCAAAGTTTGATGCGTCAACGTGCACGTGGAATTCCTTGTCCCAGTTTGGATAGGCCAAAATGGGTGCACTGATGAGTCTTGTCTTTAATTTTTCAAATGCTTTATGTTGCTCATCCAACCATACAAACTGTACCCCCTTTCTCGTCAACATGTCCAATGGGTATGATACCTGAGCAAAGTTCTTAATAAATCTTCGGTAGTAGTTGACATGGCCGAGGAAAGACTTCACCCCGGTGACGTCCCCCGGAGCTTCCATCTCCACAATTACTCGAATCTTGTGCGGGTCTACTTTCAATCCTGCTTTGCATATATTATGGCCAAGAAGTTTCCCCTGCAATACCATGAATCAGCACTTCTTCGGATTTAAGGCCAACCGTGCGGCCCTGCAATGCTCCATGCACTCGGTGAGAGCCTTGAGGTGTGTCTGTTGGTCGCTGTAAATTGACCAATCATCGAGGAATGCTTTGAAATTTTCCACCGACATCTTGTCAAATATGTGTAGAATGATCCTTTGAAAGGTAGTTGGTGCATTGCACAGACCGAACAGCATCCGATTGTATGGATATACATCGTCTTCAACCACAAACGTTGTCTTCAGTTTGTCCTCCTCGACAATGCTGATCTAGTTGTACCCCGAAAATCTATCCATAAAAGAATATATTTCATGACTGACCACTTCCTCTAAGATGGAGTCTGTGAATGGGACAGGGAAAGGATCTTTAATTGTCACTGCATTGAGGCATCTGAAATTAACACATCCTGATTTGTCCCCCTTCCTTCTTGAGTGATATTACGATCGTTGAAACCCGCTCACTCGTCTCCACCTTAAAGATTATTCTGGCCTCCAACATTTTTTCAATTTCTTCCTACACCTTAGCTGCATAATTCTTGTTCATACGATATGGCCTTTTCCTTACTGGACGTGCTCCTGGTATGAGTGGAATTCTATGGACGCACAGTTCTGGTGGTATCCCCTTTAGTTCTTTGTATGTCCAGGCAAACACATCTTTGTACTCTAGAAAGATTCTGAATGCTGCTGCCTTTAGTACTGGATTCCAGTCGTCCCCGACGAGAATTACCTTCGGGTTACTCTCCTCACTAAGATTAACTTTCTTTGTTACTGGCTCTTCATACATAACCTTCTCCTCAGGTTCAAACTGATGTGCCGGCGTGCTGTCTAATTCTGCATTCCCTTCCTTGTATTCCCCATATGCCGCTGGAAATGTGTGGGTCACTTCCCCTTGTCACTTGTCCATTCCTTCTTACCCTTTGTTTCATTGTCGCCAAGTGTTTCGTTCTTTGGCTGGAGATCACCTAGTGGTTCACTAGTCGTTCCTGAGCATTCACCAATTTCTTTTATTGAAATCATATTGCATTCCGGCTGAAAAAACTCATAATCTTCCATCTGCCAATGAAATAACCCACTGAAGGAATTTGTCTCGTCTTCTGAGCATTCATGTAGTTTTAGTACTCCTTCCTCATCAGGTTCCATCGGCCCCCTTTCTCCCTCTGACGACTCCCCTCCATCCGATCCAGAGTCTGATGCCAACTCTTCACTTACAGTTTGTGTCCTCAAATCAATGACGAACTTCTTACCCCTATTTTCTATGGACAGAGTGTTTTTCTTCTAGTTGTGGTTGGCCTTGGCAACTATTAGCCATCCTCGGCCGAGTAATGCATCGTATGATGCATTCTATGCTGTTATGACTACAAAATTTAACAAAAACTGTTGGGTACTGATTCTTACCTTTTGACCCATTAGTAGCACTCCCAGTGTCTTGATCCCATGCTGGTCAGCTCCACTAACTAGAATTTCTGCGGCCACAGAGTAGGCTTGCCGAGGCTCTTCCAGGTTTCTTCTGGTAGCACATTTACTCCGGATCCACCGTCAACTATCGTACTCGTCAAGTTTCTTCCAAGGATTTCCATATGCACTACAGCCGGTTTCTTCCCCATGTCAATTGCTAGCAACCTTGGGTCTAGCACTTGTTCACCTGTTGGGTCTTCTATTGCCTGGTCTTGGCCTTCATACGAGTTATCTTCCATTACCTTGGATATTGCCACCTTTAATTGAGGCAAGCTTTGGAGAAGATCCACCATTTTAATTGGTATGGTAGCTTGCAGTACTTGGCTTGCTATGTTCCTGTCCGATTCCGACCGTAGGGTTGTGGTTGCCTTCTTGTCTGAGTTTCTTCGTTCAGTTTCCATGGCAACTTCCACTTCCCTTCGTGCATCACGGAGTCTTTCATTTTCCATATGGGGATCTGGATAATGTGCCTTCTTTGCTTGTGCTTGGGTGACGGCAAAGACTTCGTCATCCCCTTCTTCAATGTGGATGAGATTTACCGTGCCTTTCTGTTTTGTGCAATTGTTGTCTTCGTGGTCGCTCGGTCCACACCACTTACATAGTCTCCCCCGGAGTTTTGACCATTCTGACATTATCTGGCGAAGTGGCCCCATTCATTACACTTCCTGCACTGTATCATAGGCCTTCCCTTGTTGTCGTACTGTATTGTGTTTCTGGGGCTACTGTTGTTACTCCTTTTGTTATTCCGATAACCTCCAGGGGATGCATTGGGATTATTCTGAGTTTTTGGGGGTGTAGTCGGTGGAGTTGACGACTCTCCTTGTGTGAAGAGCACATGAGTACTTCTTGCTTTTAGATTAAATGGGCATTCCTTGATTGAATGTCCCATCACTTGGCAGATATCACAGAATAGCTTCTTTGGATAGTTTGCTTTTGTGTCCCTTCCCCGTTGCAGTTAGTACACCATAGTTCTCAGCCCTCTTTGGTTGTTTATTTATCAGCCTTCAATTCTTTCATCATGCAAACCATATCTTTCCTTAGCGCCTGGATGGTCTTTGATTCTTTGTCACTGCTGTCATCATCCGTACTCTCGTCATCCTCGGTCCTTCTCTTACTTCGGGAAGATGTCTTATTCTTGCTTTCTATATCCATCGCCTGATTGTATGCTTCAGCGTACGATGACGGAGGTACGACTTTCATTTTCTTCCTTAATGACGGGAGTAGTCCTTCGATGAACCATCTCTTCTTCAGTCCGTCGACTGGCTGGGTTTCCAATTTTCCCAGCAATTCCTTGAGCCTCCTATTATATGCTCTCACATTCTCATTTTTTCCTTGTCTTTTGTTGTAGATTTCTGCTACAATTTCATTATCATCCCTCAGAAGTTTGAATTCATTCTGGAAGGCTTTCTTCAATTCATCCCATAAGGCCTTCTGTGCCACCTCTAAATCTGTGTACCAGTCGATGACTATGCTTCTCAACGTGGCTGTAAACGCTTTTACCCAGTAATCTTCATCTTCTTGTCCATTTGCTATCCATATGGTTTCACATGTCTTACAATGTCGCACAGGATCCTCTGACCCGTTCCCCATAAACTTTGGCAACTTTTGCCTCTCGCTTGCCAGTGGAGTCACCATCTTTCCCCGGGATGCCCTCTCTGTGTCTTCGACATGATTGGACTGGTTCTACCGTGACATTCTGGTGTCTTCCTTGCACTCTTGGCCACGTACAGTTCCTTCCCACGTCCGTTCTCAACGTCCTCTACACTTTGAGTCTCCTCCTCTAGTTCCCTCTAGTGCTCCCTCTGCGATCCACGACCTTTCGTCTGAAATGGACAATGCTACAATACGGCGTATGCTATCTTCAAGCTCTTCTGTCAATTTCTTTCCATTTTCTTTTTCTTTTTTGTTATTGGTGTTCTGAAGTTTTGTTCATCGACTCCCTGAATGTGAAACTCGCCAATGTCTTGATTTATTTCTTCATGTTGTTCATTCCCTTTTTCAATAATTTGTTTCAACCTTTTTCTACGTTCTTGTTCTCTTAATCTTTGCGATCTTCTCAATATTTCTTCAGGTGTTTCTTGCCCACTCGGTATTTTATTATTATCCTTATTAAGTTGTATGGGCATGAATCAATACTTCGTCTATTGTCAATTGTGTGGTGTGCGACGACAGCTTTCATCGCGCTCTTCTTCTTCTTGTTTCATATGTTCTTCATACCTACTGAGTATTTGTTGTCGACGTAATTCTCTATCTCTTTCTTCCTGAAGGTCTTGGAGTTTTTGGGGGTGTAGTCGGTGGAGTTGACGACTCTCTTTGTGTGAAGAGCACATGAGTACTTCTTGCTTTTAGATTAAATGGGCATTCCTTGATTGAATGTCCCATCACTTGGCAGATATCACAGAATAGCTTCTTTGGATAGTTTGCTTTTGTGTCCCTTCCCCGTTGCAGTTAGTACACCATAGTTCTCAGCCCTCTTTGGTTGTTTATTTATCAGCCTTCAATTCTTTCATCATGCAAACCATATCTTTCCTTAGCGCCTGGATGGTCTTTGATTCTCTGTCACTGCTGTCATCATCCGTACTCTCGTCATCCTCGGTCCTTCTCTTACTTCGGGAAGATGTCTTATTCTTGCTTTCTATATCCATCGCCTGATTGTATGCTTCAGCGTACGATGACGGAGGTACGACTTTCATTTTCTTCCTTAATGACGGGAGTAGTCCTTCGATGAACCATCTCTTCTTCAGTCCATCGACTCGCTGGGTTTCCAATTTTCCCAGCAATTCCTTGAGCCTCCTATTATATGCTCTCACATTCTCATTTTTTCCTTGTCTTTTGTTGTAGATTTCTGCTACAATTTCATTATCATCCCTCAGAAGTTTGAATTCATTCTGGAAGGCTTTCTTCAATTCATCCCATAAGGCCTTCTGTGCCGCCTCTAAATCTGTGTACCAGTCGATGACTATGCTTCTCAACGTGGCTGTAAACGATTTTACCCAGTAATCTTCTTCTTGTCCATTTGCTATCCATATGGTTTCACATGTCTTACAATGTCGCACAGGATCCTCTGACCCGTTCCCCATAAACTTTGGCAACTTTTGCCTCTCGCTTGCCAGTGGAGTCACCATCTTTCCCCGGGATGCCCTCTCTGTGTCTTCGACATGATTGGACTGGTTCTACCGTGACATTCTGGTGTCTTCCTTGCACTCTTGGCCACGTACAGTTCCTTCCCACGTCCGTTCTCAACGTCCTCTATACTTTGAGTCTCCTCCTCTAGTTCCCTCTGGTGCTCCCTCTGCGATCCACGACCTTTCGTCTAAAATGGACAATGCTACAATACGGCGTATGCTATCTTCAAGCTCTTCTGTCAATTTCTTTCCATTTTCTTTTTCTTTGTTTGTTATTGGTGTTCTGAAGTTTTGTTCATCGACTCCCTGAATGTGAAACTCGCCAATGTCTTGATTTATTTCTTCATGTTGTTCATTCCCTTTTTCAATAATTTGTTTCAACCTTTTTCTACGTTCTTGTTCTCTTAATCTTTGCGATCTTCTCAATATTTCTTCAGGTGTTTCTTGCCCACTCGGTATTTTATTATTATCCTTATTAAGTTGTATGGGCATGAATCAATACTTCGTCTATTGTCAATTGTGTGGTGTGCGACGACAGCTTTCATCGCGCTCTTCTTCTTCTTGTTTCATATGTTCTTCATACCTACTGAGTATTTGTTGTCGACGTAATTCTCTATCTCTTTCTTCCTGAAGGTCTTGGAGTTTTTGGGGGTGTAGTCGGTGGAGTTGACGACTCTCCTTGTGTGAAGAGCACATGAGTACTTCTTGCTTTTAGATTAAATGGGCATTCCTTGATTGAATGTCCCATCACTTGGCAGATATCACAGAATAGCTTCTTTGGATAGTTTGCTTTTGTGTCCTTCCCCGTTGCAGTTAGTACACCATAGTTCTCAGCCCTCTTTGGTTGTTTATTTATCAACCTTCAATTCTTTCATCATGCAAACCATATCTTTCCTTAGCGCCTGGATGGTCTTTGATTCTCTGTCACTGCTGTCATCATTCGTACTCTCGTCATCCTCGGTCCTTCTTTTACTTCGGGAAGATGTCTTATTCTTGCTTTCTATATCCATCGCCTGATTGTATGCTTCAGCGTACGATGACGGAGGTACGACTTTCATTTTCTTCCTTAATGACGGGAGTAGTCCTTCGATGAACCATCTCTTCTTCAGTCCGTCGACTCGCTGGGTTTCCAATTTTCCCAGCAATTCCTTGAGCCTCCTATTATATGCTCTCACATTCTCATTTTTTCCTTGTCTTTTGTTGTAGATTTCTGCTACAATTTCATTATCATCCCTCAGAAGTTTGAATTCATTCTGGAAGGCTTTCTTCAATTCATCCCATAAGGCCTTCTGTGCCGCCTCTAAATCTGTGTACCAATCGATGACTATGCTTCTCAACGTGGCTGTAAACGCTTTTACCCAGTAATCTTCATCTTCTTGTCCATTTGCTATCCATATGGTTTCACATGTCTTACAATGTCGCACAGGATCCTCTGACCCGTTCCCCATAAACTTTGGCAACTTTTGCCTCTCGCTTGCCAGTGGAGTCACCATCTTTCCCCGAGATGCCCTCTCTGTGTCTTCGACATGATTGGACTGGTTCTACCGTGACATTCTGGTGTCTTCCTTGCACTCTTGGCCACGTACAATTCCTTCCCACGTCCGTTCTCAACGTCCTCTACACTTTGAGTCTCCTCCTCTAGTTCCCTCTGGTGCTCCCTCTGCGATCCACGACCTTTCGTCTGAAATGGACAATGCTACATTACGGCGTATGCTATCTTCAAGCTCTTCTGTCAATTTCTTTCCATTTTCTTTTTCTTTGTTTGTTATTGGTGTTCTGAAGTTTTGTTCATCGACTCCCTGACTGTGAAACTCGCCAATGTCTTGATTTATTTCATGTTGTTCATTCCCTTTTTCAATAATTTGTTTCAACCTTTTTCTACGTTCTTGTTCTCTTAATCTTTGCGATCTTCTCAATATTTCTTCAGGGGTTTCTTGCCCACTCGGTATTTTATTATTATCCTTATTAAGTTGTATGGGCATGAATCAATACTTCGTCTATTGTCAATTGTGTGGTGTGCGACGACAGCTTTCATCGCGCTCTTCTTCTTCTTGTTTCATATGTTCTTCATACCTACTGAGTATTTGTTGTCGACGTAATTCTCTATCTCTTTCTTCCTGAAGGTCTTGGAGTTTTTGGGGGTGTAGTCGGTGGAGTTGACGACTCTCCTTGTGTGAAGAGCACATGAGTACTTCTTGCTTTTAGATTAAATGGGCATTCCTTGATTGAATGTCCCATCACTTGGCAGATATCACAGAATAGCTTCTTTGGATAGTTTGCTTTTGTGTCCTTCCCCGTTGCAGTTAGTACACCATAGTTCTCAGCCCTCTTTGGTTGTTTATTTATCAACCTTCAATTCTTTCATCATGCAAACCATATCTTTCCTTAGCGCCTGGATGGTCTTTGATTCTCTGTCACTGCTGTCATCATCCGTACTCTTGTCATCCTCGGTCCTTCTTTTACTTCGGGAAGATGTCTTATTCTTGCTTTCTATATCCATCGCCTGATTGTATGCTTCAGCATACGATGACGGAGGTACGACTTTCATTTTCTTCCTTAATGACGGGAGTAGTCCTTCGATGAACCATCTCTTCTTCAGTCCGTCGACTCGCTGGGTTTCCAATTTTCCCAGCAATTCCTTGAGCCTCCTATTATATGCTCTCACATTCTCATTTTTTCCTTGTCTTTTGTTGTAGATTTCTGCTACAATTTCATTATCATCCCTCAGAAGTTTGAATTCATTCTGGAAGGCTTTCTTCAATTCATCCCATAAGGCCTTCTGTGCCGCCTCTAAATCTGTGTACCAGTCGATGACTATGCTTCTCAACGTGGCTGTAAACGCTTTTACCCAGTAATCTTCATCTTCTTGTCCATTTGCTATCCATATGGTTTCACATGTCTTACAATGTCGCACAGGATCCTGTGACCCGTTCCCCATAAACTTTGGCAACTTTTGCCTCTCGCTTGCCAGTGGAGTCACCATCTTTCCCTGGGATGACCTCTCTGTGTCTTCGACATGATTGGACTGGTTCTACCGTGACATTCTGGTGTCTTCCTTGCACTCTTGGCCACATACAGTTCCTTCCCACGTCCGTTCTCAACGTCCTCTACACTTTGAGTCTCCTCCTCTAGTTCCCTCTGGTGCTCCCTCTGTGATCCACGACCTTTCGTCTGAAATAGACAATGCTACAATACAGCGTATGCTATCTTCAAGCTCTTCTGTCAATTTCTTTCCATTTTCTTTTTCTTTGTTTGTTATTGGTGTTCTGAAGTTTTGTTCATCGACTCCCTGACTGTGAAACTCGCCAATGTCTTGATTTATTTCTTCATGTTGTTCATTCCCATTTTCAATAATTTGTTTCAACCTTTTTCTACGTTCTTGTTCTCTTAATCTTTGCGATCTTCTCAATATTTCTTCAGGTGTTTCTTGCCCACTCGGTATTTTATTATTATCCTTATTAAGTTGTATGGGCATGAATCAATACTTCGTCTATTGTCAATTGTGTGGTGTGCGACGACAGCTTTCATCGCGCTCTTCTTCTTCTTGTTTCATATGTTCTTCATACCTACTGAGTATTTGTTGTCGACGTAATTCTCTCTCTTTCTTCCTGAAGGTCTTGGAGGATTATTAAATTTCTTGCCAAAATTCGCGGGATTGAATTGAGAAGATTATCTACCTCGTTATTGACTCGTAAGTTTTCTCCAATGATGTCCTCCGGAATATCCCTGCGGATGGAATCATTTCTTACGTGTTGTCCGAATGACAACAGCCACAAGAATATGAGGTCTTGGGTTAAATTATCTTCCCGATCGTTCCTTCCTTGTTCATTGTCTTTCTCTTTCACTTCCTGCTCATTCCTCTTGAATTTCTTCTTCTATTCTTTCCACTTCTATTTTCTAATTCCTCGTCGGTGTGAATTGGTTGCCCCATTATATTTCCATCACCATTGTCTCCTTCCTACTTCGCAAGCTATTTAATTCCTCTGACGGTTTGACTCATCAAGCCTTACTTGTCATCCGCTATTCGTCACCTTACCCGACTTCGTATCGGCTACAGCGCCAAATTGTTTACTGTCGAATGATTATACTAGTTTCATACAGAGTAAACAAGAAAGATATTTGCACTATCACATTGTGCTAGAATGAATTACATTGTACGAGAATGAAAAAAATAGAATTGATACTCAGAACTTCAACTTCATATATTAATTCAGAACAAGTACAATAACAATCCCAAAAACTCCATGTCCATACAATGGACTGACAAGTACAAATAAAGTTTGTGGGTGGTTGCCAACCGTTGCCAACCAACGTACCGATCGAAAGTAACTACTCACCGATACAAACTAACAAACATAAACATACTTCCCGATACAACTAATCAAAACATATTTTGCCGAAAGATACTAAAACTAACAAATATAAAGTACACCTAACAAACGCATCTCTAGGCGATTATCAAAATCAAAGAGGCAAAGGTCGAAGTCAAATACAGTACAACTCAAAAGGACATGATCATACAGTGTCGACAATGTAACAAATGGGGACACTTTGCGAGAGATTGCCAGAAAAAGGACAAAATGCAATTATTGTGCAAATGGTGTGGCCCAGGCGATCATGAAGATAATGACTGCCTGAAACAAAAAGGTAGCATCAATCTAATCAACATAGAAGGAGAAGAAGTCTTCACCGTCACTCATACGCAAGCAAAGAAACCAATCTGTGTATGAGGAAAAATCGAGAGGTCGAATGATAAAATCAAAGCAATGATAATAACAACTCAATTACCCATAACATAAAAAAATCGATCTAAGTAAAAAGCCAATATCAATGAATAAATCAAATAAAACAAGAAAGCCTTCACCTAGATTGTATTGTTCTCTTTGTAGATATGTAGATTGCTCAATAATGTTGTGAAACCATGTTTGCAACAAGCGGATGTAGGTTGTATGTGTGCTCAAAGTGCTCAAAAGATCGTAAGGTGCTCAACGATGCGATGAATGCTCAATGCGCTACAAAGGATGCCTGAAAATAAATGATCAAAGAGGATTTGTGAAGGAGATGAGGGGGGTTTATATAGGTTTCAAACATAATCGATCAATGGATGAAATAAATCCAAAGAATGAATGGTTGAGATAAATCAAATAACTTATGCTGAATGTGCACACGACATGTGTCACTCCAAAAAGGTATTTTTATTAAGATAATTGCTTTTTTGATAAAGATAGATTTTGGTTTCATAAATCAAATGAGAATGTTTTTTCTTCTAATTCAAGAGTTGATGAAAATAAGATAAATTAAAGCCAAGTAACTTGTAATTTGCTTTTTGAAGTTCTAAAAATAAGACTAATTGTGCACATGAGTTAACATGATATTTTTAGAGGAATTGGAAGATAATTGAAGTTAAATAAATAAATTTATTTAATTGTTTGTGCATGATTTTGAAGAATAGATAAGATATGAAGATTTAAATAAATTAAACAAATAAAATGATTTAATTTATTTTGCATGATGAAGGATAAATAAAATATGTGATTATATTTTATTTTTAGAAGATTTATTTTTAGAGGAAAAAGCAAATTAAATAAATAAATTTATTTAATTGTTTGTGCAAGATTTTTTTTTAAATTGTGCCTGGTAAACTTTTTTTCACGTGACTGATGACGCTGGCACGACACGCCCTCCGATACCACGGGGACTGGAGGAGACTAGACCTCATGACCATTTTACCGCAACGAAATTACTTAACCAATCAAGCCAGGGCCCCCGCCCTCAAGATTAGAGGACATAGAAGATTATAAATAAAATACTTGATTTTATTTATTTTTAGAGGATTGAGATAATTTAAATAAATTTGCACGATTTATTTAAATTTAGAGGAACAATTGATTTAATTAAATAATGAAAATTATTTAATTGTAGATAAAAGGATTTGTGATGAATTAATTAAATAATTGGATTTATTTAATTAATGTGGACTTGAAATTTGAAAAAGGATAATGATTTAATTAAATAATAAAAATTATTTAATTTTAGAAAAATATAGAGGAATTTAATGAAATTAATTAAATAAAGAAGATTATTCAATTAATGTTGAAATGCAGGTGATTAGATAGAAATGCAAGTGATTTGATGACTTGGTCATTTTTAGGTGTCTACACAATCTACCTTGACCCTCGACGGAGAAAGAGAGGCTTCAAGAAGTGAGAGTGGAGGACGAACAAACAATGGCAAAAGAACGAAGAAACTCCAACATAAAATCTAGTGCATCCAATAGACTAAGTTTGGACAAAACATTGCCATCCAAGTGCTGCAAACTACCATACCTATAAAAATGGTCGATCAGTTACAAAGCATGCCACAATTGAGGGTGGCGATATCTAATGTGTTGAACCAAGCGATATCTAATGTTGTTGGCAATTAATGTGGGGAAGAAGCCAGTCATCGTCCATATGGAGATTCTCGGGAGAACTCTAAGCAATACAATCGTCAATGGAGGCTTGGGAGTCAATGTACTACCTAAAGATACATGGAGAAATCTGGGGAAACCAACCCTATGGTCACTGAGCTTCCAGTTGGTAGGAGCCGACCAACTTGGAATTAAGGCTCTAGGAGTATTGATGGGACAAAAGGTGAAATTTGGCACTCAACACTTCTTGTTAAATTTTGTTGTCATCACCGTACACAAAATGTTGTATGATGCACTTCTTACACGAGGTGTGATGTCCCAAATTTGGGATGCCAAGTGTTTCAACCAAATTTCTGATTTCTGCCCTAGAATTTTGTGCCTTAGGGTTCTGCCCTAACCCTACTGCTATTCAATTTCAGATCTGAAACAAGGAGTAATTCTACCATAGTGAATGCTCAAACAATCATAAGATTCATCACAAGTATTTGTCCCAATGTAAGCTTTAATTGTAACATGTCCTAGTAAGTGATCACCATAATATAACATGAACATAATAGAATATGACTGCTGAAAATGAACATGTATCAGGTCCGCTCTGAATACGTCTGCTGAAATATGGAAGGCCAAAAAATAATAACATCCAATAGGGCGAATTAGCCCAGCAATATAGATACTTGTCCAAAGATTAATTACATACCAAATACCAAGATATAAGTCAATGACTATGGTGGAATCCTCAAACCCTAGGCACAGCAATGAGATAAGTGTAGGTCTGCCCTAAGGCTGTTCGCTAGCCCTCCAAGATGGTCGCTCTAGGGCTGATGGTGTTCTCTCACAAGATTGCCCTCAATGAATGCTTAATTCCTCCTCCATGATGTGCACCATGATCCTAGGAGATTCGCCCATGGTGAATGCTCTTATAGCTGATATCAATGAAGCCCAAAGTATGCTCTCCAAGCTGATATGAATTAAATCTGCTCTAGAAATCATTGAAGCTCATGTAGACTCCCGTGATGGAATCTTCCTAGTGTTAGGTGAATGGGATCATCTCCATTCCTTGTCAAGGGGTCATCTCCTCGACACTTGAACTAAGAATCGAAATTCTCAGCCAATAAGATAGGAAGGTTTACCAAGAAGATTCCACGGTTGATGATTGAAATGCTTCAATGCCATTTGTATTTATGCACTTTTCCAATTTTCCCTCTATGCTGGCCGACTGGCTATTTCCCTTATTACTTTATTGTTGTCCCTTAAAGGGAGCTGACCTAGGCATTATATCCTAGGGCTGACCGTGCTCCTTTCTCCAAGGCGCCAAGACAATATTAATGTTATTTCCTCCTTTACCAAAGATAAGGTAAGGTTATTGTCCAACATAAAGAGGATCTCCATAATGACATCTCAATGACAAGATTGTGCAAAGCTCAAAAAGGCTAAATGATGGAAATGTTGTATCAAGACCAAGCCAAAGTCACAAGATCATTCCCTTACCATCTTGTTAGCCTATGGGAATGGATGATAGGCTAACCCAGAACTCCATGATGGCTCACTCCGGAAATGGGGACATGGCAGTCCTCCCTTCCCAGGATTGCTTGTCCTCAAGCAATTGAAGATAGGGATGCTCAAACAATCCCTGGATCCCAAATCAATCCAGGCTCCTCTGTCATGCTCAAACATATTACTTCAAGGCTGCTGGTGTAGAAGATCCTGGGACCGCTTCCGATGTCGCATAGTGATGCAAACACAAGTGAATCCATCCCCTTCACCTCGCTGTCATAAATCAGAACAGCAGTATGCAAACTGAAAATGTCATTCCAAATGACATGCAAAGTACTATCCTCAATGAGTGAAGATAGGAAATCATCATTAGACCGATCAACAATAAGAACATATTGATTCCCATGGATGACCAAAGAATCATCATAAACGGAAACCCTTATGACTCCCTCTTCAAGTGAAACCATGACGTAAGTGGCTGATCCACTAGGTGAAGCTTCCAAGGTCTCACCAAATTGCCAAGTGTCCATGCACCATGAAGTGTAGCAGCCATCTCTTATCAATGTGAAGAATAGAGTCTTGTGAACTAGGGCTGGAATGACACCACTTAGCTGGTACATAAGTATTAGCAACTTCAAAGCAACCATAATATCTTCATACCTTGTGACATGACCCAGCTGTACCTCCCTAACATGTCTTGCCCAACTCTCCATGGTATGCATCACAAATCTTCAGAATAAGGCAGCTATGTATTCTATCCAAGAGGCATCAACATAAGGTAGACCACTCACATTTGAATATCCTACATGCTCAGCCATCATCCAAGACTTATCTTCAACACAGAAGCCAATGGTAGAAGGTGTCTTCTTCATCTTATGCTCGTATGTAAGGGCTGCCAATAGGAGTTTATGCAAAAGCCAAAGACTGCTGCTCCAAATCAGAAAATCAGAATCTCTATCCTATCGTCTCATAGTATCTTCATTCTCCTTGAACCTTTCCATTATCACTGTTGCATCTTCACCACTCAAAGCTGATTCGATACAGCACTCTCCATGGAAAGCATGAGCATCAAGGCGGAACCTTATGACTGATATGAAATGATGAAGTGAACTGCTGTTGTAACTCAGGAAATTAGAACTGTCCATGTGCTTTTGGAATGCAAGCTCTCCATCTAGTACTGATCCAACCTGCTTTTCTTCACGGATAGTGCATGCTTCACGGCTGATCCACATGGCTGGTATAACATAGTGAAATGAAGATGAGGGGCTGCTGTTATACTTCAAAAAATCAGACCATACCTCGTGCCCTTGAGCGATGCCTTCGCAGACCTGTATCTCTTCTTTCTCCTCAATTTGGTGATCATCAACTAGGGCAGGATCCAGGCATGTCTCCAATGAAAACTCAGGTGTATCATGTATCTCAAACTCTGTCTGAGGACTGCAATCCATCTCTCCATGTTTCCCTTCCATTACATTCCATCAAGTTGCTCCATGCATGTGGCTACTATAGAAGACTGAATTCCTGATGTGTATGGGGGTGCATTCATCATGTCTTCTTCCCTTATCAAGGCACGAACATATTCCTCACATAATTTGAAGAGATGATCATCATCCATACGGAGCTGCAAGTAGTCATCCTCTGTCATAGCCACAGTCTCTTGAAACCTTTGGAATTGTGTGAGGTAGAGGCCTTCTTTCCCGGGTTCATCCTTTCCTTCGGTCTTCATTGTCTCATCCACATGATGTGGTCTAATCATAGCTTGATTATACCTCCATGAATCAGCTTCTTCATGATGCCCAAGTGTGAAGTCTCCACGACACTCTCTCAAGGGATCTCCATCAGAATAGTGGGTGGAGTCTTCGATCTCATGATCCTCCTCAATCGTGGATGAAGTTGTGTGCACCTCTATGATCTCTTTATCTTGCCATACCGAATCAAACTTATCCAACACGCTTTGATCACTTCCCGCCTTATGAACAAGATCCATCTCAAGATACCTACACCATCATTTGATTCCATGCCAATATGATGCAAAGGTAATGAAATAGTATTATCCAATGAACCCATACCTTGATGAATGTGATCATGGTGAAGCCGTATGTGATCCTCCGATGTGGTATATGAAGCTCTTCCACACAAACCCTTATCTTCTATGGCGACATCTTCTTTCTCTTCAACATGTACATCCTCTTCATCAGTCTTGAAATCATCATGAAGTGTTATGAGCCTTTCGCCTTTTGCTGGCCCAAAAGTCTGATTTTCTTCCACTGTTTCATGGCTGCTCTGAAATTCTTCATTTCTTGACATCTCATCAAACTCATCCATTTGTTCAATTTTTATGCTACTTGCATATTCTTCTCTAGTCCTGATGTAGTATCTGTCAAATGAGTCTTTGGCTCTAACATCTTCAGGTTCTCCTTCATATTTGCCAAAACATATGATGATTTCTTCATCCACAGGTATAATTTTTCCCGACAGTTCTAAATATTTTTGAAATGATAGAAAATGTTTATTATGCCTTTGATATTCTTCATACCATTTTGCTATTGTCCTTGCATCATGAAGATTTTCCTGTAACCGCATTTGCTCCATATCTATTTTCCTCTCAGGCTGGCAGGATGATGGCTCATTACCCATGGATGATAGCTCTTATTAATGGCCCTCAGGCTGGCAGGATCAAGGCTCTGATACCACTGTGATGTCCCAAATTCGGGATGCCAAGTGTTTCAACCAAATTTCTGATTTCTTCCCTAGAATTATGTGCCTTAGGGTTCTACCCTAACCCTACTGCTATACAATTTCAGATCTGAAACAAGGACTAATTCTACCACAGCGAATGCTCAAACAATCATAAGATTCATCACAAGTATTTGTCCCAATGTAAGCTTGAATTGTAACATGTCCTAGTAAGTGATCACCATAATATAACATGAACATAATAGAATATGACTGCTGAAAATGAACATGTATCAGGTCTGCTCTGAATATAACGTCTGCTGAAATATGGAAGGCCAAAAAAAAATAACATCCAATAGGGTGAATTAGCCCAGCAATATAGATACTTGTCCAAAGATTAATTACATACCAAATACCAAGATATAAGTCAATGACTATGGTGGAATCCTCAAACCCTAGGCGCAACAATGAGATAAGTGCAGGTCTGCCCTAAGGCTGTTCGCTAGCCCTCCAAGATGGTCGCTCTAGGGCTGATGGTGTTCTCTCACAAGATCGCCCTCAATGAATGCTTAATTCCTCCTCCATGATGTGCGCCATGATCCTAGGAGGTTCACCCATGGTGAATGCTCTTATAGCTGATATCAATGAAGCCCAAAGTATGCTCTCCAAGCTGATATGAATTAAATCTGCTCTAGAAATCATTGAAGCTCATGTAGACTCCCGTGATGGAATCTTCCCAATGTTAGGTGAATGGGGTCATCTCCATTCCTTGTCAAGGGGTCATCTACTCGACACTTGAACTAAGAATCGGAATTCTCAGCCAATAAGATACGAAGGTTTACCAAGAACATTCCACGGTTGATGATTGAAATGCCTCAATGCCATTTGTATTTATACACAATTTTCCCTCTATGCTGGCCGACCTAGCTATTTCCCTTATTACTTTATTGTTGTCCCTTAAAGGGAGCCGACCTAGGCATTATGTCCTAGGGCCGACCATGCTCCTTTCTCCAAGGCACCAAGACAATATTATGTTATTTCCTCCTTTGCCAAAGATAAGGTAAGGTTATTGTCCAACATAAAGAGGATCTCCATAATGACATCTCAATGACAAGATTGTACAAAGCTCAAAAAGGCTAAATGATGGAAATGTTGTATCAAGACCAAGCCAAAGTCACAAGATCATTCCCTTACCATCCTGTTAGCCTACGGGAATGGATGATAGGCTAACCAAGAACTCCATCATGGCTCACTCCAGAAATGGGGACATGACAGTCCTCCCTCCCCGGGATTGCTTGTCATCAAGCAATCGAAGATAGGGATGCTCAAACAATCCCTGGATCCCAAATCAATCCAGTCTCCTCTATCATGCTCAAACATATTACTTCAAGGCTGCTGGTGTAGAAGATCCTGGGACCGCTTCCGATGTCGCATAGTGATGCAAACACAAGTGAATCCATCCCCTTCACCTCGCTAACATAAATCAGAACAGCAGTATGCAAACTGAAAATGTCGTTCCAAATGACATGCAAAGTACTATCCTCAATGCGTGAAGATAGGAAATCATCATTAGACCGATCAACAATAAGAACATATTGATTCCCATGGATGAACAAAGAATCATCATAAATGAAAACCCTTATGACTCCCTCTTCAAGTGAAACCATGACGTAAGTGGCTGATCCACTAGGTGAAGCTTCCAAGGTCTCACCAAATTGCCAAGTGTCCATGCCCCATGAAGTATAGTAGCCATCTCTTATCAATGTGAAGAATATAGTCTTATGAACTAGGGTTGTAATGACACCACTTAGCTGGTACATATGTATTAGCAACTTCAAAGCAACCATAATATCTTCATACCTTGTGACATGACCCAGCTGTACCTCCCTAACATGTCTCGCCCAAGTCTCCATGGTATGCATCACAAATCTTCGGAATAAGGCAGCTATGTGTTCTATCCAAGAGCCATCAACATAAGGTAGACCACTCAAATTTGAATATCCTATCAACTTAAATTCATTTGGCATGTCATCACTTCCTGTCGAGTCTTGTTGCTTGCTGGGTATACATCCTTATCCCATCTCATCGAGTCATCCTGGCGTATATCCCATCTTGTCGAGTATCCATCCTGGCGTGTTCTCTCTCATGTTGGGTATTAATCCCTTCCTATCGAGAATATATATTGGCGTGTCTTGCTTCGTATACACACAACCAGTCAAGTCCAAGTTGCCTAACGAGATTCAATTCTATGTCGAGTCTCTTACAATTATATCTGTCGAACTTTTTATTCTTTTCAAGTTTTCTTGTCGAGACTGGCCACCTGTCGAGTTCCATTTCCTTGTCGAGTCTTCTTTGACAGATGCCTCCATTGTTGAGTACCCTTTGGTGCGTGCATACATTATCGAGTATCTTTTGGCGTGTATATCATTTGTCGAGTATCCTTGGGCATGTAAATCATCTGTTGAGCCATATCCCTTGGTGCATACCTCCCTTGTCGAGTATCCTCCCTGGGCACATATCACTTGGCAAGTTGCTTTGGCATGTCAAGGGTGTGACTGGCAAATCCTACTGCTGCTTGTCGGACAAGTCTATGACCAATTATAGCACAATCACTAGGCTTGGCGAGTTTCTTTGGCATGACGAACTCACTTTGGGTGTGACCAAGGAATTCACCTGCTTATCTGGTGAAGCCATTGTTCCTGGCGAATTCATTATTTCTGGCAAGTCCATTGTTTCGGGTGCAATCACTTGGCATGAAGGAAGACTCAAATGAGAGCATCAGATATTGGTGATCACTGTATGACCTAGTCTGGCCATACGACCCCCCATCCTCACTTAGGCGATTAAAAAGCTCCAGTCAACCATACTCAATTGACCCCCTCTCTCGTACGAGCCCCTCATCGTGTGATTCAAACACTTCCATTGTATAGTTGACCCCCAATCTCCATTTCCAACCGTACGATTTCAACTCTCAATCTGCAATCTTTACCTTATGAGTCAAGTCGTACAACATCCTCTTGCGGAACTTCCAATTGCTAATCGCACATGCTAATTGCCAACCGTATGATTACCTTATCAACCTGCAATTCCTATCAATAGTATGACTTCTTTCTAACTACTTGCCCCAGTACATACTCTGCTTCCATACACCAATTACAATTGTCTATCGTACGAGTATAGACTTTATGTCAGTCGTACAGTCTACCTTTCTGCCAGTTATACAAGTTTCGGGTCTACTTTTTCTACAATTAGCAGAATGGTCTGGGAGAGGAAAAATGGTGTGCACCATGAAGATTTGCACTGCCCCTAGACCCCCACTAGGGGTGCTTCTCCTCAACCCCGTTGGAGGCGCTACTCCCAAACCCCCGTGAGGGGTGCTACCCCTCAACCCCAATGGGGGCATTTCCCCCAGACCCCCATCAAATGAGGTAAAAACAAAAAATCATTCTTGTCGATTGGTGAATTAAATGGATGTACATTCATCGCATATGGGGACACTAAACAATCATGTCATGATCATAATGCTTCTAAGATGCTTGCAATACTATCTCGGTTCAGTGCTCAATTACGTACAACATTCTCAGCCTTCAGTGTCCAATCAAATTGGGTCCTTTGGTTGGTTGTTCTTCACCATTCAGGATGTGTTGGTTCTGCTTCTACTTGTACTTTTAGGTTTTCCTCCAAGTTCTTCAACATTGTCATCAGTTTGGCACTACCTAATGTCACTTGATACTTCATGGTTTTCCCATCGTCTGGAAGATGACTTTCTTTTGGAGGGGATGATGTAGTCCATGTAAAATGCCAATAATTATATTTGATAATTTGGGTTATCCAACTATGTATTAATTGTTTGTCGGCTCTCGGGTGGTTGTAAGAGTCAGTTTGTCCGAGTGAATTAGTTGACAGTTGTGTTCCTCTTGGTAATCATCGGGTCTTTTAAATAGTCATTGTATTGTCAAGGAAGGGGTGTGATCTAGTCAGATCGACTTTGATCCTTGGCTAACCATCTCTAGTCTACTTCTGCAATACTTTCATGTGCTAATAAAGATATACTTTTACTCCTCTGTCTGGTATGCATTATAAGATTTGTTCATTATTGCAAGTACTTAGTATTCATTTATCAGATAGGCAAGTAAACAATAGAAGTTATTTAAAAAATTTATCCTCAACATTGAACGTTTTACCTTACTGGTGTCTCTGTGGAGTACATTCAAATTCAAAATAATAATGAAGTTCCTTAGAGTTGAGGGTGACAAGAATCTGCATTCTTTTCTAGGATCAATTACTACACAATTTTATGATATTATATGCAAATACTCACTAGTCAATATTTTTTCTAATTTGAGTTTCTTTTTTATGATCAATAATGCAAAAGATCTTTCTAAACCTAATTTATAGAAACATGTCCCCACCTTCCAACCTGGTGTCCCTGTTCCCATCCCCCCCTGTTCCCATCCCCAGAACATAGGGATGGCAGGGGTTGTTCCTTGGCCATTCCCTATCCTCAAGGATTTCAAGGGCATGTCACCAAAATGCCTCCTGACATGACTCAACAACCTGAGGGCATCTGGTCATCCCCAAGATGATTGGGGATGTGTGTGATGTCCCTCAACTGTTCCAGGGATGTCTAGACATCTCCCTTTTCTAATTTTAAAAAAGTCACATTTTATTTAAAAAACAAAAAAGGGGGGGCCTCCCACACCCTTTATGAAACCCTAAACCATCCCTATATGTAACCCACTCAATCAATTTTGCACTTGTCGCTGTGAATAGGAAGGAAAGATCAAGCGTTGCCAGCATTTGTCATTGGCTGCAGTTCTTAGTGCCTTAATACTTCAAGATCGGTAGACTCCAACCACACATTGAGATGTTTATCCTGAAGATGCTAGAGATATTAATGAGGTGCAATAGGGTTTGATTAAGGTCTCATTGGATGAGTCACAATTTGATATAGTGAGTGACTCAGAATCAGAGGTCGGTTTTTATATTGATAGCCCAAATGAGGCGTAGCTAGAGGTCTAGTTGTTGACATCTATAAGCTTTTTAATCTATAATCTTACTGCTATGTCTGTTGTTGGGCATTTTGTCATTTTGTAGCCTTGGGGACTTTTGTGGTAACGAAAACAATCAAATTTTATTTTTTTATTGCTGCTATACTTGAATCAATGAACATTGAACGTTGAATTTTGAATTTAATGCATTATATGAATGTCTAAACTTAAATCTTGATCTTATGTATAAACAAATTTGCAAATATTTGAATTTCCCTATATGTAGATAAAAATATATACACATCCATCCCCCAAATATGGCCTCTGGATTGACATTCCCGAGACACATCCCACCATCCCTGTCCTGAGAACACTGTGGAACTAAGTTCTGATCCATTCTTGCCAGCCAACTGATTACAGCAATGCCTTTTAATTCTTGAGCTATTGGTTGTTTACTATTATACTTTTCCTTGTCTAGAATTCTTCTAAATGATGCATTATTCTACTGAAGGTCACATGTTTAATCAGATTCTCAATTTATTTAACCAGAATAGTTTTTGTAGGTTTTGGATAGTAGGTTATAATGGAACCACTTTCATTTGCATCAAGGTGTCTAACTTAGCATTTTGCAATTAGTTTCCATTATCCTGAAATTTATCCCTATCAAGATACCATGTGGTTCTAGAATGAGTATTCTGTGCAGAAATTATGATGTTTTTCCAGTCTCCTAATTAATCCTTTAAAGTTAAAACATGTAATTGCAAAGCCCTGATAAGGATAATATGTCTAATGAAAGAACCTGCAAAAGAAAGGTTTTTTGTGTACAATTTCACAACTGATATTACAGCCAAAGGTTTTTAGTGTACAAAGTCACAGCTGATATTACAGCTATGACCTTTTCAACATCTTTTAGGTATCCCTCATGAAGGGAACATGGCCTAAAATGCTAGAACCGGATCCACCACAGCCTCATTTGCCTTGTCAAGTGTAATGTCCCCTTTTAAAAATTAAACCAAGATAAACCCAAGCGCCCAATTAAGAGAGTCATAAGGTGACAAAAAGGAGCGCTCAAGTAATATTATAAAACTATAATAAAATACAATTAAAATATTAAATAAGGTCTCTTACATTAAAGTTTGTTTTTAAATAATAATTTCTCTCAAGGGTATGAAGGAACATGAAGAGTTATGTCTATTCAAGGAAAAAGGTATTTAAGAGAGACCAAGCAAGGATAAGGAATAAATCAATGAATTGTGAATATATTTTATATCTAATTTTCACTTCTTGTGGAGCAGGGACTGTGGTTCAAGCAACCTGAGGACAAAACCCCTCTAGGTTAGAAATTAGAGGACGACAACTCCCTAATTTCCATTGCTGAGTTAGTGGACGAAAACCCTTGATTCAGGCAGATTTGGAGACAATTCAAAGGCATTTTAGTGAAGATAGATCATTGCAGATTTGGGATAATTAACAGCAGATACAAAGGATAAGTTCCATCTTTCCTGAAATATATTATAAATATTATATCTGAATTAGCATAAACTGTTAAAACTGCAATTTCTGAAGTTGGTATCATATTTATAATTAGTTGTGCTGCTATAATTGTGAGTTAAATTTTATTATACTTAAAGAAAAATATAAAAATTCAAACAGGACATTACATCAAGGTAATCCAAGCATAATCTTACAATGCCAAAATACCAATGGACTCTATCCCCAAGGTGAATTATAAGATACAAGGAAGGCTCGTTTACATAGAGATCAAATTAGTACATGCAATTAGCAAACCAAACACTCATGGGTTTTTTCCTTCGTTGAGTGCTATCATGGACTGTTATCAAATCATGGGTGCATGAAAGATTGAAGATTTGCACATGGACAATTAACCCACCTTGTAATCTTAAGTATTTCTTCTTGTTTCAAATTGCAATTGGAAAAGGACACTATTGGTACCCAAGTTTTCAGCCTCTTATTTGCACCATCTTGTCAAAATTCTCAGAATTTTCCTAAGGGGTCTCTGTGCCTTTACCCTGATGCATGTTGTTGAACCCTTGATTTTTGCTAAGTCGAAAACCCTGAAACCTTGAAAATTTGGCTAAATCTGAAATCTGATGGATCCTCCAAATTCTAGATTCTGCAGTTGAACTCCTATGGATAGAAAACCCCTCTCAAACATCCTGATAATATATTTTAAAATAACTTAAAGTAAGATAAATATAAACTTATACTTAAATGTTATTTTAAAATATACTATCCTGTAGGGATTTCGAGACCCACAGAGACTTTTGGACTTGGTTCTTGCGAAACTTCGGGACCCGTCAGGACTTTTGAACTTTTTCCAAAAGTTCCAAAATCCCTCTGCGCCCTTGCAACCCCGCGTCCCGCCAGAAAGTTCAAAATCTTTCCAGACCCCCTAATTTTTCAAGACGAATTTGGAGGTGCAAAAAATTGAATTTTCAAATATGTTTTTTAGGAAACGGCTAAGTATTTTGGTTCTGGAGGGATTTCCACACCCACTGGGACTTTTGGACTTTTTCCAAAAGTCCAATAGTTCCAAGTTCTCCCACCGACCCGACACTTGCCGAAGGTCTAGAAAAGCCTAAAAATGCACAGAAACACGCCGACAACTTCCAAGATTGCCATTAATGCGAAATGGGTAGTTGAAATTTATGTTTTTATTGCAGTTGGTGGACTTGTTGGGGTTTTCCCTCCCATTCCAACATCAAATCCGAGATGCTAAGGATATAAAGGCAAGATTGAAACTCATTTGAAAGAGAGGTGGGTTTTCTGTGTGTGGTCTCCAGAAGACAGCTATAGGTGCAGAAAGTTGCAGGGCAGCCATTGAAACACCAGTTCAGCTCATTAAGGAGTGCAGACCCGTGAAGTCAAAAGAGTTGATATTGCATATGGTTTTTGTTGTAGAATGTCTCCAGGTCATTAGGTATGTGTCCAGGAAGATTTCTCAATCGCAGTTGGGTGTTTTCCTGTGCCATGTTTGATGGCATGAATGTAATACTGGGTCAGATGAATGTGATAGCATTCTGAAAATATTCCAAGCTTTGTAATAATCTCTCTCATGTTATATATGGGCATATGTAGTTATTTTCTGGATTACTAAGTGTTACGTCGAAAAATGTCTCCCTAGGAATTTTTCCCTCCTATGTTTAACTCTTGGATCCTTTAGAAAGCATTTTTATCATCTTGCATATTCATGTTGGCTTCCAATGAGAAAACCCCTAAGTTTTATGACAAATAGGACCTAGGGGTGTTATTGAGACAAGTCCTGACTGAAATAGAGAGGGAGGACTTGGGCACCCGCGCCGTAGTCCTGCCCTATTTTAGGCAGGACCTAAATTCAAGTGTCGGTTATGTGACCATTAATTAGGTCCTATGCCAACACCTTAAGTTTGAATTACAAAATTCTTAGCAGTAATGTGTTTAGTTGCACATATAAGCATGTTTAGGGATTCATTTGTAAACTAGAAGATGATTATGAATTTTTGGCAAACTTATGATTATAGAGCATTCAAGATATTCATTGTTGCAGAGCAGACTTGTCTTGTTATTGTGTTTGTTATGCAGATTTGGCTTCACCTTCTCATGATGTGAAGGATTTTCATCTATATGCGAGCTACACCTCCGAGGTGACATTTATTTGTGATTTCAATCATTTATCATTTGGTTTTTGCCTCTATCCCGTAGGGATACGCACTCTTTATTTGACAACAGGGTTCGAAAGACTTGAATGTCTCTCTGGGGCTTGACTGAGGCAAGCCTCTAAACACCACAACCCCCAACCCACTTTTCTGTGATTGCAGGTTACAGGTTGCAAAAGCAGAAGTGGAGTTGCATGGAAGCAAAACAGAGTGTCAGAATTGCAGAGCAAAGCGGAAAAACATGACCTAGACTTGGACACTCGCTCATTAGTCCTCTGGATCCTGAAACGCAGAAATCTCCGGAACAGCAAAAACAAGTTGCAGAAAATCTTCAGAGATCCTGACAGAAACTAGTACATTGGACTCGAGTGCCCGCTAATTAGTCCCTAACTTTTCCGGATACAGAATCTCAAAATCTGGTATGTATCTAATTGTCATTCGATATCTCTGTGTGCGAGCATTTGTCGAGATTCGTTCGTTTGTTTACGATTTTATGAAATTAAGGTTTTAAGCATAATTGGACTTTAATTAATCAATTAGTTAGCAAATTCCAAGTTTCCTCTTCATTCTAACGGACACTAAATCTATAGCAGAGCCCTCTTGCAAGAGATTATGGCTTCACTCGATTTATGTCCTTGAATGTAAGGTGTGAAAGGAGGATTTACCCTTGAAATTGAAACCCCTCTTTTTACTCCTAAACACTAAGTATGTTAGTTTCAAGATTTCATATTCTGTGGTGTGTGCAAATACATAGCTCATTGTTCTTTTGGTTTTAGTTTGTTGTTTTCTTAATAAACTATGACTCTGTTGCCCATAGAGTAGGCACTAGTCTAGAGCCATTCCTATCTACCTCACATCATTTTAAACAAACAAGAACATGAACCAGTGGTTTAGAGGAAGAAGCATTATTTCTATGCATCCTTGATTGTTAGTATAAACAGAGAATTATTTCAAGTAAATATAAATGAATCTATTTCATGTGGGTCATGCATGCATAGTTACATCAGCTATATAAGGGTTTTGTGACAACCAGTTGTTCTTGGTTCAGTGATAATTTTGGGATCAAGTTAATGGGATGGGTTTGGTTGTTCATTGGTTTTTAGTTGTTCATCTTGTTTGAACTCAATACCTGTTAAGGTATACCCCTGGAATATCCCTCCAAAGCCTAGTTGAGCTCGAAGTGTAGAGGGGCCTATCCACTTTTGTAATGTTGGCCAAAATTGCCCTAAACTTGTTGACAAACCTCTTTCCAATCACCTTGATGACACCCTTGGCCTAGGTGATTACGAAATGTTTCATGGTTTCGGGTTGTGGTTATTTTGGGAACCAACAAACACCAATGAGGTCGACATAAGAAATCCTTAGCTATCCAACCATAGTCTTATTACCTCTTCTCATTTGTTTTATGGCTTCTTTATAAAACCCCAAGTAGCACACTAACCTGTGTAGGTTGAATACTCTATATATTTTTATGCAACTGTGGAACTGCTTTGCAAAGTTTGCCTTTCCCACATACCTATGGGTCTTGTAGTGAATTCTTCACTACAAGCAGGGGATCTATCCCACCTCATTCTCTGATCAATAAGAATAGCACACGGCATCCATGGACCTCCCTCCTCCAATTCAAATTTGCAATTTTTGTCCCCTGTTAAAGTTTGAAGAAGTTCATAATCTCGTCGAATGCATGTTGTCCAATCATCCAAAACAATTTTGATCTAATTGTTTGGAGGATTGTTCAAAGGTTGCCAGCACCAGTTTTCCCAGGAAGCCTCAGCATAATGAAACATGGGCAAGACAAGGAAGCAAAAGAAAGGAAGGTGCCTTATAAAGTATTTGCAAGCCCCACCTTTGTCTTTAAGTATAAAGCAAAGTCATTGCCTTGTTGGAGATGTGTGGTGTGCTCACAAGGTTTTACGAAAAGGCAAGGAGTGAAGTATCTCAAAAAATAGCATGTACTATCTAATTTACCACCAGCAACCTCATTTGAAAGCCCACATGACATGCAACCATGGCAACACAAAGCAACTTCTTACATCTTGGCTCTACAATTTTGGTACCTGTAGCCTCCCCATGTCATCCTAAGAGAGTCTACAACACTAGGCTAGTACAAGCGGGATTCAACACATCTAAATTTCAAATTCTTGGAATAGTATGGGCCAAAATTCATGGCTATCACTCAAACAATACCTAGACAGAAAGTTTCACCTACCAGAGTCTCAAGAAACGTAGAAGCTAGACAGCAAACTCCATAGACCAGGTACAAAAGGTTGCACGGTTGTGCCCAATCACCAAGAAAAAACAATTAAGACATTGGACTTTCCAAAATTGTCTTCCTTCTGCAGATTTGAAATGTAATTTGGGGGGGGGGGGGGAATTTTTTGGTCAGGGTAGAATAGAACTATATATACTAGCCTATGTGCCTTTACAATGAGAGGAATTTTGAACAACTAAGTTGAAGAGCCTGATGTGTTGATTGTTTCTCCAAGGAGGATACTAGTCATAACTGAGTTGAAGAACCTGATATGATAGATGAATGTCATCTCTTCATTTCTAACTGGGGAGCCTCTATGTATGTTTCCAAAAATATTATCTTTGTAACTATACATGATCAATGAAGTTAATAATAAGCAAGCCATCAAAGTATCCCAAGTCTAGTCTTTGTTCACCATGTAGTTGTTATACATGTATATTTCTTGTTGATTATTGCATCATGAGCTACTTAGCTTTGCTCTGATTGTGAAGAAAGTTAATCTATCTGATGTGAGCCTTTTGTTTTAATTATTTGCTTTCTGCAATCTCTAACTCTTTTCATCCCCCCTGTTGGCATACACAACGTAGATAGCTTTAGGTTTACTCCATTTGATAGGAAGAGAACCAGCCCTCTAACCCCAAAGATTGCTTTGTTGGAATCACCCTCATTGCCATAGGCATTGTTGCCAATAAGGCTTTCCATTGTTAGACTATTCACATGTGGCACATCAACCCCTGGAACTAGGCTGGTGTAGAAAAGTCGCTCCAACAGTTTCTTGTGGCCATGGTGGAACTTGAATTCAACTGGCATAAAACCTGCATTTCAATTTGCCCCACAAAATTAGTTTTACATTCCTATAGTTGAATCCCTGATGAACTCTCAACTATCAATTTTGGTATTGATTCTAAAGTAGCTATGGTCATGAAACATAGAGGAGGAAATAGCCTCCCAGTGATATATGATATTGCTCTGGCAATAAAGAATGACCTAATCCAAATTGGTAGATTGGCTCCCTATCTTCTAATGCCCCTATTCCAAGGTATCCAGCCACCATACCAACAAATGCAAATGAGTGATTTGTTCCTTAATCACTCCTGAACCCAATACTAATAAGGCCACAACCAAAGCATCACTTTGCTAAGCCATCAGCTTCCTCTGAGCTGGATGCGATGAGGAATCTACTTTGAACCATGTCCAATGAGGTCACTACCCTGAGAAGAAATCAACATTATGTACAAAGGCCCCTTATGTTAAGGGGCAACATCCTGCAAGTCAAACACACAACCAACAGCATAATCAAGGATATAGGTCATTCCAAAGCAATCATCTATACCCACAAAAACTTGCTTATCAATCGGCCAGACCACCAATGCAGCACAACCAACTAGTGCCAGTACATCAACCCTTACAAAGGATTCCTCATTATCCCAATAGGGAGCTAACAATAACTCAACAGCAGAATGGATAGCAGACGCAATAGTAAATGAGCATTTGTAATTTTTATTATATGATATATGACACTATGATGTGTATTGAACTTGTTTTCTAATCTATAGATGAAGGAAAACTACTTATGAGTTCTCAAAATTCAATTTTATGCATGTTTTTGAATATTATTTTGCAAATTTACGTGTTTTTTAATGTTTGAGAAATTTGTTGAGTCCTAATTTCAAGTTAAATTTTGGGTCTACCAAGTTTTTGTCAAGTCTGAGTTTTTGAACTATGATATTTACATTATTATAGAGTATTAAGCCATTTAAATTGATTGATGTTTGACTCTATGTATTCCTCAAATGCCATGACAATTTTATATCAACCCTTTCACCTAATGAACTAGCAGTTTACACTGCTGTCATGCACCAAAACCATTTGTTTCATGCAACTAAAGTTGGAAAACCGGTTATAGATTTTTTGATCGCATTCAATAAGCAACTAACGATTAAAATGAATATTATCTTGGATTACCATAAAATTTTGACTAGCTTAAAAGTTAAGGAACATGATTTCATCCCATTGCAGCATTGATGCAATGTATCAACTGGAAATGCACAGGTTCTCAATGTAGAAGGTCTAAAAGAAAAAGAAACTTCACATTCTTCTGAAAAGACATTAAAGTATCTTCTTCATGAAAATTTATTGTTAACCTACCAGAAATCTTTATACATCTTGTCAAAATTTATTGTTAACCTACTAGAAATTTTCGTACGTCTTCTCTTTTCCTGATACTCTGCAGGCTCAGCTACCTTTATGTGTTCCCCACAACAATTCTTTTGATGTCTGCAAGACAATACATACATAACTCTTCTCATTCACATCAAGATACAATATTAATGAGAGGATTCATCGATCACCCACAAGAATGCAGCTAAAGAAGACTCTCGAATGAAAGCAACTGTTCTTACTGGTGCCAATGGCAATGAGTATCATTACAGAGTTCATTATGAATAACCCTTGTCATACAGTCAGAAGCTGAAGGTTGTCTATCCATTGCCCTCTTTATTAGGTCTCCACAAATTTGACACTGCAATATGAGAAGAAAATTTCATTTGCTCAGTTGTTACTGCTACAATTTCTAGTAAAAGCTTCAACTCGGTCATGATTCCATCTACCTAAGTAAAACAATGTAGGCTATACTTTGTGAATCAAAGTAAGAGTGAATACTTATACTATCAAATAAAAATGTCAAATCACATAAACATAAAGCTGGCTCCAGGCCAAATCCAAAATAAATTATATATCTACAAACAAGATATTATGATATATAAATAAGCATACCTTCCAATGGCGAGTTCTATAATTGTCAACTTCATCAGTGAAGTTGTGATTAATACTTAAGGCATAACCACATGCAGGCCTCTGTAACAAATATGAAAACTTAGCATGAGACAATCTGATATATATGTGTAACAAATAAGTTAATAACCAAAGACTGCATAAAGAATTTAGACCCTCACCTGGTGATCGGGTAGTGTGCTAGAATTTATTTCCACCATCACCTTTTGAAAGCAAGGGCCGTGATCACTTTTTAAAGATCACAAAGGAATATGTAAAATCAAGAGGATGAGGATAGCTTAGAAGGAGGCTATAATATTATGACAAAAAATGAAAACTTCTAGGAAAATATTGAGAACACATACTTGTGGTCCTTTTTCCTATCAGTGAGCCACAAGTATGCATGAATCATTTCATGCAGTAAGGTGTTTTTCAAATCAGTGGTTGAACGAAACTTTAATAAAGGCTCTGAAAGCTGTATAGCACACCCTCCCATTTTCATATACTGGCAAATTCCTGCACAGCTGTACCAGAAATGAAATGGCTATTAGCTAGAGAAAAGAAGAATTCAAATAATTTAATAAATAGAATACATGCAAATATAATGTCTAAAGATTAGCTATAAGTTTCTCTAGCATGGCATTAGAGCTCTCATTAATGTTTAAGACAACATGTTGAATTTAATGAGAATTCAGACGACAACTAGATAAGTGACTCAGTCTCAGAAATGCTCCTCTTAAACCTTAACAGGAGCAAATAATTTAATAAACAGAATACATGCAAATATAATGTCTAGAGATTAGCTATAAGTTGCTCTAGCATGTTATTAGAGCTCTCATTAATGTTTAAGACAACACGTTGAATTTGCTGAGAATTCAGACAACAACTAGATAAGTGATTCAATCTCAAAAATGCTCATCTTGAACCTTAACAGGAGTTTTGATCCAATGCTAGAACAACTTATACTCACTCCTTTCATTTAGATGTTGCATGTATTCTGTTTAAAGTGAAAACAAAGATTACAGAAAGGGAGCATGAATTCACCTTTTACATTACTTCTTATATATCTTTAAGACTATTTTTTCCTCAAACGCACATGGAATAAGTTATAATGCAGATTCAAGTAGTTCCTAATTTCCATCTAGAAATAGGGCAACTCTTTATCCACAGATGCATTAAGAAAAGGATGTGGTTATCCTTCCCTTCATAGGTCTCACTTAGATCTTGTGGTCTTTTTCAAATTTATCTTATACTTAATTTTCCCATATTATCAAAGGCTTTGAAGATCTTCTATAGCCATGTTAAAATGCCAGAGAAGTCGTGATAAAGCGTTGCAACTAGGAAAATTAAAAAAGTAACATATAACTTGCTAGGTGTGATGTAGCCCAACTGACTAGACCTGCTAACCAATTTAGGATATAGACATGAATGAATCTTTTTAAACATTAAAGTTGTATATTAAAAATGGAAAAATAAATGTCTAAAAAGTATGAGATCGAGTAGTAAAAGCGTCACAATTTGATTCAAATACCAGACAACATGATGAAGTGCTGAAGTTAAATAAAATGCCTTGGGCATTTTTACTTAACTTTTGGAGCTGTAGTTGGCACAGGTTCGAGTAAGGGCTTGACTCCTCAAGGCAGTGCCCCTTCTCAAGTACCCATAACAAAATTAAACAAAACTAAAAACACCACATCCAACTTGTGAGGTGCAGCTTAAGTTAGAGGCCAAGGCTTCGCTAAGTTGATGGCTAATTCGAATCTTGAGGAAGCAAACGTAAATGAACCGGATGTAGAAGATACTCCTTCTCATTGCAGATTTATTGACAATGCATGGTATAAGGATGTCATATTCTATCTTGAAAATATGAATTTTCCACCATGTATGTATGAGAATTAGAAAAGGACTCTCAAGCTGAGATCTCAAAGGTATGTGCTGTTCCAAAATGAGCTCATGTGGAGAAATCACGAGGGTATATTGCTCAAGTGTTTGGATCAAGAACAAGCTGAAGCAGTAGTCAATGAGTGTCACCATGACATTTGTGAGGGACATTTCAAAGCTAAGACCACAGCTCATAAAATCATTAGAGGTGGGTGTTGGTGGCCAACTTTATTCAAGGATGTAGCACAGAAGATAAGAAAGTGTGATGCTTGCCAACGGTTTTCTAGTAAGTTGAAGTTTGCTAGAGTACTACCCCTTCTGCCCCTCGTAGTTGATGCACCTTTCCAGTAGTGGGGAATTAACTTCATTGGAGAGATACAAGAAAAATCCAGCAATGGGTTTGAATGGATCCTTGTGGCCACTGACTACTTTACCAAGTGGGTAGAGGCAGTCCCCACTCGCAATGCAACTTCCAAGGTGGTCATCGATTTCATGATCAACAATTTAATAACCAGGTTTGGAGTGCCAGCTAGGATTTTGGTAGACAATGCAATGTGTTTCAGGGGTCTCAAGAAATGTTGAACATGTGTTCTAAGTTTGGTATAATCCTTGTATATTTATCCCCTTATCACCCCCAAAGTAATGGACAAGCTGAATCAAGCACTAGAAGTCTGATGAAGATCATAAGAAGAACATTGGATCAGAATAAGAGAAGATGGAATGGTAGTTTGAAATATGCTCTATGGACTGACAGGATAACTTTCAAAGGATCCATAAGTAGAAGCCCATTTGAACTGGTGTATGGAATAGTGGTGAAGATGCCCATCAACATGGAACTGCTAGTCCATTAGTTGCTACAAGACACAGAAGAATATCGATATGATGCAATGTCCCAGAGGATAATGTAGTTAATTGAGTTAGAGGAACAAAGAAAAGCTGCACATGATAAAAAATTGAATCATAAGCAGAAAATGAAGTATCTGTTTGATAAGAATACTAAGTCAAGAGATGTTTAGATTGGTGACTTAGTCCTCCTTTGGAATGCAAAATCTGAGGATAAAAGGAAACATGGTAAATTTGATCCATTGTGGCTTGGGCCATATGAAGTGGCTGAGAAATTTAAGCTCAACGTCTACCATTTGATGACTCTGGAAGGAGATCTCATGGAGCTGCCCATTCATGGACAACATCTGAAACTTTACTTCTCATAAGTATTGTGGTACTTCAAAATTTTGTGATGAAGTCTTGTTATATCTATTATTTTTGACCTCGAGCAGTCTTGACCACTGTTGATCGTGATGGTGTTTTGTTTCAGTTCTTGTGTCATTTTTTGGTGTTTTTTGGTCTGCTCGAAGATTTGGATTCTCGTTGTGCCACTTCTTAGCACACGTCCCCAACTAGAGCCACTATTGGGACCCGTGTTTTCAAGCCAAGTATTTGCAAAATCTTGCCAAGTTTCCCAAACATGCTAATCTTTCCAAATTCATCATGAGTCCTACCTTGTTCCTTTTCTAAGGCAAGGAAGAAACCCCAAAAAATTGCTAAGTCAAAAAAATTCTAAGTCTTTTCCTTGTATTTTCTACTTTTTTGGGATTTCGAGGTTTTAGGTTCCTGCCTTCCATCATGCCATCTCTATTGGCTCTAAAATCTGCATTGGTTCTTTGCAAAATTGCCTAAGTATTTCAGGCATCGGAGGTCAGGCTTGCGGACTTTCATCTTCTTCAGGGCATGCGTTTAGGGATAAGTCCCGTTCGCTGAAGGCCACTGAAGTTTCAAAAGTGTCTAAGTGTTTCAAGTGCCGGAGGTCAGGAGTTTCATTTTCCTCCTTCAATTTGTAAGTGGTAGATGGAAGGGTCCAATTGCCGAAGCCCGACGAGTTCCAGTGTTTCTAAGTATTGTGGGACTCGGCGATTGGGGGGTTTTCTCTTCCTCTTTCCTTTTGGAAGAAGGCAGGCGGAAGGGCTGATGGCTGAAGTTTGGCGAGCTCGTGTTCTTCTAAGTGTTTTGGAAGGCGGTGAGTGGGAAGTTTTTTTTCTTCCTTCTTTCTTTTGGAAGGCAGGAGGAAGAAGGTCCAAGGCCCGACCCTCGGCGATTTTCAAAGTTTGTTCTAAGTATTTTGGGATCAGTCGGTTCTTTTCTTCCTCTTCAAAATACATGGTGTATGGTGGAGGCCCAACCCCCGAAGCCCAATTTGTTGGGGCATGACTTTCTTTCCTTGCTCTCCCTGTCATCCAGAAACATCCAAAAAATGTGGGAAAATGTGCCAACAACTTCCAGGATCGCCATTAATGCGAAATGGGTATTCGAAATTGATGTTTTTATTGCAGTTGGTGGGGTTGTTGGGGGTTTTCCCACTTCTTTCACCCTCATGTCTGAATTGTGAAGGCTATAAAGGTAAAATCAAAATTCATTCTAAGGGTTTATCTTTTGGCATTTCTTCAAGCGACAAAGTGTAGGGCTCTCTAGGGTTTCAAAGAACAAAAGGTTTTGGTTCTCCAGTAGGGCAAATAAAGGTTATGAAAGGTTTCATATTGATTTCAAGAGTCGGTGTATGAACTTCTCCTTCTTCTCATGTAATTTTTCAAGGAAATCCTAAGTTTCAGCTAGGGTTTCCTCTTACCACACTTCGCGGTATGACTGTAACCATTGATCAAATGAATATGACATATTCTTAAAACATTACATGCTATGTGATGATCTCTTCTATGGTTGTAGATGAATAGTTGCATTTTGATAAAAGATTACTAAGTATATTCTTTATTGGTTATTATTTTTTTGCATCTGGTATCCAGAAAGTGCATGTTTCATTTCTATTTTATCTTATCTTCTGCTGAACTGTGGGCTCTGTAGCTCATCCTACTAGGCATCGGTCTAAAATGTTTGATCACCCACACCTCTTTTAAAAACTAAAACAAACTTATCAATTGTGAGATAAATAGTTACTACTGTATGCATAGTTGTGGTTTTGTGTTGAAACTAGGAAATAGTATCAGTGAATCTTCAAAGTGCCAATTTTAGCAAACCAGATATTCATACCAGCACCTTCCATTATTGCAGGAAGTGCTTTTCATCAGTTTAAATAGAGGTTTTAGTGCAACAATCTTGTCTTAATCTAGTGACTATATTTTGTTGGGAATTAAGGTGTCTCAACCTTGGTAATTCCTTGCATTATTTATGTTTGTATTTATTATTTAATTGCCTATGTTGTAAATATTTGTAAATTCCATATTGTCATATAGTGGGATGTGGCATGGTGATGTGTCATCCTACATGGAATATGACAACTTGTAATTTTGTCCTCACATGAGGAGATAGGCGTCCCACTTTGTGGTAGGAGCATTTTGCCATGTGTCGGCATCTTTCATGTTGTGTAAGGGAATGTTTGACCAAAACGGTTATGATGGATTCCTATGACGGAATTATGACATGTAAGAGTCAGAAATAGAAGCTTGTAAGATAGGTGAAGACATGTGTCATGAAGCATCTTTGAAAAAGGCATATTTGAGTGCCCCAAGGTGGACTATGACATGTAAGACAATATGATATTTATAGCCTATGTATGACAGATTCTCTTACAGCTGTAAGTTGTAACCGCTATGACAAATTCTATGATGATCGTAAGTGTCGTAAGAGCATCTTTCATAGCCCATTTTGGGATGGGAGTTGTGGACAAGTGTCAGGCACATTCTACAATGTTGACCAAGTGTCCTTAGGCATGGGTTTTGGGCCATGACCCCAAGTTGGACGCCCATGCCAAGATAGGTCCAATATTGTCTTGTATATTCTATTTAAACAGGTGCTTGGAGAGAGAGTTGTATCACAGGTTTACAGGTACTATTATGCTGCCGGATTCACTTCAGCTACGAGTGTTGAAGGCCATTGAAGCTTGCATTGCAAGTGTATTGTAAACAACTTTCAGATTTGTTAATATATTGTGCAGGTTTCTGAGTGTGGGGCTTTTCACCTGATGAGGGTTTTCCCCACCGTAAATCTTTGTCTCTCTTCTTTTGTCTTCTTTCTGGTTCATGTGTATTGCTGCAATATCTCATTTAGATGTTCTATGTTGCTGTAGTTGTAAGCATTAATTTGAATTTGCATAGCCCTCTCCTCATTAGATTAGTGTAGGAAGTGATTTTTGCACACCTAGCTTCCTTTCATATTTAGGGATTAAGATAGCAGTTGGGTATTACTGCAATGATATGACTTTGAAAACTTCTTCCATTGTTATTAATCCTTGTTAACAGATACCTCTAGGAACACCCTCCTTGGCTTAGTTGAGCCAGAAATCAAGGGGAGATTACCCATTCCCAACCAGTTGACCCTTAATCATCCTTGTCCTATTGATGAACCACTTCTCTCTATCTCTCTCATTGATGACATCTTAGGACTTGAAGATTGAAGAATGTTCTAGGGATTAGGATAAGCTATTTTGGGACCCAACATGATCCACACTTATAACAATAGAAATAAGTGAGATAATAACACTAACATGAATAAGAATAGAGATCACATGGCATGATAGATGTTTTGGGTCAGTATCCCAAATAACCAATACATTTAGAAATGGAATAAATCCTTAGGCTAGTTGACACCGTATAATACCCCTTATGAAAGAAGTCACACCATGCTATATCTCCAACACGAGATCTCAAACACATACAACACTCCTTACATATCCATTACAATGATATTCACCTTTTCTATAAGACCTAATAACATAATGGAGGGGTAAACCACTAATCCCAACATTTAGGCCGACACATTGCCAAATATAATTAATTACACAAATTATTCATATGATCCAATATAACTAACTAAAGGAATGTGTGTCACATGTTGGCATCCCCATCACCCTTGCAATATCATATGCCTAAGTACACAACATGCCATCCTTCCTTGACATGTGTTGTCCCCAAAACATGAGAAGTAATGAAATAGTGAGTCTTCTACAAATCATTATGCATGTGACGCTATGATCTATCATCAAACCACCCAAATGTGATCTTATTGCATAGTTTTGATTGATCATAGCTATCTCCAATCCTTGTTACATATTTTTCTGTGCCACCCTGATTCCAATCACCTCCACAGTAACTCATCTTTTGCTTCAATTCATAATCATTTCTTCTTTGATGCTAGTAATTTGATGTTTGTTACTCCTTTGATTTGATGTATATCTATAATTATTGCTCCTTTGATTCCATGTAGGTCCATAGTTGTTCCTTTGATTCCATGTGTACCCGTGGTGATTGTTCTTTTGATTCCATGTGTACCGTTGTGATTGTTTCTTTGACTCTATGTGTGTCCATACTTAGTGCTTCCTTAATGCCTAGTACCTTGCCTCCATGATTTTTCCCTCTCATGATCATGTGCACATTCATACGCCACACCCTTAGTCCATTTTTGTGTTTAACTCTGGAATGATCTTAGATATCTTTGATTTTTCAACCTTTTTGGCCACTTGTTTCTTTTGCTTCTAGAGTAGAAGTAGTTGTTTTCTCTTGTTCCTTTTCTTCATTTTCCTTGTTCTTTTTTATTCTTCTTTATACTGTTCTTCAAATTCATCTGTTTGTTCTACTTTGACCTTCTTTGGTCCACATTATGTGTAATATCCTACAAAGTTACCTTTTTCCTCCTATATCAAAGTTTCATGAACTTCTCTTATACATTAATATTGACTACCCCTAAAATCTCTAACCAAGGATATCCAATAACAATATCCAACCTATTCATATTCAAAGCATAAAAACATGAATGCAAGACATATTTTTCCACATTGAGCTTCAAATCTTCACAAACTTGGACATTTTTACTATCTGTAAGAGTCTCCTTGATATACTTTTCTTGCACTTGTAATTGTTTAGCCAAGTTCATGTGGATGAAGTTATATTTGTTGTCAGCTTTTTTAGATATAATGATCATTTTCTTTTGAATGCATCCTTGAAATTTAAATATTGAAACTTTTTTCTTTGGAGCTAAACTACTTGAACTTTTATCCTTCACCTCTTCTTCATATTCCTCTTCCTTATCCTCGTCCTCTTATTCATTATCATCACTACCATTATCATTCTTATTTTCTCCTTTTCTTCTTCGTCATTCTCACACCCCTCCTTTCCATAGATCCACATACCATTTGGTTACTTCACCATCAACTTATTGATAAAAGCTAACTTGCCAAAGAAAAGTTTGAGAATGGTTTTGTTTAAGCTAGAACTGTGAATCTCTGGTATCAATATCATCCTTCATACCAAATTCAGATTTCTTCATGAAATTTAGGATTTCAATAAAACTTATTTCCAATTAATCAGCTTATCTACCATAAATCTGAAATATCATGAAGTTAGATCTAAGCATTGCAGTTACCAAAAACATTTTTCAGTTTGCTTATTTGGATTGCATGATATGAATGTTTTCCTAGGGTTGTGCCTTGAAAAACCTTGAAATTTTGATTCCAACGGTCAACTTTGGAGGGTTACCATCCCCCTTAGTGCTACTCAAAATCCTTATTATGACTACTTCTTGGAAAGATCTTGAAAATCTCTTTTCTAACAACATAATTGCCAAAATTGGACTATTGCATGAGGAGAACAAAGCCTTTGAAGTTAATTTATTTTTTGCCATAATTCATTGTAGAAAATATTTGTCAGAAATTAGATTTGCAGGGTTAACCTGGCCATATCTCTCTTGATGCTGCTCCAAATCTTTATGATGACCACTTTTTGTGAAGCTCGTGAAATTCTCTTTCTAATGATTCCAAGTTTTACTTAATCAGATGCTTGTGTGAGGAGAACTACCTTCTGCATAATAGATATTTTCTTGGAAAAAATCAATTAAAGTCTTTTCTCTTTGCCCAAATTGATGCTCTGATGCCACTTGTTATGATCTATACATATAATAACTTAGATATTTTAGATAATAACAATAATACACAGAATGAGGGGAGACCCTTTGGTGAAATGGTGGGGCTTATTGCTTGTAGTGCCAACAACCAAGGTTCAAACCTCGCGGGGTTGCTCTCTACCGCAAATCAATAATTGAGGGACCTTAAAAAGGGGAGATCCTATGGTGAAATGGTGGGGCTTCTTGCCTATAGTGCCAACAACCTAGGGTCAAACCTCGTGGGGTCGCCCTTTACTGCATCAACAATTGAGGTTGTTACAACCAAATTTTATAAATTAGTTAGGAATTGTCTTTAGGGGCTCTGCCGGATTTTAGGATGGAGGACGGAGGTAGCCGCCCACGCCCACTCATTGATTTATCACAAGAATGCGAAGAAGAAATAGATATGCTTAGAAAGACTGTTGTGATTTGTTGCTTCATACGAGCAAAATTAAGCAGAAGCCAAATTCAGGATTGGGTCGAAACTTCTGGGGCTCCCCTTGCGTTCTAAAATTCCTACCAAAAGGGTTTTTCAACGCTATCTTTATGTCTAAAGCAAACAGAGACTCAATCCTTAAAGATAAATCTTAGAGATTGGGTGATATTCCACTCTACATTCACCAATGATATCTTTTTAACCCAATCGCTTATGAGCCATATGATGGCCTCAAATGGCTCTGCCTCTACAATCTACCTCTTGAAGTTTGACCTGAGAGTTGCTTAAGGAAGATTGGTTGCTCCTTAGGCACTCTAATCAACATGGACCTAGAAAGGTTGGACCAGGACTCATACTTAAATGTGTGCATCCAAATTGTGGCCATCCAAAGATTTCCTTTAGAGATCACTCTATTCTCTACTTAAAAGACATGGGTTTAATCCCTTGAGGTCGAGGAAAACAAATTCTTCTGCCTCTCATGTGGCAGTTGTAGACATGCTGCCGATAACTGTTCCCAGAATAACACCAAGATGGACCTCCATATGGTTAAGTCAGATCGGGGCACTTCTCCACTTGGTCAAGATGGTCCGGCCCATCCCCCATCCAATTCAGATGTGCGCCCTCCTCTTCTGCAACCACCTCCTACCAACTCTCCTAGCCTTAAGGGTCCTAAAGATCCCACTCCTTTCTCTCCCGAAGTTGGACCATATCCTAAAGTGACATGCTCCTAGGCTACTACAACTAGTAAGCCACAGGCTCAAACTCCGCTTTCAAAATCAGAAGCAATAGCAATTCCGTCAGACTGGCTACTCCAAAATCTCGACCCTGGCCCTTTTAGGAAATAAGGGACCACCCCTCCTAACTGAGAAACTCACCATCTGAGATATGTTAGCTAGGGCATGTGGAGGCAATGCCTTCGCCAACCCCTAAAACTCAACCTGTTGGACCGTGACCTTTCTGGCCCAGTCTAGCTGGTGCCCTCACTAGTGCCATCCTAGACTTGTTCTTTCTTTCCAAATAGCACTCGTGTCTCCTATTGGTTTTTCCAATAAGTGGCGCATGTAAACTCTACATTTACTTTCTCTGCTCCTTCATGCCAACACCAAGGCAATTGAATAAGAGATCGCCCCTCCCGCACATGTAGTATTGTCCTATCTTCAAGCGAGTTCACTGAATAAGCACTTCTAACAAATTTAGAATTTTGAATCAGAGGCACACATTCATCATTTGGTTTAGTAGACACACTCGGATGGGACTATGTATTTAATATTGAATTTATTTCCTTCTCAACCTGAGTTTATAAAACTCCATGGTTCTTCCATTTCTACATTGATGGTTACAGTTACTTCAAACTCCCATGTCTCCCTATGGGCTTCGCACCAATTCATGGCTACAATTGCCCATGCGACACCAATGATGTTTTTGTTCAGATTCGATGTATGTTTACAGTTCAGAATGAGGACACCATGCGGGCCTTGGTATAAGTTATAGACCCAAGAGTTCCGGCGGGTCTCCATCTCCACGATCATTTCTTTCTCGGGAGGTTTTTGGCCCAGTTTATGCTAGCCCATGGCCACAAAGGCTTGACATGAATCACAATGAAGCGAGTGGTGGCTCCTCACTTGCAGACACTTGCACTGGATGCAGTCTCCTTCAACAAGTGATCATCCTTTGGAAGCTGGGGTGGCGTTTTTGAACTCAGACAAATTACATAGGAATGTAGACATGAGATGGGTGATTACTTTGTTTCGAGAAGGTTTTATCCGGGAAAATATGGAAACCTGTGAATTCGTGGTTGGTTTCTTGGATCCCCCACTAACAGAGGATCGTCGGAGGTGGGTGGAGCAGTTTGTTGTATGTACCTGATACCTTCTCCATCAGATTCCAAAATAACAAAACTTTTGTACTTTTTGTATTATCTCATCTTGTGATATGTTATCCTGTTGTATTACCTGTGCACCCTTGTGACAACAAGGCATGCTTGTTGTACAAGATTGATTCCCTTAACCGCATTTATATTAAAAAAAAAATATATACAAAGAATGAGAATATAAATAAACACACAACACAACAAATATTTATGGGCCAAGACGTTCCAATTTGATAAATTTAGACATGGAATAAACTCTTAAGGTAGGGCAACTCCACATGATGCTCCCTATAGAAGAAGTCACTCCACACTATATCGTCAACATGAGATCCAAACTAAATACAATACTCTTCACATCTCCTTAAAATGATATTCACCTCTTATATATAGATCTCCTCCTAATAACATAATGGAGGGGTAAACCACTAATCACAACATAGGTTGACTCATTATCCAATATAATTAGTTACACAAGTTATTTACAGGATCCAATATAATTGACTAAAGGGATGTGTGCCACATGTTGGCACCCCATTGCCATATGCTCAGGTTCATAAAACTCTAATTGAGTTTTTCTTTTACTTGGTTAAACTAGATATCAACTTAAAATAGATGGTGCCTTATTTGTACCATATTGAATTTTCAGAATTATTGCCTGTTATGTCCAAGAAAATTATCGCAATCTATGAAAGTTATGTATATTTTTATACATACTTTGTAGGAGATATTTAAATATAACATACCAAGAAGTACCAAAGAAACTTTATGTGCATTTTGATATGATGGCCATAGATTAAGTATCTTCCATTTAACTCTAGGTTTTGTCAATAAGAGGTGGAATATGAATGAAACTGGACAATTTTCACTTATGGTTGGCACAATGGGGAGGTAATTATTGATGGAACAAGTGGACTAATAAGAGGTGGAATATGAATGAAACTGGACAATTTTCACTTATGGTTGGCACAATGGGGTTGATGGAACAAGTGGACTAATAAGAGGTGGAATATGAATGGAACTGGACAATTTTCACTTATGGTGTGCACAATGGGGAGGTAATTATTGATGGAACAAGTGGACTAGAAACAAATTGGCATGATAATTGCTGTCCATTTATTGTTAATGATTTAATCCTCTCACATTTGTGCTTGCCTTGTATCTGTTAAGTGGCATTGTTTTACATTTTGCTTGCAAGCTTCAGGGTGTGATTACTAGTTTAGACAGCTGCCATGACAAGTTTGCTGGATAGACCCCCAATGAATATGTTTATTCTATGATGATTACTATCTTAATTAGCTGTTTATTTGCTTTAAGCTACCTTCTTTGCAGCGCATGCTTTTGTTTTAAGCTACTGGTTTCAATTTTTCGGACAGGTGTATTTGAATGCTATTGTTTTCCAAAATCTTGTATTGGCTTATTCTATCTTGCAATTTTTTGAGAATTCTTTTTTGAATCTCTTTTACTTCCACTCTTAGGTGTTACAGTATATTTAATATTTTTTTTCCAGCAGTTAAGTTTTTTTACTAGTTAAAAACGTACATTTACACTTACATGCACGTCCAAGCACCCACATGTACACGCATACATATATATATTGAGAAGACACAAGAAAAACAAGGGCTGTGCTGCAGCAGCAGTCCCTACCTAAAGCTGCTGCAGCAGTTGCCGAAGAGACATTAGCTGGCATGATACAACTGCAGAAAAAATATATAAACACCAAAATCTGTCTTTTTGATGTTCAAATCTTGATGCATTGTACAGTCTTGCTATTTTCCAAAAAATAGCTATTTTAACAATAAGAAAAATGTTTGCCAATGGGCTAAAAAACTAACGAGCCAATGAAAAAAGCATCTTCAGCTAATATCGTTGTCTCAATATTCAACAAAATAAAAATACCATAGGGAACAGATTGATTTTTTCCATTGCACAAATATCAATGCCAAATTAATATTGGCGGGCGATTACAACAGTTACCCTACCTACGGCAGGGTGCTAGTGCTAATGTTGCATTTTTTCATGCCTTTTTATTGCAGAGCATACTTGGCTACAAAATGCCAAGAAGGCTCCTAATGTTAATCTTGGGGAGACTATCAGAGCAAGGCTAAAGCAATTTTCTGTAATGAATAAATTCAAGAAGAGAGCATTAAGGGTTGGTACCAAGCCTTTGGTCCTACATATAGACTTCTCTGCTATTAGAAAAGAGTTTGCGCTGTGCTTGCTTATAAACATTAGACAGGGTGTTATTTTATCTATGATGGTTTCTGAACATTGCGATTATGTTTTTTGGATGCTGGTACTTGCAGAATATTTATCTGTTGAAGAAGTGGCTGGTGCCCTAAATCATCAAAAGCCAAATATTTTGTAATTGTTTGCACCAAGATTTTCAAATTTACAAATGCTTATCCCCTACCCTAGTGGTCAAGAACAAAAGCCTCCATCTACACAAAGGCATGACCTTTTCAACAACACCCAAATCAGGAAAAATCAATAATCAAATTTTATTTCAGGAATACCTACAAAGATTCAGAAAAACATTCCTAATTTTGTACTTTTGCAGGTACACAACTTTAAAGAACACGAAAACAAAATACACATTTTGTTACCATACCCTTGCATCATCTGACCCATATACTATAAGAGAACCTTTTGAATTCCATGCTAGTGCATTAACACATCCTTGGTGAGCCTGCTTATGGAATTTTATCAATTAAATGTCATCCAAAGACTTTTGAGAAAGTAGAACCGTAAAAAAAAAAGAAACATGCCATTCAAATTGTTTCCAGATCAAGTATATCACTCAATGATTCCTTTATTCAAGTAATAGACCTTTCATTTTTCCAATGATATCTATCTTAAAATGAACTCAAAAATTGCAAAAGATTATCTTTCAAAAGCTAAGCACTCTAAAAATACTAAATTGCAAAAGATTATCTTTCGAAAGCTAAGCACTCTAAAAATAATAGATTATCTTACCATCCAGAGAGCAGGCACCAAATAGTCTAACAGAATGAAAAATTAAAATCATTGTATAAAACTGAATTTGAAGGAGCAAGGACAGATGACTAATGTCAAAGTAGAAACACACTATTGAACAAACAATGTGAGAGAAAATCATAACACATCCAATTGACCAAATTCCATGTTCACATTAACCTATTGCACTCCTTGTTACTCAATAACCAATTCAGTCTATTAGTGGAACCCTTGCAAAACAAATGAAAACAAATATTCTTGTTCAGTTTTTCACACTATCTTATATCACAAAATATGCATTCAAATTACAAACCTCCAACTCTGTTTCTAAGGCTAGCCGTTGTATAAGAGAAGAGTGCATCTGCAATTTAGTGTCAGCATCCTGATCTGAATATGGATATGGCCTCTGCATCAAACAAATTCAAGATTTATGTTAGTATTGTACTAAAATACCATAACATAACAAAATAATGTTCTCGTGACTACATTAAAATTCCAAACCATCTTTCTAAATTCTCATTAAATTTCAACTTAAGGAGCAAATTTTTGGAAAGACATTTAGGAGATCTCAGAAGAGAAATTCTCTGTAACTTGCAGCTATCAACCAATTGTAACAAATTTTTGGGGTGCAAATTCTAGTATCTACTTGAATCATTGGAAAACAATTGGATCAACTTGGGAGAGTTATAAAAATTCCATAAATAATAGTTACGAACAAAAAATGACAAGTGGAATGAAGCCAAGGAAAATGAAGGGAAGAGTGTAAAGTGAAAAGTGCTCAAGGATGATTGCTGGACAAATGTGATGGCGCTTGTTGTCAAGGCCATTAGATATGTTGACACTTCGGTAGAAGAAGAAAAAGATGCACACATCATTACATGGGCATTACATGAGGAAGCTTACACACTTGGCCAAAATGGTGTGTGTCAAGGCTTGCAAAAGTACACCTTACTAAAGATGAAGAGGTGAATAAGGGATTTATAAAGTCCAATAGAAAGATATCCTTTGTACTGAATTATTGTTCTGGATTACGGCAAGCCATAGCTTCTTGAAAGTATGCTTGGAAGCATCAGGCCCCATTACAGTCCTAGAATTGCATCTTTGTTTCCAATAGCTCATGCACAACTTGTGCTTAATGGTCTTTTATTCCTTTGCAAGGGATATTCTATGTATGTCTCATGTAGATCCAAATGCCAAAATAATCATTGCAAGGATACATAATATGTGCTGGGACAAGAAAGAAAAAATATTAATACACACCATGGTAAGAATTTTAAATTTCTTCCTTTTCATGGAACCCAGTTAGAAACTAAGTGCAAATTTGATGATTTTCACTTTATGTTATTCTTTTGTCTATCTCTTGGTGCATAAGAGATTCATCTTGAAGATCCATATTAAGATGGAGGTATGCATATGTATGTCTGTGTATGCCTGAGTGTAACACACATATAAAAAAATTATAGAACTTGTCATGCATGTTTACAAGTTTGGCCCTGTGCCTCCAAATTGCATTTGTTTAAACATTCACACAACCTTTTCAATGAGTGCATTTGTAGTTTAAGTTGATGTCTAATCTTGCAAGTCATAGAAATTTTAGATGATTGTCTAAACAATAATATGTCAATCACTTGCAATTTCAATTTTAACAGGGTATGTTGAAAGTCTGAATAAAAATTTGGTTTAAGTTAATGTCTAATCTTGCAAGTCACCGTATGTTGAAAGTCTGAATACAAATTTGCTTTAAGTTAATGTCTAATCTTGCAAGTCACCGAAATCTTAGTTGATTGACTAAAAAATAATATGGCAATCACTTGCAATTTCAATTTTAACAGGGTATGTTGAAAGTCTGAATATAAATCTGCGCATTAAACATGAAGAGGCAATTTGTATTTACTATGTGCACAATTCTTCAAAAAGTTTTAGCATCTCCTGGAATGCTACTATTGAAGCTCACTAAATATATGAGCATTCTCACATGGCATTGAAACTGTTTCACCGAACTCAAAAAATAGGTGTCCAACTTGGTCAGCCTTTGCTATCAAACAACTAGCCTGTCAAGAGCTTTATAACAGGGTATGGACATCACCAAAGGATAATAGAAGGAGAATTTTCACACTGTTTTTGTGTGTTTCTAGCAAAGGGAAAGATGCAGACATGGTTTAAGGATGGAAAAAGTATTCTCAAAATTTGGTGACAGCTATTAAAAAATTCTCTGTTACCGGTTCTCTCAGAAAAACCCCCAGATCTAAGTCTAGGTTCATTCACAGTCTGGTTTGCCGTGGGTGTGGGTAAGGGACAGACTTTGGGCCCAGATTTGGCCGGCATATCCATGGATGCAAATCTGGGGTCCAAATCCCATGCCAAAAGTGAACCCTCTGTAAACCAAGGCCATTTTTTGGGACATTTTTGGCATTTTCTTCACACACTAATTTTTTTTTTGTCATCACATCAGTTATGAAGCCAAGAAGAATGTGTTAGAAAGGCCACCATTCCCCGAGGCTACTCCTACCTACTTCTTTGTCCAATGGAGGCCATTGACTGATGAGTATGTGCATAAAAATGAACGTGTTTTGGTGGTGGTGTTATTACTGTTGGTTCTGCTGCTGTTTTAAGTTTGTATGTTGCTCTTCCACTTCTTTTTAATTTGGGGATTTGTACAGCTGGTGGGCCGTTATGGCTTCATTTTATGGTAAGTCTTAAAGAGTATTACCTGCTGCATTTCCTTGTAAAAAGCAATAATTACTGGCTTCATGTTACTAAAAATAAGACATGCTTTACTTTTTATTTTTGAATAAATGCAACTCAGATTAGACCAAACATAAAACAAGGTATGCAGGAAGACTAACAAGTTTTCCAGGCAATTTTTTTTCTAAAGAAATGCGTCTCATTTATACTAAAGATAAAATGAGGTGCACTGGTTGGTTGAGCAACAGGCTTACAGGGGGAACCCTGTAGTATGATACTAATGCCAACAAAAGTCAATAATACATAACAAGAGGGTGTGATTTCCCAGTGAAATTGGCATAGTTTTATCTTGCCAGCCAGGGTTTGAATCCAGCTAGAATCTACCCCATCCACACTATGTTGGAATCAATGGAATGCAACCAAGTGCAAGTCCCGGTGATTTTGTTTCTATGAAATGCAAAGTATACTACAACAAAGATCAAAATAGTTGTACATATGATGAGGAACAAGATTACAATGAAATTTATCAAAGGCTATAAAAGCTAACATATGAAATTTTGTCATGTGAGGAAAAGACTCCAGTGTCATCAACAGTGTTGCATAAAATGAGCACCAGAGGTACAATCAATGTTCTCAAAGGCTACAAACAATAACGACTAAGATTTTGTCCCGTGTGACAAAGAATCTACATCTTTTTGGAAATAAGCAACTTTGGCTTTCCTTTAGCACCAAATAACCCTTAACCTTGGCATCTATGACAAAGGACATCTGCACTACTCAATGCATAAACTCAAAGTTGTGTTTATGGAAGAAACAAATGTTACGCAATTAAAAAGAATTCATATTACTGTAAATCTTTCCCACGACAAGCAAATTTTGACTTTCACCTAATAACAAATTCTCCTTGAACCTTGCATAAAAGCTGAAGGATGGTTGTGATGTGGAGTGCGGAAACCCAATTGTGCTTGCAGATGCACCCAACCAAACTCTAAAGCAAAGAAAAAGCAATGCAATAGGACGAAGTAAAATAATAGACCTAATCTGAGATTTTTTTGAGATCAAACTTCAAGAGAGATTTCTTGGATGCTGCAATGCAATAGAATGAAGTAAAAATCTCAGATTTTTCTGAGCTCATAGTTCAACCAATTTAAAGCAAAAGAGAATACAATGCAATTATCTACCTCTACATTTAACTTTGTGTTCCCAAATGTATCCGACCAAACTTAAGGAGAAAAAACACTGCAATGCAAAAAAACAAATAGAGCGTCTAACTAACCTAATTGGGGGTTTTCTCTAAGCTCATGCTTCATATGTGACTTCCTGGATGACGTCCTCTGTAACATACGAATGTGCTGACATGACATAAATTTTCTGGTGTTTCTCTCTGCACTGGCTGGGTTTCCTTTGGTGCCTCCAGATCAGTCCCCTTCTTAGCTTTGGCAGGGAGAGAGGCAATGACCGAGCATTGGCAACTGCCCTGGTACCCATGTATGAAAAATGTGGAAGCGTAGACAAAGCACGTGAATTGTTTATAGAATGCCACAAAGTGCCTGCATAATATGTGTCCTCCCAATTAGAAAACAACTGAAATGCGCCAATCAAAAAATCAAGTGATGGGAATTTCTGCCCCATAAAATTCCTGAGAGAAAAAAAAATTAAAAAAAAATTTAATTTTTAGCAAATGCACGGATGTCCAAGCAGATTAATAGAAGCCAGCAAAAACAATAGTATCCCTGCCGAACCCAAAAATAGCCATTTTAACAATAATTTGCCAATGGGCTAAAAACCAACTAGCCAATGGAAAAAGCAGCTTTACTTAATATCCTTGTTTCATAATTCGACGAAATAAAAACATCATAGCCTAAAGATTAATTTTTACCATTGCACAAATATCAATGCCAAATTAATATTGGCGAGCAATTACAACAGTTACCCTGCCTACGACAGGGACACTAAGAGGCAATTTGTATTTACTGTGTGCACAATTCTTCAAAAAGTTTTAGCATCTCCTGGAATGCTACTATTGAAGCTCACTAAATATATGAGCATTCTCACATGGCATTGAAACTGTTTCACCGAACTCAAAAAATAGGTGTCCAACTTGATCAGTCAGCCTTTGCTATCAAACAACTAGCCTGTCAAGAGCTTTATAACAGGGTATGGACATCCACCAAAGGATAATAGAAGGAGAATTTTCACACTGTTTTTGTCTGTTTCTAGGAAAGGGAAAGATGCAGACATGGTTTAAGGATGGAAAAAAATATTCTCAAAATTTGGTGACAGCTATTAAAAAATTCTCTGTTACCGGTTCTCTCAGAAAAACCCCCAGATCTAAGTCTAGGTTCATTCACAGTCTGGTTTTCCGTGGGTGTGGGTAAGGGACAGACTTTGGGCCCAGATTTGGCCGGCATATCCATGGATGCAAATCTGGGGTCCAAATCCCATGCCAAAAGTGAACCCTCTGTAAACCATGGCCATTTTTTGGGACATTTTTGGCATTTTCTTCACACACTAATTTTTGTTTTTTGTCATCACATCAGTTATGAAGCCAAGAAAAATGTGTTAGAAAGGCCACCATTCCCCGAGGCTACTCCTACCTACTTCTTTGTCCAATGGAGGCCATTGACTGATGAGTATGTGCATAAAAATGAACGTGTTTTGGTGGTGGCGTTATTACTGTTGGTTCTGCTGCTGTTTTAAGTTTGTATGTTGCTCTTCCACTTCTTTTTAATTTGGGGATTTGTACAGCTGGTGGGGGGTTATGGCTTCATTTTATGGTAAGTCTTAAAGCGTATTACCTGCTGCATTTCCTTGTAAAAAGCAATAATTACTGGCTTCATGTTACTAAAAATAACACATGCTTTACTTTTTATTTTTGGATAAATGCAACTCAGATTAGACCAAACATAAAACAAGGTATGCAGGAAGACTAACAAGTTTTCTAGGCAATTTTTTTTCTAAAGAAATGCATCTCATTTATACTAAAGATAAAATGAGGTGCACTGGTTGGTTGAGCAACAGGCTTACAGGGAGAACCCTGTAGTATGATACTAATGCCAACAAAAGTCAATAATACATAACAAGAGGGTGTGATTTCCCAGTGAAATTGGCATAGTTTTATCTTGCCAGCCAGGGTTTGAATCCAGCTAGAATCTACCCCATCCACATTATGTTGGAATCAATGGAATGCAACCAAGTGCAAGTCCCGGTGATTTTGTTTCTATGAAATGCAAAGTATACTACAACAAAGATCAAAATAGTTGTACATATGATGAGGAACAAGATTACAATGAAATTTATCAAAGGCTATAAAAGCTAACATATGAAATTTTGTCATGTGAGGAAAAGACTCCAATGTCATCAAGAGTGTTGCATAAAATGAGCACCAGAGGTACAATAAATGTTCTCAAAGGCTATAAACAATAATGACTAAGATTTTGTCCCGTGTGACAAAGAATCTACATCTTTTTGGAAATAAGCAACTTTGGCTTTCCTTTAATACCAAATAACCCTTAACCTTGGCATCTATGACAAAGGACATCTGCACTACTCAATGCATAAACTCAAAGTTGTGTTTATGGAAGAAACCAACCAAATTTTTAAAAACAAAAAATGTTATGCAATTAAAAAGAACTCCTATTACTGTAAATCTTTCCCATGACAAGCAAATTTGGACTTTCACCTAATAACAAATTCTCCTTGAACCTTGCATAAAAGCTGAAGGATGGTTGTGATGTGGAGTGCGGAAACCCCATTGTGCTTGCAGATGCACCCAACCAAATTCTAAAGCAAAGAAAAAGCAATGCAATAGGACGAAGTAAAAATAATAGACCTAATCTGAGATTTTTTTGAGATCAAACTTCAAGAGAGATTTCCTGGATGCTGCAATGCAATAGAATGAAGTAAAAATAATAGACATAATCTGAGATTTTTCTGAGCTCATATTTCAACCAATTTAAAGCAAAAGAGAATACAATGCAATTATCTACCTCTACATTTAATTTTGTGTTCCCAAATGTATCCAACCAAACTTAAGGAGAAAAAACACTGCAATGCAAAAAACAAATAGAGTGTCTAACTAACCTAATTGGGGGTTTTCTCTAAGCTCATGCTTCATATGCGACCTGGATGACATCCTCTGTAACCTACGAATGCGCTGACATGACATAAATTTTCTAGTGTTTCTCTCTGCACTGGCTGGGTTTCCTTTGGTGCCTCCAGATCAGGCCCCTTCTTAGCTTTGGCAGGCAGAGAGGCAATGACCGAGTATTGGCAACTGCCCTGGCACCCATGTATGAAAAATGTGGAAGCGTAGACAAAGCACGTGAATTGTTTATAGAATGCCACAAAGTGCCTGCATAATATGTGTCCTCCCAATTAGAAAACAACTGAAATGCGCCAATCAAAAAATCAAGTGATGGGAATTTCTCCCCCATAAAATTCCTGAGGGAAAAAAAAAATTAAAAAAAACTTTAATTTTTAGCAAATGCACGGATGTCCAAGCAGATTAATAGAAGCCAGCAAAAACAATAGTATCCCTGCCGAACCCAAAAATAGCCATTTTAACAATAATTTGCCAATGGGCTAAAAACCAACTAGCCAATGGAAAAAGCAGCTTTACTTAATATCCTTGTTTCAATATTCGACGAAATAAAAACATCATAGCCTAAAGATTAATTTTTACCATTGCACAAATATCAATGCCAAATTAATATTGGCAAGCGATTACAACAGTTACCCTGCCTACGACAGGGACACTAAGAGGCAATTTGTATTTACTATGTGCACAATTCTTCAAAAAGTTTTATCATCTCCTGGAATACTACTATTGACTCTCACTAAATATATGAGCATTCTCACATGGCATTGAAACTGTTTCACCGAACTCAAAAAATAGGTGTCCAACTTGATCAGTCAGCCTTTGCTATCAAACAACTAGCCTATCAAGAGCTTTATAACAGGGTATGGACATCCACCAAAGGATAATAGAAGGAGAATTTTCACACTGTTTTTGTGTGTTTCTAGGAAAGGGAAAGATTCAGACATGGTTTAAGGATGGAAAAAAATATTCTCAAAATTTGGTGACAGCTATTAAAAAATTCTCTGTTCCCGGTTCTCTCAGAAAAACCCCCAGATGTAGGTCTAGGTTCATTCACAATCTGGTTTGCCGTGGGTGTGGGTAAGGGACAGACTTTGGGCCCGATTTGGCCGGCATATCCATGGATGCAAATCTGGGGTCCAAATCCCATGCCAAAAGTGAACCCTCTGTAAACCATGGCCATTTTTTGGGACATTTTTGGCATTTTCTTCACACACTAATTTTTGTTTCTTGTCATCACATCAGTTATGAAGCCAAGAAGAATGTGTTAGAAAGGCCACCATTCCCCGAGGCTACTCCTACCTACTTCTTTGTCCAATGGAGGCCATTGACTGATGAGTATGTGCATAAAAATGAACATGTTTTGGTGGTGGTGTTATTACTGTTGGTTCTGCTGCTGTTTTAAGTTTGTATGTTGCTCTTCCACTTCTTTTTAATTTGGGGATTTGTACAGCTGTTGGGGGGTTATGGCTTCATTTTATGGTAAGTCTTAAAGAGTATTACCTGCTGCATTTCCTTGTAAAAAGCAATAATTACTGGCTTCATGTTACTAAAAATAACACATGCTTTACTTTTTATTTTTGGATAAATGCAACTCAGATTAGACCAAACATAAAACAAGGTATGCAGGAAGACTAACAAGTTTTCCAAGCAATTTTTTTTCTAAAGAAATGCATCTCATTTATACTAAAGATAAAATGAGGTGCACTGGTTGGTTGAGCAACAGGCTTACAGGGAGAACCCTGTAGTATGATACTAATGCCAACAAAAGTCAATAATACATAACTAGAGGGTGTGATTTCCCAGTGAAATTGGCATAGTTTTATCTTGCCAGCCAGGGTTTGAATCCAGCTAGAATCTACCCCATCCACACTATGTTGGAATCAATGGAATGCAACCAAGTGCAAGTCCCGGTGATTTTGTTCCTATGAAATGCAAAGTATACTACAACAAAGATACAAAATAGTTGTACATATGATGAGGAACAAGATTACAATGAAATTTATCAAAGGCTATAAAAGCTAACATATGAAATTTTGTCATGTGAGGAAAAGACTCCAATGTCATCAAGAGTGTTGCATAAAATGAGCACCAGAGGTACAATCAATGTTCTCAAAGGCTATAAAGAATAACGACTAAGATTTTGTCCCGTGTGACAAAGAATCTACATCTTTTTGGAAATAAGCAACTTTGGCTTTCCTTTAGCACCAAATAACCCTTAACCTTGGCATCTATGACAAAGGACATCTGCACTACTCAATGCATAAACTCAAAGTTGTGTTTATGGAAGAAACCAACCAAATTTTTAAAAACAAAAAATGTTATGCAATTAAAAAGAATTCCTATTACTGTAAATCTTTCCCACGACAAGCAAATTTTGACTTTCACCTAATAACAAATTCTCCTTGAACCTTGCATAAAAGCTGAAGGATGGTTGTGATGTGGAGTGTGGAAACCCAATTGTGCTTGCAGATGCACCCAACCAAATTCTAAAGCAAAGAAAAAGCAATGCAATAGGACGAAGTAAAAATAATAGACCTAATCTGAGATTTTTTTGAGATCAAACTTCAAGAGAGATTTCCTGGATGCTGCAATGCAATAGAATGAAGTAAAAATCTGAGATTTTTACTTCATTCTATTGCATTGCAGCATCCAGGAAATCTCTCTTGAAGTTTGATCTTTCTGAGCTCATAGTTCAACCAATTTAAAGCAAAAGAGAATACAATGCAATTATGAGATTTTTACTTCATTCTATTGCATTGCAGCATCCAGGAAATCTCTCTTGAAGTTTGATCTTTCTGAGCTCATAGTTCAACCAATTTAAAGCAAAAGAGAATACAATGCAATTATCTACCTCTACATTTAACTTTGTGTTCCCAAATGTATCCAACCAAACTTAAGGAGAAAAAACACTGCAATGCAAAAAACAAATAGAGCGTCTAACTAACCTAATTGGGGGTTTTCTCTAAGCTCATGCTTCATATGCGACTTCCTGGATGACATCCTCTGTAACCTACGAATGCGCTGACATGACATAAATTTTCTGGTGTTTCTCTCTGCACTGACTGGGTTTCCTTTGGTGCCTCCAGATCAGGCCCCTTCTTAGCTTTGGCAGGCAGAGAGGCAATGACCGAGCATTGGCAACTGCCCTGCTACCCATGTATGAAAAATGTGGAAGCGTAGACAAAGCACGTGAATTGTTTATAGAATGCCACAAAGTGCCTGCATAATATGTGTCCTCCCAATTAGAAAACAACTGAAATGCGCCAATCAAAAAATCAAGTGATGGGAATTTCTCCCCCATAAAATTCCTGAGGGAAAAAAAAATTAGAAAAAACTTTAATTTTTAGCAAATGCACGGATGTCCAAGCAGATTAATAGAAGCCAGCAAAAACAATAGTATCCCTGCCGAACCCAAAAATAGCCATTTTAACAATAATTTGCCAATGGGCTAAAAACCAACTAGCCAATGGAAAAAGCAGCTTTACTTAATATCCTTGTTTCAATATTCGACGAAATAAAAACATCATAGCCTAAAGATTAATTTTTACCATTGCACAAATATCAATGCCAAATTAATATTGGCGAGCGATTACAACAGTTACCCTGCCTACGACAGGGACTCTAAGAGGCAATTTGTATTTACTATGTGCACAATTCTTCAAAAAGTTTTAGCATCTCCTGGAATGCTACTATTGAAGCTCACTAAATAAATGAGCATTCTCACATGGCATTGAAACTGTTTCACCGAACTCAAAAAATAGGTGTCCAACTTGATCAGTCAGCCTTTGCTATCAAACAACTAGCCTGTCAAGAGCTTTATAACAGGGTATGGACATCCACCAAAGGATAATAGAAGGAGAATTTTCACACTGTTTTTGTCTGTTTCTAGGAAAGGGAAAGATGCAGACATGGTTTAAGGATGGAAAAAAATATTCTCAAAATTTGGTGACAGCTATTTAAAAATTCTCTGTTCCCGGTTCTCTCAGAAAAACCCCCAGATCTAGGTCTAGGTTCATTCACAGTCTGGTTTGCCGTGGGTGTGGGTAAGGGACAGACTTTGGGCCCAGATTTGGCCGGCATATCCATGGATGCAAATCTGGGGTCCAAATCCCATGCCAAAAGTGAACCCTCTGTAAACCATGGCCATTTTTTGGGACATTTTTGGCATTTTCTTCACACACTAATTTTTGTTTTTTGTCATCACATCAGTTATGAAGCCAAGAAGAATGTGTTAGAAAGGCCACCATTCCCCGAGGCTACTCCTACCTACTTCTTTGTCCAATGGAGGCCATTGACTGATGAGTATGTGCATAAAAATGAACGTGTTTTGGAGGTGGTGTTATTACTGTTGGTTCTGCTGCTGTTTTAAGTTTGTATGTTGCTCTTCCACTTCTTTTTAATTTGGGGATTTGTACAGCTGGTGGGGGGTTATGGCTTCATTTTATGGTAAGTCTTAAAGAGTATTACCTGCTGCATTTCCTTGTAAAAAGCAATAATTACTGGCTACATGTTACTAAAAATAACACATGCTTTACTTTTTATTTTTGGATAAATGCAACTCAGATTAGACCAAACATAAAACAAGGTATGCAGGAAGACTAACAAGTTTTCTAGGCAATTTTTTTTCTAAAGAAATGCATCTCATTTATATTAAAGATAAAATGAGGTGCACTGGTTGGTTGAGCAACAGGCTTACAGGAAGAACCCTGTAGTATGATACTAATGCCAACAAAAGTCAATAATACATAACAAGAGGGTGTGATTTCCCAGTGAAATTGGCATAGTTTTATCTTGCCAGCCAGGGTTTGAATCCAGCTAGAATCTACCCCATCCGCACTATGTTGGAATCAATGGAATGCAACCAAGTGCAAGTCCCGGTGATTTTGTTTCTATGAAATGCAAAGTATACTACAACAAAGATCAAAATAGTTGTAAATATGATGAGGAACAAGATTACAATGAAATTTATCAAAGGCTATAAAAGCTAACATATGAAATTTTGTCATGTGAGGAAAAGACTCCAATGTCATCAAGAGTGTTGCATAAAATGAGCACCAGAGGTACAATCAATGTTCTCCAAGGCTATAAAGAATAACGACTAAGATTTTGTCCCGTGTGACAAAGAATCTACATCTTTTTGGAAATAAGCAACTTTGGCTTTCCTTTAGCACCAAATAACCCTTAACCTTGGCATCTATGACAAAGGACATCTGCACTACTCAATGCATAAACTCAAAGTTGTGTTTATGGAAGAAACCAACCAAATTTTTAAAAACAAAAAATGTTATGCAATTAAAAAGAATTCATATTAATGTAAATCTTTCCCACGACAAGCAAATTTTGACTTTCACCTAATAACAAATTCTCCTTGAACCTTGCATAAAAGCTGAAGGATGGTTGTGATGTGGAGTGCGGAAACCCAATTGTGCTTGCAGATGCACCCAACCAAATTCTAAAGAAAAGAAAAAGCAATGCAATAGGACGAAGTAAAAATAATAGACCTAATCTGAGATTTTTTTGAGATCAAACTTCAAGAGAGATTTCCTGGATGCTGTAATGCAATAGAATGAAGTAAAAATAATAGACATAATCTGAGATTTTTCTGAGCTCATAGTTCAACCAATTTAAAGCAAAAGAGAATACAATGCAATTATCTACCTCTACATTTAACTTTGTGTTCCCAAATGTATCCAACCAAACTTAAGGAGAAAAAACACTGCAATGCAAAAAACAAATAGAGCGTCTAACTAACCTTATTGGGGGTTTTCTCTAAGCTCATGCTTCATATGCGACTTCCTGGATGACATCCTCTGTAACCTACGAATGCGCTGACATGACATAAATTTCTGGTGTTTCTCTCTGCACTCGCTGGGTTTCCCTTGGTGCCTCCAGATCAGGCCCCTTCTTAGCTTTGGCAGGCAGATAGGCAATGACCGAGCATTGGCAACTGCCCTGGTACCCATGTATGAAAAATGTGGAAGCGTAGACAGAGCACATGAATTGTTTATAGAATGCCACAAAGTGCCTGCATAATATGTGTCCTCCCAATTAGAAAACAACTGAAATGCGCCAATCAAAAAATCAAGTGATGGGAATTTCTGCCCCATAAAATTCCTGAGGGAAAAAAAAATTAGAAAAAACTTTAATTTTTAGCAAATGCACAGATGTCCAAGCAGATTAATAGAAGCCAGCAAAAACAATAGTATCCCTGCCGAACTCAAAAATAGCCATTTTAACAATAATTTGCCAATGGGCTAAAAACCAACTAGCCAATGGAAAAAGCAGCTTTACTTAATATCCTTGTTTCAATATTCGACGAAATAAAAACATCATAGCCTAAAGATTAATTTTTACCATTGCACAAATATCAATGCCAAATTAATATTGGCGAGCGATTACAACAGTTACCCTGCCTATGACAGGGACTAAAAAGGAAAAAGGATATGTATTGTATTGGAAATCTTTTGTAATATATGTATATCACAATCCTTTTTCTTATTTTAAAAAAGAAAGTCGCCAATAATAAACCTAATGGTACCATTACCAACCTATTTGCATTGCTCATTGATATTTCACCAAAAATAGAAGAAAAGCAGGAAGTTGCCAATTGCCAACCTATTTACATTGCTCCATGAGCTACAAATGATATTCCACCAAAAACCCATGCTCTTACATTGCCAAGATTCAGTGGTAGTAAACCATAAGATTGATAAAACCACAGTAACCAAAACAAACAAGCCTGCCAAGAACTGAACCAGGCACCACCTTAGTTGTGCATTCCACCACAAATATTGCACCATGGTGGGCAGAAGCCAGATGGTGGGTGGACTGACACTTGTAGCAGGAGCAAATAAATCCTTCCAGTTGGTTGATATGTTTCTCCAGGGCCTAGAAGTGAGTCTTCATCTTCTCGTGAATGGCATCCATTATGACCCCTGCAGTAGGTGCACCGTCTGGAGCATTCATATTGTTGATTTTCTGTGTCATCACAGGTTGGAAGGAGGGTCCATCAAAGGGCTTATCCTCGCTAAGAACAACTGAAGGAAGAGGGAATACGTTTCTAACAACACCACCTGAGAGCAGACCAGAGATTATTGTCCTCACTTTTGACTGGATGTAGCTGATGAGGCCTGCTGTCGCCACAACTGTGATAATTGGTATTTCTGCCCATTTTTTCTTGCCCATGTGGCTCCGCTGCCACTCATCAACAATGTCCTTGTAATTTGGATCCCGGGCTTCACCACCCACCACAAAAAAGGAGTCAACATCAAAGTTATCCGCCATTTTTTCCACATTCAAGCAATTATTTGCCCAAGGAGTGTGTGATTTGCATGTGTCCACAATTTTCAAATTGAACATAGCAACTCTTAGCATGAAATTATTCAACATAGATTCAAGGCACAGAGACACAAGTGATTTGTGAAAACAGAGCTTGAGCGAGTTTTTTCTGTGAGGATGCATGCTATTTAAATAGGCAAGGTTTACAATTAGGCAGACAAAGCTCTTGTCAACGGTTTTTAATGCGATAGAGTGCACACACCAGCCTTTGGATGCGCCCACCTGCCGGCTATTTATGGATTTTTTTGACTCTGTTGTCTGTCGACTTTTACTGTCGACCTCTTTACTGTAATTCATTCAACTTGTTTAATAACCTTGCTTGTCGATCAATTTGTTTTACAAGGCACCAGCTGGTTAAGCTTTACCCTTTGGATGGGTGCTAGAGAACATTGCTAAAAAAAAACGCCTGAGGCGTGTGAAAATTATTATTATTATTATTATTATTATTATATTAAAGGCTGAATCCGCCCCAGAAAGAGACATGACATAAACCTGTTCCCTGTAAGATTAATTCAGGTGATAGTTCTAGGTTTTAAGTGAGGCAACTTGTCTGAGGTGCTTCAATTTGCTTATCTCTAGTATCTGTGCTTCAAAAATTTGTGGAGGGATTGGGCCATTGGCTGAATTAATGAACAAGAGCAAAACTTGTAAACCCTGCATTAAACCCAATTCCAGAGGAATAAAGCTTAAGTTATTTCCTCATAACCTCAATTCCACTAATTGGCTGTGATTCAAAGTTTTGCAGGGACTCAACCAGATGTTGTTTTGATTGAAATAAGTTCTGAAAGGTGTTGCAGCAGTCCAAGGGAGGACAATATGTGCCATGTGAGCTGATTTTGGATGGTTGAATCAAGAGTGATATTGCTGCACTGAAGAGATTGTCAAGAGTTAAACTCTGGTGGGCTTTGTGCAGTTATGGCTTGGTGTTGCATCCATCAGCTATCTCAAACACACAATATTATATATGGTGTGCTTGATGATGCATATGAATGTAAAAAAATGATGCCCCATTACACCCTGTATTGCAAACAGATAGCCAAGATGGGACCCTAGGAGCCTGTGATATTATGTAACATGCAGCCTTCCATTCTCGCTCTGATATTATTTATCATTTTCTGTTTTGATTGCATTCCATTTATCATTCCATTTTCTGATATTATGTTGATTTAAAGAGACCTTAAAATCATAGCAATAATAATGACAAACACAATTTAATAAAAATATTGTGGTTGTAATGACCATGTTTTATAATAATGACAGACACAATTTAATAAAAATATTGTGGTTGTAAAATCATAGCAATAATAATGACAGACACAATTTAATAAAAATATTGTGGTTGTAATGAGCATGTTTTATAAACAGTCATGAAATTACATGGTGTTAAAAATTATTTATTTTGCAGCCCATAAGGTGCAGTCTGAGTGGCTGCATGGTTGCTACTAGAAGCCGTGGGACTTTGGTTTTAAGTCTCACAATGGGACTTTGTGGTAGATAATAAGCCCTTAAAAAATTTGAATATGCATATAATAAAATAAAGTAGCCAAAGCTTGACCTATTTGCCCTTTTTTATTTCCGTGGCTTAGCATATCGGTGAATGAGTGAAGGAAGAAATTTAACATTCCCACACAAACTAAAAGGGATAAGAAGGAAGATGTACTCATAAGGAAAGTTTTTTCGTTTACTTTCTAGGTTGGGTCATAACATTCTATCTTGAGATAGCATTTTTTATCTTGTATGCCGAGAAGCATTCTACAATAATAGTGGGGTGGAGATGAGAGCACTTATTTTTTCCGTGAAAATATATAGCCAAAAAATTTTTTTTAAAAAGCCAAAAAAAATTGGAAATTTTTTTTTTAAAAAAGCTAAAAAAGAAATTGGAAATGTTGAAGGAAAAAAAGTGGAGAAAATCAAAAGAACTATGGAAACAAAAAAGAAATTGGAAAAAAGGTGGATAAAATAAAACCAAAAAAGTAATTGAAAATGGTTGACGGAAAAGAAGGTGGAGAAAAACACAAAAGCTATGGAAAATACAAGAAGATATCTCTCGGCATACTATAGATATATATTTTTATAAATATAAATATAGTTTTGTTGGTTTCCCCTTGTTTGATCCTAGACTTCCTTCTCTCCCATTACCTCGGTAAAACATATAAATATAAAAATGGAAATGATGTCGATTTCTTCTAGTTCTTAGGCTTTAAACATATGGAATGTGTGTTAAATTTATTACCTTTCTATATTGCATAAAAATTCTATCTATGATATATAATTTATTTTCCAAGCTTGGGCTCAATCATAATTGATAATGAGTTGTTACCAATAATCTCAAATAAAAAAAATAGGTCGTAAACCACAGTAGTTCCCTATCAAAAAGTCGAGGTCTTAGCTTAAACTATGCAAATTATGATGTGAGATTAAACAAGATTAAATATCATATCACAAATCAAAGTGTTTAGCAACTTTTCCTAGGCTCATGTTAGCGGCACCAAGTAGATATTGAGATTCAACACCACCAACAGGAGGATCACCACGACCAACACCCATTTTGGTGGCATGTTTTTTCTCTTCATCTCTCTAACCTCGTAATATTACTGATCAAGGGTTTGAGTAGTGACTTTATTGACTAGAGTTACGAAACACATTTTCTTGTCAATAGGTTGTAATATGAGAGCTTCTATTCATCTCTCTCTAACCCCATCTTAGAACTGCAAACAATTCTATCACAGCCAAGGCTTTGGAACATGAATCTAGTACCTCCATCTTGCCTCAGCTGACACAATCTTCATTCCTTATTGATTCCTTCTTAAGGAAATACAAGTCATGCATTACACTTGCTAGAAAATTTAGGGGTTCCCATACACGAGGGGTGTTCAATAACAACAATTTATGGACCTTTATCAATAATATTAACAATATCTAAGGGGTTGAGGAGGGAATTTGATAGTTGGAGGGCCAAATTTGAGAAAATTTCTCAACTAGAGATTTTAGCATAGCTCTCATTTTGTTAAAACTATGGCAATCTTTGATCTTTCTTACGGGAAAGCACTCTAGGGGGGAGTGTACCTTCCTCCCACCTTACCTTTTCCAAGCTCACTTGGATTAAATCCTAGCAGGAGATCAAAGAGGATTATCTTGAAATAGAACCATCAAGAGAGGATACATTATTGTGGTGGCTATAGTCACAATTGGGGATGGGGGAGGAAAGGGTGGCGGGCTTTTGCATGCTGTGGTGGCTATAGTCACAACTGGGGATGGGTGAGGAAAGGTTGGGAGGGATTCTTCATTCATACCATAATAAGGGTTGACATTGTTGTTTGCAACATTATTTTGAGACCATGTTCCTCCAAATTTGTTGTGTTATCCATCATTCTCCTTACCACTTTGATCCAAAGTTCAACGATAGGGGGTAGACAATAAGTTTACAATCAAGACAAATCTAAGCCCAATTTTGCAAGCTAAGCATTGAGGAGTAAGGACTTTCATATTGTTCTAAGAGGACTCAAGCAACAAGCATGTTCAAGTACCAATGGAGTACTTGTAGTAAAAGTCAAAGCACTTATGATTTGTCATGTCTCAAACTGCTAGGCTTTCTGAACTTAACTATAATTAGAACTATTTTATGGATAATTGTTTGTGGATTAATTGAATGATTCAAAATGATGAAATATATAGTGCTTCGGCTATGGATTGGTCACTAACCTAGTAATGGAGAATTGAGTTTAATGATGGCAGGTTGTCAAAGACAAGAGTATGGTTGAGGTAGAGGTGATTAGCCACCTAGCAAGGATGGGATGGAGAGACTCTAGGTTGAACACACACAAGCACTTAGTTGCATTTCATTTGCATCTTATAATTGCATGAATGATCCTATGCCGATAAATTAATTTATTGCACATGTCAAATTATCTCCATTATGCCTTCGAAATTACCAAACTAACTAATCGTTCTTTAAATTTGAAGGTTATTTTATTGAATCAGAATAAATTTAATAGCTATATTCTTTTAAATTTTATGTGGAGAAGATGATTTTTCTTTTAATAACTTACTTCCTAGAAGTTAATTATGTGCTAAATTGAAATGATAAATAAATATATATATATATATATATATATATATATATATATATATATATATATATATATATATATATATATATATATAATTTTTTTATTTGTTTTATCATAGTAATTATCCATTCGAATAGTAGAGTCCTTTATCTTATTTAGATAATGACAAAACTTAAAAGATAAAATAAAACAAGGAAAATAGAAAGAAAACTAAAAAATAATAGAAAGAAAACAAAAAGGAAAGAAAGCAAAAAGATAAAAGGAAGAAAAAGTTAGAAACAAGAAAGGAATAAAAAGAGAGGGAACACAACACAGATGAAAAAAAGAAGAGGAGGGAGAAAAGAAACGTTTAGACAACAAAGATGAAGGAAGAGCAGAGAGAAAGGAAATAAGGAATGGACTTCAAAATCTGGGTATGTGATTTAAAAAAGGAAATTCCATTCTATATTAATCGGCCCTCATATACATTGAATGTCTTTTGTTTCCAGCGAATTTAGTGTCTCCAGACCCAACTTTCTGGATTGAGCCGTTCCTTGGCTTATTAGAAATATGTATGACTTTTGGTTCTTTATCTTCCCCTAAAACCAATCGACCTCCTTTGAGAACCTCTAAGTGCTAGAAAGTGTTGCCTCAATAAGTCACCTACTGAATTATGTCTTGTCCATTGCATCGCCCTTTGAATGGTGTCAACAATCGAAATATTGATTCTTACTACTCTTATTATAATTTCAAAATGTGTCTCGTTCATCTATTAAAATATTCACAATTTTTTTTTGGTTTGCTACCTTCATTCTTTTGTTGTTTGTATATGTTTTGCTTGTTGATATATATATATAAGAATTACTAAGATTGTCGTTAAAATTATTATTAGAACAAGATTTTTTTCTTAGTCGCTAGATGCATTTATCTATTTTATGGGCAACGGAATATCCAGCATGCAAACAAGACCCTTTTTCCTTGACCTATTTACGTAGAATATATCTATTGAATTGCTAGGTGATATTTCAGTTATCACCATTATTTTTTTTCCATTGTGTTTCTTGTGGATTAAAGAGTGCCTCTTCCTATTTTTTTTATGTTCTTGGGCACCGAACTTTTCTTATTATGATATCAGAACCTAAGCTATAAAGTTGCATTAAACGTTATAATCAGTCACCCTTTTAGTTGTTGTACCATGGGTTAAATCCCTATTTAAGCAAGCCAATATTCATGTTATTTCCTTGAACTGTACTCCAATCCTTATAGTGCTGCGACCTTTGTATGGTTACCTAAAAAGCTCATTCCAACGGCTTATAGGAGTTCTTTTGGCAACCAGTGCATCACCTTTTATCTGCTATATCGCCCATAATGAGATAGATTGTTTCAGATTTACTATTATTGCATTCCCTGTGAGGACATCTCTCTAAGGTGTTCTTTCAACGATTGGCATGTTGAGCCATCCTCACACAACTACCTTTTTTTTCATGTTCTTTTATTAACTTCAACTTTGTACAAATCTGCCTAATGAAAGCCCCAGGTTTTTCTTGTATAAATTTTCATCATAGAAAGGGCTTTGATATAGGTTAGTTTCTTTATTTATGATGAATTAGTGGATACCAAGTGATAGAAATTTATCATATATAAACTAGAAAGCATTTATTACCTTGTGGTCATTTACTTGCATAGTCTTCTTTTAAATCATTATTAAGAAAAAAGTAGGTGTAGTTACCTTATTTGTGTATAAATATAGATTTATTGATCTTAGAAATGAATGTAATCTGGTTTTAAATAATAAAAGATTTCGTACAGGGCTCAAATTTGATGGTGGGCCCTGCCTGTCAAACAATTTTTTTTGAGGTTATCCATTCAAAGGTGCCCTTAAAATACTATGACATACTTAGTATAAATAAAATTATATATAAACCAAATATATATATCATCATAATCCTATATAAATTTTGACAATCTCTTCAAAATGTCTCCTTTAATGTGATACAATCTCTTTAAAATTTTAATTGTATTTTACGGCAAAAATTCCTAAACACAGCTATACAGCCATCAAATTTAAGCCCTGGTTCCATAATGTATTTTCTATAATGATTGATTCAAAATGATGAAATGTATAGTGCTTCGGCTATGGATTGATCACTAACCTATTAATGGAGAATTGAGTTTAATGATGGCAGGTTGTCGAAGACAAGAGTATGGTTGAGGTAGAGGTGATTAGCCACCTAGCAGGGATAAGATGGAGAGACTCTAGGTTGAACACACACAAGCACTTAGTTGCATTTCATTTACATCTTATAATTGCATGAATGATCCTATGCCGATGAATTGATTTATTACACATGTCAAATTATCTCCATTATGCCTTCGAAACTGCCAAACTAACTAATCGTTCTTTAAATTTGAATGTTCTTTTATTGAATCAAAATAAATTTAGTAGCTATATTCTTTTAAATTTTATGTGGAGAAGATGATTTTTCTTTTAATAACTTACTTCCTAGAAGTTAATTATGTGCTAAATTGAAATGATAAATAAATATATATACAATATTTTTATTTGTTTTATGATAGTAATTACCCATTCAAATAGTAAATTCTTTTATCTTATTTAGATAATGACAAAACTTAAAAGATAAAATAAAACAAGGAAAATAGAAAGAAAACTAAAAATAATAGAAAGAAAACAAAAAGGAAAGAAAGCAAAAAGATAAAAGGAAGAAAAAGTTATAAACAAGAAAGGAATAAAAAGAGAGGGAACATGGCACAGATAGAAAAAAGAAGGAGAAAAGAAACATTTGGACAGCAAAGATAGAGGAAGGAAGAGCAGAGAGCAAGGAAATAAGGAATGGACTTCAGAATCTGGGTATGTGATTTAAAAAAGGAAATTCCATTATGTATTAATCGGCCCTCATATACATTGAATGTCTTTTGTTTCCAACGAATTTAGTGTCTCCAGACCTAACTTTCTGGATTGAGGCATTCCTTGGCTTATTAGAAATATGTATGACTTTTGGTTCTTTATCTTCCCCTAAAACCAATCGACCTCTGAGAATCTCTAAGTGCTAGAATTACTAAGATTGCTGTTAAAATTATTATTAGAACAAGATTTATTTATAAGTCGCTAGATGCATTATATCTATTTTCTGAGCCGCAGAATATCTAGCATCCAAACATGACCCTTTTTCCTTGACCAATTTACGTAGAATATATGTAATGAATTGCTAGGTGATCTTTCATTTATCACCATCATTTTTTTTTCATTGTGTTTCTTATGGATTGATGAGCACCCTTCCTGTTGTTTTCGGTGTTCTTGGGCGCCAAACTTTTCTTATTATGATATCGGAACTTAAACTATAAAGCTGCATTAAACATTATAATTAGTCACCCTTTTAGTTGTTGTACCATGGGTTAAATCCTGATTTAAGCAAGCCAATATTCATATTATTTCCTTGAACTGTACTCCAATCCTTATAGTGATGTGACCTCCGTATGGTTACCTAAAAAGCTCATTCCAGTGGCTTATAGGAGTTCTTTTGGCAACCAGTGCATCACCTTTTATCTCCTATATCGACCATAATGAGATAGATTGTTTCAGATTTACTATTATTGCATTCCATGTGAGGACATCTCTCTAAGGCATTCTTTCAATGATTGGCATGTTGAGCCATCCTCACACAACCACTTTTTTTTACATGTTCTTTTATTGACTTCAACTTTGTACAAATCTGCCTAATGAAAGCCCTAGGTTTTTCTTGTATAAATTTTCATCATAGCAAGGGCTTTGATATAGGTTAGTTTCTTTATTTATGATGAATTAGTGGATACCAAGTGATAGAAATTTATCATATATAAACTAGAAAGCATTTATTACCTTGTGGTCATTTACTTGCATAGTCTTCTTTTAAATCATTATTAAGAAAAAAGTAGGTGTAGTTACCTTATTTGTGTATAAATATAGATTTATTGATCTTAAAAATGAATGTAATCTGGTTTAAAATAATAAAAGGTTCCGTACAGGGCTCAAATTTGACGGTGGACCCTGCCTGTCAAGCAATTTTTTTATGACATTATCCATTCAAAGGTGCCCTTAAAATACTATGACATACTTAGTATAAATAAAATTATATAAATACCAAATATATATATCATCATAATCCTATATAAATTTTGACAATCTCTTCAAAATGTCTCCTTTAATGTGATACAATCTCTTTAAAATTTTAATTGTATTTTACGGCAAAAATTCCTAAATACGGCTATACGACCATCAAATTTAAGCCCTAGTTCCGTAATGTATTTTCCTTAGTAGAAATTGGTAGGGTATATTAGATGAGCAAGTAATTGTTGTAATAGTCTTTAAATCGGCTTTATTCTAACCAAACTGGTATAAATGGTTAGTAGCATCTGTGGTATCTTCTTTTAGATAAAGCATGTCTTTTAGCTTGACAAGAATTTATACTCTGAGTTGGATGATTGATAGAATGTTAAATTTATATTTTGTCTTACCCCATCTATAGGATCTCGGTGTTCATAAATAGTGCCTCATCTTTGAAGGATATATATACATTTAGAATTGAATCTATGATATCAACTTATTAAACTTATTAAATTATGTGTGTAAGTTGGGAATGGTAAGTCTTGAGTATTATGTTTTAAGTAGTTTTCTTAAACTGATTTCGTCATAAATGATTAAGTAGTTTCCTTAGTTGAGTGCAGATGCTAGTATGTCTGTTATAACAATAGTAGTAGTTCATTTTACTATGTGTAAGGTAGAGCTTACCTTCCGAGACAAGATGTCGAGTGTGGATTCATAAAGATGGTAAACCTTTTTTTCAAGTTTTACCACTTTATTTTTATTGCTTTGGCCAAAGCTAGATGTACCATTGAAATAGATGGAAAATAAAAGCCTAGTTGTATTTATTTATTTGTTTATCTCTGCCACATCCTACATGCAAGACATAAGTCATTCTAGTTTAGAGTGCATATAGGCATCGGACTTGCATCAAGAGCTCCCTCCTACCCATCTGTTCCAGGTTTCTAGGCTCCTCGTGCAGGGTAGGGGATTTATTCGAGTTATGAAGAAACCTGGGGAAGTGTAGTGCTTTGTGATTGGGTGGAAAAAGCACCTTAACCATGCTCTTGACTTCGGCTTGTGGAAGACCGGTGGGTCATGGCAGCTGAAGATAGATTTCTTATGTTATGTGACTCAAGATGGATATTTCATTGTACTGATCCTTGTATGGCTTGTTTAGCCAAATATGTAACTGTACTTTTCACTAATGTATTATTGATGTATTTGGGACAATTGAAAAGATGTAATATTATTTCCTTCTTATGCTTGTAGATGCACTTTACTTATATTGGAAACTTGCAAATGTTATACATTTATGGATATCCCAGTTAATGAACTGATTCACTTTCCATTTTTGGATTACGTTGCTTTTCGTAGGTTATTTTTAGTAAATGATATTTTCAGGCTTTACATGATTGGTCAACATCATCTAACACATGATTTCACATTAGTCTCATTATTGGATCACTTGATCAACTATTTAGCAAGAAGCTTTTCCCATTGAATGTGCTAACAACTAAAGCATTTTTTTAAATCAAGGATTCACTTTTTTCAAACTCTAGTGCCTTCCATTCTTGATCTACATCATTCTTTTGAGATGGAAACATATACGTTTGATTATACCATACGGGATGTTCTAAAACAAGGGCATCACCCTGTTGTACACTATTAAAAAATATTTTATGTAGAAGTAGAGAACTACGATGCATTTGGAAAATAATTATATGCATAGGTAAACTACTAAAGTAACGGACGTGTTGCATCCAATCCCTCAAGTTTTTGAATTTATCTTTGAGGATATAAGGACATTAATTTGTCTTATATTTATCACTTTAATCTCCTTATTAAAATAGGGATTGCTTAGAATAGAGTTGTTGATATGTTAGCACACCTACTTCTAAGGTCTTCCATATTCTGAATTCTAGATTTACTATATATGAAGATTAGATGTCATTTTATTTCATGGATCCACAAGTTGGATCAATTCCTCTTAATTATAAATTAAGAGATGGTTTGTAATACACATTAGATTAAATTTGTGTTCTACATGTTTTAGCTCACCTTGTATTGATTAGAGAAGACATTTTCCCCATTACATGGCGGTCTATTTGGGACAATAAAAAATTGTAACAATTTCCAAGATATTTTTATTGGCCTTCTACAAGGAAGCACATGGAATGTTTATAAAGAGATATTCACCATGCATCCAATCTATGCCTTTTAATAGAAAGATTGGTTTGTATTGCTGACTTCTAGCTCCTTCTATGCCTTTGTAATGCATGTCCATGGACTTTATTAGTGAATTTCCACTTACTCTTAGGAAAATGATTGCATATTTGTTTTGACTACAAATTTTTTATAAATGGCGATATTTGTTCCAATCAACAAGATTGTAGATATTTCAGTGGATATTTCTATTATTATTTGGCTCAACCTTCTTAAATCATATTTAGAAAACCTTGTGTAAGCTTTAGGGTTGTCAATTGAGGTTCTCTACATCCTTTCATCCATAAGTTGATGCCAAGATTATAATATTCAACCACAATTTGGTTCACACTCTTTGCAAATATCACAAATTTAATAAGCCATGGAATACTTAATCTTTGTGTAATACGACATAGATTTTAACTATACATGACATTCTTCATTTGAGGATTGCTATAGGTATTGATCCCTTGTTCTTATGAGATTATGGTAGTCCTACCATAATATCTTTATTTCATTTACAAAATTAGCAATCTAAAGCCTTTTTTTTCAAACATTTAGATAAAGTCCATACATATTTTTGTGGTATGTTATTGAAGACTCAATCCAAATACAAACAGCTTGATGATTGACTTTGAATTTTTCCACATTTTTAGTTTGGTAATAAAGTTTAGCTATACTTGGATGGACATAAATTTATATATTAGAAATAACCTAAGTTCAAACTTACTCATTATGGGACTTATACTATTTTGTAGCTTATTGTTAGATTTAATAAAGATTATGCAATATTAAATCTCCCTAAGATTACAAGAACAAGATGACACCAATTCAAATGCAAATAAGATTAAAATAATACATGATTTGATTATTTGTATTCAAGAGTATGTAAAACTAGGAATAAAATACAATATATAGACTCTAGGCATGCACAAGTTAAGGTGACATGTGTCATAGAGGAGAACAGTAAATTAAAGGATTGACTCAACTATAGGAGCAAAGGTACCAAATGAACTTATCTTGATGAGGGAGATGTGACATCTAACTATTGTCAATCAAGGAGATGAATGAGATAGAGGCAACAAATGATCTCATCAATCAAGGGAGTTGACGAGAGTTGATATGTGCTTTTATTTCCTAATTTACCTAAGTAAATAATATTAATTGATGAAGTAAATTTAATATAAGGTGCAATATAATATTACATAAACACCCCCTTAAGTGCAATTGAGGTAATAAAGAAATGTGCTCTAACGAGACAAGCCATATCAAGTACTCACGTACAATTTGTAAGAAGCCCAACATACAAAGAGAGCGCACCCCCTTAGAAGAAGAGAGAAAACTTGTAGGAAAAACTCTAACCTGAGGAGAGGCAGATGAATGAATGAATTTGGAAGCTTCTTGTGTACCTCAATGTTGATGCTGAATTGTAACTAAAATTGATTGATTGGATCAAGTACCATGAAGATTTGGGAATATTGAACATAATATTTATGATTTTCAATTTTAGATGTCAACCAATGCGAATCAAATGCAAGATTGAAGAAAATTTACAATAGACAGATGACTCTCAATTTGAGATGTGAATTGATGTGAATTGGGATGTGTCAAGTCATAAGTATAATGTAGGGGAGAGCAAGAGGATCCACAATAGTTGATGCAACATGGTGTGAGTTTTCATCAAAATGGAGGTGGAATCATAATGTATGTCATGTGATTACACTACTCATCCCACAATATGTCCTATTGTATAGAAACACTACAAGCACATGAATTTTAATCCCTCCCATGATGAAACTTTATTTTGTAATAACATGAGTGGTGACACTTTATAAGTTGAGTATGTTTGTATTAAACAACCCCCAAATAGTTCAATTTAAACACCCTTAGCAAGTTACAATGTTTGTAACTTATAAATTATTGCATTTATAAAGTGGATGCTAATTTTTTAAAATTTTACAATGTCTAATGTGGAGCAGAAAGTTGAAAATACCATCAAATGGAAACATAGAGAACAAATAGCTATCGCCATTATGTAGTTCTTAAAAAAATATCCACCTATTAAAAATGGTACTCAAATTTGAGTCCGTTTGTGAAATTTGTGAGACCTAGAAGTTCAAAAATTGCAGTTGGGTAAGTGCAAGAAGATGGGGGGCCAAAAAAGGGTCTTAAGTGGCCACTTTTTTTCTAAAATCAGGAAATGCTGGCCTTGGATGAGAAATTGAGCATAGTTACACTCAAAATTTGGAGATGCAACCAAAACATGTTCGTAGTGCTCCGAGTCTACTTTCTAAACTACTATTTTTTTTTTTAAATGGTATAGATTAAGGGGTTCAAAAGAGGCATCCACAGAAATTGGTGTTGTTTCTATTAAAAAAACATAACATAGCATGTTTTGTGGCTCCCTCAAAAGGTTAACCTTTTTTTGTATTTTTAAAATTGCTTCAGTGAGAAATTAGCTAATAGCATGTAGTTTATGCCCAATTTTTCTGATAATTTTTTGATAAATATTTGATTTTTTACTAATTTTCAAAGTGGACACATCCTAAAAAATAGAATTTTGACCGTGCTACCGCTATAAATTTTGAAAACTAATTGAAAATCATTTTTTCTTTTTTTTTAATATGTGTAGAATGGAGTCTAGTTTCTAAATATGTAATTTTTTTGAAATTTCAATGAATGGTTAATTTACAATGAAAAAAAGACCAAACAATGGTTTTTGCCCAAAACCGGACACACAAACAAAAGAAATTAAAGATGAAAGGCTTAACATTGTCAAAATGTGAAAAAACTACCTCGTTAAATAGCTAAGAGAAAGCCTACTAACATTACCCAGGTGTTCAATTTGTTTGACCTTGAAACACATGCAAATCTGAGGGTTAGCACAAACAAAATTATGTGAAATCTTGTAGAATTTGCAAAACACGTCTATGGATGTTGAAAAGGCACTCCAAGCCTTTGGGTTGGAAATCCAAAGCAAATCCCAAGCCCAAGGCTTGGGATTCCCAAAGCACAATATAACGTGAGCGCGTTATATTTTTCTTTTTTTCCTTTTTTGCATGTTTGCTGATGTTTTCCCAGTTCGACATAACGCACCTGCGTTATGTCTTCCTTTGAATGAGATATGTTCAAATTTCATAAGTATGTTTCATGGATGTTTATATCTCTTCTTGTAGGTATGTATGCATGCTTGTATGTATGTACATGTAGCATGCTTGTATGTATGCATCTTTGTATGTATGTATGTTTGTATGTATGCATGCATGCATGTATGTATGTAAGTGTTTTGGATTTAGTGTATATAAGGACCTAAGCCTGTATAGTTTTGAGGCTTAAGGGTTGAGGGTTGAGGGATTAGGGCTTAAGTAATAGGTATAGGGTAGAGGGTTGAGGGTTACAGTTGAGGGTTAATATTCAGGTTGTTGAGTGTATAAGATTAAGTGTGTAAGGCGCGGGGATTAGGGTTTAGGGTTTACGATATGGATTGAGGGTATATAAGGCATAGGTTGACTTGGGTTGAGAGCACGTATGGTTTAGGTTTAATTTAAGTATAGGGTTGAGGCACAATATTCGAGGTTTAGGATATAAGGGTGAGGTTATATGGTCTAGGGATGAGGGTTTGAGGGTGTAGGCTTTAGGTTTAAGGTATAGGGTTGATGATTGAGGGATTAGGGCTTAAGTATATTGTTGAGGGTATAGGTGAGGGTTTAGGGATAGGTTTTAGGGTTTAAGGTTTAAGGGTTAAGGGTTGAGGGATAAGGTTTAAGGTTTAGGGGTAAGGGATTAGGGTTTAAGGTATAATGTCTTGGGTTGAGGGTTTAGGAATAGGGATAGCATTTAGGGTTTAGGAATGCGAGATTAGGGTTGAGGGTTGAGTGTTGAGGGTTGGGGGTTGAGGGATTAATGTTTAAGGTATAACTTGCTGAGGGTTGAGTGTTTAAGGATAGGGTTTAGGGTTTAGGGTTTAGGGATTAGGGTTTAGAGTTGAGGGATTAGGGTTTAAGGAATAGTGTTGAGGGTTGAGGGTTTAGGGATAGGGTTTAGGGTTGAGGGATTATGGTTTAGGGTTGATGGATTAGGGTTTAAGGAATATTGTTGAGGGTTGAGGGTTTAGGAATAGGGTTTAGGGTTGAGGGATTAGGGTTGACGGATTAGGGTTTAATGTTGAGAGTTGAGAGTTGAGGGTTTAGGGTTTAGGGATAGGGTTTAGGGTTGAAGGTTTAACGATTGAGGGTTGAGGCTTTAGGGCTGCGGGTTAAGGGATTGGGGTTTAAGATATAGTGTTGAGCATCGAGGGTTTATGGATAGGTTTTAGGGTTTAAGTTTTAAGGGTTAAGGGTTGAGGGATAGGGTTTAGGGTTTAGGGATAAGGGATTAAGGTTGAAAGTATAGTGTCGAGGGTTGAGGATTTAGGAACAGGGATAGTGTTTAGAGTTTAGGGATGAGGGATTAGGGTTGAGGGTTGAGGGATTACAATTTAAGGTATAGTGTCGAGGGTTGAGGGTTTTGTTAGCACTCATTTTGACCTGGAGGTTGATTTTTCATGTTTAGGGGGTTTCTTCATTTGAACCCTATATCTTCTTGCCCATTTTCCTAAGTGTTGGACCTCCTCGGCATTTTTCAGCTGCATCATCATATTTTCTTTGAGGAGGAGGTCATCATCATCATATTGTCTTCGATGATGGTCCGCATCATCATGTTTTCTGTCGACTTGTTTTTCATCAGGATCATCATATTTCAATATCGGGTGATGTTTGGATATCATCCCGATCCTGCTGATGAGCTACAATGTGCCTTAATTTTCTTGCGGAGGGTGATTTTTTAAATATCCGGTGATCTTCCAATTATCACCCTGCCCTTTTATGATGATGATGTCACCCCGATCTCCCGAAGGGGTCATTTTCTGAGTTGTTCGACCCGACTTGTTTTTTCTTAAGGGTCGTCATCATCATGATCATATTTCTGGTTATCGCCGTGTTGCTTGCGAGGGTCATCATATTGTCTACCTGCATGATCTTTCGCTGGGGTGATATTTTAACATCGGGTGATCTTTGTTAAGATCATCCTGATGATGTTGCTGTAAAGTTCTAAGTGTGACCCGATTTTTATCGTGGTCATCATATTTTGGACGTCAGGATGATCTTAGTCAATATCATCCTGATGTTGTTGTATCACTTCATGTTCGTTGTTTTATCATCCTGATGATGCTGATATCAAGGAGATATCCGCCTGTCAGCTTCGTGCATTATCTAGTGGGGGGTGATCTTTTCAAATATCTGGCATATTCATCTATCACCCCGATCTTACAGTGGAGCTACAGTGCAGCATGATATTTGTGCATCAGGATGATATTTCCAAATATCTGGATTCTTCCGAATATCATCCTGATGTCGATATGATGATGACGTCATCCGGATATGAGGAGGTGCGCAGTAGGCAGATATGCTGATGATGTCAGCAGGATATGACGATGACGTCATCAGGATGTTCATCGGCCAGACTTTTGGTATCGGCTAAGCAGGAGGATCTTCCTCCGATGGATCAGGTTGTGCCGATGAAGGCGATTATCATGCAGGTGATATTGCGATGATGATGCTGACGTCAGGGTGATTTTTTGAGCAACAGGATATCATGCTGTTGGAGGATGATGATGAAGTCTTATACTAGTGTCGTCAGGAGCAAAAGCACCGACATCATATATGCTCGTGGCCTAGTATATAAAGTGTTGAAAAGGTCGCCGCGGGGTGCATGTGGGATGATTGATATCCTGCATATTTTCAAATATCATGATGATGTATCTTGGCGGGAAGTGGTTGCGATCGACTGTTAGATGTTTTTCCCAAGGCCGCGGGTTGGTGCGCCATTAATGGCGAAGGTTGCAGAGGTATGGACAGATCTGGTACCCGATTGAAGATCTGGATCCCTAGGCGGTGGCGCAAGGCTCGAGATTTCTTCCTGTCTCCTCCCCTACCTACTGCATTCATGTTTGGGCGCCAATCTGGTAATGCGTTGAGTGCCATTTTTCTAATATTGTGTATCTGACGGGATTTTTGGTCAACCATGTAATTAATTGTTGTGGTACACTACCTGGCTGTTATAAGCAGGAAGTGTTACTCATTTGTGGTTGTTGAAAGTTGAAGATTTTTTTTGGCTCTGTAAATCAAAACAAGCTGATCTGGTTGCTCTGTACAGCTAAACCTGTGAGTCTATGTATCTCTTGTTGTATGTTTTGGCACGAACCCACTGATTTCATGATTAATCTTATATGAGAAATGCTATCTTAGCATGTGTTTTGTTAATTCTGTCTCCAGTATTGCATGTATTCTTCTTCTGAATCTGGATATTTGGGTAATGTTTAGATTCTAGAGCATAGAATTCCTATGTTGAATGTCTGATCTTTTAACTTCTACTCAAGGGGTAGATTAAACTGTTTTCAGGTTGAACATTGGGAAGGGTATACTGCAGTAGGGATGCCATAAGTAGAGATAACTTAACACTCTGTATTGGGAGATATCTGTAAGGCAGGTATCACATATATCCCCCTGAAATCCAGTTTTAGTTGTTCATGCTGATCATTCACAGGTGTATGTCTACTGACTCCAGGCCCTGGATAGGCACCAATCTTGCTTTGTGTTTGTGTTACAACCATGTCCAGCTTTGCATCCAAACTTAAAATCAAAATCTAAATCTAAAACAATCTTTAGGACATTAGAATTAGTTTTAGGATCCTCAGTCCTCTATCTACAACTGCAAATAGGCCCAAAGCTAGCCCCTTTGCTCTTATCTTTCAGTTTTGGTCTACTTACAGGAGGACTTATCTGCTTTCTGTCAACATCCCAGCCTTGTATGCATATCCTCATGGATGTTGAGTAGGGAATACCCCCCTAGGTCTTGCAGAGCCTAAAGAAGAAGAGGAGATAAAATACAGAGTCTATCTCCTACACTGTTGGCCCCTGGCCCAGAGATCCTGTTGATCACTGATGGCTACCTTGTAGGGAAATCTGGGAATAAGCATCCAGTCTGGGAAAAAGTCAACAGAAATTGGCGACTCCGCTGGGGACTTTGTGAAAGAACCCTGGTTTTCAAAAGAAAACAGTTCCTAGTAATAGGTGGCGACTCCGAAGTAATCTCCCAACCGGTCAAAGTAAAATTTATATGCAGGGGAGAAGATCCCAACAAAACCCTTTATTTAAAGAGTTACCAATAACAAGAAGAATGATGTACAGAAGAAAGGGAGCTGTCTCAGTTAGTCATGAGGGTTCCCCCAGAAAAGGTGATGATATGCAAGATAACCCTAGGCCATCAGGACAGCATGTGCCTTACTTTTCAAATGCAGAAGCTGATATTCAAGGTGCATATGAGAGGCAACAGGGTGGTAGCATGAGAATGAGGTCAGAGGTGTTCCAAGAATGCCCATTTCTAGACCCTAGTGAAAGGTTTGAAGAGGCAGAGTCTCTGAGGGATGATGAAGATGATGACCAGAATGGTATGAGACCATCTACCTCCATGCCTAAGGACGAACAATTAGCTGAAGAAATCAGAAATCTGAGAGCAGAACTAGAATATCTACAAGCCATGAAAATCAGAGATGATATGAAGCAGAAAGTGCAAGCTTTAAGAACTGCCCAAAATGATTCAATTCCTACCCTTGAGAATGCAAATGTGCAGAGACATCAGCAAAGAAATGAAGTGCAACATCAGCATAATGATGAGAGACAAAATGTGAATGATGCTAGGATACCACTGAACAATGTAAGGAACCAGAATGTAAACAGAAATATCAATGTTCATCAGTTAAACAGACAGCCCATGCAGTTAGATAGATTCAGGCAGCTGGTGTTTGATGGTATTCCTGGGTATCCTAACCCCATTGACAAGCATCTGAGGCTGCAAGTGCCTAAATTTTTAGGAAACAACACAGTGTCAGGAGAAGATCATCTAAAAGCCTTTCAAAATGTCATGGATAACTTTGAGGTTGAACATGAGGATGTTTTCATGAAGTCATTCATGCAATCCTTAATAGATGAGGCAAGAGAATGGTACAAGAATCTACCTGACCGGAGTATTTCATCATGGGATGATTTTAAAAGGATGTTCAAGGAGCAATATGGTGACAAAACTGACCCTAGCTTTTTTGTAAATGAGTTCACCAGTATCACTAAAGGGTCAAATGAGCAGGTTGCAGACTTTAATGCAAGATTTACTAAAGTGTTAAACAAATTGCCACATCACATGAGGCCAAATGAACCAATGTGCATAATATTGTATATCAATGCCTTTGATGCAAAAACTGCATATGGATTAAGAGATAAAGGTCCTGCTACTCTCAGGGATGCTTTCAGAATTGCAGTGAATATTGAAAACAACAGGAAAGCATCGGGCAAGACAAATAGAAGGGATGATATAAAAATTCTGCAGAATCCAAACAAGCCTCAGAACACTCAAGGTAATACATCTGCCCCTGAAGATAAGATAGACAAATTGGCAAATGTTGTTAAGGACCTAAGCTATAGATTAGCTAGAAGTGAAAAAGGGATGGGTCCTGATAGGCAAGTCTATCAAAGGCAGGAAAAGAGGCCATCATTGCATGATATGCCTTATAATACCAATTGGCATGATGGTAAGCCTATTTTCCCACGTAACCACACAAATCAGAGGGCTCAACATGTCAAAGAAACTCCTGATCCTCTAAAGAAAGCTATAAATATTGTTGATGATGCTCCATGGTGTATAATCTGTCAGATGCCACATTCACAATTACAGTGTATGATTGCTCAATCCTTGTATGATAATGCTACATCTTGTAATGAATGCAATGAGCCACATTATGTGCAAGAAGATGATGTTAATATGATGTCCATAGGCAATGGATACACTCTTTATGATGCTGATGAGAATACAGATCATCAAATTCAGGCCTGCCAACAGTTCCCATATGATGAAGATAATGAAGATAACTATGTGTATGCTCAGAGCTCACACAATTTTCTGAGTAACTTACAACGACCTTCTGATGAGGAAATTAGAGCCTTCACAGCTGCAGCAGTTGCTCAAGTCAAAAGCAACTACAATCTCAGAGGTAAAAATCAAGTAGGCAGCCCACATCAGCCAGAAGATATTTCTGCAGGTCAGCTAGTGCATGGTCATAAAGGAATTGAACCACAAAGAAGGTAGTGGGTAAATAATAAACAGAATTTTAGACATAGAACAGGTCATGAATCTCAAGGACCAGAAAACAAAATCCCTCAGGCTGAAGATCAAAGTAAAGGTTCCCAAGACAAGAATGATGATCAGGGAACTATGAAAGTAAGAGCTAAATCAGCTCAGGATAAAAACAAGATTGTGGAGCAAGCTACAACTGTTATACAAAATTATGCTCCATTTGATATAGCTCAGGTCCTCTCTCAGGTAAAAGTCTCTGTTCCACTTATGGAACTGATGAAAGTGGAAGAAATCAAGAGTAGGACAATATCCCTAATCTCAGGGGTACCTTTTCAAGCTAAACAAAATGTTCAGACCCAGGGTGAGAAACATGTCATGAGTAATGAAGAAGATGAGACTCCTAAAGTCTATTTAGGAGTGACTATGACAAAGTATCCTTCACAAGTGGAACCATTTTATGTTTCCCTGGTTATAAATGGAAAAATAATTAGAAATTGTATGCTTGACTCTGGAGCATCTACAAATGTCATGCCTTTGGCCATCATGCAACAAGCTGGATTGAAAATTGACAAAGCATGTGGAAAATGTTATGCTATGGATGCCAGAGAGGTACCAGTTATTGGAATCATGAAGGATGTAGATTTCAGATTGGCAGCATTTCCTGAGAAAAGATATAAAATGAATATAACAGTGGTTGACATCAAGCCACAGTATGGTATGTTGTTGTCAAGAAGATGGGCAGCACTAATTGGTGGAAGTATGCAGCTGGACCTGTCATATGCCATGATTCCAATGAATGGCAGGGATGTTAAGCTAATCAGAGAACAAAGATCATCAGAGACAGTGGAAGACCAAGAAGCAGAGGAACAGGTATGCTTTGTAGACACTGACTGTGATAATTTCAAGGTTGTCTCAAATGATACAGAAGATAAAAAGAAAAATGCCTGCATTGAAGAATTGGATCAGCGAGGTTTGTGGACCATGTTTTTTGATGGAGCTTGTGCAAAAGAAGGCTCTAGAGCTGGAGTTATTTTCCTGTCTCCAACTGGTAAGCTCCTCAAATTCTCTTTCTTGCTGAGGTTTGATTGCACAAACAACATTGCAGAATATGAGGCTTTACTCTTAGGCCTAAATATTGCTCTCAAACATGGAATTAAAATGTTAAGAGTATTTGGGGATTCTGAGCTGATTGTATCCCAAATTAGAGATAAGTATGCTTCAAAAAACAAAAGATTGAAACAATACAAGCATGCTGTTTGGGATACCATTGAACTATTTGATGCATTTTCAATAGGCTGGGTAGAAAGATCAAAGAATGTTATGGCTGATTTCTTAGCCAATGTTGCAATAAGGCCAGATGACATCACTCTGTCAGATGTTACAAATGTAGAAGTTAAAATTAGGCCTGCAGTACCAGAAAATATATGCAGTTGGCAAGTGTTTAATGATGATAGGGACTTGTTAAGATTTTTGCACTGCATAGATGAATATGAGAATCAAGAAATTGATTTCCAAGCTTTTGTAGAGACTATAGATGGAAAAGAAACTCTTGTGGGAAAAGAGATAATTCAATTAAGGACTAATAAAATCCCTAGAGGGTTGGTAGCTTTGGAAAGAGTTTTTGACAGTAAAGATAAATTGGTCACAAGGACATCTCCCACAAATAAGGAAGATTTAGAAGAGATAAATTTGGGGACATCTCAGGCCCCTCAGAAGGTATACATTGGTAAACAACTCAAACCACACATTAGGAGTATGCTGATTGCATTACTGAAAAAGTATAAACATGTTTTTGCTTGGTCATATGAGGACCTAAAAGCCTATAGGGAAGATTTATTCCAGCATGAGATCCCATTGAAGCCTGAAGCTAAGCCATTTAGACAAAAGCAAAGACCTATTAATCCTACCTTAGCTCCCAAGATGCAAGAAGAACTCAAAAGGCTCAGGGAAGCTGGAATAATTGTGCCAATCAGGCATTCAACTTGGGTGTCTAACCTTGTCCCAGTCAGAAAAAAGAATGGTGATATTAGGCTTTGTGTTGACTTCAGGAACTTGAATGTATCCTCTTTAAAGGATAACTATCCACTGCCTAATATGGAAGCTATGTTGCAGAGAGTGACTGGTTGTGAACTCTTATCCATGATGGATGGATTTTTAGGTTATAATCAGGTGAAGGTAAAGGAATCAGAATAGTATAAGACCGCCTTTACCACTCCATGGGGAACTTATGTGTATGTTAGAATGCCCTTCGGACTAACCAATGCAGGTGCTACATTTCAAAGAGCAATGGATGTTGCTTTTGCAGGGTTGATTGATTCAATTCTGGCTGTATATCAGGATGACTTGACTGCTTACTCAAAGAAAGAAGAGCAGCATTGTTTGCATCTGGAGCAGATTTTCATAAGAGCACTAGAGTATGGTATTTCTTTAAATCCAAAGAAGTGTGCCTTTGGGGTAGTTGAAGGAAAGCTCCTGGGACATATTGTTTCCAAGGATGGAGTCAGGATAGATCCAGAGAGAGTGGCTGCTATTGACAGAATTCAAATACCAAAAACTGTAAAAGGAGTTCAGTCCTTCTTTGGACAGATAAATTTTGTTAGGAGATTTGTTCCCAACTTTGCAGAAACCACAAGGAACATTTCCAAGATGATGAAGAAGGATGCAACTGTCCACTGGGAAAGTGAAGCAATAGAATCATTTCAGAGTATCAAAGAGGCAATCAAGATGGCCCCTGTTCTTAAATCTCCTGACTTTTCTAGGCCATTCCAAGTATTTTCATTTGCTTCCTTTCATACTATTGCTGCATGTTTGCTACAGAAAAATGAAGATGGTTTTGAACAGCCCATCGCTTTCTTCAGTATGTCCTTGCAGGCCTCTAAGTTGAAGTATGATATTATGGAAAAACAGGCATATGCACTAGTCAGAGCCATCAAAAGTTTCAGACCATACTTGGTAGGATCATATATAATTGCATATGTACCCCATGCAGCAGTCAAAGACATATTCACTCAGCAGGAGGTGACTGGAAGAAGGTGCAGATGGATAAACAAACTGCAAGAGTTTAACATAGACATACAAGTTACCAAGTTGATAAGAGGACAAGGATTAGCCAGGATGATGGCACAGTCAAACTTGGAAGCATGCCAAGTTAATGCAGTCCAAAATGAGAGTGTAAATGTATCAGGATCTGAATGGTACAAGGATATTATCTACTACTTGTGAAATCTGAATTGTCCTTCCCATTTCAGTGACAGTCAAAAGAGGACTTTAAAGTTACATGCAATCAGGTATGTTATTGTTTAAGGTGAGCTATACTGGAAAAACCCTGATGGTGTGCTGCTGAGATGTGTGGATAAGGATATGGCTAACAATGTTTTGATTGATATGCATAAAGGATTGTGTGGTGGACATTATACTGCCCAAACAACAACTCATAAAATTCTCAGAGCAGGATATTGGTGGCCCACTCTCTTTTCAGATGCACAAAAGTTAGTGAGGAAGTGTGACCCTTGCCAAAGATTTTCAAGAAAGCTGAAATATGATGGTGCTTTACCCCTCAGAACTGTAACTGTGGATGCTCCATTTCAGCAATGGGGAATTGACTTCATAGGGGAAACTGCAGACAAATCAAGTGGGGGACACAGTTGGATTTTGGTGGCAACTGATTACTTTACCAAATGGATTGAGGCCATTCCAACTAAGAGAGCTACAAGTAAGGTGGTGACAGATTTCATGCTAGAAAATATCATCATCAGGTTTGGAGTACCATTCAAGATAGTCACTGATAATGCTATGTGCTTCAGATCAGGTGAATTTGTTGATTTTTGCAACAGGTATGGGATAAATCTATCATATACATCACCATATCACCCACAAGGGAATGGTCAAGCAGAATCAAGCAATAAAAGCATCATGAAAATTATCAAGAGGATACTGGACAAGAACAAGAGAGCTTGGGACTCAAAATTGAACTTAGCAATATGGGCTGACAGAGTGACAGTAAAAAGGGCTATTGGGATGTCACCCTTTGAGCTAGTATATGGTGCATCAGCCAGATTGCCCATAAACAATCTCCTACCAGTTTACAAGTTCATCCAAGAAAATGATGAGGAGATTGAAGATTTCATGACAGAAAGAGTGAACCAGCTGGTTGCACTGGATGAAAACAGAAGGAAAGCCCACCAGATTAATCTCAAGAGACAACAAGATGTGAAATATCAGTTTGACAGGAGAGTTATAAAAAGGAAGTTTCAAGTCAATGATCTGGTGCTCATTTGGAATGCAAAAGGTCAAGAAAAGGGTAAACATGGTAAATTTGAACCCTTATGGATGGGCCCATATCAGATTTGCAGTGCTCATGGGGAGGATTCTTATTTCCTCCAGGCCCTAGATGGTGAAGTTCTGGAATTGCCTGTGCATGGCCAATTCCTTAAGTTCTATTTTGCATAAATGACTTGTCGCTGTGCACATTTGTAAAAACATGTATGTAGTGTAAGTGCCTTGTACAGTTCGTGCTTTTTGGTTTTTTGCCTGGTCTGCCCGGAGATCTGGTTCTCGCTGCAGGTTTTCACCTGCACGTCCCCATTCGGAGCCAGTGTTAGCACTCATTTTGACCTGGAGGTTGATTTTTCATGTTTAGGGGGTTTCTTCATTTGAACCCTATATCTTCTTGCCCATTTTCCTAAGTGTTGGACCTCCTCGGCATTTTTCAGCTGCATCATCATATTTTCTTTGAGGAGGAGGTCATCATCATCATATTGTCTTCGATGATGGTTCGCATCATCATGTTTTCTGTCGACTTGTTTTTCATCAGGATCATCATATTTCAATATCGGGTGATGTTTGGATATCATCCCGATCCTGCTGATGAGCTACAATGTGCCTTAATTTTCTTGTGGAGGGTGATTTTTCAAATATCCGGTGATCTTCCAATTATCACCCTGCCCTTTTATGATGATGATGTCACCCCGATCTCCCGAAGGGGTCATTTTCTGAGTTGTTCGACCCGACTTGTTTTTTCTTAAGGGTCGTCATCATCATGATCATATTTCCAGTTATCGCCGTGTTGCTTGCGAGGGTCATCATATTGTCTACCTGCATGATCTTTCGCTGGGGTGATATTTTAACATCGGGTGATCTTTGTTAAGATCATCCTGATGATGTTGCTGTAAAGTTCTAAGTGTGACCCGATTTTTATCGTGGTCATCATATTTTGGACGTCAGGATGATCTTAGTCAATATCATCCTGATGTTGTTGTATCACTTCATGTTCGTTGTTTTATCATCCTGATGATGCTGATATCAAGGAGATATCCGCCTGTCGGCTTCGTGCATTATCTAGTGGGGGGTGATCTTTTCAAATATCTGGCATATTCATCTATCACCCCGATCTTACAGTGGAGCTACAGTGCAGCATGATATTTGTGCATCAGGATGATATTTCCAAATATCTGGATTCTTCCGAATATCATCCTGATGTCGATATGATGATGACGTCATCCAGATATGAGGAGGTGCGCAGTAGGCAGATATGCTGATGATGTCAGCAGGATATGACGATGACGTCATCAGGATGTTCATCGGCCAGACTTTGGTATCGGCTAAGCAGGAGGATCTTCCTTCGATGGATCAGGTTGTGCCGATGAAGGCGATTATCATGCAGGTGATATTGCGATGATGATGCTGACGTCAGGGTGATTTTTCGAGCAACAGGATATCATGCTGTTGGAGGATGATGATGAAGTCTTATACTAGTGTCGTCAAGAGCAAAAGCATCGACATCATATATGCTCGTGGCCTAGTATATAAAGTGTTGAAAAGGTCACCGCGGGGTGCATGTGGGATAATTGATATCCTGCATATTTTCAAATATCATGACGATGTATCTTGGCGGGAAGTGGTTGCGATCGACTGTTAGATGTTTTTCCCAAGGCCGCGGGTTGGTGCGCCATTAATGGCGAAGGTTACAGAGGTATGGATGGATCTGGTACCCGATTGAAGATCTGGATCCCTAGGCGGCGGCACAAGGCTCGAGATTTCTTCCTGTCTCCTCCCCTACCTACTGCATTCATGTTTGGGCGCCAATCTGGTAATGCGTTGAGCGCCATTTTTCTAATACTGTGTATCTGGTGGGATTTTTGGTCAACCATGTAATTAATTGCTGTGGTACACTACCTGGCTGTTATAAGCAGGAAGTGTTACTCATTTGTGGTTGTTGAAAGTTGAAGATTTTTTTTGGCTCTGTAATTCAAAACAAGCTGATCTAGTTGCTCTGTACAGCTAAACCTGTGAGTCTATGTATCTCTTGTTGTATGTTTTGGCACGAACCCACTGATTTCATGATTAATCTTATATGAGAAATGCTATCTTAGCATGTGTTTTGTTAATTCTGTCTCCAGTATTGCATGTATTCTTCTTCTGAATCTGGATATTTGGGTAATGTTTAGATTCTAGAGCATAGAATTCCTATGTTGAATGTCTGATCTTTTAACTTCTGCTCAAGGGGTAGATTAAACTGTATTCAGGTTGAACATTGGGAAGGGTATACTGCAGTAGGGATGCCATAAGTAGAGATAACTTAACACTCTGTATTGGGAGATATCTGTAAGGCAGGTATCACATATATCCCCCTGAAATCTAGTTTTAGTTGTTCATGCTGATCATTCACAGGTGTATGTCTACTGACTCCAAGCCCTGGGTAGGCACCAATCTTGCTTTGTGTTTGTGTTACAACCATGTCCAGCTTTGCATCCAAACTTAAAATCAAAATCAAAATCTAAAACAATCTTTAGGACATTAGAATTAGTTTTAGGATCCTCAGTCCTCTGTCTACAACTGCAAATAGGCCCAAAGCTAGCCCCTTTGCTCTTATCTTTCAGTTTTGGTCTACTTACAGGAGGACTTATCTGCTTTCTGTCAGCATCCCAGCCTTGTATGCATATCCTCATGGATGTTGAGTAGGGAATACCCCCTAGGTCTTGCAGAGCCTAAAGAAGAAGAGGAGATAAAATACAGAGTCTATCTCCTACACTGTTGGCCCCTGGCCCAGAGATCCTGTTGATCACTGATGGCTACCTTGTAGGGAAATCTGGGAATAAGCATCCAGTCTGGGAAAAAGTCAACAGGTTTATTGATAGGGTTTAGGGTTGAGGGATTAGGTTTTAGGGTTGATGGATTAGGGTTTAAGGTATAGTGTTGAGGGTTTAGGGATAGGGTTTAGGGTTGACAGATTAGGGTTTAGGGTTGACAAATTAGCATTTAATGTCGAGGTTAGGGTTAGAGTGTCGAGGGTAGAGGGATTAGGGATATGGTTTAGGGTTGAAGGTTTAAGGATTGAGTGTTGAGGCTTTAGGGATGAGGGTTTAAGGCTTAAGATATAGTGTCGAGTGTTGAGGGTGTAGGGATAGGGTTTAAGTTTTAAGGGTTAAGGGTTGAGGGATAGGGATTAGGGTTTAAGGTATAGTGTTGAGGGTTGATGGTTTAGGGATAGGGTTTAGGTTTGAGGGATTAGGGTTTAGGGTTGATGAATTAGGGTTTAATGTTGAGAGTTGAGGGTTGAGGGTTTAGGGATAGGGTTGATGATCAAGGGATTAGGGTTAAAGTAGAGTGTCAAGGGTAGAGGGATTAGGGATAAGGTTTAGGGTTTAAGGTTTAAGGATTTAGAGTTGAGACTTTAGGGATGAGGGTTAGGGAATTAGGGTTTAAGACATAGTGTCGAGTGTCGAGGGTGTAGGGATAGGTTTTAGGGTTCAAGTTTTAAGGGTTAAGGGTTGAGGGATAGTATCGAGCCTGTTGAGAGTTTAGGAATAGGGATAGTGTTTAGGGTTTAGGGATGAGGGATTAAGGTTGAGGGTTGGTGGATTAGGGTTGAGGGTTGATAGATTAGGGCTTAGGGATAGAGTTTAGGGTTTAGGGTTTAGGGTTGAGGGATTAGGGTTTAAGGTATAGTGTTGAGGGTTTAGGGATAGGGTTTAGGGTTGAGGGATTAGAGTTAAGGGTTGAGGGATTAGGGTTTGATGTTGAGTATTGAGGGTTAAGGGTTTAGGGATAGGGTTGAGGGTTTAGGGATAGGGTTGAGGGTCGAAGGATTAGAGTTAAGGGTTGAGGGATTAGGGTTTGATGTTGAGGGTTGAGGGTTGAGGTTCAAGGGTCGAGGGTTTAGGGATAGGGTTGAGGGTTGAGGGATTAGGGTTAAAGTAGAGTGTTGAGGGTATAAGGATTAGGGATAGGGTTGGAGGGTTTAGGGATAAGGGATTAGGGTTTAAGGTATAGTATCGAGCCTATTGAGGGTTTACGAATAGGGATAGTGTTTAGGGTTTAGGGATGAGGGATTAGGGTTGAGGGTTGATGGATTAGGTTTGAGGGTTGACGGATTAGGGCTTAGGGATGGGGTTTAGGGTTTAGGGTTGAGGGATTAATGTTTAAGGTATAGTGTTGAGGGTTTAGGGATAGGGTTTAGGGTTGAGGGATTAGAGTTAAGGGTTGAGGGATTAGGGTTTGACATTGAGGGTTGAGGTTTTAGGGTTGAGGGTTTAGGGATACGATTGAGGGTCGAGGGATTAGAGTTAAGGGTTGAGGGATTAGGGTTTGACGTTGAGGGTTGAGGGTTGAGGTTCGAGGGTCGAGGGTTTAGGGATAGGGTTGAGGGTCGAGGGATTAGGGTTAAAGTAGAGTGTCGAGGGTATAAGGATTAGGGATAGGGTTGGAGGGTTTAGGGATAAGGGATTAAGTTTTAAGGTATAATATCGAGCCCGTTGAGGGTTTAGGATTAGGGATAGCGTTTAGGGTTTTAGGGATGAGGGATTAGAGTTGAGGGTTGAGGGATTAGGGTTGAGGGAGTATGGCTTAAGGTATAGTGTTGAGGGTTTAGGGATAGGGTTTAGGGTTGAGGGATTAGAGTAAAGGGTTGAGGGATTAGGATTTGATGTTGAGGGTTGAGGTTTTAGGGTTTATGGTTTAGGGATAGGGTTGAGGGTCGAGGGATTAGAGTTAAGGGTTGAGGGATTAGGGTTTGACGTTGAAGGTTGAGGTTCAAGGGTCGAGGGTTTAGTGATAGGGTTGAGGGTTGAGGGATTAGGGATAGGGTTGAGGATCGAGGGATTAGGGTTAAAGTAGAGTGTCGAGGGTATAAGGATTAGGGATAGGGTTGGAGGGTTTAGGGTTTAAGGTATAGTATCAAGCCTATTGAGGGTTTAGGAATAGGAATAGTGTTTAGGGTTTAGGGATGATGGATTAGGGTTGAGGGTTGACAAATTAGGGCTTAGGGATGGGGTTTAGGGTTTAGGGTTGAATGATTAGGGTTTAATGTATAGTGTTGAGGGTTTAGGGTTGAGGGATTAGAGTGAAGGGTTGAGGGATTAGGATTTGATGTTGAGGGTTAAGGGTTGAGGTTTTAGGGTTTAGGGTTTAGGGATAGGGTTAAGGGTCAAGGGATTAGAGTTAAGGGTTGAGAGATTAGGGTTTGACGTTGAGGGTTGAGGGTTGAGGTTCAAGGGTTGAGGGTTTAGGGATAGGGTTGAGGGATTAGGGTTAAAGTAGAGTGTCAAGGGTATAAGGATTAGGGATAGGGTTGGATGGTTTAGGGATAAGCAATTAGGGTTTCAGTATAGTATCGAGCCCGTTGAGGGTTTAGGAATAGGGATAGTGTTTAGGGTTTAGGGATGAGGGATTAGAGTTAAGGGTTGAGGGATTAGGGTTTAGGGATAAGGTTTAGGGTTTAGGGTTGAGGGATCAGGGTTTAAGGTATAGTGTTGAGGGTTTAGGGATAGGTTTTAGGGTTGAGGGATTAGAGTGAAGGGTTGAGGGATTAGGATTTGACGTTAAGGGTTAAGGGTTGAGGTTTTAGGGTTTAGGGTTTAGGGATAGGGTTAAGGGTCGAGGGATTAGAGTTAAGGGTTGAGGGATTAGGGTTTGACATTGAGGGTTGAGGGTTGAGGTTCGAGGGTTGAGGGTTTAGGGATAGGGTTGAGGGTTGAGGGATTAGGGTTAAAGTAGAGTGTCGAGGGTATAAGGATTAGGGATAGGGTTAGAGGGTTTAGGAATAAGGGATTAGGGTTTAAGGTATAGTATCAAGCCTGTTGAGGGTTTAGGAATAGGGATAGCATTTAGGGTTTAGGGATGAGGGATTAGAGTTGAGGGTTGAGGGATTAGGGTTTAGGGATAAGGTTTAGGGTTTAGGGTTAAGGGATTAGAGTGAAGGGTTGAGGGATTAAGATTTGACATTGAGGGTTGAGGGTTGAGGTTTTATAGTTTAGGGTTTAGGGATAGGGTTGAGGGTTGAGGGATTAGAGTTAAGGGTTGAGAGATTAGGGTTTGACATAGAGGGTTAAGGTTTGAGGGTTGAGGGTTTAGGGATAGGGTTGAGGGTCAAGGGATTAGGATTAAAGTAGAGTGTCAAGGGTATAAGGATTAGGGACAGGGTTGGAGGGTTTAGGGATAAGGGATTAGGGTTTAAGGTATAGTATCAAGCCTGTTGAGGGTTTAGGAATAGGGATAGTTGGCTTTAGGGTTTAGGATTAAGTGAGACCTAGATGGCTAATGATGGATGGAGAGATAGACAAGGAGTGACTGAGAGACATAGAGAGGGGAGAGGTAGAGAGGTGAGGGGGAGAGATAAGTGAGATATAGAACATGAGCTAATAGAACTAGAGGTGAGATATTGTAAAGGTGCTATCGAAGGTGAGATAGGCACAAATATTTATGGATCAATCTATAGCAGGACAAAATACAAGCGTGTTATAATGCGCTCACGTTTTGTCCTACTATAGAAATGGTAAAAAAATGTTGACCCCCGTGATCCAGGCCCACATGCTCTATTTTCATGCTGATTATGTGCGTGTTCCGACAAAAAAGTACTTTCATGCTTTTGGGAAGTTCACATGCACATTTTACACATTCTACCACCTTTGCATGATCTTTCCACCACCTTTTCTGCTTTTCCAACTTGAGAAGGAGGAAATAACATAGTTTTCACACCAAATTTGATATATATCTATTCAAGTTTCAATTTTTGTAGTGTTGCAATGTTAATTGTGATTCAATTTTAGGAATTTAACATTATAGATTGGTTAATAGTATTGTTGTTACTAATTATATTTGAGTGTTATTCAATTTAACATTGAAAAGGAAGCAAGTAGTGAAAAACTCAAATTATTGAGGAGTTTGATGTAAGAAAAAAAAACACTACATAATTGGGTACTCTCTCCATTTGAATCTTTATTTTTTAGGTATGTCAAGTCTTTACATGCATGTTCTTTATATTTTCCTTAATTCTATTTGAATTACTTTATCATGCTTTATCATACATGTTTAAAATAGACACTTTCCCAATCAAGAAAGTAGCCTACAATCTCACATGATGTCATGTATATTTTCTACACTTGGGCTCTTTAATAATTATGTGTAATAAACAGACCTTAACACACCGTGATGTCAAACTATACAAGAATAAATCCTTACAATATAATAAAAATACAATCCCACTATTATCTTGTCATATTAACAAGTTAAAATACAAATAAATAGGTGCCAAGATCATACAAGTATGCACATGACATGATGATTTGTATGCACATATCTTGGGCTAAGACATTCCTTATGCACCTATTCATGATGATTTGTACATGCACATGACACAACAATATTTCAAAATTTCATAATTGTCCTTTGTTAGCACATGATGGTGGTTACCTTGATCGACTATATACCATTCAATACCCTAAATTACAGAGATTAGTCTAATGATTTTTATGACAATCCTAGGTATGTGATGCAGAGGTAGGGTTCAACTCAATCCAAAGGGATCATACCAATAGTTTTTTCAAATTTCATAAGCTTTCCTCTCAAGCAATCTCCCTATACAAAGGCACAAAGAGGGTCTTCAATACTTTAAAACCTAACAAGGCTACTAGAGGTCTTCTTACCCCACAGGAACTTAGACACAACTATTCTAAACCCTTATTGAAGTCTACACTCTTTAATTGTTGTCTATTCCTTCACAAGCCACCCAAATCCTAGTATCCCTAGTACCAACAAAACACCTTCTCAATTCCAAATCCTAGTAGCAACAAACATGTCAAATTGGGTCTACCTCAACCTTTTCAAGCATGAAGTCCCATGTACTCTTCACTTATAGCCTCAATAGGTGACTCTCCTTTGACCTTATCCTCATCTAGGACTGAAGTGAACTTTGTACCATAATGCTTTGTATGGCTGCAATAACATTATGCGATAATGCTTTGTATGGCTGCAATAATTTGCTTTGTATGCTTTGTACCTATTTTGGTTGAGTGACATTTACTCTTTTACATGATGATTGTATGTACATTTACTATGAAGGGTTGAATGACATATATTTTAGATATTTGTATGGATTCATTTCTTAGGAACTAATATTGGTCTCTTTACCATGCTATAGACAAATTCTCTGTCATGCCGAGGAAACGATCATCAATTAAACCAACACAAGAAGAGATAGAAGCTAAGAATCCAAAGAAAGCAGCAGCTATGAGGGAACTTCGTGAGAAGAGGAAATTGGACACGATAAATGAAGACATGCCAATTGAAGAGGAACCACAACCATCACAAAGAGATATGGTATTGGCGGTACAAAGAGAACGAATGCAAAAACTTTGTGCTATGAGAGATTTGAATACCATAGTTGGAGACACGTTCTCTATCGCAAGTCAACATGTAGGGACACCATCTACCACATCTCAAGTTAAGAGTACATCATCACTCACATGTGATGAAGGAGGTACGCCATTGTTCCCACCTCAACCTCAAGGTATGTCATCTATTCCATCTTTGATCGAAGGTATGCAATCTAGCCCATCTCATTTAAATATTGATGACATTCCTAATGTTGAGATGAATTTACCTAACTTAACACCACCTAGAATTTTGCATAGAAATCCAAAGTATTTGATTGATATTGATGAGAATATTTTGCAGCCAATGGAAGGTAAGAGTCCAAAACGCACTTGTAGAAGATATGCTCATAAGATTTGGAGATTGTTCTTTGAAAAGTTAAATGAGACTGCGAGATGTCAACTATTCATTGAAATGATGCGAAGTATAAAGTATAGGTCCATTATGAAGATTCTTGGGTTGAGAACATCAGAGGCTTCAAGTGAAAAATCTATTGTCAAGAATCTAATGAGTGCATATGAGAGTGTGGGTAACACCTCACGCACAAAGATAGTAATGCAACACGACGTGTGATTACATCAACTATAGTAAGTAGTCAAATGAGGAAATCTCTTCTCATTAGAAAGACGAGTCAAGAATTGAGAATTAATAGGAAAACTTTATCAAGAGCCGTTGGAAGACACCAATTAATTGAGAACACTAATGCCAATGAATTATGGGCGTTCTCGGGGAGACTACCATAAAAAGATAAACCAATTGTTGAAGCATTGAGATTACTAATTGAAGACTTTTGGAATAATTACACAAGGGTATCTCCAAATCAAAGCGATATGGTAAGAAGGAGAATCAGTAGTCAGAACTGTGAGCCACATCCAAAGCATTTTTTGGATGAGACTCAAACACAGTTTTATGGTAAATTTCTAAAGAAGTATCCTCAAATTAAAATTTGTAAAAGATATTTTGAAATGCTAAAACCTTTCTATGTCAAGATAAATCACACACGCACTACTTATTGTTGTAGATTACATTTTGAATTTTCTAACCATTTTGATGTTTATAGGTTTATATGTTTAAATTTGCATACTAACAATGTTTTGCAAGGTTGTGCCATACGTGCCCCACCAACATCTTCAAGAGACTTCATATCAATAATTTTATGTGAAAGAGAGGAAGGTCAAATATTCTACAAGAAATTATACTTGGATGGCACATGTCATCGTTGTGGTGGTTTGCAACGTTTGCCAATATGTGAACATATGGAAAAAACACATGCGGTTGGAAATGAACTAGTAGAGTTTGGCAAGTATAAAATAGTGGCATACAATACAAAAGATGGTAAAGAAGCAAAGAGATGTGAATTGGTTATTGAAAAGATTCTAGTGTATCAGTTTATGCCTATATTTCGTGACAACATAGTGTATGAGTATGCAAGACATGCCCATAGAGCTCGATGGTTGGACTTGCAATTCAAGTTATGCAAGAACACATTTTCAGTTGGTAGCATTGTTTCAGTCGTCGACTTTGCAAAGAACTACAGTCTACAGCCATAGTGTGAGGTGCAATCACATTATTATAACTCCACACAGGTTTCTATATTTGTGTACATTGCATTCATTTTTGCGAATGATAGTACAGAGGATGATAGAAAAATCATAAGGGAGTATAATTTCTATTTCAGTGATGATCGCACACATTCTATGGAGTTCATGCAAGGTTGCTTTCAGGTGTTCTACAATGATTTGGCTAGAAGGGGCATATCATTCAGTTAGCATATCATATGGTCAGATAACTGTGCGTCACAATTCAAGAACTCGCAGAATTTCTATTGGCTAAGTAGGAGGCATAATTTTACAGCTATTCAACATATGTGGAACTTTTGTGAGGCCAGGCATGGAAAGGGGGAGCATGATGGTGCAGGAGCATGTATCAAAAGAGCCATAGCACAAGAAGAGTTAAAGTATAAAGACAATACAAAGTTGACAGATGCAAAATCGATCGTCAAGTGGTGTAATGCTTCCATGGGTCCAGGTAATGAAGGCAAGTCTTCAGTTCGTAAATTTTTTTGGTTGATAGATGATACTAACATTGCACCATATGAGAACTGTTCTACACTTACAGGATCAAGTGAGATGCACTCTTTTAGAAGCTTAATTGTAGGTTCATGGAGTATGCATATGCGAAAGATGTCATGCTTTTGTTCTTCCTGTACAATTCAAGCCTGGGATGAGTGCGAGTCAAAGGAGTGGGTTGACGAAAGGAAGTTATCTTAGCCCCACTTGACACGTATCGACCCCCAACGACACTAGAACTAACACAGATGGAATCATCAATTGACTTTGACCACATATCAGATCTAATTCAACTAGGTAATATATCTCTTTGCATAGTTTTTGAAATTCCTAATGTCATCTTACTTTGTAGTGTTTTTGTAATGTTGACTAATTTCATTTAATTTGCTACACATATCAATGTAGGGCATGTATATGCAGTTATTGCATATGAAGATAATGAAGAGGGAACATATTATTACTTATGTCGTTGTGTTGAGGCCAAAAAGAAATTGGAAGCCTTAGTTACAGATGGAGAAAATATCGAATACCCTACAAGCTCAGTGGTTATTACTAGAACATGGCTTAGAAGGTACCCACATAAGAGTGTTAATGTTTGGCTGTTTCGGGACTTTGACACCCATTGGAAGATTCTTCATTACTTGAACCTTGTCATTGCATCCAATGTTCATTTGATACAGTATCGGGGTAGACCTTTGAACAAGACCTTGTGGAAGGTGTGTGAGTCTGACCATGAAGCAATACTTGACACAATAAAGAGTAGAGTAGACCCGGATGGTTCATTAGATTAATTTATAAGTATTCACATTGATTTTGTAAAGTCATATTACATTGAGTTGTAAGTATGCACATTAATTTGTAAGGTTTGTCTTTTTTTATTTGCTGTTGTATTTTTACACATATACACATTTTTACATCATGTTATGCTTCGTGGGGTTAGACCTAAGTGATGGATGAAGTTGATCCTGAGAATAATGTATAAAATCTAGGTAATGTATAAAATATAGGTGTCTCTAGGTGTCTTGGTTTCTAACTAGATAATAGGTGTCTCTAATTGTGTCTTAGGTATATACGATATGTCAACTAGGTAGACAGAGACTAGAAAATAGGTGTCTTAAGTGTCCTACGTCTACTAGACTACATGTGTCTTAGGTCTTAGGTGAGGCCACATGAGCTTCCATCTTCACGTGGTTGGCTTTTTAAATATAGAATATTTATATTTCTTGAAGCTAAGGGAAGCTCTTTTTCTTAATAGGAAAACTTTATCAACTTTAGTTGCACTAATGGTGTAGGGGCATCCAGGTTGTCATGCCTCCAAGAGGGGTCAAAAAATGAAATTTTGTTTTGATTGAGTCAATTGTATGTAATAAAGTCTTCTAAGACCATTTCACTTGTTTTTAAGTCACTCTGAGTCATTTGGGGTCAGTTTGAGTCTTTGAGTCCTATTACAAAAAGTGTCAATGTTGTCAAGTTGCATAAAGCAACTTTTGCATTTTTGGTGTCCTGCTCCTAATGCAACCAAACTGATAGTTCCAATGTGTCTAGATGGGTACATTTAGGCTAGGCATGGTTCTATTTTTCACCCAAACATGTCGAAACAGTCTGAGCTACATTGTACTGACGATGTCCCTGAAGAGTCCAAAGTGCAAAAAGATAGCAATCTTTGACGAGATGTTACTCAAAAACCATGCCACTTAGAAATATTATGTATAAGGCAACAAAATCACGTAGAGTGCCTCTACAATAACCTTTCTCAGTTTTTTATATCTTTGAGGTGTTTTCCCGTGGTGAAAGGTTTTCTACTGCCCCAAAAATCGTTAGGAGGCAGTGTAAAGTTGCAAAGGGGTGTAACTTTCGCCCTGCTTCTGATGTGACAAAACTAATTGTTCCAATGTGTCTGGATGGGTACATTTACACTAGGCATGGTCCTTTTTTTCACCCAAACATGTCGAAACAGTCCGAGCTACATTGTACCGATGATATCCCTGAAGAGTCCAAAGTGCAAAAAGGTAGCAATCTTTGACGAGATGTTACTCAAAAACTGTGGCACTTAGAAAATTTTTGTCTAAGGTAACGCGATCATGTAGGGTTCCTCTACAATAACCTCTCTCGGTTTTTTATATCTCTAAGGCATTTGTCCATGGTGAAAGGTTTTCTGCTGCCCTAAAAATCGTTAGAAGGAGGTAGTGTAAAGTTGCAAAGGGGTGTAACTTTCATCCTGCTCCTGATGCAACCAAATTGATTGTTCCAACATGTCCGGATGGGTACATTTACACTAACCATGGTCCTATTTTTCACGCAAACATGCCGAAATAGTCTAAGCTATATTGTACCGATGATATCCCTAAAGAGTCCAAAGTGCAAAAAGGCAACAATCTTTGATGAGATGTTACTTGAAAATTGTGTCACTTAGAAACATTCAGTCTAAGGCAATGCGATCACGTAGAGTCCCTCTACAATAACCTCTCTCAATTTTTTATATCTCTGAGGCGTTTGCCCATGGTGAAAGGTTTTCTGCTGCCCCAAAAATCGTCAAAAGGAGGTAGTTTAAAGTTGCAAAGGGGTGTAACTTTCGTCCTACTCCTGATGCGACCAAACTGACTATTCCAACACATCTGGATGGGTAGATTTACACTAGGAATGGTCTTTTTTTCACTCAAACATGTCAAAACAGTCTGAGCTACATTGTACCAACGATATCCCTGAAGAGTCCAAAGTGCAAAAAGGCAGCAATCTTTGATGAGATGTTACTCGAAAACTATGTCACTTAGAAATATTTCATCTAAGGCAACACGATCATGTAGAGTCCCTCTACAATAAACTCTTAGTTTTTTATATCTCTGAGGCATTTGCCCATGGTGAAAGGTTTTCTATTGCCCCAAAAATCATCAGAAGGAGGCAGTGTAAAGTTGCAAAGGGGTGTAACTTTCATCCTGCTCCTGATATGACCAAACTGACAGTTCCAACGCATCGGGATGGGTACGTTTAGGCTAGGCATGGTCCTATTTTACACCCAAACATGTCGAAACAGTCCGAGCTACATTGTACCGATGATATCTCTGAAGAGTCTAAAGTGCAAAAAGGCAACAATTTTTGACGAGTTGTTAGTCAGAAACTGTGTCACTTAGATACATTCTATCTAAGGAAACGTGATCACATAGGGTCCCTCTACAATAACCTCTCTCAATTTTTTATATCTCTGAGGCGTTTGCCCATGGTGAAAGGTTTTCTGCTGCCCCAAAAATTATCAGAAGAAGGCAGTATAAAGTTGCAAAGGGGTGTAACTTTTGTTCTTCTCCTCATGTGGCCAAACTGACAGTTCCAATGCATCTAGATTGGTACGTTTAGGCTAGGCATGGTCTTGTTTTACACCCAAACATGCCGAAACAATCTGAGCTACATTGTACCAGCGATATCCCTGAAGAGTCTAAAGTGCAAAATGGCAACAATCTTTGACGAGCTGTTATTCAGAAACTGTGTCACTTAGATATATTCCATCTGAGGCAAAGCGATCACGTAGGGTCCCTCTACAATAACCTCTCTCAGTTTTTTATATCTCTAAGGTGTTTGCCCATGGTGAAAGGTTTTCTGCTACCCCAAAAATTGTCAAAAGGAGGCAGTGTAAAGTTACAAAGGGGTGTAACTTTTGTTCTTCTCCTCGTGTGGCCAAATTGCCAATTCCAATGCATCTGGATGGATATGTTTAGGCTAGGCATGGTCCTGTTTTGTACCCAAACATGCCGAAATAGTCTGAGCTACATTGTACCGATTATATCCCTGAAGAGTCCAACGTGCAAAAAGGCAGCAATCTTTGATGAGTTGTTACTCAGAAACCATGTCACTTAGATACATTCTGTCTAAGGCAATGCGATCACATAGGGTCCCTCTACAATAACCTCTCTCAATTTTTTATATCTCTGAGGCGTTTGCCCGTGGTGAAAGTTTTCCTGCTACCCCAAAAATTGTCAAAAGGAGTCAGTGTAAAGTTGCAAAGGGGTGTAACTTTTGTTCTTCTCCTCATGCGGCCAAACTGACAATTCCAACACGTCTAGATGGGTATGTTTAGGCTAGGCATGGTCCTGTTTTGCACTCAACATGCCGAAACAGTCCGAGCTACAAACACTAACTAGTCTTCAATCTTTAAACACTACAAATACCATGATATTCTGCATAAAGTTGTCTTTTAGCCTTTTATAAAGGCATGCCCATCAAATTCAACCGCATAGAGATGATTGTTTGTATTCCAAATTCCTTTTAAATACTGACCTTCCAATCCTTTTTCCTGCCCTCATATCAATTAAATATGACCTTCAATTATGATATGGCGCTCAAGCTTATGAGAGTTTACCAGAGACATCGGTTGAGTTAGGTTGAAGGGCCGGTGAACTAATGACTTAAAGACCCTTTAGTAGGTTGATTTAAGTGATAGTAACTTCTGATTATAGGTCAGTATTAAATTAAAACAAAAGTGCAATTTACACATGACAGGGAATTGAGGGTTTTAAAGTCTTAAGAAAAGTAGATTCTTTTTAGGGTTTAATGCCCAATATGCAAACCCTAACTATCAATAAGATTATGATTATGAAAGCTTGTGTCTTCTCTAACTTCTTATTACATGAACAAAACGACATCCACCATGAATATGAACCTTGCATCATATCAACCTTTCAAGATAGACCTTATCATGAAAACCATATTCACAACAAAACCTTGCATGAACAAAACCACATCCACCATGAACATGAACCTTGCATCATATGAACCATGTTTATCTTGTGCAACATCAACATGAATTGAGAGACCTTATCATGAAAACCATATTCACAACATCATGCACCTCATGACCATCACCTACCTTGAATCACTATATCACCTTATCAACATCATGGCATCAACCTTGACATCAATGACAAACAACCTTGAACCTTGATTGTTGATGACTTATGGAAGCCTATAGCCCCAATGTTATGTTGCATACTAAAATTAGGTAAGACTCAATGTAATCTCATAACTTCACCTTATATGCAAGAGGAATTACATTTAATAACCACAATGGTCATCAGGTGCTCATAAGCATATGATTTTGACTATCTTATTCAAAACAACAAACATACTCTTTGCATCCCAATATGGTATAATAATAAGAAATTAAGAAATATTTTCAATTGACCAACTCATAAAGAATATGGATCAGCATACTCGTTTGAATATTTTCAATTGAGTAACTCATAAAGAATATGAATATTTTATGTTCAACATGATGATTCATTTTTATTTTAAATACAACTTTTATCTTTTAGTTCCAAAATGAGGTTTAGGTGATACTTGAATAATAATAGCTGGCTTATTGGATCAACAAACATCCTATGTAATACAATTGGAGTTTAAATATTTGAAGTAGCCATCTACAAATATCCATTCAAATGTGGATTTATAATGCAAGTATGGATGCCATCAATAAAAAAGATTTGTATTAACCAAATATCCATATAGGCATACATCAATATCTGTCGATATAAGTATAACATATATACAAAATAACCATATAGGCTTACAAGAATGCCATATAGGCATACAATGTCAACTATATGCAATACAAAATATATGTCCACAAATGCCATAGAGGCATACAACAAAGGAACACAATAAAAAGTCATTCCCCTCTAGCTAGTGAAGAGAATAGATCACGGGCAGCCTTTGATCTTCTAGGGGATGGAGACGCGTATGTGGGTGGTCTACTACGAACCTGAGGGCTACTCCTCCTATTTAGTTCTTCCTGCATCTGTAGCTATTATAATAAAATTATAGACATTAATATATAGAAATTACATGTTATAAAAAATAAAATATTTAACAAAATAATCACTTACCGCTACCATATAATCTATCTCCTCACTTGCCTTAGTAGCAGGATTAGGCTGTGGTGATGTCATGTCCTATAGAAACCATCCAGATAGAAATTAAACTTCAAATCAATAATCTTTTGATTTTTCAAAAATAAACAACTATAACAATGAATGTAAATTGAAATTTACTAATCTGCCTCATACCCCTATCAATGGCATGGAGCTATGAATCATAGAGGTCACACCATGCTCCATTGCCCTATGAACATCGGGAGGTGTCTCCACAACTTGTATCATCTGGAGATAAAACAACATTATTCAATTACAAAAACTATAATAGCGATGCAAATCATGGCTCCTAACATACACACACATTCACCTAAACATAGAAGTACACACAATAAAGCACTCAAGTCACATACAAAAATCTAATAAGTACATTTCATTCATTAAACTATTTATTTTATTACCTCTGTGAAGCTTTGAAGTCCACCACCGTTGGCAGGTGTTGCCGTGAAATCTCCAATATTAACCTATTCAACATCTAAAATTAGATATTAGAATACCATTCATATAATGATGCTATTCACGTGTAATATTTATAATTGTTTACTAGTTACATACCCCGACAGTAGATGATGTAGTGTAATATGTAGGTGGAGAACCACTAAAAACTGCATCAACGCTATGACCCTGAAATTTCATTAAAATCATCAAACGAAATTAGTTAATCTTGCATTTTAAAAATGAAATTTAATAAATTAAATTCAATGAACTTACTAATATTTACCTGAGTATCAAGGCTGAAAGTCTCACTCAGGAGGGTATCTTTCATAACCATCTACTTAGCTGCAAATGTAGCCTGTGCACCTGCGTCCTGACTATCCATGGGGTCATAACCACAGGCTGACCTGCAAGTCTGATAAGTATGGGGTGGGACCCTACTCCTCACACTATCTCCCAACCCACGCTGTGCTACAGGACTGGCATGCTCTATGATGCTCTGGGTCAAGGCACTAATGGACTGAAGTGTATCGACCTCAACACTCTCCTTCATAATGGAAGGGATAGACACTAACTCATGAGTCTCACTGGCCACTATGGGTCAACACATGCCCCTGGTCTATCTTGTGCTGACCCCCCACCTCTACCCTGGAAGTCCCACATATCAAAATAGTTTGGCACTTTATTGAGGACAAACTCACAGTAGAGTTTCCTCAAAAAGTATTGCGAGACCTCATTATTATTACATGGAGGATGGTCAAAAACCATCCACCACCTCTACCCAAAAGTGTCCTTTATCGCTTGGTTGTTGCACCAATGGATAGGGAACCTCTTGCACGTAATAGGTGGAGGTTGATTTGTTTGTGGGTTTGTGAAAATGGAACACAAGTCCAATTTTGTAATTTATAACTTTTTCACATCTTCATATGATAGCTTGTCTGCATAATACTCTCTAAACTCTCTCCTCTTATCCAACCAACTAGATATTTGCTTGCTAATTGAATCTACATTTGATAACATAGATTCAAGAGATTGAACAAGCGTGGACCTATGCAAGGTTGAAGTTGAAGGATCTTTCAACCTTGCAATTATGTCTTCAATTTATTTTTTATTGTTTTCAATTTGCCCCATTAGATTTTCTTGTGTTCTAGGGGCATGTCGAGGAATGGATGGAGGAGTTTGTTGTTCAGGTTGTTCTTCAGCAGGTATTTCCTCTTCAGGATTTTGTGGATTTTGAGGAGGAGGAGGAGGTGCATTAACATTTCCTGACAATTAAGGAAATTTACATCAAAAATCAACTCAAACCTACCTATTTAGAAACAAATTCAAATAAAATAAATAAATAAAACTCACTCATTTGGCCTACTCGACATAGTGGCGGCATTTTGGTGATGAATCAATGAGATTTTGGTGTCGAATTGGGTCTTCAAAATTGTGAGCACGCTCCTTAGGGTTTGTAGGCCACGGGTGTAGAGAAAAAAAAAGATATCAAATGAGCAGAAATGCTCTTATATATATATAATTAAACATAACGTGCTCAAGTTATAACGCGAGAGCGTTATGGTTTCATTTTGCCTAGCCTTAGGCTCGTCATTACCAAACCATAATGCAAGTGCGTTGTCTTAATTTTTTTTGAAAAAAATTTGGCCACTTTTTGGCCCCCCAACTTTTTGCACTTACCCAGTTACACAACATATTCTAAGAGAAAATTGATATTTGAAAATACCAATAGTCATGAGCATAAATGGATTATATCATCGCAAAATTCATAAAATTTTGACCCATTAAAAAAATTGGACTAAAAATTACCTTTGTATGATGAAGATATGGCCTTTTGAAGTTGACCTCATAAAGTGCAATGTGCATCAGAGAGGGGATGAGAACCCTTAATCAAATTTGGAACCATAGCCAAAATCTCCACCAATTTAGCAAAATTTGCCAAGTTTAACAGTTTTAACAAAAATGTCGTAAAGGTAAAAATCTACCGGATAAATTAGAAAACCTCTATATCTAGAGGAACAACTAAATTTAGCGAAACACTGCCAAATTTAAAGTTCATGGTACCAACTTTAGAGAAGCAACTAAAATTGTGGGATACCAACAATCATTGCCAAAATGGTGGATTTGCCACTTAATATAATTGTTAGCAAAAATTAACAAATCCCACATAGGTCGTATGGAGGAGGGGCCACCATATTAGTAATGCCACATAGGCATGTTGAATTTTTTTGAAAGTAATTTTAAAACATAGAAAAAAAAGAGGATGCTTAAGCCTTTTGGGGCTAGGATCTGGTGGTGGTGGCCCTACCTCACACCATAGGTTGTGGCTTGGTAGTGAAGTTCGTGCCTCCCACTAAGCACTACGACCCTTTTGCATAGGCCATAGCCTATGGAAATGGTTGTGGGCCTTTTCAATTTTCTTATTTTGACTTTTTATATATATATATTTTTGAAACTAAAAATGGGTTGCAAAATTATTTTTTTTTTCAAAAATATACTTTTTCTTTAGAGCTCAAAAAAAAAAAAATTATACCTTTACAAGTTATTATCTTGGGAAATGTGTTCGGAACCAATTTTTTATGCCTCAAGATAGAGTTCAACACAGACTTGTTTATTGTTGATTGTTATAGATTTCTTACTTTTGGATGCAATGGCATGACCCATTTTTAGTAGGTCACTTCGTGCAAAAATCAAAGAAAACCCTTCCTTTGGTCACCTTCATGTTTGTCTTATTTAGACAAAATAATAGTGGATCCTAGTTAATTTGATTGTTTTAGACACATTGGTGAGCTTGGAATAGCTCCACCATTCATCATATATGTGAGGAACTTATATCCATGAGCACTCAAAACCTAAAAATGGATTAACTCTATGACATCATGGCTTTGATATCATGTTAGATTTAATAAAGATTATGTAATATTAAAACTCCCTAAGATCAAAACAACAAAATGACACTAATTCAATGCAAACAAGAATAGAATAATATGATTTTAATATTTTTATTCAAGAGTGTGTAAAACAAGAAAATTGACTACAATATATAGACTCCAACATGCATAAGTGAGAGTGACAAATGTTTTAGAGGAGAGCACTAAACTAGAGGATTGACTTAGCTATAGGAGCAGAGGTGTCAAGCAAATTCATCTTGATAAGGGAGATGTGACACCTAACTGCCATCAATGAAGGAGACGAGTGAGATAGAGGTGGTAAAGAATCTTATCAATCAAGGGAGTTGACATGTGCTCTTTTCTTAATTTAACTAAATAAATAATATTAATTACTTAAGTAATAAGTAAACTTAATATAAAGTACAATATAATATCACACCAATACTTATTGACAAAAATGCTTTCATGTTGATCATTCTTCTTAGTTTAGAATAGATGCTATTTGAATTTATAATTCAAATTAAGCTTTACTACCCAAAAATTTAGAGGAACCAATAACTCTCTCATCCTTATGATAATATCCTAGGATTTTTTTTTGTGGGGGAGGAAAATACAAACTACTAGGAGTCACCTTACTACCACTTATGTTATTCACTACAAGCTAAGTGACAATTGCTAAGCTTGCGACATAAATTAGGTATAATTTCCTGTAAGTTAAGAGGAGATGATAAGACACAAGTCACATTCGATATGAGACAATGACATATATTTTAAAATTTTATTGTAAATTTTTATTTCTCATAATACATCACATAGGTAGAGTAAGTTCTTAAAGGTTGTATCTCTATCTTCATATCTCTTCTCGTAGGACTTTCCTTCCTCTAGAAGCTTATGAGTACATCCTTCATATATATATACACACACACACACACACACACACTTGTCTACAACTAAAGTAATCTCTCATGCTTTATATTTGATTCTCTTTCTCACAATTTTTCATATCATTGATAGCAAAGCTAGTGCATTTAGTCTACAAGTCAATGTATTTGTATGAAGATACATGGCTTTGAAGAAAGGTGGTGTGAGACCTGTGCATGTAATGGACTTCGATGTCTATAGCATAACACATATAGAGGAGGGCTCTATATTTGATTCTCTTTGTTTCAATTGTTTATATCATAAATTTCAAAGTTAGTTGCATTTAGTTTACAAGCTAATGTATTTGCATGAAGATACATAGCTTTGAGGAAAGATGTCATGAGAGATGTGCATGTAATGGATATCGATGTCTATAGTACAACACATATGGAGGAGGCTATATTGTATAAACCTAAAGTATGTGTAGAAGTGATCCAAATTAAGATGGTCATTTAGAGGATAATATATTAGTTAAGGAACTTAACATATAAGTAACAATTGAACGAATTTCAAATAAGATAAGATTAACAACTAGTGAATAGATGAAAGGAATTGATTATTATTTTGACTGAGAGCTTATGTAAAACAAATGGACTCTGTAGCAGAGCTATATGTCTTATACTCTAATTATATGCTTCAAATCCAACTATTTTATAGTGTAATAATACAAGAAACAAAAACTTACTAGAATAGTAAATTAAGGTTCTTGGTTAGAATTGAAGAGTTGCCATGCTAGGTAGTGACTTGTCTTCTTGGAAGTTGAAATGGACACTCATACAAGGACAAACTTGTTAGAAATTGAAACTGTAAGTTGGATTTATTGAATTTTGGCACTCATACTTGTCAAGATTATAACTCGTAGCTTGTTACTTGAAATTTGAAGTTCATATATGTGTAAAGCTTAGGCTACGAACTAATCAATTTCGAATGGGTCATAGTGTAAGTAGGATCCAATGGTTGTATTGCCAAATTTCTCTCCAAAGGGCCCAAAAAATGTAAAATACAAAACTATGGAAAATAATAAAAAATAGATTTTTAGAAATCTTCAAAATATTGCCCAAAAGTGCTAAAAAATATTTTTCATAAATTTTAGAATGTTGCCTAAAAGCACTATGTGGATGATTTAAAAAAAATTGGATCAAGAAGGTATATTTTGTGATAGATAAGATGTTGGACATTGGGATAATCTCCCAAATTGTGAAAAGTATATGTGTTATACTCAATAATTATTTTCAAAGAGGAAGGAAAGATAATTTCTCTTTTCTAAAGCTTGAATACAAACACAACACAAAAAAAAATTGATGCCTCATCTTGTTCATAGATTTCATCCTTGATGAAGCAGTTAGACACAAGATTTTCTCAATTCTTAATGGATTTAGTGGCTAATTAATTAGATTAACATTGCAAAATAAGACAATCTAAAGACAACCTTTGTGGTTAAAAGTAGTACATATTCTCATAATATCATACCACTCATGGTGTGCATTGGTTAGACCACCTTCTAAAGGATCATATTCTACATCTTTGAAAATATTAGGACAAAAAAATTCAAAGTCCTAGATGGTTGTCAAATGTGTGAGAGGAATGGTATACTTGAGAGTTTTGGAAGAGAAAATGAAAATATTCCAAGAGGATAAGTTGATGTTGAATCCAAAGAAATGTTTGTTCATGACATGGGTCAACAAGTTGTTAAGGGTTTATTGTATTCTAAGTAGGGCTGAAGAGAGATCTAAATAAGATCTATATGGTAAAGCTAATGGAGGTTCTACAAGATGGAGGAATGATTTATTCATCCCTTGGACATCTTGAGTGCTACATACAAGGAAAGCCACATGCTCTACCTCAAACATAGCTCCACATAAAATCATGGGTTCTATTGATTTTGTCTCTTCTCATGGATAAAGGTCTATTGATAGGTTATTTCACACAAGGAAAATTCCCAACTTTGAGGGGCTAGTCTTGACATAGTATAGTCAAAATGTTTAGAAGGATAGGAAAGATGATAAATACAATCAAAGAAAGATTCTAGGAAACCTATATCAAAAGACCAAGTTAGGGAAGTAAGCTAGAAAGGAAAATAAAGACTAAAAAGTTCTTAGCAAATCAATGCCTCCAAGTTCTAATCTAGTTATATGAAAGTGAACTGACCTAAACAAACAACAAAAAACACATTCAAGCATACCACAAATAGGACTTTTAGGAAATAAATCTTCCTACAATCATTATATTTAAAAGAAAAATAAGAAAATAAAAACATAAAAGTTTAGTTAAGATGTGTTGTACTTCACCTATCTAGCAACAATTTAAAACTATTTTATTGAATAATTAAAAAAGATGTGTTGTACTTTATGTTTGTAGTTTTATGATTATGTATGCAAGCAATGAGCCAAATGAAAACCTCCAACTTAGTGAAGAATGCTTTTTAAGACATCTAATATACCTCTATTTATAATGAATCAATCAATAAACTTATTCTAAAAGTGTTGTAAAATAATGGTTACCTTAGAAATTAGGAAATATGATATGAATCTAAGCTAAGAAAAACATGTAGAAATCTTAGAGAAAGTTAATTTAAGCCTAGTGAATGCATAATTAATTTTTCGAGACAACAAGAATGTAGCTATTTTTCTTTTCATATTCAAATGATATGAATTATATTGAAGCATGAAAGTGTTGGATTGCAAATACTATGAATACAAACTAAATTGAAACAAAGCAAAAACAAAAAAAAACTAGAGGATTACTTAATTCTTCCAAATGTTGGAAGTGCAAGAGAACATACTATAAAGGATTGTACAATATTAGATTACAAAATTTTTAATAGTCAAACATTTTGTAGATGCACATAAATTATGTTACAAATATGAAGAATGCAGTAAGATTAAGATAGGACAATGAGAATGGGTAAAATTTGTTTTAGATGAAGTGCATGTGTACAATAAAATATTTGAAATGTTAGGACATGTCAAGATAAAATATTGTTTCAATCTCAAAGAATGACAATTCAATGATGCAAAAAACCAAATTAAGATGAGAAGTATTATGAATCAAAAGCATGAAAACACTCAAAATGCCAAGGAAATTGAAAAGATCATCATCCTTGATGAACCTCCTCTTGCTCATCCTCAAGGTCATCATCCTTCTCACCCAATTCACCATAGTTGATTCATGAAATTGTGTTTCCTCCTCTTTAGATGACATGTCCTCTTCATCATCTTCATCATTTCCATGGGAATTGATCCAGGAACCTCCAAAACAATCTCATTAGTCCTTGCATGATAATTTATTATTATTTAAAGCAAATATTATAGTTTCTTCTTTATCCTCATCACCCTCTTCATTGCCATCATTATCATCCTCCCTTGACAACCCTATAATTTGCAACCTTGGTCAAAGGACACTCATAAAGCTTCACTTGAGCTAATAGTGTGAGGTTCACAATATAATGAATTTTATTGCTCCACACATTGAGATCTCATTGCTTCTCTAGAAAATTGAACCCCCTAGCTTTGCAACTATCCCTCAAAATAAGCTTTTTATAGAAATATACAACATCAATGATAATGTCAACTGGGTTATAGCCTACAACATTGATAGGTTCAGTAAATTTCACAACAGGGTAAGTGCAAGGAGATGGGGCACCAAAAAGTCACCACCATCTCCAAATTTAAAGCAAAACGTGAGCGCGTTATAATGCACTCACATTTTGCTTTTGATAAAAGCAAAAAAAAAATTTGCACATTCACCCATGGCTTTTCTCTTGACAACAACAAAAAAACCTAAGCAAAACGTGATCGCGTTGAAGAAAAGGAGATTCAATCAAGTGCACATGAGAAAACAAGAAATTCACAATGCCACCTCACCGCCAAAGACATCCTCATGCAAATTTGGAGTCTCCAGCACAGGAAGAAGGTAGGGTTTGTCTGATTTTGTTAGTTTTAGAACAATTTTTTAGTTTTGCAATGTTTGATTTATGTTTATATTGCATTTACAGTTATTGGAGAAGTAGAAAATCTAAATCCAATTGAGGAGGGTGAAAATAACCCCCAAAACCCTCCAAACCCTCCTTCACCTCTATTTCATGTAAGGGATAATCAAGAACACTACTTCGGGATAATAGAAGAAAACAAGAAACATCTTGAAACTATTATTCAAACCCTAAACAATCCAAGTGGAACCACTAAGCATAGGAGGGCACTTGCAAAATAACTACAGGAGATTGTTTCCTACACAGATTTGGTGATGAAACAAATCACCAATTTCCATGACTATAGGGAGAGGAGTCGGCAATATTATGCTGACAAGTTGTCATATGAACAAGTGAAGAAGGAAAAAATTACAAAATCTCAATTATGTGCACAATTAACTAATCTCAAAACTGGCCAAACATTAGAGAAAACTTGCAAATGGTTTCCTATACATTGGTGTAGGAATGAAGACATATCCCAAAACTTTTGGGATAGATGGTACATGATCTTCGATGAGCAGCCATGCAATAATGATGAGGTACCACAATATTTTTTGAGGAAACTCTATTGCGAGTTTGTCCTCAACAAGATTCTCAATTATTTTGATATTCATGATTTCCAAGGTAGAGGTGGTGGCTCTACCCAAGATAGACTCGGGGCTCAGTGAGATGAATAGCATGTGCCTATACCCCGAGGGAGGCTAGAACGTAGGTCACTCCCTTTGGATTTGAAAGAGAGTGTTGAGCTGGAGACTTTACATTCATTGACTACTCTCTCCCAAACTCTATCACAACATGCAGATGATTTTACCCAGGGTGATGAGGGTGAGAGTAGTAGGTGTCATGTGTCCCCACATTTGTGCAGTACATGTAGGAACCTATGTGATTATGGGACGCAGGAGGCATGAGAGGACTCTGTGACACAGGGGCAACATGCTACGACACAGGGGCAGCATGCTGCAACACAGGGGCAGTACATATTGGATGATCTTATTCTCAGTGAAGATCTCTTACAGTATACATTTGGTATTGAATCTCAAGTAATTTGTTACAAGTTTAATCTTGATTTAGTATATTATTATTTGAAATTTGTAATTAATTTTATATGATTATCTATATTATAAGTCAAACATAATGTATGTAATTTTTTACGCAATGAAATTCCAGGGTCAGAGTCTTCATCCTGCCTCTATTAGCCGTCCATTGGTGGCTTATGAGTGGAGGTCAAGTCAACAGGTATGCAATTTATCACATATTTGTAATTATTGTAGATATGTCAATGGTAATATTATTTTGTGACTTGATTTGATGATTTCAACAGTCACCAGCACCTCCACAGTTTCCTTGGTCTCCTGGATGCCAAACCACCACTTTTACTTAGGTAAATCGAACCATTTCTAATCATTATGCATTTTAAAAATAATGTTATGTATTTATTTTATTTTAATAATCTTGAACTTGATTTTTAGATGCTGAATACAGTGGAGACTCCTCATCTTTGTGAGTCAGCGCAGATAGGCATTGATGCAGCCATGATGTCTGTAAATCCTTTGACTGAGGTATGAGCCAATAACATGAAAATATCATAATTTTGTATTTCTTTTTTATCTCATGTCATTTGATGTACATAAATGATATTTATGTTTAGTTAATTTTGCTTCTTGATGCTTCTCACAGGAGGTCACAACTCCAGTCCGTCCAACTACGGATGAAGAGAGAGTCAAGATGATGGAGAGCGATCATCAGTTGGTGGTAAGTGATCAATTACATATGTGATGTTATATATTTCATACATTTTTTATACTAATGCGCATATTGTTTGTTTGTATTAAAAGGTGCAGATGGATGAACTTTATTCCAAGAGGTCTACTCGACGGCAAAGAGAGGATGTGTCACTGACTGGCTCTCCATCTTCATAGTCAAAGAAGGGCCGTCGACTATTTCCTAAAAGTCCACAGGAAACTAGTTTTGGGGAACTTTTTGGTATGCCTAGATGGCTTTGTATACATACTTTTGTATGTTAATCCGATGTATATTTTTGTATATTTGCCTATATGGCTTTGTTTGGACATGCCTATATGGATTTTTATATAAACTAGATGTTATGTTCATTATATTATGTATATATCACAGTTTATATTAAATATTTAATATGATAATCAATTATTGTTACAGGAATTTGGTTTTACAATTGCCAATTGCATTTGCTTGAAAGTTTATGAATCATTTTCAAATAATCCATTTTGTGCATAACTTGCAATCATTGAATTATGTTCGACTGTACATTTCTTTGAGGCATCATTTTAAATAGTTCACGTGCCTTGTCTATGCTTCCATACTTTCCATACATGTCTACAAGGGCAACTTTGCAAATACAATACATGTGAGAAAATTCCTATATCATTTATGCTTTGATGGTTGTCCACACCATGTTCTCTAGATCCCATTATAGCATAGGCAAGGAGGAAGTTGGTTAAGGTTGTGCAATTTGGTTTTAGATGTGCCAAAATTTGTGTAAATGGTTGAAATTTATTTTTGTGCATTTTCTTGAGAGTTTTTAAAGCCTTATAAAAAATCTATTTCGTGCATATCTTGCAATCATTGCATTCCATGAGACAACATTTCTTTGAGGCATCGCGTCTAACAGTTCATGTTCATTATATATGCTTCCACACAAGTTGCATACATGTCTTGCAGGCTACTTACAACTACGACATTTGACAAAATTCCTATATCCTTTATGCTTTGATGGATGTCTATACCGTGCTCCAAACATACCATTTCTAAGGTTTTGGAATTTGTCTTTACACTTGCTAATTGCATTTTATTGGAACTTTCTAAAGGCTTATCAGTAAATCCATTTTGTTCATAACTTGCAATCATTGTATTCCATGAGGCGACATTTCTTTGAGGCATCATGCCAAACAGTTCACGTGCCTTGTCTATGCTTCCACACTTTGCATACATGTCTTTGAGGGCATTTACAACTACAACATTTAACAAAATTCCCATATGTTTTATCCTTTCGATGGATGTCCATTTTGGCATAGGCAAGGAGGATACTGGCTAAGGTTGTGGAATTTTTCTTCACACCCTCCAATCGCATTTGCTTGAAAGTTGCTAATGCCTTATCAAAAAATCCATTTTGTTCATATCTTGCAATCATTGCATTCAATGAGGTGACATTTCTTTGGGGCATCATGCCAAACAGTTCACGTGCCTTGTCTATGCTTCCACACTTTGCATACATCTCTCTGAGGGTAGTTGCAACTACAACATCTAACCAAATTCCCATATGTTTTATCCTTTTGATGGATGTCCATTTTGGCATAGGCAAGGAGGATACTGGCTAAGGTTGTGGAATTTTGCTTTACACCTGCCAATCATATTTGCTTGAAAGTTGCTAATGCCTTATCAAAAAATCCATTTTGTTCATATCTTGCAATCATTGCATTCAATGAGGTGACATTTCTTTGGGGCATCATGCCAAACAGTTCACGTGCCTTGTCTATGCTTCCACACTTCTGAGGATAGTTGCAACTACAACATCTAACAAAATTTCCATATGTTTTATCCTTTTGATGGATGTCCATTTTGGCATAGGCAAGGAGGATACTAGCTAAGGTTGTGAAATTTTGCTTTACATCCGCCAATCGCATTGGCTTGAAAGTTGATAATGCCTTATCAAAAAGTCCATGTTGTTCATATCTTGCAATCATTGCATTCAATGAGGTGACATTTCTTTGGGGCATCATGCCAAACAGTTCACGTGCCTTGTCTATGCTTCCACACTTTGCATACATGTCTCTGATGGAAGTTGCAACTACAACATCTAACAAAATTCCCATATGTTTTATCCTTTTGATGGATGTCCATTTTGGCATAGGCAAGGAGGATACTGGTTAAGGTTGTGGAATTTTTCTTTACACCTGCCAATTGCATTTGCTTGAAAGTTGCTAATGCCTTATCAAAAAATCCATTTTGTTCATATCTTGCAATCATTGCATTCAATGAGGTGACATTTCTTTGGAGCATCATGCCAAACAATTCATGTGCCTTGTCTATGCTTCCACACTTTGTATACATGTCTTTGAGGGTGATGTAGTAGGTAAGGAGGATGATTCAACACCATGGAAACATATTTCATGGTGCAGGAGCACCTTAGCCATAGCCAATCTTGGCTAGGAGCATGTCATAACAAGGTCCTAGGACATGATAGGACAAGATGATGGTCTTGTGTCATCATTTTGCATGTAATAAGGTCAAATGACCAATGTCATTTGTATTTGGAGTCATGTTTTATGTTTTTGTCAAACAAAAAGTCTAATAATGCAAGTAGTGGTAAGAAGTTGCTTTGTAAACTTAACAAATCATGTAATAAGGAGGTTACCCAATGATCAAATAGGTTGAAAGTTAGTTATGATTGACTGGAACTATTGTAAACATGTATAAAAACCTTCATACACATCGAGGTCTCATTTTGTGTGCCAAGCGTCGCATTCGTTCAAGGCAACAAGCTACCGATAAAGTCTCTTAAGCTCCTTAAGACGAAAAAACTGCCAAACTTTGACAGGACAGTTCTTGAAATTTGTGGAAGTTGGGAATGTTTCATTTGGACCTACAGGTGCACGTGGAGTTTTTTTCAACTCCAGTCCATTTGATCGTGCCAAAATCAAATGCATTCTTGCAAAATGCTTCAGTTTCATGCAGTGGAAAGGTGCTAGGAGTGACATTTTACATTCCATAGCTCGTGGGTTCGAACGGACTTCACCAATGTATCAGGGTGGACAGGTAAATGCCAGGGGAGGTCTCGTTTCATGTGCCAAGCATTGCATTCGTTCAGGGCAGTAGGCTACTGACAAAGTCCCTTAAGATCCCTAAGATGAAAAAATTACCAAACTTTGACAGGACAGTTCTCAGAATTCGTGGTAGCTGGGAACATTTTGTTTAGACCTATAGGTTCACGTGGAGTCTGTCCATAATAACCTCTCTCAGTTTTGTTCAACTCCACTCTGTTTGACCGTGCTGAAATCAAACGCATTCTTGCAAAATGCTTCAGTTTCATGCAATGGAAAGGTGCTAGGAGTGACATTTTGCATTCCATAGCTCGTGGGGCCGAACGGACTTCGCCAACATGTTAATTTGGTCGGTTAAATGCTAGGGGAGGTCTCATTTTGTGTGCCAAGCATCTCATTCGTTCAAGGCAACAAGTTACCGGCAAAGTCCCTTAAACTCCCTAAGATGAAAAAATTACCAAACTTTGACGAGACAGTTCTCAGAATTTGTGGTAGTTGGAAATGTTTCATTTGGACCTCAAGGTGCACATGGAGTCCTTCCACAATAACCTCTCTCAGTTTCATTCAACTCTAGTCCATTTGACCGTGCCGAAATCAAACACATTCTTGCAAAATGCTTCAGTGTCATGCAGTGGAAAGGTGCTAGGAGTGACATTTTGTATTCCATAGCTTGTGGGTCCGAACGGACTTTGCCAATGTGTCAGGTTGGGTGGATAAATGCCAGGGGAGATCTTGTTTTGTGTGCCAAGCGTTGCATTCATTTGGGGTAGCAGGCTACCGGCAAAGTCCCTTAAGCGCTCCCTAAGATGAAAAAATTGCCAAACTTTGACGGGACAATTCTTAGAATTCGTGGTAGATGGGAATGTTCTATTTAGACCTACAAGTGCATGTGGAGTCCATCTACAATAACCTCTCTCATTTTTTTTCCACTCCTATCCGTTTCACCGTGCTAGAATCAAACACATTCTTACAAAATGATTCAGTTTAATGGAGTGGAAAGGTGCTAGGAGTGACATTTTGCATTCCATAGCTCGTGGGGCTAAATGGACTTCGCCAACATGTCGGGGTGGGTGGGTAAATTCGAAGGGAGGTCTCATTTCATGTTCCAAGCATCGCATTCGTTCAGGGCAGTAGGCTACCGGCAAAGTCCTTTAAGCTCCCTAAGACGAAAAAATTGCCAAACTTTGACAGGACAGTTCTCAGAATTTGTGGTAGCTGGAAATGTTTCGTTTGGACCTACAGGTGCAGGTGGAGACCATCCACAATAACCTTTCTCAGGTTCGTTCAACTCTAGTTCGTTTGATCATGCTGAAATCAAACGCATTCTTGCAAAATGCTTTAGTTTCATGCTGTGGAAAGGTTGCCAGGTGCCATATTTTTTGTTCTACTCATTGTTGGACCGAATGGACTACACTAACATGTCGGGGTGGGTGGGTAAATTCTAGGGGAGGTCTTGTTTCATGCGCCAAGTGTCTTAGTCATTCCGGGCTACAAGTTACTGGTAAACTCGAAAAGTGTTAGGTCTCGGTAGCTTGCAAGCTAGAATGACTGGGATGCTTGGCACATAAAATGAGACCTCCCCTATCATTTACCCACCTAGCCCAATGTGTTGGTGTAGTCCATTCGGCCCCATGATGAGAAGAACAAAAAATATGGCACATGGCAACCTTTCCACTGCATGAAACTGAAGCATTTTGCAAGAATGTGTTTGATTTCAGCACGGTCAAATAGACTGGAGTTGAATGAAACTGAGAGAGTTTATTATGGACGGACTCCACATGCACCTGTAGGTCTAAATAGAACATTCCCAGTTGCCACAAATTTTGAGAACTGTCACATCAAAGTTTGGCAATTTTTTTCGTCTTAGGGAGCTTAAGGTACTTTGTTGGTAGCCTGCTGCCCCGAACAAATGTGACGCTTAGCACATGAAACGAGACCTCCCCTAACATTTACCTACCCACCCCGACACGTTGGAAAAGTTTGTTTGGCCCCATGAGCTATGGAATGCAAAATGTCACTCCTAGCACCTTTCCACAGCATGAAACTAAAGCATTTTGCAAGAATACGTTTGATTTCGACATGGTCAAACAGACTGGAGTTGAATGAAATAGAGAGAGGTTATTGTGGACAGACCCCACATACACCTATAGGTCCAAACATAACATTCCCAACTACCATGAATTCTGAGAACTGTCTCATCAAACTTTGGCAATTTTTTCGTTGTAGGGATCTTAAGGGACCTTGCCAGTAGCCTGTTGCCCCGAATGAATGCGATGCTTGGCACATGAAACGAGACCTCCCTTGGCATTTACCCATCCACCCTGATGCGTTAGCGAAGTTCGTTTGGACGCACGAGCTATGGAATACAAAATGTCACTCCTAGCACCTTTCCACTGCATGAAACTGAAGCATTTTGTAAGAATGCGTTTGATTTCGACACGATTAAATGGACTAGAGTTGAATGAAATCAAGAGAAATTATTGTGGAAGGACTCCATGTGCACCTATAGGTCCAAACAGAACGTTCTCAAATGCCACAAATTTTGAGAATTATCCTATCAAAGTTTGGCAGTTTTTTCGTCTTAGGGAGCTTAAGGGACTTTGCCGGTAGCCTATTGCCCTGAACGAATGCGACGCTTGGCACATGAAACGAGACCTCCCCTAGCATTTATCCACCCACCCCGACGTGTTGGTGAAGTCTGTTCGGCCCCATGAGCTATGGAAAGCAAAATGTCACTCCTAGCACCTTTCCAAACATGAGGAAGAACCACAACCCAATTTAACTCCTAAAAGTATGAAGACACTGAGAACACTGAAGACATGGAGGACAAAGAAGCATGAACTAAATCCTATCATGAGGAAGAACCACAACCACAATCCTACTATGTCCTATGATTGTAACATGATAAAGATGAATGTTATGAACTAACATCCAAACCCTTTGACATGAATCTTGATATGACATGAGTGAAACACAAGTGAACATGATTAAGACCAATTAGGATCAACTTCATCCATTACTTAGATCTAACCTCATGAAACAAATCAAATGAAATGTACATGAAATATATAACATCACTTATATAATCGATCACTTACCGCCATCTGATGATCATTCTCCATCATCTTTTCTCGAGCTTCTTTGTCCGTAGTTGGACAAACTAGAGTTGTGACCTCCTGTGAGAAGCATTAAAAAGCAAAATTTACTAAACATAAATATACTAGAAGGAAGCAATTCATACTACTATTTATATACAAAACAAAGTACATGTAACCATCTAGGAAAGTTTTATGCATATTTACAAATTAATCCAATGAACCATCTGGGTCTTCTCTACTCTTTATTATGTCAAGTATGGCCTCATGGTCAGAGTCACGCACCTTCCACAAGGTCTTGTTCAAAGGTCTACCTCGATATTGTATCAAATGAACATTGGTTGCCATGACAAGGTTGGAGTAATGAAGAATCTTCCAATGCATGTCAAAGTCCTCAAACAACCAAACATTAAGACTCTTATGTGGGTACCTTCTAAGCCATGTTATAGTAACAACCACTGAGCCTATAGGGTATTTGATGTTTTCTCCATCTATAACTGGGGCCTCCAATTTATTTTTGGCCTCAACACAATGACACAAGTAATAATCTATTCCCTCTTCATTAACTTCATCTACAATAACTGCATAAACATGCCCTACAATGATATGTGCAGCAAATTAGATGAAATTTCCACAACATTACAAAAATATTACAAAGTTTAAGATAACATTAGGAATTTCAAATTTAACATAGTACAAGTAGATACATTACCTGGCCGAACTAGATCTGATATGTGGTCAAAGTCAACTGATGATTCCATCTTTGTCAATCCTAGTGACGTCGGGGGTCGATACATGTCAAGTGGGAAAAGATAACTGAACTGCCATTCGTCAACCCACTCCCTTGACTCACACTCATTCCAGGCTTGAATTGTACATGCAAAACAAAAGCACACCATCTTCCGCGTATGTATACTCCATGAACCTATAATTAAGCTTCTGATAGAGTGTAGCTCACTTGATCCTGTCAGTGTACAACAGTCCTCATATGGTGTAATGTTAGTATCATCTATCAACCAAAAAAATCTATGAACTGAAGACTTACCTTGACTACCTGGACCCATCGAAGCATTACACCACTCGACAATTGATTTTGCATCTATCAACTTTGCATTGTCTTTATACCTTAACTGTTCTAGTGCTATGGCTCTTTTGATACATGCTCCTGCACCATCATGCTCCCCCTTTCCATGCCTAGCCTCATAAAAGTTCCACATATGTTGAACACCTATAATATGATGCCTCTTTCTCATCTAATAGAAATTATGTGAGTTCTTGAATTGTGATGCATAGTTATCCGACCATATGATATGCTAACTGAATGATATGCCCCTTCTAGCTAGATCATTGTAGAACACTTGAAAACAACCTACACGAACTCTACAGAATGCGTGCAATCATCACTTATATAAAAATGATACTCCCTTATGATCTTTCTGTCATCCTTTGTACTATCATTCACATGAATGAATGCGATGTGCACAAATATAGAAACCTGTGTCAAGTTATAATATTGTGATTAGACCTCACACTATGGCTGTAGACTATAGTTCTTTGCAAAGTCAACTATTGCAACAATGCTACCAACTGGAGATGTGTCCTTGCATAACTTGAATTGCAAGTCCAACCATCGAGCTCTATGGGCATGTCTTACATACTCATACACTATGTTGTCACAAAATATAGGCATAAACTGATACATTGGAATCTTCTTAATAACATATTCAAACCTCTTTGCTTCTTTACCATCTCTTATATTGTATGCCACTATTTTATACTTGCCGAACTCTACTAGTTCGTTTCCAACCGCATGTGTTATTTCCATATGTTCACATATTGGCATACATTGCAAGCCACCACAAAGCTGACATGTGCCATCCAAGTGTAATTTCCTGTAGAATAATTGACCTTCCTCTTTATCACATAAAATCATTGATATGAAGTCTCTTGAGGTAGTTTGTGGGGCACGTATGCCACAATCCTGCAAAACATTGTTAGTATGCAAATCTAAACATATAGACCAATAAACATCAAAATGGTTAGAAAATTCAATATGTAATCTACAACAACAAGTAGTGCGTGTGTGATTTATTTTGACAAAGAAAGGTTTTGGCATTTCAAAATATCTTTGAGAAATTTTAATTTGAGGATACTTCTCTAGAAATTTACCAAAAAACTTTGTTTGAGTCATATCCAAAAAATACTTTGGATGTGGCTCATGGTTTCGACTACCGATTCTTGTTCTTACCACATCCCTTTGATTTGGAGATACCCTTGTGTAATTCTTCCAAAAGTCTTCAATTAGTGATCTCAAAGCTTTGACAACAACTTTGTCTTTTCATGGGAGTCTCCCAGAGAATGCCCACAATTCATTAGTGCTTGGATCCTCAACTCTTTGACGTCTTCCAATGACTCTCATTAGAGTTTTTCTATTTATTTTCAATGCTTGACTTGTCTTTCTAATGAGGTGATCTTTTTTGTTTGTTGGCTTACAATTGTCGATGTAATGACACGTCATGTGACATTACTATCCTTAGTGCATGAGGTGGAACCCACACTCTCATATGCACTCATTAGATTCTTGACAATTGATTTTTCACTTGATGCATTCGATGTTCTTAGGCCAAGAATCTTCATAGTGGGCCTAAATTTTAGATTTCTCATCAGTTCAACAAAGAGTTGACATCTTTCAGTTTTATTTAAATTCTCAAAGAATAATTTCCATATCTTATTTGCATATCTTTGGCAAGTGCACATGGGAATCTTATCCTGCATGGGCTCCAATACATTCTCATCAATATCAATTAGAAACTTAGGCCTCCTATGCAAAATTATAGGAGGCATTTTATTTGGTAAAGTAGACTGAATATTAGGAATTTCTTTAATATTTACTTGAGATGGGATAGATGATGTACCTTTGATTGGAGGTGAAAAGGTTGAAAATGACGTACCTTTAACTTGAGGTGTGAATGATGGCGTGTGACCAACTTGAGAAGAAAATGTAGATGTGCTTTCTACTTCACCTATGAAAGATGGAGTGTTTCCAATTCGAGAAGATAATGATGGTGTTCCTTCAACTTGACCTATGGACGATGGAGTGCCTCCAACTTGGAGATTCACTTTCCTCATTGCACTAAGGTTTTGCATTTGTTCCCTTTGTGCCACCAATTCCATCTCTTTCTTAGCTTCGTTAGATGTGTCACATTCCTCTTCAATTGGTAATGGTGGAATATCTTCTTGTATGGTTGACAATTTCCTACTTTCCTGAATTTGCCTCATTCTTTCTCTTTTCCTCTCATTCTCAGCTTCACGCTCTTCTAGTGTTAGAGTCTTTACTCATTTCCTCAGCATGATGATGATTTCTGCAAGCATGAAGAATAAGGCAATGATCATTAGAAATTTTATAATGTCAATGAATAGCACAGTCAGAATGAATAACAAGGTTTTACAAGCTTCTGAATAAGACACCTCATATCAAGATAACTTGAACATACATAAGTCATGGAGTATGCATTTGAACACACATATACACTTGAATCTAGTTTGAATAGAAGAGAGGAGGATGAACTTGGAGGAAGAAATAAGAAGTTATACCCTATTTTTCTACTATAACTCGTTATACCCTTTTTCCATGCATTTTCCAAGTGGAAAGGGTGGCTAAATAGTGATTCTTTGTGAATTTGAATGCAACCTGGCCAAGTAAGTGTTCCTATAGCATATACAGGCCTATTTAAAGGTGAATCAATTGTTAATTTGTTCTGGGTTGGAGTGGATATGAGATTTTCATTAAAACCCCCTTATTTGTGAAGAAATGAAGGGTTTTCTAGTTTGCACCCTAAATGAGCATGGCTATACTAACCAATGGTGGAATTTGAAGTTTTGTGACATATAGATCTATTTTTTTGGCATTTGGAGTGGTTATTGAATGATCCTAGGGTACTTGCTTTGTTAATTGGACCAAATTAGGCCTATTTCTAGAGACAAAATTAGTTTGAATACAATATATTGACATGGTGTATGCTTGTGTTAGGGTTGGGGAATAGCTTGGAGCCCTTATGCCTTATGATGCCCTTAAGCACCTAGTTGGGCCATTGCAAGATTTTGGTTTATGGTTGAGTTGATTTGTGAAATATGGTATTAATGCTTTGAATTCCTTCTTGTGTCTGTATCATAAATGATCATGCCACTTGAATGTGAGTGTGGATTTGGGAGTTTGGCAACCTGAATAAGGACTATTTACTGAGTTTAGGGGTTTGTGGAAAGTTTGAAGGCAATTTCCTTTGTGATATAGGCGTAATCAACCCTTTTAGGACAATGAATAATGTCAGTTTTGAGGCATATTGTCCAAAGGAGTCTATACTGAGTTCAAGATATGTTATGCAACTTGGTAATGGGTATTCTAAACATTCATTGGAGTTTGGGTTTGAAAACTTATGGCGAAAATAAGTCAGAAAAACCCCTTAAGTAGGGCTACTAGGATTTGAGGGCTTGGGCAGATTGGTTGCTAAGAGGGGATCCTTGTGACTTGAAGAGTGGTTTAGTTGGTTCTAGTTGGTGAACATAATCTTGTTAGATGTCTTATCTAGTTCATATGAAGGTCTGAACCCTAGTTGTGTGTTGGAGACTTAATGCATTGAAGGAGCACAAAGCAAACACCACTAAAAATTGTAGAATGATGCACAAAGCAAACACCACTAAGGAGCATATTTTCCATAGCAAGGATGGAAAAAGAAGTAACTCTCCAAAACTAAGGGAAGAGAAAGGCCAAAACAAACTCAAAGAAGATAACAAACAAGTTGATTTGAGTATGTACAAAGCTAACAACTATTGGTCTTATTTCAAGGTTGGAGGATATTGTTATGACAAGTGTTAGAAACTTCATCTAGAAATTCACCCAAATGACAAACACAAGAGTAAGAAACCACAAAGGAAAAAAAGCATCAACATTCAATGAGAGAACATCTCTCACATGAGTCTACATCAACATTCAATGATGTTAGTATGTAATGATACTTGGATAGAGTATTTACTTGATTTGAAAAGGAGATAAGTGTGAGTTGCTCTCATTTGTAGGGGCATTTGATTAGCACTCCAAGTTTTTCCTATGGATTGAGTTGTGTTCAAGTTTTTCACTTGTAAAGCAAGCAAGTAGTAGGTTTCACTCACTATGGTGAGTATGAGAAGTATGGCCACTTGGAAGTCAAGAAAGGATGTAAGGAAAATAGAGAATGTAAGAGCTAGCACGATGAAATGTTTTGGGTGTTGTAAGCATGCACATTTGTGTTCCATAGTAACATAAATGTTGTAGCATGTAACATAGATAACTTGTAGCATGTTGTAGAATTTAACAGTGATGGTTTTCATTATTGTAATGTGTACAAACTCTTATCTCAGTTGTAGCATGTGCATAGTTGTAGGAAGAGAACTCTTTACACATTCATTGTAAACAATGTATAAATGTATGAATTTCATTGTACATAGATGAAACAAGAAGGACCACTTTGTAATAAATTATAACTTTCATAGCATTGTAAAATGACCTTCAAATGCAAGGAGGATCATACATGGCAGCAGGGTTATATATAGACTACATGATAGTGGATTGTTATATAGACTTACATGACTATCCTACACTCATGAAAACCTCCTTTTTAGTGTTTTATCTCCTTGTAACTCCCTTTGTATCATCTTATGTCATCCTAGGGAAAAAATTAAGAGTCTTCCAAAATCAATTTTGGCTCCATGTATACACTCGAATATGAGTATGACAAACAATTGTTCACTAAAATTATTTTATAAAGTATTTGATAATGTTTTTCTCTTGTATAGCTGAAAATAGGTGAAATAAAGGCATGAAGGGCTGAAAAAAGGTGGAAACATAAAGAATTTGGAGTCTCTTTGACTAAACTAACTGATATACCTAGACACATATATGTCAAGAAGAACATAAAGATCATTAAAAACATAAAGACATAAAGACATTTAAATACATAAAGAACATAAGAACATATATATATGTGAATTAAAATTGAACATACCTTAGAATTTGATACTGCAGTTGACCAATTCTCTAAAAGATGGCTTCAAAATCCTCAAATTCTTGTTTTTCTCAAGTTTGATTATGAATTCTATATAATTCTAGAATAGGATTAGTAAAATTTATGTAAAAACAAACATATATCATCAAATTCAATCTATATATCAATGGTAATTAGCTTTGAAACAAAATCACACATGAAACATGAAACTTTTAGTTTAAATAATCAAATTTTCTCCAAAAACATGAAAAATCACTTCTTCTACATTGAAAAAACAAAAAAAGGTGGTGGATTCATATAAAAATAATTCTCAATTAGTCAACCAACATGAAAAGCATTTTTTTGTCTAATATACTCATGAAAAGTAGGAATAACAGGCATGTGGGGTCTGAAACACGGATCCCACATGCTTTTTTACCATTTTCCATGCTTCCAATAATGTGCTCGCATTATAATGCGAGCGTGTTATGGGAAGCATGATAACATAAAGGTAACCTTGTATCTACACGAGAGAGTCTCTCTCTCTCTCTCTCTCTCTCTCTCTCTCTCTCTCTCTCTTCATTTCTCTATCCTATATATAAAGAGGGATCGGGAGACATGGAGAGATAGAGAGGGACATGGAGATAGAGAGGATAGGTGGAGATAGAGACGGGTAAAGGGAGAGATGGGGATCGAGATAGAGAAAGGGGTCTATAGAGGGAGAAAGATAGAGATACATATATAGAGAGAGGGGAGATATATGGAGATACATCTAGCAAGGGAGAGATAGATAGGGAAATACAGAGAGAGAGAGATAGAGAGGGGTATATTAAGAGATGGGGTTATGAGGATAGATAGCTCAATAGGGAAAGAGATCAAGAGATGTCTAGAGACATAGGGAGAGAGATTTCAAGAGGTAGGAGGATGGGGAGAGAGATAAAGAGGAGAGAGAGGTAGCGAGGGATAGATTAAGAGATAGGGATCCATATGTCTAGAGAGATAGAGATAGGGATCCCTATTCTCCCCTCTACCTAAACCATAAACCTAAACCTCTAAACCATAAACCCTAAACCCTTAATAATGCCCCTAACCCCTATCCCTAAACCCTAAAATCTAGCAACCCTAAAATCCAGCAACCCTAAACCCCTAAAACCCTAAGGTCCCTAAACCATAAAACATGGAAGCAAAGGTTATAGTTAGAGAGAGGGATAGAGGAGACAGAGATATCTCACCTAGGCTCAGTCTCTTATGTATCTCCCTATTCGCCTCTCTACCTCAACCATAAACCTAAACCTCTAAACCTTAACCCCTAACCCCTAAACCATAAACCCTAAACCCTAAATAATGTCCCTAAACCCTAACCCCTAAACCCTAAAAAGAGCAACCCTAAACCCCAAAACCCCTAAGGTCCCTAAACCATAAAACTCAGAAGCAACCCTAAACCTCTATCTCCCTATCTCTCCCAATCTCTATTGGTCCCCTCGCTCTATCTCTCTCTAAACCCTAAACCCTAACCCCTAAACTCAAGCAATCCTAAACCCCTAACCCGTAAACCCTAAACCCTAACCCCTAGACCCTAAACCCTAAACTTGAGCATCCCTAAACCCCTAAAGCCTAAATAATTCCCCTAAACCCTTACCCTAAAACCTAAACCATATTTACTTGAGAAACCCTAAACTCATGTAAACCTCAAATAGTGAGGGAGAGAGATAGAAAGGTAGAGTTAGAGAGAGGGGATCAAAAGAGATCTAGCAAGATAGAGAGACAGGGAGAGAGAGATAGAGAGGTAGGTATAGTTAGAGAGAGGGATAGAGGAGACATAGACATCTCTCCAAGGCCCGGTCTCCTCTGTATCTCCCTATTCACCTCTCTACCTAAACCATAAACCTAAACCTCTAAACCTTAACCCCTAACCCCTAAACCATATATAATGCCCCTAAACCCTAAAAATGAGCAACCCTAAAACCCTAAACCCCTAACCCCTAAACCATAAAACCTGGAAGCAACCCTAAAACTCTATCTCCCTATCTCTCCCAATCTCTATAACATGAAAACATGAAAACATTAATCTTTCATTGCAACCAAATTCATTCCTAATCAATCCCAAATCATCCCTAATCCCTCCAATTTCATCTCTAATCATCCCTAAACCACTTCTAATCAGCCCTAAACCACTTCACACCATCCCAAATCACATCCAAATCAATTTAAATTCATCACATCCAAATCAATTTAAATTCATCCCTAATCATTTTCCAATCAACCTAGATTTCATCTCAAATACCATCCCTAAACTATTCCTAAATCATTCTAATCATTCCCTAATCAGCACTAAACCACTTCAGACTATCCCTAAAACCATTCTAATCATTCCTAATCTAGTCCTTTTCACCTCTCATCATCCCTAAACCAATCCATTTCATCCCAACTCCATCCCAAATCAATCTAAGCTCCATCTCAAATGATCCCAAAAATAATCAAAATCAAACAAATACCTCACCAAGAGCCATTAGAAGATCATAGTGCCAATCTGTTAGTCATTTGCACCATTTTGTATATCGTATGTGCCAATATGATCCTTAGTAGCACCTACCTATCAATCACAAACATCATTCTACACCTTAGCCAATCATAGGTGTCATTCTACCCTCTGCCAGCCACAGAAGCCATCAAAACATCATAAGTGCCAATATGTTAGTCATTTACACCATTCTATACATCATATATACCAACCATAAACCCCAAATCTGATCAACCCTAAACCCTTATCTCCTTGTCTCTATCATCCCTCTACCTCTCAATCTCTCTGCCTATGTCTTTGGCCATGTCCATCACCCTCTATCTCACTATCTCTCCCTCTCTAAACTCCTAACCCCTAAACTCTAAACCCGATCAACCCTAAACCCCTATCTCTTTGTCTCTATCATCTCTCTACCTCTCAATCTCTCTGGCTATGTCTCTAGCCATGTCCCTCACCCTCTATCTCCATATCTCTCCCTCTCTAAACTCCTAACCCCTAAACCCTAAACCCAATCAACCCTAAATTCGATCAACCCTAAACCCTATCTCCTTGTCTCTATCATCCCTCTACCTCTCAATCTCTCTGCCTATGTCTCTAGCCATGTCCCTCACCCTCTATCTCCCTATGTCTCCCCTTGGTCTCCTCTATATCTCCCTATCAGTCCTCTCTCTCTAAACCCTAACATAAACCTCTAAACCTTAACCCCTAACCCCTAAAACATAAACCTTAAGTTACCCTAAATAATGCCACTAAACCATAACCCCTAACCCCTAAACCCTAAAACTGAGCAACCCTAAACCCCAAACCTCTAAACCATAAACCCTGGAAGCAACTCTAAACCTTTATCTCCCTAGATCTCTCCCAATATCTATCGATCCCCTCACACTCTCTCTCTCTAATCCCTAACCCGTAAACCCTAAACCTAAGAAACCCTAAATCCCTAACCCCTAAACCCTAAATAACTCTCCTAAACCCTAAACGTGAGCATCCCTAAATGTCTAAACCCTAAATGATTCCCCTAAACCCTAAACTTAAGCAACCCTAAACTCATAAACCTGACCCACCCTCTCTCTCTCTAAAACAAGAAAGCTAGGAGTCTCTATCTCTCTCTCCCTATCACCAGGTATCTCTCCCAGGTTTCTCTCCCCTCCATCTCCATCCTCTCTCCCTTTTCCTCCCTCTCGCTCTCCCTTGTCGACAAAGAACATGGAAATGTAAGAAAAATAGGACATGTAAAGATGGATGAGGATATAAATTTGGATTCAATGAAATGGAAACAAGATAATTTATGAAATTTCATTAGATGGGATGAATGAGGAGGAGAGGTAGAGAAAGGAGGGTAGTAGAGAGTGAGAGAGAGGATAGGAGGTAGAGACAAGATGGAAGTAGAGAGTGGGAGAGGACCGTAGGAGGTAGACAGGGCAAGTAAGAGAAGAGAGAGGGTAGGAGGTAGACAGGGGAGGGAAGCAGAGACTGAGAGAGAGGGTAGGAGGTAGACAAGGGAGGGAAATAGAAAGTGAGAGAGAGGGTAAGAGGTACAGAGGAAGGGGGAGAAGAGAGTGAGAGAGAAGATAGGAGGTAGAGAGGCAAGGGAAGCAAAGACTCATAAAGAGGGTAGGAGGTAGATAGGAGAGGGAAGTAGAGAGTGAGAGAGACAGTAGAATGTAGATAGGGGAGGGAAGAAGAGAGTGAGAGAGAAGGTGGGAGGTACAGAGGGGAGGGAAGCAGAGACTTAGAGAAAGGGTAGGACGTAGAGAGGGGAGAGAAATAGAGAGACGATAGGAAGTGCAGCTGCCCTTGTAGACATGTATGTAAAGTGTGGAAGCATAGACAAGGCATGTCAATTGTAAGACGTAACACCTAAAAGAGATGTTCTATAATGGAATGCAATGATTGAAAGATATGCAAAAAATGGATTTGTTGAAAAGGTTGATGAGTCTAGTTTATGACTCAATTTTGTTAAACTTTATTATCCACTTGTTGTAGTTATCTTGGACTTTGGTACTTTAATCTTGATCTTTCTATGTCATTACCCCAAAGCTATAACTTGTTGAGCATAGGTCATTTCTTATATCCTTTTATGACAAAGACATGCTATATGAACTATCTATGTTAATTTTACATATAGTTAATGAATATTACTCCAAGGTAGTTACGGACGTGTAATTATTTGTGTGTACTAATATTGTTATGCAAATATAATCGACATCCATAAAAAAGAGGAAGATTCTGCTGGTTGGTCGCTTACCATAAAAGTCAAACATGGTGATCATTCAAATGTCAAATGGAGGGAAGGCATCCACTTTGTAACTAATCTTAAATACCTGTTGAGAAAATTTAGGAGTTACTGTTATGCTAGATCTACGTTAAAGCAACTTGCTTGACCAAATTCCCCTGCATGCGTAACCTCCTTTCCACTTTCTATGTTTTCCATAATGAGGTGTCCTCCTATTCTATTGAAGTTGATCACCCTACTAGGTAATTAGTTTTGTAGTTTTCCTTCTATAAATAAGACTCTGATGCTCCTTTTGAGGGGTTGTTGATTATTCAGAGATTGTACTTGCATTATCCAGTTTTTAGTAATATAGTTATAACATTCAGTTGTACTCATCCTTTCGAATGAATAAAATGAAGTTGTAAGTTCGCATTTCTGATTTTACATTTGTCTTAGGGAATACTCATCCAAGGGGGCCCACTTGGTGAGAATTCCACCCTCTAGTTTAGTTACATTTTCTGTTAACCATTTAGTTAAATCTGACACTTAATGTTCCTGCAGCCACTAGAATTCTATTCTGTGTCTGTTCCTGCAACCAAAGCAGACAGAGTAGTTTCCTATTTGTTTGCCCAGACTTTTACTTTATGTCATGTACTTGATCCTAAAATAGTTGTTGCTTAATGTTTAGTATTCTTGTTATTTCCTTTTTAGTAGTTTATCTTCAACATTATGTCTTTCTTAGCTATAGAATGAATGTGGCTACTTTGGAAGTTCTTAGTGCACATACCGTGCTGCCCCATTTCAAGTTCACGTCCTTGGGTTGACAAGTGAAATGCATCTCCATAAGTGATTAAGACAGTTACTTAAGTTAGATGTCCAATCTCTGAGTTACAGTTTTAAGAGCTCAGTTGTTAAATCATTGTAAAAGACCAACATTTTTGGCACCATTGCCAGGGATGGTGTCAAACTAAGAAGATCTTTGGAGTCATCTTTAGTATTATTCCTTGCAGTTTTTCCTTAAAATGTGTTTTAGTTAGGAAGAAACCATCTACAACCCATCAACATTTTTTGTGTGAGAAGTGGCTGATACTGAGTATATTGCATGCATAGAGGTAGGAGAAGAGATGCTTTAGGGAGATTCCTTCCTAATGATTCAACTTACCTAGCAGAAGAAGCAGAAGTGAATCCTTTCCTTGATGCATTCCCTGATTTGAATAGTTTTGAAATATCCTCTGAAGAACAAGATACCCCAAACCTAGTTGAAAACCCATTTACCTTGATAATAGGTCCAGTAGTCATGGCTTCTCAAAATGTACCTAATCAACCAACGTTTCCATTTCTGATTGCTCTTCAAATGAAGCAGATAATCTCAAGAACATACCTGCTTCAGCTCTCCCCAAGTTCTATGAACTTGCAATAGAGGACCCAGACACCTTGTTTGAATTTGATATCCTCTGCAGAAGCTATGACTACACTATTGATGCTCATAAACTTAAGTTGTTTCCTACTACCATGAAAGAAGCTGCATTAAGGTGGTTTATGAGTCTAGGTAGTGATGTTGTCAATACCTAAGAAGAAATGAAAGATAAATTTCTTGAGAAATATAAAGACTAATGTAGGAGTGGGGATATGAGAGGAAATGATATTTTCAGAATGCAGCAAAAAGAAGATGAAAATTTAGAGGATTACATCTCAAGGTTCTTGTTTTGTTTACAAAAGTCTCCCCATCATGCACTCACTGAGGACTCTCAGAAACTACTCTTCCTCAAGGGAATAAGTGAGAGTTGCACAGATGCCTTGGATTTAATGGGAGGAGATATTACCCAAGTGTGTTGTGATGATATTAAGAAGTTGTGCCAGAATTATTCTAGAGCAGCCATGAAGAAAGGAAGAGGTTCCCATTCCCTTATGGGCAAAACCTCTACCAATGGAGTTTCAAGGATGGAAATAAGCCACTTGCTATCTGATTTTAAGCAAGATATTATAAACAATATGGCCACCTAGTTGGACACACTCCAGGCAAAGAAGAAGCATGAAGAGGCTGAGGCAATGTTAGCCGAATATTGTCTTCATTGCAAACAAAAGAAGAGGGACTGCAGATGCAAGCTGGTAGCTCACATTGACAACAAGCAGATTCCACATGAGTTCAAGCCAATACAAGTTGAAGAGGATCAAGTCTTCTATGTTGCACAAAGGAGGCCATGGGCTCCAAGACAAGGTATGTCACCAGATTCATTATCATATGCTAGACCGCATTTTAATACTTATGCATCTGGTAACCAATGGCAACAGCCATTTCCATCTAGTTATGGAGGATATCCACCTCAACCTTGGAAAAACTCTCAAAATACTTGGCTAAATTACCAAAACCCTACACCCCAGTAGTAGCAGCCTCCAGGGAATTGGCAGTCACCTCCAAGAAATTGGCAGCAAACATCTCAATGGAGAGGGGGACAACAATGACCAAATCAGACCACTAATTACATGCAGTCACCTCCTCAGCCCCAACAGCCTGCTATAATGCCTCCACCTGCTAGCTCCAATTCAAATACACCTAGACCTACTTAGTTACCAGTTCAACCCTCACCTAACCTAAATAATAGACCACAACAACAGCCAGTATATTCTGCTGATCCAAATCAATTCCCTGCATATGTTGTGAATGTAAGTGATATACATCTACGTTCAGGAACTACCTTGGCAACTCCTTCAAGACCTGTCATTACTGAGCTTTCTGAGGAGGAAGTGGAACTTAACAAAAACCCCATTCAATTAGATGTACCTAAAAATCTTGAACTAGTGATAGTCAAACAAACTCCCCAAGAACCACCATTTCCACAAAGGTTAGAAACTATGAAACAAAAAGTAGTAGAAGAGGAACCCACCTTTGATATTCTAGATCAGTTGAAACATGTATGTGTCAAGATCCCTCTATTTCAAGCCATAAAAGATGTTTCTATATATGGCAAAGCAATTAAAGAAGCATGCCTTAAGAAGCCAGGCAGAAAAGGGAAAGACCCCACTATGGTCCATGTGGTGGGACAATTGGCTAACATCATGCTTGGGAAAGTGGTTGTTCCCAAATATAATGACCCAGAAAGTCCTAGGGTAGGAGTTGTTATAAATGGAATCCAAATCAGAAATGCTTTGATTGATCTTGGAGCAGCCATAAATGTAATGACAAAGGATATCTTGCAGCAACTGAATGTTGCAACCATGCAACCAACTCCTACTGTCCTACAGCTTGTTGATAGCTCTACTGTTAAACCTGACGGGATAGTCGAGGATATTGTGGTATCCTTGGACTCATGGGAATATCCAGCTGATTTCATGATACTTTCTCCTAAAGCTACATTGGGAGGATACCCCATCATTTTGGGAAGGCCGTGGTTAGCCACAGTAGATGCTTATATTGGGTGTCAGTCAGGAGACATGACCATCTCTGATGGGAGAAGCACTTGTTGTCACCCAGATTTGCACCCTTGCTGAATTTTAAAACTCAGCAATCTGGAGAAACATGGGAATGATCTCAAAGTGTGGGACCTTGCGAAATGAGATCAGACCTCTAGAGAAGGCTGACTTCCTACCTCTAAGCCTAATGCTTAGAGGAAAATATCTAAACCTAGTGCTAATGCTTGCAGGGGAAATGGGTTAGAAGGAAACTGAAATGAAAGGGGATGATACACTAGATTTAAATGTGTTTGGCTGCAACTGAATCAACACAGTAATAATCTCACAGCTGGAAAGACTTACACAGACTCATATTAATTCTAATGGAGGTCAAGACAGAATAATGGAGGAATGAAAGGGACTGTTTTGTCCACAATACACAGCCTACACTAATCCAAAGAGCAGACACAGTGCTAAAAAAATAAAAGAGAGGCAAAATACCAGTTTATATTGATTATAGAGGCCAAGTAGCCATTACAAAACAACCCAGAAGAAAAACCAACAACAATACATCTGTTTCCCATGTATATATATCATTTTACATTTTTTAACCCCACCTCAGTCGGTTACAATCCATTTTGCCCATGGGCTATGTCAGAAAAAATATCTACGTCTGAAGAGACGTCCACCTGCAAGAAGTTATGGCATAAAATATCTGGAACAGGGCAGGTGGAAGATATTTTGGGCCTTCAATGTGAGCTGCTGAATCATTGGCCTGCACCCATAAATGCAACAAATATCTACATCTCCACTCGCCAAAAAAAAAGGTCGCTGAAACGTCCAGTCGATCGAGCATGCAAATCTAGATCATATTTTGAAAATAAGAAAAATCCCCCCAAAAGCCCGCCAGATGAAAGAGGAGGCAAAAATAAGCACTTTTGCCTTTTGAAGCATGTTCAAATTTGCCAGGATGAGGGAGATATGGGCGGTCAAAGTTATGGTCAACTGTGTCTTGTATCTGTTTAGCGCTTTGCATACCTGCACTTGTATATCACCATATCTTGCAATTGAATATACAAGCGCACATGCACTTGACTGCTGGGTTCACTTTATGCATTTATGTAACTTCCCTCCTTTTGTATATTCAAATTGCCTTGCATATGCAATTGTATGTGCCCTTTGTATATGCTTTTGCCTTTGTATTACCTTTTGCCTCTTCTGCCCCTGCCACATGTCAACATCTGATTTGCCGTTGCGCTGAAACTGAGAAACATCGCTGAACATTTGCATGCTTTATCGGTTGTCGGAAAGACTTTAAACTGAGTTGCCAATGCACTAAGTCTCGCCGAAATCCCTTTGTATATGACCTTTGTATATTGACTTGTATATGAGATACAATCGCATATACATACAATGCAAACTCAAAGGATTATCAGCCATATTGGAACTTTGCAATAGGTCCGGCCTTGCATCTTTGCCTTTTTGCATATTGGCATATACAAGCACTTCATCATATACACTGCGAAACTCAATGTTGAATTTGCCAAATTTGATTTCCCAGTCAGGTCTACCTTGTATATCGTCGTTGTATCTAACCTTTGTAAATCGCATATACAATGTGAAATATACAAACAAAAACTACATAAAAACCTGTACATACAAACATGCATCTGAACTTGTACCTGCCCTTTGCACATTTGACTTGCATCTGCCTTTGTCTATTGCCTACATGCAATGCGAACATACAAACAAAAGACAATCGCTTGTGCCTTTATCGACCAAAATGCATATTATTTTCAGGGTCGGGACTTGTATATCAGGAATGTATATGCCCTTGTATATGCGATTGTATGTGCAAAGATACAATCGCATATTCATACAATTGGTGGGCCCCAACCTTTGTATCTCTTTTATTTGTTGCTTTGTATATGTGATTGTATATGAGATACAATCACCTGATATACATTCACCTTTATATCATGACCTTTGCATCTTTCCTTTGTATCATTTGCCTTTGTATATGCAAATGCATCGGACCGTCAGGGAGACCTCAAACTGAGCCGCCAATGGTCATTGTCACGTCAAAAATCCCTTGTATGTCTGCCCCTTGTATGCTTCATCGACCATCGGAGAGACTATGAGTTGAGCCGCCGATAAACATGTCACACCGAAAATCCTTTGTATGTCTCCCCCTTGTATATTGCCTTATGTATCTTGCCAATGTACATTTACCTTTGTATATGGCCTTTGTATATACAAAATACATACAACAATACATACAAAGGACCCAATGTACAGTAACACTGTACATGACCAAGATACAAGGAATGTATCTGAGATGCAAATCGACCAAATGACAGAAAAACCCAACACAAGGATGACGTCATCATCATATACATGAAAAATGACTAAGTATAAAACTGAGAAATCTCTGCGATGGAAAACAAATGGAGACAAACGATTTCTGGGTTTTCTGCAAAGATTCTCAAGGTGAGATTTTTGGGATTTTATTTTGCAAGGCACAACATGAATAATTGAAGGATTTAAGCCTTTTTCTCCTTCTATTTAGGCTTTCTCTGACCGGATTTCTCTGATAGAAGGAGAGAAATAAAATATTTTGTGGTCAACCAAAATATGACATCACTAAAACACTTGTTATTTACCCACCTGCACAGCCATCTCATGACATGGATAATCATGTTTGGCCTCATGTTGGTGAAGAGGCGGAGGAAGCTGATTCTATGGAGCAACTTATGATGATAGGCAGAAGTTCTTTCCTGCAGCTTCAAGGAGAGGAGGAGGTGTTGTCTAATATAATTCAAAATCTTTATGAAGTAGAGGAAGCATCATCCTCTCATTCTGCTGATCCAGAAAGGATGCTTGTTCCAATTTTTCCTGCAGCATCAGGTATGTTCCATACATTGCTTCCACAAGAAATTAAGATACCTAGCATTAATGAAGTAACTATGGTTGACTTCACAACTCAAGTGGAAATTTTAGAAGAAAGATATCTCAATATTAATAGCAACTTGACTCAAGCACAACAACTATCCTTGGAAAATTTGTTAAAGAAACATAAAAATGCTTTTGCATGGGATTATCATGACATGAAAGCATTGGATCCTACATTATGCACTCACAGGATTTACATAAAGGAAGATTTTACACTAGTAAGACTACCACAAAGGAGAATCAACCCTACACTAAGAGAAATTATCAAAGAGGAATTACAGAAGCTATTAGATGCAGGATTTATCTACCCAATCTCAGATAACCAATGGGTGTCTCCTTTGGTTCTTGTTCCCAAGAAGGGAGGAAAATGGAGAGTCTGTATTGATTATAGAGAATTAAATTCTGCTACCAAAAAGGATCATTTTCCCCTTCCTTTCATAGACCAAGTATTGGACTCACTTGCAGGAAAGTAGTACTTTTCCTTTTTGGATGGATTCAGCGGTTACAATCAGATTCAGATTGCACCTGAAAATCAAGAGAAAACAACATTTACCTGTCCTTTGGGGACATATGCCTACTCAGTGCTTCCATTTGGCTTATGCAATGCACCTGCAACTTTCCAAAGAGCAGTCATTAGCATATTTCCTGATATCTCACATGATTGTATGGAAATCTATATGGATGATTTCACTACTTATGGTGCTACTTTTGAAGAGGCATTAGCAAACTTAGGCAAGGTGTTGAAAAGATGTGAAGACCATAGCCTATCATTAAACAGTGCAAAGTGCTTCATGATGACGCAGGAAGGTGTAGTACTTGGTCACTACATTTCTCCAAAAGGAATACAGGTAGACCTAGCAAAGATTGAAGTCATCATCAATCTGCCCATTCCTGCAAAGCAAAAGGATGTCAGAAGTTTCTTGGGTCATGCAGGGTATTACAAATGTTTCATCAAAGATTTCAGAAAAATGGTATCCCCATTATATACTCTTCTTACAAAGGATGCTGAATTTCAGTGGAATGAAGACTGTGACAAAGCATTTTCTGATTTAAAGATAGCCTTAACCCATGCTCCTATACTTAAAGGCCCCAATTGGGAACTCCCTTTCCACATTCATACTGATGCATCAGATTATGCCATAGGAGCAGTTTTAGGCCAGAAAGAAGGAGTTATTGAGCATGCTATTTATTTTATTAGCAAAAACTTACAGGGTGTTGAGTTCAACTATACAGTAACAGAGAAGGAAATGTTAGCAGTCATCTATGCACTTAATAAATTTAGGCACTACATAACCGGTTATCAAATCTTTATGCACACAGATCATGCAGCCATTAAGTATCTCATGAACAAACCTCTCATATCTGGTCGATTAGCAAGATGGGTGTTATTAATGCAGGAATTTGACATCAGTATTGTGGATAAGCCAAGAAAGGCCAATGTGGTTGCAGACTTTCTTTCAAGAATGACTACATCAGAAGATAACCAAGTCATTGATGACTCTTCTCCTAATGAACATTTGTTTTCACTCACTGTGCAAACACCCTGGTATGCTGACACAACCAATTATCTAGTAACAGGAAGAGTTCCCCCTCACTTCTCTCCTAAGGAAAGAAGGGTACTCATTGAAAAATCTTTTCCTTTTTCATGGATTGTTGGATGTTTGTTCTACACTGGACTGAACAATGTCATGAGGAGATGTGTGAGAGAAGATGAAACATATGACATTTTGCATGCCTGTCACAATGAACCTTGTGGAGGACATTTTGCAGCAAAGCGAACAACAATGAATATTTTGAATGCAAGTTATTATTGGCCTACACTATACAAGGATGCAACAAGATATACAAAGAAATGTGATAGTTGTCAAAGGATGGGATGACCAACAAAATCTGATAAGATGCCCCTTTATCCTCAGCTTGTGATTACTCCATTTAATAAGTGGGGATTAGATTTTGTAGGACCCATTGATCCTCCATCTAATGGTAAATCCTATATCTTAATATGCACTGACTATGTAACTAAATGGGTAGAAGTTAAGGCCATGAAGCATGCAAGAGACAATAAGGTTGCAAAATTTCTCTATGAGGAAATTTTTACACTGTATGGAGTTCCCAGAGAATTAGTAATTGATCAAGGAGCTCAATTCACCTCAACTCTAGTTGCAACATTAGTGCAGGAATACAATATAAGGCACAAGAAATCTACTCCTTATCACCCCCAGGCTAATGGCCAAGTTGAGGTGACTAACAGAGAAATAGAAGACATTTTGACCAAAACTCTGGCTATCCATAGGAAGGATTGGGCAAAAAGGTTGCCAAAAGCTGTCTAGACCTATAGGACAACCTGGAAAACAACTACTGGTTTTACTCCTTTTGAGTTGCTGTATGGCAAAACAGCCATGATGCCTATTGAATTTGAACATAAAACTCTTCGGACTGCACTTGACTTGGGGATGGATCTATCTAAAGCACAAAAAGAAAGAATCATGCATCTCAATGCTTTGGATGAGATGGGAAAAGCAGCTTTACATCATACAGAAGTGGTGCAGAATCAGAGATTAAGGTGGCATGACAAATACATCAAAGATAAGAAATTCCAGCCTAGTGACTGGGCTTTGCTTTATGACTCAAGGTATCAGGATAATGCTGGAAAATTACAGACAAGGTGGCTAGGGCCATATGAGGTTGCTAAAGTTTTTTCCAATGGTGTTGTTTAGCTTACTACTATTGACCCTGTCAAGTTTAAGCTATTAGTCAATGGTCATCGACTCAGGTTATATCACAAGCTAGCCTCCAAAGAAGAATTCCTGCAGCAATTCACTCAACATGCAACTCCTGAACTTCCTGCAGCCAAAGGTAGTGGACCTAGTGTCCCTTCTTATGGCTAACCAAGGTACGACCCTTGTCATAATAAAGATTTCCACATTTGTGGGAGTCCACTCTTTCACTTCTTCGCCCATTCACCCACCCATATCCATTCTTCTCTCTTCCATCATGTGTATTGATTACACTTCATCCCATCTCGCTTCAGCCGACTCCATTTTCATTCATTGCTCAATAAATTCTTAAGCATTACCCATTACTTTCTCCATGATTTTTGCAACCAATCTTCCACAAGTAAAGGTACGCACACTTTAATAATTCTCTCTTAATTATCGTGTGGTTTGTTCATTTAATTATTGTACATTAATATCGATATTTCTCGTAGCATGTCATTATTCCCTTCCTTGTCCTATCACGCATCACTATTCCGCATGTGTGGACACATGCCTAAATATAGGTTGGGGAGGGAGTGTTAATATGATGTCCACGTGTTAGTCCATCCATATGTTTTATGCCTGAATGTCAGTAAAGTTTTAAAATTGAATGATTTGAATTCTAAGTGAGGTGATGGCTCGTAAGTGTGAGATGACAACCTTCATCGATCATTCATTAATGTTTGTACCACCCTTGTCTTTCATTCCCAAGAAAAGAAGCCGAAAAGGAAAATACAGATAGCATGAGTTATTGAAAATTTAACAGGATTGCAGGAAGGTGAAGCTAGTTTTCAAACTTTTTGCTGAGGAAAAAAAAAAATTGCAGTGTGATTGTTTTCAGGCAGCTAAGTCATGGGAGGAGGATTAATTCAGAATGAACCCGTAGTTCATGATGTATTATTGCAGGATGCACTTAGCCAGGCTGAATTTAGAAATTGTGGATGGATGGACTATTTCTTGAAGTTAAATAGTTTTGATGAAAATGTTGCGTTAGAATTTGCTCAAACATTTACTGATGGTAAAGCCATGGTAAGAGGTTTGGAGGTGTTGGCTACTGAGGCAAGAATTGAAGAAGTTATAGGTCTTCCTATTGATGGTGAAGATTACCCTGTTACCTGAGATGCCAAGTCAGCTAGAGTCAAGTTTACAGAACCTAGTGATCCACCATTGACTATAGACAAGCAGGGAGCCAAAAGAACCTCTCTGCCTGTACTGTGGAAATAGGTAGCTGTTCATGTGGTGAAGTACATTACTTGTGAAGGTCGACAGTCGAACCTTCATTCTATGCATTTCAAATTGTTGAATCATATGAGGCACAGGAGAAGAATGAATCTGCCAAACGTGCTTTATCACCTTCTCTCAATTATGGCTGCCGAGACCCAAAAAGGTAGGCCTAATTCTATCTCTCACCATTGTTTAATCAAATTACTTGTTGAAAAGTCTATGCATGATGTGTCCAATATGACTTGGGAGGAATTTCTGGAAATTGATCAAATAAGACCAAGCCATTTGCGACCTGTGGTTGTGCCGCAACATCATAGAACTAGGAGAAGGGTGTGTTATGTTGAAACTACTTTGTGAACTTCAAATTCTAGTGCAAACCCTCCTACAGCAAAACAAGCTATTGAGATTAGCTCTTCTGAAGCAAAGCATGTAGAAAAAGAAAGTTCTTCAGATTTTGACAATGAGGATATTCCTCTTAGCAGTTTAATTCAAACTAGGGCACAGAGAAGAAGGGCATAAATAAAGAGGCTAAAACCAAAAAGCAAACTACAGAAAGGAAGGTGATGCACTCTAGGAAACAGAAGGCTAACACTATTCTTCCTACAGCAGAAGAGAAACATAAGAGTCCTTCTAGTAAATCGAGACCTGCTGAGCCTGCCTCCAGTGCGTCTACGCAAATAAATCCTAGGGTTGAAGAAATGACAGTTGAGGATACAGAGGTCCCAATGGGGCATGTGAATGATGTAGAAAAAGACATAATTGAAGAAGCAACAGATGTAACTTTGGCAGACCTTGCCGCTGCTGCTGAGCATATTGAGAGACAGGAACATGAAGATAAATAGGAGTTCCTGCAGCAAGACATCCTGCAGCCAGAATTGGCTGAGCAATCAGAAACCCTGCAGCCTATGCTACATGAAGATCTACCATCTGTGCCAGGAAAGCCTTTGGTAGGAATACATAGACCTCCTAATTTTTCTATGCACATGGTAGCCATGAATTTGTGGAATGAAATACAGAGGAGAGAAGAAGAATGGAAGAAGGAGAAACGTAGATTAAAAGATAAAATTCAAAAGAAGGATGAAGAGATTAAAGAAAAGAATGCAGAAATTGCAACTTTAAAAGAGAGAGTGGATAGTATGGTAGCTTTGGTGCCTCAGGTATTAGAATGTAGGACTCCCCCGAGACTTCCCCAAGAGTCTATGCTCTGCATTTAAAGGAAAGATACCTCTCTTTTAAGTTAGCAAGGATTGTTTCTTGTTTGAACCCTTCCATTGAATCTCCTCTTGAATTTTTCAATGCTTATAGTATTGCTCCTCCAAAAATAAAGAATTTGTTGTGTGAATTTTATTTACATAATTTTGCTGTGTCCCAAGACCATGAGTGGAACCCCTTGTTATATGTTGGGGATGTTTAGTTGAGGGCATTTATGTCCTAGATGCAAACTGAGGTTAGTTGGGGACAACAATTCAGGGCTTATAAGCAATTAGAATTCAACACTCCATTGCCTGTTAGAGCTGAATCTAGAAATCCAGGAAGCATTTTCAATGATTGGCATAGGATGCTTTATAGGCCAAACTATGGTAACAGAATCCTACCTAAAACAAAAGCAGCTTACAAAGAATATGAGAAGATGGCACACACTACTAGAGAATCTGTGAAGGGACATTTGACACAAAGGTGGAATAGTTTATCTGATGAGCCAAAACAAGCAGAGCCTCACTCCTTGCAGAATTATGCTGCAGCATGTAAAAGAGTGGATAGATATATATAGATTGGGAGGACAAAGGGACAATTCTGGATTCCCTTAATCTTTCAACCACCTATTATATTGTGGCCTATGCCAAATTACAGATTTTACTAGTATAATATTGCTGAAGAGAGACAAAGATGGAGCAGGTTGGATAGGCAGCAAGGGTTCTATTGGGATCCTACCTCACGCACCAGAGAAACTGATATAGGACAATTGGTAGTTGCTAATTTCAGGGCATTAACCAAGCAAAAGAACAACCCTTCCTTTTCTAGAGGACCAACAAAGTCTTAGGTTGGGGAGAGTGATGAGTCTAGTTTATGACTCAATTTTGTTAAACTTTATTATCCACTTGCTGTAGTTATCTTGGACTTTGGTACTTTAATCCTGATCCTTCTATGTCATTACCCCAAAGCTATAACTTGTTGAGCATAGGTCATTTCTTATATCCTTTTATGACAAAGACATGCTATATGAACTATCTATGTTAACTTTACATATGGTTAATGAATATTACTCCAAGGTAGTTACAGATGTGCAATTATTTGTGTGTACTAATATTGTTATGTAGATATAATCGGCATCCATAAAGAAGAGGAAGATTCTGCTGGTTGGTCACTTACCATAAAAGTCAAACATGGTGATCGTTCAAATGTCAAATGGAGGGAAGGAAACTGCTTTGTAACTAATCTTAAGTACCTGTTGAGCAAATTTAGGAGTTATTGTTATGCTAGATTTGCGTTAAAGCAACTCGCTTGACCAAATTCCCCTGCATGCGTAACCTCCTTTCCACTTTCTATGTTTTCCATAATGAGGCGTCCTCCTATTCTGTTGGAGTTGACCGCCCTACTAGGTAGTTACTTTTGTAGTTTTCCTTCTATAAATAAGACTCTGATGCTCCTTTTGAGGGGTTGTTGATTATTCAGAGATTGTACTTGCATTATCCAGTTTTCGGTAATACAGTTATAACGTTCAGTTGTACTCATCCTTTTGAATGAATAAAATGAAGTTGTAAGTTCACATTTCTGAGTTTACATTTGTCTTAGGGAATACTCATCCAAGGGGGCCCACTTGGTGAGAATTCCACCCTCTAGTTTAGTTACATTTTATGTTAAGCATTTAGTTAAATCTGGCATTGAATGTTCCTGCAACCACTAGAATTTTATTCTGTCTGTTCCTGTAGCCAAAGCAGACAAAGTAGTTTCGTATTTGTTTGCCCAGACTTTTACTTTATGTCATGTACTTGATCCTAAAATAGTTGTTGGTTAATGTTTAGTATTCCTGTTATTTCCTTTTTAGCCTTTTTATCTTTAGCATTATGTCTTTCTTAGCTATAGAATGAACGTGGCTACTTCGGAAGTTCTTAGTGCACATACCGTGCTGACCCATTTCAAGTTCACGTCCCTAGGTTGACAAGTGAAATGCATCTCCATAAGTGATTAAGATAGCTACTCAGGTTAGATGTCCAATCTCTGAGTTACAGTTTTAAGAGCTCAGTTGTTAAATCATTGTAAGAGACCAACAAAGGCTTTAGAAACTTTCAAGCAAATGCAATTGGCATGTGTATTGCTAGTTATGCTCATCATAACGCGAGTGCATTATAATGTGCTCGTGTTATGTTCAACTTTATTTGATGCATTTTTATTAGTTTTTAGAAAAATCTGGAGATAATCGAGAGCGTGCTTCCCATCAGGATGGCACTTTTTTCAATGAAAACTCAAAAAAAATACCATGATAATCTTAAGCTCTCTGTTAGCTATCTAACCATATTTTTTTTTTCACATTTTGAGTGTGTTTAGTGTTTCATCTTGAATTTCTTTTGTTAGTGTGTCCAATTTTTTTCAAAAACTAGTCTCTAGTATTTTTGACTTTTTTTTTAACCATTCATCAAAAATTGAAATAAGCTATATTTTTAAAAACTAGACTCCATTCTACATGAATTCAAAAAAAAATTGATTTTCGATTAGTTTTCAAACATTTTAGGGGGGAGCACACTCAAATTTTTGTTTTTTAGGATGTGTCCACTTTAAAAATTACTAAAAAAACAATTATTCATTTAAAAATTATCAAAAAAATTAGGGATAAACTACATGGTGTTACCTAATTTCTCACTGGAGCAATTATTGAAATACTAAAAAAAGTTAACATTTTAGGAGGAGCACACCAGACGCTATGTTATATTTTTTTCAGAAAAATAAGACCAATTTGTGTGCTCCCCCTTTTTGAATCCCTTAATCTCAACCATTTTTGGAAAAAATTAGTAGTTTAGAAACAAGATTTGGAGCACTACAACTCTTGTTTTCGTTCCATCTTCACATTTTGAGTGTAGATATCTTCAATTTCTCATCCAACATCAATGTTTCCTGATTTCAGAAAAAAAGTGGCAACTTAAGACCCCATTTTGGTCCCTCATCTTTGTGCACTTACCCAACAAAGACTTTATAGGGTAAATAAATTCTACACTTTATGCCACAACTACATAATAATTCCCATTTATTTTTGTGTGGAAAAATTTGTTTGATCGGGAAGTCAATAAAAGTGTGTAGCTACTTCTAGGTAGAATGAATCATAAGTGACTTTGATAAGAGACATAATTGTTTGTGATCTTGATAAGAATGGCTGACATTGATTTCATGGTCGGTCAATGCATTTTGGATCTTTCAAGCGATTATTTATTTTTTACACCTATATTAGGGCTCACTCTTTCATAGAGGGGAACACCAATCGACACAATAACAAAACCATAAATGTTGCAAGATAAACTCCATATATGCATTAAAGATTCTAAGAATTGAACACATTAATAAAAGAGTGTTGTAAAGTAACATATAATCTAAAATAATAATAATGATTAACAGATGTAACATGAAGAGGAGGAGTTGAGGGAAGATGTTAACTTGACTTTTCAATTTGATCAAGGGGATGTAGGACGTGACTCTTACAATGAAAATGATTACGAAGATGTAGGGAATGACATTGGTACCTTTCACAATGAATTGAATAAGTTTGAGATGAATGAAAAAATTTACAAAGATACTTAGATGAATGAGCTGGCAAATAGACTGGAAGAGATTGAAAAAGTTTTTCATAAGAGAATGGATTGTACCACTTGTCAGGATAGCTTGACTAATATGTTCAGTATGCTACAGATGTACCAACAGAGAATGGTGAGACTACAATAGGGTCTCAAGGATTTGACTAAGTTCACTAATGACATTATGAGGAAAACAACCTCTTATGTCAAAGACATTCAAACCCAGCTGGAGAAACGTAAAGTTCATTAGGCAAAGGAGATGGATGCTAGTAAAAGATAGAAGACTGAGCATCATAAGAGCTCCTCTTCCTAGGAGCAGATGATGGCTCAAATGCGTGAGGATTGGAGAAACACTACTACTTAATCTAGTGGTTTATGTTTGGTTTTTTGTTTTTATTCTGTACTATTGACTGCTATTATCTTGTTGTTTTCTTTTTGATTCTTTGACTCGGTTAGGGTTATTTTTAGGGATTACTATTGATATTTTACTTTATATGATGAACTATTGGATCTACTATGTTTTTCTTGATTCCCTAGCCCAGTTAGGGTTATTATTAGGGTTTATGGATGTAATAGTGGACTGTTAGTACTTCTTTTGTATGGGTCTGGGACCCTTTCCCAACTAAACTTAATCAAAAACATATAATATAAAATAGGGAAAAGTTATTTTTATTTTGCTATGATTTATAATATCATTTTCACAATGGATAATTATAATCTCCTTATTCCATAATGGAAAGAATATTTGGTTGATGATGTTTTTAAGAATTTCAATGGTGAAAATTGCACATCTTGTACTTTTCCCTTTCATTTTGGACTTACTTTGATTGATTTGTCTTCAATGTAATGACTAGTGTGTAAATGATGTATTTTACATGGAATTTGACAAATAACATAATCCTAGCTTGATTCTATTTGCACTCAATTCAAGAGTCCAAACATGACCCTTAGTTTATTTTTCCATTACCTTGGTTTACATATGTGATTTGTAAAATTGATTGCAACTATTTCAAAATTCAAAATTTTAATTTTAGGCCTAGACATTTCCTTCCATTTAGCTGTTATGAGATGACTAAATCATAAAATAATTTCAATTGCATGCCTCGGTGTTATATAAAAGGAAAATCCCTAATTTACTTTGATCATCGATCAAACATCTAGAATCTAAAATCTAGAGCATATCGAACACACATCTAGGAATATTGTTAGCAAACTCTATTACTCATTGCATCATCACAAGATCATAACATCAAAATTGCATCAACACTCTAGGCATATTGTATTAGTGTCAAGCTTGTCTTCTATCATTGTGTAGTGTAGGAAAAACTACTCCTTAATTGAATATCTTCAATCAAGGGAGTTTTCCACTAATGGTACACTCAGTTTCTACTATCTAAGGTGTTAGCTATATAAGAACCTACTCTAGGTCTTAACAAAACTACTACGTGTCCCAATCAAAGAAAGACAACTAGACTAGGTGCCTGACAATGAAGGGAAAAGAACAAAACTAATGAAATTGAACAACTATGTACAACATTGAGAAAAATGATAGCAGAGGCAGAAAGAGATAAGAAAATGGAACATGTAGCTAGAGGGAGGAGCTCACTGCCTCGGATGATAGTGTACCGTGAAGATGTCTGTGCTAGGCGCTAGAGTCCAAAATGCAAAAAAATAAAAAAAATTACCAAGTATTTACAGACCTAGAATGTCTGCACAACACAAATTTAAACACAACACATACCCAACATCATCCAGGTAACACAAAATAACAAAGGAAACAAATATGCTATGAAAATCACACAAAGAAAAAGGAAAGAAGGGAAACAAAACCTCCGTGCAGTTATGAAGTCCTTACTCCAAGAAGTATTTGCAAAATGAGAGAAGAGAGGGGTTGTGCTGCTAAGGAGCTTGCCTTAGGCAAGCCCCAGTTTCATTATTCCTACCTCCATGAGAAACAGATTGATAAAAATGATTTGAAAGCAAAGAAATGAGTGTGTGCTTTTATCCTAAGTGCGTCTAGGAGTTAAGAACAATCAACAAAGCAAGTAAACTAAAAGGATTTACTTTCTTGGTCCACGAGGAAGAAATCATCAACATGCAACAAATGCAAAAGAGAAAGATGGTGGTCTACACCAGAACAATGCAAGAAAATAGTGGTCTATACCATAACAATGAACTACACAACATCAAACAAATTTAAATGAAATAATATTGAGAAACACAATGAACAAACTTACCAGTTTAATGAAAGAGAGAAAGTTGCAATTTTACAGAAGCTCAAATATGGTATACAGCTTAAAACCCAACAAGATAGAGCTTCATCAATGAGCACAAGAGTGAATAAAAACCTCCAAGAACTTTTGAAAGTGATACAACACCATAAAAAGTACTAGGGACTCGAGTAGCTGCTATAGAGATTAGATTCACAAAGAAGTTTTGCATATTAGAGCCAAGAATATTGTGAGTTTTGCAAGACCAAGTGAAACAAATTGAGAGAGAGATTGAGAGACTATTAGAAAATTAAGGTTTACATATAATAAGTTAGTTTTTAGGTAGTTAGTTGGGTGGGAAGTTATTCCCTAGGCAGTTTGTAAATGAGAGAATAATTGCTTTTTAAATCCATTGTATGGAATGTAATATGATATGGTTGAACTTAATGAAATTCAAGTATATTTTTGTTGTTATTTACAATGTGAATCTTTAATATTGTTTTTTAGTTTTGTTGCTCTACAAATTCAATAGTGGTATCAGAGAGAAATTATTTTTTGTGCCTGTGTGTGAGTTTTGAAGGTAAAGAGAAGTAGAGATGAAAAGGCATGGTATGCTTTGAAGGAGACAAGGGATGACTGCAACTCTACCATGGGGTCATCGATCTCTATGGAGGTGTCTAGAAGAATGAAGAAGATACCAATGTTCATAGTTGTTATATCATTATTATTTCTCTGATTGACGGTAGCCGCTTAGGTGAAGGAAAGCATACAAATTGACAAGCACATGAGTTGTTTGACAGATTGCATCTGGGATCTCGAATATTATATTTACTATAGAATATAGAAGACATAGAAAGGCATTTGAAGTGGTTGTAGATGTTGTTGAAAGGAATTTTGAATATTTGATACAATCAAATAGCCATTGAAGCAGAAGAAATCACTAGAAATTACTTGAAGTCAATCATTGAAGCCGTCAAGTTTAAAGGATCAATTTGGATTGAAAGAAGTTGTCCCCATTCCAAAGCAAGTTGATTTGGAGAAATAGGGAGAACAAGACAAGGCATGTGAAGGAAGATTGACTGCACTGAGTGATGAATAAGGTGTGTGATATCTTGGCATGCAATGTTCTTTCAAATGGTTTGAAACAATATTTCATTCAGATCTGAATAGGCAGATCACACTCACTCTAGTTTTAATTTCTTTTCTTATATTCTAATACACTCATTTGCCCCTCATAAGTGCGCAACCAATAACAAAAGTGCAACATATGTAAGTTCATAATTTCACATTTATGCTAAAGTTTTTTCTAGTTATCTTCTACAAAGTCACATTAGAAATAGTTTGGTGCAATTAGGTGAAAAACCAACAGATAGATCAATTGGTGAGGATATTTAAATTTTTAAAAGTGGTTAGAGGTTCAAACTTCTTAAGCGTATATTGTTTTGTGAAATTGTTTGTAAGATGTTTGGGTAAATGTACATTCTTGAAATATTTTTGGTGTTAAAAAAAAAGGAAGAAGTGATTAGAAAATATTTATGTTCATTAGAGTTAAATTTTCTTCATTGAAGTCTACAAATCTAAGGAGAGAGAAGGTTGTGTTCAAAGCTTTTGGAGTTATTTAAGGATTTATTTTGTAAAAGGTACATTTTCGGTGGAATCTCACACCTTGTCAAATATATTCTTTATCATGGCCACACATATTGTTTGTGCTCTTGGGGCCATCTTTGTTACACCTGACAGGGCCTTTAAAGACTCACATGCTTGTTCTATCTGAGAGATTAATGAGACATAAAATGGATAAAGTGTTACAAGGTCAAATTGGAGGGTGGAGGCATCGAAGGTAGGAGGATTTTCATCATCTTGAGCTAGCTTCTCGCTCAGAGATTATACCTTGCATGAGAAACACATGTTTCATCTCTAGTCCCTTCAGGAGCAAGGGGGGCTTGGAAGTGATTTGTTGGTTTGTGGATAGTTGAATCCACAAATTTGCTATGGATAGTTGAGTGTGTCTCGATCCAAAGTTTTACAGATTTGTATTTGTGGATAATGGAGCTAGTCTCGATCCACAAATTGGAGAGTTACTGTGAATAATTGAGAGTCTCAATTCATAGTTAGTTGGTCATTTTCCTATGAATAATTGAGTGTCTTGATTCATAGATAAACGTTGTATAATTAGGACATTTTCCTACACATGAGGAGTTTGGGTTGATGCTGATATAGAGTTGGATAATTAGGACATTTACCTAAACATGAGGAGTTTGGGTTGATGTTGATGCAATATTTCTTTTATTTTTCCTTTTTTTTAATGTAAACCTTAAGGAGGGTTGTTAGAAAATTAAGGTTTACATATAATAAGTTAGTTGTTAGGTAGTTAGTTAGGTGGGAAGTTATTCCTAGGTAGTTTGTAAATAGGGGAATAATGGATTTTTTAATTCTGATGTATGGAATGTAATATGATACGGTTGAACATTGTGAAATTCAATTATATTTTGTTGTCATTTACAATGTGAATATTTAATACTATTTTTTAGTTTTGTTGCTCTCTAAATTCAACAGAGACAAGAAAGTGAGACCACATGCAAGGAAAGAGTTGTTCGGAGCTCGAAGGCATTACGTGAATCTTGTCAGCTACAGGAGTAATTCAAAATGTATCCAAAAATAGCTTCACTGAACGTTTCACTTTCATGGGATGCCAGTGCAATTCACAAACATCTGCGCTAGGTGCTGGCGTCCAAGTGAATCTACCTCAGAATCTCATAAATCTTCTTTGCACTATGAGAATCACAAAAACATAAAACAAAATTTTAAGAAAAGAAGAAAAATAGGTGAAATAAAGAAAACACAACCCTAACATACAAAGAGAGGATGCAAACGCTAAGGTGGTTGTCAAATGTAGTGTGACAGTGAGAGGGATACACAATTTTTGATGGTACACATTGTTCTAAGATGTTAAATCAATATCTAGGGGTTTGACCAAGTGAGAATCACCCTTGTCTAGCAAACTCCTCAAAGGTGTTTGTCAACACTACCTCTTTATTATTGCAATTCCAAATACCCAAGAAAATTTCCATTTAATGGTGCACTAAAGAACCATTGTCATTAGATTTAGATCTATGGTTGAGGTAACTAAGGAGCTCGAGGATGAGTCCAATGAGGACTACATACCTAGAGAGGAAATGGATGAGTTAACATTAGAGGATCTAGTTCATGAGGATGAGGAGGCAACAACAACAGATGCCACTCCTAGACATCACCTTACTTTACTTTCAGAGCTAACAAAGGAGGAGATGAGGATAGTTGATCCATCATGGTAGCTGAGTGATCCTTGTGTGTACTAACTAACATACTCCTACTACATTCTTGCACTTCCTTTCTTGAAACATGATTTAGTTCTAACGTGGATTGACATTCTTTCCGTTTCTCTCTTATTCTTTCTTGCACACTATTGACAAGTGGAAAGACTTTGTTAGATTTACTTTTCTATACACTGTGGTCCCTGCTAGTGGATGTGCTTGAGAGACACTTCTAGTCAATGTTGGGATTCTATCTTGGGTAGGTCACCATATAGATTCATTTGCTCCTTATCATGCTATCTAGGACTTATCTTCTCAGCACACTAGAGTTTCTACATTGGAGGCTAAGATTGCTTTGCTTTGAGAGATGGCCCATCTTGATGTTCATAGATGATCTTTAGCTTCACTAGTCCCTACTAATGTAAGACCATCTCATTCATGGATACAGAATCACATTGCTTCACGAAGTCACACTCACAAGACCCCTAGACCTTTTAATGCTACAAATAGCAAGAGATGGGACTTCCTTGAGGGAATTTATTTATTTCTTTCCTCTTGAGAATTTTCCCCCTTGTATGGGGAAGATTTATTATACATGTGTGCACAATTATTACATCTTTTTAAGGCTCCCTTGATGGAGTAAATTATACTCAAAACACTCTTTACTATCACTACAACAAAACAGGTAATTAGCACCTAAAATAGCACCAAAATTTAGTGCATTTCAGTTCATGAATTGGACACTTCTGCCAATGCAAAACTTGGCGCCAAAATGCGTGTTCACTTTGGTGCCAGGTTTAGCGTCGGATTTAGTGCCAGATTTTGCTGCTTCCAGTTTGGTTTCTAGGTTTGCTTCCGGTTTTGCTTCTAATTTTGCTTCCAGTTTTGCTTCCAATTTTACTTCCGGTTTTACTTCCAATTTTGCTTCCGATATAACATCGCTTGTTGCATCCAATTTTGCTTCTGGTTTTGCTTCCAAGTTTGCTTCCGATTTTGCAGCTTCCAATTTTGCTTCCACTTTTGCTTCCAATTTTGCTTCTAGTTTTGCTTCTAGGTTTGCTTCCAATTTTGCTTCCAATTTTGTTTCTAATTTTGCTTCTAGTTTTGCTTCCAATTTTGCTTCCAGTTTTGCTTCCAATTTTGCTTCCAATTTTGCTTTCAGTTTTGCTTTCAGTTTTGCTTCCAATTTTGCTTCCAATATAATGTCACTTGTTGCTTCCATTTTTGTGTCTTTTGTTGCTTCTAATATGGCTTCTATTATTGCATCTTTTATTGCTTCTAAAATTGCTTCCATTATTACTTCTTTGTTTACTACCTGAATTGCTTTTGTTTTTGCTTCCTAGATAACATCAAGTTTTGCTTCCAAGATTGCTTCTGGTTTGCTTCTAGTTTGGATTCCATTGTTGCTTCCTTTTTTGCTTCTAAATATGCTTCTTGTTTTGGTTACATTTATTAATTTAATATGTTTTTTTTAGTTAAATAGCTGCTAAGGGGCAGTACCCATTATATTGATAAACAAAAAGATTACATTGTAGTTTTTGCATTGACCACCATCACCAAGTTTTCCTACCATTCTTACTTGACCAGACATCACTATCCTTTCGACCTTTCAAAATACATACACCAATCCTTATACATTTGGGCTTGCTTATACAAAATTGCCCAATACAAAATAGAAAATAGGAAGAAAGACTGGATACTAAGACCACAACCACTACCTACTGGACACATAGGACTCCTTGTTCAGTCTCCTTCTTCATGAGCATGCCTTGCCACCACCACATGAGCTACCATTGGGCACTCTGTACTGCAAGCATGGTGAACTAGACTATCTGTTGCTTCTTTAGAGGAATGTTCATCCATCTCCACCTAGTCTTCACCTTCGCCCAACCCCCAAACACGATCGTCCTCAGGGACACCAGCTGATTCCAAACCTTCTACTTCCATGTACCGCCTAACCTAGCCAGCTTCAGTCATGCACACTATTCCCACCATCATGCCCAAATAATTAATGCTCCTCTCAATTTCACCCCACCTCTTCTCCAACTCAACCAGCCTAAGAGTTCGAACAACCATGAATTTTCTCACCTCTGCACCTCGTGTCTTGGACATGTAGTAGTTTTGTACCAAGGGAGAGAGGAGATTATCATCAACATTATCAAGGGACGCATCTATCTCTCCCAAAAGAGAGTGCAGGAACAACTTCTGGCACAAGAATTTTGCTTTGGCTTTGCCTACTCTCATATACAAAAGAAACACCAAGAACATGGCCTTGATATCTGTGTTTACTCTGTAGTGATGAGTAGCCTTCAAAAATTCATCCCCCAACACCTTCTTTACTACCCAAAGCACCAAGGGATGGTTAAACACAAGAATAGCTTTGAGTCTTTTGTCAGTCACCTCCCCTCGGAACACCATCTGTTGCTTCATGGATTCCAAACATATCGGTGTGTCCATGGATTTGGGCTCTAACAACTTGTAGAAATAGAGTGAGAAAAGAGAGAAAGGTATGGCTCTCTTGCAATCCCCACCCATATTTGTAGACCCCCACATTTATTAATGATGAGTAGGCTGGCAAGAGTGTATCGTCCACACGAGCCCGCCGATATACAGATCTTGAAGCCCACTATGAGTTTTAACAGCCCAACACCGTACCTTGAGTACTTATCTAATTATTCACCTACATGATGATTACATGATGTATCACTCCACACTTGCCAAATTAAATTGCCAATTCAAATTATGATTACACGATGTCACCAAATGAATTAACTCTAGGTACTTTCTGCCACCACCTTTGCCAACTCATCAGCCACTGAGTTGCCTTTTCTGTACACGTGGCTCAATCTGTAGTCTTCAAATCTATCCAGCATCTATCTGATGGGCCGTAACCATTGGCCTAAAATCTAGTTTGAAGTATTGTTTTGCCTGATTGCATAATTGTGATGAGTGAATCTCCTTTCAAATGGAATTAATTTAATATGTTTTATTTCAATTTAATTAGTTAAATATATCATGCCTCTTAAATAACTCATATGATTATAGAGTAAGTAATTTAATTATTTAACTCATATGATTAAATAACAAGATAATTATTATAACATGATCATCGTCTATAATTAAAACAAGTCAGTCAAATATCTATCATTTAATTGAATTTGACATCCATCCTGAGCAGTAAATTAAAATCATCATACGTAATAAATATCCATCCAAAAATCATCGACCACTTTCAATATATATAAATTGACAAGTCAATACTGATAAGATCATTATCATATATAACTAAAACAAGTGAAATTCAAATATGTCAGTAGATCAATAACATGTCAAAATGATACATGTCCAACAGTCAACATAAGTCAAAATGATACATGTACAAATGATATAAGTAAAAATGATAAATTATGTAACTCAAAATGATACAAGTCAAGATGATACATGTCCAAATGATATAAGTCAAAATGATACATAAATTTATGAGACAACTCATTAATATGGTACTGCAGGTCGTGAAAAGGATACATATGATAGTAACCATGAAAAGAGGCATCATAACAATATATCAGCAATGATCCATGATCCAGTCTATATGATCATGAATGTCACTGGCTACTACCAGCAACTGCCTCATCATCATCATCACCATCGTGATCATCATCATCATCATCATCATCATCATTGGCCTCGATGTCTTCTGTATTTGCGTGATCATCATCCTCTACCATGTGATTTGTACCAGAACCAACATAATCTGGATCTATATCATGAGGATCATCTTGATCTTCTGGAAGACCTGTGTTCTACAAAAAAAACATTTAAAATGAAAATTTATTATTTATTTCATTCAATAATTCATTTTTCTGTTATATATCTAATATTACAACATATGAAATGAAACCATAATCATATTACATCATATCAAAGTGCACATACCATAATAAAATTTCAAAAACGTTACAACTAATATGTCATATTGTTGGAAACAAGTCAGATAACTGAGAGGGGGGTGAATCAGTTATCTCAAATATCTTAACTTTCTTTTCTCCTTTAATAATTAGTGCAACATCAAAACATATAAGAATACATAATCATGAGAGCAGAAATAAAATCAACACACATAACACAATGATTTTTACGTGGAAAACCCTATTAAGGGAAAAACCACGAGGTGACTAACCCAAGATTGTATTCTCTGTTAAAAGAATAAGAAGTACAAAATGGCACTTGCCAATTAGGGCTCACTGCCCGAGCACACTGCTCACAAGAGGCACACTGCCTACAAGAGACTCACTATCTACAAAGTTTATAGAAGGTAACCAGGTGTTTGAACTGATGAGAGGCATCCACAAATGTTGAAGTTTAGTTCTAGTTAGGCTCAATATACTGATCTAATGCACTTCATTCTTCCTCTACTCTAGTGCTACTGCTTTGTCACATACCGAACTTGTATTACTGCCTCCACACTTATCTCTGCCTTTCTTCGCACCTTATTTCTTCACCTCTATACACACACACACACTCCTTCATACTGGAATCCATCTAGTATATATATCCGCACCAAGGATTTCAACAACTTTTTAGTCGACAACTAGAATACTCAAGATATTTACAAGATACTGATCAGTTGACTGAATCCATACTTGATTTGTGATGCGTATCAAAACATAGACATAGAAGTCATCAATTATGTCAGCCAACATTGTATGATCCCTCAAATATCTTGATCAACATCAATTACTCATCCGGGTTGATGTCTGATACTCTGTCGGTCAATTCTTCCTCAGTCTGCTCTACCTGTCAGGAACCCAACACTCAAATGCTCATATCTTTTCCATGTTTTATCACTGGAGGCTCAATCTCTAGAATATAGTAGTCATGATACTACTCTTGACTTGTCCAAGTCCACAACTTGCTGAGTTACACCATCTGAGAGATCCAGACCTGTTTGTCAGACCTTGCTACATGCTTTGTTCTTGTTCACCAGATCAAAACAATCTTCAATCTGACTTCCAGTATAGGCATACTATGTGTTGTGGATGTGTGGGATAGACTTTGTTGCCATCAATGACAACACTCATGAAGCCACATAGTGTCTCATGCCAACAATCTCCCCCTTTGGCATTGATGGCAACACTTAGTGAAAAATGACTAAGTGTCGCAGTAAACTCCCCCTTGGTTGATGCTCTATCTTATGCATTGTTTTACCGGAGCTCCCCCTTAGTTGGATTCCACATTTTTCACTACTCCTCACTCCCCCTTTGACATCAATGGCAAAGGGTGGAATCCGTACACCAAAATTTACAAAAATTAACCTATACATAGCCATATAAGTATATATTAATGTTATACTTACATATACTTAAGTATATCCGCAAAAGTGGCCTTCAATTGTACAAATTTTGTTGCCCAGCTCTGCTTCATCCTGTCCAAAATGGAGATGTGACCACTCAAAAAAAATGTATAAGCTTCTGCCCTTCTTAAGTCTACTGGATCACTGGTCTGGGCTATGGTCTGAGCATCTGTTAAGGCCTCATGCATTGCCTCTAACTTAGTGATAATTATCCCTCTAAGTTCACTCATCTTGCTTATTATATTCTTCTTCTCTTTGTCCAGCCTCTTTATTTCATTTATAATGGCAATATCCTAGCATTCTTGATTCATTATGGATGTAGTGAGGGGATCAAAATTCTAAGATCAACTTGATAGTTTACCTTCTTATTCTTTCACCTTCTTTTCAATATCCTCTGTCACTTTGGACCAAGATAGACAAAATTTATACATGTCCCCACCATCTTTAAGAGCATTTTCAAGGCTCTTTATCCCAATATCTAGGGTCCTCCTATCATTAGCTATGAGTCCCTGTACTTCAGTGAATCTCTTTCCCAAAAACTCTTTTCGGACCTTTTCTTTTGCTGATTTCTCTAAAGAATCAAAATGAGTGCTAACAGAGTTTACCAGAGATTTCAAATTACTAGATGGAGAGGCCGAAGGGTCCTTTTAAAATGATGGCACGATCTTCTCCAGCATACCGGATGCAATCTCTAACAGCTTGTAGTCTTCCATGTGATATTTTAGAATCTTTTCTTTTTCCTTAGCTTGGGCAAAAGATGCTATTTTCATTGTCTAGACCGGAGAGAGGGAATCAAAATTTAGAGGTCCTTGGAATAGTTCTGGTTCATCTATCTCCATCAGCTCTTTGTTCAAGCAATTCTTCACTACCTCTGCAGTGTCTCTTGCCAAAGACTGAGTCTTCTTTTCTTTTGGAATCTCTGAACTGTCATCAGAGATCTTCTTTATTTGTTCTTCTTCTCTTCCCTTGACCTCCTCTTCTTGACTCACTTTCTCCTCTTTTCTTCCTTCTCCTTCAGTTCCTAAATCTGGAATGTCTGCAGTGGGATCCGTAGGAGAGATGTTAACTTCTTCATGAACTTCCTCTTCTAGAACAAAGGAATCCAAGTCCTTAGACTTCTCCTCATCTATCTCTTGTAACCCTCTTACATTTTTGTCAGTAGATTCTTCATTTTATGCATTTAATCCTTCGACATCCATGGTAGAAGGTTCTTCATGTATTTCCTCTATAATAGGAAGATTGAATCTTTTGAAGGCATTCTGGAGGATGTCTTCTGTTTCTCTTGCTACCTAATCAGTTTCTCCAAGCATAAGTTTGTTGATTCTTGCTTTGCTCCGGAATTCATCCTTGCAGTCCTTAAAGATCATGTTCATTTGCTTTGGAGTAATGGAAGGATAGAGCTAAATTGCAATATGTTCTCAGATCTCTAAGTCCTTTGCCTTGGCATTCTCTTTTCTAAGTTCAAGTACCTTCTCTAGACTTTTGGGAATTAATGAAATGATTTCAATGAATGCTTTATTATAAATATTCAGGTACCTGACTGTAGCATCTTCCAAGATCCTCTTGTCAGTATCACTATATTCATCATAGAATTCTGTGACTGGTTGTAGGTTCCCATCCACAGTGACTGCCTTGATGATATCATCAATAGAAAGAGTGGGCTGTTCAACAAATTCTTCTGCCTCTTCTTCTTTGTTTTTACCGGTAGAGGGTTCCCCGGATGTTTTCTTCTTCTTCTTCATTTTCTTAACTTCCTCATCAGACTCTGTTTCTTTATCATCCTTGTGACTTGTGTAAGACTTGGTGGCTTTTATTTTCATTCTCTTTTCTCCTTTTCTGGATGTCTTAACTTCCGGTTTGGTGGCTCTTGAGCTCTTAGGAGTGGCAGGTGCAGAGCTCTTGGAGGATCTAGTTCGGGAGGAGGCTTGCACCGGAACACTTTCTTTTTTTGCTTCTTGTTTCTCTTTCTCAGCTCTTTCTATTTTCTCTTTGTTTGCATCAACTGCCTCTTTTGATATGCCATATCTTTTGGCAATTTCCTCTACTTCCCTTCTAACTTTCCTTTTTATCTCTGGTTGTCTCAGCTCAACATGTATCTTTACACTTAATTCTTGAAAGGTTCCAAACCTTTCTGCTTCAGGGTCCATTGACTGGCTCAATAGGTGTTGAATATGTAGCTCCAAGATTTTCTCATGTACTTCATAACCCATTGGCATTATCCATACTGTTCTGGGCTCAACTGCCTCCATTAGGCATTGATCAGTGTTAACCATGAAGCACACTGTATCCTTGTATTTTTCAACTATGGATTGATGAATTATTTCTCTGGCTTGCATCATACTTTGGAAGTTCTTAAAGTATCCCCAAAGTGTTGTGCTTTGAGCCTTAGCATCACCAAGTCCATACATATAGTCTCTAATCTGTATTGCAACCGGTCTATCATTTTGCCATACCCAACCACTTGATTTGGGTAGCTCATTCATATAGTAAAAGAATAGACATAGTATTAGACAACCGTATTTGAAGGAGTTCTTCTTGCCCTTTTTGATCTTTTGCAAATTTTCTAATAATTAATTCAGGAGAAGGTCGCATAGATCATAATCTGCATTTTCCCTTAACATCTGATATGTTGTATATATAGCAGTTCTAGACACAGAGTTCTCCCTGCTAGAATGATAGATCTTATATCCAATTATAATTGAAGCAAACTTGACATCCAGATCTGTGATGTCATCAATTGTCATTGCTCTTTTGTCAAACTTAGATCCGGTAACTTTAGTAATTGTCTGGTTCTTGATAGATTTGAGTGTAGGTAACCCACCGGATGAGTGTAGTCCAGTTACTGCCCTAATGGCATCTTTTGTTATCTTGAAGGGCTTCATTAACCACATGAAATTGTCATGTATTCTGCTAAGAACATACTGGACCCAATCATCTTCTACAAAATTGGGAAAGTGGATGCAATGTCCAAAGTGCTTATCCCGGAGGGCCTTGTATTGAGGTTTAAGTTCAAGACTTTCATCTATTAATTATTTATGGTAGATGTCCATCAACTTAGATTCTCCAAATTCCTCAATATTGGCATGGATGTAAACCCTAACATCTTCTACGTGCAGTACCCCATGTAGAATGCTAGAAAAAGCGCCTAAGGGATCAACTTCTAGGGATTTGTAGGGGTGTTTCTTGAACTTTGGGTGCGGCCTATTAGTGATCTTAACAACCATTGGAGTAGCCATTTTTGCAAAAGATTCAGAGAGAGATATTCAGAATGGAAGTACCTTTTTACGATTTTAGGGCTCAAAATAAGAGTCAGAACAAATCGCTGATTGAATTTGATTTTGCGGTTGATCTTTGAGAGAGTTGTAGAAACTTGATGTAGAGATCTTCTTTTCTTCTTCTCGAATGCAAATGAGCAAATGATGAGTGAAATAACCCTTTTATTCTTTCACAAAACCTAATTTCCTTTTGCAATAAATGCACAACTTAAGTTATCCGATTGCCTTGTTCTGAGAGAGATCTTTTCAAATCACTGTGTTGCACTTAGAATCATTTTCAGTGATAATTGACAATGTATCTTCTTTCCTTCAATCATACCATGGATCTGCAGATCAAGATATCTCAATTTTGAATCATACCAAATCTGTCTGTGAAAATCCTACTTTACCGGATGGCTGTCAAACTAGATCAATCTTGGATGATTAAACTCTTGCAAAACTCCATGCGAATCTTTCATATTTTCACCGAGGGTTATTTAGATAATTTTCTAAGAACCCTTTATTCCGCAACATTTCATGTGCCAAATTTAGGCACCAAGTGACTGGCTGGGGGAATTTATTTTTCTTTGTGACTCCCCCTGAGCCAGAGCTCATTTGTTCAGTTTCTGGAAGGAATATCAGCACCAGATTCCGGTGCGGATCCATCCCCAACATTTTATCTACTCTTCTTCACCCAAATCTTGCTCATCTCCCTTTGAACTTCATCCGCATTCACTTTGCCTTTTCCCTTGTCTTGATTTTGATTATGATGCACCGGACCCTTTTTATCCTGATTTTTACTTCTGCAGAATTTGGCAATATGACTGGATCTATTGCAATTGTAACAAACAACATTTCTTTGCATATTTGACTGATATCTTCTTGATCTACATTGATTAGCCATATGTCCCATTCTATTGAATGCAAAGCATCTACCATTGAATGAATTGTTTATTTGCATATTTCTGCATTCATGAGATTTGTGACAATACCTTTTGCAATTGAAACATTGTCTGGAGAAGGATGGATTGGTTTGATTCATTCTCCTTCTGCACTAAGTTGCTTTATGACTGAAGTTGTTGCAATTGAAGCAATATCCATTGAAGGATGGATATCTTTGAGCATTTGGTTGCCTTACCAGAGGTCTTCTAAGCCCGTTTCTTTGATTTCCTGATCCAAAATTCTTCTGACCAGATCCAGAGCTTTCACCTTTCTCATATCCCAAGCCACACTTGTCACCTACCCTCTTTTGGCTTTCAAGAAGAACTTCAAGTTGAGCTAAGCTTATCTTGAATTTCTCTTTGTATTCATTTGTTGTTTGAAGATCTTGTTTAAGAGTGTCTATCTGATTCTCAAGTTGTTCTTCATTATCTCTAGCTTCTTCAAGATCATATTCAAGATGCTTGATTATTCTATCCATTTTGTGGCAGTCCTCTGTTTTCTCCTTGAAGGATTATTTTAGATTATCTTCAGTTTTCCTTTTCTCTTCAATTTCTTGGGTGAATCTCATAACCCCTAATTCCATCGCATGCCTTACCATAATGACCTATTTTGATAGCTTCTCACATAGCTTTTTTTTCTCATTCAGATCTTCATTAGTATCATTGGATTCACTCTGAATTACTAGTTTTTGAAGTAGTTCCTTTCTCTTTTTCACAGAGATACTCAATTTTTATTTTAGCTTATTTATGAAATCATCAGCTTGTTTGAGTCTTTCTCTCAAGTTATTGACTTCAGAGTGAGATTGTTCAAGATCATCTAGGGCAGGCTGAAGTTGTTCCTCCATACCATACATATCCATTGAGATACCCAGATCTTCCTCAAGCTGTTAGACTCTGTTTAGAGGAACTTAGCTCTGATACCAATTGTTGGAAACAAGTCAGATAACTGAGAGGGGGGATGAATCAGTTATCTCAAATATCTTAACTTTCTTCTCTCTTTTAATAATTAATGCAACATTAAAACATATAAGCATACATAATCATGAGAGCAGAAATAAAATCAACACACATAACACAAGGATTTTTATGTGGAAAACCTTGTTAAGGGAAAAACCATGGGGTGACTAACCCAAGATTGTATTCTCTGTTAAAAGAATAAGAAGTACAAAATGGCACTTGCCAATTAGGGCTCACTGCCCGAGCACACTGCTCACAAGAGGCACACTGCCTATAAGAGACTCTCTATCTACAAAGTTTATAGAAGGTAACCAGGTGTTTGAACTAATGAGAGGCATCCACAAATGCTGAAGTTTAGTTCTGGTTAGGCTCAATATACTGATCTAATGCACTTCATTCTTCCTCTACTTTAGTGTTGCTACTTTGTCACATACCAGACTTGTATTGCTACTTCCACACTTATCTCTGCCTTTCTTCACACCTTATTTCATCACCTCTATACACACACACTCCTTCATATTAGAATCCATCTAGTATATATATCCGCACCAAGGATTTCAATAACTTTCTAGTCAGCAACTAGAATACTCAAGATATTTACAAGATACTGATCAGTCAGCTGAATCCATACTTGATTTGTGATGCGTATCAAAACATAGACATAGAAGTCATCAATCATGTTGGCTAACATTGTATGATCCCTCAAATAGTTTGATCAACATCAATTACTCATCCGGATTGAAGTCTGATACTCTACCGGTCAGTTCTTCCTTAATCTACTCTGCCTATCAGGAACCCAACACTCAGATGCTCATATCTTTTCCATGTTTTATCACCGAAGGCTCAATCTCTGGAATATAGTAGTCATGATACTCCTCTTGACTTGTCCAAGTCTACAACTTGCTGAGTTACACTATCTAAGAGATCCGGACCTGTTTGTCGGACCTTGCTACATGCTCTGTTCTTGTTCACCGGACCAAAACAATCTTTAATTTGACTTCTGGTATAGGCATACTATGTGTTGCGGATGTGTGGGATAGACTTTGTTGCCATCAATGACAACACTCATGAAGCCACACAGTGTCTCATGCCAACAATTCCAATGATGTAAAACATGCAACAATTCAAATAAACATTAGTAAAGATCATTAAAAAAATTGTTATACAATTTAACTATCAACTGTAAATTCTATTACATAACCTTAAGTGCCACAAATTGCTTGGTCCATGTATGTTCTTTTTCACTATTAATCTAATAACCTGCATACTATTTGGATTAATGTGATTGAAGTATGTACATCTCTCATCCACTAAACCTGCATCGCTGCATGCACCTAGAATACAAGCAAAGATTACAATGTTAGGATATGTTCTAGAGTACTTAATTAATTCAAAGATTTTGAGAGCATCCTTGCAAAATCCATTTTGTGCATATCCTACAATCATTGTATTCCATGAGATGACATCTCTTTGAGGCATTCTGTCAAATAGTTCACATTTTTTGTCTATGATTCCATATTTTGTACATATCATGCAATCATTACAGTCCATGAGACCACATTTCTTTGAGGCATTCTATCATATAGTTCACATGCCTTGTCTATGCTTCCACATTTTGCATACATGTCTAACAGGGCAGTTGCAACTACAACATCTGACAAAATTCCTCTATCCTTTATGTATTGATGGATGTCCATACCCTATTCCAAGCTCCCATTTTGACACAGGCAGGGAGGATGCTGGCAAAGGTTGTGGAATTTGGCTTTACACCAGCCAATTGCATTTTCTTTAAAATTTCTAAAGCCTTTTCAACAAATCCATTTTGTGCATATCCTGCAGACATTGCAGTCCATGAGAAATCAAGCATAATCCACTTTCATTTGAGTTATTTCTTATCCATTTCTAGTTTGTTCGGTGGCCCCTAGTTTTGTAATATATAGTGGTAAAGGGGACCTTATGACACAATTGGGAGTTTGTTTTGATTATGTTTATGATGATAAACTTTTTACAAAGCGCTTCCCTAGAAACTAAAAGGATTATGCAATTGAATGGCTTTATTCTCTTCCTCATAGTTGTATTCATTCCTTCAATGATTTGGCAAATGCTTTTGTACATCACTTTAATGTCAATATTGGTTTTGTTGGTACTCAAATTTGCAAATTATAAAACCCTAAAGATATGCCAAGTCTTATTATTAGGTTTTATATGTGAATTTGGCCAACTAATAGAATTGATCAAATTAATCAAAATTCTCTGCACTTTAGGCTCTGTTCAAGCCTAGGTGGGTGTTACCTTGTTTCACCAATGACAATTTACTTTGAAGTTTGCTGTTGACTTTAGAACAAATTAAGGAGCTTATGTAATTTTGTCAATTAAATCATCCACTTCACTTAACCCAATCTGCCATACAATTTGGATTAATGTTTTCTATAAATCTTGAAACCCTACTCCTAAAACAGAAAAACAAAATTGGATTTTGAAAATATATACAAGGGAATGATTTTCAAACGAGAATGACCAGTGCCTGCCTTTGGGTTACAGAGTTTTCACTCTAAGAAGAATATGTGCTTCCCTTTTGGCCACAACTCAATTTTCTTAGCAATTCTAGGTCTATGACTTGCATAAACATGCAAATATGAAAGTTATCAGGTTCTTCTTTAACAATCCAATTTAACTTTCCAAAGTTACTATGATTCACCTATAGGATTTTAATCCTTGCTTGAAGGAGCCCAATAAACAAACCACACAAGAAACATCAAATGTGTTCTGACAAATCAACAATATACTTAATAGGTTGATTTGAGTAACAAAGAAAAAGTAAATTGGAGAGAACCAGATAAATTAGTAGCAATCCAATTCAACAAACAAATGAGAACCAAAAGTTTAGCACCAAAGAATAGTAGCTTTTATATTGATTTGCTTCAAAGTACAGGCAGTGCAATGTCTCTTTTAAAGAATCAAAATCTCAGATAGATCTCGAGCCATAAGGTCTTGGTTTCCTTGTATAAAGGAAGCAACAAGCTTTAGACCTTTCACATTCAAAATGGCTCTTTATATTCCTAACCCTTGATATTACAATATTTGCCTTTTATAAGTCCAATTTAGATTTTCAAATATATTTGAATACATTTTGAAAACATGAAGAAAACATAAAGAGACAAAAGGAGAGCGTTCAAGATGTGGTGGTGCTATTTAATGCCAGCATATGGCTCATTGCTCCTCTGTACCTGAACCTGTGCTGCTGATGATTCATCTCTAAGATAGAAAACCCATATTCCAAAACCTTTAGTAACCCTTAGCTACTTAGATTTAGAAGAAAAATATACACAACTTGGAGACAGATAACCAAACACATGCAACAAAGCATTACTCATTTAAAAACAACATGAAATTGTTAAATTTTATGCATAAGGCATCCAACATATAACTCATAAACTTACAGCACAAAATAGAGCAACCCAGAGACCCTATATTTTCATTACTTCTCCAAAATTTTCCAAGTCTTCAACAACATTAAAATGACTTATACAGTTCCACTATATAACAGGAACGTGTACCCTCAGCAATTAATACATTGTCTTTCAACTTCAATGAATATAGAGAAGCACCCAAAGGCACTGAGGAAACATTAATTACACCAGAGGAAAAAGAAAAGGAGTGGTTGGCCTTGAGAAACACAAGGACCTACCTAGGGATCTGCATTGTTGTGGTTGGAAGATAGTAGCCAAGTTGTCATTCTTTAGGTCCATATATGTCCTACCACATACTGTATGTACTCTCAGCCGGCCAAGGAAATGAGATGACTTCTGCTATCTTACTATTGTTGCTGACATATTGTGCATCTAGGATACTTTTGACATTTTTACCAAATAAATCAAATGTGATGTCCACCACATGTGCCTTTCAAGTGTCCAACTTAACACATGCAGAGCTGGATCTCCCTTATCGCAATAAGATGGAATTAACTGATTACCATTATCGATGATTTCCTTCTTCCACTTGTTCATGTCCTTTGTTGTCCCATCAACTTCTAAAATGTGAGGTAACCATTTTGTGTCCAGCTTCTCAACTGCTTGCATTTTATCTCTTAGTACTATATCTAATTTTAATTGATAAGTAGCCACCTCCTTAAATTTTTCCAACATTCCTACTACCAATTGCAACTCAAGAGGAGCATCTAGATCATATCTAGAACACTTGAGAAAGTCTCTAATTTTTCTAATCCTTGGTAACCAGCTGGTCTTCATAGTTGATATCTTATGTTTGTCTAATTCATTCTTTTCACGTGCTATCCTTAACAGAGAGTAAGACCTATGGGTCTCCTCCAACCTAGCCAATATCCTATTGATTCTATACATGATTAAATTTGTGGCTACACCTTCCACTATTCCTTCTACTTCTCCTTTCAACTTCTTATTTTCCTCTTTCAGCTCCTCTATTTCTTGAAGCAGGGGTTGTGTATCCACTGGTAATGACTCTATAGTTTGTATAATTAGAGGTGTTTGAGATGGACTAGCTTCCAATTGAGGTTGACTCTCATAAACATTAAGTCTGGCCATTGCTTCTGTATATTTACCCAATAATTCATTGTAATCTTTTTGTAGTTTGAGTGTTGTTGCCTCTACAAAATGTGTTGTCTGTACATTCAAGATGGTTGCTTGAGGAGTAGGGGTGTCTGACACCCTCTTGATGATCACATTACCAGTCAATTCTTCCAAACCTACCTTTGGTTTCTTATCATTTGGGGCCAATGCCCATATAGCCAAGGTATCAAATTTAGGGTCAAAGATAGCACCCTGCAATGCCCTCCTGGCTTGTTCTTCACTTACATCTACATCATCCTTGGTAATGGTATCAAATGCAATAGCATCTGGCAATAGTAGGATTTTGCTTCTCTTCACAAGTGCTCTCCCTTCCTTAGGAGTCATGGCACTGATGTCCTTGTTCACTTCACTCAAAACCTTCCTTGTGATAGCATCATACTCTGAAGGGTTTGCACCACTTTTTGCTTCTTCTATCTTTTTTCTGAAATTCTTCACTCCTCATTCTTAACACAAAGGATTTGAATTCTAGAGTGGAAATGAATGCATCATCAGAGATAAACTGATTGCACGCCACCTCCCTCACATATTCGGTGTCCACCTCATTGTTGATTGCGGATCTTGTCAACCTATTTTCTGGGGAGGCATATGGTACTATCCTTGGGGGAGAATGCAATTGATGTGAGGGTTGTGGGTCTTGTTCCTCTATCACCTCCTCCTCTAGATTCACAACTTCCATTTCTTCTTTTGTTTCAAGATCAATTATTTTTGCTCTCTTTGGGGCAGGGGCTCCAGGGGAGTCAAGGGAACTTTTCCTAATGTACTTACCCATTAAACTGCCTGGTTGATATGTGGGCCTCTCTTCTCCAGCAGGTGCCTCAATAATCAATTCATCTCCTTTAGTAAAGAACATTTTGATTCTTTCAATGGGGTTTTGAATCTCATTGAAAGCCCCTTGATATGCAGAGTTAGCATTCTTTTTCCTTTTCTCTGCATCCATTATCAATTTCCACTTATTTCTCAAGAAAAACACTTGTTGCATTGATTCACAATTTTTTTATAGTATCCTCATCAAGCAAGACATGGTGTGGGAATGCAGGCCTACTGACTTTATGCCTTGTATCATGAATAAAACCTTCAGGATCAAAGAGCCTTATTTTCTCCATACTCATCCTATATCTTTGCAACATGAGACCAATTTGGTCCAAGCCACTCTTATCAATTGTAATAAAATCATGAAGCTTTAGAGATGTTGGGATAATAGATCCCTTCTTATGCTTTCTGAAGTGTTCCTTGTTTGCTTCATTTAGTTGTCTGATGATCTCCATAAATCCTATTCTTCTGGGCACAAATTTTAGTAAGGAATAGGGTGGAGCCTCACACCCATAGACTCTGATACAAGTTGTATTTTCATGTAAAAACTAATCTCCCCAATTGTGATTGATCTTCAGATGGGGGGTCCTCTCCATTGGTCTTAGAAAATCCTTAATCTCCTTTGGTATCCTTTCTGCAGCTGGCTCCAAAAATCCCAATACTTTCCTCACAAAATGCTCCTCAAAAGTGATATAGCTAGCATATTTGAAATGCATGTATAGCATGCAAGTCCACATCTAAATTGACATGGCATTGCCTTCTGCATCAGTCATTCTCAAATGCAACTCTTTGCCCCAATGGCCAGACAGAAAAAATAGGATCATGTGGCACATTAACAAATACCAAGTGAATTTTACATGGTGACTTGGAGTGTACATATTATTCTTAATGGCCAACATCTGTTCATGCATCTTTTTTGACAAGTAACCTACATAATCATATGGCTTATCGGCTCCATAATCTTGGATATCTGCTGCCATTGTCATTAGAGACATCAACATTCTATCTGATGCATCTCTTCCAAGCACATGACACAAGCTATGATAGGTTTTAACAAAATATTCCATGAATAGGCTACATCGGAGAGGCTCCTCTTCTATGTCAGGGATTTTGATCAAAGCTCCATCAACCCCCTTTAATCTATGCTTGGCCAATTTATGAGACCTATATGCATACCTAAGAGTTTTGTATTTTTCTCTGAAAGCATTCAAATCTATGGGTATACCAGTAGTAGGGTTAAGATTGAAGATAGTAGTAATATAGGCCTTAGTGAATCTAATGATAACACTGCCATTTCTAGACAAGACAGGCATGGTCTTAAGGTCATACCTAGTTGCTACAGCTCTCATCAAGTCTGTGTTTACGAAGACATCAGGTCATATTAATTTAGCTAAGTCAAGGGTCTAGGCATGGCAGATTGGGGCTTTGTAATCACTTTGATTTTGCTAATGTTCAAATAGGCTCCAAGAAGACATAGGGATCCTAGCATCTTGACAATCTACACAAAGATCATATATTTTATCATTTCTGCCAACCTCTCCTAAATTTATCAGAGGTCTCTTAGACGATCTGGGACACTCAATCATGATGTCTTCATCCAAGCTACTTTTTGAGGTCGAAGCTTGACTTGACTGACTCATTTTGTAGTTTATGTAGGCAACCTAGGGTTTATGTAATTAATGGCTTCCCTAAATGTCTCAGAAAATTCTTATAGATAGAAACATAAGTGCAGGGGAGAGACAATGACTTACTGGTTTTTGACGTCGTAGAGGTGCAGAATTGTTTCCCCTTGCTCGTTTTGATGATTCTTTGGCTCTGAACGTGATTGCTCCTTGAAGAGTGATGGGAAATACCTTGAATTATGATGTTATAACATCAAATTTTACATATTAATGGAGGTCACGACAACCATAACTCTACTCGTACCACAGTCACTCGAAGATTTTCTTTGTTTGCATTTTTTGAATTTAGATCGTTGATCATTTGTCACCTTTCTGAAATCCACAGCCTTGATTCACTGACTAGATTTGACAATCTTAGTCATCTTGGTTGACAAGTCACCGCCCAATGAGAATGAGCCAAATCATCTGTACTTTCCTCACACATCAAATCATCTTTGGCATAGACTAGACGCGTGTCACCTTTTCACGGCGTCGTAGTCGAAGAGGGCCCACCATACATCTACCGCATGATGGTGCGACATAGAACCCATGCACCTTTATTATACTTTCTTTTTAATCGGTGGATGCCACGTGTCATCATCTCACCATCTCGTGGTGAATATTCCCTTAGAAAAGATTCCCCTGTGCTGGCGCACAGCCGTTGGATCTTAAGTTTGCTCTGACATGTGGTGGCAAACAGTTGGCTAAGGCAAACACTTCATAGGCAAAGATTACATGGACAGGTGGCGGCCTGTCATGGTGTCACAGTCAGGTACTGATGTCATCCTGACATGCTCTACGATGGTGTGATTTTCATTTTATAAGACCTACCGAAAGCAATAGGTAACGACTAGGTTAAGGGGCTAGTCAACCCACGGGCACCAAGACTTAAGGTTGTGACTTAAAATATTGACAACCAACAATAATGGTCAACACAAGAATATAATAATAAAGTGCATGACCTAAAGGAAAGGGGAAAAGGGTTTTTAAAACTGGACAGTTAGAATTTTTTTTTAAAACCTAAAACCCTGACCCAAGGGAGGAACCACCAAGGCCATGGTAAGATTTAGGTGTCTACATTTCTAATAGTGCATTAGTTTTTGGGTCAATGAATAATGATCACAATTTATCTTTGGTAATTTTTTCCTTCACCATATCATGAGACAATTTTGAGGAACAAAATTGATGACAAATTTCTCTATGGGGTTGCCCATGTATTTATTTTCCTTCACTAAGATAGATTGAAGGAATATGAGAGCATCAAACAAGGATCAAATGAGTGCAATCATGATTATGTTATTGGATTTCAAACTTTGTCAACAAAGATACACTATCAAATTCCTATTGATGAATTGTAAAGAATATTTGTTAAGGGCTTATTACCTACTATCCAAGCGGAGACAATGTACCTAAACAACTATTATTCTTCCATGGATTTGTGTGCAAATGTAAGAAACATTGAATTGAAACTTCTTAAGTCTAATGCACTTAAATATGGATCTCATCCTTCAAAATTTCAATAGGAAAATTTAGTTTTCAAAAGGGTGAAAATAAGCAAGAAAATCAACAAAATGCTCACCATGTTGCAGTTAATTTACAGTCAACTTCATATGTTATTTAATCTAATTCCCAAGGTGAACTGAGGGACAATCCTATATTATCTATTAATGTAATAAGATCATAGAATACATAAAGGAAAATAGATATGTAAAACAAAACACATTCAAATATAGAAGGGTTCTAACATATATGTCACTTCTATTCAAAATGAATGAAGGAAATATATAAAGAGGTAAGATGAACAAATGTACTCAAACTTGTATGGTGCCAACTAGATCATTGTGCATGTGGCGTACATGGACAGAACCATGTGTCAGACGCATATAGTTCCAATTATATGATCATTTTTTGCAATACAAATGTCATTAGGTGGTACACATGTATGAAAGCATAACATGTGGTTGTTGATGTTCCATGTGTCTAACTAGCCACCAACATGTGTAGCAATGTGTATAGCCACACTATCTAGATCCTTGAAGATTTGTAAACCCTAAATAATGCCCCTAAACCCTAAACCCTAACCCCTAACCCCTAACACCTAAACCATAACCCCTAAATAATGCCCCTAAACCCTAATCCTGAGAAACCCTAACCCCTAAATCCTAAACCGCAAACCCCTAAACCCTAAACACTAACCCAAGAAACCCTAAATCTCTATCTCCTTATCTCTATCATTCCTCTACCTCTCAATATCTCTCCCTATGTCTCTCGCCATCTCTCTCTCTCTCTCTCTCTCTCTCTCTCTCTCTCCTCTCTCTCTCTCTCTCTCTCTCTCTCTCTCTCTCTCTCCTCTCTCTCTCTCTCTCTCTCTCTCTCTCTCTCTCTCTCTCTCTCTCTCTCTCTCTCTCTCTCTCTCTCTCTCTCTCTCTCTCTCTCTCTCTCTCTCTCTCTCTCTCTCTCTCTCTCTCTCTCTCTCTCTCTCTCTCTCTCTCTCTCTCTCTCTCTCTAAACCTGAGCAACCCGAAAACCCCTAAACCCTAAATCCAAGCAACTCTAAACCTCTATCTCCCTATCTCTATCATCCCTCCACCTCTGAGTCTCTCCCTATGTCCCTAGCCATGTGCCTCACTCTCTATCTCCCTATCTCCACAGTCTCCTCTATATCTCCCTATCATTCCTCTCTCTCTATAAACCCTAAACCTCTAAACCTAAACCCCTAACCCCTAAACAATAAACCTTAAACCCTAAATAATGCCCCTAAACCCCTAACCCCTAACCCCTAAAACTGAGAAACCCTAAACCTCTAAACCCCTAAACCCCAAACCCAAGCAACCTAAACCTCTATCTCCCTATCTACCTCTCAATCTCTCTCCTATGTCTCTGGCCATGTCCCTCACTCGCTATATCCCTATCTCTCCCCTCAGTCTCCTCTATATCTCCCTATTGGTCCTCTATCTCTCTCTAAACCCTAAACCCTAAACCTCTAAACCTTAACCCCTAACCCCAAAACCATAAACCCTAAATAAATACTCCTAAACCCAAGTAACCATAAATTAGGCACTAAATAAGGCGCTAAATAAGACACTAAATAAGGCACTAAATAAGGTGCTAAAATCAGGTGCTAAAGAATGTGCTAAATGTGGCACTAAATTAGGCGCTAATTGGTGCCTAATTTAGCGCCTACTTGTTCTGATCGACACAAAAATGCCAAAAATAACGCCATCTTGATAAATAGCGCTGACTTTTTCAAAAATTAAAGAAAAATACATTTAAAACAGTGGGTGGAAGCAAAAAAGGGAGCTAATCACAGGGATTTGTTGTAGTGTATTATGACATTAGACTTGTACTGTGTTGATCTATATGCTCTCTTAGTCAATTTCTTCTACTTTGATTTCCTCTTAGTGCACATGGTTGGATAGGACTTATTTATTTATGTTTATGCAAATGCTTATGTCTATGCACACCTATGATGTTCACATGTGATGATGATGATATTATTTTCGTTATCTTTTTTTGTTTATAATGTATGTAATGCACGTATGAATGTGATTCACATTTATGAAATGTAAAGTAATAGGTTAGATGCTAGATGCCATGATGGAATGACATGTTTTATTATTTTGTATGTATACAAATGGAGCAACCACTATGAATGTTCTTCAGTATGATTTTTGACTTAGGGGATTGTGAGTTGACCTAATATAGGATGACCTACTAAAGCTAGTTGAGATAGGATATAAGGAAATCAAGTTGGAGTGAGAGTTAGATGGAACAACTTTGAAACTTGGTTTTGCAGAGGGCTATACATTGATCCTTATCTAGACAAAATAATTTGACTAGATTTCAACTTAAACAAGCAACAAATTTTATTAGCACCTTCTAGACTTAGATTAGAGATGGCCAACAAGTTAGAACTAGGGTAAAGGAAGGGCTTCAAAGAAAAATATGGCCCTAAAAGATAGCTAGACTCTTAGCTTTTCCCAACTAGTGGATGTGTGTGCTTTGTACCTCTCTCTTTTATTTTCTTTGATAGGTGCCACCCTCATAGCTTTGATCTTAGATTTATCTCCACTTGAGAGTACAGACATTAGAAATCCTTTCTTCTCATTTTTTCCTTTTCTTTTCTCTTTCTTTTGATATTTTTGTAGTAATTCTTTTTTGATCTCTCGCTTTTTTTACTTTTTTGTGATTTTCTTGGTTTTGACTATTTTGATTATTTTTTGTATTTTTATATTATTTTTTATTACTTAACAGAGTTCTGATCCCCCTAACATTTTTGGCTAGTATGAATAAGGAGTTGGGTGCCACCAAAAGCATTCACTACCCCGTAGGACTTCCTTCTCACTAAGGAGGATTATGGAAGATCTACTTGTATGGTTCTATTGAGTATCATAGGTTTGTGTACTTGCTATGTTTAGACTTGACAACATGATTTTCTAAGATCGAGATTAGTGTGAAGCTAAAATCTTGACTTCATTTGAACTCATTGGAGAGGAGGAAAATGGATAATGATGATTTTTAGGGAATCTTTAAGGCTTAGAAGGCACAACCTATACTAGACAACCTTAAGATTCCTTGCAAAGAGAAAAATCTAACAAGAGCATGTCACAAAAAAAGTGCAAGGTGAACAAAATGAAAATGCATGTTTTTGGATTTTTATGTTTTGTAATTTTCATGAAATTTTAATTTTTTATAGATTTTTTTGAATTTTTATGTTTTATGATTTTTTTGATTTTCTAAATTTAATACTTATTAAGGTGAAAGGCATTAACCATCTCACCAAAGTCTTGTCTTTTCATGGTGCTAAGGAGGTAGGTGTCAGTTTTGACATCTTTAATCACATATGGACCCTTCTAGTCCTCTTGAAACTTTCTTTTCTTTCTATGTCTCTTATTCTTAGTGCTCCATCTTCATAGCACTAGCTCTCTGACTCTAAAGGACCTGTTGGTTCTTGTTGCGCTATAGGAATGCTTGCATTTACTTATTCAGGATGAGCTATTATAAGGTGGGATAGGCATTAATATGCTTGGGGTGATCCCATAATAGTGTGTCCCACTTTTTGGCCAAAGTGGGACATTGAAATCAACATTTTAAACCAATTTTTCATTTTTTGACACCTAGAACAACTAAATCGTTAAGAATTTGAAGATGATTTGAACTAGTAATTTTTGAGATTTTGTGTTTAGATTATGAATATATTTTTAAAAAATTAAAAAAATAATTTGTGAAATTATTTATGTAACTTTTAATAACTTGTTTTTATAGTTAGCATTTTTTTTAAAAAGTGGCGTTTATACCATATAGCATAAATTTTTTTATAGAAAGCATAAATTATAAATTTTTAAATATAGATTCGTCACACCAACATCTAATGCATAGATATTTTTTTGTATTTCTTTGCTGCATTTTTTTTAATCAATTTGTGAAGTGAGATTAATTATAATTTAGACATAGGTTTATGCCATATAGCATAACTTTTTCTATATATATTGAAATTAACTTTTTTTTTGAAACAAGGACATCAATACCTAGTGCATATATATTTTTCAAAAAAATTTCTCTATTTTACTATTTTTCCACGTGTGAAACAAAGACCTTAATGTTTGGTGAAAAACAAATGTTTATTAGAAGATAGAAAATAAATATAATAATCAAATTAAATATATTTGAAATTATACTTTTTTCAAAGTTTAATCCAAGGGTTATGATCCTACAAATTATCTTGTCATGGAAAATCTGAGAAGAATAGTAGAAGAGGCCATCCAAGGGCCTTCATTCGAAGGACCTTTGAAAGAAGGTCCTATTCAACCTTCGTTTGAACATCCAAAATATATTAAAATATTCATAGCTAGCCACCTTCATTCTAAGGTCCCTATGTAAGAAAATATTAAAAAAATTGGGATCAAAGACCTTTGAACGAAGGTGTTTAAGCCAACCTTGAAAAAAATTACAATTTAGGGATTCTTTATAAATATCAAACATAATGTATTTACCTGAAAATTTAAAAAAAATCACATTTTTGGGATTATTTGTAGGCATAATATTTGGTAAAAAATTCTAGAAATTCTATTGTAATTTTGGGATTTTCTGTAGGGAAAAACATTTGGTAAAGAATAAATCAAATCATGATATGACAATGTAGGATCTATGGTATGATGATATAAGATCATGTTGGATCAAGGCAAGTAATCAATGGTCAAGGATAAAACATAACTATCATAGTATTGTAAATGTCACAAGCATAGGCATGAAAACATAAGTGGATGGTAACATAAACAAAGCATCATGGTAAACATGCAAATGTATAACAATCATGTAATGGGAAGTAATAAGACAACAAAAGAAGCCAAAGTGGTAAGGCATGGAATGTAGAATCATGAGTAAATAAGCATAAAAGAAAAAATACATGCATAAGAATGTGGAAGGTGAAGTAGGAAGACAATAAGTAAAGTGGAAAAGATAGGCCAAAAACAAGGCTAAAGCAAAACTTGTAAATATAAATAGGATGCAAACAAACAAAAGAGGAAATATCTCAAACAAGGAAAAGATGGGAAGAAGCAAATACCCTCTAAGCAGGAAAAGCTATGAATGACAACAAATATATAATGTGAAATTATCATGTTTAAAGCACAACAAATAGGGTGTAATAAAAAAGGCTAAGGTGCAATTTAAGTAATGGGGAAACAAAAGGAAACAATGAAATCTAAGTTCTATAGGTATATAGGCTTAGTGATGCTCATGTATCATTAAACAAAATTTGGAGACTCAACTTCCTCCAAAGGCTGATGCTCATCTTCTAAAAAATCATCATTATCCCAACAAACCATCAAATTTATCTTCATTTGCATTTTCTTCTTGTTCTTCTTTGCTTTCCTTTTCTAGTACGCATATCTCTTCTTTATATTCCTTCATTCTAGGTCTAAATATATTATTATGTGTAAAATTAGGCATGTCATTTCATACCCATATTTCTTGTTTCTTTATTTATAGATGTGGTGGAATGATTGCCATTGGATTGCTTTTGTATGTTTCTTTTGTTCTTTCTTTGTATCTTTTCTTGGTACATATGAGTGATTTTTTGTTCATAAGGATCATTAGAAGGTATTCATTTATCAAGGTCTTTATGTACATTAATCTCTGGTTGTGCAACTTGAGGGTCTTTTGCTTTTGGATAATCTCAATCCAACTACTTTTGAATTCTTTCTAGTTCATCCAAATGTGTCTTATATAAGTCATGCACGAGATCATCTCTCTCATATGGTACATCTTTTGGTGTTTTTAAAAATGCATCCAATGTGAAGTGACTAGCATCATATATGCTTGTAATGAGCTCTTTAAATCTTATTAACTTGTCCTTCATGTATAGTTTTAACACATCGATACAAAATCGAAGGAGAAACCTTAAATTCTTCTATCAATGTTCTATGAAGTAGTGTGTACCAAATCTATCCAAAGATGGTATCACATAGAATAAACCATGTAATTCTTTAGGACCTACTCTCAATCATAGAATAATACATTTGAATGTATTAATTAACATTTAATTAGTTATCTTCAATGAAATATGGGTTGAATGTGCACATTTTTGATGTCTAATATGTTTATTTAAGAGTTATTTTTCTATACATATGTTCTATTAGTATGAAATATCAATAAGAAACTAAGTAGGTGATTTTCCATAAAGATTACTAGCTAAATATAATGGGCCATAATTATTATCTTGTGAGATCTTCTGATTAGAAAATGTAATCAATGGAGAAGCACGAGAAGAAACAAATGTAGCATTAGTTTCAATAGTTCCCACAAAAGCATGTTCATGTGATGTATCCTCATTTTCAACATCATTTTATGTGTATCATGTACCTCAACATTGTTTAAATGATTTGGAAAAGGATTTGTTTATATTTTCAATTGATTATTGGTAGGCATAACTAATAGGTTTATGTTTCCATTGACAACTTCAACTTTGATCATACTATTAACAATAATGTCTTATACCTTATGATTATGACCCATTCACGATTGATTTTAATGGCCTTTAACTGTATGGAAATTACAAAATGCTTGATCATTGAATGTCCTAGGAAGTAGTTTGTTGGGATCCGATGGATAAATAAGAGGAAGAGTGATCAAATTAGCACTCAATAAGCTCTAAATATCATCCATGTATTTTTGAATCTTAGTAAACTTCCAAGTAGAATTTGGTTTGAATGGAGGAATAATAGAGGTATTAGCAACTTGATGAACTTTATTTTCATGTGCCATTAGCCTTTGAAAGATTATTTGACTTTTGATACTTTGAAGGGTATGAATTTTTTTGACTTAATGATCCACATTTGAAAAAAAGTCTTCATAACAACTTGGATTCCACAATTTTAAAATTTTCACAAAGATGTTTTGCAATTTGAAATCATGTAAGGGACTAGTCATTTCATTGAATAAGGAATTAAATTTTATAAGTCACTAATGTGTTCATTTAATCCTTGGGCACACTTAAATAGATCAAAAAATATAACTCTAAGGCCCACATTAACTATGGATTGCTTTAAGAACACCTTTGTCAAATCATCAATTTGTGAATAGATCCTTGAGGAGGTGAAAAGAACCACTTGATAGCATATTCTTTAAGAGTCCATGGAAATAATTTAGCCAATATAGTCAATCCTCATAATGGGAATCTATGCATGTTGAGTTACAAATGAATGTCAAATGTGTGTTAAGATCACCCTCATAATATATATAAAAAATGGGGTGTCACAAAGCCCATAGGTAGAGGATGTTCAACAATCTCATAATATTATGGTGTATGTATAACATCTTTGAATTCCTCATTGTTTTTCCCATTATGTATTGCATCCACTCTTTTATCAACTTGATATGTCTTATGAATTAGTACATGTAGGGTGGAACATGAAAGAATAATAAGGGAGTGTTGAGGGCTACTATGGTGTGTATAAAGTGGGTGTGGGAAGTATGAGGGATGGAAGAGGTCATAGGGTGGGGAAGAGGCATAGAAGCAGAAAGATAATTGAGGGTATGCATGGAGGTGGATAGAGATGTAAAATAAGGGATAGACATGGCATGAGATGGGGTAGAAGATGTAGGGATGAAATGACTAAAAGGGGTAGTGATAAGTTAGGTAGTGGTGTATGATATGAGCATGGAGGTTTAATACATCATGTGAGAGGTGAGTATCTCAAGAGGGGTGAAGTTTGGAGGAAGGCCATATTGAGGAGGGAAAGTGGAGAAGGGATAATCACTATGTGATGGAACACTAGTAGTAGCAATATTATGAGGATGAGTGGTGATGGAAGGGTAATAGTAGAGGATGGATAAATGGTAGAAGTAGGAAAGGAGTTAGATGTGATATCACAATAATGGAATCAATCTTGGCATTAATTGCTTACAAGACCTATTATACATGTCTTGTTAATGAACACATTATTAATCATATCGTAGATAGCGGTGTAGGATTTCCAACATTAGCCTAACTATCTCACTTATTAGCAAAATCTTGGTTGGCTACATGGACATCATGGTCATAATATTGATTTTCCTCTAAGTTGTTTTCAACATGAGTATGGAGATAGATCCCAGACTTATTGGATTGGTGACTAAGTTAGTGTTTAGACAAGCACTCCTCAATAGAAGATTAGGATCACAAGTAGATTGTGACATAAACAAAAGATAGAAAGCTAAAGCCCAATAATTCACTTTCAAGTTCAAAAATAAAAAGAAATACTAGTTATATATTAGACCTAAAAATGAAAACCTAATGGGGTAACCAAGAGTGGGTGGGATGAGTAAAAGCTATATCGCAACAAAGCTCAAAACCCTAAAAAAGAAAATATGTAATAATGAAATAGTAATGAATCACAAAATGAAAGGGGTTTTTAGATCTAGAGCTAAGAAAAATTAGAAAATTAAAGATTTGAAAACCCTAATGTTTAGGAGAAAACCCTAGGGTAAAACTAGGTCATGTAAGAGTGAACAAGTTCACCAAAATGTAAAGGGAAAGAAGCTTTCCCTAAGATTAATCTAGGGTAATTAAATATGATGCATACACATAAGCATAAATTAACCTAGGTTAATTGATTGAGAGTCATGGGAGTGGTAATTAACAATAAATGTTATTCCAAGAAATTAAATGTGAAGAAGGAAAGATGTACTTAGCTCTAGGCTTGAAGATGGATGACTTTGATGTAACTTTAGAATTTGGATTATGTTAGGACTAGAAATATAACCTTTATGTTTGTGTAATGCCTTTAAATCTATTCAAGATATGTGTCTCTTTAAGGGTCGAGTCCATGCTAGTAGATTATTCCAATGTTATAGACATGTCCTCTTACACATGGATCTAAACCTACAATTTGTGTCTTTGCTCTTTGGTTTGACAATTTTATCGATGTTTACTTTGCTATGAAGATTGACGATATTTGAGAACACCTTTAGATGATTGCTACATCGTTAGGGGATAAGTTCTCCTAGGTTAACCCTAGGAAAAGACTTGCCTTCCGATCATGCTAAGGATCGAAGACACAATCAATGTGTGTAAGTGCTCTAGAATGATTATATAGATTTAAATATCTTTTAGATGCTCCAATTAAAGTGTTCCTAGGATGGTCCTTCCTTAAATTCAAATGAATATTTGAATGATGCTTCTGTATGTGTGATTTGAATGCAATTGAATGCCTTTAAAGACAAACACATAGTGATAAGTCTTGCAAACATATATTTATTCATCTCACAAGGACTAGTGGAACAAGAAAGAGTTGATTAAATTTGAATTTGAATATTTGAAATTTCAAGGGTTAGAGAGGCAAAGAGATTGCAAGCTTTCGTGAACGACTTAAATTACAACAACAAGGTTTGGTATTTCATTGCTAGGTCCTACTTTAGAATTATAGCAACAAGCACATGATATTACAACTCTTATCATGGGCTGAAATAAATTTACAACATATACAAACTAGAACTACAAGATGAGGGGAAAAACATATGGAGAAGAGGCAACAAACAATAAGTGGGTGATTGGCAAACAATTGTAGCATGCAAGAATTACAACGAGATCACATTAACAAGATAGATGTTATATGATTGGTACAATTTAACATACCTTTTCAACATTAGACATTATTTTTATATTCTAACTAATATTTTTATACGAAGTTAGAGAACAATAAGACATTATAAATACGGAATTGTAAATGATAACCCTGCAATCAATAAATTGAATTTCAATAAATTTAAATAGTTGAAAATAAAAGAGTTTTTTAATCAAACATTAAAACTGGAATAAATACCATTGATTTTAAATTCTAATTGATTAGCGGTAGAAAACTAACAATCTAATGCGAATGTCTAAAGGAACTAATAATAGGAAGACAAAGAGTAAACAAAATAAAGTGAAAATTTATTAGTTGGTCTGCTAGTGAAGTTGAATGATCGTGAATGAGCCCACTAGGGTCAAGTTTTTTTGAGTGCAACACCCCCAATACCATAAGTGATGAGCTTGGAATCATTGCTAGATGACTTTGATGCAATGGATACCCTTCAAATATTCATATAACTAGCACTTGCACCCATAGGAGGTTCAAGAAATATGCGCCGATAGGAACAACCGACGAGTTTAGAAAATTTCTGGCGTGAGACAATTCCGAGCATTATAATGCTCACATATAAAAGCCTATCGACTAATAAAGAATTCATCATATACATTCCTTATTATATTGAATTATTATTATTTTATTGAAATAACAATTGAAAAAAAAAAATTAAAACCAATTTATTGTGGCATTCTTATAACTCAATTCTGAATTTGAATTTTAAAATACGTATAGAGATATATTTAGGTAAACAGGCCTAAAGAGGAGCGTATCCTAGCATAAATTTTGAATCTTTTAGTCAGATTATTATAATTGAGAAAGACTTGGATTATGTACACCATGATTGTGATGGTTGCATTGGATTCCATGCTTTATGCTTTCTTAGCTGTCAAGTGCGTCTGCCTCTCACACGATTCTGCATTTCTTCCAAGCAGTTTCCATAGGCTGTCTGCCACTTAATCTACTCTTTCCTGACATAAAGTTCAAATATTTTGGTCTGATTCTGCCTGTCCTCAATTATTATAATTGAAAAAGACTTATGTGGTGATGTACACCACGATTGTGATGGTTGCATTGGATTCCTTACGCACTCTACACGATTCTGCATTCTTAGCTGTAAAGTGAGTCTGCCTCTCACACGATTCTGCATTTCTTCCAAGCGTTTTCCACAGGCTGTCGGCCACTTAATCTACGCTTTCCCTCTCTTACATATACTTACTAGTGCTTCACCTCCTCAACAAGACCTTGCTTTTACTGGTTTCTCTTTCATTGTTTCTTCCTGCTTTTACTTAGTAGTTTAATCCATTTCAATGGCATCTACTTCCAGACCTACATCTAGCATGGAAGAATTAGCACCATCTACATTGGATCCTCAATGCCTGCCTTTGTTAGATACAACCCTCCCACTACCAAACTTGCCTTCCGCAGCAAAGATTACCGGTCGGTGAAAAAAAAGTTTACAGGTACAAAAATTTAAAAAAAAAAATGGAAAAAAATAAATAAATAAATAAATAAATTGAAAATAAGAAAATCACATAAACTATGGAATTAAAAAAGAAATTGGACAAAATAAAAAATAAAAATCAAATTTTATTTTTTTGTTTTTAGATTAGAATTTTTTTTAAAAATTTTAGATTGGAGTCTTATAAAATTACACGAAATCGGAATCTTTCAGTGCTTCAACTCCACCCCTGTTGTGAATGTAGGAACGTAATTATTTAAAGAGTGTTTTAGGGAAATAGGACTAGGGCTTCTATTTTTATTCTAAGAAAAATTCATTTTATTCAAGATGAATGTATTCTTCGTAGTCTAAATTTGACAGTTTGACTCTCAAACAAATTTTTCATGACAGTTATCTATTCAAACTTACCTTTCAAATACTAAGACATATTTTATTATAAACAAAATTATATATAACTAAATATATTAAATAATTTTTTCAAATTTTGATAGTGTATTTGAAATCTCCCCTTTCATATTGAACAACGTTCCTAAAATTTTGATTGTATTTTATGGCAAAAATAACTTAATACTGCCATACCCATAGGGCCATCAAATTTAGGCACTCACTACTATCCTTACTTTCTCTACTTGCATTTGGAGTCTTTAATATATTATTTCAAGGAATATAGCTATTTAATTATTTTATATTTTTATTTTTATAAAAATAATATTTTATAAAACCAATTATATATATATATATATATAATTTAAAAGCTGATAAATTTTAATTACTTCTTTATTTTTGTTAATGTCTATTAATAAACATAGCTTAATTTGTTTAATTATTTAATTTTTAAATAATAAATAATATTTACATCTTTTAATTATTCAAACATATTTATTTAATTTTAAAATTTTATTTTAAATTTAAAATGTTAAAAACTTAAAATTTTATTTCAACTTTTTCCTTTATATTTTTTATTTAATTAATTATTTAATTGTTGAATAATAGATAACATATATTTCTTCATCAACCCCTTTATTCATCAAATTCTTAATTATAATAATTATTTAATTTTAAAATAAATACTTATATTTATTACTCAAAATAATTCTTAAATGTAAATTTTTCTTATGAGCCTTCCATTTAATATATAAAATCTCTCTTTTCCAACTCTTTTTAGATAGTACCTTTGTTGTTGCAGCTATGAAGCTGGGCTAGTAAAGATGGTGGTGAATGCCCTGGTTAAGACATTGGATAGAGTGCCGTTAGAAGTTGCCAAGCATCTAGTGGGAATGGACAGCGTCAAGGATTCTCTCATTCAGAAATTAAATCTCAATTCAGTGGATGAGGTGGTTAAAATTGGAATATGGGGTATCGGTGGTATTGGCAAGACCACAGTTGCCAAGGCCATGTACAATCAACTTTATGCTGATGTTGAAGCTACTTCCTTTGTATGTAATGTCCGTGCCACTGCTACAGACCCCACAGGCCTTACAAAATTATAGAAATGGATTCTCAAAAATTTATGCAACTGTGATAAAGAAGTAGACAGTGTTGATGAGGGCATATCTTTGTTCAGGCATCGCTTGGGAGGAAAGCGTGTTGCTTATTTTGGATGATGTGGATGCTCTTGTTCAATTGAATGCTTTGGTTGGGGATTGGTTGGCCCTTGGCAACAAAGTTATAATTACTTCTAGAGACAAACATATTCTCAAAGTTGCTGGGGTCTCATCTGAATGCATCCATGAGATGCGTGGATTGGAAATAAAAGGTCTCCAATTATTTAGTTGGCATGCTTTTCTTAGAGAATCTCCAAGTCCCAGACACCAAGATCAGTCCACAAGGATAGTGGAAGATTATAAGGGGCATCCTCTTTCATTGGAAGTGATTGGATCTTCCTTATATGATAAGCAGAATGACACAGATTGTTGGACTGAAGCTTAGTAACATTACTCTCAACCCAGGGATTCACGAAAGACTCTACATCAGTTATAGTGGTCTTACTCATGAAGAAAAAGAAATATTTGTCGACATTGCTTGCTTCTTCCTTGGAGAACACAAAAGATTTCCCATTATTTTCTGGAAATCCTTATATGAGAAGGTACATACTGCTGTAAATAATCTTTCAATGAAGTTGATGATAAAGGTGTATTTGATATGCATGACCATTTGCGTGATATGGAGTGGAGCATTATTGAAAAAGAAAAATCGGGTACCCGACTATGGGAGACATCTCTCAACATCAGCTCCAACGTCATCTCCAAAGATATTAAAGTTTCAAGTTTGTGAGGATTCATCCTCTGATTGTATTTCATGATAATGGATCATTGAGTGTGATCGGAAACATTTGTCTTGAAATTTTACAATCAGTTTTGTCCATATGCTTTATTTCATGACAATTGATGATTGAGCGTGATCGGAAACATTCATTTGAAAATTTTACACTCAGCTTCATCTAGATGCTTTATTTCATGATAATGGATCATTCAACGTGATTGGAAACATTTGTTTTAAAATTTTATGCTCAGTTTCATCTAGATGCTTTATTTCATGATATTGGAAAAAATTCAGTGTGATCAGAAACATCTGTTTTAAAATTTTACACTCAGTTTCGTCAAGATGCTTTATTTCATGACAATGGATCAGTGCGTGTGATTACAAACATTTGTTTTAAAATTTTACGCTTAGATGTGCCTAGATGCTTTATTTCGTGATAATGAAACATTGTGTGTGATCAGAAACATTTGTTTAAGATTTTATGCTCGGTTTCATCTAGATGCTTTATTTCATGATAATGGATCATTCAGCATGATTGGAAACAATTGTCTTAAAATTTTACACTTAGTTTCGTCTAAATGCTTTATTTCATGATAATAGATCATTGAGCATGATCAGAAGAATTTGTTTTAAGATTTGACGTTTAGTTTCATCTTGGTGCAGGAGCATCCAGAGGTGTAAGGGCAATCTTGCATCACCCAAAAATAATGTTGATTCAAAATTAATATCTTTATTTTCACTTTTTTTCAAGATTTGTGTTTTTGGATACCCATTTGCTTGAATAATGATTCAGAACCTTCAAAGTTTCCAACGGGCTAAGAATACCAGACTTACTATTTTTAGTAAGTCTTATCGGAGAAGCAGTTGAGCCCAAAATTTTTAGAAATGGTTAGAAATGTTGTACAAACCTGGTCTTTGCTATCTTCATTTGCAGTATGTGTTGATTGAAGGCATGACAAAAAACATGCTTTTCAGGCTTCCTCAAAGTTTGATATGGTTAAGGTTGGAAGATTGTGACACTATGACTCCATTTCAGAAGGAAATAGTAATAAGTAAGATAAATACAACACTAAGGAAGCCACGTCACTCCAGATTTGTGGGCAATGTCGGGAAACTAAAGATTATGCAACTAGATGGCTACTCTTTAACCAACAACTTATTTCTCTCATCAGTATTTTAACTTCCTAATATACAACTGTAGCAATTGGTCGTGAAATCACATTTTACCTTAAATAGCCTCCCCGATACCATTGACAACCTATCACGACTGCAGCACTTGGACTTGGGAGAGTGTTGGGAGTTAAATAACCTCCTCGATACCATTGCCAACCTGTCACAGCTGTAGCACTTGGACTTGGGAGGGTGTGAGAGGTTAAATAACCTCCCTGATACCATTGGTAACCTGTCACAGCTGCAACACTTGAACTTGCAAGGTGTGAGGGGTTAAAGAACCTTCCTGATACCATTGGCAACCTGTCACAGCTGCAGGGCTTGGTCTTGGAAGGGTGTCCTAGATTAAAGAACCTCCCCCTACTATTGCCAAAACTTGTCACAGGCAAGGCACTTTCAACTTGGAAAGGTGTGGGGTCACAACTGCAATTTTTGAAGTGGCCGGATGGAAGTATTTTGAAGGACTAATATTCATGGATGGCTACCTCCTTTAAATGTTAAGTTTTTGTAGAGATGCTTGTATGTTGCCTTTAAACATTATTTCGTACTAGTGACTTGGTAAGAAGGGTTTTACCAAAGCAGGACAATCCTTGCTTAAAAAGCCCTTAATGTTATCTTATGACACCACTCCCTTATAGATGTAGGAAGCATACATCAAGGCAAATAGTTTTTAGACACTAAAATCAATGAGGTTCAGGTCCCATACTAGGTTTAGATCTATAGTCACAACTCTTTAACATAGGGCTCATTGATTACTTGTGTTAAATCATTGCTTTCTGTTGGTTTATTTGTATAGGGTGTACCTACTTCTCATGTTTCTTCTTCTAGTGTCATGACTAGTTCTCACCTTACTAGTCTTTCATCTATTTCTTACTTTTTTTGTACTAGTGTCACCACTATTGATTTGCAATCGTTGTAAAAACTAAAGTTGTGGTTTTGAAATATTTGATTATTTAAATACAAAAAACTAAATTATTTTCAATGTAAATTGAAACGAATCTATGCTCAAATACTACTATAAAAATGCAAGCAAACACAATGAAACACATTGCACATTTTTCACCTAAGAAACCCCTTGTAGAGACTTAAATTTCACCACATCCTAACATCACACCTAGTATTACATCCTAACACAATTCTAACTCCATGTCGACATTATCACCACACTAATTTTACTTATTTTGACACTTTTGATGCCATCCTAGTTAAATATAACCACATGCTCATATCACCTCACCACTAATTAATTCAACAAATTAGTCTTGTTTAATTAGTTAGGAAAATTTCTCACATTATCGCATCACCAAATTAATTAAATAAATCATAATTATTTAATTAAGCTAATTTCTTGCATCTCCATGTCACTAATTAATTAAATAATTTTATTATTTGATTAATTAGTCTAAAATTCCACTTCATCACTTAAATAAATAACTAAATCCTTTTCCATAGGCTAATTCCCACTTTGTCATTTAATAAATAAATCAAAATCCATTTCCTTTTCATTCAATCTTAGCCCTCCATCCACAACCAATCTCAACCATTCACCTTGGCTTTCTCTAGAAACTAATGCATCTTAACCCTCCATCCACAATCAATACCAATCACTAATCCTCTTAGCTTTCCCTAGAAGACAAGAAGCTTACCCTATTCAATCCCAACCCTCCATTTCAATCAAATCTTAATCATCTATCTTTCATCAAAACATCTATAAATAAACTGTCATTCTCAATGAAATCAGGGGAGCTAAGATTTGCAAGTACATGCTACTAAAATGGCAAAGCTTTTTCATCAAGCCTCCATCAAATCAACATCAATATAGGTGCATATCACTTGGGATCTTGTACAACACATGAGCAACCACATCCAATAGCACATACATTCAACAAGAAGGTATAATGTTTAGTTTTCTTTAAACATTTGTTGTGCTTTTAGCTTCTTAGCTCAATTTGAGATATTCTTGGGTTTGGAATAGGGATTCTTCAGTTTGCACATTGGGGTGATCCCACAATAGTGTGTCCCACTTTTTGTCCAAAATGGAACATTGAAATCAACATTTTAAACCAAATTTTCACTTTTTGACACCATTAAGAATTTGAAGATGATGCAAACTAGTAATTTTTGAGATTTCATTCATAAATTATAAATATATATTTTTAAATTTTTTAAAAATAATTGTGAAAGTTTTTATGTAACAGTTTATAACTTATTTTTTATATTAATAGTATTTTTTTAGAAGTGACGTTTATACTATATAGCATAACTTTTTTTGTATATATCAATTTTTTTTTTTGAAACAAAGACATCAATACCTAGTGCATAGATATTTTCAAACAATTTAATTTTTTTGCATGTGTCGAACAATGACCTTGATGTTTGGTGAAAAACATACATTCACTAGAAAATATAAAATAAATATAATTATCAAATTAAATGTATTTAAAATTATACTTTTTGGAAAGCTTACCTTGAGGGCTACGATCCTACAAATTATTTTGTCATGTTGATTCCGTTTGTTGGTCCAACCCAAGGTTTGAAACTAAATTTTTTGAGGGAAATCTGAGGAGAGGAGAAAAGGCCATCCAAGGGCCTTCATTTGAAGAACCTTTGAATGAAGGTCGCAAAGAACCTTCGCTTGAAGATCCCTTCATTCGAAGGTCCTTTTGGCCAATGACAATATATTAAAAATTCTTAACAAATGACCTTTGAATGAAAGTCCCCAATAAAAAATATTTAAAAATTCATGATCAAAGACCTTTGAGCGAAGGTTCTTAAGCCGACATTTACAAAAATTTACAAAATTTGTGAATTGTTTATAAATACTAGACATAATATCAATTTTACTAAAATTTTAAAAAATGAAATATTTGCATTTTTGGATTATATGCAGGTAGAATATTTGGTAAAAAATTGTAGAAATTGTGTTTGAAATTTTCAGATTTTTTGCGGGGCAAAATATTTGATAAAGGAATTTTGGACACATTTTGCAAAGGAGGAGATGGGAAATAAAAGAACAAGGCAAAATAAGGATATGCATTTATATTCAGCAGAAAATGGAACATAAATTAAGTTAAGAAAGGGCACAAAGATATTTTAGAAAGAAATAAGGCACATATATATTTTTAAATTTATATAAAAATATTTCAAAAATATTAGATTTTTATTTATCCATACTTTCTCAACTCTAGGGTTTGAATATAGTTGTTAATTTTAGATTTAATTTTAATACAAATTAGATTCTTAGATGTTCTACATTCATCTAAATTTTAAATTCTACATAGATTCCAAATAAATTATCTAGGTTAAATCCACTAGATTCACTAGTTCCTCTCTAGGGTTTGTATCTCTTTCCCCTACTTCCTCAACTCTAGGCTTTTAATATAGTTTCTAATTTTATATTTAATTTTAATACTTGAGTTAGATTCCTATATGTTCTACATTCATCTAAATTTTAAAAAAATCTATGTAGATTCCAAATAAATTCTCTAGGTTAAATTCACTAGATTCACTAGTTTCCCTCTAGGGTTTGTATCTCTTTCCCCTACTTTCTCAAATATAGGGTTTGATTATAGTTTCTAATTTTAGATTTAATTTTAATACAAATTAGATTCCTACATGTTCTACATTTATTTAAATTTCAAATTCTACATAGATTCCAAATAAATTCTCTAGGTTAAATTCACTAGATTCACTAGTTTTTCTCTAGGGTTTGTATCTACTTCCCCTACTTCCTCAACTCTAGGGTTTGAGTATAGTTTCTAATTTTAGATTTAATTTTAATTTAAAATTAAAGATCTACATTAAATTCACTAGTATCTCTCTCTAGAATAGATACCAATTTTCTAATTTCAATCAATGCAATTCTAATACAAATATAAGCTCATATACTTTAAGTCTAGTTGAAAACATGTTTAATTATAAGAATTCCATGGATAAGATACAACCTTCAATTAGATTACAAGAATAAAATGGTTGTGGTAACTTAAGAAAACCTCCAAAAGACAAATACACAAAACAAATAGTTTTGGTTAATAAAAATTTTGTTCTTACACCTGGGATGCTCTTGCATCACATGTATAACCAAACCTTGACACCCAGTTATTGATGATGATGTTACTCACGATCAGACACATATAGAAATTCTACTTCGAACACCTATCTCTCTTGAAATATATGATAATTCAGAATGAGTTTATAATCCAAAGGCTCCGTTAGTCAGGTCTTGACTTCGCTTGTAGTCACTCAGGCTCATTATAGGTTGTTTTACTTGGGGGACTTACACATCTTGCACTTGATATTCGTGATCCAGACAATTTCCTACAAATATCACTATTATCTTGTATGATCTTCACATATATTGTACAATTCTTGTCAACTTTATCAATTAATGATTGAACTGAGCAAATTCTTTGTGATTTGGACATAACTTTGATCAGTTCTTCTATTCAATTAACTAAATCTTTGATCAATTTGTGCTTATTTTGTGTAACTTTGATAAGTTCTTCTGAATTAGTTATGATTAGTTGATCTTTACACAATTCATCTAAATTCACTTAAAGATCTTTAAAGCATCAATTCAATTGATAGTATTGATTATTTCCTTTGGATTTATTATTATTTTCACGTATTTAAGACAATTTGTGAAAATTAAAGACAAAATACGAGGTTCAGAAAGAAAAAGTCCTAAGAATTTAAGTTTTCAGTGAACTCACACATATATCATGACAATTTATGAATTAAAGTTAAATCTAGTTATACTTCACCAGGTGTTCCACAGCTATGTATAACAAATGCAAATATTCAAAGGACAATTGATAACAATAAGAAATGGTTCAAATGCACTCCAAGGGATGCAGCAATTTGATATTCATCACTAGAAATCAATCGAAAGATCACTTATGATTTACAATGAGGTAGTAAACCAGTCTTCAATCCATTCATATGCACAAAATATACAAATTATCTCACTGAATGTGAGATAGAATCATGAGGTAAGCCAAAAAGTTACAAACTGTGCTAACTCAATGCTCAACAAATTTGATCAATTCAAATCCCCTATCTACAATGATTCAGATGCCTTTTATAAGACAAGGATCCAGAATTAGTTACAATAACCAACGATCGGGATCTCACTCTCAACATCAATGGTCAGGGAACAAGGCACATGATTGCTAGTTGACACTCAACTGTGGATGACAGTCGGCTCAACAAGATATTATGTCTTCATTGTATCAGAATTTGGGAATATTCTAGAATATCCACCCCTTTTACCACCTAATCCTTATCCATCCTTCACTTTCTCGCAGCTCCCCTAAATCATCATCTAAATATCCACTTTACTATACTTCACCAAAATATATCCCAACTGAACTTCTAGTCATGCCAGAAATACTTAACATTACGATGAGCCTCATCACTTTGTATCAGATCCCTTATCTTCTTCGATCAACATTTGACCAAAATCTAGAGCGTTATATGCATTAGAGGAGGCGATGGATTTATTGATACCATCCCTATCAAAGACTTGAGCCTTTACCTTGGCATACTCCTGCATTTGGAGTTGACCTGTCAAGTTTATCCATTTATTGGTTTTGGCATCCATCTTCTCCTTATATCCTTTGATCTTCATATAGAGGTCCATGACCTCATCTATAGCCTTCTTTGAGAAGTGATTTACTGGATCCTCTAAAATTAGGCCATACTTGGCCTTGAAATTTATAATTGGGGCTTGCTCCTCATATATTTCCTTTTCATCCATCATCTGGCCAGTTATCTCCTCCAGAATCTCCATTGCCTTAGCTAGGAGGTCATGGATCTTTTTGCTGATGTCTATGGCCTTAAGTTGACAGGTTTTCAAAATCTCTTCCTCAAACTTCAAATCCTTCAACCAAGTTGACATGAGTGGCATGTTCTGGATGGTCATGATGTTATGGTGTATCAACATCTTGTTAGGTAGCACTTGGATAGCTTTTAGCTTCATGATGTCCTAATCAGTTTGGTCTAGACCTGTGGCACATGTTGCCTTCAAGACATTAACCTTATTATTGATGAAGGTCAAGGTGTCCCAGTTTGATAGAGTTGTCCGGATGACCTCTTCCCCTTCCTCTAAGAATTTTAGGTACCATTTCTCCATGACTTGAGCTTGATGCTTCTTTTCATGTAGCTTTGTTACCTGTTCTTGGGTCACCAATGTCAAGTTGGTTAGGACCTTGATTATTGATATTCTCAGAGTGAATAGGGGTGTGTGCAAGAAGTTGAGTCCATGTTTTGGCCAAAAAGTGGAAGTGCTTTCCCTGTTTTTTAGAATTTGTCACATTTGACCTTAAAATTTGAAGCACTTAGAGATGGAATCTTGAAAAATGTCACTAATCATAAAATGTAGTACTCGAAATCTAGTTTCCAAATATGTAATTTATTTGAATACCCAGATGATACAAATTGATTTTCAATAGGCATTTCTAAAAACCATTGTTTAAAAGTCACTTTTTTTACTATACCATGCACATGTACGTCATCCATATTTTGACCTAAATAATGATATTTTTCTAAATCCTTTTTGGAAAAGATTTGTAACTCACTGAAGCATGTTTTGCATATTTTTTTGTAATTTTTTATTGAATTTTTTTTTGTTAATTTTTTGGCCATAGTTAGTGTTTTAAAAAATCATCGTGTACGTCACACATAAGATGACCTAAACTTATCAATTTTTAAATTTTTGTTTTCAAATTGAAAAGAATTGTCTAAAGTACATTTTTCGTACAATTTGTTTTTCAAAAAATTATTTTAATAAAAAGTTATTAAAATACTTAAAAACCCTAATAACTCAAGTTTATAGACCTGTTTCATCAGAAATTAATTGAAAAATATAAAAAATAATCCAATTGTAAAAAAATTACATATTTGGAATCTACACTATCTCATCTATATAATGGGTTTTAATTTCCTCAAAAAATTCTGCAAAAAAGGCCTTCAGACATATGCCCAAAGTCACTACTTTGTTGTGACATTGATGAAAGGAAGCTAGGTGTGCGGAAATCGCTTCCTACAGTAATCTAATGAGGGGAGAGCTATACAAATTCAATTTAATCTTTACAATTACAGCAACACGAAACATGTAATAGAGATATTGCAGCAATACACATAGAACCAGAAAGAAGACAGAAGAAGAGAGACAAGATATATCGTGGTGAAAACCCTTATCAAGTGAAAAACCCCACACTCAGAAACCTGCACAATGTATTATCAAAACTGAATATGGTTTACAATACACTTGCAATGCAAGCTTCAATAGTCTTCAACACTCGTGTCTATAGTCAATGCGGCATCATAACTGTACATGTCAATCACATACTACATCTCCTCCTCCAAGCACCTGTTTATATAGAATATACAAGGCAAAATTGGCTCTATCTTAGAATGGGTGTCCAACTTGGCCTCATGGCCCAAAACCCACGCCTATGGACACTTGGTCAACATTGTAAGATGTATCTAACACTAGTCCACATCTCCCATCCCAAAGAGGTCGTCTATTTCCAAAATGGGCTATGACAGATGCTCTTACGACTCTTACGACCGTCATAGAATCTGTCATAGCAATTACAATTTACAGCTGTAAGAGAATCTATCATACACAGGCTATAAATAGCATATTCTCTTACAACACGTAATAGTCCACCTTGGGGTGCCCAAAGATGCTCTTCAACACATGTCTTCACCTGTCTTACAAGCTTCTATTTCTGACTCTTACATGTCATAACTTCGTCATAGGAATCTGTCATAACCATTTCGGTCAACATTCCCTTACACAACATCCAAGATGTCAACACATGGCAAAATACTCCTACCATAAAGTGGGACGCCTATCTCCTCATGTGAGGACAAAATTACAAGTTGTCATCTTCCACATAGGATGACACATCACCATGCCATATCCCACAAAATGACAATATGGAATTTACAATTAATTTACAACATAGGCAATGAATAAATAAATATAATCATAAATAATGCAAGGAATTACCAAGGTTGATACACTTTAATTCCCAACATTCTCCCACTTGTCAAACACCTTGTAAGAGCCAATAGAATAACAGGATTTAATTGTTATAGGCCGAGGGGCCTGTAGACTCTGAACACCATCTGAGCTTCTTTGTGCTAATTGGTTTCGTTAATGCGTCTGCAACATTCTTCAAAGTATCTACCTTCTCCAAATTTACCTTCCCATCCTCTACCATGTCTCGCACGAAGTGAAACTGAACATCAATATGCTTTGTTCTTGCATGGAAAGTTAGATTCTTTGCAAGGCAAATCACACTCTGATTGTCACAACTGATCGTAATCTGACCTGCATCAACACTAATATCTGGACATAATTTCTTAAGCCAAATGGCTTCCTTACAAGCATGAGTTGCTGCCATATACTCAGTTTCTATCATGGATAAAGCAACCACAAGTTGTCTCTTACTCATCCAACTAATAGCACCACCAAATAGTGTAAACACATAAGCACTGGTGGATCTCCTGCTGTCAATGTCACTTGCCCAATCTGAATCCACAAATCTATGAATATCAACAGAATGCGGAAGTCCTGTAACATTACCATGATAGAATATGGAATACTTGGAAGTACTCCTCAAATATATGAACACTCGATTAACTACATCCCAATGTACCCGTCTAGGATTAGCCATAAATCGACTAAGGACTCCCACTGCTTGGGCAATGTCTAGTCTTGTGTAGACCATAGCATACATCAAACTACCAATAGCACTAGCATAAGGTACTCTGCTCAGATCCTTTACCTCACTAGGAGATTTTGGACAATCCTCAATAGACAACTTTGTCCCCAAAGAAACAGGAACACACAATGGTCTACAATCTGTCATGCTGAACCTATCCAACACGGTCTTCACATATTTACTCTAGCTTAACCAAAGTTTTCTATTAGTTCTGTCTCTTCTGATTTCCATTCCTAGAATGTACCTGGCTACCCCTAAATCTTTCATTTCAAACTATGCTGACAACTGAGATTTAAAATCAGAAATCATATTCTTACCTTTCCCAATGAGCAACATATCATCAACATATAGTGCAACAATGAGAATGCGATCACCATCAAACTTATAATACACACAGTGATCTGATTTTGATCTCACAAATCTAATTGACAACACAAAGGCATCAAACTTCAAGTACTACCTCCTAGGAGACTGCTTCAAACCATACAAAGACTTCTTTAACTTGCAAACCAAATTTTCTTTACCTTTCACCATGTAATGCTCTGGCTGTGATATGTAGATTTCTTCCTCCAAATCACCATGAAGGAAAGTTGTCTTCACATCCATCTGTTCTACCTCTAAGTCATAAGCTGCTGCAAGAGATAACATGAATCGAATGGATGTCAGCTTTGCAATGGGAGACAAGATCTCACCATAATCTATACCCTCCACTTGTGAATACCCATTCGCAACCAATCTGGCTTTATACTTCTCAACACTGCCATCTGCACCAAATTTCTTCTTGAACACCCATTTGCATCCAATGGGTTTCTGTCCAGTAGGCAAAGGCACCAAGTCCCAAGTTTGATTCTTTTCCAAAGAAGCCATTTCATCCTCCATGGCCTCCTTCCAAGAACTTGCATCTTTCATATCCATAGCCTCTGATACAGTTCTAGGTTCATCACTATTAGTAAGCAAAGCAAAAGCACAACTAGAATCAAGCAATGAAAACCAAACCTCTTAGGTTGCTTCCTAATTCATGTAGACCTCCTCAAGGGCTGAGGTTGAGGTTCAGCTTCTTCTTCTGAGATTTCAGAGCTGCTAGAGCTCTCCTCATCATCAGGTCCAACATTATCTTTCTGTTTAGTCTTCTCAGGGGTAGCAAGAAACTGAACAACGTCCTCTTTCTTTTCTTTTTCTTCTAGCTGTAAAACAGTGGGAGAAGGTGTTAGCTCTCTGAAGATGACACTTCTACTATACAACACTTTTTCAGCCACAGGGTCCCAAAGCTTGTATCCTTTCACACCGACACCATAGCCAATGAAGATACACTTAACATCCCTGTTCTCCAATTTTGACTGCTTCTCCCTAGGCACATGTGCATATGCCTCACAACCAAAAACATGAAGATGCCTTATTGAAAGATTTCTACCAGACCACACCTCCATGGGTGTCTTACCAACAAGAGTTGATGTAGGAGATCTATTAACAAGATAGCAAGCAGTGGCAACAGCTTCAGCCCAAAACTTTTGTTCTAGGCCAGCTTCACTAAGCATACTCCTAGCCTTCTCCATCAGTGTCATGTTCATCCTCTCTGCAACTCCATTTTGCTGCGGGGTGTATGGAGTTGTCTTATGTCTTTCAATCCCAAGTTCCTTGCAATATTTATTAAATTTTGTAGAACAGAACTCACCACCGTTGTCAGTTCTCAAACACTTAATCTTTTTACTAGTCTGATTTTCAGCAAAGGCCTTAAACTCCTTAAACTTACTATAGACTTCATATTTGCTTCTGAGAAAATAAATTTATGTCCTTCTACTGTAGTCATCTATGAAAGATACAAAATATACAGATTTTGATAACGAAGGAACATTAACAGGACCAAATACATCAGAATGAACAAGGTCCAAGACACCAGAAGACTTATGAGAACTTGAATAAAATTGAACACGATTTATTTTTCCATATATGCAATGTTCGCAAAAGTCAAACTCAAGATTACAATCATCTAACCCCTCAATGAGGTTTTTATTTTTCAGGGTTCTAAGACCCTTCTCACCAATGTGGCCAAATCTCTTATGCCATAACATTCTTTTCAGCAGGAAGCTTAACTTCCAAGGCATGAATACAACCATCAGGACTAGATACAACAGATTTCTTCACTGCTCGTTTAGATGGTGGGGATGAAGTTACTGCTGCCCTCTTCCTTGAGTCAAAAGAACTATTGCATTGTGAAATGCATGCCTCCAGCTGAAACAGAGTACATCTCCTAGTACCCTTAGCATGCACCATAGCTCCTCTAGTCATCTTGCATCCTTCTTTCAAAAAGACAACTTGCACACCTGCATCATTCAACATACTTACAGAAAGCAAGTTCTGTGCTAAGCCTAGGATGTGCATAACCCTAGAGATCACCTTCACTCGTCCATCAGGGAATCGAATAGAGACTCTTCCATGACCAACAATCTTCAGATGAGAGTTGTCACCCAGGTACACCTTTCCACCATCAAACTCCTCATACTTAGTGAACCAGTCTCGATGCGAGGTCATGTGGAATGATGTACCAAAATCAATTAGCCACACATCATCAGATTCATGGGTTACCAAGGCTGCGATGAAAGCATCACCATCATCTTGTGAGTTGTCAGAATCTGAATCTGAGTTCTTCTTCTTCTTTTTCTTTTCCTCTTTGTATTCCTTTCAGAAATGCCCAGTTTTGCCATAGTTCCAATAGAGAGCCTTGGACTTTCTAGGAGATTTAGATCTCCCACGGGATTTGGATCTACCCTTCTCAGCTTTCTTGTCCTTCTTTTTCCCTTTCTCCTTGGGTCTTCCACGAACTGCAAGAGCCTCTTTGGCTACCTCAGAAGACTTTCTCCGCATCTCTTTAGACAACAACAAAGAAACCACTTCATTTTGAATGTGGATGTGGTGCTTCCAATAGCCAGGACAAGATGATCCCACAAGTCCGGCAAGGAACAAAGCAAGGTCATACAACGATCCTCCTCCTCCATCTTCACACCAACGGATGTCAATTGTGCAACTAGCATGTTGAAAGCATTCATATGTTCTGCAACAGATCCTCCGTCCTCCATTCGAAGAGAATACAACTTCTTTCTCAGAAAAATTTTGTTAACCAGGGATTTGGTTTGATACACATCTCCCAACTTCTTCCAAAGCAAGTTTGCAGTAGCCTCCTCATGGATATTTAATAAGATAGAATTAGCAAGACTAAGTCTTATGAGACCCTTAGCCTTTTGATCCTTGAGATCCCAATCAGCTTGTGACATTGCAGCTTGTTTTGTTCCACTAATAGTTTCCCAGATGTCTCGATCAACAAGCATGTCTTCCATCTTGAACTTCCATAACTCAAAATTAGTGCCATTGAATTTCTCTACCTCTATCCTTTTGGATGTGCTTGCCATCTCCTTGATGCAATAAGATTCAGAATACTCTACACAGACTCCCACTCAACTTAAGATTAGCTCAAAAAACTCCTACCCAACAACTAGGACCAACGGTGATCAAGCTCTGATACCAACTGAAAGGAAGCTAGGTGTGTGGAAATCGCTTCCTACACTAATCTAATGAGGGGAGATCTATACAAATTCAATTTAATCTTTACAATTATAGCAACATGAAACATGTAACAGAGATATTGTAGCAAGACACATAGAACCAGAAAGAAGACAGAAGAAGAGAGACAAGATATATCGTGGGGAAAACCCTTATCGGGTGAAAAACCCCACACTCAGAAACCTGCACAATGTATTATCAAAACTGAATATGGTTTACAATACACTTACAATGCAAGCTTCAATAGTCTTCGACACTCGTGTCTGTAGTCAATTCGGAAGCATAACAGTACTTGTCAATGACATACTACATCTCCTCCTCCAAGCACCTATTTATATAGAATATACAAGGCAAAATTGGCTCTATCTTGGAATGGGCGTCCAACTTGGCCTCATGGCCTAAAACCCATGCCTATGGACACTTGGTCAACATTGTAAGATGTATCTGACACTTGTCCACAGCTCCCATCCCAAAGAGGTCTCCTATTTCCAAAATGGGCTATGACAGATGCTCTTACGACCGTCATAGAATCTGTCATAGCAGTTACAACTTACAACTGTAAGAGAATCTATCATACACAGGCTATAAATAACATATTCTCTTACAACATGTCATAGTCCACCTTAGGGCGCCCAAAGATGCTCTTTGACACATGTCTTCATATGTCTTACAAGCTTCTATTTCTAACTCTTACATGTCATAACTTCGTCATAGGAATCTGTCATAACCATTTCAGTCAACATTCCCTTACACAACATCCAAGATGCCGACACATAGAAAATACTCCTACCACAAAGTGGGATGCCTATCTCCTCATGTGAGGACAAAATTACAAGTTGTCATCTTCCATGTAGGATGACACATCACCATGCCACATCCCACAAAATGACAATATGGAATTTACAATTAATATACAACATAGGCAATGAATAAGTAAATACAATCATAAATAATTCAAGGAATTACCAAGGTTGAGACACCTTAATTCCCAACAATTGATAGGACCTTCAACTCGCAGGTCAAACCAGGTCCAAAGCCTAGGTTTAGGTCCCCAAACCTTTTCTCAAACCAGTTAACAAAGCAAAAATTGAGCCTAGAATTCAAATTATTCAAAACGGGTTCCTGCTTAGTAAATGAGATCTCGTTTTACTAAACGGGATCCCGTTTCTTATTATACCGACACAATAAGAAATAGGATCCCATTTAGTAAAAGGGATCCCATTTGAAACAGGATCCCATTTAGTAAACGGGATCCCATTTACTAAGCGGGATCCCGTTTCTTATTGTACTGACATAGTAAGAAACAGGATCTCATTTAGCAAATCGGATCCCGTTTGAAACATGATCCCATTTAGTAAACAAGATCCTATTTTATAGAACGGGATCCCATTTAATAAATAAGATCCCATTTTTCTTTTGACCATTTTTTTAATAGGGACTGTCACTGTCAGCCCTGCAACTTGTTCTGTATGGCCGACAATGACATATGCAGTGTTTTCCATCAACTTTTCTCTTCTACAAGTTTTCCAACTTGGGATTTGATTTGAATTTTGAAAGGAGGCATCATTGAGATATTGTTTGAGTGGAATTTTGTTGAATTGCTACTTGTTTGAAGGAGGAACAAAGAAGGAAGGCTTTCAATTTTTTGGCATTCATTTGTACATACTTCAGAATTTTTTAATCATGGGACCACAAGATCGTAATAAGAGGAAAGATAGGAAAGTATTGACCCCTGAAGAAATTGAAGCAAAGAGAGAGGAGGCAAAAAGACAAAGAGATAGAAGAACAAAGATTCGATCAATGAATAATGCTGAAGCATCCAATTCCACAACTATTGAAGATAAAAACATTGAGGAGACCATGAATGTAGACGATGCAAATTTGCAAGAGGTGAATGTGGAAACTAATATGATTATACAAACTACTCCTGGTATGTCTTCAAATCCCCCTTTCAATGCTATGGAGAATGTTTCAATAGGCACAAATCCAAGTACATCTACAAATCCACCTTTAAATGAAATGGAAACGATGTTTATAGGACATTTAAAAGAAGCTGGATATAATAATGTTGAGATCTTTAATATTTGTAGAGATCAAGATTTGAGTCAAATTGTTGTTGAAAATGAAAATGAAAATCTTTTTGTTGTTGAAAATGAAGATAAAAATGGTTTTGTTGGTGAAAATGAAAATCGTTTTGTTGTTGAAAATGATTTTTTTTTTTAAAATTGAAAAGGATGTTTTGGATAATCTTCCTGGTAAGAGTTCTTGGAGACAAATAGGAACACATGCCAATAAATTATACAAAGATTTTTTTTATCGTAAAAAACTATCATTTCAATGTCAACTAATGATGCAATTAATGAGAATGTGGAAAATGAGAAAAGTAATGAAAACGTTAGGCATTTTTGTTAAACCAAGAAGAAAAGATCAATCACTAAAACATGCTATGTCTATTGTCGCTAGCGACATTGAGTCTATTGGAATGAATAGTCGATCTAAAGATAAGAATGCAACAAGACGAGCTATAACAACTGCTATAGTTAATAAAGCAACTTTGAATAGAAGAATGCTAAGCAATATTAGTGAAATTCTAAAAATACATCCTAAAACATTGGTAAGAGTGGCAAAGAGAAGAGAAAGTATAGAAAATGATCCAATCAACTAATTTTGGAGTTTTAGTGGTCGACTCCCGAGATCTGACATGAAACTGAATGTTGAAATCAAATTTTTGATTGAAAAATATTGGCATGATAATACTAGGGTATCATCTAATGCTAGAGATGTTTTAAAATTAAGGGTGGGGTCCAAATTTCATGATCCTTATCCAAAACACCTATTAGATACAATGCAAGCTGAATTTTATAAAAAAATTTGTGGTGATTTAGTGTTACCTGGTAATATTAGAATAAGTCAAAGATCTTTTGAAAAATATGAACCTTGGTATGTAAAGATTAATAAGCAACGAATATCTTGTTGTTGTAAAATGCATGTTCAATTTCATTATTATTATGACATGTTTCGATATATACGTTGTACTTTACATACTAACATGATTATGCAGGAATGTTGTATTAATATGCCACCTGAAACAATAAAGGAGTTTATATCAAGTTAGTTTTGTGAAAGATCTAATGGGAAATTATTTTATTTAAGTTCATGTATTTTTGGACAATGCACTAGTTGTGACAATCTTTCTTTCTTAAGTGTTTGTATGCATGAAAGTGTTGAAAATGATTTTGGACAACAATTAGTGGATGTTGAAAGATTTAAGAATGTTGACTATTCTTTAAAAGATGGAAAAATTAGAAAGCATTGTAATTTAATTACAAAAAAAGTTAGTGTATATGCATTCATATCAGAATTTAAGAGTGAGATTGTACCAAAATATGTCAAGCACTCTCAACAAGCTCAATGGCTTGATGGACAATTTCGCGCATGTAGAAACACATTTTCAGTTGGTACTATACTATCAGTGGTTGATTTTGCGAAAAACTATACTATATAATGTGAAATTATCATGTTTAAAGCACAACAAATAGGGTGCAATAAAAAAGGCTAAGATGCAATTTAAGTAATGGCGAAACAAAAGGCAACAATGAAATCTAAGTTCTATAGGTATATAGGCTTAGTGATGCTCATGTATCATTGAAAAAAATTTGGAGAATCAACTTCCTCCAAAGGCTCATGCTCATCTTCTAACAAATCATCATTATCCCAACAAAAACCATCAAATTTATCTTCATTTGCCTTTGCTTCTTGTTCTTCTTTGCTTTCCTTTTCTAGTACACATATCTCTTCTTTATATTCCTTCATTCTAGGTCTAAATATATTATCATGTGTAAAATTAGGCATGTCATTTCATACCCATATTTCTTGTTTCTTTGTTGGTAGATGTGGTGGAATGATTGCCATTGGATTTCTTTTGTATGTTTCTTTGTATCCTTTCTTGGTACATATGAGTGATTTTTTGTTCATAAGGATCTTTAGAAGGTATTCATTTATCAAGGTCTTTATGTAGCTTAATCTCTAGTTGTACAACTTGAGGCTCTTTTGCTTTTGGATAATCTCAATCCAACTACTTTTGAATTCTTTCTAGTTCATCCAAATGTGTCTTATATAAGTCATGCACGAGATCATGTCTCTCATATGGTACATCTTTTGGTGTTTTTTTAAAAATGAATCCAATGTGAAGTTACTAGCATCATATATGCTTGTAATGAGCTCTTTAAATCTTATTAACTTGTCCAGGTTCATGTATAAATTTAACACATCGATACAAAATTGAAGGAGCAACCTTAAATTCTTCTATCAATGTTCTACGAAGTAGTGTGTACCAAATCTATCCAAAGATGGTATCACATAACATAAACCATGTAATTCTTTAGGACCTATTCTCAATCATAGAATAATACATCTGAATGTATTAATTAACATTCAACTAGTCATCTTCAATGAAATATGGGTTGAACGTGCACATTTTTGATGTCTAATATGTTTATTTAAGAGTTATTCTTCTATACATATGTTCTATTAGTATGAAATATCAATAAGAAACTAAGTAGGTGATTTTCCATAAAGATTACTAGCTAAATATAATGGGCCATAATAATTATCTTGTGAGATCTTGTGATTAGAAAATGTAATCAATGGAGAACCAAGAGAAGAAAAATATGTAGCATTAGTTTCAATAGTTCCCACAAAAGCATGTTAATGTGATGTATCCTCATTTTCAACATTATTTTATGTGTATTGTGTACCTCAACATTGTTTAAATGATTTAGAAAAGGATTTGTGTATATTTTCAATTGATTATTGGTACACATAACTAATAGATTTATGTTTCTATTGATAACTTCAACTTTGATCATACTGTTAATGTTGCATCCCCAACTTACAATTAGACTTAATCATTAACTTTGCATTGTAATCGGGAGGATTAGTCATAGTTAACTAATTTGATATTGTGGAAATATCTGAATTGATCTTTGTTAATGATGTTAATGATTGATGTTAATTAGTTTTGAACATTAATTACTTTATATTATGAGATATGATTATGATGCACTGATCATGATTTTGTGGTCCTGAGTGTGAACATGAAAATTTAACAACCTTTGAAGAAGGAAGGAGGGTATCATCCTGGAGGAATGGTTAGATGTCAAGAAAACAAGGTTGATTAGTCATTTGAGTATCAGTTTCCATGTCCTTCTAAATCCCTTGTAAGTTGTCATGAGTCATGTCTTCCTTCTTTATAATTCTATCCTTGTGATTCATTTTGTCGATGGTGCTTTAACGACTGGACGATGTTCTTGGAACAATGTCTCAAGTCGTATGATAGTCAAGTTAAGAGTCAATGAGATCTCTCATTACTCTATTCTTAAATAGGGATATTATTTCTTTATTTTCTAGTCAATCGACTAAAGTTTACCGTCGTTGATGGGTGAGTATTACTCGACCCCGATTGCCCTAAGATTTTAGTGTGATATCTTTTGCTTTCATCTTTATGATGATTTTGCATATGTTAATAGTTCTTCGACCCATGTTATTAGTCGAGGGTGTTTATATTTATATATATATATATGAACCCCTTTAGAGGTCAATGTTAATAACTCTTGACTATGGGAATAACTATCTTATCTTATCTTATTCTTACTTCATCAATGTCCTTAAACCCATGAGGAGTGGGAAAGGAGAGATGATAGGCTGAGTGGGTTGTGTGGATCAAAAGATCCTCCTAAGTGGTCATCCTAGATCACATGCATAGAGTATGCTTTGGTTAGTTACCGAACGCCATCTTGGTGTCTTATGGAAGGGCTCAGTTGGAGTCTGGGTAGTTCTGGTTGTTATTTTCTGGTGTTAGACCTTGAGAGAGAAGTGGGTGTGCAGGTGGCAAACACTGGGGAGCTACATTCTCTTGTTGCAGAGAATTACAGTAGGAGAGAATGACTAGAGTAGCAAGAAGAGTTTGAGCTCTGTGATTTGCATCTTTAACTTTGTGAAATATATTTAGGTATCTTTAATTTAGAGCCCTCGGCTCATATGATATATTGACTGCAATATAGTATAACTTCCTTTCGTCTGAAAGTAACGTCGGCATTGCCGACCATAAAGATTAAGAAATACTTTGCTTTTAATGTACAGATTTCAGACTGTATATTTATTTATGCATATCAATGAATGTTAGGAGTAGTCGAAGGCTCTTGGAGCCCCAAATGAAATATAATTCATGATACTTTGAAACTATTGCTCTTTTGTGGCACTCTGCCATCTTGAGGCCATAAACCTTACGTGGGATTACATGCATGAGCACCTGCAAGTTTTAGCTCTTCCTATATGCCATACATTATGTGCCATACATCTTTAATGATGTCTTATATCTTTATGATTACCAGTTGTTAACTCTTGGAAATCTGTATATGCAATGAGCCCAAAAGGGCAACATTCTGTAATGAATGAATAACGGTGGTATTGACCTGTTGAACAATCCTCACCATTATTTCTAATGGCCACAACCATGATTACTTTAAACATAGTAAACCCAAGATAAAATGGGTCGTGCTACTGCACTCGAAACCTTATTCTGCCAATTCGATAGAAAAGTTGTCAAGAATCGAATGGCTATCAATAAATATACATGTTATGTGAACATGATAACTCTTTGAGGAGAGTAATAGAATACTATTCTTACACTATTATAGTAATGCTATCATGATAGCCGAGACTTCAATCTTGCCTTCATTATGAAGTAAAGTCTTGATATACCTTTCAATATTAGAATCTACCTTAGTTTTATTATAAGCTAGTGGTCTTATATGAAATGAATGCCGACTATATAAATGGCAGTTATGTTTTTATATTGACTTTATGAAAGATTCTAGAGAAGAGCTTAGAGGGGTTCAACTCTATGAGTCTTTATGAACTTTTAAAAGATACTATGATTTGGGCCTTTTCTTTTATTATTGACTACTTTCTTTTAACCATGACAATAGGAAAACAAGGTAAACATTGACCGATTAGGGTGAGAGTTGAAAGCAAGATTGTATTCATTATTCTAGAAAATAGGATAATGTGACATGGAGTCACTAGTAACCAAGTGTTTATGAAACCAAGAACCTAAGTATGGTTTTTGAAATAACAATCCAGTGTCTAAGGATTGGACTTAAATGCATTGAATCCTACTTATACTAGACCAAGAATGGTCGATTTTGATATGAATTGCATAGTGGAACAAGGTGGCAAGGAGTCACAAGTTCCACGTTATGAAAATAACCTTTTTAGTCATAACCAAACCATGAAAGGAGTCAAGTGTCCTAACATGGGCCAAGAATTGAATTGATCCTGTTTATTCTAGACTTATTGAGAAAGGTCAATTTGAACTTACTGTAGGACATGACAGCTTATAAGTCGAGTCAGGTTGGTAGACATATGACAACGTACAATGCGTAACATTAATGTATGTAAATCTTTGGCAAAGTAATGCATCCATCTCTGCATGCATTGTCATTCCACAATGCTCCAGATGGCCTAGTGTCTCCAGTAGTGTCATACATAGTTAGAGTGGATCTATAGTTGTGTGACCGTGAGACATTAGGAAGGACACAACAACAGATACTGAGACGGCTAACCTAAGGGTTCCTAATATCTAACCTCAAGTTCGTGGTTGGTAGAAAAGCACTAGGATGATGCTCTCCTTCCCAAGCATGAGACAAGCTGAGGCTCATGGAGACAGATGCCATTGGTTCCAAATATAGTGTTTGCATTTATGACTAGATGGTCTATTGTAATATATGAATTGATTTATGATGCTTGACAAGATGTCAAATGCCATAAGGTCCTAACACTTTAGTGGAAATTATCAGTTTATCGACTGGGATAGTGTCTAAGGCTGTCTGCAATAGGGAGTTTGGATATTTCATTGAGAAACAGTTTTCTAGATCTGTTAAAAAGTTGAAACAGTACATGAAATGAAACAACAATTTTATCCTTCTATAGAAAGCATTCAAATTCTATACTAAGAAGCATGAAAACTCTAGACTAGAAAGCATATAAATTCTACACTTAGAAAGCAGATAAACTCTACACTAAAAAGTAGATAAATTCTATGCTAACAATTCACAACTACAATTTGCTAAGTTGCAAGCACTACAAATTCTAACCATCAGAAAACAATAATTCTAACTAAGGTAGATGCACCAGAAAACTTCTAATGAACACAGAAAGTTCAAAACAACAGTACACAACAGTTTAACTTTTACACAACACACCCTGCAGGTTGACGACAGAAGGTAAACATAAACTATCTTGAACTGAATAAAAACATCCATAGAAATGAAAATACTTATCTATCCTACAGTCTTGTGAGTGGCCATCTCGTGGGAGAAGATTGTCTTAACTGAGGTCACATTCAATCGCTTCAACAACACATGAGAACTCCATTCAAATCTTCATATTTTTTTCAAGAAACTAAAACTTAGAATATCATTTCCATTCATAAAAATTGCAAGTACACAACTCTGATGATTTTTGAAAAACTAAAGGATTGATTTTCATTCATCCATAATGTCTATTTATATCCATATTTTGAGCAACAACAAAAATTGAACTACTTCAAAAACTCCTAAACTTCCGATAGCGGGAAAATGCCAGTTGAAGAAGTCTTATAACTGAAAAACAAGATCTTAACTATTGTTGTCTTTTAAACATAAAAAGGACTCCGAGTGGAGTCATAAAGTATTTTGGGTAACCACAAAAATAGCAGAATAAAACAAAGTCTTCATTAAATGCAAGCCTAAAATTTCTGGCACCCTAACTTCCGACGCACTCGTCCACAACTGCATAATGTCCACTTCTTAGGCAATGCATTAACCTGCATAGTTACCCAACTTTTCATGCCATTAAATCAACATTTAAAAGCTAGTTTCAATCAATTTAGGAAATTAGGATTTGTACAATATTTTATTAAAAATAGATAAATATTGCTTATAAAAATAAATAAATTGGCAAGGCTAGGGAATTGGATAGTGCAAAAAGTCTATTTGATCCATTAAAGAAATGAGGTTATTTATACCTCATCATTCCTCCCCTTCCTAACCTTGAGCAAGTCCTCCTGCTCTATGATATACCCTTTGTCTCTCTGCCTCCCTTTTCCTATTCAACTCATCAAACTTTGAGCTCAAGTCATATACCTCATCTACTTCTTCATCAATATGGTCAGGGACCTTCAGAAAACCTTTGTGAAGTTCGACTCTCAACTGCCAGGTATGTAAGTCTCTTGTTTCTGGCTCTGTAACTAAGACTGTAGGAGGTGGATGTAAAAGGAGAGGTGGTATGTATCTCATTCGTATCCATTTAGTCTTTAGTTGCTGAAGATTTTTTATCAATGCCTCTGCTCTTTTATATGACCATCTGAGGTTAGTGGGGGAAATCATTTCTCTTCTTTTTAAATACATAGGTAAGGGGGTATACCTTTCCTCACAAGCATTCCAAGCTCTGTCAATTAACTATGGTCCATTGATCTTAAAATCTTCATAACATATCCTAATGATTTCATTGTATTTTTGTTTCATATGTTCATAACTCTTGACTCTCCTGAACTAAGCTTTGAAAGCAAAAGGTTTTCGATTGGGATACCTCATGTGTAGTCCTACAGTTCTCTCTACATGAAGATATTCTCTAGTTCTGTCCTGCCACTAAATTTGATTTTGCATATTTGACAAAAATGCCCTTAACTAAACTTTCCCCACAAACAGATTGATGAAGAAATCATTATGCTTCTCAAGAAATAAATTATGAATGAAGAACTCACATAAATTCTTTTGCGCAGGAGATGCTTCTTTAAATACCTCAAGGAATTGCTGGTCATAAGGATCATGTGGAAAATTGCAAGAGATTCTTAGGAGCTTCAATCGTAACAACTGTTCATTAAGGAACATTGAATATAGTCTGGACGGCTTCCTACAAGCCAGCAATAGCTCTCCAATTTGACATGCATCCATCTTGGTCTGATATAATCTATCATAAGATTCCTTCAACAATACTATTTCTTTCTTTAATCTAGCATTTTCGGCTCCATCTTGCCTTAAGAAATAGCATCGTTCCATCCATTTGGTTAGCAAGGGAGGAATGTGAACCTGAAACCATTCCATTTTAGTAGGTTCGGTTTGAACCTCTTTTGATTCCACAGTTGGTTTAACATTAATTTCTTGTAAGTCTTGCTCCAGTTCCACAGTTCTGCTTATGGCCTTATTCAATTCAAGTTTTCGTTTCTCTTGCTCTTCTGCAAATGTCTTAAGGCATTGTTCTAATTTGAAGGTGAGATTCTTGATCTGTCTATCTTTTTCAGCTAGACTATCTAGACAGTGCTTATCCCTTTGCTGCAATTGGGATTGCAACTCTCTAATGGTCTGGTCCTTTTGTTCAAGAAGTTGTTTTTGTTCTTCTATCTTCTATTGTTGTCTGTTCAACTATTCTTCACTCAACTGTATTTGATTCCTCAACTACATAATTTTTGTGTTTAATCTCTCTGTTTCTAGTGCCATAGTTTCACCTCTGTTATCCTCTGCACCTGTAGAGAAGGGAGTAATAAAAGCTTCTGCTTCATTGCCAGATATATGTTCTTCATTAATTGCCTCATATGGGCCTTGTTCTATATTATCCACATTATTTAAGGGAGACAATTATCTCTCCTTAAGTACTACATCAACTTCCTAAATATTTTCTGGCTGTTGGAATGAAGAAGTTGTTTTAACAGTCTCAAATTCTTGACCCTCTTCTTCTTCAACTAAGACATAATTAGGCATCTGATCACTAGTTTTCTCTTGTCATGTTTCTCCTTTTTCCTTAAGGTCCTCCTTAGATGGGCTAACTAAGGGTTTAGATGCAGGGGGTTCATCACTTTCCACGGTCTGAGTTATATCTGCACAACTTTGGGATACATTTTCATCGAGTCGAGTCACTTTTTTCACTGGGCTACCTTTCCTTTCTCTTTTTTCTTGGGAACAGGGGTAATTCACAGGTAGCAGTACAACTAGGCTCATCAACTAACTATTTATTTCTTCTCAAAGGGGTAGATCTTTGCAGTTTTGTTTTGAGCCTCTTTTCCTTTTTACAGTGCTGAGTACCTTCCTTTGAGTCTACTAAATCTATATTTTCTCGCTTTTCTGGGGTTTTAGGTACATTTTGTGATTTGGGCCTTTCTTCATGGTCTAGAGGGTTTGGAGGATTTTCTGACGCTTCACCGCCAGGAGCTTGTCTGTCATCATGGGGTGCAAGGGAAAGCTCTCTTATATTTTGGTATGCCCTACCAGATGATTCACCTACCTCAAATTGTCTTGGAGGTTCAGGGGTTTCAAATTTTTGCAGAATTTTTTGTCATTTCTCATCTGGTTTCCTTTTTCTATGAAAATGATATTTGCAAACTAAATGTATAAGCCCATGATGCTTTAAAGGCCCAGACCCAATTTTGAAATGTTCTATCATGTAGACAAGGGAATCATGAAGGAGTGCAGGTATGTTAATTCTCAGTTTAGGATTTTCTAGACCAAGACACAAATGAATGAGCAACTAAAAAGGGGGACCAACTACTATGGCACATTGTCCTTCACAGATGAAATACTTAATAATCCATGTGACTGTCGTTCACCATGGTTCTGCAATGGACATTCTCTGAAATCCCTTATTTTGCCCGTAGGTATTGACAACTAATAATGGGTGAGGTTCCCCTTCTCGCACAAAAAGCTCTATCATTTTCTGATAGGAAATATTGGTAGTTTTAGAAAAATTAATTTCTTCATTTCCACTACTAGATAATTTGGAGATGATTCAGGGACTTACCTTAAATTTCTTTCCACGCACAATTGACTGCCCATCTGCAAAGTTCTTGGTGAATTCCTTGACCAGCTGTGCATGATGTCCCTCAAATTTCTTTATGAATTCTAGCCACCCTACTCTCTGAAACAGTTCTGAAATATTCCCCAATGCCAGTAGTTTATCTGGTGAAACTGGCTCAGACTTGCGTTTGGCTCCTCCCATATTGCTCAAAGACTACTGAAATATCATGACACCTAGAGTGGTAAAACTGCTTAGGAAACTGATAGGAAGATTAAAGGAAATGCAGGTTTTGAGGACACTTGGGCTTCGGTAATGTTAGTTTAGGATATTTGGCTTTTCAGTAGTTAATCACAACAGTTAATCATTACTTTGCATGGGATAGAGTGAACGAGCCACCACCTTCTCTAATGAAGGGACAATTCACACATTTGCTAAATTTGGAAAAGAAAGGGGTTTGTGCCAACTTATCTATCTTTACTTACAATAAATGATCTATTAAAAATAAAATATGTACGTACCTTCTGTCCCGTTATTGATTTGAAAGTTGCTTGTCTTTGCCAATGTAATAGCATCCTAGGTGGCAGTACTAACTAGTTTGAATGGAATGAATTTTATTATGATGTGATAATGGGGTGGCGAAATTTATTATGGTATGATGACGGGGTGGCTAAATTTTATTATAACAAAAAGTTGTCATAATAATGTTTATTTAGTTATGGTCAGAAATGTTGAACTCATGATGGCTTTCACAATGGATTGCGAGATGAATGGTGTGTTTTCAGATAATAGGAACATTTATAGGGGTGTCGATTACAAGTTTACAATGATGGAAGAATATATCAACGGGATGAATATGGGGAATACAACAAAGTTCTGGAGCATCGCTGAAATATGCAGCTAGAATGAAAGAATAAAGTTCTGAAGCATTGCTGAAAGATACAGCTAGAATGAAGGAACAAAGTTCCAGAGCATCACTGAAAGATGCAGTCGGAATGCAGGAACAAAGTTCTGGAGCATCGCTGAAAGATGCAGCCGGATTGCAGGAACAAAGTTCTGGAGCATCGCTGAAACATGCAGCCGGAATGTAGGAACAAAGTTCCGGAGCATCGCTGAAAGATGCAGCCAGAATGCAAGAACAAAGTTCTGGAGAATCGCTGAAAGATGCAGCCGAACAAAGTTCTAGAGCATCGCTAAAAGATGCAATCGGAATGCAAGAACAAAGTTTTGCAGCATCGCTGAAAGATGCACCCGGAATGTAGGAACAAAGTGAAGGTATGGATCTTATTTAGACAACAAGTTTTGGAGCATCGCTGGAAGATTTGCCGAAACTTGTAATACTTCTTAAAAAATGAAACCCTACAAAACAGAGATGAAATTTAGGAAAGTACTAAGAAGAAAATATGAAGAATTGTTCCTAAATGCATATACACACATTCAAACATGAATTTTTTGTTTTTTTTTGAACTAAAAGATATTTATGGTATTGTTTCTACCGAAGAAGAATCAACACATTGAGTTTCTCCGTGCATTTCTACTAGTCGAGTAAATTCTTCTTTGTTGACAGGTTTATGGTAGATCTTGAGTTGATGTCCATTGACTAAGAGGGTTTGAGAATCACCATTAATGGGTTTGAGTTGTACTAATCCATTTGGGAATACCTCAGAAATCTCATATGGACCCAGCCAATGAGTTCTGAGTTTACCTTTCTGGTCCTTGTATCAGGAATAAAATAGCAGGGCCCAATCTCTAGAATGGAATTCTCTTTCTTTGATGTGTTTATCATGCCAGGCCTTCCGTTGTTGTTGATGTTGGTAGTGAGCTAGCATCTCTCATGGGATTCGTGACATGGCTTAACCACCTCCCATAGATTCATTAACTTTGGCGGTTGTATCAAGCATTAATAGGTCGACCTTTTGGTGCAACGACAATCATGTTTCCAACAATTGGTATCAGAGCCAAAGGTTCTAGGTTTGAATCTTCCCCACGAGTGATGCAGGCTCCAATGAGTGACACTAGGGGGGATTGTTGGCAGTGAGCCAACATCTCTCACAGGATTCGTGACATGGCTTAACTGCCTCCCGTGGATTCATTAACTTTGGCGATTGTATCAGGCATTAATAGGTTGACCTTTTGGTGCAACGGCAACCATGTTTCCAATAGTTGAACTAGCTCAGTCTGATGAATGGCTTCTAAGCGGAGTTCATCTAGTTCACTAAGCTTTAAGACTCTCTCTACCTAAGCTCGATCAAGGTCGAAGTCTAGCTCCATTGTTCTAAGCGTTTGGAGTTTAAATTCAATGGGCAGAAAAGGTTTCTTCCCAAAGACCAATTCATAAGGGGTAAGACCAATGGTGGATTTCCAAGTTGTATTGTAAGCCCAAATAGCCTCAGGCAACTTCCTGGCCCAATCCTTTCTGCCTAATGAAACTATTTTTGTTAGGATGTTTTCAAGCTCCCTATTAGTGACTTCTACTTGTCCATTTGCTTGTGGGTGATAGGGTGACAACTTTTATGGCTTATCTGGAAATGATTGGTGAAGGCTAACAGAACTTTGGACATAAACTGAGGTCCTTGGTTTGTGACAATGGACCTAGGGGCTCCAAATCTGAGAAAAATTCTGTTATATAGAAAGTCTGCAACTTGTTCTTCTCGAGCAACTTTGAGGGCTTGGACTTCTGCCCATTTGGTAAGATAGTTTGTGCAAACCAGAATATATTCTTTCCCTTGCAAAGGGGGATCTATAGGACCAATGAAATCCAATCCCCACTTTTCATATGGTTCAAAAACTACCTGTGGTTGCAGAGGCATTTCATTGGATGTTGTAGGTCTTCCCACTTGTTAGCATTCATCACAATGAACGTAGTTCTTCACATCCTTGTGCATTAAGGGCCAATAGTATCCTGCATCTAAAATTTTATGGGAAGTTCTTTTGGCAGATTAGTGTCCACCAGATGGGTCATCATGGCAAGCTCTAAGGATGCTGTATGTTTCATCTGGTTTGACACAACATCACAGGACTAAATCAGGCCCATATCAGAATAACATGCCATTAATCCATTTAAAGTGAGCACTTTCCCTAATAAGGCGTTTCTTTTGTTTTGATGTGCAGTCTGGGGGAATCTCTGAAGTGGCTAAATAATTAGCAATGTCTACAAACCAAGGTGTTTTAATGGAGACAGCGAATAAATTTTCATCAGGAAATTCATCCTATACAAGAGTACAATCTCCATAATCTTGCTTTATCCGAGATAGAAAATCTGCAACTACGTTGAATTTCCCAGGCTTATCCATTATGGTCACATTGAATTCTTGGAGAAGTAATAACCATCTGATTATGCATCCATTCACTGAGGGTTTGTTCATCAGGTACTTGATAGCTGAATGGTCTATGAATATAGTCACTTTGTATCCTGTAATGTAATGCCAAAATTTGTTTATTGCATGGACTATTGCTAGAAATTCCTTCTCCGTGGTAGTGTAATTTTGTTCTGTGGGGCTCAGGTTTTTGCTAATGAAGTATATAGCGTATTTTCCTTTGTTCTCATCTTCTTGGCCTAACACTGCTCCAATAGCATCGTTGGAAGAATCAGCATATATATGGAAGGGAAGTTTCCAGTTAGGTCCTCGTAAAACTGGGGCTGAGACAAGCTTTTCTTTAATGATGTCAAAAGATTTTTGACATTCTTCTATCCAGGTAAAATCCACATCTTTCTGCAGAAGAGAGAACATGGGAGCTGCAATCTTCCTAAAGTTTTCTATGAATCTCTGGTAATAACCAGCATGTCCTAAGAAACTTCTGATATTGGTTTGATTCTTTGGGGTTTCTATTTGTTGTATCACTTCAATCTTCTTAGGGTCAACCTTTATCCCTTTGGCTGAAATATGGTGTCCCAGTACTATATCTTATTCTACCATTATGAGACATTTCTCATGGCTTAGAGATAGTTGATGATCTTCACATCATTGTAACACTCTATCTAGATTTTTGAGACCTTCATCGAAAGTGGAACCATAGACTGTGAAGTCATCCATATAGACTTCTACACAGTCATTTACGAGCTCAGCAAAGATAGCCAAAACAACTCTTTGAAACGTGGCAGGAGCATTACAAAGCCCAAAGGAAAGAACACGATATGCAAATGTTCCCCAAGGATAGGTGAAAGTAGTTTTGTCCTGGTCCTCTACTGCCACTTGTATTTGGTTATATCCGCTAAATCCATCCAGAAATGAGAAATACTTCCTTCTTGCTAGATTATCCAAAACTTGGTCTATGAAGGGCAGTGGGAAATAATCTCTGTAGGTTGCTTTGTTGAGTTCTTGGTAGTCAATGCACACTCTCCATTTCCCATTTTTCTTTGGAACTACCACTAAGGGTGAAACCCATTTGCTATCTAAAATAGGATAAATAAATCCCACTTGTAAGATTTTCTCAATTTTAGTTTTGACAACATCTTTGAGAGTTGGATTGAGTCTTCACTAGGATTGACGGACTGGTCTAACGTCTTGGGTATAGATGTGGTGGGTGTAAACACTTGGGTGGATTCCTCTCATATCTGTATAGTCCTAAGCAAAAGCTTTGGACATGTTCATCAAAACATCAAATAATTTGCGCTCATTAGATTCTGTCAACCAACTATTGATATTTAAAGTCTTTCCTAACAATAACATTATAGTCTTGGTTCCAGGGTAATTGGAGGTGATAGTGTGAACTTCTTCCGTTAATGTGTTGAGAGGACAGCTATGTGGTATGATTCTATGAAGTTTGACAATATCTAAGAAGAAATTATTTGTTTTCAAGATGATATTTTCTAGGGGACAGGGTCGAGTTGTTAAGTTGGTATAATCATGTTCTTCATCGTTAATGTGGATTGGATGTCCTAAAATTTCTTCCACCTCTAAAGCTTCTTCATCTTCTGAGCCTATGGAAAGATGTTGGATGTTGTCTAATTCATCTTCCAGTTCTTCATTGTGTTGTTTAATAACCACCATGGCAAGTGAAGCTAGATTTTCTTGCTTATCAGATTCATCTGATTCATCCACCCAAACTTGGTTATATTCTGCAGGTTGAGCGAGGGGGTATAGACTTAGATGTTTGCTACTGAGACCATGTGAAATGACCATTCCTCCCACTTTGCAGTCAATCTTGGTTGTGACTGTAGCTAACCATGGTCTACCCAGTATTACTGGGTAACTGTCTTTGGGTGTGAGGGACTGGAGAACTTGGAAGTCTATTGGATATTCCCAATTGTCAACCTTGACAGGGACATTTTATAAGACTCCTTTAGGAATAGCTATGGCCTGATTTGCCATTTATAATATGGTAGTTGTGGGGTGAAGGTCAGTGAGTCCAAGTTTTTCCATAACATCCATTGTTATAACGTTAATGGCTGCACCCAAGTCCACCAATACATTAGGTATTGCCACTCCATTAATTGTTATTATTATAAGTGGGCTACTTGGGTCACCATATTTTGGAGTTAAGGTTTTCCCAGATAAAAGTTCAGCCAGATATTTATTAATGTGCACTGTATTAATCTGTTTTGGTTTCCTTCTTGGTGTTTTAATGCACAATTGTTTAAATAGCTAGTTTAGTTCAGAATTTCTTTGATCATTTGTAACAGAGGAATCTTGATATGGAGTCGTTTAATTTCTTGTATCAGAGAAGTTTCATTAGACAATGATACTTTTGGTGGGTTCTTAAGGACATTTGATCTGAGATGATCCAGAAAAGGTGCCTGGGTTTTCCTTCCTAACATGGGATTTTTTCTAGAATCGTTGGTGGTTTCTTAACAACTTCTTCCTGAGATGGTCCTATGATAGGTGATGAGGTTATCTGGGGTGGCGGTAAGGATGATTCCTCCTGAGTTTTCTTGGAGTCATGTTCTATAGGTATAAGAGGACTCTCGGGTTCTATGTTGAGTCCTTTGTCTGGGTCTTCTGTAACTTCAACAATGGTCGATTGATTAAGTGTTTTCCCAATCTCAATTGAAGGTTTCCACAATAAATAGCATTGACCCCTACCGTGTTATCCTAATCATCAGCATACACTGAGGCATTTTGACGTGTGTTCTTGGGATTAGGGACAGGTTGTGCCGGCAATGGTGGTTGATTAACTTGTTCATTCTGTTGAGGGTTTTGGGGAGCCGTTAGAAGGTTCTGTTGTGGATTTGGCATTCATCTAGGACCATTGTAGAATTGGTTTGGTTGCTAATTCCATTGTGGAGGTTGATTGTGAGGATGCCATTGCTGATTTGGCCATTGGGGGTTTCCCCAAGCTTGGTTCATCCATTCAGGTGGTCCCCAAGGTGGATAAGATCCCCATCCAGGTGGTATTGAAGGCCATGGAGCTGACCACTGAGTATTGTTCCAAGGGTTTGGAGGTTGCCATGTAGGGTTCGAGTTTTGACCATAGGAGAAATTTCCTCTAGGTCTCTGGCCTACGAAATTGATTTCTTCCTTAGTGTGAGATGGTCATTTTTTAGAAGTCTTGATAGCATTTAGAATCTCACATTGATCAGTGGTATGATTCTTTTCACAAATTTGGCAAGTGTCAACCTTGTACAAAGGACATTCTCTTAATAGATGCTTGTTTCGACACCTAGGACAATAGATGGATTAGGTCTCAAGGTTACGTGTTTTAGCTTGTATTCCATCCAAGGTAGTGTTTAGCTGAATAAGAATGTCAATTTTTAGATTCGCTATTTCGTCTCGCAATTTACCTATTTCATTGGAGCTCCTTAGGAGGCTAGATTTTTAGATTCCTCCTCGAGTACAGGAAAAATTCTAACATAACTCAGAGATATCAGTAAGTTTGAGTTGGGACACATCTCCTTTTCCCATTAGATCTAAGCTTCTCCTCGCATCCTCATCAAGTTCTTTGAGGAATATAGTCTTTAGAATCTCTGGACTTATGGCTTCCTCACTGCATCGTTTGGTTAGAAAGATAAACCTATCAAGATAATCTTCCAGGCTCTCATCCTCTTTTTGTCTTAGTTTGAATAGTTCTTCCTTTCTATCACTAACTCTGCAATAACTCTGGTATTTTTCTAAGAAAATAGTTTCCATGTCATCCCAGTTAGTTATTGATCCAGAAGCTAGTCCCATAAACCAATGCATTGCAGTGTCTCTCAGAGTGGAGGGAAAAAGTTTAAGCTTCTAATTGTCATTCTTGTAGTCGTATGTTTGACACAAGACTTTGAACTCAAAGAGGAATTGGTCAAGATCTTCAGAAGAAAGTCCCCTGAAAGTCAAAAAGATAGATGGTGAAATGTTTTTCATTGGTGCATCATCATCTTTGTTGAGAGTGATAGGGTAGGTAAAGGTTTGTGCTACCGGTCTTCTTGCCATATCATCATTATGGAGATTGTTAGCCATAATGTCAAAAGGAATGTTCTCTTCCTCAAAGACTAGGTTGGTTGGTTGAATAATTATCTTCTCAAAGATTGGGTCAATTGGCAAAACTTCTCGGGTATGATGGGAGGTCTCAGGTTGATCCTACTCGATCAATTCGTAATTTAGTTCTTCAGCTGAGACTTCTTCCTCCCTATTTATGGTTGGAATTACTATTGGGGGGTTTTTGGTATGAATCTTCCATGTGGGCCTCACTTTCTGACCATGCTGAAAGAGAGGTTTAGTAACTATTTTTGGGTGTTTACTACAAGAAATTCCCAAGCATGCCCTAATAACACTTAGAAAAGATCACGTATCCCCGGAAACGACACCAAAAAGTGACAGGCTGTCGTAAGGTCCTAACAGTTTAGATGAAAATTATCAGTTTATCGACCGGGGTAGTGTCCAAGGCTGTCTGCAATAGGGAGTTTGGATATTTCATTGAGAAACAATTTTCTAGATCTGTTAAAAAGTTGAAACAGTACATGAAATGAAACAACAATTTTATCCTTCTACAGAAAGCATTCAAATTCTACACTAAGAATGATGAAAACTCTAGACTAGAAAGCATATAAATTCTACACTTAGAAAGCAGATAAACTTTACACTAGAAAGTAGATAAATTCTATGCTAACAATTCACAACTGCAATTTGCTAAGTTGCAAGCACTCCAAATTCTAACCATTAGAAAATAGTAATTCTAACTAACCCAGATGCGCTGGAAAACTTCTAATGAACACAAAAAATTCCAAACAACAGTACACAACAGTTTAACTTTTACACAACACACCCTGTAGGTTGACGACATAAGCTATACATAAACTATCTTCTACTGAATAAAAACATCCACAGAAATGAAAATACTTATCTATCCTACAGTCCTGCGAGTGGCCAACTCATGGGAGAAGCTTGTCTTAACTCAGGTCACATTCAATCACTTCAACAACACATGAGAACTCCATTCAAATCTTCATATTTTTTTAAAGAAACTAAAACTCATTCCATTCATAAAAATTGCAAGTACACAGCTCTAATGATTTTTGAAAAACTAAAGGATTAATTTTCATTCATCCATAGTGTCTATTTATATCCATATTTTGAGCAACAACAAAAATTGAACTACTTCAAAAACTCCTAAACTTCCAATAGTGGGAAAATGCCAGTTGAGGAAGTCTTATAACTGAAAAATAAGATCTTAACTATTATTGTCTTTTAAACATAAAAAGGACTTTGAGTGGAGTCATAATGTCTTTTGGGTAACCATAGAAATAGTAGAATAAAACAAAGTCTTCATTAAATGCAAGCCTAAAATTTCTGGAGCCCCCAACTTCTGGCGCACTCGTCCATAGCTGCATAATGTCCACTTCTTAGGCAATGCATTAACTTGCAAAGTTACCCAACTTTTCATGCCATTAAATCAACATTTAAAAACTAGTTTCAATCAATTTAGGAAATCAGGATTTGTACAATATTTTATTAAAAATAGATAAATATTACTTATAAAAATAAATAAATTGGCAAGGCTAGGGAATTGGATAGTGCAAAAAGGCTATTTGATCCATTAAATAAATGAGGTTACTTATACCTCATCACCAGTTTTTCAAGAAGAACAAGTACCCGTCCTCCAAGAGACACCAATGCCTATTTTTTAGGCAGTACAAGTACCTATTATTCAAATGGCAACTCAAAGACCACCTAGAAATTAGCCATTTGTGACTTTTAATGGGAGCAGCCCATTGAATTCTCAGCAGCATGATGCAATACCAGTAGCTGCACTCAAAAGTCTGCTTAGTTTTACTGGTGAAGATGATACTACACCAATAGAACACATCAAAGATGTGGCTTCACTTTGTGGGGTCCATCATGTTATAGAAGAGAATGTAGCAATCAGGCTACTAGCAGCATCCTTAAAAGGCAAAGCTCTTTAGTGGTTTCGAGGATTAAATGTTAACTCTATTACATCATGGGATGAGTTAGGAAGTGCCTTGAACAGGCAGTTTCAAGACAAATCAGATCATCTACCACTTGTTGAGTAGATGACAACCATCAAGAGGGCTCCACAAGAGCAGATGCTAGATTTCAATTTCCAGTTCCAAAGGACCTAGAATAGAATTCCAGCAACAGTAAAACCTACACCTGAACATGCATTTCTATATTATCTTAGAGCATTGAATAGTGATATAGCTGTTATGATTCAGTCAATGGGTGGAGTAACTTTACTAGGAGCATTTGATATAGGTATTAAAGCTAAAAATAGTCTTATTCAGGATGGCAGAATTGCACCAAGGCCTCTTATGCCTATATTTCCTAACATTTAGCCCTTAATGCCAATTTAAGTGCCTCCTATTGCATCAATACCTACTATACCAGCCTTTGGCTATCAAACAACTGTAAAAAAAAATGCTGATCCAATCCATTCTAATATACAAGAGCTTAAGGGTAATCAACAAAATATAGCAAAGTTGTTGCAGACTGATAATAATGACTTAGTGAATCTTAAAATATAGTAACATCAAAATAGTAGACCATACCAATCCCCATATCAGGCAAATAGGCCTCCTTATTAGGCAGATTACCAAGGACAGAGAAGGAATTATAACAATAGGCCAAATCAGCAGTATAGTCCCAATGTTATCAACTCATCAAAAGAGCTTGTACCTATGCAAAATAACATGGCTCAAGATTATGTATGGTGTTATCGATGTAACCAACCTCATAACTAGGCTACTTGCACGAATGGAGTGGTCAGTCAAGCACTCATGGTCTAGAATAATTATGCTATTGCTAAAAATACAACAATGATGTTAATGATCAGCTAGATTTCCAAACTCAACATATTAATCATGATGTTTCTTTAATGAATTGGCAAGTTAATGATTTTTGTGGAGTAAATCAATTACCAGGGCAGAAACAGTCATTTACCAACATTGCAGCAAATACCAGATCAAAAAAGAGAGCTGTTGAGTTACAACAACAAGCTGATGTCAACAAACAACAAGCTGAAAAAGTACAACAAACTGATAAAGGCAAAAATCAAGCTTCTACAGGTCAACAAAGTCAACCTGAAGCTTCTACTTCTCAGAATGTTCATATTCTACCAAGAGGATAGAAAACAACTAATAAAAGATAGCTGGAAGCTCAATCACAGCCAACCAAAGTACAATCAGATGTTGTTGTTCCCAAAATACAGCAAAAGGTTAGTGGTCCTTCTTTCAATATTCTTGATCATATGAAAAAGGCCACTGGTAGCATGTCTATATTGGATGCATTACATATCCCAGGTCAGAAAGATTTGTTACAAGATGCCTTAGCTCGGTTATCTTTGTCCAATGAAGCTCAAACAAGTCAGCCCCAGGTTGTGCTCACTAATGAAGCACAAAATAAGAATGAATAGCCAAAACAAGTGAGCAAACCACCTCCTTTTTATTTTACCTTGATAGTTGGCAACCATTTGGTCCATAATTGTATGATTGACTCAAAAGCTAGTAGCTCTGTGATGCCCAAACAGTTAGCTAACAAGCTTGGTTTGAATTATGAACCTGTTGCAAGGGGGTTGTTCAATTATATGGTAGTGAAGTTAATATAGTGAGGATGTTGAAAAATCTTGGTCTTACCTTACATGCATGCCCCAATTTTGTAATCCATCAGGACATCCATGTTATTGATCTACCACCTCACTTTGCTATTTGTCTATCAAGAGACTTCACAGCAAAATTAGGAGGCTATTTATCCTCTGATTGGACTCACCTATTTTTTAGAACCAAATATGGTACTAAATATTCTTTCAATTTTTTTATCAAGAAGAACCAACTACTATCCAAGACCCAAATACACCTTTAGAGGGCATACCTGACTTAGTTTTGGATCAATGGGCAGTAGAAAATCATGAGACGTATCCTTTTGATCAAATGGATGAAATAGGTCTTGGTGTTTATATGATCCAAGAGAAGGGTACTACTATTCCAAACCTGTTAAAAGGAGAAAATCAGCAAACTATACAATCTAATAATGATGTTTGGCAACTATATTTTGACGGTTCTAGAAGCAGAATTGGTGCTGGTGGAGGAGTTGTTTTAGTTTCTCCCACAGGTGAAAAGTATTATTCATCTTTTCATTTTGCTTTCAGTTGTTCAAATAACTCAGCTGAGTATGAGGCACTAGTGCATGGATTGGAATGGGCTAGAAAAAGAAATATTAAATGCCTTAAAGTATATGGGGATAGTGAATTAGTAGTAAAACAAGTGAGGAATATTGCTGCCACAAAAAATGATTTCCTGAAACTGTACAAACACAGAGTTTGGGATATGATAGATGAGTTTGAAGCTTTTAATTTGATGTCTATACCAAGGATTGATAATAAACAGGCTGACAAATTGGCTACTATTGGTGCTGAGTATGATATTCCAACATAAATGAAGAATGTTCATACTCCTCTTTATGTTAAAGTTGTTGTCAGACCATCAATACCAGACAATAATACAAGTTGGCAAGTCTTTGATAGTGATGAACAAATTGTTAATTTTCTTACTCCTCTTTATGTTAAAGTTGCTGTCAGACCATCAGTACCAGACAATAATACAAGTTGGCAAGTCTTTGATAGTGATGAACAAATTGTTAATTTTCTTACTCCTCTTTATGTTAAAGTTGCTGTCAGACCATCAATACCAGACAATAATACAAGTTGGCAAGTCTTTGATAGTGATGAACAAATTGTTAATTTTCTGATGGAAGAAGCTAAGTTTGCTGCAGGAAATCAATAGAAATGGCTGTAGCAATATGCTGACCAGATATTACAGTTAAAGTCAAATAAGTTGCCTAAAGGTTTGGTCACATTAGAATCAATCTTTAACAATGATGATTAGGCTAGAAGAGATAAAGCCAACTTATTTGTGAAACAAGAGCATTATGAGCCTATGGAGATATTCAAGGACAAGCTGCTTAAGCTTGGAAAAGTCTGCACAAAAGAAGAACAACAAGCTTTTATTTAGCTATGTCAAGAATTCAGTGATGTATTTGCTTAGGAGTATGGAGATCTAAAGGGTTTTAAACCTGAGTTAGCTCAACACACTATTAAGCTGGAACCCAAGGCCAAACCAGTTAGACAAAAACAGAGACCATTAAACCCAAAGCTGGAAGTACTCATGAAGACTGAAATGAACAAGCTAATAGAAGGTAACATAATCTTTCCCATAAAGCATACATCTTGGGTTTCTAACTTGGTACCTGTTAGAAAGAAAAATGGTGAGATTAGGCTTTGTGTTGATTTTCGTGATCTAAATAAAGCCTCTCTGAAAGACCACTACCCGCTGCCCTCAATGGAGCAAATTCTACAGGTTGTCTCAGGGTCAGAAAGGTTCTCTTTATTGGATGGTTAGTCTGGATACAATCAAATTTTAGTGAAAGAGGAAGACCAATACAAGATTGCCTTCACTACCAAGTGGGGCACAATGGCCTACAGAAAAATGCCATTTGGATTATCTAATGCAGGTGCAACTTTTCAAAGAGCCATGGACATGGATTTTCAAGGCCTCAAAAATAAATTTGTACTTGTATATCTAGATGATGTCACTATGTTTTCAAAGAAGGTTGAAGATCATTTTAATCATCTAAGGATGATTTTTGAAAGATGCAGGGAATTTGGGGTTTCACTCAACCTGAAAAAGAGTATCTTTTTTGTGCATGAAGGAAAGCTTTTGGGACACATAGTGTCAAAGGATGGAATATCCATAGATCTGGAAAGAATTTCTGCAATCTTAGCATTACCTCTTCCAACTCATAAGAAAGGCTTACAAATCTTTCTTGGAAGAATCAATTTTGTAAGGAGGTTCATACCAAACATAGCAGCACTATTACAGCCCCTAACAATCATGTTAAAAAAGAATATTCCTTTCAACTGGACAAAGGAAGGTAAGCAAAGTTTTGAAGAAATCAAAGAGGCACTTACTGCTGCCCCAACACTAATTAATCCAAATTTTGACAAAGATTTCATCTTGTATGCATTTGGTAGTGTTGATACAATCTTAGCTGTGCTCTGTCAGCAAAATGAGGAAGGATTGGAGCAACCTATCACTTTCTTTAGCCAAATTCTGCATGACTATGAGGTGAGGTATTCATTTGTTGAGAAACATGTATTGGATGTAATAAGAAGCCTTAAAAAGTTTAAACACGTGCTTTCTAACAATTGAATATAGATAATGGTTGCCCATCCAACAATCAAGGAATTCTTGCTTAGCAAGGATCTAAATGACAAAAGGGCTGGATGGATTACAAAAGTGATAGAATATGACATTCAGATCAAGGTTACAAAGCTTGTCTAAGGTAAAGGTTTGTGTGAGCAGCTGGCAGGTAATGAAGAAAACAACACTAAACTTGCAGAAGAAACTGAGACAATGCTACAAAACCAAGAGCGAGCTGTTGTCCCAGCCCCACCTACAAGTTGGGTGCAGTAAAAGGTTCATTATCTACATACTAGGGACTATCGTGAAGGTTTGGATAGATCTAAAAGAAGGTACTACATGCTACAAGCCATACCTTATGTTGTAATTAGTGGAGTTTTGTATAAAAGGAATTTTAATGGTGTTTTGTTAAGATGTGTAGAATTAGAATAGATTCAGAAAATTCTAGAAGAATTTCATGATGGACCTTCAGGAGGCCATTTTGCACCAAGAACAGCTCTAAAGATCATGAGAGCTGGTTATTATTGTCCAGAATTATTTAAAGATGCACATGATTGGGTGAAGAAATATAATAAATGTTTAGTGTTTACAAGAAAGCAAAAGCTTGCAGCCATGCCTCTACATCCAATTCAGGTAGAACAACCATCTGGTAAGTGGGGTTTAGACTTCATTGGTCTTATCAATCCACCCTCAAGTCAAGGACATAAATGGATACTAACTACAACAGATTACTTCACCAAGTGGACTGAAGTAGTTGCATTGAAGGAGGTAAATGAGACTTCTGTTCTAAACTTCTACCAAGACTTAGTTTCCAAGTTTGGCACTCCTGATTCAATCATTTCTGATAATGCTTTAGCATTCACTGGTTTAAGAGTTTCTGATTGGTTTGTAAAGAACAATATATTTTTGAATACTTCGTCCAACTACTACCCCTAGGGTAATGGACAAGCAGAATCAATCAATAAGAACCTGATTAAGATAATTAAGAAAATAGTTGATGATAATCAGAGATCTTGACATGACAAGTTGAAATTAGCCCTTTGGGCTGACAGGATAACTCCAAAGAGAGCTACATGTAACTCACCTTATGTTCTAACTTATGGGAAAGAAGCCAAATTGCCAATTTCAGTTGAGTTGCCAACTCTAAGTTATGTCAAGGAACTTGAATTATTAGAGGAACAACCAGTGGAAGTTAGGATTGCACAGCTAATGGAGCTGGAAGAAACCAGAAAAGAAGGCAGTTCCAAGACTCTTTAAGGAAGGAGATCTAGTGTTCAAATGGGACGAGCTTAAAAGAAAACCTGGTAAACACACCAAGTTTGATGCCATGTGAGATGGCCCATTTATCATCACAGAATGCAAGCAACACAATGCATTTCAGCTTGCAAAGTTAGATGGAGAGGTGTTGCCAATCCCTGTCAATGGGATTCACCTCAAACAATGCTACTAGGAGAGCGGCTTTGCTGCAAATAGGTGCTTTTAGCACATTTCATTTATGTTTTGTTTTGTTTTCCAAGAAGTGCACATGCACATTTTTCTAGCCATGTCCTAAACAAGGTCAGATTAGTTTAAATTTCAGTATTGTTTTGCTACTGTATTTTTCTAGTAGCTGAGTTGCAGTGAAAGTTTTCAAGGTTTTAAGCAAGAAAAGACTCATATGCCCAATGGATTTGCTAGGCTACTGGTACTATTTTGTTTAGCAGGAAAACACCCCTGAGAGGTCGCCAAAAATGTTACTAAATTATGTTCACACCTAATTTAGCAAGGCCTAAACATCAATTGTTTAGAGGGGGTACAAATTTTTTTGCTTACGCAGGATCATCTAGTCAATGCCTGTTGTCTTGATAGAAGACAAGTGCGAAATCACTTATCAAAATCATGTAACAGCTCAAGTTGAGCTGTTACATCATCCTGGTAAGGGAAATCATCTACGGTCAAGAAAACGGACATTCAAAGAATGAAGAGAATTGATGGATTTAATGTTTCAGTTGTTGATTATTCATTATGTTTCAGTGCAAGTAAAAGAGGTATTTATAAACTGTCAAATTATACATCATGTTTTATACATATGTTTCAAAGAAAGATCAGTTGTTTTATGCTATGTATTTGATTCAGAAAGTGAAATATACATAAGTCATTGCATAGAATGAAATAGCTGATTGGATTCAAAAGAATGTATAAAAGTGTCCCACACAAGCTGTGGGAGTAACTGGAACATGCTACATAAAAGTAAATTTTACTTTTTGAAAGAGTAAAAAGCATAGGAAAAGTATAGGGACCCGTCATTACCTACGAATGACGAATCTTGAGGTTGAGTTGGTCTCCAACTCCCTCCATCTGTCGAGCTCTAGAACACCTGCAAAAAAGTTTTGTTAGAAGCTCTGGGTTCCAAAATGTTTCATACACATAACCAAGTCAAACAAAAGTACCATCCACTTTTATGTAGCAGCAGTAATCAGTAATCATGTATCAGCATAAGAGAAGCCAGAATGAGCAGATACAAGTACCATATCAGAAGAAGATAAATCCATGCAAGTGACCCCATATCATGAATCAAAGGCACATTTTATATCTAATTTGTGTGTTTCTTGTATAGGTACAGGTAAATATTTATTACAGATTTTATTCAAGCATGTGGAGAAAATGTGGCTCCCACAAGGGTAGAGCCCAGCATGCTTCCTTCTTTATTCATCTAAGAAGGATATTAGATCTTGGAACAACAAATAGAATAGATACTTATCACTTTTGTTGTGAATGAGGTGTAAGATTACTATTGATAGTCATAAAGGGAAAAAAGTCAGTCATGATCATGACTGTTTTAGTAATCAAAAAGGCATATTATCAAATGTTGTAGTTATAAGGAGAAAGAGCATGTGGAGCTAAGTGGTTAATCACTAGAGGTTCTAAGGCTAAAATCAATGCATCCATTCAGTTACTAGAAGTAGTGTAAGGTTTGGTTGAAAAATTTTGTTACAGTGGACCCTGTATCAGTTCAAGCTTGCAAGGGTTTAATTAGTCATAAACCACCTTAAAAGCTTCAAGTAATTTTATATGATTGCAAGAGTATGAAATTAGTAAGGATTTTAGAGTCTCATCATTATACACAAGCCTGTGTTAGGCCTATCATTATTTGATAGAGGTTTAGCAGTCTACAGTCTTGTTCATGAAGAGGCAAGGTTAGTTGCAATGCTACAAAGATCAACACTGAGTATCTTTTGCTACTACAGATATATTTCTCCACAAATAACAAAATCCATATCAACATCCAAAGGAGAAAATCACAAATGCAAGATGATAAAAGGCAGTCCTCAGGTGGAACCACAACAAAGCAAAGTTGCACTTGTTCATGTAATAAATGAAGAGTTTTTCCAGTAGTAACTTAACTTTTTTACCATTTTCAAATAATGAAACCAAAAGGTATTTGCATAAGGAAGCTCAGATGCAGAACTAGCTAGAAGGAGTTTCAAGCCATGAGGGTTTATTATGCTCAGAAATATGGAAGAATACCAAGTATGGCCGATATCTACACATATACATAGTGATTTTGAATACTTTTATAGAGCAGACAAAGAGGATGAAAGGTGTCTCAAACCCCATGAAGTTTGTTTCAACTCAAGGAAGTGAACCTGCTAGTTCATGACAGTCTATATAAATGCCATCAAAGACTCTATCTTTAAAACAAAGTGAAAAGAATGAAGAAGCAGAATGATGAAACCCTAGCATTTCATGGTGACCCTGTATGTAACAAGCTTTGTCTTTTTTGACAAACCCAGAACATAGATGCAAGATATGGCCACAACCCACAAAGTATACAGAAGCTCTAAAAATGTTTCTGAGTACATTATATTCAAAATATTTCAATGGAGAAATACAAAGAAACATATAGAGTTCAAGAGTAGTTTGTTACCTTATTTTGTAGCACAGACTAAATACATGGAGGCCACGAAGTTATGCTCAGTTTTTTGCCTTTATATTGCTTCCAAAATAGCTCAAGCAGTCGACCATGGCGGCCCCACACAAAAGGGAGTAAACCACAACGGGAAACACATAAAATACATCAAAAATGCACATATGGTCCAAAAAACTAGAAAACAGTGTTCAAACACATAAAATATGGTTCAGTATCGGCAGAGAAGGATTTACCTTTTCTTATCTACAAGAAATCTCCAAGAAAATGCTTGAAGACAGTTAGAAATCGAGGGTTTTCCCTCAAACCCTAACCTTCAATGGTGGCGCAGGCAAAGTTCTCCACCAAAAAATCAAAGTGCAAATTAGGAGGATGAAGTTAACTTAGCCTTTTTAGATCTTTTGCATGATTTTTTGGGCAAAATTGGAAGACTTTGGTTCACCACTTGGTCAAATTGAGTTTGAGAGGCAGTTTGAAGCTATTTTGACTTCTTTTTCTGCAGTTAGGACCTATTTTTTAGGGATTTCCATGCTTGCTTTTGAATCAGTTTTGGAGGGATTATTTTAAGAGGCAGTTGACTGCAGTTGACCTTTCTAGGTCTCTTTGAGAGTAGATTATATATTGTGAGAAAAACTTATGTTTTTCCAGTTCTTGCCTTTTGCTCTCTTATACATTGCAGAGAGAAAGAGTGTTTGTAACTCAATTTTGCAGATTAATACATTACAACATGTTACAGGTTCTATTCTTTGTCATTTTTATGCAAGTATTCCTTTATTTTTCAGTAGAATCAAGTATCTACCTTCTCATTTGTGTTGTCTTTATGAATGATTTGATGAGATTTTATTGTGTTTAATATCAGAACCTTTAAAATCATTGTCTCATTTGTACTTGCATGTATTGAATAGCAGTAAAAATCACAGGTCTTAGGTTGTGCAATTGGAATAGTTTTTCTTTCATGCTATGAGAACCCTGTTTCCTCCAAGAAGAAAATTATTTCCAACCTCCCTTAGAAACATTTTTGTGATCATATTGCCAAAGTCAATTGTGTGGATATATTTTTCTAAGATTTATTGTGAATTAGAGTTGTAGTTTTCCATCAAATTAGGTGCATCACCACACTTTTAAGTTATAGTTTTAGTGCTTTTAGTAGGTCTTTTCAACCCTTTTCTTGCAAAGTTATTAACCCATTTGAAAATTATAATGGAACCAACCCATAATCTGGAGGTTCAAGCTCACCATAGGTCACCCACAGCCTGAGTTTGATCCCATGTTACACAGGATTGCTGAGCTTCACAGCTTTGCATAACGGGTGCAATCCTGCATGATAACAACTATAAGAGCTATTAGATAAAGGGTTAATTAGACCCTATGTGTCACCATGGGGAGTGCCAGTCATTTTTGTGAAAAAGAAAGATGGCACTTTGCGGTTGTGCATAGATTACCGCATGTTGAACAAAGCCACCATTAAGAACAAATACCCTTTACCTCACATTGATGATCTGTTCAATTAGATGAGGGGTGAAACAGTATTTTCCAAGATCAATCTTCGGTCTGGATATCACCAATTGAGGTTGAAGTATGAGTACATCCATAAGACAACCTTTAGAACTAGGTATGGACATTATGAATTCACTGTCCTACCTTTTGGATTAACAAATACGTTGGCGATGTTTATGAATCTTATGAATAGTGTGTTCAAGGACTGTCTGGACAAGTTTGTTTTAGTGTTTCTTGATGACATTTTGATTTATTCTAAAAATGAGGAAGAGCATTTACAACATTTGAGAATTATTCTCCAAATGTTGAGAGAGCATAAATTGTATGGCAAGCTCTCGAAGTGTACTTTCTTTCAGAAGGAAGTACAATATTTGGGCCACATAAATTCAGCTAAGGGAATAATTGTGGACCCAGGTAAAATTAAAGCTATTTTGGAATGGCTAGAACCAAAGAATGTTCATTAGGTCCAAAGTTTCATGGGCCTTGCTAGATATTACAGGAAGTTTGTGAAGAACTTCTCTAAAATTGCATATCCTATAACTTCCTTGCAGAGAAAGGGCAAGTTTGAGTGGTTAGCAAAGTGCCAAGAGGCCTTTGACCTACTGAAGGAAAAATGGACTTCAGCACCAATATTGAAAGTACCTGACCCAAAGGGTCAATTTGTAGTCATTATTGATGCCTCAAGAGAAGGCTTAGGTGGTGTACTAGTCTAGGATGGACAGGTCATCACGTATGAATCATGTAAGTTGAAAAACTATGAACAAAATTATGCCCCACATGATTTAGAACTTGCAACAGTTATTCACACACTTCAAATGTGGAGACACTATCTACTTGGGAAACCTTTTGAGTTGAAAATAGATCACCAGGGACTCAAATATTTGATCACTCAACCCTGTCTTAATGCTCGTCAAAGAAGGTGGTTTGAATTCATCTCAGATTATGATTTCAAGATTAAATATATACAAGGAAAAGAAAATTGGGTGGTAGATGCTTTGAGTAGGAGAAGGCACATCTCCTCCATGATCTCTTTACATTCTAATTTTAGGAATCAAGTGTTACAAAAATCTAAGGGAGATGATTTTACGAGCATGTAAAACAAGCCCTTGAAGAAAACCCCCAGAATCTGAGATATGAAGGATTCGACCTTGAACCAGATGGGTTATTAAGGTTTAAGGGAAGGATGTATGTACCTAACTCAACAGAGTTAAGGAATATGGTATGGAAGGAGGTTCATTATGCACCATATTTTGGGCATCCAGGAGTAACAAAGTTACTTGCTGATATGAAACCATTATATTTCTAGAAATGAATGAAGAGGGATGCTACAAATTTTGCAGCTACATGTATTGAATGCCAGAGGGTGAAGGTGGAACACCATCACTTGACAGGGCTCTTGTACCCTCATGAAATTCCTGAGTGGAAATGGCAAATTATAAGCATGGACTTTGTGCAAGGGCTTCCTATGTCAAGGAACATGCACAATGCTATCTTGGTTATGGTGGATAGACTCACCAAAGCCGCTCATTTTATACCTAAAAAATTGACAAATGGGGCACCCGTCATTGCTCAAAATTTTGTTCAAGAGATTTTTAGATTGCATAGCATTCCTGAGAAGATTATCTCAGATAGGGATGCACGAATGACATCAAGATTTTGGCAAACCTTGTTCTCTACACTTGGTACTCAGTTGAATATAAGCTCTACTTATCATCCTGAGATGGATGGACAAATTGAGAGGGTGAACCAAGTGTTGGGGAACTTATTGGGGATGTACTGCATGGACCAGTAGTACAAATGGGATGATTATCTTCCTCTGGCGGAATTCACCTACAATAATCCTATCATTCAACTATTAAGACATGGCTCCATTTGAAGCATTATATGGATGGAAGTGCCGAACCCCTATAAGCTAGAAGATAGGGTTAGCCTTGGTCCATAAATGCTATTAGAGATGGAAGAACAAGTCCATCTAATTAAAAGAAGGCTAGCGGAAGCCAATGATAGGTAAAAGAGTTATGGGGATGGAAAGCGTATTGAAAGTCATTTCACATTAGGAGAGAAAGTTCTCCAAAGGGTAAAACCTCATAAAGTTCCATGAAATTTGGAAAGATGTCTAAACTGGCACCTAGATACATGGGTCCTTTCGAAGTTCTTGAGGAAGTCAACCCAGTAGAATACAGAATTGCTCTACCACCAACACTTACCATGATGCATAATGTGTTTCATGTTTCATGTTTGAAAAAGTTTAATTATGCTAATAATCAAATTCCTATGCTTGATTGGAATACTCTACAAGTGAAAGACCCAGGAGTGGTGGTGATCGAGCCCATCAAGGTGCTCGAAACATGTAAGCTACGCTTACATAACAAGGAACTAACACAGTGCAAGGTCTAGTGGGACCAATATGCAGAGGAAAACGCCACTTGGGAAAATTATGCTGACTTTCATGCTAGATTTCTTCATCTTTTCTGAAACATTTATTGATTATGTTCTTGAAACATTTTCTTATTATGTTGATTAACTTTTAAGACAATTAATCATCGGGGACGATGATTCTTATGGGGGAGATATGTTACATCCCCAACTTACAATTAGACTTAATCATTAACTTTGCATGATAATCGAGAGGACTAGTCATAGTTAACTAATTTGATATTGTGGCAATATATAAATTCATCATTGTTAATGATGTTAATGATTGATGTTAATTAGTTTTGAACATTAATTACTTTATATTATGAGATATGATTATGATGCACTAATCACAATTTTGTGGTCCTGAGTGTGAACATGAAAAGTTAATGACCTTTGAAGAAGGAAGGAGGGTATGATCTTGGAGGAATGATTAGATGTCGAGAAAATAAGGTTGATTACTCATCTAAGTATCAGTTTCCATGTCCTTCTAAATCCCTTGTAAGTTGTCACGAGTCATGTCTTCCTTCTTTGTAATTCTATCCTTGTGAATCATTTTGTCGATGGTGCTTTAACGACTAGATGACGTTCTTGGAACAACGTCTCAAGTCGTATGATAGTTGAGTTAAGAGTCGGCGAGATCTCTCATTACCCTATTCTTAAATAGGGATATTATTTCTTTATTTTTTAGTCAATCGACTAAAGTTTATCGTCGTTGATGAGGGAGTATTACTCGACCCCGATTGCCCTAAGATTTTAGTGTGATATCTTTTGCTTTAATCTTTATGATGATTTTGCATATTTTAATAGTTCTTCGACCATGTTATTAGTTGAGGGTGTTTATATATATATATATATATATATATATATATACGGACCCCTTTAGAGGTCAAAGTTAATAACTCTTGACTATGAGAATAACTATCTTATCTTATCTTATCTTATTCTTACTTCATTGATATCCTTAAACCCACGAGGAGTGGGAAAGGAGAGATGATAGGCTGAGTGGGCTACGTGGATCAAAAGATCCCGCTAGGTGGCATGCCCAGATCGTATGCACAGAGTATGCTTTGGTTAGTTACTAAATGCCATCTTGGTGTCTTATGGAAGGGCTCAGTTAGAGTCTGGGTAGTTTTGGTTGTTATTTTATGGTGTTAGACTTCGAGAGAGAAGTGGGTGTGCGGGTGATGAACACCGGGGAGCTACATTCTCTTGTTGCAGAGAATTACAGTCAGAGAGAATGACTAGAGTAGCTGGAAGAGTTTGAGCTCTGCAAGATACATCTTTAACTCTGTGAAATATATTCAGGTATCTTTAATTTAGAGCCCTCAGCTCATATGATATATTGACTGCAATACAATATAACTTCCTTTCATCTGAAAGTAACATCGGCACTGTCGACTATAAAGATTAAGAAATACTTTACTTTTAATGTACAGAGTTGAGATTGTATATTTATTTATGCATATCAATGAATTTTAAGAGTAGTCGAAGGCTCTTGGAGCCCCAAATGAAATATAATTCATGATACTTTGAAACTGTTGCTTTTTTGTGGCGCTCGGCCAGCTTGAGGACATAAACCTTATGTGGGATTGCATGCATGAACACCCGCAAGTTTTAGTTGTTCCTATGCGCCATACATTATGTGCCATACATCTTTAATGATGTCTTATATCTTTATGATTACCAGTTGTTAACTATTGCAAATTTGTATATGCAAATGAGCCCGAAAGGGCAACATTCTGTAATGAATGAATAATGGTGGTATCAACCTGTTGAATAATCCTCACCATTATTTCTGATGGCCGTAACCATGATTACTTTAAACACAGTAAACCCAAGATAAAATGGGTCATGCTACTACACTCGAAACCTTATTCTGCCAATTCGATAGAAAAGTTGACAAGAATCGAATGGCTATCAATAAATATACATGTTATGTGAACATGATAACTCTTTGAGAAGAGTAATAGAATACTATTCTTACACTATCATAGTGATTCTATCATGATAGCTGAGAATTCAATCTTGCCTTCATTATGAAGTAAAGTCTTGATATACCTTTCATTATTAGAATCTACCCTAGTTTTATTATAAGCTAGTGGTCTTATATGAGATGAATACCGACTATATAAATTGCAGTTATGTTTTTATATTGACTTTATGAAAGATTCTAGAGAAGAGCTTAGAGGGGTTTGACTCTATGAGTCTTTATGAAGTTTTAAAAGATAGTATGATTTGAGCCTTTTCTTTTATTATGGACTAGTTTCTTTTAACCATGACAATAGGAAAACAAGGTAAACATTGACCGAGTAGGGTGAGAGTTGAAATCAAGATTGTATTCATTATTCTAGAAAACAAGATAATGTGACGTGGAGTCACTACTAACCAAGTGTTTATGAAACCAAAAACCTAAGTATGGTTTTCAAAATAACAATTGAGTGTCCAAGGATTGGACTTAAATGCATTGAATCGTACTTATACTAGACCAAGAATGGTCGATTTTGATATGACTTGCATAGTGGAACAAGGTGACAAGGAGTCACAAGTTCCATGTTATTAAAATAACCTTTTTAGTTGTAACCAAACCATGATGGGAGTCGAGTGTCTTGACATGGGCAAATAATCGAATTGATCTCGTTTATTCTAGACCTAGAGAGAGGTCGATTTGAACTTACTGTAGGACATGATAGCTTATAAGTCAATTCAGGGTGGTGGACATATGACAACGTTCAATGCGTAACATTTATGTATGTAAATATTTGGCCAAAGTAATGCATCCATCTCTGAATGCATTGTCGGTCCACAGTGCTCCAGATGGCCTATTGTCTCCAGTAGTGTTATACATAGTTAGAGTGGATCTATAGTTGTGTGACCGTGACATATTAGGAAGGACACAACACTAGATACTCAGATGGCTAACCTAAGGGTTCCTAATATCTAACCTTTCAATGAAGGGTAGGGCCACTTCCAGTTTGGAAGTTGAGTGGGGGATTGTAGGTCCATGGTTGGTGGAAAAGCACCAGGATGATGCTCTCCTTCCCAAGCATGAGACAAGCTGAGGCTTATGGAGACAGATGTCATTAGTTCCAGATATAGTGTTTGCATTTATGACCATATGGTCTATTGTAATATATGAATTGATTTATGATGCCTTGGGCATAACTTGTACATGATTAGTGATGGCTACTCACTAAAGATTTGTAAATGATTATTGTATTGTAAGCTTTGTTATATTTTGACTAGAATGACATGCTTAATTGATGAAAAGATAATGACTCTTTCTGGTTAAGAATTGATTTGCATAATCATGTTGTTAACTAATCTCTTGATTAAGATGAATGTTTAAGTTAAATCTTGCTCGCATTATGGATAGTGATGTTATAGTTAACAATAACATCTTATACCTTATGATTAAGACCCATTCATGATTGATTTTAATGGCCTTTAACTGTATGGAAATTATAAAATGTTTGATCATTGAATGTCCTAGGAAGTAGTTTGTTGGGATGCAATGGATGAATGAGAGGAAGAGTGATCAAATTAGCACTCAATAAGCTCTAAAGAACATCATCCACGTATTCCTGAAGCTTAGTAAACTTCCAAGTAGCATTTGGTTTGAATGGAGGAATAATAGAGGTATTAAAAACTTGATGAACTTTATTTTCATGCGCCATTAGGCTTTGAAAGTTTATTTGACTTTTGATACTTTGAAGGGTATGATTTTTTTTTACTTAATGATCCACATTTGAAAAAAGGTCTTCATAACAACTTGGATTCCACAATTTTAATATTTTCACAAAGGTCTAAAAAAATGCATGCCTATAATTTAGGTACACATTCTCCACAATTGGTTTAAGCAATCCCTTAATAAAGATGTTTTGCAATTTGAAATCATGTAAGGGACTAATCATTTCATTGAATAAGGAATTAAATTGTATAAGTCATTAACGTGTTCATTTAATCCTTGAGCACACTTAAATAGATCAAAAACTATAACTCTAAGGCCCACATTAACTATGGATTGCTTTAAGAACACCTTTGTCAAATCATCAATTTGTGAACGGATCCTTGAGGAGGTGAAAAGAACCACTTGATAGCATATTCTTTAATAGTCCATGGAAATAATTTAGACAAGATAGTCAATCCTCATAATGGGAATCTATGCATGTTGAGTTACAAATGACATCAAATGTGTGTTAAGATCACCCTCATCATAATATATAAAAAATGGGGTGTCACAAAGGCCATAGGTAGAGGATGTTCAACAATCTCATAATCTTATGGTGTATGTATAACATCTTTGAATTCCTCATTGTTTTTCCCATTAGGTATTGCATCCACTCTTTTATCAACTCGATCTTTCTTATGAATTAGTGCATGTAGGGTGGAACATGAAGGAATAACAAGGGAGTGTTGATGGCCACTATTGTGTGTATAAAATTGGGTGTGGGAAGTATGAGGGATGCAAGAGGTCATAGGGTGGGGAAGAGGCATAGAAGAAGAAAGATAATTGAGGGTATGCATGGAGGTGGATAGAGATGTAAAATAAGGGATAGACATGACATGAGATGGGGTAGAAGATGTAGGTATGAACTAAATAAAAGGGGTAGTGATAAGTTAGGTCTAGTGGTGGATGAGATGAGCATGGAGGTTTAATACATCATGTGAGAGGTGAGTATCTCAAGAGGGGTGAAGTTTGGAGGAAGGCCATATTGAGGAGGGAAAGTGGAGAAGGGATAATCACTATGTGATGGAACAGTAGTAGTAGCAATATTATGAGGATGAGTGGTGGTGGAAGGGGTAATAGTAGTGGATGGGTCAATGGTAGAAGTAGGAAAGGAGGTAGATGTGATATCACAATATTTGAATCAATCTTGGTATTAATTGCTTACAAGACCTATTATACATAAGTCTTGTTAATGAACACATTATTAATCATATCATCTAGTGGTGTAGGATTTCTAACATTTGCCTAACAATCTTGCTTATTAGCAAAATCTTCATTGGCTACATGGACATCATGGTCATAGTATTGATTATCCTCTAAGTTGTTTTCAACATGAGTATGGAGATAGATCCCAGACTTATTGGATTGGTAACCAAGTTAGTGTTTAGACAAGCACTCCCCAATGGAAGATTAGGATCACAAGTAGCTTGTGACATAAACAAAAGATAGAAAACTAAAGCCCAATAATTCACTTTCAAATTCAAAAATAAAAAGAAATACTAGTTATATATTAGATCTAAAATTAAAAACCTGATGGGGTAACCAAGAGTGGGTGGGATCCATTTCCATGGCATCTACTTCCACTTCTACGTCTAGAATGGAAGAATCAGCACCATCTACATCTACTTCTAGTGGATCCTCAATGCCTGCCTTTGATAGATACAACCCTCCCGCTACCAAACTTGCCTTTGAAAGAAGGTCCTATTCAACCTTCGTTCGAACATCCAAAATATATTAAAATATTCATAGCTAGCCACCTTCATTCTAAGGTCCCTATGTCAGAAAATATTTTAAAAATTTGGGATCAAAGACTTTTGAATGAAGGTGTTTAAGCCAACCTTGAAAAAATTACAATTTAGGGATTGTTTATAAATATCAGACATAATGTATTTACCCGAAAATTTTTAAAAAATCATATTTTTGGGATTATTTGTAGGCATAATATTTGGTAAAACATTCTAGAAATTCTATTGTAATTTTGGGATTTTTTGTAGGGAAAAACATTTGGTAAAGAATAAATCAAAACATGATATGACGATGTAGGATCTATGGTATGATGATATAGGATCATGGTCGGATCAAAGCAAGTAATCAATGGTCAAAGGATAAAATATAACTATCATAGTATTGTATATATCACAAGCATAGGCATGAAAACATAAGTGGATGGTAACATAAACAAAGCATCATGGTAAACATGCAAATGTATAACAAGCATGTAATGGGAAGTAACAAGACAACAAAAGAAGCCAAAGTGGTAAGACATGGACTATAGAATCATGAGTAAATAAGCATAAAAGAAAAAAGACATGCATAAGAATGTGGAAGGTGAAGTAGGAAGACAATAAGTAAAGTGGAAAAGATAGACCAAAAACAAGGCTAAAGCAAAACTTGTAAATATAAATAGGATGCAAACAAACAAAGGAGGAAATATCTCAAACAAGGAAAAGATGGGAAGAAGCAAATGGCCTCCAAGTAGGAAAATCTATGGATGAAAGTTCTATAGGTATATAGGCTTAGTGATGCTCATGTATCATTGAACAAAATTTGGAGACTCAGTTTCCTCCAAAGGCTCGTGCTCATCTTCTAACAAATCATCATTATCCCAACAAAAACCATCAAATTTATCTTCATTTGCCTTTGTTTCTTGTTCTTCTTTGCTTTCCTTTTCTAGTACACATATCTCTTCTTTATATTCCTTCATTCTAGGTCCAAATATATTATCATGTGTAAAATTAGGCATGTCATTTCATACCCATATTTCTTGTTTCTTTATTTGTAGATGTGGTGGAATGATTGCCATTGGATTGCTTTTGTATGTTTCTTTTGTTCTTTATTTGTATGCTTTCTTGGTACATATGAGTGATTTTTTGTTCATAAGGACCATTAGAAGGTATTCATTTATCAAGGTCTTTATGTCTAGATTAATCTCTAGTTGTGCAACTTGAGGCTCTTTTTCTTTTGGATAATCTCAATCCAACTACTTTTGAATTCTTTCCAGTTCATCCAAATGTGTCTTATATAAGTCAAGCACGAGATCATCTCTCTCATATGGTACATCTTTTGGTGTTTTTAAAAATGCATCCAATGTGAAGTGACTAGCATCATATATGCTTGTAATGAGCTCTTTAAATCTTATTAACTTGTCCTTCATGTATAAATTTAACACATCAATACAAAATCGAAGGAGCAACCTTAAATTCTTCTATCAATGTTCTATGAAGTAGTGTGTACCAAATCTATCCAAAGATGGTATCACATGACATAAACCATGTAATTCTTTAGGACCTACTATCAATCATAGAATAATACATCTAAATGTATTAATTAACATTCAATTAGTCATCTTCAATGAAATATGGGTTGAATGTGCACATTTCTGATGTCTAATATGTTTATTTAAGAAATATTCTTCTATACATATGTTCTATTAGTATGAAATATCAATAAGAAACTAAGTAGGTGATTTTCCATAAAGATTACTAGCTAAATACAATGGGCCATAATAATTATCTTGTGAGATCTTGTGATTAGAAGATGTAATCAATGGAGAAGCAAGAGAACAAAAATATGTAGCATTAGTTTCAATAGTTCCCACAAAAGCATGTTAATGTGATGTATCCTCATTTTCAACATTATTTTATGTGTATCATGTACCTCAACATTGTTTAAATGATTTGGAAAAGGATTTGTGTATATTTTCAATTGATTATTGGTTTGCATAACTAATAGATTTATGTTTCTATTGATAACTTCAACTTTGATCATACTATTAATGTTACATCCCCAACTTACAATTAGACTTAATCATTAACTTTGCATTGTAATCGAGAGGATTAGTCATAGTTAACTAATTTGATATTGTGGAAATATCTGAATTGATCTTTGTTAATGATGTTAATGATTGATGTTAATTAGTTTTGAACATTAATTACTTTATATTATGAGATATGATTATGATGTACTGATCATAATTTTGTGGTCCTGAGTGCGAACAGGAAAAGTTAATGACCTTCGAAGAAGGAAGGAGGGTATCATCCTGGAGGAATGGTTAGATGTCAAGAAAACAAGGTTGATTAGTCATCTGAGTATCGGTTTCCATGTCCTTCCGAATCCCTTGTAAGTTGTCATGAGTCATGTCTTCCTTCTTTGTAATTCTATCCTTGTGAGTTGTTTTAGCGATGGTGCTTTAACGACTAGACAACGTTCTTGGAACAATGCCTCAAGTCGTATGATAGTCGAGTTAAGAGTCGATGAGATCTCTCATTACCCTATTCTTAAATAGGGATATTATTTCTTTATTTTCTAGTCAATCAACTAAAGTTTACCGTCGTTGATGGGGGAGTATTACTCGACCCCGATTTCCCTAAGATTTTAGTGTGATATCTTTTGCTTTCATCTTTATGATGATTTTGCATATTTTAATAGTTCTTCAACCCATGTTATTAGTCGAGGGTGTTAATATTTTTATATATATACAAACCCCTTTAGAGGTCAATATTAATAACTCTTGACTATGCAAATAACTATCTTATCTTATCTTATTCTTACCTCATCGATATCCTTAAACCCATGAGGAGTGGGAAAGGAGAGATGATAGGCTGAGTGGGCTGCGTGGATCAAAAGATCCCACTAGGTGGCAAGACCATATCACATGCACAGAGTATGCTTTGGCTAGTTACTGAATGCCATCTTGGAGTCTTATGGAAGGGCTTAGTTGGAGTCTGGGTAGTTCTGGTTGTTATTTTCTAGTGGTAGACTTCAAGAGAGAAGTGGGTGTGCGGGTGGCAAACATCGGGGAGCTACATTCTCTTGCAGAGAATTATAGTCAGAGAGAACGACTAGAGTAGCCGGAAGAGTTTGAGATCTGCAAGCTACATCTTTAACTCTGTGAAATATATTTAGGTATCTTTAATTTAGAGCCCTCAGCTAATATGATATATTGACTGTAATACAGTATAACTTCCTTTCATCTGAAAGTAACATCGGCATTGCCGACTATAAAGATTAAGAAATACTTTGTTTTAATATACAGAGTTGAGACTGTATATTTATTTATGCATATCGATGAATGTTAAGAGTAGTCGAAGGCTCTTGGAGCCCCAAATGAAATATAATTCATGATACTTTGAAACTGTTGCTTTTTTGTGGCACTCGACCAGCTTGAGGCCATAAACCTTACGTGGGATTGCATGCATGAGAACCCACAATTTTTAGCTCTTCCTATGTGCCATACATTATGCTCCATACATCTTTAATGATGTCTTATATCTTTATGATTACTAGTTGTTAACTCTTGCAAATCTATATATGCAAATGAGCCCAAAAAGGCAACATTCTGTAATGAATGAATAATGGTGGTATCAACCTGTTGAACAATCCTCACCATTATTTCAAATGGCCACAACCATGATTACTTTAAACATAGTAAACCCAAGATAAACTATGTTGTGATACTGCACTCGAAACCTTATTCTGCCAATTCGATAGAAAAGTTGACAAGAATTGAATGGCTATCAATAAATATACATGTTATGTGAACATGATAGCTCTTCAAGGAGAGTAATAGAATACTATTATTACACTGTCATAGTAATGCTATCATGATAGCCGAGACTTCGATCTTGCCTTCATTATGAAGTAAATTCTTGCTATACCTTTCGATATTAGAATCTACCTAGAGTTTAATTATAGGCTAGTGGTCTTAAATGAGATGAATGTTGACTATATAAATGGCAGTTATGTTTTTATATTGACTTTATGAAAGATTTTAGAGAAGATCTTAGAGGGGTTCGACTATATGATTCTTTATGACCTTTTAAAAGATACTATGATTATGGACTGGTTTCTTTTAACCATGACAATAGGAAAATAAGGTAAACATTGACCGAGTAGGGTGAGAGTTGAAAGCAAGATTGTATTCATTATTCTAGTAAACGAGATAATGTGCTGTGGAGTCACTAGTAACCAAGTGTTTATGAAACCAAGAACCTAAGTATGGTTATGAAAATAACCTTTTTAGTCGTAACCAAACCATGATGGGAGTCGAGTGTCCTGACATGGGCAAAGAATCAAATTGATCCTGTTTATTCTAGACCTAGAGAGAAAGGTCAATTTGAACTTACTGTAGGACATGATAGCTTATAAGTCGAGTCAGGGTGGTGGACATATGACAACATTCAATGCATAATGTTTATGTATGTAAATCTTTGTCCAAAGTAATGCATCCGTCTCTGCATGCATTGTCGGTCCATAATGCTTCAGATGGCTTGGCGTCTCTAGTAGTGTCATACATAGTTAGAGTGGATCTATAGTTTTGTGACCATGAGACATTAGGAAGGACACAACACTAGATACTTAGATGGCTAACCTAAGGGTTCCTAATATCTAACCTTTTCGTGAAGGGTAGGGCCACTTCAAGTTTGGAAGTTGAGTGGGGGACCGCAGGTCCGTGGTTGGTGGAAAAGCACCAGGATGATGCTCTACTTCCTAAGCATGAGACAAGTCGAGGCTCATGGATACAAATGTCATTGGTTCCAGATACAATGTTTGCATTTATGACCAGATGGTCTATTGTAATATATGAATTGATTTATGATGCCTTGGGCATAACTTGTACATGATTAGTGATGGCTACTCACTAAAGATTTGTAAATGATTATTGTATTGTAAGCTTTGTTATATTCTAATTAGAATGACATGCTTAATTGATGAAAATATAATGATTCTTTATGGTTAATAATTGATTTGCATAAATCATGTTGTTAACTAATCTCTTGATTAAGATGAATGTTTAAGTTAATCATGAGCATTATGGATAGTGATGTTACATATGGTATCAGAGCTACCAGGTTCAATACATGGACCTATGAGCTCACTACTGATGATTATTGGTGTCCAACATTAAGTGTGCTAATGTTTGGATGTTCTATGCCAGAATGGTAATATTTAGAACAACACCTCGAAAGAAGGTAACGGAACATGGACGTTTTTTTATGACAACAAAAGATCTTGAAGGAACGAGCCTCGAGGATGAAGAAACTTGAACAGACTGGCTACCTGGTAGGAGCATGGTTAACTGATGAGGAAACCTTCACTGATGTCATGAAACGCATCAAGCAGGAGTTAGGAAAGCAGAAAGGATGGCTGCCCCTAAATCTACTGATGCATCAGAAACACCCTCTGCCCCTAAAGCACCACCTGAGGGAAATATCCCTAAAGTTTGTAATGTACTTAAGGAGATTGAGAAGGGGTACCAATGTGTATCCTCCCCTCCTAAGACTGAAAAGAAAATGTGAACATGGGAAGTTATCCCAGTTTGTAAATGACTTGCAGTAGCAATGTGTAAATACAATTTTGTAATTTTGGTGGATTATATACAATCCAATGGAAACTGCAATGCAATGGCGATTTTGACAATCTTTCCTTGTTAAAGATTACATGAATGTGAATAGATTTGTAAAATGAATGAGTTAAATGGCATGGAAAAACTAATATGTGATTAACCTATAAACTTTAGGAAGAAGTAGATTGCAACAAAGGTTTAGATTAGAACCAGAATGGGGGATAGCTAGGATGAAGGAGCACCTTTAGGGAAATCTAAGTCTAAGTTAGACCAGATCTTGACTTTGTTGAAAAAAACAAGGACGAGGGTAGAAACTTTTGAATAGGAAGTAAGAGGTTGACGAGAAGCTAGGCGGGGTGCTTATGATGTGGGTGATGATGGAGAATGTCATAATGACACCACCCAAAGTGAGCATGGGGAAAACAACTCCCAGGATAGATATGAAGGGGATAAGAGGAGCCTTATGGCTATGGAACTATCTCATGACATGAAAAAGGTCATGCCCCCTAAATTTGATGGATCCATAAGCAGAGATGCCATGGAGGCATGGCTTATCAAAATAGAGTATTTTGAAATCAGAAACTATAATGAAATCACAAAGGTGGTATGGGGAGCATACTAGCTAGCAGGTGAAGAACCCACGTGGTGGATGAATAAAAAGATGGAACTGGACTTGAGGTCTACAAGCCTTACTTGGGACATATTCATGGAAATCTTTAGACAAAGATGGTTATTGTAGTTGTTTTATGATAAAAAAACTCATAGATTTTCAGAATCTGAAGCAGGCCGATTTGTCGGTATATGAATATTGGGAAAAATTCACCTGCTTGCTTAAGTATGTGCCACAGTACCAACAGGATGAGAGATTTCACATTCAAAAGTTTATAATGGGGTTAAACGCCCAAATTGGGGGCGAGGTTGATGTTCATGGTCCTACCACTATGGACCAGGTCTACGAGAAGGCCATCAAGCAAGAACAAAAACTAAAGGCTATGTCGGCTTATAGGGAAAGAAATCGAAAGAGATATAATTGGTCTCAATCTTCTCAGTCCTTTAAGAAAAAGGGAAATAAACAGGAATATACTGAGAAAAATGACAAAGGGGCCAAGAATAAACAAACTAAGTCCAAGGGAGAGAAAAAGGGGAATAATCACTCCATGAAGAATGCAGATAATTTTGGTAAACCTTAGGAGAGGTGAGGACCAGTACAAGTGGATGCTACACTTGTGGCGGAGATCACTATGCCAATCAGTGTCCCAACAAAGCACAAGGAGCACAACTAAGAGGAAACCATTTACCTTCTCAGCAAGTGGCGTTCCAACAACGCATCTATGTAGCCTTGGACAATCGGCAAGCTGAGTACCAAATAACTCTCATTGAGACAACATGTATTTTATTTAGAACTCTGATTTCAGTCTTGATTGATACTGGTCCTATAGAATGCTTTGTTTCCCCTAAAATTGTAAATAAAATTCCTAGAAAGGCAGGATTCATGGAAAACACTTGGTCTGTAGAATATGCAAATCATACCAAGGCTCAGGTAGAGCAATGCCTGTTTGAGGCTAGGGTTAAACTTCCAAGCTTCTCCATGGAAGTAAATCTTTATGTAGCCCCACTAGGCTCGTATGATGTCATCCTAGGGATAAATTGGCTTTGGAGACATTGAGCCAAAGTGGATTGTTATGCCAAAATAGTAGAGTGTCTGGATGATTTTGGAAACAAAGTCTTTCTCCAAGGGAAACCTAGGGAAGTCAAATTAAGGCAAATTTCTACCTTGCAAATAAAAAGAGCCCAAAGGAAAAGATGCCAACTTTTTGCTGTCAAAATGGGAAAACTAGATGAGACTGAGGAAATTTAATTCCAAGATGACTTAATGTTTTATGAATCCCAGAAACTTAATGAAGTTGGGATGAAGGAGTCCATAAGTTAGAAAAGATCAGATATGGATAGGTATCCATTCCTTAGAGACTTTGAGGACATATTTCTGGATGAACTACTGGGGTTACTTCCTAAAAGAGCCTTTGATTTCCCCATTGGTATTATTCTTGGGTTAGAGCCTATTTCTAAAGCCCCCTACAAATTAACCACTACATAACTAATGGAGTTAAAAGCTCAACTACAAGAGCTGTTAGATAAAGGGATAATTAGACCCAGTGTGTCACCATGGAGAGCGCCAGTCATTTTTGTGAAAAAGAAAGATGGCACTTTATAGTTGTGCATAGATTACCGCATGTTGAACAAAGCCACCATTAAGAACAAATACCCTTTACCTTGCATTGATGATCTGTCAATCAGATGAGGGGTACAATAGTATTTTCCAAGATTGATCTTTGATCTGGATATCACCAATTGAGGTTGAAGGATGAGTACATCCATAAGACATCCTTTAGAACCATGTATGGACATTATGAATTCAATGTCCTACCTTTTGGATTAACAAATACGTCGCCGACATTTATGAATCTTATAAATAGTGTGTTCAGGGACTTTCTAGACAAGTTTGTTTTAGTGTTTCTTGATGACATTTTGATTTATTCTAAAAATGAGGAAGAGCATTTACAACATTTGAGAATTGTTCTCTAGAGGTTGAGAGAGCATAAACTATACAACAAGCTCTCGAAGTGTACTTTCTTTCAGAAGGAAGTACAATATTTGGGCCACATAATTTCAACTAAGGGAATAGCTGTGGACCTAGCTAAAATTAAAGTTATTTTGGCATGGCTAGAACCAAAGAATGTTCATGAGGTCCGAAGTTTCATGGGCCTTGCTAGATATTACAGGAAGTTCGTGAAAAACTTCTCTAAAATTGCATATCCTATAGCTTTCTTGCAAAGAAAGGGCAAGAAGTTTGAGTGGTTAGCAAAGTTCCAGGAGGCCTTTGACCTACTAAAGGAAAAATTGACTTCAGCACCAATATTGAAAGTACCTGACCCAGTGGGTTAATTTGTAGTCATTACCAATGCCTCAAGGGAAGGCTTAGGTGGTGTACTAGTCCAGGATGGACATGTCATCACGTATGAATCACGTAAGATGAAAAACTATGAACAAAATTATGCCCCACATGATTTGGAACTTGTAGTAGTTATTCATGCACTTCAAATGTGGAGACATTATCTGCTTGGGAAACCTTTTGAGTTGAAAATAGATCCCCAAGGACTCAAATATTTGTTCATTGAACCCCATCTTAATGCTCATCAAAGAAGGTCGTTGGAATTCATCTCGGATTATGATTTCAAGATTAAATATATATACAAGGAAAATAAAATTGGGTGGTAGATGCTTTGAGTAGGAGAAGGCACATCTCCTCCATGATCTCTTTACATTCTAATTTTAGGAATAAGGTGTTACAAAAATCTAAGGGAGATGATTTTATGAGAAGGTAAAACAAGCCCTTGAAGAAAACCCCCAGAATTCAAGATATGAAGGATTCAAGCTTGAACCAGATGAGTTATTAAGGTTTAAGGGAAGGATGTATGTACCTAACTTAGCAGAGTTAAGGAGTATGGTATGGAAGGAGGTTTACTCTGCACCATATTCTAGGCATCCAGGAGTAACAAAGTTACTTATTGATGTGAAACCATTATATCTCTAGAAAGTAATGAAGAGGGATGCTACAAATTTTGTAGCTACATGTGTTGAATGCCAGAGGGTGAAGGCGGAACACCATCACCCAACAGGGCTCTTATTCCCTCATGAAATTCCTAAGTGAAAATGGCAAATTATAAGTATGGACTTTGCGCATGAGCTTCCTATGTCAAGGAATAGGCACAATGCTATCTTGGTTGTGGTGGATAGACTCACCAAAGCCACTCATTTTATACCTAGAAACTTGATAGATGGGGCACCCATTATTGCTCAAAAATTTGTTCAAGAGATTTTTAGATTGCATGGCATTCTTGAGAAGATTGTCTCAGATAGGGATGCACAGATGACATCAAGATTTTGGCAAACCTTGTTCTCTTCACTAGGTACTCAGTTGAAATAAGATTTGCTTATCATCCTGAGATGGGTGAACAAACTAAGAGGGTGAACCAAGTGTTGGAGGACTTATTGAGGATGTACTGCATGGATCAACAATACAAATGGGATGATTATCTTCCTTTGGTGGAATTCACCTACAATAATTCTTATCATTCAGCTATTACGATGGCTCCATTTGAAGCATTATATGGACAGAAGTGTTGAAGCCCTATAAGCTGGGATAAGCTAGAAGATAGGGTTAGCCTTGGTCTAGAAATGCTATTAGAGATGGAAGAACAAGTCCATCTGATTCAAAGAAGGCTAGTGGAAGCCAATGATAGGTAAAAGAGTTATGCGGATGCAAAGCGTATTGAAAGTTGTTTCACAGTAGAAGAGAAAGTGCTCCTAAGGGTAAAACCTCATAAAGTTCCATTAAATTTGGAAAGATGTCTAAACTAGCACCTAGATACGTGGGTCCTTTCGAAGTTCTTGAGGAAGTCAACCAAGTAGCATACATAATTGCTCTACTGCTAGCACTTGCCCTGATGCATAATGTGTTTCATGTTTCATGTTTGAAAAAGTTTAATTATGTTGATAATCAAATTCCAATGCTTGTTTGGAATACCCTATAGGTGAAAGACCTAAGAGTGGTGGTGATCGAGCCCATCAAGGTGCTTGAAACACATAAGCTACACTAACATAACAAGGAATTAACACAATGCAAGGTCCAGTGGAACCAATATGCAGAGGAAAATGCCACCTAGGAAAATTATGATGACTTTCATGCTAGATTTCCTCATCTTTTTCGAAACATTTATTGATTATGTTCTTGAAACATTTTCTTCTTATGTTGATTAACTTTTAAGACAATTAATCATCGGGGACAATGATTATTATGGGTGGAGATATGCTACATCAACAACTTACAATTAGACTTAATCATTAATTTTGCATGATAATCGGGAGGATTAGTCATAGTTAACTGATTTGATATTGTGGAAATATCTGAATTGATCATTGCTAATGATGATAATGATTGATGTTAATTAGTTTTGAACATTAATTACTTTATAGTATGAGATATGATTATGATGCACTGATCATGATTTTGTGGTCCCGAGTGTGAACAGGAAAATTTAATGACCTTCGAAGAAGGGAGGGTATCATCTTGGAGGAAAGATTAGATGTCGAGTAAACAAGGTTGATTAGTCATCTGAGTATTAGTTTCCATGTCCTTCTAAATCCCTTGTAATTTGTCATGAGTCATGTCTTCCTTTTTTGTAATTCTATCCTTGTGATTTATTTTGTCAATGTTGCTTTAACAACTAGACGATGTTCTTGGAACAATGTCTCAAGTCATATGATAGTCGAGTTAAGAGTCGGTGAGATCTCTCATTATCCTATTCTTAAATAGGGATATTATTTCTTTATTTTCTAGTCAATCGACTAAAGTTTACCGTTATTGATGGGGGAGTATTACTCGACCTCGATTGCCCTAAGATTTTCATGTGATATCTTTTGCTTTCATCTTTATGATGATTTTGCATATTTTAATAGTTCTTCGACCCATGTTATTAGTTGAGGGTGTTCATATTTTTATATATATATGGACCCCTTTAGAGGTCAATGTTAATAACTCTTGACTATGTGAATAACTATCTTATCTTATCTTATTCTTACCTCATCGATATCCTTAAACTCACGAGGAGTGGGAAAGGAGAGATGATAGGATGAGTGGGTTGTGTGGATCTAAAGAACCCGCTAGGTGGCAAGCCCAAATCGCATGCACAAAGTATGCTTTGGTTAGTTACCAAATACCATCTTGGTGTCTTATGTAAGGGCTTAGTTGGAGTCTGGGTAGTTCTGGTTATTATTTTCTAGTGTTAAACTTTGAGAGAGAAGTGGGTGTGCAGGTGGCGAACACCGAGGAGCTACATTCTCTTGTTGTAGAGAATTACAGTCAGAGAGAATGACTAGATTAGCTAGAATAGTTCAAGCTCTGCAACCTACATCTTTAACTTTGTGAAATATATTCAAGTATCTTTAATTTAGAGCCCTCATCTCATATGATATATTGACTGCAATATAGTATAACTTCCTTTCATCTAAAAGTGACGTCGGCATTACTGACTATAAAGATTAAGAAATACTTTGCTTTTAATGTACAGAGTTGAGATTGTATATTTATTTATGCATATCGATGAATGTTAAGAGTAGTCGAAGGCTCTTGGAGCCCTAAATGAAATATAATTCATGATACTTTGAAACTGTTGCTCTTTTGTGGTGCTTGGCCAGCTTGAGGCCATAATCCTTACGTGGGATTGCATGCATGAGCACCTACAAGTATTATTTGTTCCTATGCGCCATACATTATGTGCCATACATCTTTAATGATGTCTTATATCTTTATGATTACCAGTTGTTAACTCTTGCAAATCTGTATATGCAAATGAGCCCGAAAGGGCAACATTCTGTAATGAATGAATAATGGTGGTATTGACTTGTTGAACAGTCCTCATCATTATTTCTGATGGCCACAACCATGATTACTTTAAACACAGTAAACCCAAGATAAAATGGGTCATGCTACTACACTCGAAACCTTATTCTACCAATTCGATAGAAAAGTTGACAAGAATCGAATGGCTATCAATAAATATACATGTTATGTGAACATGATAACTCTTCGAGGAGAATAATAGAATACTATTCTTACACTATCATAGTAATACAATCATGACAACCGAGACTTCAATCTTGCCTTCATTATGAAGTAAAGTCTTGATATACCTTTCAATATTAGAATCTACCCTAGTTTTATTATAAGCTAGTGGTCTTATATGAGATGAAAGCTGACTATATAAATGGAAGTTATGTTTTTATATTGACTTTATAAAATATTCTAGAGAAGAGATTAGAGGGCTTTGACTCTATGAGTCTTTATGAACTTTTAAAAGATACTATGATTTGAGCCTTTTCTTTTATTATGGATTGGTTTCTTTTAACCATGACAATAGGAAAACAAGGTAAACATTGACCGAGTAGGGTGAGAATTGAAAGCAAGATTGTATTCATTATTCTAGAAAATGGGATAATGTGACCTGGAGTCACTAGTAACCGAGTGTTTTTGAAACCAAGAACCTAAGTATGGTTTTCGAAATAACAATCCAGTGTCCAAGGATTGGACTTAAATGCATCGAATCCTACTTATACTAGACCAAGAATGGTCAATTTTGATATGACTTTCATAGTGGAACAAGGTGATGAGGAGTCACAAGTTCCATGTTATGAAAATAAACTTTTTAGTCATAACCAAACCATGATGGGAGTCGAGTGTCCTAACATGGGCAAAGAATCAAATTGATCCCATTTAATCTAGACCTAGAGAGAAAGGTTGATTTGAACTTACTGTAGGACATGACAGCTTATAAGTTAAGTCAGGGTGGTGGACATATGACAATGTTCAATGTGTAACATTTATGTATATAAATCTTTGACCAAAGTAATGCATCCATCTCTGCATGCATTGTCAGTCCATAGTGCTCCAGATGGCCTAGTGTCTCTAGTAGTGTGTTGTGTGACCGTGAGACATTAGGAAGGACACAACACTAGATACTCGTATGACTAACCTAAGGGTTCCTAATAGCTAACCTTTTCGTGAAGGGCAGAGCCACTTCAAGTTTGGAAGTTGAGTGGGGGACCGTAGGTTCGTGGTTGGTGGAAAATCACTAGGATGATGCTCTCCTTCCCAAGCATGAGACAAGCTGAGGCTTATGGAGATAGATGTCATTGGTTCCAGATAGAGTGTTTGCATTTATGACCAGATGGTCTATTGTAATATATGAATTGATTTATGATGCCTTGGGCATAACTTGTACATGATTAGTGATGGCTACTCACTAAAGATTTGCAAATGATTATTGTATTGTAAGGTTTGTTATATTCTAATTAGAATGACATGCTTAATTGATGAAAAGATAATGATTTTTTATGGTTAAGAATTGATTTGCATAATCATGTTGTTAACTAATCTCTTGATTAAGATGAATGCTTAAGTTAAATCTTGAGCATTATGGATAGTGATGTTATAGTTAACAATAATGTCTTATACCTTATGATTAAGACCCATTCACAATTCATTGTAATGGCCTTTAACTATATGGAAATTACAAAATGCTTGATCATTGAATGTCCTAGGATGTAGTTTGTTGGGATCCAATGGATGAATGAGAGGAAGAGTGATCAAATTAGCACTCAGTAAGCTCTAAAGAACATCATCCACGTATTCTTGAAGCTTTGTAAACTTCCAAGTAGCATTCGGTTTGAATGGAGGAATAATAGAGGTATTAGCAACTTGATGAACTTTATTTTCATGTGCCATTAGCCTTTAAAAGATTATTTGACTTTTGATACTTTGAAGGGTATGAATTTTTTTAACTTAATGATCCACATTTGAAAAAAGCTCTTCATAACAACTTGGATTCCACAATTTTAATATTTTCACAAAGGTCTAAAAAAGATGCATGCCTATAATTTAGGTACACATTCTCCAGAATTGGTTTAAGCAATCCCTTAATAAAGATGTTTTGCAATTTGAAATCATGTAAGGGACAAATCATTTCATTGAATAAGGAATTAAATTGTATAAGTCACTAACGTGTTCATTTAATCCTTGAGCACACTTAAATAGATCAAAAACTATAACTCTAAGTCCCACATTAACTATGGATTGCTTTAAGAACACCTTTGTCAAATCATCAATTTGTGAATAGATCCTTGAGGAGGTGAAAAGAACCACTTGATAGCATATTCTTTAAGAGTCCATGGAAATAATTTATCCAATATAGTCAATCCTCATAAAGGGAATCTATACATGTTGAGTTACAAATGACATCAAATGTGTGTTAAGATCACCCTCATCATAATATATAAAAAATGGGGTGTCACAAAGGCCATAGGTAGAGGATGTTCAACAATCTCATAATATTATGGTGTATGTATAACATCTTTGAATTCCTCATTGTTTTTCCCATTAGGTATTGCATCCACTCTTTTATCAACTTGATTTGTCTTATGAATTAGTGCATGTAGGGTGGAACATGAAAGAATAACAAGGGAGTGTTGAGGGCCACTATGGTATGTATAAAAGTGGGTGTGGGAAGTATGAGGGATGGAAGAGGCCATAGGGTGGGGAAGAGGCATAGAAGCAGAAAGATAATTGAGGGTATGCATGGAGGTGGATAGAGATATAAAATAAGGGATAGACATGGCATAAGATGGGGTAGAAGATGTAGGGATGAACTGACTAAAAGGGGTAGTGATAAGTTAGGTCTAGCAGTGGATGAGATGAGCATGGAGGTTTAATACATCATGTGAGAGGTGAGTATCTCAAGAGGGGTGAAGTTTGGAGGAAGGCCCTATTGAGGAGGGAATTTGGAGAAGGGATAATCACTATGTGATGGAACACTAGTAGTAGCAATATTATGAGGATGAGTGGTGGTGGAAGGGGTAATAGTAGACGATGGATCGATGGTAGAAGTAGGAAAGGAGGTAGATGTGATATCACAATAGTTGAATCAATCTTGGCATTAATTTCTTACAAGACCTATTATACATATGTCTTGTTAATGAACACATTATTAATCATATCGTCTAGTGGTGTAGGATTTCCCACATTAGCCTAACTATCTCGCTTATTAGCAAAATCTTGGCTGGCTACATGGACATCATGGTCATAATATTGATTATCCTCTAAGTTGTTTTCAACATGAGTATGGAGATAGATCCCAGACTTATTGGATTGGTGACCAAGTTAGTGTTTAGACAAGCACTCCTCAATGGAAGATTAGGATCACAAGTAGCTTGTGACATAAACATAAGATAGAAAGCTAAATCCCAATAATTCACTTTCAAATTCAAAAATTAAAAAAAAATACTAGTTTTATATTAGATCTAAAAATGAAAACCTGATGGCGTAACCAAGAGTGGGTGGGACGAGTAAAAGATATATCGCAACAAAGCTCAAAACCATAAAAAAGAAAATATGAAATAATGAAATAGCAATGAATCACAAAACAAAAGGGGTTTCTAGATCTAGAGCTAAGAAAAATTAGAAAATTAAAGATTTGAAAACCCTAATGTTTAGGAGAAAGCCCTAGGGGAAAACTAGGTCATGTAAGAGTGAACAAGTTCACCAAAATGTAAAGGGAAAGAACCTTTACCTAAGATTAATCTAGGGTAATTAAATATGATGCATATACATAAGCATAAATTAACCTAGATTAATTGATTGAGAGTCATGGGAGTGGTAATTAACAATAAATGTTATTCCAAGAAATTAAATGTGAAGAAAGAAAGATGTACTTAGCTCTAGGCTTGAAGATGGATGATTTTGATGTAACTTTAGAATTTTGATTATGTTAGGACTAGAAATATAACCTTTATGTTTGTGCAATGCCTTTGAATCTATGCAAGATATGTGTCTCTATAAGGGTCAAGTCCATGCTATTAGATTATTCCAATGTTATAGACATGTCCTCTTACACACAGATCTAAACCTACAATTTGTGTGTCTTTGCTCTTTGGTTTGACAATTTTATCGATGTTTACTTTGCTATGAAGATTGACGATATTTGAGAACACCTTTAGATGACTACTACATCGTTAGGGGATAAGTTCTCCTAGGTTAACCCTAGGAAAAGACTGGCCTCACGGTCATGCTAAGGATCGAAGACACAATCAATGTGTGTGAGTGCTCTAGAATGATTATATAGATTTAAATATCTATTAGATGCTCCAATTAAAGTGTTCCTAGGATGGTCCTTCTTTAAATTCAAATGAATATTTGAATGATGCTTCTGTATGTGTGATTTGAATGCAATTGAATGCCTTTAAAGACAAACACATAGTGATAAGTCTTGCAAACATATATTTAGTCATCTCACAAGGACTAGTGGAACAAGCAAGAGTTGATTAAATTTGAATTTGAATATTTGAAATTTTAGGGGTTAGAGAGGCAAAGAGATTGCAAGATTTCATGAACAACTTAAATTACAACAAGAAGGTTTGGCATTTCATTGCTAGGTCCTACTTTAGAATGATAGCAACAAGCACATGATATTACAACTCTTATCATGGGCTGAAATAAATTTACAACATCCACAAACCACAACTACAAGATGAGGGGAAAAACATATGGAGAAGAGGCAAAAAAAAAAAAGTGGGTGATTGTTAAACAATTGTAGCATGCAAGAATTACAATGAGATCACATTAACAAGACAGATGTTATATGATTGGTACAATTTTAACATACCTTTTCAACATTAGACATTATTTTTATATTCTAACTAATATTTTTCTACGAAGTTAGAGAACAATATGACATTATAAATATAGAATTGTAGATGATAACCCTGCAATCAATAAATTGAATTTCAATAAATTTAAATAGTTGAAAATAAAAGAATTTTTTAGTCATACATTAAAACTTGAATAAATACCATTGATTTTAAATTCTAATTGATTAGCAGTAGGGGAAAGGGGCCAGTAGTTGCCCACCCTAACTTTGCGCACGTCAAGCTCATAGCTAGACATATCGCATTTCGACAATTTTTTTGGGTTTCTCCGTATCCGACTGAAGAGCTTAAAGCTATTCTTTCAACTTCTGGGCACATACATTTCACTGTATGATGCATTATTTGCACATGGGTCGAAAAAGTGTCATTTCAACATGTCACCCCATACATGCGCAACGATGTGCCAGTAACTGCTCGCCATCAAATTGGTGCATTTGTGTTAATTTATTAGGTTAAATTATTGGAGTTGTGAACATGTATTGGTGCATTTGTGAACATGTATTGGAGCTGTGAACATGTATTGGTGCATTTGTGTTAATTTATTAGGTTGGTATTTTACATGTATTAGTTCTTTTTAAAAATTTAATTGGGGGTCAAGTGCACAATAACATAGTGGTTATTGGAGCGTGGGCGGCTGCTGGCCCCTTTCCCCTAGAAAAATAACAATCTAATGCGAATGTCTGAAGGAACTAATAATAGAAAGCCAAAGAGTAAACAAAATAAAGTGAAAATTTATTAGTTGGTCTGCTAGTGAAGTTGAATGATTCTAATGAGCCTACTAGGGGTCAAGTCTTTGAGTGCAACACCCCTAATGCCATAAGTGATGAGTTTGGGATCATCCACTAAATGACTTCGATGGAATGGATACCCCTCCAATATTCATATAACAAGGGACACATTGCGTCAGGTTCCTACCATTGGATGTGTGATTTGTTAGTTGATATTGAAACTAATATTGGTAGCAATTTAAGTTTGCTAATAACACAATAAGAATTTATTAAATTAGTAGACAAATTCAACATGGAATTGTAATATTAAAAACAATAATATTACTATTTCTAAAATATTTCAAACTACATTTGAAAGCAAATAATGAGGGAGAAATTGTAAATGCCAAATACTGAATACAAATAGTGTTTTTTCATTTATTCAAAATAGGTGATAGTTTGTTATATAGAATTACTTTGAAAGAAATATGATAAATCATATATAAGTTTCTTTATCCAAAAGCTTGTTAAAAAACATAGAGCTTCATCAGTATGTGATTTTATGCTCCATTTGCATCCTGCAAGATATGTATAAAGATGGTTGTCAATAGATTATTGTAGTAACTAAGCTATTGTAATGAGCAGTTATATCTAAATAATAGATTGTCTAAATATTTTATTGGTAACGAACAAACTAATTTCTTTGAAATAGTTTTTTAAATAAGGTACTAGCAAGTGAAGTATAATTATACATTTCCATACTCATTAGTCTTCCTTACAATTGGCACTGATAATAACATTGTTTTGGTTCAGTGTAAATTGTCCTTTTGCTGAGAAGTCTTGTAGCATGAAGACAATTGCTGATGTGTCTTCAATGTACTCTTCATAGGTAATGTTTTGTAGTTTAGGGAGAAATACCTGAATGATGGACTTGTCAAAAGAACAATTAATAGTTTGCTTATTATCAGTTGCCAAAATGGTTTTAAGATACAGAGAGTGTATGTAAGTAACTTCTTGATTGCATATAATGCAATGGGCGGTGTGATCTTCTAGTGTTTCATATCCATCAAATTTGTAATTACAGTTTAGATAGGATGCATGGAATGGACTAGAGAAGGCATTGGTTATTCTTAATATTCCATGGAATTGCAAGACATGTTCAAGTATTATTATCTTTGGGCTTAGATTTAAAAAATTGTAGGTAGAGAAATTTTGAATACAAGGAGACATTCTCATTTTTTAGGTTAGTAAAACTAGTCTCTCTATTAAATTTTCCTAGGGACTTTATGATGGGTTGCTATTGGGTACATGAATTACCCTTGACACTTTTTCTCTACCAAATTTGTGTCTAGAAATATTTGATCGTTGATGTTTTTTGTTAGTCAAACAATTTTCCTTAAAATTTATTATGGGTAAGTCTTTACCAAAATTGCTCTGTACAAATTTAAAATTTGGTAAACTTCATCAAAAACAACAAATCATTTAAAACCATCCTGGAATTATTTATGTTAGGGATTTGACTTTTATTGGCGCTTTTTTTGTTTGTTCGGTTTCTACTAGGGTTTTTGTATTGTTTTTTAGTTCTCATATTTTTAGCGATTGCTTGTGGAGTGCGGTTAGAAATTTCTCCATAGCATGGGAGGTGTTTGTCATGACCCTAATGGCAGGGTTATGTTCTAGTTTGCTGGTGGTCTCAGTATTGGTTCTAATAATTTTGCTAAGGCTGTGGTCACTTGCCAAGCTCTTTTAAAAGCTAAGCTAAAGCATTTTACTCACTTAAAAAGGAAGTCTTCCTCTCACTTATAGCAATGGCAGTTGAATGAATGTAAGAAAGACATCAACGTCCTCATTCACAATTTCAGTGTTGTTAAGTGGAACGATACTAGAAGGGAAGGAAATCAGGTTGCTGATTTCTTGGCTAAATTAGCTTCTAACCAGAATAACATCAAGGTTGATGCTGAAAAAAATCAAGATTGCCATAACCGGGACTTGAGCAAAGACTTTAGTATTTTTATGAATGCTCACTACAATGCTTCTCTAGATTCTTGATTCTCACTAGTGGTTCGGTCCTTGTGGTGTTCTTGTTTATTCCTCTATGGTTAACATTATTATTGCTATATGCTTTCAACAGTTTTCCTATTGGTCCCATTTTTTAACACAAAGGGAAGCATTACTTCCGACACTTAGAGCATGTACGATCTTCAAGAGAACAAGTGCTTATTCCCTGTCTATGGGGTTTGGTAGGTTCCTCTTCTCTTGTTGATTGTCTATTTTCAATCCATTTGGATTTTCTAGATTTTTTAGAATTGGTGTGCCACGAATCTTTTTTAAAACTGGCAGGCCTACTTTATAATGAGTCATTGTTTAGTTTTAAAATTACCTTTATATTTAAAAAACAGACTAATCCTATTTTAACTCATTTATATTAGTTTAAATTGTTTATGTGAATGTAATTTTTCTTTATAAATATTAAAAGACTAATTCTATTTCAACTTTAAAATAGAATTAGTTGTAACTTTCATTATTATAATTAAATAATAATAAGTAATGGAATAAACCATATAAAAAATCAACAAATTATGTTATAAGGTGCACCCAAAAAAAACTTACAAAATAGTTTTATCATGATCCTTTAGTCAAAAAGTAGCCAAAAGTAGAGACCCCACAAAGCCCACTATGCACCATCAAATAATAGTAAATGGACACATATGATATTGATTTGTTTGTCAGGGAATCTATGTGACTGTAGAATTGATTGAAAAGGAGAAAAACAAAATATTTTTTCATGTCCGTTGAATAAATAAAATTGATAATGAACTAATAATTAATATATTCTAAGAGTTGGAATTATATTTATTTGGATTAAATGTATGAAATTGAAATAAATCAAATAATGTAGAAGTGATTTGTACAATATAATTGCTAATAGTTCAAACAATTATGAGTGCAATTGGTGATGTCATCATAACTGTTAGCCAATAGAATATCAATAAAATCATTTTATTATATTAAAATAAAAATTGAAAACCAAAAAATTTTAGAAAAATTAGTCAAACTAATTTAATTCTTCAGTCCCATTGGACAATTGAATAAAAAGTAATAAAATTACATGAATACATTAGTATTCCTCCTCGAACTCATAAGAAATTCATCATATTAATTTTTTGTTATATTGGATTATTTTTTTTTATTGAAGTAACAATTGATTGTACCACACTAATGAAAAAAAAAAAAAAAACCTTAAAAAAAGCCTTAAAATTAATTTATTGTGGCATTCTTATAACTCAATTCTGAATTTGAATACCAGCTTATCCTGACATAAAGTTCATATCTTTCAGTCTGATTCTGCCTGTCCTCAATTATTATAATTGAAAAAGACTTGTGTGGTGATGTACGCCACGATTGTGATGGTTGCATTGGATTCCTTACGCACTCTACACGATTCTGCATTCTTAGCTGTAAAGTGAGTCCGCCTCTCACACGATTCTGCATTTCTTCCAAGCGTTTTCCACAGGCTGTCGGCCACTCAATCTAGGCTTTCCCTCTCTTACAAATACTTGCTAGTGCTTCACCTCCTCAACAAGACCCTGCTTTTACTGGTTTCTCTTTCATTGTTTCTTCGTGCTTTTACTTAGTAGTTCAATCCATTTCCATGGCATCTACTTCCACTTCTACTTTTGGGCGTCAACCCGAAGAGCATACAAATGCTTCTGAAGAGATTGCAGCGTCTGCAGCATGCAAATGCTGCTGTAATTGGTTTTCTCTCTTTCGTTCTCAAGCTTCAGTTCAATCCAACTCCATGCCAGCATCTACATCTACTTCAATGCCACCATCTACATCTACTTCCATGGCATCTACTTCCACTTCTACATCTAGAATGGAAGAATTAGCACCATCTACATCTATTTCTGGTGGATCCTCCATGCCAATTTCAGTTCAGTCCAATTTCATGGCAGCTACTTCTAACACTAGGATGGAAGAATTAGCACCATCTACATCTACTTCTGGTGGATCCTCCATGCCAATTTCAGTTCAGTCCAATTTCATGGCATCTACTTCTAACACTAGGATGGAAGAATTAGCACCATCTACATCTACTTCTGGTGGATCCTCCCTGCCAATTTCAGTTCAGTCCAATTTCATGGCATCTACTTCTAACACTAGCATGGAAGAATTAGCACCATCTACATCTGGATCCTCAATGCCTGCCTTTGTTACATACAACCCTCCCGCTACCAAACTTGCCTTCCGCAGCAATAAGAGGTATCATGTGTTTCTCAGTTTCAGGGGACCAGATGTAAGAGAGACTCTCGTTGATGATCTCTTTCAAGCTCTCTCCACAGCAGGACTGAATGTCTTTATAGACAGTGAGAAATTGGAAAAGGGAGAAATGATTGAGTTGAGCTTGGAAAGAGCAATCGAGAGCAGTGCCATACGCATTCCTATATTTTCCAAAGGCTATGCAGACTCAACTTGGTGTCTCAAGGAGGCCGCTGCAATGTTGAAGACCCCTGACTTGATTATTCCCCTCTTTTATCATGTAGATCCAACTCATGTTAGATATCCTGAAAGTGAGTCCAGTCCCTATAAGCAATCATTTCTCAAACATTATAGCCATTCAGATCGACACAAAGTTGAAGACGTTGATGCGTGGAAGAACGCCCTTCTACAGATCTGTAAACGCTCAGGCTGGTCCATGCAGGATCTAACTCAAGGGTAAGTAATTAACTTCACTTCCTGCTTGCTTTTCTATATATTTTTTTGGTTAATTTCTCCATAGTTTATTATTGGCTCCTCTTGGATATCCGTGACATAAGTGCTTTTGATTAGTGTAAGAGTGGAAAACACACGGTTAAATTCAGAAGCACTCTTACACTAATCTAATAGACTGTGGAAAACTAATGCCTACTAATATGTGTTTTTACTAGAATATAATTAATAGACATCGGATTTCCACAGTCCATGATATTATTCAGTGCTTTAGGGTTTAACTGTGAGTTTTTTCAAAAGTTTCGGATCACACTACGTGATCCATCATCAGGATGAATTTCATTCTCTTCTTTGGCTCTCTTCATCCTATTGATGGATCATGGAGTGTGATCCGAAACGTTTGGAAAAAACTCTCATAACCCTGAAGCACTAAATAATAGAATATAATTATTTAAAGAGTGTTTTAGGGAAATAGGACTAGGGCTTCTATTTTTATTCTTGGAAAAATTCATTTTATTCAAGCAAAATGAATGTATCCTTCCATAGTTGAAATTTGAAGGTTTGACTATCAAGCAAAATTTTCATGACAGTTATCTATTTAAACTTACATTTCAAATACTAAGAAATATTTTATTATAAACAAAATTATATATAAACTAAATATATATATTAAGTAACTTTTTAGAATTTTGACAGTGTATTTGAAATCTCCCCTTTCATATTGAACAACCTTACTAAAATTTTGATTGTATTTTATGGCAAAAATAACTAAATACGGCCATGCCCATAGGGCCATCAAATTTAGGCACTCACTACCATCCTTACTCTCTCTACTTGCATTTGAAATCTTTAATATATTATTTCAAGGATGATTTATGTGTCTCCACTCAAATATAGCTATTTAATTATTTTATATTTTCATTAAAACCATTTTTTTAAAAATTATTTTTTCTTCCTATTTACTAATAATTTAAAAGATGATAAATTTTAATTACTTCTTAATTTTTGTTATTATCTATTTATAAACATAGCTTAATTTGTTTAATTATTTAAGAGCTTGGTCTGCAATTTCATTATTTGTGTTCTCCTCTTACTCTCTATCTCTTCATGATGGTTCATTGAGTGTGTTCCCAAACTTTGAGGAAAAATATCTAACACAGATATATCCAAAAACATTCAATCCATAATTATTTAATTGTTGAATAATAGACAACATCTATTTCTTCATCAACCCCTTTACCCATCAAATTCTTAATTATAAGTATTTAATTTTAAAATAAATACTTATATTTATTACTCAAAATAATTCTCAAATGTAAATTTTTCTAATGAGCCTGCCATTTAATATATAAAATCTCTCTTTTCCAAACTCTTTTTATACTCTTTACAAAGGAGTGGAACGACGATAATTAGTAGTACCTTTGCCGTTGCAGCTGCAAAGCTGGGCTAGTAAAGATGGTGGTGAATGACCTGCTTAAGACATTGGACAGAGTGCCCTTAGAAGTTGCCAAGCATCCAGTGGGAATGGACAGCGTCAAGGATTCTCTCATTCAGAAATTAAATCTCAATTTAGTGCATGAGGTGGTTAAACTTGGAATATGGGGTATCGGTGGTATTGGCAAGACCACAGTTGCCAAGGCCGTGTACTACCAAGTTTATTCTGATTTTGAAGCTGCTTCTTTTGTATGTGATGTCCGTGCCACTGCTAAAGAGGCCACAGGCCTTAAAAAATTGCAGAAACAAATTCTCAAAAATTTATGCAACTGTGATGAAAAAGTAGACAGTGTTGATGCTGGCATATCTTTGTTCAGAAATCGCTTGGGAGGAAAGCGTGTGTTGCTTATTTTGGATGACGTGGATGCTCTTGTTCAATTGAATGCTTTGGTTGGGGATTGGCTGGGCCCAGGCAGCAGAGTTATAATTACTTCTAGAGACAAACATATTCTCAAAGTTGCTAGGGTCTCATCCGAATGCATCCATGAGATGAGTGGATTGGAAATAAAAGAAGGTCTCCAGTTATTTAGTTGGCACGCTTTTCTTAGAGAATCTCCGAGTCCCAGATACCAAGATCTGTCCATAAAGATAGTGGAAGCTTGTAAAGGGCATCCTCTTTCATTGGAAGTGATTGGATCTTCCTTATATGATAAGGAAGATGACACAGATTGCTGGATTGAAGCTCTTCATAACATTACTCTCAACCAAGGGATTTATGAAAGACTTTACATCAGTTATAGTGGTCTTACTCAGGAAGAAAAAGAAATATTTGTCGACATTGCTTGCTTCTTCCTTGGAGAACACAAAAGATTTCCCATTATTTTCTGGAAATCTTTGTATAAGAAGGTACACACTGCTGTAAATAATCTTTCGATGAAGTTGCTGATAAAGATTGATGATGAAGGTGTATTTCATATGCATGACCATTTGCGTGATATGGGGCGGAGCATTGCTGAAAAAGAAAAGTCGGGTACCCGACTATGGGAGACATCTCTCGACATCTCCAACGTCATCTCCAACGACATCTCTCGCCTTCGGCTCAATGGTGGCAATCTACGAAGGCTAGAAATGCTGTGCAAACCTGGTCTTCGCTATCTTCATTTGCAGAATGTGTTTGGCATAACAGAAAACACGCTTGTCAGGCTTCCTCAAAGTTTGATATGGTTAAGGTTGGAAAATTGTCACACTATGACTCCATTTTGGAAGCAAACAGCAATAAGTAAGATGATTACAACACTAAGGATGCCAAGTCACTCCAGATTTGTGGGCAACGTCGGGCAACTGAAGATTATGCAACTAGTTGACAACTCTTTAACCGATATCTTGGGCAACTCCAGATTTCTCTCATCCGTATTTTCACTTTCTAATATACAGCCGCAGCAATTGGTCGTGGTCGTGGCATCGCGTTATATCTTAAATAGCCTCCCTGATACCATTGGCAACCTGTCACAGCTGCAGCACTTGGACTTGGGAAGCTGTTTGAACTTAAATAAGCTCCCTGATACCATTGGCAATCTGTCACAGCTGCAGCACTTGGGCTTGGAAGGGTGTTTATGTTTAAATAAGCTCCCTGATACCATTGGCAACCTGTCACAGCTGCAGCACTTGAACTTGCATGGGTGTTATGTGTTAGAGAACCTTCCTGATACCATTGGCAACCTGTCACAGCTGCAGCACTTGAACTTGCATTGGTGTTACTGTTTAAATAAGCTCCCTGATACCATTGGCAACCTGTCACAGCTGCAGCACTTGGACTTGGGATGGTGTAAGATGTTAAATAAGCTCCCTGATACCATTGGCAACCTGTCACAGCTGCAGCACTTGGACTTGGGATGGTGTAGGATGTTAAATAAGCTCCCTGATACCATTGGCAACCTGTCACAGCTGCAGCACTTGGACTTGGGATGGTGTGAGATGTTAAATAAGCTCCCTGATACCATTGGCAACCTGTCACAGCTGCAGCACTTGGACTTGAAAGAGTGTTCGGGGTTAAATAAGCTCCCTGATACCATTGGCAACCTGTCACAGCTGCAGCACTTGGACTTGGGATGGTGTAAGATGTTAAATAAGCTCCCTGATACCATTGGCAACCTGTCACAGCTGCAGCACTTGGACTTGGGATGGTGTAAGATGTTAAATAAGCTCCCTGATACCATTGGCAACCTGTCACAGCTGCAGCACTTGGACTTGAAAGAGTGTTCGGGGTTAAATAAGCTCCCTGATACCATTGGCAACCTGTCACAGCTGCAGCACTTGAACTTGACAGGGTGTGTGGTGTTAAAGAACCTTCCTGATACCATTGACAACCTGTCACAGCTGCAGCACTTGGACTTGGAAGGGTGTTGGGGTTAAATAAGCTCCCTGATACCATTGGCAACCTGTCACAGCTGCAGCACTTGAACTTGCCTGATACCATTGACAACCTGCCACAGTTTCAGGGCTTGGTCTTGTAAGGGTGGCCTAGCTTAAAGAACCTCCCCCTACTATTGCCAAAACTTGTCACCGCCGAGGCACTTCGAACTTGGAAAGGTGTGGCCGGATGGAAGTATTTTGAAGGACTAATATTCAGGGACGGCTACCTCCTTTAAATGTTAGAGCTGTTACTTTGAACGACTGTAATAGAGTTTCAAGTAGGCTATTGCAGAGCAGAAATTGAGACAATCTGAGTCCTTTAAATGGTTTATTAAATGCTCTCATAATTTAACTGTATTTAAATTTCTTTTCAAATGTTTGCACGGAAATTCAAACCGACGTGATCTCTACAAAAATATGATCTATAACATGTTTTGCGGCACTGTCATTTAAGTTCGTATAAAGAGTTGATGTTGTCGTACACGTGTTAATCTGTAGAAGAATCTATATCATTCCCCCATGAAATCTGCTGGACAAACTTTTTCTTCCAACATGGAGCATTGCTTAGACTTCAAATGAGAATGTTCTTCCTTACTTTTAAAATTTTAATCTTAAAATTTAGTTGCGGCCTATTTAGTTTTTTCTAGGCCAACAAACTAATTACCTTTCTCATTTTTCGTTTTTTATGCGCGTATAGGAAATAGGTTTTTTAAGGGTTTTAATGTTAGTGTCCATCTCCTTTATTGTAAAGGTGTCTTATTAGTATTCAAAGAAAAAGAAAATGTATGCAGCTTTGAGGAGATTTATTGGGAAGATCTTGTGTTTTATTCATAAAAATATATGATATTTATATTTTGATTAATTTTTTCTATCTTAATTAAGTATATTATGTTTTATAATTTTTATTTTAAAAGATAATTTGAGAAGAGAGGCTTTATTATATTTTCATATGGTAAGAATATTTTGCAGTTCATATAAGTTTTCCATTTTACTTTATATTTGAGGAAGAAAATCCAATAACATCAATTTTTTTTTAAATTTCAAGTTCAATCTATTTCTCTCTTGTAGCTTTAGTGGGGTGAGCCTATATTTAATAAGACTTGATCCTTGATGGGCTCTTTGTGAGCCTTTAAAAAAATTAGGTATTGCTTTATGCTTAGGCATTATTTTATGCTTGTATGTTGCCTTTAAACATTATTTTGTACCAGTGACTTGGTAAGAAGGGTCTGACCAAAGCAGGACAATCCTTGCTTAAAAAGCCCTAAATGTTATCTATTGACACCACTCCCCTATAGATGTAGGAAGCATACATCAAGGAAAATAATTTTTAGACACCGAAATCAATGAGGTTCAGGTTCCATACTATGTTTAGATCCATGCACATGGTTTAGATCTATAGTCACAACTCTTTAACACAGCGCTCATTGATTACTTGTGTTAAATCATCGCTTTGTGTTGGTTTATTTGTATAGGGTGTATCTACTTCTCATGTTTCTTCTTCTAGTGTCATGACTAGTTCTCACCTTACTAGTCTTTCATCTATTTCTTACTTTTTTTGTACTAGTGTCACCACTATTGATTTGCAATTGTTGCAAAAACTAAATTGTGGTTTTGAAATATTCAATTATTGAAATACAAAAAACTAAATTATTTTCAATGTAAATTGAAACGAATCTATGCTCAAACACTACTATAAAAATGCAAGCAAACACAATGAAACACATTGCACATTTTTCACCTAAGAAACCCCTTGTAAAGACTTAAATTTCACCACATCCTAACATCACACCTAACATTACATCCTAACACAATTCTAACTCCATGTCGACATTATCACCACACTAATTTACCGATTTTGACACTTTTGACACTGTTGGTGATAATTTATGTTCAAGGTTTTTAGCCTGGCTCCTTCCCTAAATATCCAAAAAAATTTCCTAAGTGTTAGACCTCCTTAGCATGTTTCAGCATCAGCATCATATTTTCTTTGGAGGAGGTCATCATCATCATCATATTTCCAGGCATCGCCCTGATGTCGCTTGCGAGGGTCATCATATTTTCTGTTAGCATGATCTTTCGCCGGGGTGATCTTTTAACATCGGGTGATCTTAGTTAAGATCATCCTGATGATGATGCTGCAAGGTTCTAAGTATGACCCGATATTCATCGGGGTTATCATATTTAAGGATCAGGTGATCTTGGTTAAGATTATCCTGATGTTGTTTTATCACTTCTCATGATATTTCCGAAGGAGGGGGTGATCATTTCAAATATTCGTCATCTTCATATATCGCCCCGATCTTATAGTGAAGCTACAGTGTAGCATGATATTTGTGCATCAGGATGATATTTCTAAATATCTGGTTATCTTCTGAATATCATCTTGATGCCGACATGTGGTGGTGACGTCATCAAGGTCTGAGGGGTCATATTTCTAACACTAAGTCATCTTATGAAGATCCCCCAATGTTGGGAATATGATGATGATGTCATCCGGATATGAGGAGGTGCGCAGTATGCAGACGGGTGATGCTGACATATCAGGGTGATGATGCTGATGTCAGGGTGATTTTTTGTGCATCCGGATATCATGTTGCTGGAGGATGATGAGGCTTATACTAGTGTCGTCGGGAGCAAAAGCACCGACATCATATATGCTCGTGACCTAGTATATAAAGTGTTAAGAGGGTTGCCGCGGGGTGCATGTGGGATTATTCGATCCTGCATATTTTTAAATATCATGATGATGTATTTTGGCGAGAAATGGTTGCGATGCACTGTTTGATATTTTTCCCAAGGCCGCGAGTTGGTGCACCATTAATGGCAGTTGTTGCGGAGGTATGGGCGATGGCGTGGACGGATTTAGTACTCGATTGAAGTTGTACATCCACGGTTGGCGGCACATGGCTCGAAAACCTCTCCTGTCCCCTCTTCCACCTGCTGCATTCAATGCGTTGAGCGCCATTTTCTCAGTATACTGTATCTGGTGGATTTTTTGAGTCAACCATGTAATTAATGCTGAGAACCTTCCTTGCTATAATATAGCAGGTTGTGTTTCTCATTTCGGTTGTTGAAAAACTAGACATATCTGGCTCTATAATAAGATACAACTGGTTCTGGTTGCTCTGTGCAGGTGACCTTGTGAGTTTATGTATCTCTTGTTATATGTCTCATGCATGAATCTACTAATTTCATGATTGATTTTATATGAGTAATGCTGTATTTGCATGTGTCCTTCTGAATCTAGATATTTAAGGGGTGTCTAGTATTCTAGAATATAGAATTCTTGTATTGAATGCTTGATCTTTCAACTTCTGCTCAAGGGGTAGATTAAAGTGTTTTCAGATTAAGTGTTGGGAAGGATGTACTGCAATAGGGATGCCATAAGTAGAGATAACTTAACACTCTATATTGGGAGGTATCTGTAAGGCAGATACCACAACATCCCCTTGAAATCTAGTTTTAGTGTTTTCATGTTGAACATTCACAGGTGTATGTCTACTGTCTTCAAGCCCTGGATAGGCACCAGTCTAACTCTGTGTTGAGGTTATACACCAGGTCTAGCTTTGCATCCAAACATAAAATCAAATTCAAACTCCAAAACAACCATTAAGACAGTAGAATTAGTTTTAGGATCCCAAGTCCTCTGTCTACAACTGAAAATAGGCCCAAAGCTAGCCCCTTTGCTCTTATCTTGCAGTTTTGGTCTACTTACAGGAGGACTTATCTGCTTCATGTCAGCATCCCAGCCTTTGTATGAATATTCTCATGGATGTTGAGTAGGGAATACCCCCCTAGGTTTTGCAGAGCCTGAAGAAGAAGAGGAGATAAAAATAGAGTCTATCTCCTATACTGTTGGCCCCTGGCCCAAAGATCCTGTTGATCATTGATGGCTACCTTGTAGGGAAATCTGGGAATAAGCATCCAGTCTGGGAAAAAACCAACAGACACCATCCTAGTTAAATATAACCACATGCTCATATCACCTCACCACTAACTAATTCAACAAATTAGTCTTGTTTAATTAGTTTGGAAAATCTCTCACATTATCGCATCACCAAATTAATTAAATAAATCATAATTATTTAATTAAGCTAATTTCTTGCATCTCCATGTCACTAATTAATTAAATAATTTTATTATTTGATTAATTAGTCTAAAATCCCACTGCATCACTTAAATAAATAACTAAATCCTTTTCCATAGGTTGATTCCCACTTTGTCATTTAATAAGTAAATCAAAACCCATTTCCCTTTCATTCAATCTTAACCCTCCATCCACAACCAATCTCAACCATTCACCTTGGCTTGCTCTAGAAGTTAACTTGCTCTAGAAACTAATGCATCTTAACCCTCTATCCACAATCAATACCAATCATTAATCCTCTTAGCTTTCCCTAGAAGACAAGAAGCTTACCCTATTCAATCCCAACCCTCCATTTCAATCAAATCTTAATCATCTATCATTCATCAAAACATCTATTAAAAAACTGTCGTTCTCAATCAAATCAGGGGAGCTAAGATTTGCAAGTACATGCTACTGAAATGGCAAAGATTTTTCATCAAGCCTCCATCAAATCAACATCAATATAGGTGCATATCACTTGGGATCATGTACAACACATGAGCAACCACATCCAAGAGCACATACATTCAACAAGAAGGTATAATGTTTAGTTTTCTATAAACATTTGTTGTGCTTTTAGCTTCTTAGCTCAATCTGAGGTATTCTTGGGTTTGGAATAGGGATTCTTTAGTTTGCACATTGGGATGATCCCACAATAGTGTGCCCCACTTTTTGTCCAAAATGGGACATTGAAATCAACATTTTTATCCAAATTTTCACTTTTTGACACCTATAACAACTAAACCATTAAGAATTTGAAGATGATGCAAACTAGTAATTTTTGAGATTTAATGTGTAAATTATAAATATATATTTTTTAAATTTAAAAAAAAATTGTGAATTTTTTTATGTAACAGTTAATAACTTATTTTTTATAGTTAATAGTATTTTTTAAAAAGTGACGTTTATACTATATAGCATAACTTTTTCTGTATATATTGAAATTAATTTTTTCTGTTGAAACAAAGTCATCAATACCTAGTGTATAGATATCTTAAAAAAAAAAAAACTATTTTTGCATGTGTCGAACAAGGACTTGATGTTTGGTGAAAAACCTACGTTCACTAGAAAATATAAAATAAATATAATAATCAAATTAAATGTATTTGAAATTATACTTTTTGGAAAGATTACCCTGAGGGCTATGATCCTAAAAATTATCTTGTCATGTTGATTCCATTTGCTGGTCCAACCCAAGGTTTGAAACTAAATTTTTTGAAGGAAATCTGAGGAGTAGAGGAGAAAAGGCCATCTAAGGGCCTTCATTTGAAGAACCTTTGAATGAAGGTCACAAAGAACCTTCGCTTGAAGATCCCTTCATTCGAAGGTCCTTTTGGCTAATGACAATATATAAAAAATTCTTAACAAATGACCTTTGAATGAAGGTCCCTAATAAAAAATATTAAAAAATTCATGATCAAAGACCTTTGAGCAAAGGTTCTTAAGCCGACATTTACAAAAATTTATAAAATTTACAAAATTTGTGTATTATTTATAAATATTAGACATAATGATTCTTAACAAATGACCTTTGAATGAAGGTCCCTAATAAAAAATATTAAAAAATTCATGATCAAAGACCTTTGAGCAAAGGTTCTTAAGCCGACATTTACAAAAATTTACAAAATTTGTGAATTGTTTATAAATATTAGACATAATGATTTTACTAAAATTTTAAAAAATGAAATATTTGCATTTTTGGATTATTTGCATGTACAATATTTGGTAAAAAATTGTAGAAATTGTGTTTGCAATTTTGAGAGTTTTTTCAAGGCAAAATATTTGATGAAGGAATTTTGGGCACATATTTTGCAGAGGAGATGGGAAATAAAAGAATAAGGCAAAATAAGGCTATGCATTTATATTCAGCAGAAAATGGAACATAAATTAAGAAAGGGCACAAAGATATTTTAGAATTTTTTTTTAAAAAAAAGAGGGTAAAAACTTTACAAATCAGGAAAGCATTACAAATCCAACAAAGAGAAACCCACCAAGGGGCCAAACAAAACCAAGAATTAATTCACACCCAAAAAGCACCTCATGTCCTCCATAACCCACTCCTCAAGAACAAGGGCCAAATCACTAGGAAGGTTGCCCCAATGATCCACATACCAGGATCCCATCCTCTTAGTAGCCCACCTAGCCAAACCATCAGCCACCTTATTCCACTCCTGAGGAACATGGTGAAAAATAATAGACTCTAGAGAAGAGCATAGAGAAACAATCTGCTTGACCACCACAACCATTTGCTAATTCACATCCTCCAAATGACACTTATTCATCATATCAATAACAACCTAAGAATTAGACTCATAAACAATCTGTTGCCACCCAAGGCCAACCGCACGCTCAACCGCCAAAAGTATAGCAATAGCCTCCATGAGATTATTAGTATGTAGACCTCTATACATAGAGAAGAAAAAAACCACCACTCCCAAACTATCCCTGCCAATACCACCAACTCTAGCATGCCCAGGATTGCCCCTAGATGATCCATCCGTATTAATTTTTAGCTCCCCCAAAGCAGGAGGGCACCAGTAACCAACACGAGAAACCCTCTCATGACCATACCTCAATGCATACTACTCAAATTTCCCTTACCCCTCCCCACAAGGCCCAAAGCATTAACCACTCCCAGATCCCTAGGATCAACTGGAACAGACAAATTGCACTTCGCAGTGAAAGTCTCCTAAAGGACCCCCAGAATTCTCATCCAAAGCTACCAAATAAGCAACTTCTTATCTAAAAAAATTCTCCTGTTGTACTCCAACCAAATATGCCAAACAATCAAACTAGGGCCAATGATCCAAGCAACACAAAGAAAAGAGGTCTTAGCAGGAGACAACCCCTATCTCCTCCAAAAGTCTTCCAAAGAAGAAACATGGCAACATGGAAGGCTCCAGAGATTCCACCAGAGGTGCCATATAGCTTTCACAAAATAACACTGAAAGAAGAGATGGGAAAAACATTCATCATGCTTAGCACACATAACACACATGGAAGGGCCTCGAAGCCCTTGCTTCCAAAGATTTTCCCAAGTAAGCCACTTGCCTTGAACCACTAACCAAGAAAAGAAATTACACTTAGGCCAAACAAACTTATTCCAAACATGTTTCCACCAAGATACCTTAGAACTCATAAACAACTGCTTATCCAGAACTTGATATCTAGAGGCAATCAAAAATTTGCCATTCGAGTTAGGACCCCAAGCTAGCACATCTTTCCTAGGAAGAGAATTACAAACATGATCCAATAAAATCTTAGAAGGTTCTTGACGATCCTCCACCATACCACTAGGAGACCACTCCAAAGGATCCTTCCACCTGGACACAGTAATCTGTCCCAAGGTCTGTTGAGATTTGAAATCAGCCACATGACACCAACCAGCATCCATAAAATATTGGCACAAATCCTGCAGGTGAGGATGAGAAGATAAAATGGGAAGATGCCCATCCCAAGAATCATACCAAAAAAGAGCATCCTAACCACTATTGCAAATCCAAAACAAACCCTACTTAACAAGCTTGGCACCCCTTTTGAGGGTACCCCAAATCATAGAACCCTTCCCCTCCAAGCTAAATCTGGCAATTCGGCACTCTCCACCACACCTAGATATTTAAAGGTGAGAATTTTAGCCCACAACTGATGCTGTTGTGAACACCAATGCCAATACAATTTCGCTACTAAAGCCTACCCATTCAGATCAATCCGACGTAAGCCTAGCCCACCTTCCTACTTCGGCCTACAAACAACATCCCACTTAACCAAACTCCACTTTCTATGAAGAAGATTACCAAACCAAAGGAACTGGTGAGACAACCTTTCAAAGTCCTTGATGAAGCTGAAAGAAGCAAAGAGAACAAAGCATTTGTAAACAAGGAGAGCCTATACCACCGACTTTAAAAGAGTCACTCTGCCCACCGAAGAAAGCCACCTGCAAGTCCAATGATTGACCAAACTCTGAAACTTATCAATAATCCCCTGCTAAAATAGTTTAGGAAGATAACGAATAGCAAGAGGGATACTAAGATAAACAAAGGGGAGTGAACCAATTTGGAAGCAAAGAATGTTAGCTATTCTCCTCTGGATAACCTTAGGAGTATTAAACAAGTAGATGAAAGACTTCCCCTCATTAATATGCTAACCTGAAGTAGCCAAGTAATTGTCCAACACACTACACCATCTGATAGCTTCCTCAACCATAGCCCTACCCATCAAAGCAATATCATCCACAAACTAAAGATGGGACTGAGGAGGAATAACATTTTCCCAACTCCAACCTTGAATCAAGCCACTCTCTACCCGAGAACAAATAAACCTCCCCAAGCCCTCAACAAGTAGGATGAACAAATAGGGGGACACAGGATCCCCTTGTCTGAGCCCCCTAGAAGCACCAAACAAATCCATGGGCACACCATTAATTAGCACCGAAAAGGAAGAACAAGTAACACAACTCTTGACCCATTCAATCCAGTCACCAGCAAAACCAAATGCTCCAAAAATCTTGAATAAGAAATCCTATTTAACCCAATCATAAGCTTTAGCCATGTCCAACTTGATAAACATTGATTTTTCCTTAGAAGACTCCATAGAATGAATGGTCTCCGCAACAATAATGGCACCACACATAATCTTCCTACCAGTAACAAAGCCCCCTTGATCTTCAGAGATTAACCCACTTAGCCAAGGTTTCAGCCTCTTAGTAATCAACTTAGTAATGATCTTGTAAACAACATTACATAAAGCACGTGGCCTAAAAAGATCCAAAGAGTTAGCCTCGTCCTTCTTTGGAATGAGAGATAAAAAGGTTACGTTCATAGATTTCAGCATTTGTTTACTCATGAAGGATTCCTGAGCAACCTCCAAGAGATCCAACTTAACCACTTCCCAAAACTCCTAGAAAAATTTGGCTGGGAACCCATTAGGCCCAGGAGCTTTACATTTCTTCATCTAAAACACAACATTCTCGATCTCTGACAAGGTATTAGGAGTAAGCAAAGATTCATTCATTTCATTAGAGACCAAAGGCGGAATACAATCTAGAATCCTAGCTTCATCTTCCTCTGCAGGAGGCGAATCCTCAGAAAATAAAGTAGAAAAGAAGTGAACAAATTCAACAAAAATAGAAGTGGAGGAGGAAAAAATCTCCCCATCCAGTGACAAGAGAGAGGAAATAACATTACCTTGTCTTTGATCCTTAACAGAATTATGAAAGAAATAAAGTATTTCGATCACTTGCCTGGAGCCATTCAATTCGGCACTTCTGTTTCCAAAAAAAATCTTCTCTTAATTCCCACTCCTCAATCTCCTTCACTACATCAGCTTCCAACAAACCAAGCTCCTCAGAGAGGCCTTGGTCACAAATATGCCTGGTGATCAAATCCAAACTATCCTGAGCATTCTATTTTGTGTGGAACACATTACCAAAGTGCTGCCTATTCCAGCATTTCAACCTATACTTCACATATAGGAGCCTTTTGGAGAAAGAGTACATAGCAGTACCAAAAGCCAGCTTACCAAGATACCACTAGCCAAGAAGCAGATCATGAAGAGACTCGTCCCTAAGCCACATAAGCTAAAACTTAAAGGATTGTGTTAATCAACGCCGGGGCAACTCAACATTAAGCTTAATCAGCCAATGATCAGAGCCTTGTCCATCCAAAATCTCCAAACTAGTCATCCATCTGTCTCCCACCCAAAAACTGGACACCAAAAATCTATCCAATCTTTCTAAAATAGCTACATCTCCACTTTTCCTATTACTCCAAGTAAAGACTCTATTTGTTGGTTTAATAGCAACCAACCTCAAGAGGGCTACATTTTCCTGTAAGAGCCCTGAGGAAGGCTCCAAATAAGGACTTCCTTCCCTCTTCTCCTCTAATGAAGTGACAGCATTGAAATCCCCCATGAAGACCCAAGGCAGATTAGGATCCAAAGACCTCGCATATCTTACATGATCCCACAACCAAACTTTACTTTGAAAGTCAATCAAAGCATATATGTTAGAGAAAAGAACCCTCTCCCCTAACTCAAGATGAGAAGCAACACAAGAAATCAAACCCCTACATGAGAGCCACCAAATTAGATTGACTTTTCGAGGATCCCATAAATAGGCCACCCCACCAGAGCTACCAAGTGCTCCAACACATTGACATTGTCCATGACCCCAAATCTTGGAATCCACACATAGCATACTATCAACTGATAACTTAGTTCTCAAGGAAGACCACATCAGGAGAATGAATACGAACCAAATCTTGAATAGCATTTTGTCGAGGGATGCTATTCATACCCCTCACATTCCAAGAAAGCACAATCATTGTTGAGGTTGGGAGAAGTGAGCATCAATAGTCTTCACTGAACCTGCCTCAACCAGTGTCTCACCAACTAGCTTAACTTTCTCTTGATCCTTCTTGTGACCAACCTTAGAATGTTTCTCAGGAACCCCCCTCTTGAGAGTTTTTGGCTACAAACCCAAGGCAGGGGAAGAAGATTTATTTTTACCCAAGTCAGGACCACCCCGTGCCTCAGAGATAACCCCACCAACACTAGAAGAACCTCCAGAATCCACAATTTCCCCACCTCTCACAACTAGAGCCGGAGCTGAAGGAGCCAAATCAGTATCCATCTAAGGACCTTATTCACCAAGTTGTTCCATCTTGGCAAACACCGAAGGTTGTACCCCAGGCATCTCCTCAATAGAAGAATTAATTATCAGCTGCAAGTCTACCTGGAACCCTTCCTCCTGAACTAACTCGTCAAATGCCTCAAATTTATTAAAATTTTCCTCCTTCTGTGAATCCTTGAAAGATCTCTTTTGACCCCGTCCATGATTACGAGACTTAACCAGATCAAAACCATCTTTATTTGTATCCTCCCCTGCATGGGAGCTTTACCCTTTTCCAACCCTGCATTAGGCTAAGAGGTCACATTACTTGTACCAACCACACTAGAAGCATGAGGACACCTCCGCTAAAGATGACCATACTCATGACACAGTCGACACTTGAAAGGTAACGTCTCATAATCTAACGACTAGGTCCAGGAGCTAGAACCAATAGTCAAATCTATGGAATCTAGCAAAGGTTGACTCAAATCAATCTCAACACATACCCACACATAAGAAAAAATCTTCTTATTCAAAGTTTGCTAAGAAGGACCAATAGGTTTTCCTAGCAACAAAGCAATTAACTGCAATATGTCACTTCGCCAACATTCAAGCAGTAGCCGAGGAAGACGAACCCAAACAGGGACCTTAGAAGGCAACTCCTCCACCGAATTAAAGCTAGCATGCCATGGTTTTATGAATAGGCCAATTTGACTATAAAAATAAGTCCCACCTTCAAACGCCTTGTTCCGAATTGAAATACATGAAAAAATCCACCAAAAAGAAGTTATTTGCAGCCATCAAAATATCAAAGTCACCTTCCAGATTCCATGTCTTATGGGTCCAGATATCAAGGAATGAAAGAGAAACCCTCATCCCCATAAAATTTTAGATCAAAACATGCTTGATGTAGTAATCCAGATCATTAGCCACCGCCTTTGATTGGATCACCAACACCAAACGAACATGGGCCCTCTCCAAGCATCCATTTACCTTCTACAATTTAAAAGCACCAGTTCGAGGCATGCCCACCCCAGAAGAAGATGGATTGGGGACCTCATCACCATTCTCCACCATAGCTGCATCCCTGCCACCTTATCCAAAAGCACATTCATTGCCATTAAAAAACCCAACATGCCAAAAACCCTAGCTGAAACTCCCCTCACACCAAACCAAGGCTGACACAAAGCCTAATATAGGCTTGCATGCGAGAGGAACTGCGAGTAAAAAAGATGAACACCCTTCTCAAGAGAATAGACACAAACCACACATGGCTAGCAAAGAAGCTACACCAAACACCCGACCCAAGACTCCAAGCACTCAGCTAAGCAAGATAGTCATATTACCAAAGCCCGCACCGCACACAGCCACGCATAGAAAGGGAGAAAAATCACATGAAGAAAAGCAAGGAAACAAGGCACACAAGAACAGGCCCACATGGCCCCCCAAGAATAGAACCAAGCCCACATGAACAGAAAGAAAATCTAGAACAACAGGCTAGGGCTCGCATGCCCTAGCTCGCCCTCGATCGCCTCTCAACGCCATCGAACAACAACCTAATTCAATTTTTAGAAAGAAATAAGGTACATATATATTTTTAAATTTATATAAAAATATTCAAAAATATTAGATTTTTATTTATCCCTACTTCCTTAACTCTAGGGTTTGAATATAGTTGTTAATTTTAGATTTAATTTTAATACAAATTAGATTCTTAGATGTTCTACATTCATCTAAATTTTAAATTCTACATGGATTCCAAATAAATTCTCTAGGTTAAATTCACTAGATTCACTAGTTTCTCTCTAGGGTTTGTATCTCTTTCCCCTACTTCCTCAACTCTAGGCTTTGAATATAGTTTCTAATTTTATATTTAATTTTAATACTTGAATTAGATTCCTATATGTTCTACATTCATCTAAATTTAAAAAATTCTACGTAGATTCCAAATAAATTCTCTAGGTTAAATTCACTAGATTCACTAGTTTCTCTCTAGGGTTTGTATCTCTTTCCCCTAATTTTAGATTTAATTTTAATACAAATTAGATTCCTACATGTTCTACATTTATTTAAATTTCAAATTCTACATAGATTCCAAATAAATTCTCTAAGTTAAATTCACTAGTTTTTCTCTAGGGTTTGTATCTATTTCCCCTACTTCCTCAACTCTAGGGTTTGAGTATAGTTTCTAATTTTAGATTTAATTTTAATACAAATTAAATATCTATGTTAAATTCACTAGTTTCTCTCTCTAGGATAGATACCAATTTTCTAATTTCAATCAATGCAATTCTAATACAAATATAAGCTCATATACTTTAAGTCTAATTGAAAACATGTTTAGTTATAAGGATTCCATGGACAAGATCCAACCTTCAATTAGATTATAAGAACAAAATGGTTGTGGTAACTTAAGAAAACCTCCAAAAGACAAATACACAAAACAAATAGTTTTGGTTAATAAAAGATTGCTCTTACACCTGGGATGCTCTTGCATCACATGTATAACCAAACCTTGACACCCAGTTATTGATGATGATGTTACTCATGATCAGACACATAGAAATTATACTTTGAACACCTATCTCTCTTGAAATATATGATAAATTTAGAATGAATTTATAATCCCAAGGCTTTGTTAGTCAAGTCTTGACTTCACTTGTAATCACCCAGGGTTCATTGTAGGTCGTTTACTTGGGGGACTTACACATCTTGCACTTGATATTCTTGATCCAGACAATTTCCTACAAATATCACTATTATCTTGTATGATCTGCACGTATACTACACAATTCTTGTCAACTTTATCAATTAATGACCGAACTTTGAGCAAATTCTTTGTGATTTGGACATAACTTTGATTAGTTCTTCTAAATTATCTTCAATTAACTAAATCTTTGATCAATTTGTGCTTATTTTGTGTAACTTTGATCAATTCTTCTAAATTAGTTATGATTAGTTGATCTTTACATAGTTCATCTAAATTCACTTAAAGATCTTTAAAGCATCAATTTCATTGATATTATTGATTATTTCCTTCAGATTTATTATTATTTGCACTTATTTAAGACAATTTGTGAAAATGAAAGACAAAAGATGAGCTTGAGAAAGAAAAAGTCCTAAGAATTTAAGTTTTTAGTGAACTCACACATATATCTTAACAATTTAAGAATTGAAGTTAAATCTAGTTATACTTCACTAGGTGTTCCACAACTATGTATAACAAATGCAAATCTTCAAAGGACAATTGATAACAACAAGAAATGGTTCAAATGCACTCCAAGGGATGTAGCAATTTGATATTCATCACCATAAATCAACCAGAAGATCACTTATGATTTAGAATGAGGTAGTAATCCAGTCTTCAATCCATTCATATGAACAAAATATCCAAATTATCTCATTGAATGTGAGATAGAATCATGAGGTAAGCCAAAAAGTTACAAAATGTGCTAACTCAATGCTCAACGAATTTTATCAATTCAAATCCCCTATCTACAACAATTCAAATGCCTTTTATAAGACAAGGATCCAAAATCAGTTACAATAACCAACGATCAAGATCTCACTCTCAACATCAATGGTCAGGGAACAAGGTACGTGATTACTAGTTGACACTCAACTGTGGATGACAGTTAGCTCAAAAAGATATTCTCTCTTCACTGTATCAGAATCTAGGAATATTTTGGAATATCCACCCCTTTTACCGCCTAATCCTTATTCATCCTTCACTTTCTGGTAGCTCCCCTAAATCATCATATGAATATCCACTTTACTGTACTTCACCAAAATATATCCCAACTGAACTTCTAGTCATGCCAAAAATACAAGTAACATTATGATGAGCCTCATCACTCTGTATCAGATCCCTTATCTTCTTCAATCAATATTTGACCAAAATCCAGAGCCTTATATGCATCATGGGAGGCGATGGATTTTCTGATACCATCCCTATCAAAGGCTTGAGCCTTTACCTTAGCATACTCCTACATTTGGAGTTGATCTGTCAAGTTTATCCATTTATCAATTTTGGCATCTAGCTTCTCCTTATATCCTTTGATCTTCATATAGAGGTCCATGACCTCATCTATAGCCTTCTTTGAGAAGTGATTTACTGGATCCTCTAAAATTAGGCCATACTTGGCCTTGAAATTTACAGTTGAGGCTTGCTCCTCATATACTTCCTTTTCATCCATCATCTAGCCAGTTATCTTCTCCAGAATCTCCATTTCCTTATCTAGGAGTTCATGGATCTTGTTGTTGATGTCTATGGCCTTAAATCGATAGGTTTTCAAAATCTCCTCCTCAAACTTCAAATCCTTCAACCAAGTCGACATGAGTGGCATGTTCTAGATGGTCATGATGTTATGGTGTATCAACATCTTGTTCGATAGCACTTGGATAGCTTTTAGCTTCATGATGTCCTGAGTTTGGTCTAGACTTGTGGCACATGTTGTCTTCAAGACATCAACCTTATTCTTGATGAAGGTCAAGGTGTCCCAGTTTGATAGAGTTGTCTGGATGACCTCTTCCCCTTCCTCTAAGAATTTTAGGTACCATTTCTCCATGACTTAAGCTTAATGCTTCTTTTCATCCAGCTCTGTTACCTATTCTTGGGTCACCAATGTCAAGTTGGTTGGGATCTTGATTATTGATATTCCCAAGGTGAATAGCCCCTTTATGAATCTCTCTAGTTGGGCAATGCACCCTTTTAGCTCTTGTTTCTTCAGCTTATTCCTTCTTATCTGTGCTGCAATGGCCTATGCGCTGCCTTTGAGCTCATCTATCTCTTGCTCCGCAGTGGCATGCCCTAAGTCTAGAGTAGTTATCTGGTACTCACTTACACTTATTTCTCCTTTACCCTTATCCACCATAGGTATAGCCAATTGGGTTATCCTAGATCCTGTAGCATCTCTTCGAATAGAAGATACTACTCTTTCCTTTCTCCTAGGCTTTATTTCTTCTGCTAAAATCAATGCTTTGAAGTCAAATGGAATCAAGTGAGTTGGAGGATCTTTGACCTCTGATGCCAACCATTCTGGGGTGGGTCCTTCCTAACCAGGTTGTTTAATATGAACATCTTCTATTTGTCTTTCAGCCTCCTTCAGTAGTTCTTCTTCTCTGTGCGGTTCCTCTTCATGTTGAGGAACTTCTTGTTGGGGAACCTCACCTTTGTTCGATTCCTCTTCCAGGTGATGTTCACCTTTATCCACCCCAAGACCCTATTAGTGATTAAAGGTTTAAGTGCCTTTATCTTCTTCCATATCTGATGGATCTACATCCATAGGTTGAGGCTCTAGATTCTCTCCTTCAGGAGGTACCTCTTCAGTCTCTTGGTCGTTTAGACCTTCATCAAATGTCAGCTTCTACTGCACTTCTTTGTTTTGATCCTCTACTAGATGCTCTTGACCCTGCTATGCATCACCCTCCTTGGGGATGTCCGGATGAGTCTCTTCCTTATCTTCAGGAAGAGTAGTGTCCACATTTACTTCTTCTATCTCAACTTGTTGCGATGGACCTACCTCTTCTTGTGTCGCTGTGCCCACATCTTGGACTTATTCTAGTTGGTCTACTAATGTAGTTTGAGGTCCTCACATCTATGTGTCAGATATCACTTCTACCTCTAGACCATTTATTTCTTCCACCCTTGGATGTATTGATTGGGATTCCTCCAATTGTGATGCCTGTGGTGTGAACAGAGAAGATATTGGATCATTCGTAACATCATTAGTGACTTCATCATTAGCCAAGTCTACAACCTGACTTGAGAGAAATTGCATATCTTTGGCCTTGGCTTGTTGTTGGATCTCTTGATCCTTCTTCATTTCTTCCATAATGTCCCTCTTCACCTGGATGATCCCTCAAATCTTTTGTGATTGAGGTGTTAGGGCTTGGGGTAATTGCAACTTAGGTTGAGAAGACATGGATGCAAACTTCATCTCCATAGCGGTGGCAGCTCCAGATGTCCCTACCTCTTCACCTTTGTCTTGTGGAAGCATCCCCCTCATATCTGCAGTTAGTTGAGGTATTCTTCTCTTCTTCTTGGGGATGTCCACTCCTCCCAAGATATCTACCACTAGGTGCTCTAGTGGGGCTACATAGGATATTGGGATGGTGTCAATTTGGGTTGTTCACTTTTAGGTGAGTGTATCATGGCTATACTCACACCTGCTGAAGTTAGAGGAGGTTCAGAACTGGATGCGCCATCTTTGGCCAATGCTACCTCCATGACTCTCGTCTTGACTATGAGGAAGTCATCATAACCCGCATCAGTTTAGTCTTTCCTCTTCCTTTTCATTCCATAGGTCAGGTCCACTCCCTTATCCTCAAGCTCATTTACCTGTTGGTCTACCCATCTTTGGGTAGCGACTAGGACATTCTTGGATATGACATCAATTGATGTCTTGTTAGGTTTTACCCAATCTGGGAGAGGTAATGTCTCCTTGTATACATGTTTAGTGTCATAACTTCTAGGTCCAAGGTTAAACCATCATCGGACTTGACTTGCAATGGCACCTCTAGAATTCCCAGATTTCTCATCTGATTCAAAGTTAATCTTTGATATCCTCTTTTCTAGCCTGCATCTTCCTCATTATTGCAATCCACCCAAAAGTCCTCTAGATGAGAGACATGTCGCAACTTCTTGTCCACATATGTCTCCATCCTGTGGTATGGATCGAACATCTGCTGGAGTGGGAATGGCTGTAAGTTCAACATTTGTATTTTAGCCTCAAACAATTTGGAGTCCTTAAACTCTGCACATCTATACCACCCGATGTCTAGTGGGAATTTGATTGTTCCTTGGCCATTCTTCTAGACATATGCCTCAAAAGAGAGGATGATTTGCCTAGTTATCTCCAGGACCAATATCTTATTTGTAGGGTACTTTGGTAGCATAAATGGGTGACTCTCGAATCCCTCCATCCTGATGTAGGTGAAAGTGGGAAACTGGATAAACCAAGATCCATGAGTTGTGATGTCCCCTTGGGCCTCCTTGGATATCTTTTTTTCTAGGTCTCCTTCTGTTAACTGGACCAACCACGTCAATAAGTAGTCATTTACTCTTCAAAAGTGTGCAATGGACTGGTTCCTCTCCAACTGAGGGTAGTATTGCCACACTAGTTGTTCTCCGTCCTTGCTCCCTAGCTTGCCCATGGTGTATAATCTGTCAAATTGTGACTTGTAGGCACATGAGTAGACAATGTATGAGGTCTTGGAGAACCTCCTCTTCTTCTTCTAGGTAACCATATCATTATGTATTGAGTCGCTGATCAATTGTGCCCAGTGCACAACTCCAACATCCTTTACGAATATGATTAAACCAAACATCCACAGGTCGAGGGAGCCAGTATCTTCTTTCTCGACCATCCTACTCAGTAAGGTGATCATGTATTGGACTTCCTCATTGAATTCAAACTTGAACAGGGTTTGTGCCATCTTCAAAATTGCTTTAGGTCCGGTTGTTGGATCCAACCATGAGTTATGCATTACCTTATGGCATCCAACAACATTCGAGTTATATTATGTTGTCAATTCATTCAGGTTGATCTTAAATATGTCCCTGCTCCTTGGGAGGTTGAATGTCTCCGAGATGCCCTTGGGTAAGAAATCAACATATGTTCAGCCCTAGTGCTCTACATGTCGATTGAGCGAGTTATACGTCTGTGCACACTAGATGACCAGTTCCAGTGCATCCATGGCGTATGGGAATCTTGTCGCATTGTACATTCCACTAGAAACTATGTTCTTCAACACATCATGAGCATGAATCTTTATCCTAAATGCCTCTATGTTCACATAGCCGCAGTGAGTATTGGAGGCATATCCAAACTTGCTCCAGACTGCTCCAGGTGCGTGACCCATTGGTTTTTTGAACTCATCATCCCTTTGCTTCTGCACTTTAATCATCGTGTCCTGCATGATGGACACCTGCCAAAGTTAGTTTGCTTGTGTGGGGCTAGGGTTAAGAGTTAATCTTTTTGCTACCTAAGTGAAAACCAGATCTTTTAGTGAAATACAATCATGGATTAAAATGTGTAGGTAATAATAGGATTTACGGTGATAAATGAACAAATCTTATTTTACCCTAGGTTTAAGAAAATTACCCTACTATAATCGACAACGTTTTTTGTCATATACGTACCTGTAGAAGTGGAAATTTACCTTTGTAGATAGTTGCAATGGATGTCCGTTTACCTTTGGGTGTGTTCTGTTCGAGCTGAGATTATTTTGTAATTCTAAGTCCATTCACCTCAAGATCTCTACAAATTGCTACAAATCTCTATGCAATTTCACTTAAGACACTTGAATGCTTTGTGATTACTAAATGGATCAAATTATGCTTTTATCCTTTGTGAAATTCACTAAGTGTTCATGCATTCAATACTATAATTTAGTAGGTGAGCAATTACTCTTCAGGAGCAGAGAAATGTGATAGCTGTGTAATTCATATTTAAATTTGAACTCCAATGGCAAAAAGGTAGCTCGCTTAACGGGAGTTTAATGTGGACAGGACCGAAGGGATATCAGGATATCTAGTTGAAATATCATGTGGGAAATGTCTGGTCAAAATTTATCCTGTGGGAAATATCCAGTTGAAAGTTCAATGGTTAATCAGGATACGAGAGGTCCCTTGTAAAGCTTGGACATGATCTTTGGATGTCCTGTCAGGTTGAAATATCCTATCAAGTAGGAATCTCCAAAGCTTATGAGGATAATTTTGATAGTTTCAAAAGGATCTGGACACAAACTTCATGGGTGCACTAATATCCAATCCGATTAAGAAATTAATTAGTTGTATTTGAATTTGGCTTCAGGTCTAAGTGTTTTTTTAACGGATTTGTACCCTGATATGGATACCGGACATGACTTGAACATCTCGTAAATGTCCATGTACAATTGACCAAAAATGTCCAGTTGACTAGAATTTCTAGTGGTCATAACTCACTCATTCTAGTGAATTTTCAAAAGCTTCAAAAGGTAACCCTAGCTAAAATTTTATTCTCTACCCATCCATGACCATTTCAGGGTACACTTAGTAACTTGTAATTTAGCCTTAGTGACTTGACATTTTATCTATACCACTTAAGCAAACAACAAAAGGACTACCAATGCAAAAAAAGGGGTTGGGTCCTCATTTTGCTAGGGCTAAATGGAGCATGTTGTGAGTGTTGAAAATAATGAGGTGCTAAGAAGGGGGGTGAATCAGCACACACAAAAACTTTAAAAATTATTTGCAGATAAAGCTGAGTAACTTAAGGAGCATAAAGTAAATCATGCAACATAAAATTAACACAAGAACATGAGGATTTTTACGTGGAAAACCCTAAAATAGGGAAAAACCACAGTGAGTGTTAGCTCACAATATATTATGCTCACTTTGAGTTGCAACCCAAGGAATCTACTACTCCTTGTACTTTGTGCTTACATCAATTACAACTTTGATTTAGGGTAGAACCCAAGGAATCCATTGCTCACTACATTTAGGATTTACAAAAATAGATATATGGACTGCTACAAAGTAGACATCTGACTTATGTTGATATTGCAGTCTTCTTTTTCTACTCAAAATATGCCTTCAAACTAATTTTGCACACTTCATACCTTGCCCTTTGCTATCATATACACACTCACACATTTTTCATTTCAAATGAATTTGACCTTCTATAAATATCCTCTGCAACACTTCAAAACACTAATTAGGTCGGCATCATAAACATTATTGGATGAAACGTGTAACTCTTCAAGGTTCGGCCTCAATACATACAATATGATAAGACAACTTGTTGCAAACCTCAGATCTTCATGAAAAAATTCAAGACATATCTCTTCACACTTTCCAAATTCAAAGCAATAGGTTAGGATCTACCATACATACCAGAAACTTAACCTGTTGGCTCAAACTTCTCAAAACTACTAACTATACATCTTCACACTACCGAGGAGAGGCCAAAATCTTCATGCGGACCAAGAATTTGTTCATGTATCTTCTCAACATTATCCAAACATCATTCTCTTGAAGTATCTAACCAATATATGTATCCACAAAACAAGGAACATACTAAACCGATGAAATAGGGCATTTCAAACTGACTGTGACAAATCAAAACTTGAGATATTGCATTGCGGTACACCAAAACATTTGAAACTTCTTAAGAATGAAATTATACATCATTATATATATATATATATATATATGTTTCCAAATCTGCACATCCTCATTTTCACTTGTGGAGAAAATCATAGACTTGACACAAGAATATTATAATCCGGAGGATAGTCATATGTAATTCTTCACTAACTGACTTAGATGCATTATGTAGTACAGGAGATAAGAAAGATTTGCATGTGGTTCAAACCTGAGATACATTAGGACATGTAGAATCTCCACACAAGCTCCTATAGTTGATCTGTATACTTTCCATCTTCTGCAAGTACTCAAATATGTGCTTCTGAGAACAACTTAGACATCCAAACTTAACTGTATTACTTCTGTCATTTTGATAACTGAACTTGTGGACCCTTAGAACACTTGATACTACACAATAGCATGCATTATGCATCCCTGAGCATGTCTTCAAAACCGCATGACAAAATAATGTCTTCTCGAGGAATGCGGAGCATTTCATTAAGTCTTCATCATTGCTTTGCCCTGTCTAAGTAGAAACTGGTACCCTGTCCCTTGTAACTTTTTCTATTGGAGATGTGAAGACCTGAAAACTTGGATATATTATTTCAATACCTAAATAAACTTGTCTTCAGAACCACAAGATCAAATCTTACATTGCAGAGAGATGCAGAGCAAAACAATGTGACTCTGCCTTGGGATATGCATTGTGAATGCCTTAGACAAATTTCTAGTATTTATCATTAACTGCGGTACTCAAAACTGATGAGATATACTTGTAGGAATATTGGAAACATGCAAAGACATGAGTATTTACCACTGCATCATGCTCAGACACAAAACTGATCACCTGACCATACTTAGATTATTTTCTCTTCTCTTGGACTGGTTTGCCTTGACTATGCTGACTCTAACAAGTTTGTCCTTATACCTCCATATACTATGTTAACATCAATGACAACACATATTGCCAAAAATCTCCCCCTTTGTCATTGATGGCAACATATACTCCCCCTTAGATATATATTTCTCTCTCCCCCTTTGACATCAAGGACAAAGGGCTTTCAATGTCAAGTCCTTCAACTATTCTAACTACTCCACTATACTCCCCCTTTGTCAAATAAATATATGTATATACATGAGAGTAGCTCCCCCTTTACAAAATGATTTCTAAAACTGTACTCCCCTAAGATGAAGATTCCTCAAAAATAGATGCTATATACATGGTGTGACTCTACTATCCTCCGCAAGACTATATACATAAAAAATTGTCTTATTTACATTCCTCTTACAACTCATTTGAATGGTATAATGGCCTTGTAGATTACCTTGAGTTGTTGAAGAGTTGTTGTCCAGTTGCTACTTTCTGAGGCAAGCATATAGTTTTGGCATTCACACTGCATGCATAACTCCTCAACTTCCTCTATGTTGCTTGGGGTTTTCATCTTTTGATCTACCTTTTCTAATTCCCCTAGCAAACCAGACAATGAGGCAAGTCTCAGATTCACTGCCTCTCTCAACTAACCAAATTATTTCTTCAAGTTTTCTCTTTGGTCATGTAGTTGAGATAACTATGCATGAAGTTTTTCCAATTGAGCTTTTGTTACCCCATTTTTTTCCTTAGACAAATCATACACACTGACCATTTGATTGATTTGTGCCTCAATGGTCTCCATTTGATCTTTGATATTCTTTGTTGACTTTGGCCAATTTAGGTAGAATGGATATAATGTGGTGGCCCCATCAATTCAATCTTTCAACTTCTTTAAATTTTCTTTAAGTTTATTATGTGCATTAGCATATTTGTTAATCATCTCATCCATTCTCTTATCATTTATTCTTTTTGTTGCCTCCCGTTCTGATTTTGCTCAACATGAGAAGAGTGATCTTTAAAAGAGTCCATTAATAGCTTCAACCTTTGCTCTGGAGGTAGAGAGGAGTCAATGATTACTATTGTCGATTAGGATTGCACCCTTATGCAAAGTTGTGAAACTCTGCAATCCTTCGAAACATGGGATCAAACTCAGGCTGTGGATGACCTATGGTGAGTTTGAACCTCCAGATGGGCTGGTTCCCTTGATAAAATGATAAATTTGCAGGAAAAGGGTAAAAAAGATCTAATGGAATCACTAAAAACTAAAACTCCAAATGCGGTGATGCACCTAGTTTTGATAGAAAACTTGCAAATCTGATTCACAATAGATCTTAGAAATCTATTCACACAATCCAGTTTTACCAATGTAATCACAAAAGTGTTTCTAAGGAATGCTGAAAATTATCTTCTTTATGAAGGAAAAAGGATTTTTCACAACATGAAGGAAAACATACTTCAATAGCACAACCTAAGACTTGTGATATCACTATGGAACCTTATGAAGAATGGTGTTAACAGTCAAGAAACATACAGAAATAATAGAATATGCCATAGCTATACCAGAATAAGGGTTTTTATTTAAAGAAAAGTGAAAACCCTTTTCGCATTTTTAAAAAACCATTGTTTCATTTTTATATCTACTAGTAAGAAAAAGCTACAGAATGCAAAATAGTGCAGGCCGTGATAGAAGAGCCTTGTATGTAGAAAATTATAACCCTTGTTTCAAATTGAGAAAACCTTATATTTTTTGTATCTACAAAGAGAATGGAGCATGGTCGTTACAGTAAAGTCTTTATAGCTAAAAAAGTAGCAAACCCTCATCATTTTTCAGAAACCCTTGTGGAAGTTTTTGTATCTACAGTGGAGAAAATCAAAGAGAATGCATACACAGGCACGACTAGACTAGAGAGTGGTTGTTTCTTCAAAAGAAAAAGATACCCACTAAAACCATTTCGAAACCCTTACCATTTTTCAGTTACAGTGTCAAAGAATCAAGATACAGGGAAGCCAGAGTTAGAAAAGAAGCTCACCTCATAAGTTTTACAGAAGAAAGAGACTGAAGCAAGCTGCGACCTCCTTTTATTTAAGAGATCTTAGGATATGAATTTATAATTGCAGAAAAGAGAGAAACAAGGAAAAGCTTGTCAAAAGAAATGTAATGTATACTCAGCACATGGCCGCGACCATATGAAGAAGAAATGCCACATAAATAATAGAAAATGCCAGTCAAAATTGAAGATACCATGCTCACCTTCCTCTTGCCTTCTTTTCCATAAAAATGTCAGAGTTTAGACCAAGATGAAAGTGGAGAACCAAAGAGAAGTCGCTTGTGTTTGGAAAACCCTAGTCGGTTGAATGAAAGTTGCAGAGCTGAATGGGATGAAAGTAAAATGTAAAATGAAATGATTTTTAGGGTTATATCACTGCTTTTGTTCAATGGCTCTTCATTTTCCAATTTTTTGACTTTGCAAAACAAAACAAAAAAAATCATTACCTTATCCATCGAGGTCAAGACTTTAGTCTTGAATATGCCTAGTCATCATTCCAAGAAGGGGCCATGGGCCGACAACATGTTTCTTTTTGCATTTGAATTTGATAGAATCAAAGGGGTCGATATCATTGTGAGATAAGGATCATTTCCTTATGATTTTTTTAAAACCCTTTATTTCTATATGGTCGACTAATGATGTGGTCAAAATGCCTCATGAGAAAAGCATGGTTGAAGACACCTTGAAATCATATGCAACATGGCCAAGAGTCAAAGTTTCCTCTCACATTCATGGAGACCAAGTGTGGTCAACAAAGGAGCATCATTTGAAGACAAGGTAATGTATGAAGAGATGGCAGGATTGTGGATAAGGTAAAGTTTTGCATGGTGGTATTTGTATGGTGAGACAAGGATATTTGCATGTAGTTTTTGAAGACAATGCATGTATGTGGATAAGGTAAGGTTACTTATGCAGGGTGATATACCTTATGAAGGCAAGGGGATGTATTTTGCCTTAATGCATGTGAAATGCAACTAGGAGATTATTTCTTGCATGGAGACATAAGGGGATATTTTTTTTCTCTCTCACATATTAAGTCCTAAATTTTGGCATCAAATCATGCAAATTTGTGCAAATTAGGCAAATGTAATTGGAGAAATAAGGTGTTTGTTTTCTTTTCATCTATCATGTATGACTTTACAACTAAAATCAATGTAAATAAATAATATGGTAATATTTTACAAATTACTTTATTATTTTTTACAAGTTGTAAAATCATAGAGTTAGTACAAAATGTAACTAATAGTAAAGTAATTAGCACCTAATCACTTTATTCTTTGCTCACATCAATTTTGCAAATGCAAAATCATGCAAAATAGATGAGTTGAGTTAGCTGAGACTATTTGAAGACTTTTGCATGATTTGGAGGACATTTTGAGGAGTTTTGGTCAAACACATGGAGAGATTCAGTTTGGGGCTATTTTTGCTCATTTTGAGGCAATTTTGACCCTTATTTTAGGGATTTCTTGGTTTGCTCGTGGATCAAATTGGAGAGCTTATTTTTAGAGGTAGTTAGCTGCAGTTATTTTTTTTCATGCCTCTTGGAGAGAGCAAACTATATATTGTAACGAAAAATTTAGGTTTTTCTAGTTCTTGCATTCTTTTCTCTTTTACACATTGAGAGAAAGAGGTTTTGTAACTCATTTTTTGAGTTCTTACCTCTTTGGCTCTTTATATTTTGGAAGAGAAGGAAGGTTTTGTAACTCAATTTTACAGATTTTATAGAGATTACAACAGGTTACAATTTCCATTTTCTGTCTTTTATGCAATATTTTCCTTTATTTTTCATTGGAATCAAGTGTTTGCCTCTCCATTAATGCTACTTGTATGAGTGATTTGATGAAATTTTATTGTGTTTAAAAGTCAAAATCTTTAAAATTATTGTCTCATTCTTACTTGCAAGTGTTAATCATAGTGATATCACAAGTCTTAGGTTGTGCTATTGAAGTCTGTTTTCCTTCATGTTGTGAAAAATCCTTTTCCCTTCATAAACAAGATAATTTCTAGCCTTCCTTAGAAACACTTTTGTGATTACATTGCTAAAACTGGATTGTGTGAATAGATTTCTCAGATCTATTGTGAATCAGATTTGCAAGTTTTCCATCAAAACTAGGTGCATCACCGCATTTGCAGTTTCAGTTTTTAGTGATTCCATTAGATCTTTTTTACCCTTTTCCTACAAATTTATCATTTTATCAAGGGAACTAGCCCATCTGGAGGTTCAAACTCACCATAGGTCACCCACAGCCTGAGTTTGATCCCATGTTTCAAAGGATTGTAGGGTTTCACAACTTTACATAAGGGTGCAATCCTAATCGACAACAATTACCTCTAGTAATCCTTCTTGAATCAACTTCACATCATCTTCAACTAAGTTGGTCTTTTTCAAGCTTTCTTGCAAGAACGCCTTTCTTGCAGAGGCATGCAATATATCACCAAGCTGCAATTTGTGAAGTGGAGAAATATTTTCCAAGTCAATCTACCCTTCCTGAGTTGGAATCTGTAGCAGTTGATGAGTGATAATAGGTTGAAATTGTAATTTCATATCTAATAGGTCTTTGAATGATTATGTCTCAGATGCACTTTGACCTATATCTTTTATTCCTTCTAATTATTCTCCCTCCTCAATTTCTTCCTTATCCTCTTTATCTTTTTGTTCCTCATCATTGTTTTCCTTTTCTTCCTAATCCTCCTTAGGATTATCTTCTTTCTCTTCCTCCTCATTCCCTGTATTCTTCGGAGGAAAATCATTATGCTCTACATTGGAGTCAGTGTTCCTTAGAGGAGAAGTGCTACCTTTATCCTAACCCTCTATGTCTTGTGCCTCAGTATTTTCTAGAGGGGGAGAATCATGTCTTGTATCAGGATTATCTATAGGAGACACATTTTGTTCTACAGAGGTATCCGGAGGGGGTGGATTTGCTTTATCTTGACTCTCTATGGTTGGTGTTCCAATAGCCTCAGGAAGAAAAATCTCATTCTTCTTAGACTTGTCATTAGTTTCCTCATTGCCTTCAGAGACAAATTGATCAGATATTTCTTCAATGATTCCTGCTTGAACTTTCATTTCTTTAATAATTTATGTGGTCTTCTTCAAAGTTTCCTTCTCCAATCTCTTAATTTCATCCTCATCTTTTAACATCAAGTGTTTAACCTTATTTTTGTCCTAAATTCTTTGGCTTGTAGTTTAGACACTTTAATCTTTTCAATCTTAGAGATGGAGGGACAAACCTTTTCAATTGCTCTTTTTCTCATTTCAACATCTTTGCTCATAGCTTCATTTCTCCTTTGAGTAAGGACTTCAGCCAGTCTCTTAGGCAACTGATGGCTGATTTCAATCAAATCTATATTTAATGCTCCCATATATTTTACTATTGCCTCCTCAATAGTAGATTTTTCATTTGATGGACTTTCATCATAGAGTTCAGCAACTTCTTCTAAAGCTCCATGTTCTATCATTGCATTAACTATGGCTTCAAGTTGTAAGTGCACATAATCATATTTCTTACCCTTCTTTTCTTTTCCTTTTCCTTTCTCCTTTGAGGTCTCTTCCTTTTCAGTTTCTTCTCTAGTTCTTCTCTTCTTTCTTTCCAAAGCCTCAATATCCTTTTCTTTTTCTTCTTCTTCAACATCTTCATCATCTTTTATGTTAACTTGTTTGATCTTTTCTCTTTTTGCCTGACTCTTCTGTTTGGGCTTCATCTTTTGAGTTTGTTCAGGGATTTCTGTAGTACTTCTTTTGACAGGCAATGGAGATCTAGAGGGTGTTGGGACCCAAAATAGCAACAACCCTAAACCCTAAAACATTCCTAAATCACCTAGGCCAGGGATGGTTGTTCTGGGTGATAGGAAGGGGTTCATCAACAAGTTTAGGGTGATTTTGGCCAACTAATAGGAGTGGGTAGGCTCTTTTTCACTTTGAGCTCAACTTAGACTCAGGAGGGATATTCCAAGGGGTATACCTAAATAGGTATTGGCTTCAACACCAGATGAACAACTAAAAATGAAAGGATAACCAAACCCAACTCATCTTTTAGGCCCCAAAGACTGTCACTGGACCTAAAACAATTGGTTGTCACTAATATCCCCTATATAACTGATGAAAAGGAACTCCCATTGACAATGGAAAGTGTGGGTATGCTTGGCTAGTTTATAAAGAGTGAATACTTCAAAGACTATCTTACAATATTTCATGTTCAAGACAGAATCACAACAAAGCATACAAAACTAACTACTAACTTCATGGATGATGAATTTTGTTTTGACTTTTAAAGAGTGTGGATGATCAAACACTTCATACTAGTGCCTAATATAATGGGTTACAGAGTCCACAGTTCAGCAGAAGGAAGAAAATAACAAATAAATGAAACACACACTTTCTGGATATTCAGATGCAAGAAAAATAACAATCAATGAAGAATATACTTAGTAATCCTTAATTAGAACATAGTCATTCATCTATAACCACAGAAAAGATCATCACATAGCATGTAATGTTTTAAGAATTTTTCATATTCATCTAATCAATGGTTACAATCATACCATGAAGTATGGCAAGAGAAAACCCTAGTTCAAACTTTGGATTTTCTTGAACAATTACATAAGAAGGAGAAGTTCATACACTGATCATTGAAATTAGTAAAGAACCTTTCATAACCTATGTCTTATCCACTGGAGAACTAGAACTTTTCTACTCTTTAAAACTCTAGAGAGCTCTACACTTAGTCATGTGAAAATGCCAAATAGACCAACCCTTGAAAAAAGTTCAAGTCTTACCTTTATAACACAAGTAAATCTAATCTGAGAGTGAACTAGGCACCAAAATCCTCAACCACCCCAACCACTACATTAAAAACATTTAATTCTGCCACCCACTTCGCAGTAATGGCATCCCTGGAAGTAGTTGGCATGTTCCCAGGCAGTTGGAGGAGTCTGGAAGGCCAGGAAACAAACCTCTGAAAAATGAAAGTTTTAGACTTCAGACTTTCGGACTTTCGGCCGCCTACCTTTGTCACTTTTCTTCAATCACATTAGTCTTTTTACTTTTGTCAGATTTCGATCTTTTGGAGTTTCACCCTCTGTCTTGCTTTGTGCACCTTGAATGAGAAGGAGAAAACACCCAACTTTGACGAATTCAACACTTAGTATAATATTAGCCTTGTCGGACTTCGACCTTTGGGGGCTTCATTGTCTTGCCTTCCAAAAGGAAGAAGAGAAAACACCACAACTCTGACCCCCAAAATCTACCTCATACTTAGAAAATTACTTAGACCTTAGGCGGACTTCGGCCTTTTAGCCTTCCATCTTTTGCTTGTCCTAAAGAAGAGAAAGAATCGAAATCCCTGACTCCCGCCTCCCAAAACACTTAGTCAAATTTGAAAACATTGGGGGTCAGCCCCTGGGTTTTCCATCTACCACCTTCCCTTTGGAAGAGAAAAAAGAAGAGGCCCACCATCCATTGAAACTACCATGTGTCATCTTTCTGCCATTCCACACTTCAACTTACGAGCCCACCAGAAGGCTCCACAGAATGGCAGAATACCTTAGGAAAATTTTACCTATCGGGGGTCAGTCATTGGGCCTTCATTATAAACTTGATACTTAGAATATTTTCACTTCTTTGAGTGGACTTTGGCCCTCAGGGCCTTCTCCACAATGCTTTCCATTAGGAAGACAGAAGGGAGGAACTCTGACCTCCGAAACTCTGTCGAACACTTAGGATTTCAACACTTAGGCAATTTTTGGGACCAAAAGAGGAAGCACAAAGGAAGGAGGAAGCCTGAAACTTCAACTTTTGACAAAGGGAAAAAACACAAGGAAATACTTTGAAATTTTTTGGCTTAGTTATTTTTGGGCTCTTCCCTTGTATTTTTAAAAAAGGCAAACATACAAAAACCTATGAAAGATGTCTCTGATCGGTTATAAGCTATAGGTTCAAGTGGGATTCAAATGGAACATGGGGGCAAAATGGGGCATTCTAGGGACAATTTTTTTAAGTCCCAACAGTGGCTCTGGTTGGGGATGTGTGCCAAGCAGTGGCACAACGAGAATCCAAATCTCCAGGTAGACCAAAAAATGACATACAGGAACCAAAAGAAAACACCATCAAGACCAACAATGGTCAAGATTGCTCAAGGTCAAAAATATCGGATATAACAAGATTTCATCATAGAATTTGAAGGAAATCATTACGTATGAAAAATAATGCTTTAAATGTTGACCATGAGCAGGTAGCTCCATGAGTTCTCCTTCTAGAGTCATCAAATGGTAGACATTGAGCTCTAATTTCTCTGCGACCTCATAGGGCCCAAGCCATAAGGGATTAAATTTACCATGTTTCCCTTTATCTTCAAATCTTACATCCCAGAGAAGTACCAAGTCACTAACCTAGAAATCTCTTGACACTATACTCTTATCAAATAAGAGCTTCATTCTCTGTTTATGGTTTAGCATCTTGTCATGTGTATCTCTTCTCTGTTCTTCCAACTCAATTAGCTATAGGATCCTCTAAAATATTACATTATATTGTTCTTCTTCAACATCTTGTAGCAACTGGTGGACGACAATTCTATGTTGATGGGCATCTTCACTTCTGCTTCATACACCAGCTCAAATGGGCTTCTTCCAATAGATCTTTTGAAAGTTATCTTTTCGGCCCATAGAGCATATTTCAAGTTGTCATCCCATCTCTTCTTGTTTTGAACCAGTGTCCTTTTTATGATTTTCATCAGGCTTTTATTACTTGACTCAACTCGTCCATTGCTTTGGGGGTGATAAGGGGATGAATGCATAAGGTTTATGTCAAATTTAGAAAAAATGTTCAACATCTCTTGAGATCTAAAACACATTGCATTGTCTGTCAAAATCCTAGCTGGCACCCCAAATCTGGTAATTATATTGCTTACTATGAAGTAAATAACCACTTTGGATGTTGCATTGCGAGTTAGAATTGCTTCTACCCATTTGGTGAAATAATCAGTGGCCACAAGGATCCACTTAAATCCATTACTAGATTTTTCTTGTATCTCTCCAATGAAGTCAACTCCCCACTATTGGAAAGGTGCATCTACAACAAGGGGTTATAGGGGTAATGCCCCAGTAAATTTCAACATGCCAGAAAATCTTTGGCAAGCATCACACTTTCTTATCTCTTGTGCCACATCCTTGAACAATGTTGGCAACCAATATCTAGTTCTTAAGATCTTATGGGCAATGGTTTTAGCTTTGAAGTTCCCCCCACAAACACCAGGATGACACTCATTCATCATTGTTTCAGCTTGATCTTGATTCAAACATTTGAGCGATACCCCCTCATGATTTCTCCACATGAGCTCATTTTGGAATAGGACATACCTTTGAGATTTTAGCTTGAGGGTCCTCTTCTAATTCTCATCCATACATGGTGGACAGTTCATATTTTCAAGGTAAAGGATCACATCTTTATACCATGGATTGTTAGCCAAAGCACACATACCAGCAGATTGAGATGCATTTACCTCATCTACCTCAGCCGCCTCTAAGTTGGAATTTGCCATCATTTTATCTAGGCCTTGGCCTCTAACCAACTTTGTTACCTATATGTCCATGTCATATTCTTGGATCCTATTGATCCATCTGCACCTTCTCCTAGAAGCTTCCTGCTGTGTGAAGCTATCCTTCACTATAGCATGTTTAATAAGATCTAAAATTCTTTATGGCCTTAACCAATGCATATGCATGCTTCTCCATTATGGAATAATTCAATTTAGTGGCCTGTAAAGACTTGCTAAAGAATCCAATAGGTTGTTCAATCAATCTTCATTCTTTTGAAGTAGAACAATAGCAACAGTATAAAAGAAGCAAAGGAAAACAACTGAAGGGGTTTAGAATAATCTAGACTTTTTAGTAGTGGTGCCTCCTTGATAGTTTCTTTGATATCCTTGAATGCTCCAGATGGTTCTTTCTCCCATGTAATAGATTGCCCCTTCTTGAGCATTTTAGAAATAGTTTTAGTCTTTTCAGCAAAATTAGGAATAAATCTCCTAACAAAGTTGATCTGCCCAAAAAAAGACTGTATTCCTTTGATTAATTTGGGTTGGGGAATGAGATCAATAGCCTTAAACCATTCTAGATCTATTCTTACCCAATCCTTTGACACAATGTGCCCAAGCAACTTGCCCTCTTCAACTCGAAATTGGCATTTATTAGGATTCAAAGAAATCCCATATTCTAAGCACCTCTAGAAGATTACCTCAAGATGCTTGCAATGCTCACCTCTTTCTTTTGAAAATGTTGTCAAGTCATCTTGATAAACCACCATGATCTCATCAATGAGACCGGCAAAAGCTACATCCATAGCTTGCTGAAATATACCCAACATTCTTTAATCCAAATGGCATTATTAGGTATACATAGGTCCCCCAACAAGTGGTGAATGTTGTTTTATATTGTTCTAACTCCTTGACCAACACCTGATTGTAACCTGAAAACCCATCCATCATGGAGATCAGCTCTGAACCAACAACCCTCTGTAAAAGATGGTCCATACTCAGAAGAGGACAATTGTCTTTAAGGGACTCGATGTTCAGGTTTCTGAAGTCAACACACAACCTAATTTCCTCATTCTTCTTTCTTACTGGGACAAGGTTGGATACCCACTTAGAATGTCTGATGGGTTTGATAATGCCTCCCTCTTTCATCTTCAACAATTCCTTTTGCATCTTGGGAGCAATGGTAGGATTTATAGGCCTCTATTTCTTCCTAAATGGTTTTGCATCAGGTTGGATGGGAATGGTATGCTGGAATAGATCCTCTCTATAATCCTTAAACTCATCATACGACCATGCAAAACACTTCTTGAATTTTCTAAGCAAAGCAATCAACATCTGCTTCTCATGAGGCTTCAACTTCTTGCCTATGTAAATCATTTTAGGTGCCTTCCTAGTTCCCAGGTTGACACCTTCAACATTATCTTCTTCTACTGGTTTACCTTTACTCTTCCAATGGTCTACATTATCAAACATTCTCTCCAATGCTACCAGACCCTTTGGAATAATATTTGTCTTTAAATTGCACAACCTCACTACCAAATAGAGTTTCATTACCATCAACCGCTTCTATCATTGGTCGTTAGTCAATCAATTGATTATCAAATTCATCCATACAATTCAAAAAACTATAAATCTTATTGGTGTCATTGAAAACCTGCCAATTATGAATATTATCAGGAATTGTTGGCCTTGTAAGTATTTCCACAACATATTGGTCATAAGGACAATTCATTTGAGGGTCAAATTTTGAAGCAATCACAACAAGGGAATTTTCTTCTTCATTTTTAGTCTCACAATCCATTCAATGCCAAGCGCATCAAACAATTACATTGTGTCCCACACTGCATTCCAATACATTCTGAGTCCATTTTCCTTGGCAATAAATATCTTTCTAATCTACTGCATAATCACTTCTGAATCACCAAGTATTTTCAAACATGTGATTCCATGTTTATGAGCAACATTTAAGCCCAGCAAGAGGGTGTCATACTTAGCCACATTGTTGGTGTATTGAAAGTCTAAAAGACTTGCCAAATTGCTCACCATTAGGGGATGTTAGAACAATACCAACACCTGAGCCTTCCCTTGAGTATGCACCATCAAAATACAAAGTCCATAACTCTGATGTACCACAACAAGGAGTAATAGGGTTGGAAGGTAAGACATCCAAACCAAGATCATCATCACTACAATATCCCATGAAATGGTCTATGTTTGTATCAAAGAAATTTGCATGATCATCCTATGTTTTATATGTCTTCTATGTGTTCATCTTCCACCTTCTTTTCCCTATACAGCTTCACCTCTACACCCTGTACTAGAATAGTAGCATATGACAAATCCATCTGAATACTACCACCCATAGAAGCTACCCATTTTCTTGATAACAACATACCCCACTTGGTAGGGCAATCCACAATAATTATATCCATCAAAAAAGACTTATCAGGATATGCTGCTAATTTGACCTCCACATCTTTTACGAGACCAATCACATTTACCTCTCTAGAGTCCATGGAAAAACACTTGCCAAAAGATTTGGATACGTTAAGTCCCAATTCATTAATAATTTCTAGTGGCATGACATTGCTAGATGCCCCTGAATCAAGCATGCATTTGTGTAACGGCCATCCATTTATGAATAAAGTGGTATAAAAGAGATCAACTCCCATCTTGCTATTAACCATGGATGACCCTAAGTAAACCTCAATTGTTTCCTCATTACTCAAGCCCTCATCATTAATGCTGGGAACAACAAGAAGTTGTTTTTATGCATCTACAACAGTAATAAGAGACTCTGCCCTATCCCTATGTTCAAGGATTCTAAGGAGTTCTATTATTGGCACAAAAATTCTGATTTGGCTAAAGACTTGAGCCATATCAATAGAGAGATAATTGGGCAAAGGAGTATCACATAAAATAGTTACATCATTTGCACAAGGAATGTAAGGTATTATTTGATTAGATGAAATATCCTTACCTTCTCCCTTTGTCTTCTCCTTTTCTGGTTCTTTTTGTGCTTGAGGCTGATCATGCTTGTTATTGCCTTTTGGATAATGGACCCCTAGCATGGGTGTAGAAACTTGCTTGACAGTAGGTATTGGATTCTTCTACACATACTTCTTTGTTGTTGGCATTTGCACTGGATCTCTCTTAATTTTAGGCAAATTCTTCTTGGGATCACTATTACTTTTCTGCTCCATGTTTACCTTATGTTTACCCTTATTCTCATTCAATCCTTACTGTCTTGATTCTTTGGTAGGGGCAATATGCATAGGGACATACCTATTTCTCAGTTGATAGCCTCCTTGGACCTGCAAAATGGCTGCATCATTCAAGGCTTTCATGTCCTCTTTTGAAGGCTTGGACTGCTGATATTTCTTCTGCATTAGGTCCCTTAGATGCTGAAAATCATGAGTTGGCAATTGGTATTTCTTTGGTCCTTCATCATAATCATATTGGAAAATATTATCATCCTCTTCATGATTGTTAATCAGTATCATGACCTATTTGGTCATAACTTTCTATGTCAAATTGATTTATTTCCTCCTCATAATACTCAGCTGCACCCTCTTCATTTGGAAGCTCTTCTTCTATGCTCAATGAATCAGCCACTACACAATTAGCTGGGTCATGGGGAAGGAAACAAGCCTAGAACCACAATGACTCTTCTTGAAAGTTGACATGATCCTTTCTCAAAGGATCAGGAGTGTCCCTCTCAGGCTGTTTGAAACTAACATGCCTAGGGGCAACCTATCTATCATTCTGCTATGGTCTCTTAGACCAATTAGTATTATAGGGCCTATTATGCAATCTTTGACCTTCATTAAAATGTGTTGCAACACCTTGAGGTGGAAAACCTTTGTCATTTCTAGCAACCTTATAGCACAAATCTTTCATAACCCCATGAGTTTGTCCAACTCGTCATCAGTAGTGAGGGGTTTACCGAAAACTGATTTGTCTGGCTGGGATAAATTCACATCAGCCCTTTTAATATGCTTCCTTGATGCTCTCATATTACTTTCTATGTTTATGGTTGTAGCATAAGCCTCTCTTAACATTTGTGGACTCTTATCCCTCAAAAAGTAACCTAATTTTGAATCAAAAGCACCATAATATAAAACCAAGCACATAGATTCATTAGATCTCATATGAGGAGGTACCTTTCTCATTGTCATGATGAAGCAGCTGTTGAAAATTAGCTACTGTCTCATTGATGGCCTTCTTGATGGTTGTGAACTCATGGATGGCAAACTTGGGGTCAATCCTATCCCCATACTGCAGTCTGAAAACTCTCATGAACTCCTCCCAAGAAACAATGTTGTTATCAGGGAGAGCCTTGTACCATTCTTTAGCACTCTCTTCTAATGAGTGCACAAATAATTTCATCATGACATCCTCATCTTCAATTTCATATTCATCTGTGACATTAATGAAATGCCTAAGATGTTCCTCACTAGTGACAACATTGTTACCCTAAAATCAAGGAATCTTCCCTCTAATCTCAGTTGGAATGGGATTAGGAAAATCTAGAATGCTAATGAAATTGAGTTGCTTGTACCTTTCATCTCCCAATGGCTGCCTCTGTGGAAGAAACCTTTGTCCCTGTCTTCGCTGTGCATGCCCAACATTCTGAATGTTGCCATGTTGTTGGTTAACTTGATTTTGTGATGGCTGAAAGTTAATATTTTGAGCATGGGCTTAATTCATGCCTTGTTGTCCCCTTTGTTGTTGTTGTCATTGATGACAATGTTGTGGTGGAATATTAAGGTTTTGGACATGGGCTTGATTTGCACCCTACCCCATTTGATGTCTCTATTGATGGTGTTGCCTTTGATTGTTCTGTTGTTGAACATTCTATTTATTCTACAAATTATTGCCCTACGGTTGGGCGTTTAGGTTTTGTTGTGCCTATTGAGCAAGTTGAGCTTGTTGTTGGTCAAGCAAGGCCTGCACTTCCCTTTGTTTGTTTCTGAGATGATCAAGCAAATCTAGTTCATCCTAGATTCTCCTTTCTCTTTCCTCATCATCAAGTTGTTGTTGTTGATCACCCTCATTAGGGATGGTATCATGTTGGCTTTCAATTGATCTTGTGGGATAATTAGGATGCCTAGTATTCTAATATGCTTCTTCATTATCACTAGGCATCCCAAATGTCCTCAAGTAGGGATCATTAGATCTATCCCTGCTTCCTCTACCAATAACATTTTCATTTCTTCTAACATCATATTCATTTCTATTTGTTCTTCTATTTGTTCTAAGCATGTTATCAGCTGAGTCATCGGAAGTATATTGATATTGACATCTGAGGTCAACAAATGCATTATCTTGGGTATTCCTTGAGGGTACCACATCAGGTCTTCTTACCTTGTATCTACTCTTATTTCCTACATTGCTAGAGGACTCCCCATGTCTAGGTTGTTCCTAGTTTCTTCCTCTATCCATTTTGAAACCTTTTTCAAACTAAAATTAATTCTAGGTTATTAGAATAGAGTCACCACTTTCCCTGTTGGGAAGAAAAATTAAACAAACACTGTATTTCAAATATTGCAGTAACTAGAATTGAAATGATTTGTTGTTACCAAGGGCTTCATATTTGGATCAAAGTATTGTGGTCCCTGGAAACAACACCAATCTATTGGGACCCAAAATAGTAGCAACCCTAAACCCTAAAACATTCCTAAATCACCTAGGCCAGGTATGGTTGTTTTGGGTGATAGGAAGGGGTTCATCAACAAGTTTAGGGTGATTTTGGCCAACTAACAAGAGTGGGTAGGCTCCTCTACACTTTGAGCTTGACTTAGACTCAAGAGGGATATTCCAAGGGGTATACCTGAATAGGTATTGGCTTCAACACTAGATGAACAACTAAAATGAAAGGACAACCAAACCCAACTCGTCTTTTAGGCCCCAAAGACTGTCACTGGACCTAAAACAACTAGTTGTCACTAATAAGCTCTATATAGCTAATGAAAAGGCATTCCCATTGACAATGGAAAGTGCAGGTATGCTTGGTTGGTCTATAAAGAGTGAATACTTCAAAGACTCTTACAATATTTCATGTTCAAGACAGAATCACAACATAGCATACAAAACTAACTACTAACTTCACAGATGATAAATTTTATTTTGACTTTTAAAGAGTGGATGATCAAACACTTTAGACTGGTGCCTAATATAATGGGTTACAGAGTCCACAGTTCAATAGAAGGAAGGAAACAACAAAGAAATGAAACACACACTTTCTGGATATTTAGATACAAGAAAAACAATGATCAATGAAGAATATACTTAGTAATCCTTAATCAAAACATAGTCATTCATCTATAACCATAGAAAAGATCATCACATAGCATGTAATGTTTGAAGAATTTGTCATATTCATCTAATCAATGGTTACAGTCATACCACGAAGTGTGTTAAGAGGAAACCCTAGCAGAAACTTTGGATTTCCTTGAACAATTACATAAGAAGATGGAGAATTTGATACACTGATCACTAAAATCAATAAAGAACCTTTCATAACCTATGTCTTATCCGCTGGAGAACTAGAACTTTTCTGCTCTTTGAAACCCTAGAGAGCTCTGCACTTAGTTGCCTGAAAATGCCAAATAGACCAACCCTTGAAAAAAGTTCAAGTCTTGCCTTTATAGAACAAGTAAATCTGATCTGAGAGTGAACTCGGTGCCAAAATCCTCAACCACCCCAGCGACTGCATTAAAAACATTTAATTCTGCCACCCACTTCATAGTAATGGCGTCCACAGAAGTAGTTGGCACATTCCCAGGGGGTTGGAGGAGTCTGGAAGGCTAGGAAACCAACCTCTGAAAAGTCAGAGTTTCAAACTTCAGACTTTTGGCCTTTCAGCCTTCTACCTTTGTCACTTTTCTTCAATCACCTTAGTCTTTTTGCTTTATCATATTTCAGGCTTTCAGAGTTTTGCCCTCTGTCTTGCTTTGTGCACCTTGAATGAGAAGGAGAAAACACTCGACTCCAACGAATTCAACACTTAGTATAATATTGTCACATCTCATTTTTGGACTTATTTATAATTTAAATTATGGGACATTTTTACTATGATTGTTTTACTATTGAGTGATTCCACGTGTGTGAAAGGTAAAATCGTTGATATTTTACATAAAAAATTAAAAGTCGATTGATGACCAATTATTGTTGGTAAGATTATGGATGTATATCTTGTCTTGCTTTGGCTATGATTATAAGGACTAACCTATTAATGGAAATCTAAGTGTGACTGAGTGCAGGAAGAATGTCGAAGATGAGAACATGGTTGAGGTAGAAATGTTCTAGCCGCCAAGAAAGAGTTGGCATGATGGAAACCTGATGCACACACACACTCACTTAGTTTCATACATGTTGCATCATTCATATTGCATAATTGAATGGATTTATTATGCATTCATTACATAGTTACGTAGTCTTGAATGTGCATTTCACTTTAAATATTGTTTGTGGTTATGACATTTAATGATTAGTTATCTATATGCAATATTAATTTATTTAAGTGTGTAGAAGTAAATCTATTTATTTATTTGATAATTAACTCTTAAGGTTAATTAGAAAATAAAATAAATAGATAAAGTTAATTACTTGTTTGATGCTTAGATTTTATTTTAAATTAATTATCTAGTTAGATAATTATAGTTTTTATTTTTTTTAAATAAAAATTAATGCAATTTGTATTTCAATTATTTAATTATTATAATTGAAATAGATTTAAAGTATGTGCATGCTTTTATTTTATAATTTAGAAATAAATAATAATATTTATTTCAATTTGAGAAAAAAAAAATTAATAGAAGAAGAATTCTTTTAATTTAAAATAAATAAATAAATCGTGTTTGGTTAATTATGTGAGCATTATATTATTTATTTTGGTAATTAATTTCTTTTGGAAAAATAAATAAGTTGAATTATTTTAATTTGTTAAAAAAATTTAATTATTGAATGTGCATGTCTATTTTAAATATTTAGATAGTCAATTATTAAATTTATCATATATGTGAATTAGAAAATTATATTTTCTAATATTAGTTTTAAGTAGGATGTGCATGAATATGAATAAAGTCATTTTAATATTTTTTTTCTTTTATTAAGAATATAATATTATATTTTGCTTTTTAGGTTTTGAAAAAAATAGGAATCTTGAGTTATTAAAAAAAGAGAATTAGTTTTTTTCAGTCTTTTTTTTTGTTATCAATTTTATTATGAAAAGGAGAAGAAAAAAAGATAAACAGGTTATTGAAACTCAGGGATTGGAAAGTGTTTTTTTTTTGTGAAGAATTGAAGGATTGTTGTAATTTTTGAATTGATTGGTTCATCTCCATTATTTTTACCAAATTGCTACAAGGATTGAGGTAGGATTCTTGTCATGAAAGGCTTAAATAGCAAAGACTTACTTTGGTTAATAATTGAATATAAGATTGTGTGAACAAATTGTGATTTATATGCTTCTTGTGCAAAAAGAAAGATTTAGACAAAGTATAGTTTCATTAATTTTGAAGATTATAAAAGATTTTTTGTTGAATTAGATTTGTTGGGAATTCTTAAAAGTTAGTAGGAAGATTTGATAGGTTATTTGATATGAATCTGATTTTTAAAATATTGAAATATTAATTTCTTGTATAGGAGAAAAAAACATAATAGAAAACTTGGGAAGAGACTGAAAAGAAAAATAGTAATCTATCTTAGTTTAGACATATCTCTTAAACAGTGATCTGGGTATTTCTAATTTTTGAATATATGGTTTTAAAGTAGGGTATAAACTTTACCTCTTATTTTTGTAATTCTATTTTGTATAGTTTATTTTATATTATTAAAACAAGTTTACTATTTTTTTTAAACTAGTAAACCTGTCATGAGGAAAAAATAGTTTGTTGTGTCATCAATAACTTTAGATTTTGAACGGGTTTCTCTAAAATTTTTGTAGAAGGTGCATAACTAAGTTGTTTAAATCATATAAAAAAATCAACCTTACTCAATTTGTCAATTACGAGATATGTATTAATTAGTTACTGTCTATCTCTGTTGCTATTTTTAGCATGATGTTTATATGTGATTATATTGTATTTCATTTTAATTCTTATTGTGACCTTATTTGAGTGGAATTATAAAATTGATCGCAAATTGAAAATGTTAGTTTTAGATTCATATGGGAAATTTATGAAAGATATATGGGATAAATAATATACCTAGTTTTATTATCTCCATGTGTAACTTGAATGAATCCTGATAGCAAAAATAAGATATATCTATTCAACTTGCCTTCTTATGTTGTCGCTTAAAGAGGTTTAATTGATAAATATGATATTGTTAAACTATATATATACATATATACAAAAGTTCATGTGATCATTTGATTGTATGAAGTCATTAACTTGTTTATTGTTATTCAATTCCATATTTAGCTTTATCTAAGAAATTATGAGTGAAACATGGGTTAGGGAATTTAACCAGTTTTATAGCTTTTATGTGAAGGTGAATGAATAAATGTATCTCCTTATTGAAATATTTCTTGAAAGTGCACTCTCATTGGTAGAGCAAAGAAAAGAACTAATAAATTGTATTTAGGTAAAAGTATGTGTTATTGATTTGGTTATGACATCATAGCTCAAACTTAAACTTTTGAAATCATTGAGCATGTTTACCATATTGATATCTATGTAAACACCATCTTAAACATTAATGGCATCTCTCTATTTAAATTGATTTTTTCTCTTAAATTGAGAAAGGATAATAATGATATTTGAAATAATCATGCATGGAAGCTCATTGTTAAAGTGGATTAGGCATACATCATTATTGATTTTATTGCTTGAAATGTATTTGGTTGATTTTGTAAAGGAAAAGGATTAGAAATGGTTTTTAGGTGAATATGGGTTGTTTTTTGAAAAGGAAATATTTTTATCTCTTATGTGTCTTTGGGGTTACTTTATGGGCTAGGATGCCGAATATGCAATATCAGAGATGGCTTTTCCTCTTTTCGAGATTTGAACCTAAAACTATTTATATGCTTGGCCAAGCTAGGAATTCATTTAAATGAGATGAATATTTGTCTAGCAAAACTTTATTTATATATATCTCTACCACATCCTGTTGTGAGACAATTTGCATATCATTATTTAGATTTGCACATTAGACTTCAGGTTGCATCGGGTGTTCCCTCCTACTAGTTGTTTCTAGGTTGATAAATGTTTCATGCAAGGATGGGTTTCCCTCATGTTATGAAGGGATCTGGGGAAGTGTAATTGCTTCATGGTTGGGTAGAAAAGCGCCTGAGCCATGTTCCCGTCTCTTGGCTTGCAAGAGGACCATATGGGTTCGTGGCAGCTAGAGAGTTTGATTGATTTATTATTTCTTATATTGTACATGATTATTGTATCTTATATTTATCATTGGATGATTTATGGCATGAGAGCCAATGAACATTGTATATTATTTATAGTGCTAACACCTGGATTAAGCACGCGATTTGTAAGATTTAATGATTTGATTGATTAATGATTATGAGATCTATCTTTTTACTTGAGTGGATGTAAATAAGTGGATTATTTACTTATGTAACTTTTGTTATGGAATGTGTACCTTACATTTGGTATCAGAGCATGGTTCCAACATTGGGAGCTCTGGGGTGTGTGTTGCTCAGTTTGTTTGAGCATGTGCGGGTCCTTGTGTGTTGGTGTGCAGTGAGTAGCATGTGTCTTCTTTTGTTATGTCTTCCTTGCATGTGTGCAGTGAGGAATATATTGTTTCGGGGTTAGATAGACCTTGGTGGTTGTCGAGAAGTTGCTTATGTGTGTTTTCCTTCTGGATGTCTTGAATGCTTGGCATGAACCCTTGCAATGTGTATCAATGCTCAAGTGACCTTTGTAGGGTCATGTTCATGCTTATGTGACCCTTTTTGATAGTGGAGTTATAAGAATCTTTGTGTGAAAGGAAATACCGTGTTCTTAAGTGTGATTGAACTTGGTTTACTCTTTTAAGAGTTATGTATTAGTATGTGAAAAAGGATGCTTGATCATATGCTTGATATGTGAAGAAAATTATTGTGGTAATACTAGTTTAAATGTACCTTGCATTGTGCACCCTATTATGTGTATGTTGGTCACAAGAGTAGCATATCCTCGAAATGCTTGTTATAGTTGTTTAATAATTGCCTCTGCATGGTGACTGGTAATGCTTGCATTAAATGTATATTGCATCGTCTTCTTGAGAGCATGTCCCTGTGTGTGGATTCATTATGTGGGTGTAACAAAAATAGTGTTGCATTGCATTGCTAGATTAGATCATTTAGGTAATAACTTATGTTCTTAGATTGCATTCTTCCTTAGGATTCATGTGGGAACTTGGGTGTAATTATTTCATTACCTTGTTTAAAGATAAAGAGGAAAAGGGGTTGTTAAAAAGGTCATTTGCATAGTCCTTGTGATGTTGAGGTGTAGAATCTTGAGTGAATTAGCAAACCCTATATCTAGCGACTTTGAGTTGTGATTCTTTGGTTGCTTAGTGTGCATTTAGTATGCTTGTCATCATTTTGTCTCATGAAAATGTTTTATTAATGCATTATCCATATGTTTGGTGAATCCTTGTTTGGTGAGAAATGTTAACCGCTGCTTGTTGGAAAGATTGATGTGTTGAGATATCTTGGGTTATGAACTTGATTTTGTCCCAGCGTAATCTTGTTTGATGGATGTTTGCTAGAGTATGATTTGTGTGTCTTTGCATGATGTTTATGATTTCCCTTGAACGGGATGTAATATTTGTTGTTGGGCATCTTGAGTGATGTTTGTGTGGTTAAATAGAAATGATCTTATGTGTTTGGAGTCTTAGAGAACTCATTATGGTTGGTGTGATTGAGTGTGTTCTCTTACTTTCCTTAATTTTGGATCTAGGCATAGTGTAGCATTGTACTTCCTCTCTAGTGGATAGAATTAGTCACGTAGTTCATGTAATGTGGAACTTTTGAATTTTCATATTTTATTCATTTGACTTTGGTAATTTCTCTAAATGTTGTAGGGACCATCACTGAATTTTTATTCCTATTTATGAATAAGTATAGCCATCAAAATTTGATATTTACTTATCTTATGACCTTGATGGTCATGTTTGATTTACTATTGAAATTGAGCTCATTTTATGCCTTATTGTTGGAATTGACTTTTTCTTTTATTTGGAATTTAATTACTATTGGTGGCTATGCTTGAATGTTTTAAATTGTTGGTCATGTAACATGTTATGTTTTCTATCATGTCCATGATGGGCCTCTGATGGGTGTATAAGGGAGTAGGATGCGGAGAATATACTATTTCGTAGCATGTGTATTACTAAGAGATTTGGTAGATTGAATTCATTAATTGTTGTTAGATGCATTAAACATTGTTTGAAGTATTGAGGAAGTTCTGAAATAGATTTTTGTGTCACTATGGATCACTTGATATGAGTTGAATTTTGTGTGAAATTAAATTTTGTCTATGTGAACAAGATATGTAGAGAGCTCATGGGATTGAATCTTGCTTTTAGAGAGTGTTATGTTGGTGTGTCCTTTGTTTGGGAGTTTCATAACTACGCTTATGTTTTGACATAGTGTAGGGTGAGATGGAACCTTAGTGCATGAGCATGTAATGTATATATTTATGGTATTATAGTTGTCTTCTTACTTTGAGTTTTCCAACCTTGGGAATTGGGTTGCTTCTAGAGCTTTTCCTTAGTAGTTGGAGGTTTCCAAGCTTGATGTTGGAAGGGATGCAAATTCTTATGTGAATAAGTTGTTGTCTTTTGTATTCCATTTTATGGATATTTGGTGTTAGGCCACAAGGAAGCCTTGTGTTGCCTAGTCGATCATGAACTCATGATCGTGTTGTATTGTTGAGCTTTAGGTCTAACTTAGTTAAGAGTTGAAGTGGTGTTGTGAGTATTCTTGCACCTTGTTGGTGTGTTGTGGCCACCTTAGAAGTGATCCTTGTAATAGATTGCTAAGCCTTACTTGATGGAAGTGCTTGCTCTTTTTAGAGGGTGTGGTTAGATTCTTTCCTTAAGAACTTGGTTGGTTGATCCATAGTTTTGGTAGTATAGAGCTAAAGTGTTAGAGAAACCCTTTATTTTAGGAGTGAAATGGGAGGAAGTACCTCATGTGGGGAAACTATGTCTAGAGTTGAGGCATGCTTTTGGTCAGGATGAATGTGTGATAGTGGTGCCTATAACCTTTTTAAGTTAGCTTTCCTTGATCCTTGAGTTCTTTTGTTGCGGGTAGTGCCTAAGAAAGGACTATTGAGAGAGTAATATTTTATTTTCACTTCTCCTTGAGAACGGATATGGTAGCCTTGTAAGTTTCCTAAGAGTTTGTTGATAGCTTGAGAGGTTATCCTAGCATAGTTGTGGTCCCGAGTTTTTCAAACTAAACTTGCTTGTAGTCTGTTGCGCCTATTGGCTAGAGCATCTTTTCATTGCAGTAGCAGTTGGAGGATGGAGTGATTTAGTCTCAGAGGAGTTGTATGCACAATGGTTGGTTATGACCTAGTTAGTGCATCTTTTGAGATTTATTTTGTTGTTTTGTGATCTCGACCTAGTGTTGGTTTGAAGGACTGATCTTTGGTTACCATGAGATTGCATGTGTATTGTGATGTTGATTCATGCTTGTATGTGTCTATGATGAACTGATATATGCCTCATTTGGCATACATTAAAGATGTGATTATTATCGTTATGCTAGAATGAATGCAATTGAGTGGTAGTTGTATCATGTGTTGGATTATATACATTGTATTTGTATTAATGGCAGTTGTGCCATGTGTATTTATTGTATTGATTGATTATATACTTGAATTTTTCTTGATAGATGCAAAGTTAAGTGAGTAATAGAGTCATTGCTCGGTATAAGGTTGAGTAGGACGAATATTCTATGGATAGTACCACATGGAAAGATGCAGAAGATATAGATAGATTTTTTTCTTATTGAGGATTTAGCAAATAATCTTTTATTTGTTTGCATAGTAGAGATACTTTGTTCAATTCGATGATACTTATTGATACTTGATTATTATAGTGATATACTTTCATTATTTTAAGTATGAGTGTGATAAGACATTGGGATGATGTCTCTTCCTAGTAGGGAAGGATGTCGCATCTCATTTTTGGACTTCATTTATAATTTAAATTATGGGACATTTTTACTATGATTGTTTTATTACTGAGTGATTCCACGTGTGTGAAAGGTAAAATCTATTGCAAGTATGTGCCTAATTGGTGTTGTCATTGATGTCAACATATCATTGTTGTCATTGGTGTCAATTGTATCATATTCTACTACTTGTTTGAAAACTTTATATGTTGAGAATATTGAGAAAATTGGCCTCTCCGAAAGAATCAAATGAGTTACAGTGAAGTGCAGTGTAGACAATGAGTTGTATGCTGAAGAATAGTCTGATAGATTGCTCTGAATTTCTTTATGCTTAAAGATCTTGGTCCATGGATTGGAAGTTTTTTGAAGGGATGTCTAAAGCCTCCAGTGTGAAGATTTGAGAGAGTTGCATTCATCAGAGTAAAACCTACTTTTTCTTATTATTCTCTGGTGACAGGGAGAAAGTGTTTTGGTCTGCATTCCTCCGCAATAAAGAATTTTTCTCTGCGGTTCTAGAGGGAAGTATGGGATGATGATAAGTACCTACAATTGTAGTGGTTCATGTTTTGGTGGTCTACAAGCTATCTTTCTTTTATGACAGTTGAAGAAAGTGAAGTTCATGTGTTCTGATGTGAAGATTCCTATGGTTAAAATGGTTAAGGTTTGTGCGGTTGCTCTTGATGATTATAATGTGCTTATGGATGTCTCCTGATCATGTTCCTATCTTGACATTGGTCCGCGTTAAGGAATTGAGATCGTGTTTGAAGATTGTTCCCAGATAACGTAGTGTGTAACCAGTCTTAACCGACTTGGTCAATTCCAGTAATTGCAGAGATCCCTTGAAGATCATGGAAGAATGTTGTAGCATGGAAGATCATGTTTTGAGTCCCAGCTAAGGCATGGCGTGATCTGCATACACTTTTACTTCATTTCCTTTGCATAATATTGTAATAGGTCAAGACCTATTTTGTAAATGTTTGTAATGCCGACCTTGGAGATTGTTCCAATGGTTGATGATTGTAATTCCAACCTTGATGATCATTCCAAGGTTGATGAAGTGTATAAATACTTGTAGTTGAGTCGTGGAAAAGATGTCCTTGTGCAAAGATGGAAAGATAAGGAAAGAGGTGCAAAGCAAAGCAGAAGAACTATTGTACTTTAATGTATCAATCTTAGACATGAAGAAGATGTTGATCTTGGTAATGAGCCTGGCAGTGAGCCACCAGTAGGGTTTAACAACCCTTATTTTAATCTTTCTAGGTTTAGGGTTGAGGCAGTGAGCCTACTAGACCTAGCTGTACTTCATGGCAATGAGCCAGTATGTTCTGGGCCCATGGAGTGACCAAGCCTGAACATCAATTTTTCAAAGATTACAATATATTTTGAGAGCTAATCCTCTCCGTGGTTTTTCCCCACCTCAAGGTTTTCCATATAAAATCTAGTGTCTCTTGTGTTTAATGTTGTATCTATGATTAAGTTTATGATTTCATGCATTCATTGTTAAATCATAATAATTGTGGATGAGTGATTAATGTTTAAGTGCAAAAGTGATTGAGTTTTTGGGACAAATGATTCACCCCCTCCCCTCTCAGTTGTCTGGTGCATATCAACAATTCGTATCAGAGCCAAGTTCTTCTGAAGGAAGTCCAATAGCTTGAGGAAGATCCAAAATGTCTTATAAGAAGGAAGCGCTACATTTTGATGGGATGAATAATGCTCTTTGGAAGGCGTGACTAAAAAGCCATCTTCTTTGTCTTGGTTACAAAGTATGGAAAGCTGCAGAAACAAAATACACCATGCCTTAAAATGGTCTAGTGACTAAAGATGAAATCAAAGAATATGAGATGGATGTCAAAGCAAAAGATGCTCTGTTAAGTTCATTAAATGACTCAGTACTGACGAAAGTTGTGGATCTTGAAACTGCAAATGAGGTATGGGAGAAGCTGAAAAATCTATATGAAGGAGATGATTCTGTGAAGGAGGCCAAGTTACAAAGTCTAAAAGTAAAATATGAGAGTTTGAAGATGAATGAAGATGAAAACATAACAGCCTTTATGTAGAGAGTTTATGAACTTGTCACTGGGATAAAAGGTATGAGGGGAACTCTAGGTGAAAAGGAAGTTGTGATGAAAATTCTCAGATCACTACCAAAATCCTATAGTCACAAGGTAGCTGCAATTGAAGAATTTATGCAAGTAAAAACTATTGATAGAGATTAGTTACTTGGTAAGCTTACTTCCTTTAAAATGAGAGAGTTTAGAGATGCCCTACCAAAAGTCGAGACTGCCTTCAAAGCCAGTACTTCTAGGAAAACCTCCAGATCAGAAAAGTACAAGGTAGAATTTGATGATGAGTTTGATGAAATTGAAGCCAAATTTGTGGATAGACTACAAAGAGGATCTCGTAAGTTTAAAGGGAAATTACCTTTCAAATGTTTTTCCTATGGTAAAGTAGGTCATTTTGCTTCCAGATGTCCTGAAAGAATTGAAAGAAATAGAAAAAGATATGAGAATAGGCCTAGGATCCAAAAGAAATGTTATTATGTTGAAGATTTTGATGATGATGAAGGAATATCAAATAATGGTGAACCAGATGATGCTAGTACTTCTAGTAATGAATGCTTATTTATTGCTATTAAGGAAGAACATGTGTCTACTAATCCTGCTAGCTGTGTGAAGGAAGAAAAACCAGTGAAAATTGCTTTGGTTACTCAAGTCATTAAAGACAAGGATGAATGGGTTATTGATATTGGCTGCTCTCACCACATGATTGGTGACAAAAGTAAGTTTGTGAGTTTGGAAAGATATGATGGTGGACTGGTTAGGTTTGGAGATGATACAACTGGTAAGATTTGTGGGAAATGATCTATTTCTTTTGATGGCAAACATAATACTAAAGATGTCTTGTATGTGAAAGGATAAAAGTACAATATTTTGAGTGTGGGTCAAATGTGTGACAAAGGTTATGATTTAAGCTTCAAGGACAATAGATGCAAGATCATGGAAAGCTCTGGAATAGTCATTACAAATGGTAAGAAGACTAGAGGTAATATCTATCACTTGAAAGGAACTGATAACTTTTTTTGTTGGCTCAGACTAATGAGAGTTGGCTATGGCATAGAAGGTTGTGTCACATCAATTTTGATAACATTATGAAGATAAGTACTGCACAGGCTGTTAGAGAATTGCCTAATCTTGTGAAGCCTGCTAATCCTATTTCCAAGGAGTGTCAATTTGGGAAACAAAAAAGATCAAGTTTCAAAAGAAAGGACCAATCAGTTGATGGACTACTTGAGCTAGTGCATACAAATTTGTGTGGACCTACCAGAGTAAGAAGTTTGCAAGGAGACAGGTATTTCATGTTGTTTATTGATGATTATTCTAGAATGACTTGGGTTACCTTTCTGAAATAAAAAATTGAAGCTCTAGATAAGTTCAAGGCATTTAAGGCAATGGTTGAAAATGAGATGGATTTGAAGATCAAATGCTTAAGGTCTGATAAAGGAGGAGAATTCACATCAAATGAATTCAATTTCTTTTGTGAAGAACATGGAATAAAGAGACAATTATCTGCGCCTAGAACTCCACAACAAAATGGAGTTGTTGAAAGGAAAAATAGAACAGTTCAAGAAGCTTCTAGAACCATGATGAAGGAAGCTGATCTTCCGAAAGCATATTGGAGAGAGGCAATTCACACTGTTGTATATATCCTAAATAGAGTACAAGTAAAAGGTAACAGTTCTAAGACTCCTTATGAATTGTGGTATGGTAAAGTTCCTACTGTGAAATATCTCAAAGTTTTTGGTAGCAAATGTTATATCAAAAGAGAAGAAGATCTAGGCAAGTTTGATGCTAGGTGTGATGAAGGAATCTTCGTTGGTTACTCCACCAAGAGCAAGGCCTACCGGTGCTATAATAAGAGGCTGAATAAGATCATTGAAAGTGCAAATGTTAAAGTCAATGAAAGCAAGGAAAGGCTTCTAGAATCAAGTGGACATGAATCAGATAAACCAGATGCTTCAAAAGTGGTGCAACATGAAGACAACTCAGATGAAGAGGAACAAGCTTCGGTAAGTGCTACTAAGACACCAAGGTATGTGAAACTTAATCATTCTGAAGATCAAATCATAGGAGATAAGAGCAAAGGAATCCTGACCAGAAGAAGAGCTGCAAAAGAACAAGTAAATTTGTGTTTGATTTCCAAGATTGAACCTAAGACTATAAATCAAGCTTGCAATGATGAGAATTGGGTAAGGGCTATGAAAGAAGAATTGATGCAAATAGAAAAGAACCAGACTTGGGATCTTATTCCCAGACCAACAGATAAAAATGTAATTGGCACCATGTGGGTTTTCAGAAATAAGATGAATGAGAATGGTGAAGTGGTAAGAAACAAAGCAAGGTTGGTATGCAAAGGATACTCTCAAGTTGAAGGAATAGATTTTGAGGAAACATTTGCACTAGTGAAAAGGATTGAAGCTATAAGAATGGTTTTGGCATTTGCATCCTACAAAGATTTTAAGGTATATCAGATGAATGTGAAGTCTACATTCTTGAATGGAGAATTGGAAGAAGAAGTTTATATTGAACAACCAGAAGGATTCCAGTAGTCACATCAGGGTGACATGGTATGCAGATTAAAGAAGGCATTGTATGGATTAAAACAAGCCCCCAGGGCCTGGTATGCTAGGTTAGATAAGTATCTTATATAGTTAGGATTTAGCAAGAGTACTACCAACAGCAATCTCTATTTCAAGATCAATAATGAACAAATTCTAATTGTTGCAGTCTTTATTGATGACATCATCTTTGGAGGCAATGAATGTATGTGCATAGTTTTTTCTAGAGAAATACAAAATGAATTTGAAATGTTAATGTTTGGTGAGATAAATTTCTTTTTAGGTCTATGAATTAATCAATCGGATAAATGTATCTTCATTTCGCGGTCTAAGTATGTGAAAGAATTGTTAAAGAAGTTTGGGTTACTTTATCTGACCAAAACCAGACCTGATATAATGCATGCAGTTTGTCTTGTGGCAATATTTCAAGCAAAACCTAAAGAATCACATGTGATGGCAGTCAAGAGAATACTGAGATATTTAAAAGGCACAATAGACTATGGATTGTGGTATCCAAAAGATAATGATTTCACTCTCAGTGCATACACATATGCAGATTGGGCCGGAGATGTGGATGATAGGAAAAGTACCAATGGAGGTGCATTCTTCTTGGGAAAAAGGCTAGTATCCTGGTTAAGCAAGAAACAAGACTCAATATCTCTATCTACTGCAGAAGCATAGTATATTGCAGTAGCATGCAGTTTGACTCAAGTGTTATGGATGAAGCAGACATTGAAGGACATCAAAGTTGTGTATAAAGATCCAACTGCAATTTTTTGTGACAATACAAGTGCCATAAACATATCAAAGAATCCAGTAATGCATTCAAGGACAAAGCATATATCCATAAGATATCACTTTTTGAGGGAAAAAGTGACAGAGAATGAAGTCAAGTTGGAGTATGTATCTACAAAAGATCAGATTGCAGACATTTTTACCAAGCCTCTGCCTAAGGATACTTTTGAGTATCTCAGATAAAAGTTAGGGGTTATCACCCCTCCTAGTCTAAACTAAGATGCACAAGAGTGCATCAGTCCAGTGGTGCTTAGAGTTCTACATCAAAATCTAGATTGATGCTTTAAGGGCTACTTCTTAGGGGGAGTAGTCAAAAAGTTCAGAAGAGAGATTGGATCAGAGCAGAAGAGTGCAAGTATGTGCCCTTTGCCATTGATGTCAAAGGGGGAGAGAAGTCATGTGAAAAACTCAGGTAGATAAAGAGTGCAGATGTGTAAAGAGCTAGGGGGAGAATCTTGTCTTGATGGCTATTGTAGTTTTTCACATCATATGTTGCCATCAATGACAAAGGGGGAGATTGTTGCAAGTATGTGCCTAATCGGTGTTGTCATTGATGTCAACATTTATTTGTTGACATTGGTGTCATTTGTATCCTATTCTACTACTTGTTTGGAAACTTTATATGTTGAGAATATTGAGAAAAATGGCCTCTCTGGAAGAATCAAGTGAGTTACAGTGAAGTACAGTGTAGACAGTGAGTTGTATGCTGAAGAATAGTCTGATAGATTGCTCCACATTTCTTTTTACTTAAAGATCTTGGTCCGCAGATTGGAATTTATTTGAAGGGATGTCTGAAGATACTAAATCTTGAGTTCAAGCCTCTGGTGTGAAGATTTGAGAGAGTTTCATTCACTAGAGTAAAACCTGCTTATTTTGATTATTCCCTGGTGACAGGGAGAAAGTGTTTTTCTCGACATTCCTCTGTAATAAAGTATTTTATTCTACTACTCTAGATGGAAGTTTGGGATGATAGGCACCTACAATTGCAGTGGTTCATGTTTTGGTGGTATGCAAGCTATCTTTCTTTTATGACAGTTGAAGACAGTGAAGTTCATGTGTTCCAGTGTGAAGATTCCTATGGTTAAAATGGTTAAGGTTTGTGCGGTTGCTTCTGATGATTATAACGTTCTTGTGGATGTCTCTTGATCATGTTCCTATCTTGACATTAGTCCGCGTTAAGGAATTGAGATTGTGTTTGAAGATTGTTCCCAGATAACATAGTGTGTAACCAATCTTAACCGACTTGGTTAATTCTAGTAATTGCGGAGATCCCTTGAAGATTATGGAAGCATGTTGTAGCATGGAAGATTGTGTTTGAGTCCTAGCTAAGGCATGACATGATCCGCATACACTTTTACTTCATTTCCTTTGTATAATGTTGTAATAGGTCAAAACCTATTTTGTAAATGTTTGTAATGCCAACCTTGGAGATTGTTCCAATGGTTGATGATTGTAATGCCAACCTTGATGATCATTCCAAGGTTGAAGAAGTGTATAAATACTTGTAGTTGAGTCATGGAAAAGATGTCCTTGTGCGAAGATAGGAAGATAAGGAAAGAGGTGCAAAGGCATAGTAGAGCAGAGGAACTATTGTACTTCAATGTATCAATCTTAGGCATGAAGAAGATGTTGATCTTGGTAGTGAGCCACCAATAGGTTTTAACAACCCTTATTGTAATATTTCTAGGTTTTGGGTTGAGACGGTGACCCTGCTATACCTAGCTGTACTTCATGGCAGTGAGCCAGTATGTTTTGGGCCTGTGGAGTGACCAAGCCTGAACATCATTTTTTCAAAGATTACAATATATTTTGAGAGTTAATCCTCTCTGTGGTTTTTCCCCACCTTGAGGTTTTCCACATAAAATCTGGTCTCTTGTGTTTAATGTTGTATCTATGATTAAGTTTCTGATTTCATGCATTCATTGTTAAATCATAATAATTGTGGATGAGTGATTAATGTTTAAGTGCAGAAGTGATTGAGTTTTTGGGACAATTGATTCACCCCCCCCCTCTCAGTTGTTTGGCGCATATCAACAAAATCGTTGATATTTTACATAATAAAATTGAAAGTTGATTGATGACCAACTATTATTGGTAAGATTATGGATGTATATCTTGTCTTGATTTGGCTATGATTATAAGGACTAACCTATTAATACAAATCTAAGTGCGACTGAGTGCATGAAGAATGTCAAAGACGAGAACATGGTTGAAGTAGAAATGTTCTAGCCGCCAAGAAAGAGGTGGCATGATGGAAACCCAATGCATGCGCACACTCACTTAGTTTCATACATGTTGCATCATTCATATTGCATTATTGAATGACTTTATTATGTATTCGTTACATAGTTACATAGTCTTGAATGTGCATTTTACTTTAAATATTGTTAGTGGTTATGGCATTTAATGATTAGTTATCTATATGCAATATTAATTTATTTAAGTGCATAGAAGTAAATCTATTATTTATTTGATAATTAACTCTTAAGGTTAATTAGAAAATAAAATAAATAGATAAAACTAATTACTTGTTTGATGCTTAGATTTTATTTTAAATTAATTATCTAGTTAGATATTTATAGTTTTTAATATTTTTTTAAAATAAAAAATTAATGCAATTTGTATTTCAATTATTTAATTATTAGAATTGAAATAGGTTTAAATTATGTGCATGCTTTTATTTTATAATTTGAAATAAATAATAATATTTATTTCAATTTGAGAAAAAAGATTGATTAATAGAAGAAGAATTCTTTCAATTTAAAATAAATAAATAAATAGTGTTTGGTTAATTATGTGAGCATTATATTATTTATTTTATTTATTTATTTTAGTAATTAATTTCTTTTGGAAAAATAAATAAGTTGAGTTATTTTAATTTGTTAAGTTTATTTAATTATTGAATGTGCATGTCTATTTTAAAGATTTAGAGAAACAATTATTAAATTTATCATATTTGTGAATTGGAAAATTATATTTTCTAATATTAGTTTTAAGTAGGATGTGCATGAATATGAATAGTCATTTTAATATTATTTTTTTCTTTTATTAAGAATATAATATTATATTTTGCTTTTTATGTTTTGAAAAAAAAATAGGAAGAGTTATTAAAAGAAGAGAATTAGCTTTTTTTCAATCTTTTTTTTAGTTATCAATTTTATTATGGAAAGGAGAATAAGAAAAGAAAATTAGATTATTGAAGCTCAGGGATTGGAAAGTGTATATTTTGTGAAGAATTGAAGGATTGTTGTGCTTTTTGAATTGATTGGTTCATCTTCATTAATTTTACCAAATTGCTACAAGGATTGAGGTAGGATTCTTGTAATGAAAGGATTTAGCAAAGACTTACTTTGGTAAATAATTGAATAAAGGATTGTGTGGCAAATTGTGATTTATATGCTTCTTGTGCAAAAAGAAAGATTTAGACAAATTATAGTTTCATTAATTTTGAAGATTATAAAGGATTTTTTGTTGAATTGGATTTGTTAGGAATTCTTAAAAGTTAGTAGGAAGTTTTGATAGGCTATTTGATATGAATCTGATTTTTAAAGTATTAAAATATTAATTTCTTGTATAGGAAAAAAAACATAATAGAAAACTTGGGAAGAGACTGAAAAGAAAAATAGTAATCTATCTTAGTTTAGACATATCTCTTAAAAAGTGATCTGGGTATTTCTAATTTTTGGATATATGGTTTCAAAGTAGGGTATAAATTTTACCTCTTATTTTGTAGTTTTATCTTTTATCTTTTATTTTATATTATTAAAACAAGTTGACTTTTTTTTAAACTAGTAAACCTGTCATGAGAAAAAAATAGTCTGTTGTGTTATCAATATCTTTAGATTTTTGAACTTGGTTTCTCTAAAATTTTCATGGAAGGTGTGTAACTAAGTTCTTTAAATCATCTAAAAAAATCAGCCTTACCTAGTTTGTCAATTATGAGATATGTATTAATTAGTGACTGTCTATCTCTATTGCTATTTTTAACATGATATTTATATGTGATTATATTGTATTTCATTTTAATCCCTGTTGTGACCTTATTTGAGTGGAATTATAAAATTGCTTGTAGATTGAAAATGTTAGTTTTAGATTCATATGGGAAATTTATGAAATATATATGGGATAAAGAATATACCTAGTTTTATTGTTTCCATGCATAACTTAAATGAATCCTGATAGCAAAGATAAGATATATCTATTCAACTTGCTTCTTATGTTGTTTCTTAAAGAGGTTTAATTGCTAAATATGACGTTGTTAAACTATATATATACATAAGTTCATGTCATCATTTGATTGTATGAAGTCATTAACTTGCTTGTTGTTATTCAATTCTAGATTTAGCTTTATCTAAGAAATTATGAGTGAAACATGGGTTAGGGAATATAATCAGTTTTATAGCTTTTATGTGGAGGTGAATGAATAAATGTATCTCCTTATTGAAATATTGCTTGAAAGTGCACTCTCGTTGGTAGAGCAAAGAAAAGAACTAATAAACTATATTTAGGCAAAAGCATGTGTTATTGAATTGGTTATGAAATCATAGATCAAGCTTAAACAATTGAAATCATTAAGCATGTTTATCATATGGATATCTATGTAAATGTCATATTAAACATTACTGGCATTTATTCTATTTAAATTGAATTTTTCTCTTATCTTTGTTGCATGAACTGAGAAAGGATAGTAATGATATTTGAAATAATCATGCATGGAAGCTCATTGTTAAAGTTGATTAGGCATACATCATTATTGATTTTACTACTTGAAATGTATTTCGGTTGATTGTGCAAGGGAAAGGGATTAGAAATAGTTTTTAGGTGAATATGGGTTGTTTTTTTGAAAATGAAATATTTTTATCTCTTATGTGTGTTTGGGGTTACTTTCTGGGCTAGGATGTCGAATGTGGAATATCAGAGATGGCTTTTCCTCTTTTTCAGGAATTGAACCTGAAACTATTTATATGCTTGGACAAGTTGGGAATTCTTTGAAATGAGATGAATATTTGTCTAGCAAAACTTTATTTAAATATTTCTCTGCCACATCTTGTTGTGAGACAATTTGCATTTCATTATTTATATTTACACATTAGACTTCAAGTTGCATCAGGTGTTTCCTCCTGCTAGTTGTTTCCAGGTTGCTAGACATTTCATGCAGGGCTGGGTTTCCTTCATGTTATGAAGGGATCCGGGGAAGTGTAATTGCTTCATGGTTGGGCAGAAAAGCGTCTGAACCATGTTCCTGTCTCTTGGCTTACAAGAGGACCATGTGGGTTCGTGGCGGCTGAAGAGTTTGATTGATTTATTATTTCTTATATTGTACATGATTATTGTATCTTGTATTTATCATTAGATGATTTATGGCATGAGAACTAATGGACATTGTATATTATTTATAGTGCTAACACCTAGATTAAGCAAGCGATTTGTAAGATTTAATGATATTATTGATTAATGATTATGAGATCTATCTTTTTATTTGAGTGGATGTAAATAAGTGGATTATTTACTTATGTAACTTTTGTTATGGAATGTGTACCTTACAAATATTAACCCTATCAAACTTTGGCCTTCGAGCCTTCACTGTCTTGCCTTCCAAAAGGAAGAAAAGAAAACATCACAACTCTGACCCACGAAATCTGCCTCATACTTAGAAAATTCCTTAGAGCTGAGGTAGACTTTAGCCTTTCGGCCTTTCGCTTCTTGCTTGTCCTGAAGAAGAGGGAGAGCTGAAATCCCTGACTCCTCCTCCCAAAACACTTAGTCAAATTTGAAAACATCAGGGGTCGGCCGCTGGGCTTTCAATCTACCACCTTCCCTTTGGAAGAGCAAAGAGGAGAGGCCCATCATCTACTAAAACTACCATGTGTCATCTTTCTACCATTCTACACTTCAACTTGTGGGCCCACTAGAATGCTCTATAGAATGGTAGAATGCCTTAGGAAAATTTTACCTGTCGGGGGTCGGTCGTCGAGCCTTCATTATAAACTTGATACTTAGAATATTTTTCACTTTTGTAAGCAAACTTTGGCCCTTGTGGCCTTCTTCGCATTGCTTTCCATTAGGAAGATGAAAGGGAGGAACTACGACCTCTAAAACTCCACCAAACACTTAGGATTTCAACACTTAGGCAATTTTTGAGACCAAAAGGGGAAGCACAAAGGAAGGAGGAAGCCTGAAACTCCAACTTTTGACAAACGGAAAAAACACAAGGAAATATGTAGAATTTTTTTAACTTAGTTATTTTTGGGCTCTTCCGTTGTATTTTTTCAAAAGACAAACATATGAAAACCTATGAAAGATGTCTCTAATCGGTTATAAGCTATAGGTTCAAGTGGGATTCAAATAGAACATGGGGGGAAAATGGGGCATTCTGGGGACCATTTTTAAGTCCCAACAGAGGGAACAAAGGAAGTGGCTATAGCTAATGTTGATCTGCTTATTCTTCTTGGCAATTGTGCAGAGGAAATAGTTTGTGCTTCTCCTAGAGAGCCTTCATGAGATTTAAGCATGTCTTCTAGGTTAGTTTTCATTTTCTCTACCTTATCTTTTACCTTTTCTTCATTCTCCTCTACCTCCTTTCTAACTAATTTACTAACAATTTCATCATAGGTGCCAAATCTTCCAGTGGAGGGATCCTTTGGTTTGTTGAGTAGCATATTAGCATAACCTATCAAATTAAACTCTGAAACCTCATATGGTAAGGTTGTAATCCAAAATGTCCTTGGCTCAACAACCTCCATATAACAATTATCTTTGTCAACCATGAATGTTATGTCATTTTTGTATTTCTCTACTACTTTAACTAGAATTCTTTCTCTAGATTACATGTCAATCTAGAAAGTCTTAAAGAATCCCCAAAATAAAGTGTTGCAATGCTTATGATGAAGGAAACTTCTCATGTAATCCTTGATTTGGTGGGCCACCAAAGTATCTATTTTCTAGACAGTATCCCTTTATGCTAGGTAATTATTTCAAAAAATAAAACATGAGACATATAATTAAAGAGCCATATCGGAACTTGTATTTTGATTCTTTTGTTCTCTTCAGATTGTCCAATAGTTATTGCCGTAGGAGCTCACATAGGTCAAAATCTTTTCCTTCTTGGATCATTTGGTAGGCTATGTAGATTGTTGTTGCATTGGTTGAGTTTTCCCTATTGGTATAGTAAATTTTGTATGCAATGTTCATAGTTGCATACTGGACCCCCGAGTCCTCAATATCATTCACTGTCAATGATCTCTTGTCAATTTTTTCTCTGGTGAGATTCATCACTTCTTCATTCTTAACAAGTTTCAGAATAGGCACTGGTCCAAAGGAACATAAACCAGTCACAACTTTTATAGCAACCTTAGTGATTAGATAGGGGTGGTCCAAGCAAAAGAAGTCTCCATGAATTCAACTTAGGGCTATTCTAACCCAAGATTCTTCATATCAAAAGTTTGGAAAACCCTTCTAGATATCATGGTGCTTAGGAGCAATATTGTTAAATTTAGGTTTCAGCTGGAAATCATCTCCCAAAAAATTATCATTCCTAAATTGTTCAAGTTTCATGTGATCATATTCATCTATCGGTGAATGAATGTATATCTGAACGTCTTCAGTATGCAACACATTTGCAGGAACATGTGAGAAGGTGCCAACTTCATCTATCACAGTGGACTTGAATGGATGCTTTTTAAACTTTAGCCTTGGCATCTCAACCACATCTATCACAACTAGAGTCACCATTACAGTATCTTCAGGACCTTAGGGTTTTTATTAGTGAAATCAAGAAATACCTGAAGATGCAGAGAGTAGGGTTTGCTTCAACACTTGCTGGGAATCTTCTTCTCTATTTATCTCTTCAACTCACTTAGCTTTGTTCAAATGAGATATAAAATGATCAAACATTGTCTATATAACCCTTTCACCCACCAATTTTACTTTGCATTAATTTCCTTCTCAGTTTTGACCTAATTCGCCCTTTACATATGCAAAGACCAAAAACCATTCAGCAATCCTCTGTAAGTTAATCAATTGCTTCAGAATTTTGACCAAACTTCCTCATATCATCATCTGAGTATGTTCATACCAAATTTAGCTAGAATGCTAAGAAATTCAACATCTTATTCATTCAGGGGGTTTGAGGAAACTTGTATTTATAACTCTCCCTGAATCAATACCTTATCCTTTTAGTTACCGTAAGATCCATCTGCACTAGGTAGAGGTCTAAAAATTTCACATTCTTCCTTCTTCTTCCATACTTTGCTCATTCCTTTCTTTTTTTGATCAATATCAACCTTCTTTTGAGGAGCATGCCTTATAGTCCTTCCAGAGTGCCTTGTTTGATTGCACTTATGACAGGTGAAATTTGATTGTTGAGCATTACCATTTCTTCTCACTTTAGAACTATAATTAGTTACCTTGTGGCCAAACTTGTTACAAGTGTAACAGTAACCATGAAAAGGTTGGGCATTATTCCTTGACATTTTACTTCTGCATTTATTAGCCTTATGTTCCATCTTGTTGCAGGCATAACACCTAATGGAGTTCTGATTTAACTTACTCCTACATTCAGCATCTTTATGACCAACCTTATTACAATTATAACACTTTACAACATTTTGATTCATCTTACTTCTACAATTAGTATCTTTGTGACCAATTTTATTACCAACATAGAAATTTCCATTCAAACCTTCAGGATACCTGATAGGAGCATTTTGTTTAGGTGCAGGCTTCCTAAAATTCTTTTTCATATTCTTCCTTTATCTTTGTTATGGAGTAAAAAGTGGCCACATGCCTTTTTACCTCCTAGTTTAAATCCTAGGTCCTATTTTCTTCCTTATACTTAATTTTACATTTTAATTGATCATCCCAAAAAAAAACCTCTCAAAACCTAGGACATTTTGGGACCCTTGGGACCTATTTTAACTTATCCCTGACCCAATTTAGGCCCCTAGACTTGGGTGCCACCTGCCCATGTCCCCCCTGATTGGTCGGGGATAACTTTTGGTATGTCAGCTTGGACCCTTCCAAAATGTTTCTCTTTGTCAGCTTTTGTGATTTAAATTCGTAAATGTTAGCAGGAAAGCATATATAAGTGAGTTTATGACTTCATTTTACAACTAGATGGATAACACAAACTTATGATATTGGAGCAAAGAGAATTCATTTGGTAGTTGTTGTAGATTTGTGTTATTATTTTTGTGTTTGTTGCAGATATGGCTTCATCATCCATCTCTTTGTGAGTTGAAGAGCTTTCATTCTCTCAAGGGCTTCACCACCAAGGTGACATCATTACTATTTGAATCATTTGAATCATCTCATCATTTGGATTATCTTTAGCCTCTGCCCTGCAAGTGCACGCTCTCATTAACAATGGTGTTGGAAGACTTGAATGTCCTTATGGGGCTTGACTTAGGCAAGCTCCTAAACACCACAACCCCCAACCCCCTCTCTTGTCATCTTGTGTGCAGGTTACAAGTACAGGTTGTAGGAAAAGTGAAGCTACAGGGAAGCAGTGTAGATATTATAATTTTGGGATCCAAAAATAGTGTCAGAAAATCCCTCTACCTGGACTTGGTTAGTTGCTGCCCTAGTTTATAGGGCCTTAAGCTTCTGGATCTAAGTTTCCAACATCATCTACAACATTTCATCAGTTCTAAACTCTAGCAGATTCCAACATCTGGACTTGGGTGGTTGCTGAATTTGTCCTCCAACACCTCTACTTTTGAGAAACAGGTTCTGACATCTTACTTATCCTCTATGTTGTTGATCATCTATTTCAAGTTGATTATCTTATAACTAGGGCTTCCTTCATACTGAGCCTAGGGTTTGATAAAATCTTGGTTGAATCTTATCTTTACTTGAAAAACAAGAGCACAAAGATCTGTAGATAATCCCTCTTCCATTTGTAGTGGCTTGGCTCAATCTTTGTCCTTGAATGTTGGAGTGAAAGAGGGGTTTGATCTAGTCAATCCATACATTCCATCATCTCTCTGTTTACCCCTTAAGATTTTGGTGAACCTGTGTTTTTTTTTTAACTTACATCTTGTTGATTGTTTTAATCAATCTTTACATTCATTCATATCATATAAATCATCTTGCATTGAAAACTTCTGCTTACGTTTGAAAAAATTGAAAAAATAAGCATTCTATGCATGCATAATAGCATAGTTTTGCATTATTTTCCTTGCATATTATTGGATACATTTGAGAATATAATTTTTAAATCAGATCTGAGATAAATTATAGCAATTAATTATTTCATGGTCTTACACCTTGCATTTGATATATCATTTGTTAGGGTTTTGTTGAAATTTTGCATTTTTTCATATAACCTAGTTTTTGCAAAAAGCTAGGGTTTGTAGTCAAAATCTTGTTTTAGATTTTCTTCTCCTTTAGACACTCATTCAAATATGATTTTGAGTTGTAGTGTGTCGTCATTGTGTGTCCTTGCATTCAAATTTCAAATTTTGCAATTACACATTGTGTATTTCAACAAACATAACTACCTTAATCTTGTTGATCGTACTCTTAGTTTTGGCATTGAGTGTTATTGGGTTTTGCATGAGTTGTATAACCTGCTACCCTCCTAGGAACATCTTTGTAAGAATAATTTGTAGACTAATGGGTTCTAATGCTATTGATAACAATGGTGTGCAAACATTGGAAAACTCATTATACAACCACTTTACAAAGGGTGAAATAACACCTCAACATGACATATTTGGTGATAGGATAGAAGAACCAATAATTCCTCCTCTTGAAGAAATGGGTAACAAAGATATACATGTATTTGAGGAACATCTTAAGAAATTGGACAAACAACTAGCTGAATTTCAACAAATTGTCGAACAAGCACACCTAGCTCACGAGGTGGTACCTATTGTTGAAGGTATAAGAGGATTGTTACAAGAAGGACAGGAAGGTGTTGACATGCTCTATAGATTAGCCCACATAGTGGATCATAACATCATGCATACAGCTAACCATGTGAATAACATTGAAATTGTGTCACCACCGACATATATAAATTCACCGGTCTCGGTACCCATACCAACTACGAGAATATCCACTTTTACATAATCAATTCTCACCACCAATCCACATGCTTGTAGTAATTCTACCACTACCATGGGGACATCTAATGGAAATTACAAAGCCATTGGATTTAATTATCAAAACTCCACACCTCATGTCTCTATACCAATGCATACCTATTCTCAATCACCTATTACCACTACCTATTCTCAACCACCTATTACCACTACTTATTCTCAACCACCCTTTAATTTCACAACCACAACATCCACTATGTCTTTCTCAAATCCACAAGTCAATTCCTCAACCAATGATACCTCCTAAATCAACTTTTATAGGGTATGTCTTCTCTACAGTAGAAAGTGACAAACTTGACTAACTCTTCTTCTCAACCTACTTTACCAACATATCATGCCCGTAGTCCTTTATCCTATGCAATTCTAAGAACTCTAATGCCTGACAAATTTGAGACCTCTCGCTTTGAAAAGTGTGGTGGTAAAGGTGATCCTAATACTCATGTGGCAACATTCACAGTGATGTGTTGTGATTTCTTCTTTAATGAGTAATTCTTAGCAAAACTCTTTCCCCAATCTCTCAAAGGTACTGCTTTGGAATGGTTTTGCCCTTTACCTCCTAATTCAATCAATTCTTTATCACAGTTAGTGGATCAATTCTTGCAACATTTCCAAGCAAACATTGGACCCATTGTCTCCTTGATTGATTTGGTTCATTGTAAACAAGACTCGAAGGAGAAGTTGACATAGTTCATTAGTTGATATCAAGGTCTCATCTCACAGATACAATATCCAATCAAAGATGAGGATCTTTAGAAGGTATTCATTACAAACTTACAACCAAACATACACGATAAGATATTGTTGATGAAGTATAGTTCTTTTCAATATTTATGCACAGTTCTCTGAGATTACCAACTTTCGTCTAGTCAGTATGAGATTCATACCTCATCGGCTCCTGTTGATCAATCCATGGCTAGACCATCTCAAAATTCATTCAAGAAGAACAACAAGACATCAAGATTAATGGACAACATTCAAATAACTTTCACTCACAAGTGTCTTCTATCTCAAAGCCTCCCCGGACACCATTTCAATTCAAACAGGAACAAAGACAATTCACTCCATTATCGGATTCTCTCCATTCGATAATGATTCAAGAAGTGAATAACAATCTTTTGAAGTTGCCTCCTACTCATCCTTTCAATAGTTCAAGGCCACAAGGACCCTCATTCAATGTTAATTCTTATTGTCACTATCACCAATCTTCGGGACATGATACTGAAAGATGTATGCATCTTAAACATGAAATTCAAGACCTCATCGATTCTAATGTGATACAAGTTACTGGTGTGAATGACAATGGAAATAAGTTGATAGCACCTCCGAATCAAAATCTACAAATCTTCATCAATCCATTTCCTAAGCATAGCGACAATAATATGGTGGAATAGAATATAATTGTTGTCGATGAGGATTGCGCCCTTATGCAAAGCAGTGACACTCTACAATCCTTCGAAACATGGGGACAAACTCAGGCTGTGGGTGACCTATAATGAGTTTGAACCTCCAGATTATGGGCTGGTTCCCTTAAAATATTCTATTGGAATGTATGATTTTATGTTTTGGAAAAGGGTAAGAAGGAAACTATAAGGAAATGAAATTGTAAAATTTGGTGATGCACCTAATATGGATAGATAATATGCAATCTAGTTCACAATATAACTCAGAAATTTGACTCACACAATCCAATCTTGGCACAAATATCACAAAAGTATTTCTATGGAAGGCTTGAAAATAGGCTTTTTATGAAAGATAAGGATTTCTCACAACACAAAAGGATTATTTTCATTAACACAACCTAAGACCTGCAATAACACTATGTTTAATACTTCAAGTAATAGTGAGACAATAATTTTAAAGGTTTTGATTATTAAACACAGTAAAATTTCATCAAATCACTTCATACAATTTGAATTAAATGGAAAGGCAACTACTTGATTTCAAAGAACAAAGGAAAAAATGCATGAAAACAAATAAATTGAACCTGTAACCTGCTATGATCTCTCTATAAAACTGTCAAATAATGAGCTACAAAACCTCTTTCTCTCTCAAAGTGTATAAGAGCAAAAAGGCAAGAAATTTAAAAAATGAGTTACAAAACCTCTATCTCTAAATGTGTAAGAGAGAAAAGAATGCAAGAACCCCCAAAAATCAAGTTTTGCTTTACAATATATAGCTTTTCTCTCACTAAGAGGCATGCAAAAATGAACTGCAGCTAACCACCTCTAAAAATCATCTCTCCAAGGTAATCTACGAGCAACCTCAAAAATCCCTAAAAATAAGGGCTCAAACTGCGACAAATTGAGCAAAAATAGCTCCAATTTTGATCTCTCCATGTGCTTGACCAAAAAGTTGACCAAGATCCCTCAAATCCCTCCTCAAATCATGCAAAAAGCCCCTAGATGGTCTAGTTAACTTAACTTATCAATTTGCATGATTTTGCATTTGCAAAATTGATTGTGAGTAAATAATAAAGTAATTAAAATAATTACTCTATTATTGGTTAAAACTTGTACTACTTTTGATTTTACAACTTGTGAAAAATAATAAAGTAATTTGAAGAATATTACTTTACTATTTATTTACAATTGATTTATTTGTAAAATCATGCATGATGAAAAGAAAAATAAAACTTCTTATCTCTCCAATTACATTTGCCTAATTTGCATGATTTGAGTACAAATTAGGACTTAGGAGAAAATAAAAATCCCTTATATCTCCTTTTGAGAAAAAACACCTAGTTGCATGACATATGCATTGAAGGCAAAAATCTACCCTTATCACTCCATTATATTGCCAAGGAGAAAAATATATCATCACAAAAGCACTAAGGCAAAAATAAATACTTCTTGCCTTCCCCTTACCTTTTGTCTTTATTCATCATACCAAAAATGCACTAGGTCTTCATTTATGCAAAATACACCCTATCTTCAACTCTGCCACCTTGCATTTCCATAAGGCATGTCTTCATACGATCTTCATTTGAAGTTATCTCCTTTGACCTTTGATGTAAAAATACATAAGGTATAAAAGATTATTTTTGACCCTATTCGGTCATCTTGCATGAATGATGTATCATAAGGAGGAATCTTTTAATAAGGTATCTTCTGACATGTGTTTGTATGAGTATCTTTCAACCATACAAAGCTTGAGCATCTTTCAACTATATGATAGTCGACTCCAAGGAATGAAAGGTTTGTTTGAATTTTTTGGCAAGGTATAACACAACACTTACAATCCTCGACCACTTTAGACTTGGAAAAGTATGTATGAAATACACATATGTCGGCCACCTCTAATAATGATCGCTAGGGAAAAACTCATTTGATGTTTTGACCCCGATCTCGTTTTGGATAATGCAATGATTTAAGTTTACAAAGTCAAAAAATCACAAAGAAAAGAAAGGAAGCTTCGAACAAAAGGTGAGAAACTCTAATCACTAAGTCATTTTTCATTTGCTTCCTTTTGCTTCCTTGTGTCAGCTGCTCTACAACTCAATCGAAACACTTTAGGGTTTGATGGCTTCTTCGGCTTCTCATTGGGTTCTTGAGGTTGAACTCCATGATTTCCTTGCATTTTTCTGAGTGAGAAGAAATGGCAGTGAGTGGTGAGTACGGTGTCCTGCTTTTGACTGGCATTTTCTTCATCTTTTTCTATTTTTTTTTACTATGAATGGTCACGGCCATACATGCTCATTTCTGCTCCTTCCTTTCTTGACATATTCTTTTATTCTCTATGTGTTTACTCTGCAATGTAACCAAAGAAAATGAATGCAAACCCTGACCATGAGGGCGCGGCCATACTATTTTTTCTCCTCTGCAATTTTTAAAAGGTAAGCTTTCTTCACTTTCTGCTGTGTATTTTTTGATCATTTCAACTTAAAAAAAAAAAAAAGTTCTTTTGTGAAAATTGAAATGGGTGTCTGATTTTAAAGAAGCATGTATCCTCCTTGTAATGGTCGCGGCTAATGAATATATTCTTTGCATTTTCTTAGTCTTCTTGATGTGAAACTTGAAGGTCTTCAACTTTTGAAATGAGGGTTTCTTCTTGAAAGTGCACATAAATGTATTCTCTATGCACGACCACACTTGTATACATTTTGTAACCTCCCTTTGCTTGACTATATACGCAAAATGAAAAAGTTGTGAAAACTTATGACAAGGGTTTCATCAAGAATGTATGTATTTGCCATTTTATGGCACAGCCTTGATAAAAACACATTGTATCATCATTCTTTTGCTGTAATGGCAAAAGATATGTTAGGGTTTCATAAAAAACCCATGTGGGTATCTTCAAAAAACCTTCTTTTTGTCACAGCCATGCTTGGAAACACATTGTGTTCTCTTCTTCTTGCTACAAAATGATATAAGGGTCTGTTGAAAAAATTCTAAGCAAGGGTTTATAAAAAAAATATTTATCCTTCTGGCATCTTTTTCTAATATCCTTCCATTCTATTTTCTGTACTAGCATTCTTTTTATGAAAAACGACCTGTAGCTTGTTATACTATTTCACTTTCTTGAGCATAGATTTTGGTTTGTCATTTCACTTTTCTTTGGCCTAAACTGGTCAACTACTAGGTACTTAACACAAAATCACTTTAGATATGATTGCACTCTTCTTGACAGATTTACACTTTGCATAATATAAGTAATGACTATAACTTACAAACTCGAAACTGTGTCTTTATACTTTATCCTTCTGTGCATTCAGAAAATCCTATAGCAAGTTTAGTATGTCATTTATCTTCTCTTTTGAACATGGCATATGCCTGCCATCACTATATTAGTCAGAAATCATGATGTATGACCAATGAATACTTAAATGTAGCATGTATCAGTTAGAGTATTATTGTCTTGATCTCCTTTGCTCACTACCTGTAGATACTTTTATCATTTTGTCATGGATAATGATACCTGTACTTGATGTAGCTTTCATTTGAAACTATTATTTGATGTATCTCCTTCATTCATGACTGTCAGATGCTCCTTGTAGATTCTATCTTTCTAGAGGGAAGACCTGTATCACTTGTTTTAGTTGTACCTGATCTTTATGAACACATCAGTGTGACTTTGTGATTTGCCTTCAACTGTTGTATGAAAAATGAAGGCTCCTATAGTATATCTTCACACTGTAGCTGCATTTATCATTTGTTCATAATATTTATTCACCTGAGATTAAATAAATACTTGTTGTACTTTGAGATGGCTCCTATATCCTATTCTTTCTATCTGATATGCACTTGAGACTTGATTGGCATATGTGCCTTTTTGTCCTTGACTACTCTTTCTATATTGTTCTTTGTGTATCTATTGATGGCATAGGACTGTTATGAAAAATCACACTTCATTAATGATAAAGAAAGTAGAACGCTACCTTGTTTCTTGCATATCATTTTGAATTTGATCACTAATGAGATATTGGATATAGCATAACATGTAATGGTATGACTGTCAGATGAACTTGTAGATTCTATCTTTCTAGAGGCAAGACCTGTATCACTTGTTTCAGTTGTACCTGATATTTATGAACACATCAATGTGACTTTGTGATTTGCCTTCAACTGTTGTATGAAAAATGAAGGCTCCTGTAGCATATCTTCACACTGTAGCTGCATTTATCATTTGTTCATAATATTTATTCACCTGAGATGAAATAAATACTTGTTGTACTTTGAGATGGATCATGTAGCCTATTCTTTCTATCTAATATGCACTTGAGACTTGATTGGCATGTGTCTTTTTGTCCTTGACTACTTTTTCTGTATTATTCTTTGTGTATCTATTGATGGCATAGGACTGTTATGAAAAATCACACTTCATTAATGATAAAGAAAGTAGAACGCTACCTTGTTTCTTGCATATCATTTGGAATTTGATCACTGATGAGCTATTGGATATAGCATAACATGTAATGGTATCACTTTGAGCATGATGGGCTCGACCCTTGTGGGAGCCGCATTTTCTCCACATGCTTTAAATGTCTTCAAATCAGCAACATTACTTTTCCTATACCTGCACAGTGAACAAACAAGCTAGCATAAAAGATATACCTGATGGTGTTGATTGGTCTTCTTTATGACATGTCGACTTATAGCACATGTCTGATATGATCTTTCATATGAAATGCATGATGTGATAAGTTGATATATCTGCTTGATAAAAGCATATGATAACTTTAAACATCCAGAGCTCTAACAAGACTTTCCCCAATTTTTAACAGGTTCAATTGATGATAGGAGCTGAAGATGAAGATTGAAGACCAGCATCAACAAAACAACCTTCTTGCTCAGGCAATGATGGATGTTTACTTTTATCATGTGTTCATATTATTTCTTTTATCATTCAGATGTATAGCTCACATGTCTGCATTGCTTAGTCTAGTTACTCCCATGGCTTGTGTGGGACATATTTGAACACTTCTTTTAAACATAATCAGTTACTCTATCTTATGCACTTGATGTATATGTGTATTTCTTTTTCAGTCAATGCATAGAATAAAGTAACAGATATTGAATGTATGTTCAAAACATGACATGAAATAACAGTTTAAACAAATATCTTTATTTCTTTCTTTCAAATGTGATTAAGTGAATAACCAATCTGACTTATAACTCCTGACAGATAACACTATGTTAAATCAACTGTATTTCTTGAATGATTGATACCTTGCAACCTTATTCTCTTGTCATGATGACTCATCATTCTTGATTAGACTGATGGGTTATCCTGTCAACTGAAATCCATTTCTGCTCTATCAAGATAACAATTGTTCAACGAATGCAATAACTTAAAGTTTTCTTTTATTCCTTTTGAATGATTGCACTTAGGTCTAACTAATTTTAGTGTGAACAAAAATTAGTAACAATAATAGAGATTGAAGATGACTATCTTGATTATCATGGCATAGTGGGTATGCTAGAAGTGGATAAGCTGACAACTGAAGATTCACCTCACCCATGTGGAAAAGATATCTACGCTGAGGTCCCTCCTCTAGTATCCTTTTATGGATTAGGAGATAACCAACATGCACCAAATATGCAATTAGAACAGCCTATATGTAATCACTTGAAGCAAGAGAAAGTGGTGTTGATGAGAAGCATTCCATTTCATCGTGAAAGGCTCGTAAATCAGACTAAGAAGGCAAAGGAAAGGAAAAGAGCAAGGAGACTTTCTTTGGTGGGAAATATCACTGATTCCCCTCCTTGTAAGCAACAAAATATTTTTAACATACCTAGTCTTAAGAAGCAAGCAGCGTATGTCCATCTTGGGAATCAACATCAATCAGGTATGAACTTCTCGCATAATTTGCCACTCTTGATGGAGCACCTCTCTAAGATGCTTGCAAGTTTGGCCTCTTCTTAGATATATAGAATCACATATGTCATGTTGTTTTCCCCTGTGCTGTGTTAAATGTTGTTTAGGTCTTTTTGGATGACCCTTGACACTCTAGTAAGGTCAAGGATACAAGGAGACTGCTTCTATTGTACACTTCTATATGTTTCTCTATTCTTCTATCTTTCCTCTCACCCATTTTACTAATGTGTATTGTGCCTTGGGGGCATAACACTTGGGGGATGTCTTATCACATCTCCTCGTGTTACAAACCCAAGTCACTTTTCTCATTTTATTGTTTACATTCTTTAGTGGCTCTACTAGCTAGCGGATGACGAAAAACAAACAAATATTGATAAGGACCATGTGTCCCTTTAGCAAGAAAGAAAAAATGGATGCAGTCCATATATGAAGATGGGGTTGATATATATATCCAACGCTTGGCTAGTAGAATCACTCCTTGTTGTGATTCATGTCATGATATCGATTGTAGAAAACTTTTGCAATACTCTTAATCTGCTTCAATGCACTTTGGATTGTTTTGTATCTCACCTTGTTGTTACACTTAGTTCTGAGATACCTGCAATATAAGCCCAATGGCTATACTCGGTACTGAACCTGAAAGTGTAGCCTTGGTCTCTCATATGATACAATTACATGTATAGCTTCTATGAATTCATTTGGTTGTTATCTTAGAGTAAGATTTCCTAACCAAACTTTATATCTTGTTCATTATTTTAACAAACGATGTCAATGTGTTTGTGGGAACATTTGGTGATCATGGCACATGTTACCTTTGGGGCATGAGCTTTACAAAAGCTCTTGTTCCCTTGTGTGTTTTCACTCTACCTTAATGCAATTGATACCGGCAAGTGGTATCAACCACCTTTGGGTGGGGGCATATATAATGATATCTGATCAATTATCTTTTACACTGACAAAGTGTGTTTGCGTACACTTCCTTTTCACCATAAGACATCTCTGTGATGCGAGTGGGGTTGTGTATTTTATCTATTGTGTATACCTCCTTTTCATTGTAAGGCATCTCCATGATGCGGGTGGGGTTGTATACCTTGAGCACATGATTCCTTTTCACTATAAGGTGTCTCTGTGATGCAGGTGTGTAATATGCTGACCTGTTCTGCTGTAATTTTTTTTGTTTTTTTAGTGTGTTTTTATATTTTATTATTGTGGTCTTTCAGACTAGATAGAAGATGCAGAAGGGGTTTTAGTTTTAGAATTGTATGTGTGTTTTTGAGAAAGATTTTACCATAAAAACATGAAATAATTGATGAACAATCACCTAGGAATAAAAATGAACACATTGCAAACTTGGAAACACATACCCAAATGCATATTTTGCATCTTTTTCCATTTTTGAGTTCGCTGCTACAAATTATGAGTTGACAAGGGAGGAAGATTGATAATTTTTGGAATCATACAATGAAATGAAGAACACCCAAAAGTGCATATGTTATTCCAACCTCATGGCAGCCACTTTGCATCAATACCCATATGCCAAAACTAATTTTTGTGAGCACCCAATGTCAAACCCTAGCTGGAACTTAAAATTGCAGCAACACCCAATAGCTCAAATCTACAAAACTCAAATACCTAGATGGATTATTTGCAACACAACCTCAAAATCCATCACTCCTCAAACATGCACACCAAAATACCAACATGCAAGCCAAAATCTCCAATGCCCAGATGGATTATTTGCAACACAACCTCAAAATCCATCACTCCTCAAACATGCACACCAAAATACCAACATGCAAGCCAAAAATCTCTGATAAAACCTCATTGTCATATACATGCAAATTGAACATTTCAAACCCTAACAACATCAAACTCAATCTTTGAAGCTCTATGATGAAATCTACTTGACTTCATCCATCTATATGGCATGGGAGCATCACCACAACTTGTAATTCCAAGGGAACATCACCCTGGAAGTCTAGAATAAGCATTTCCAGAGAAAAGAGGTCATTCTAAGCATATATCAGCAAAATAGAAGATAGCATAAACCTCAACATGAAACTCCAAATTCTAAATATACTCCTCAAACATGGCGCACAAAACAAGAAAGAATATTTCTTTAAAGTCCACTGCTAAAAATAAAATGAAATCAACTTTATTTTTTTATGTTTGACTTTATAAAGGGAATGCCACACCAAGTAAGAGGCCCACCTCTTTCTAGGCGCTCAACTCCATGATTCATAAACCCTTCGTGGCCACTTTTTAAGTTACAACCTTCTAAAATAAAATAATACATTGAGGCACAACTCCCAAGGTAAAGTAATTTTACTAGGACTTTAATAACAAAAAATATAATTAAAGATTACATTTAAATCAATCGCCAGTGCCTAGTAAAATATATCAAGTAGAAATAAATTGAGCCATAGAAATAACTCTAACTCCTCACTAGGCTCAACTCAAGATCATTCCCTAATCACCTGAATTAGCCTGTGAGAATGGTGAATATGCTAATTTACAACACTCTTGAAGATCACTCAGGAAGTGAAGACATGACAGTCCTTCAGATGGGTTGAAATATTGTCCTCTTTTTATGTTGTTTTTATATGTTTTTAGAACTTTTCCATATGATCCTCCATACACTTTACCAACATCACCATCATTATATGCTATCTTTTTATATACTTTGCAAGACTTTGAATCCCTGTTATTAATATGGAATATGGTGATGATATTATCAATTGAATGGTTTGAATATGAGTATGCATGTAATATAAATGGAATCCTACGGTTTAGTCATGAAGGTTATTTGTGTGCATATGTTTTGTGAATTAACCCCTTGTGCAGCAAGAACACGTCATCAAGGAAATGAGCATTTGCAGCGAAGTTGTAGATAGGAGAATTAAAGGAAGTGAAGTTAGGACGCTGAACGTGCAGGTAGCTGGAGGATGAATGTGAACCATCATAGATAGAAATAAATGCAGAAGAAGAAGACTTGTTTCAAATGTAGTGTTCTTCATGAGATCCATTGCATAAGAATTCTTATTTGAATAGGACTCTCTTTCCTCTGTTAAGCGAGATTAATAAATCAATCTCAAACCTATATCCTAGTATCTAGGAAAGGATTGATGGTTGAAGTTAGTTGGTAGTTGCACAAAACTCTCCCATTTCTATATAAGTTAGGAGGGATGAGTTAGATATCAAGTTAGTTACTTTATTTCCTAGATACTCAGTTGTTACTCTGTTTTTCAATATTGGAAGATCCAGACATGTTTTATTGAGGAATGTTATTATTGAATACAATCTAAAAAAATTCTATTTATGATTTGAAATGAATGGAACTGTGTGTCATGAAGATGCATGAGTATCTAAATTAGATTTAATTTTTAGTTAAATGAGTCAGTCCCCTGAGCTAGCTAGTCAAGGTACTAATCATCACTTCATTTATTTTCCCATTCCTTTATGCATTCTTGTTAAGTTTGTTTTCTATTAAGTTATAAATACATTACAAGTCAATTAGAATACTTTGATTGTTGAATTACAAGTTGTATGGTTCATGAACAATTGCATGCTTTATCAACTTTAAGTCCTCCAGAGGTTAGCTCTAGTTCTCTTATTATTTTGGATGTTTTGGGTTAATTCTGTAAGTTCCTATTGATAAAAGTCATCTACAGCTTATGCTACAGGGACCCGTAGCCACTAGATTCTGTAACTATTTTTACTGTTCTTGCATTTCTGTGAATTTTAGTAGAGTAGAATAGCCTAAATAGGTTTGGATAAGATATTCTAGGAAGAATATGAGCCCTAAAAGAACATACAGTGCAGTGCCATCATAATCTTACGCTCCTTGGTTGATAATTTAATGTAGGCATGCAATGATAGAGTGGATTGTCCAAATAGGTTTACCCCTGAATTATGCTAAGTCTACAACACATTAGTTTTCCTTTATATTTTTGGCACCGTTTTCGGGGATGGTGCTACCTTCATAGGCTCATTTTACATGCTTTCATAGTTTAAACTTCGATTCCAGCATTAGGGTTAATAGATTCACTTTTCTGGAAATACCAGAATTATACTAACATTAGGCACGACCGTTGGAATATAAAGCCAAATTTACTGTATGTCGAGGCAGAGAGACATCGAGGTAGATTCCTCCCTTCAAATTATCAGGATATAGAAGATACAACTGACTTTATCAACTATACAGTAGAAAGTACTGAAGAAGAGGAGCTTCCTCTCACAACACCTTCTACATCTCCATCAGCTTCTTCCACAACCACAGAAGGGACCCTCAGAACCATGGCAGATGCTATGGTGGAGGATCCACCAAAGCAAGCAATGTTTGAGTTCCCTATCACTAATCAAGAGAGGGCTACAATGCTAAAAAATATTCCACCATCAGCATTACCAGTCTTCTATGGCTTGGTGACAGAGGACCCAGATACATTTTTGTTTGAGTTTGATATCTTGTGTAGGAGCTATGACTACACCTCAGATGCTCACAAGATGAAACTCTTTCCTGCCACTCTCAAGGATGTAGCCTTGAGATGGTTTATGGGATTGGGAAAAGATGTCATTCCAGACTGGGATACAATGAAGGAGAAATTCTTGGAGAAATACCAAGATTACTGTCAAGGACATGACAAGAGGAGAGATGACATCTTCAGGATGTCATAAAAGGAGGAGCCACTAGAAGACTATGTTGAAAGATTCCAGTTTGCTCTAAAGAAAAACCCCCAAAATAGATTATCTGAAGAATCATTAAAACTGGTCTTCTTAAGAGGAGTTAAGGATGATTGCATGGACACCCTGAATCTCATTGGGCAAGGTGATATTTCTTAGCTAGCTTTTGAGTCAATTTGTAAGGTTTGCCAAAATTATTCAAGGACTTTCACCAGAAGACCAAGGGGAGAAAGGATATCAATTACCAACAAAGCAACTAATGGAGTTTCAAGGGTGGAAATTGTAGACACCCTAAAATGACTGTGTCATCGCACTACTTGCATTTCGTCATTTGTCTAATCACCTGCATTTCAACGTTAATTAAATAATCTAATTATTTAATTAATTTCACCAAATTCTTCTAAATCACATACTTGCGACATTAATTAAATAAATTCTCTTTATTTAATTAATTAAATTAAATTCCTCTGTTATTCTTCCACAATTAAATAATTTTAATTATTTAATTAAATCATTATCCTCTTTCCAAAAATCAAGTCCACATTAATTAGATAAATCCAATTATTTAATTAATTCATCACAAATTCCCTCTTATCTATGATTAAATAATTTACATTATTTAATTAAATCAAAATCATTCTTCCAAAATCATGCACAACAATTAAATAAATTTATTTATTTAATTTGATTTCAAATCTTCTAAATTAAAAAATTCTAATTATTTAATTACTTCTTCCAATAATATCTTCTTTAAATTTAAATAAATCAAATATTTATTTAAATTGTTTTTTCTTCTAAATTGAGTTATCTCTAATATAACTCAAGCTTTCTTGCTCATGCAATTAAATATTTCTAATATTTAATAAAGCAAAATATCTTCTTATTCTCATGCAAATCCCTTCTTCTTGTTTTAAATCACTTAACTGATTATTTTATTCTTTTAATTGATTTATCTCTTCAGTCAACTCATTCTTCTATTCTTGATAACTCCTCTCATGCAAAAGAAAGCAAGACACTTGGCTTCTTCTTATTCGTTGCACGTTCCTCAACTGTTCTCCTCTGTTGATTCTTCTGAGTTATCTGGACCGTTGATTGATCTTTATTGAAACCTATATAAACCCCCCTCATCTCCTTCATTAAGCCTCTCTCTCTTTGATCACTTATTCTCAGGCATACTTAAAAGCGCTTTGAGCATACATCGCATCGATTGAGCAACTTTACGATCTCTTGATATTGATCTTCTTGAGCACTCTTACGATCTTTTGACATTGATCTTTGAGCACTTTACTTGCTTGTTGCAACCATGGTTTCGCAGCACTATTGAGCAATCCACATTCATCCAAAGGGAACAATACAAATCTCGGTAAAAGCTTTCATGTTTTATTGATTTATTAGTAATGGCTTTTATTTAGATCGGTTCTCTTTATGTTATTGGTTTTTGATTTTGTTAGTTTATCATAGTCAATTTTCCTCATACACATTCTGGCACGCCCGGTGGGACTACTGTACTAGTATCAGAACACTAACCAGTGCCACACCTTATGCCTTGGTCTATGGCTCTAAAGCCATCCTACCTATAGAGGTCGAGATCCCATCCCTCAGAGTATCTATGCAGGACCTGATTAAGGGAGAGGAGTATCACACTTCCAGATTAGCTGAGCTTGAACTACTAGATGAGAGGTGCCTTGCAGCGCTTAATCACCTCCATGTCTATCAAAACTGCCTATGGTGTAATTACAACAAAAAGATCAAAGAAAGACGGTTTCAAGTTGGTGATCTTGTCCTTAAAGAGAATCAAAGAAATCAAGCAGATCAAGAAAAGAAGGGCAAATTTGAGCCAAACTGGTTAGGTCCCTTTATTGTGATAGCAGCATATGGATCAGGAGCTTACACTTTAGCTACACCTAACGGCATTCCTCTGGATGAGCCACTTAACAATGTCCATCTCAAGAAGTTCTATGCCTGATCCTCAGAGTATTCCAAAAAAAAAAAAATCCGTCCTCTGGTGAAAACCTGGTAAACAGGTGCCTTGGATAAGTACCACAGTGAAAACCTAGCAAACAGGTGCTATGTGTAGAGTCAGCATCTATCTTCTATCGAGTCTTGTTCATTCTATGCCCATGTTCACAAGCTTCATCCATCCATCTATAATAAAACCATTGACCTTGTTTGCATTTCCATCTCCCTATCTAGTGTAGCTTGGAAATTTGTCAATGTCCATCATCGCCATCCCACGTCTTGGTCTATGTCTACAGTTAACACTGTCTTGTCCTAGGTCGAGCTTTCTATGTCTTCTTGGTCAGTCACCTATGCAAATTACTCTACCAAAATGGGGGCAACTCTTTCCTTAACTTAGGTCTAGGATTGGTTCCTTGTTCATGGTTCGCAACGCACTCACATCAATCTTTCTCCTTCCTGCAGATAACACCCTTTAATGGACACATCGCTCCTACGATAAGGATGTTATCTCTTCAGTGCACTTTTTCCTACATCATCACTCCAACCAGAACTACATATCATTTCTTCTCAATCTTAAGGTACCTTGATCCCATGGATATGGGTATGTAGGCAGTCTGGAATATGAAGGAAGTTTCTGGTACTCAGGTACATAAGATCTCCCCCTTTCCCCTCGACACATCTCATCACTTTATCTAGAACTACATATTTATCACTTTCATCTTTCTTCGTAATGTGCCTTGATCCTGTGGATACAGGGTATGTAGGCAGTCTGGAATACAAAGGATGTATCTAGTACTCAGGCACATACGATTCATCATTCTCCACCTGTTTCAATCCATCAAACACTGTCACCTTTCTAGTCTTCCATGTTTCAAAATCCATTTGCCTCAACTTGACTAACTCAAGCAGCAAGCTAGCGCATCCTTTCAAAGTGAAAGTCCTTCACAAACCTGAAGTGAAGTAGCTTTCTTCCAGAGTCATCTACTATCCTATTGTTCCGATTGCCAACATCAGCTAAGTCTGGCTTAACTAAAGCACCAAATCAACAAGCTTGTCTTCTGCAGAGTGTTCCATTGTCGAGACCAACACACGCGTCTCCTACGACATGTGGCATCTCCCGCAGCAAGACATTGTCTTTTTAGGTAGATAGCCCCCTTTAACAGACACAGATTTCCTATGATAAGGCTGTTATCTTTCCTATCCAATCTATCCTGAGCAACCTCTTTGGCAAGAGAATATGTTGGCTGTATGTTTACTTTGTAAGTCAGTCAATTCACTTTTATGGTTTATCTTCTGTTCCTTTATCCATTACATATTCAAAGCTAACTTGATTTATCTATAATCTTGGTTTGTTACGATGCAGTATGGATTGGGGGCATAGTCATTTCTTTTGTGTGCCGTGTTTGAGGAATGATCTTCAGTATCTTTCTTAGCATTATATTTATCTTGTGTGTGTTACGACCTAGCATCTTACATATTAATATTCTTCTTGCCTTTACATGTATTGAAGTTTATTTTATGTTCAAGACTATGGCTCATTCACATATACCTACAAGGTTATATTATGTCTAAGGGGATCTAAGTTCAAACCGCTTGCTTGCAGAGTCAACGTCTACGCACTCGGATATTACTGCACCTTGGTCTTTTATACCTTGGTGGCACACTATCCACGTGCTATATCAAAAATAAGGATTGCTCTTTATACACAAATTGCAAAACCAATGTAACAAGCTCATCTTTCACCCATTCCCACAACCTTTATATATTGTTTTCATTGCAATGATCAATCAACAGTCTCTATCCTCCATCTTCTCTTGTTTCTTCTCTCTGGTGTATATCTACAAAACCCACATGTCAGATATCACTAGTCATCACATATATGTCATCATACATCCATATCATCGTGCATCTCTATCATCATATAAGCAACGTATGTCATCACATGAATCCATAATCATACATACATAGCATCACATCCATGACATCAAGGAATGCATACACAAAAGCATGAACAACAATGAGCTGAATAGATCATCATATATCTCATATATAGGTCATCATAATACAAAATGTCGGTGTCAACATCAATAGTCCAAAAATACATCAATATAGTACATCAAGGCTATCAAGAGCCCGCAAAATATACATCAGGATGCACGCAGGCATCTGTCCAAAATGATACAAGTATGGTACAAATATGATACAAATATACAAATGTATGTGCTCTAGTGGGTAGAGCTCCCCTCCTGCTGTGGTCCCTATCCCCCCTGTGCTCGGTGGGGGTCCCCCTGCTGGTCCTCCTCCTCCCCCTGGTGGCAAAAATGGTCCTCTAACTGAGGACACTGACTGCCCTATCTTACAGGATCTGGATGCCCCAGATCTGCTCCTGTCTCTGTAACTCGGTGCCTGCTAAGCTACTGGCACCACACCCGCATACAGACCCCTGTAATACTCGGCCTCTCTGCCGGCTGATACTAGCTCCCCCTGCACCCGGATGAGCTCACTATATAGGGTCCTCTGATCCGCACCCAATGCACGGCGTGCCTCATCTCTCTCCCGCCTCACTTTGAAGAGTGTGGCCTTTGCTGTAAGCCGTAGCTATGCCTCTGTGTCTCTCTACCTCGTCACCTGGACTAGCTGCCTATCATCTACTGCTGGTACAGCTAGTGGCTACATCTATGCCTATGCCTGTGCTTGTGCCTGGACCTATAGCTATGCCTGTGCATGTGCCAGGATTGTTTGTACTGTTGACGCTACCTGTGTCTGTGCCTGGACTATTGCCTCAGCCTGTCGCGCCTCAGCTTGTGCTGCATCCCTGTCCCTCCTCAACCGTACCATCCAAAGCTCTAATCGAGTCCTCCGGGCTATCTCCTCCTATAGCAGCCACTCGACCCTCTGTAAATCAGTCTCTACGATCGGGTCCTCTACCTCCACCATCTCCACCTTTGCCTGCTGGCCGCTACCCTCTCCCACTGCCTGCTGGCCGCCGCCCTCTCCCACTGCCTACTGTCTGGCCGCTCTAGCTTGGCGTCTAATCCTAGCCTCTACACCTGGGACCAATACCTCCCCCACTACCCCTGCCACCCCTGGTGTTGTCAGCTGCACTAGCCTGTGAGTCTACCAATATATATCATACTCGAGCAGTGTCCCTGGATCAGCCAATCCTGTATCCCAATCCCATCTCACGGGGACAAGTCCCCGCACCTCTGCTAATGCTGTCACCATTGGAATCTCTGCATCCCAGTCTCCAACCTCCCGCCGTGTCCTGGAATGTGTAGCCTCCCCTACTGGTAACCCCTGTGGCAATCCAAACTGTCTCAATACCCACTCTAGCAGGTATCTCTCAATCGTGTCTGTCCATCTCCCGAACAGATACCGAGCCTGTCTGTAGTACATCAGCTGCTCATGCTCATTCTCCCACTCCTCACAAAGTAGCCATGGCCTCCAAACAAAAAGGTCCATCTCGTCGATCTGTCGCCTCCAGTGGCTAACAGATCCCAGCCTCCTATGGGTAATCACTCCCTCGTACAGGAACGCATAAGGCTCTCCCCTCCCTCGCTGGTGCTATGTCATGGGTCTGATCACGGGGATATGCTCCCACGCCCACACCTGTAGAAGTGTCACCCCTGTTGAGAGACTCCTACCTCTCCTGTACACGCAGTGATGCATGTCTCGGTATAACTGTCCCAACACACATGGGCCCCATGCATACTGTCTACCATGTGTGAACATCCCAGATAGTACTGTGCCCCATCCAACGGATAAACCTCTGGAGCTCCTGTCCGGACACAAGAAGCCACCAATCAGTGATGCCACTATCCATCTGATCCTGTCACAGAGTCTCGGGATGTCTGCCCATCGAATCTCTCCATCGTCTATCCAAAGGTCATCTATGCAGAAGACCTCCACCAAGCCTGCCTTGCCCCGCACTAGGTCAAAATCCACTCTCTCCCTGTCAATCCGAATCCTAAGGATGTGATACACATCCTCCAATGTCACTGTGGCCTCCCCTGTCGAAAAGTGAAATGACGAGGTCTTGCTGTGATATCTCTCTACCACTGCTGTCACTAGGGCGAGATTCACCCTAATGTGTGTCAAGTGTGTAACATGCCATAGTCTCGCATGCTCCAAGAATGTGTCCTCCTCCCATGTCAACTGTGCTACCTCATGTGCTATCGGGTGGTGTCGCTCTCGCGACATCAGTGGTGGCATAATCCTCTGCATCCATAAACACATCACTTGTCAGTTCTTCTAGACCATATCCCCCAAACTCCTATCTACTTCTATTCTATCCCACCCCTTTCTAATCTAGGGTAGTCAACCCTTTAGTCATTCTTACCTAGGTTCCTTTTTTCAGCTAACCAAAAGCGCCTTGTTTCACACAAAAGCGCTTCTCTATTCTACCAAAAGCGCCTAGCTACTTCTACAATTGCGTGGCGCTAGCCTACACCAAAGGCGCTTTGTTTTATAAATGTGCTGCACTATACCCCCAACCGTGCCTCACTGTCTGAACAAAGGCGACTTGTTTTTTCCCATGCATTTCCAACCGTGCTAACCTATTCTACCAAGTGCGCTGCACTACTTAGCCAAACGCGCTGCGACATGTTACCAAAAGCGCTGTGGCCCTAATCCCTAAAGCCAACCGCGCTGCATTTTTACCAAAAGCACTTTACTTACCTACCAACTGCGCTGCGGCACGCCAAAAGCGCTCTAACCGACTACCACTAGCGTCGCGATACCCTAAAGCGCTTTTGGCTGACCTATTTGACCTCCCTAAACCTACCCCTAATCTACCCTAAAACAACCAAATCAAATGAAGTTTTAGAGCACTTACCGCTGTCGGAGCTCCTACTGGCCTCCTGTATGTCCGCATGAGCTCTGCCTGATGCCTGTGCACTGGAATCGGCATCTCTCCTTGCTATCTGCTCAACTCTCCCACCCTAAATTTGGAGGCTCTGCTCTCTAAATTTAGAAGCTCCTAGGGTGCAAATGAGGATTTTGGTCCCCATGGGACCTATTTATAGCATCCCTCCTCATGTTTTCTTGTCTTCCCACCCCATTCTACTTTTTCTCCTACCTTGTCGCGCACTCCTCTAGTCGAGTGTCAACCCAGTTCTTCTGTCGCTTCCCTGTCTTCCCGCTCGAGGGGGCATACACTGGGGCAACTAGCTACACTGGGGCATCAAAATTGTATCATGTCTTCAATAATCATTTTCTTTGATGCAACGCTATAAACTGCATTGCATCAAAGAGGGGCAAAATGTAGACACCCTAAAATGACCATGTCATCGCACTACTTGCATTTCGTCATTTGTCTAATCACCTGCATTTCAATGTTAATTAAATAATCTAATTATTTAATTAATTTCACCAAATTCTTCTAAATCACATACATGCGACATTAATTAAATAAATTCTCTTTATTTAAGTAATTAAATTAAATTCCTCTGTTATTCTTCCACAATTAAATAATTTTAATTATTTAATTAAATCATTATCCTCTTTCCAAAAATCAAGTCCACATTAATTAGATAAATCCAATTATTTAATTAATTCATCACAAATTCCCTCTTATCTATGATTAAATAATTTACATTATTTAATTAAATCAAAATCATTCTTCCAAAATCATGCACAACAATTAAATAAATTTATTTATTTAATTTGATTTCAAATCTTCTAAATTAAATAATTCTAATTATTTAATTACTTCTTCCAGTAATATCTTCTCTAAATTTAAATAAATCAAATATTTATTTAAATTGCTTTTTCTTCTAAATTGAGTTATCTCTAATATAACTCAAGCTTTCTTGCTCATGCAATTAAATATTTCTAATATTTAATAAAGCAAAATATCTTCTTATTCTCATGCAAATCCCTTCTTCTTGTTTTAAATCACTTAACTGATTATTTTATTCTTTTAATTGATTTATCTCTTCAATCAACTCATTCTTCTATTCTTGATAACTCCTCTCATCCAAAAGAAAGCAAGACACTTGGCTTCTTCTTATTCGTTGCACATTCCTCAACTGTTCTCCTCCGTTGATTCTTCTGAGTTATATGGACCATTGATTGATCTTCATTGAAACCTATATAAACCCCCCTCATCTCCTTCATTAAGCCTCTCTCTCTCTCTCTCTTCGATCACTTATTCTCAGGCATACTTAAAAGCGCTTTGAGCATACATCGCATCGATTGAGCAAATTTATGATCTCTTCACATTGATCTTCTTGAGCACTCTTACAATCTTTTGACATTGATCTTTGAGCACTTTACTTGCTTGTTGCAACCATGGTTTCGCAGCACTATTGAGCAATCCACATTCATCCAAAGGGAACAATACAAATCTTGGTAAAATCTTTCATGTTTTATTGATTTATTAGTAATGGATTTTATTTAGATCGGTTCTTTTTATGTTATTGGTTTTTTATTTTGTTAGTTTATCATAGTCAATTTTCCTCATACATAGAAATTAGTAACTTGTTGTCCAACATGAAGGAGGACATAATCAACCAGATGGCTACACAGCTGGACACTCTTTATATCAAGAAGAAACAAGAGGAGATTGATGTAATGCTTACTGAGTATTGTCCCAATTGTAGGCAAAGGAAGGCCAATTGTAAATGCAAAAGGGTGGCAAGCATCCAGCAAGAGAAGATTGAAAGGCTAGAATTTTAGCCATTTAAAGGAGAGGATGGACAATTGTTCTACATAGCTCAAAGGAGACCTTGGCAGCAAAGACAAGGTATGCCCTCTGATCCACTAAATTTCAATTCACCCTTTCCTGCTGCGAACCAAAATTTCTTTGCTTGGAACACTCAACCATGGCCTAATCAAAATATCTGGCAAAACCCACAATGGCCTACTCTGCAACCTAGTTGGAACCAACAGCAGCTAAACCCATGGCCCCAACAAGGTTTTCAAGGTGCCAACTATAACCACTAGTGGCCTACACAACAACCTTAATGGTAACCCCAATGGAACAAGAACCAACAATGGCAGCAAAATGTAAATTACCAGCAACCTATGCTTCCACCTCAACCTCAGTAGCCAACAATAATTCCTCCAATAGCACCTCAAAATCCACCTCCTAGACCTACCCAAATCCCCACCCAACCTAGACCTAATCCTAACAACAAACCTATTCAACAGGCTTATATTAACGAGGTAATGCAATACCCCACCTATGGGGTAGAAGTGAGTAATGTTCATCTCAGATCAGGGAAGCAACTTGTGAGCCATTCATCTCCCCAAATTACAGAACTTGAAGATGAAGAACCCATAGAGGGAGCCTCAGATAAATCACCTCTACAACCTGAATCAACTCAGGGCCCTCAAATCATTTCAAATCCTAAGCCTCCTTTCCTTGAACACTTGGCTATCTAGAAACAACCAGCACAGTTTGAAAATGACCTCATAAGACAATTACAAGATATAAGTATAAAGATTCCCTTAATCCAAGCCATCAAAGATATTCCCATCTATACTAAGACTATCAGAGATCTACATAAAGAAACCAAGAAGAAAGAGGATAGACCTAAAGATAGTTCATGTTTTGGGTAACCTTGCTAACATAATGTTGGGAAATATAATTGTTCCCATATATATAGATCCAGGTAGTCTAGTTGTGGATGTCAAAATCAATGGGACTCTGATTAAGAATACTTTGATAAATTTAGGTGCTGCAATTAATTTAATGACTAAGGAAATAATGCAAACACTCCAGTTGAACAACCTTAGGCCTACTCAGACAGTCTTGCAATTAGCTGATAGGTCTACAGTTAAACCTGAATGAGTCATTGAGGATTTGGTCATTGCATTAGATTCCTAGGAATATCCTACTGATTTCATAGTCCTACAACCCAAAGTTAATCTCGTTGGTTATCCTCTTATACTAGGCAGACCATGGCTTGCCACAATAGATGCATTTATAGGTTGCAGGTCTGGTAACATGATCATAGCGAATGGGACTGTGACCAAGAAATTAGTTTTATTTCCACCAGCCCAACCATTCCATGAGCTTGAATAGACCATTTGGCCTACCCTGGAAGATGAGGACAGCTATTCCCTACAAACATTGATGACTATTGAACGCAACCCCTTTCTAGATATTCAGCATGAAGATGAACTGATCGTTCACATCATACAAAATGACTATGGAAGACACCCACAGCAGCAAGATTGTTCATCTTGCTTACAAGATCCCTTAAGAAGTATAATACCTACCAGTTCCTCAGAGGAGGTGTCTTAAATATTCTATACTTTGTTACCCCAACAATGCTTTCCAGTAATACCTAGCCTTGATTTGTCCTCTGTGCAAGAAATGTCTAAGTCATTGGAAGTCAAGCCAGGAAAGATGTTGACTATTAATAATGTATTGACTGATGAGCAGCAGCAATCCCTGCATGCAGTATTACAAACCCACTCAGCAGTGTTTGCATGGGATTACAGTGATGTGAAAGGCATAAATCCTACTTTATGTATGCATAAAATCTACATTGATGATGGGCACAGACCTATAAGACAACAGTAGAGACACATGAATCCTGCTCTCAGAGAGATAGTGAAAGAAGAACTTCAAAAGCTTTTAGATGCAAAGTTTATATACCCCATTTCAGATAGTGAATGGGTTTCGCCATTGGTCATAGTGCCCAATAAAGGTGGCAAATGGAGAGTTTGTGTTGATTATAGAGAACTAAATGTTGCCACTAGGAAGGACCACTTCCCATTGCCCTTCATTGATCAAGTTCTTGACTCTTTATTAGGTAAGAAATATTTCTCATTTCTTGGTGGTTTTAGTGGCTATAACCAAATCAAGATTGCACCAGAGGATCAAGATAAGACAACATTTACATGCCCTTGGGGGACCTATGCATATTCAGTCTTGCCTTTTGGTTTGTGCAACGCTCCAGCCACATTTCAAAGAGCAGTCCTCAGTATTTTCTCTGATTTTGCCCATGACAACATGGAAATTTATATGGATGACTTCACCACATATAGTGAAACATATGAAGAAGCTTTATGCAACTTGGAGAAAGTTTTGAAGAGATGCATAGAGCACAATCTGTCTTTGAGCAATGAAAAATATTTTATGATGATGACACAGAGAATAGTCTTGGGACATTTTATCTCAAGTGCAGGAATACAAGTTGACCCAAAGAAAATTGAAATTATCTCTACCCTGCCTATTCCACATAAACAGAAGGGTGTAAGGAGTTTCCTTGGACATGCAAGTTATTATAGGAGGTTCATTCATGATTTTAGCAAAATTGTTGCACCTCTGTTTACTCTTTTGACAAAAGATATTGAATTTGAATGGACTTCAGACTGTCAGAATTCATTTGAGAAGCTTAAAGCATCTTTGACACAAGCTCTAGTTCTCAGAGGTCCAAATTAGACACTGCCTTTTCATATCCACACAGATGCATCAGACTTTTCCATTGGAGTAGTCTTAGGCCATCAAGAAGGAAATAAAGAGTATGGAATATACTATATCATTAAAAATCTATAGGGAGCTAAGTTGAACTACACTGTGACAGAAAAGGAAATGTTAGCTGTTGTTTATGCAATTAACAAATTCAGACACTACATAATTGGTTATAAAGTGTTCATACATACAGATCATACAGTAATCAAATACTTGATAAATAAGCCAATAGTGGGTGGCAGACTTCTAAGATGGTTGTTGTTATTACAAGAATTTGACATAATTGTTTAAAAACTAGGGAAATCTAATGTAGTTGTTGATTTTCTGTCTAGACTACCTACACAATCATCAGGAGTGGTTGATGACTCTTTTCCTAACGAGTGTCTATTTTCTCTAACTATACACACTCCATGGTATGCAGACATATCTAATTATTTAGTTTTAGGGCAGATTCCAGGTTACTTTTCTCCAAGGGAGAAGAGGTAGGTATTCACAAATGTTTCCCTTATTCTTGGATTTCTGGATTCCTATTCTACACTGGCCCAAATAACATTATGAGAAGATGTAGCAGAGAGGATGAGGTGTTTGTTATATTGAAGGCTTGTCATGATGAACCCTGTGGGGGACATTTTGCAGCCAAGAGGATAGCCTTCAAAATATTGACAATGGGATATTACTGGCCAACACTTCATAAAGATGTTGTCAAGTATACTAGAAGTTGTGATCGATGTCAAAGGATGGGGAGACCTACAAGAAGTGATGAAATGCCTAAATTGCAGCCATAAATAGCATTAGCCCCTTTTGATAAGTGGGGATTGGATTTTGTTGGTCCTATCTCTCCTACTTCAAACAACAAGGAATACATATTGGTATGTACTGACTACTTAACCAAATGGGTAGAAGTTAAAGCTTTGCAGTTTGTTAGAGATGGCAATGTGGGAAAAATTTTGTATGAGGAAATCTTCACTAGATATGGTGTACCAAGGGAGATAGTGACTAATCAAGGCCCACAATTCACATCGGATTTAATCACCAAACTAGTGGAGGAATATCATATTAGACACAAGAAGTCTACTTCCTACCATCCTCAGGCTAATGGTTAGGTTGAGGTCACAAATAGGGAGCTTGACAATATATTGACAAAAATGGTACATCTTCATAGAAGAGATTGGGTTCTAGGTTACCAAAAGCTATTTGGGCATATAGAACTACCTGGAAGACAACTACAGGGTTTACTCCTTATGAATCGGTTTATGGAAGACAGTAGTCATGCCTATAGAATTTGAATAAAAAACCCTAAGGACAACAATAGAATTAGGGATGGATTTGACAGAAGCTCAAAAGGATAGACTACAACATTTGAATGTTCTTGATGAAATCAGATTAGAATCCATCCACCACACAGAGGTTATACAGAAATAAAGAGTTAAATGGCATGATAAGTATATCAAGACTAAAGAATTCATTGTTGGTGATTGGGCCCTTCTCTATGATTCAAGATACAAATATTTCAAGGGAAAACTCCAATCTCAGTGGTTCAGACCATATGTGATTAAACAAGTATTCCCTAATTGTATAGTCCAATTACAAACCATTGATGAGGTCTGATTCTCATTGTTAGTAAATGGACACAAGCTGAAACTATATAAGAAACCACTTCAGAAGGATGATTTTCTCATTTCTCTATCCACTCAATATGGTACTCATGGCACCCCTAATGAAGGTTTTGCGACACCAACAGATACACCATCGGAAGATGATCCACCAATCCTATCTAGTGATGCAGAGGTTGAGTTGCAATACTCAACCCCTATCACTGAGACTTAATTTTTTCTTGCTTTATAATTCACATGCACACATAACACATTATCCAAGATGGACATAGTTAACTTCAGTTGGAACCTATTTTTCACTTTTAGTGGGACCTATTTTCACTTTCAGTTGGGACTTGACCTATGGCATATGTAATTATTCAGTTGGGACTTGTGTTGGAGGCACCCGTAGCAACTCATGTCTGCAAATGTCTTCACTACTTTGGCAAATAGTCCACCATTTTCTCGCTCATTCCATATTTTCTACACGTTGCTTCATTCATTTTAAAATAAATCTAGTGCCGCTGCAAATGTGTCAACTCAAGTTCATGAGTTGTTCATTCATTATTACTTTTTATTTATTTCATGCATGCAAAAATATTTCTCACCATTCCAGTTAATGAATACTCTTCGTTTCCTATCAATTGCCATGTGAAGTGAGGTCACTTCACACATTAGTTGGGGGGAGGGGTTTAATTTTTTGATTTTCACCATTTTTACCATCTTTGGTTTTAGAGATACCAGATAGAACATCCTATGTCATTTTCTAAAAAAGTAAACCTACCCTATTTCACCAAAATATGAACTTGTTACCTTGAGAAAGTTGTAGTGAAGAATAGAAAAGGGTAGTAAACTATAGGTTGGTTCTCTTCAAGGTGGTAGAATTGGAGTTTAGTAGAGATTGAGACTTCAAGAGGTTGCACTTCAAGAGGTTGCACTTCAAGAAGGTAAACATAGAGATAATGGGGGGTGATGCGATACAACGAGAACCATCTGCACATAAAGAAATATTAGAGGATGTGTTGGTGCTACCACTCTTTACCAGAGTAGGATGGTTGGACTACTTTTTGAAATTGATAAAATATGATAATGAAATGGCAAAGGAATTTGTAGTCACACTGCAGTATGATGAGGCAATGGTCAGGGGATTAGTTGTGGATGCTTTTGAAATGGCCATTTCCCAAGTCACAGGGTTGCCGCACACAAGGTACGAGTATCTAGCTCATGTTGATGCAGCTGCATCAAGGCAAGAATTCTGTGAGAGAGGAGAGCACCTAGACTCAATGACACAAGGTACAAAAAGATTATCCCTTCCATTTTTCTAGGTAAAATGTGCTTCATACATCATTAAATACATTACCTGTGATGGCCGGCATAATTTTTTGTATACTGTACATTTTAAGTTGCTCAATCATCTATGCCATGATAAGCTAGTCAACGTCCCCAATTTCCTATATAATATGTTGAAAAGGATGGGGTCTAAATACCAGAAAAAGCAATTGGACACCACATTGTCCCATCGTTGTTTATAGTTTTATTGATCAAGAGGAGCCTGAGAATTCAACAACCACAGGTTGATTGGGAGGATTTTAAACATTGTGTAGATATTACAACATTGTTGGAACAACTTGAAGCAGAAGATGAACCCCGACATGAGCCTGAACAAGAAGGGCCATAGGAGGAAAACACTCTAGAGGATAGGCTAGTGGCAGTAGAAGAGCCCTCATTTTCTAACCCTAAACCTATGAGAGGCACTGATTCAACACCTGTTAAGAAAAAGAGAAGCAAGGAAAGTGTTGAGAAGCATAAAAGCACTATGAAGGGAGAAGATGCAAAGGAAAAGAAGAAGAAGAGGAGTAAAAAGAAAAGAAAATATGAAGTCAAATAGAAGATTGTTACTCCTAGGCATTCAGGAAGGTTGAAGAGGTAGAGTGTGAAGGAGAAAGTTGTGGAGGAACAATGACAGGAAGAAGGTGAAGGACAGTAGCACCATGATCCAACACCAGTGAATAATGTAGATAAAGGAGGAATTGCCCCTAAAGATGTCCCTGTTGATGCTCTTGAAGATGTCTCTACTAGTGCTTGTGAAAATGTTAATGTGTCTGCTAAAAAGAGAAGGTATGTTTCCTCATCTTATGATTCTAACTTAGAGGATTTGTTTATTGCAAAGAAAGTGGGAAATTTAGTTCCTAGTAGTTCTGCTAAGGAAATTTTTTATATAACTAGGGATGATGATGATGAAGGTTTGAATTTTGAAAAGGAAATGGAATTGTTAGAAGATAGGAACTTAAGAAAAGAACTTCAAGAAGCTCTTGATAGAATAAAATAATTGGAAGAGTGGGTGAGAGGGTCTGAAGAGAAAGACAAAGAAAAAGAGAAAAGAATACAGGAGTTGGAGGAGAGAACTCAGACCTATGGCCATCAATCCAATTTAGATTTGTTGGCACAGATGGCTGTAAGTAAAACAAATGCTAAAGAAAATGAGGTACTCACTCCACAACCTCCTGTGATAAGGACTCCAGTATAACACACTACTTTGTCTTTGGGTTTTGAATTAATAAAACTCACTCATAAATCCAAACAAGAAAAGGAAAATTGAGAGAAGGAAAAATAGAATCTCAATGCATCAATAGAAGACAAGAATTTGGTGATAAAGAGGTTGGAGGATAAACTGACAGAGGTAATTGATAGGGCCATACAGATAATTGGATGTAGACCTCCACCGAGGGTATATGCATTGTTTTTGAAAGAAAATTTTCTTAGCTTCCAGTTTAATAGGTTCATTAATAATCAACCTACTTTACATTCAAGGCATATTTTCTACAGCTATTTTAAAGAAGTCAGTTTAGAGGAGGAAGACTAATTGTGTGAATATTGTTTGCATAACTACTTAGTGACAGAGGACACATAATGGAACCCTTCCATGTATGTTGGGGATTTGCAGGTTAGGGTATTGTTATCATATCTCAAGAATGAGAAGCTCATAGGGGAATTGATGGATAAATATGAAGAACAAGAAACGATAGTGGCACTGCAGGTCAGAAGGGAAGCAATGAATCCTAATGTAATCCTCACTCAATGGTTAACACTCCTCTCACACAAAGACCCAGGAAAAATAATTATGGATTTGAGACTGCGAGATCATAAAAGGATACAGTAGTTAGCAAGGCCTATGCTTCAAAATTGTCTAAGGTATGTGCAAGATAGATGGAATAGTTTGACTCCAGCACTGTAGAGGAAAGAGCCTCACTCTTTCCACAATTTTATGAATATGTTTGAGAGACTGCGCAAGTACATCTAGATTTGATAACAAGCAGGAGTAGGATGGCTGCCACTTACTTTTCATCCTTCTATTCTCCTCTATCCAATACCACACTAGATAGGAGAAAAGGGTGATGAATGTGGGAATGCAGAATCAGTCAAATTGGATAGGCTTGCTTGCTACAATGGTTTTTATCTTAAGTAGGGTGAAGGATTAAGAGAAATAATGCACCTTAGGCAAATTACTTTACACTACAATCTTCTCCCTAGATGTCCAATTCAATGATTTTGATTGAGGGCAAGTAAAAGGCTAGTTGGGGGGAGTGATGGGTTCAAATATTGACCTCTTTTTATGTTGTTTTTATATGTTTTTAGAACTTTTCCATATGATCCTTCAAACACTTTACCAACATCACCATCATTATATGCTATCTTTTTATATACTTTACAAGACTTTGAATCCCTATTATTAATATGGAATATGGTGATGATATTATCAATTGAATGATTTAAATAGGAGTATACATGCAATATAAATGGAATCCTATGGTTTAGTCATGAAGGTTATTTGTGTGCAAATGTTTTGTGAATTAACCCCTATGCAACAAGATCGTGTCATCAAGGAAATGAGCATTTGCAGTGAAGTTGCAGACAGGAGAATTAAAGGAAGTGAAGTTAGGACGCCAAACGTGCAGGCAGCTGGAGGATGAATGTGAACCATCATGGACAAAAATAAATGCAGAAGAAGAAGACTTGTTTCAAATGCATCGTTCTTCATGAGATCCATTGCATAAGAATTCTTGTTTGAATAGGACTCTCTTTCCTTTGTTTGGTTAGATTAATAGATCAATCTCAAACCTGTATCCTAGTATCTAGGAATGGATTGATGGTTGAAGTTAGTTGATAGTTACATAAAACTCTCCCATTTCTGTAGAAGTTAGGAGGGATGAGTTAGATATCAAATTAGTTACTTTATTTCCTAGATACTCAGTTGTAACTCTATTTTTCAATATTGGAAGATCCAGACATGTTTTATTGAGGAATGTTATTATTGAATACAATCTGAAAAGATTTTGTTTATGATTTGAAATGAATGGAACTGTGTGTCATGAAGATGCATGAGTATCTGAATTAGATTTTATTTTCAGTTAAGTGAGTCAATCTGTTGAGCTGACCACTCAAGTTACTGATCCTCACTTCATTTATTTTCCCATTCCTTTATGCATTCTTGTTAAGTATGTTTTCTACTAAGTTATAAATACATTACGAGTCAATTAGAATAATTTGATTGTTGAATTACAAGTCATATGGTTCATGAACAATTGCATGATCTATCAACTTTAAGTCCTCTAGAGGTTAGCACTAGTTCTCTTATTATTTTGGATGTTTTGGGTTACTTCTATAATTTTTTGTTGATAACAATCATCTACAGGTTATGCTGTAGGTACCCATAGCCACTAGATTCTATAATTGTTTTTATTGTTCTTGCATTTCTGTGAATTTTAGTAGAGTAGAATAGCTTGAATAGGTTTGGATAAGATAGTCTAGGAAGAATATGAGCCCTAAAGGCACATATAGTGCAGTGCCATCATAAGATTACGCTCCTTGGTTGATAATTTAATGTAGGAATGCAATGATAGAGTGGATTGTTTAGATAGGTTTACCCCTGAATTATGCTAAGTCTACAACACATTAGTTTTCCTTTACACCTTCCTTCTTGGGATTGCTTGTCCTCAATAAATTGAAGATTAGGATGCTCCAAAATCTGTTCTCCTTCCCAAGTAGCATCCTCCATTGGCAAACCTCTCCATCTCACCAAATACTCCTTGATCACCCTGTTGTACAACCTACACTCTCTCGTATCCAACATTGAATCAGGCTATAAGATCAATATACCTTCCTCATCAAGAGGAGGGAGGTTTGGAGAACAAACTATATGCTATCTGAATGCCTTCTTGAGGCATGATACATGGAAGACGTTATGAATCTTGCTACCTACTGGTAAGTCAAGCTCATACACTACCTCCCCAACTCTCCTAACAATCCTGTAGGGACCATAGAACCTTGGTTTCAGCTTCTCTGCACCACTTCTCTTCAATGAAATATGTCTATAAGGTTGTAGGCGCAAGAAAACCAAGTCATCAACTCAAATGTCCTCTCCTCTCTATGTATATCAGCATACAACTTTTGCTGATTTTGGGTCTACTGCATATTATCCCTAAGTGCCTTCAGGATATCCTAGGTGTCCTGTATTAGCTCCTTAGCTCTAGGAGCTCTACTATCACCAAAAGCTAAATCAACAAAAGAAACTACATCATAACCATATAGAGCTCTGAATGGTGACATACCAATGGTCATATGATAGGTAGTATTATAACAATACTGCCCCAAATAAAACCATCTAACCCAAGCACGTTGCTCCCCCGCTACATAATTTCATAGATAGCTCTCTACCCACTTATTCACAGTCTCAATCTGACCATCTATCTGAGGATGGTAGCTAGTGATGGGTGTCAAATCTGTACCTGATAATTAGAACAACTCTTACTAGAACATACTGAGAAACCTATTGTCCCGATCACTAACAATGGTCTTAGGGAGACCATGCAGCTGAAATACCTCTTGAAAAAATAACTCTACCACCTGCAAAGCTGAATAGTCTGTCGGTATGGCAAAGAAATATGCATATTGAGTCAACATGTCAACTACTACATATATGCAATCTTTGCCCTATACCCTCGAAAGGCCAGTAATAAAGTCCATAGAAATACTCTCCCACTTCTGCTCAAGTATAGGCAAAGGTTGTAGAAGACCAGCTAGGAAAGTATGCTTTGACTTGTTCTGCTAACAAGTCAAGCACTCTCTAACATGTTGCATCACGTCATCCTTGAGACCCTTCCAAGAGAATTTCTCTCTAGCATTCCTATAGGTTTTAAGGAAACCTGGATGCCCTGCTAGAGGTGAATAATGAATGGATCTCAAAATTTGTTGCTTAAGCTTTGATTTAGGTACCAGAAATATCCTATCCTTATAGTATATGATGTCATCAACCACCCTGTATCTATCATCCTGAATCAATCCATCCATATGCTTGCATGCAAAAGTAGATTTGGAATACTCAACCAAAAGTTGAGATTTCCAATCTGCTAAAATCTCAGTCAAGGAGCATAGTGTAGGCCTCCTAGAAAGGGCATCAGCGACCACATTTTTCTTGCCTTTCACATAATCTATATCAAAATCATGAACTTGTATCTTGTTGACCCACTTTTTTTTACCTTTCATTTAGATCTTTTTGCTCCAAGAAATACTTCAAACTATTGTGGTCTATCCTAACCACAAATTTGGCACCCACCAAATGTTGACAAAACTTTGCCAACGCATGCATGATGGCAAGCATCTCCTTGTCATAGGTAGAGTACAAAGGCTCTACATCCCTCAATTTTCTGATCTCAAATACAATAGGATGTATGTTTTGCATTAACACAGCCCCAATGCAATCACCAAAAGCATCACACTCAAGGATAAATGGCTATGAATAATTAGGAAGTGCTAAAACTGGAGTGGTGCTCATAACCTCCTTCAACTTATCAAAAGATGCATGTGCATGATCGGACCAGCCAAAAGCTCCCTTCTTAGTGAGATTGGTGAGTAGTACTACCAACTGAGAAAACCCCCTCACAAACCTCTTGTAGTAACTGCATAGCCCCACGAAACCTCTCAACTTTGAAATGTTCATGGGTGTAGGCCAATCCTGAATAGCTCTAATCTTTTCTTCATGCACTCTAACTCCATCTACACTGATCACATGCCCCAATTATAAGATCTCCCTCAATCCAATCTCACACTTGGAAGCCTTAGAAAACAAAGATTGGGCTTCCATGATACCAAGAACCTCATCAAGATGATGAAGATGTTCCTCCCATGTCCTGCTATATATCAATATGTCATAAAAAAAACACTAACAGGAATTTCTGCAACTGCTTGTTGAACACGTGGTTCATACAAGATTGAAAAGTGGCTAGAGCATTGGTGAGACCAAAGGGCCTCACAAGAAAATCATAGTGCCCATAGTGACATCTAAAAGTTGTTTTGGGAACACCCTCCTCTCAGACACGTATCTAATGATATCGTGAACGTAGATCAATTTTGGAAAAGAACACAGCCCCGTGTAACTCATCTAGCATCTCATCGATCTTGGGAATTGGGTACCTATTCTTAATTGTCTTTTTGTTTAGGGCCCTGTAATCTATACACATACGCATGGTGCCATCCTTCTTCTTCACCAACGCTACTGAAGAAGCAAATGGGCTAGAAGAAGGGTGAATGTAACCCATATCTATCAACTTGTGAATGGTCCTCTCAATCTCCTCTTTGAAGTGCCTAGGGTATCGATATGTAGGAATATTAATGGGCTTGGTGCCCTCCTCTAACTCTATCACATGCTCAAAACCCCTATCTGGGGGTCTACCTGGAGGGATGTCACCAAACACTCTTCTATGCTTATCCAACACTGACTGGATATCCACATCATAATGAGGACCATCGAGAGAAGATTTGGGAGAGATAATCACCTCTACTACCCATGCCACATCAGCATGGCGAAACGATGTCTCCATCCATCTAGTTGAAATGGTCTTAGGCCCACCGTCTGAAAGAGCTCTCAAAACTATCCTCCTCCCATCATGTATAAACTCAATCTCCATCTTTTGTGTGTCTTGTATATAGCATCCAAGAGAATGTAGCCACTATATCCCTAACACCACATTAATACCCACAAGATTCACCATGTAGAAGTCATCTGTCAGAGTATAATCACCCATCTGTATGTCAATCTAAGAAATCTTTTGTTTGTAATCCAAAGTATAACTATCAGCAACAGTCACTAAAAATCTTGGAAAGTCCTCAGCCTGTATGTTGTGCCTCTTCACCAACTTCTCATCAATGAAGTTGTGTGTGGCACCACTATCAACTAAACAAGTGAACCGTTGCCCCTTAAGTACCCCTCTCAAGAAGGAAGAATGATACCTAGGAATACCTAAGATAGAGGCAACAGTAACACCCCTTGAACCACCTGTATCATGGGCCTCAAGCTCCAATTGAGGTTGCTACTCTGTAGGATCAGCATCACTATGTGAACCTGTCTCCTCATGCTCATCATTTTCCTCATCTGAAACCACCTCTATAAGGTGTACCTTGCCTTTTCCAAGGCATCTATGACCAGGTTCCCATAGTTGCTTGCATGAGAAACACAATTTTTTTCTTCTCAATTCATTTCTCTCATTGTTGATTGCATTAGAAGGATTAGGCTATGGCTAATTGATATTTTGTTTCATTTGAACTCCCACCTTTGAAAGTATTCTTCTAAAATTAAGTTGGTGCAGGAGTGGTGTCCAAGTCCATAGCAAGCTCAATAGCCTCATCTAAAGTCTTGGGCTTGTGTACTTTCACCAAGACACACATCATGTCACTCAATCCCTCAACAAAAAGCATAACAACTCTACTTTTTGGCATCTCTGGGACCATGACAGCAATCTATTGGAATTCATTTATATATGCATCCAATCTTTCTATGTACGTAGGAAAACTCCATTGTTTGTAAGAGTTGGCTAGATAGGAGCCACCCAAGATCTAGGACTTCATGAAAGAACAAGAGAGACAATATGAAAGAATAATAATGTATTCTATCAATGAATGCAAAATTGTGTATATTACAATGCTTGAAAAGCTCTTGCGCCAATGGTGAATGCTAGAAGAAGACCAAAGAGGATCCAAAACCTGTAAACAACATGTCTTTGCTATCTAGTCAACTTAACATGTGTGAATTATGTAAGAGGATATTATTTAACTAATAAATAGTTAAATAATATTAAATTATCCTCACAAAAGGGAACTAGATAGAAAATATCCCTATTCACACTAACAATCTCCCGTAGTCAGAGCTTGGATTTGGCTCCCATGCCAGAAATTGTTAGTGTGAATAGGGATATTTGCTATTTAGTTCCCTTGTGTGAGGATAATTCAATATTATTTAACTATTTATTAGTTAAATGATATCCTCTTACATAATTCACACATGTTAAGTTGACTTAGTGAGTTTTCTAGGAGTCGTGTGTTGAGTTGTTGATAGTTGAAGTGAGGTGTCTTATCCTCCACATGTGTAATTAGTTGGTATCCTCTAATTGTCACATGTTGTAGGTCTCCACTTTTCACTCCACCTTTCTAGCTCTCACCTTGTCTTTATAAGCAAGGCTCTTCAAGCATTGTAATATACACAATTTTGCATTCATTGATAGAATACATTATTATTCTTTCATATTGTCTCTCTTGTGCTTTCATGAAGTCCTAGATCTTGGGTGGCTCCTATCTAGACAACTCTTACATGGCATCAAAGCACTCTAGGTGGAATCTCTTCTTGTTAGCCAAATTGTTGAGAGATTGAATGCAAATTCATGGTGGATCTTGATAGTCAAGTATGCTCTTCTCTTGCAACGAATGATGACTTGGAGAATCAGAAAGACTTGATGGAAAAGCCTAATTTGTGAGGCTATCATCTTTATGCATTGTATTGCATGGTCATTTCAGAGCATGTTGCTACAAATCTGAGCACACGATTGTGTTCAGGAGGTCCGAGATAGTTGAGATCGGCTATTGTTTCGTTCCAAATCAGACACCGTATATCAAATCTATGAGATTTTCAATATGGACAATGGGTACCTAATCTGGGAGGCATCTACAATTTTAAAGTAGTTTGGACAAAATCAGGCCCTGCCATTGCATCTAGAAGGCGTCAAAACCTATAGATCAACTATAAAATCATCGAAATTGGAGCAGTTGCATAAAAAGGCAAAAAAACTTTGCCCTTGCCTCGTTGTACGGACAAATTCTACAAAATATTCTGTCATTATTGTAGGTGGAATATTCTCTCTGTGGTACATAGGCATCATCAGAATGTCAACGTTTTCGTCCAACGGGTAAAGGAAATTTTTTTCTATTTTATTAATGTTCGCTGGTTAAAAATTTATTTTCTGCGAATATCTGTTGTACCCTGCCTACGTAGGGTACCTGTGTGTGTAGGAAAGGTACTGACAGTTGTAGAGAACATATCGAGTAATGGGGTGCCACGTGGTACGGGCCCCCCATTCTCCTCCATGCACTATGGATCACCAATCCTCCACAGTCATAGGCTTACCAGCGGTCTTGACTGGTCTTCAGAAATTGACAACGACCCCGGCATAAGCAAATCCGGTCGTGACTATTACTTCAACCACCAACCATAGGTTAAGGTGACCACCAGTGGGCACCTTTGATTTCAGCCACTCCCACCATCCAAAACGCTGGGTAATTTTCTAAACTAGTCAGTGGTTCCTATCGGTATCTTCCTTGAATCCTTAATACTCGGTGGGCTCCATCAAATCTTGGCGGCATTCAAACACCACCCCCGGACCAGACAAACCTCACACCATATGATCTCATCAACCGACGGTCAATAAACTTTTCTGCGGTTTATAAAACAATTCCAAATATATGGCGGTCTTCAAAAAAACCACTACCCATTCTAAATAGTTGTCAACTGCTGTAGAAACTGCCTGACAAACCATCTACAATGCCAGTAAATGGTTTTCTGCAATATGGGAAGCGGTTTTGACATTAGACTAAGTAGTTTTTCCTTTCTCATACAACAGTTTTGACCATAATAGCTGATTTCATCTAGTAGTTTTCTGATCAAATAAGGTGGTTTTTTCCATCAGGCAGTTTTTCTCTCTAAACCTATGGTTTTTCCATACAGAAGGCGGTTTCACTGTGTATATGCCTGTCAAGGCGGTTTTGACCTACTCATTGGCAGTTTTTGCCTAAAACAGAGGTTTTATCTTTTGATTACCAATTTTGTAGGCAAGGTGGCATTTTTTTCTCTACACAGAATATTATGGTGACTAGAGAGAATATACCAGTGACTGTTGTCATCAGCACTGCATTAGCAGTGACATCAAAGGGCCACCTTTGGCCCCCTTCTAGCCCTAATAGGGCAATCTTTTTCAAAAGCCATAACTTTTCGCCATGATGTCAAAAATCAACAAACAAGATGTTGCAAGTATGGATCTAACCGGTGTTGTCATTGATGTCAACATACTCATGTTGCATTGATGAGAAGAATTGGATGAGCAAAGAGGATCAATGGAGATAGTGAAGTGAAGATCCCAGCTAAGAACTGACCGATAGAGCATCAAAACTATTCTAGATGAGATATTGATGGTAATCAAGGTTCTTAAGGTATCATCCATGATTGGTCGACATGTTAGATGACTTCTATAAGCATCTCCTTGATACGCATCACTTGATAATTAAGGATTCAGCCAACAGATCAGAGTTTGGATAAATATTGACTATTCTGGATGCCGACTAGAAAGTGGATGAAATCCTTGGTGCGGATATATATACCAGATTAATTTTGATATGAAATTTAGTGTTGTGTGGTGTGGTGTGCGAATAAAAGTAGAAGAGCAATATAAAAGGAATAAGGCAGGTCCGGTATGTGAAAGGACAACAGCACAAAAGAAGAGGAAGAATGAAGTGCAGTAGATCAGTATACTAAGCCTAACCAGAACTGAACTCTAGCATATGTGGATGCTTCTCATCAGTTCAAGTATCTTGTTACACTCTTTATAACCTGTAGATAGTGAGTCTCCTGTAGGCAGTGAGCCTCTTGTGAGCAGTGTGCTCGAGCAGTGAGCCCTAATTGGCAAGTGTCATTTTGTATTTCTATTCTTCTAACAAAGAATACATTCTTGGGTTAATCACCTCATGGTTTTCTCCCTTAACAGGGTTTCCACATCAAAAATATATGTGTCATGTGTACTGAGTTTATTTCTGCTTTCATGTTCATTTAAGCTTATGTGTTTTGATACTATACTAGTTGCTAAAGAAGAACAGAAAGTTAAATTAATTAAGATAACTGATTCACCCCCCTCTCAGTTATCAACAATTGGTATCAGAGCCAAGTACCTCCAAACAGAGCCTAACAGCTTGAGGAAGATCTGGGAATTCAAATGGATGTGTATGGTATGAGGGAACAACTTCAGACTGCCCTAGATGATCTTGAGCAATCTAACTCTGAAGTAAATGAATTGAAGGAAAGACTCAAACAAGCTGATGATTTTAGAAATGAACTAAAAGGGAAACTGAGTATCTCTATGAAAAAGAGAAAGGATCTACTTCAACAATTGGCAAGTCAAGGTGAAGCCAATGATACAAATGAAGACCTAAAGGAGAAAACCAAGTTATGTGAAAAGTTATCAAAAGAGATCATTATGGTAAGACATGAAATGGAATCAGGAGTTATAAAATTCACTCAAGAAATTGAAGAGAAAATAAAAACTGAAGATGATCTAAGACAATCTCTCAAAGAGAAATCAGAAGACTGCCACAAAATGGATAGAATAATCAGGCATCTGGAATCTAATCTTGAAGATGCTAGAGATAATGAAGAAAAACTTGAGGATCAAATAGACACTCTTAAAAAGGATCTTCAAACAACAAATGAATACAAAGAAAAATTCAAGATAAGCTCTTCTCAACTTGAAGCTCTTCTTCAAAGCCAAAAGAGGGTAGATAACAAGCGTGGCTTTGGATATGAGAAAGGTGAAAGCTCCGGATCCAGTCAGAAGAATTTTGGATCAGGAAATCCAAGGAACAGGCCTAGAAGAGCTCTGGTAAGGCAACCTAATGCTCAAAGATATCCATTCTTCAATGGATACTGCCACAACTGCAATAACTTTGGTCATAAAGCTAATCAATGTAGAAAAAGAATAAATCAGACTAATACATCCTTCTCCAGATAGTGTTTCAACTGCAAAAGGTATGGTCACAAATCTCATGAATGCAGAAATATGCAAATGAACAATTCATTCAATGGTAGATGCTTTGCATGCAATAGAATGGGACATATGGCTAATCAATGCAGATCAAGAGGATATCATTCAAATATGCAAAGAAATGTTGTTTGCCACAATTGCAATAGATCCAGTCATATTGCCAAATTCTCTAGGAGCAAGAATTAGGACAAAAGGGGTCTGGTGCATCATAATCAGAATCAAGACAAAGGAAAAGGAAAAGTGAATGCGGATGAAGTTAAAAGTGAGATGAACAAGATTTGGGTGAAGAGAAGTACAGAGAATGTAGGGGATGGATCCGCACCAGAATCTGGTGCTAATATTCCTTCCAGAAATTAAAAAGTGAGCTTTGGCTTAGGGGGAGACACAAGGAAAAACTTTTTCCCCCAGCCAGTTAATTGGTGCCAGAATTGGCACAAGGAAAGTTGCGGATTAAAGGGTTGACAAAGGAACATCTAAATAAGCTTTGGTAAAGAGATGAAAGATCCGCAAGAAGTTTTGAACAGGATAATCTTCCAAGTTTGATCCAGTTAAATAGTCATTTAGTAAAAATAGGATTTTCACAGTTAGATCCGGCATGATTCGAATTTGAGGTATCTTGATTTGAGACTGAATGGAATGATTGTAAAAGGTAGATAGATTGCTAATATCCACCGAGAGTAACTTTAAGTGCATCTTAGTGATCTGAAAAAATCTTTTAGGACAAGGAGAACAGAGCAACTAGAATAACTTAAGACATGCATTTATTGCAAACAAAATTAGGGTTTGTGGAGAGATAAAAGGGTTCTTGTATTCATCATTTGTACATTTGCACTCAAGAAAAGGAGAAAAGGAGCTCTACAAATGAATTGTCTCAAGCCTCTTGAAGATAAACCGCAGAAGTCACTTCTTCCAGCAATCCAATTCAGCTCATTCCGTGAAACCTAGAAGCGCAAAAGGTATTTTCCACTCTTGAATATCTTTATGCAAATCTTCTTGGAAATGGCTACTCTGAATGTTGTGAAGATTTCTTTTAGGCCACACCCTAAATTTAAGAAGCATCCATACAAATCTCTAGAAGTGGATCCCTCAGGTGCATTTTCCAGCATTCTGCATGGTATTTTGCATGTAGAAGATGTTAGGGTTTACATTCATGCGAACATTGAAGAATTTGGGGAATCCAAATTAAGGGATATCTATCACAAACAATTAATAGATGATGCTTTTGAACTCAAACCACAGTATAAGGGCATCCGAGATAGACATTTTGGTCAATGCATTCATTTCCCCTGTTTTGAAGAAGATGAATGGGTTCGGTATGTGTTGAGCAGAGTGCATGATAACTTCTTATAGTTGAATAGACCATTTAAGATCACCAAGGATGCAATTAGGGCAGTAACCGGTTTGCACTCATCCGGAGGATTACCTATTCTCAAATCTGTCAAAAACCAAACTGTGAGTGAGGCTACCAGATCAAAATTTGACAAGAGAGCAATGACAATAGAAGACATCACAGATCTGGATGTTAAGTTTGCCTCCATGATAATTGGTTATAAGATAAATCACTCCAGCAGGGAAAATTTAGTACCTGGAACTGCAATTTACACTGCCTATCAGATGTTAAAAGAGAATGTAGACTATGATCTTTGTGAACTTCTTCTAAGTCAACTATTGGAAAACCTTCAAAAGATCAAGAAGGACAAGAAGAATTCTTTCAAGTTTGGAGGGCTAATACTATGTTTGTTTTTCTACTTTATGAATGAGCTGCCTGGATCTGGTAGTTGGGTATGGCAAAATGATAGACCTGTTGCCATTCAAATCAGAGACTACTTGCATGGGCTTGGGGATGCTAAGGCAAGAAATACAACTCTGTGGGGTTACTTCAAGAAATTTCATGATGCAAACTAGAGAAAGAATTCCCAAATCATTGGTTGAGAAGTACAAAGATACAGTGTGTTTCATGGTAGACACTGATCAATGCCTAATGGAGGCAGTGGAGCCAAGGATAGTCTGGATCATGCCAATGGGGTATGAAGTAGATGAGAAAATTGTAGAACTACATATCCAACATCTGCTGAGCCAGCCCAAAGACCCTAAGGCTGAAAGGTTTGGAACCTACCAAGAGCTGAGTGTAAAAGTTCATGTAGAACTTAGACAGCCTGAAATCAAGAGGAAAGTAAGGAGGGAAGTAGAAGATCTTGCCAAGAGGCATGGAATTTCAAAGGAGGCACTTGATGCAAATAGAGAGAAGATGGAAAAGGTAGAAAAAGAAAAAGCAGAGAAAGAAGGTGCTCTGGTGGAAGTCCCCTCCCGGACTAGATCCTCTAAGACCTCTGCACCTGCAACTGCTAAAAGCTCAAAGGCATCTAAACCAAAAGAAAAATCATCTGGTAAAGCAGAGAAAAGAACTAAAACAAAGGCCACAAGGTCTTACATCAGTCAGAAGGATGATGAAGAGACAGAATCAGATGAGGAATTAAAGAAAATAAAGAAGAAAAGGAAAACATCTGGTGAACCCTCTACTAAAGAAGTAACAGAAGAATTTGTTGAAAGGCCCACTATGTCCTTAGATGATGTAGTTAAAGTAGTTACTATGGATGGGAACCTGCAACCAATAACAAAATTTTATGATGCATATAATGATGCAGATAGAAAGATCTTGGAGGAAGCCACAGTTAAGTACTTGAACATATACAATAAGGCTTTTATTGAAATCATATCTCTCATTCCCAGAAGCCTAGAGAAGGAATTAGAGATAAGAAAGAATAATGCTAGGGCAAAGGATCTTGAGATCCGGGAACAGATAGCCATTCAGCTCTTTCCTTCAGTCACTCCAAAGCAAATGAACATGGTCTTCAAAGATTGCAAGGATGAGTTCCGGAGCAAAGCTAGAATGAATTAGCTTATGCTTGGAGAAACTGATAAAGTGGCAAAAGAAACTGAAGAGATCCTCAGGAATGCCTATAAAAGATTCAATATTCCTATCATAGAGGACTTAGGTGATGAAACCTCTGCCATGGATGACAAATAAGAATCTACTGAGGCTGTAGCAGAAGAGGTAAAGGAGACAGGTGAAGAAAAAGATAAGGACTTAGAATCCTCTGCTTCGGAAGAGGAGGTCCATGAATAAGCAAACATCTCTCCTCCAGTTTTTCCTATAGATTCCGGATCTAAAGAAGAAGAAAGAGTAGAAGAGAAGATCAGTCAAGAAGCAGAGGAGAAGGAAAAAGAAGATGACAATAGTAAGGCTACAGAAGAAGAGAAAACTCCAACAGAAAAGCCCACATATGATAGTGGTAAGGCTGCAAAAGAGGACAAAACCCTGTCACCGGCAAGAGACACAGTAGAAGCAGTCGAAGATTTCTTAACCAAGGAGATGATGGAATTTGATGAACTGGAACTTGTTCAAGGACTGTTCAATTTTGACTCCCTCTCCCCGGTTCAAACCATGAAGCTAGCATCCTTTACTTCAACAAAGGCAAAAGAAAAACTTCTGAAGTCTCACATGGAAGACTGCAAGCTCATAGAATCTACATCCGGTGTTTTGGAGAAAATCATGCCATCTTTTTAGAAGGATCCCTCAGCCTCTTCATCCGATAATCTCAAATCTCTAGTAAATAGTGTTGGCACACATTTTGATTCCTTAGAAAAATCAGCAAAAGATAAAGTCCGGAAGGAGTTTTTGGAAAAGAGATTCTCTGAAGTACAAGGACTAATAACCAATGATAGGAGAAATATGGATATAGGGATAAAGAGCTTAGAAAATGCTCTTAAAGATGGTGGGGAAGTATATATATTTTGTTTATCATGGTCCAAAGTAACAGTGGAGATTGAGAAGAAAGTGAAAGAACGGGAGGATAAACTAACAAGACTATCTCAGAATTTTGATCCTCTTACCACTTCCATAATAAATCAAGAATGTTAGAATATTGTAGTCTTGAATGAAATTAAGAAGCTTGAGAAGGAGAAGAAAAATAGAATAAGTAGGTTAAGTGAACTTAGAAGGATAATTATCCCTAAGTTAGAGGCCATGCATGAAGCCTTAAATGATGCTCAAACCACCGCGCGGACCAATGATCCAATAGATCTGAAGAGGCCAAAAGCTTTTGCATTCCTGTTGAGTGGTCGCATCTTAATTTTGGACAGGATGAAGCTAAGCTGGGTGACAGAAGTTATACAATTGAAGAATACTTTTGCAGATATACTAAAGTATATGTAAAGTATAACCGGATAATATTCTTATGCGATAGATTGAGTTTTGCAAATTTTGGTGTGCGGACCCTACCCTTTGCCATTGATGTCAAAGGGGGAGTGAGCAGCAGTGAAAAATGTGGAATCCACCTAAGGGGGAGCTCCGGTAAAGTGTACATTAGAACAGAGCATCAACAAAGGGGGAGTGCAGTATAACACTTAGTCATTTTTCACTAAGTGTTGCCATCAATGCCAAAGGGGGAGATTGTTGGCAAGAGACACATTATGGCTTCATGATTGTTGTCATTGATGGCAACAAAGTTCATCCCACACATCTACAGGACATGGTGTGCCTATACCGGAAGTCAGATTGAAGAGTGTTGTGGTCTGGTAAGCAAAAATAGAGCATGTGGCAAGGTCCGACAGTCAAGTCTGGATCTCCTAGAGGAAGTATCTTTGTAAAGTGCGAACTTGGGGAAGTCAAGAGGAATACCTTGACTGATAGATTCCAAGGATTGAGCCTCTAGTGATGAAAGAGTGAAGAGATATGAGCATCTAAGTATTGGGGTCCGGTTTGGCAGAGTAGACAGAGGAAGAACTGACCGACAGAGCATCAAAATTATTCCAGATGAGATATTGATGGTAATCAAGGTTCTTAAGGTATCATCCATGATTGGTCGACATGTTAGATGACTTCTATAAGCATCTCCTTGATATGCATCACTTGATAAGTAAGGATTCAGCGGACAGATCAGAGTTTGGATAAATATTGACTATTCCAGATGCCGACTAGAAAGTGGATGAAATCCTTGGTGCGGATATATATACCAGATTGATTCGGTATGAAATTTAGTGTTGTGTGGTGTGTGAATAAAAGTAGAAGAGTAGTATAAAAGCAGTAAGACAGGTCTGGTATGTGAAAGGACAACAGCACAAAAGAAGAGAAAGAATGAAGTGCAGTAGATCAGTATACTGAGCCTAACCGGAACTGAACTCTAGCATATGTGGATGCTTCTCATTAGTTCAAGTATCTTGTTACACTCTTTATAACTTGTAGACAGTGAGTCTCTTGTAGGCAGTGAGCCTCTTGTGAGCAGTGTGCTCGGGTAGTGAGCCCTAATTGGCAAGTGCCATTTTGTATTTCTATTCTTCTAATAGAGAATACATTCTTAGATTAATCACCCCGTGGTTTTCTCCCTTAACAGGGTTTCCACGTTAAAAATATTGTGTCATGTGTACTGAGTTTATTTCTACTTTCATGTTCATTTAAGCTTATGTGTTTTGATACTGTACTAGTTGCTAAAGAAGAATAGAAAGTTAAATTAATTAGATAACTGATTCACCCCCCCACTCTCAATTATCAATAGGTGTCTCATGTGTTAATGTGTTTCTGCTCTTGATTTGTTGCATTGTGTTTCCATGATTGATTTACTATTATGCTACTGAATAACAATGTGGAGTTAACTGTTTAAATTGAAAGAAAGTTTTGTACAACTGATTCACCCCCCCTCTTAGTTGTCTGCCCTAAATCTAACAATTGGTATCAGAGCCAAGTTCCTCTAAAAGGAGCTTAACCGCTTGAGGAGATCCAAAATGTCATCTTACAAAAAGGACAGTCTGAAGTTTGATGGAACCAATTTTAATCTTTGGAAAGGTCACATGAAATGTCACTTGCAATGTATGGGAATGGTGTACTGGACCATGGCTACAACACAGTATATACCTCCACAGGGTGGTCTAAAAGCCCCAAATGAAATTACAGATGTTGAAAACAATTTGCGGACTATAGAAGCTCTTCTAAGCGCATTATCTGATTCAGAGCTCTCAAATGTTGTTGGCCTACCAACTACTTTTAAGATTTGGCAAAAACTGGAACTTTTGCATGCAGGAGACAAATATGTTAAATGTGCAAGGTTACAGAGTCTGAAAGGGAAATTTGAAAATCTGAAGATGAGAGATGATGAAAATATTACTACTTTTATGCCAAGAGTAAATGAGATTGTTTGTGGAATTAGAAATGCTGGTGGAGTCTTGGATGAAAATGAGATTGTTGGCAAAATTCTCAGATCTCCTCCTGCCTCTTATAAAATCAAGGTTGTTGCCATTGAAGAATTCAGAGCACATACAACTATCACAAGAGATCAATTGGCTGGCAAATTGGCTGCATTTGAAATGATCGAGTTTAGAGATGACCCCCCCAATACTAAATCTGCATTCAAAGCCAGTGCCTCTATAAAAGGTAAACAAAGGTTTGATCTGAGAGAGAACTCATCAAGGAAACTTTCATGGTATGAAAAAGCAAGAAAAGACCTGCAAGAAGAAGAAGCTGAAACTGCTCAACTTGAAGCCCTTATTACAAAAAGACTACCAAGAGGATCTAGTAAGTATGAAGGAAAATTGCCTTTTAAGTGTTTTAACTGCAATAAGATTAGTCATTTTGCCTCAAGGTGTCCGGAAAGATTTTCAAGGCCAAATCCTAACAAATCAAGGTTCCAAAAGAATTGTTACTATGTTCATGAAGAAGATGATAATGAAGGAGTAATAGATGATGAATCAGAGACAGGAAACAAATCTAGAAGTGAATGGGTGTTTATTGCCATCAAAGATGAAGAACCAATATCCTCTGTATCTGTCAATCATAAAGCTCTAGCTGCCCAAGTTGAAGAAAAGGATGACTGGGTCATTGACAGTGGATGCTCTCACCATATGACAGGTGACAAAAACAAATTCATAGATTTGGAAAGGTATGAAGGAGGAGTGGTAAAGTTTGGTGATAATTCTGCTGGTAGAATCAGAGGAAGAGGAACTATTTTTTTTATGGAAGGAACAAAACTGGTAATGTAATATATGTTGAAGGACTGAAGCACAATCTTCTTAGTGTTGGACAGTTGGTGGACAAAGGCTATGATCTCTGATTCAAGAATGGGAAATGCAAGATCTTTGAAAGCTCTGGAACAGAGATTGCATCTAGTACCCAAACTAAAGGTAATATCTTCCACTTGGCTGGTACTGGTAAAAGTTGCCTATTTGTTCAAGTTGATTAGAGTTGGTTATGGCATAGAAGAATGTGTCATGTGAATTTTGATAATATCATCAAGATAAGCAATACTCAAGCTGTAAGAGATCTTCCAAAATTGGTGAAACCCACAAATAGCTTGTGTAAAGAATGTCAGTTGGGTAAGCTGAGTAGAGTCACATTCAAGACTAGGGAACTCTCTTCTACCAGATTATTGGACTTAGTTCATACTAATCTTTGTGGTCCGGCAAGAATCAAGACTGTGCAAGGTGATAGATACTTCATGTTACTAATTGATGACTATTCCCAGATGATGTGGGTAACCTTTCTAAAAGAGAAGTCAAAAGCTCTTGAGAAATTCAAAATTTTCAAGGCTATGGTAGAGAATGAAACCAGATTAAAATTGAAATGTCTGATGTCTGATAGAGTTGGAGAATTCACATCCAGTGAGTTCTTAGAGTTCTATGAGAAACATGGAATAAAAAGATAGTTGTATGCTCCTAGGACTCCACAGTAGAATGCAGTAGTGGAGAGAAAGAACTGGACCATCCAGGAAGCGTCCAGGACAATGATGATGGAAGAAAATGTTCCTTAGATCTATTGGAGAGAAGCTGTCAGCACTGCAGTCTATACTCTCAATCGAGTTCAAATCAGAAGCAATACCGGTAAGACTCCTTATGAACTTTGGTTTGGCATCACTCCTACTATGAGGTATTTCAGAGTTTTTGGTAGCAAATGTTACATTAAAAGAGATGAAGATCTAGGAAAGTTTGATGCTAGAAGTGATGAAGGATTATTCTTGGGTTACTCCACTCAAAGCAAAGCATACAGGTGTTATAACAAGAGACTGAGAAAGATAATAGAAAGTACAAATGTAAAGGTTGATGAGGGAATTGAGAAACCCTCAAGGTTTTATGAATATGATGAAGATGATCAGAATGGTGTTCTGATTCAAGGAGCTCAAGCCCCTTCTACAAGTCAGATTCAAACTGATCTGGTAAATCAAGAAGAAGAGATGAGTGATAATGAGCCTGATCAAGAAACTCCCAAAGTTCCCAAGTATGTAAGACTGAACCACTCTAAAGATCAGATCATAGGTGATAAAAGCAAAGGTGTACAAACAAGAAGGAGAATTGCTCAATATTTAGATGAGTATTGTCTAATTTCAAAGATTAAACCTAAGACAGTAAATGAATCCTGCAATGATGAAAAGTGGACTATAGCAATGGAGGAAGAGTTGATGCAAATTGAGAAAAATCACACTTGGGATCTTGTTCCCAGACCTAGAAATAAGAATGTGATTGGAACCAAATGGGTCTTCTAGAACAAACTGAATGAAGTTGGTGAAGTAATCAGAAATAAAGCCAGATTGGTCTGCAAGGGTTACTCTCAAATAAGAGTTGATTTTGAAGAAACCTTTGCTCCAGTGGCAAGAATTGAAGCAGTCAGATTATTTCTTGCTTATGCTATCATCAAGGACTTCAAAGAATATTAGATGGATGTCAAGTCTGCCTTCCTGAATGGTGACTTGGAAGAAGTATACATTGAGCAACCGAATGGATTTCAATTGTCTGATCATGGTGATATGGTCTGCAAGTTGAAGAAATCTCTGTATGGACTAAAGCAAGCCCCAAGAGCATGGTATGAAAGGTTGGATAAGCATCTTTTGAAGATTAGTTTCAACAAAGGTACTGCTGACAGTAATTTGTATTTCAAAATTGATCATGAAAACATCTTGATTGTTGAAGTGTTTGTTGATAATATCATTTTTGGAGAAAGAGATAGTATGTGTAAAACTTTTGCAAATCAAATGAAAAATGAGTTTGAGATGTCCATGCTTGGTGAAATGAATTTCTTCTTGGGTCTACAAATCACTCAAACAAAAAAAGGAATCTTCATTTCTTAGAACAAATATGTGAAAGAATTGTTGAAGAAATTTGGGATGGAAGACTCAAAACCAATGAACACTCCCATGGCAATCAGATGTAAATTGAGCAAAGATGGTGATTCTCCTAAGGCTGATCAGACAAAGTATAGGTCAACAATTGGAGGACTATTGTATCTCACTCAAACTAGACCAGACATTATGCAGGATGTTGGTCTTGTTGCTAGATTCCAGGCTGATCCCAAAGAATCTCATGTCATGGCAATTAAGAGGATTTTTAGATATCTAAAAGGGACAGCTAAGTATGGTTTGTGGTATCCTAGAGATCATGATTTCTCTCTTCATGCATATACATATGCAGATAGGGCAGGAGATGTGGATGACCGGAAGAGTACCAGTGGTGGAGCATTCTTTTTGGGAAACAGATTGGTTTCTTGGCTAAGCAAGAAACAAGAGGCAATATCTCTGTCTACAACTAAAGCAGAATACATTGCAGCAGCAGGTAGTTGCACTCAAGTTTTGTGGATGAAGCAGATACTAAGAGATATCAAAGTGGAGTATGAGGAGCCTATCACAATCTTCTGTGATAATTCAAGTGCAATAAATATATCTAAGAATCCGGTGTTGCATTCTAAGACTAAGAATATATCTATCAAGTTTCACTTTCTGAGAGAGCAAGTGAACAAGAATGAAGTCAGACTAGAGTTTGTGCCTTCCAAGGATCAGATTGTAGACATCTTTACTAAACCTCTGCCTAAGGACTCTTTTGAGTATCTCAAAGAGAAGTTAGGGGTTATTGCCCCTCCGGTGATGAACTAAGGTGCACTAGAGTGCATCAGTCTGGTAGATATCATAGTCTTATCTTGTGGTCTGGATTGATGATAGGGAGCTACCACTCAAGGGGAGCAGCTGATATGATTCTGAAATGTTGGAGTTGCAAGTATAAGCCCTTTGCCATTGATGTCAAAGGGGGAGAGAAGAAATGTGAAAAACAAGTGGTTGATGATCAAAGGGGGAGCAGTAAAGAAAGAGAAGACATGTGAATGGTTGTTACTGATAGGGGGAGTTGTGACAGTAAGGAGAAGTTTTTGTCTTGATGGTTAAAATAGTTTTTCACATCATATGTTGCCATCAATGACAAAGGGGGAGATTGTTGCAAGTATGGGTCTAACTGGTGTTGTCATTGATGTCAACATACTCATGTTGCATTGATGAGAAGAATTGGATGAGCAGAGAGGATCAATGGAGACAGTGAAGTGAAGATCCCAGCTAAGATCCAGATCAGAGGATATGGTTCAAAGGGTTTGTAGATATGTGTCTTGAGATGATCCAGTAAAGTTTTTAGAGGTCTGCATGAAGATCTGAAGAAGTTAAGGCTACTCAAGTGAAACCAGTTCCAGCAGGTGTTCAGAGGTGACAGCATGACACAAATAGGTCCGGTGAGATCCAAAAATGCATTAGTCCATTCTGTGGATTTGAGGGAGTGTTGAGGATGTCTTTGTGAAGTGTCAACTTGATTGGTTCATGATTTGAAGGTCCGGAAGCATCTATTCCTTTGTGACAGTGATGACAGACTATGTTCTTGAAGTTTCGGATGAAGCAGAGAAGGATTCCAGTAAGCAGATGAAGTGTGGATGTTCTTGGTGATTCAGGAAAGCTTGTGGTGGTCTTTGGATCATGTCCAATTCGTGTTGGTGATCTACATTGAAGTTGAAGCTTGCAATTGAAGAATAACCTCTAGATGATGGTGTTCTTTCTAAGACTGGCCGACCAGATGTATTACACATCTTGTGGATGTTCTTGTAGATGTTTGCCGACTTAGATGATTGTTCCTAAGTCGATGCCTTGTATAAATAAGGGATTGTAAAGTCATTTCAAAGGGTGTCTTGTGGGATGAGAGTGTGGTAGCAAGGAAGAGAACGAAAGGTAGAGCAGAAGTATTGGGCTTAATGGAACTGATTCAAGCATGGTGAAGATGCTACTTTCCAGTTCAAGTAGGTGATACTTATTTCTTTGTAGACAGTGTGTCTCTTGTAGACAGTGAGCCTCTTATGAGCAGTGTGCTCAGGTAGTGAGCCCTAATTGGCATGTGTTATATTGTTCTTTCTATTCTTCTAATAGAGAATACAATCTTGGGTTAATCACCCCATGGTTTTTCCCTTAACTGGGTTTTCCACATCAAAATCTTGGTGTCTCATGTGTTAATGTGTTTCTGCTCTTGATTTGTTGCATTGTGTTTCCATGATTGATTTACTATTATGTTGTTGAATAACAATGTGGAGTTAAGTGTTGAAATTGAAAGAATGTTTTGTACAACTGATTCACCCCCCCTCTTAGTTATCTGCCCTAAATCTAACACAAGATATCTTCAGAAATTTGGTTCCGAGCACTTTGCGGTGGTGTAGTTTATTCTCTGATATTTTTCTGCAGGTGCCAGATATAGCTCTTTGAAGCCAGATCTTGCATTTTGCAGTCCCAAGCTCACAACTTTCGCCCACTTCATCAAAATTTTAACTTCTTATAAGCGTTGTAAAGGTAATTCTGTGATCTACAGTTCTGTCCATGCCATTTTTCTAGATTTTTCTTTAGACATCAAATTTTTAGTTTGGAGCACTTTGGGTACATATCACTCATTTATTAGAAAAGAGTTGAAATTGGTGGTTGTTTTGGTTTTGGGGGGGGGGGGCGCTTCAATCACAACATTGATTCAGTTTGTACTTTGATATAGCTTCTTGTGCTCTACTTTTCCTCTAAATCATGGATAAATCAATGGTTCCATTGTTAACACCATATAACTATGCAACTTGGAGTCAACATGCATGGAATGTTCTCATGGATCTTGGACATTCTTTATATGTTGAAAACAAGATACATGAACCCACAAATGATAAGGAAAAGATAAAATAGATGATAAAGCATACTAAAACTCTTGAATGTCTTCGTAGTTTCATTTCCCTAGATCTCTTGTTTCAGATCGAGGCATGTACAAATTCACATGATGTTTGGGATAAATTAGAAAAATTGTATGGTACAAAAGATGAAGTTAAAGGCTATCAAATTGATAATGAATTGATGAGCCTTGATCCTAATAACTTTAGCAACATCTAGAATTCTATAACTAAGGTTAATGATCTAAGATCACAATGTAAAGCATGTGGTATTGAGAAAAAGGACATCCAGTTGATCTACAATGTGTTGAACAAACTTAGTCCTAAATATGCAACTTTTGTTTCTAGCTTTCACACTCACAGGTTGACTATGGGATCTACTTTCATTATGCCTTCATTTGCATCCTTTTATGAGATGTTGGTGCATGAGCAATAGAAGCTTATTTCTATGGGTATCATTAAGCCATCATGGAATCATGCTTTGGTGGTTGCACAACCTAAGGAACAGAAAGCATCAAGTTCTTCTAAAAAGAAACAAAAGAAAGCTAAGAAAAATCCATAAACAGATCAAGCACAAAAATCACCTAAGAAGGAGAAGCCTACATGTGGTTATTATAAGAAATCAGGGCATGATGAACATACTTGCTATAAGAAATAGATTGACATGTTGATGCAACTTGTTCAAAAGAACAAACTTTCATCTCCTGATTCTTCTTCTACTCCTTCATCATCTACACAGCTAGTACTTTTTGAATCTCATGCAAGGAAAGGTAAGGAACCTAAACATAAAGGTAAAGCACTTTGTGCAAGTACACATTCTACATTAGGTAAATGGCTTCTTGATTCAGGTGCTTCTCATCATATGGCTTCTTCCAAGGATATGTTTTATTCATTTGAGTTGTGTGATATGCCACCTATTTTGATGGGTAATAACACATATATGAATGCAATTAGGAAGGGAACCATTGATATTGGTGAAGGTACTTTCAATGATGTACTTTGTGTGCCTTCTTTGACCAATAATCTTCTTTCCATATATCAGATTACTCATAGTGGTACAGGGAAGACAATGGAGTTCACACCTGAGTTGGTTATTATCAGAGACTTGGAAACCACAGAGATTATTACTATTGGGGTGGTTGATCATACATCTCGGCTATACACCTTTTATGGTTTCTCTCTTGATGATGATTCAGATCCTTTGGCTGACATTCACACTCCTAGTGTGAATCTTAATTCAGAGGAGAAGTTTGGTCATTTGAGCCTTGGTATTCTTGCCTCTTCATCAGTTCTTGAGACTTGTGCTACACTTCCATCTTCTTGTCTTTCAGATTTGTTTTGTGAGTCCCATCTTGCAGATTTGGAGGACACATTTGAGGGGTTATCTCTCCTCTTTGATGATAGTCATAGCACAGTTGTTGTCCACCCTTCTTTGTCTTTGGAGGTTGTTAATTTTCAGTTTCCACTAGATCCTGGATTGTCACTTCCATCAGTGAGGCCTAACACTCCTAACTTGATTGTGGTATCATGTGGCATTCACATGGAGACACATGATCAAATTTTAGAGACATCATATTTCATGAGACTTCCTTCCTCTTCTCTTGGTTTGGAGTTGGAGTTTCTTCATGCACCAGTGGATTGGTTTCTTCTCAAGGGAAGACATTGTTTGCAGGTTTTGGATCCTCTTTGGTCTTCTTCTTCTATCATTCACCATTGGCGCAAGAGCTTCTTCATTATGGGGGGGACATCTTGTCTCATGCTTTCCCTCTTATTGAGGGGCTATTCATTGTATATATGTGATGGATGTTGTATTTGGTGGGTCTTGATTTTTCCATCATTCCATCATTTGTACATGTTGTGTATGCATATTCAGTTTTGGAGAGGAGTTTTTTCCCATGAGGTTTTCTCCTTGACTCCACTTGAGACTTGTTTGCACATGGGTACCTAACATGGCCTAGTAGCCAAGACCCATCCATCATTGCATCTTGCATTAGTCAGCTACTCCCTAAGTTGCACTTAAGGGGGTGTTAGTGTGAATAGGGATATTTGCTATCTAGTTCCCTTATGTGAGGATAATTCAATATTATTTAACTATTTATTAGTTAAATAATATCCTCTTACATAATTCACACATGTTGACTTAGTGAGTTTTCTAGGAGTCTAGTTGTGTGATGAGTTGTTAATAGTTGGAGTGAGGTGTCTTATCCTCCACATGTGTAATTAGTTGGCAAATATCCCTATTCACACTAACATTGTTAAGATCAAGACGAAACAATAAAACCTATGATACCCTCAAGAAATCTAAAACTAAGTGCAAATAAAACAAACAGAAAGTAGCAAGGAATGATTTCACCTAGTTTATTTGATTTCTTGGTTTCATTGTGGGTTGATCATCAGAGCATGCAACTACAATATAAAAGGTTGCCATGGATGCTCAAGATACTATGTGCCACAAATGAAGATAATTTTGACGCTAATTGATTGAGGACTATGAGAATGAGAGAGGAAGGGGGTATTTATAGACAAGGAGGAAATATGATCAATGGTGGAGAAAGAAAGGAAGAATCAATGGATGAGGATGAATGAGAGATAAGAATAAACATGCACATGCCAAGTGTCCATAAAAAGGCACCTTATGTAGAAAGATTAGGTGGGTTGTTGATAAAGATAAGATTCCTTTTCAAAATAGAATGTTGTTTCTATTTTGAGAGTTAGGTGATGAGGATATTTGATTTTTTCTAATTTATTATTTAACTATTCCCACATTTTGATTTTTTGCTATTTTATGGATAAAGGGGCCCACTTGCATGATTTTAGAAGAAAATGATAGAAATAGAAGAGGATGAGATATAAATTAAATAAATATAAAATTTATTTAATTTATGTGCATGTTGGGAAATAAATAAAATATTTAATTTTATTTATTTATTGATGAAATGAAAATGGGAATGCACATAAAAATAAAGATAATTAATTAAATAAAAATAATTTATTTATTAATAGAGGAAAAACGTAATGATTAAATAATTAAAAATTATTTAACCATAGAAAGAAAGAAATGAAGATTAATTAAATAAATAAATTTAATTTAATTAATTAAGAAGAAAATGATTTTATTAATGATGAGTATGTCAGATAGAAATGGTGTGTATGATGCAGTATGAGTTTAATGCATAGATAATTAAATGGGTCAATTTTAGGTGTGTACATTTTGCCACTCTTTGAGACAATGTCCGTTAGGGCGTTGTTTCAAAGAAGATATGATATGTTGGATAAACAGGCTATGCCCCAATGAAACTAGCGGATGATGCCCCCTCGAGAGGTAGACTAGGTTGACTAGGGAGAATGGGTTGACTTGCGACAAGAAAAGGCTAGAATAGGGCAAGAAGCAGAAGGAAAAGGTGCAGAAAGGTAAGGAAACCCTAGGTTTTAGGCCTATAAATAACACCTTATAGTGCAAATTCAATTCATTTGTTACATTTGCTTTTGTTGTTTGCTTTTTGCTTTGGAGTGTTATTTGGAGCTTTGAAGATGTCGATTTCGCGTGATCATCATCGTGCCGAGAGGGTGAGGATGTTCAAGCGAGCGGCAGGGGCACGAGCACTGGTAAGTACCAAAAAAAATCTATTTGCGTATTTATTTTTGCCTAAGGCGTCATTAATTGCCTTGTGTGACCAAATGCACATCAACGCTCTACATGTTCATTTGAGCCTTGTTGTGTCACATTTGGCGTTTCTAGTCGCAAATGCACACGGTTGGTCGTGTTTGGTTAGTGCATGCGCATCTGCTCATCAACTAGGTTTGGCTTTAGTGTGCATGTGCCTTTAGCGCTTCAAGTCACATTTGAGTGATAGTACATCACGTTTGGTAAAGCTGAGCACATATGAGCGACAGTGAGTCGCCTTTGGCTTTTCAAGTCACAATTAAGTGACAGCAAATCGCACTTGGCTTTCTAAGGTGCATATGGCAAAGGGAAAAGTCACCTATGGTGAAACAAGTCGCATATGGTCAAATTAGGTCAATTTTTAGGGTTTTGACAAATTTTAGGTAAGAAACTTGTTGATGATCATTGTATCATTTCCTGCATGAGGCATTACTTCCATTACTATCACGAGAGCCTCACCCCTCAGATTTGTAGTTGGTACGATAGTTGGATGCCGACAAGCTCCTATTTCTTGAGATTATTAGCTTTGAGCATGTTGTATATGTGGAGCCCATTTGTGCTCATACGACATTGATGGTATCACTGGTCAAGAGATGGTACAATGAGCACAACTCGTTCTTGCTTCCCACAGGTGAGGCGATTGTAACACTAGAGGATTATATCGCATTCTCTGGATTCGGATTCATGGAGATCAGGTTGATTATGATCCAGACAATGGGCCTGATGATTTTCAGAGACTATTTGGCACACCTGACATCAGAGAGGAGGATCATGAGATCCCCATGCGACAGATGCGAGAGTTGTGCGATCGACCGCAGAGAGTAGTTGTGGCTATCATCATATTTCTTGTGCTGGACCGACAAGCTCTGGGCTTTCCTACTAGATGGGGTACTGTGATGGAGAGCATGTTCATGTACAACACTAGATATGCATGGGCTCCTTGTGTTTTGAGATAGTTGTACCATTATTTACATGATTGCACATTTATGTTTGGATCTAGCATGTCGGCTGGGGTTACAGTTGTACATGTATGGGCATTCGAGCACATCATAGTTATGAGGCCTATTGGACTGAGGCATAGATTACCAGGACAGCCCTATGCACATATATATGGAGGTGTGCCTAGCTATAGGTAGTTGAGAGCCACAGTTTATTGGAGGTGATAGTTAGATGAGCTTAATCAGTTCACATGGCAGCCATGGAGGAGCTGCGAGGCCTGGACAGAGGATGCAGAGGAGCTAGTATATGCTCGACAGGCACAATATTTATTTGGTCGTGGTATCTACATTATTGAGAGGTATTTGCTTGAGAGGGTGCTTCGGCAGTTTGGTGTTGCACAACCCCTACCAATTGGCGATGCTATCTTTGGTCGTACATGTAGAGAGGTTTCAAACTGGGGCCCAGAGGTAGTTATGGACATAGCCCTAGCTAAGGTGGAGGGATTATAGCCGATGATGTGGGGATGGGATTAGGGGCCAGTAGATCCGGGGACGTTTCCCAATTATGATGTATATTGGGAGACAGCTAGGCCAGTTCAACTCTCTGTACCAGGAGAGGTTGGGGAGGTAGCAGTGCATGTGCCGCAGAGAGGAGGAGATAGGGCACAGAGGAGAGCCCCATGGGTGCAGGTGATAGCTTCTCCAATGGCAGCAGTCAAGCCCTTAAGGGCAGTAGTTGGATAGGGTCAAGGTGGAGGGCAGGTCCCTTGACTTGTGAGGATGCCACCTCAGCCACATCAGGTAGGGGATGATGGAGATGCTACCGTGAGACAGATGAGGTAGAGATTATAGGGGGGATCAACAAGAGGATACGGGTCCAGTACTGGTTGAGGAGGACGGAGGTGGATCGAAACAAGGTAGTTGTAGCTATGAGACAGGCTCAGGGGTAGGCTCAGGGGCAGGCTCAGAGGCAGAGATTACCATGACAGCCCTATGCACATATATATGGAGGTGTGCCTAGCTATAGGCAGTTGAGAGCCACAGTTTATTGGAGGCGATGGTTAGATGAGCTTGATCAGTTCACATGGCGGCCATGGAGGAGCTATGAGGCCTGGACAAAGGATGCAAAGGAGCTAGTATATGCTCGACAGGCACAATATTTATTTGGTCGTGGTATCTACATTATTGAGAGGTATTTGCCTGAGAGGTTGCTTCGGCAGTTTGGTGTTGCACAACCCCTACCAGTTGGCGATGCTATCTTTGGTCGTACATGCAGAGAGGTTTCAAATTGGGGCCTAGAGGTAGTTGTGGACATAGCCCTAGCTAAGGTGGAGGGATTATAGCCGATGATGTGGGGATGGGATTAGGGGCCAGTAGATCCAGGGATGTTTCCCAATTATGATGTATATTGGGCGACAACTAGGCCAGTTCAACTTTCTATACCAGGAGAGGTTGGGGAGGTAGCGGTGCATGTACCGCGGAGAGGAGGAGATAGGGCACAGAGGAGAGCCCCACAAGTGCAGGTGATAGCTTCTCCAATGGCAGCTATGGGGCCCTTAAGGGCAGTAGTTGGACAGGGTCAAGGTCAAGGGCAGGTCCCTTGACTTGTGAGGATGACACCTCAGCCACAGCAGGCAGGGGGTGATGGAGATGCTGCCGTGAGACAGATGAGGCAAAGATTAAAGGGGGAGATCAACAAGAGGATACAGGTCCAATATTGGTTGAGGAGGACGGAGGTGGATCGACACAAGGTAGTTGTAGCTATGAGACAGGCTCAAGGGCAGGCCCAAGCTTACCAGGGATAGGTTGCCCAGCTTCAGGCCCAGGTACAAACATTATAGGGGTAGTTATAAGCTATGCAGGCTCAGGCTGCATAGGTATGGGTTCAGGTTGTACCAGATGATGTTACCATTGCCAAGCTTACAACAGAGAGGGATGCAGTGTTGCAGAGAGCGTAGAGGGCCATAGTAGAGAGAGATGCAGCCACAACTGCTCTTGGGACATATTAGACAGGTTTATATTTGGCACGAGAGCTCACCCAAGTATAGGGAGAACTCAATGTGACCCAAAGGGAGGCAGAGTATTAAAGAGGGTTGTACTATGGTGCAGTGCTGACAAAGCAGCGCCAGTCGAGCTACAAGAGCCGATTAAGGGCTTCTACGTCAAAGAGGATAGGGGGTCTCGATCGGTTGCCTCAGTGATGGGTCCACCTTAGCAGAGAGGTGCAGGGGGATCAAGTGGAGCAGGTGGAGACCAAGGAGAGGCTTCATCAGGGTGTTCTCTTCCGAGACACCAAGGATAGCCTACTATGTATACTATTGTATCACTTTTGAGGCCTGAGAGCCTGTTGTATATATTTTTAAGGGCTCTTGGATAGCCATGTTGTGCATTTATTTTGTATATAGACACTTGTATATTGACCCATGGTATATATATACATGATCCTACACATTGATGTGATATATTGTCTATGATTATGGATGCACTTGTGATATGGATATGCATTTATTTTTGTATTTTCTTATGTTTTTATGAGATGCACATGATGTGGTTATGAGATGCATATGCTCTGGATATTTTATGATGAGATGCTCTATGTATGGTTATATGTTTATGATTATTGCACAATAATTGTAATGATGATATTGTTAGAATTTAATCTTTACTTAGTGAAGATTATAATTTATTTGTAATTTATTATTTGGTGTATTATCCCCACACATGTCAAATAATAGAGGAAACATGTGGCACACACCTTATGCAAGACAGCATATGGGAGTAACGGATAACTCCATTACTCACCTCTATTTAAGAGGTGTCTCCTCCTCTCTTTGATATGTTCCTCATCATGGATATCTTCTTCCTCAGTCTTCTTTTCTTCTCAATTCACTCATTAAGGAGCTTCTCACTCTCTCTATAATCTTTTTCAGGCTTCATGCCATTTGCATAACATAGGAGATTTTTCTTTGTTTTTCCCCCTTCACAATCTTGGTCTCCATTGGTGCATTGTGGTATCTTTCTCTTGTCATTGATTTATTTACTTTGGATGTTTGATTAGTAGATTGTTGATCCTTTACTTTTCTTTATAGGGTATCAGAGCTGCACTACTAATCTCTCTGTGTGAAGTTGAAGGCTCTGCCATTTTTTGAAGCGGCTACACCTTGGAGACCTGTTGTAGGAACCTGAGAGAAGAGAAGATTCTCTCTACAAGAAAAATATTTACAATAGTTTGATTTTTTTTCCTAGATTTTTTGTATGCTTCTAAAGCATTCCTAATTTTTTACAAAAATTTTGATATAGTTTGTAAAAATTTTATAAGATCTCTGCAAAAAAAATTCTCTTATAAATTTTTTTAGTTTTTTTCATACTACAATCCTTTTATAAAAAAAAAATTATATATATTTTACATTATAAATCAATTTTAAAATTAAAAAATAAAAAATTTTGCAAATTTTTAAAAAATTCTACATTATTTTACAAATTATATATTAAAATTTTCAAAGTTTAAAATAAAAATATAAATTCTTTTTTACAAATTAAATCTATTTCAAAATTATAAACAATTTTTTTTTTTTTTTTAATTAAACAAATTCTTTTAAGAAATTTTACGATTTTTTTAGGGCTTCATTGGCCCTAAAGGCCTCTGCCCTTTTTTTTGCATTGTTTAAAAAACAATTAAAATTTATAAAATACTAAATAAAAATTTATTTATAAAACTTTAATAACAAATCTTTTGTTTAAAGGCCAAAGGCCTGCCGGGGAAGTTACCCTAGCCTGTGAGCAACTGCCGCTCAGCGGCTTTCTAAACCTTCCGCCCTCCATTTTTCCTTCTTTGCTCGCTCAAACTCTGCATTCTTTAACACCAAAAAAAACTTTCATTGCATTAAAAAAAAAACTGTCTCCTTCGTTCTTTCCTATATATTTATGATGTTTTTTTAACTTTTCTTAAGTTTCTTATAATGTTTTTTTTAACTTTTCTTAAGTTTCTATTTAGATTTCTAACTTAAGGTTTTAATTAGTGAGTGTTTTTTATAATCTTTATTAATATAATTAAATAATTTTTAAATTTATCAATTTTTTTTTTTTGGGTAAGAAGCAATTAGATAATTAAGTTTTTTTTAAATGTGATTTTTTTTAAGGGCTTTATTTAAAAAAACAAGGTTTTCTTTTTCAAATTTTAGTAATATTTAGTTTGTTTTTTAAGTTTTTTTTAATTATTGTTTTTAGTAACTTTTATTTATTTTTAAGTATTATATGCAAAAAATTGTGCCTTTCTAATATAGTTTTCTCTACTTTATTTTTTTAATTTAAATTTTATATGCATTATTAAAGTTCTTTTTAAATAATTTTTTGCATATAAAAATTTCTCTAGGCAATTTTTTGCCTTTTCTTCTCATAATTAGATAATTTTTCAAAAAACATTTGCATCTAATTAGATTTTTTTTCAAAAAATTTGCCTTTTGTCTATCTAATTAGACATTTCTTCATAACAATTTCTTTTGCCTTTTATTATGGAAATTAGGCATTTCTTACAAAAATTATCTTTTCTTTCCACATTTTTTCAAAATGTTAGTTTTTAATATAATTACACATGTACTTTATTATTGGACTTGATCAACCCAATAATTATGTACTTTTATTATGGAAATTAGGCATTTCTTACAAAAATTTCCTTTTCTTTCCACATTTTTTCAAAATGTTGGTTTTTAATATAATTACACATGTACATTATTATTGGACTTGATCAACCCAATAATTATGTACTTGTTCCATTCAATTTAAGGGATATTCATGTAGTCGCGAATGCATGAATATCACTTTGGAATATTCTTCTCATCTTTTTTTTTTTGAACAATTCCTTTGTATCTCCAAGAACTTTCTATCACCATTGGTGCCTAATTATCATTTTCTCTACTTAAGTATTGATTTATCTCAATATTTAAAACAATCTAGAGTTTCCTTCTCAACTTTGATTATGTTATTTTGATAAATGGAATATGATATTTTATTGTGCCTCATTAATCTAATATTGTGCCATATTGGTAAATTTGCCTTCTTATGGATTTAATCCATTTATATTTTTTTTGAAAAATTAAAAGTTCATTAGAGCATTTGCCTTCTTGGTGGATTTATTCCATCTATATATTTTGCAAAGTAAATGACTTATCAAGTCTCAATGGAGCCTTTAAATATTTTAAGCGCAAGACGCATTTGTAATAATGTTGCATAGGGAGCCGATTCATTTAGAATTAAAAAAAAGTGAAAATGCGAAAAAACACAGACAACATTATACAGGGGAAGGCGAAAGTGGTCTATGGGGGCGGGGCTCCCCCTCCGCATCATCCTGACGAACAGGGTTGGCAAATGGTGAAGAGTAGAAGGCAGCAGAGGGGAGTTAGGGCAGAGGCAACATCAAGAGGAATAGCTCAAGCCAGAGGGCCAGGAAGTTGGGCTATCCCAATTACCAAAACTACTCCAGCATTTGCAACAGGAGCAAATCGCACCACTCTAGGTCGGGAAAGAAGTTGCATTGCTCGACAACCCCCTGTTATCCCCTACCCTTCTAATCTGAGACAAAGACAGGTAGAGGGTTTTTTAAAATTGGCCCCCAGAATCACCTGCACAAAGGCAAATCCCCATACAGGTAATAGGGTGAACCTCAGGGCACCCTACCAAGGGAAAATCCATAAAAACCCTAAATTCGGTGATTTAGCCCCTAACACTCTTGGGAAAGGCAAGGATCTGATAACAATTCGAGACCAAGCAAATCCTAGAAACCAGTGGTTAAGACCACAAACAAGCACGATGCATTATCAAACATCAGGGGCAAAGGAAAAGAAGGCCTTGATAGATATCAGAAATATCTATACAGATGGTCTGGGGATTCACTGTAAAACTCAAGGCCTCTATGTTCGATGGTGCAGGATAGGGCAACTAGTGAAGGATATTGCGGAGTGGGTCCAAAACCACTACAAAGATCAGGTAAGTACCATTATCACTTCTGAAGATTTCATATTCATTGCTTACCAAAGTCCAAACCTAAAAGAAGAAATCTTAAAAAGCAGAAGTTTGTTCTATAAGGGTCATAGTTTTGAGTACCTAGACTAGCTACCAAATTTTGATCCTAGTAAATTAAAACTTAAAATAGCTAGGTGGATCAAGCTACCAAATCTACCGGTTGAGCTCATCCATAATAAAATCTTAAGGGAAATTGGGAATCACTGGGGAGAGTTCATGGGAATGGAGAAGGACTTCTTGTCTCACTCAGATATGCTCCTATTAGTTAAAATGGATATAGGTACTAAAGACCTGGAACCCTTGGAAATAAATACCAATTTGGCCAATTACTGCATCAAGCAGCCTTCCACCAGGGCCCTTCCCATATAAACACTAACAACAGAGCCCCCAAAATGCCAGCTAAGATGAAATCCACTCTCCAGCCTAAGGGGGTAAACATCAGATTTAATGAGAATAAAGGTAGTTTTATTGTAGATTTTCAGAGGACTAACTTCTTCCCTTTAAGAAGCACCCCAACGCTAGTAAGGATTTGTCTGGACAAGATCAGATCTCGAGTGCGGTATTAGCTCAGCCTAAGAAATGCCCCAAACCCAAAGGAGACACCCAGAACCACAAGGTTAAGGTAACTACACAGAATATGAACCTTGCATAGGTCAGATTAGGCAAAGAAATTGCCACAGTGGTTAGGCCTCTACACCAGGTTAATGAAACATAGTCAGACAAAGAGCAAATGGAATTGGAAGAGGGGAAAGTGCCTTCAGAAGATGGCATAGGTAATAACCCCACAGTTATAGAAGGAAGTGTAAACCCAAAGGCTCTAAAGACTCCAGAGCAGGTTCCAAACACTCTTGAATCAGTCAAATACCATAAAGTCTCTAAGAATCAGAAGATACCCACAGACAAGCTCAGCCATATGGATCTAGAAGAGATTTGCAATGAGATCCTAGATAAGACAATAGAGGAAGTGGTAATTGAGGAAGCTAACAAAGAAAAAGAAAAGCTCATATCTAGGATTCTGGAAATTGAAGAATGGGAGAAAAGGCAAGACAGAAAGGAAGAGGACCCAAAAGATCAGGGAGATAGAGTGGAAGATAAATCAGATATGTGGTTGGGAATAGCCATAACTAACTTCAGTAGGGATACCCCTGTTGCAAGTATGGGCCTAACCGGTGTTGTCATTGATGTCAACATACTCCTGTTGGATTAATGATAAGGATTAGATGAGCTGTGTGCTAAGGATATTGAGAAAATTAGTCTCAATCAGGAACAGTGAAGAACAGTGATGACAATAAGGTAAAATTCCAAGATAGGTTGAGGATCAAAGGATGTGGTTTAAAGGGTTTGTAGATATGTGTCTCAAGGTGGTCCAGTAGAGATTTCAGAGGTCCGCATGAAGATATGAAGAAGTTTTGGTCACTCAAGTAAAACTGGTACCGGTGGGTGTTTAGAGGTGACAAAGTGTTATAGAAAGGTCTGGTGAGATCCAGAAATGCATTTTCCTGTTCTGCAGATGTGAGGGAGTGTTGAGGATGTCTTTGTGGAGTGTCAACTCAATTGGTTTGTGGTTTGAAGGTCCACAAGCATCTATTCTTTTGTGAAAGTGATGACAGACTAGGTTCTTGAGGTTTCAGATGAAGGAGAGAAGGATTTCAGTAAGCAGATGAAGTGTGGATGTTCTTGGTAATTCAGGCAAACTTGTGGTAGTCTTTGGATCGTTTCCAATTTGTGTTGGTGGTCCGCATTGGAGCTAGAGATCACAATTGAAGAATAACTTCCGGATGATGGTGTTCTTTCTGTGACTGGCTGACCGGATGAGTTACACATCCTGCGGATGTTCTTGTGGATGTTTGCCGACTTAGATGATTGTTCCTAGGTTGATGTCGTGTATAAATAAGGGATTGCGAAGGCATTTCAATGTTGTCCTTGTGGAAATGAGTATGTGGTAGTGAGGAGGAGAGCGAAAGGCAAAGCAGAAGTATTGGGCTTAAATGGAACTGATTCAAGCATAGTGAAGATGCTATTTTCCAGTTCAAGTAGGTGATACTTATTTCTTTGTAGACAATGTGTCTCTTGTAGGCAGTGAGCCTCTTGTGAGAAGTGTGCTTGGGCAATGAGCCCTAATTGGCATGTGCCATTTGTTCTTTCTATTCTTCTAATAGAGAATACAATCTTGGGTTAATCACCCTGTGGTTTTTCCCTTAGCCGGGTTTTCCACGTCAAAATTCTGGTGTCTCATGTGTTGATGTGTTTCTGCCCTTGATTTGTTGCATTGTGTTTCTATGATTAATTTATTATTATGCTGCTGAATTGCGAAGTAAAGTTAAATGTTTAATTGAAGAAAGTTTCATACAACTGATTCACCCCCCCTCTTAGTTGTATGCCCTAAGTCTAACGATTGGTATCAGAGCCAAGTTCCTCTAAAAGGAACTTAACCGCTTGAGGAGATCCAGGATGTCATCTTACAAGAAGGATAGTTTGAAGTTTTATGGAACCAATTTTAATCTTTGGAAAGGTCGCATGAAATGTCACCTGCAATGTATGGGAATGGCGTACTGGACCATGGCTACAACACAGTATGTACCTCCACAGGGTGGTCTGAAAACTCAAAATGAAATCACAGATGCTAAAAACAATCTGTAGACTATAGAGGCTCTTCTAAGTGCATTATCAGATTCAGAGCTCTCAAATGTTATTGACCTACCAATAGCTTATGAAATTTGGCAAAAACTGGAACTTTACATGAAGGAGACAAGTATGTTAAATGTGCAAGATTACAGAGTTTGAAAGGGAAATTTGAAAATCTGAAGATGAGAGAAGATGAAAATATCACATCTTTTATGCCAAGAGTAAATGAGATTGTTTGTGGAATTAGAAATGTTGGTGGAGTCTTGAATGAAGATGAGATTGTTGGCAAAATTCTCAGATCCCTTCCTACTTATGAAATCAAGGCTGCTGCAATTGAAGAATTCAGAGCTCACACAACTGTCATAAGAGATCAACTAGTTGGTAAATTGGCTACATTTGAAATGGCCGAGTTTGGAGATGAACCCCCAAAGACTGAATCTGCATTCAAAGCTAGTGCATCTATAAAAGGTAAACAAAGGATTGATCTGGGAGAGAACTCCTTAAGGAAATTTTCATGGTATGAAAAAGCAAGAAAAGACCTGGAAGAAGAAGCTGAACTGCTCACCTTGAAGCTCTTATTGCAAAAAGACTACCAAGAGGATCTGGTAAGTATGAAGGGAAATTGCCTTTTAAGTGTTTTAACTGCAATAAGATTGGTCATTTTGACTCAAGGTGTCTGGAAAGATTTTCAAGGCCAAATTCTAACAGATCAAGATTCCAAAAGAATTGTTACTATGTTCATGAAGGAGATGATGAAGGAGTAACAAATGATGAATCAAAGACAGCAGACAAATTCAGAAATGACTGGGTATTCATTGCCATCAAGGAAGAAGATCCAATGCCCTCTGAATCTGTCAATCATAAAGTTGTAGAAAGAGCTCTGGCTGCCCAAGTTGAAGAAATGATGATTGGGTCATTGACAGTGGATGCTCTCACCATATGACAGGTGACAAAAATAAGTTCATAGATTTGGAAAGGTATGAAGGAGGACTGATAAAGTTTGGTGATAATTCTACTGGTAGAATCAGAGGTAGAGGAACTATTTCTTTTGATGGAAGGAATAAAACCGCTAATGTACTGTATGTTGAAGGATTGAAGCACAATCTTCTCAGTGTTGGACAATTGGTGGACGAAGGTTATGATCTTAGATTCAAGAATGGAAAGTGCAAGATCTTTGAGAGTTCTGGAACAGAGATTGCATCCGGTACCCAAACAAAAGGTAATATCTTCCATTTAGTTGGTACTGGTAAAAGTTGCTTATTTGTTCAAGTTGATCAGAGTTGGTTATGGCATAGGAGGATGTGTCATGTGAATTTTGATAATATCATCAAGATAAGCAATACTAACGCTGTAAGAGATCTTCTAAAATTGGTGAAACCTACAAATAGTTTATGCAAAGAATGTTAGTTGGGAAAACAAAATAGAGTCTCATTTAAAAGCAAGGAACAATCTTCTACCGGCTTATTAGACTTAGTTCATACTGATCTTTGTGGTCTGGAAAGGATCAGGAGTATGCAAGGTGATAGATACTTCATGTTACTAATTGATGACTATTCCCGGATGATGTGGGTAACCTTTCTAAAAGAGAAATCAGAGGCTCTTGAGAAATTCAAAATATTCAAGGCTATGGTAGAAAATGAAACCAGATTAAAATTGAAGTGTTTGAGGTCTGATAGAGGTGGAGAATTCACATCCGGTGAGTTCATAGAGTTCTGTGAGAAACATGGAATAAAGACACAGTTGTCTGCTCCTAGGACCCCACAGCAAAATAGAGTAGTGGAGAGAAAGAACCAGACCATCTAGGAAGCATCTAGAATGATGATGATGGAAGCAAATGTTCCTCAGATCTATTGGAGAGAAGCTTTCAGCATTGCAGTCTATACTCTCAATCGAGTTCAAATCAGAAGCGATACCGTTAAGACTCCTTATGAACTTTGGTTTGGTATCACTCCTACTGTGAGGTACTTTAGAGTTTTTGGTAGCAAATGTTACATTAAAAGAGATGAAGATCTAGGAAAGTTTGATGCTAGAAGTGATGAAGGAATATTATTGGGTTACTCTACTCAAAGCAAAGTCCACCGGTGTTATAACAAGAGACTGAGAAAGATGATAGAAAGTACAAATGTGAAGGTTGATGAGGGAATTGAGAAACCCTCAAGGTTTTATGAATATGATGAAGATGATCAGAATGGTGTTCTGAATCAAGGAGCCCAAGCTTCCTCTGCTCAAACTAATCCGGTAAACCAGGAAGAAGAGATGAGTTTCAATGAGCCTGATCAAGAATCAGAAATGCAAGAAACTCCCAAAGTTCCTAGGTATGCAAGACTAAACCACTCTGAAGATCAGATCATAGGTGATAAAAGTAAAGGGGTACAAACAAGAAGGAGAATTGCTCAAGATTCAGAAGAGTATTGTCTGATTTCAAATATTGAACCTAAGACAGTGAATGAAGCTGGCAATGATGAAAACTGGACTAAAGCAATGGAGGAAGAACTGATGCAAATTGAGAAAAATCACACTTGGGATCTTGTTCCCAGACCTAGAAACAAGAATGTGATTGGAACCAAATGGGTCTTCCGGAACAAACTGAATGAAGTTGGGGAAGTAATCAAAAATAAAGCAAGATTGGTTTGCAAGGGTTACTCTCAAATAGAAGGAGTTGATTTTGAAGAAACTTTGGCTCCGGTAGCAAGAATTGAAGTAGTTAGATTATTTCTTGCATTTGTTGCCTTCAAGGATTTCAAGGTGTATTAGATGGATGTCAAGTCTACCTTTCTGAATGGTGACTTGGAAAAAGAAGTGTAAATTTAGCAACCAGATGGATTTCAACTATCTAATCATGGTGATATGGTTTGCAAGTTGAAGAAGGCACTGTATGGATTGAAGCAAACCCTAAGAGCCTGGTATGAAAGATTAGACAAGCATCTTTTGAAGATTGGTTTCAACAAAGGTACTGCTGACAGTAACTTATATTTCAAAATTGATCATGAAAATATCTTGATTGTTGAAGTGTTTGTTGATGATATCATTTTTGGAGGAAGAGATAGTATGTGTAAAACTTTTGCAAATCAAATGAAAAGTGAGTTTGAGATGTCCATGCTTGGTGAAATGAATTTCTTCTTGGGTCTGCAAATCACTCAAACAAACAAAGGAATCTTCATTTCTCAGACCAAATATGTGAAAGAATTGTTGAATAAATTTGGAATGGAAGATTCAAAGCCAATGAATACTCCATGGAAACTAGATATAAGTTGAGCAAAGATGATGACTCCACTAAGGCAGATCAGACAAAGTACGGGTCAATGATTCGAGGATTGTTGTATCTCACTCAAACTAGACCAGACATTATGCAGGCTATTGGTCTTGTTGCTAGATTCCAGGCTGATCCTAGAGAATCTCATGTCATGGCAATCAAGAGGATTTTTAGATATCTAAAAGGGACAGTTGAGTATGGTTTGTGGTATCCTAGAGATCATGATTTCTCTCTTCATGCATATACATATGCAGATAGGGCAGGGGATGTGGATGACCAGAAGAGTACCAATGGTGGAGCATTCTTTTTGGGGAAGAGATTGGTTTCTTGGCTAAGCAAGAAACAAGAGGCAATATCTCTATCCACTATAGAAGCAGAATATATTGCAGCAGCAGGTTGTTGCACTCAAGTTTTGTGGATGAAGCAGATGCTAAGAGATATCAAAGTGGAGTATGAGGAACCTATCACAATCTTCTGTGATAATTCAAGTGTAATAAATATATCTAAGAATCTGGTGTTGCATTCAAAGACTAAACACATATCCATCAAGTTTCACTTTTTAAGAGAGCAAGTGAACAAGAATGAGGTTAGATTAGAGTTTGTGCCTTCCAAGGATCAGATTGCAGACATCTTTACTAAACCTCTACCTAAGAACTCTTTTGAGTATCTCAGAGAGAAGTTAGGGGTTATTGCCCCTCTGGTGATGAACTAAAATGCACTGATGTGTATAAGTCCATTGAATATCACAGTCACATCTTGTGGTCCGTATTGATGATGGGGAGCTGCTACTCAGGGGGAGCAGCAGGTATAATTTTGAAGTGTTGGAAATGCAAGTATGTACCCTTTGCCATTGATGTCAAAGGGGGAGAGAAGACATGTGAAAAATAAATGGTTGTTGATCAAAGGGGGAGCAATAAAGGGAGAGAAGACATGTGAATGGGTGTTGCTGATAGGGGGAGTTGTGTCAGGGAGGAGAAGTTCTTGTCTTGTTGATTAAAACAGTTTTTCACATCATATGTTGCCATCAATGACAAAGGGGGAGATTGTTGCAAGTATGGGCCTAACCGGTGTTGTCATTGATGTCAACAAACTTATGTTGCATTAATGATAAGGATTGGATGAGCTGTGTGCTGAGGATATTGAGAAAATTAGTCTCAATTAAGAACAATGATGACAATAAGGTAAAAGTCCAAGATAGGTTGAGGATCAGAGGATGCGGTTTAAAGGGTTTGTAGATATGTGTCTCAAGGTGGTCTAGTAGAGGTTTCAGAGGTCCACATGAAGATATGAAGAAGTTGTGGTCACTCAAGTAAAATCGGTTCCGGTGGGTGTTCAGAGGTGACAGAGTGTTATAGAAAGGTCCGGTGAGATCTAGAAATGCATTTTCCTATTCTGTGGATGTGAGGGAGTGTTGAGGACGTCTTTGTGGAGTGTTAGCTCGATTGCTTTGTGGTTTGAAGGTCCACAATCATCTATTCTTTTGTGACAGTGATGACAGACTGTGTTCTTGAGGTTCCAGATGAAGGAGAGAAGGATTTCAGTAACCAGATGAAGTGTGGATGTTCTTGGTAATTCAGGCAAGCTTGTGGTAGTCTTTGGATCGTGTCCAGTTTGTGTTGGTGGTCCGCATTGGAGCTAAAGCTCGCAATTGAAGAATAACTTCTGGATGATGGTGTTCTTTCTGTGATTGGCTGACTTGATGAGTTACACATCCTGTGGATGTTCTTGTGGATGTTTGTTGACTTAGATGATTGTTCCTAAGTTGATGTCATGTATAAATAAGGGATTGCGAAGGCATTTAAATGTTGTCCTTGTGGAGATGAGTATATGGTAGTGAGGAGGAGAGTGAAACGTAGAGCAGAAGTATTGGGCTTAAATGGAACTGATTCAAGCATAGTGAAGATGCTATTTTCCAGTTCAAGTAGGTGATACTTATTTCTTTGTAGACAGTGTGTCTCTTGTAGGCAGTGAGCCTCTTGTGAGCAGTGTGCTCGAGAAGTGATCCCTAATTGGCATGTGCCATTTGTTCTTTCTATTCTTCTAACAGAGAATACAATCTTGGGTTAATCACCTCGTGGTTTTTCCCTTAACCGGGTTTTCCACGTCAAAATTCTGGTGTCTCGTGTGTTGATGTGTTTCTGCCCTTGATTTGTTGCATTGTGTTTCCATGATTAATTTATTATTATGCTGCTGAATTGTAAAGTAAAGTTAAAGTTTAATTGAAGAAAGTTTCATACAACTGATTCACCCCCCCTCTTAGTTGTATGCCCTAAGTCTAACAACCCCTAACTGTGCCAAAAGTAACAAGAAAAGGGGGAGGAAACTCTATTGGAGCTAAGAGAGAAAGTAGGTGAGGCTACTAACCAGACCAAGATCACCACAATGCTCTATGCAGGGAAGGGGAAGTGCCTTCCCATGTCGCCATGAGAGTATATACTTGGAACGTTAGGGGTCTCAATGCCCCTAACAAACAGCGTATCATAAAACACTGTATAACCAACACAAAACTAGACATATTATTGCTCCAAGAAACCAAACTAAATAAAGATGAGATAGACAATCTAAATAGGAAGCTGGGAATATGGGAACTAGTAGGAGTCCTAGCAGAGGGTGCTTCGGGGGGCCTTGGGGTAATTTGGGATCCTAGAATGGTCTCATTTTCAGTAACAAGATGTAAAAAGAACTGGATGGTGGGTAACGTTAGAAGCATAAGAAGCAATTTACACTTCTCTCTTATTAACATCTATGGTCCCTCCTAGAACTAGGACAAGAGACTAGTTTGGACAGAAATAGAACAATTTATGGGCACCTTACAAGATCAGGTCTGTATTTTGGGTAGAGATTTCAATGCGATCTTAGATCCCAAAGAAAAGTTGGGAGGAGCTGTCAAGTTATCCACAGCAGCAATTGACTTCAAGGATTGGGTTCTTAAGAACAATTTAATGGAAATTAAAACTGCACAAGAAGGCTTTGCATGGAATAACAGAAGGAAGGGCTTCAACAATATTGCAGAAAAATTGGACAGATTCTTGATTAGGGGCAATTGGGCACAACTTTCTTCTATTATGAAGGCTAAGATCTTACCATACTCAGGCTCTGATCACTACCCAGTCCAGCTAAGTTTATCAGAAGATTGCCAACCCAAATGATGCCCCTTCAAATTTGAGCAAATGTGGCTCAAAGATGATAATCTCATAACCTGTATTGAGCAATGGTGGAAAGAAAATAGAGTTTCTGGAGCTAAGCTTTTCTGCTTAGTATCTAAATTGAAAACTATCAAATATAAGCTTCTTAGTTGGAATAAGACTAACTTTGGTAATATCTTTGAAATCAAATCTAAGCTAGAAGAAGAACTTGAAAACCTTAATAGTACGGTAATAACTAAAGGCATGGATGCAGAAACATATGCAAAAGAAAAACACCTGAAAATAGAATATGAAGATATCCTAGCCAAAGAGGAAATATTTTGGTGACAAAAGTCCAGAGAGACGTGGCTAGAAGTGGGTGATAAGAACACCAAGTTCTTCCACAACAGTACGAGAGCACGCAGAAATGTAAACATGATCTTTAAAATTAAAGGTGCGAACAATGCCTGGATCGAAGATCCTCAACAAATTGCATTTGAAACAGTCAGGTACTTTGAGGATACTCTTAACAATTAGGAAGGATCTAATTGGCTACACCAACAAGCCATACTGAAAGATATTCCAAAGATTATCATGGAGGATCAAAACAAGGACCTCAATGGTAAATTTATGAAAACTGAGGTTGAATTGGTAGTCTCTCTAATGCAGCCAGACAAAGCTCTAGGACCAAATGGATTCCCAACATTCTTCTTTCAAAAATGCTGGCACTTCATAGGAGATGAAACATTCGATGCTTTAGAAGGGGTAAGAAATTCGAGCAACCTTCTAAAAGAAGTAAATAATACTTTTCTCTCTCTCATACCAAAAAAAGAGAAGCCAAAAAACCTGGGGGATTTGTGGCCTATTTCTCTTTGTAATACTATATATAAGATACTCACTAAAACCTTAGCAAACAGGATTCAGACACTCTTACCAAACATCATAAGTGATGAGCAAATAGGGTTTGTCTCCGGAAGATCCATATTTGACAGAATTATTATAGCCCAAGAAGCCATTCACTCTATTCAGCAAAATAAAAAGCCTAGTATGTTAATTAAATTAGATATCAGTAAAGCCTATGACAAGATTGACTAGCGTTTCCTTTGCAAAACTTTAGAAGCCTTTGGTTTTTCTAACCAATGGATAAACCTCATTTATGCATGCATTTCTAACCCCAAGTTTTTAGTTCTAGTTAATGGAACTCCTGAAGGTTTTTTAGTATTTCAAGAGGATTGAGACAAGGGGACCCTATCTCCCCTTTTCTCTTTATTATAATAGTAGAAGTTCTAGGGAGAATGATCACCAAGGCAAGGGTAGAAGGGAACGTTCAAGGAATCAGAATCACTTCGGGTGTAGATCCTACAACTCATCAACAATTTGTTGACGATACAATGCTCTTTGGTATGGGAAGCATCGAAGAAGCTAAAGCATTCAAAGATATCTTGGACTCTTACTGTTTGGCCTCTGGACAAGAGGTTAATGCTGATAAGTCAGCAATTTATTTTTTCAATACAAAGACAGAAATTGAAAGGGAAATCTGCAGAATTCTGTCTTTTAAAAGAGGGGAGATGCCCTATAAATATTTAGGTATACCTTTGGGTAAAAGCAACAAGACTACTGCTCTCTAGGACCATATCACATCTCAGATCAGGAAAAAAGCAGAATCTTGGAAGGGCAAGTGGCTATCATTAGCAGGTAAAGTTACAATGCTAAATTTGGTTCTCTCAGCTATCCCAGTATACTAATTATCTTGTATGAATCTGCCAGCAAAAAAGTGTGAAGAAATCCACAAAACTTTAAGAACTTTCCTATGGCAGGGGTCGAAGGATAAGAAGAAAATGGCACTTGTAGCTTGGGATAAACTTTGTAGACCAAAAGAGGAAGGTGGTTTGGGTCTGAAAAACTTCAAGGAGCAGAACAAGGCACTAGGTGCTAAACTGTTATGGAGAATGTATCAGCAGCGTAACTTAAAGTGGGTTAAAATCCTTAGATACAAATACCTTAGAGGTGAGGAAACAACCTTCCTATTCCGAATGACCAATCCCCCTAAAGGGTTTCGCCTTTGGAATTTCATGATGGATTGCAGAAAGCTCATTATGGACAAACTAACTTGGAGTCTTAGTGATGGAAATCAAGCACTTTTTTGGGATGACTCTTGGGGAGGGTTCGAGACGATAAGTAGATTGGGTAACTTAGAAAATACCAAAAGTATCCTAGAAGCTCGATGGGGAAAGCAAGTAAAAGATTACATAGTTTTCCCCAATAATGGGGAGAGTCAAGGTTGGAATTGGAAATCTCTAGAAAATATGAGCCTACCGAATAATGAAAAAAAGAGATTGATAGACATCCTTAACATCAGGAAGGTATCCTTTAAAGGAGGCTCAGATAGATTGGTTTGGGATGGGGCCAAATTAGAAAAATATAAAACTAAGGATGGTTATAAAATTTTAATCAAACAATAGCTCAGACCAAAATCAGAGATCCCATTGAGACTCTATTGGGATAAGAACTGTCTTCCAAAAGCTGGGATGTTTGCATGGTTGGTCTTACAAAAGAAAATATTAATAGCAAATAGGTTCACAAAGATGGGTTTTGAAGGGCCTAGTAGATGCCCTCTATGTGAAAATGAGAAAGAACAACAGATCATATTCTTCTCGAATGTCAATTTTCTAATAAATGCTGGAACTGGCTAAGCAATAAGCTGGGATGGATTACAACCCTTCCCAATAACATTTTAAACCTATTCCAGTGTTGGCCTGATATGCACAAACAAAGCATTTACCATTTGTTATGGACAACTACTCCTTCGATTATGATATGGGAAATTTGGAAAGAAAGGAACAGAAGGATATTCAAAGACAGAAAACTATCTTTTGAACAGCTTATTAGTAAAATTGAAGCCGTTATCATAGAAATTGTCAATAGCAGGGTGCTTAGTAACCCTAAAAAAGATACCTCAATGTCTCACTAGGATGAAAAGATGCGTGGGAAATGGATAGGATTAAAATTGCCCTCCTTTGTGGGACCAGGTAGCCTTAACACCACCAATAAGAGACAGGAATGTAAATGGCAACCTCCTAAAGAAGGTTGGTTCAAGCTTAATTTTGACGGGGCATCCCAGGAGTAGCAGGTATAGGCTGTATAATTCATGACTCTAAAGAGAGAGTAATCGCAACCTTAGCCAAACCCCTAGGAGAAGCAACAAATAATATAGAAGAACTGACTACTTTGATTGAAGGTCTGAAAATCTACAAAGACCTGAAAATTGAAAAAGTGGAAATTGAAGGAGACTGAGCAATTATCATTAACGCCTTACGTAAAGGGAGCATGCCTAATTGGAGACTAAATTCCCTTCTGACTATTGCCCTAGACGTCATTGCTTCTTTCAGACGATGCACTTTTAACCATATTTACAGGGAAGGTAATAGTAAAGTTGACTCCTTGCCCAATAAAGGGGCTGATGGCATTTGCCTTTCTTCTAGAGGCCAACCCTAAGGAAGGATTTTTTAAACTGCTTCTAAAAATCCGTAGGAGGGATGCTTACTTTTCTATTTAGCACTGCTTAAAGTCTCATCAGACGTATATACCTTTATGGAACCATTAAAAATTCCACTAGTTCAAACACTTATTTGGACTAATTCTAAGTCTCCATAGAGTCCTTAGACTCTTTTACCAGGTATAGATCACTTCAAATAATGACATGAACACTTATCATATCACACAAACCCTCTCTTTATACTTGCTCCTTGGCCTGTAGATATACAAAGCATCTTGTTTATCAGCTTGTATAATGAAATACACAAAAGAATCTTGTATACCAGTTTGCACTGTGAAGATATACATTGTTTTCACACAAGCATCTTATGTTACTGTGGCTTGAATGGTAGAGGTTTATATTGGTGTGAGATTCATGTTGTGTCACTGTACAAACATTTTATGTGTATTCTGCAATTTTATGTTGAGAACATTGTGTGTATATCGCAATTGTATGCGAGAGCATTTAGTGTGTATCCGGCAATTGTATATCGCGGTTGTATGAACAACAGTTGATGTATTTCGGCATGAGATGGGAGCTCGGGAAACTAGTCTAAAGGTAGGCCAACAGAAGCATGTCATAGTGAAAGGTTCAAAGGAGTCAAAAATGAAGCCGAAGGCATCGGTACATTGGTGGAAGGACTTGAAGCTTCACCGATGATATAAGTCATAGCAACAAGTTCAATGCATCGGAGTAGCGGCGTAAGTATATGGATATCTACCGATGAGAAGAGTTTGCTCGAAGAAGGCAACTTAAGGGAGCATTAGGGTGACCTGAATGTATTGGTATAAGAATTTTATGAGTTGGCCGATATTATATGTGTTACCAATGGTTGATTCGATGGTTGAACCAGTTCAATTGGTTCAAATTGTTCAAGAGGTTCAATGGAGTGGCTGAAGTATATGTGTTGCAGATGGGTGAACCGATGATTGAACCGGTTCAATTGGTTCAATCGGTTCAAAGGCTGACTAGTCAAAAAATGAAAAGGGACGTCGGGTGAAGTGTAGAAAGAAGGCTGATTTAAACGGCTCATTAGGTTCAACCGGTTCAATAGAATCGGTTGAACCGTTGAACCTCCGAAGCCTTGAACCTTGAATCAGTTGAACTGTTGAACCTTCGAACCCTTGAACCTTGAATCGGTTGAACCGTTGAACCTCTGAACCTTTGAACCTTGAATCAGTTGAACCTCTGAACCTTTGAACCTTGTTAAACGGTTCATTAGGTTGAACTAGTTCAACGGTTCAACAGAATCGGTTGAACCTCCAAACCCTTGAACCTTGAATCGGTTGAACCGTTGAACCTTCGAAACTTTGAACCTTGAATCAGTTGAACCGTTGAACCTCTGAACCCTTGAACCTTGAATCGGTTGAGCTGTTGAACCTCTGAACCTTTGAACCTTGAATCGGTTGAACCGTTGAACCTTGAATCGGTTGAACCGTTGAACTTCTGAACCATTGACGTTGAATCAGTTGAACCGTTGAGCCTCCGAACCTTTGAACTATTCAAACTATCGGTTTAACTAAATCAAACTTGTGTCAGGCAACATTGTTTTCTATGATGGAACAGAATTTAGTAAAAATGGGATTTTTGGTTCATTAACATCTCTTAGTGAAAAGGTGAAGCACTAACTTATGCCATCATATATATATATATATATATATATTTTATAGTTTATAGATATAGATGTTGGCATGCAGTGGATCAGTATTAAGTTAACAGTAAAGCAAGAATGCTTGTTTTATATTGATAAGATTGATATAGTGAGCACTTTTTCTTTTATTCTCAGGCAAAGGTTGTAAAGAACTAACAGATGTTTGCAAGAGTAAGATTTTTGGGTTTTTTGTATAGCTAACACGTGAAAAAAGTGGTAGTTCTCCTGTGGTTTCAGGTGAAACAGGTTCACTGATAGGAACTAGTAAGAAGAAGCACTCTTAACGGGTCAATGGACAGTTGCTCAAAGGTGATAAGCTTTGTGTCGAAGAACTGAAGGACATACAACAAGAAGGTATCAAAAGATAGACCTTGGATAAGGGTGATTTCTCAGTAATTGCAAGAAAATATATGTTTCTTTATGGGGCTTGACCCTGTGAAAGTTCTATAAATAAACAGCAAGTACTGGACTGCAAAAGTCCCGAGCTAGACCGGAGGTTTTCTTCACTCTGTTCTTTCCTACCAGTGCCTGCATTGAACAGAGCTATATTTAATAATTGATTTTATATATTAATGGCCTCGGCCTTTTACCAATCAAAAAAAAAAATTGCATAGGGACCCTTATCTATAATGAATTATATATTTTATCAAGTCTCATTGGAGTTTTTTTGGGCCCCATGGAAAATACTTCCATCCACTTCGATGGTATGAACTTACATTTTTATGATGAATTGATCGTTGGGGATCAAGTTCTTAAAATTCTATTGAAGGCAATATGGTTTTTATACCATTTTTTGAACTATTTTCAAAGTCCTTTGATATTTTATGAAGGCATTATGGTTTTTTAAAACCATCTATAGGACTATTTTTCAAAGTCCTTAATATTGAAACTTAAAATGAAGGCACTATTATCTTTAGGACTAATTTTTAAAGTCCATTATTATTAAACTTGATATAAGTTCCCTTTACAATTCAACAAATGATGTAGTGAGAAGAAACCTAGAACTATTATTGCTATGTCTATATATTGACATTTTATAATTTGGGCTATAAGCCATAATTTGTGCTACAACTTTTCTTAGCACTCTTACTCAAGACTTAAGGTTATTTTAGCTATGCTAACTTTTGCCTTATTAGATTTATGACTTAAATTTGGATTCATTTCATCCACAAACTTTTATTATGCAATATGCAATTTGTATCTCTTTATATGATTATACTAATTCAGATTTAGGAGATGATCCCAATAATGGGAAATCTAGTTTTTGGTTATGGTTTCTTTGATGAAACAAGTCCAATATCTACCTTGGCAACACAAGAACCATCAATCCACTTCTCTTGGCTCTAAAGGAGCTCTCTATTCAGATTTTCAAAGGCATCTATACAAGCACTTTGGTTCACAAAGGCATCTATACCATTATTCTCAAGACCACTTGAAGACTTGCCTCTATCTCAAACCAGATTGTTCACTCTTCTTCAAGCTTCTTTCTCAAATTCTTTATTCTTATTCATTGTAAAGGCTTTTATGCCATTCATGTAACATGTTGTAATCATCCTTTGATGGATTTATTGTAAATCTCCCCAAGTAAAGCTTAAGGGGGGGTGTTAGAAATTAATCTTTACTTAGTGAAGATTATAATTTATTTGTAATTTACTATTTGGTGTATTATCCCCACACATGTCGGATAATTCACCTCTTTTATTCCTCTTGTAGGAATAATCTATTTTCTGTAGATACCTCCTTAAGAGAAAACATTTGGCACACACCTTATACAAGATGGCATATGGGAGTTACGGATAACTCCATTACTCACCTCTATTTAAGAGGTGTCTCCTCCTCTCTTTGATGTATTCCTCATCATAGATATCTTCTTTCTCACTCTTCTTTTCTTCTCATTTCACTCATTGAGAAGCTTCTCACTCTCTCTGTAATCTTTTTCAGGCTTCATGCCATTTGCATAACACAAGGGGTTTTTCTTTCTTTTTCCCCCTTCACAATCTTGGTCTCCATTGGTGCATTGTGGTATCTTTCTCTTATCATTGATTTATTTACTTTGCATGTTTGATTAGTAGATTGTTGATCCTTTACTCTTCTTTATAGATATGCTTAATGGATGCATTAATGGTTATATGATAGATGCTAGATGCTATGGATAAATGATTTATGATGATGAACTTACTATATGGTAATGATTTTAATATGTTTGACACACTTGTGTTGCAGGAAAAGGATGAATGTTGATGAAGAATGAGAAGATGCTAATGATGAAGATCAAAGATGATGAGAACAACTTTAATAGTTGCATACTATATTCGAGGTTTACAATCCTTATTTTTGATGTAGCATGTGGATATTATGCACCAAGGTATGGAAGACCAAGGTGTCGTGTATCCAATGCACAACAGGCTAATAAAACCTTGTCAAGGTACAAGATATGAATATTAGCCGCTTTGAGATGCACTTTGACTCTGCAAGCAATTGTTTGAAATTATTTCCACTAAACATAATGAACCTTGTTGGCTATATGTATGGGAATTAGTCTTATCATATAATAGCCTTAGTGCATAAGAGACTGTTTAGCTTCTCAAATGCAAAAGGTATTGATATGCAAGATGCTAATCCTAACACTTACAAGATACCATTGGGCCTAGTAGGAGAATAAGATTATCCCACAAACACAGCATATGAAAGCAAATGACCATGCCCTAGTCTAAACTTCATTGCAACATACCAAGATATGAAAGATCAAGGCAGTCGTGATTAGGTATTAGAAGGGACAAAAGATAAATAAAAAAAGATAAAACAAAAGACACATCCATCATGTTCTCTTGCCAAATTTAAGGTGCTCTTGGATGGATTTGGATAGCACCTTGTTGAAATGAAAGATATAACCTATTGAAGGCTAAGATTGTTGTTAGGTTGACATAGAAAATGTTAGCTTAAGACATGCGGACAAATGACTTGGTTTACCTCTGATTTGAACAAGCGCTTTAGCTATCAAAAGATGCACAATTTGTTTTGCTTGAATTAGTCAAAGAGAAGAAGATGGAAGAAAGAGAAGATGATAGGGGGATGGAAGAATGAATCATTGGTACTTGTGTACTAGATACTTCCTTTGCATTCCAAACTACCTACATACCTGTATCCAGGGGATCAAAGCACCACACGATGATGATGAGACATGATGAATATGTAGTTTTGGGTGTTTATTGATGATGTGGGAAATAGATGATGGAAGAAGAAAGTGATGAATGAAGAGAAAGAAGATCAAATGAAAGATGGAAGAGAAGAGGAGGCTTATCTATTGGATTCAGGATAGACAACAGAGAGGGGGGGTGAATTATTTGTCCAAAACTTGCTTCTAATTCAAACACTTAAATCCTCTTTGTTATTTAATAGCATATCAATTAATCACTCATGAAAGCATAAAGCATAAACACCAGAGCAGATACACATCAACACATGAGACACCAAGATTTTGACGTGGAAAACCTGTTCAAGGGAAAAACCACGGGGTGATTAACCCAAGGATTATTCTCTGTTAGAAGAATAAGAAAAATAGATGGCACATGTCAATTAGGGCTCACTGCCTGAGCACACTGCTCACAAGAGGCACATTGCCTACAAGAGACACACTGTCTACAAAGTAACAAGTATCACAAAATTGAACTGGAGATTGACATCTTTACCATGCCTGGATCAGTTCCATTTAAGCCAAAAAACTCTTGCTCTACCTTTCGCTCTTCTTCTTCGCTATGCCACACTCATCCTCATCAAGACACACTTCAAAATGAATTCACAATCCCTTATTTATACAAGGCATCAACTTAGGAACACTCATCTAAGTCGGCAAACACCTATAAGAACATTCGCAAGACATGTAATATATCCGGTCAGCCAGTCTCAAGAAGAACACCAATATCCATGGTTATTCTTCAAATGCAAACTCTAACTTCAATGCAGACCACCAACATTAACTAGACATGATCCAATGATCATCATAACCTTCCCTGAATCACCAAAAACATCCACACTTCATCATCTTACTGGAATTCTTCTTTCCTCCATCTGGAGCTACAAGAACACAGCCTGTCATCACTGTCACAAATGAATAGGCACTTTCGGATCTTCAACCCACGAACTAATCTAGTTGATACTTCATAGGGATGTCCTTAACACTCCCTCAGATCCGCAGAATGGGATAATGAAATACATTATCTCACCAGACCTTTCTATGGCCCTCTGTCACCTCTGAACACCTGCCAAAACTGGTTCTACTTGAGCGACCATAACTTCCTTAGATCTTCATACGGACCTCTGCAATCTTGACTGGAGCATCTCAAGACTTATATCTACAAACCCTTTAAACTGCATCCTCTGATCCTCAACCTATTTAGGACTTTTTACCTTCTTGTCATCACTGTTCTTCACTGTTCCTGATTGAGACTTACTCTCTATAACCTCAGCACACAGCTCATCTAATCCTTCTCATTAATGCAACATGAGTATGTTGACATCAATGACAACACCAGTTAGGCCCATACTTGCAACAATCTCCCCCTTTGTCATTGATGGCAACATATGATGTGAAAAACCATCAAGACAAGAACTTCTCCTTGCTGTTACAACTCCCCCTAACAGCAACAACTATTCACATGTCTTCTCTCCCTTTGTTGCTCCCCATTTGATCAACAACCACTTGTTTTTCACATGTCTTCTCTCCCCCTTTGACATCAATGGCAAAGGGCTCATACTTGTAACTTCACTACTTCATAACATACCAGCTGCTCCCCCTGAGTAGCAGCTCCCTTATCATCAATCCGGATCACAAGATATGACTATGATATCCACCGGATTGATGCACATTAGTGCATCCTAGTTCATCACCGGAGGGGTAATAACCCCTAACTTCTCCCTAAGATACTCAAAAGAGTCCTTGGGAAGAGGTTTAGTAAAAATATCTGCAAGCTGATCCTTGGAGGGTACATACTCCAATCTGACTTCACCCTTATTCACTTGCTCTCTTAGAAAGTGAAACTTAATAGATATATGCTTAGTCTTAGAATGCAACACCGGATTCTTAGAAATATTTATTGCACTTGAATTATCACAGAAAATTGTGATAGGCTCCTCATATTCTACTTGAATATCTCTTAGCATCTGCTTCATCCACAAAAGTTGAGTGCAACTTCCTGCTACTGCAATGTATTCTGCTTCAGTTGTAGCTAGGGATATTGCCTCTTGTTTCTTGCTTAGCCAAGAAACCAACCTTTTTCCCAAAAAGAATTCTCCTCCACTTGTACTCTTCCTATCATCCACATCTCCTACCCAATCTGCATCTGTATATGCATGAAGAGAAAAATCATGATCTCTAGGATACCATAGACCATACTCAATTGTTCCTTTTAAGTACCTAAAAATTCTTTAGATTGCCATGACATGAGATTCTCTAGGATCAGCCTGGAATCTCACCACAAGACCAACAACCTGCATTATATCTGGTCTAGTTTGAGTGAGATACAATAATCCTCCAATCATTGATCTGTACTTTGTCTAATCTATCTTAGGAGAGTCATCATCTTTGCTCAACTTACATCCGGTTGCCATGGGACTGTTCATTGGCTTTAAATCTTCCATTCCAAATTTCCTCAATATTTCTTTCACATATTTGGTCTGAGAGATAAAGATTCCTTTCTTTGTCTGAGTAATTTGCAGACCCAAGAAGAAATTCATTTCACCGAGCATTGACATTTCAAACTCACTTTTCATTTGATTTGTAAAGGTTTTACACATACTGTCTCTTCCTCCAAAGATGATATCATCAACAAATACTTCAACAATCAAGATGTTTTCATGATCAATTTTGAAATATAGGTTACTATCAGCAGTACCTTTGTTGAAACTAATCTTCAAAAGATGTTTGTCCAGCCTTTCATAGCATGCTCTTGGAGCTTGCTTTAGACCATATAGTGCCTTCTTTAATTTAAAGACCATATCACCATGCTCAGATAACTGAAATCCATCGAGTTGTTTAATGTACACCTCTTCTTCTAAGTCACCATTCAGGAAAGCAGATTTGACATCCATCTGATACACTTTGAAATCTTTGAAGGTAGCAAATGCAAGAAATAGTTTGACTGCTTCAATTCTTGCCACCGAAGCAAAGGTTTCCTCAAAATCAATCCCTTCTATTTGAGAGTACCCTTTGCAGACTTATCTGGCTTTATTTCTGATTACTTCACCAACTTCATTTAGTTTGTTCCGGAAGACCCATTTGGTTCCAATCACATTCTTGTTTCTAGGTCTAGAAACAAAATCCCAAGTGTGATTTTTCTCAATTTGCATCAACTCTTCCTCCATTGCTTTGGTCCAATTTTCATCATTGCAGGCTTCATGTATTGTCTTAGGTTCAATCTTTGAAATCAGACAACATTAATCTAAATTTTGAGCAATTTTGCTTCTAGTTTGCACACCTTTGCTTTTGTCACCTATGATCTGATCTTCAGAGTGGTTCAGTCTTACATACCTTGGAACTTTGGGAGTTTTTTGCACTTCTACTTCTTGATCAAGCTCATTTAGACCTATCTCTTCTTCCTAATTTACCGGATTAGTCTGAATCTGACTTTCAGAAGAGGATTGAGCTCCTTGAACCAGAGAACCATTCTGATCATCTTCATCATATTCATAAAACCTTGAGGGCTTCACAATTCCTTCATCAACCTTCACATTTGTACTTTCTATCATCTTTCTCAGTCTCTTATTGTAACACTGGTATGCTTTGCTTTGAGTGGAGTAACCCAAGAAAATTCCTTCATCACTTCTAGCATCAAACTTTCCTAGATCTTCATCTCTTTTAATGTAACATTTGCTACCAAATACTCTGAAATATCTCACAGTAGGAGTGATGCCAAAGCAAAGTTCATAAGGAGTCTTACCGGTATTGCTTCTGATTTGAACTCGATTGAGAGTATAGACTGCAGTGCTGACAGCTTCTCTCCAAAACATCTGGGGAACATTTGCTTCCATCATCATTGTCCTAGATGCTTCTTGGATGGTCCGGTTCTTTCTCTCTACTACTCCATTCTGCTATGGAGTCCTAGGAGCAGATAACTATCTCTTTATACCATGCTTCTCACAAAAATCTATGAATTCATCGGATGTGAATTCACCACCTCTATCAGACCTCAGACATTTCAGTTTTAATCCGGTTTGATTCCCTACCATAGCCTTGAAGATTTTGAACTTCTCAAAAGCTTCTGATTTCTCCTTCAGAAAGGTAACCCACATCATCCGGGAATGGTCATCAATCAATAACATGAAATATCTATCACCTTGCATACTCTTGATTCTTGTCGGACCACATAGATCAGTATGAACTAATTCCAATAATCTGGTAGAGGACTGATCCTTTCTTTTGAATGAGACTCTACTCTGTTTACCTAGCTGACATTCTTTGCACAAACTATTTGTAGGTTTTACCAATTTTGGAAGATCTCTTACAACCTGAGTATTGCTTATCTTGATGATGTTATCAAAATTTACATGACACATCCTTCTATGCCATAACCAACTCTGATCAACTTGAACAAACAGACAACTTTTATTAGTACCAACTAGATGGAAGATATTACCTTTTGTTTGAGTACCAGATGCAATCTCAGTTCCAGAGCTTTCAAAGATCCTGCATTTTCTATTCTTGAACCAGAGATCATAACCTTTGTCCACCAACTGTCCAACACTGAGAAGATTATGCTTCAATCCTTCAACATATAGTACATTACTGGTTTTGTTCTTTCCATTAAAAGAAATAGTTCCCCTACCTCTGATTCTACCAGCAGAATTATCACCAAACTTTACCATTCCTCCTTCATACCTTTCCAAATTTAAGAACTTGTTCTTGTCACCTGTCATATGGTGAGAGCATCCACTCTCAATAACCCAATCATCCTTTTCTTCAACTTGGGCAGCCAAAGCTCTTTCTACAACCTTATGATTGACAGATTCAGAGGATATTGGATCTTCTTCCTTGATGGAAAAAACACCCATTCATTTCTGGATTTGTTTCCTATCTCTGATTCATCATCTGTTACTCCTTCATTATCATCTTCTTCATGAACATAATAACAATTCTTTTAGAACCTTTGTCTGTTAGAATTTGACCTTGTAAATCTTTCTGGACATCTTGAGGCAAAATGACCAATCTTATTGTAGTTGAAGCACTTAAAGGGTAATTTTCCTTCATACTTACCGGATCCTCTTGGCAGTCTCTTTGCAATGAGGGCTTCAAGTTGAGCTATTTCTGCTTCTTCCACTTCCATGTCTCTTCTTGCTTGATCATACCATGACAACTTCCTTGAAGATTTTTCTCCCGGATCAAATCTTTGTTTACCTTTCACAGAGGCACTGGATTTGAATGCAGGTTCAGTCTTGGGGGGATCATCTCCAAACTCGATCATTTCAAATGCAGCCAGTTTGCCAGCCAATTGGTCTCTTGTGACAGTTGTATGGGCTCTAAATTCATCAATGGCAGCAACCTTGATTTTGTAGGCAGTAGGAAGGGATCTGAGAATTTTGCCAACAATCTCATTTTCATCCAAGACTCCACCAGCATTCCTAATTCCACACACCAGCTCATTTACTCTTGGCATAAAGTTAGTAATATTTTCATCATCTCTCATCTTCAGTCTTTCAAATTTCCCTTTTAGACTTTGCAACCTTGCACACTTAACATAGTTCCAGTTTAATCCAGATCTCATAGGCAGTTGGTAGGTCAATAACATTTGAGAGCTCTGAGTTGGTTAATGTGCTTAGAAGAGCCTCTTTGGTTCGCAGATTGTTTTCAGCATCTGTGATTTCATTTAGAGTTGTCGGACCACCCTGTGGAGGTGCATATGCTTTTGTGACCATGGACCAGTACACCTTTCCCATACATTGCAAGTGACATTTCATGCGACCTTTCCAAAGAGAGAAGTTGGTTCCATCAAACTTCGGACTATCCTTCTTGTATGACGACATCCTGGATCTCCTCAAGCGATTAAGCTCCTTTTAGAGGAACTTGGCTCTAATACCAATTGTTGGATTCAGAATAGACAACTGAGAGGTGGGGTGAATCAGTTGTCTAAAACTTGCTTCTAATTCAAACACTTAAATCCTCTTTGTTATTTAATAGCATATCAATTAATCACTCATGAAAGCATAAAGCATAAACACCAGAGTAGATACACATCAACACATGAGACACCAAGATTTTGACGTGAAAAAACCCGTTTAAGGGAAAAACCACGGGGTGATTAACCCAAGGATTATTCTCTGTTAGAAGAATAAGAAAAATAGATGGCACATGCCAATTAGGGCTCACTGCCCGAGCACACTACTCACAAGAGGCACACTGCCTACAAGAGACACACTGTTTACAAAGTAACAAGTATCACAAACTTGAACTGGAGATTGACATCTTTACCATGCCTGGATTAGTTCTATTTAAGCCCAAAAACTCCTGCTCTACGTTTCGCTCTTCTTCTTCGCTATGCCACACTCATCCGCACCAAGACACACTTCAAAATGAATTCACAATCCCTTATTTATACAAGGCATCAACTTAGGAACACTCATCTAAGTCAGCAAACACCTATAAGAACATTCGTAAGACGTGTAATATATCCGGTCGGCCAGTCTCAAGAACACCAATATCTATGGTTATTCTTCAAATGCAAACTCTAACTTCAATGTAGACCACCAACATTAACTGGACATGATCCAACAATCATCATAACCTTCCCTGAATCACCAAAAACATCCGCACTTCATCATCCTATTGGAATTCTTCTTTCCTTCATCTGGAGCTACAAGAACACAGTCTGTCATCACTGTCACAAATGAATAGGCACTTCTGGATCTTCAACCCATGAACTAATCTAGTTGATACTTCATAGGGACGTCCTTAACACTCCCTCAGATCCGCAGAATGGGATAATGAAATACCAGATCTCACCAGACCTTTTTGTGGCCCTCTGTCACCTCTGAACACTTGCCGGAACTAGTTCTACTTGAGCGACCATAACTTCCTTAGATCTTCATGCGGACCTCTGTAATCTTGACTGGAGCATCTCAAGACTTATATCTACAAACCCTTTAAACCGCATCCTCTGATCCTCAACCTATTTAGGACTTTTTACCTTCTTGTCATCACTATTCTTCATTGTTCCTGATTGAGACTTATTCTCTCAATAACCTCAGCACACAGCTCATCTAATCCTTCTCATTAATGCAACATGAGTATGTTCACATCAATGACAACACCGGTTAGGCCCATACTTGCAACATTATCATCTTGTGCCTGAATAGGTATTTCCTTCATACACCAGACTGCCTACATACCCTGTATCCATGGGATCAAGGCATTTAATGATACAGATGATATGTAGTTCTTGTTGGTTTTGATGGGATGATGAAAGATGATGGGGGTTAGGATTGATTTGATTTGATGTGATTTGATGCAGTGATGATTGAATTGGATTAGATTGATATGAATGCATATGATGAAGTGATGTGATGGTTTGACTTTATTGCTTATATTTTTTCTGTTGGCTATTTGATGTTTTTGTATATTTTTTCAAGACATTTTCTAATTTTTATGGATTTTTTCAGGTCTTCTAATTTTTATGGATTTTTTCAAGATTTTTTTCTAGTTTTTATGGATTTTTTCAAGACTTTTTCTAATTTTTATGGATTTTTTCAGGACATTTATACGATTGACCATGATGCCTTAAAGCATCCACCTGACATCAAAGTATAAGCAAGTGCCCCCAATGTGGGAATAATTTATTGCAGATAGGCAAATGGAAATCTTTTCATAGGATATGATCGCTAGGAATGAATCAGTTAAAGCTAGGTGATCTACACAAATGATACGTCAACTTTGACAAGTTCCAAGCCATGATAGTAGTAAGGTACTGGGACGATAAAAGGGATGAACAACTTATCCATGGATGGATGAGGTTGTCAAAGGATGGATGAGGTTGTCAGAGGATGGATGAAGTGACATGATGCGATGGGGATTAAATAGATAGTGAAGTGGATGGTGAGAGTTGGCTCTACCATAGCGTCTGTTTGCCAGGTTTTCACTATGGTACTTATCCAAGGCACTTGTTTGCCAAGTTTTCACCATTGGACTCTAACCCAAAGTGCCACCAAAGTGGTTTTCACTATTGGATTGATTTTTTCTATTTTTTGTACATTTTTATGATTTTTTGATTTTTTTGTACTTTTTCTAGAGAAAAGCTATTTACAAAAGATCATGGATAGAATTTTTTGAGATGAACACTATTGATCGATTCATCTAGGGAAACACCATCAGTGGTAGCCAAAGCATAGGCTCCAGAGACATAGACAGATGTGATCACAAAGGGGCCAAGCCAATTGGGCTCAAACTTGCCTTATTTTTCTCTTCTCTGCTGATTCTCTTTCAATACCAGGTCACCAACTTGGAACCTTCTTTCTTTGATTTTCTTATTATAGCTTTGATGGAGATAATTTTGATACACTTGCAAATGGTTGAGAGCCATAATTCGCCTTTCATCCAGTAGTTCCAATTCATTCAGCCTAGATTTTCTGTACTCTTCATCTAATATGATGTACTGAAGTGATACACACAATGAAGGGATTTTGACCTCAATAGGAAGTATGGCATCGGTACCATAGACCAAGGCATATGGAGTTGTACTATTGGGGGTTTGGATGCTTATACAATGGGATTCAATTGAAGATGTCAATCTCAGCCAGCTTCATTGACCGTTTTCTTCAGGATTTTTATAATGGTCTTATTTGAGGCCTCATCTTGGTCGTTGCTTTAAGGGTAATAGGGCATAGAAAATCTATGCTGGATGTGAAACTTTTGACATAATTCATGAACTTCCTAGTTTTTGAAGGGACGCCCATTATCAGTTACAATGGTCTGAGGGATACCATATCAACAAATAATAAAATGCAATATGAACTTGGAGATTTGTTTCTGAGTGATATATTTCATAGGGATTGCTTCCACCCATTTGGTGAAGTACTCCATGGTAGTGATTATGAACTTATGACCATTTGAAGAGGATGGGTGGATTTTTCCTATGAGGTCTAATCCCTATTGCGAGAATGGCCAAGGAGCTGTGAGTGGTTGTAGTTCATGTGCTAGTGTGTGTATCAAATCGCCATGTATTTGACATTGCATGCATCTTTTTGAGAATTGTTGTGCATCTCGCTCCATAGTAGGCCAATAATAGCCAGCTCTAAGAAGCTTTTTGACAAGACTAGGGCTGGCGGAATGCGATCCACAGACACCCTCATGTATTTCTTGTAAAGCCACATTGGCCTCTTCCAAATCGAGACACCTAAGTAAGATACCATCGAGACTCTTGCGGTAAAGGGTTTTGCCAAGGATAATGTAGCGAGAGGCTCGGCGGAGGAAAGATTTGCATTGGGAGTTAGAAAATTGGAAGGGGAAAGTGCCATTGACAAGGTATTCATAAATATCTTCATACCAAGGAGATGTGGGACAATGAAACTCACAGATGAGTTCTAATTGGGGTACTTCAAATGTTGGGATCAAAAGTTGTTCCACTAAGAATTCACACCGTTGTGCATTAGCAGGCATGTCCAGGAGAGAACCAATGGTTGCCATGGCGTCAGCCGCTTTGTTGTTGATTCTTGCAATCTGTTCAAATGTGATTTGAGAGAAATATTTCTTAAAGTCGTCAACAATTAGTTTATATGGAAGAAGCTTTTCATCCTTTGTTTGGTACTCATCTTGAACCTGTTTAATTACCAACTGCGAGTCTTTGAATACTTGTAGCTCTCTGATGTCCCATTGGACAGCCATGCATAGCCCAGTGATCAGAGCCTCGTATTCTACTATGTTATTTATACAAGGAAAGGTGATGCAATAGGATTTTGGAATACAGTCACCCTGTGGGCTGATGAATAGTACACCTGCTCCAGACCCATGTTGGGTGTAAGAGCCATCAAAGTATAGTTGCCAGGTTTTAGAAGGAGACACATTGAAAAGTTCCTCATTAGGTAGCTTAGGATCAAAAGGATGAATGTCAATCATTGGAGCTTAAGCAAGTTGATTCGCGATCACTTGTCCTTTTATTGCTTTGCAGTCAACATATTCAATATCAAATTTACTAGGGATCATCACCTATTTGGCTACTCTACTAGTAATGACTGCTTTAGCAAGAAGATATTTCAATGGATCAAACTTGGAGATGAGCTTTGTTGTCTGAATTAACATGTAATGTCGCAACTTTTGAGCAGCAAACACAACTAACAAACATACTTTTCCACTGTTATGTAGTTGATATCATATCCTACAAGAGTCATGTTGATCTAGTAAATGGCTTGCTCTTTCCTTGTATCGTCATGCTAAGCTAGGAGGGCACCAAGTGCAACTATTGTAGATGAAGTATATAGAAGCAAAGGTCGATCTTAGACAGGCGATACAAGCACAGGAGGTGCTGAAAGATATTCTTTTATTTGACTGAAGGCTTGTTGACATTTGTCATGCCACTTAAAGGCTTCTCCCTTTCCAAGCAAGTGTTGGAAAGGATGACACTTATCTCCTAGCTAAGCTATGAACCAAAGAATAGATTGTAACCGACCTTGGAGACCACATAGCTGTTTCAAGTTAGACGGAGGAGGCATATTAACAATGGCTTTCACTTTATCTGGATCCACTTCAATACCTCTTCTAGAGACTATGTAGCCTAGAAAAGTTTCCCAGAAGTTACACCGAAGACACACTTTTTTGGATTCAGTCTGACTTTGTACTTCTCAAGCCTGTCAAATATTTGTTCTAAGACTTGGAGGTGGTCTTCTCTTGTTTTGGACTTGCCCAAGATGTCATTGACATAGTCCTCCATTATTGTGTGGAAAAGATCATGAAAAATGATAGTCATAGCCCTTTGATAAGTTTCTCCGGCGTTTTTAAGTCCAAAAGGCATGACGACCCAGCAGTATGTTCCCCATGGGGAGATGAATGAAGTTTTGTGCTGGTCCTCCTCTGCGATTCTAATTTGATTGTATCTAGAGAATTAATCCATTAATGAAAGCATCTCATGTACTGCAGTGAGGTCTACAATTGTGTCAATGCTTGGCAAAGGGAAGTCATGTTTAGGACATGATCTGTTAAGGTCTCTGAAGTCATTACAACAATGAATTCTGCCATCAGGTTTGGCAATAGGCACTAGATTACATACCCACTCCAGATAATCAATGGGTTTAATAAACTTTGCATCCAGAAGCTTTTGGATCTCTACTTTGACTAACAATGCTATCTGTGGATGCATTTTTCTTAGCTTTTGTCAAACTGGTTTAACCCAACATATCTGCATAGGTCCATGCAAAGTTGATAGCTCTTTTTATGAAGAATTCAGTGAAATTGACTTTTTCTATATCTGATAAAGAGGTTGCTAGAAACGTGATTTTAGGAGCTTGTTTGGTGCCCAAGTTGATTTCCTAGGATTTCTCAATCAACAAGGGTGATCTTTCTTGATATGTAGAAGTTACAGGAAGGTCGGATCCTCCATCCTCAGGTGCCTCAGAGAGGTTTTCACCCTCGGATACGTCCTTTATTTTTATTTTTTCTTGGTCAAGAGACGCCTTTCACTTTTCACCTAATGACCTTTCATTTTTTATTTTCTTGATTTCACTTTTGCAACTAGAAGATCTGACACTTCCACCAAAGTATGCCAATAGTGGTAGATCAATAGCAAATCCTACCTTATGGTCTCCAAGAGGCAAGCCTTTCCTTGTTCCCATGAATTCAACAATGGCCTCATCATTTTGAAATGTATCGAGGGCAAGTGCCCCCTATTGATCCCAGTCAATTAGGTTGGGGTAGAGAAGTGGAAGGTCATGGGAAGTAGAGGATATCATGAAAATAGAGGTTTCTTGGAAAAGCTCAGTGATATGAAAGGTAGAGTCTTCGATGGTATCTAGATTAGGGGCCTTTTTCTGCGGGAAAGGCTTTAGCGACTTAATCAAGGATAAACTGGATGTCCAAGGAAGGCGGGCCCTCCTTTTGGTACCTTAGACCCTGTCGATTATACTTCTTTGACACAATGATTGGCTCTAAGGGGCCTTGTTCCTGTAGACCCAGTCCACCTTTTCCTTTGTATCCCATATTTTTGATGATTCTGAAACCATTATTATATCATTCCACTTCTAAGGATACCTAATCATTTTCATCTTAAAATATCCAAGAAGAAATGTCATCAGAAACATCCTCATCATCAAGTAACCCTAATTGTATGAACACTATTGGAGGCATGGTGACAATTACTTTGGAGTCAGAAGCTTTTGAAATGGCTAGCTTACCATATGATTTGGGTGATAAGGGCATGACACCCACACAACATGACTCTTTGAGACTATACTCACCAAGTCCTTTTTCTTCATATTTGATTTGGATGCTAGGGGTGGACTTACTAGTAGAGGGTTTGTTGAGATCATCTGGGTCAACATATGAAGTAGACGGATAGGCTTTAGCATTGATAGGGACACGGTTAGGATTTTGACAAGTGGCTTGAAATGCACGGCAGTATTCAAAGGGCTTGGGATCTACGGGGATGGTGATTTCTACACCATCATATGGAAACTTTAGGCATTGGTGATACGTGGATGGGACTGCTTTTAAGGAATGGATCCAAGGATGACCCAGAATGATATTGTAGGGCAGATTGGCCTATAGGACTTGGCATTTTGTGTCAGTGGTAATAGGGCCAACCCTTATAGGTAGAGTGATAATACATTCTGAATCCCACTCTCCATCATCATATGCCTTGATGGTTATTCTTTTAGTCATATCAATGTGGTCCTCGGAATAGCCCAATTGCTTTATTAACTTTAGAGAACAAATATTAAGACCAGCTCTGCCATCCATCAGGATCTGCTTGACACAGCATCGATCAATGGATACCTCTATGTGGAGTGCATCATGGTGAGATGGGTCAGTGGATATGAGATATTGAGCAGAAAAATTTAAATGATGGGGGGATGAGATTGTAATGTCTCCAATTTTTGCAAGTAACTTAAATGTGTTTAATTGTAAATTAGTTGTATAAAGTATTTTAATTGCTTTATAAAATTAATATTTTATTAAGTTACTTGAAAAATACTTTATTAAATAAAGTATTATTGTACACACACATTTAAAAAGGGTCATGTAAAAGCAGTTAAAATTGTAAGGTGTGATTGTGTACATAAAAACTTTCATTTAATAAAATTAGGGCCTGTCCTAATTGATGAAAGCTTAAAAGGGCTGTTGAGAGTCATTGTTGAGTATGTTTTAGATGAGTGTGTTGATGTTTATTTTGTCAAGTTTGTATTCAGCTAATGTCAAGGAGATGTTCCCTTGCATTCATGGTATCAAGGAGATGACCCCTTGGTAGTTGTTGGTTTGGTGATGCTCCCTTACGAACCTTGAGGTGAATTATCTCAGATTTCACAATTGGGCTTCAAAGAATTGTTCTACATTTTTGTATGTTGGCATTATTGTGTTTTGAGGATTTACATATTTAAAAGTTAATAAATTGAAGAGTTGTTCTAAGGTCTCCATATTTGCAGATGTGTTGATATGGTGGGAAAGATATATTATCTGCAAATTTATTGATTTATAAAATATAAATTTGCAATATTTGTACTGAGTTTCGATCTTTGAAGATTGTTAAAGACTCTTGCATTTTGTTAGTATTGAAGACCATCATTGCTTGAGTCATTCCTAGTTTAGATCGTAGAGCTTGAAGAATGATATATTTTGTTATTTCAGGGAATCGCGTCACTAGAAGAAATGTATTTTTATGAACTGTGGGTTCCATAATTTATATGTAACCTTATATCAGTTGATCGCGTCTTTTAAAGAAAATTAATATTTTAGAAATTGATTTAAATATCCAAGTGAGTCCTAAGCTGTGAATGTTTATATTGTTTGCTAGCTGAGAGGAGACAAAGTCTGACAGGGTTTCAGCAAGTCTTCCTTTTGATATATATATATCAAAAGGAAGACTTGATGAAACCCTTCAGACTTTGTCTCATATATATATATATATTATAATCAGGAGTTATAGGCCCTCTATTTGAGTTGACAATGCAATTCGAATATATTCAAGGATCATTGTTGCATATATAAAAAGGGAATCACAGTTATTTAGACTTTGTCTTATTTAGTATTGAAGAAATCATGGGACTGAGAAAATCATGAGATACATAAGTCTCATGCAGCTCTTTTGAAGGATTTGAAGGTTGTAGAGGTGACACAGTCACTTTAAGGAGATTATGAGCTTTTACATGTATTTCATATCATAAGGAGTATATGGTTATAGGCCGTGATTTGCAAAGAGGAGCTAGATTTATGGGATTATATTTTGTTTTGCATGTATTAAAGGGGACAAGATCTGACATACAAAATCCAGTCAACAAACATTGATAAGTCTTTGGTTTTTTAGACTATTCGTTGGTTTTTGAGGAGTCCTAACACCTTTAGGACTTTAATAACTTTATCACTCGCCCTGGAGATGCTCATTGTTAAAGGAATTCGTGGGGCCTAGCAAGTCAACTGCTACTCTTGTTAGAGATTGGATGTCATAAGGACTCTTATTAATATTCTAATATATGTTGAAGACTTATTTGATAATTTCATTGCCAAATCTCATATTAGGTGATCAGCATACAGTAGCAATGGCTAAACATTTGAAGTAGTTTACAGCTATGTGGAGGAGCTGATCAGCCTACTTGGAGACAACAATATATTATTGGAAGCTAGTGAACAGACTTGCAGGGATTGTTACAGCAGTTTGTATTAATTTGAAGATCTTATATCAGTTTTTAGACTGTAAGTTATTTGTATCAGCATAGTTCATCATCTGGGATACTTAATCAATAGCAACAATCAGACTATAGTTTAGCACTTGATTGATTCCATCAGGGTAGTTACATGACAGCAGACACAGTGCTATAGATTCAAGGATTTGGTCAACTGTCAACATTCATCTCAAAACCCTGTTGCATCAAATACAACAAAGTTTCATAATTTTGATTTGGTATGTCTGAAATTGATGTTACTGTAAGAGCAAATATATTCAAATCTTTAATTTGAATATCATAGTCTATTTTGGCTATCATCTTTGTGTTTGGAATTTAGCTAGTGTTGTTGTGAATCAAATAACAAGTGTTTGATCAGTATTTTAGCTTATATCCTGAAAGGGATATTCCAGAGATGCTTGCCATCATAGCTTGGAACTGTGTGGTATCAATATTATTCGGTACGGATGATTCTCTTAAGGGTTTATCTAGAATGGCTCTATGTACAGGAGATATGCGCAATAGCTCAAGTATGGATATGTGAGCAAGGGTTTTACCAAGGTGTTCAAGAACATTTTATTTAGAATTTGGTCAAATGACCAGAGGTGGGGTTCCACAAGTGGCAGGTGGTGGCACTCCTTGAATAGTGACACGAGTTCGATGGGTAGTGACAGCACAATCAGGGGCTTTTCCTTGAATGGTGATGGTAGACATTCGTGATTGCTTAATACGACCAACAGTAGACTCATACGTGTAGCCGACATTCTTTCCCGTGTTGGAAGTACTTGCTTTATCATGTGAAGGGAGGAGATTTTTATAGGCATCAAGGTCATAATTGTTCATTGGTTGTGTTGATGTGACCCTAATAAGCCCTTGATCGATGAGGTTTTGAATTGTGTGTTTCAATTTCATACAGCTAGCGGTGTTATGCCCCTTGACCCTATGGTATTCACAATATTCGTTGTCCTTGTACCAAGGAGGTTTAAACTACGGCTCATCATTTGGTCTAACTTCAGGCAAGGTAATGTTTCCCAATTGCACTAATTTTCTAAGAATGACCTCAACTGGTTCTCCCAACAAGGTGAATTTATGTCTTTGTGCTAGTTTTGTATTCATTTGATCATGGGGTAGGAAAGGTGGGGCGCTAGGTGTTGTTTGAACTCGAGCAGGTACTTGTACAGTTTGTACGTTCTTAGCATCGACAACACCATTGTTTATGACATTTTTATTTTTGTTCCAAAATTTTAATTTATCGTTTGAAGTTTGTGGATTGTCCTTGTTGTCCTTGAATATTTTAATGAGGCCTTTTGAAATGAGAGCTTTTTCAATGTTGCTTCCTTTAGAGATGACCTCATCAAATGAAGTAGCGCTATGCATTTGTAATTGGAAGGCCAACTCTGGATGGAGGTTTTATATGAAAATATCAACTTGTTATTTTTCAGGCATATGCCACGAGAGTTTACTCGCCATGTTCCTCCATCATTGAACGAATGATGAAAAAGTTTCTCCATTTCTTTATTTATTGTTGACTAAGTCATTCATGGTGACCTTGTTTTCTATGTTGAAAGCAAAATGGGATACAAATTTACCAGCTAATTCTTTAAAGGATTTGATGTCGAGTGGCAGATGAGAGAACCATTCCATTGCTTGTCCCCCAAGGCTACAAGGGAAAAGTCAGAAAAGATATGTGTCGTTGTAAGTGACATTAAGGCAAGCAACATAGAATGTTCGGAGGTGATCGTTAGGGTCCCCCCTTCCCTTGTATTTGTCAAATTGTGGAATTTCAAGGTGCGGGGGGGAGGGTATCATTGGTAGTGATTTGTAAAAGGGATAGGGACAGACATCCTCAAAAGAGAATGACTTCTTGTTTTGACCCATGTTCATGTCTATGATTTGCTATTTTAGTTGATCCATTTCCTGCCGCACATCAAATGTAGAGTCTTGTTGTTGTTGTACAAACTTTTTATGATTAGGTGGTGGGATTGGATATATCAATTGTTGATTAGAAGAATATTGTTGTGACATATCATATTGTGGCATAGATGTGCTTTGAACTTGGATAATAGTGTGCTGATTTGGGTTGATAATGTTCTGATGTTGGTTACCAGGTGGCTGAGGTACATATGATCCAGATCATGGATTAACAATATGTGTCTATGTCACGTACGAGCCATATGGAGGGATGGTATAGGACATGTTTTGAGTGGAAATCAATGGAGGTTGGGAAATGTTTGGTGGAGTCGCATGAGACATTTGAACGTTAGAGGGTTGTGATCCAAGAGAAACAAGTTGATCAACATACGATGTGTTGGGATGGGTATTTGATGCTATAGGTTGATCAATGAGAGTTACGGTAGGATTGGATGTGACATGGGATGTTTGCATTGGTTGAGCGGATGATGATCCAACATTAGGGTTGGAAATTGGTGATGCTTGGGTAACTTGTGTGGGAATGACATTCATGGAGGTAGAGGGAATGGTAGCTGACACATGAAAAGGAGGTACATTCATATTAGAAAGCACCGGATTGAGTGCATAAGACAGTGTGAGTAAAGGCTCTATAGATATAGTGGCATTAGGTGGATTTGGTCTCATAGGTGCAGCAGATATTTGGGGTATATGCATGTTTTGGTTAGGCATAGGTGGTTCTGAGAGTATGGTGGATTTGGTGGACATAGTAACAATAGCCATGGGATTTTTAGTAACAACATTAGGAGGTTCTTCTTTACAGATGATTGACACATCAAAGTCACTAGGTAATTTGACTCCTTGGATTAATTGTAGGAGAATGTGTTCTCTATTGTCCTTTATGATTTTATCGGCCCATAAGGATTTGGGATCTTGAAGATCCTCTTGATCATCGGATCAATCACTATCTTCATGAGGAGATTGTGGCATTACCACCATGTATGAGGGCTCAAGCTGATGTTGTTGTAATGGGGTAGATGATGAAGATGGCCTAATGGTATAACCTTCTGGTAGAAACACCTGAGGGTTCATTCTTGTTGTAAATTGAGAGGCATCTTTGAGAGGAGTGGTCTCAAATTCTCTAAGATTGGATTCCATAGCTTTCTTGTACTGATTTCTAGTCATTGGCATTGGATTAAGATGATTTGATTGAAAGATGTTTGATTGATTGATATTGGCTTTAGTTGGATTAAAGATATTAGGTTTGATTAGATGGTGGATTGATAGATTGATAAGATGATTTAGGGATTGAGAACCCTAGGGATGATGACTAAAGCCAATGGATTAAATGATGATTTTGGATGATGAGATTATTGAAAAATAGTTGACCAGGTTAAGGATTTCTTGCAAAAACCTAGATTTGATGATTAGATTGATGGAAAAGGTAAAATAAAAGATCATAGACTGCAAATGACCAGAGGTGATCCACCGATGCTCAAAGGTGATCTATGATAATTTAAAGGCAGTTTATGATAACTCAAAGGTGATTTTTTGTGTGACAGTTTTGGGTAACAGGACATTGACCAGAGGTGACTCACTGTTATTCAAAGTCGATTTGTTCCTATTTCAAATGCAATTTGGCAGGGCTCAAAGGCAATTTTCTGAGATAAGACAAGATAAGAAGCATTGATCAGAAGTGATTCAGATTTGATCAAAGGTGACTCATTGTTTTTCAATTGCGACTCGACATGATGCAATGGAATTTTTTTTGAAATAGAATAGGATAGAAATGACATTAACCAGAGGTGATTCAATTTTGTTCAAAGGTGACGCACTATTATTCAATTGTGGTTAGATATGGTTCAAAGGTGATTTTCTATGGCAAAAGTTATGTTTTTAAGAGTTTTTGATAAATTAATAGACAAGAGAAGCAAGATAGCAGACACTCATACTCAAACCATTCTCAGACATTTACAACTTAGTTTGGCCAAGACTATATCTGTTGGGTTCCCACTTGGATTTCTCCATCTACGCCTATTCAAAGTGGATAGCTCCAGGAACTTGGGACATGGGCTCCCCCTTACAGTGCACTCAATTCTCAAGCACACCAAGTTCCAAGTCCTCAAGACATGCAGATCTTAAGGTACTTTGTTATCTCTGCTAAGAACCACGAAAGTGTGGGACGGCTATCAGAGGCCTAATCAGTTGTCCTCATGTACCAGTAAATAGAGGGTTTTTGGTTTCTAAAACACAGTTTGTAGTAAAGGCTCCCGTTCGGATGGCTATAAATGTGGCGATTCGCTCTATTAATGGAGGCTTCCCAACCTGTCGAGGTTACGCTCAGCAAGGTTTTGGGGGAAACTTTCTTCGGTATAGCACAACAACACCTGTCATTTGTGACTTTCAGCACAAACACCTTATTTTATATAGTGGCTTGGAAAGGGTTTGGCTTTAACCTGTTGCCGCTTGGGTCGTACCACTTCTCACAATGGGAAGGCATACCCTCTAGAGTTAGCAATAGTTTCTCTTGCACCCCAGATCCATTAGATAGATAGGGGAAGAGGATACCTCTATTGCTAAATTAGGTTACACACAAATAGGACAAGCAAGCTCAAAAAAGATAAAGAAGACACAAATAAAATAGATTGTTCATTTTAAAAGCACCAAAATGAAGTGTGCCTACTTTAGTATGAAAATATTTTTTTAAGTCCTTGGACCGATCGAATCTACAGACAAAATATCAGTAGTTTGGAACCTCCATTCTTCGACAATCGATGAGACAAGCTGCACAAACACCCATTAGTTTCCAGAAACCCTAATTTTTAACATGCAAAACCAAAGGCACATGAAAATTACCAAATGCGATTTACTATTATTCAAATGCGATCAGAAATTTACCAAAGGCAACAAAGCCCTCTGCAAATATGACTTACTACTAAGCAATTGCAATTTAAAACTGCATAAACTCTACAAAGGCAATCAGATAAACCATAGGCGATGCACTGTTCTTCAAATGTGATATGCAACCCGCCATATGCGATTTTCTGTAAAACCAGATGTGAGATAAAAATACCAGAGGCAACATAAACCTCTACAACTGCGAGATGCGATTAACTAGAAGCACACCTGTATCTAGAACTTCTCAAAAAACATAGTTTCAGTAATGAAAAACTAAAACTAATCAAGCTAGTGGTCCCACCAGGCGTGCCAAAATGTGTACATAGGAAAACCCCATTGTTAAGATCAAGACAATTTATAGTAAAACCTATGATACCCTTAAGAAATCTAAAACTAAGTGCAAATAAAACAAATAGAAAGTAGCAAGGAATGATATCACCTAGTTTATTTGATTTCTTGGTTTCATTGTGGGTTGATCCTCAGAGTATGCAACTACAATATAAAAGGCTACCATGGATGCTCAAGATACTATGCAAATGAAGATAATTTTGATGCTAAGTGATTGAGGATGATGAGAATGAGAGAGGGTAAGTGCAGGAAGATGGGGGGCCAAAAAGGGATCTTAAGTGGCCACTTTTTTTCTGAAATTAGGAAATACTGGCCTTAGATTAGAAATTGCGCATAGTTACACTCAAAATTTGGAGATGCAACCAAAACAATGTTCGTAGTGCTCTGAGTCTACTTTCTAAACTACTATTTTTTTTTTGAAAATGACATAGATTAAGGGGTTCAAAAGAGGGAGCCACAGAAATTGGTGTTGTTTCTGTCAAAAAAACATAACATAGCATGTTTTGTGGCTCCCTCAAAAGGTCAACTTTTTTTTTGGTATTTTTAAAATCGCTTTGCTGAGAAATTAGCTAATAGCATGTAGTTTATGCTTAATTTTTCTGATAATTTTTTGATGAATATTTGATTTTTTACTCATTTTTAAAGTGGACACATCCTAAAAAATAGAATTTTGGCCGTGCTACCCCTATAAATTTTGAAAACTAATTGAAAATTATTTTTTTATTTTTTTAATATTTGTAGAATGGAGTCTAGTTTCTAAATATGTAATTTTTTTGAAATTTGAATGAATAGTTAATTTACAATGAAAAAAAGACCAAACAATGGTTTTTGCCTAAAAATAGACACACAAACAAAAGAAATTAAAGATGAAAGGCTTAACATTGTTAAAATGTGAAAAAAATCACATCGTCAAATAGCTAAGAGAAAGCCTAACATTACCCAAGTGTTCAATTTGTTCGACCTTGAAACACGTGCAAATCTGAGGGTTAGCACGAACGAAATTATGTGAAATTTTGAAGAATATAGAAAAACACATCTGTGACTGTTCATAAGGCACTCCAAGCCTTTGGGTTGGAAATCCAAAGCAAATCCCAAGCCCAAGGCTTAGGATTCCCAAAGCAAGACATAACACGAGCGCGTTATAACGCGCTCACGTTATGTTTTGCTTTGCATTTTCCTTTCCCACAAGTCTGTTGTTTGTCATGTTTGACATAACACGAGCGCATTATAACGCGCTCGTGTTATGTTCCCCTTAAATTTTTTTACGTTCAAGGCTATTAATCATGAGGGTTAAGGGATAAGGGATAGGGTTGGAGGGTTTAGGGATAAGGGATTAGCGTTTAAGGTATAGTATCGAGCCCATTGAGGGTCTAGGAATAGGGATAGCGTTTAGAGTTTAGGGATGAGGGATTAGAGTTGAGGGATGACAGATTAGGGTTGAGGGTTTAGGGTTTAGGGTTTAGGGATAGGGTTAAGGGTTGAGGGATTAGAGTTAAGGGTTGAGGGATTAGGGTTTGACATTGAGGGTTAAGGGTTGAGGTTCAAGAGTCAAGGGTTTAGGGATAGGGTTTAGGGTCAAGGGATTAGCGTTAAAGTAGAGTGTGGAGGGTGTAAGGATTAGGGATAGGGTTGGAGGGTTTAGGGATAAGGGATTAGGGTTTAAGGTATAGTATCGAGTCTGTTGAGGGTTTCAGAATAGGGAGAGCATTTAGGGTTTAGGGATGAGGGATTAGAGTTGAGGGATGATGGATTAGGGTTGAGGGATTAGGGTTTAGGGATAAGGTTTAGGGTTGAGGGTTGAGGGATAAGGGTTTAAGGTATAGTGTTGAGGGTTGAGGGTTTAGGATTAGGGTTTAGGGTTGACAGATTAGCATTTATGTCGAGCTTAGGGTTAGAGTGTCAAGGGTAGAGGGATTAGGGATAGGGTTTAGGGTTGAAGGTTTAAGGATTGAGGGTTGAGGCTTTAGGGATGAGGGTTTAAGGCTTAAGATATAGTGTCAAGTGTTGAGGGTGTAGGGATAGGGTTTAAGTTTTAAGGGTTAAGGGTTGAGGGATAGGGATTAGGGTTTAAGGTATAGTGTTGAGGGTTGATGGTTTAGGGATAGGGTTTAGGTTTGAGGGATTAGGGTTTAGGGTTGATGAATTAGGGTTTAATGTTGAGAGTTAAGGGTTGAGGGTTGAGGTTGAGGGATAGGGTTAAAGGTCAAGGGATTAGGGTTAAATAAGAGTGTCGAGGGTAGAGGGATTAGGGTTTAAGGTATAGTATCGAGCCTATTGAGGGTCTAGGAATAGGGATAGCGTTTAGGGTTTAGGGATGAGGGATTAGAGTTGAGGGATGATGGATGATGGATTAGGGTTGAGGCTTGAGGGATTAGGGTTTAGGGACAAGGTTTAGGGTTAGGGTTGAGAGATTAGGGTTTAAGGTATAGTGTTGAGGGTTTAGGGATATGGTTTAGGGTTGAGGGATTAGAGTGAAGGGTTAAGGGATTAGAATTTGACATTGAGGGTTGAGGGTTTAGGGATAGGGTTGAGGGTCGAGGGATCAGAGTTAATGGTTGAGGGATTAGGGTTTGACATTGAGGGTTGAGGGTTGAGGTTCGAGGGTCAAGGGTTTAGGGATAGGGTTGAGGGTCAAAGAATTAGGGTTAAAGTAGAGTGTGGAGGGTATAAGGATTAGGGATAGGGTTGGAGGGTTTAGGGATAAGGGATTAGGGTTTAAGGTATAATATCGAGTCTGTTGGGGGTGTAGGAATAGGGATAGTATTTAGGGTTTAGGGATGAGGGATTCGAGTTGAGGGATGACAGATTAGGGTTGAAGGTTGAGGGATTAGGGTTTAGGGATAAGGTTTAGGGTTGAGGGTTAAGGGATTAGGGTTTAAGGTATAGTGTTGAGGGTTTAGGGATAGGGTTGAGGGTTGAGGGATTAGAGTGAAGGGTTGAGGGATTAGGATTTGACGTTGAGGGTTGAGGGTCAAGGGATCAGAGTTAAGGGTTGAGGGATTAGGGTTTGACGTTGAGGTTTGAGGGCATTTTCTATCAAGAACTTGATTATGAGGGCTTGCCCCTTCATTGTTATGCCTATCATATGGCGGAGCATCTGGCAAGCTCTTACAGGAAAGAGATGTGATCAATGCAAAGGATGTGATGAATCTATAGCAGGACAAAACATGAGCGCGTTATAGCGCGAGCGGGTTGAGGGTTGAGGGATTAAAGTGAAGGGTTGAGGGATTAGAATTTGACGTTGAGGGTTGAGGGTCGAGGGATCAGAGTTAAGGGTTAATGGATTAGGGTTTGACGTTGAGGTTTGAGGGCATTTTCTATCAAGAACTTGATTACGAGGGCTTGCCCCTTCATTGTTATGCCTATCATATGGCGGAGCATCTGGCAAGCTCTTGCAGGAAAGAGATGTGATCAATGCAAAGGATGTGATGAATATATAGCAGGACAAAACGTGAGTGCATTATAACGCGCTCGCGTTTTGTCTTTCTATTGAAACGGTAAAAAAGTGGTTACCCCCGTGATCCAAGCCCACATGCTCTGTTTTCTTACTAATTTTGCACGTGCTCCGACAAAAAAGAAGTGCTTTCATGTTGTTGGGAAGTTCACATGCACATTTGACACATTGTACCACCTTTGCATGATCTTTCCACCACCTTTTCTGCTTTGCCAACTTGAGAAGGAGGAAATAACATAGTTTTCACACCAAGTTTGATATATATCTATTCAAGTTTCAATTTTTGTAGTGTTGCAATGTTAATTGTGATTCAATTTTAGGAATTTAACATTATAGATTGGTTAATAGTATTGTTGTTAGTAATGATATTCGAGTGTTATTGAATTTAACATTGAAAAGGAAGCAAGTGGTGAAAAAATCAAATTGTTGAGGAGTTTGATGCAAGAAGATAAAAACACTACATAATTGGGTACTCTCTCCATTCAAATCTTCATTTTTTAGATATGTCAAATCTTTACATGCATGTTCTTTACATTTTCCTTATTTCAGATTGAATTACTTTATCATGCTTTATCATATATGTTTAAAATAGACACATTCCCAATCAAGAAAGCAGCCTACAATCTCACATGATGCAATGTATATTTTCTACACTTGGGCTCTTTAATAATTATGTGTAATAAACAAACCTTAACATACCATGATGTCAAACTATACAAGAATAAATCCTTACAACATAAAAAAATACAATCCCACTATTATCTTGTATTAATTTCTTAGGAACTAATATTGGTCTCTTTATCATGCTACAGATAAATTCTCCATCATGCCGAGGAAACGATCAAGAATTAAACCAACACAGGAAGAGATAGAAGCTAAGAATGCAAAGAAAGCAGTGGCTATGAGGGAACTTCATGAGAAGAGGAAATTGGACACGATAAATGAAGACATACCAATTGAAGAGGAACCACAACCATCACAAAGAGATATGGTATTGGCAGCACAAAGAGAACGAATGCAAAAACTTCGTGGTATGAGAGATTTGAATACCATAGTTGGAGACACGTCCTCTGCCGCAAGTCAACATGTAGGGACACCATCTACCACATCTCAAGTTGAGAGTACATCATCACTCACATGTGATGAAGGAGGTACGCCATCGTTCCCACCTCAACCTCAAGGTATGTCATCTATTCCATCTTCGATCGAAGGTATGCCATCTAACCCATCTCATTTAACTATTGATGAAATTCCTAATGTTGAGATGAATTTACCTAACTTGACACCACCTAGAATTTTGCATAGAAAGCCAAAGTATTTGATTGATATTGATGAGAATATTTTGCAGCCAATGGAAGGTAAGATTCCAAAACGCACTTGTAGAAGATATGCTAATAAGATTTGGAGATTATCCTTTGAAAAGTTAAATGAGACTGCAAGATGTCAACTATTCGTTGAAATGATGCGAAGTATAAAGTATAGGTCTATCATGAAGATTCTTGGGTTGAGAACATCAGAGGCTTCAAGTGAAAAATCTATTGTCAAGAATCTAATGAGTGTGTATGAGAGTGTGGGTAACACCTCACGCACAAAAGATAGTAATGCAACACAGCGTGTGATTACATCGACTATAGTAAGTAGTCAAACGAGGAAAGCTTGTCTCATTAGAAAGACAAGTCAAGAATTGAGAATTAATAGGAAAACTTTATCAAGAGCCATTGGAAGATGCCAAAGAATTAAGGACACTAATGCCAATGAATTATGGGCGTTCTCGGGGAGACTACCACGAAAAGATAAACCAATTGTTGAAGCATTAAGATCACTAATTGAAGACTTTTGGAAGAATTACATAAGGGTATCTCCGAATCAAAGGGATGTGGTAAGAAGGAGAATCGGTAGTCAAAACCGTGAGCCACATCCAAAGCATTTTTTGGATGAGACTCAAACACAGTTTTATGGTAAATTTCTAGAGAAGTATCCTCAAATTAAAATTTGTCAAAGATATTTTGAATTGCTAAAACCTTTCTATGTTAAGATAAATCACACACGCACTACTTGTTGTTGTAGATTACATATTGAATTTTCTAACCATTTTGATGCTTATAGGTCTATATGTTTAGATATGCATACTAACAATGATTTGTAGGGTTGTGCCATATGTGCCCCACCAACATCTTCAAGAGACTTCATATCAAGAATTTTATGTGAAACAGAGGAAGGTCAAATATTCTACAAGAAATTATGGTTGGATGGCACATGTCATCATTGCAGTGGCTTGTAACATTTGCCAATATGTGAACATATGGAAATAACACATGCGGTTGGAAACGAACTAGTAGAGTTTGGCAAGTATAAAACAGTGGCATACAATACAAAAGATGGTAAAGAAACAAAGAGGTGTGAATTAGTTATTGAAAAGATTCCAGTGTATCAGTTTATGCCTATATTTCGTGACAACATAGTGTATGAGTATGCAAGACATGCCCACAGAGCTCAATGGCTGGACTTACAATTCAAGTTATGCAAGGACACATTTCCAGTTGGTAGCATTGTTTCAGTCATCGACTTTGCAGAGAACTACAGTCTACAGCCATAGCGTGAGGTGCAATCATAATATTACAACTCCACACAGGTTTCTATATTTGTGCACATTGCATTCATTCATGTGAATGATAGTACAGAGGATGACAGAAAGATCATAAGGGAGTATAATTTCTATATTATTGATGATCGCACGCATTCTACAGAGTTCGTGCAAGGTTGCTTTTAGGTGTTCTATAATGATTTGGCTAGAAGGGGCATATCATTCAGTCAGCATATCATATGGTCAGATAACTGTGCGTCACAATTCAAGAACTCGCAGAATTTCTATTGGTGGAGTAGGAGGCATAATTTTACAGGTATTCAACATATGTGGAACTTTTGTGAGGCCAGGCATGGAAAGGGGGAGCATGATGGTGCAGGAGCATGTATCAAAAGAGCCATAGCACGAGAAGAGTTAAAGTATAAAGACAATGCAAAGTTGACAAATGCAAAATCGATTGTCGAGTGGTGTAATGCTTCCATGGGTCTAGGTAATGAAGCTAAGTCTTTAGTTCGTAGATTTTTTTGGTTGATAGATGATACTAACATTGCACCATATGAGGATTGTTGTACACTGACAGGATCAAATGAGATGCACTCTTTCAGAAGCTCAATTGCAGGTTCATGGAGTATCCATACATGAAAGATGTCATGCTTTTGTTCTTCCTATACAATTCAAGTCTGGGATGAGTACGAGTCAAAGGAGTGGGTTGATGAATGGCAATTAAGTTATCTTAGCCCACTTGACACGTATCGACCCCCGATGGCACTGGAACTAACACAGATGGAATCGTCAGTTGACTTTGACCACATATCAGATTTAGTTCAACCAGGTAATATAGGGCACGTATATGCATCTATTTTCATCTAGTTCAACCAAGTAATGTCATCTTACTTTGTAGTGTTTTTGTAATGTTGACTAATTTCATCTAATTTGCTACACATATCAATGTAGGGCACGTATATGCAGTTATTGTAGATGAAGATAATGAAGAGGGAACAGATTATTACTTATGTCGTTCTGTTGAAGCTAAAAAGAAATTGGAGGCCCCTGTTACAGATGGAGAAAATATCGAATACCCTACAGGCTCAGTGGTTATTACTGGAACATGGCTTAGAAGGTACCCACATAAGAGTGTTAATATTTGGCTATTTCAGGACTTTGACACGCATCGAAAGATTCTTCATTACTCGAACCTTGTCGTGGCATCCAATGTTTATTTGATAAAGTATCGGGGTAGGCCTTTGAACAAAATATTATGGAAGGTGCGTGAGTCTGACCATGAAGCAATACTTGACACAATAAAGAGTAGAGCAGACCTGGATGGTTCATTGGATTAATTTGTAAGTATTCACATTGATTTTGTAAAGTTATGTTACATTGAGTTGTAAGTATGCACATTAATTTGTAAGGTTTGTCTTTTTTTATTTCCTCCTGCATTTTTACACATATGTACACATTTTTACATCATCATGTTATGCATTTTTGGTGTCCTGCTCCTGATGCGACCAAACTCATAACTCCCCCTACTTCCTCTAGACACCATTTGATGATCTCTCCAACACTCTGGATCCAGGGCGCCCAATCATGATGATGACCTATATACCATTCTCCCAAGGTGCTCATAATGAATGAAAAGAAGACCAAGGGCGCCCAAGCTTAATAGACTTATTTCTTTCAATTTTGATGATCCAAACTCTTGCAATATGACATCCACTTTCATGACTTTAGATCTTCCTTCACATAAAAGGTGCCAAATCAAGTTGAAAAATCTACATAAGGGTGCCAAACTGGATTAAAGGAGACATGAAATGCACTTTAGGACTCCATGCTAAGGTTTGAGCCATTAAACTCTCTTGATATTAGGTGCTCATGATGATGAAACTTAGAGCTTTTTACTTTCCTATGCGCTCATCTAAGATGTTTGAATGATAAGGAGTGCCTCGACCTCTATAATGCACATTAGGTACCAAAATCAAGGTGATTTTAAGTCACTTTGAGTCATTTGGGGTCAGTTTGAGTCTTTGAGTCATGTTGCAAAAAAGTGTCAATGTTGTCAAGTTGCAAAAAGCAACTTTTGCATTTTTGGTGTCCTACTCGTGATGTGACCAAACTGATTGTTCCAATGCATCTGGATGGGTACATTTACGCTAGGCATGGTCCTGTTTTTCACCCAAACATGTCGAAATAGTCTTAGCTACATTGTACCGACGATATCCCTGAAGAGTCCAAAGTGCAAAAAGGCAGCAATCTTTGACGAGATGTTACTCAAAAACCATGTCACTTAGAAACATTCCATCTAAGGCAACGTGATCATGTAAAATGCCTCTACAATAACGTCTCTCAGTTTTTTATATCTCTGAGGCATTTGCCCGTGGTGAAAGGTTTTCTGCTGCCCCAAAAATCGTCAGAAGGAGGCAGTGTAAAGTTGCAAAGGGGTGTAACCTTTGTCCTGCTCCTGATGTAACCAAACTGACTGTTCCAACACGTCCAGATGGGTACATTTACGCTAGGCATTGTCCTTTTTTTCACCCAAACATGTCGAAATAGTCCGAGCTACATTGTACCCACGATATCCCTAAAGAGTCCAAAGCGCAAAAAGGCAACAATCTTTGACGAGATGTTACTCGAAAACCATGTCACTTAGAAACATTCTGTTTGAGGTAGCATGATCATGTAGAGTGCCTCTACAATAACCTCTCTCAGTTTTTTATATCTCTGAGGCATTTGCCCATGGTGAAAAGTTTTCTGCTGCCCCAAAAATCGTCAGGAGGCAGTGTAAAGTTGCAAAGGGGTGTAACTTTCATCCTGCTCCTGATGCGACCAAACTGACTATTCCAACATGTCTGAATGGGTACATTTACACTAGGCATGGTCCTATTTTTCACCCAAACATGTCGAAACAGTCTGAGCTACATTGTACCGACGATATCCCTGAAGAGTCCAAAGTGTGAAAAGGCAGCAATCTTTGACGAGATGTTACTCAAAAACTGTGTCACTTAGAAACATTCTGTCTAAGGCAATGTGATCACGTAGAGTGCCTCTACAATAACCTCTCTCAGTTTTTTATATCTCTGAGGCATTTGCTTGTGGTGAAAGGTTTTCTGCTGCCCCAAAAATCGTCAGAAGGAGGTAATGTAAAGTTGCAAAGGGGTGTAACTTTCATCCTACTCCTGATGCGACCAAATTGACTATTCCAACATGTTCGAATGGGTACATTTATGCTAGGCATGGTCCTATTTTTCACCCAAACATGTCGAAACAGTCTGAGCTACATTGTACCGACGATATCCCTGAAGAGTCCAAAGTGCAAAAAGATAGCAATCTTTGATGAGATGTTACTCGAAAACTATGTCACTTACAAACATTCCGTCTGAGCCAACGCGATCATGTAAAGTGCCTCTACAATAACCTCTCTCAGTTTTTTATATCTCTAAGGCATTTTTCCGTGGTGAAAGTTTTTCTGCTGCCCCAAAAATCGTCAGAAGGAGGCAGTGTATTAAGTCAGGATGAAAGCCTATTCACTCTAGGTGCCTATTGTGACCAAATCACACATCGCGCTGGAGAATCCCAAATAGGCACCTTGAACAAGTGATGCTACAAGTGGTGAACAAAATGGGCACCTTGAAGAATTGAGCCCTCCAAGACATCTTGTAATTGCCTAAAAGTCCAAAATTTACATAAGTGAGTTAAGGCGCCATTTTCCATCTCCAGAGCCTCCTTTGAGTGCCTTAACATGGAGTGAATGTTTTAGTCTATGAAAGATTGCACCTAAAGAATATAACAACCCCTTGAGTCACTAGGATGAACTAAGTTAACAAAATGAACTTCATTGAGGGAGGCGCACTTGTGCATCTAGACAACTCCAGTTTAGCACCTGAGAAAAAGCATGTTTAGAGACACCCCTCGAATGAACCCTCTAGAACCAATAACCATAGCTCAAGATCCATAACCATGAGAAAATAAAGCATTAAAAAAATTCATCTAAAGGATGGGAAATACATCTTAGATGATAGTCTGCCGAGTAGACCAAGAGTGGGGAATGAGAATGCTCCTCGAAGATACACCAAGCCACAATGAATCTCTCCAATAAGAATCTTCTCTAGGTCCATAATTAACTCACACCCATATCCAAGTGAAAGTCTCCTTGGTCTTCCTGCTAAAACCTCTAAAGGGTAACCATCTCAACAAGTGTCTCTAATCCCAAGACAACTCTAGCCTCACCCAAGTCTCGAAGTATGTATGAGAACCTACAACCAATCAATCCATGTTAAGCTCCAAATGCAACACCACATTATCATGAAGCTCCCAAGCACATGACCAATGTACTCAATACCAAGAGAACCAACAAGACCACTATCAAAACTCCAACTACAAAATTAGGTATCCAAACATGACATCATGATCTAACATCTCCTCCTAGAAGATCACATGCACCAATACAGACATCCTAGTCTCAAGAGAACTTGTATCATGCTAATACTCTAATCTAGAATCAAGAGTCCACCAAGACACACTACCAAACACCTCTAAACCAAGGATCAACATCTACAACCACATGAAGATAACCATCTCCTAAAAATAGTAGCCAAGATGTCAAAGCACTCTCACTACAAATAATAATCATAATCCAAGAGTTTGTCCATTACACCCAACCACTATATAAGATCATCCATCACTAGGTGACGAATACACATCACTATCAAAGCTCCCACTGAACCATGATATGAACTACACATGGCATTGTGATAACCATCTCCTAAATGAAGATCACCATGGTCCACACACACTCAACTATAATACTAATAACTCCAAAGTAGAACCAAGATCTCCAATCTAAGAAGATAAACCATCATTACTGTCAAAAGCTCACACTAAACTATGAAACTAAGATATCCATGACATCATGATAAACATGCTACAAGTCCCAATAACCAACTATCTAATCATTCTCATCATCCATCCTCTCATCCCAATGCAACATACCAATGCGCAAATGAGCATAGACAAGGAAAAATAACAAAGTCTACATCAACACTGAATCAATCCCGTGGATATAGGCAATATGCATTCAAGTCATCCCACTACAATCAATGAGGTGTGCATCCCAAAAAAATGCATAACTTGTAGATCCCAACCATTGAAAACATGCAAAATCATCATCACATTAGTAACTTCCAAACTGAGATATCAAATAATATAACTTATAGACTTCACCAAATCAATCATAGATTCAACTTTCCAAATAAGTTTACAAATGAGTAACCATAGTCAAGGAACTAATCAAGCATCTAAGAGATAAGAACAATATGCTAAAAGTAAACCACAACACCACCTGTAATCATGAATCAAACATCATAACCCATACCTATCAACTACAAACATGGTCAAGTCTTGCCAATGCTCAAATGTACCTACATATCCATGACACCATAATTATCATCATTGCTATACCTATGCTCAAATCCCACTGAAACAAGACCATGTATCAACCATGTCCTCAAACCAAAATATTGTTGAGCCCATGGAGATTGATACACCCACTTCAATAGAATAGGCAATTAATGTACCTGATGTGTCTTCATTTAATAAACTAGTAAACATCATTTGCATCCATACTTAAACCAATCTTATTGTTGTGTTTTATGTGTCCTCTTTCAAATAACCATTTAACAAAATTTGAGTCCAAACAATAAACATTTACAACCATAAACATCTCAAAGTCCAAAATCCAAACATTCTATCATCCTTAATCATTTCCATCATAGACCCTTGGTTTGAAAAAATCATTATGCAAGATAAAAACCCCATGCCTATTACCTTGTACGAGGCTCATGCAAAACCCAAAATCACAATCAAAATAGGTCCTCAAACCATGCATCCTTTAAATGAGATCTTTTATCCAAATCAATCAAAAAATCCCTTTGACAATGATGATGATGATGATAGTCTTGTAGATCAAGATGATATCAAGATGACAATAGCATTAACTATGAGATCATTACATGCAAACTTTCCATAAACCTTCATCTCCCACTCATGAACATGTACGAATATTTCAAACAAGAAATGACTAGCACTAGCTATCATGCTAATCCTAAATACACATCTAATGGTCATCCTTATGGTACCTTTGGTAAGGGAAGAACCACTTTAGACCAAGGTCCTCATATTCAATTCATATGTCCAATCCCAACCGCATGTGAGAACTGTTTATCCTATGTATCCCATTCAAATCCTCCATCTCATAATCCTTACATTCCAACTTATCCCATCAATCCAAACCCACTACATCCAAATCATCCTTTTTAGATTTCCTCCAAGGACTTCTAGTGGAGGAAAAATCTCAAACTAGAAATCACAAATTCAATTAGTGTACCTCTCCCAAGCCTATCCAAAAGTCACACAGTACCACGCCTATCCATCAAACACCACAATGCAATCAAAATCCTAACAACATGCCCATGATCCAAGATCAAGTGCAATCATGCAAAGATATTATCAATCACAAGCCTGTTAAGAATGAACTAGAGTCTTCTAGTACCATACTTTTCCATCAAACACCATCATGTAATCCATGGCCCATCAAACCTATCAAAGAAAATGCAAACATCCTATGTAATACAATCGGACTTTAAATATTTGAAGTAGCCATCTACAAATATCCATTCAAACATGGATTTATAATGCAAGTATAGATGCCATCAATAAAAAAGATTTGTATTAACCAAATATCCATATAGGCATACATCAATATCTGTCAATATAAGTATAACATATATACAAAATAGCCATATAGGCTTACAAGAATGCCATATAGGCATACAATGTCAACTATGTACAATACAAAATATATGTCCACAAATGCCATATAGGCATACAACAAAGGAACACAATAAAAATTCATTCCCCTTTGGTTGGTGAAGAGAATAAATCACAAGCAGCCTTTGATCTTCTAGGGGATGGAGATGTGCATGTGGGTGGTCTACTACGAATCTGAGGGCTACTCCTCCTATTTAGGTCTTCGTACATCTTTATCTGTTATAATAAAAAGTATAGACATTAATATATAGAAATTACATGTTATAAAAAATGAAACATTTAACAAAATAATCACTTACCGCTAACATATAATCTGTCTCCTCACTTGCCTCAGTAGCAGGAATAGGCCTTGGTGATGTCATGTCCTATAGAAACCATCCAGATAGAAATTAAACGTCAAATCAATAATCTTTTGATTTTTCAAAAATAGACAACTATAACAATGAATGTAAATTGAAATTTACTAATCTGCCTCATACCCCTGTCAATGCCATGGAGCTATGAATCGCAGAGGCCACACCCTGCTCCATTGCCCTATGAAAATGGGGAGGTGTCTCCGCAGCCTGCATCATCTAGAAATAAAACAACATTATTCAATTACAAAAACTATAATAGTGATGCAAATCATGGCTCCTAACAACATACACGTTCATCTAAACATGGAAGTACACACAATAAAGCACACAAATCACATACAAAAATTTAGTAAGTACAATTCATTCATTAAACTATTTATTTTATTACCTCCGTAAAGCTTTGAAGTCCACCACCGCTGGCAGGTGTTGCCGTGAAATCTACAGTATTAACCTATTCAACATCCAAAATCAGATATTAGAATACCATTCATATAACGATGCTATTCACATGTAATATTTATAATTGTTTACTAGTTACATACCTCGACAGTAGATGATCCAGTGAAAAATGCAGATGGAGAACCATTGAAAACTGCATCAATGCTATGACCCTGAAATTTCATTAAAATCACCAATTTAAATTAGTTAATCTTGTATTTCAAAAATGAAGTTTAATAAATTAAATTCAATAAACTTGCTAATATTTACTTGAGTATCAAGGCCGAAAGTCTCACTCAGGAGGGTATCTGTCATCACCATTTGCTCAGCTGCAGATGTAGCCTATGCGCCTGCGTCCTGACTGTCCATGGGGTCATAACCACAGGCTGACCCGCAAGCCTGGCAAGTATGGGGTGGGACCCTACTCCTCGCAGTATCTCCCAACCCACTCTGTGTTGTAGGACCGGCATGCTCTATGATGCTTTGGGTCAAGGCACTAATCGACTAAAGTGTATCGACCTCAACACTCTCCTTCACAATGGAAGGGATAGAAACATGCTCATGGGCTGGTCTGCTGATTACTCGTCTCACTACCCGCTGTGGGTCAAGACGTGCCCCTGGTCTATCTTGTGCTGACCCCCCACCTCTACCCTGGAAGTCCCGCATATCAAAATAGTTTGGCACTTTATTGAGGACAAACTCGCAGTAGAGTTTCCTCAAAAAGTATTGCGGGACCTCATTATTATTGCATGGAGGATGGAGGATGGTCAAAAACCATCCACCACCTCTGCCCGAAATTGTCCCTTATCACTTGGTTGTTGCACCAATGGATAGGGAACCTCTTGCATGTAATGGGTGGAGGTTGATTTGTTTGTGGGTTTGTGAAAATTGAACACAAGTCTAATTTTGTAATTTGTAATTTTTTCACATCTTGGTATGACAACTTGTCTGCATAGTAATCTCTAAACTCTCTTTTTTTATCCGTCCAACTAGTTATTTGCTTGCTAATTGAATCTGCATTTGATAACATAGACTCAAGAGATTCGGCAAGCGTGGACCTATGCAAGGTTGAACTGGAAGGATCTTTCAACCTTGCAATTATATCTTCAATTTCTTTTTTGTTATTTTTAATTTGACCCATTATATTTTCTTGTGTTCCAGGGGCATGTCGAGGAATGAATGGAGGAGGTTGTTGTTCTGCGGGTATTTCTCAGGATTTTGTGGATTTTGAGGAGGAGGAGGAGGAGGAGGAGGTGCATTAACATTTCCTGACAATTAATGAAATATACATCAAAAATCAACAAATACCTACCTATTTAGAAACAAATTCAAACAAAAAAAAAATATAACTCACCCCTTTGGCGTGCTCAACGTCGTGGCGGCATTTTGGCAATGAATCGATAAACTTTTTGTGTTGAATAGTGTTTTGCAAAACACGAGCGCGCTTTCAAGGGTTTGCAAGCCACGGGTTGAGAGGAGAAAATAGAAAGAAATGAAATTGGAAACCTTTTTTTTTTATTTATAGGAAGTCATAACGCGAGCGCGTTATAACGCACTCGCGTTATGACTTAATTTTTTTTGAAATTAATTTGGCCACTTTTTGGCCCCCCATCTTCTTGCACTTACCCGAGAGGAAGGGTGTATTTATAGAGAAGGAGGAAATATGATCAATGGTGGAGAAAGAAAGGAAGAATCGATGGATGAGGATGATTGCAAGATAAGAATAAACGAGCACATGCCAAGTGTCCATAAAAAAGCACCTTATTTAGAAAGATTAGGTGCATTGTTGATAAAGATAAGATTCCTTTTCAAAATAGAATGTTATTTCTATTTTGAGAGTTAGGTGATGAGGATATTTGACTTTTTCTAATTTATTATTTAAATGTTCCCACATTTTGATTTTTTGCTATTTTATGGATAAAGGGGCCCACTTGTACGATTTTAGAAGAAAATGATAAAAATAGAAGAGGATGAGATATAAATTAAATAAATATAAAATTTATTTAATTTATGTGCATGTTGGGAAATAAATAATATATTTGATTTATTGATGAAAAGAAAATGGGAATGCACATAAAAATAAAGATAATCAATTAAATAAAAATAATTTATTTATTAATAGAGGAAAAACGTAATGATTAAATAATTAAAAATTATTTAACCATAGAAAGAAAGAAATGAAGATTAATTAAATAAATAAAATTTATTTAATTAATTAAGAGGAAAACGATTTTGTTAATGATGAGTACGTTAGATAGAAATGACGTGTATGATGTAGTATGAGTTTAATGCATAGATAATTAAATGGGTCAATTTTAGGTGTTTACAGTTTCAGCTGAGCTAAATCTCTGTAATAGATGTCCACGTTCTTCCTGTCAAACCTAGATATGAGTTTACAAGTAAACTCATCATAAGAGGTGATCATCCCATGGTTTTGTGAGACCAAACCATGATGCCACCAATTGTAAGTTGTCCCCTCTAAGTGCATGGTTGCAAACTGAATGGCTTTTGCTTCACTTATAGGTTTAAGTGAAAGAAAAGTATCCAGTTTATGAACCCAAGCTCTAGCACTTAGCTTTTCGCTGCCATCAAAGTTGGGAAGTGGAACTTTGTTTAATGCTTCCTTATATTATTTGTGTTCTTTCTTGATGTAAAGCAGGGGTTCAACTCAATCCAATGGAGGCATATTTCACAACAATGGGCTCAAATAAGCAACTTCTATAAGTTTCACAAGCAATCTTCTCAAGGCAACTTCCTTATTCAAGGGCACAACTTGGGTTTCCAACTTCTCTGACCTCACAAGGTTACCATAGGCCTCTTTACACCTTAGGGACCCAAACACAACCAAACTAACCCCCTACCAAAGTCAATCCCTTCAATTCTTGACTATTCCCTTATTGGTTGCACTAAAAGCTAGTAGCCTTCAAAATAGGACTGTCACTCTTTCTCTTTCCAACTAGACACTATAAATTAGAACTAATTGTATATTTGAGTACCCTTTAAGCTCATATAAAACATATCCTAAACTCAGATAGGGTTACTTTGGACCAACATCACCAAAACAGTGTTGCTACGCTACCCCGCTAGGCCAATTAGGCCACTTTAACAAAGCAACGCCCACTCAATCACTTCCCCAACTCCAAAACTCAATTGCAGAGTCTTACTTAGACTACAAACCATCAAAATCAACCACTTTTGTTAGGGGAAACTCTCATGAAGTCTCATTAACACCAAACCCTCAATTTAGCCTTTTTCCAAGAGGGTTTATTGAAAACTAACATTCCAGGCCTCTAGCAACTCTACCAATGCCTCAAACACATTCAATTATGTCTACACATGCTTTACAAAACTTCACACAACCCTGACTCATGCATTTTATGCAAATTTCAACTTGGAGCCATCCTTTTCAAGTTAAAAACTCAGAAAAATACAACTGGGGTAGCATTTAATTCTCTCCAAATGGCTTCCCTACTCTTAGAAACACACAAACACAACTTCCTACACCTAAGGGAGCCATTCCACCAAGTTAGACTAGGTTTCATCAGGTGGAATGGCTTAGGGTTCCATTTTTCACTCTAAAAACTACTAATTCTGAGTTACAGGCTGGCCACAGTAATTCACTTGTCAAACTCTTTAATCTCAATGAAACTTAACCAAACCACATCCAAGATGGAGCTAACACATATATTTACCAATTACAATGCACTTCAAACTAAAAAAAAAACTGTACGAGCCATACAGATCTCTGGAGTAGCAAGAAAATAGTAAAAACTCAGAAAACAGGGTATCTTAATATTATTTCAATTCAAAAATGTCTTCAGTATCTCTAACTCAAAGTTTATGAGGCATATTTATCCTTATTCCCTCCTAAAAAAATGTTCATGGCCTCTTTTTGAAACAAAAGACTCTTCAACTTCCAACTCATACCAAAAAATGAAGATACAAAGCCACTTTTAAACCAAATGACTGTTCACCTTCCACAAAAGACCAAAAACATGACAACTTTGCAACTTTTCTTACAAAATATTTACAGTTGCTTTACAAACTAACCCCACATGACTCAATACATTTCAAATGGTCTATTATGACCTTATTACATGACATTTAGACTCAACACACCTTAAACCAAACTTAAGACCATATTTACATGACTTGACATGGTGCCCCTGCACCATTTCTTTTCTTTCCTTTTTGGTTTATGTTCTTTGATACTCTTGTTCCTCTCCCTTCTTTGGTTCATGAAATAATTGAAGTTAAGGGTCATCCTAACTTCAGTGGGTAACAATATGTATTCATCATGTGCCATCATGATATCATCTGTAAGATTGATTGCCACCTCTTCTTCTGGTGATGATGAAGATTCCTCTTTGATAGTTTCAAATTTTGGGCGAAGTGGTCTATCATCAGCAGTCATTGTGGCTTTACTTGTAAATGTAGGAGTGGGTTCTCTATGTTTTTCATGTCTCCGAGCATCATGTCTACCTGCATGCATGTCATGTCTACTAGGAATTGAATGCTCTCTACTAGCATGTGAAGATGTACTACTGTGTCTACTTTCACTTTTGGACCTCCTTGACCTTGGATGATCATGTCTCAAATCAGCAATGGAGTGAACCAGTTCATCTTTGAAAATTCTCATCTGCTACACAAAACTTTGCATGAATTCATGAATATCAAAATCCCCATGTCTCTTAGGACTGCTGCCACCTTCTCCTGACATTTCTTTCTATTTTTCAGCACCTGTTAAAACTTCTTTTTGTGCACCTGTACCTATTTCCAAAATTTATTTTTGTTGTCTAGCTGCTTTTCTAGTATATTACTTGTGTGAACCAATTTATGTAGGCTACATAACCCAAAGCTGGCAAGTTTTTAGCTCTGATACCACTGTAATATGATGACCTATTCTGCTGTAATTTTTTTTTTGTTTTTTTAGTGTGTTTTTATATTTTTATTAATGTGGTCTTTCAAACTAGACAAAAGATGCAGAAGGGGTTTCAGTTTTGGAATTGCATGTGTTTTTGAGAAAGATTTTACCATAAAAACATGAAATAATTGATGAACAATTAACTAGGAATAAAAATGAACACATTGCAAACTTGGAAACACATACCCAAATGCATATTTTGCATCTTTTTCCATTTTTGAGTTCGCTGCTACAAATTTTTAGTTGACAAGAGAGGAAGATCGATAATTTCTGGAATCATACAATGGAATGAAGAATACCCAGAAGTGCATATGTTATTCCAACCTCATGGAAGCCACTTTGCATCAATACCCATATGCCAAAACTGATTTCAATGAGCACCCAATGTCAAACCCTAGCTGGAACTAAAAATTGTAGCAACACCCAATAGCTCAAATCTACAAAACTCAAATACCCAGATGGATTATTTGCAACACAACCTCAAAATCCATCACTCTTCAAACATGCACACCAAAATACCAACATGCAAGCAAAAATCTCCAATACCCAGATGGATTATTTGCAACACAACCTCAAAAGCCATCACTCCTCAAACATGCACACCAAAATACCAACATGCAAGCCAAAAATCTCCAATAAAACCTCACTGTCATAAACCTGCGAATTGAACATTTCAAACCCTAGCAACATCAAACTCAATCTTTGAAGCTCTATGACAAAATCTACTTGACTTTATCCATCTATATGGCATGGGAGCATCACCACAACTTGTAATTCCAAGGGAGCATCACCCTGGAAGTCTGGAATAAGCATTTCTAGAGAAAAGAGATCATTCTCAACATATATCAGCAAAATAGAAGATAGAATAAACCTCAACATGAAGCTCCAAATGCCAAATATACTCCTCAAACATGGCGCCCAAAACAAGAAAGAATATTTCTTTGAAGTCCACCACTAAAAACAAAATGAAATCAACTTTATTTTTTTATGTTTGACTTTATAAAGGGAACACCACACCAAGAAAGGGGCCCACTTCTTCCTAGGCACTCAACTCCATGATGCATAGACCCTTTGTGGCCACTTTTTAAGTTACAACCTTCTATAATAAAATAATACATTAAGGCACAACTCCCAAGGTAAAGTAATTTTACTAGGACTTTAATAATACAAAATGTAATTAAAGATTACATTTAAATCAATTGCCAATGCCTAGTAAAATATATCAAGTAGAAATAAATTGAGCCATAGAAATAAGTCCAAATCCTCACTAGGCTCAACTCAAGATCATTCCCTAATCACCTGAATTAGCCTACGGGAATGGTTATTAGGCTAATCTACAACACTCCTGAAGATCACTTAGGAAGTGGGGACATGACAAGGTGGGGTTGCATTTTATATAGCCCTCATCACGAGGTAGGATGGTGTATCTCTTGAGCTAGTGCACATCCTTTTATACAAAGTACTCATCATGAGGCGGGGTTGAATCTTGAGCTATTCACCCTTAAGCATGTCTTTGGCGGTTGTGGTAGCATAGCTCAACCATCAGGTGTGTTTGGCATGTTTTAGATTGTGGAGTAGTGATGAGCTAGCTTCTCCCTATTGCTCGTGTTTGTCATGTATAAGACGTATAGTGTGTCTATGGCATACTATGCGATGCTCATGTATTCCGTGTGTCTTCCATGTGTTTTATGTGTTTTCTCTGTGTGTCTTGCATGTTTATGGCGTAGTCTAAAGTTGTGTGGCGATGAGTCCCTCCCTACGGTCTGTGCTTTGCATGTTTGTGTGGTCTAAAGTTGTGTGGTGATGAGTCCCTCCCCACATTTTGTGTTTGTTTACTTTAATTAGCATTTCATATATATATATATATATATATTGCTTAATCATGTCTTCTATTCATGTCTTCTTTGTGTATTGTGTGCTTTCACTGTATTCATCATGTATTGTGTGCTTCCTTATTAACTTGTAAGATTATGATTGGTTGCTAATAGAGTCCAAACTTGAAGAAATGAGTTTTAGAGCAAAGCAATTGCATCTTAAATTCATTAGCCTATGAAAAAGTATTCATTTTGGACATAAATAACTACCTTCAAAAATTGTGTTCCTCTACTAAAATCAACTTGCATGATGCCAAGAGATAATTACGGGATGATATATTCTACATATGATGGCTATCAAAATAGTTAAATGTAGCTATTATAGTTTGGTCTCTAACAAAGAGATTGCAATACCTATTATGTAATGTGAATTCAAACATGCATCCAAATTGTATATTATTCCATGATAGCAACCCTCCTATAGGACACTCTAAGGCATTATTTTTTATTGAAGGGGTAAATTCAAGTTTTGAAAGGACATGAAAACCTTTTACAGGGGCAAGGCGACAACAAATAAACAACCATCCCTAAGCACAATTGTAGCCAAGCTACCATACAGAACCAAACTACAACACATTTGAAAAAAAACTACCACAAAGAACAATAGACCAACATGGGATCCATGAAACCCAATGAAACAACCTCCTACACTACGCTTGAACCTAACCTAGCAATTTACACACCCTTGGCCTAGGTATGGGATTCTGAAACAAAATTAGGAAGAATTTAATCCTCCTTTGAACAATTTCCAAGACCCACCATTATCTATATCTACATATTGAGGAGAAATAAGAGAGGGCACCTCTGATGTTGTCTCAACTCAAGTCACCTCCCTTGATGAGGAAGAATGCCCCAAAAAAGATAGAGGCTACAAGGAAATCGAAGAGTGAGATAGGGTCCCCCCACAACCAATCGAGAGGGCTAGGGGACCCATCAAATAAAACACTGAAGTCATGCTAGTCCCAAGGGGAGCCACCTTAGAAGGGATCATGGAGGCCACATCAAGACCCGCTAGCTAGGAGAAAGAAGACTCATCACCCATACAGTCTAAATCAGGAGAATCATCAACAATCAAATGGTTGGGGAGAGTGTTTTACCACCACGAAGAACACACATTCTTGCAGCAAGAATGAGAGTAATTAGAGACAAGATGACTAATAGTGAAGCATTGTCTACAGCAAAAGGGGATACCCTCTTAATCATGCAACTAAGTCCACTGTCTATTCTCCACCATCAAGGCAACATCCCTAGGAAGATCCTTAGAGGAGTTGATGTCCACCAAAAGATGAACAAAGGTAGTGTGATCAAGGTCAGAAGAGTATAATCCACCTTCAGAAATTGACCTATAGCATTGTCAATAGCCTCAAAACAAGAGCCTACCAAACTCTAGAAATGAATTGGAATTGTAATTATGCCTAAAATGCATATATGGAGTATGCAAACCAAATAGCAATATAGGTCATTGTGGTCAGAGCTTGTTTAGTGCTATTTGTTTTATATTAAACAAAGAACTATTATGTTTGCAAATTAGTTGACTTGGATAAGTCATGTTAATAGTTGTAATATGTCTGAAATATAGTTAGCTATAAGTTTAGAATATCAAAATGTACTATTTGTCAATCATATGCATTTAGTGCAATGAAATTATAAGATTATATGCTAATACTTTTAGCTTTCCTAATCCCACAATAACAAAAGAAGCACTTACTAGATTTCTCCCTACTATTACAACATGTTTGAATGTTTAGGTGACAATAAATAATGAAAGGGACTAACAAATATTGATTGCTCTTGTTACCCATTTTTTAAAAATTTGCAATAAAAAGTCAAAAGTTTAACCTATAGCAATAAACCTTGTCAATTTGTTTGGCTAACAAATTTAGAACAAAATTTAGACTGCTAAAATGAAATCAATACATTTGATTGGCTAGTGTTGTTCCTTGCACAACACAGCCCAATTCTCTCAAGCTAGGAACCCCTTTTTTTAAATCACATGATTTATGCTTCATTTGCTTTGCTTTTGTCCTTTTGTCCTTTGCATTCTAAATACAATTCATTGTAGACCTGTGTTGATAATGTATTGGAGGAGTTTTGATTGTACCTTTAGAACTCAATTATGTTTAGTATGGTTTAGGTCCCTTGGTTCATGAATGTCCTAGATTTAGTAAGACTTCTTGTTTATATATTGGCATTTTAATCCAAAGATCCTATGTTTATATGCACATCATGGCTTGGTCTCAATTTCATGTTTACAATTTTGCACTCGATCAATCTTACCCAGATTATGAAAGGTTGCCTATGAGTACAATGGAACTTGCTTTTTATTTAAGTCATATATAAAACTTGTTCTTTGTCATGGTAGAAATTCCCTATTTAAGTCCTAGATTTGTTGCAATGTTAGGCTTTATTTTGATTTATATACTTTTTATTCTAATTTATTGTTACTTCCCATAACTGGTCTCCAACTTTTTAAGTAATATTTTTATAACATTGAGATGATCATTTACTAGTTCTCTATAGTAGGCAACCCAACCAGTTGGTCTCCTATAGTTTTATGTGGAGTCCAGGCTAACATTTAAACCAGTTCCATGGCAACCTTAGTGTTTGCCTTTGTCCTATCGAACCCATGCACTTTCAAATGGATAAGGGATCTTTGTGGTGACAAATTTTGACAGCCGGTATACTATAAAAATAGTTTGCAGGCCCATCCATGTGAATTTCAAAAGATTCAACCAGTTGGTCTCCTATAGTTTTATGTGGAGCCCAGGCTGACATTTAAACCAGTTCCATGGCAACCTTAGTGTTTGCCTTTGTCCTATCGAACCCATGCACTTTCAAATGGATAAGGGATCTTTGTGGTGACAAATTTTGACAACTGGTATACTATAAAAATAGTTTGCAGGCCCGTCCATTGTGAATTTCAAAAGATTTTATAAACTATGAGCAGTATACAAAGAACTTAAAGAAATTTTAAATTGTCATTATCTTTTTGCACAAGCAATAACCTGGGAATAGAACTATGAAATCTGACTTGAACATGGACTATGACAGTAGTAGATGTAAGTGACATACCTATATATTCTTATGTGAACAGATAAATTATTTTCTTCTCTATCAAAGCGTCATCATCACAATAAATGTTTTGGAATAAGAACTTGTTTAATGTGAAAAATATTAAGCAAAAAACTTTAGACAGACAATAAAAATTTAAGTGAAAAATATAAGGAATTATAAAGTTGTTGATTAATATATTAGTATTTTAATTCAAGGAGGAGTTTTTATAATGTTTGGAATAAGAACTTGGCTTAATGTGAAAAATATTAAGCAACAAACTTTAAACAACTATAAAAATTTAAGTGAAAACTTTAAGGAATTGTAAAGTTGTTGATTAATATATTAGCATTTTAATCCAAGGAGGAGTTGTTTATATGCATATCATGACTTGGTCTTAGTTTCATGTTCAAAGTCTTGCTCTTGGTCATCTTACCTAGGGTATGGAGGGCCCCTATAAGTATAGTGAAAACTCTTAGAACTTGCCTTTTGTTTAAGTCTATAAGACTTGCTCTTTGTCTTGGCCAAAATCCCATGTTTCGAATCCTAATTTTGTTGCAATGTCAAACTTTGTTTTAATTTATACACTTTTTGTTCTAAGCTAATTAAGTAAACAAATTGAGTGATATTATATCCATGTTCATTGTGAAGACCTATTTTAATTATTTGTATTCATATTCATATTTGGGTCATAGTTTCAATGTAAAGTAATCCCATATCTACCTGAGTCCACATGGCTTATTCCCATTTGTTGGGGCAAGACTATGAAATAAAACCATGAGAAGCTTCAATTTTGTTGTTTGCAGCTCTACCATTCAATCTTCATAACTTTTGCAAAAAGAGATGCCAATGAAAGAACATTGATATATGACAAAATTATAAATTTTCTTGCAAATTTCATCCTTAAATAAGTGGCCAAAACAAGATTATGAAAAAAAAACATAATATATATAAAGAGAGACTCCTCAATACAATACTCATGGAGAGTTCCCTTGAGAGTATAGTAAAACTATTTGAACCAACCTTGTGCTCTAAGTCTCAGTGTCTTTTGTTTATTATAAGTTTTGCAAGCAAAGTCTTTATCACTTATGGGTTTACATTCACTTTGCTTTGGTTTAATAACATGGGCTTCTTCTTTGTGTTTGGTTGTATACTTTAGTTTAAATCCATGTGCCCTTTATGTTATGTTGCAATTCAAAAATATTTACCTTATACACTTTTTGTTATATTTTGAAGTTAACCAGTAATTGTCAGTCATCAGACATTTAAGTGATCTCCTTGCAATGGTAAAATGACTAGTAACCTATTAACAAATATCTAGACACTACCTTCACCGATCTCGCTATCCCCTTCTCGTTGGCCCAACGGCCATATATCTATGAATTTACTGAGCTAGCTATGTGTCACCATTATATTCCTCTCAATCCAATGGGCAAGCAAACTGCACACCACTTTCCTCTCACTTGGTAGCCTAATATCATAGATCTAAAATCAAACAAATCTTGATCATTGAATGTGTCGACGTTTAACATAGTGTAATGATTATATATAAACCTTTGAATTATTTTGTAAGTCCCAAAATAATAAAATGATTTAGTTGAGTCATTAGTGAAACTATTAAACAAAACATTACTCGTGTCCATGTGGCTTATTCCCATTTGTTAGGGCAAAATGGAAAAATAAAACCATGAGCATCTTCCCTTTAGCCATTCACACCTCTACTATCTAATCTTCATAACTTTTGCCTGACCATAAATTTATGGTGTGTGCAATAACAACACCTTTATATTGATTATACTTGTATTAGTCTCAATTAGAACAAAGGGGAACTTGATGTGTTTCGATATTATTGGTTGGAGGCGATAGAAACATGAGTGCAATAGGGAGCTACAACATAAAGAACCAATTAAAATTTGCCACATGTATGTTGAATGTTAACTGTGACTAATTTTTTTTGTATATGTGCATACTTTAATTATAACTGAGGGAGGTCTTATCTCTTAACACATGTCATCATTGGGCTTAAACACTCTTGTTAAACCCTACATGTGTTATCTTGGAATTTGAAGTCTTGTCCATTGGATCTCACATGGTTTTTTCAAATTGTTGATCTTGGTGCAGTTACGGTTAGGAGGGTCCTCAAAGAGAACAGTCCAAACTGTGCAACTAGAGTAAACACAATGGAAACAACTCAAAGAAATGAAACAAATGCAGATTCAGTCATTCAATATATCATGGAATTCAAATACAAATTGGCCGACAACATGCGAGGGCTTACAATTATGGCTCACAAGCCTGATTATAGAATATCATAATATACACAATATATAGCTTTGAAGCTCCTTTGCAAGAATTCAAACTATCAACTATCTCTATGAATTCCACTTACTTTCCTAGGCATCTATTACATCAATATATATCATCTCCGAGACCAAAGATTCCTCCGCGTCGGCCAGGGAAGATTGTAAATTCCAATGAAGAGCTGTAACATGTATACACAGATATGTCAGACCTATTTGAATAGAATTCCTTCGCGAATGAATGGAATGTTGTGCGGATCTCAGGGAAGGTTGGCCAAGAACCAAACAACATTGAATGATGTGTAATTTAGCCCTGTGAGTTGTGAAATTCTCCACAAATTTTCTCCTTTAGCTAATTAATTGGGACTATCAGGATGCTCTACTATGAGAAAACAGATGATCTTCTGATAGTGATATCTTACCGATACTTGATCCAAATGCTCTAAATTTTGGATATGATGTGCATGAATGAATCTAGATGCTAAATCTAGCTCCCCAAGGTCTGAAATGCAACTACGGTAGAATGCGGGACAAAATATAGAAACTACTACTGACTGAACTTCCTGAACTAAACTGGAAAATGAAAAGAAACAAACTGAAATGCAAATATTTTTGGTTGATGTAAGATTGCTCTTGAACCAAGGATGCTCCTGCATCAGACATCTAGGGTTATTAAAAAAGTGAGTCCCTCACTTTGTGGGGTTAGAGGAAAACCAAGGCAGTCCACCTTAGCCTGAGAAATCCATGATGAATCTTTTGTTGGTCTGCCTCCTCTAGTGTTGCATCCAACTCTGCTATCCAAAATGTCTTCAATCTGCTCTGGTGCTTGCTATGGTAACTAGTTCTTGAAGTCTTCTTCCATGTTGTCACTGAACTCTATTTCATGATACTGATATAGGTATGCAATGTTGAAAATAGGTGATATACCTAATGTCTCTGGCCTAAATTTCATAACAGACTAGATGAAGCTTTTGGAACTCTATGCATGTCTGTATCTCCTGATCTTCTTTTTCATGTTGAATCTACTACAACACCAAATGATGTATGGACTACTTTAGAAAATCTCTTTGGTAAACAAGATGAATTAAGGGGACATCAATTGGAGAATGAGCTAATAGGGTTAAATCCATGTAATTTTGATACAATACAAGACTTCTTCACAAAGCTAAAGGCCATTAGATTACAGTTGAAACAATGTGGAATTGAAAAGAAAGAGGAACAACTGATTCTTAGTATTCTCTCTAAGCTAAGTTTAGAATATTCTGTGTTTGTTTCTACCTTCTATGCTACTAAGTGTGCACTTGGTACTCAATTCACCATGCCATCTTTAGATGATTTTGCTGTTAGTCTCACTCAAGAACAGGACAAGCTAATCCAAATGGGCACTCTTAAGTCCTCTAAGTCACATGCCTTGGCTGCCAACCAAGGCACAAAAGAACAGAAAGGAGAAAGTAGTAACAACAATAGTAAGGATAAGAAATAAAAGAATAGCAAGGAGAAGAAGGATTAGATATCGGTTGCTTCAAAAGCAACTATTGAGACCCAATTTTCCAAGGGTGACAAGCCTAAGAAAGAGAGGTCCAATGTGCCTATTGTAAAAGACCTAGTCATGATGAACATAAATGTCTAAAGAAACAAATTGATCACTTGACACACATTCTTGAAAAGAATAATATCAATGTTCCTGAGTCTATCAAACAGAGTTCTAATGAGGGGTCTAACAAGGCAAAAGAAAATAGCAAGGGGAAAGGAAAGGGCAAGGCCCTTGTTGCAGTTACTTCTTCACCGTCCACTTGGGTTCTTGATTCGAGTGCTTCACATCACATGGCTTCATCTAAGGAAGAACAAGCTAAGAAAGAGCTAGATAGCAAAGTAACCCTGTTCACACTAACACCCCCCCTTAAGTGCAACTTAGGGGGAAATGGGTCCCGGCATATCATGCTTGATGAGGTACCCATGTACATAAAATTCCCCCCAAAGAGAGAGAAAGCACCCCCCCCAAAAAAAATAGAGAGAGAGGAGACCCCCCCAAAAGTAGAGAGAGTGAAAGAGACTATGAAAGCCCCCCACAACAAAGTAGCTTCTGTGCCAAAAGAGGATGCCCATATATGAATGCTGAAGATGATCCATTTGTGACAAATGACATTTCTCCCCTTAGGAAGAAACAACTCCAATGGTGAATGTCGAAGTAACTCCCACTTAAAGAAGCAAGGTGAGGAAGGAAGTCTCAAGATGTATCCTATCTTAGAACTCTGCTCAAGTGTCCCCATGTGAATATCAAAAGATGCCTCAATGCACGAAGGTAGAAGCAATCCAATCCCATGGGTACAACCAGGAGGTACAAGATCCAAAGACAAGGAAGATGGGATAACAGTGATGAAATGACTATCATCAAAGAGAAGTTGAATGTCCTCAAGAGTGTCATCTAAATCTGAAATGTGAGACTCTACAAACAAATAAGAGATGTCTGGTAGAAATTGGTCCCAATGAAGTGAATACAGAAGACAAATATGATCCTGCTGCAAAGAATCACTGGAAGCCCTCGAAGAAGCCTCTTTGAACTCTGTAGTAACAACAGGTGCAAGGACAAAATAATTTTCATGAAAGAGGAGAGATAGCCCCTCCAATGTGTCCTCCAAATCTGAAATGTGAGACTCCACAAACAAAGATGCAATGTCTGATAAATAGGAATCCCAATCAGGAAGACTGTAATGATCCTGCTGCAAAGAATCACTAGAAGCTCTCAAAGAAGCATCTCTAGAATCTGATGAAGCAACAGGTGTTGTATCTGAAGATGGGGTATCAATGTATGTCACACAAGATAGGGTAAAAGAAGACTTAGTATCATCCACCAGAGCCTGGTCATCCAAGGAAACATCACTATTAGATGAAGATCCAAAGTCTCCATACAACTGCTGGATGATGGTCCAAGTAGTGAAAGGGCACTCAGTGTGCTCTATGTGATGTAGAATATCCTCAGAAATAGTAATACATATTAGTCCATAGACCATGTCATTATTGTTAAACCATGCATTCTTCTATTCATAGTCACTTGGCTCAGGAACGAGTCCAAAGAGATGGGGCAATAGATCTTGCTCAAGGCAATGATTCTTTATCCCTTGTTTCCAAGACAAATAGTTCTCTGAGGTTAACTTAACAACAGAAGGATGGAAATAACTGATATCCATGATGAACCCCCAAAATGATTACAATAACCCCATAAAAGATGTGACTCAAAGAGAGCACATAAGACACCCCCTTTTCCACTCAATCAAAGAACCCCCCAAGAAAATATGATTTGGCACTTTATATGTAGTGTGGTTACAATGGCCACTAGCAAGAGAACGTTGAGTGGACATGACTTCAATGCTTTTACAAATCCTCACAAAATGAACATATACTGAAATTACAATTTTGGGAAAAACCCAAATGAAATTAAAAGTACCACTATGAAGTACATGAAAAGATATGCACTTTCAAAAAAAGAATCGCCTCGATCCGAGGCTGTATGCAAAAGTTATGCACTTTTGAAAGTCCCAAAAATGGGAACTACGCAGAGTCACGTGTGAGAATATAAGATTACTAAAAAATCTATACACTAAAATCAAAAAATGATTGCACCAGCATGTAGAGCACGAAAAATTAGCCAAAATCAAAAAAAGAAGCTCGCAAATCCGAGGTCGGGAGCCCGAGTTACAGCCTTTGGAAGTTGAACTGCAATTTCCAAAACGCCAATGGAGAGATGTTTTGCTGTAGCTTTCTGACGTCATTTCTGCAAAATATATAAGCTATATGCAAAAACTAATAGATACCTAGATAGTTTTTCGGTGCTGCGAACAAAACCCAAAAGGCGTTTTTCTCTGTGATCTATAGAAAATGTGACTCTAATGAAAAAAAATGTGTTTAGCACCAAAAAATGGCATGCAAAGACTGAATCAACTACCTAAGATAAACAAAGGCATGCTGCAACCTGCAAGATTGATTAGAATAAATAAAATGCAAGCCGATTGTTAGATTTTAGCTCAAAGAGTCTTGAGGAAGCTATGAAAAAAACTTGCAACTGGCAAGTCAAAATATGAACCCCCCCAGAAACTAGAGTTTTCTCCACACTTTTCTATTTCTCCAGATCATCAGAAGATGCAAGAGAAGAGCATACTCATGTGCTTCGAAACCCACAACTCACAAACTAGAGTTTTCTCCACACTTTTTTGTTTCTCCAGATCATCCGAAGATGCAAGAGAAGAGCATACTCATGTGCTTCGAAAAACAACTCTACACTCTCAGATTTAAAAAAAAATGCTAACCCACAACTCACAACTGCTTTGATACCATGTTAGATTTCTACCCAAGCATGCAAGTGATTCAGAGAAAGCAAATAGAAATCAGATATGAGCTAAATAAACTGTATTCAACTCAAGAGAATGCAAAGCATTACAATAGAATGAGATGCTCATATGAGAGCAAGAGGTGGGTATATATAGGATATTCCACCCAAGAGACTCAATACACAACCAATGTGGGATAAAGTGAAAAAGTCCCTAAGTAAGCTTAACCTAGTGTGAAAAGAGCTAAGGTGGAGAACAAGCTAAGAAAGAGCTAGATAGCAAAGTAACCCTATTCACACTAACACATATGCATTTCATGAATCAAATTTTCTAAGTATCTTACAAGGTCCAAACTTTTTCATCTTCAACTTGTTATATATCCCAACTGGAAATCTTTCTTTTCTCAAGTATACCATCACTTCATCTCCAACTGTAAATTCCTTATGTCTCCTCTTCTCATCTTCTTGTTCTTTATACTTACTGTTCATCTCTTCCAAATGCTTCTTCACTAGATTATTCATTATCTCCATATGTTCCGCAAATTCTTCTTCTTCTGCACTTCTCTTTTCTTCCATACTAATATCCCTCAACTTTGTCACTCCTCTAGGATTTACTCTAGTAACAATCTCAAAGGGCGTTCTTTTGGTACTCCTATTCACTGAATTATTGTATGCAAACTATGCTTGTGAAAGAATCAAATCCCAACTTCCTGCCATCTCTCCAATCAAAAATCTCAACAAGTTTTCCAAACTCCTATTCACTGCCTCTGTCTGTCCATCAGTCTATGGATGAAATGTTGAAGTGAACTTCAAATCTATCTTCATCTTCTTCCAAAGTGTCTTCCAAAAGTATCCAAGAAATCTTGTGTCCTTGACTGAAATTATGCTCTTAGATAATCCATGCAATCTCACAATCTCCTTGAAAAATAGGTCATCTACATGCACTACATCAGTTGTCTTCTTACAAGGTATGAAATGTACCATCTTTGAAAATTTGTCCACCACTACAAATATTGAATCATGTCCTCTTAGTGTTTTCGGCAATCCCATTACAAAATCCATACTTATGTCTTCCCAAGGTCTCTCTGGTACTGTAAAAGGTTTATACAATCTAGTTTTTTGACTACTCCCTTTTGCAACTTAACAAACTCTACAACTCTGCACAAATTTCCTAACATCCTTATATATCTGAGGCCAAAAGTAATTTTTACTTACCAAAGCCACTATCTTATTAATGCCAAAGTGTCCTGCTAATCCACCACTGTGTTTCTCTAATCAAATTATCTCTCATGAAACTTCTAGGTATACATAATTGATTTCCCTTGAACAACATATCTTCTTGAATGAAATAGTCCAACCACTTACTCCTATTTGTCACAATAGGTTCCTTACATGCTTTCCAAGGTTTTGCAAAATCAAGATCTTCCTCATACATGTTCTTCAATTCATGAAATCCTATCACTTCAACTCTCATCTCTATCAACAAGTTCCTTCTCCTACTCAATGCATCTGCAACTTTGTTTGATTTTCCACTCCTATGTTTCAACACAAATGTATAACTCTGCATGAATTCTACCCATCTCATATGTCTCTAATTCAACTTTCCTTGATTGTTCAAATATTGCAAAGCTTGATAATCTATATACAACACAAACTCCTTAGGCAACAAGTAACATCTCCACTTCTTCAAGGCTTGAATTATGGCATAGAACTCCTGATCATAAACTGAATATCTTCTCCTTGCATCATTCAACTTCTCACTAAAATATGCTACAGGTCTACCTTCTTGACTTAACACTGTTCCTATTGCATTCCCACTTGCATCACAATCTACTTGAAATACCTTATTGAAATTTGGTAATGCTAACATAGATTGCTCTGTCACCTTCTGCTTCAATAACTCAAAACTTTTAATTACTCCTTATGTCCATTTAAAGTCTTTTCTGTCTCCTCTCATTGTCTCTGTCATAGGGTTACAAATTGAACTGAAATTTTTGATGAACTTCCTATAGAAACTAGCCAATCCATGAAATGATCTGACTTCTCCAATGCTCTCTGATGTAGGCCATTCAACAATTGCTCTTACCTTCTCAGGGTCCATCTTCAATCCTTCCGCAAAAATCACAAATCCCAAGTATACCAATTCTTCCTTCATGAAACTACACTTCTTGATGTTTATCAACAGTTTATCTTCTCTCAGTCTCGGCAATACTTGTCTCAGGTGTTGTAAATGTTCTTCTTTTGTCTTACTGAAAATCAGAATGTCACCCAAATATACAATAATAAACTTACCCAAGAATTTCTTCAAAACTTCATTCATCAATCTCATGAAAGTACTCGATGCATTTGTGTTGTCCCATTTTTTAAAAAAATGTACTAAAGTGTTCATGCCTTGGTTTTTTCTTCATCCTGTGTATGTCACTCCCTTGCTTCTTCATCTCGAGTCCAATTTTACTTAGTCATTTTTTGAGTCGTCAGTGATTCTTTGGTGAAGTTCAATGCCTTAAGTCTCCCTTTGTGTCTTGGTATTTTGAAGTTTCTATGTTGTCAGGAGGTCAGAAATTATTTGAACTTTCGAACCTCCAATTTGGAGTTCAAAGCTTCAATTTCTGCCCGACTTGCCAACTTTGAAGAGGTTGTTCCTTCATATGGTATTTTTGTTGCACTGGCATATGGTATAAAGGAATGACACTTGTCACTTCACATTTAATTAGAAGTATGTGAGAACACAGTGGCACAATCTTCAGAGGGAAAATCGAGAAATGTATTAATGAGTTTAAAAGATAAATTCACCGCCAAAATTTAATGTTCCCCAAGGGCAAATTTATGTGAAGTGACATTGATAAATTCTTCATCTCACCTAAGGTTGTGTCATTTCACAAAGGGAATGTGTTGCAGAGTGATAAATGACTAGCTTGTTACGTGTGGGATATTAGCATAACTTCATTCTCACAAGTCAACATGATTAGTAACTCTATCTCTTTCTTGTTTTACTCTGTTATAAAAGCACAACACTTTCTTTGGGAGTTGGAAAATTTTTATTTCCATGTATCTGCATAAAGAACTCCCTATTAGTGCCTTACATTACCCTGTGTTGTCTGCATATGTTTCGAAGTCTTTGGTTGTTTGGTTCCTCAAGTATATGAAGATGAAGTTCAAATTTCAAGGAGTCCCTATGGCCTCTATTGTGGAGAATGGTTTGTCTGGAGTGAGAGATATCAATTTAGGCCATGTTGATTTTGAAGAATTCTGGAGAAGAATGCAGTTTGAAAATTGAACTCCTTTGGCAGAAATGGTTGTTAGTAGTGGGTTGGATAAAGCTGGAGGTTTTTTGCCCATAGTACAGTGTCCTGAATTGATAGTGGCGTGTGTAATTAGCTACTTTCTGGAGTCCCATGAGATAAGAACCTCTAGCAGCGCTGTTGTGGCAAAAATTGATTCTGAATCTGTCACCCTAGCTCTAAATTTGGAGGAACACGAAGATAATGCTAATACGGGTATGTGCAGGATCATCGCGGGCCAAACAGTGGCAATAGGAAAAAAATCGCGTTTTTACTTAGCCAAATTCGTGACTTGGCAAAGTTTGACTTTGAAACGGATATCTGTTTTGGTTTGTTTTTGGTTTGGTACCAAACCAAAACGGATATCCATTTTGATAACGAATATCCGTTTTCTTTTTCTCTATTGTTTTCATTGTTTTTTATTTTATTATTTTAGCATTTTTAGCATTTTACTATTTAGGCATTTTAGCTATAAAATACAATCTAAATTTTAGAAAGACTGTATCATATGAAAGGGGCAACCTTGTCATCTTTTGGAATGCATGATTTCTTTTAGTTCCATCCATTTTGGCATCATTTATTCTTGTGATTGAGAGTTCTCTCCACCCCTGATTGAACCATTACTTCCCCTAACTAATTCTCCTATCCTCTTGACTCTCAATCAATTCTTTAGTCCACTCTTAATAAGTCTTCTATAATCTCTCAATCACTTATTTAGTCCACTCCCAATTGGTCTTCTATAATCTCTCAATCAATTCTTTAGTCCACTCCCAACCAACCCCACCATTCATGTTGCTTCTTCTACTATTAATACATCTCTCGCCATCATTTTTAGGGGAGACTATCCATTTCTTCCATTTATGTCAAATTCTTGTTAATATCTCTTATTCCATTTTCCATTGATCCCAACCACATCATGGATAGTGAGTCACCTCAAAAGAGTTAAGCCATATTTTCATTACAACCCCCACAATAATTATTATACTTTTACAGTCCTAACTTTGTGAGCCTTTTCCATTTCAATTTTAAGGATTTGAAGGTTCTTACACTCTCCATAAAATCTCCAAGTTCTCAAGGCATCCTTATTCTTCCCATTGTCATCAAGAGGATGTTCTAATTTCTACAAAGAAGGATACCAAAATGTTGGATCCTTGAGGACAAAAGCTAGCACAGGTGCCATAAAAAGATTCCTTGAAGCTTCGCATGTTCTTTACATTATTTTAAAAAGATTTCAGTAGTAATTAGAAAACTTAAATTTGCCTAAGAAAAGTAACAATTTGTTGCCTCTTCTTGGTTATTTTAAAAAGCAACAAGGTGAAGTGACACATCCTTATGACCAGCATCAAGAAGAACAACAGGAAGTGTATTTGGATTTTGGAAAAGATCAGGAAACAGAGGAACATCCAGTTGATGAGAATAAAGAGCAAGATAAAGAACAACCAGATGACTGAGATAAAGAGCTCGATGTGGAACATTATATGACATAGAACCAACAAGATGAACATCAAGTTGAACAATGAAAAAGTGGTATTAGTTGCACCTATATAGAGAAGTGGTTTAGAGGTTGGTTAGGGGAATTATTTAGGGTTTAGAGGTTTAGGGTTGCTCACATTTAGGGGTTTAGGGTTTACAGTTTAAAGAGAGATAGAGAGGCGGGACTAAAAGAGTTTGGGAGAGATAGAGGAGACAGAGGGGAGAGATAGGGAGATAGAGAGTGAGAGGCATGTCCAAAGACATAGAGAGAGAGAGAGAGATTGAGAGGTAGAGGGATGTTAGAGATAGGGAGATAGAGGTATAGGGTTGCTTGGGTTTAGGGGCATTATTTAGGGTTTAGGGTTTAGGGTCTTGGGGTTAGGGGTTAAGGTTTAGAGGTCTAGGGTTTAGGGTTTAGAGAGAGATAAAGGACCAGTAGGGAGATATAGAGGAGTTCGAGGGGAGAGATAGGGAGATAAAGAGTGAGGGACATGGCAAGAGACAGCGAGAGATTGAGAGGTAGAGGGACAAAGGTGATAGGGAGATAGGGGAGAGATAGGGAGATAGTGGTTTATGGTTACTTGGGTTTAGGGTTTAGGGGTTTGGGGTTTAGGGTTTCTCAGGTTTAGGGGTTAGGGTTTAGGGGCATTATAATTTAGGGTTTAGGATTTATTGTTTAGGGGTTAGGGGTTAGGTTTAGAGGTTTAGGGTTTTGGATTTAGCATTTATAGAGAGAGAGGAATGATAGGGAGATATAGAGGAGTCTGAGGGGAGAGATAGGGAGAAAAAGAGTGAGGGACATGGCCAGAGACATAGGGAGAGAGATTGAGAGGTAGAGGGACAAAGGTGGTAGGGAAATAGGGGAGAGATAGGGAGATAGTGGTTTAGGGTTACTTGGGTTTAGGATTTAGGGGTTTAGGGTTTCTCAGGTTTAGGGGTTAGGGGTTAGGGTTTAGGGGCATTATTTAGGGTTTAGGATTTAAATTGTTTAGGGGTTAGGGGTTATGTTTAGAGGTTTAGGGCTTTGGATTTAGGGTTTATAGAGAGAGAGGAATGATAGGGAGATAGAGAGAGGAGATCGAGGAGAGAGATAAGGAGATAGAGAGTGAGGTACATGGCCAGGGACATAGAGAGAGAGATCAAGAGAGGTAGAGGGATGATAGAGATAGGGAGATAGGGGAGAGATAGGGAGATATAGGTTTAGAGTTGATTGGATTTAGGGTGTACCTGGGTTTAGGGTTTCTTAGTTTTGTAGATAGCTAGATAGAAAGAGAGAGGAGACAGATAGGGAGAGATGGAGGTGACAAAGGGGAGAGATAAGGAGATAGAGAGTGAACGAGATGTCCAGAGAAATAGGGAGAAGGATTGAGAGGTAGAGCTCGATGATAGAGATAGGGAGATAAGGGAGAGATAGGAGATAGGGTTTAGGGTTGCTCACGTTTAGGGTTTAGGGTTTAGGGGTTCGGGGTTAAGGTTTAGGGGCATTATTTAGGGTTTAGGGTTTATGGTTTAGGGGTTAAGGTTTAGAGGTTTAGGGTTTAGTGTTTAGAGAGAGAAGACAATTAGGGAGATATAGAGTGAGGGACATGGCCAAAGCATAGGGAGAGAGATTGAGAGGTAGAGGAATGATAGTGATGGGGAGATAGTGAGATAGGGAGATAGAGAGATAGAGGTTTAGGGTTTCTTGGGTTTAGTATTTAGGATTTAGGGGTTTATGGTTTCTCAAGTTTAGGGTTTAGGGGTTAGGAAATAAGGGTTAGGGGTTAGGGTTAGGTTTAATCATGTGTTAATACAGGTTATGGAGTGAGAAATGGGTGGTATGGGAGATCGGAAGACTAGTTTAAAGTTGGGCCGATGGATATATGTCACAACGAAAGGTTCAAAGGCTCATCAAAAGTGGAGTGATCGGAGCATCGGTATAAGAATTTTTGAGTTGGTTGATAGTGTTTATCTTGCCAATAGGAAGAATGTATATGATTTGATGTTATTTGGGACTTTGAGAAGGTTTCTTAAAGCTGATTAAGCTTTAATCTATTTGAACTATGGGTTTTGATGGGTATTTCACCGTGTTTTGAGAGCTTCCATTGTGTGCTCTGCATCAGACCAATAGGGAGATATAGAGGAGTCTGAGGGGAGAGATAGGGAGATAAAGAGTGAGGGACATGGCAAGAGACATAGAGAGAGAGATTGAGAGGTAGAGGGACAAAGGTGATAGGGAGATAGGGGAGAGATAGGGAGATAGTGGTTTATGGTTACTTGGGTTTAGGGTTTAGGGGTTTGGGGTTTGCGGTTTAGGGGATTAGGGTTTCTCAGGTTTAGGGGTTAGGGGTTAGGGTTTAGGGGCATTATTTAGGGTTTAGGATTTAAATTGTTTAGGGGTTAGGTTTAGAGGTTTAGTGTTTTGGATTTAGGGTTTATAGAGTGAGAGGAATGATAGGGAGATAGAGAGAGGAGACCGAGGAGAGAGATAAGGAGATAGAGAGTGAGGCACATGGCCAGGGACATAGGGGGAGAGATCAAGAGAGGTAGAGGGATGATAGAGATAGGGAGATAGGGGAGAGATAGGGAGATATAGGTTTAGAGTTGATTGGATTTAGGGTGTACCTGGGTTTAGGGTTTCTCAGTTTTGGAGATAGCTAGATAGAAAGAGAGAGGAGATAGATAGGGAAAGATAGAGGTGACAAAGGGGAGAGATAAGGAGATAGAGAGTGAGTGAGAGAGATTGAGAGGTAAAGGGACAAAGGTGATAGGGAGATAGGGGAGAGATAGGGAGATAGTGGTTTATGGTTACTTGGGTTTAGGGTTTAGGGGTTAGGGGTTTAGGGTTTCTCAGGTTTAGGGGTTAGGGGTTAGGGTTTAGGGGTATTATAATTTAGGGTTTAGGATTTATTGTTTAGGGGTTAGGGGTTAGGTTTAGAGGTTTAGGGTTTTGGATTTAGGGTTTATAGAGAGAGAGGAATGATAGGGAGATATAGAGGAGTCTGAGGGGAGGGATAGGGCGATAGAGAGTGAGGGACATGGCTAGAGACATAGGGAGAGAGATTGAGAGGTAGAGGGACACAGGTGGTAGGGAGATAGGGGAGAGATAGGCAGATAGTGGTTTAGGGTTACTTGGGTTTAGGGTTTAGGGGTTTGGGGTTTAAGGTTTAGGGGTTTAGGGTTTCTCAGGTTTAGGGGTCAGGGGTTAGGGTTTAGGGGCATTATTTAGGTTTTAGGATTTAAATTGTTTAGGGGTTAGGGGTTAGGTTTAGAGGTTTAGGGTTTTGGATTTAGGGTTTATAGAGAGAGGAATTATAGGGAGATAGAGAGAGGAGATGGAGGAGAGAGATAAGGAGATAGAGAGTGAGGCACATGGCCAGGGACATAGGGAGAGAGATCAAGAGAGGTAGAGGGATGATAGAGATAGGGAGATAGGGGAGAGATAGGGAGATATAGGTTTAGAGTTGATTGGATTTAGGGTGTACCTGGGTTTAGGGTTTCTCAGTTTCAGAGATAGCTAGATAGAAAGAGAGAGGAGATAGATAGGGAGAGATAGAGGTGACAAAGGGGAGAGATAAGGAGATAGAGAGTGAGCGAGAGAGATTGAGAGGTAGAGGGACAAAGGTGATAGGGAGATAGGGGAGAGATAGGGAGATAGTGGTTTATGGTTACTTGGGTTTAGGGTTTAGGGGTTTGGGGTTTAGGGTTTCTCAGGTTTAGGGGTTAGGGGTTAGGGTTTAGGGGCATTATAATTTAGGGTTTAGGATTTATTGTTTAGGGGTTAGGGGTTAGGTTTAGAGGTTTAGGGTTTTGGATTTAGGGTTTAGATAGAAAGAGAGAGGAGACAGATAGGGAGAGATAGAGGTGACAAAGGGGAGAGATAGGGAGATAGAGAGTGAGCGATGTGTCTAGAGAAATAGGAAGAAGGATTGAGAGGTAGAAGGATGATAGAGATAGGGAGATAAGGGAGAGATAGGAGATAGAGTTTAGGGTTGCTCATGTTTAGGGTTTAGGGGTTAAGGTTTAGAGGTTTAGGGTTTAGTGTTTAGAGAGAGAGGACCAATAGGGAGATATAGAGTGAGAAACATGGCTAAAGCATAGGGAGAGAGATTAAGAGGTAGAGGAATGATAGTGATGGGGAGATAGTGAGATAGGGAGATAGAGCTCGATAGAGGTTTAGGGTTTCTTGGGTTTAGTGTTTAGGATTTAGGGGTTTATGGTTTCTCAAGTTTAGGGTTTAGGAGTTAGGAAATAGGGGTTAGGGGTTAGGGGTTAGGTTTAATCATGCATCCCAGTCATTCCCCTATCATTCCTATATATCCTATCTCTCCCCTCTATCTTTCCCTCTCCCTTATCGACGAAGAAAATGGAAACAAGAAAACTAGGACTCCCTTTCTCAGTTTTAGGGTTTAGGGCTTAGGGGAATTATTTAGGGTTTATGGTTTAGGGGTTAGGGTTTAGTATTTGGAAGAATTATTTAGGGTTACTTGGGTTTAGGGTTTAGGGGCATTATTTAGGGTTTACGGTTACATGTCAAAAGTAGTCTCTCTCTTTCTAAATCTGTAAACCCTAAATAATGGCCCTAATCCCTAACCCCTAACCTGCATCTACCTCTCCCCTGTATCTATTCAAAAGTGCCTTTAAAATACTATGAGATACCTTAGTATAAGTAAATCATATAAAAATCAAATATATATATCATCATAATCCTATATAAATTTTGATAGTATTTTATAGCTAAAATGCCTAAATACTTAAAATGTATGCAATGCTAAAATAATAAAATAAAAAAAATGAAATACAATAAGGAAAAAGAAAACGGATATCCATTTCCAAAACGGATATTCGTTTTGGAGATCATAAAAAGTAAAAAAAACTGCATTTTTGCAAACCCGCGGCTTGCAAAAACGCAGTCTCATCTTCAAAAGAATGGATATCAGCGCTGAGGAACGGATATCCGATCCAAAGAGGTAAGATTTCATGCATTTTTTTGGTTTGTTTTGTATTTTCAAGCAATTTTTTTGGTTTTTATGCTAAGTGGGTGTGTTTTATAATTTAATTAGGTAAAATGGATGCACAAAATGAAAACCCAAACCCTCCACCACCAAACCCTCCCCCTCCAACAGTAGAAGAGAATATTCAAAGAAATATTGATCATATAAGCAGGATCATAGAAATGTATTGCCGCCACCCTCGATTGTCTATAATGACATCAAATTTAGAGGGAATCATTAATCATATTCAAACCTTGTCCACTCAACACGAATCATTTCGGCAATGGCGAGAAGCCAAGAAGGCCGAATATGTTGACGGTTTGTCATATGAGGAAGTCAAAGATTTAGAGATTACAAAAACTATGTTGGCCCAACACTTTGTCAATCCTAAAACCGGATTGCATGTTGATGTCCGTAAGCCCAAATTTTCAATCAAATGGTGTATTCATGAGGGCATTAGTCAAAACTTTTGGGATCGTTGGTGGAGGGTTTTTGATAAACCACCCAACAACAATTTAGATGTGCCTTTGTATTTCCTCCGTAAACTCTATGCAGAGTTCGTCATGGGTCAACATGTTAATTATTTTGATTTTAGAGAGTTTCAAGGAGTGGGCAGAGGAATGCCTCAAGATAGACCTGGGGCAATTAGACAAGTACAAGGTCTCTATATTCTCCCTCCTACTATCCCTTCTCCACCCCTAATGCAGCACCCAGACGTTGTTGCAAGTGCAACACAACAGGGCCTTAGTGCCATACACTCTTTGACCGAGCATTTGATCATACAGACATCTCAGTTTGCACAAGCACATGATGAAGGTGATGATATTGGATCACCTGGTACCACTAGACCATCGTCGTCCAGACATATATGTGTGCCCCATCATTGCATTGCTTGCAATCATTTATGCTTGGGTCCTATTATGGAGAGTAGTGAGCCACCGTTGAACACATCAGAGTATGATCTCCATTCACGAGATGAGGCAATAGGGTCCAGAACTCAAGCTGAGGGGTCAGGGACAAGAGTAGAAGCTACCAGATCAGTAAACATTAGAGAAGGAGAAATGCATGAGCAATCTTTTGTGCAGGTAAAATTTAAAGTTAAATTTTATGGTCTATTCCATTTGAAATATATAAACAACTTTATTAGTACTAATGTATCTAAGTGGGATAATAGTTGATGATAGAGGAGGAGTTGACAGAAGTTCATCATGCAACCTTGTCTGCCATCCAATTTGGCTTGGACTTGCCGGTATAAATTGTTGTACACATTAACTTTTTTTTTATGCATTTATTTCTTTGTGAGTAATTATATATTAATTTATATCTTGATGTTAATTTAATTTTATAGCCAATCAAAAATGTGAATGATGTGGCATCTTTGCCAATAGTCTTTTCTCAAACTCCTAATCGACCCAAGGGACTATCATTTGCAGAACGGCTTTCTCAACGCCAACAAAGGGTGGAGGTAATTTGATTGAATTGTACTTTAATTGATAATTTAGAAAACTTAAATATTTGATTATAGTCATTTAGAGTCTTACATTCTTGTCCTTTTTAATTGATGCAGGAGGCCTCGATGGTTGTATGTGCTTGTTTTCTAGTAGATAAGTTTTTGTGTAGTGCATTTCCTATTTTAAATGTATGCATTTCCTATTTTGTTTAATAATTATATATTAATTTATTTCAATGTTACTTTGCTTTTATGTAGTCTGTTGAGAATGTGAGTGATGTGCCACCTTTGCCATCATGCTTCACTAGGACACCTAATCGTCTTAAGAGAAAATCATTTGCAGAACGATTGTCCGAACAACAACATAGAGTCGAGGTAATTGAATTGAATTTTTTTAAATAATTGATAGTTTATCTAGCGGTCTTATAGTTGATTGTAGTGATTTAGATGTATGTTAATAAATGAAAGTTCTTAATTGTAGTAGATAAGAATCTATTTACTAACTTTAACTTGTGTTTTGACTTGTTAATGCAGGAAACTTCACCTCCATCAATTACTAGACATTTTGGTACAAAGAGGACACTTTTTCAGGATCCATCACAGATTGTGGATACATCACAGATTGTGGATCCATCACAGATTGAGGGTCAAGTGGACTTGTAGTATTTGATGTAGCTATTTGGCATGTAGATTGTATATAGATTTTGAGACATGGCATATGCCACATTTTGTAAAAAATATTTTGAGTTGGCATATTTGCCAAATTTTTGTATATGTCTACCATTATGGACTAGATTTTAATGTATATACACCTTGATATACAATATAATTTAAATTCCTTATGTGCAAGTCATGATACTTCCCATGATGCCATACATTATGATGATAGTTCTTTAGTCCATTGATGATATGTTTAGCATTGAGAATGGTTTTAGATCAAGAGAATGGTTTTAGATCAATAGAATCAATATGAAAAAATTCCTTATATATGCCCTAATCAAATAAGGTCATGATAAACCATTTCATCATGTATTTAGTCTTCATCTTGTCAAATTTTGTAAATATGTCAAAGTTGTCATATGAAAAATGTAAAAAAAATGCAAAAGTATGGAAGATGAATAGTCAAGTACTCAAGAGTCAGTTGGAGACTATTGGTTTCCCTCAAATCATGTATAAATATGCATAAACTTGATGGATTCAGGTTGTCATTGATGTCAAAAAGGTATTGATGGTTTGGAGTTACTTTAGTGTGTTCATATTGATAATATGTTCTCAAGAGAGTTTCGAGAATGTTTCAGGGATGCAGAGTGTTTCAGGATATCTTTAGGATGAATATTTGATATCAATATGGTTTTGAGTTTGAATTGGTGCCTTCATACATTAGGAATTGTCAGTTGATCATATGGACAGAATAAGTGTTGTCAGTTGAGTTGGCTTGTTTAGTGTATATCTCTCATGTGATGAGTTGTTTATCAGTGGTATTGTTGATACAGGTGATGGAGTTCATTTGACATCATGTTGTGGCATAATCATATTTGATCTTAGTGAAATAGATGATATGATTTACAAGAGGCAGTGAAATTGGTCATGGGCTTTCATGCATTTCATGTGTATTCATATACAAGATTCATGTATTTGAGAGTATTGATCACCTTGGTGTTTTTCTTGTAGTTTGTCATCTCTCAGTGCTGTCTTCTATCATTCCCTTATCCATCTTCATAGAACTTGCTTAGTAAACATATCCTTATGCATACAATTTTCTCCTTTAAAGGTGCATAAGACTATACATGCCACACACTATATTGTTTCACAGTTGAGGATGTTTTGAGCTATTGTCAGATCTCTGTTCTCCTACCTTGATTGTCACTGGTTACTCACTCTTCAAGTTTTGGTTAAAGAAATGTTGTTCAATTTCTAAGATTTAAGGTCATTTCACTTATGTTGACCGGCCAAAGGGTTATTATACATTGTGACCACCGGCCCCATCTTTCTTCATCGGGTGGCAAAGTCTAAATCAAGGCAAACGGTCAAGTTTGGTGGTTTTTGTTTTTAAAAAAACTTTATCACCTTTTAAAGAAAAGGCTCGAGTGGGAAAATTTTAAAAAAATTGGAGCATGGAGCCTGCGATGAAAAATATTTTGCAGATCCCTGAGACCAAAAAACTGCCAAACTTTGACCGGGCAGTTCTCGGAATTCGTGATAGTTGGGAATGCTCTGTTTGGACCTACAGGTGCACGTGGCATCCTTCCACAATAACCTCTGTCATTTTTAGTTAACTCCATTCCATTTGACCGTGTTGAAATCAAACGCATTGGCACAAAATGCTTCAATTTGATGCAGTGGAAAGGTGCTAGGTGCGACATTTTTCATTCCATAGCTCGTGCGGTCGAACAGACTATGCCAACGCGTCGGGGTGGGCGGGTAAATGCTAGTGGAGGTCTCATTTTGTGCACCAAGCGTCCCAGTCATTTCAGGCAAGAGGCTACCGGTAAAGTCCTTTAAGATCCCTGAGACCAAAAAACTGCCAAACTTTGACCGGGTAGTTCTTAGAATTCGTGAAAGTTGGGAATGTTCTGTTTGGACCTATAGGTGCACGTGACATCCTTCCACAATAACCTCTCTCATTTTTGGTCAACTCCATTCCGTTTGACCGTGTTGAAATCAAATGCATTGGCTCAAAACGCTTCAATTTGATGCAGTGGAAAGGTGCTAGGTGTGACATTTTTCATTCCATAGCTCGTGCGGTCGAACGGACTATGCCAACGCGTCGGGGTGGGGGGGTAAATGCTAGGGGAGGTCTCGTTTCGTGCGCCAAGCATCCCAATCATTCTGGGCAAGAGGCTATCGACAAAGTCCCTTAAGATCCCTGAGACCAAAAAACTGCCAAACTTTGACCGAGCAGTTCTCAGAATTCGTGACAGTTGGGAATGCTCTGTTTGGACCTACAGGTGCACGTGGCATCCTTCCACAATAACCTCTCTCCTTTTTGGTCAACTCCATTCTGTTTGACAGTGTTGAAATCAAACGCATTGGCGCAAAATGCTTCAATTTGATGTAGTGGAAAGGTGCTAGGTGCGACATTTTTCATTCCATAGCTCGTGCGGTCGAACGGATTGGGCCAACACGTCGGGGTGGGCAGGTAAATGCTAGTGGAGGTCTCGTTTCGTGCGCCAAGCGTCCCAGTCATTCCGGGCAAGAGGCTACCGACAAAGTCCTTTAAGATCCCTGAGACCAAAAAACTACCAAACTTTGACTGGGCAGGTCTCAGAATTTGTAAAAGTTAGGAATGTTCTTTTCGGACCTACAGGTGCACGTGACATCCTTCCACAATAACCTCTCTCATTTTTGGTCAACTCCATTCTGTTTGATCGTGTTGAAATCAAACGCATTAGCGCAAAATGCTTCAATTTGATGTAGTGAAAAGGTGCTAGGTGTGATATTTTTCATTCTATAGCTCATGGGGTCAAAGGGACTGCGCCAATGCGTCGAGGTGGGTGGGTAAATGCTAGTGGAGGTCTTGTTTTGTGCGCCAAGCGTCCTAGTCGTTCCGAGCTGTAAGCTACCGGCAAAGTCAAAAGTTGCTAGGAGTGACTTTACCGGTAGCTTACAGCTCAGAAGGACTGGGATGCTTTGCACACAAAATGAGACCTCCCCTAGCATTTAATCGCCCACCCCGACGTGTTGGCGCAAACCATTTGGCCCCAGGACCTGTGGAATGCAAAATTTCAATCCTAGCAACTTTTGACTTTGCCGGTAGCTTACAGCTCAGAACGACTGGGACGCTTGGTGCACGAAACAAGACCTCCACTAGCATTTACCTGCCCACCCCGATGCGTTGGTGCAAACCGTTCGGCCCCAGGACCTGTGGAATGCAAAATTTCAATCCTAGCAACTTTTGACTTTGCCGGTAGCTTACAGCTCGGAATGACTGGGATGCTTTGCACACAAAACGAGACCTCCCCTAGCATTTACTTGCCCACCCCGATGTGTTGGCGCAAACCGTTCGGCCCCAGGACCTATGGAATGCAAAATTTCAATCCTAGCAACTTTTGACTTTGCCGGTAGGTTATAGCTCAGAATGACTGGGATGCTTGGTGCATGAAACAAGACCTCCACTAGCATTTACCCGCCCACCCCGACGCATTGGCGTAAACTGTTCGGCCCCAGGACCTGTGGAATGCAAAATTTCAATCCTAGCAACTTTTGACTTTGACGGTAGCTTACAGCTCGGAACAACTAGGATGCTTTGCACACAAAACAAGACCTCCCCTAGCATTTACTCGCCCACCCCGATGTGTTGGAGCAAACCATTCAGCCCCAGGACCTATGGAATGCAAAATTTCAATCCTAGCAACTTTTGACTTTGTCGGTAGCTTACAGCTAGGAACGACTGGGATGCTTTGCACACAAAACAAGACCTCCCCTAGCATTTACTTGCCCACCCCGACGTGTTGGAGCAAACCGTTCAGCCCCATGAGCTATGGAATGATAAATGTCGCACCTAGCACCTTTCCACTGCATCAAATTGAAGCATTTTGCGCCAATGCATTTGATTTCAACACGGTCAAACGGAATGGAGTTGACCAAAAATGAGAGAGGTTATTGTGGAAGGATGTCACTTGCACCTGTAGGTCCAAACAGAACATTCCCAACTTTCACGAATTTTGAGAACTACCCAGTCAAAGTTTGGCAGTTTTTTGGTCTCAGGGATTTTAAGGGACTTTACTGGTAGCCTCTTGCCCGGAATGACTGGGACGCTTGGCACATGAAACGAGACCTCCACTAGCATTTACCCGCCCACCCCGACGCGTTGGCGCAGTCCGTTCGACCGCATGAGCTATGGAATGAAAAATGTCACACCTAGCACCTTTCCACTGCATCAAATTGAAGCATTTTGCACCAATGCGTTTGATTTCAACACGGTCAAACGGAATGGAGTTGACCAAAAATGAGAGAGGTTATTGTGGAAGGATGTCACGTGCACCTGTAGGTACAAACAAAACATTCCCAACTTTCACGAATTCTGAGAACTGCCCAGTCAAAGTTTGGTAGTTTTTTGGTCTCAGGGATCTTAAGGGACTTTGTCGGTAGCCTCTTGCCCGGAATGACTGGGACGCTTGGCGCACGAAACGAGACCTCCACTAGCATTTACCTGCCCACCCCGACGCGTTGGCTTAGTCCGTTCAACCGCATGAGCTATGGAATGAAAAATGTCACACCTAGCACCTTTCCACTGCATCAAATTGAAGCATTTTGCGCCAATGCGTTTGATTTCAACACGGTCAAACAGAATGGAGTTGACCAAAAAAGAGAGAGGTTATTGTGGAAGGATGTCACGTACACCTGTAGGTCCAAACAGAACATTCCCAACTTCCACGAATTTTGAGAACTACCCGGTCAAAGTTTGGCAGTTTTTTGGTCTCAGGGATCTTAAAGGACTTTGCCGGTAGCCTCTTGCCCGGAATGACTGGGACGCTTGGCGCACGAAACGAGACCTCCACTAGCATTTACACGCCCACCCCAACGCGTTGGCGCAGTCCGTTCAATCGCATGAGCTATGGAATGAAAAATGTCGCACCTAGCACCTTTCCACTGCATCAAATTGAAGCATTTTGCGCCAATGCGTTTGATTTCAACACGGTCAAACGGAATGGAGTTGACCAAAAACAAGAGAGGTTATTGTGGAAGGATGCCACGTGCACCTATAGGTCCAAACAGAACATTCCCAACTTTCACGAATTCTGAGAACTGCCCGGTCAAAGTTTGGCAATTTTTTGGTCTCAGGGATCTTAAGGGACTTTGTCGGTAGCCTCTTGCCTGGAATGACTGGGACGCTTGGCGCACGAAATGAGACCTCCCCTAGCATTTACCCACCCATCCCGATGCATTGGCAGAGTCCGTTCGACCCCACGAGCTATGGAATGAAAAATGTCGCACCTAGCACCTTTCCACTACATCAAATTGAAGCATTTTGCGCCAATGCGTTTGATTTCAACACGGTCAAACGGAATGGAGTTGGCCAAAAATGAGAGAGGTTATTGTGGAAGGATGCCACGTGCACCTGTAGGTCCAAACAGAGCATTCCCAACTGTCACAAATTCTGAGAACTGCCCGGTCAAAGTTTGGCAGTTTTTTGGTCTCAGGGATCTTAAGGGACTTTGCCGGTAGCCTCTTTCTCGGGATGACTGGGACGCTTGGTGCACGAAACAAGACCTCCCCTAGCATTTACCCCCCCACCGCGATGCGTTGGTGCAATCCGTTCGACCCCACGATGAGTAGAACAAAAAATATTGTTCCAGTTGACACATTCTCAATCATTGACATGGATGATATCTTAGTACTATTCCTTTAGGCACAATATGAGCTTCCAATGGAAGGCGCAATTGTGAGGTTAAGATGATGAAAAGTGTGCCTCATTCACAGTCATGTTTTACTTGTCTTCAATGATGATTCCTTGATTCAACTTAATCCTTTGATAATACATTTTAACCTCCTTGTGAAAGCGCACTTTCAAGGTTGCTTGAGCAAGAGCTAGCGCCTCAACATCAAGGCGCACTTTTGGTGTTCTAGAAACATGAACTAGCACCTCAAAATAGTAAGGCACTCATTCTAGGTTGTTTATTCAATAATTGGCACTAGTCACATATGGTGTAGAGAGGTAGATGTGCGCCCAAGTCATCATTTGATGCCTTCAATAACTATAAACTCCTTTGATGATGCATTTTATCCTTCCTATTCACTATCTAGCCTTAGGCGCACATTTTAGGTTGATCAATCATAATCTAGTGCCCTAAGTACCAAGGTGCACTTTTAGATTAGTTTGATAAAGGATTAGCACCTTCATTTCTAGGTGGAAGTTTGGAGTTGAAATACATCAAAATAACAAGTTTCTTCATCACTTCAAACATATTTAACACTTTGAAGAACTCCAATGCATGATTGAATATCAAGAAACCAATGTATCATTTCATGAAGGTCTTAAGTGTTGTAAATATGCATCTTCTTATTTAATCATGTGTTGTAAATGAAGGAATGCAATGATTGCAATATGTGCACAAAATGAAATTTTTGATAAAGATTGAAAGGAAATGTTAAGAAAATGCAATTGGCGGGTGTAAATCCAAAGTGTGGAAGCATAGACAAGGCATGTGAATAGTTTGGCATGACACCTCAAAGAGATGCTATCTCATGGAATGCAATGATTGCAAGATATGCACAAAATGGATTTTTTGAAAAGGCTTTAGAAACTTTGAAGCAAATACAATTGGAACATTTAAAACCAAATTCCATAACCTGTGCAAGCATTCTCCCTACTTGCGCCAAATTAGGATCTTATATATACATATATGCACATAATGTCATGAAAATAATGTATAGTGTATATATCAAGCCATATAGGCATGTACAAATAAAACCATATGGGTATATACAATGATATACATCGATAACATAAAAAAGTATGTTTACAAAGCCAAATACACATATGTAACAAAATGTCCCAAAATCAAATCTCCTATGGATTGCTATCAAATAATCTATGGCTCTTGCTAGGCCATGAAGATGGTGAACCAGTCAATGACTCATCTTCCATCACTCATCGACTAGACCTCCTCAATAGAGATTTTTGAATTTCCACCTATTAATACAATCAAACAACGTGCACATTAATATAGAATTTAATATTCAAAATATATAACATGACATAAGTAATCAATCACTTACCACCAATTGGTGATCCCTTTTGATCATTTGTTGTCTCTCTTCTTCTATAGAGCTGGATGGGTAGGGGAGGTGACGTCCTGTGAGAAGCATGAACAAGCAGATTTAAAAGTAAACATGAATATCATAAATATGTACATTAAATGCTGCGCTTATTATAGGACTGTTCTAGTACTATTTTAGGACTATTGTAGGACTGTTGTAGTTAAAACTATCCTAGTAGACATGTATAGGACTGTTATAGGACTGTCATCTCATGGAATACAATGATGGTAAGATTACTATCACGATTAGTATGAAGATTAATTATGACTGTTATAGGACTTTTATAAGAATGCAAAGTAAGGAAGCATAGGCAAGGCACATGAACTGTTTGGTGGAATACCTCAAAGAAATGAGAATTTTGTTAGATGCTGTAGTTGCAATTGCCATGTGACACATGTATGTAATATGTGAAAGCATAGACAAGGCACATGAACTATTTGGCAAAAGACATCAAATACATGTCACCTCATGGAATGCCTTATGTAGAAAAAGGTACAAATGTGCAGTATTAAGAAATACAAATGAGAACTAAAAATCATACCTCGAGTATAGTCAAAATAACCTATGATGCCATACAAAATAATTTACGATGCCATGCAAAATAATCTACGATGCCATCTAAAATAACTTTATTCGCTGTCCTGTATAGTCAAAAGCATGCATTATAGTTATTAAAGTAACAAGATTTTTAATAAAACAATTCTAAAAAATAGAAAAAACAAGAACAAGTTAAGATAAAAAATGTCATACCTATCCATCTGGAAGTTTAAATGCTAGTCAAGCGTACCTGAGGGGTCATCTCTTACCTTCAAAGTATCCAATATTGCTTCATGATCAGCATTACTAACTGTCCATAGTTCTTTTGATTTTGGTCTTCCACGATGCTTTAGTAACTTGACATTTGTTGCTACAACTAGGTGAGAATACATCAATATGGTTTTATGCTTTTCAAAGTCTTCAAAGGCCGGGATGCCATTCTTTTTAACCATATATGTTCGTAACCAAGTCCCAGCAATAACAACTAATCCTGTAGGATATGTGAACCCATCATCATCTGTCATAGGTTGTGTTAGCTTTTATTTTCCCTGTACACATCGTGCTAACCAATAGTCTGACCTCTCTTCATTTCCATGCAGTGCAACAACTGCATAAACATGACCTGGCTGTACAAGGTCTAAAAGATGTTCATAGTCAAATGAGCTCTCCATGTCATTGATGGAAGATGATTGACCTTCATATAAAGGGACTAAATATTGTGGAATCCATGCATCTACCCACTCACTTGACTCACAATTGTTCCAATTACATTTAATACAACTCTGACAAAAACAAGCTAATTCTCGTGTCCAAATAGTCCATGTACTTGCATTTGAGCTTTGAAATGAATGCATCTTTGATGATTCACTGATTCTCTAACATTCCAATTTCTCTATCGCTATCCCATCATCAACCAACCAAAAGAACCTGCGCACTTCAGAATCAAGAGCCACTCCTCGTGACAATGCATAGTTACACCACTTAACAATGGAATCTGCATCACTGAATGTAGCACCACCTCTAATCTTTAGTTGTTCTTTAAAAAGAGCTCTCTTCACGCATGCACCTGCTCCATCATGTTCACCTTTTCCGTGCCTGGCTTAAAAAAAATTCCAAATATGAGGTATACCCTTCTCTACATGCATTTTGCTCAACCAATAGAAATTACAAGCATTCTTGAATTGATCAGTGCAATTATCTGACCAAATGAGATGTTGATCTATTCTAATATCTTTTTCTTGCAAGAACCCATAAAATTGTTGAAAACAATATTGCACAAACTCTGCTGAATGAGATCAATCATCACTCATGTAAAAATGGTATTCTCTGACAATCTTCCTGTTCTCTTCTGTACTCTCGGGGGCATGTCTATATGTGATGTGAACAAAAATTGCAATCTGAATAGAATTGTAGTACTGGGATTGAACTTCATTTTGGGGTTGCAATGTATAGTTTTCTACAAAATCAACTACAGAGACAATAGTTCCAATCAGGAAAGAGTCTTTACACACCTGAACTGTTGATCTAACCATCGAGACCTGTGGCTATGTCTGACATACTTGTAGAAAAGATTTTTCTTAAAATCATCAATAAAATCAGCAATACTTACCTCTCTTACAATCAACTCACATCTAGAACCTTCACCTCCACTTTTCAAATTGTATTTCACTGTCTCATATCTCTTTTTCTCAACCATTCTCTTTCCAAAATCATGCTCATTGCTCTCATGAAAACATGATACAAACTTTGATAACCCACCACATTGTAAACACTTTTCATTTAAACAATCATTCTTGTAGAACATGCAACCATCATCTCTAATACATAGAAATAAATCCAATAAGTCCTTAGATGACTTTGGTAGTTGAATTGCACCACACTCCTGTAACATTTCATTAGTGTGCAAAGTAGAACGAATATTGCATAATAATTCATGGTACATAGAAAATTCTACATGGTATTTGCAACAACATGTATTACGAACTTTAAGAGGAACACAATAAAATGGCTTAAGAGATTCAAATGTTCTTTGTGAGATTGTCATACCTGGGTGAGTTTCACAATATTGTTTGTACAATGTTGTTTGGCTACATTCCAAGTAATGTTTAGGATGTGGTGTGCGGTCTTTATCACCAATTCTTAACTTTACAACATCTTTTGCATTCGGTGATACCCTAGAGTTAGTGTGCCAAAATCGTTCAATTTCTTCCTTTGTGCTATCAATTAGCTTCTTGTCAACTCGTGGAAGCCTACCACTGAAAGCCCAAGTATCATTGGCAATAGGACTATCTAGCCTTGATCTTAATGCTAGTGCTTTTGACAATGTTTTACGATTCAATCTTAAGTCAACACAAGTTTGCCTCATTAATCGAGCATTTCTTAATTGTTTGCTTACTATTGAGGTTGTTATTACTCTATGGGCAGCTCTTTTATCTTTCTCCTTGCTAGTCTTTCCAATAGAATTGAGTGCATTGAAAAGGCTTCTTACAATAATTTTATTCCAATCGGACACTTTGTTTAACCGAATCTTTAATTTCTTTAGTAAAGGTCTCATTTTGTACATCTTTAATAATTGCACAAAAAGTTGGCATTGTTCGGTTAATGTTTTCTTCTCAAAGTATTCATTGAAGAGTTTTGTAGCCCACAACCGAACCATTCGTGATGACCTCTTGCCTTCAAGTTTTTCCATTATGTTCTCATCAATTTCAAGTAACCATTTTGGGGTTTTTGGGTGTTTTCCAATTTCATCACGGTTATTCTCTTCTTGACAAATGTCCTCTCTTCTTATGAAATTTGGAGATACATTGATTGTTCTTGTTTCATCCATGTTTTCAACCTCATCAATTTTATCAACAAATGGATTATGGAGTGCAATTTCAAAATCATGATGTTCATATCCACTTTCTTCAAGTGCACGTCTTCATTTTTCTTCTTCTTCTTTGTCCATGGTATTGCTATTATGAATAGGTGTTTCATAACATTTTTCAATATTTTCATTTGCAATATCATGGTGAATTTCATTCTTATCTAACATTTCATTATAATCAAAATTAACATCTTCAAATTGCATGTCATTAGATGGTAAAGAAGAAGATTCACCTTGATGAGCATCCGCCAAACCCACCCTTCCAATCCTCTTCCTTTCCCTATCTTTTTTCCTAATTGCTTCAATTTCCTCCAATGTAACTTTCCTCCTCCTTTTTGCTTTACGACGACTGTTGCTCCCCATTAGGGGAACAAAAATATCACCCTTATGATTGTAACAAGAAAATTGTGTCTCCAAAAGTGCATAAAAATATTCCTTTCACTGTCATAGCCAGAAATCACGAGTATTTCGATAGCAAATGGTCTCTGGTTACGGAAGTCGGGCCCAGAAATATTCCTTTTGTCTTTTTTTTTGCTTTTCCAAAATGGATATCCGTTTTGGAAAACCCAATTCTTTGCAACGGACACTTGCAACGTCCATATGCCTACTACAAAATAGATATCCGGTTTATTATGTACATTTGGATTCTATACTAGGGATTCATTGTATTATTCAATAAACTTGTGAATTACCATCTAATTTCAATGTTTACACACTAATCCACCTAGGTATCAACTTAATAAAGCTCTGGATATAAGCCATTATTTGATTTTAGGCTATCATCAAATGAGGAGCTTCTAAAGGCAAAAATGTTGTCCCAAAAGAAGACTCAATGTTATTCGTAAAGACATTAGATTGTTAAAATACAAATTCGAGGTTAGATATTCCTTGGGCTATTTTAGTATAGAGAAGCAAAATTGCAATATATGACTATCCTAGGAATTAGAATGGTTGATCATAGGATATTCATGGCATTTTTATATTAATGGATGGATTGATGGATGTTTAGGGAGTTTAAGTTTAAATGTAATGTATGAGAATTCTTATTTATGAAGGATCTAATATGTCTTATGTCTTATTTGCAGGCCATTCAAGAAAGAAATGAAAAGATACCAAGGACTATCATAACACCTATTATAATTAGGTGCATCAAAGGATTGTCATCCAGGACCTTACCAATATGGGAAGTTATCAAAACCATGTCATGTTTAAAATTAAAGGCTTTATCACCTCTTTGTCCCTATAGGCCTATTAGAACAATAGGTCACATTTTATTCATATACCGGGGTTAAGAATAAACACTAAGCATTTGTAGTTATGGCAAGTGTAAATGGAAATAGATCACAACTTTAGACAATCTATCCTCTCCTAGATTGCACTGACTGAGTGGAAATTACAAATTCCCTATTAATGTCCTTTATATACTGAAGGTATGGGTGAGAAAGGTAAACTTTGTATGTTGTAGACAAGTGATGCAGAGCAACACATCAAAAGCTTACAAACAAGGTGTAAAATACCCATTAACCCACCAATTGCTCAAATAGCTTTTAAAATATCCTTCCCAAGGTCCAAACGAGACCGAAATACACTCTTTCTTTACTATCGGCAAGACATTTATGTTTCTGCAGCGCGCTCCCTATCAAATTGGTAACGGATAGGGGTTTTTTCAGGGGAACATCGAAAGGGTTTGGCTGATACAGGCTGACAACGCCATTTAGGGTGAACTATGGAATTTCCTCTGCATCAACCACTCTATTGATATGTTTCTTGTACCAAACACTGGTCCAGAAGCACACATTTTCTGAATTGGTAGAAGTCTAGTTGGAGAAATGTGGTCTCCTCGACTACTATTATTGTAGGATATGCATAAACGGGTTTCTTAAAAGGCTTTAGAAATTTTCAAGCAAATGCAATTGGCAAGTGTAAAGCTAGATTCTGCAACCTTTGTCAGCATCCTCTCTACCTCTACCAAAATGGGAGCTTTGGAATAGGGTATGGACATTCATCAAAGCATAATGGAAGTGGGATTTTTGTAGATATTCTGGTTGGAAATGCTCTGGTAGACATGTACGGAAAGTGTGGAAGCATAGACAAGACACATGAACTATTTGAAAAAATGCCTCAAAGAAATGTGGTCTCATGGAATAAGATGATTGCAGGATATATACACACTTACTCCGATGTGAGATTCACCACCCTTGTCTATCGGTAAGACCAATACCCTCGGTGAGACTTTTTACTTGCATTCCGACGTTATAACTCTCCCCAATGTGTTTACCGTCCATTAGTCATCGGTAAGACTTCTACATCGGTCAGACATTCTCTTCGATTTCTGATATCGTATCTCACACCAAAAGAATAAACACCGAACTACACCATCGGCTAGACCACCTCTATCGGTGACACTTTTCTTCTCGCCTCTGAGAGTCCATCTCTTTCCGATGTTCCTTCTGTCGGTGTGACTCCCTCTCATCGGTGTAGTTCTCAACTGTTCTTCCAATGTGCCGATAAATAACCCATCAGTGACACTTAATGATTGTCACCCCGATATGACTTGATTTGTGAGATCAATGTTGTCAGCTTAATGAAACTTTGTCTCTCTAATAACTATTGTCAGTCCGATGTCTTCGATTTAGCCTATACATAACATGACTTGTTATCACCAATCAACTAACGTATCTTTTCCCAATTTTCCCGATATGGCCAGTTAACCTTTGTATCCTTTGACATGTACATTCACCATTTACAACCACGATAAACGATAGCAGGATATACACGAAATGTCCACGCATACATAAATGATATACCCATGGATTGTATCTTCGGTGAAACAATACCAATGGCACAAAATATGTTGCTTCTCTTCATCCAAAACCAATGGCAAAATTTTTTTGATAGATCAACAAAACAGATATCCATTCTGAAAACGGATATCCATTTCTAGAACGGATATCCATTTTCAGAATGGATATCCGTTTCCAGAACGGATATCCGTTTCTAGTTGCTTTTACCGAAGCAAAACGGATATCCGTCTTGCTTTGGTACAAAGCAAGACGGATATCCATTTTGATTGTTGACTTTTTATGGATTGTAACGTGTTTTAATGTTTCAGTCTCTTCTTCGAACTTCACCCTTCGTGCTGACGACTTTTTTTATGCAAAATTGATAAAACGAAAAGGGTTTATAGAAAAAATTGTTAGCTTTCTAAAAATATAAGATTTATTTGGTTATCATTTTATTAAATAATTATTAATAATTTTCAATATACCGTATCTCTGAAATCCTGATGGACACACTAATTGAAAAACATCCATAACTTTCAAACCATTTCACCTTTTTGAGATCTGAAACCTGCGTCACACTCTATGCTTTTCTGGCTATAGGTTAAAAAAAAAATTTGAATTTTGATTTTTTTTTATCGAGTTAGGTTGGCTGGAAAATTATTTTTTATTTTAAAAAAAAGTCACAGTAAAAAAATCATAACTAATTATTTTATTAGAAAAAAATTTCAAATAAATATGCATCACATCCGGACATGAGTCCTCTACTTATTTTGAAAGTTTCAAAAAAAAAAAAAAAAATTTACACATAGTTAGGTTGGCTGGACAAACACCCACTTTTTATTTTTTTCTGAAAAATTTAATAGCTGTTTATTGAAATATTCAATTTTCACTAAGTAAATTTAGTTTTTGTTTTAAAAAAAATAGTAGCCTATAAACTAGATTCAATTCTCTACAAATTTCATTCTTACATCTTTTTCAAATTGTATAGATAATCCATTCAAAATTTCACATGAACTTGATAAAGTCTGATTTTTTGTATTTTCATTGCCACTTAGAGGTATAGTTTGGCCCATCATGATCCTGCACATACCCATACTTCTGTGCCCTCTGCCTGGAATTATTACAATGAAAGAAAAGATTGGTGTCGTACTCACATTGCTAAGAGTTGGTTGGAAATTGAAAAGACTAGGAAATCTCAGCTTCCCGCCAATCTAAAAAGGAGCCATTTTAAGGAGGAGACTTCAAATATGATAACCTTGTTGAATAGAGTATTTGGGAGCCTAGAATCGGATACTTTTGAGTTTTGGATGTGCAGATTCATTTTGTTGATTTGTGGATACCATCGTATTAATTGGGTGAAGATTGTTAGCGAATGTTTGCATGAACAATTGATGAATTTCACAAGGAACGTGAGTTTCCACATGTGTTCCTAGCTGGTGTATGTGTTGGCTCAGAGAGAGACTGCTTGGCCTGGTTTGAGGATTCAAGGAAATCCTACTGCAAGTGCACATGTGTACCAGATTTTCCCTCAGTTGTAGAAAATTGAAGGTATGAAAGATTTCAGGCAAGTAAATGATGCTTTTTCTATGATGTTGACTAAGAAGATTGATGGCTCGATAGAGAGAAGGTTCTCAGTTGAAGCGTCCACTCTAGTCATGAAATTTGGAAGTTTTTACATATAATTTGATCACTTTTCTTATTTGAGAATTGGGGGTTATGAAAATGCCCCATTGAAATTGCCATGATACCCATCCGACTATCTGGTGTTCCTAGAGTTGTGTTGTCAGATGGTAGCAGTGAATGTAAAATATCATGCTATGAAGAAGAAGGGGTATTCTTTCCCTGTGACCCTATCTTTCTATTCCTACAAGAGTAATGATGGAGCCAAGAATGTTGATAAGCTACTATCAGAATTCAACCTCCACAGTTTATCACCCCGCGCAACATTTGACAGTAAGAATTTCATAAAAGAAAATATGCATGGTGGTGGTTCTTATCTACATCAGCCTCAACTCGAAGATTTTTGGGAAGACTATGTAGATTAAAGAGAAGTGTAGAGGAGAAAATGGATGAGGCTAATTGTGGATCAGGCTCAAGCTTTCAAGCTGAATCTCCAAGTCCCTGACATAGTTGACGATAACTCAGACATAATGGATGAAGGTTACCATGCCACATCAATAAAACCCCTACCTCCTGTGAAATGGTTTGAAAAGGAAATTACAAATGTAAAGTTACTTTCCCTCCATGTGTTGAGAAGAATGGAGAAATGGTTAAAAGGGAAAGTAAAGGAACGTGCTAGTTCTACAACGCCAAAGGATTTAGCCTCTCAAAGCCAAAGCAGGTCTCAAAATGTCCACTCATATAGAAAGTCTTCTAGTTTGGACCTGACTCTTCAAAGAGTCGACTCACAATCGAATGGTGATGATGACAGGCCCCCTGAGGAGGCTAGAAAGGTGAAAACGACGTGTGAACAAGACACTCAACCAGTGAAAGGAAATACCAAAATGACTGCCTCTTCATCCAAGGCAGACCATATGCCACCTATTAATAACCCTGTAAGTGATAGTGATTCTTTCATTTTCTCTCAAATTGGAGAAGATAGTTTGTTATGATCTTTGTTATGTCCACCAAATTCCCCCCATCAAAATGAACCTCCAGCACAAAATTCTCACCCTGTACCTCTAGTTACTACTCTTGATGCTGCTAATGTTCTGGCCTCATCTCCTAATTGGCTGAAGAAAGTTGTCCAAAGGACAAAGAGGTATACCCCACCTGTAGATGAAGGTATTGATACTATAGCTAATTTGTTGCAAAGCACTCCTAAGCCCAAACATGGCAAAAGAATGTCGAGAATGGTGACTGACCCTGCCTCAGGAAACCAATTTCTAGAAATTGCAGATCCAGTAGTGGATAAGAATGAGGATGAAGTGACAGAAGTTGACTTCAGAATGAGCAGGGTGGATTTGGGACCTTCTACTTTGGAGGGTGACCTTTACCATGTCAAATATCTAGTCAATAACATATCTAAAAGGGTAAAGGGGCTACAGGAGGAAAATTCAAAGCTACTGGCCCATGTAAGTTCTCTATCATCTTTTGTTAATTCAGTTGCTAAGATAATAACACCCATAGCTGAAACTCCCTCAAATGTCGACCTTCGCATCCTGGATCCCAATTTAATTCAACAAGTAAAAACATCATTGTCTTTGAGAAATGCTATGGATCAGTGGGTTGAAAAAGTTGTTTTTGATGGTCTTGTGTTCATAGAGGAGGCAGTAAAATTATTTGATTCCATATATGTGAAAAGAGAAGCTTTAATAGTAGAATTTGAAAAGGCTAGAAGTGATCATCATAGTCTATCTCTAGCCTCTAAAGAGATACAAGAAATGACTGATATGGATCCTGATATCTTAGTGGCTGAAGAAGTGATAACTGATCCTGGAGAACTAGACACACCTGTGTGGGCTGACGTAGTTGAATGGAAACTCTGTCTTATAATCATAGTAGAAGATGAGATGAGAAAGGCAATTGCAATCTATTACAGAGAAATGATGAAAATTAAGAGGGATTTTGTTGCTCTAGAGGTGGAAGTCTTTGAGCTTCTTATAGTTTGGTTGTTGTAAGGGTAAAATGGTGATCAATCAAATGAAATAAACATGACCCAAACATCAACAGAATAGTGAAACAAGAAGGATTCAATAAACAAAGCAATGAACGAACACAGTGCAAACCTCTCCCGTTTCGAAACTTTTGTTGTTCGCCTATCACAAATCGTCCTTTTGCAGAGGAGATGAGCCCTCAGAGAGTGCAATCTTTTTAGCTGTTTTTAGGAAGTCGATGGTGAATGGCTATGATGATATGCAATGAAGATGAGCTCCAATGCAAGTATGTGATCTCAAGCTTGTAGATGACAAAAGGGGTACCAAAGGTGCGCTGGTGATATTTCTGCAGAGTAACGATGTCAAAAGCCTGGATGATTAGAATGGAAGAATGAGGTTTCATTTATAGACTTGGAAGAATGGGAATCAACGGTTGAGAGGAGATATGAAGATCAACAGCTGAGGATGGTTGAGGAATGTGCAACCAGTAGAAATGTGACAAGTGTCTCAGCTCCATCATGAAAGGGGGGATGTGACAAAACTGATTGGAGAGTTTACTCCATTGACTGGTCTGTTAACAGACTTGATTGATCAGTTAGAAGAATAAATCGTGGGACTGACTGAATTGATTGAGGATTTGACTCAATTGACAGGTTAGTTAACTTTTTTGATTGATTAGTTAACTAACCTCTGATTTGAGAAGAAATAGGCCATGTGGGTGAGGGAAAATAAGATAATTAAATATTAAATATATTTAATTGGATGTGCAACCTGATGAGGTGGACAAGGTGAGGTGGAAAAGGTGAGGTGTAAAGGTGATGTGGAATTTTGGAATTTAGAACTTAGGATAGAGGAATTTGGATTAATTAAATAATTTATGATTATTTAATTGTGTAGGACACTTAGAAGAATTTTGATTAAATAAATTGAATTTATTTAATTATGGAACAGTGAATTGATTAAATAAATTTAGAATATTTATTTAATTAATAGAAGAAGGGAATAAATATTTAGAATATTTATTTAGGGTGAATCGTGTCATTTTTAGGCGTATACATTTTGCCCCTCTTTGATGCAATGCAGTTTACAGCGTTGCTTCAAAGAATTCGATAGTCCAAATGATGATAAATGCCCCAGTTTGCCCCTGGTACAGGTTCAATGACGATAGGATGCCCCCTCGGGAGATTGGACGGGAAAAGGGTGAAAGATTCGGAGACGGACAATCTCACGAAGACGAAGGGGTAAGGATAGGTTGGAGGAAAAGGGACGCGGTCAGGGATGCGGGAAGAAAACAGGAAGAAAAACAGGCACGGGAAGTAGTCACAGTCATCACCTAGCCAGAATTAGGGTTTGGAGGCTATAAATAGGAGCTGGGTCCACAAGAATAGTCATTTGTACACTTGTCTACTCTGGATTGGATTGAGAGAGCTTAGAGCAACTTGGAGCAGCATGGCAGCCAGAGCAGCAGACATTCCACGCGAGGAGCACCGGTTTGAGTGAGTCCGTCGATTCGGGCAGCCAGCAGAGGCAGGACCCCCGGTATGTGTTTCAAAAAATTTCTCCTAGGGTCGATTTAGGATGCAATAAATGCTCGTAGAAAATAGGTAAAGTGTATGCGCTGAAACTCAGAACGGCGCATATGCCTCGCGAAGCGGCGCTTTTGTCGTTGGGTGGCGCATATGCCGGTTTCGGCGGCGCATACATGAAAGCTACGCATCTGTGCAATTTAGCTGCGCATTGGCAATTTGGCGGCGCATGTGTATTTAAGCCGCGCATATGTGGAAAGTAGTGGCGCATTTGCTGGATTGGCACATATGTCGATTTTAGCGGTGCTTGCATAATATGCCGGCGCATATGCCTAATTTGGTGGCGCATCTGTCAGATCTGCGCATACATGTAATTTGTCAGCGCATTTGTGTGAAGCGGCGCATATGCTGATTTTAGCAGCGCATATACCAAAAAACGGCGCATTTACCACCTGTAGTGGCGCATTTGCTGTGAATAGCAAAGGACTTAGCCAAATTGACTCGATTAGCGTCTTGTTTGACGCGGTAATCGATGAGCTATCTCCGAGATTGCAGAAATCTAGTCAAGAGATGTAGTATGCTGTGTTGATCAATTTGAAATGCTAAGTTTAATTGATATAGTTCAGTAGGTACGTTGAGTATGGTATATGTCGCTTGAGACTGACGCTTTGCCTTGCTTGCTTGTAGGAGGAGATTCGGGACACACTGCAATCAAGGGAGACGTTTTTGATGCCCTTATTGCAGAGGTATATGCTGACAGAGACTGACAGAGTGGCACTTGGTGCCATGGGATTAGATTATGTATGTTTCATGCCCGAGGTGCGGGCGAACCGTGGATTGCTAACAGCTACCGTGGAGAGATTCCACAGTGAGGACGGGACCTTCCACTTCCCGACGGGAGAGATGACAGTGACCCTGGAGGATGTGTACCGGATACTGCACTTGCATGTGGTAGGCTAGCTAGTAGAGTATGACGCACAGCGGGACGTGGGACTCACCGAGTGCCAGCGGGTGTTTGATGATCCCGAGCTAGCTGGTCAGGTCATCCCATGGCAGGATATATATGACTACTATGACTACTTCCCGGGGATTGTGGCAGGACTAATCGGGGGCGTTGTATGCCCAGACAGGAGATCACATTGGTTCCCCATTGGATGGGGCAGGATCATGGAGCAGATGCTGACTGAGGGCACCTGATATGCATGGGGAGTCTGCGTACTGGCCCACTTATACCACGACATGCATCAGGTGGTATACCACCGCAGCACGAGTCTATCGGCTGGGGTGTTGCTGTTACAGTTCTGGCTGTGGGAGCACATAGCGGTGACGAGGCCGATATGTGTCTTCGCGAGGCAGCGAGGGGAGCCATACAGTTATGGCTACGCCGGAGTGATTTCCCAGCATAGGCTGGCAAAGCTAGAGTACTGGAGACACACCCTGGATGGAGTAGATGTGGTCGTTTGGCGACCATATCTGGACTGCGAGCCCTGGGATGACGAGGGAGACGAGTTGCCATACTGCTTTCAGACCAGGTGGCTGATAGGCCGGACATGGCATATTTTGGAGAGACAGATGGTGGGTAGGGTGCAGCGACAGTTTGGGCGGAGACAAGGTATGCCACAGGGGCAAGCCATGTTCGCACGGACGCACGCAGAGAGGGTCCGATGGGGGCCGATGGCTTCTTATGAGGAGGCTCTGGCAAAGTTTCAGCAGACGCCATATGTGGCCTGGGACATGCGGAGAGAGATAGCAGATGCGGGGGTGACACAGGAGTACAAGGATTGGATTACTGCACATCCTTTCCTGAGATATTCAGGACCTGGCATGCTGGTGCCTCGTATTGATGAGGCGGACTCAGAGGAGGAGGGAGAGGCTGGCCCAGGGCGGAGGGCAGTTAGAGGAGGACGAGGACGGCGGAGTGGCAGGGCCGGAGAGAGGCCGAGACAGCGGAGGAGGATAGCTCAGGCGAAGCAGGCAGTGCCAGGGCAGGCAGAGGCACAGATGCCACCACCCCAGCAGGTACCACAGCAGCAGGTGCCCCAGCCACAGGGGCCAGGATAGGCAGAGGCAGCATAGGGGCCAGTACAGGGAGAGGTTCATGAGAGGACCATAGCCAGCCTGAGGGGACAGGTGCGAGAGCTGCAGGCACAGCTGAGGAGGGTAGAGCAGAGGCGAGAGACAGACGCAGCGGTGATCGCGGGGTTGACTCACGAGAGAGACATGGCAGACGCACGGGTACAGATTATCTGTGTAGAGCGGGACACTGCTATGGCCGCTATGGGGACAGATGCAGCCAGTTCCTTTTTGGTTGGGCAGGTGCAGCAGGCACAGGCACAGGTTAGCCAGTTGCAGACGCAGTTGGCACAGGCACAGACAGACCTAGCCAGAGCACAGTCCCAGGCGTAGTATTACCGAGGGTTATACCATGGTGCCATGGCATCGAGCCAGAGGGCAGGGAGTTTCAGGAGTCAGTCTGGGGCGACTCATAGAGCAGGTCCATCACAGTCAGGGGCCTCCGTGATGGGTCCTCAGTAGTCAGGAGCTGGCAGTGGTGGCCCACAGTAGCAGGGATAGACAGAGACTAGATTTTGTACATTTTGGGACATGTATCACCATCCGTTTGGATGCATATTGTATATGACACTTTTATTCCAGAGACAGATGACGATTTTGTACATTTGGACCTCTTTTATATGATAGTATATATGATGATGCAGTTGTTGTGTATCTATTTTATGTGCCATGTGATGAAGATTTACTTCTATTGTATGATGTGATGTATGTGCATAGTTAGATGGTCTATCTGATGTTATATGAGATGCTTTATGATATGCTGCTATATGATGTCTATGTGATTTAATGTTTTCAAATAAATGCAAAATGTAATATGATTTCTATGTGATGAGGCAACTATGTTATGGGACGTCTATATGATCGAATGCAAATGTATGTATATGTGTTATGATTTCTATGTGATGATGCAACTGTGTTATGGGACGTCTATATGATCTAATGCAAATATATGTATATGTGTTATTATTTCTATGTGATTATCTGTGCTTTGAGATGTGATGTGGTGCAAATGTATTGATGACCTAATGCATTGGATGGTGTATTCTACGAACCTAAGCATGTGCATGACTAGTCCTACGAGTGCTATGATATGCTCCTATATGCTTTGCTTTTGTGAAGTCCAAATGTACTTGATCGACACAAGAATGACATGATAGACGGGTAGAAGAATGGGTGTGATAAGATGACTTAGAAACTTTACTTGATATCGTTACTCTGCATAGTTTGGATAATGAGGATTGCATGGATGTGTATGTGGATATAGGATGGATGCTTTGCTTTTTAGAGTGCTTTATTTCATCATTGGGCAATTTGTTTTTGATACATTTTCTGAAATGTTGTAAGTGAATACAAGCATCTAGGTATAATTGAACCGAGATGACCTGAGTATCGCTTACATGGATTGTGATTTAGCAAGTTAATACAAGCATCTAGTCAAAATTGAGTCTAGATGACCTGAGTACTTCCTGCATTTCAACAAGCAAGGATTGCCTCCATTCATGTTAGACCTTTGATGTCCTCGATGATCTTTTGTTGATCATGTCTTTAGACAAGGCTTCACATTACTAAAGTTTAATCCACAAACAACAAACAAAGAAAGTAATCATGCCCCCATCATAGCCTCTCTAGCTTTTGGCATCCTTGAGTAGCATAGGAAGGTATGATAGCAAAAATCAGGACTCAAACTGTTAACCCTATTTCTGATCTACAAAGCATATTTGCGTTGATATGTGTTTATTTCTTGCCTTAATTTGCATAAAATCATTTAGAAGACCTTGGGTATTTGCTTTGCATTGGATAGGTTAAGATGCTCATAGTCAAAATTTTTTGCTTGAGGCGCGGGTTCTGCTTGCATTTGCTTGCTTGGTGAGAAGATTGCTCAATCCTTATTGGGGGAGACGGACCCTAATGGACTGACTTAGTGCCTCGGGGGCTCATTGCTAAATGGCCTTGCCTATGTGACGACGTAGAGGCAACGTAGTTCGGGGTAAACCCTAATGGACCATGGATGGACTAGAAGAAAGACGATAAGAATGAAGACAAGAAAGGGGACGAATGGGACCGTGGAAGAAATGGAAGCCTTGGGGGCACATTAGAATAATGGCCTTGCCTATGTGACGGCGCAGAGGCAACGTAGTTCACAGACTCGGACCATGGACACCGACGAGAGACACTATACTAGGCTCACACTGAGGAGATGGTATGGGACAAAACCTTGGTTGACAAGGCCACAAGGAGAGTATCAAGCCATGATAGGTAACTGCCAGGTGTTTATGGTGGGGTAGATATGGGTCGAATGGAAAATGAGTGAAGGAAGAATGGACTCAAGGTGATTGGATTCTCAAAGATGGAGAAGGCGGTTGATCACAAGTAACGCCCATTTACCAGGTTTTCATCACTTGCTTTTATTAGCACGAGAAGCTAGAAAGTAAACATGACCCCTGTTTGCCAGGTTTTCATCACGATACCTATCCAAGGCGCCTGTTTGCCAGGTTTTCACCAAAGGATGATTTTTTTTGTATGCCTTTCAATTTTTTCTAATTTTTTTGTATTTTCTCTTTTCAATTTTTTTTTTGTTTTTTTTTTGATTTCATGGTGCCCCTTTGCACTGGGGTTCTCCTAGGTATAGAACCGGCGAAGGTGCATGCTATTGATTGGATCATCAAATAACTCACCCTCTGAAGTGGCCAACTGATATGCCCCCGATCCATAAGCAGCTACAATCACATAAGGCCCAAGCCAGTTAGGCTCGAACTTACCTTTCTTTTCTCTATCCTGCTGATTGCGAGGGTTCTCTTTTAGAACGAGGTCCCCAACCTTGAAGCATCTTGGTCTAACCTTGTGGTTGTAGCTTCTTGACATCATCTGTTGATAGGCTTTGAGATGGTCAAAAGCTTTCTGGGACCTTTCCTCTAGCAGCTCTAGTTCTTGTAGCCTGGAGACTCTGTATTCTTCATCTGATATGAGACCTTTCAACGACACCCTGAGGGATGGGAGTTCAACCTCAATGGGAAGGATGGCTTCGGAGCCATAGACAAGGGCGTAGGGTGTAGCACCTGTGGGAGTGCGTATACTGGTTCTGTAGGCCCACAGAGCGGGATTGAGTTGGACGTGCCAATCGCGACCAGCTTCATTGACAGTTTTCTTTAGGATTTTCAGAATGGTTTTATTTGATGCCTCAGCTTGGCCGTTACCTTGGGGGTAGTATGGAGTGGAGAAATGATGTTGGATTTTGAAACGCGCACAAAGTTCTTGGACATCCTGATTTTTGAAAGGTCTCCCATTATCTGTTATGATGGATGAGGGGATGCCATATCGGCAGATAATGTAATTCAGAATGAACGAGGAAATTTGCTTTCCTGTGACGGTGGTTAGGGGAATGGCTTCAATCCACTTTGTGAAGTATTCAGTGGCGGTTATGATAAATTTATGGCCATTGGAAGGTGGATGAATCTTTCCCACAAGGTCAAGTCCCCACTGGCAAAAGAGCCAGGGCGTCATTAAAGGTCTCAACTCCTGAGCAGGTGCATGAATCAGGTTCCCGTGTATCTGGCACTTTTTGCACTTTATGACGAACTGACAGGAATCCATTTCCATATTGGGCCAGTAATAACCCAAATGCATGAGTTTCTTAGCTAAGGAAGGACCGCTGGAGTGTGTTCCGCAGATCCCTTCATGTACGTCTCGCAAGGCGGTTACGGATTCTTCTTGTTCTAGACAATGGAGTAAAGTACCATCCAGACCACGTCGGTAAAGGGTATTAGCTATGATGGTGTAACGGGAGGCTTGTCGGATGAAAGTTCACTTTTGGTTGGAAGAGAGGTCGGGTGGAAGAATATTGTCCTTGAGGTAAGTGTAGGTCTTACCGTACCAAGGTGAATCAGATCTTACTAGGAGGCAAATGGAATGGGTTTCGAGGAGATCATAAGCCGGTTACCGAATGGTTTCTACTAGGAACTCATACCATGACTCATATTCAGGTATTTCAAGAAGAGAGGCTATGGTAGCCATTGCATCTGCTGCTTTGTTCTCGATCCTGGGTATTTGTTCAAAGGAGATGGTCCCAAAGTGTTCCTTGAGGTCGTCGACCATCCGTTTGTATGGGATTAGCTTCTCATCTTTGGTTTGATATTCATCGCTAACCTAATTAATGATAAGCTGAGAATCACCGTAGACACATAGTGCTTGGATTTTCCACTCAGTGGCCATCTTGAGACCAATTACCAAGGCTTCATATTCTGCTATATTGTTAGTGCATGGAAATAACAACCTGTAGGACTTTGGAATTGTGTCGCCTTGGGCAGTGATAAACAGGATACCTGCCCCCGATCCATGGTTGGTGTAAGACCCGTCGAAGTAGAGTTTCCAAGGAGATGTTGACAGGGTGAATAAAGACTCATCGGGAAACTCAAACTGCATTGGTGAAGTGTCCTGTAATGGTGCCTTGGCCAGTTGATCAGCTATGATTTGCCCTTTGATGGCTTTTTTGTCCACATATTCTATATCATATTCGCTAAGGAGCATAACCCACTTTGCTAGTCGACCTGTGAGAGCTGCTTTGCTGAGAAGATACTTTAGTGGGTCGATTTTGGCAATGAGTTTGACAGGATGTGCCAACATGTAGTGTCAGAGTTTTTGTGAAGCAAAAACTACCGCAAGGCATGATCATTCAACCTGTGAGTATTGTAACTCATAGCCCACTAAGGTTCGACTGATGTAGTATATAGCTCTTTCCTTGTTCTCATAGTCTTGCTACGCTAGGAGAGCCCCAAGAGCAGTAGGTGTAGCAGAAATGTAGAGAATCAAAGGTTTTCCTTGGATCGGAGGCATGAGTATAGGAGGGTTCATTAGGTACTCCTTTAGCTTGTTAAATGCCTCTTCGCACTGCTCATCCCATTTAAATGGAATATTCTTGTGTAGGAGGTGGCTGAAAGGTTGGCACTTGTCTGCCAACTGCAAGATGAACCTTCGGATGGCCTGCAGCTTGCCCTGTAATGATCTCAACTATGTTAGAGTCTTGGGCGGTGGCATGTCCATTATTGCTTTGACCTTGGCTGGGTCTACCTCTATGCCATTTGCTGACACGATGAAGCCTAGCAGCTTGCCCGATGTTACCCCAAATACACATTTCTTTGGGTTCAATTTAACTTGGAATTGGTCCAGCCGTTGGAAGACTTTCTCTAGGATATCCAGGTGTGAGTCCCTTGTGAGAGATTTTGCTAAGATATCGTCCACATAATCCTCCATGGTCACATGCATCATGTCGTGGAATATGGTTGTCATGGCTCGCTGATATGTAGCACCTGCATTTTTCAACCCAAAAGGCATGACATTCCAGCAAAAGGTACCCCATGGACAAGTGAAAGCTATTTTGTGTTGATCCTCTGGTGCTATTTTGATCTGGTTGTACCCTGAGAATCCATCCATGAGTGACAGCATTGTATGTCCTGCCGTGAGGTCGACTATGATATCGATGTTAGGCAATGGAAAGTCATCCTTGCGGCATGCTTTGTTTAGGTCTCTAAAATCGTTGCATAGTCGAACCCTGCCATTTGGTTTAGACACTGGCACAATGTTTGATATCCATTCGGGGTAATCTATGGCTCTGATGAACCCCACATCTAGAAATTTCTTGAGTTCTTCCTTGACCAAAAGGGCTATATGGGGATGCATCTTTCTCAGTTTCTGCTTTACGGGCTTCACCCCTGGATCCAATGGCAGATGATGTAGAATCAGGTTAGGGTCTAGACCTGGCATGTCAGCATATGACCAAGCAAAGCTGCATCTCTTCGTCTTAAAGAATGGTACAAACCTAGTTTTCTTAGGTGGTGTGAGAGATTTTGCGAAGTGGATAATCTTGGGCTGCTCTTCGGTGCCGATATTCACTGGCTCTGTTGGTTCCACCACAATCTATGACCGTTCCTGGTACATGTCACTAGGGAGGGTGTCAAGCATTCCATCGTCAGGTGCCACAGTTGGGTTTTCACCTTCAGATACATCCTTTCTCTTTACTATTTTATGATCTGACACTGCCGCACGGTAGTTTTCACCATCAGATCTATTTTGATTTTAATATTTTTGTGACTAGAAGGCTTGGCACCCTCCCCAAAGTAAGCCACAGTATTGAGTTCGATAGCAAAACCAGCTTTATGATCTCCTCTTGGTAAGTGATCCCTAAGTTCCATATAGTTAATGTAAGCATCATCATTCTGGAACATATCTAATTGAGGGGTTCCTTGCAGATCCCAGTCGATAAGCTCAGGGTGTAAGAGGGGAAGGGAGTCGGATGAGAGATCTGATTCGTTAATGTTGTGAATGGAAATATTATGGGCACTGGTGGGGATAGTGTTCTGGGTGGTGCTCTCCTCCAGGTTGTTTATCGCAATGGAATCGAAACTTTCCTCGAAAGCCATAACCTCAGGGAGGGGCAAATCAGACTCCAGTGGTCTGTCCCGTTGCATCTGTCCCTCATGGTAGGGGCTGAGAGTTTGGATGGTGTCAATCTCCTTGTCATCGTAGGAGTACTCTGTTAGCTCATCCCACTCATACTCATTCGACTCATCTGAATCTGCGTCACTATCCACTTGGAGTGTTTGAATTGTCTCCACTAGGCAGGCATTTTCTTTGGCTTTACCTTTACCTTTGTACCCTAGGCCAGTTGTGTTTCTAGCCGAAGAGGATGGAGAAGGTTGGATAGGTTCAACAATTCCTTCTTTTCTGAGGCCTATGGGGCCTTGTCCCTCATATCCCATCCTGTGCAAGATAGTTTCACCCCGTCCATAGAGTTCTGTAGGGAGTCTAGGTAGCTCTTGGGATGTGTTTTCCTCTTCAGTGTAAAGTCACTGCAGGAGATCTCGCTCCTCTGTCTCATCGGATAAGGTCCCCCATTTTACAAAGGGATTTGCGGGAGTTGTAGGAGGAGCAGATGGCTTTGGAAAATGCCTAGGTTGATGCTTGGGTTTGCCAAAGGAGTGAGGAGACAAAGGCATGGTGGCAAGGTTGAGGCTGTGCTCAATGGAGTACTCCCCCACGCCATTTTCTTTTATGGTAAGTTTCAGCGGTTTGGGCCTCGAGGAGGAAGCTTTGGCAGTATGGTCTTGTGGCAGAGTAGGGGAAATGTAGGCTCGGTTATTGGGAATGACGCATTCAGATTTTGCTTGGAATGAATTGCAATGTTGGTAGGGGTCGGGGTCGCCTTGTATGGTGACCTGCTTGCCATCGTGTGGGAACTTTATGCATTGATGGTAGGTGGAGGGGACAGCCTTCATGGCATGGATCCATGGTCTCCCTAGTAGAATATTGTAAGCAAGCTCCCGATCAAGGACTTGGCACACCACATCTTTAATTACCGGTCCCACTTGAATGGGTAGGACAACCGTGCCCTTTGTGGTTCGTTCCTCCTCGTCATAGGCTTTGATAGTAATTTTCCATCTTAGATCTACTGCCTATTCGGAGAACCCCAGTGCAAGGACTAGCTTCAACGTGCAAATATTTAGACTAGCGCCCCCATCAATGAGAACCCTCTTGATGCGGTGCTTGTGCACGAATGCGACAATGTGTAGAGGAGTGTTGTGGGGTTGAGATATGGAAAGGTCATCTTGCTCTGTAAACGAGATGGAAGTGGAGGATGTCAAATTACCCACCATGGTTTGAAACTTTTCTTGGGCTAGGTTAGTGGGAACAGTAGTTTCCACTAAGGCTTTCTCAAGAATCTCCTTATGAGAAGGAGATAGACGCAAGAGCTCCAATATAGAAATGTGAGCCGGTGTTTTTTGCAATTGGTCGATGACATTATATGGGCGGGAGTTGGACGGAGATGGTGACGACCTTGGAGGAGTGGTGTTGATCGTGACTCTACCACTACGGGTAATTATACTACAACCAGTTCTGTTAGGTCATGGTTGTTGGTTGGGGGATATTACGTTGACTTGCGGAACATGTTCAGAAATGCAGTTAATGGTGTACTCAAAGGGAACGCTTGCATAGTTAGCATTACTCGACCCACTGTTCTGGTTTGGCCTGTTGCGATTGTTGTCATTATTGTTATGGCCATTGGAGTTGTTGCTGTTGTGACCATCGTTGCTATTGTGGCCATTGTTGTGATTATTGTTATACGACTGGTTGTGGTTTAGAAGAGGATCCCGGTAGGCCACATGAGATTCATTGGAGGTATGCTGTTGTGTCCCTCCCTGATTTTGATCCAGTATATCCTGTATGACATTCTTGAGGCAGATGCAATTGTTAGTCGTGTGCCTCTGTCCTTGATGATACTCACAATAATCTGTGTCCTTCCAATAGGGAGGTTTGACGATAGGCTCGTAGTCACTTGTTGGCGGTAGAGAAATTTCATTGTTAGCCAACAACTTCCTGAGAGCAGACTCTTGAGATTCCCCCAACGGCGTGAATTTTCTCCTTGGATTTGAATTGAACCAAGGTCTAGGTTCCCGAGGGGGTGGCTTGTTGAGCGCACCGGTATTTGCTTCTCCCTTAAGAGTGAATATAGGTTGTTGCTTAGGGGCTGCCGCCTTGGCATCCACTACTCCATTGTTGACCACATTCTTGTTCTTGGTCCAAAACTTTGATTTATCTGTTGTATAATTGGAAGGAGGTGTGTCCTTGTAGAGCTTGAGAGTTCCTTTAGTGATCATAGCTTTTTCAATGAAGAGGCCCATTTCAATGACCTTGGCGAACGAGGTAGGGCATTGTATCTGAATCTGATAACTAAGATCAGTGTTTAGGTTGTGGACAAACATTTCCAATAGCTGCTTCTCAGGCATGTCGTAAGAACACTTACTAGCTAGCTGTCTCCATCGTTGTAGGAAGGCGGCGAATGACTCACCACCCTTCTGTTTGGTGTTGCATAGATCTAGCATAGATACCTCGTGTTCTATGTTGTAAGAGAAGTGTGTTATAAATTTATTGACAAGTTCATCAAAAGTTTTGATTCCTGGTGGGAGACGTGAGAACCACTCCATAGCCTGACCACCTAAAGATCATGGGAATAGTCTCATTAAGTAGGTCTCGTTGTGAGCTACTTCTAAACATGCTGCAGTGAATTCCCTGATATGATCTCTAGGGTCCCCCTTCCCTTTATATTTGTCAAATTTCGGAACTCCGAACTGATAGGGGAATGGTTTCATGATCAAATTTCTGTCAAAGGGGTATGGTGCTATATCTTCCAAAGAGTAGTTCTTAGAACTTGTACCAGTCTTAAGGTTAGATATCTCAAGCTTTAGACTTTCGATTTGTTGTCTCACGTCTGCCATAGGAGTAGTTGGATCTACGGGTTGCTTTCCTCTCTCATTTGTATGAGGAACCGTGTCATTTGTATCTCTCTCATGCACATGTGGGACTATGTCATTTGTGCCCCTCTCAGGATCATTGTCTGCATTTTCCATGATGGAGCTAATGTCAAAGTCTGCGGGGAGTTTGATTCCGAGACTAGCAAGATGATGGAAGTACTTATGGGGATCTTCAAGGATCATCTTCTCTACGACGCGTTGGAATTTTCTATCTTGCATGTGCACCACTAATTCTTCATGAGAAATCTCTTCTTCACCATCACGTGGTGGGAGGAGGTGATCAGATGAGTCGGCCACTTCGATTTATTTGTTGTACTGTGATCGAGTAAGAACCATGCAAGGTGACGCGGGATGGAGGGGGTGAGGACTAGAAATTCTGGCAAGGTGCCGACTAAGACTATTATGAATGGGATACCTAGGATAAGACTTGGACAAAGGATTCTCTCGCTCAATGACTTCAAGTAAGACGGTTGACACAAGACTCCAGCCACGAGCAAGGGTAGTCGATACCAGTCTTACTGTGTAGGGCTTAGTCGTGCAACAAGACTACTAGCAAAGGTACTGTGACCTACTAGGCTTACGTGAATTCATTAATGAAACGAAAAAGAACTTATGCCGAATCGATATGGGATAGGCTGACTTTGGGACAAGAGTGATTTGGACAGAAGGTGAATGCGACAATGGACGCAAGAGAAAGAGTTGGGGGAAACGGATGGAGATTGACTACAAGGTTGACTCTGATCTCAGAAAGTGAAACTAGGTTGAAATGGGTGCTTTGACCAGGTGAAAATTTCTCTTCAAAAATAGGGCAAGTGCTCACTATCGCACATGCACAGAAACAGATTCGCAGCAGAAATGGACAAATGCGCAGCAAGTCGCAGTAAATGCGCCGGTCTGGTGAACTATGTATGCGCAACAACAGTGCATATATGCGCATCAAAAATGTATATGCGCAGTAAGTCGCTACAAAAGCGCAGCAAGTCTCTGTGTATGCGCAGCAGAAATGTGTAAATGCACAGCTTTGATTTTTTTGCAAAATTTTCAGTTTTTCTTCTGTTTTTGGTATTTTTTGGCTAGAAAAGGTCTTCCTGATTTGATATTATGAATTTAATAGCAAGAAAACACAGCAAACACAAAGAATATTTTGTAGTTTTTCATTATTTTTGTAAATTTTCTGACTCTATTTTGGACAAAAGCAAGCACAAAATCCTAGGCGAGAAATAGATTATAAGGGATTTGGGCCACTAAAACAAGAGGTATTTAATTTGGGCAACCATTCAAGTGGTTACACGTGCGGCGGCGCTACTCTCCGTTATGGAGTCTCCCAACCTCACAGGGTTGCGCCTGAGAGGGTTTTGGGGGAGGTTGGCCGTCAGTGTAACATAACAGCACTTGTTGCAGGAAGTTTTCACCTCAAGCACAATTTATTTTAAGTGGCTTGGTAGGGCTTGGCGTTAGCCTGTTACCACTCAGGGTCGTTCCCACTTGGACAAGCGTGCATCCAAGGGCAGGCCCCTCCTAAAGGTTAAACAGATAGAATGACAAGTCTAGCACTCTGATCACCCAGAAGAGGGGAGAGCATAAGCCTATTGTCATTCGCAAGCACAGAATACACTGATTAATCCACCCTAGTTAAAAGTGAAAAACTAAATGGGTTAATCTACTCAAACAGAACTTTGAAGTGATTCAGCAATATAGCAGTGGTTCCGTTTTAAATCCCAGAAAGCAGTAGTGAGTTCAATTCTTAAACCGCGTAGCACGAGTTTGTTAACTTTGAAATTCAGGTCTCACGATATAGCAATGGTTCATTTTAACTTCAGAAAGCAGTAGTGAGTTCAATTCTTAAACCGCGTAGCACGAGTTTGTTAACTTTGAAATTCAGGTCTCATGATATAGCAATGGTTCATTTTTAACTTCAAGATCATTGATGAGTTCAATTTTAACCTTTAGATAGCAATAACTTGGAAAGTGTTTGCAATGCAAGCAAGAAATAAATCTGATTACTTCCTCCCTAATTAGAACTAGATGAAGATTTGAATGAACATTAATTTTTACTTTCCCTTTGAAAATGAAATGTGACCTAATTAGATGCAACTACATGGAGCTAAACCTGCACCTATCCTGCAAAAATGCTCCAGCAAAACACCTCCGAAAGGGTTAGCGTTAGCAACTTCCCCTAGAAAAGTACTAAAACCTCAGCCTGTTATAAATGTGCAGCTTTAGTGATCAGATGCGCAGAAATGATCAATAGAAGCGCAACAATAATGAATGCGCTGCAATATTGCACGTATGTGCCGTTAAAAGGAATGGATGTGCAGTAACAGTCTTTAAAAGCGCAGCAGGAATGCACGGATGCGCAGGAAAAATAAAAGCGCCGTAACAGTACACAGAAGTGCAGGGAAAATTCACATATGCGCAGGAAAAGCAAAAGTGCCGTAACAGTCTTTATATGCGCAGCAGAAATACACAGATGCGCAAAAACAGCAAAAGTGTCGTAACAGTGTTTATATGCGCCGTGGAAATGAACAGATGCGCCGAAGTAATCTGTGCGTGACTCTGCGTGACCTGTACGGAACCTGCCTTCAAAAAAGCTTAGAAACGGTAAAATAAAGGGGCAAACGGCCCCACGGTGGGCGCCAAAAATGTAAGGGTAAAATGGTGATCAATCAAATGAAATAAACATGACCCAAACATCAACAGAATAGTGAAACAAGAAGGATTCAATAAACAAAGCAATGAACGAACACAGTGTAAACCTCTCCCATTTCGAAACTTCTGTTGTTCGCCTATCACAAATCGTCCTTTTGCAGATGAGATGAGCCCTCAGAGAGTGCAATATTTTTAGCTGTTTTTAGGAAGTCGATGGTGAATGGCTATGATGATATGCAATGAAAATGAGCTCCAATGCAAGTATGTGATCTCAAGCTTGTAGATGACAAAAGGGGTGCCAAAGGCGCGCTGGTGATATTTCTGCAGAGTAACGATGTCAAAAGCCTGGATGATTAGAATGGAAGAATGAGGTTTCATTTATAGACTTGGAAGAATGGGAATCAACAGTTGAGAGAAGATATGAAGATCAACGGCTGAGGATGGTTGAGGAATGTGCAACCAGTAGAAATGTGACAAGTGTCTCAGCTCCATCATGAAAGGGGGGATGTGACAAAACTGATTGGAGAGTTAACTCCATTGACTGGTCTGTTAACAGACTTGATTGATCAGTTAGAAGAATAAATCGTGGGACTGACTAAATTGATTGAGGATTTGACTCAATTGACAGGTTAGTTAACTTTTTTGATTGATTAGTTAACTAACCTCTGATTTGAGAAGAAATAGGCCATGTGGGTGAGGGAAAATAAGATAATTAAATATTAAATATATTTAATTACATGTGCAACCTGATGAGGTGGACAAGGTGAGGTGGAAAAGGTGAGGTGTAAAGGTGATGTGAAATTTTGGAATTTAGAACTTAGGATAGAGGAATTTGGATTAATTAAATAATTTATGATTATTTAATTGTGTAGGACACTTAGAAGAATTTTGATTAAATAAATTGAATTTATTTAATTATGGAACAGTGAATTGATTAAATAAATTTAGAATATTTATTTAATTAATAGAAGAAGGGAATAAATATTTAGAATATTTATTTAGGGTGAATCGTGTCATTTTTAGGCGTATACAGTTGTAAATCTGCCTTTATTACTTTCTGGTCAAAAGCTCTGCCTTTGTTTTTGCTTTCTGGTTAAAAGCAATTTTAATTTTCATTCATAAGAATATCTTTCTAAGGTAGTTGTGCCTTGTTAAAGAAGCAGAGAGCCTTTATAAAATACCAATATATTAGGCTCAACTATTAATTACATTTGTCACTTGTCTAGGCAAGAGTATATAGAGTTAGGTGAAAAATCTGTTAACCAACAATTTGTCAATCCAAAAGGCATCACTAACCACTCATACAATCCTTCATTTGTCTTGAAAGCAGTCTTCCATTCATCTCCTTCTCTGATTTTGATCTGATGGTATCCACTCTTCAAATCTATCTCTGTGAAATATTTTGCTCAACTCAAACAATCCATGATATCATCCATCCTAGGTAAAGGGAATATATACTTAACTGTGATCTTGTTTATTGCTCTAGAGTCTGTACACATTCTCCATTCTCCATCTTTCTTTGGTGCTAACACTACAGGTACTGCACAAGAACTCAAACTTTCTCTGATCAAACCTTTCCTCAACAACTCTTATATCTGTCTATTCAGTTCTTCATTCTCCACTAGTGTCATTCTATTTGCTGCTTTATTAGGCAAATTAGCTCTAGGTATAAGATCTATGTGATGACTAAAACTTCTGATTGGTGGCAATCCTTTAGGTACATTGTTTGATATGATGTCTTCATACTCTGTCAGCAATTCAGTTATCTCCTCCGGTTGTGATTCTACAGCCTCCTTTAATGTTTCAGGCTTGTTAGGAATCAAGACATAACACATATTCACATGTCTCAAACCATCCAGAAATTTTCTTCCATCTACCAAACAGATTCTAGCATTTCCACATACTTCACTCTTAGGATCATCTTCCAAAGGAATCAAAGTAATTCTCTTTCCATTTGATGTTATATTGTATGTATTCTTTCTCCCATCATGTATATCTTTTCTATCATACTGCCATGGTCTACCCAACAAGATATGACATACATCCATGGGCATAATATCACACAAAACTTCATCATGATAAGATCCAATATGAAATTTCACCAAACATTGTTCACTCACCAGCACCTTATGATCATCCCGAATCCATGCTATCTGACAGGGCTTAGGGTGTTTCAATCTTTCCAACTTCAATTTAGTCACCATCTCCTTTGAAACTAGGTTATCAGAACTACCACTATCAATTATAACTTTACAACATTTACCTCCTGATTTGCATCTAGTTCTAAACAAACTTTTCCTCTATGGTGGTTCTTCATTTGTCTCCACTTGAAATAGTGCTCTCCTCATGACAAGTGATTCTCCTTTCTCAATTTTGCCAACTAAACTAGGTGATCCAATAGGTTCTTCTTCCACATAGGTTGCTGTTCCATTGTTTTATGTTCTCTTGCTTGTACTCCCTTGATTACATTCAAATGCTCTGTGTCCACCTCCACACTTAAAACAGGTTCCTCTGAATGTTCTTCTATCAGGTCCTCTTCCTTCTCTTCTATATCATTCACTCTGGTATGGACTAGGGTTTCCTCTGTGGTAGAAATTTTTGTCATCTCTCCGGTATGCATTGTTATCTTTATCCTCCTTCTTGAATGTATTCTCTTGTTTGTTCTGCTCCGCATATGATCTCTCTCCTCTGGGAAATGTTCTACCTCTCTAAAATTTACCTCCTCTAGCTCTATGTTTTTTATCATGCCTCTTATTCAACTTCTCTTCAACCTTCAGGACAAATTGATATACTTCTTCTAGTGTTGTCATCCTTACCAAACTTAGTTCTTCTTAAATGTTCAATCTTAGTCCATTGATGTATCTAGCCACTTTCTCCTTGCTTGCTTCACTATGTCCTGTCCTTATGATCATCTTATGAAATTCTTCAGTGTACTCCTTTACGGATTTCTCCTTTTGTCCCAGGTTTTGCAATCTCTTCAACAGTTCTAACTCATAGTCAACAGGTATAAACCGATTCTTCAATTTTGTCACCATTCTGTCCCATTTTTTAATCTTTTCTTTTCCTCTTTTGTTTCTATCCAACTGAACTTCTTTCCACCATATAGCAGTATGCCCTTTCAACTTTGTCTTTGCAAATTTCACCTTCTCCAAATCTTTAACTTCTTCAAACTCAAAATATTCTTCCATGTCATTTATCCAGTCAATCAATTCTTCAGGATTCAAATTGCCAATATAGTTTAGAGCATCAACTCTAGGTATTTTCTTGATCTTTGAAATAGCTCACAACATCTTGACTTGATCTGAGTCCTCTTCTTCTTCACCTCCTAGGGTTTCTCCATTTTGATCAACAGATTGAAATTCTTCATCATCATAACTTTCAATATTAGGTCTAGGTGTAAGTCCTCTTCTCTGATCTTCAACAACATCCAAGCAAACTCGCATGGTTTTCATCATCTCCATCATTTCATCCATTCTTCCAACCATTGTTCCAATAGAAGGGATTCTCCTCAGCAGCATTCTTCCTAGGATCAAGTGCAAACTGTCTCAAATTCAGTGATCAGGCTACAAGGTGACAACTGCCTCACAATTAGCAATCGATTGTAACAAAAGTAACCTGCTTCAGATTCGGTGATCTGTTCACAATAAGATCTTACAGAATTCCTTCGCCAACTTTAATCAATTTGCTCCCAAAGATTTGAACTTTCACTCTGATACCACTTGGTGCAATCACGGTTAGGAGGGTCCTCAAAGAGAACAATCCAAACCGTGCAGCCAAAGTAAAAACAAAGGAAACAACTCAAATAAATGAAACAAATGTAGATTTAGTCATTCAGTATATCATGGAATTCAAATACAAATTGGCTGGCAACATGCGGGCTTACAAATAGGGCTCACAGGCCTGATTACAAAATATCATAATATACACAAGATATAGCTTTGAAGCTCCTTCGCAAGAATTCAAACTATCAACTATCTCTATGCATTTCACTTACTTTCCTAGGCATCTATTACATTAATATATATATCATCTCCAGAACCAAAGATTCCTCGGCGTCGGTCAAGGAAGATCACAAATTCCAATGAAGAGCTGTAACGTGTGTACACAGATAGGTTGGACCTATTTGAATAGATTTCCTCCACGAATGAATGGAATGCTATGCGGATCTAAGGGAAGGTCGGCCACAAACCAAACACATTGAATGATGTGTAATTTAGCTCCGCGAGTTGTGAAATGATCTGCAAGTTTTCTCCTTTAGCTAATTAACTGGGACTGTTAGGATGCTCTACTCTGAGAAAATGGTTGATCTTTTGATAGCGATATCTTACCGGTACTTGATCCAAATGCTCTGAATTTTGGATATGATGTGCATGAATGAATCTAGATGCTAAATCTAGCTCCGCAAGGTTTAAAATGCAACTGCGGTAGAATGCAGACCAAAATACAGAAACTGCTATTGACTAAACTACCTAAACTGAACTGGAAAATGAAAAGAAACAAACTAAAATGCAAACAAACTAAATTGCAAATGTTTTTGGTTGATGCAAGATTGCTCTTGAACTAGGGATGCTCTTGCATCAAATCCTCAATGAATTGTTGAATGAAGTAAAAGAGATTTGCAATAATAAAATTGGTGGTAGCACATAGTATAAAATATATATTGTGGCCTGATTTGCATTGAATTTCAAAGAAGTTTTTACCATGCGCCCATATAAAGAGAACTTTAGGAAATGAAAATTGTTAACACCCATCCTTGTTATGATTTTAAATTATGGCCTATAATCTACAAATACATCTATGAGGATCAACTTGAATGTAGGCCATGACACAAATCTGAACATGATGGGAGTTGCTAGAGTTAGTTTTACACTGAAACCATGATATGTGGAACCTAGGTAGAATGAGAAACTTTTATATAGGGTGCACCGTTGACTACAAGCCATGCATTTGACATAATTATGAGACTTTTTATATGATATGAATCCTACTTTTGCCTAGATTGTGAGCTCAACTCTAAATTGTGAGAGTATAAACAGATGTAAACTAAAACCTTGTGCATAGGAGAGCTTGTAGCACAAAGTATAATGTTATAACGAATTGAATCATTTTTGGAGAAAAGTGATTATTGCCGTAGGAAAGTTGATTTTCTTATTATTAATCATATGGATTTTCTTTATACATATAGGATCAATTATAGGGGCTAGACCAACAATAAAAACATACATTCTAAAATAAAAAAAACTAAACTCTAAGGGAAAAAATTGCATCTATATCATTTTTTCCTATGTCCTCTCTCAAGCTTTTTAGGTTATGTTTTCCAAGAGAGCACTTCAATCCAACCAATGTCCTCATCAAATTTAGATGATGCTAGAGATGTAGAAAGAGGTTGATTAATCTAACCTAATGGTGATTCACTAAGACCCCATTATTAACAAAAGTCAAACGTGGTTGCCAACAAAGTCTTATCAACTTTGAAAGGCTAGGGAATGGGCATTTGAACCTCAACAGATGTAGATCAAACCATCTTATATTTTGATGGGGACTTATTCACCAGAGTTTTTTACTAGAAGAAGAAACACTAGGGGCATCAACCTTTATATTACCACCTTGAGAAGCTTCAAGCATATGCTTAAAATTTAACTTATCTTGATTTATATCTATTGCAATACATCCTTTCCATTCAGTTTTGGTACTGCTTCCTTATACCCAATAGTGTGATTCTTCGAGCTTGCCTTAGAAGGAGATTCCACAGAAGATTGATCCTTCTAGGCCTAATCATTGCAAAAACATCCAACTTTGAGTTGTTTTGAAGGAGACTTAGAAGAAGAACAGGTTGGAACTCCAAAAGAATTCACAATTGGTTAATTTATAAATAAATGCCCTATACAATCTCCTTTCCACCATATCACTTTTTTAGAGGTAGACAATTTCATAACATTACAAGTTGTAGCAATGTTTCCCACCAAAAGCATTTATGACAACAAAATCAAACATTTTTGTAGTCCAACACTTGTTTCCATACCCTATCTTCAACCTTCAACCACACTTCATTAGATAAACCTTTCAATATATCAATATCCACTTGAAAACGAGCAACCATAGAATGAATAAGGCCTTCCGTCATTGTGTCAATAGTATTAGATCTCCCCAAAGCATTCCCAATATTATGGAAACACAAATCAACCAAAAACTACAACAACAAATATAGAAAACACACCCAAATTGGCATGACTAGAAAATCTCAATAGTAGAGTTAAAAGTCAAAAACCTTAATCATAGCACATGGCTATCCCAGAACCAAGGTTTGTTGCCTAGAATGAAATTTCTATCTCCCACACATCTACATAATAAAACAAAGAACCCTTGGGTGCTTGGATAAATTCCTATAAATCCTTGTATATGCAATTTCCATGTTTTTGTTATCCATGAATGCAAATTTACTAGACTTGGCCACTAGGAATTAAACTTACAAATTAAACCATGCTTGGAGTATCACCTTCAAATAAAACTCCATGCCCTAAAGAGATGATTGAGTGTTCCGTGAGCAAGGAGTAATATCCATTTTCTGTTGTAGGTTTGATAAGCATGCAAGTTGTGTTGCATACGTTGGCTTGCATTTGCCTTGTATGCATGAGAAAAATCCTCATGGGAACTAAAACCTCTTGACAAAACTAACCCCTTACTAGTTTTATTGGTAGTCTTGAATGAAGTGTTCCCTTGGCGAGGCACCCCGAACAAACCCTAAGCCACATTGGATATATTTGCAACATCCAATACATTCTTACTAGGAGTAACTAGAGCTATAAGACCAATAGATACAAGCACTAAGGGTCACCACTCCACAAAGTCCAAGATGTTACCATCTTTAGATGTTGCAAGAGCCTCATCCTTTATTGTAAGTTGTAGCCTCGTCTTGGATATCTTTGAAAAAGTAATTGTACGAGGGTTCAAAAAGGATTAGGCTAGAAGCAACATTTTGAATTTTCAATCATGGATTTTTATTATTATTAATCATATGGATTTTATGTATTTTTTCATAATGTGGAAAGCTTTAGTTTAAACCCCTACACATTATCAAGTTTGAAAGGGAGGCCATGTGTAATGTCAAGGTGAAACATGCTTACTAAATAGTGCACAAGTTGTCTCAAGCATTTGATCCTTGTTCATTGATCTCAACACCCTTTTACCACATCATTTGATTCATGTCATGACTCAAAAATCCTTTAAATTTTGCACTTTTGTTATGTTTTCTTGTTGACTAGTGTTTGTTGGTCCCGAAGCTTTTGAGTTACTTCCTTGTAAGGTTGCTAGCAACCTATTACCAGAACCATAGGTAGTTGTTTAGTTGATTTCCTTTGTCTCCACCAGTGTTTGATGACCTTATCCTACAATGTTATATAAGCTAGTGATGTGCCACAATGCTAATTGCCTCAACCCAATGAATGAGTTAACTATCTTATGTCTTATGCCTCAACTAATATCCTATCACCATAGATTTAAGATAAAACAAATCTCTATTGTCAAAGAAGCCCAATGCTTATCAATATGGAGTGGTAAAAAAATAAGCCTTGGAACTACTTCATAGTCAAAATACTCATCAACCCAATATAACCATTGGACAAACTATTACTCAAATCCCTAGTCATAATATTATTCGAATGTATATAGAGATGCTTTCACATTTAATTATCCCATGAGGGAGTTTAATTAGATAATAGGCTTTTAATGCAAGCATAACAAATGCTTAGAATAAGAACTTCAAAAATATTAAGCAAACAACTTTAGAAAAACAAGAAATGAAACTTAGATCTTAAGGAACTACTAAAGCAGTTGACAAAATATTTCAAGTAAAGCATACAATTTGTCAATCACTATAATTCTTACCTTGGAGGTACTAATAAATAGAGATTTGTTTGTAAGGTATGCCCTAAACCAAAGCAATTGGAAAAATGGGGAGATTGAAAATATGCAGTTACTACATAATAAAAAATAAAAAAATGTCACATGGCTACACACATTTTCTTCTCTCCTTTTTTATATTTCCCTCCAAATTTTACCTCCAAAATTTCTCTTATTAATTATATAAATAAATAGACATATCTAAATATTTTGTTTTTGTTTTTTATAATTTATATGGTTAAAAAAATTACAATTTAAAACAACTGCTTTAAAATTCATTGAACAACTAACTTCACAAAAACTTCTTAAAAAAATTTGAACAATGATTACTAAACAAAATAAATTAAGCAGCCAAGTGAAACCTTGTCCTAAGAAAGCCCAAACAAAACAATATTGTTGTGATTAATAGCCATTTTATAATGATCAATCATATGCTACATCCAAGCTCTTGGGTTAGAGTATTGAGAGTCCTTTTGCAAAGATATCCAAGATCTTGTGTTTAAACGAACCTTCTACTAGAAAGAAAAGCTTCTGTGACAAAGAATGGTCAATGTTATCATACAATTTTAGCAAAGAATGAAAATATTGTCTCAACAATTGACCGTCGTAATGTAAACAAATTCATCATTAATAATTCAACAAATGACCAATTGACAAACCATGTGCACTTGCTTAAGAACTGACACATCTATTTCAGTTGAGTTTCCTGTATCTTCCAAAGAAATCACAGAAGTCTGAAATATCACTTTTTAGTTGTGATTAATCACGAGAGTTGAAAATTGAATATCACTTTTTAACAATGTTCTACAAGGCTTCTGGGAGGGGGACATCTGGGTATAGGGGGGACACATTCCCAGAACAATTGGGATGTGAGGTTATTTTTTAGGGTACATCAATTAAAAAAAAGGAAATTTTAAAAATATAGGAAATTTCAATTATTTGCATAAAGACATTCATCATATATATTATGGAACCATATTTCATAACATTAGAGTTGTAAGCCATTAAATTGTGCTCAAAATTTGGTGTTTCCCAACAGAAATGAAATAGAACAAAATATAATATTCTATTAACTTGGATCAACAATTACAAATACATTACACATCTTATATAGAGCTCAAAGTGAACTTACATTATTGCATGTCCAATGCATGTAAACTTAACTAAAAATTAATAAAAACTAATAAATAGACTAATCTAATTTAAGTCGTTAGAACAACTTTATTACAAAAGTAAGTATTAAAGATCTCTAATACCCCCTCTTAAGACTTACTGCACTAAAACAAAACAAACCAACATAAGCAAACTAAAAACATTTAGAATCATAAATTCTTCAGAAGCTTTTCTTTGAAAACAACTATTCAACCAAGTAGACCTCCATCAAGTTGCCTCATAACCCTAGTAGAAACATAGCTCCTGAGTTGAATTCCCAAGTTTACAGATTACCACCTCCCCAAACTCCCAAATCACAAATCCCGTGAACCATTGGACAACAATCCATGTTGAGCTACACTAACAGAGCTCCATCATGTTATCTCATGATAAAGGTATGACTCCTCAGATCCACAAACTCCCAAAGCTAATTTGGCAACTATCAATACTGAGCTTCAACTACATTGGATTCCTTCCTGTCTTCAAAGAACCGAGCTTCTTTAGAATGCATAAAAATAAACTTTTCCACCTTCTCCACCATCGTCAACATCCATAGGATCTTCAACAATGGCTACATTAGCTTCTCTGATCTTTCCCTTGAGAATATCAATTGCCTGATTTCTACAGTTCGAAGTTGTATGACCCATTTTCTTGCAATAATAGAATTTAGTCATCTTTTTGTCCTTATCAAACCTTCTACGATTTGCATATAATGTTACGTCAATTTGAGGTTCATCTTCTACATCTCCTGCAATAGTCCTCTTTTCTTCAACTGTGAGAGCTGAAATCATATCGTCCAGAGTTTTAATAGAAAGTTGACTAAGAGTAAAGATGACATTGTTGAATTTTGAAGGCAAGTTGTTCAATAAAATGGCTTTAGCGTCTTCATCATCCATTGTAGCACTGACTTCTGCTACTTGTCGAAGAAGAGATCTCAAATTGTTTGTGTGGCTTGACATAATGACTCCATCAATCATCTTGAACTTAAAAACTTGAAGCTTCAAAGAAAACTTAGCATTAACTGCTTTTGCCCCAAACATGTTCAAATTTTCCCAAATTTCCTTTAGATGAGTTTGCGAGATCTATGTGATGTAACTTTGAATTGGAAAGAGCAAGGCCAATAATGGCTTTGACTTTATCATCTCCGCTTTGTCGTTCTGGTACTTTACTAGCATCCATAGGAAGTTTCTCATTTCCATTTACAATTCTCCACAAGTTTCTGTGCATCAGTTGCATCTAGATTTTTACTTTCCAAGTTTGAGTTGAAACCGGAATATTTATCTAATGGAAATTATATTTCCAAATAATAAACAAACCCACCCAATGAACTTGAAATTTTTTCCAAATACCTACAAACTCTTTCCACAAACAAAATACAAATTCTGCCCTAATTGTTTGGAAAACCTAACTTTCTTTTTTTGAAACCCTAGCAGAATTAAAACATCCACAAATTACTTTCTTTTAAAAATATTGTCCAAAAGAAAATAACTCCCCTATCTCGATTTTCCTTGCACTACGATTTTTAATAACTTTGTCAACAAAACAGTAAGAAAACTTCACATCTAGTCATGGACTGATGAAAAACAACTAAAAAAAAAGCCCGCCCTTTCCTGTCGTGGTACTCTTCCACACCTGCAAACACGATTTTTTTAAATACTAGGCGCGATTTCCTAAGTGATGGTGTCCACAACTTGCAAAGAACAAACATGTGACCTCCAAATGAAAACAAGGCACTTATTTTCTAGAAAAAAATGGTCCAAATACCTAGGGGCACGAAAGATCTGCCAAAAATTCATCATGCGGCCAAGAACAAAAAGGGCAATTTTTCTCAGACCTTGATGTCATTTTCAACAAAGAAAATTGACAATTTGTTGCCCTATGTCCATGAATTCGACCGATGCAAAACCCTAACGAACCTGCTCTGATACCATGTTATGAAATGACATAGAACAAAATATAATATTCTATTAACTTAGATCAACGATTACAAAGACATTACACGTTTTATAGAGTTCAAAGTGCACTTTACATTATTGCATGTCCAATGCATATAAACTTAACTAAAAATTAAAAAACTAATTTTAAAAATAGATAATCTAATTTAAGTCGTTAAAACAACTTTATTACAAAAGTAAGTATTAAATATCTCTAATAATTACAAGCCATATGTGCAAGTTTGTCTGGATTGCCATAAAGCAAGGCACTTCTCCCATTCATGCAAAGAATTTCAAACAAAAGGTTGTCCTCAACATGGGAAAGAGAATGATGTTAATGAGTGCTATGCTACAAGGAATGAAGGAAATGATATGGGCATTGTTATTGTAGGTCTCATAGGGGACGTGTGTGGGTCTACATCGAAGGATAATAGATGTCCTTTGGTTGAGCTTGGCTCATTTTCGAAAAAATGAACGCTAACTCAATTGAATCAAGCTTCGACTCCACCTCAGAGTTCTTTGGTGAGGTTCAATTTTAAACCTCCATTATTGTGGTCATGGCTGTCCCTTTATTGTGGCCTTGCTATCTCTAATTTTAAGCCATGTTTCTTTGTTGGTTCTAGTCTCATGTTGTTGTTGGTTCTTGTCTCTGTGTTCTTGTCACTTGTGGTTATTAGTTGTTCTTGTTGTACAAGATTTCGAGGTCCTTTCAAAACCCTTTCCAATTCATAGCTCCGGTTAAGAGCACTTATTTAATCAAAAACATTAGAGATGAACTAAAAATTTAGGAGAGTGGACACATATTAACAGAATTTCATTGCTTTCATTGTTAATGTGCATATATATTATATAAAAATTACAACATGCACAAAGCTACAAGTTACAAGTACAACTACAAAATGACAAAAAGAAGTTAGAAAAAGAAAATTATGAGATTGAATAAGTGACCCCCACATCAGTAATATAAAATTCTTAAATTTTTTCACAACATAACTATTCTTATTGTCAAAATGGTTGACTCCCTCTCTAATTATATAGACATACGTTTGGTACCTTGGATAAAATGTAACAATGTTTTTGATTAATGTAAGTGCTTTTAACCGGAGCTATGAACCGGAAAGGGTTTTGAAAGGGTCCTGAAACCTTGTACAACAAGAAAAAGCAACAACCTCAAGAACCAACAGCAGCAAGCAAGAACCAAATAATGGAGCAGGCCTAAAAACAGCAAGGCCACAACCTCACCAAATAACTCTGAGGTGGAGTAAGATCTTAACTCAAATGGATTGTCTTACCCTTTTTTAAAGATCCAGCCTCATTCAAAAGACACCTATTCTTATCCTTCAATAAAGCCCTTGGGTCATCCCCAATACACCTATTCTTATTTTTCAAAGGAAACCTTTGTTTGTTCCCAATAGATTCTTATTCAAAGGAAACCCCTGCTCATTCCCAACACGATCCACAACAATGTCTTTTTCTTTACCTTCATTTCTAGTAGCATCAACAATCTGACCCTCTTTTCCATGCTTAGGATGTGAAAGGGAGAAGTGTCCAGCTTTATGACAAAGCATACAAACCTGTGAAGAAGTCTCATAATAAATTCGCTACTCCCAAATGCCAAATTTGGAGAAAAGTTTAATGACTTTTGGCAGCACCTTATAAAATCTACACAAAATCTAGCAAAAATCAAATGCTTCATAGACTTGGTAACATTATCTATGGATAAAAGCTGATCAATAACATTTGCAATGCGTCTAATTATCTTTTCATTCCATAACTCTAAAGGAAGCCCTGGAAGCCGAACCCAAATTGAAGCCCATTAAAATCTTCCTTCGCTGTGTCAAAACCAAGAGACCCTCTTTTCAACAAAAGATTAAACTTTCCAAGGAACCAAAGTCCCCCTGCAAAACAATCTTGCTTTCCTCAAGAGAATGGAAGGAAAAGAGAAAAAATCCATTAATCATGTCAGCCACATGAATCTGCTCAAACATGCACCATCTTTTTTTAACCCAATTTCGAACAACATCAATTTTTGGACTAAAGCCGGAGAATCTCCCAATGAGGGCATTCTCCATGCTAACAATAGCACAGTCAACATCAATATCAGGGATCTCCAGCGAAACCAAGGGAACCCTAGTCTGATTTGCACTAACTAAAATCAGATCCTGAACAGAACTGGTTTGCATGTTCAAATCCCATTAATTTCAAATTGCCTTGTATTTGGAAGGAAATAGCTTATAATCTCTTCAATACATAGCTAAATCAGCATGGGTAAGAGCAGTGTGAACTTTCATCTTTTTCTTGCCGTATTCATTTGGATTTCTTTCCCAATATCATATTCAAAATTTAGTGCATATTCTTCATTGATATTCCTCCAAAATTCAAGAGGAGAAAAAATCATACCATTATCGGTAAAACAAATGACAGTGAGTTATAGCACTGTAAAGCCGCTGTTCTATTTATGTGGATCAGTCTGGATTTGAGCCGAATTACATAACAGTTATATAATATGGTTTCTCAATTCAACCTGAATTACACAACAGTTACAACCTTTTTGTAAAGCGCTTTTTGCAAACTCGGCTGCAGGGAATGACTAGCCGTCCCAGGGACAGTCAGGGGACATCTAGGCATCCCCTGGCCATCCCCTTACCAGAAATATTTCCTTACAAAAAGATACAAAAATGAGCCCATAGGAGAGAGAGACTATTACTTTTACCACGGGGAGTATCATCAAAATTTCAAGACCACAAAAATATATGCAGCCCATATCTTTCCAATTTCTGAACATCATAGATGAAATTCTTCAGCTTTCAAAAAACTCATATTAGAGGTACTGACAAACCCTATTCTCTTTCTGTAAAGCTTCTAAAAATCGAAAAAACCAGAGTAACAATTCAACCTCGCATGCAAACATTTTCTGGTCAGCATGCTTCAAGCACAGGATCCAATACAGGAATCAAGGTGGGCATTAAACCTCTGATTGAAATCCCCTTCACCAATATCTCCTTCAAGAACTATGTTACATACGGGACATGCAGCAGAAATCCCTGTTAAGCAGTATAGACAAGACTGTTAGTCCATGTACTCTGCTAATTCCAAGTCCATTAGATAAAAATCAATTTAATGATTATTTTCCAGTTCCTACAAAAGCTATTCTCATTCACTACTAATATACAAGTCAACATTACTTGATGCATTGTACTTAGGCTTTGGAAGAAATCAAAACACACAGTTGTTATTGTTAATATCATAGAAAATCCACCAAATAAGATTTGAATATTTGACAGATAACTCAAGGAAAGAAGTCACCCAAGGGATTCTTCAAAAATTGACATGTTTACGGCTCAATTTACTTTTTCTGTGGTAATTTCTGTGTCTGTAATCTTTTAGGTTTTTTAAGCTAGTCAATCTATCAAATTAACTAAAACCATTGCCAAAGAAAATTTCTAATATGCTAATACACACATTGATAGTTTGACTATAGTATATTCTGCCATCTATATAAAACTGTTTAATAAGGTATAAGGCAAGGCTGGCATGTTCACTGCCGCTAGGAAAATCTTGTATTAAGCAAAGTTGCAAACCACTAAATAACTGTAGATATAAGCTTAATTCAACAAGCTCAAAAGTCCAAACACATCCATCTCACAAAAAGAAATCATAAACTACCCTAAAAAAAACAGCAAGTTATGTGGCAATTAGTTTTTGGCCTAGAATAGACTTCATAACATAAAAATTTCAAACATAGCATAGCATTGAAAACCCATGGTCACCTTGAGACATGGGATGTGGGAACGGGGATACCATTTTGAAAAAAGGTATGAGATCATATGAATAATGGTATGGTCATATATATTTAGAGATAGTCATCAAAAAATATGGTTACAAGCACAGAGACAAAGTCCTTGTCCCTGAACCTGATTTCCTGATAACTGTGTGTCAAAAACATATTTGAAGAGCACTTTCAAACAACATACCATAAGACTGTTTAATTTGACTAACAAGGTAGACCTAGTACACCACCTTCTCAAGCATGAGGCAAGCATGGTATATGTTAATGAGGACAGCATTTTGAAAGAGGGTACGAGATTATATGAATAATGGTACAGCTATATTACATTTAAATCTAGTCACCAGGAAATGTGGGTATGAGTACAGAGACAAAGTCCTTATCCCTGAATCTAAGTTCCAAGTTTCCTGACGACTATATTGAAAACATATTTGAAGAGTACTTTCAAACAATATATCACTGGACTATCTTTAATTGGATCGAAGAGATGGACATAGTACACCACCTTCTCAAGCAAGCACGGGACCAGGAAAGCACAAGGATGCGAGAGCAAAATATGCCGACAAATATTAATCGACAACCTCCAAGCACAAAGTATATGAATACTTGTATAACAGTATACCACCACCACGATAGCAATCATACTTTCTCCTTCTCATCCTAGGCAACAATTGCACAAAGAATTGGTGCAACTAACTCAAAAATGTATTTGGTACGTAGTTACCTGAAATAAACTGGTGCATTTAGTAAATGTGAAAATTGATGTTCTGGAGGAGATAGTGCAGTTGTAGATGAAATCAAACTTTTCTAAAGGATTTCTTCATTATTGGGCTTGGAAAAGGGTGGCTTGCTGCTAGAGCAATTCTACTGCAAAGTTGATATACTTTTGAGGAAACTTGATATACATTAGTATTTCACATTCCTTTAAGGGAGATCAGTATGAATTAATGATAGGATCTCGTCATTATTATAATTTCTTCCAATTTGGTACATTGGAAAACTAAACAATTTATTTCATTTATTATATATGTTACCTTTCAAGGGAGTGTTGGAAAATCCCGTATTGAACAGGGGCAGAACAGCAACCTCAAGAAATCAGAAACATAAAATCATAAATTCCATACACAAGATCTTAAAGCCATTCAAGATTTTTTGGAACAGTTTTCTATTTATATTAAATCAAATCAATCTCCTGCTCCACTTCAGCATCATACTGAACTTAGTAGCTTACAATCAATATCTTTTTTGCTGTCTTAATCTTTCACTGCTATCCTAACAATGATCTAACATTTCTACTTAGAAAAACAAAAGAAAACACTCTAAACATAAGCAGTCCTATTTTTATCTTCCTAATTTTATATTTAACTGTTGCTCCCATTTTTTTAACTGCTGCTTTTGGCATCCTGCTTTTTTGCATTCTGCTGTTCTGATTGGTATTTTGCTATAGCATTCTGCTGCGATTGTTTAGGCTGTTTTTTTTTACATCAAAGTTTTCAACATTCTCCCCCTTGATGTCAAACACCTGTATCTCAATTTTGTCTTCAATTTTGAGTGTATTATCTTCCCTAGTCCTTTAGTCACGATGTCTCCGAACTATTCTTCTGACTTGCAAAACTAAATGTCAACTTTCTTGTCTTGTACTCTCTCTTACATAATGGTGCTTCAATTCTATTGGTTTTGTCCTTGCATGAAATACTAGATTCTTTCTTAATTGTATTGCTCCACCATTGTCACAAAATATTATTGTAGGATTTATTTGTTTTTCTCTTAGATTTTCCAAAACTCTTGTTAACAAAATTGTGTGTATGTGTTGTTGTTAATGCAACATACTCTGCTTCTATACTGGATAATGTAACTGTATTCTACTCTTTTGAACTCCATGTAACCAATCAACTTCCTAATGTAAAACAATGCCGTAATGTGCTCTATCATCTGATGATCTTGCCCAATCCAAATCTAAATAACCAAACAACTTTCAATCTTCAACTAAATAATAATGGATTCCATGATCCTTTGTTACCTTAACATACCTTTGTATTCATTTTGCTTCTTGTAATTGTCTTTTTGTAGGTTCACTTATATACCTTGAAATCAATTCTACTGCAAACATAACATCCGGCCTTGTAACTGTCAAATACATTAAACTTATTTCTTTTCATCTACTTTCGGTGATCCATCATCTTTCATCAACTTTTCTCCAAACACAATTGGTAAATCAACTCCTTTACAATCTAGCATATTAAACTTCTTCAACAGATCTTGCACATAATTGACAAATAAAGATCCTACCTAAGATTAACGTACCTCCATAACAAGTAAATATTGCATAAATCCTAAATCTATTGTTTCAAATTCTTTCATTAATGCCTCTTTGAATTCTTTCTTCATTCTATTTGAGCTTTCTACATAGATTAAGTCATCAACATATAGACTTCTTCATTCTATTTGAGCTTCCAGCATAGATTAAGTCATCAACATATAGACTTCTTCATTCTCTTTGAGCTTCAAGTCATTGACATATAGACATTCATAAATTGTTTTATTACCTTCCTTCTTAAAATATAGTGTAGGCTCATTCTTCTTCTCACATATCTTTTTCCTAAAAATCATGTATTAATTTTTGAATGCCATGCTCACAGTACTTGTTTCAAACCATAGCATTCTTTCTTCAACCTGTAAACATATCGTGTTTGCCTTTTTCAAATCCTTTTGGCTGGTCCACATATACTTTCTCTTCAATGTATCCATTCAAAAATACACTCTTCACATCTAATTGGTGTACTTTCCATCCTTTTTGTGCTACTAATGATAATCAATTTTATAATGTCATGTCTTGCAACAGATGCATAGGTCTCTTCCTAATTTATACCATACATTTGAGCATATCCTTTTGCAACCAATCTAGATTTGTATCTTTCAATGGGCATGAAGGAGAAATCTTCTCTTTACTTGTTTCTCTCTTCCTCCTCTCAAACCTACTGTAAAAGAACACAAGAATAATAATGAGAAAATAAAGGAGTGGGCCTCCCTTAAATAATATGCTTTTAGGGTTGTGGAGATGCCCTAATTTCCTATTACAATATTTAATAATTAGTCAGAATTTAATTTAGTCAATTTTCTCAATGTCATTTTTATTGATTTATCAGATTTTATTTGAATCCAATTGAATGTATTTGTTTAAATAATATTATTGATTAATTTAGCTTAGTGCACAGATTAATTTATTTTATTAAATTTAGACTTTACTTTTGAGGATTGAAAGATTTAATTTAAATAATTGATACTTAGTCTATATTTAAGATTAAATGTGAGGTGAATGTAATTGAGCATTTTGGGGGTATTCCTATAATTTAGTTTAATTAATTGTGAATTTGATTAGTTGAGTGTTTTATTTTAAATGAGCTTGAGGGATTGTTATAAACTAATTTAACTTAAATAAGTGCTTATATTGAAGTCTAAAGAATGATAGAGTTTAATAATTAATTTTGTTTAATTATTGAATCAATAAAAAATAGATTGCACTTAAATTATGACTTGGTCAGCAATTTACTTAAACCTATAAAATTATTAATAAATGATTAGATAGTGGTTGGTATATAAGCTCAATTTAAATAAGTGCCTTCTCCACCTTGCAAGTCAAATTTTTTTTAGCAAAAAATAATAATTTTTAAAAAAAAATTATTAATTAAATCTTGTTGTACGAAAATCAAAATTTTTGTTTCATTAAGGCATTTTGTGAAAGTCTAGAAAATTTTTCGTCAAAAAAGGTCAATGTCAAAATTTCTAAAAATAAACATCAAATTAGGTTTTCTGGGTTTCTTGAGATATGGATGCTGGAAATTTTTTCTAAAAATAGAAAGTTTATAAAAATAGAATCTCTGATTCAGGTGTCATGCCTGATTCTAATTGGCTGATTTTGCTTCACGCTCAAGGTGGTCCAGACAAAATTTGCAAAAGGTCGTGTTTTATGTACTGGGTCAATTCTGATTTTTTTGGAAGGTGAAGCACAAGCTCCGAAGCCATTAATGGAGGTGGTTCATCTACTAGGGCTCATTTTCAATTTTTCAAGGTTGTTCAGATAACGTAGAATTGACGAACAGTCGTCGATTTGACGAAGAACAGAGAACGAAGCAGGATGAATCCGGAAAGTGAAGAAAAGTTAAAAATCCTCAAAATTGGTTAAGTTCAGAAATCCCAAGCACCCCTAGACGCTGGGGGCAGTCATCCCACTCAGACTTAGCATTTTTACGTGTTTTCTGAGAAAATGTTAAAAATGCCTCTGTCAGTCATTTTTCGAGTGGATAAAAGCAGTCATTTTGGTCAATAGATTCTAAAAAGCTAGGATCCATGTCAGATATACCCAGACTATCCAGTCCATCCTTCATCCAGTGGTAGTTGTTTGACAAATCGTCAAAATCGGTGACATGAAGCAGCTGCCTACACGGGAAATGAGGCAAATTACAAATAGAAGTTGAAAATCATAAATTTTTCTAAGGCATGAACATCAAGGCACCCCTGGATTCTAGGGGTGCCCATTCCTCCAAGAGTTAGAATATTTTTCATGTTTTTCAAAAAATGTCAAAAAGGTTTCGTCAGCCCACTTCCATGAGGTCAAAAGCAGTCAAACTCAGTCAAAAGGCCCATAAAAGTAGGGGATTCATCTCAGATATGCTCAGGCTATCCAGTCTACCCTCATCTTGATGCCTATCTTTGAAATTCTGAAATTGACTAAATCTGATGTCTTGAAGCCCTAAAAAACTGACTAACTCTAAAATCTGGTGGATCCTCAAAAATCTAGAATCTGCATGTCAAATCCCATGGATCCGAGACCTATCTCAAACATCCTGAAAGTATATTTCAAAATATTTAAAACATATACTTAAATATATTTTGAAATATACATCAGGTAGGGACCTTCAAAATCTGGAGGAATTCCACTTGCCATCAAGATTTGCAGAAGAAAATGAAAAGAAATATACGTCAGGTAGGGACCTTCAAAACCTGGAGGAATTCCACTTGCCATCAAGATTTGCAAAAGAAAATGAAAATTCCAAAATTTTTCTAAGGCATAGAATCTCAGGCACCCCAGGAGGCTAGGGGCGCCCATCATCTCCAGACTTAGCCAATTTTTTGTGTTTTTCCATAAAATGAGCAAAGTTGTGAATATAAAAAAAATGACTAAGGCATGAAATTCCAAGCACCCCTAGAGGCTAGGGGTGCTTGGGATCTCCAGAGATAGTTTTTGTATGCTCCTGCAATGTTTCTTGCAGCCACTTTCTGATCTTCATCCGGTGACAGTTTCCAGAAGCCAAATTTGCAGTCTAAATGTCAGTTCGAGGCTGAGGATGAAATCAGAGTTGATAAATCTTCAAGATGCCATGAGCAGTCAACTTTTTCAATCAATGGTGGTAGATTGCCATCTTGTTGAAGTCAAAGGCAGGCCACGCTGGAGTCAAAATGAGTACAAAAAGTTTCAAAATGAAGGAAAATTTGGCTAACACTTTTTCAATCTCATGTGTTTGATGACATCATCAAAGAAGATATTTTTAATCATCTCACACATGAAGCCATAGGCAGCTATAAAATAGGGATTCTTCCTATTCAAGTATATCTACTTAGATTTGTGCTTTAAAAGTTGCTATCTTCATGGATAAGATTCAAGCTTTATGCTTTCACAAAGAACGCTGCTTTTTCGCCCTAAAGTTCTATAAAACAAGCTTTAGGCTTCCTTTATTCATTATTTTTGCAAGATGCATCCAGAGGAAGAAAACATCTTTTTCTTCTCATGAAGATTTGAGAACCCAAATGGAGTGCTTTTTCAATGTTCTTTGTAGTTTCGGGATTGGGAATCATGGAGGCACGCTTTTTTAAGGTCCATTTTTCTAGGGCATCATTTTTTAAAAATAGGGCCAGAGCTTTTTCAGTTTTCATCAAAATGGGTTCATCTGGAATTTCGTCCTCTTAAAGATTGGAAAATTTTAGTTTTTCTGAAATCTACTTTTTGTTGCTTTTTCAGGAAATCCTCTGCTTTTTTAAAATCTGACAATTTGGGTTGCTTCAGAATGGGATTGTCTACAAAACCCACGTGCCAACTTTTTCGCTCAAAAGCTAATTTTTAAAAGAAATCAGCAAATAGTTTTCAGCCTTTTACGCAAAATATTTCTAAATATAGGTGTGTTCATAGGCATTCTTCAGGTTTTTCAGTATGCAGTACTATGCAACCTCAGGTCTAATGACATTAAGAAATGTTTCTCAATACCATCATGGAAAGAGAACTTCATCATTTCTATTAAAGAATGCAAGAAGATGTGGCACGATGACAAGGGAAAAATATCAGAAAAGGATTGCTCGAAAGTGGTTGAAAGAAAAACAGAATGTTTTGCCAAAGAACATTAGACGTGGATGACTTCAAGGTGGTCAGATCCAATCTTGGTAGAAGTCCCTGGCACATGGATGTGATGCTCTTTGTGGTTGCAACAGATAATTTGAAGGAGAGTGTTGAAGAACGGAGAAGATAAAGCAACCCTCAAGGCTAAAAATAGGTAGCTGTGGCAATATATTTATATCAGTGGATGACATCACCAATAAAGCAATAATAAAGATGGGGATGTGACTCAAAAGAAAGCAGCTTTAACTCAAATGCTTTTTATTTTAAAGCATTTGTTTTCATCCAAAGCTTATCCATCCTTAAATAGTAAAAAAATCACTTTGTAATAGTTGGAGCTTTCTTTGCTTTAAAGCAAATTATTTTAAAGCAGTTGTTAGTTGTAATCTTTGTCTTAGAATAGAAATAAAGCTCGTGAGTTGGCAAGTTAGTTAGGTAAAATCAAGGAGATTTCAGGGTTCCCTACTCCTTTGATTTAGTATAAATAAGGGTAGCCTTGCCCCCATTGTTAAGGGAACTATAATTGTGATAGCAAAATTTGTTGTGCCTATTCTAGCCTACAGAAATTGTTATTTCAAGTGAGCTTGTTCACTCTGTGTTATCTGTTATCCAGTCTTTGATAGCATATTGTATGCCTACCTTTTTCTACAATATTGTTGTCCTGGAGTTGTAATAACTTTATGATATTGAGAATAGAAATCTCATGCCTGCCATTTGCTTTGTTTCTCTATCTCACGATCATCTAGTTTTGTCGTTAGATGTGTGGCTTACGTAATCTTACTTTTAGTTTTCATCTTAAAGTACAATGAGTCTTCTGATGTGAATCTGGAAGAAGTTTATTAAAGCTTTTATGTTAAAAAAAAATCATTCCGTGTTAACTTTTAATCCCTTTGCTCTGAATTTACTTAGGTGATTAAAAGCGTCATTTAGTTTAGGCCTAGTTGTAGTTAGAAATTTTTAAAAGGAAAAACCTCTGCTGCAGTGATTAGAGTTTTATAACCTTGTGCTCGCAGCTGAGAAACAAAAAGAAGATAGGCAAATTTAATTTATTTATCTTTTAAGCAAACATCAGTGAAAAGGGAACTTCCCCTCATAATAGAAGAGCAGTTTGTCTGTGCATAGCTTTACGTTTCCAACTTGCATTCTAGAGGTGCGAATTGAAATGCCAACAAATCTATATTTAATTTTAACCAAAACTTTAATTATCATGTATTAACTCCTTTGAGTTTTATATAATAATTTTAGGGTGATTAGTTTTGTAATTAAAATTCTATCATATCTAGCTAGTCTAATTTGCACTTTATTGATAATCTTACATCGATAAGTAAAAATGTGTTGTATTTTCCTTCCTAGCAGTATTGGTCAAAAGTGTGTTTGCTTAATCATTAGATTCTCTTGTGAATTGATTAATGTGTTTAGCTTGATTAGCAAGTTTAATTTTAATGATCTATTTTAATTCGTGCCATGGAGGCATGATCATCTGCCTTCACTTCATTGCATGTGCAATGGTGTCAGGTGCACATGGAAAACTACCATGTGTAGTGTGACAATAGTATATTTAGTGTTGTTTTAAAAAATATCTTTGGTTGCATACATGTTTATGTGTGCTTTGTTCATGTATAAGTTTGAGCATGACACCATCACTCACCATCACTCTTGTACTTGTCTTGTCCACCCATTAGTTCCTATCACTTCTTTGTCATCAGGTAGCTTTACAAGCTCCCAAGTTTTGTTTCTTTCAATAGCATTAATCTCTTCTTCCATTGATTTAATTCATTCTTTCTTTTCAACTGCTTCTTAAAACTTAGAAGATTCCATCTCAATATTGAATAAAATGCATAATTAACCAATTCATCATCTTCATTGCTTTCTCTAGCCTGACTTCTTGTCAATCTTCCTTCAAAATTTTGATCTAACATTAGATTTGGAGGATGAGTTTGAATTACCTTCTTACTTTGTGTAACATTGCTTGAACTTGATGTAGATCTTGAACTTTTAACCTTTTGTCTTGATCACAAACTATTCCTTGACTTACTGTTTCTTTTTCTTTCTCCAAATGATCTGCATAGACTCCTTCAACAATTATAGCATCTCTAGAAATAATGTTCTTCCTAGCTTGAGCAAAATAAAACTTGTAGGCATTGCTTTCTGTAATATAACATGTAAATATGCATGCTTCACTCTTTGCATCCAATTTCTTTCTTTTCTCATCATTTATGTAAACATAAGTTAAACAACCAAATACTTTCAAGCGTGCCATCATAGGATTTCTCCTATAGCAAGCTTCATACAGTGTCATATTTCTTACCACAATAGTTGAGCTCCTATTCATGATGTAAATAGCAATGTTGATTACTTCCACCCAAAACATTTTGTCCACACTCTTTGCTTGTAGCATGCTTCTTGTTGATTATATTATTGTTCTGTTCTTTCTTTCTACCACCCCATTTTGTTGTGGTGTATAATATGTTGTTATTTGTCTCTCGATTCCACTTCTTGCCAAAAACTCACTAAATTCTTTTGAGAAAATTCACCTCCTCTATCTATTTTTAAACACTTTATGCATCTTCCACTTTCTTTTTCTACCATGAATTTAAACATTGTAAATGCTTCAAAAGCTTCACTTTTACTCTTCAAAAAGTAAACCCATATGTATCTACTAAAATTATCAATAAATGTAATCATGTAGTGGTTCATACCTATGCTTGCCTTGGACTTAGGACCACACATATCTAAATGAATAAGCTCTAGTAGCTGATTTTCTCTCCATGTGCTTCTAGGGAACCTGTCCCATTGCAGTGTTTTCCAAGTGCACAACCCTTGCACACCTCTTTTCCTCTTGCTTGAATCTTTGGTAGCTTAGGTACCATATTTCTTTGATACAACATATGCAATCCCTAGAAATTAAGATGTTCACACCTTTGGTGCTATAACCAACTTGCATCCTCAATAGTCGCATGATAAAAAAATTATTACTTGCTTTGATTCTCAATGGGAACATTAGTTTTTTGTAATCTCTGTAGTAGCAATCATCTTTCCTCCTTGTATCTTATCATAGATAGAAAAAATTGTACCATCAAATACAAGTTTAAGTCCTTTTTCAACTAGCTGACAAACACTCACCAAATTATGCCTCAGTAGTGCTGAATGGTATACATCTACAATTTTTGTTTTTCCTTGTCTAGTGTCTAATATCCAATTTTCCTTTTCCACAAACTTCAAGTACTTTATTATCACCCAATCTTACTTCTCTTTTAAAATTTTCATCAATCTTGAAAATGCTTCTCTACAACCTAGCATATGATTAGAACAATTTGAATCTAGAAACCATACCTCATTACTTGTGTTTTCAACTTTGTTGCATGAAAGTGAATAATGTGATGGATCATCATCTTTTCTTGTGTATAGTTCAAATTTCTTCATTTGAATTCTTCAAGCTACAATGATGTAGAGTACTTAGGACAGTTTGAGGATTCCACAGTGTGACAAGACTTTCTTCTTGACATTCAAGAACCTAATTCATGGATCAACATGAAAAAGTGGGAACAACAGTTAGTTTCTTTGGAACCAGCATGTAAAGGCTTGTTTGGCATACCATGGGACCCATCCAGACCATTGGCTAAGGTTTAACAAGTTTGTGTTTAGGACTTCCTTCACAAACCTAATGGGATCCTTATAGCCCTTGAAATGAGAACAGTCAACAATAATTCTTTCTGGTGGCCTACCAACTTAAATCTTAGACAATCCTAAGATACCCTTTTGGATTCCCTACAACATATCAAAGACTCACTGTGGGTTGTTTTGCAACATGTGCCACTTTCAATAAGGCTGTCCTATTGCAAAGAGCCCCAATTAGCCCAAAATTACAAAACAAATACTCTTAATTGGAATCACCAAACTCTCTGAATCATTTGGACACTTCACATGGGTGGCAAAATAATGGATTTCAAGGTTTTTTTTGGCCTCACAGTCGACTGTGTATGAATTTCATTATGTTGTTTCTCTTGGTAGCACCTAACACATGGTGATGTTTAGGATTCTTCAAGAAAACTTCCTCCTTCTCAGACCCCCTGCCCAAACCTTATCATAACACATAAAAATAGACAAAGACGAGTCCATTCCACTAATCAGGAGTGAGTCAAACCAGTGGAATGGAGAGAAAAGGCATAATTTTTGTCAGAGACCCTAAGGTAGGGTTTAGTAACCTGATTTCAGGAAAATGCAGAGAATTCAAATACAAAGATGTTTCAAGACCTCTAATCAATTGCAACAAGAACTTAACTTATACCTCCAACCTTCCACAACCATTAGCCTTATGACACCTCCATACAAAGAAGTACCACGGGCAAAAACAGTGAAAGATACAGGAATTTGACAGGAAAACTGAGATTTCTTCACTTATTTCTCCTTCCAACTTACTGTTTCTACATCAATGATCATGTACAAGGCTTTTTAACCCTGCATACCTCTTGATAGACCTTTTGGAAGGTAGTTTCGATCGATGGGAAGGTATATAACTGATCGTCAACCATTGCTGCCCTATTTTGTTATGGACTGCAACTAATGACAATGATTTGTCATATGTAACATGGGGTGGCATAACAAACAAAGTCTTCAAACACCATTACAAGGGAAAGGAGCCTTTGACAAGGCATTAAACCTTTGGATACCTCCCCATACATGCCATAAAAGGCTTCAATATATGACTGCCCCATTACAAGATGACATCATATAACTGTCCCATCTACAAACATGAGATTTTGGGCATGATCCTTATTACAAAGTATAGGAATGGTCTTCAAGACCTTATTACAACATGATCAATCATGAAACAAAGCAAAAACAATCATGGATCTTCATGATCCTCTTGGTGCTCCTGCACCATACTCCCGTGGGTGGAAAAAAACTCAAGTCCCTTGAGGAATCAAATCAGCAACATTAGTGCCATGTTTGATAATGTCCTCTTCACTCATCCAAGTGGCATCTTCAGTAGGTAGGCCACTCCATTTGACAAGGTACTGCTTGTAGATCTTCTTCCTAGTCTTCTTCAAGACTTTGGTGTCCAAGATGCATTCCAATTGCAAGGGTTGATTGGGTGGAAGACCCTTAACCCATTCCCCATTGCCTGTTGTTGTCACATCTGCCTCTGAATCTACATCATTACCACCTCTGAAAGGAAACAAATCTGAGACATTAAAGATAGGAGATATGGCCAAGCCTTGAGGAAGCTCAATCTCATAGGCATTGGGCCCAAACTTGTGCACAATCCGACAAGGTCCTATCTTCTTCATGAGGATTTGGTTGGCTGCCCCTTTGGAAGTCTTTCCTTCTTCAAATGTGCCATGACCAAATCCCCAACCTTGTATTGCACATCTCTCCTTCTCTCATTGGCTTTGTCCTTGTACTTCTCATTGTTCCTTTGAAGAGTTTCTCTTACATTATCATGGATGTCCTTCATGGCCAATGTAAAGTCTTCACCTTGAGCACTCTTCCTTTCCAATCCATGTAGATCTCTCAATTCAAGAATGCCTCTTGGGTGAACACCATAGACAATCTCAAATGGACTCCTTCCTGTGCTTCTATTGGTGGAGTCATTGTAAGCAAATTCAGCTTGAGGGATGATCATATCCCATGCCTCTCCATACTGCTTTGTAAGACATCTAAGAAGATTTCCCAAGGACCTATTCACTACCTCAGTTTGGCCATCAGTCTAAGGGTGATAGGCTGAAGTGAATGACAACTAAGTGCCCAACTTCTTCCATAAAGTACACCAAAAGTGGCCCACAAACTTTGGATCCCTATCAGTCACAATGTTAAGAGGCAAACCATGGATTCTAACAATTTCATGGAAGAACAAACTAGCAATGTGTGAAGCATCATTAGTGCATTTACATGGCAAGAAATGAGCCATCTTACTAAATCTATCCACCACAACAAATATGCTATCAAAACCTCTTTGAGTCCTAGGAAGACCCAAGATAAAATCCATACTAATACTTTCCCATGGCCTATGAGGAATAGGAAGTGGCTGATATAGACCAGCATTAGATGAAGTACCTTTTTCCATTAGACAAATACAACTTTCAACAAATTTTCTGATGTTTGATTGCATTTTAAGCCAAAAATAAAAACTTTTCACCTGATCCAATGTTTTGTCCAGCCCAAAGTGAGCTCCTAGTCCACCACAATGCTTCTCCTTTATGATGTTCTCCCTCATGGAACATCTAGGAACACATAATTGGCTGCCTTTGAACAACAACCCCTGCTGCAACAAAAACTCAAAAAAATCAGAATGATAAGAGTCTGAAAACTGTGAACAAACTTCATAGACCTCCTTGAAATCTTCATCATCATTGTACATATGTTTGAGAGCATCAATCCCCACACTTTGTAACTGAATCTCTTGCACCATACACACCCTTCTACTCAATGCATCTGCCACTTTATTGGCCTACCCCTTCTTGTGTTTGATGGAAAAGGTGTATGCTTGGAGTTGTTCAACCCATTTCATATGCCAGTGATTGAGTTTCTCCTGTGAATTCAGAAAACTAAGAGCATGGTTGTTAGTATAAACAATAAACTATTTAGGCAAAAGATAGTGCCTCCACTTTTTTCAAAGCTTGCACCATTGCATACAACTCCAAGTCATAAGTAGAATATTTTCTCTTAGCATCATTTAGTTTTTCACTAAAGAAAGCAACTGGCTTGCCTTCTTGACTTAAGACAACCCCTATAGCAAGGTTACTAGCATCACACTCCACCACAAACAACTTATTAAAATCAGGCAAAACAAGAATGGGCTGTTGTGCTACCTTTTGTTTTAGAATTTCAAAGGAATCATTGGCTGCCTTTGTCCAAGAAAACTTACATTTCTGCCCCCCTTTAATGGTATCCAAAATAGGTGCACAAATATGACTAAAACCCCTTATAAACTTCTTATAAAATGTTGCCAAACCATGAAAACTTCGTACATCACCTGCTGTTTTAGGAGTTGGCCATGACAAAATAGCCTCTACCTTTGCTGGATCCATCTTCAAATTGCCTTGGGAGATGATAAAACCAAGATAGGTGAGTTCTTCCTTCATGAAGACACTCTTCTCCATGTTGATCATCAATTGTTCATCATGCAACTTCTTCAAAACCTTATCCAAGTGCTGCAAATGTTCTTCCTTGGTCCTGCTGAAAACACGAATGTCATCAAGGTACATGACAACAAGTTTGCCAATGAAATCCTTCAACACTTCATTAATGAGACGCATAAAAGTACTTGGGGCATTGGATAGGCCAAATGGCATCACCAACCACTCATAAAGACCCTCATTTGTTTTGAATGTTGTCTTCCATTCATCCCCTTGCTTTATCCTAATTTGATGATACCCACTCTTAAGATCAATCTTGGAAAAGTATCTAGCCCCTCCCAAACAGTCCATGAGGTCCTCAATCCTTAGCATAGGGAACCTATATCTTATGGTGATCTTGTTAATAGCCCTAGAATCCTTACACAACCTCCATTTACCATCCTTTTTAGGGGCTAGGACTGTTGGGACAGCACATGGGCTAAGACTCTTTCTCACCAAACCCTTATCCAATAATTCTTGCACTTGCTTGGCAATCTCTTCATTTTGAGGTGTCATCTTGTAGGCTGCTTTATTTGGCAAAGTAGACCTTGGTATGAAGTCAATTTGATGGCTTATGTCCCTAATAGGTGGTAATTCATTAGGCATCTCCTCTACCATGATACCCTTATACTTCTCTAACAATTGTTGCACCTCCTTAGGAACTTCTTCCTCACTAGGACCATGCAAATTAGGACTGTTTTTAGGCTTCAAAATCATAGCATACCTTCCTTCCTCCTTAAGGGTGTTAAGCAACTCTTTACCATTCACAATCATGACACTTGACCCAACACTCTTCTCTACATTCTCATCCAGTAATGGATCCATTCTATACTTCCTATCATTCTTGGTTATGATGGAGGAGTTAGATTTACCATCATGTTGGGATTGAACATCATATTGCCATGGACATCCTAACAGAAAATGACAAGCATCCATGGGGATTATATCACACAAAATCTTGTCCTTATATTCCCCTATCTCAAACTCTACCCAAGTTTGTTCATCTACCAAAACTTGTTGCCCCTTATTCAACCATGACACTTTATAAGGACTAACATGAGGGAGTCTTTTCAATTTCAACTTGTCTACCATCTCAATGGAAACTAAATTTTCAGTTGAACCTGAATCAACAATTACCTTGTCTACCATCTCAATGGAAACTAAATTTTCAGTTGAACCTGAATCAACAATTACCTTGCAAATCTTACCATAGGCCTTGCATGTTGTCCTGAACAATGTCTTCCTCTGAGGGGGTTCTTGTGTCTAAGGCACCTTCAACATGGTTCTCCTCATCATCAAACTTTCTCCTTCATGGACTGGGGCTGCACTTCCAATTGGAGAGTTAATACTTTGGCAATTTTCCTCTTGGATCAACTAGTTCCTTCTCTATCCTCCATGAGAGCTTGAGGCTTGCTTTTCAGGACATTTGAAGGCCGGATGTCCCACTTGGTTGCAATTGTAGCACCTCCCTATGAAGACATTAGGACCTCTCCCTGGTCCACCAAATCTACCCCTTCCATTGGGTCTCCTTCCTCTAAAGCCTCCTCTAGAACCTGATTCTCCACTTTGTTCTTGGGAACTAGATTCCCCTTGACTTCTTTGAAACTGATTTCTACCTCCAAAACTGCCCCTACCTCTAAAATTTCTGCCACCTCTTCCTCTATTTTGCTGCTCACCTTTCCTCTTCAACTTCTCTTCAGCCCTCAATGCCATTTGAAAGCATTTATCCACTATTTCAGGGGTTAGTATACTGATTTCATCTTGTATACTAAACTTCAAACCATTTAGATACCTTGCACTTTACCTTTTTCATCCTCCATATGTCCACAATGAAGAGATAACTTGTGAAACTCCTTGGTGTAGGTGGCCACATCCAAAACTCTTTGTTTGAGATTTCGCATCTTCTTGTAGATCTGCACCTCATAATCTGATGGAAGGAATTGGGACTTGATCCTCTCCAACATTCTACTCCATGAAGAGATCATGCTCTTCCCACTCTTCACCCTCTCACCTTAGGTGTAATTCCACCATGTGAGGGCAGCACCTTTGAGTTTAGTTTTTGCAAACTTCACCCTCTTGTTCTCAGGAACTTCTTTGTATTCAAAGTAGTTATTTAGGGCCTCAATCCACTCCATAACTTCATCAGCATTCATCCTGCCACTAAACATTGGAATCTCCATCCGAGCCTCTGAAGAGTCTTTGCTAATTGCCTTGATGGCTTCAAGGAAATGTTTCTGATCTGCAGGTATCTCTGCCTCTTCTTGATTTTCTTCTTCCTCCTCTTTTTCTTGCTCTCCATCAAAACCTTCATCTATCATCTTCCCTATCCTCAGTGCCTTCAACTTAGCTTGGAGTGCTTCCTTGACTCCACTCTTAATCTTCTCTTCCATCTCCTTGAACTTCTTAACCACCTCAGTGGTCATCCCTTTTGGAGGCATGTTGCTAGCCTCTCCTTCACTCTCCTCTGCTGACATATACCAGATCTTCTCACAACCAAAAATAGAACCTTTTATGGCTCTGATACCACTATGATGTAGAGTACTTAGGATAGTTTGAGGATTCCACAGTGTGACAAGACTTTCTTCTTGACATTCAAGAACCTAATTCATAGGTCAACATGAAAAAGTGGGAACAACAGTTAGTTTCTTTGGAACCAACATGTAGAGGCTTGTTTGGCATACCATGGGACCCATCTAGACCATTGGCTAAGGTTTAACAAGTTTGGGTTTAGGACTTCCTTCACAAACCTAATGGGATCCTTGTAGCCCTTGAAATGAGAACAGTCAGCAACAATTCCTTCTGGTGGCCTGCCAACTTAAATCTTAGATAATCCTAAGATACCCTTTTGGATGCCCTACAACATATCAAAGACTCATTGTGGGTTGTTTTGCAACATATGCCACTTTCAATAAAGCTGTCCTATTGCAAAGAGCTCCAATTAGCCCAAAATTACAAAACAAGTACTCTTAATTGGAACCACCAAACTCTCTAAATCATTTGGACACTTCACATGGGTGGCAAAACAATGGATTTCAAGGTTTTTTATGGCCTCACAGTCGACTATGTACGAATTTCATTATGTTGTTTCTCTTGGTAGCACCTAACACATGGTGATGTTAGGATTCTTCAAGAAAACTTCCTCCTTCTCAGACCCCCTGCCCAAACCTTATCATAACACATAAAAATAGACAAAGGCAAGTCCATTCCACTGATCAAGAGTGAGTCAAACCAGTGGAATGGAGAGAAAAGGCATAATTTCTGTCAGAAACCCTAAGGTAGGGTTTAGTAACCCAATTTCAGGAAAATGTAAAGAATTCAAATACAAAGATGTTTCAAGACCTCCAATCAATTACAACAAGAACTTAACTCATACCTCCAACCTTCCACAATCATTAGCCTTATGACATCTCCGTACAGAGAAGTACCACAGGCAGAAACAACGAAAGATACAGGAATTTGATAGGAAAACTAAGATTTCTTCACTTATTTCTCCTTCCAACTTACTTTTCCTATAGCAATGATCATGTTCAAGGCTTTTTAAGCCTGCATACCTCTTGACAGACCTTTTGGAAGGCAGTTTCAATCGATGGGAAGGTATATAACTGATCTTCAACCATTGTTGCCCTATTTTGTTATGGACTGCAACTAATGACAATGATTTGTCATATGTAACGTGGGGTGGCATAACAAACAAAGTCTTCAAACACCATTACAAGGGAAAGGAGCCTTTGACAAGGCATTAAACCTTTGGACACCTCCTCAGACATGCCATAAAAGGCTTCAATATATGACTGCCCCATTACAACATGACATCATATAACTGTCCCATCTACAAACATGAGATTTTGGGCATGATCCTTATTACAAAGTATAGGAATGGTCTTCAAGACCTTATTACAACATGATCAATCATGAAACAAAGCAAAAACAATCATGGATCTTCATGATCCTCTTGGTGCTCCTGCACTATACAATCTCTCTCTATATGAACAATTTTTTTGCAATTAGAACACTACACTAACAACCTTTCTGAATTAAATCTACCTCTACCTCTTGAGAAACCACAACCTCTACTTTGTCCTCTTCCTCTGAAGTAAAAACCAAACCCTTGATATGATTTCTCTCCCTTATTGTTTTGAGGAAAACTAGCACTTGTTCCTTGATTATTATTGATCTTTGTCTTTGACATAAGCACTTGACCTAGACCGCTCATATAATTTACCTTCTCTTCATGGGTAAGTAATTATCCAATCAACTCTGCAATCTACAAATTTAAAGTATTTAAATCTTTGCACTCTTCTAAAGTAATAACAATATATGTCCACTTGGGTATAAAAGATCTCAGATTTTCTTCACAACCACATTATCTTTCATTGCCTCACAATATGTCATCGTCTTATTCACTGTAACATCCCGCTACGTAACCCCAAAGGGTAAGAGCCAAAAGGGGACAAGATAATTTTTTTTGACATAAGTAGACAACACACATATTCGATTGCCAATATAATAGATCGATAGCATTCATTTTAAAAACCAAAGCAAACGTTCCTAATCCCATCTGATAAAAATATGAATCCATAAGCATAAAATATAGGCAAATCGGATACCCACACCGAAATCTATAAAGCAATAAAGGAACATCACATTTCTTCTCATTAAATACAATGATTACAATTTCTCTTCTAAGAGAGTTCAATTACATAGCTGCATATACAATTACAATGATATATTCCAAAATATGATACAAGTACTGAATGGTTACAATAGTTGAATGAAGTAATGGAAAGAGAGATCATCTCATACTAGTGCTCCAAAACCTATTCGCCAGTCCCCAATGGTGGTGGCAATGCCTCCCAACTATGTGGACTCCTAAGAGACCACCCCACCGTGCTTGAAAATAGTAACAAGGCCCAAACGGATGAACAACAACAAGGGGATACAGAATGGCCTACACTCACATCAATCACAGAGCAGACATGGAGAACAATGCATACAACCAAAGTCATAACATAGTTGTACTCATTTAAGTCACAGGTCGGGTACTACTCACGACTGCTAAGGTGCTAGATACTAGAGTGTAATCATATAGAGTGTCATCATGTGTGCTCGAAGGGATGGCACACACGGGACCAAGTACCTCTCATACAGACGAAAACACTCAATCGTGCCCGAATCCACGCCCCGCATACGGATGACTCGACGCCCCGCAAACGGATAGGCCTTCGCGTTGCATCCTTAGCCTTTACAAGCACTCAAGGCCATGCACGAGGTTTAATTATCATATTAGTGTTTTTATCCCAATGTTTTAATTTAGTTATCACTTGTTACTATAACTCTACTACTAGTTCCCATGGCAACCACTTACGGGCCCCAGGCCCATAGAGAGCCACTCCAACAGACTACTCTAATGCCTAGACCTTGTTCATCTTGTTTGACTAAATGAGGAGACCAAAAAGACTAAACACTGAATTCTAACTATGAAATAGTAAATAAAGAGAAGTGATCTACATGACAACAGCTTACGGTAATAGTGTAATTTTATTGAAAATAGTCTTTTGCTAGTTAGATTAGTTTTGTAATAACTTTAGTGACCCTAATTTAATCACTCTTCACAAGGAATGTATGGATACAATAAGAATAAGCACGGCAAATGGCATTGCAAGCCTCCTCACAGCGAAATATTTACATAATGACTGCCATATTTAACATAGCAAAATAAAATGTTAAAAGGACTTACAAAATGGAATTCTCAATTTTCCCTCCTACAGTAGTTCCCTTAGATCCTTGGGTTGAGTGACAGATTTTATTTCCAAAAAGAGTTTATGTGACCAATTTTAATGCACAAACATAGGTAGATGATTCTAAGGTCTTTTAGTGCCATTTCATTCTTTAACTCAAAGATGGTGGTTTCCACAAGGCTGGAGATTTAATCAAAAAATGACCATAATGATCAAAACCGAGCCACTAAATTTTAATTAAGAAGATTTGCTATGATAGTCTCATTAGAGAGTCAACGTATAACACAAGGGTTCCATGGGATTGAGATTTCTTCAATCTCCATCACACGTTCTAGTTTTTGGGTATGGTTGTGTTCATCAATTTCTCTATAAAAATTAAAACCTTCTATTTTACAAGAAATTATAAATCAGACAACACATGATCTTTCTCTGAAAACCCATTTCCTAAAGAATACGAAATGGTTCTGCAGATACTAAAATGAATTCAAGAACAGGGGAAATGTAAATATCTTGCATCGAAATAAATTTTGGCATACTATTTAAAATGACAGTAATGAGGTTTCAGTTTTATATGCTTAATGAAAACAGCAACTAACGTATTTAATTTCTTTTGTGCAGGCAGTAATGGAGTTTCAGTTTCTCTATGCTTAACAAAACAGTAGCAAACATGATTTAGTTTTTTTTGTCAAGGCAGAAATGGGTTTCGGTTTTTCTGTGCTTAATGCAACATCAGCGAACATAGTTTAGTTTTTTTGTGATGAAAGAACAAAGATAGAGGTAAATACCTCTTTTACTTCGCACTCCCCTTCACTTCACCTCAAAACTTGTAATGATATGCTCGCCTGAAAGATTTGCTTTATTTTTCCTGCGTTTCCTCTCTTCTTTCCTTCTTTCTGAGTTTTTCTCCCCCGTTCTCTCTGTGTGGTATCCTTTCTTTTGTTTAAACACCTCTTTTACTCACCTAAAATCCCAGCTATGGGAACTTCTGCCGGATGAGATACTATTTTGTGCCCCCATGACCACTAGAGTCTTCAACGACTTAAAGACTTTGAGACTCCAGTCTTCGCAGGGTTTCACAATCCTTAAAAAAAAGTCTCTTCTTTTTTTTTTCCCCTTTAGTCTTTCTGCCTCTGTCCTCTCTTATCCTCAATAATACATTTTGACTCACCTCCCGGCGGGTCAGATATTTTCTGCTCTCCTTTATCTGCCTTGAGATGTGCTCATCCACCAAGATATTTTCACTGCATTAATTCTTTTCACCCACCAAATGGGTGACCTCATGCTAGACGTTGACTGCACTATTTTCCTTCTCTACGCTGCCCCTGAGATATTTTCTGCAATCAATATCCACCAACTTCAATGCCAACGTAGCAAGGGGGTGGTTACATTCACTATATTTGTTACTCTAACACAATAATCTTCAGCTTTTTCATTATCTTTCATTTTTTAATTCTCAAAATTCATTCTTAGGGGTTGAAGCTTTGCAACCCTTAACTAATATGTACGTCGATATGAACTTTCTAAATCTGTCCATGCTTCCTTTGATGCCTTGCAACCCACAATTCTTGGGTAGATACTTGGATTTATTGCACTCTGAATATAGAAAAACACATGAGCATCATTTTTCTGATCTTCTTTCTTCTCTATCTTATCTTTTGCATTCAATGTATTCCAATCTGGAGGTTCAACATAGCAAGCAAAGCCTTCATTCCTTCCTTCTTAGCGTTCCGGGGAAAATAGGGTCAACTTGGGCAAGTAGGGGACTAACTAGATAGAAGAACAACTATCAATAAAGGTAGGCAAGCCTTCATCTATCTACAATTCTTATATCCGATACTCCTTTCCATATTAATACTTGTTTCAACTGATCTCTTCAATAATCAAAATTATCACCTTTAAACTGTGGAGCTCGCACTATACCATTGCTAGCTACCATTATAGTGAACCAAACAAAGCTGAGATTTTCTCTCAAAGTATCAGAATCTTGAACTCTGATGAAGGAGCTTCATATCTAAACTTGTCCAATGTAATTCTCACCTGCACTGATAAACCTGGCTCTGACGCCATTGTTGGGAAATTTTATATGGAACAAAGTGCGGACAAAAACCTCAAGAAATCAGAAACATAAAATCATAAATTCCATACACAAGATCTTAAAGCCATTCAAATCTTTTTGGAACAATTTTCGCTTTATATTAAATCAAATCAATCTCCTCCTACTTTGCTTCAGCGTCATACTGAGCTTCCAATCAAAATATTTTTTGCTGTTGTACTCTGTCGCTGCTATCTTAACAATGATCTAATTTTTCTACTTATAACAATATAAAAAACACTCTAAACATAGCCTTGCTTTCAAAAAACAAAAAACAGTCCTATTTTATCTTCCTAATTTTATATTTAACAGATTCTCCTAAATTTTAACTGCTGCTTTGGCGTCGTACTCTTTTGCATTCTGGTGTGCTGATTGGTATTCTGCTGCGGCATTCTGTTGTGGCTGTTTAGGCTGTGCCTTTTGACATCAGATTTTCCAATTGGGAGTTGATTAGCCTAATGATGAAAGCATATATGTGTTCCATAAAGGAGATCACAAGTTCAAATCTAAAAAGAGGTAGGGTTGTACACTTTGTCAAACAATATAGAAGATATATGGAAAAACAATCCCCTTTTGGGCTTCCACAAGGGAGTTCCCATACATTAAACTGGTGTCTCACTTGGCAGTGACCTAAAAAACTAGCTTTACATTTATTCTTTTACTCAATTACATGTCTCTGCCCATGAATGGCATAGGACATGTGGAGCCACAAATGCATGTTTTTAACACTGAACGAAGAGGGGGTGATCATTAAGATGTTAACTCCAAGAACAGAAAGAACAATCCATAACATACATATGTAAGTTCCTTTCATTTAGTAGCCAGCTTGACTTTGGCTTTTTTTATTTAAAAGGATTCATGTCATTTGTTGAAAAAAAGAACCATGTTGTTTCTGTGCTACTATGCATTCAACTGAATATGTCAAAGAAGCAATGTCTCAAATCAATTAACATAGTAGAAAATTTGCAACAAAAATTTTCAGCATTGTTGAATCAAATGATGCACAGAAAGTATATGGCAATATACAGCACAGCAAGTAGAATGTCTGTAATCTTAAAGCAAGTAACTTAACCAAGCCCAATATTTCAGATTAAATCAAAATATGTTAGCTCAAGCAGAATGAACTGAAGGCACTCGAAATAAGTTTTTAAGGCACCGTAGGAGCTACCTTAAGAGATAACTTATTTCTAAAGGGTCTAAGCAAACTCTCTTTAGGATTCACAGAATATCGTACAGAATGGAGTTTCAAAAATGAACTTATTCATTGAAATAAGAATACAACATTTTTTGCCCAGTACTGTTATGGATACTTAGAAGTTAAAATACTTTGTCTAATGACGAATGATATGATAAAAAAAATGCATCATAGAATTGTTCCCTAAATAGCTTACTCAAACTGTGATACTAAAACTGCTCCAGTAAGACTTATAAAAGAAACCAAATAAACAACATATAGAGTTGGATTTATAAGAGTAAAACAACTGATAATTACCTAAAGCATGAACATACTGGATATAATACTGCGTTAGGGCTTTGCCTAGTTCGAAATAAATGTAAACATTATATATTTCTTGAGTAATATACCATTATTATATCGGCAAATGCTAATTAATATGATGTATTATCATATTTCATGGTGTATATACACTGAATAAAAGGCACACCCTGAGTCGACTAGTTGCATTTAGTCTTTTGGATGTACAATACAGATTCATTGAAGAGTTTTCCAATAGAACTCTTTTACATCCTGAAGTCTAGACACTATAATTCTCTTAAAGGGGTCTACTTGACTTTTACTAAATATCAGACACTTGAGGTCAGTTACCCTTGTAGATTGTACTCTGCCCAATTTCACTGACTGCTTAACTTGAGACCAGACCAAAAACATCTTAGTTTTCAATCTATAAATTCATTTTTAACTTTGCACCAAGGGCTTATTAAAATAACCATTTTCTAATGCATTTGAATACCAATCCCATTACAAAGAGATATTATCCCACAACCCTAATGCACTGTTGTGCTTTAAATTGTTTAATAGCCCATCACGGATGCTGATGCATCATAGACTTGCTCCCTAATAGCTTACATGTGGTTCTAAACCTGCTCCAGTGTGACGTATACAAGAAACCAAATAAACAACTTATAGAGTTGGATTTATAAGTGTCATAGATACAAGGCTCACCCAGAATCACCAAGACTCAATGAGTCTCGAGGCAAACGGTGCTAACCAAGGCCAGAAGACCTGGAACCCAAGTACTCAACGAGTCTAGCCAAACTCGCCGAACCTGGCAAGTCCCATCATGAATACTCAGTATTTTCAGGAAAAATACACACAACCAAATAATGAATGATCCAAACTTCTACGACTCGGCAATGGACCCTTCGTGTCAGACTTCAAAAATGACAACAATATGTCCAAAGTCAAATGGCACAATATGTTTGGGGAATTCAATTACCTTTGCACTTAAGATTGGCTGCATTTTCTTCTACAAGCAGGATGTTCAATGGCTGAGTGGGAGCACTGCATAGCTTCTCCTCTCTCGTGGAATGCAACTAACCCTCTTCCACTTCTTCTCCCCAATGTTTCTCTATACCAAGAGTGGAGAGCAGATCTAAATTGATAATGTATTGTTCGATGAAACATTGTTTGATAGAATCAAAAAAAGGTTAAAAGCTCAATGTATTACTAGAATATGTAGTCTTGAATGCACTGGCATCTGAATTCTTGGTAAAAATGGTAAGATCATGAAAAAAAGCATCCACCATGAAGGTTTGTGTGGTCTCAAAGGCCTTAATTTGGGCTTGGTAGGGAGCTGCCCCCGGATCCTCCCAAGGGGCACTGCCCCTCGGCCCTACTGGAGGCTGCCACCCCCAGACCCCCACTCTAATTTTTAAAAGCAAAAAATAAAAAAATCATTTTGGGCCATGCCAGAGGGAAAAGTAACTTTTTTTTATTCTGTCAACCTTTTCCCAAGTAATTGAATTACATTTATACTTTTGGTTTGCCAAGTCAATCCCAATCCTGAGTAGTGCTCCTATGGCTGTAGCAGCATTGCAGACTTGTCTGAGATGTGGGCATAGGACCCCACATAGAGCTAGTGATGCTGGGCCAAGTGATACAATCTCCTTTCTACCATAGTTCATGACTCCATGTTGTGGTTTTTGTTTTTAATGCAATAGATATCATAATCCATGAGTTCTGTACAACTAAAACACTTGCAAATATTTATATATTTAAACTGTTGTTTCTTTCAGTTAAAATCCACTTTTGTACTCATGTGACCAATATATACTTGTGTATGTCATCAAAGTAGCTTCTAGTTCTGTTTGATTAGTTTATTATGTCTTCAAAATTTATTTATTGAAGGGTGCATAATAAAAGCTTTAAATCGTTAAGAATCTCTATATTTCATGGTTTTTTCAATTTGCCAAGTCTTAGCTGAGCCTGAGTCTGAGCCAAAAATCAGCTTGCCAAGTCTAAGCCAAGTCCGAGTCTTGTGACACTGATAAGAGTACAACACCTACTAATTACCTAAAGCATACACATACTGGATATAATACTGCATTAGGGCTTTATCTAGTTTGATAGTTAAATAGGCCATTACCATAGTGGGAGACGAATAAGTTAATACTGTTAATTAGGCTGATCACTATTGAAAGATTAATAATTATGAATAATCCCAATAAAATGAGATTGCCTTCTCACAAGGAGGTTAAAGAATAACATACAACCCTAAATTCACCTCTATTATGATGAACATAATGATAACTAAGGAAATGCATAACAGTTCACAAGAAATGCAAATATTGAGCTAATAAACTCAAAAACAAAACATATAAAGAACAAGAATATTAACATCATTTCCCATTTTGCCAACCTGCCTTTGCCTGCTCTCTTTTTGTTCTTTCTTTGACTGTCTGTTTAAATCAAAATAGAGAAGCCTTCTGGTCCTCTTTTTGTTAACATTATCACCCAGATCTAAATTGTCAGGGCAATTTTCCTCTGATTCACTATCAGACAATTCAAGGCTGGAGCTCATCTTCTCTAATGCAACAGTATCCTCTTCAAGATTTTCATAAGGTTTACTGCAGTCCTGTGATTGACTATCAGAGATTTCAAAGATAGAGTTCATCTTCTCTAATGCAACAGTATCTCCTTTAAGATTTCCAGAAGATTTACTGCAGAAATGCAAGTTGAAGGGGTCTGTCTCATGCTTGACTGATTGCACCTGGGGAGAGACAGCATCTACATCTTTATCATCCAGTTGAACTAGTTTATTGCTTAGCCTGCCCTTTAGGTCCAAATCCATATCCTCATGAAGCATCTCCTTTTTATCCATGACTTTAGATATTATAGATTTCTCTCCAACATTACCTACAACTGTTCTTGATTTGCAAGATGCATCAACCTCCATACCACTAGAATGAATGTTTTGTCTGGGCAAAGGGTTCAGAAACCATTTCTTCAACACTAGCGTGTTGGAAACAAGACTCCTCTCTTTTAAGGCATGTTTCAGTCCTGTTATTATCAAGAGATGGAAGTGAAATTGGACTTGAAGCTGCTGTGCATAAGTGGCTGCCCTCCGGATTTCCGGTCACACCTGTTAAGCATGTCCCCCTACCTACCATGCCAGTTGTTCTGCTAGTATCTAATCTAGGATTACCTCTTTTAATCAGGCTTCTCTGTGTATGGTTCTCGGTTATGTCGTTCCTACCTGTCTGAAATACTAATATCAGCATTGTATGATTTCTTGCATCATGTAGCCTCTACTGAAACCTGTGTCAAACCCATTTTGTATTTTAACAGATGTTAACATCTTTTCATGTCTTCTCCTTTCTTGCCTTTTGTTGATTAACGGTTCCAAGACTTCATCATCGTCTTCTCTCTCAAATGCATATCAGCTCTTCCATTTAATAATAACATCAAATCAATTCCAAAACTTTCTTACAAAACTTTCATCATCGTCTTCTCTCTCAAATGCATACCAGAAGTAACAGCATGCTCTGATTTTTGGTGTTTCCTTTTAACTTTCTTACAAAACTTGCTTTCAACCTCAGTGGTCGGTGTTGAGAATGGACCTGCTTTTACCCTTTCTTCAGGGTTGCATTTTCTTCTTTGTTCAACTTCAGGTGTCAGTGTTGAGCTCGGGCATGCTTTTACCCTTTCTTGAGGGTTGCATTTACTTCTTTCTTCAACTTTAGGCATCAGCATTGAGCTTGGACCTGCCTTTACATTTTCTTCAGGATTCTGTTTCCTTCTCTTGAAGATAAGTATCTCATCACTATACTCTTCACTGACCTTTTGATCAAGCACAGGGTTTTCATATGAGCTCAAGTTTACCTTCTCCGATTTGGGGTAGAAAAATTCAAGCGAGCGAGTTCTTTGTGATGAAGGACCTGCGACACTTTCCTCCTTTACATGATCTGTGACTAAACTGCTCTTATTTAGTTTCTTCAAAAGATTCTCATCCTTCATTTTGTCCATCACGGTCTTGTTTGCCTGTTAGTGCCAAATTTCAAAACTTCTAAGTGGGAATAAACAAGAATAAATAACTGAAAAATAGAAGCTATCACATTAATTCTTTGAAAGTGTAGGCAATTTGACACCAAATGAAATAATCTAACACTAGATTGCTCCATAGAGTTTAGAATTTTTCAGGCCACTCACACTTTTGTATTGTCTGCAATTTATTTGAATTGAATAGGTTAATACCAGAAATAATTGAGTTAGGAATCCACTGGTCAACTTGGCATTAAACATAAGGTTTAACTTACCCCATCCATGGTTAGATTACCTCAGGAACATGTTTGGAACAGATTAATATAAAAAATTAAACATATAGATGTAGTCCATGTAAAATGCCGATTATTATATTTGATAATTTGGGTTATCCAACTATGTATTAATTGTTTGTCAGCGCTTGGGTGGTTGTAAGAGTTAGTTTGTCTGAGTCAGTTAGTTGACGGTTGTGTTCCTCTTTGCAACCGTCAGGTCTTTTAAATAGTCATTGTATTGTCAAGGAAGGGGTATGATCTAGTTGGATTGACTCAAATCCTTGGCTGACCATCTCTGGTCTACTTCTATAATACTTTCATGTGCTAATAAAGATATACTTTTACTTCTCTGTCTGGTATGCATTGTAAGTTATGTCCATTATTACAAGTATTCATTTATCAGATAGGGAAGTAAATATTGGCATCATTGCCTTAAAAGACATCGGGTCCAATATAAGAGATTCATGCCCTTAGACCCCAATAGAGGCGGGAAGAGACCACGTGGTCAGGATCAAGAGATCAGAAGATCTCTTAGGCTAGTAGAACAAAGAGAACGTAGAAGAAGACTAAGAGAGATTGCTGAAGTCTAAAGCCGAAGTCCATCTCGAAGTAAAAGTCAGAGTTGGAGCATGAGCAGGAGTCGTAGTTGTGATACTTGTTGTCGGGAGACAGAACACATTTCCACTACAAATAATCACACGAGCATAGAGTGGGAAGAAATCGTGAGGCATCTTCCACTGCCAGACGATGTGCGGATTGATCTTTCCAATCAAGTTGAAAAGTCAAAACAACCTTCTCTGGACGAGGGAAGTTGGAAGTCAGAATTAGATTCCTTCATAGAAGTGTAGGAGAGCAACCTTTGAGGCATCAGAGGGTTGTCAATACAAGGAGAAGAAGCCGAGCCAAGGGTGTATAAAAGAAAATCTGAAGGCGAAACAAGTATGTAGAACACTAATGTTGCGGGAAGAGTGGAGGATTCTCACGTGGCTGAGAGTGCGAGAGAAGCACCAGAACGTTCAAATCAAAACTCCCTAGCAAGTAAGTTCTAGGCGTGAGGTTTGCATTAGAACAAAACTATGGTACGCCCCAGTGGAGAAAAGTAGAAGTTGCCCAAGTTTACAGGGAATGGATCAGAGGATCTTGTCAAGCATTATAAGACGTGAGACAATCTAGACAACAAATGGCCAAGATGATGAGGCAATTTGGCTATGGTCTTTTCTAGCCACCTTGCAAGGTGTAGCAATTGACTAGTATACTGAACTTGACCAAGCCTCCTGAAACACATGGGAGAGATTAAAGAAGGCCTTTGAACAAGACTTTAAGTTGTTGTGAGATGATAATGAAATAGTAGCTGAAATTTACAATACCAGGCAAGGTAAGCATGAGAACGTACGAGCTTATAACCGTAGATTGAAAGAACTACTTGTAATATTAGAAAAAGAACCTACTGAGGGTCTCAAGAAAAGGTGGTTCATCGAAGGTTTAATTTTGTCATTAAGAAAAAAATGAAGGTAGTAACACCCTCTTCGTACATAGAAGCATACAATCGGGCAATAGACATAGAAAGTGAAGACAAAATGTCCTCCCATATAAAAAGAAAAACAAAGGAAGATGGTAGTTCAGATGACAATACCGACAGTGAATCTAGAATAGTATAAGTGCTCCGAAGGGACATGCTCCAAATGATGAAAGAATTGAAGGAGAAAGAAACTAACAAAGAATCCACTAAACTTTGGTGTACTGAGTGCAGAAGTGAAGGTCACACCAAAGGTAATTGTCCCAGAAGGAAGAAACTAACAAAGAATCCACTGAACTTTGGTGTATTGAGTGCAAAAGTGAAGGTCACACACCAAAGGTAATTGTCCCAGAAAATTGTTTTGTGAGATTTGCCAAGTTATGGGTCATTCAATAAAGGAGTGCCCGTCTAACTTAAAGACCAGTAGTACACAAGTACCCTTCACATAGGGAGAGCAATCCACTCCGCTGAAGCCACAGAACGCATCTCCAGGTGGTTATCAAAATCAAAGAGGCGGTTAATTGAAGTCAAATATAGTATGACTCCAAAGGACGTCCGATCATACAGTGCAGATAATGTAACGAATGGGGACACTTTGTGAGAGACTGCCAGAACAAGGAAAAAATGCAACTATTGTGTAAATGGTGTGGCACAGGTGATCATGAAGATAATGACTGCCCGAAACAAAAAGTTAGCATCAATCTGATCGACATAGAAGGAGAAGTCTTCGCCGTCACCCGTGCACAAGCAAAGAAAGTCGTCTACCCTGACCCTCGTCCAGAGAATGAGAGGCTTTGGGAAGCGAGAGTGGAGGATGAACAAGTAATGGTAGAAGAACAAAGAAACTCCAACATAAAAGCCAGTGCATCCAATCAACTAAGTTCGGACAAGAACATCGCCATCCAAGTGCTACAGACTACAATACCTATAAAAATGGTCGATCTGTTACACAGCATGCCATAGTTGAGGGTGGCGATTGTTGGCAAGAGACACTTCTAGGCATGTCAGGTGTTGTCAATGATGGCAACTGAATCTATCTTACACATCTGCATTGTATCATTTGATCATACCAAAAGTCAGATTGCAAATTTGTCTAAGTCTGGATAGATAGGAACAGAGCATATGACAGGGTTCAGCATTTTGGTCTGCATCTCTCCACAAGTAATCATATTGTGCTGCGGATCTAAGGGAATGTTAAGGGATGTCAGAGCTACCTAAATCCAAAGTTTTAGCCTCCGGTGATGAAGGGATTGAAAGTTACAAGCATCTGTGTATCAGGTTTTGGTTAGACAGTTCAGTCCAGTGAAGAATAGGCGGACTTGTGTTTGATTCTTGTGCAGATTAGGAGAAGTGGTTGGTTGAGTAATTCATGAGATCCAGTGGTATTGGCCGACATGTGTGTTGACTTTAATACATAGGTTTTGGTTCGCATTGATATTTGTGCATGGATTCAGCCGACAGAACAGTGATCTTGAAAAAGTTTCTAAGTTTTCTTAAGGCCAACTGCAGTTGATGTAATTTCATGTTGCGGATATATATATCGATGGGTGCGAGCATTTTGAGGCATAGTTGTGCGAATATGAGGTGAGAGGTACGAAGTGTGGTAGTATCAAGTGCGAAGCAAGAGATCTAAGCCCCGGATCATGGCAGAACAGTGAAACAAGGCAGTGAGAGATGAAGTGTGTGAAGTCAATATATTAAGCTTAACCGGAACTGTAATCTTGCATTGTTAGATGTTATTCTTTAGTTCAAATGTTTCAGTGAACTCTTGTAATTGATCTTGTAGGCAGTGAGCCTCCTTTGAGTAGTGAGCTCTGGGCAATGTGCTCGAAGGCATGTGCCTTCCCATTTGTAATACTTTTAATAGAGTATAAATCTTGTGGGTTAACCCCCACCATGGTTTTTCCCTTAACTAGGTTTCCACATAAAAATCCTAATGTTCATGTGTGATAATCTTGTTGTTGATGTTCTTAAGTTCATGCTTCTTTCTCTTGAATGTATGTGGTAAATTAATAAAGGAACATAATAATAAGTTATTGCAGAACACTGATTCACCCCCCCTCTCAGTGTTCCTTAATTTCAACAATTGGTATCAGAGCAAGGTTCCTTAGAAGAAGTTTAACAGCTTGAGGAAGATTTGGGAAGGTGTTTCAATGCGTTCATTTAGGTACTCTAATGGTATCAATGAACAACTTCAAGTAGCCTTAGAAGATCTTGATTAGTCTAGAGCAAAAGTCAAAGAACTGCAAGAGAACCTTAAAGATGCTAAGGATTAAGACTTTAAAAGAGCAACTGGACAAATCTAATGAAAAGAGGAAGGAGCTACTTCAGCAGTTGGCAAATCAAAAGGAAGTCAATGGCATGGATGAGGATCTGAAGGAGAAGACAAAGGAATGTGAGAAGCTGGCAAAAGAAGTTGTCCTAAAACATGAGATGGAATCCAAGGTGATGAGGCTAATCAAGGAAATCGAGGAAATGAAGAAGACTGAAGAAAACCTGAATTAGTCTCTAAAAGAAAGAATAGAAGAGTGCTACAGATTGGACAGAATAATTGGCCATCTAGAGTCTAATCTACAAGAAACTAGGTATAATGAGGAACAACTTGAAAGGCAAATTGTTATTCTCAAACATGACCTAGATGTTGCAAATGAACACAAAGAGAAGTTCAAGATAAGCTCAGCTAAACTTGAAGTGTTGCTTGATAGTCAAAAGAAGGCAGATGATAAGCATGGTCTAGGATATGAGAAAGGTGAAAGCTCTGGATCTAGTCAAAGAAATTCTAAAGCAAGAAATCAAAGAAGAAATCCTAGAAGGTCTCCGGTAAGACAACCTAATGCTCAAAGGTGTCCATCCTTCAATGGTAATTGTTTCAAATGCAATAAGTATGGTCATAGAGTTAATCAATGCAGAAGTAAAGTGAATCAAAATACGTTATCTTTCTCCGGTCAATGCTTTAATTGCAAAAAGATAGGTCATAAGGCTGAGGATTGCAAAAGTGGATCAAAGAATCCTCCTAAGAACAAACAAGTTTTCAATGGAAGATATTTTACTTGCAACAAGTTTGGGCATATTGCAATGCAATGCAGATCTAAACCTGCTCCAACATGTAATTTTAGAGGAATAAGATTGTGTGTTTTAATTGCAACAAATCCAGACATATTGCTAAATTTTGCAGAAGCAAAAAGGAGATCTCACAAGCCGATAAATGAAGAACAGAGTAGAAGACGGATAAAGGCAAGGGAAAAGTAGATGTGAATGAGATCCAGAATTAAATGAACAAAACATGGGTGAAGAAAGGTGTAACGAATGATGGTGATGGGTCCGCACCAAAATCCGGTGCTGATAGTTCCTCTGGGAATTGAAATAGGAGCTCTAGCTTAGGGGGAGCTACATTGAAAATCTAATTCCCCCTGCCAGTAAGTGGGTGCCTGAATCTGGCATGATGAATGAAGATAAAGAAGCCTATTTCAAATCTGTTGAAGCAAATTCTGGAAGAAAAGAAGCTAATGTGATTGATTGTGGAGTAATTGAAGATTGATTGTATTCAGAAATAGTGTAACAGGATGAATTAGGGTAGAGCATTTATTACAATGGTGAATTAGGTTTTGCGGAGCATAAAAGTTCATCCACTCAATATTTGAATCACTTTGTATTCAAAGAGAACAAGGAGAAGAGCGCCTGAGCTGAGATTTCAAAGATTTGCAGTGCGAAAAATGAATTCGACAGCTAACCCTAATCCCGTGGAGAAAAAGGTATTTTTCTACGAAGCTTTGAACTTGTGATCTTTTTGAAATGGCTACTCCATTGGTTGTTGACATCACCGAAAGGCCCCGACCTAAATTCAAAAAGCATCCACACAAATCTATAGAGGTCGATCCATTAGGTACCCTTTCTAATGTTTTGCATGGTGTGTTGCATGTAGAAGATATTAGGTCTTACATTCATGCTAGCATAGATGAGTTTGGGGATTCAATGTTCCTAGATTTGTGGGTAAGTGCAGGAAGATGGGGGGCCAAAAAGGGGTCTTAAGTGGCCACTTTTTTTCTAAAATCAGGAAATACTGGCCTTGGATGAGAAATTGAGCATAGTTACACTCAAAATTTGGAGATGCAACCAAAACAATGTTCGTAGTGCTCCGAGTCTACTTTTTAAACTACTATTTTGTTTTGAAAATGGCATAGATTAAGGGGTTCAAAAGAGGGAGCCACAAAAATTGGTGTTGTTTCTATCAAAAAAAATAACATAGCATGTTTTGTGGCTCCCTCAAAAGGTCAACTTTTTTTTGGTATTTTTAAAATCGCTTCAGTGAGAAATTAGCTAATAGCATGTAGTTTATGCTCAATTTTTCTAATAATTTTTTGATGAATATTTGATTTTTTACTAATTTTTAAAGTGGACACATCCTAAAAAATAGAATTTTGGCCGTGCTACCCCTATAAATTTTGAAAACTAATTGAAAATCATTTTTTTATTTTTTTAATATTTGTAGAATGGAGTCTAGTTTCTAAATATGTAATTTTTTTGAAATTTGAATGAATAGTTATTTTACAATGAAAAAAAGACCAAACAGTGGTTTTTGCCTAAAAACAGACACACAAACAAAAGAAATTAAAGATGAAAGGCTTAACATTGTTAAAATGTGAAAAAAATCACATCGTCAAATAGCTAAGAGAAAGCCTAACATTACCCATGTGTTCGATTTGTTCAACCTTGAAACACGTGCAAATTTGAGGGTTAGCACGAACAAAATTATGTGAAATTTTGAAGAATATAGAAAAACACATCTGTGACTGTTCATAAGGCACTCCAAACCTTTCGGTTGGAAATCCAAAGCAAATCCCAAGCCCAAGGCTTGGGATTCCCAAAGCAAGAAATAACGCGCTCGCGTTATGTTTTGCCTTGCATTTTTCTTTCCCACAAGTCTGTCTTTTGTCATGTTTGACATAACGCAAGTGCGTTATAACGCGCTCGCGTTATGTCCCACTCAAATTTTTTTACTTTCAAGGCTATTAATCATGAGGGTTAAGGGATAAGGGATAGAGTTGGAGGGCTTAGGGATAAGGGATTAGCGTTTAAGGTATAGTATCGAGCCCGTTGAGGGTCTAGGAATAGGGATAGCATTTAAGGTTTAGGGATGAGGGATGACAGATTACGGTTGAGGGTTTAGGGTTTAGGGATAGGGTTGAGGGTCGAGGGATCAAAGTTAAGGGTTGAGGGATTAGGGTTTGACATTAAGGGTTGAGGGTTGAGGTTCAAGGGTCAAGGGTTTAGGGATAGGGTTTAGGGTCAAGGGATTAGGGTTAAAGTAGAGTGTGGAGGGTGTAAGGATTAGGGATAACGTTGGAGGGTTTAGGGATAAGGGATTAGGGTTTAAGGTATAGTATCGAGTCTATTGAGGGTTTAGGAATAGGGATAGCATTTAGGGATTAGGGATGAGGGATTATAGTTGAGGGATGATGGATTAGGGTTGAGGGTTGAGGGATTAGGGTTTAGGGATAAGGTTTAGGGTTGAGGGTTGAGGGATTAGGGTTTAAGGTATAGTGTTGAGGGTTGAGGGTTGAGGGTTTAGGATTAGGGTTTAGGGTTGACGGATTAGCATTTAATGTCAAGGTTAGGGTTAGCGTGTCGAGGGTAGAGGGATTAGGGATAGGGTTTAGGGTTGAAGGTTTAAGGATTGAGGGTTGAGGCTTTAGGGATGAGGGTTTAAGGCTTAAGATATAGTGTCAAGTGTTGAGGGTGTAGGGATAGGGTTTAAGTTTTAAGGGTTAAGGGTTGAGGGATAGGGATTAGGGTTTAAGGTATAGTGTTGAGGGTCCAGGGATTAGAGTTAAGGGTTGAGGGATTAGGGTTTGACGTTGAGGGTTGAGGGTTGAGGTTTGAGGGTCAAGGGTTTAGGGATAGGGTTGAGGGTCAAGGAATTAGGGTTAAAGTAGAGTGTGGAGGGTATAAGGATTAGGGATAGGATTTGAGGGTTTAGGGATAAGGGATTAGGGTTTAAGGTATAGTATCGATTCTGTTGAGGGTGTAGGAATAGGGATAGCATTTAGGGTTTAGGGATGAAGGATTAGAGTTGAGGGATGACAGATTAGGGTTGAGGGTTGAGGGATTAGGGTTTAGGGATAAGGTTTAGGGTTGAGGGCTGAGGGATTATGGTTTAAGGTATAGTGTTGAGGGTTTAGGGATAGGGTTTAGGGTTGAGGGATTAGGATTTGATGTTGAGGGTTGAGGGTTTAGGGTTTAGGGTTTAGGGTTAGGGTTGATAGATGAGGGATCAGAGTTAAGGGTTGAGGGAATAGGGTTTGACGTCGAGGGTTGAGGGTTGAGGTTCGAGGGTCAAGGGTTTAGGGATAGGGTTGAGGTTGAAGGGATTAGGGTTAAAGTAGAGTGTGGAGGGTGTAAGGATTAGGGATAGGGTTGGAGGGTTTAGTGATAAGGGATTAGAGTTTAAGGTATAGTATCGAGTTTGTTGAGGTTTTAGGAATAGGGATAGCATTTAGGGTTTAGGGATGAGGGATTAGAGTTGAGGGATGAGGAATTAGGGTTGAGGGTTGAGGGATTAGGGTTTAGGGATAAGGTTTAGGGTTGAGGGTTGAGGGATTAGGGTTTAAGGTATAGTGTTGAGGGTTGATGGTTTAGGGATAGGGTTTAGGTTTGAGGGATTAGGGTTTAGGGTTGATGAATTAGGGTTTAATGTTGAGAGTTGAGGGTTAAGGGTTAAGGGTTGAGGTTGAGGGATAGGGTTAATGGTCAAGGGATTAGGGTTAAATAAGAGTGTCGAGGGTAGAGGGATTAGGGTTTAAGGTATAGTATTGAGCCTGTTGAGTGTCTAGGAATAGGGATAGCGTTTAGGGTTTAGGAATGAGGGATTAGAGTTGAGGGATGATGGATGACAAATTAGGGTTGAGGGTTGAGGCATTAGGGTTTAGGGACAAGGTTTAGGGTTAGGGTTGAGGGATTAGGGTTTAAGGTATAGTGTTGAGGGTTTAGGGATAGGGTTTAGGGTTGAGGGATTAGAGTGAAGGGTTGAGGGATTAGAATTTGACGTTGAGGGTTTAGGGTTTAGGGTTAGGGTTGAAGGTCGAGGGATCAGAGTTAAGGGTTGAGGGATTAGGGTTTGATGTTGAAGGTTGAGGGTTGAGGTTCGAGGGTCAAGGGTTTAGAGATAGGGTTGAGGGTCAAGGAATTAGGGTTAAATTAGAGTGTGGAGGGTATAAGGATTAGGGATAGGGTTGGAGGGTTTAGGGATAAGGGATTAGAGTTTAAGGTATAGTATCGAGTCTGTTGAGGGTTTAGTAATAGGGATAGCATTTAGGGTTTAGGGATGAGGGATTAGAGTTGAGGGATGAGGAATTAGGGTTGAGGGTTGAGGGATTAGGGTTTAGGGATAAGGTTTAGGGTTGAGGGTTGAGGGATTAGGGTTTAAGGTATAGTGTTGAGGGTTGATGGTTTAGGGATAGGGTTTAGGTTTGAGGGATTAGGGTTTAGGGTTGATGAATTAGGGTTTAATGTTGAGAGTTGAGGGTTAAGGGTTAAGGGTTGAGGTTGAGGGATAGGGTTAATGGTCAAGGGATTAGGGTTAAATAAGAGTGTCGAGGGTAGAGGGATTAGGGTTTAAGGTATAGTATTGAGCCTGTTGAGTGTCTAGGAATAGGGATAGCGTTTAGGGTTTAGGAATGAGGGATTAGAGTTGAGGGATGATGGATGACAAATTAGGGTTGAGGGTTGAGGCATTAGGGTTTAGGGACAAGGTTTAGGGTTAGGGTTGAGGGATTAGGGTTTAAGGTATAGTGTTGAGGGTTTAGGGATAGGGTTTAGGGTTGAGGGATTAGAGTGAAGGGTTGAGGGATTAGAATTTGACGTTGAGGGTTTAGGGTTTAGGGTTAGGGTTGAAGGTCGAGGGATCAGAGTTAAGGGTTGAGGGATTAGGGTTTGATGTTGAAGGTTGAGGGTTGAGGTTCGAGGGTCAAGGGTTTAGAGATAGGGTTGAGGGTCGAGGAATTAGGGTTAAATTAGAGTGTGGAGGGTATAAGGATTAGGGATAGGGTTGGAGGGTTTAGGGATAAGGGATTAGAGTTTAAGGTATAGTATCGAGTCTGTTGAGGGTTTAGTAATAGGGATAGCATTTAGGGTTTAGGGATGAGGGATTAGAGTTGAGGGATGATGGATTAGGGTTGAGGGTTGAGGGATTAGGGTTTAGGGATAAGGTTTAGGGTTGAGGGTTGAGGGATTAGGGTTTAAGGTATAGTGTTGAGGGTTGATGGTTTAGGGATAGGGTTTAGGTTTGAGGGATTAGGGTTGAAGGTCAAGGGATCAGAGTTAAGGGTTGAGGGATTAGGGTTTGATGTTGAGGGTTGAGGGTTGAGGTTCGAGGGTCAAGGGTTTAGGGATAGGGTTGAGGGTCGAGGAATTAGGGTTAAAGTAGAGTGTGGAGGGTATAAGGATTAGGGATAGGGTTGGAGGGTTTAGGGATAAGGGATTAGAGTTTAAGGTATAGTATCGAGTCTGTTGAGGGTTTAGGAATAGGGATAGCATTTAGGGTTTAGGGATGAGGGATTAGAGTTGAGGGATGAGGGATTAGGGTTGAGGGTTGAGGGATTAGGGTTTAGGGATAAGGTTTAGGGTTGAGGGTTGAGGGATTAGGGTTTAAGGTATAGTGTTGAGGGTTGATGGTTTAGGGATAGGGTTTAGGTTTGAGGGATTAGGGTTTAGGGTTGATGAATTAGGGTTTAATGTTGAGAGTTGAGGGTTGAGGTTGAGGGATAGGGTTAATGGTCAAGGGATTAGGGTTAAATAAGAGTGTCGAGGGTAGAGGGATTAGGGTTTAAGGTATAGTATCAAGCCTATTGAGGGTCTAGGAATAGGGATAGCGTTTAGGGTTTAGGAATGAGGGATTAGAGTTGAGGGATGACGAATGACAGATTAGGGTTGAGGGTTGAGGGATTAGGGTTAAGGGACAAGGTTTAGGGTTAGGGTTGAGGGATTATGGTTTAAGGTATAGTGTTGAGGGTTTAGGGATAGGGTTTAGGGTTGAGGGATTAGAGTGAAGGGTTGAGGGATTAGAATTTGACGTTGAGGGTTTAGGGTTTAGGGTTAGGGTTGAAGGTTGAGGGATCAGAGTTAAGGGTTGAGGGATTAGGGTTTGATGTTGAGGGTTGAGGGTTGAGGTTCAAGGATCAAGGGTTTAGGGATAGGGTTAAGGGTCGAGGAATTAGGGTTAAAGTAGAGTGTGGAGGGTATAAGGATTAGGGATAGGGTTGGAGGGTTTAGGGATAAGGGATTAGAGTTTAAGGTATAGTATTGAGTTTGTTGAGAGTTTAGGAATAGGGATAGCATTTAGGGTTTAGGGATGAGGGATTAGAGTTGAGGGATGAGGGATTAGGGTTGAGGGTTGAGGGATTAGGGTTTAGGGATAAGGTTTAGGGTTGAGGGTTGAGGGATTAGGGTTTAAGGTATAGTGTTGAGGGTTGATGGTTTAGGGATAGGGTTTAGGTTTGAGGGATTAGGGTTTAGGGTTGATGAATTAGGGTTTAATGTTGAGAGTTGAGGGTTGAGGGTTGAGGGTTGAGGTTGAGGGATAGGGTTAATGGTCAAGGGATTAGGGTTAAATAAGAGTGTCGAGGGTAGAGGGATTAGGGTTTAAGGTATAGTATCGAGCCTGTTGAGGGTCTAGGAATAGGGATAGCGCTTAGGGTTTAGGAATGAGGGATTAGAGTTGAGGGATGACGGATGACAGATTAGGGTTGAGGGTTGAGGGATTAGGGTTTAGGGACAAGGTTTAGGGTTAGGGTTGAGGGATTAGGGTTTAAGGTATAGTGTTGAGGGTTTAGGGATAGGGTTTAGGGTTGAGGGATTAGAGTGAAGGGTTGAGGGATTAGAATTTGACGTTGAGGGTTTAGGGTTTAGGGTTAGGGTTGAAGGTCGAGGGATCAGAGTTAAAGGTTGAGGGATTAGGGTTTGATGTTGAGGGTTGAGGGTTAGGTTCGAGGGTCAAGGGTTTAGGGATAGGGTTGAGGGTCGAGGAATTAGGGTTAAAGTAGAGTGTGGAGGGTATAAGGATTAGGGATAGGGTTGGAGGGTTTGGGATAAGGGATTAGAGTTTAAGGTATAGTATCGAGTCTGTTGAGGGTTTAGGAATAGGGATAGCATTTAGGGTTTAGGGATGAGGGATTAGAGTTGAGGGATGATGGATTAGGGTTGAGGGTTGAGGGATTAGGGTTTAGGGATAAGGTTTAGGGTTGAGGGTTGAGGGATTAGTGTTTAAGGTATAGTGTTGAGGGTTGAGGGTTGAGGGTTTAGGATTAGGGTTTAGGGTTGACAGATTAGCATTTAATGTTGAGGTTAGGGTTAGAGTGTTGAGGGTAGAGGGATTAGGGATAGGGTTTAGGGTTGAAGGTTTAAGGATTGAGGGTTGAGGCTTTAGGGATGAGGGTTTAAGGCTTAAGATATAGTGTCAAGTGTTGAGGGTGTAGGGATAGGGTTTAAGTTTTAAGGGTTAAGGGTTGAGGGATAGGGATTAGGGTTTAAGGTATAGTATCGAGTTTGTTGAGGGTTTAGGATTAGGGATAGCATTTAGGGATTAGGGATAGGGTTGGAGGGTTTAGGGATAAGGGATTAGGGTTTAAGGTATAGTATCGATTCTGTTGAGGGTGTAGGAATAGGGATAGCATTTAGGGTTTAGGGATGAGGGATTAGAGTTGAGGGATGACAGATTAGGGTTGAGGGTTGAGGGATTAGGGTTTAGGGATAAGGTTTAGGGTTGAGGGCTGAGGGATTAGGGTTTAAGGTATAGTGTTGAGGGTTTAGGGATAGGGTTTAGGGTTGAGGGATTAGAGTGAAGGGTTGAGGGATTAGGATTTGATGTTGAGGGTTGAGGGTTTAGGGTTAGGGTTGAGAGATGAGGGATCAGAGTTAAGGGTTGAGGGATTAGGGTTTGATGTCGAGGGTTGAGGGTTGAGGTTCGAGGGTCAAGGGTTTAGGGATAGGGTTGAGGTTGAAGGGATTAGGGTTTAAGGTATAGTGTTGAGGGTTGATGGATCAGAGTTAAGGGTTGAGGGATTAGGGTTGAGGGTTGTAAGGATTAGGGATAGGGTTGGAGGGTTTAGGGATAAGGGATTAGAGTTTAGGGACAATGCAAAGTTGACAAATGCAAAATTGATTGTCGAGTGGTGTAATGCTTCCATGGGTCCAGGTAATGAAGGTAAGTCTTTAGTTCGTAGATTTTTTTGGTTGATAGATGATACTAACATTGCACCTTATGAGGATTGTTGTACACTGACAGGATCAAATGAGATGCACTCTTTTAGAAGCTCAATTGTAGGTTCATGGAGTATCCATACACGAAAGATGTCATGCTTTTGTTCTTCCTGTACAATTCAAGTTTGGGATGAGTGCAAGTCAAAGGAGTGGGTTGGCGAATGGCAGTTAAGTTATCTTAGCCCACTTGACACGTATCGACCCCCGACGGCACTGGAACTAACACAGATGGAATCGTCAGTTGACTTTGACCACATATCAAATTTAGTTCAACCAGGTAATATAGGGCACGTATATGCATCTAATTTCATCCAGTTCAACCAGGTAATGTCATCTTACTTTGTAGTGTTTTTGTAATGTTGACTAATTTCATCTAATTTACTACACATATCAATGTAGGGCACTTATATGCAGTTATTGTAGATGAAGATAATGAAGAGGGAACATATTATTACTTATGTCGTTGTGTTGAGGCCAAAAAGAAATTGGAGGCCCCTGTTACAGATGGAGAAAACATCGAATACCCTACAGGCTCAGTGGTTATTACTGGAACATGGCTTAGAAGGTACCCACATAAGAGTGTTAATATTTGGGTATTTCAGGACTTTGACACGCATCAGAAGATTCTTCATTACTCGAACCTTGTTGTGGCATCTAATGTTCATTTGATAAAGTATCAGGGTAGACCTTTGAACAAAATATTGTGGAAGGTGCGTGAGTCTGACCATGAAGCAATACTTGACACAATAAAGAGTAGAGCAGACCCAGAAGGTTCATTAGATTAATTTGTAAGTATTCACATTGATTTTGTAAAGTTATGTTACATTGAGTTGTAAGTATGCACATTAATTTGTAAGGTTTGTCTTTTTTTATTTCCTCTTGCATTTTTACACATATGTACACATTTTTACATCATCATGTTATGCATTTTTGGTGTCCTGCTCCTGATGCGACCAAACTCATAACTCACCCTACTAGACACCATTTGATGATCTCTCCAACACTCTGGATCCAGGGTGCCCAATCATGATGATGACCTATATACCATTCTCCCAAGGCGCTCATAATGAATGAAAAGAAGACCAAGGGCGCCCAAGCTTAATAGACTTATTTCTTTCAATTTTGATGATCCAAACTCTTGCAATATGACATCCACTTTCATGCCTTTAGATCTTCCTTCACATATAGGGCGCCAAATCAAGTTGAAAAATCTACATAAGGGTGCCAAACTGGATGAAAGTAGACATGAAATGCACCTTAGGACTCCATGCTAAGGTTTGAGCCATTAAAGTCTCTTGATATTAGGTGCTCATGATGATGAAACTTAGAGCTTTTTCCTTTCCTATGTGCTCATCTAAGATGTTTGAATGATAAGGAGTGCCTCGACCTCTATAATATACATTGGGCACCAAATCAAGGTGATTTTAAGTCACTTTGAGTCATTTGGGGTCAGTTTGAGTCTTTGAGTCATGTTGCAAAAAAGTGTCAATGTTGTCAAGTTGCACAAAGCAACTTTTGTATTTTTGGTGTCCTGCTCGTGATGTGACCAAACTGACTATTCCAACGTGTCTGGATGGGTATATTTATGCTAGGCATGGTCCTGTTTTTCACCCAAACATGTCGAAACAGTCTGAGCTACATTGTACCAATGATATCCCTAAGAGTCCAAAGTGCAAAAAGGCTGCAATCTTTGATGAGATGTTACTCATAAACCGTGTCACTTAGAAACATTCTGTCTAAGGCAACACTATCATGTAGAGTGCCTCTACAATAACCTCTCTTGGTTTTTTATAGCTCTAAGGCATTTGCCCATGGTGAAAGGTTTTCTGCTGCCCCAAAAATCGTCAGAAGGAGGTAGTGTAAAGTTGTAAAGGGGTGTAACTTTCGTCCTGCTCATGATGCGACCAAACTGACTGTTCCAACGCATCTGAATGGGTACATTTACGCTAGGCATGGTCCTATTTTTCACCCAAACATGTCGAAATAGTCAGAGCTACATTGTACCGATGATATCCCTGAAGAGTCCAAAGTGCAAAAAGGCAGCAATCTTTGACGAGATGTTACTCAAAAACTGTGTCACTTAGAAACATTCCATCTGAGGCAACGATATCACGTAGAGTGCCTCTACAATAACCTCTCTCAGTTTTTTATAGTTCTGAGGTATTTGCCCGTGGTGAAAGGTTTTCTCCTGCCCCAAAAATCGTCAGAAGGAGGCAGTGTAAAATTGCAAAGGGGTGTAACTTTCATCCTGCTCCTGATGCGACCAAACTGACTATTCCAACGCGTCTGAATGGGTACATTTACGCTAGGCATGGTCCTATTTTTCACCCAAACATGTCAAAACAGTCAGAGCTACATTGTACTGACGATATCCCTGAAGAGTCTAAAGTGCAAAAAGGCAACAATCTTTGACGAGATGTTACTCAAAAATCGTGTCACTTAGAAACATTCCGTCTAAGGCAACGCGATCACGTAGAGTGCCTCTACAATAACCTCTCTCAGTTTTTTATAGCTCTGAGGCATTTGCTCGTGGTGAAAGGTTTTTTGCTTCCCCAAAAATCATCAGAAGGAGGCAGTGTAAAGTTGCAAAGGGGTGTAACTTTCATCCTACTCCTGATGCGACCAAACTGACTGTTCCAACGCGTCCGAATGGGTACATTTACGCTAGGCATGGTCTTATTTTTCACCCAAACATGTCAAAACAGTCGAAGCTACATTGTACCGACGATATCCCTGAAGAGTCCAAAGTGCAAAAAGGCAGCAATCTTTGACGAGATGTTACTCGAAAACTATGTCACTTAGAAATATTCTGTCTGAGGAAACGCTATCACGTAGAGTGCCTCTACAATAACCTCTCTCAGTTTTTTATAGCTCTAAGGCATTTGCCCATGGTGAAAGGTTTTCTGCTACCCCAAAAATTGTCAGAAAGAGGCAGTGTAAAGTTGCAAAGGGGTGTAACTTTCGTCCTGCTTCTGATGCGACCAAACTGACTATTCCAACGCATCTGAATGGGTACATTTACACTAGGCATGGTCCTATTTTTACCCAAACATGTCAAAACAGTCGGAGCTACATTGTACTGACGATATCCCTGAAGAGTCCAAAGTGCAAAAAGGCAGCAATCTTTGACGAGATGTTACTCAAAAACTGTGTCACTTAGAAACATTCTGTCTAAGGCAACGTGATCACGTAGAGTGCTTCTACAATAACCTCTCTCAATTTTTTATAGCTCTGAGGTATTTGCCCGTGGTGAAAGGTTTTCTGCTGCCCCAAAAATATCAAAAGGAGGCAGTGTAAAGTTGCAAAGGGGTGTAACTTTCATCCTGCTCCTGATGCGACCAAACTGACTGTTCCAACGCATCTGAATGGGTACATTTACGCTAGGCATGGTCCTATTTTTCACCCAAATATGTCGAAACAGTCGGAGCTACATTGTACCGACGATATCCCTGAAGAGTCCAAAGTGCAAAAAGGCAGTAATCTTTGACGAGATGTTACTCAAAAACCGTGTCACTTAGAAACATTCTGTCTGAGGCAACGCAATCATGTAGAGTGTCTCTACAATAACCTCTCTCAATTTTTTATAGCTCTGAGGCATTTGCCCGTGGTGAAAGGTTTTCTGCTGCCCCAAAAATCGTCAGAAGGAGGCAGTGTATTAAGTCAGGATGAAAGCCTATTCACTCTAGGCACCTATTTTTGACCAAATCACACATGCACCTTGAACAAGTGATGCTACAAGTGGTGAACAAAATGGGCGCCTTGAAGAATTAAGCCCTCCAAGACATCTTGCAATTGCCTAAAAGTCCAAAATTTACATAAGTGAGTTAAGGCACCATTTTCCATCTCCAGAGCCTCCTTTGAGCACCTTAACATGGAGTGAATGTTTTAGTCTATGAAAGATTACGCCTAAAGAATATAACAACCCCTTGAGTCACTAGGATGAACTAGGTTAACAAAAGGAACTTCATTGAGGGAGGCGCACTTGTGCATCTAGACAACTCCAGTTTAGCACCTGAGAAAAAGCATGTTTAGAGACACCCCTCGAATGAACCCTCTAGAACCAATAAGAATCTTCTCTAGGTCCATAATTAACTCATGCCCATATCCAAGTGAAAGTCTCCTTGGTCTTCCTGCTAAAACCTCTAAAGGGTAACCATCTCAACAAGTGTTTCTAATCCCAAGAGAACTCTAGCCTCACCCAAGTCTCGAAGTATGTATGAGAACCTACAACCAATCAATCCATGTTAAGCTCCAAATGCAACACCACATTATCATGAAGCTCCCAAGCACATGACCAATGTACTCAATACCAAGAGAACCAACAAGACCATTGTCAAAAATCCAACTACAAAATTAGGTATCCAAACATGACATCATGATCTAACATCTCCTCCTAGAAGATCACATGCATCAATACAGACATCCTAGTCTCAAGAGAACTTGTATCATGCTAATACTCTAATCTAGAATCAAGAGTCCACCAAGACACACTACCAAACACCTCTAAACCAAGGATCAACATCTACAACCACATGAAGATAATCATTACACCCAACCACTATATAAGATCATCCATCACTAGGTGACGAATACACATCACTATCAAAGCAACATCCATCCTCTCATCCCAGTGCAACATACCAATGCGCAAATGAGTATAGACAAGGAAAAATAACAAAGTCCTCCCGTGGATATAGGCAATATGCATTCAAGTCATCCCACTACCTTGTCTGAGGCTCATGCAAAACCCAAAATGATTAGCCTAGTACCATGTGTCATGTCCCCATTCCCAGCTTGATCATTAAGTGTATAATGGATTAGCTTGTTCCTCATTCCCGGAGGCTAATTCCAAATGATGAGGGAATGAATTGGGTTCAGACTAACTCTATCTGTTTGTTTTGCAGGAACAAGGTCAGAACCCTAAAATTTGACTATGGAAGCTTGGGAGCCTAGGCACCCATTTCACTCCAGTTTTCCTTACTAAGCGCCTAGAACAAGGATCGTCCAAATTAAGCGCCTAAGAACCTCAAGGTGCCTATACATGTTTCTAGGGATCCTCCAATTGAGCACCTAGCATAGATGGATGAAGATTGAAAGTTTTCAAGTTAAAGATGTCCTTTGGGTGAACTCACAGCACTAGGTGCATGTGTTGGTTGGAACTCCTTGGATTTGGCACCTAGGATTGAAAGCCTTTGATGAGGAGAGAAGTCTCAAGGCCTGGTGTGGCACCCTCACTTGCCTACCCCACCCTTAGAATGCGCCTAACCTTCATAAGGTGTTAACACTCTATTTTGAGCGCCTAGCAGGGGGTAATGGATAGATTGAAGGCTTGGGAGCTAAGGAAAGTCACTTAGATGAATAATCAAGATTGAAATGAGAAACTCCTAGCCAAGGCACAAAATTCCTCAATTCTGGCATCCAGAAATCAAATCTAAGTAAGGCGCTCTTTCCATTTGCCAAAGGCTCTATTAGCACCCTTGGTTGATGATCTCTCCAGACACCTGAAATGGCACCCAGTGGATCTTTCAACTTATATCAGGAAGAAGGGAAGCATTCTCAGTGTTGTTCAAATAATCTAAGTTGTAAAGTTAACAAGGAATAGAGCTAGAGGACAAGGCACACTTATTGGTCTCCATCACCTCAGAAATGCGCCTAATGCAGTTGGTGTCAACTTCCCTCTTTCTAGCCTCCAAATGGTGCCTAGAGTCAAAAAAGGATTTCACTGAATAATGTTAATGTTTTGAGCATCAAACTCTACTTGGCGCATACCTATGCTCTTACAACCTCAAAGTGGAGCCTAGGGTTCAGTCATCCTCCTAAGGCATGGTTCTTCTCCTCCATAACCCTGTTTTGGCGCCTAAACTTGGAAGTACCTTGAAGACTTGGATTAAGATGGAATTCACCTCCAGAATGTTAGGCGCTTGATAGAAGATAAAGGCACTAGGGTAAAAGAGCTTCAAAAGTTTGATGTCAAGTGTGAATTAAGATAATAGGCACTGATACCAGTTGACATTACTCCAAACATGCGCCTAAGAGAGATGCAAGTCCCCAAGACCAATTTTGGAACAAGGAGCTCCATCAGAGGGTAAGATGATAATTCTTGGAAGTCAAGTGTTTCAAAGATTCTTTGAGAAATTGACAAGTTGTAACCTAGGTGCCAAAACCCCTGAGAATCCTCCTATCTAGAGCCTAGTTAGAAGAACACTAATATTGCGCCTAAGTGAATTTAAGTGTCAATATAGAGTCATCAAACCCCACCAGACGTTCATCCATATCTCTACCACCTCAAGGAAGCACCCAGCTTAGGATGGTGCCTAGTTTGGTCTCTACTACCTTCAGTTGGCGCCTAACCCTAAGAGTCTTGCAACTATGACGTTCATCCATGCAACAAGCAAGGTGATGCTCCCTTGTGATATTGTGAGGTGTTGACATTCAGTTGACATCATTGAGTTTGATTGAGTTGATCAAGTGTAGATGCCATTGTAAACATCAAGGCTTCAAGGCCTTTCTTTTGTATCTCCATTGAATAAGTTGTAACTTCATGCTATTGAAAGCATTATCCATGTAATAAGACATTGCAAGTTGATTGAGTCAAATAACTAGACAAGTACCCAACTCTAAGGTTGATTCATTCAAGTAGTTATCTTTGATGTATATCTTTGTGTTGTTGAAGTAGTTGATGAATTGATAGCAAGTAAAATTGTTTAAGTAAGGAAAAATTTTCGTAGAACTAGTTGGGTATCTTACACCATGCCTATCCATCAAACATCACAATGCAATCAAAATCCTAACAACATGCCCATGATCCAAGATCAAGTGCAATCATGCAAAGATATTATCAATCACAAGCCTATTAAGAATGAACTAGAGTCTTCTAGTACCATACTTTTCCATCAAACACCATCATGTAATCCATGGCCTATCAAGCCTATCAAAGAAAATGCAAACATCCTATGTAATACAATCAGACTTTAAATATTTGAAGTAGCCATCTACAAATATCCATTCAAAAGTGGATTTATAATGCAAGTATGGATGCCATCAATAAAAAAGATTTGTATTAACCAAATATCCATATAGGCATACATCAATATCTGTCGATATAAGTATAACATATATACAAAATAGCCATATAGGCTTACAAGAATGCCATATAGGCATACAATGTCAACTATGTACAATACAAAATATATGTCCACAAATGCCATATAGGCATACAACAAAGGAACACAATAAAAAGTCATTCCCCTCTGGCTAGTGAAGAGAATAAATCACGAGCAGCCTTTGATCTTCTAGGGGATGGAGACATGCATGTGGGTGGTCTACTATGAACCTGAGGGCTACTCCTCCTATTTAGTTCTTCCTACACCTTTACCTGTTACAAAAAAAAATATAGACATTAATATATAGAAATTACATGTTATAAAAAAATGAAACATTTAACAAAATAATCACTTACCGCTAACATATAATCTGTCTCCTCGCTTGCCTTAGTAGCAGGAATAGGCCCTGGAGATGTCATGTCCTATAGAAACCATCCACATAGAAATTAAACTTCAAATCAATAATCTTTTGATTTTTCAAAAATAGACAACTATAACAATGAATGTAAATTGAAATTTACTAATTTGCCTCATACCCCTGTCAATGCCATAGAGCTATGAATCGCAGAGGCCACACCCTGCTTCATTGCCCTATGAACATGGGGAGGTGTATCTGTAGCCTGCATCATCTGGAAATAAAACAACATTATTCAATTACGAAAACTATAATAGTGATGCAAATCATGGCTCCTAACATACACACACGTTCATCTAAACATGGAAGTACACACAATAAAACACACAAATCACATACAAAAATTTAGTAAGTACAATTCATTCATTAAACTATTTATTTTATTACCTCCGTAAAGCTTTGAATTCCACCACCGCTGGCAGGTGTTGCCATGAAATCTACAGTATTAACCTATTCAACATCCGAAATTAGAAATTAGAATACCATTCATATAACGATGCTATTCACATGTAATATTTATAATTGTTTACTAGTTTCATACCTCGACAGTAGATGATCTAGTGAAAAATGTAGGTGGAGAACCACTGAAAACTGCATCGACACTATGACCCTGAAATTTCATTAAAATCATCAATTTAAATTAGTTAATCTCGTATTTCAAAAATGAAATTTAATAAATTAAATTCAATAAACTTGCTAATATTTACCTTAGTATCAAGGCCGAAAGTCTCACTCAGGAGGGTATCTGTCATCACCATCTGCTCAGCTGCGGATGTAGCCTGTGCACCTGCGTCCTGACTGTCCATGGGGTCATAACCACAGGCTGACCCGCAAGCCTGGCAAGTATGCAGTGGGACCCTACTCCTCACACTATCTCCCAACCCACTATGTGTTGCAGGATCGGCATGCTCTATGTTGCAGGATCGGCATGCTCTATGATGCTCTGGGTCAAGGCACTAATCGACCTTAGTGTATCGACCTCAACACTCTCCTTCACAATGGAAGGGATAGAAACATGCTCGTGGGTTGGTCTGCTGATTACTCGTCTTGCTACCCGCTGTGGGTCAAGATGTGCCCCTGGTCTATCCTGTGCTGAGCTCCCACCTCTACCCTGGAAGTCCCGCATATCAAAATAGTTTGGCACTTTATTGAGGACAAACTCGCAGTAGAGTTTCCTCAAAAAGTATTGCAGGACCTCATTATTATTGCATAGAGGATGGTCAAAAACCATCCACCACCTCTGCCTGAAATTGTCCCTTATCGCTTGGTTGTTGTACCAATGGATAGGGAACCTCTTGCATGTAATGGGTGGAGGTTGATTTGTTTGTGGGTTTGTAAAAATTGAACACAAGTCTAATTTTGTAATTTGTAATTTTTTGACATCTTGGTATGACAATTTATCTGCATAGTAATCTCTAAACTCTCTCTTTTTATCGGTCCCACTAGTTATTTGCTTGCTAATTGAATTTACATTTGATAACATAGACTCAAGAGATTCGGCAAGCGTGGACCTATGCAAGGTTGAAGTGGAAGGATCTTTCAACCTTGCAATTATATCTTCAATTTATTTTTTGTTGTTTTCAATTTGCCCCATTATATTATCTTGTGTTCCAGGGGCATGTCGAGGAATGAATGGAGGAGGTTGTTGTTCTACAGGTATTTCCTCCTCAGGGTTTTGTGGATTTTGAGGAGGAGGAGGAGGAGGAGGAGGAGGTGCATTAACATTTCCTGACAATTAATGAAATATACATCAAAATTCAACAAAAACCTACCTATTTAGAAAGAAATTCAAACAAAAAAACAAAGATAACTCACCCCTTTGGCGTGCTCGACATCGCGGCGGCATTTTGGCGATGAATCGATAAATTTTTTTGTGTTGATTGGCGTTTTGTAGAACGCGAGCGCGTTTTTGAGGGTTTGGAAGCCGCGGGCAGAGGAGAAAATCAGAATGAAATGAAATGAAATTGCTTTTTTTTAAATTTATACTAGGTTATAACGCGAGCGCGTTATAACACGCTCACGTTATAATGCGCTCGCGTTATGGCTCGGTAATGACGAGCCTGAGGCTTGTCATTACCAAGCCATAACGCGCTTGCATTATGACTTAAATTTTTTTGAAATTTTTTTGGCCACTTTTTGGCCCCCCATCTTCTTGCACTTACCCTTGTCTAAGAAGCACCTGAGGGGTGAGATTTATGGTCTTAAACCTGAGTATAAGGTGCACTGCAAGACAAACATTTCATTCAGGTTATTGGGTTCTCGACCTTCGATGAGAACGAGTGGGTCCGGTATGTACTGAGTTGGATGCATGATGAATTTATGCAGTTGATGAAACCCTTTAAGATCACTAAGGATGCCATAAAGGCCATAACAGGATTGAACTCATCCAGTGGACTGCCAATACTAAAATAAGTGAAGAATCAGACTGTAACTGAAGCTACCGGATCAATGTTTGATAAGAGGGCAATGGCAATAAATGATATAACTGATCCGGATGTTAAATTTGCATCTATGGTGATTAAGTATAAGATATACCACTCCAGCAGGGAAAACTCAGTGTCCAGTATAGCCATTTATGATGCTTATTAGATGTTAAGAGAAAATGCTGACTATGATTTGTGTGAGCTACTGTAAAACTAGTTAATGGAAAATCTGAACAAGATCAAGAAGGATAAGAAGAATACATTCAAGTATGGGATGTTGGTCTTGTGCTTGTTCTTTTATTTCATGAATGAGTTGCCCAAGATGAAAAGCTTGTATTGGACTAGTGACAAGCCTGTTGCTATACAAATAAGAGAGCACTTACACAATATTGGTGACTCCAATGCCCAAAGGACTGCTCTTTGGGGATATTTCAAGAATTTTCAGAATATGATGCAATCAAGGGAAAGAATCCCTAAGTCTGTGGTGGAAAAGTACAAGGATACAATTTGTTTCATGGTGGAAATAGATCAATGCCTGATGGAAGCAGTTGAACCAAGGACTGTATGGATCATGCCCATGGGGTATGAAGTTGACGAACAAATACTGGAAATGTATACCCAACACCTTCTGAGCAAACCAAAAGATACCTCAGTTGAGAGATTTGGTACATATGGTGAACTTAGTTTGAAACTGTATGTTGAGCTCCAAAAACCTGAAATTAAAAGAAAGGTCCAAAGGCAAGTTGAAATGTATGCAGAAAGTATTGGAATAACCAAAGAAGCTGTGAAGGAAGTTAGGAAGAGAGAAGAGCAAGTTGAAAAAGAAAAGCCAGACAATGAACAACCATGTGCTTCGGAAGCCTCCCCTAGCCAACATAGAAGAACAAGAAGTTCTGTTGCTACCTCTGCTCACTCAAAGTCTGCTAGTACAGAGAAACTGGAAGATAAATCATCCGGTAAAGAAGGAAAGAGAAAGACGACAAAAGACTCCAGAATGTATGTGATCCTGAAAGATGATGAGGAGACAGAATCAAACGAAGCAGTGAAAGAAATAAAGTCAAAGAAAGTAGAAGCATCAAGGGTTTCCAATGACAAGCCCTCCAGAAGTGTAAAGGTGAGCAAAAGACAAAAGACTGAGACTCATGCTGAAAAATCCACCCAGTCAGTTGAAGATATTGTGAATGCAGTAACTGTTCATGGGAACTTGAAGCCCGTAACAGAATATTATGACAACTTTGATGATGCCAACAAGAAAATTTTGGAGGATGCTACTGTTAAGTACTTGAATACATTCAACAAAGCACTTGTGGAAATCATGTCAGAAATCCCTAAGAGTCTAAGTGACATTTTGGAGATGAGAAAAGAAGCTGCTAAAGCAAAGGACTTGGAGCTAAGAGAACATGTGTTGTCCAGTCTGTGTCTGGTAATCTCTAGAAAGGAAGCAAATAAAATCTTCAAAGAAGTTAAAGATGAATTCAGAAGCAAAATTAGGATGAATAAGCTAATGCTTGGAGACATTGATGAAGTGCTCAAAGAAACAGAACAAATTCTGAAGAAAGCCCTAGACAAGAATAAGTTTTATGTGGTCACTGAAGAACTTGTTGATGCTGATGATACATCCATTTCAAATGATGAAGAGTTGGAGGGAAATGAGTAGCAAGCTGAGGCAGATGATTTCTCTATTCTAGAAGAGGAATTATTGAATAAAGGAGATGAAGAGATGGTGAAGGAAGATAATGTTGATTGTGTAGAGGATACTCAAATTCCTCCGAACCAATCTGGTGAACAAAATGCAGAGATGAATATGGAAATAAATGCTCCTACTGAAGGTGATTCTGAGAAGAATAAAGAGCAGAATGCAGAGAAAAAGAATGAAAATGATAAGCAAGACAATGTAGTTGACTTCAGAAAGGGAGAAGATGCAAGCCCTAAAGTGCATAAAACTAAAACATCATATTGGGCAAGAGACACTGCAGAAGTAGTAAAAGAAATTTTGGAGAAAGACAAACAAGTTGTAGAAAATCTAGATATAATACAAGGTTCAATCAATTTTGATACTCTATCAGTGGTACAAAAGATGAAGTTGGCCTATTTTGCACAAGCTAAGGCCAGAGAGGAAATCTTGAAGTTCCATATAGAAGACAGTGAGTTGCTTGATCTTGCATCCGACATTTTGGAGAAAATCATGCCTACTTTTCAGAAGGATTCATCAGCATCCCCCTCCGGTCAGTTGAAGAGTTTGATAGACTTTGGAAGTACTCATTTTGAATCTTTTGAGAAGTCAGCAGAAGTTAAAGTATGGAATGAATTTAATGATAAAAGATTTAGTGCACTGAAAGGAATAATTGACAATGATAGAATTATGTTGGATACTAGTGTAAAGAGTATTCAAAATGCCCTCACTAAAGGAGGAGATGTGTACAAATTTTGTTTATCATGGCCAAAAGTTGTAGAGGATATTGAGAAGAAAATAAAGGAGTCTGAGCAAAAATCGTCAAATGTATCTCAATCCTTTGATCCTTTGACAGTATCTGTGGTGAATCAAGAATGTCAAATAATTAGCCTAATTGATGAAATAAAGAAATTGGTGAAAGAAAAAGAAAACATTGTGGCAAGAATGTGTGAACTTTGGGGACTAATTTCCCCTAAGTTAGAAACAATGTTCAATGCATTGATAGAAGCTTAAGCTACTACTTTGACAAGTGATCCCACTGATCTACAGAAGACAGAGTCATAGGCATTTTTATTCAGTGGTCATATTTCAGTTTTGGATAGTATGAAGAAAAGTTGGGATAGTGAATTGGCACTATTGAAAAATATTTTTGGTGATGTGTTTAAGTTCATGTAGACAAGACATAAGGATTGTTTGTATATATCCACCCATGTACATAGAGTTTTTGCATGAATTTTGGTATGCGGATCTCAACCTTTGCCATTGATGTCAAAGGGGGGAGTGGAAAGCAGTGAAAAATGAGGGATTCATTTAAGGGGGAGCATTGGAAATCACATGTGTACATAGTAAGGGGGAGCTGTTCTAACACTTAGTCATTTTTCACTAAGTGTTGCCATCAATCTTAGTCATTTTTCACTAAGTGTTGCCATCAATGCCAAAGGGGGAGATTGTTGGCAAGAGAAACTACTAGGCATGTCAAGTGTTGTCATTGATGGCAGCTAAATCTATCTTACACATCCGCATTGTATCATTTGATCATACCAGAAGTCAGATTGCAGATTTGTCTAAGTCTGGATAGACAGGAACAGAGCATATGACAGGGTTCAACATTTTGGTCTGCATCTCTCCACAAGTAATCATATTGTGCTGTGGATCTAAGGGAATGTTAAGGGATGTCAATGCTACCTAAATCCAAAGTTTTAGCCTCCGGTGATGAAGGGATTGAAAGTTACAAGCATCTGTGTATCAGGTTTTGGTTAGACAGTTCAGTTCGGTGAAGAACAGGCAGACTTGTGTTTGATTCTTGTACGGATTAGGAGAAGTGGTTGGTTGAGTAATTCATGAGATCTAGTGGTATTGGCTGACATGTGTGTTGACTTTAATACATAGGTTTTGGTCCGCATTGATATTTGTGCATGGATTCAGCCGACATGACAATGATCTTGAAAAAGTTTTTAAGTTTTCTTGAGGCCGACTGTAGTTGATGTAATTTCATGTTGCGGATATATATATTGATGGGTGCGAGCATTTTGAGGCATGGTTGTGCAGACATGAGGTGAGAGGTGCGAAGTGTGGTAGTATCAAGTGCGAAGCAAGAGATCTGAGCCTCGGATCATGGCAAAATAGTGAAACATGGTAGTGAGAGATGAAGTGTGTGAAGTTAGTATATTGAGCTTAACCGAAACTATAATCTTGCATTGTTAGATGCTATTCTTTAGTTCAAATGTTTCAGTGAACTCTTGTAATTGATCTTGTAGGCAGTGAGCCTCCTTTGAGCAGTGTGCCTGAAGGCATGTCCCTTCCCATTTGTAATACTTTTAATAGAGTATAAATCTTGTGGGTTAACGCCCACCGTGGTTTTTCCCTTAACCAGGTTTCCATGTAAAAATCCTAGTGTTCATGTGTGATGATCTTGTTGTTGTTGTTCTTAAGTTCATGTTTCTTTCTCTTGAATGTATGTGGTAAATTAATAAAGGAACAGAATAATAAGTTATTGCAGAACACTGATTCACCCCCCTCTCAGTGTTCCTTAATTTCAACAGCGATATCTAATGTGTTGGACCAAGCAATATCTAATGTGGTAGAACAGGAGCAAATGAACGACAAAGATACAAATGATGATGTCATAGTGGAACCACCACCAGGTGGAAAGCAAGTCATTGACCTAATGTTGGTTGCAATTAATGTGGGGAAGAAGTCAATTGTCATCTATATGGAGATTCTCAAGAGATCTTTGACAAATACAAAGATGAGTGGTCCATTGCTAGCGAGTGGTTCCCTGATGAGTGGTCTCCAGATGCCTTCTTTCCTAATGACTTGACTACTTCTACTAACGCCTCTTATTTTCTTGACACCTTGCACACTCCTAACAACCCAATGGCTAACGACTTACGAATATTGGATGACTTGAGGCTACCTGACGAATTTATAACATTGACAAGAGACTTAAAGTGTTGCCCTCCTGTTGACTTAAATTCATTTGGCATGTCATCACTTCTTGTCGAGTCCTATTGCTTGGCGAGTATACATCCTTATCCCATCTCATCAAGTCATCTTGGCGTATATCCCATCTTGTCGAGTATCCATCCTAGTGTGTTCTCTCTCCTGTTAGGTATACATCCCTTCCTGTCAAGCATATATTTTGGCATGTCTTGCTTCGTATACACACAATCCATCGAGTCCAAGCTGCCTGACAAGATCCAATTCTGTGTCGAGTCTCTTACCATTATATCTGTCTAGCCTTTTATTCTTGTCAAGTCTTCTTGCCGAGATTGGCCGCCTATCGAGTTCCATTTCCTTGTCAAGTCTTCTTTGATGGATACCTCAATTATCGAGTACCCTTTGGTGTGTGCATCCATTGTCAAGTATCTTTTGGCGTGTATATCATTTGTCCAGTATCCTTGGGCATGTATATCATCTGTGGATCAATATCCCTTGGTGCATAACTCCCTTGTCGAGTATCCTCCCTGGGTGCATATATCACTTGGCAAGTTCCTTTGGCATGTCAAGGGTGTGATTGGCAAATCCTGTTGCTGTCTATCGGACAAGTCTATGACCAATTTTGGCACAATCATTAGGCTTGGTGAGTTTCTTTGGCATGACGAACTCACTTTGGGTGTGACTAAGGAATTCACCTGCTTATCTGGTGAAGCCATTACTCCTAGCAAATTCATTATTTAAGGCAAGCCCATTGTTTTGGGTGCAATCACTTGGCATGAAGGAAGACTTAGACAAGAGCATCAGATATTGGTGATCACTGTATGACCTAGTCTGGCCATATGACCGCCCATCCTCACTTGGGCAATTAAAAAGCTCCAGTCAACCATACTCAATTAACCCACCTCTCCCGTATGACCCCCCTCAACGTGCGATTCAAACACTTCCACCGTACGATTGACCCCCAATCTCTATTTCCAACTATACGACTTCAACTCTTAATCTGCAACCCTTGCTATGCGATTCAAGGCGTATGACATCATCTTGCAAAACTTTTAACTGCTAATTGCCAACCGTATGATTACCCAGTCGACCTGCAATTCCTATCAATAGTATGACTTCTTGCTGACGACTTACCCCAATACACACTTTGCTGCCATACACCAATTACAATCTTCTGTCATACAAGTATAGAATTTTTGTCAATCGTACAGTCTACATTTCTGCCAATTATACAAGTTTCAGGTTTACTTTTTCTACAATCAGCAAGATGGTCTAGGAGAGCAAAAATGGTGTGCATCAAGATGTTAAGGATATAAAGGCAAGATTGAAACTTATTTGAAAGAGAGGTGGGTTTTTTGTGTGTGGTCTCTACAAGACAGCTATGGGTGCAAAAAGTTGCAGGATAGCCATTGAAACACCAGTTCAACTCATTAAGGAGTGTAGACCTGTGAAGTCAAAAGAGTTGATATTGCATATGGTTTGTGTTGTAGAATGTCTCTAGGTCATTAGGTATGTGTCTAGGAAGATTTCTCAGTCATTGTTGGGTATTTTCCTTTGCCATGTTTGATGGCATGAATGTAATACTAGGTTAGATGAATGTGACAACATTCTAAAAATATTGCAAGCTTTGTAATAATCTCTCATGTTATATATGGGCATATGCAGTTATTTTCTAGATTACTAAGTATGTTATGTTTCAAGATTTCATATTCTGTGGTGTATGCAAATACATAGCTCATTGTTCTTTTGGTTTCATTTTGTTGTTTTCTTAATGAACTATAACTCTGTTGCCCATAGAGTAGGCACCGGTCTGGAGCCACTCCTATCAGGCTCACATCATTTTAAACAAACAAGAACATTAACCAGTGGCTCAGAGGAAGAACCATTAATTATGTGCATCCTTGATTGTTAGTATAAACAGAGAATTATTTCAAGTGAATATAAATGAATCTATTTCATGTGAGTCATGCATGCACAGTTACATAAGCTATATAGGGGTTTTGTGACAGCCAGTTGTTCTTGGTTCAATGATAGTTTTGGGATCAAGATAACAAGATGAGTTTGGTTGTTCATTGGTTTTTAGTTGTCCATCTTGTTTGAACTCAATACCTATTAAGTTATACCCCTTGGAATATCCCTATAGTGCCTAGTTGAGCTCGAAGTGTAGAGGAGCCTACCCACTCCTGTAATGTTGGCCAAATCCACCCTAAACTTGTTGACAAACCTCTTTCCAATCACCTTGATGACACCCCTGGCCTAGGTGATTGTGAAATGTTTTAGGGTTTCGGGTTGTAGTTATTTTGGGAACCACTAGACACCAATGAGGTCGACATAAAAAATCTTTAGGTATCAAACCATAGTCTCATTACCTTGTCTCATTTGTTTTATGGCTTCTTTATAAAACCCCAAGTAGCACATTGACCCATGTAGGTTGAATACTCTATATATTTTTATGCAACTGTGGAACTTCTTTGGAAAGCTTGCCTTTCGCACATCTATGGGTCTTGTAGTGAATTCTTAACTACAGGCAGCAAATCTATCCCACCTCGTTCTTTGATCAATAAGAATACCCTGTGGCATCCGTGGACCTCCCTGCTCCAATTCAAATTTGCAGTTTTGGTCCCTTGTTAAAGTTTGAAGAAGTTCATAGTCTCATCGAATGAATGTCGTCCAATCGTCCAAAGCAATTTTGATCTAATGGTTTGTAGGACTTTTCAAAGGTTGCCAACACCAGTTTTCCCAAGAAGCCTCAACATAATGACACATGGGCATGACAAAGAAGTAAAAGAAAGGAAGGTGCCTTATAAAGTATTTGTGGGCACCACCTCTATCTCTAAGTATAAAGCAAAGGCACTACCTTGTTCGAGATGCGTGGTGTGCTCACAAGGTTTTACGAAAAGGCAAGGAGCGAAGTATCTCAAAAAATAGAATGTACCATCTAATCTACCACCAACAACCTCATTTGACAGCCCACACAACATGCAACCATGGCAACTGTAATATCCCAAACTGGATCTACCCTAGAATTCTGAATTTCTGCCCTAACTTTCTGATTTAGTTTTCTGCTGAAACCCTAGGACTGAATTTTGATTTTTATTTCTAAAGTATGAACACTTATGGGTAGTGAATAAACATGTGCCAAACATTCACATAAATATGCCAAACATGTAGATAACATCAACCATGATTCCAACCATGTATAACAACCATCCAAATGCCAAACATATGACAAACAAATCTGATTTCTGAATAAACAAGTCTACTACTCCAAATCTGAATATGCTGATTTGGAATTAGATCAAATTCATGGGCTCAAACATGCCAAACATTGCCTAGATTTTTGCTCATACAATTCTGACCTAAATTACGTTTATACATACCACATGGAAAAGTGTCTTCAAACATCAAGCCCTAGATGGGTGAATCCTCCATGGTGTGCGCTTAGGGCTTGGTGCTCCAAAATGATGGAGTCGCCCTCCTTGGGAAGTGGCGCTCGACCTAGGGCAGAAACCCTAGTCAATCTTCGTCCAATTACCTTCAAAAGAGGTGCTCAAATCTGCTCCAAAGAATATGGCACGAAAGCTCAAGAACTCCTCAAAATCTCCAATGAAGTGCAAGTCTGAACTCTGTATGAATTCACCTCCAAGATGAGTTAGGTTTTCGTCCAACCCACCAAATATTCCTAAGAGTTTTCATCCTTGGAATATGCTGAACTAAAAGTGCAGAGAAAGAGATAAATCTCCAAAATGAAAATGAATTGATTGAATGATGAAATGACCTCCAAATTGCCTTCTTTTATAGGCATCCAAATAGACCTCATCAAGGTTGACCTCCCTCTAGCAATTTCTTTTTAATTTTTGTGTTCTTTTCTCTTCCCTCTTGGCTGACCTCCCTTGGGCAATTATTTATTATTTTTTTATTTCTTTTTCTTCTTCTCACATGGCCAATCTCTTCTTCTTTATTTTCTTTTCTTTTTTCTCTCTCCTAGGTCACCCACCTCTTGGGTAATTTTCTTTATTTATTTTTAATTCACCAAGAGGCTTACAAAAATATGAGAAGTCATTTCTCATCTGAAATTGGCTCACTAAAACTAGTTAAATATAGTTTTTAACCAACTAGGTTATTCCCTAGCCTTCTGGCTTAGCCTACAGGAATAGAATAGGCTAACTGACTCCGTTAGGTGATCACTCAGAAAAAAGGTGACATTACAGCAACACAAAGCAACTTCTTATATCTCGGCTCTACAATTTTAGTACCTGTAGCCTCCCCATGTCATCCTAAGAGAATCTACAGCACTAAGCTAGCACAAGCGGGATTCAACACATCTAAATTTCAAATTCTTGGAATAGTATGGACCAAAATTGATAGCTATCACTTGAACAATACCTAGACAGAAAGTTTCACCTACCAGAGTCTCAAGAAACATAGAATCTAGATAGGAAACTCCATAGACTAGGTACAAAAGGTTGCACCGTTGTGCCCAACCACCAAGAAAAATAATTAAGACGTTGAATTATCTAAAATTGTCTTCCTTCTACAGATTTGAAATTCAAATGTATTTTGGGGGGGAGGGGGACTTTTGTGGGCAAGGTAGAATAGAGCTATATATACTAGCCTACATGCCTTTACAATGAGAGGAATTTTGAACAACTAAGTTGAAGAGCCTGATGTGTGGATTGTTTCTCCAAGGAGGATACTGGTCATAACTGAGTTGAAGAACCTAATATGATAGTTGAATCTCATCTCTTTTCATTTCTAACAGGAGAGCCTCTGTGTATGTTTCCAAAAATATGGTCTCTACAACTGTACATGATCAATGAAGTTAATAATAAGCAAGCCATCAATGTATCCCCAGTCTAGTCTTTGTTCACCATGTAGTTGTTATACATGTATCTTTCCTGTTGATTATTACATCATGAGCTACTTAGCTTTGCTCTGATTGTGAAGAAAGTTAATCTATCTGATGTGATCCTTTTGTTTTAATTATTTGCTTTCTGCAATCTCTAACTCTTTTCATCCCCCTACTGGCATACACAATGTGGATAGCTTTAGGTTTACTCCATTTGATAGGAAGGGAACCAGCCCTCTAATCCCAAAGATTGCTTTGTTGGAATCACCCTCATTGCCATAGGCATTGTTGCCAATAAAGCTTTCCATTGTTGGACTAGTCACATGCGGCACATCAACTCCTAGAACTAGGCTGGTGCAGAAAAGTCACTCCAATAGTTTCTTGTGACCATGGTGGGACCTAAATTCAAATTGCATAAAGCCTGCATTTCAGTTTGCCCCACAAAACTAGTTTTATAGTCCTATAGTTGAATCCCTGATGAACTCTCAACTATCAATTTTGGTATTGATTCTAAAGTAGCTATGGTTATGAAACATAGAGGAGGAAATAGCCTCCCAGTGATTATGATATTGCTCTGGCAACAAAGAATGACCTAATCCAAATTGGTAGATTGGCTCTCTGTCTTCTAATGCCTCTATTCCCAGGTATCCAACCACCATACCAACAAATGCAAATGAGTGATTTGTTCCTCAATCACTCTTGAACCCAATACTAACTAACAAGGCCACAACCAAAGCATCACTTTGGTAAGCCATTAGCTCCCTCTTAGCTGGATGAGATGAGGAATCTTCTTTGAACCATGTCCAATGAGGTCACTACCCTAAGAAGAAATCAACATCATGTACAAAGGCCCCTTATGTTAACGGACAACATCCTACAAGTCAAACACACGACCAGCAGCTTAATCAAGGATATAGATCATTCCAAAGCAATCATTTATACCCACAAAAACCTACTTATCAATTGGCCAGACCACCAATGCAACACAACCATCTAGTGCCAGTAGAGCAACCCTTACAAAGGATTCCTCATTATCCCAATAGCGAGCTAACGATAACTCAGCAGCAGAATGGATAGCAGACGCAACAGTAAATGAGGATTTGTAATTTTTATCATATGATATATGACACTATGATGTGTATTGAACTTGTTTTCTAATCTATAGATGAAGGAAAACTATTTTGAGTTTTCAGAATTCAATTTTATGCATGTTTTTGAATATTATTTTGCAAATTTACGTGTTTTTTAATGTTTAAGAAAATTGTCGAGTCCTAATTTCAAGTTAAATTTTGGATCTGCCAAGTTTTTGTCAAGTCTGAATTTTTGAACTATGATATTTACATTATTATATAGTATTAAGCCATTTAAAATTTAAATTGATTGATGTCCGACTCTATGTATTCCTCAAATGCCATGACAATTTTATATCAACCCCTTTCACCTAATGAACTAGCAGTTTACACTGCTATCATGCAACAAAACCATTTGTTTCATGCAACTAAAGTTGGAAAACCGGTTATAGATTTTTTGATCGCATTCAATAAGCAACTAATGATCAAAATGAATATTACCTTGGGTTACCATAAAATTTTGACTAGCTTAAAAGTTAAGGAACATAATTTCATCCCATTGCAGCATTGATGCAATGTATCAACTGGAAATGCACAGGTTCCCAATGTGGAAGGTCTAAAGAAAAAAGAAACTTTATATTCTTCTGAAAAGACATTAAAGTATCTTCTTCATGAAAATTTAATGTTAACCCACCAGAAATCTTTATACATCTTGTCAAAATTTATTGTTAACCTACCAGAAATTTTCATACGTCTTCTCTTCTCCTGATACTCTGTAGGCTCAGCTACCTTTATGTATTCCCCACAGCAATTCTTTTGATGTCTGCAAGATAATACATTCATAACTCTTCTCATTCACATCAAGATACAATATTAATGAGAGGATTCATCGATCACCCACAAGAATGCAGCTGAAGAAGACTCGAATGAAAGCAACTGTTCTTACTGATGCCAATGGCAATGAGTATCTTTATTAGGTCTCCACAAATTTGACACTGCAATATTGGAAGAAAATTTCATTTGCTTAGTTGTTACTGCTACAATTTCTAGTAAAAGCTTCAACTCGGTCATGATTCCATCTACCCAAGTAAAACAATGTAGGCTATACTTTGTGAATCAAAGTAAGAGTGAATACTTATACTATCAAATAAAAATGTCAAATTGCATAAACATAAAGCTTGGCTCCAGGCCAAATCCAAAATAAACTTAGATGGAATATTGAATATTTCATAAATTATTTTGCAATATCTTTTACATCTACAGCATATCTACAAACAAGATATTATGATATATAAATCAGCATACCTTCCAATGGTGAGTTCTATAATTGTCAACTTCATCAGTGAAGTTGTGATAAATACTTAAGGCATAACCACATGCAGGCCTCTGTAACAAATATGAAAACTTAGCATGAGACAATCTGATATATATTTGTAACAAATAACCAAAGACTGCATAAAGAATTTAGACCCTCACCTGGTGATCGGGTAGTGTGGTAGAATTTATTTCCATCATCACCTTTTGAAAGCAAGGGCCGTGATCACTTTTTTAAAGATCACAAAGGAATATGTAAAATCAAGAGGATGAGGATAGCTCAGAAGGAGGCTACTATAATATTATGACAAAAAATGAAACTTCTAGGAAAATATTGAGAACACATACTTGTGGTCCTTATTCCTATCAGTGAGCCACAAGTATGCATGAATCATTTCATGCAGTAAGGTGTTTTTCAAATCAGCGGTTGAACGAAAATTTAATAAAGGCACTGAAAGCCGTATAGCACACCCTCCCATTTTCATGTACTGGCAAATACCTGCACAGCTGTACCAGAAATGAAATGGATATTAGCTGGAGAAAAGCAGAATTCAAATAATTTAATAAACAGAATACATGCAAATATAATGTCTAAAGATTAGCTATTTGTTGCTCTAGCATGGCATTGGAGCTCTCATTAATGTTTAAGACAACATGTTGAATTTAATGAGAATTCAGACGACAACTAGATAAGTGATTCAGTCTCAGAAATGCTCCTCTTAAACCTTAATAGGAGCAAATAATTTAATAAATAGAATACATGCAAATATAATGTCTAAAGATTAGCTATAAGTTGCTCTAGCATGTTATTAGAGCTCTCATTAATGTCTAAGACAACACGTTGAATTTGCTGATAATTCAGACAACTAGAAAAGTGATTCAATCTCAGAAATGCTCATCTTAAACCTATATTCGCTCCTTTCATTTAGATGTTGCATGTATTCTGTTTAAAGTGAAAACAAAGATTACAGAAAGGGAGCTACAGTTTACTTCTCTCTTTCACTCTTTTTGTAGCTTCACTGCATCTTAACAAGCTGAAAATATTAATGAACATTTCTGTTCCATCATTTTCACCTTTTACATTACTTTTTATATATCTTTAAGACTATTTTTTCCTCAAACGCACATGGAATAAGTTACAATGCAGATTCAAGTAGTTCCTAATTTCCATCTAGAAATAGGGTAACTCTTTATCCATAGATGCATTAAAAAAAGGATGTGGTTATCCTTCCCTTCATAGGTCTCACTTAGATCTTGTGGTCTTTTTCAAATTTATCTTATACTTTATTTTCCCATATTATCAAAGGCTTTGAAGATCTTCTATAGCCATGTTATGAAATATTGACTCCAAATGGGCTTCTTTTCTATTTCCATTATCCCTTACCCAATCTCAAACATAAGCAAGAAAAATAATTGAAAAATCTTTTTCACTTTCATAAAGAAATAATTCCTTTTTCCATTCATGTACTCCCAAGTTTGTCTACCTATAAATACTGCATGATTCTCAATTTAATTGGCTCAATAGGACAATGATAAATCCTTACTAAGGTTTTTTTCCATTGGGTACAGACTTTAACTAAATCCTCTCGTGACCCAACTGTGTTGGGTATTTGCAAGAGATATATAAGACCTTCTCCAGTGGGTCCTTAAGTATCAGATCTCTTCAAATTTTGTCTTTCCATTTTGCACAGTAGACATATTCTTGTTTCTTTAAATCTCTTTTCCCTTCCATCTGCTGCTTTGACTACTAAAATCATGTGACCGACAATAGAAAATGTCCCTGATCTCTCCATAATATGCTAACAAACCTACTATTTCACACACAAGCCCAGATATACCAAGGATAAATTTATTAATCTACAGGTTACACCTATTCCCCAATAAAAGTAGATCGTGTGCTGCAATTGGTTTCAACGGACTCCATCAATTAACCCCTCGGCAATGCTCCCTAGAGGACAGGCAACTTACCCCATCAACTTCGCTTGTTTCTCAAACACTTACATGATTAATAACAAAGCAGCTCATCTTAAACTACTGCAAGTCCCTTTTAAAAATTGAAAATTTATTATCTACCATGAGACAAATATAGATAGCCAGTATTCACAGTCCGATATCAATATTTAAATAAAAATTAGACAATTGAATTTCTCTTTTATACGTCAACGAAGGTGGCTGAAATTTTCATATATTGTCACATAATTAGTGCAACTGCCTTTAAAAATACCTCAAACTTTCTCATTTAAAATGAGACAATTGTAAGGACCCGCTTGATCCAAACTTGAATTTTCAAAAATTTTACTATATTAACAAGTTCTTAGAGATATATCAAGACTTCCATTGAGTACTCAGGAAAAACTTCAGCCAAAACAGGCCATATGTTCAAAACGGAACATTCTTAAGCCAACCTGGGCTCTTCTATCCTTTGGGCAAATAGGTTCATACGGAACCAGGTCAAACGGACCTTATCACTACCTGATTTGGGTAGAACAAACAGTGGCCAAAAGGCCTAGTAGGTCAAACGGACCAATACTCTATCCAATCTGGAATACATAAACATAACAGCGTAACGGGCTGAAGAGGATAGGAATCATTATTAACATGGTTCACTTGATTTCAAGGAAATACCTTAGTTTAAAGAAGGATCACTAGCATAAATCATCCATGTAACAATTGTATCAAGAACTTAATGAAAGGTTCAATTTATAGGAACATGATGGTCAATTGCCAAAATATAGGAGTTATTACTTAAATCGATTTTTCAATATCTAATCCAATAATTACTCTGATAGACTTGGAGTCAAGTCTTCTTAATTTATTGCCCTCTGTTGGAGATAATGTTTATTATGGAATGTTCCAGAATGTTGGAGATAATGATTATTATAGAATGTTCCAGAATATGGAAACTTCCACCTCCAAATAGAAACATCTAGATTTTTCCCTTTCGACACTTCTCTTAGCCATTCTAAGATATTCTAGAGATTTCCATGAATGTAATAAATATAGCAGCAAGGCTGCCATTGTAATTAATTAAGAAATTATCTATTCTATGTGTAAGTTGCTGCTCAATAATTTATTCAAGTGTTTTTTATTTTTTTGTACTCTATTTTATTTCATTTCAAATACTCTATTTTTTCAATATGGTATTAGAGCTCTCTCAAATCTTGGGGCTGTAGTTTGTGGTTTTGTAGTGTTGGCTATGAATTATGCAGGTTGTGTGATTGGAGGTTGATTACCATTGCTTTGTGGCAAAGAAACAAAAATATTGCAGCAAAGAGAAGAATCAAATCAGCAAAAATTGGTGAGAGATTTCTAATTTTAATTCTCATCTTAAAAAGAGGGAATTTGATACAATGGATTCAATTGGTATTCCTTTACCTACAATTAAATAAAATAGAAAAAATTATTATGATTGGGTGTCTCATATGGAGATTTTTCTAACGCTTCAAAATTGCTTTGAAATTGTTAATGGTAGTGAAAAAAGACTAGCAAACAGTGGAAAAGATCAAGAAGATTGGGATAAAAGAGATAAGAGGGCAGCAGCACTGATCAAGCTTACACTTTCAGAAGAAGTTTTTCTAGAAGTTCGCAATGAGAGAAGTGGAGTCAAAGTGTGGGATATTTTGAAAACTACATATGAAAATTCAGGTGATGTATGGATTCTAACCCTCACTGCAGAATTATACAACATGAAATTATCAAATTCACAAGAGTTAGTCCCTCATCTAAGCAAATTAAAGGAAAAGAGAAATGAACTTGCTTCTCTTGGAAAGGATATAGGTGAAAAAGATTTTGTGCAAATAGTTTTACAAAGTTTCCCAGGATCTTATCAATCATTTATAAGAGGGCTAGATACTGCTGATAAATTAAAGAGCATAAAATATGAAGAGTTATGTGCTAAATTAGTGCAAGAAGAAAAATGTCAAATCAAAGAAAGGGAGTCATTTAATGATGAAGCTTTTATAATAAGAGGGAAACAGAATTACAGAAGTACACAAGAAAATCATTCAAGAGAGAAAAATTGGAAGTATGACAATAGGTATACTCTAGCTAAGGATTATAATAGAAGCAAATGGAAATGTAATTACTGTGGTAAGTTGGGTCATAAAGCAAATGAATGCTATAAGAGGATTAAAGATATAGAAAGGAAGACAAATAAGTTTACAAAAAAATTGATTCTAAAAGTAATGCTTTTTGTATTGCACTTAAAGCAAATAATTCTTATAAAGATGACTGGGTTATTGATTCTGGTGCCACATAGCATATGTGTTATAATAATGAACAATTTGCATCACTAAGAAATGATAACAATTCAGAGAAAATATATTTGGGGAATAACAGTGCTTTGGAAGTTAAAGGAACTGGAAATGTTCAAGTTGATAATGGTGTGTTAAAAAATGTGAAGTTAGTTCCAGAATTGAAGACAAACCTTCTTTCTGTATCTCAAATTGCAAATCAGGGGTATAAAATAGAATTCTACAATGACAAATGTCTGATCAAGGATGTGAATAATAACTTCAAAATGACTGCAATTGGTAAAATGGAGAATGGATTATATAAGTTTCAAGAATTTACGTCTAAATGTGGAAATGAGAATATGTGTGCTATTGCCAAATATAATGATATGAGCAGGTTATGGCATGAGCGTATGGGACATGTCAATTATCAAAGGCTCAAGCTTATGGAGAAACTATATATGGTGCATGGGCTTCCAAAAATTTCATCAAGTCACAAGGTGTGTGAAGGATGTGCTATGGGAAAGCAACATGTGGAAAGTTTCCCACAAGGTAAATCATGGAGAGCAAAGACTCCTTTACATTTGGTTCATAGTGATGTAATGGGTCCTTTCAGAACACCATCACTTGTAGGATCAAGGTATGCCCTCACCTTTATTGATGACTATACTAGAAGAATTTGGGTTTATTTCTTAAAAAAGAAGGATGAAGTGTTTGATAAGTTTAAAGAGTTTAAGGCATTGGTTGAAAATCAAAGTGGAAGATCTCTGAAGATAATAAGAACAGATAGAGGTATGGAATATATGAACAAAGTTTTTTTAGATTTTTGTAAACAACATGGTATAAAGAAGGAATCAACAATCTCCTACTCACTCCAACAAAATGGAGTTGCAGAAAGGAAAAATAGAATTATAATAGAAATGGCTAGGTGCATGCTTCACTCTAGAAATATAGAAGTTAAATTCTGGGCTGAAGCAATTTGTACTACAGCTTACATTTTGAATAGAACACCTACTAAAGCAGTTCTGAATATAACACCAGAAGAGGCATGGAGTGGTAGGAAGCCTACAATATCTCATTTTAGAGTCTTTGGATGTAATGCATATGCCCACATCCCTGATGAAAAAAGGAGCAAGTTAGAAAGAAAGAGTGAGAAGTGCATAATGGTTGGGTATAGTGAGGAATCAAAAGGATATAGGTTATATAATCCTAAAACAAATGAAATTTATATCAAAAGGAATGTATGGTTTGATGAAGATATTGAAAGTGAACATTCTCCTACATTATCTTACTTTCCAATATTGATTGAAGAAGATAAGTCTACTTATACTAATGCTCAAAATCAAGGTGTGCAATCTTCTGCAGGAGGAGAAAGAACACAAATTGAAGCATCAAGTGAAAGTGATGATGAAGACACACAGAAGACTAGAAGCATTCAAGAAATATACCAAGAAGGCCCTAGAAATATGTTTGCTAACTATGCTCTTATGACTAAGGTGATGCAGGTTGACAGTCCAAGTACATATGAGGAAGCAAAAGGGAAAGAAGAATGGGAAGAAGCAATGCAAGATGAATACAATTTTTTGATGAAAAATGGAACTTGGGAATTGACAACTCTTCCAAAAGGCAAAAGTGTGGTTGGCTGCAAGTGGACCTACAAAGTAAAGTTCACATCAGATGGAGCTATTGAAAAATATAAAGCAAGACTAGTGGCTAAAGGCTTCTCACAAACAGAAGGTATTGATTATACTAAAACCTTTGCTCCAGTTGCTAAAATGAGTTCAATTCGTACAATAGTTGCTCTAGCTGCAAAATTTGGTTGGAAAATTTATCAAATGGATGTAAAAAGTGCCTTTCTACATGGTGATCTTCAAGAAGAAATTTACATGCAACAACCACCTGGATTTGTTAAAAGTGGTGAAGAACATCTAGTGTGTAGATTAAAAAAATCATTATATGATCTTAAGCAAGCTCCAAGGGCATGGTACTCCAAAATAAATTAGTACTTTATAAATGCAGGATTTAAAAGAAGTAAAGCTGATCCAGATGTGTATGTAAAACATAATGATGGTAAAGTTGTTATTATTGTATTGTATGTGGATGACTTGATTATTACAGGGGATCACACACTAATATTGAAATAATCAAGGATCAACTCAAACAAGCTTTTGAAATAATAGATTTAGGGTTGATGCACTATTTTTTGGGTATGCAAGTATGGCAAGAAGAAGGAAGAATCATGTTGTCTCAAACCAAATATGCTCTTGATGTATTGAAAAAGTTTAATATGACTGACTGTAAAGCATCTAATACACCATGTGAAGTAGGCTTAAAGTTGAGTGCTAATTCTACTCAAAAGAAGGTGGATGGAAAATTATATAGACAATTAGTTGGGAGTCTTTTGTATCTCACCATAACTAGACCAGACATTGCATATGCAGTTGGTATTGTATCCAAGTACATGTCAGATCCACACATTGAGCATTGGAAAGCAGCTAAGAGAATATTAAAATATATTAAAGGCAATTATCACCTTGGAATTGAGTACAAATATGGAGGAGAACCAACATTAGTTGGATATACAGATTCTGATTATGCAGGTGATATTGATGATAGAAAATCAACTTCAGGGTACATGTTTCATCTTGGGTCAGGACCAATTTCTTGGAGCAGCAAGAAACAAGCAACAGTATCACTATCATCTACAAAAGTTGAATATGTTGGCTCATCAAAAGCATCTCAAGAAGCATTATGGCTTAGAAGACTACTTGAAGAAACTCAACATCCACAAGTTTGTCCAACTACTATATTCTGTGATAATCAAAGTACTATCAAGCTAGCAAAAAATCCAATTTATCATGCTAGATCAAAGCATATAGAAGTGCATCATCATTTTGTTCGTGATCTGATAGAACATCAAGTGGTGGAGTTAATATTTTGAGGAACAGAAAATCAAATTGCTGACATCTTTACAAAAGCACTACCTGAAGTGAAATTTATCAAATTTAGAGACTTGTTAAATCTCAAGGAAGTTGTTATATAATAATCTTTTGTAATTATCTTCTCCAAATAAACATTATGGGGGGGGTGTTGGAGATAATGTTTATTATGGAATGTTCCAGAATGTTGGAGATAATGATTATTATAAAATGTTCCAGAATATGGAAACTTCCACCTCCAAATAGAAACATCTAGATTTTTCCCTTTCGACACTTCTCTTAGCCATTCTAAGATATTCTAGAGATTTCCATGAATGTAATAAATATAGCAGCAAGGCTGCCATTGTAATTAATTAAGAAATTATCTATTCTATGTGCAAGTTGCTGCTCAATAATTTATTCAAGTGTTTTTTATTTTTCTGTACTCTGTTTTATTTCATTTCAAATACTCTGTTTTTTCAATACCTTCTCCCTTTTTTTTTAATTTATGAATCAATGCTTGTGGAAATGAGCTTGCAAATGGAGAAAATGGACATCAATTGTACTCCATTGTTATTTTTAAATGAATATATTTTTCTGTCATTTAGTTTTCTTTAAAATTCAAATTTCAAATTATTGAGTTGTGACAACAATCTACAAGGTCAGCATTTAGAGTTCAAGATGAACACTCTACAAAAGATCAATGTCTGATTTGACATTGAGATTTTTGAATCTTTTCTAAATAATGACATAACTCCTTGGGAAAACCTCGAAATTTTGTCATTTTCCATGAGATAAATCTAAAAAGCCATGTTTACAGTCCAAGTATGAGACTTTAATAAATGGCCAACATGTTTGAATTTTCTCTGTAAATTTAAATTAACAATGGCCATTGCAAAAAAAAATGTATCTTTTCAGAAATATTGCAGCTCCCTCAAAATTTATTATTTATCTTGAGACAAATTTAAAGAGTTGGTGTTTGTAGTCTGAGGTGACCATTTTAATAGAAGGTCAACATCTAATTTTATTTTGTAAATAACTCATGAAGGTGGCTGAATCTTTTGCACATTATCAAAAATTTACAGTCAATCCCCTTGAAAAACCTTCAGATATATCTTTAACCTGCAAGAAATCTGGAAACCCATTGTTTATAGCCCGAGATGATCATTTTACAAAATGAGTTACATCTCTGAATTCTCATTTTAGAACCACGGGCATGCCTTATATTTTTGCATAATACCAAAAAAATTACCTGTATCTCCCTTCAAAAAACCTCAATTTATCATTCACGGTCACACAGATTGAGGAACAGTCTTTATGGCATAAGATAGTTGAAATTTCTCCATCTTATAAATAAATTACTTCATTTCCCTTTAAAAAACCTTCAATTTATCATTTAAGTCACACATATTTAGGAAGTCAGTATTTGTAGTATAAGATGAACATTCAAACAAAAAACCAAGAATGTCTCAAATTTGTCCTTTAAACACCTAATGAGGTGGGTAATTGTTTTCCATCGCATAAAAAATCACTTAATTCCCCATCAAAAGGTCTTAAAAATTATCACTTACCACAGGTCAATTTTAGGATGCTGATATTTGTAGTTGATTAAGAATCATGTCTGAATTTCAATTTTTAGACATTACTTGCAAGCGGCTAAAATTTTTGCATCTTATCAAAATTCACTGAAATCCCCTTCATACTACCTTGAAATTCATCGTTTACTATGGACAGAAATTCATTACCCTAGTGTTTATGGTTTGAGAAAAAAGAAATTCACACCAATAAACAAGGCAAAAAGAATTGCATCTTATCAAAAAATTGTGCAATTCCCTTCAAAAGACCTTGAAATTTATCATTTATTGTAGACAAATTCAGGATCCCACTATTTGTAATTTGAAAAAAAAGTCAACATGTCTGAATTTTTCCTTTCTAAATATCACTAGAGAAGAACAAAATTTTTGCATGTAATCAAAAAATACTGCAATTTCCTTCAAAAACCTTGAAATACTGCAATTTCATTTCTCATGAGACAAATTAAGGACATCAGTTGTTATAGTTTGATGGGAACATCTTTAAAACAGATCAAGCTTGCCTGATATTTCATTTTTAAATATGGTGTCACTGAATTTTCAAACTTATCAAGAATTGCTGTAAAAAACCTTCAAATTTGAAATAACTGACTACCATAAGACTGCCCATTGGAATGAGCTCAAGTGGTAAAAGCATCTGAGCTTCCAGAATCGAGCTCCACAGAAAAAAAATATTCACTGCAAGACAAATTTGATGCAGCTATTTATGATTTGCAATGAACACTTATTAAATAATGGACATGGCAAAAGTTTTTTGTGACGTATCCCTGCAAGCTTGTCGAGTGGGATGAGCTCAATCGTAAAAGCGTCAAGGCTTTTGGCATAGAGCCCCTGGTTCAAATCCAGGAGATATGATAAAATGTTGAAATTGGATAAAGTATCTACCACATCCAATTTGCACATTGTGGCATGCATCCAAATGATTTTAACCTAAGAGAGATATGGCATCTAAATTGAATGTTACCCTGTAAGGGAAACTTACCAAATCAAAAGTTAGCAAATACTTACCACAAGATAAACTTAAGATTTGACTCTTTATGGTTTGAGATGAATCCATTTTAACCAAATATCAACACTGCTAAGCAAAAGAAAATAATCAAATCAAAAAATTACCTACTGCAAGGCCAAGTTTAGGATGCAGTGACGACTGACAAGTTTAGGATGCAGCTGTTTTTAGTTTGAAGGTATCATAACAGAGACCCTTGTTAAAATGCCAGAGAAGTCGTGATAAAGCGTTGCAACTGGGAAAATTTAAAAAGTAACATATAACTTGCTGGGTGTGATGTAGCCCAACCGACTAGACCTGCTAACCAATTTAGGATACAAGCATGAATGAATCTTTTTGAACATTAAAGCTGTATATTAAAAATGGAAAAATAAATGTCTAAAAAGTATGAGATCGAGTAGTAAAAGCGTCACAGTTTGATTCAAATACCAGAAAACATGATGAACTGCTGAAGTTAAATAAAATGCCTCGGGCATTTTTACTTAACTTTTGGAGCTGTAGTTGGCACAGGTTCAAGTCGGGGCTTGACTCCTCAAGGCAGTGCCCCTTCTCAAGTACCAACTTGCAAGGTGCAGCTTAAGTTAGAGGCCAAGGCTTGGCTAAGTTGATGGCTAATTCGAATCTTAAGGCAGCAAAGGTAAATGAAATGGATGTAGAAGATACTCCTTCTCATTGCAGATTGTTTGACAATGCATGGTATAAGGATGTCATATTCTATCTTGAAAATATGAATTTTCCACCATGTATGGATGAGAATCAGAAAATGACTCTCAAGCAGAGATCTCAAAGGTATGTACTATTCCAAAATGAGCTCATGTGGAGAAATCACGAGGGTATATTGCTCAAGTGTTTGGATCAAGAACAAGCTGAAGTAGTAATCAATGAGTGTCACCATGACATTTGTGGAGGACATTTCAAAGCTAAGACCACTGCTTATAAGATCATTAGAGCTGGGTATTGGTGGCCAACTTTATTCAAGGATGTAGCACAGAAGATAAGAAAGTGTGATGCTTGCCAACGCTTTTCTAGTAAGTTGAAGTTTGCTGGAGCACTACCCCTTCTACCACTCATAGTTGATGCACCTTTCCAGTAGTGAGGAATTGACTTCATTGGAGAGATACAAGAAAAATCTAGCAATGGGTTTGAATGGATCCTTGTGGCCACTGACTACTTTACCAAGTGGGTAGAGGCAGTCCCCACTCGCAATGCAACTTCCAAGGTGGTCATTGATTTCATGATCAACAATATAATAACCAGGTTTGGAGTGCCAGCTAGGATTTTGGTAGATAATGCAATGTGTTTCAGGTCTCAAGAAATGTTGAACATGTGTTCTAAGTTTGGTATAATCCTTGTGCATTCGTCCCCCTATCACCCCCAAAGTAATGGACAAGCTGAATCAAGCAATAGAAGTCTAATGAAGATCATAAGAAGAACATTGGATCAGAATAAGAGAAGATGGAATGGTAGTTTGAAATATGCTCTATGGACTGACAAGATAACTTTCAAAGGATCCATAAGTAGAAGCCCATTTGAACTAGTGTATGGAATAGTGGTGAAGATGCCCATCAGCATGGCACTGCTAGTCCATTAGTTGCTACAAGACACATAAGAATATCAATATGATGCAATGTCCCAGAGGATAATGCAGTTAATTAAGTTAGAGGAACAAAGAAAAGCTGCACATGATAAAAAAAATTGAATCATAAGCAGTAAATGAAGTATTTGTTTGATAAGAATACTATGTCAAGAGATGTTTAGATTGGTGACTTGGTCCTCCTTTGGAATGCAAAATTTGAGGATAAAAGGAAACATGGTAAATTTGATCCATTGTGGCTTGGGCCATATGAAGTGGCTAAGAAATTTAAGCTCAACATCTACCATTTGATGACTCTAGAAGGAGATCTCATGGAGCTGCACATTCATGAACAACATTTAAAACTCTACTTCTCATAAGTATTATGGTCCTTCAAAATTTTGTGATGAAGTCTTGTTATATCTATTATTTTTGACCTCAAGCAGTCTTGACCATTGTTGATCGTGATGGTGTTTTGTTTCAGTTCTTGTGTGTCATTTTTTTGGTGTTTTTTGGTCTGCTCGAAGATCTGGATTCTCATTGTGCCACTTCTTAGCACACATCCCCAACTAGAGCCACTATTGGGACCCATGTTTTCAAGCCAAGTATTTACAAAATCTTGCCAAGTTTCCCAAACATGTTAATCTTTCCAAATTCATCATGAGTCCTACCTTGTTCCCTTTCTAATGCAAGAAGAAACCCCAAAAAATGGATAAGTCAAAAAATTCTAAGCCTTTTCCTTGTATTTTCTACCTTTTCAGGGTTTCAGGGTTTTAGGTTCCTACCTTCCATGATGCCATCTCTATTGGCTCTAAAATCTGCATTGGTTCTTTGTAAAATTGCCTAAGATTTCAGGCATTGAAGGTCAAGCTTGCAGACTTTCATCTTCTCCAGGGCATGCGTTTAGGGAGAAGGCCCGTTCCCTGAAGGCCACCAAAGTTTGAAAAGTGTCTAAGTGTTTCAGGCGTTGGAGGTCGAGAGGTTCATTTTCCTCCTTCAATTTGTAAGTGGTAGATAGAAGGTCTGATTGCCGAAGCTCGACAAGTTCCAGTGTTTCTAAGTATTATGGGACTCGGCGATCAGGGGCTTTTCTCTTCCTCTTTCCTTTTGGAAGAAGGCAAGCAGAAGCCCTGATGGCTGGAGTTTGGCGAGCTCGTGTTCTTCTAAGTGTTATGGAAGGCAGTGAGCAAGAAGTTTCTTTTCTTCTTTCTTTCGGAAGGTGGAAGGAAGAAGGTTTGAGGCCCAACCCCCGATGATTTTCAAAGTTTGTTCTAAGTATTTTGGGATCAGTCAATTATTTTCTTCCTCTTCAAAATGCATGGTGTATGGTGGAGGCCCAACCCTCGAAGCCCAATTTGTTGGGGCATGACTTTCTTTCCGTACTCTTTCTGTTGTCCAGAAACATCCAAAAAATGTGGGAAAACATGCCAACAACTTCTAGGATCACCATTAATGCGAAATGGGTATTTGAAATTGATGTTTTTATTGCAGTTGGTGGGGTTATTGGAGGTTTTCCCACTTATTTCACCCTCAGGTCTAGATTGTGAAGGCTATAAAGGTAAAATCAAAATTCATTCTAAGGGTTTCTCTTTTGGCATTTCTTCAAGAAAAAAAGTGTAGAGATCTCTAGGGTTTCAAAGAACAAAAGGTTTCAGTTCTCTAGCATGGCAGATAAAGGTTATGAAAGGTTTTGTATTGATTTCAAGAATTGGTGTATGAACTTCTCCTTCTTCTCATTTAATTTTTCAAGGAAATCCTAAGTTTTAGCTAGGGTTTCCTCTTACCACACTTTGTGGTATGACTATAACCATTGATCAAATGAATATGACATATTCTTAAAACATTACATGTTATGCGATGATCTCTACTATGGTTGCATTTTGATACAAGATTACTATGTATATTCTTTATTGGTTATTCTTTTTCTACATCTGGTATCCAAAAAGTGCATGTTTCATTTCTATTTTATCTTATCCTTTACTGAACTGTGGACTCTGTAGCCCATCCTACTAGGCACCGGTCTAAAATGTCTGATCACCCACACCTCTTTTAAAAACTAAAACAAACTTATGAAGTGTGAGATAAATAGTTACTACTGTATGCATAGTTGTGGTTTTGTGTTGAAACTAGGAAATATTATCAGTGAATCTTCAAAGTGCCAATTTTAGCAAACTAAATATTCATACCAGCACCTTCCATTATTGTAGGAAGTGCTTTTCATCAGCTTAAATAGAGGTTTTATTGTAGCAATCTTGTCTTAATCTAGTGACTATATTTAGGGATTAGGATAGCAGTTGGGTATTGCTGCAATGATATGACTTTGAAAACTTCTTCCATTGTTATTAATCCTTGTTAACAGATACCTCTAGGAACACCCTCCTTGGCTTAGTTGAGCCAGAAATCAAGGGGAGATTACCCATTCCCAACCAGTTGACCCTTAATCATCCTTGTCCTATTGATGAACCACTTCTCTCTCTCTCTCTCTCTCTCTCTCTCTCTCTCTCTTTGATGACATCTCAAGCCTTGAAGATTGAAGAATGTTCTAGGGATTAGGATAAGCTATTTTGGGACCTGACATGATCCACACTTATAATAGTAGAAATAAGTGAGATAATAGCACTAGCATGAATAAGAATAGAGATCACATGGCATGATAGATGTTTTTTGGTTAGTATCCCAAATAACCAATATATTTAGAAATGGAATAAATCCTTAGGCTAGTTGACACTGTATAATACCCCTTATGAAAGAAGTCACTCCATGTTATATCTCCAACACGAGATCTCAAACACATACAACACTCTTTACATATCCCTTACAATGATATTCACCTTTTGTATAAGACCTAATAACATAATGGAGGGGTAAACCACTAATCCCAACATTTAGGCCGACACATTACCGAATATAATTAATTACACAAATTATTCATATGATCCAATGTAACTAACTAAAGGAATGTGTGTCACATGTTGGCATCCCCATCACCCTCGCAATATCATATGCCTAAGTACATAACATTCCATCCTTCCTTGACATCATGTGTTGTCCCCAAAACATGAGAAGTAATGAAATAGTGAGTCTTCTGCAAATCATTATGCATGTAATGCTATGATTTATCATCAAACCACCCAAACGTGATCTTATTGCATAGTTTTGCTTGATCATACCTATCTCCAATCCTTGTTACATATTTTTTTGTGCCACCCTGATTCCATTCACCTCCATAGTAACTCATCTTTTGTTCAATGCATAATCATTTCTTCTTTGATGCTAGTAATTTGATGTTTGTTACTCCTTTGATTTGGGTAAATGCAAGAAGTTGTGTCCACTTAAGGTGGAAGTTTCGGAGTTAGAAAAAAATCCGAAATCGGGTTAACCAAAACGGGATCCCGCTTTTTAAAAACGGGATCCCGCTTTACTTCGGAATCCCGAGCCAAAAACGGGATCCCGTTTTCAAGAAACGGGATCCCGTTTTGAGTTTCATAAAAGGTTAATATTTTAACCTTTATAAAATGGGATCCTGTTTTCAAAACGGGATCCCGTTTCATAAAGGTTAAAATATTAACCTTTTATGAAACGGGATCCCGTTTTAAAACGAGATCTCGTTATTTAAAATTTGAATTTTAAGCTCGGGTTTTGCTTTGTAACCCGGTTCGGGAAATGCTTTGGGAACCCGAACCCGACCTCTGGACCAAGTTTGACCTGCAACTTGAAGGTCCTGTTAATGTCACAACAAAATAGTGACTTTGGGTATATATCTGAAGGTCTATTTTGCAGAATATTTTGACGAAATTAAAACCTATTATAGATGAGATAGTGTAGATTCTAAATATGTAATTTTTTTTACAATTGGATTATTTTTTCTATTTTTTAATCAATTTCTGATGAAATAGGTCCATAAACTTGAATTATTAGGGTTTTTTAGTATTTTAATAACTTTTTATTAACATATTTTTTTGTAAAAAAAATTGTAGGAAAATGTACTTTAGACAATTCTTTTCAATTTTAAAAAAAAAAATTTCAAAAAATGTTAAGTTTAGGTCATCTTATGCATGACGTACACGATGATTTTTTAAAAGACCAAAAATGGCCAATAAAAAATTAATAAAAAAAATATATTCAATAAAAAATTACAAAAAAATATGGAAAACGTGCTTCAGTGAGTTACAAATCTTTTCCCAAAAGGATTTTGAAAAATATGATTATTTAGGTCAAAATATGGATGACGTACACGTACATGGTATAGTAAAAAAAAAGTGACTTTTAAACAGTGGTTTTTAGAAACACCTATTCAAAATCACTTTCTATCATCTGGGTATTGAAAAAAATTACATATTTGGAAACTAGATTCTGAGTACTACATTTCATATTTAGTGACTTTTTCCAAGATTCCACCGTTAAGTGCTTCAAATTTTTAGGTCAAATGTGACAAATTCTGAAAATCAGGGAAAACACTTCCACTTTTTGGCCAATAAGTGGACACAACTTCTTGCACACACCCATTTGATGTATATCTATAATGATTGCTCCTTTGATTCCATGTGTACCTGTGGTGATTGTTCTTCTGATTCCATGTGTACCCGTTGTGATTGTTTCTTTGACTCTATGTGTGTCCATACTTAGAGCTTCCTTGATGCCTAGTACCTTGCCTCCATGATTTTTGCCTCTCATGATCATGTGCACATTCATACACCACACCCTTAGTCCATTTTTGTGTTTAACTTTGGAACGATCTTTGATATCTTTGATTTTTCAACCTTTTTGGCCACTTGTTTCTTTTGCTTCTAGAGTAGAAAAAGTCATTTTCTCTTGTTCCTTTTCTTCATTTTCCTCGTTCTTTTTTATTCTTCTTTATACTATTCTTCAAATTCATCTACTTGTTCTACTTTGACCTTCTTTGGTCCACATTATGTGTAATATCCTACAAAGTTATCTTTTTCCTCCTATATCAAAGTTTCATGAACTTCTCTTATACATTAATATTGACTACCCCTAAAATCTCTAACCAAGGATATCCAATAACAATATCCAACCTATTCATATGCAAAGCATAAAAATATGAATGCAAGACATATTTTTCCACATTGAGCTGCAAATCTTCACAAACTTGGACATATTTACTATCTATAAGAGTCTCCTTGATATACTTTTCTTGCACTTGTAATTGTTTAGCCAAGTTCATGTGGATGAAGTTATATTTGTTGTCATCTTTTATAGATATAATGATCACTTTCTTTTGAATGCATCCTTGAAATTTATATATTGAAACTTTTTTCTTTGGAGCTAAATTACTTGAACTTTTATCCTCCACCTCTTCTTCATATTCCTCTTCCTTATCCTCATCCTCTTATTCATTATCTTCACTACCATTATCATTATTATTTTCTCCTTTTCTTCTTCGTCATTCTCACCCCCCTCCTTGTCATAGATCCACATACCATTTGGTTACTTCACCATCAACTTATTGATAAAAGCTAACTTGCCAAAGAAAAGTTTGAGAATGGTTTTGTTTAAATTGGAACTGTGAATCTCTAGTATCAATATCATCCTTCATACCAAATTTAGAGTTCTTCATGAAATTTAGGATTTCAATAAAACTTATTTCCAATTAATCATCTTATCTACCATAAATCTGAAATATCATGAAGTTAGATCTAAGCACTGTAGTTACCAAGAATATTTTTTAGTTTGCTTACTTGGATTGCATGATATGAATGTTTTCCTAGGGTTGTGCCTTGAAAAACCTTGAAATTTTTATTCCAAAGGTCAACTTTGGAGGGTTACCAGCATCCTTAGTGCTACTCAAAATCCTTATTATGACTACTTCTTGGAAAGATCTTGAAAATCTCTTTTCTAACAACATAATTGCCAAAATTGGACTATTGCATGAGGAGAACAAAGCCTTTGAAGTTAATTTACTTTTTGCCATAATTCATTTTTGAGAATATTTGTCAAAAATTAGATTTGCAGGGTTAACCTAGCTATATCTCTCTTGATACTGCTCCAAATCTTTATGATGACGACTTTTGTGAAACTCATGAAATTCTCTTTCTAATGATTCCAAGTTTTATTTAATCAGATGCTTATGTGAGAACTACCTTCTGCATGATAGATATTTTCTTGGAAAAAATAATTAAAGTCTTTTCTCTTTGCCCAAATTGATGCTCTAATGCCACTTGTTATGATTTGTACATATAATAACTTATATATTTTAGATAATAATAACAATACACAGAATGAGGGGAGACCCTTTGGTGAAATGGTGGTGCTTCTTGCCTGTAGTGCGAACAACCAAGGTTCAAACCTCGCGGGATTGCTCTCTACTACAAATCAATAATTGAGGGACCTTAAAAAGGGGAGATCCTATGGTGAAATGGTGGGGCTTCTTTCTTGTAGTGCCAACAACCTAGGGTCAAACCTCGGGGGTTGCCCTTTACTACATCAACAATGGAGGTTGTTACGAACAAATTTTATAAATTAGTTAGGAATTGTCTTTAGGGGCTCTGTCAGATTTCAGGATGGAGGTAGCCGCCTGCACCCACTCATTATCACAATAATGCAAAGAAGAAATAGATATGCTTAGAAAGACTATTGTGATTTGCTACTTCATAGCCACGAAATTAAGCAGAAGCCAAATTTGAGATTGGGTCAAAACTTCCTGGGGCTCCCCTTGCATTCTAAAATTTCTTCTGAAAGGGTTTTTCAATGCTATCTTTCTGTCTGAAGCAGACAGAGACTCAATCATTAAAGATAAATCCTAGAGTTTGGGTGATATTCCACTCTACATTCACCAATGATCTCCTCTTTTTAACCCAATCACCTATGAGCCATATGATGGAATCAAATGGCTCTAACTCTACAATTTGCCTCTTGAATTTTGGCCTAAGAGCTGCTTAAGGAAGATTGGTCGCTCCTTAGGCACTCTGATCAACATGGACCTAGAAAGGTTGGACTAGGACTCATACTTATATATGTGCATCCAAGTTACAGCTATCCAAAGATTTCCTTTAGAGATCACTCTATGCTCTGCTCAAAAGACATGGGTTTAATCCCTTGAGGTTGAGGAATACAAATTCTTTTGCCTCTCTTGTGGCAGTTGTAGACATGTTGGCGATAACTGTCCCTAGAATAACACCAAGATGGACCTCCATATGGTTAAGTCAGATTGGGGCACTTCTCCACCTAGTCAAGACGGTCCGACCCATCCCCCATCCAATTCAGATGTGCACCCTCCTCTTTTGCCACCTCCTCCTATAACAGGACCTCCTGCCAACTCTCCTTCCCTTAAGGGTCCTGAAGATCTGACTCCTTGCTCTCCTGAAGTTGGACCATAACCTAAAGTGACATGCTCCCAGGCTACTGCAACTAGTAAGCCACAGGCTCAAACTCTGCTTTCAAAATTAGAAGCAATAGAAATTCTGTCGGGATTGGCTACTCTAATATCCTTGACCCTGGCCCTTTCAAGAAATAAGGGACCACCCCTCCTAACTTAGAAACTCACCATCCAAGATATGTTATCTAGGGCACATGGAGGCAATGCCTTCACCAACCCCTAAAACTCAACCTATTGGACCATGGCCTTTCTGGCCCAGTCTAGCTGGTGTCCTTACTAGTGCCATCCTAGACTTACATTCTTTCTTTCCAAATAGTACTCGTGTCTCCTATTGGTTCTTCTAGTAAGTGGCACATGTATACTCTACATTTACTATCTCTGCTACTTCGTGCCAACACCAAGGCAATTGAATAAGAGATTGCCCCTCCCGCACATGTGGTATTGTCCTATCTTCAAGCGAGTTCACTGAATAAGCACTTCTGACAAATTTAGAATTTTGAATCAGAGTCATACATTCATCATTCGGTTCAGCAGACACACTCAGATGGGACTATGTATTTAATGTTGAAATTATTTCCTTCTCAACCTGATTTTATAAAACTCCATGGTTCTTCCATTTCTACATTGACGGTTATAGTTAGCCTCAAATTCCCATGTCTCCCCATGGCCTTCGCACCAATTTATGGTTACAATTGCCCATATGACACCAATGATGTTTTTGTTCAGATTCGATGTATGTTTACAGTTCAGAATCAGGACACGATGCGGGCCTTGGTATAAGTCATAGACCCAAGAGTTCCGACGGGTTTCCATCTCCATGATCATTTCTTTCTTGGGAGGTTTTTGGCCTAGTTTATGCTAGCCCATGGCCACAAAGGCATGACACGAATCACAGTGAAGTGAGTGGTGGCTCCTCACTTGTAGTCGCTTGCACTGGATACAGTCTCCTTCAACAAGCAATCATCCTTTGGAAGTTGAGGTGGCGTTTTCGAACTTAGACAATTACATAGGAATGCATACATGAGACAAGTGATTACTTTGTTTTGGGAAGGTGTTATCTAGGAAAATATGGAAACCTATGGATTTGTGGTTGGTTTCCTAGATTCCCCATTAATAGAGGATCATCGGAGGTGGCTGGAGCAATTTACTGCATGTACCCAATATCTTCTCCACCAGATTCCAAAATAACAAAACTTCTGTACTTTTTGTGTTATTTCATCTTGTGATATGTTATCTTGTTGTATCACCTATGCACCCTTGTGACAACAAGGCATGCTTGTTGTATGAGAGCGGTTCCCTTAACCGCATTTATATAAAAAAAACAATAATACACAGAATGAGAATATAAATAAACACACAACACAACAGATATTTATGGGCCAAGACATTCCAATATTTGATAAATTTAGACATAGAATAAACCCTTAAGGTAGGGCAACTCCATACGATGCTCCCTATGGAAGAAGTCACTCCACACTATATCATCAACATGATATCCAAACTAAATACAATACTCTTCACATCTCCTTACAATGATATTTGCCTCTTATATATAGATCTCCTCCTAATAACATAATGGAGGGGTAAACCACTAATCACAACATAGGTTGACTCATTATCCAATATAATTAGTTACACAAGTTATTTACAGGATCCAATATAATTGACTAAAGGGATGTGTGCCACATGTTGGCACCCCATCACCATATGCTCAGTTTCATAAAACTCTAATTGAGTTTTTCTATTACTTGGTTAAACTAGATATCAACTTAAAATAGCTAGTGCCTTATTTGCACCATATTGAATTTTCAGAATTACTGCCTGTTATGTCCAAGAAAATTATCCCAATCTATGAAAGTTATGTATATTTTTATATATACTTTGTAGGAGATATATTTATTTAAATATCACATACCAAGAAGTACCAAAGAAACTTTATGTGCATTTTGATATCATAGCCATAGATTAAGTATCTTCCATTTAACTCTAGGTTTTGTCAATAAGAGGTGGAATATGAACGAAACTGGACAATTTTCACTTATTGTTGGCACAATGAGGAGGTAATTATTGATGGAACAAGTGGACTAATAAGAGGTGGAATATGAATGAAACTAGACAATTTTCACTTATGGTTGGCACAATGGGGAGGTAATTATTGATGGAACAAGTGGACTAATATAAGAGGTGGAATATGAATGAAACTGGACAATTTTCACTTATGGTGGGCACAATGGGGAGGTAATTATTGATGGAACAAGTGGACTAGAAACAAATTGGCATGATAATTGCTGTCCATTTATTGTTAATGATTTAATCCTCTCACATTTGTGTTTGCCTTGTATCTGTTAAGTGGCATTGTTTTACATTTTGCTTGCAAACTTCAGACTATGATCACTAGTTTAAACAACTGCCATGACAAGTTTGCTGGATAGACCCCCATTGAATATGTTTATTCTATGATGATTACTATCTTAATTAGCCATTTATTTGCTTTAAGCTACCTTCTTTGCAGCACATGCTTTTGTTTTACGCTGCTGGTTTCAATTTTTCGGACAGGTGTATTTGAATGCTATTGTTTTCCAAAATCTTGTATTGGCTTATGCTATCTTGCAATTTTTTGAGAATTCTTTTTTTGAATCTCTTTTACTTCCACTCTCAGGTGCTATAGTGTATTTAATATTTTTTTTCCAGTAGTTAAGTTTTTTTACTAGTTAAAAACATACACTTACACTTACAATCATGTCCAAGCGCCCACATGTACACGCATACATATATATATTGAGAAACACAAGAAAAAAAAGGAAAAAGGATATATTGTATTGGAAATCTTTTGTAATATATGTATATCACAATCCTTTTTTTTTTTAAAAAAGTTGCCAATAGTAAACCTAAGTACCATTACCAGCCTATTTGCATTGCTCATTGATATTTCACCAAAAATAAAAGAAAAGCAGGAAGTTGCCAATTCTAAACTTGATTGTAACACTGCCAACCTATTTACATTGCTCCATGAGCTACAAATGATATTCCTCCAAAAACCCATGCTCTTACAATGCCAAGATTTAGTGGTAGTAAACCATAAGATTGATAAAACCACAGTAACCAAAACAAACAAGCCTGCCAAGAACTGAACCTGGCACCACCTTAGTTGTGCATTCCACCACAAATATTGCACTATGGTGGGCAGAAGCCAGGTTGGTGGGTGGACTGACACTTGTAACAGAAGCAAATAAATCCTTCTAGTTGGTTGATATTTTTCTCCAGGGCCTAGAAGTGAGTCTTCATCTTCTCGTGAATGGCATCCATTATGACCCCTGCAGTAGGTGCACTGTCTAGAGCATTCATATTGTTAATTTTCTGTGTCATCACAGGTTGGAAGGAGGGTCCATCAAAGGGCTTATCCTCACTAAGACCAACTGAAGGAAGAGGGAATACATTTCTAACAACACCATCAGCATCACTTGAGAGTAGACCAGAGATTATTGTTGTCACTTTTGACTAGATGTAGCTGATGAGGCCTGCTATTTCCACAACTGTGATAATTGGTATTTCTGCCAATTTTTTCTTGCCCCTGTGGTTCCACTGCCACTCATCAACAATGTCCTTGTAATTTGGATCCCAGGCTTCACCACCCACCACAAGAAAGGAGTCAACATCAAAGTTATCTGTAACACCCTTGCCAAGGAACTCCAGAGGACAACACTAGACTAGGTTAAATTGATGGAATAATTTTTTTTTAAACAAATAACAATAGAATGCATAACATAACATAATAGTCTAAACCTAGGTCCTCTAAGGTTCCTCGACTGCGTTACTCACAAATTGAGATTACAAGAAACAAAGCTTATCAATAACATAAAAGAGAACTATATACTAGCCTAAGGCCCTAAGGGTCGACCTACTACCTCAAGGGCTCATCTCAGATGACCTTGCCTACGTACGTGCAACGTAGAGGCATCGTAGTTTGGTCAAAGAACAAATTTTGCAACCATAGGGTCGAATTAGATATAATGACACATAAGAAATCTAGTTCATCATATAATATTATTCTCTATGACTAAATGCTTAAAAAGAAAATACATTTTCAACACATGAACTTATGACAATCATCGTTACATAATGCAGGAATACAACAATCATTCATGATGCAACACTTTCATCTTCCATTGTACATACAAGATCACAAGTTAGCTAATCCTCTGATCTACAAAGTAACATATATGTTCTTAAAATAGTACTTTCAAACAATTGAAGATAGAATGACATTGAATCATATTCATTCATTCATGAAAGGATAGGTGATACCAATGTACTCTAGTAGTTCTAATTCACAAAGATTTAATTAATTACACAAACCATATAATCACTTGCTAATCTCAAATAAACAAGTTAAGCAACCTCGTTTGCTAAGAGAAGATTACTTACACTACAAAAGGCATAAGAGACTAAATTGATTTATTAACTACACCAAATTATTCATATATAGCTTGTTGACTCAATTTTACTATTTACTTAAACATTCTTCATTCTTTCTTACTATAATACTATTTATTTTCACATAAGATTATGTCATCTCTTCAAAATCAAAATCACACAATAACACCATAATAAATTCTACTATATACCCTAAAACATTAATAACAACATTTCCAAATCATGTCAAGGCATTTATACTTCCATCAAGTCTATTCATTCTATTCTAGGTTCAACCCACAACTCTTACCTATGCTATAATGTTTTACGAGAGTATTTCAACCCTAAACTATATATTCTTTATAAATAGCCTGTCATACATAAGAAGTGAAATAACAATAATTTATCTCATTTAATTTTGTTAACTCTATTCCACAAATTGCTTATATATTCCTCTTGAATTTTGATAATAATATAATCAAATTACGATACTCCTTCCCATAAATTTATAACACTCATCACATAAACACAATATTACTATATTTGATAAATGGTCCATAGACCATCAAATTCCAGGGCTGGTAGGAATAAAATATTTATTAACATGCTCCCCACGTTCCCCTAACAATCAAACTGGATTTTAACGCAGCATAACATAGGAATACATGTTACCTCATACATTAATAATAATAATAATAATATAGTCTTACGCGTTGTAATAATAATAATAATAACATAGGGAAACTTTGGTCGACATAAATGCAAAATGAGGAAGCACTACCTGGGCACACAAATTGCTTGATAGAATGCCTCAAGGATTGCCATCTAATGGAAGCAATGATTGCAGGATATGCACAAAAAGGATTTATTGAAAAAGGCTTTAGAGATTTTCAAGCAAAAGCAAGTGGTAGTCGAAAACTAAATTCCATAATATTAGCATGTGCCACAATAGAGACTTGATCAGTAAATAAAATAATAGGAATTGGTCTGGTACTCATGTATGCAAAATGTGAAAGCAAGCCCAAGACGTGTGAATTATTTGATAGAATGCTTTAGAGAGATGACATTTCATAATTTGCAAAGGTTTAAAATTAATTGTTGAATACACACACTCAGATCTTCAAGAGATCTATATCTTCAGAGACCAAAGTTTCTTAAAGGATTACATATGTTGCTGAGGATGGAAGCATCGACTCACTAGGGTTTTATCTCGTCAATGTCTTCAGAGAAGAAAAGCCTCAAAAAGGCTCAGATGCACAGGAACAATTATAAAGCTTGACAAAGTTTTAAGTAAAGGTATTTGATAGACACACTATATTTTCATAATGAAGACTGCAAAACTACCTAATTTCACATAGCTGTCATACTCCCAACCCAAAACTATTCACCAAAATATCTCAAGGAGCAGGATCATTAAACCATGCAAAGATCGACAGTCTTCCACAATCCTGTTGTAATTATTAATCTAGAGCGGGCATTTATGCCACCTACCCCGTCAGAGATCTCTGTAGATCTCTTTCCTGCCCCTCCTGACCAAAATTGTAAATGCACTCAGCTAGCCTGTTAGATAGAAGTTATTGCTGATCAGTTTGTTTAATGTTGGTAGGTAGATTCAAATTTTGAGCGGTAGATTTTTGGAAAACAAGAAAAGACAAAAGGAAAGAATGAAGAACATTCAGTTAGTTGCAAGTGAAGAATATTGTGAGCAGCAGCAACATCATAGTGCAGAGCAGAGAGAATATTTTTTGTTGCAGTAGCAACAGGAAGAACACAACAGTGAGAGAGTGCAGAGGGTCGAGCTCTAGCTAGCTCCAGAGAGAGTAGTAGTTGTAGGAATAGAGGAATCAGAGCCATAGCTCTGAGTTTTATTTGTTGATTGTAAAATAGTTTTAATGATTAATAGAAATCTCTATTTGTTTGTGTAATTTTCTTGTGTCCCCTATCTCTGTTTGTCTTATTCTTCCTCCCTTGAGTGGTATCTAAGCCATACCACTCCCAACAAAATGGTATCAGAGCCTAGGTTAGCAGATCTAGAGTTTTAGCTTTCTGGGTATTGAGGAAAACCCCTAAGATTTTCTGGGTATTAACAGTTTCCCTTTGATTTAGAAGAATGGCTAGAGGAGATAACAAGAGTTGGCAGTGGCCACCCATATTTGATGGGAAAAACTATGATGTCTGGGCAAAGAAGATGAAGACCATCTTGGTTGCAAATGATTTATGGGAACTTATGGTCAATGGGTTCACAGATATGACTGACCCAAATGCCTTTACAGCCCTGTCAAATGCCCAGAAGAACCAGCTAAAGGAGACAAGAAGAAATGATTCAAAAACCCTCAGTTTGATTGAGGAAGCCTTGACAGAGGCTATTTTTCCTAGAATAGCAGCAACTAACTATGCAAAAGAAGCATGGAAAATATTGCAAAACAATTACAAAGGAATTGACAAGGTGAGATCAGTGAAACTCCAGCTGCTTAGGAGAGATTTTGAGACCCTACAGATGAAGGACAGTGAGTCTATTTCAGATTTTCACACAAGGGTTTCCACCTTGGTTAATCAGTTGAGGATAAATGGAGAAACCACAGATGAGCAAAGGATTATAGAGAAAATCCTTAGAAGTTTGCCCCTTAGATTTGACCCAATAGTTATTACCATAGAAGAGACCAAAGACCTCTCAAAAATGGCACTTGATGAGTTGATGGGTTCTCTTCTTACCCATGAGCAGCAGCTAAATAGATCCACTCCTTCCCTAGAGCAAGCATTCAAAGCACAAGGAAATGTGAGAGGCAAGGGAAGAGGAAGAAATGGTAGAGGAAGAGGTCAAAGGGGCAGAGGTAGAAGCAACTCTAGAAGAGGAGGCTCTAACAGTCAAGAGGAGGCCAGCACCTCCCAAACAGACTTCCAAAACAACAAGAAGAGTAGCAGCTCCAACTAGAGGTATGATAAGTCAAATGTGCAGTGTTACTACTGTCACAGGTTTGGTCACTTTACAAATGAGTGCAGGATGAAACAGCGTGACCAAGGGAGTCAAAATGCCAATGTGGCAAATGAGAACAAGACTAAAAATGAAAATCAATCTAAGGTCTTTATTGTGTGTAACCTTACTGAGCAGAGCAGCTCTAAAGTATGGTATTTGGACAGTAGATGTAACAACCACATGAGTGATAATGCAAATTTGTTTGCCTCCATTGACAAGAGTGTGGAGCACCTACAAATTTTTGGGTGTGTGGCATATGCATTTGTGGCTAAGGAGAAAAGATAAAAGTTTAATGACAAAGGATAAAAGTACATCTTCATTGGGCACAACAAAGAATCAAAAGGCTACAAGCTGTACAACCCTGTTACCAAGAATGTTATAATCAGCAGGGATGTTGAGTTTATAGAAAATGAATCGTGGGATGGCACAGTTGACACCACCACAGGTATCTCAACAATGATACCCATAGATGATGAAGAAGGTGGAAATGAAGCAGGAACTTCTAGCAGTGAAGAAGATTCAGCACTAGAGCACTCTGGATCCAACTCTGGAGCTCTCCGGAGCCATCCCTAGAATAGTTCAGATTCAGCCAGTTCAAGACTATAGCAACACAGTCAACTCCAGAGCACTCCGTAGTCAAGCAGCAGTAACTCCAGAAGCAGTTTAGATCCTATGCTCGCTTCTCTAATGCCAAGAAAGACAAGGAGCATGAGGGAGATTTATGAAGACACTATGTATGATGATTTAGATGAAAATATGGACTTTGCTTTTTTCTATCATGGTGATCCAACAGTTTTTGAAGAGGCTGTGAAAGAAGAAAAATGGTGTAAGGCCATGGATGAAGAGCTGGATATAATAGAAAGGAATAAAACATGGGAGTTAACAACCTTACCCAAAGGTAAACAGGTTATTAGAGTGAAGTAGGTCTACAAGACCAAGAATACTGATGAGGGAAAGATTGAAAGGCATAAAGCAAGGCTGGTTGTTAAGGGATACAAACAGCATCCTGGAAGAGACTATGATGAGACCTATGCCCCAGTTGTAAGGCTAGAAACTGTGCGGGTAGTCATAGCAATTGCAACCCAGCACAAGTGGAAGGTATATCAAATGGATGTGAAGTCAACCTTTCTAAATGGAGTGTTGAAAGAGGAGGTGTATGTGGAGCAGCCACCTGGCTATGAAGTCCCAGGGCATGAAGACAAGGTATACAGAGTCCAAAAAGATCTCTACAGGCTTAAGAAAGCACCTCGGGCATGGTACAGTAGGATAGATTCCTATCTGTTGAGTAATGGCTTTAGCAAAAGTGGTAGTGAGCCTACGCTCTACATCAAAGCAGCCAATGGTGAGATTTTAATTGTTGTTTTGTATGTAGATGATCTGATTTTTACTAGGAATAGTGATCTCTTCATTGCTGATTTCAAAGAGGTGATGAAGAAAGAGTTTGAGATGACTAACCTAGGTTTGCTGAGATATTTTCTTGGCAGTGAGGTCCAACAAATTGAGTTTGGCATATTTATTTCACAAACTAACTATGCCAAACAGATTTTGAAGAGATTTAAGATGCAGAACAACAAGCCTGCACTAACAGATACAGGTCTGAAACTGAGCAAGGAGGACAACAACAATGAAGTGAACCCAACCCTCTACAAGAGCATGGTTGGAAGTGTAATGTATTTGATTGCTACAAGGACTGATTTAATGTATGCGGTAAGCCTGATATCTAGGTTCATGAAAAAACCTATGGACACACACTGGCAAGTAGGAAAGAGGATCCTGAGGTATGTCAATGGCATGCAAGGCTTTGGCATATTGTACACTGCATCAAGTGAGTTTGAGCTGGTTGGTTACATAGATAGTGATTGGGCAGGAAGTGTAGATGACAAAAAGAGCACATCCGGATATGTGTTCTACATGGGTTTAGGACCCATTTCATGGGCATCAAAGAAGCAGCCCATAGTTTCTCTCTCCACAGCTGAAGCAAAATTCATAGAAGCAAATGCAGCAGCATGTCAGGCTATTTGGTTGAGAAGAATTCTTGTAGATTTGAAAAAATATCAAGAAGATGGTACAACCATACTTTGTGACAATGTTTCCTCCATAGCTTTGACGAAGAATCTAGTCTTCCACGGACGAAGCAAACACATAGAGATCAACTATCATTTCATAAGGGAGTTAGTGGAGAATGGAGAGATCAAACTTCAATTTTGTAGGTCCGAGCAGTAGCTCGCTGATATATTTACTAAGGCACTGTCAAATGAGAGCTTTGAGCGGCTGAGAGATAGCTTGGGCATTGTAGACAGCTCCAGATTTCAGCTTTGGAAAGAAAGCTCCAGACAGCTCCGGACAGCTACAGATAGCTCCGAAGACACAGAATGTGGCTCCAAATTAAGGGGGAGTGTTAGAATTATTAATCTGGAGCAGACATTTGTGCCACCTACCCCATCAGAGATCTCCGTAGATCTATTTCCTGCCCCTCTTGACCAAAATTGTAAAGGCACTCAGCTGGCCCGTCAGATAGAAGTTATTGCTGGTCAATTTGTTTAATGCTGGTAGGTAGGTTCAAATTTTGAGCGGCAGATTTTTGGAAAACAAGAAAAAACAAAAGGAAAGAATGAAGAACATTCAGTTAGTTGCAAGTGAAGAATATTGTGAGCAGCAACAACACCGTAGTGCATAGCAGAGAGAATATTTTTTGTTGTAGCAGCAACAGAAAAAATATAGCAGTGAGAGAGTGCAGAGGGTCGAGCTCCAGACAGCTCCTGCCACACACAGCAGATGGTTAGAGGAAAGCACAGAGTAGCTCCAAACAGAGAAGGAAAGTTGTAATGTCTAGCTAGCTCTAAAGAGCAGTAGTTGTAGGAATAGAGGAATCAAAGCCGTAGCTATGAGTTGTATTTGTTGATTGTAAAATAGTTTTAATAATTAATAGAAATCTCTATTTGTTTGTGTAATTTTCTTGTGTTCCCTCTCTCTATGTTTGTCTTATTCTTCCTCCCTTGAGTGGTATCTGAGCCATACCACTCCAAACAAATCCCTCCAATATACAAAACACCATTTAAAATAGAAAAAGAAAGCATACCTGGAGTTCTGAAAGCCTTTCCTGAGTTTTCTCCCCCCTTTGGAATGAAGGACCAATCCATTTATAATCCTTGGAGGGTTGCACTTGTCCCCAAAAGTTACTTTCATGACAGCCATTGCCTTTTGATGCGGTTTAGTTAAATTAGTAGTATTTACTGCTAAATGCTCCATAATGGTTTAGGGATCTGAAACTGTCGGTAGTCTAAATCTGCTTGTAGTAATCTTATCTTTGAACTATGATTATCGCTTTCATTTGAAAGCCTTGAGTTGCGATGTTCTTTTTATAAACTAACGGTATTCATCTTATAACTGTGATCATTGATATTAAATAAACTACATCCTGTATGCATCTCAATCAGTTGTAGTAACGTTTATAACTTTTTAGCTATATAGGTCTTTAATTGCCATCTCAAATATTTAATTAACTTGTCTTGAGGGGGCTTCCTTGGCATCAAATCGACTTCCACTTATTGTTGTTTGCACCAATGAAATGTATTCCAGCCTGTACCTGCTTCCAAATCTGGTCTTTAATATCATTGAGATAAACAGGTATGTTCTTGTATGCCACTGATAACAACTTCCGCTCCTCCACACTCAGTTTCTCTACATTCATAGTCTTCACCACCATCTAAGGGAATAAGTTCCTTCATAGCTTCAAACACCGATAGCCACTAATAATTCCCTCGAAACATACATATTCTTTTACATGCCATAAGTTACTTTCCTTTAATCAATCAAGAGATGCTTTTTTTGTCGGCCTTCCTGTTCTTTTTGACATGTAACCAACCTTTTCGTCCATGTTTCATAAGAGCATATATCCATGTTAATACTTCTGCGTTGCCTGTCATAGCAATCTCTAACCTTATCAAGTCGCTGACATGATTCCTTATGGAGTGACCACACTCAAATTTGTGTTGCAAAAGAGTTGATGCGGCAAATAATGGATGTTTCAAATAAGTGCCAGTAACCCAAATAAGAAACTTATCTCTTATGGCCTTTGCATACAGTTTAACTATTTCCTTGGCCAATAAGATTGGCCTCACAAGAACAATCATACCACATTTAGAATTTAATTGGATTCTGTATATAGATCAAATCTCTACACCCGCTAACTGAGCCACCAATGGCTATAGTTTCAACTAGAATTTCAATCTGTAGTTAGCTCACTTCAAATCTGATTTCTCCTTTGACATCAATGACAATATTTCTAACATGAACATCCTTCACTATATGTGGTTACAAATGCAATATTCTTGATTTACAATCTGCTGCTCTTTGTATCTGTATTCAATCTCACAATTCTTCAATAGTGTCACATATCTGCTTCATCACACTCTGTAGAGTCTGTAGTCTCTGCAGTTGCGTAAACACGCAGTGCCTATCCATATTTGTCTATTTCATGACGAAAGAGGCTCTTTGGTTTGACACTTCAAATAGAGGACACCATCCGAGAGAGGATCCCTTTAAATATCCCTATTATTTTACCTTCATCTCCAAATTCCAAAGCTGCACATCCATGGTGAGAATGGAGGGGCACTACATTATCCGCCATTTTTTCCACATTCAAACAATACTTTACCCAAGGAGTGTGTGATTTGCATGTGTCCACAATTTTCAAATTGAACATAGCAACCCTTAGCATGAAATTATTTAACATAGATTCAAGGCACAGAGACACAAGTCATTTTTGAAAATAGAGCTTGAGTGAGTTTTTTCTGTGAGGATGGATGCTATTTTAATAGGCAAGGTTTACAATTAGGCAGACGAAGCTCTTGGCAATAGTTTTTAATGTGATAGAGTGCACACACCAGCCTTTGGATGCGCCCACTTGCCGGTTGTTTATGATTTTTTGATTCTGTTTTCTGTCCACTTTTACTGTCCACCTCTTTACTGTAATTCATTCAACCTGTTTAATAACCTTGCTTGTGGATCAATTTGTTGAAACCATTTCTATCCCCAGTATTTTGACCAGCTGGTTGTTTTACAAGGCACCGGCTGGTTAAGCTTTACGCTTTGGATGGGTGCTAGAAAACATTGCTGCAAAAAAAAATGCCTGAGGTGTGTGATTATTATTATTTAATTAATATATAAATATATTAAAGGCTGAATTTGCCCAAGAAAGAGACATGACATAAACCTGTTCCTGTAAGATTAATTTAGGTGATAGTTCTAGGTTTTAAGTGAGGCAACTTGTCTGAGGTGCTTCAATTTGCTTATCTCTAGTATCTGTGCTTCAAAAATTTGTGGAGGGATTGGGCCATTGGCTGAATTAGTGAACAAGAGAAAAACTTGTAAACCCTGCATTAAACCCAATTCCAGAGGAATAAAGCTCAAGTTATTTCCTCATAACCTCAATTCCACTAATTGGCTGTGATTCAAAGTTTTGCAGGGACTCAACCAGAAGGTGTTTTGATTGAAATAAGTTCTGAAAGGTGTTGCAGCAATCCAAGGGAGGACAATATGTGCCATGTGAGCTGGATTTGGATGGCTAAATCAAGAGTGATATTGCTGCACTTGTACAGCTAGTATGGTATATTTACACTGAAGAGATTGTCAAGAGTTAAACTCTGATGGGCTTTGTGCAGTTATGGCTTGGTGTTGCATCCGATCAACTATCTCAAACACACAATATTATATATGGTGTGCTTGATGATACATATGAATGTAAAAAATGATGCCCCATTACACCCTGTATTGCAAACAAATAGCCAAGATGGGACCCTAGGAGCCTCTAATATTATGTAACATGCAGCCTTCCATTCTCATTCTGATATTATTTATCATTTTCTGTTTTGATTGCATTCCATTTATCATTCCATTTTCTGATATTATGTTGAATTAAAGAGACCTTAAAATCATAGCAATAATAATGGACATGTATTCACATGATAAAAATCATAGCAATAATAATGACAGACACAATTTAATAAAAATATTGTGGTTGTAATGAGCATGTTTTATAAACAATCATGAAATTACATGGTGTTAAATTTTATTTATTTTGCAGCCCATAAAGTGCAGTCCGAGTGGCTGCATGGTTGCTGCTGGAAGCCGTGGGACTTTGTGGTAGATAATAACCCCTTAAAAAATTTGAATATGCATAATAAAATAAAGTAGCCAAAGCTTGACCTATTTGTCGTTTTTGATTTTCGTGGCTTAGCATATCGGTGAATGAGTGAAGGAAGAAATTTAACTTTCCCACACAAACTAAAAGGGATAAGAAGGAAGATGTACTCATAAGGAAAGTTTTTTCGTTTACTTTCTCATTTGGGCCATAATATTCTATCTTGAGATAGCATTTTTTTATGTTGTTTAGTTGGTTTCTCCTCGTTTGATCCTAGACTTCCTTCTCTCCAGACTCCCATTACCTTGGTAAAACATAAATTTGTGGAATTTTCTTAGGCAATTTATTACCTTTCTATATTGCATAAAAATTCTATCTATGATATATAATTTATTTTCCAAGCTTGGGTCCAATCGTAATTGATAATAAGTTGTTACCAATAATCTCAAATAAAAAAATAGGTCATAAACCATAGTAGTTCCTTATGAAAAAGTCGAGGTCTTAGCTTAAACTATGCAAATTATGATGTGAGACTAAACAAGATTTGCCCAGGCTCATGTTAGCGGCACCAAGTAGATATTGAGATTCAACACCACCAATAGGAGGATCACCACGACCAACACCCATTTTGGTGGCATGTTTTTACTCTTCATCTCTCTAACCTCGTAATATTACTAATCAAAGGTTTGAGTAGTGACTTTATTGACTAGAGTTGAGAAACACATTTTCTCATTAATAGGTTGTAATATGAGAGCTGCTATTCATGTCTCTCTAACGCCATCTTAGAAATGTGTTAGCATACAGTTTTTGTCACTGCAAAACATTTAGTCTCAGCCCAACAGGTAGCAACAAAATGTGCTAACAAATGGAGGAAATGCAACGATTCTCCTCTGCAGGGCAGCTCCCTCGTATGATGGGAGTTTTTGGATTTTAAAGAGAGAAAAGGAGAGAGATAAAGAAAAAAAAATTACCTGTGAACATAAAAACACTGTACAAATCTCTAAAAATCTCTAAGATAAAAGACAAAATAAAAGACAAACTTAAGTACAAATCCCTAAGATAAAAGACAAACTGAACTTAAAGAGAGAAGCACAACGAGAGAGAGAGTAACCGTCAACAACAGAAACCCAAAGTCTGTAAATATCTGAATGCGATTCAACTTCACAGGTTGAGTGTATTACAGAGTTCGGGGGCACGACGGACACAAGTGATTTCAAGCTGAAAGGAGTCACTCAACGAACATCACCTCCATCTCAAGCTGATTTATTGAACCGGCCTAACTCGCAGCATTTCCATGCATTCAGATACAACAGACACAGCTGGATCCATATGAAGAGCCTGTAGAATACGACCAGATGTAAAGGAGTTGACATGTGGTATATGCTTTGAGACTTATGCTCGTCAAAGAATGAGAGTAAGTAATTTTGTATGTTAGTAATTCTGTAACATATGTTGGGCAGGTTACATTCATACTGTGATCGGAGATGGTTCTATGATGCCCTGATCCATCATGTGGTGCTGTTGTTGATGAGGATATGGTTCTTCCTTTGGTTCCTGATGAAGACAGAATCAAGTATATGCTCTACCTTTTAGATCATATGTCGAAGACAATAGAAAGACTAAGTGGTGTCCGGCACCTGGCTGTGAATATGTTGAAGAATTTGTCCTTGGAAGTGGTTGTTATGATATCACTTGCAAATGCTCATATATCTTTGGCTGGAATTGTTTAGAAGAAGCTCACCTACTAGTACTCTGCCAGAAATCCTGCTTCCACTGTATGAAAGTTTCTATAGCCGTTTCAACAAATCTATTTAATGTATATCTTGAGCTCATTATTTCATGATTTACATTTTTTTTAAAACTCTTTGTTAACTTTAGACAAGCTGCGGCTTTTAATAGGTTGTCACTTTGCATGCGCATCCTTTCAAAAACGTTTCAACTATAATATCTGACAAAATCAATTGCATTTGCATGAAAGTTTCTAAAGTTCCTCAACCAATCTTGTAAGGACCCCTTTAGTCCAAACTCAAATTTTCAAAAATTTTACTTTATTAACAAGTTCTTATGAGATATATCAAGACTTTGATTGAGTACTCAGGAAAAACTTCGGCCAAAACGGACATATGTTCAAAACGAAACATTCTTAAGCCAACTCGGGCTCTTCTATCCTTTGGGCAAATAGGTTCATACAGAACTAGGTCTAACGGACCTTATCGCTACCTGATTCGGGTAGAACAAACAGTGGCCAAAAGGCCTAGTGGGTCAAACAGACCAATACTCTCTCAAATCCATGATAAATAAACACAACAGCTAATCGGGCTAAATAGGACAGGAATCATTATGCTCTGGCCAGAGACTTCTGACTCCCTCGAGACCAATACAGGTTCATGAGTCACTTCCTGGGGACCACAATCTGCCCAGACACTGTACTGAGGATGTCGACCAAGGAACACATAACATCAACTTGTACTCACCTCAGTTTACGGCAACGCCGGGTACAAGTAATCCACCTCGGGGATTCTTCTGAGTACTAGGAGAGTTCTTAAGTTACCTAGATAACCTTTAAACTAGGGATCAAGATTATGAAGTTGATTATAAAGAAGTATACTATATCTGAGGGACCTGAGTACTGGGGGCATCCTTCGCCGTCCAGACTGCCTACATACCCTGTATCCACGGGATCAAGGCCCTCTTCAGATGCGATCTACATGACAAATGCGAACATGTAGTTATGTTTTGCACTATGTTTAATATAGCTGTGAGTGGGTACACAGCTCTTCGCCGATTGCCACCCACTCGAGTGATACAATAGACGGAATTCCTAAGGAACTATTTTGCAAACACACCTCCCAGGAGTGTTTGAGGTTTAGGTTTTCAAGTGTGAATAGTTTATCTAACATGCATATTTCCCCGATGAGGTCTTCCCATTGATTGTCCTACAACAATTTTTGATAGTCTCACTTTTGCTTTTAATTAATCTTTTTAGTGAGGTATCCGAGGAGATTTTGTCTTCCTACGGATTTAACTTAGACATGTTCCTTATTACTCCCCAACGATTTAGAGGGATGGTGCCCAGACATCATTGTTGCAGCTATGTTAGGCGCAAGGTACTTTGTTCAACGCGACGGTATTACCCGTAAATGTGACTCAGAGGTACCGTAAATACTAAACACTGCAAATGTTTGAGTTTGGATTTTTTTTACAAGATTTACCTATCTAGAAAAGAAAACTTATATGATAGCTTATAAGGAAATGAGAAGAATTAAACTTCTTTGCTTGCATGTAAAGAATAAGGCTAGATGTTTTGATCCATTCGTAAATACATAAAGATGAATAAAGTAACGACATTCAAACAATTGTAAACATAATTTTAGAAGATACTAATTCACTTACGTTAATCACAAACATAAATTAGAAAAGATATTTATTCATTCAGTTTCAAGGTGATATGATAGTTAATTTGCCGTATATCAAGTGATCTTTATTCAAGGTAAAACAATGATGTATAATCACATATCAAATTAATCTTTGTTCCAAGAGTAGGATACTAGATCATTTCCTTGCATAATTATTTCAAACCAAATTAAGGCTTGTAATCATAATAGGATAAGTTATCCTACACGATTTTAACTCAACATCTTTAGTTGAGAATTAACAATTCCTAAATAATATTGATTTCTAATTCATAGGTCAAATGAGGGGTTCTTCGATCACATTTTGAGATTAGGGGAAATTGTTTCAAAACACTGGGTTTTCGTTTTGTTCTTTCTAAAGCATTTAAGATTTACGATTGTATAAAGAATTATTGCAATCCATCTTTGATTCTCACTATAGGCTTCTACTAAATATTTGACCCAACCCTTTACGTTGAAATATATTCCCAAGGAACAAAAGTTAATGTATTTCCTCGATGATATCATTAGTTCAATATTGTTCATTAAGATATTCTAATAAAACATTATACTTCTTCCATTATTATCCAAGTAACCTCATATAAGGGGACTCTATCCTTCACTTTGTCGTATAATTGAATTCCAATATCTACTTAAATAGTTCAGATTGAAGTGTGTAACACTATTATTGGTTTTATCAATAGTATTGAGCAATAGGGTACCACTGATCAATTATCAAAGTCTATAAAGTACCCATCCACATATTTCATGTTTGTTTATGGCATTCATCCATTTGGAAGGCCTTTGGTTTTGAAACATTATGCTTAAGGGGCAAGTTATTTTATTTACTCTGGTTTTCCTTAGTAAACCTTATTGTTGATTTAAGTCAATTTAGTGTATTCTTATCCAAGGGAGCATACGCATTAAGATGACATTTTTTTATTTATTGGTCTATAACAATACTTAAGCATATGGTTGTTTGTTCAAGAAATGAGGGGATAGAAATGTAAAGTTAATCTATTATCTAAGTCTGTTTATAATTATTAAGGCTAAATGTTTTAATATTACATAATTAATTATGCCTATATTTATTTTGACTACAAATTCATATTTCTATAAGTAATGGCATCTAATTATTCATCCTACTAAGACTTGTGTGTCAAATAAGGTGATTCATTTTCCCACTTAATAGTCTAAAAAATATTTTTATAAAGGAATTCCATTATAGGCTATGTGTCTATGTTACAAGTGCTCAAAAGAATTACTAAAGATTTAAATTTGTAGAATTACAGTGGTTTGAACAATAGTTATAGTCTTATTTTATGGAGATTACAACCAAAGAAAACTAAATATGTCATATCACTTTTATTCCTATTGAGACTATATTTTAAAAGATTCAACATCTAATATAAATCAAAATTGGCTTAGAATCAAACATATTTACCTTCTACATTCTTCTGCCCAATCATACAAAATTATAACAACAGTGACCATGTCTGTATTCTACAGTTGAAGAAAGTTCAGTTTGGAGAGATTTGCAAAGAAGGGAGGAATTTCTCTTGACAGTGTACAAAATGTGGAAGAATAGACAAGGCACACCAATTGTTTTGATAGAATGTCTGAAAGAAATGTCATCTCGTGAAATGCAAGGATTGTAGGGTATCACAAAATGGATCAGTTGAAAAGGCTTTAGAAACTTTCAAGCAAATGAAATGGGCAAGCATGAAGTCAAATCACTCAGCCTTTACCAATCGTCCTCCTTGCCTGTGCACAAACTGAAGTTAGGGAACAGGGTATAACGGAGGGAAAAATTTGTCGGATGTTGTAAAGAATGTGAACCGTTTGACAAAATACCTCAGAGAGAGGTCTTTTTTGTGGGATGCATGATTGCAGGAATTTCACAAAATGGATTTGTTGAAAAGTCTCTAAAAACATTTAAGCAAATGCAATTGGTAGGTAAAATTCCAAAATCTACAACCTTTGCCAGTATTCGCTCTGTCTGTGCCTACGTGGGAGCTTTAGAACATGGCATGGACCTACATCAGAGCATAAAGGAAATACTAGATGTTGTAGTTGCAAATGCCCCAATACATGTGTATACAGATTGTAGAAGCATACGCAAGCACATGAACTGTTTTACAAAATCCCTCAAAGAAATGTTGTCTCATGGGCTACAACGATTGTAGGACTTGCACAAGATGGATTTGATGAAAAGGCTTTAAAAACTTTCAAGCAAAAGAAATTGGCAAATGTAAAGCTAGGCTCCTCAACCTTTGCTAGCATCCTCCGTAGCTCATAGCTTGGAAACAAGGAATGGTCATCTATCAACCCACGGATAGAGTGGATGCATAGTAGCCTAGCTGAGACGTCAGCTCATGAAATGCAATGACTGTATGATCACACTAAATGAATTCGTTGAAAAGGGATTTAGAAATTTTTAAATAAATGAAATTGGTAGGTATAAAGCCAAATTCCACAACTATAGCTAACGTCCTCCTTGTCGGTGCCTGGTCACAGGGTATTAAAACAGGGTATTGAATAGGGTATGGATGGCAGAAGGCTGAGGGCTGGGGGTAGAGAGGAGAGGCAATTGGGTTAAGGGGGTTTATTTCAACAAATGCTACCTCTATTCATAAAAAACTTTCATAAAAACTTCAACACAGTAATTAAATTTGCAACATATCATCAACATGAATTTGAACTAAAATTAATTAACAAAATGCAAGAACTAATCATTCAAGATAAACAAAACAAAATAATGAAGGAGAGAGCTCATACAGATTTCTCCAGCACTCCCAAACTAGAGATCAGTTGCTTCTTCCTCACAATCCAAGCAAATTTATAGAAAAACTTGACCCTCATGGAAGAACTCCAAGTCTTCAGTCAAGTCTTCATCTTAAATGTTTCCTCTACATTTTCTAAGTTGCCATTCAATGTTTGTGGAAATGGACTTACAAATCTTCAATGTATCCTCAAATTTTCCAATGGTAATAAATTTTAAGGAGAAAATGTATTCATCTCATAAATTGGGGTCTTGACTTGAGAAATGGAGGGAAGGTTCTTTATTAATGCTCATTCTAGAAGTGTCCTTACCCCTTTTGACATTTAAACTTGTTTATTATTTTATTTTTTAAAAAAATGAAACTATATTTATTTTTCAAATTCAAAATTCAAAAAAATTGAGTTGTGACATCCTTCTCCCCTAAATTTATGCATCATTCCGATGCATGTTAGAAATAAGATCAAAACATATACATATAAATCCATAGAAATAAGCGTTGCTTACATCAGTATATTTATCTACTTTTAAAGTCCATCCTTCAACAAAGCTGTTTATCATAGATTAAGTGTAATTGTCTGTATCATCTAAACATCATTGTCTTTAATCAAAATTTGAAATTTGTCGAGCTTATAAATGACTAGAGTTTATTCAAAATAAGTGTGGATAGAGCTGTTGCATTTCCATTGTGTCTTCCCATGTAGCATTCTTAGGTGAGTACTGGTCCCATTAGACCTTAGATTGATCCACTATCCTATTGTGGAGTTGGAACTAATGCCTCTCGATGATTCTGCATGGCTCTATTGTTATTGTACCAGGTTCCTCAACCTACAAAGCATTCCAATTAAGAATATGCTTAGGGTCAGGTATATACTTTTTTAACAAGGATACATGGAACACATCATGAATTCAGCTTAGTGCTGGAGGTAAGGCCAAGCAGTAAGCTATAGGATTGATTTCCTCAAGTATTTCAAAAGGCCCGACATAGTGAGGAGCTAGCTTTGACTTCCTTCCAAAAGAGATGGAACTTTTATGAGGTCGGACTCTTAGGAACACCTTTTCACCAACTTGAAATCTTCTGGGTGTCTTATTCTTATTTGCATAACTTTTCTGGTGATCCGAGGCTTCCTTCAACCTCTGTCGAATAAGTTGCACCTGATTATCCATATCCTTCAACATTTCAGGGCCAACTAGGATCCTATCTTCCAGTTTATCCCAACTCAAAAGTGTTTGAAAAGGTCTCCCATAGAGAGCTTCAAAGGGCACCATACCTATTGCTGCTTGGAAGGAATTGTTATAGGCAAACTCAACTAATGGCATATATTCCTCCCATTTAGTCTGTTGATCCATGTAATACATATAAAGGAGGTCTTCCAGAATTTGGTTGATTCTTTTTGTTTGTCTATCTATCTCAGGATGATAGGCTGTGCTGAAATTCAACTGTGTTCCTAAGGCAGCCTGCAGTGTGGTCCAAAATCTAGAAGTAAACTTTGTGTCTCTATCAGAGATGATTTTCTTAGGAATTCCATGCAACCTAAAAATTTTCTTTATGAACCTTTTTGCTACTGCTGGTGCATCATCTGTTAGGTTTCCTGGTATGAAGTGGGCAACTTTAGTGAGTTTATCTACCACCACCAAAATACAGTTATGCCTTTGAGATGTCATCGGTAGCCCTTGGACAAAATCCATACTTATGACCTGCCATTTATAGAAAGGTACATCATGTGGATAAAGAAGTCCTGCTGGGTGCACATGTTCTGCCTTAACCCTTTGGCATTCTAGGCATCTGGCAACTATGTCTACCACATCCTTCTTCATTCCTAGCCAGAAATATAATCTTTTGAGGTCTGCATACATCTTATTCACTCCTGGATGTCCTAAATATGGAGCCTTATGTGCCTCTATCAAGATCATACCCCTTAGTTCCGCATTATCAGGAATGTATATTCTTCCCTGGTACCTCATTAGTCCATCGGAATCAAAAGCATAATACACATACTTAGGTTCCACAGAGGTATTAGCTAGAGATGCCTTAACCTGAGTATACCATGGGTCATGTTTCTTCTTGGAGAATACTTGTTGCTTTAGGTCTATATGCAAGTTGGATATGGCCATTATATGCCTCCTCTTGCTGAGAGAATCAACCACCCTATTTTCTTTTCCCTTGATATATTGAATATCAAAAGCATACTCACTTAGGAACTCTAACCACCTTCTCTGTCTTGCATTCAAATAAGGTTTGAGTGAAGATATATTTTAGTCCTTGATGGTCTGTTTTAAGCTCAAACGGTTTTCCCAACAAGAAATGTCTCCATTTTTGCAAGGCATGAACTATGGCTGCAAGTTCAAGGTCATGGGGGGGCGTAATTGACTTCATGGATTTTTAGTTTCTGTGATTCATAAGCCACTACTCCTTCCCCTTGGAAAAGAACTCCTCCTAGTCCTTCTATGGATGCATTTGTTACTACTGCGAAGTTACCATTAGGGTCAGGCACTTTTAGAATTGGAGGTGACGTTAGCCTTTCCTTCAGTACTTGAAATGCCTTATCACACTGCTTAGTCCAAAAGAACTTTTTCTTCTTCTTTTGCAAGGATGTGATTGGATTGGCTATCCTTGAAAAGTCCTTTACAAACCTTCTGTAGTACCCTTCCAATCCCATAAAACTTCTTACTTCGGTCACATTTGTAGGTATGGTCCATTCAGTGATGGCTTTTACTTTATCAGGATCTACTGCTATACCCTCGGCTGAAATGATATGCCCTAAATAGTGAACCCTCCTTTCAAAGAAGCAGCATTTGGATAACTTCCCAAACAACTTATGCTTCCGCAACCTTTGTAAGACTACCTGTAGATGGGCTAAGTGTTCCTCTTCATCCTTGGAATATATTAAAATGTCATCCAGAAACACAATCACAAACTTATCCAAAAAATCATGGAACACACTATTCATTAGATTCATAAAGGCAGCCGGAGCATTTGTTAGCCCAAATGGAACTATAGTGAATTCATAGTGGCCATACCTAGTCCTAAATGTTGTCTTTGGGATGTCTTCTTCCTTTATTCTTAATTGATGATAGCCTGAGTGATGGTCAATTTTGGAGAACACTGAGGCTCCTCTCATTTGGTCAAATAGATCATCAATACGAGGCAAGGGATATTTGTTCTTCACGGTGGTCTTATTCAACATTTTGTAGTCAATGCACAACCTTAGTGTCACATCCTTCTTCTTTACAAATATGACTGGTGCTCCCCAAGGTGATACACTAGGCCTTATCAACCCTTTCTCTAGCAATTCTTGCAATTGTATTTTCAACTCTTGGAGTTTTGCAGTGTTCATCCTATATGGGGCTTTAGATATAGGTGCGGTTCTAGGAAGTATATCGATTGAAAAATCAAATTTCCTTTTAGGAGGTAATCCAGGTAGTTCTTCAGGAAACACATCCTTGTAGTCCCAAAGGAACTGACTAGTTTCAAAGGTAGGGGCTTTTTTCTCTTCTCCCTCCTCATCTAAAGATACTAAGAATATCTGATTTCCTCGTTTTTGCCTTGCCTTCTTTAGTTGCATAGCAGAAATGGTCCCCACTGATATAGGTCTGTAAATTCCTTGGATCCTAACTCTACACCCTTTATCATCTACATACTCCACCACCTCGTTATAGCATTCTATGTTAGCCTTATGACTCGTTAGCCAACTTATTCTGATTATGACATCATAGACTCTCAGGGGTGCGACATATAAGTCAGCTTTGGTTTCTAATTCAGGAAACTTAATGAGGGCTCCTCTTATGCACTTGTTCACCTTCCATATAGCCTTGTCGCTATACTGAACCATCCATGATGATTCCATATTCTTAGTTTGCAAAGACATTCTTCTTACCAATTCTGGGGAAATAAAATTCTCGAAGGAACCAGTATCTATCAAAATAGTTATGGGTTTACCAAAAAGCATACCTCTTGTCTCCATAGGTACATTTTGATGGCGAGTTTGTTGATTTCTAATGACAACATGTCTTTGATGTTGTCGAGGTTGCTGTGGCTGATTGTACCCATTCCTTTTTGAACAATCCCTTGCATAATGATTGCCTCCACACATAAAACATCCACTGAGGGGTCCATTAGAAATTCGAGGTGGTGCATTCCCATTACTATTGTAATTGTTCCTATGATCTTGATTACCAGTAGCTTCTATTCTACCCCAGTCTCTCCTCCTATTCTTTTGAGCTCCTCTGTTGCCCCGATTGTCTAGTTTCTTTTTGAAGGAAAATTGTTTGTCCCAAAAGTTTTGCTTTGCCACCGATAGTGTCTGTAATTTATTTTCCTATTTGAGTGCCTTTTCTAAGACTTGATTCATGTTCTCAGGGGCAAACATATCCAATTCTGCCCCAATATCAATATTCAACCCCAAAAGAAACTTCCTTGCCCAAGACCTTTCATCCTTTTGATAGATAGGAACATATTTCAGTAGCTTCGCAAATCTATCCCAATATTGTTGGACTGTGAGATTTCCTTGTTTAAGATTGAGAAACTCAGTCATCTTCTCATCATAAAATAGTTGTGGAAGCCATCTCTCACGGAAGTGGCTCACAAACTACCTCCAAGTTAGGTTTTCCTTTGAATAACAATATTGTTCCTTTATGTTTATCCACCAACTAGCAGCTTCTCCCTCTAATTGATAGGCTCCCCAAGTTGCCTTGATATTCTTTGAGTAGTTTCTTAGTTCAAAATATTTCTCCATTTCGGTGAGCCATCCTTCTATAGCATCCCCCACATGTTTACTGTCAAATTTAGGAGGAGTTATCTTCTTGAGGTCTTGTGATATATCTAGAGTGGTAGTTTCCTACCAAGACCTAGGACCCTCTAGCTCATTAGTTGTTTGAGCTATGTGTACTTCCGCACCTTGATGTTCATCTTCAGGTTCCAGAATGTTTTCTATGGTCCCCTGTCTAGTCTTCAAGTCTTGTACAGTTTTCTCAAGGTTTTCCAACTTTTCTCTCTATTCTGTCAACAACTGAATAATTGCTTCTATACCAGCATTTGGGTTCTCAGGTGGGTTTTCAACTGGTTCTTGGTTGACCAGTTCCTCTCCATGCAGATCTCGCAAATTTTGGGTTCTCGCCATTTAATTTTGAAACAAGGAGAGAGGTGATTTACCACTTGCTACAATTTTTGGTTTACAACATGTAAATTGACTGTAATTAAATCTATCACAATTCTAATCTTAAATACCAATTATTATTGATTTTGAGTTAGTAGGCCTCCAGGCCAAGTGTTTGAACCATCCTATGATACCACATGTAAGGACCTGCTTGGTCTAAACTCAAATTTTCAAAAATTTTACTTTATTAACAAGTTCTTATGAGATATATCAAGACTTTGATTGAGTACTTAGGAAAAACTTCGGCCAAAATGGCTATATGTTCAAAATGGAACATTCTTAAGCCAACCTGGGCTCTTCTATCCTTTGGGAAAATAGGTTCATACAGAACCAGGTCTAACAGGCCTTATCGCTACCTGATTCGGGTAGAAGAAATAGTGGCCAAAAGGCCTAGTGGGTCAAATAGACCAATACTCTATCCAATCCAGGATAAATAATCACAATAGCCAATTAGGCTAAACAAGACATGAATCATTATGCTCTGGCCAAAGACTTCTGACACCCTTGGGACCAATATAGGTTCATGAGTCACTTCTTGGGGACCACAGTCTGCCCAGACACTGTACTAAGGATGTCAACCAGGGAACACATAACATCAACTTGTACTCACCTTAGTTTATGGCAATACCGGGTACAAGTAATCCACCCCGGGGATTCATCTGAGTACTAGGAGAGTTCTTAAGTTACCTAGATAACCTTTAAACTAGGGATCGAGATTATGAAGTTGATTATAAAGAAGTATACTATATCTGAGGGTCTTGAGTACTGGGGCATCCTTCGCCGTCCAGACTACCTACATACCCTATATCCACAGGATCAATGCCCTCTTCGGATGCGATCTACACGATGAATGCGAACATGTAGTTCTGTCTTGCACTATGTTTAATGTAGTTGTGAGTGGGTACACAACTCTTCGCCGATTGCCACCCACTCGAGTGATACAATAGACAGAATTCCTAAGGAACTATTTTGCAAACATGCCTCCTGGGAGTGTTTGAGGTTTAGGTTTTCAAGTGTGAATAGTTTACCTAACACACATATTTCTTTGACAAGGTCTTCCCATTGATCGTCCTACAACAATTTTGATAGTCTCACCTTTGCTTTCAATTAATCTTTTTAGTGAGGTATCTGAGGAGATTTTCCCTTCCTACGGATTTAACTTAGACATGTTCCTTATTACTCCATGATGATTTAGAGGGACGGTGCCCAGACGTCGTTGTTGCAGTTATGTTAGGCGTGAGGTACTTGGTTCAACGTGATGGCATTACCCGTAAACATGACCCAGAGGTACCGCAAATACCGAACACTGCGAATGTTTCAGTTTGGACTTTTTTTTACAAGGTTTACCTATCTAGAAAAGAAAACTTATAGGATAGCTTATAAGGAAATGAGAAGAATTAAACTTCTTTGCTTGCATGTAAAGAATAAGGCTAGATGTTTTGATCCATTCATAAATACATAAGGAAGAGTAAAGTAACGACATTCAAACAATTGTAAACATAATTTTAGAAGATACTAATTCATTTACGTTAATCACAAACATAAATTAGAAAAGATATTTATTCATTCAGTTTCAAGGTGATATGATAGTTAATTTCTCGTATATCAAGTGATCTTTATTCAAGGTAAAACAATGATGTATAATCACATATCAAATTAATCTTTGTTCCAAGAGTAGGATACTAGATCATTTCCTTGCATAATTATTTCAAACCAAATTAAGGCTTGTAATCATAATAGGATAAGTTATCCCACACAAATTTAACTCAACTTCTTTACTTGAGAATTAACAATTCCTAAATAATGTTGATTTCTAATTCATAGGTCAAATGAGGGGTTCTTCGATCACATTTTGAGATTAGGGGAAATTGTTTCAAAACACTGGGTTTTCATTTTGTTCTTTCTAAAGCATTTAAGATTTACAATTGTATAAAGAATTATTGCAATCCAACTTTGATTCTCACTATAGGCTTCTACTAAATATTTGACCCAACCCTTTACGTTGAAATATATTCCCAAGGAACAAAAGTTTATGTATTTCCTTGATGATATCATTAGTTCAATATTGTTCATTAAGATATTCTAATAAAACATTATACTTCTTCCATTATTATCCAAGGAAACGTAAACTCATATAAGGGGACTCTATCCTTCACTTTGTCGTATAATTGAATTTCAATATCTACTTAAATAGTTAGGATTGAAGTGTGTAACACTATTATTGGTTTTATCAATAGTATTGAGCAATAGGGTACCATTGATCAATTATCAAAGTCTATAAAGTACCCATCCACATATTTCATGTTTGTTTATTGCATTCATCCATTTGGAAGACCTTTGTTTTTGAAACATTATGTTTAAGGGGCAATTTGGTTTATTTACTTTTGTTTTCCTTAGTAAACCTTATTGTTGATTTAAGTAAATTTAGTGTATTCTTATCCAAGGGAGCATACGTATTAAGATGACATTTTTTTATTTATTGGTCTATAACAATAATTAAGTATATGGTTGTTTGTTCAAGAAATGAGGGGATAGAAATGTAAAGTTAATCTATTATCTAAGTCCATTTATAATTATTAAGGCTAAATATTTTAATATTACATAATTAATTATGCCTATATTTATTTTGACTACAAATTCATATTTCTATAAGTAATGGCATCTAATTATTCATCCTACTAAGACTTGTGTGTCAAATAAGGTGATTCATTTTCCCACTTAATAGTCTAAAAAATATTTTTACAAGGCAATTCCATTATAGGCTATGTGTCTATGTTACAAGTGCTCAAAAGAATTACTAAAGATTTAAACTTGTAGAATTACAGTGGTTCGAACAATAGTTATAGTCTTATTTTATGGAGATTACAACCAAAGAAAACTAAATATGTCATATCACTTTTATTCCTATTGAGACTATATTTTAAAAGATTCAACATCTAATATAAATCAAAATTGGCTTAGAATCGGACATATTTACCTTCTACATTCTTCTACCCAATCATATAAAATTCTAACAATAGTGACCATGTCTGTCTTCTACAGTTGAAGAAAGTTCAGTTTGGAGAGATTTGCAAAGAAGGGAGGAATTTCTCCTGACAGTGTACAAAATGTAGAAGAATAGACAAGACACGTCAATTGTTTTGACAGAATGTCTTAAAGAAATGTCATCTCGTGAAATGCAAGGATTGCAGGGTATCACAAAATGGATCAGTTGAAAAGGCTTTAGAAACTTTCAAGTGAATGAAATGGGCAAGCATGAAGTCAAATCACTCAGCCTTTACCAATCGTCCTCCCTGCCTGTGCACAAACTGAAGTTAGGGAACAGGGTATAACGGAGGGAAAAATTTGTCGGATGTTGTAAAGAATGTGAACTGTTTGACAAAATGCCTCAGAGAGAGGTCTTTTTCGTGGGATGCATGATTGCAGGAATTTCATAAAATGGATTTGTTGAAAAGTCTATAAAAACATTTAAGCAAATGTAATTGGCAGGTGCAATTCTAAAATCTACGACCTTTGCCAGTATCCGCTCTGTTTGTGCCTACATGGGAGCTTTAGAACAGGGCATGGACCTACATCAGAGCATAAAGGAAATACCAGATGTTGTAGTTGCAAATGCCCCGATACATGTGTATACAAATTGTAGAAGCATACACAAGCACATGAACTGTTTGACAAAATGCCTCAAAGAAATGTTGTCTCATGGGTTGCAACGACTGCAGGACTTGCACAAGATGGATTTGATGAAAAGGCTTTAAAAACTTTCAAGTAAAAGCAATTGGCAAATGTAAAGCCAGGCTCCTCAACCTTTGCCAGCATCCTCCGTAGCTCATAGCTTAGAAACAGGGTATGGTCATCTATTAACCCATGGATAGAGTGGATGCACAGCAGTCCAACCGAGACATCAGCTCATGAAATGCAATGACTGTATGATCACACTAAATGAATTCGTTGAAAAGGGATTTAGAAATTTTTAAATAAATGAAATTGGCATGTATAAAGCCAAATTCCACAACTATAGCTAACGTCCTCCCTGTCAGTGCATGGTCACAGGGTATTAAAATAGGGTATTGAATAGGGTATGGATGACAGAAGGCTGAGGGCTGGGGGCAGAGAGGAGAGGCAATTGGGTTAAGGGGGTTTATTTCAACAAATGCTATCTCTATTCATCAAAAACTTTCATAAAAACTTCAACACAATTATTAAATTTGCAACATATCCTAAACATGAATTTGAACTAAAATTAATTAACAAAATGCAAGAACTAGTCATTCAAGATAAACAAAAGAAAATAATGAAGGAGAGAGCTCATACAGATTTCTCCAGCACTCCCAAACTAGAGATCAATCACTTCTTCCTTACAATCCAAGCAAATTTATAGAAAAACTTGACCCTCATGGAAGAACTCCAAGTCTTCAGTCAAGTCTTCATCTTAAATGCTTCCTCTCCATTTTCTAAGTTGCCATTCAATGCTTGTGGAAATGGACTTACAAATCTTTAATGTATCCTCAAATTTTCCAATGGTAATAAATTTTAAGGAGAAAATGGATTCATCTCATAAATTGGGGTCTTGACTTGAGGAATGGAGGGAAGTTTCCTTATTAATGCTCATTCTAGAAGTGTCCTTACCCCATTTGACATTTAAACTTGTTTATTATTTTGTTTTTTTTTTTAAATGAAACTATATTTATTTTTCAAATTCAAAATTCAAAAAAATTGAGTTGTGACTAATCTGTTTCGAGCATATCCGCCATCATGGTTTAAATTTGAAACGCTCCTTTTTCTTAGTAATGTGCGGTCTCCAAGCCGAGAATCCGCTGACAAGGAATAGATGGAATTTGAACTTATACCTGTCAATTCACATTTGCTTGGAAGTTTCGATCCCTTTCAACAAAACCATCTTGTACATATTCTGCGATCCTTGCAACAGCTTGCACAATTTATCTATGCATTCGGATTTTACGTGCATATTTGTCCATCAAGGCACTTCATATTCTCAAACCTATATTTTGTCACGAAGCTTCCGTTATGCTGTTGATTTTTGGTATGAGCTGGAAATGATGGCGAAGGTGGCCTTTACAAATACTAATTGCATTTGCTTTGAATGTTTCTAAAGCTTTTTCTTGTAAAAGAAAATAGAAAATAAACAGATAAAATCACAACAGCGAAAGTAAATAAACAAAACAAAACACAGGGAGATAATTGACACGTTTTTAACGTGGTTTACCTTTTCAAACTACATCCACAAATAAGTAGAGGATTTCTCTTTTCTCTTAAAATCCAGAATACAACACTGCTTCAACATCTATATATACTCCTACAGCAATTACACTCCACTCCCTTAATATCTAATAATAGCCAACATACAACATGCACACGTAATCTGCCTCAGCAGCAAAGTAACCGCAGAGTTGGCAGAGTAACCCAACATTTCTATGTGAAAAACTCGAATGCTGACAGAGTTGATGCTGCTTTCTTAAGATAATATCTCTTTGTGAAGTGACGACCTTTAATGCTTTCACTGTTTACAGGCATGATGACTCGGGCACTCTCAACAATAATATCTTCCACATCGTATTTGCAGAAGTTTTGAGCTTCTTCGGCAAATCTGTTTCATGCATATCTGCAGAGATTTATAACATAAGATATTATCCCTTCTCCCAGCAAGGCCGCGTCCTTTTAAATGAATTCTCAATTTCCATGCACGTTATATGAACTATGAGCACTTCAACTTTATTGTCTGGCAGAGACTATAACGATTTTCCAAGGCATCAAATATTGTTTTCATTTGCTTGAAGATCTTTGAATCTTTTCGATGAATCTGCCTTGTCTACAGATTGTCAGGTGGCTACACTGACCATAGTGGAAGAAACATAATTCAAATAAGTGACAGAGCTCAGCATGGCAGCCTTCTTGGCATGGCTCTGCATTTCAACATCTGTAAATGTTGCAAATCCCAACATTACGTCCAGATCATCCCAACTCTAGCACCCAAATTTCCTTCTATTCTCAATTGTATGTAGTGTGCTTATAACTAAGCATGGTTGCACATAGCTATAAGATGTAGAAGCATTGGAGTGTTGCCACGTATACCATCAGACATCATATGTCCATGCAACGGAACGCCCTGGTAGAAACTGCTGACACGGCCCAAGCTAAGGCAGCTGGTGAATCAATGGAATGTATTGCAAGTGTTTTTCTTTTGAATGAATCATATCTGAAAAATTCTAGATAGATACTTTCCCTTCAAAATCCTTCAATTCGAAGTTGCAGAAAGCCTTGGCAAGTGTAGTTTTTCTTTGGCCTGTTATTCCATAATGTCCTTGTGTATTCCATATTCCCATCTTTACTTAGAAATTTAGACATATGGCCTTTCATCCATGACTATACGCATCCTTTTTGTATAGATAGATTCCTGCATATTTTCTTGAATGTACATAGAAGATAACTCCAAGAAACTATTATTTGAAACTAGGGACTGAATTATAATCTGCTACGATAGGCCAATATCATGCAACAATTATGAACCATGGGAGTTCAACAATGACAACTCAAACAAACAGATGGAAGAATGATTTCCTGTGCAACTTGAGGAGACAAGCAATGCATATAAGTTCTGGTTTTGACAATATGTGAAAATGGGCAAAATTTTAAAAAATTTCATGCTTAAAATTTTTGGGTAACAAACTGCAAACAATTCTATCACAGCCAAGGCTTTGGAACATGAATCCGCTAAATCCATCTTGCCTCAGCTGACACAATCTTCATTCCTTATTGATTCCTTCTTAAGGAAATACAAGTTGTGCATTACACTTGCTAGCAAATTTAGGGGTTCCCATACACGAGGGGTGTTTGATAACAACAATTTATGGAACTTTTTCAATAATATTAACAATATCTAAGGGGCTGAGGAGGGAATTTGATAGTTGGAGTGCCAAATTTGAGAAAAATTCTCAACTAGAGATTTTAGAGTGTACCTTCCTCCCACCTTACCTTTTCCAAGCTCACTTGGATTTAATCCTAGTAGGAGATCAAAGAGGATTATCTTGAAATAGAACCATCAAGAGAGGATACATTATTGTGGTCACTATAGTCACAATTGGGGACGGGGGAGGAAAGGGTGGCAGGGATTTTACATGTTGTGGTGGCTATAGTCACAATTGGGGATGGGGGAGGAAAGGTTGGGAGGGCTTCCTCATTCATATCATAGTAAGGGTTGACATTATTGTTTGCAACATTATTTTTCAAGAGACCATGTTCCTCCAAATTTGTTGTGTTATCCATCATTCTCCTTACCGCTTTGATCCAAAGTTCAACGATAGGAGACATACAATAAGTTTACAATCAAGACAAATCTAAGCCCAATTTTGCAAGCTAAGCATTGAGGAGTAAGGACTTTCATATTGTTCTAAGAGGACTCAAGCAACGAGCATGTTCAAGTACCAATGGATTACTTGTAGTAAAGTCAAAGCACTTATGATTTGTCATGTCTCAAACTATTATGCTTTCTGAACTTAACTATAATTAGAACTATTTTATGGATAATTGTTTCTGGATTAATTGAATGATTCAAAATGATGAAATGTATAGTGCTTCAGCTATGGATTGGTCACTAACCTAGTAATGGAGAATTGAGTTTAATGATGGCAGATTGTCAAAGACAAGCGTATGGTTGAGGTAGAGGTGATTAGCCACCTAGCAAGGATGGGATGGAGAGACTCTAGGTTGAACACACACAAGCACTTAGTTGCATTTCATTTGCATCTTATAATTGCATGAATGATCCTATGCCGATAAATTGATTTATTGCACATGTCAAATTCTCTCCATTATGCCTTCGAAATTGCCAAACTAACTAATCGTTCTTTAAATTTGAAGGTCATTTTATTGAATTAGAATGAATTTAATAGGTATATTCTTTTAAATTTTATGTGGAGAAGATGATTTTTCTTTTAATAACTTACTTCCTAGACGTTAATTATGTGCTAAATTGAAATGATAAATAAATATATATACAATATTTTTATTTGTTTTATCATAGTAATTATCCATTCGAATAGTAGATTCTTTTATCTTATTTAGATAATGACAAAACTTAAAAGATAAAATAAAGCAAGGAAAATAGAAAGAAAACTAAAAAATAATAGAAAGAAAACAAAAAGGAAAGAAAGCAAAAAGATCAAAGGAAGAAAAAGTTAGAAACAAGAAAGGAATAAAAAGAGAGGGAACGCGGCACAGACGAAAAAAAGAAGAGGGAGAAAAGAAACATTTGGACAACAAAGATAGAGGAAGGAAGAGTGGAGAGCAAGGAAATAAAAAATAGACTTTAGAATCCGGGTATGTGATTTAAAAAAGTAAATTCCATTCTATATTAATCGACCCTTATATAAATTGAATGTCTTTTGTTTCCAGCAAATTTAGTGTCTCCAGACCCAACTTTCTAGATTAAGCCGTTCCTTGGCTTATTAGAAATATGTATGACTTTGGGTTCTTTATCTTCCCCTAAAACCAATCGACCTCCTTTGAGAACCTCTAAGTGCTAGAAAGTGTTGCCTCAATAAGTCACCTACTGAATTATGTCTTGTCCACTGCATCACCCTTTGAATGGTGTCAACAATCGAAATATTGATTCTTACTGCTCTTATTATAATTTCAAAATGTGTCTCGTTCATCTATTAAAATATTCACAATTTTTTTTGGTTTTCATTCTTTTTTTGTCTGTATATGTTTTGCCTGTCGATATATATATATATATTACAAAGATTGCCGATAAAATTATTATTAGAACAAGATTTTTTTCTTAGTCGCTAGATGCATTTATCTATTTTATGGGTAGCGGAATATCCAGCATGCAAACAAGACCCTTTTTCCTTGACCTATTTACGTAGAATATGTGTATTGAATTGCTAGGTGATATTTCAGTTATCATCATTATTTTCTTCCATTGTGTTTCTTGTGGATTAAAGAGTGCCTCTTCCTATTTTTTTTATGTTCTTGGGCGCCGAAATTTTCTTATTATGATATCGGAACTTAAGCTATAAAGTTGCATTAAGCGTTATAATTAGTCACCCTTTTAGTTGTTGTACCATGGGTTAAATCCCTATTTAAGCAAACCAATATTCATGTTATTTCGTTGAACTATACTCCAATCAATATAGTGCTGCGACCTCTATATGGTTACCTAAAAAGCTCATTCCAGCGGCTTATAGGAGTTCTTTTGGCAACCAGTACATCACCTTTTATTTGCTGTATCGACCATAATGAGATAGATTGTTTCAGATTTACTATTATTGCATTCCATGTGAGGACATCTCTCTAAGGCATTCTTTCAACGATTGGCATGTTGAGCCATCCTCACACAACTACCTCTTTTTTTATGTTCTTTTATTAACTTCAACTTTGTACAAATCTGCCTAATGAAAGCCCCAGGTTTTTCTTGTATAAATTTTCATCATAGCAAGGGCTTCGATATAGGTTAGTTTCTTTATTTATGATGAATTAGTGGATACCAAGTGATAGAAATTTATCATATATGAACTAGAAAGCATTTATCACCTTGTGGTCATTTACTTGCCTAGTCTTCTTTTAAATCATTATTAAGAAAAAAGTAGGTGTAGTTACCTTATTTGTGTATAAATATAGATTTATTGATCTTAGAAATGAATGTAATCTGGATTAAAATAATAAAAGGTTCCATATTGTATTTTCCTTAGTAAAATTTGGTAGGGTATATTAGATGAGCAAGTAATTGCCGTAATAGTCTTTAAATTGGCTTTATTCTAACCAAATTGGTATAAATGGTTAGTAGCATCTGTGGTATCTTCTTTTAGATAAAGCATGTCTTTTAGCTTGACAATAATTTATACTTTGAGTTGGATGATTGATAGAATGTTAAATTTATATTTTGTCTTAAACCCCATCTATAGGATCTTGGTGTTCATAAATAGTGTCTAATCTTTGAAGGATATATACATTTAGAATTGAATCTATGATATCAACTTAATTAAACTTCTTAGATTATGTACATAAGTTGGGAATGGTAAGTCTTGAGTATTATGTTTTAAGTAGTTTTCTTAGTTGAGTGTAGATGCTAGTATGTCTGTTATAACAATAGTAGTAGTTCATTTTGCTAAGTGTAACGTAGAGCTTACCTTCCATGACACGATGTCGAGTGTGGATTCACAGAGATGGTAAACTTCTTTTTCATGTTTTACCACTTTATTTTTATTTATTTGGCCAAAGCTAGATGTACCATTGAAATACATGGAAAATAAAAGCCTAGTTGTATTTATTTATTTGTTTATCTTTGCCACATCCTGCATGCAAGACATATGTCATTCTAGTTTAGAGTGCATATAGGCATCAGGCTTGCATCAAGAGTTCCCTCCGCCCATCCATTCTAGGTTGCTAGGTTCCTCATACAGGGTCAGGGATTTCTTCGAGTTAGGAAGAAACCCAGGGAAGTGTAGTGCTTCATGGTTGGGTGGAAAAAGCACCTTAACCATGCTTTTGGCTTTGGCTTGCAGAAGACCGGTGGGTCGTGGTGGCTGAAGATAGATTTAGCTTATGTTATGTGACTCAAGATGGATATTTCATTGTACTTATCCTTGTATGGCTTGTTTAGCCAATTATGTAACTATAATTTTCATTGATTTATTATTGATGTATTTGGAACAATTGAAAAGATGTAATTCTATTTCCTTCTTGTGCTTGTAGATGCACTTTACTTATATTGGAAACTTGCAAATGTTATACATTTATGGATATCCCAATTAATGAACTGATTCACTTTCCATTTTTGGATTACATTGCTTTTCGTAGGTTATTTTTAGTAAATGATATTTTTAGACTTTACATTTGGTATCAGAGCATCTAGGCTAAACACTAGGACCTTTGCCTATTTACGCTAAAGATACAAATGTGTGCAGATTGATCAAGATGGATACAAGGAACACTAACTAAAGTGGAGGGTCCCATGGTGACCAAAACAATAGATTAGACCAAATCCTCGCACTGTTGACTCAACAAGGGACTATAATGGATAATCTAGAGAAAGAAATACGAGCAAGCCAAGTAGGGTAGAACCAAGATGGAAGTGGGAACCACAGGAGTGAACCAAGAAACCTTGAAAATGAAGGAAATGCAAATAATCAGAATAGAATAGCTAAGGAGTTGGGCAAGGATCTTAAGAAGGTTACCTCGCCTAAGTTTGATGGAAAAACAATTGGATATGGTATGGAGGCATGGATAATTGAAATGGAGAAGTATTTTTCCCTCCGCAACTTTTCCAATGAGACCAAAGCAATCTGGGGATCATATTAGCTCACCGGCGAAGCAGCCACTTGGTGGGACAATGAGAAAGCTGAGAAGCAGTTGTTACATGGGGAGATAACATGGGAGTATTTCCTGCATCTTTTTAGGAAGAGATGGCTACCCTAGTTATATTTTGACAAAAAGATGACAAAATTTTAGAATCTAACTCAGGGAGGGATGAGAATGACACAGTACAGGGAAAGATTCTCCCATCTACTCAAATATGTACCACAGTACCAGTTAGATGAGAGGTTCCAAATTTAGAAATTTATTATGGGGTTAAGGCCTCAGATTGGGGCTGACGTGGACATTCACAACCCCTCAACCATGGATGAAGTATTCAAGAAAGTAATCAAATAGGAGCAAAAGTTGCAACAGGTTGCCAACTACCGCAAGAGCAGGGATGCGAAGTATGGAAACAAGAAGTTTCAAAGGAATAATCATAATAACAATAATTAAAGAACAATAATCAAGGCAACAATAACAATCGACAGATTAGGAATCTAAAAAGGGGAAATAACTCTCAAGACCGCAATGGCAGGAATTAGAATAACAACAACAAGAGGGCCAACAACAACAACAATAATAGTAATAGGAGAGACACATCAGATAAACCCAGAGCACCCTACGGAGGATGTTACACGTGGTGGAGAGCATTATGCTAGTGTGTGTCTGCAAAGAGAAAATAACCAAATGAATAGAAACCAGCACCAGATCCATGTGGCGTTTGACAATCGCCAAGCAGATTTCCAAGCGACACCGATCAAATATACCGGTAAGCTCTTCGATTGCCCTATTTCTATATTAATTGACACTGGAGCTACCAAATGTTTCGTAGATCCTAATGTCATTTCTAAGTTGTCTTTTAAACTCGGTTATATGGCTGATTCATGGAAAGTTCAATATGGGAATCGAGTAGAGAAAAAGGTAAAGCTATGTCTTGCTTGCAGTGAATTAGACCTTCCTAGCTTCCAAACCCAAGTCAACCTATATGTGGTACCCCTAGGGTCTTATGATGGAATTTTCAAGATTAATTGGCTCACTAAGCATAAGTCAATAGTGGATTGTGAAGGGAAAATTGTGAAATTTCTAGATGATCAGGGAAACCGAGTAGAAATTCTTGGTTTGAGAAGCCCCTTAGAACTCAAGAAAATCTCTGCCATGCAGTTGAAGAAAGCTAACAAAAAAGGGTGTTCCATCTATGCAATTAAGGTTAGAGAGATTGATAACTCAAAGCCATCAATTAATGATTATCCTCTTCTAGAAGAGTTTCAAGATGTATTTCCAGATGAGCTAACCGAGTTACCGCCAAAAAAGGGAATTCAACTTCTCGATAGATTTGCTACTTGGAACTGAGCCTCAGTCGAAGGCACCTTATAGGATAAGTACCACTGAGTTATATGAATTGAAGGCACAATTACATGAGGTGCTAAATCAAGGATTCATAAGGTCAAGAGTGTCTCCATGGGGAGCATCAGTTATTTTTGTGAAAAAGAAAGATGGAACCTTGAGGTTGTGTGTTGATTACAAGATGCTCAACAAGGCCACCATAAAGAATAAATACCCACTCCCAAGGATAGATGAAATATTTGATCAAATGAAGTGAACCAAGGTGTTCTCGAAGATAGATCTAAGGTCAAGATAGCACCAATTAAGGATAAAAGATGAGGACATATCTAATACTACATTCAAGACTCGATACAGACACTATGAATTCACCGTGGTACCATTCGGGTTAACCAATGCCCCTATGGCATTTATGAACCTAATAAACAGTGTGTTCTGAGACTGTTTGGATGATTTTATGTTAGTATTTTTGGATGACATCCTGATCTATTCCAAATCAGTAGAAGATCATGATAAGCACCTAAGGATAGTATTGCAATGCTTGAGGGAGTGTAAACTTATTGGGAAGTTATCTAAATGCACTTTTTATCAAAGGTGCACTATTTAGGCCATGTCATTTTAGTAGAAGGGATAGCAATGGATCCGAAAAAGATCAAAGAAATAATGGAGTAGCCAGCACCACATAATGTAACGAAGGTCCAGAGTTTATGGGACTTGTCAGCTATTACAGGAAGTTTATAAAGGGTTTCTTGACGATAGCTGCACCCATCACTTTGCTACAAAAGAAGGGAAAGAAATTTGAGTGGAGTGACAAGTGTGAACAAGTATTTTAGCTTTTGAAGGAGAAGCTCACTTCTGCACCTATCTTAACGATGTCAGATCCAAACAGGCACTTCACTGTGATAATGGATGCTTCAGGAGAGGGTGTGGGAGGAGTACTTATGCAATATGGATAGGTGGTAACATACGAATCCAAAAATTGAAACAACATGAATTGAACTATGCACCACATGATTCAGAGTTGGCTGCCATGTGCATGCCCTTCAAATGTGGAGACACTACCTTTTAGGAAAGCCCTTCGAATTGAAAATAGACCATTTGGAGCTTAAGTATCTCTTCAATCAACCTAATCTAAATGCTTGATAGAGAAGATGGTTGGAGTTTTTGAGAGAGTATGATTTTTGGATTGAATATATAAAGGGAAAGGAAAATAGAGTAGCAGATGCCCTTAGTAGGAGGAGACATCTTGCAACTATGCTCACTATAAGATCAAAATTTAGACAACAGGTGATACAGGCTCTACCAAGAGACAAACATTATGTTAGAGTGAAACAAGCCTTAGAGAAGGATTCCTTTGATCACAGATTTGATGGATATATGATTGAGATAGATGGACTCTTAAGGTATCAAGGATGGATGTATGTTCCTAACTCAGGGGAGTTGAGGAAGCTAGTGCTCGAATAATTTCATAATGCATTGTACTCAAGGCAACCCGGTGTAACGAAAATGATAGAGGGACTAAGACCCTTGTACTTCTGGAAAGGACTCGAGAAGGATGTTACATAATTTATAGCCCAATGTTTGGAGTGCCAATGAGTTAACATTGAGCATGTGCATCCGATAGGACTTTTATACCCACATAGTGTGCCAGAGTATAAGTGGCAGGTAATCAATATGGACTTTATTCAGGGGTTGTCCATGACCAATAATCAACATGATGTCATCTTGTTTATTGTAGATAAATTGACAAAAGTGGCTCACTTTATTCCAAGGAATCTCAATGATGCATCTTTGATCCTAGCCAAAAAGTTTGTACAGGAAATTTTCTGTTTACATAGAGTGCTAGAAACAATCATCTCTGATCACGACACTCGTATGACTTCTAGATTGTGGATGACATTGAATGCATCATTGGGGACTAAATTAAACTTTAGTTCAACCTATCATCCTTAGACTGATGGTCAGATGGAGAGGGTGAATCAAGTGGTGGAGGATCTCCTAAGGATGTAATGCATGGATCAGTAGTATAAGTGGGAGGAGTACCTTCCCTTAGTGGAGTTTGCCTATAATAATTCATATCATGCCTTCTTAGGAATGGCACCTTTTGAAGCCCTATATGGGCGTAAATGTTTTACACCTATCAATTGGAATAAGGTGGAAGATAGGATAGTAACTAGACTAGAGATGTTGAAAGAAATGGAGGATTATCTAATGAAGTTGATTAAGGAGAAATTGAAACAAGCTTCAGATCAGTAGAAGAGTTATGGGGGTAAGAATGGAACCTTTAGACAGTTCTCAGTAGGAGACAAGGTCTTCTTGAGAGTTTGAGCTCAAAAAAGTTCCATTTCATTTGGCAAAGCTTCCAAGATTAACCCCAGATATGTTGGACTTGTAGAGTTGTAAACTCTACATTTTGATGTTCTATATGGATGTGGCTATGTATTTCATTTTCAGCTTGTGGCTTAGTTCCTGCAGTTTCTGCTGATATATGTTTATCAGGTTGCATAATGTATCAGTATTGAGAATCTGTAGTGGGATGTTTCTAAGTGTTGCAGATGCCGCCACGTGGAATGGGGTTTCAAAGAGGTTGAAATATTTTTGAGTATCTCTGCGGATGCTGTGTTTCTTTTATGCTTTGCAATTTCTAGGTACTTGTTGAGCATGCCATGTATCTAGCTCCATTTCCCTTTTATAATTTGTTTGCTAAGTGCAGGTTGCACCACGTGTCGCGCCACGTAGCTTATAGAGAAGTATTAAGTTGATGCTTCAGTGATGTGGATGGAACCATGTGTCTTTTTGTTGTAATACCAGATGCGACCACATGTATCTTTTGCAATAGCTTTTGAAGCACCGGAAGCAAGTGGTGGGCCTAGGATATTAAGTATTAATTTGTTTCAGTTGAGTGCTGACTTTGCCATGTGTTATTATCTGTAGGGCTTTAAAGAAACTTTTTGATGAAGCTTCAGTGATGCGGAGGTTGTTGGAATTAGGGTTGACAACTGAGGGGGGGTGAATCAGTTGTCTAACAACTTTAATGTTTGCTGCAGTTAATTATCCTTTACCACTTCTTAATAGATTAATAATGTAACCATGAAAAGCAAGAATCAATAACACATGAGAAGAAACACAAATAACACACTTGACACCAAGATTTTTGACGCGGAAACCCAGTTAAGGGAAAAACCATGATGGGGGTTAACCCACAAAGATTATACTCTATTAAAAGTATTACAAATGGGGAATGTACATGCATTTAGGCTCACTGCTCAAAGGAAGGCTCACTACCTACAGAAAGAAGATTACAATGTGTTTGAACTAATAATTGGCATCTACCAATGCAAAGATTCAGTTCTAATTAAACACAAAATACCAACTTGATACACTTCATCTTTACTCTGTCCTATTTTATTGCTCTTCGATAATCCGAACCTTAGATCTATTCTCTTTTACTTCTTTGATCTGCCTTTTCGCACTACTCCATAATTGCACACACTATATTCGCTATACACTCAAATCTATCGGCTATATATATCCGCCTCAAGAAATTCAATCACTTTTTCATCAGCCTTATGAAGAACTTAACAAATAATATAAGTGCTTTGTTCTATTAGCTGAATCCATACACCAATATTGATGCATACCAAAAATAACAGTTGCAGGTCACTACTCATGTTGGCCACTAACATTATATCCAATACTCAACTCACCAAAATACTTCTACTAGATCTGCACAAGGATCTAACATAAGTTAGTCTGTTCTTCACTTGAACTATTTTGTCATATTAGGACTCGGTACTCAGATGCTCATAAATTTTAATCCCTTTGTCATCGGAGGCTAAAATCTTGGATTTAGATTGTTCCCACATTCCTCTACACTACCTCAAATTTGCAACATACAATGATTAACTAGAGAGATTCGCTGATCAAAATGTTTAACTCTGCCATATACCCTATTCATGTCAATCTAGACTGGACACATCTTGGAACTGACTTCTGGCATGATCTGATACTGCACTGTGGATGTGAGGATTGGACTTAGTTGCCATCAATGACAACACATGACATGCCTTGTAGTGTCTCTTGCCAACAATCTCCCCCTTTGGCATTGATGGCAACATTTAGTGAAAAATGACTAAGTGTCATGACTGACTCCCCCTACTGTGTGCACTTATATATTCTTCCACTGCTCCCCCTTTGATGAATTCTTCATTTTCTTTCATTTTTCATTGTCTCTCAGTCCCCCTTTGACATCAATGGCAAAGGATGGAATCTACAAAGCAAAATTCACCCAAAAATTCTGTATACAATGCCACATATGTACAAACAATCCTTAAGTTATGTTTACATATACTTAAGTATATCTCCAATAATATTATTTAGCAGGGCCAACTCTCTATCCCAACTCTTCTTCATACTATTCAAAGTTGAAATGTGGCCACTGAACAAAAATGCTTGTGCTTCAGCCTTCTGGAGGTCAATGGGATCACTTGTTTGTGCAATAGTTTGGGCTTCTATCACAACATTGAATATTTATTCTATCTTAGGGGAAATTAGTCCCTAGAGCTCACCCATTATTGCTTCAATGTTCTCCTTTTCTCTTGTCAACTTATTTATTTCTTCCATCAGGCTGATTGCTTGACACTCCTTACTTACCACTGATACTATCAATGGATCAAAATCTTGGGACATACTTGACAATTTCTATTTAGAATCCTTTATTTTATCTTCTATATCCTCTATGACTTTAGGAAAAGATTAAAAAAACTTATATATATTGCCTCCTGAAAGAGCATTTTGAATACTCTTTATACTGTTATCTAGCACCAATCTATCTACCCCAATCATGCCTTTAAGTGCATCAAATCTTTTGCTATTAAATTCATTCAAAACTTTAACTTCTGTAGATTTTTTAAAGGACTCAAAGTGTGTACTTATAGAATTTACAAGGCTCTTTAGATTTCCAGAGGGAGAATCAAATGGATTCTTCTAAAACATTGGCATTATCTTCTCCAATATACTAGATGCAAGGCCTAACAACTCACTGTCCTCTATGTGAGATTTCAATATCTTTTCTCTCACCTTGGCTTGTGTGAAAGATGCCATCTTCATCATTTGGACCACAGAGAGAGTATCTAGGTTGAGTGGTCCTTGAACCAGTTCTAGTTCATCAAACTCTAGCATTTCTTTACTCAAAAAACTCTTCACTGCATTTGCAATGTCTCTTGCCACAATTTCTAGACCACTTTCCTTTCCTTGAGTTTTCTTAGTATTAGGACTATTTTCGTTAGGTGCATCAACATTTAGACCATCTTCTTCTTCTTTACCTTTCTCTGTGTCATCTACAAGGGAATTCTTTCCTTTGTTCTCATCATCTGCAATCAGTTCCTGAGGATCTTGTGTAGCAGCAGTATTCTCAACATTATCTTCTTTTCCAGATTGATCAGGAAGAATTAGAGTATCTCCTGTATCATCAGTTTTATCCACCATCTATGTATCTTCCTTGTTTATTTGTTCCACTTCTGGATCAGAGGAGTCATCAACGTTGGTTTGATGCTCATCAGTTTTCATTTCTTCAAAATCTGGGATTGATGAATCAATCCCATCATCAGTCTGCTCCTCAACAAATGGAAGATTGTGTTTCTTTAATGCACTTACAAGTATTTCCTATGTTTCTTTAACTATTTCATCTAATTCTCCAAGCATTAGTTTGTTCATTCTCTTCTTGCTCCTGAATTCATCCTTCACTTCTTTAAATATCATATTCATTTGAACTTGAGTGATATGAGGGCATAGTTTTATCAATACATGTTTTCTAAGCTCTAAATCCTTGCTTTTTGCATTTTCTTTCTTCAACTCCAAAGTGTCTGCAAGACTTTGAGGGAGATCAAAAGTTATTTCAATCAGGGCCTTATTATAGTTATTCAGATATCTAACAGTTGCTTCCTCTAACACCCTCTTATCTGTATCACTATATTCATCATAAAATTCAGTCATGGGTTTCAAATTTCCATCCACAGTGACTGATTTTATTACATCCTCCATAGAAATTCTGAGCTTCTCAACATATGTATATGTCTTCTACCTTTTGCTTAACCTTTTTCTTCCGGAGGGCTTTTGCTTAGTCACCTTGGCTGTTTTTGATCCAGAGGCTTTCAACTCCTTTACCTTAGCATCTGAATCTATTTCTTCTTCATCAACTTTTGTGCTCTTATAGATTCTTGTGGCCTTTGTTTTCTTTCTCTTTCCTCCTTCATCAGATGGTGTGGCTTCTGGTGTCTCAAGATTTGTAGGTTTTGGGGAAACAAGAGCAGCAATAGAGCTTTTAGTAGTCCTTGATGTGGAGGAGGATTCTACTGGAGTACTACCTTGTTTCTTATCCTGCTTCTCCTTCTCTACCTTTTTAGTTCTTTCCCTGAATTGCTTCACAACTTCCTTTGTGAGGCCTAGATTCTTCGCCAACTACTCAACTTCTTTTCTTACTTTCCTTTTGGTTTCAGGTTTTCTGAGCTCATCATGTAGTTTTACACTTAGTTCCTCATATGTTCCAAATCTTTCAACTGATGTGTCTTTAGGCTTGCTCAAAAGATGTTGAGCATACATATTTAAGATTTTTGCATCTACCTCATACCCCATGGGCATGATCCAAACAGTGTTGGGTTCTACTGCTTCCATTAAGCACTGATTAGTATCAACCATAAAGCATATTTCATTTTTGTACTTCTCAACAACTGATTTGGGGATTCTTTCTCTAGAATGCATCATATTCTGAAAATTCTTGAAGTATCCCCAAATAGCAATTTTCTATGCTTTATAGTCACCAATGCTACGTAGATGATCTCTGATCTGAATAGCCATTGGCTCGTCATTAGTCCAGTGTATACCTTTTACTCCAGGTACCTCATTCATAAAGTAGAAAAATAAACATAGAACCAATGTGCCATATTTGAAGGTGTGTTTCTTGTCTTTCTTAATTTTGTTTAAGTTCTCAATTAGTTGGTTCTGTAATAATTCACACAAGTCATAATCTGCATTTTCTTTTAACATTTTGTATGCAGCATATATGGTAGTTCCGGAGACAGAGTTCTCCCTGCTGGAGTGATAAATCTTGTAACCAATGACCATAGAAGCAAACTTAACATCTGGTTCAATAATGTCATTGATGGTCATTGCCCTTTTGTCGAACTGGGCATTGGTTGCATCAATAACTGTCTGGTTTTTCACAATTTTCAACATTGGTGATCCACCAGTTGAATTTAACCCAGTCACAATTCTGATAACATCCTTTGTAATTTTGAATGGTTTCAACAGCCACAAAAACTCATCATGCATTCATCTTGAAACATACTGGACCCACTCATCTTCATCAAATGTTGGAAATCCCATCATCTGAATGAAATGTTTTTCATGCAGTGCCTTATACTCAGGCTTAAGGTCATGATTTTCATCCCTAAGATGACTCAAACAAATCTACATACATTGAGTCCCCAAATTCATCTATGTTCGCATGAATATAGACCCTAATATCTTCAACATGCAGCACACCATATGGAATACTTGAAAATGCACCTAATGGGTCAACTTCTATTGATTTGTGTGGATGCCTTTTAAATTTGGGTCGAGGCCTTTCAGTAGTATCAACAACCAAAGGTGTAGCCATTGCAAAAGATTACAGGGTCAAAGCTTCACAGATAAATACCTTTTTCACAAAATTAGGGTTGGCAGGCAAATTCATCGGTCACACTTCAAATATTTGAAATCTCTTCTCAGATGCTATTCTTTATGCTTTCTTTGTATGTGATTCAAATGAAGAGCGAACTACCCTTTTATACTTCACAAAACCTAATTTGCCTTTGTAATAAATGCTCTACCCTAACACATCCGGTTACACTATTTCTACATACAGTCAACCTTCAATTGCTCCGCAAATCATCATATCCACTTCTTTTCTTCCAGAAATCCTTTCAAATGATCTGTAATAATCCAAATTATTTTCTCTCATCTTGCTAGATTCAGGCGCCTACTTACTGGTTGGGGGAATTTGATTTTTAATGCTTCTCCCCCTAAGCTAGAGCTCCTAATTCAATTTCTGGAGGAACTGTCAGCACCGGATTCCAATGTGGACCCATCACTATTGTTCATAGCACTTTTCTTGACCCATGTCTTACTCATTTCATTCTAGATCTCATTCACATCAATTTTGCCCTTGCCTTTGTCTTGTCTCTACTCATCTGGTTTTTTGTTTACCAAACTTCTTCTTTCATTATTCTTGCTTTTGCAGAATCTTGTAAAATGACTGGATTGGTTACAATTGAAGCACACAACATTTCTTTGCTTATTTACTTGATTCCCTCTTGATTTGCACTGATTTTCCATGTGTCCAAATCCATTGCATGCAAAACAATATCCATTAAAGGAATTACCATTTCCACTATTGTTAGAGTTATTCATTATCATACTTCTGCATTCATTGGATCTATGACCATACCTCTTACAATTGAAGCATTGACCGGAGAAGGATGGATTACTTTGATTTACTCTACTTCTGCATTGAGTAGCTCTATGACCAAATTTATTGCATTTGAAACAATTTCCATTGAAAGATGGATACCTTTGAGCATTGGGTTGTCTTACTGGAGGTCTTCTAGGATTCCTTCTTTGATTTCTTGCATCACGATTTCTTTAACCAAATCCAAAGCTTTCACCTTTCTCAAATCCCAGACCATGCTTATCATCTACCTTCTTACGACTGTCAAGCAACACCTCAAGTTTAGCTAAACTTATCTTGAATTTCTCTTTATATTCATTTGTAATTTCTAGGTCATGTTTGAGAATGACAAATTGCCTTTCAAACTCCCTTTCATTGTTTCTACTTTCCTGTAGATCAGACTCTAGATGGCCAACAATTCCGTCCAACTTGCAGTATTCTTCTATTCTTTCTTTCAGAGTTTGTTTTAGGTCTTCTTCAGTCTTCTTTCTTTCCTTAATTTCTTTGGTTAACCTTATCACCCCAAATTCCATTTCATGTTTTAGGACAACAACTTCTTTAGATAACTTCTCACATTCCTTTGTCTTCTCTTTTAGGACCTTATCCTTGTTGTTGTCTTCACAATGATTTCCTGGTTGAAGAAGTTGCTCCTTCCTCTTTTCATTGGATTTTCTCAATTTTTCTTTTAAAGTCTCAATGAAGTCTTCAGCATCTTTAAGATTCTCTTGCAGTTCTCTAACTTTGGCTCTCAACTAATCAAGATCTTCTAAAGAAAGTTTAAGTTGTTCCTGAAGGTTGTATTCATGCATTTTACTATTTTCCTAGATCTTCCTCAAGCTGTTAAACTTTTTCAAAGGAACCTTGCTCTGATACCAATTGTTGGAATTAGGGCTGACAACTAAGGGGGGGGTGAATCAATTGTCTAACAACTTTAATGCTTGTTGTAGTTAATTCTCCTTTACCACTTCTTAATAGATTAATAATGTAACCATGAAAAGCAAGAATCAATAACACGTGAGTAGAAACACAAATAACACACTTGACACCAAGATTTTTGACGTGGAAACCCAGTTAAGGGAAAAACCATGGTGGGGGTTAACCCACAAAGATTATACTCTGTTAAAAGTATTACAAATGGGGAATGCACATGCATTCAGGCTCACTGTCCAAAGCTCACTGCTCAAAGGAAGGCTCACTGCCTATAGAAAGAAGATTACAATGTGTTTGAACTAATAATTGGCATCTACCAATGCAAAGATTTAATTCTGGTTAAGTATAAAATATTGACCTGATACACTTCATCTTTACTCTGTCCTGTTTTATTGCTCTACCATAATCCAGACCTTAGATCTCTTCTCTTTCGATTATTTGATCTGCCTTTTCACACTACTCCATCATTACACACACTATATTCATTATACACTCAAATCCATCAGCTATATATATCTGCCTCAAGAAATTCAATCACTTTTCTGTCAGCCTTATGAAGAACTTAACAAACAATACAAGTGCTCTGTTCTATCGACTGAATCCATACACCAATATTGATGTGCACTAGAAATAACACTTGTAGGTCACCACCCATGTCGCCCACTAACATTATATCCAATACTCAACTCACCAAAATACTTCTACTAGATCCGCACAAGGATCTAACATAAGTTGGTGTGTTCTTCACTTGAACTATTTTGTCATATTAGGACCTGGTACTCAGATGCTCATAACTTTTAATCCCTTTGTCATCAGAGGCTGAAATCTTGGATTTAGATTGTCCTAACATTCCTCTACACTACCTCATATTTGCAACATACAATGATTAACTGGAGAGATCCGTTGATCAAAATGCTAAACTCTACCATATACCTTGTTCCTGCCAATCCAGACTTGACACATCTTGGAGCTAACTTCCGGTATGATTTGATACTGCACTGAGGATGTGAGGAATGGACATAGTTGCCATCAATGACAACACATGACATGCCTTATAGTGTCTCTTGCAAATAGAGGTCGCCACGTTTTATTTGTTGTAGTGTGTGGAAGATGCTGCGTGTCCCTATATTTTGTTAAAGTTTCAAGGAGTGACAAGATATATACTATGGGCCCCACAACATTTTGGCTATAGTTTCTAAGTGCTGCGGAGTATGCCACATGTTGCCTACAGGAGTGTGGATAATGAAAACTAAAAGGACTTTTGAAGATTGCGGATAGTGCCATCTATCCCATTTTGAAACCTGCGGAGGCTAACACATATCGAGTTATAAAGTAGAGCAGCGAAGGTGCCAAGTGTCACATTATGATGTATTTTCTTTAATACTAAGGGAAATTAGCCCGATGTAGTGGAGAGCGCCAGATGTCCCAGTATGAAGTTTCAAGATGCTACCTTGTGTTCATTTCTCAGTGAAATGGAAGGTGCCAAGTGTTATAGTTCTTGTTTCTTCTTTTTGTATCAAAGCAATGTAGCCATTGCTGCAGAAGGTGCCACATAATATATTTTTGGAGCCGTTGGAGATCACCATGTGTCAATAGAACTGCAAGACAGTATCACATTCTCAGTATCGATCAACCAATGGGTGAGGGGCCAAAAATAGTTGCAGATCCATGAAGATCCTGAGTATCAGTTCGAGTCTCAGTTGAAGTCCAAAAGTAGTTACAAGCTGTTGATATTTTGGTCATTAGGGCGATCTTGAGTCAAATTTTGGCTATAAGTAGGGGGAAATTTTGTAATACAAGGAGACATATAAAAAATTGAGAATTCTAAGTTTTATCTACAACTGGATTGTATCATTTTAGCCTTTCATAGTTGTTTCAAGGAGAAGCATATAGACTTGTGCATGTTTTGTGCCTCTTGTATCTTTCTTAATCTATTAATGAAAAGAAATGTTGTTTTATGTTGTTCGATGGTATTCTCTGTGTCTCTATGTAATTGCTTTGAATTTGGCCTTTGTTTCTAAAATATGTTTGCCATCTGTTCATACTGATCATGTTTTGATTGCTCTTCAATATAACTAAATTCTAAAGGTTTAAACATTGTGCTAAGTGTTGATACATATACAAATCTGGTGCATCGCCACAGAATTAAGAATTTTGTTTATTATATCTGTAATCTTGTTTTTCTTACCTTTACATAAGCCTCATTGAAAAAGAAGAGCCAGCTTCTATAAAATCTGGAGGTTGCTTCAAGTGTCAAGTCCCACATTCTTGGAGCTTCACATGTTGGTGCTAGAACCTATGCAATTTTAATCATCAACAGTTTTTGGCACGCCCAATGGAACTTTTCTTGAAATTTTGATCAAGATCATATGAACCAAAGAGCTTCAAGGAGTCAGAGCTGTGGACCAACGACAAGAACTCAATCAACAACTAATCCAGGGATCTTACTACCCCCATTAGTAGCCACTTCAAGAAGAAGGGTGAACTGAGTAGCAACAGCATCTGAAAAAAATATGGTAACACCTACGCCACTGCAGAGTTTTGCAAATTAGAATAATAGCAGTCCCCTTGTCCTACCAACACCACCAGATACATGGGACCCAATCCTAGCTAATGCTCTGAAAGTGTTGCCTAAATTCAATGGAGAAGAGGCCAAGACACTAGGGGAGCATCTCTAAGATGTGTCAGATGTATGTGCAGTGCATGTTATTACTGAGAAAAATATTGTTATCCAATTGTTGGTGGCTTCTTTTAAGGGGAAAGCTCTGAATTGGTATAGGTCATTACCTACAAATTCTATATCCATGTGGGATGAGCTTGGAGATGTCTTCTTTGCGAGATTCAACGAAAAGGGTGATATATCCTGCCTACTACAACAATTGATCACTATAAAGAGAGCACCTCAAGAAGCTCTAACAGACTTCAACACAAGATTTTAGAAGACTTGAGATAGAATTCCTACTATAGCTAGACCATCACTAGGTATGGCAATTGTTTTCTATCTCAAAGCTTTCAATTCTGATATATCAGTAATGATTCAATCTCTGGGAGGACAGACCCTACTAGCAGCATATGAGTTAGCTATGAGGGCAGAGAATAACCTAATAGATGTTGGAAAATTGCCTCCATAGCCTCCTATGCCAATGTTCCCAGAAATTTCAATTCCCTTACCCCAAGAAGTCCCTAATCCACCATGTACACCTGTGTCTATTTACACTTTTCCCACTCCCCAGCAACCCACTGTACCAACACCCTCTGTCCCTCCATCTGAGATGGATAACGTCCAAAACATTCACAGGACCTTTTAAAATGAGATTATTAATCTCAAGAGGCAATAGACTTCTTACTCGAAGCCTTCTTACCAGGGGTTTCAAGGAAATAGACCCCCATATCAACTGAATCAATATCAAGGTACTCAAAGACCCAATAATCCACCACCCTTGAATTAGTTAGTTACCATTCCCACTCCATTACAGTCTGTCCCATCTAACCCAGGTAGGGAAATGGTAACTGGACAAAACAATCTAGCAAAAGATGTGTTGGGTGAATATTTTAACGTCAACTCACTAACAACAAAATGGTTATATCAACCATAGTGTGATGAGATAAATCTCTCCTCTTAGAAAGGGGAGGTTCCCTTTTTATTGTTTATTGAAACAAAACAAAACTACTTATTTACACTAGCTCTGATCATATAGGGGGTGTGTTACATTCATCATTTTCTCTTCTTTTAGAAAAGATGTTTACAACTTTTCATGGTAATATTCTATAATGCTTCTATACTTCTAATATTAACCTAAACAGTAATCACCAATATTCTTGTGAGTTGAAGCACAAAGTCATTCAACTTACTTCACAAAAAGATTCATGAACCAAGTGAATAATCCCAAGCACAAAGTCTTCAAATTATCCCCAGAAAGATTTTAAAAGTAACTGTATCACTAGTTGTAGCACAAAGTCTGTCAACTAACAATACCACTGATCCACATGAATGTAATTGAAAATTATAGCACAAAGTCTACAAGTCCTCAACACAATTCATATACAAAGTGAACAACTACAAGCTCAAAGTCTTTATAATTCTCCACCAAGAAACGGTTTCAACACACAAATTCAAGGAAATAATATAACACAAAATTATATGATTTATCTTGAACATCCTCCAATCATGATAACCAAACACCACTTTCTCCAATCAATCAACAAGAGAAATCAGCAAAAATGCCATATGTACATCCTCACTCATATAGATTCGACTCAACACAAAGTTTGATATCAAGTTTTGCCTTCTTTATTGATTAGAATTGATCGTGCAATTTGAACAGAAAGTCTCAAAGTTGAGTCTCAATTTAGGCAGTGCTTCGTTGCATAAGATTAAAGATAAAAATTACAATAAGGGCCCTCTTTATTTATAGGGAGAGGCCTTGAGCTAATCTAGGAAAAAGTCTAACTACTTTGACTTATTCAACAAAAGAGTCCTATTTGACTTGGGACTTGCTTTGTCTCACATGTAATTAGATTTTGGAAAAATACATGTGAATATGTCTAAAACAAAATACAAATTGCATATACAAAAGTGAAAATAAACTAAGGCATGAATAAAGATTTTCAGCTGCCACCATCATTCTTCTTCAGGAAATTGTGATACATGGCCTTTATTTTTTCCATCTCATAAATGTCCAGTCCAACTATATTGTTTGAAACAACATGAGGTTTGACGATTGTATCCTTCACCACCTTTATCGCCTTTTCATGCTTCCCAAGATTGTCTTTCAAATTATCAAGGGTTGATTGATAATCTTGGAGTTTATACACTTAAGCAATTGAAAATGCTTCATTTTCAAAGTTCTTCTGGATCATCTTTTCAAAGGCATCAACCATCTCTTCTGTAGGCAGAAACTTGTGATTTTCAGCTATGAGGGTATGTGGGAACTCTTCAAACCTATGCAAAAATGTCACATCATTGTCTTAGCTTTGGACGGAGATGGCTTGGACATCGGCTTCGGAGAGATCACTGGATATGGTGTCAATCACAGCTACTACTTGATGAAACTGCAAAAGTTCATGATCTTACAGTTAGGGGAAAAATTGGCAAATTAGGGACACTGTGAATTGATGATCATGTTATAGGAGTATGCTTGAAATGGCTTGAGAGCGCACAAATCAAGCAAAAAGGTGAGAGCAAGTCAATAGGCTTTTGAAAAGAAAAATTTCCTAGTGTTAGGAAAATCTACAGGGTGACATGCATGGGCAGCCAAAATGGCCACTCCTGCATGGAGCGTATAATGCTAAACATGCTCGATCGGCTAAAATGATCGATATTGCATATAGAGGGAAAATGCAATTGTGATGTAGGGGTAGTCAAAATGACTGCCCTTACATGAGGGAAGATCAATAATTGAATTATATGCACAAGCGATCAAAATAGCTGCTAGTGCATGTTAGAGGGAAAATCCACAAGTGCATCATCGGCTATTTTAACCGCTTATACACAATCCAAAACCTAAACAACATGTGCTGTTGGTCCAAAAAGTAGACGATGCATATTTTAGAGGTTAAGTTTTAGAGATGTATCATTGGGAATTTTCACCGACTTTACAGGTAACTGAAAACAATAAAAACTAAAACGGTGAAAACCATCATCGACGAAGAAAGCTAAGAACCCAACAATTCTAAAATAACCTTAAGATTTGACAAAAACTAGGCTTTCGACTCATTCAGGATTGGTGAGTTTTGTCATTTAAGACATAAGAGAAATTCTAAGTTTCAAAAAACTAGGGTTTCAAAGAAAAATAGTTTTACAAAAGAAAAGAATAATAATATGATGATACAAGGATTTAAATACTACAACGATTTTATAAAAACAAAAAAATCAATCATACATATGATTATACACATCAAAACCCTAAAAAGAAAATAGAACTGAAAAGAAAATAAGGGACTTTCGTAGAATAAATAGATGTAAAAACCCTAAACTCAGCTGAGAAGAACAAAATCCAAGCACGATCCAAAATATGAGCAAACGAGATGATTGTAGGAAGATTTATGGGTGACTTGAAGGTTTTGAGAATGAACAAAATGAAAAACAATGAATAAAAAAACTTTTAAGTGATTAAAAAGATGACATTAATGCCAACATGAGTTGCATTAATGTCACTCAAGTTAAAAGATCAGGAAAGAAATGTCTCGTTGGTAAAAACTACCAACAATACATGTCATCACCGATGTACAAACGGCGTTTCCAACTGCTCCTACATGCATGACAAAACAAAGAAGGCACATGTACAAGCAGTTATTTCAACCGCCAATGCATACAAATAAAATAATAAACATGCAAGGGTCGGCATTTTCACTGCCAGTACATGTAAAGACAAAATTTTACTAACACCCAAATTATTCAAAATTGATATTTTGACAGGCCTGTAACTTAGTCAATCTTCACGAATTTTAAGGAATCAACTTAGGGGAATGTCACAAACCATTTCAATGATGTTAGATAACTTTGTACAAGGTTAAGAGAACTTTCCTCGATTTGAAAACTTAGAGAGTAGGCTACGAAATGGACAAGTTTCGTAGGGGTTGTCTACAAAAATGAGTGTAGCTGATTTTGAGAACAACAAGATGTTAATGATTTATGTTTTCCCTGTAATAATGCCCATATGCCTAGGGATTGTCCTAGGGGCAATCTGCAACATAAGATAGCAGAACAAAGGAGACAAGAAAGTCAAGATGTTGCACCTAGTGCTTCCCCATATCAATCACCTGGTGACCCGAACTTTGTTATGGTGGCTCAAATGCAAGGGATGTCTTTAGAACAAGAGGGAGAAATTGCCCCTCAACATGCTCTATTCTCATGAATCAAAGAAGAAGACTCTGTGTTTGTGAATGAAACATCCACTTCCAAGAAGCCTCTAATCCACTCTAATTATTACACTAGATCAAAAAGGAGAATGTTAGAACAGCCTGAGGCAAACCCAAATGAAGCAGCTAGGGACTCTCCATCACAAGGACAATACATACCTGTTGCAAGGTAAGAAATGCCTATTGGTACTCAGAATCAAAGAATCTCAAACCCAGTGGTGGAAAGAGCAAGGTATCCTTACTATCCCAAGATACAAGCATTAGGGCCCATGAATGTGGTAGAACAACTGAAGAAGATCCCAGCACAAGTGTCACTATGGGACATGCTGGCTATCCCTGAGCAAAAGACACTACTTCAAGAAGCATTGCAAGATCAAACAAACCCTAAATTTGTCAATACAAGAGAAGGAGGTGCTATTAAAGGAAAGACTCAAAATAAAGACACTCCACCCCTGTAGTCAGCTTCTCTTCTAAATGTTGGACCAGAGGTAAGCAGATCCAAGCCTAACCCCTTCTATTTAACTTTTATAGTGGGAAAGAAACTGTTGCACAATTCAATGATAGACTCAGGAGCTAGTACCACAGTTATGCCAAAGCAAATAGCTGATGCCTTGAAAATAGAATATGAGCCACAAGCTAAGGGAGTCATGCAGTTAGATGGAAAATTTGTCCAAACTGTAGGGATGATCAAGCAGCTCCCCTTACAAATGTATTCATGTGCCAACATAACTGTATTGCAAGATGTGGCAGTTATAGATATTCCCCTTGTCTTTGGTTTATGCTTATCTAGAGATTTCACAATTGAAACAGGAGGATACAAGTCCTTGGATTGGTCACACTTGATACTAAGAACCAAATATGGAACCAAGATGAAAGTCTTGTCTAAACCTATGTCTAAAGATCATATCATAGAGGAACCTACCCCTAGAGTTGAGGCAGCCCACGCCATGATGAATAGGGAAGATAGGGCTCTGGTTGAGGAATTGGAAGACTGGACTGAGTATGACCAATAGGAAGAAGAAAATAATCAACTGATAACCATGATGCAGAGTGATCCCTGTGGGAATTATGACTATACTGGTCTGGGCACCTATGTTATTTTTGAGGAAAATTAGGAGATACCAAATATTATGCAGCAAAAGGTATCCAAAAAAGAAAGTTCTGATAAAGATTCATAAATCTATACCTTAAATTTTGATGGTGCCAGAAGTTAAAATGGTGCTGGAGTAGGTATCTGCATTACCTCTCCAAGCGGTGAAAATATTTTTAGAGCCATACGCTTTCAATTTGCTTGTACCAACAATGATGCTGAGTATAAATCTTTAGTACATGGCCTAGTGTTGGCTAAGAAGTTGGGAATAAAGAACCTGGTGGTCAAAGGTGATTAAGAGCTAGTGGTAAAACAAATTAGAGAGAAAGTTGTGGCTAAGAATGTGAGGATGAGATCTTACTGCCATAGGATTTGGGATCTCATTAACAATTTTGATGCTTTCAATACAACAGTTCCCAATTTGACCCAGCAAGTGACCTGCCCATTAACAATGAGGTAGTAAAAGTCATCATTAGGCCTGTCATCCCTGATAACATTCATAACTAGAAAGTGTTTGATAATGACCTTCAAGTGCTACTGTTTTTGTAACAGTTTGGGGAGTTTGGTAACCAATTACAGCCCAAGATTGAGGAGGCATATGGTGATCAGATCATTCAACTGAAGTCCAATAAGCTCCCAAGGGGGCTAATAACATTAGAAAATCTATTTGATCCTGATGATGTGAGCCTGGATAAAAGAAAGTTTAAGGTCAACAAAGAGGACTACTCTGAGATACATGTCAATGAAGGGAGAAAGTTAAAGGTAGGGTATGCTACTACTCCAGAGGAAAGACATAGGCTTGTCTCTTTGTGTAACAAATATGATAGAGTAATTGCATGGACCTATGATGACCTTCATGGTTACAACAAAGATGTCATCCAACACACTATAGAACTTGCTGAAGGGTCAAAATTAGTTCGCCAAAAATAGAGACCAATGAACCCTAGAATTGAGCCCTAATGGTAGATGAATTGTAGAAACTTCTAGAGTCCAAGATTATATTTCCCATCAAACATTCAACTTGGGTCTCTAATCTGGTGCCAGTAAGGAAGAAGAATGGGGACATCAGGCTCTGTGTAGATTTTAGAGACCTAAATAAGGCTTCATTAAAGGATCACTACCCTCTGCCCTCTATGGAGCAGATTTTGCAGACAGTGGTTGGGTTAGAGAGATTCTCCTTGCTTGATGGCTTCTTAGGATATGACCAGATCTGGCTGGTTGATGAAGACCAACATAAAATAGCATTTACAACAAAGTGGGGAACCTCCGCATATGCTAAATGCCTTTTGGCCTTTCCAATGCTGGAGCCACTTTCCAATGCGCTATGGATATAGCATTCAAAGGACTGATAAATAAGATCATCCTAATCTATTTAGATGACCTTACAATATTTACTAAGAATGCCAGAGACCACTTCAACCATTTGGAAGCTATTTTCCAAAAGTGCCAAGAGTTTGAGATTTCCCTAAATCCTAAGAAGTGTGTTTTCGCTGTGCCCCAAGGGAAACTTTTGGGATACATTATTTCTAAAGATGGAATTGCCATTGATCTAGAATGGGTCGTAGCTATATTGGATTTATCTCTGCTAGTCAACAAGAAGGTAGTGCAAGCTTTCCTAGGCAAAATCAATTTTATCAGTTGGTTTATATCAGACTTTGCAGGTCTGGTCAGGCCCATAACGATGATGCTAAAGGAGTTGATTTTCAAATGGAGACCTGAAGGGAGACATGCTTTTGAAGAGATCAAGAAAGCCATCTCTATTGTCCCAGTATTGAGGAATCCAGATTTCTCCAAACCCTTCATTATGTATGTATATGGAGGAGAACATAGTATTGTTGATGTGCTGACACAGAAGGATAACAAGGATGAGGGAGAGCATCCAATTGCTTTCTTATCTAGAACACTCAGGGAATATGAATCTAGGTATAATTTTGTTGAGAAACAAGCTTATTGTATGGTAAAATCTCTTAAAAAGTTCAGACATTTAGTAACAGGGAATAAGATCCTAATATTAGTAGCTCACCCTAGTGTTAGGAAGTATATCATGGAAGGTGAGATTACTGAAAAAAGGGCTAATATGATAACTAAGATTTTTGAGTATGATGTAGAAGTAAAACCTACTAAATTGGTCAGAGGCAGAGGACTTTGCCAATACATCCCTCAAGATATGAAGGAGTTGATGTCTAAAGAAGCAGGAGCTAAAACAGTGTTGAAACTCCAAGAAGTGGATCATGATTCTTGGGTAAGTGACAGAATCCAATTCATGAGAACTGATGTTTTCCCCAGTGAACTTTCCCAAGATAAGAAAAGATACTATAAACAATAGGGAGTCCATTTTGTATTGATTGACCATGTTTTATTCAGAAAGAATATAGATGGAATACTATTAAGATATGTTGAAAATAATGAAGCTCAAAAGATACTGCATGAGTTCCATCATGGAGCCTCAAGACGACACTTTTCAGAAAAAACTACTACAATTAAGGTTACACAAGTTGGTTACTTTTGGCCAACATTGTTTGCAGATTGCTATCAGGTGGTCAAATAATGCCAAGCTCATCAGTTTTACACTGGAAAGAGAAGACATGCATCACTACCTTTAAGTCCTATAGTAGTAGAAGAACCCTTTGCTCAATGGGGATTGGATTTTATTGGAATGATTAATCCAGTGTCAAATATGGGATATAAGTGGATCCTTGTTGTGACAAACTACTTTACAAGATGGAGTGAAGCAGTGCCACTTAAAGAAGCTACTGAAAAGGTGATCTTAGAGTTTCTGGAAGGGATAACTACCCAACTTGGCCCTCCGTGCATTGTCATATCAGACAATGCTAAGGCATTTCTTGGAACCAGTTTGTCAAAGTTTGCTTTAAAAAATGGAATATATTTAAAGACTTCCTCAAACTACTATCCACAAAACAATGGCTTGGCAGAATCTACCAATAAGAATCTGATCAGGCTTATCAAAAGAATGGGGGTGGATCATTAGAGAGATTGGCACAAGTCCCTTAACTCGGCATTGTGAGTAGACAGAATCACACCAAAGCAGGTAACCAAAATGTCCCCATATGAGCCGGTATATGGTAAGAGTGCAATGATGTCACTAAGTATAGAAATTCTAGCGTTGCAATTAATCAAATAGCTAGAGATAGAAGAAAATGGCTCGATGCATGTGAGGCTCGCCGAGTTGCTAGAAGTCCAAGAAAAGAGGGGAGGGGCACATGAATCTCTGATGAAACATCAATAGACTGTAAATAATTGGTTTGACAAACAGACCTCCAACCTGAACTTCAAAGTTGGGTCGCTTGTCCTTAAATGGGATGAAAGAGCCACGAAAATAGGCAAACACAACAAATTTGACTCATTATGGATGGGCCCTTTCAAGATTCGTGCCTGTAAACAACATAATGCATTTGAACTGGAGAATATACAAGGAGAGCCCAAGGAGATTCTTGTAAATGGGATCTTTCTGAAACACTTTACATAGTCTCAAATTTGCCCTTGTATCATAGTTAATTAGGTGTCTTTTTGTTTCTTTTCCCACTTTCGTCTTGCCTTTCCTACTTTCTCTTTTAAATAAGTGTTCTGTGAACACATGTCCACAACGAAGTATTTCTTTTATTGGTAGTTATATTTCCCTGAGGCTGTTAAGTAGTTCCTTAGACTTTTAAAGAAAGTAGCTAACCATTTTAGAGGGATGTCGCTTTTAATCATGATTTGATGCACACTTCCATACAGATTTGGAACGATACATAAGTCATCTTTTTGGCATTAATGCCATTAATAAGTTGTAATAGGTCATTTAATGCGTCATTATGCTCCGCTGCACCCAGTATTAATCTTCACAAATAGTTGCAACTATTATTCCTTATTCCATTGCCTCTGAGCTTTTTGCTATTTGTGTCGAAGTTCCAATTTTTCCCTGCAATTCTTGCTAGTTTCGATACATTTGCAGCTTCTAGTGTTTAAATTAGAGATACAGAGATGTCTAAGTGATAGTCATCACAAGAAGGGCTAGGGCTATTCGAACTACTCGACAAATTGAAGGGTAGTAAGTCTTATGCATCTGCAGTAGCAAATCTAAAAGCTAGTTATCCAAGGACAAGAGTTTTGGATATAGGACTGAGTGATGATGCTACACAGGTTAAGGACTATGTGGATGGCATTTTTGACACTCAGATGCAAAAGAACCCAAAGAATCTTTGAGAAGGGGCACACTAGAGATGTCTCTAAAAGGCTGGAAAAGGAGAGTCAGAGACCTTTGGAATGAGAATCTAGACTTCACAACTGGCACAATTCTTGGTTCCTGCAATCCACCCCTATCCAGAGTTGGTCAAAATGTGCACGGAGGCTTTCCACCCACCAACTGCCTCAATTCAACGTGGTGCTTTCATGGTACAAATAACACCTAAATCTATTTGAGATATGCTGGCTTTGAGTCATGACCACATAGCCACATTCCCTAAGATTCCTAAGTTGCAGCACACATGGGCAAATCTCCACAGTAGGGTACAGTTTTTGAATACAAAGATGCATTTAGATGATGGCAATACACAGCTGCTTTAGCTACCCACAAGCTGGGCTCAATTTAATGTTGATGTTCAAGATGCCCTTTCTATGTTGTCTTTCATCTTCAACCAGAGTGATGATTCATGGGTATATGATTGGCAACTAGCTACAATTTTCATACTCAAAACTGTAGACAAATCTTTAGAGTACCATTTCAATTTCTCGAAACAAATCTCACATGCTATGGTGGAGCAATTGACAAATTTCAAACAGAATAGGGTTTTTTGGTATTCTGCTTATCTGTTTCATTTAATCTTGTATCAAAATCACAGTCTCTTCCAATAATACATGCCATTGAATATTTATGACCCAAAGTCAAGCACAAACAGGGCAATTCTAGTGTCTACCTAGACTCATGTCCTCTCAGATACTTCAGATCCTTACGAGTTTGCCAAGTTTTTTGTTGCCCCAAGTTTTGAATAATTAGGGTCAAAACCTGTAATAAATAGAATGACAGATAGTTTGAAGTGTTTCTTGTCAAATTTGAAAGTTCCCTATGATTACTTCTTTGGTGCTCACACCACCATAATCAAACTTCCTAGATTTGTTGGAGAGCCTATTTTGCTCCCAAAGGTTTTGACCCCTAGGGTCACATTTTTAGAAGTGGCATGTCAATTGTCTATTATAGATAATAACTTTGGTCATAAGAAGAGGAAAAAGAAAATGTATGATTTTCCCTAGAGCAGGGGAAACATTACAATTGAGAAAAGAGAAACTAAAAGTCTCCTATTGAGGAAACTAGCAGCATATGGTTTTCTAGTAGTAGAAGATAAATGTAAATATGATCTCAATAGCTTCTTAGCATCTTGGATTGTTAACGATAAGGTTTCTACCACATTTATTCATGAGAGATGCTCTTCTTGGGAGAAGAGGAGATCAATGAAACAAGATGATCCTGCACTATATGTTGATTTGAAAGATTTGCGAGATGAGGGCCCTAGGCCCTGGGAAACATTTTATCAGAAAGAGCAGGAATATGACCCCAAGAAGCTAATGACTCCTGGTCTAAGGCAAACCTTAAAGAAAATAGATTGGAGTGTAGAAAAATAGCTGCTTACTAGAAATATAGACAAGAGATATCACAATTAACCCATACTTTTGGGGGTGTTGAGATAGATGAGCAGTGGGAGGCAATTTGGGATGAGTACCATATGACTCCAGTTTCTAGCCCTAACACAAGCAACATTCCTAGTGGTTCCCATGGAGTAGAAGAGGCGAAAGTATCAGAAGAGGCTTAGGAGCAAGAAGAAACAAAGCAAACAGCCACACAAGCTCTCAGAACCCCATGGCCACTATCTCTTAGTGCCTTGTAGAAACAAAAGGATACAACATTGTTGTCTCATGAGACCCAAACAGCTTCGACATCTGGGGGTCTTGGAGTGGCACCTTTCCGTCAAATAGTGATTGATTCAGAAGAAGAGGGTCCAAAAGATTCAAAGGATATGCCTTTAAGGAAAAAGTGTAAATTGGTGTTAGAGAAGGAAGATACAGAAGAAGAAGTAGTGGCACCCTAGTAGCAACAAGTTATTACAAGCTCATTGGTAGCCCAAGTTAGTGTTTCTCCTCCTTTTTCTTCTCCTTTTGTTTCTTCTCAATTAGGGGTGGTAACCCAAGCAACATATTCTTCCATGTCTCCTGCCACCTCTACTATGCCACTTCAGTCTTTTGCTCCAATAGCCAGTTCACCGGCCACATTATCAAAGGCCATAACATTACCTCTTTTTTCCCCAACTTTGCCTAAATGAGCTTCAACTCGACCTGATCCTAGTGGTCAAATTGACACTATTCCATATGGTTTACCCCAGGGACATCCTTTTTCCAGAGGGCTTATTGCTTCTCCCCCTTTATTCCAAACCCAAGCAGATGCTATCAAGAAAGCAAGGGAAACAAGGATGAGGAAACAAAAAAAGAAAGAAGGGCAACGCCCTGCTTTGCCTCATATGAGGTCATTATTTGATCTTGTTCAACAATCTTTGACTGTTACTCATTTAACACCAAATGTCATTAAGCCTACTGAGCAAATGCAGCCACAAGATTATACAATGAATGCAATAGCAATCAATCTTGCACATTTTAGGCCACAGGACAAAGTAGAATTGATGAATGAAATTGCTACTGCTGTAACAACTGACTATCTGAATGTCACAAGGAGGTTATGGATAGTGGAATCAAACTTGGAAAAAGAGAAAGCCACCAATAGCAACTTGACATCAGAGATAAAGGAAAAAGAAAAGGAGATTGATACTCTCAATAAGGATTTGCAGTCTATTGTTTCTCTGCAAGTACATCAATCATTGCAAGCATAGGTTGCAGCTATGCAAAATGAGATAGCTCAAGAAAAGGCTACTATAGCTGCTTTGAGACAAGAGAAGGATGCCATTGAGAAGAAGTGCCAAGACAAAATGCAGGAAGTAGTGCAGTTGCAGCAAACCCTTTTGAAGGAGCAAAATCAAAATAGTGCTGCACAAGTGCAATTTATGGCTGAGCAACAGAAAACCAAACAATTAACCATAGAACGAGCAGTCAAAGGCCATAAAATGTAGCGGTCTTGAATATGTTGAAAGAGCTTTATGCATCTACATGGGGAAGAATCTCTGAGGAGATTGTATAGCTTAAACCATCCCTCACCTTCCTGCTAAACACCCAGCAACTATGTGAGAAGGTAGAGTCTTCTGTCCAAGCAACTATGTCTATTGTTTCATTGAGAGTTTCAGACTCCCAACTTCTATTGCAGAAACTCTATGACACATCTGATGAGACCCTGTCTGTGGTTGGTGTAAGTGATAGAATGGTTTCTTCTAAAAAGGTAAATGAGGTGTTGAGTTGTAATTCTGCTACCATGAATTGTAAGGAACTTTTAGATGTAGCTAAAGAAGGTGTAAAAAATATGAAGAGGCACATTGAAGGGTTGGTCCAGTTGGGGTTACCATCCCCTTTTCTTGATTACAGTATAGTGCTAATGACCGATGCAATAAAGGCCCTCTTACTCACTAAGCACAATGATTAGACTATCTTTCAGAGTCTGAGTGATTCCTCTAGTGTGAAAGAGGTAGAAACGGTTCTTGTTCCAATAGCTCGCCTTGAGTTTTAGTTACATTCTGTGGTTTAGATTTTGCAGTCCTTTTCTCATAAGGACATCATAAATTTAGATTTTGCATTTCAAGATTTGCAGAGTAAGCAAGGCTTAACAGATTCAGAGTGGTCTATATATCAGGCCGCATTACAGAAATTATAATTCTTTTTCTTTGCCAATGGCAATACAATTTTATTTTTGAAGCTTTTTCTGTTGATTTGGGAGTTCTCTCTGAGTAGGCGTAGAGGTCCATGTAGTTGCCAAGAACTGTAGAGTTGTAAACTCTACATTTTGATGTTCTATATAGATGCGACTATGTATTTCATTTTCAGCTTGTGGCTTAGTTCTTGTAGTTTCTATTGATATCTATTTATTGAGTTATATCAGTATTGAGAATCTACAGTGGGATGTTTCTAAGTGTTGTGGATGCCACTGCATGGAATGGGGTTTCAAAGAGGCTGAAATATTTTTGAGTATCTCTATGGATTTAGTGTTTCTTTTATGCTTGTAATTTCTAGGTATTTGCGGAGCGTGCCATGTATCCAGCTGTATTTCCCTTTTATAATTTGGTTGCTGAGTGCCGGTTGCACCATGTGTTGCGTCGTGTAGCTTGTAGAGAAGTATTAAGTTGATGCTTTAGTGATGTGGATGGTGCCATGTGTCTTTTTGTTGTAGTACCGGATGCAACCACGTGTATCTTTTGCAACAACTTTTGAAGTGCTGGAAGTAGGTGGTGGGCCTAGGATATTAAGTATCAATTTGTTTCAGTTGAGTGCAGGCTTTTCCATGTGTCATTATCTACAGGGCTTTAAAGAAATTTTTTGATGAAGCTTCAGTGATGCGGAGGTTGCCACGTTTTATTTTGTTGAAGTGTGCGAAAGATGTCATGTGTCCCTATATTTGAAGTTTCAAGGAGTGATAAGATATATACTATGGGCCCCACAACATTTTGGCTATAGTTTCTAAGTGCTGCGGAGTATGCCACATGTTGCCTGCGGGAGTGTGGATAATAGAAACTAAAAGGACTTTTGAAGATTGTAGATAGTGCCATCTATCCCATTTTGAAACCTGTGGAGGCTGACATGTATCGAGATATAAAGTAGAGCAACAAAGGTGCCAAGTGTCGCATTATGATGTATTTTCTTTAATACTAAGAGAAATTAGCCCAATGCAGCAGAGAGCACCAGATGTCCCGGTATGAACTTTCAAGATGCTGTCATGTGTTCATTTCTCAATGAAGTGGAAGGTGCCAAGTGTTATAGTTCATGTTGCTTCTTTTTGTATCGAAGCAATGTAGTCACTGCTGCGAAAGGTGCCGTGTAATATATTTTTGGAGCCGTTGGAGATTGCCATGTGTCAATAGAACTGCAAGAGAGTGCCACATTCTCGGTATCAATCGGCCAATGGGCGATGGGCCAGAAATAGTTGCAGATCTAAGAAGATCTTGAGTACCAGTTCGAGTCTCAGTTGAAGTCTAGAAGCAATTACAGGCCATTGAGATTTTGACCGTGGGGCGATCTTGAGTCAACTTTTGGCTATAAGTAGTGGGAAATTTTGTAATACAAAGAGACATAAAAAATTGAGAATTTTGAGTTTTATCTGCGACTGGATTATATCATTTTAGCCTTTCATAGTTGTTTCAAGGAGAAGAATATAGACTTGTGCATGTTTCTGTGCCTCTTGTATGTTGCTTAATCTCTTAATGAAAAGAAACATTGTTATGTGCTATTCGATGGTATTCTCTGTGTCTCTGTGTAATTGCTTTGAATTTGGCCTTTGTTTCTAAAATCTGTTTACCATCTATTCATATTGATCATGCTTTGATTGCTCTTCAATATAACTAAATTCTAAAGATTTAAACATTGTGCTAAGTGTTAATACATATACGAATCTAGCGCATCACCACAGAATTAGGAATTTTGTTTATTGTATCTGTAATCTTGTTTTTCTTACCTTTACCTAAGCCCCATTGATAAAAAAAGATCCAGCTTCTGTAAAATCTAGAGGTTGCTTCAAGTGTCAAGTCCCACATTCTTGGAGCTTCCCATGTTGGTGCTAGAACCTACGTAATTTTAACCATCAACAGGACCGTTTGATGTTTTGGAAGTAATTAATCTGGTTGCATATAGGCTTCCTCTACCATTGGCTCTATCCTAAATCATAATGTCTTCCATGTATCTTTGCTTAAGTTATATCATCCAGATGCTTCACATATTCTTGATTGGCGTGCATTGCAGGTTTAGGATCCAGGGGTGGTGCTAGTGGAGCCCACCCAAATTTTGGAGAGGTTTACTATTAAGTTGTAAAACCAGGATGTGGTGCAGTATTAGGTCTAGTGGGACAAATATTTGGTGGATAATGCCACCTAGGAGAATGTTGATTATATTGCCAGAACTTTTCCTCATTTGAAAAATTAGTGTAAACTCTTTTTATTTCTACATAATTATGACTTGGTTGATACTTTGATATTAAGTTGTGTAAGACTTTTATATTTGGTGTTGTGTAATAAGACATTAGGACTATGTCACTTCTAGGTGGGGAAGGATGTCATATCTCAAACTGTTATGCTTTCTAAACTTAACTATAATTAGAACTATTTTATGGATAATTGTTTGTGGATTAATTGAATGATTCAAAATGATGAAATGTATAGTACTTTAGCTATGGATTGGTCACTAACCTATTAATGGAGAATTGAGTTTAATGATGGTAGGTTGTCGAAGACAAGAGTATGGTTGAGGTAGAGGTGATTAGCCATCTGGCAAGGATGGGATGGAGAGATTCTATGTTGAACACACACAAGCACTTAGTTGCATTTCATTTGCATCTTATAATTGCATGAATGATCCTATGTTGATGAATTGATTTATTGCACATGTCAAATTATCTCCATTATGCCTTCGAAATTGCCAAACTAACTAATCGTTCTTTAAATTTGAATGTTCTTTTATTGAATCAACATAAATTTAATAGCTATATTTTTTAAAATTTATGTGGAGAAGATAATTTTTCTTTTAATAACTTACTTCCTAGAAGTTAATTATGTGCTAAATTAAAATGATATATATATATATATATATATATATATATATATATATAATATATATATAAATAATTTGTTTTATGATAGTAATTATCCATTCGAATAGTACATTCTTTTATCTTATTTAGATAATGACAAAACTTAAAAGATAAAATAAAACAAGGAAAATAGAAAGAAAACTAAAAATAATAGAAAGAAAACAAAAAGGAAAGAAAGCAAAAAGATAAAAGGAAGAAAAAGTTAGAAACAAGAAAGGAATAAAAAGAGAGGGAACATGACACAGATGGAAAATAAAAAAGGAGGGAGAAAAGAAACGTTTGGACAACAAAGATAGAGGAAGGAAGAGCAGAGAGCAAGGAAATAAGGAACAGACTTCAGAATTTGGGTATGTGATTTAAAAAATAAATTCCATTCTATATTAATTGGCCCTCATATACATTGAATGTCTTTTGTTTCTAGTGGCTTTAGTGTCTCCAAACCCAACTTTTTTGATTGAGCCATTCCTTGGCTTATTAGAAATATGTATGACTTTTGGTTCTTTATCTTCCCCTAAAACCAATCAACCTCCTCTGAGAACCTCTAAGTGAGCTAGAAAATGTTGCCTCAATAAATCACCTACCAAATTATGTCTTGTCCACTGCATATTGATTCTTACTGCTCTTATTATAATTTCAAAATGTGTCTCGTTCATCTATTAAAATATTCACGGGTCTTTATTTGTTTGCTACCTTCATTCTTCTTTTGTCTGTATATGTTTTTCTGTCGATATATATATATAAGGATTACTAAGATTTCTGTTAAACTTGTTATTAGAACAAGATTTATTTGTCAATCGCTAGATGCATTATATCTATTTTCTGGGCAGCAGAATATCTAGCATGCAAACGTGACCCTTTTTCCTTGACTGATTTACATAGAATATATGTATTGAATTGCTGGGTGATCTTTCAGTTATCACCATTATTTTTTTTCTGTTGTGTTTCTTGTGGTTTGATGAGCATCTCTTCCTACTATTTTTGGTGTTCTTGGGCACCAAACTTTTCTTATTATAATATTGAAACTTTGCATTCTCCTCCTTTCCTCTTGATGATGGATCATGGAGTATGATCTGAAATGTTGAGACAAAAAAGCAAACACAATTTTTCCAAAAATCACTTGCACTATCATCATGGACTATGGAAATATCATGTCTACAATACATTAAACATTATAATCAGTCATCCTTTTAGTCGTTGTACCATGGGTTAAATCCTGATTTAAGCAAGTCGGTATTCATGTTATTTCCTTGAACTGTACTCCAATCCTTATAGTGTTGTAACCTTCATATCGTTACCTAAAAAGCTCATTCCAACGGTTTATAGGAGTTCTTTTTGCAACCAGTGCTTCGTCTTTTATCTGCTATATCAACCATAATGAGATAGATTGTTTCAGATTTACTATTATTGCATTCCATGTGAAGACATCTCTTTGAGGTGTTCTTTCAGCAATTGGCTATTGAGCCATCCTCACACAACCAACTTTTTTTTCGTGTTCTTTTATTAACTTCAACTTTGTATAAATTTGCCTAATAAAAGCCCCAGGTTTTTCTTGTATAAATTTTCATCATAGAAAGGGCTTCAATATAGGTTAGTTTATTTATTTATGATAAATTAGTGGATACCAAGTGATAGAAATTTATCATATATAAACTAGAAAGCATTTATTACCTTCTGGTCATTTACTTGCATAGTCTTCTTTTAAATCATTATTAAGAAAAAAGTAGGTTTAGTTACCTTATTTATGTATAAATATAGATTTATTGATCTTAGAAATGAATGTAATTTGGTTTAAAATAATAAAAGGTTTTGTATTGTATTTTCCTTAGTTTAAATTGGTAGGGTATATTAGATGAGCAAGTAATTGACATAATAGTCTTTAAATTAGCTTTATTCTAACTAGATTGGTATAAATGGTTAGTAGCATCTGTGGTATCTTATTTTAGATAAAGCATATCTTTTAGCTTGACAATAATTTATACTTTGAGTTGGATGATTGATAGAATGTTAAATTTATATTTTGTCTTACCCCATCTATAGGATCTCGGTGTTCATAAATAGTGCCTAATCTTTGAAGGATATATATACATTTAGAATTAAATCTATGATATCAACCTAATTAAACTTCTTAGATTATGTGTGTAAGTTGGGAATGGGAAGTCTTGAGTATTATGTTTTAAGTAGTTTTCTTAAACGGATTTCGTCGTAAATGATTAAGTAGTTTTCTTAATTGAGTGCAGATGCTAGTATGTCTGTTATAACAATAGTAGTATTTCATTTTTCTATGTGTAAGGTAGAGCTAACCTTCTGAGATAGGATCTACTGAGTGTGGATTCACAGAGATGGTAAACTTCTTTTCCAAGTTTTACCACTTTATTTTTATTGTTTTGGCCAAAGCTAGATGTACCATTGAAATAGATGGAAAATAAAAGCCTAGTTGTATTTATTTATTTGTTTATCTCTGTCACATCCTGAATGCAAGACATGTCATTCTAGTTTAGAGTGCATATAGGCATCAGGCTTGCATCAAGAGTTCCCTCCTACCCATCCATTCCAAGTTGCTAGGCTCCTCGTGCAAGGTCAGAGATTTATTCAAGTTAGAAGAAACCCGGGGAAGTGTAGTGCTTCATGGTTGGGTGGAAAAGCACCTTAACCATGCTCTTGACTTCGTCTTGTGGAAGACCGGTGGGTCATGGTAGTTGAAGACAGGTTTCTTATGTTATGTGACTCAAGATGGATATTTCATTGTACTGGTCCTTGTATGGCTTGTTTAGCCAAATATGTAACTGTACTTTTCACTAATGTATTATTGATGTGTTTGGAACAATTGAAAAGATGTAATAATATTTCCTTCTTGTGCTTATAGATGTACTTTACTTATATTGGAAACTTGCAAATGTTATACATTTATGGATATCCTAGTTAATGAATTGATTCACTTTCCATTTTTGGATTAATTTGCTTTTCGTAGGTTATTTTTAGTAAATGATATTTTCAGACTTTACATGATTAGTCAACATCATCTAACACATAATTTTACAGTAGTCTCATTATTGGATCACTTGATCAACTATTTAGCAAGAAGCCTTTCCCATTGAATGCACTAACAACTAAAACATTTTTTAAACTCAAGGATTCACTTTTTTCAAACTCTAGTGCCTTCCATTCTTGATCTACATCATTCTTGTGAGATGGAAATATATACCTTTGATTATTCCATACGGGATGTTCTAAAACAAGGACATCACCCTATTGTACACTATTATTTTATGCAGAAATAGAGAACTACGATGCATTTGGAAAATAATTATATGCATAGGTAAACTACTAAAGTAATGGACGTGTTGCATCCCTCAAGTTTTTGAATTTATCTTCGAGGATATAAGGACATTAATTTGTATTATATTTATCACTTTAATCTCCTTATTAAAGAAGGGATTGCTTAGAATAGAGTTGTTGATATGTTAGCACACCTACTTCTAAGGTCTTCCATATTCTCAATTCTAGATTTATTATATATGAAGATTAGATGTCATTTTATTTCATGGATCCACAAGTTGGATCAATTCCTCTTAATTATAAATTGAGAGATAGTTTGTAATACACATTAAATTAAATTTGTGTTTTATATGTTTTAACTCACCTTGTATTGATTAGAGAAGACATTTTCCCCATTACATGGTGGTCTATTTGGGACAACAAAAAAATTGTAACAATTTCCAAGATATTTTTATTGGCCTTCTACAAGGAAGCACATGGAATGTTTATAAAGAGATATTCACCATGCATCCAATCTATGCCTTCTAATAGAAAGATTGGTTTGTATTGCTGACTTCTAGCTCCTTCTATGCCTTTGTAATGCATTCCCATGGACTTTATTAGTGAACTTCCACTTACTCTTAGGAAAATGATTGCATATTTGTTTTGACTACAATTTTTTTTATAAATGGCGATATTTGTTCCAATCAACAAGATTGTAGATATTTCAGTGGATATTTCTACTATTATATAGCTCAACCTTCTTAAATCATATTTAGAAAACCTTGTGTAAGATTTAGGGTGGTTCTCTACATCCTTTCATCCATAAGTTGATACCAAGATTATAATATTCAACCACAATTTGGTTCACACTCTTTGCAAACATCACAAATTTAATAAGCAATGGAATACTTAATCTTTGTGTAATACGACATAGATTTTAACTATACATGACATTCTTCATTTAAGGATTGCTATAGGTATTGATCCCTTGTTCTTATGAGATTATGGTAGTCCTACCATAATTTCTTATTTCATTAACAAAATTAGCAATCTAAATCCTCTTTTTTCTAACATTTAGATAAAGTCCATACATATTTTTGTGGTATGTTATTAAGACTCAATCCAAATAAAAAGAGCTTGATTATTGAATTTGAATTTTTCCACATTTTTAGTTTGGCAATAAAGTTTAGCTATACTTGGATGGACATAAATTTATATATTAGAAACAACCTAAGTTCAAACCTACTCATTATGGGACTTATACTATTTTGTAGCTTATTGTTAGATTTAATAAAGATTATGCAATATTAAATCTCCCTAAGATTACAAGAACAAGATGACACCAATTCAAATGCAAATAAGATAAAAATAATACCTAATTTGAATATTTGTATTCAAGAGTATGTAAAACTAGGAATAAAATATAATATATAGACTCTAGGCATGCACAAGTTAAGGTGGCAAGTGTCACAGAGGAGAACAATAAATTAAAGGATTGACTCAACTATAGGAGCAAAGGTACCAAATGAACATATCTTGATGAGGGAGATGTGACATCTAACTATTGTCAATCAAGGAGATGAATGAGATAGAGACAACAAATTATCTCATCAATCAAGGGAGTTGACGAGAGTTGATATGTGCTTTTATTTCCTAATTTACCAGAGTAAATAGTATTAATTGACTAAGTAAATTTAATATAAGGTGCAATATAATATTACACCAACACCCCCTTAAGTGCAATTGAGGTAATAGAGAAATGTGCTCTAACAAGACAAGCCATATCAAGTACCCATGTACAATTTGAAAGAAGCCCAACATACAAAGAGAGTGTACCCCCTTAGAAGAAGAGAGAAAACTTGTAGAAAAACTCTAACCTAAGGAGAGGCAGAGGAATGAATTTAGAAGTTGCTTGTTTACCTCAATATTGATGCTAAATTGTAACTAAAATCGATTGATCAAATCAAGTACCATGAAGATTTGGGAATATTGAACATAATATTTATGATTTTCAATTTTAGATGTGAACCAATGTGAATCAAATGCAAGATTCAAGAACATTTACAATAGACAAATGACTCTCAATTTGAGATGTGAATTGATGTGAATTGGGATGTGTCAAGTCATAAGTATAATGTAGGGGAGAGCAAGAGGATCCACAATAGTTGATGCAACACAGTGTGAGTTTTCATCAAAATGGAGGTGGAATCATAATGTATGTCATGTGATTACACTACTCATCCCGCAATATGTCCTATTGTATACAAACACTACAAGCACATGAATTAATCCTTCCCATGATGAAACTTTATTTTGTAATAACATGGGTGGTGACACTTTATAAGATAAGTATGTTTGTATTAAACAACCCCCAAACATTTCAATTTAAACAGCCTTAGCAAGTTACAATGTTTATCACTTATAAATTATTGCGTTTATAAAGTGGATGCTAATTTTTAAAAATTTGACAATGTCTAATATGGACCAGAAAGTTGAAAGTACCATCAAATGGAAACATAAGAACAAATAGCTAGCACCATTATGTATTTCTTGAAAAAAAATCCACCTATTAAAAATGGTACTCAAATTTGAGTCCGTTTGTGAAAGTTGTTAGACCTAGAAGTTCAAAAATTGCAGTTGTACAACAAATTCTAAGAGAAAATTGATATTTGAAAATACCAATAGTCGTGAGCATAAATTGATTATATAATCACAAAATTCATAAAATTTTGGCCCATTAAAAAAAATTGGACTAAAAATTACCTTTGTATGATGAAGATATGGCCTTTTGAAGTTGACCTCACAAAGTTCAATGTGCATCGGAGAGGGGATGAGAACCCTCAATCAAATTTGGAACCATAGCCAAAATCTCCACCAATTTAGCAAAATTTACCAACTTTAACAATTTTAACAAAAATGTCGCAAATGTAAAAATCTACTGGATAAATTAGAAAACCCCTATATCTAGAGGATCAAAGCTAAATTTAGTGAAACACTGCCAAATTTAAAGTTCATGCTGCCAACTTTAGAGAAGCAACTAAAATTGTGGGATACCAACAAACATTGCCAAAATGGTGAATTTGCCATTTAATATAATTGTTACCAAAAATTAACAAATCCCACATAGGTTGTATGGAGGAGGGATCACCATATTGGTAATGCCACATAGGCTTGTTGAATTTTTTTGAAAGTAATTTTAAAACATAGAAAAAAAAGAGGATGTTCAATCCTTTTGGGGCTAGGATCTAGTGGTGGTGGCCCCACCTCACAACGCAGGTTGTGGCTTGGTAGTGAAGGTCATGCCTTCCACTAAGCACTACGACCCTTTTGCATAGGCCACGACCTATGAGAAATGGTTGTGGGCCTTTTCAATTTTCTTTTTTTGACTTTTTTGGTATAATTTTTTTTATAACTAAAAATGAGTTGCAAAATTATTATTTTTTTCAAAAATACACTTTTTCTTTAGATCTCAAAAAAATAAAAAAATTATACCCTTACAAGTTATTATCTTGGGCAATGTGTCTGGAACCAATTTTTTTGCCTCAAGATAGAGTTCAACATAAACTTGTTTATTGTTGATCATTATAGATTTCTTACTTTTGGATGCAATGGCATGACCCATTTTTAGTAGGTCACTTCCTGCAAAAATCAAAGAAAACCCTTCCTTTGGTCACCTTCATGTTTGTCTTATTTAGACAAAATAATAGTGGATCCTAGTTAATTTGATTGTTTCAGACACATTGGTGAGCTTAGAATAGCTCCACCATTCATCATATATGTGAGGAACTTTTATCCATGAGCACTCAAAACCTAAAAATAGATTAACTCTATGACATAATGGCTTTGATATCATGTTAGATTTAATAAAGATTATGTAATATTAAATCTCCCTAAGATCAAAACAACAAAATGAAACTAATTCAATGCAAATAAGAATAGAATAATATGTTTTTAATATTTTTATTCAAGAGTGTGTAAAACAAGAAAATTGATTACAATATATAGACTCCAGCATGCACAAGTGAGAGTGACAAATGTTTTAGAGGAGAGCAATAAACTAGAGGATTGACTTAGCTATAGGAGCAGAGGTGTCAAGCAAATTCATCTTGATAAGGGAGATGTGACACCTAACTGCCATCAATGAAGGAGATGAGTGATATAGAGGTGGTAAAGAATCTTATCAATCAAGGGAGTTGGCATGTGCTCTTTTCTTAATTTAACTAAATAAATAATATTAAATACTTAAGTAATAAGTAAACTTAATATAAAGTAGAATATAATATCACACCAATACTTATTGACAAAAATGCTTTCATGTTGAACATTCTTCTTAGTTTAGAATAGATGCTATTTGAATTTATAATTCAAATTAAGCTTTACTACCCACAAATTTAGAGGAACAAATAACTCTCTCATCATTATGATAATATCCTAGGATTATTTTTGGGGGAGGAAAATACAAACTACTAGGAGCCACCTTACTACCACTTACCTTGTTCACTACAAGCTAAGTGACAATTTCTAAGCTTGCAACATAAATTAGGCATAATTTCCTCTAAGTTAGGAGGAGATGATAAGACACAAGTCACATTCGATATGAGACAATTACATATATATTTTAAAATTTTATTGTAAATTCTTATTTCTCATAATACATCACACAGGTAGAGTAAGTTCTTAAAGGTTGTATCTCTATCTTCATATCTCTTCTCTTAGGACTTTCCTTCCTCTAGAAGCTTATGAGTACATCCTTCATATATATATATATATATATATATATATATATATATACACTTGTCTACAACTAAAGTAATCTCTCATGCTTTATATTTGATTCTCTTTCTCACAATTTTTCATATCATTGATAGCAAAGCTAGTGTATTTAGTCTACAAGTCAATGTATTTGTATGAAGATACATGGCTTTGAAGAAAGGTGATGTGAGACCTGTGCATAATGGACTTCGATGTCTATAGCATAACACATATTGAGGAGGGCTCTATATTTGATTCTCTTTATTTCAATTATTTATATCATCAATTTCAAAGTTAGTTGCATTTAGTTTACAAGCTAATATATTTGCATGAAGATACATAGCTTTGAGGAAAGATGTCATGAGAGATGTGCATGTAATGGATATCGATGTCTATAGTACAACACATATGGAGGAGGCTAGATTGTATAAACCTAAAGTATGTGTAGAAGTGATCCAAATTAAGATGGTCATTTAGAGGACGATATATTAGTTAAGGAACTTAACATATAAGTAACAATTGAACGAATTTCAAATAAGATAAGATTAACAACTAGTGAATAGTTGAAAGGAATTGATTATTATTTTGACTGAGAGCTTATGTAAAACAAATGGACTTTGTAGGAGAGCTATATGTCTTATACTATAATTATATGCTTCAAATCCAACTATTTTATAGTTTTATAATACAAGAAACAAAAACTTACTAAAATAGTAAATTAAGGTTCTTGGTTAGAATTGAAGCGTCGCCATGCTAGGTAGTGACTTGTCTCCTTGGAAGTTGAAATGGACACTCATACAAGTCCATAAACTTGTTAGAAATTGAAACTGTAAGTTGGATTTATTAAATTTTGGCACTCATACTTGTCAAGATTATAACTCGTAGCTTGTTACTTGAAATTTGAAGTTCATATATGTGTAAAGCTTAGGCTACGAACTAATCAATTTTGAATGGGTCATAGTGTAAGTAGGGTCCAATGGTTGTACCACCAAATTTCACTCCAAAGGGCCTAAAAAATGTAAAATACAAAACTATGGAAAATAATAAAAAATAGATTTTTAGAAATCTTCAAAATATTGCCCAAAAGTGCTAAAAAATATTTTTCATAAATTTTAGAATGCTGTCTAAAAGCACTATGTGGATGATTTAAGATTTTTTGGATCAAGAAGGTGCATGTCATGATAGATAAGATGTTGGACATTGGGATAATCTCCCAAATTGTGAAAAGTATATGTGTTCCACTCATAATAATTATTTTCAAAGAGGAAGGAAAGATAATTTTTCTTTTCTAAAGCTTGAATACAAACAACACAAGAACAAATTGATGCCTCATCTTGTTCATAGATTTCATCCTTGATGAAGCAGTTAGACACAAGATTTTCTCAATTCTTAATGGATTTAGTGGCTAATTAGATTGACATTACAAAATAAGACAATCTAAAGACAACCTTTGTGGTTAAAACTAGTACATATTCTCATAATATCAGTTAGACCACCTTCTAAAGGATCATATTCTACATCTTTGAAAATATTAGGACAAAAAAATTCAAAGTCCTAGATGTTTTTCAAATGTGTGAAAGGAATCGTACATTTGAGAGTTTTGGAAGAGAAAATGCAAATATTCCAAGAGGATAAGTTGATGTTGAATCCAAAGAAATGTTTGTTCATGACATGGTTCAACAAGTTATTAGGGGTTTATTGTATTCTAAGTAGGGGTGAAGACATATCTAAATAAGATCTATATGGTAAAGCTAATGGAGGTTCTACAAGATGGAGGAATGATTTAGTCATCCCTTGGATATCTTGGGTGCTAAATGAAAGGAAAGCCACATGATCTACCTCAAACATAGCTCCACATAAAATCATGGGTTCTATTGATTTTGTCTCTTCTCATGGCTAAAGGTCTATTGATAAGTTATTTCACAAAAGGAAAATTGCCAACTTTGAGGGGCTAGTCTTGACATAGTATAGTCAAAATGTTTAGAAGGATAAGAAAGATGATAAATATAATCAAAGGAAGATTCTAGGAAACCTATATCAAAAGACCAAGTTAGGGAAGTAAGCTAGAAAGGAAAATAAAGATTAGAAAGTTCTTAGCAAATCAATGTCTCCAAATTCTAATCTAGTTATATGAAAGTGATCTGGCCTAAACAAACAACAAAAAACACATTCAAGCATACCACAAATAAGACTTGTAGGATTTATAAATCTTCCTACAATCATTATATTTAAAATAAAAATAAGAAAATAAAAACATATAAGTTTAGTTAAGATAAGCCTACTTCACCTATCTATCAACAATTTAAAACTATTTTATTGAATAATTAAAAAAGATGTGTTATACTTTATGTTTGTAGTTTTATGATTTTGTAATGATGCAAGCAATGAGCCAAATGAAAACCTCCAAATTAGTGAAGAATGTTTTTCAAGACATCTAATATACCTCTATTTATAATGAATCAATCAATAACCCTATTCTAAAAGCATTGTAAAATAATGGTTACCTTAGAAATTAGGAAATATGATATGAATCTAAGCTAAGAAAAACATGTAGAAATCTTAGAGAAAGTTAATTTAAGCCTAGTGCATATATAATTAATTTTTTGAGACAACAAGAATGTAGCTATTTTTCTTTTCATATTCAAATGATGTGAATTCTATTGAAGCATGAAAGTGTTGGATTGAAAATACTATGGATACAAACTAAATTGAAACAAAGCAAAAACAAAAAAACTAGAGGATTACTTAATTCTTCCAAATGTTGGAAGTGCAAGAGAACATACGATAAAGGATTGTGCAATATTAGATTACAAAATTTTTTAATAGTCAAACATTTTGTAGATGCACATAAATTATGTTACAAATATGAAGAATGTAGTAAGATTAAGATAGGACAATGAGAATGGGTAAAATTTGTTTTAGATGAAGTGCACGTGTACAATAAAATATTTGAAATGTTAGGACGTATCAAGATACAATATTGTTTCAATCTCAAAGAATGACAATTCAATGATGCAAGAAACCAAATTAAGATGAAAAGTATTATGAATCAAAAGCATGAAAACACTTAAAATGCCAAGGAAATTGAAAAGATCATCATCCTTCATGAACCTCCTCTTGCTCATCCTCAAGTTCATCATCCTTCTCACCCAATTCACCATAGTTGATTCATGAAATTGTGTTGCCTCCTCTTTAGATGACATGTCCTCTTCGTCATCTTCATCATTTCCATGGGAATTGATCCAGGAACCTCCAAAACAATCTCATTAGTCCTTGAATGATAATTTATTATTATTTAAAGAAAATATTATAGTTTCTTCTTCATCCTCATCACCATCTTCATTGCCATCATTATCATCCTCCCTTGACAACCCTATAATTTGCAACCTTGGTCAAAGGACACTCATAAAGCTTCACTTGAGCCAACAGTGTGAGGTTCACAATATAATGAATTTTATTGCTCCACACATTGAGAACTCATTGCTTCTCTAGAAACTCGAACCCCCTAGCTTTACAACTATCCCTCAAAATAAGCTTTTTGTAGAAACATACAACATCAATGATAATGTCAACTAGGTTATAACCTACAACATTGATAGGTTTAGTAAATTTCACAAAAAAAACTTTATAGGGTAAATAAATTCCACACTTTATGCCACAACTACATAATAATTCCCATTTATTTTGGTGTGGAAAAATTTGTTTGATCAGGAAGTCAATAAAATCGTGTAGCTACTGCTAGGTAGAATGAATCATAAGTGACTTTGATAAAAGACATAATTGTTTGTGATCTTGATAAGAATGGCTGAGATTGTTTTCATGGTCAGTCAATGCATTTTGGAGTTTTCAAGCGATTAATTTTTTATTACACCTATATTAGATCTCACTCTTTCATAGAGGGGAACACCAATCGAGACAATAAGAAAACCATAAATGTTGCATGATAAACTCCATATATGCATTAAAGATTCTAAGAATTGAACACATTAATATGACTCTTACAGTGAAAATGAATATGAAGATGTAGGGAATGACACTAGTACCTTTCAAAATGAATTGAATAAGTATGAGATGAATGAAAAAGTTTATAGAGATACCTAGATGAATGAGATGGCAAATAGACTAGAAGAGATTGAAAAAGTTTTTCATAGGAGAATGGACTGTACCACTTGTTAGGATAGCTAGACTAATATGTTTAATATGCTATAGATGTACCAACAGAGAATGGTGATACTGCAATAGGGTCTCAAGGATTTGACTAAGTTCACTAATGACATTATGAGGAAAACAACCTATTATGTCAAAGACATTCGGACCTAGCTGGAGAAATGTAAAGTTCAGTAGGAAAAGGAGATGGATGCTAGTAAAAGATAGAAGAATGAGCATCAGAAGAGCTCCTCTTCCTAGGAAAATATGATGGCTCAAATGTGTAAGGATTGGAGAAACACAACTAATTAATCTAGTGGTATGTGTTTGGTTTTTTGTTTTTATTCTGTTCTATTGACTGTTGTTATCTTGTTGTTTTCTTATTGATTCTCTAGCTAGTGTGTAAATGATGTATTTTACATGGAATTTGACAAATAAAATAATCCTAGCTTGATTCTATTTGCACTCAATTCAAGAGTCCAAACATGACCCTTAGTTTATTTTTCCATTACCTTGGTTTAGATCCGTGATTTGTAAAAATGATTGCAACTATTTCAAAATTCAAAATTTTAATTTTAGGCCTAGACATTTCCTTCCATTTAGCTGTTATGAGATGACTAAATCAAAAAATAATTTCAATTGCATGCCTTGGTGTTATATAAAAGAAAAATCCTTAATTTACTTTGATCATCTATCAAACATCTAGAATCTAAAATCTAGAGCATATCAAACGCACATCTAGGAATATTATTAGCAAACTCCATTACTCATTGCATCATCACAAGATCATAACATTAAAATTGCATCAACACTCTAGGCATATTGTATTAGTGTCAAGCTTGCCTTCTATCATTAGGTAGTGTAGGAAAAATTACTACTTAATTGAATATCTTCAATCAACGGAGTTTTCCACTAACGACACACTCAGGTCCTACTATCTAAGGTGTTAGATGTCTAAGAACCTACTCTAGGTCTTAACAAAACTACTACATGTCTCAATCAAAGAAAGACAACTAGACTAGGTGCTTGACAATGAAGGGAAAAGAACAAAATTGATGAAACTAAACAACTATGTACAACATTGAGAAAAATGATAGCAGAGGCAGAAAGAGATAAGAAAATGGAACATGTAGCCAGAGGGAGGAGCTCACTACCTTGGATGATAGTGTACCGTGAGGATGTTTGCACTAGGCATTGGAGTCCAAAATGCAACAAAAAATAAATTTACCAGGTATTTATAGACCTAGAATGTCTGCACAACACAAATTTAAACACAACACATACCCAACATCATCTAGGTAACACAATATATCAAAAGGAAACAACTATGCTATGAAAATAACACAAAGCAAAAGGAAAGAAGGGAAATGAAACCTCCGTACAGTTGTGAAGTCCTTACTCCAAGAAGTATTTCCAAAATGAGAGAAGAGAGGGATTGTACTGCTAAGGAGCTTGCCTCAAGCAAGCCATGGTTTTGGTATTCCTACCTCCATGAGAAACAAATTAATAAAAATGATTTGAAAGAAAATAAATGAGTGTGTGCTCCTATCCTAAGTGCATCTAGGAGTTAAGAGCAATAAACAAAGCAAGTAAACTAAAAGGATTTACTTTCTTGGTCCATGGGGAAGAAATCATTAACATGCAACAAATGCAAAAGAGAAAGATGGTGGTCTACACCAGAACAATGCAATAAAATGGTGGTCTATACCATAACAATGAACTACACAACATCAAATAGATTTAAATGAAACAATATTGAGAAACACAATGAACAAACTTAGTAGTTTAATGAAAGAGAGAAAGTTGCAAGTTTACAGAAGCTCAAATATGGTAGACAACTTAAAACCCAACAAGATCGAGCTTCCTCAATGAGCACAAGAGTGACTAAAAACCTCCAAGAGTGTTTGAAGGTGATACAACACCATAAAAAGTACCAAGGACTCAAGTAGCTGCTATAGAGATTAGATTCACAAAGGAGTTTTGCATAGTAGAGCCAATAATCTTGTGAGTTTTGCAAGACCAAGTGAAATAAATTGAGAGAGAGATTGAGAGGCTGTTAGAAAATTAAGGTTTACATATAATAAGTTAGTTTTTAGGTAGTTAGTTGGATGGGAAGTTATTCCCTAGGCAGTTTGTAAATGAGAGAATAATGGCTTTTTAAATCCATTGTATGGAATGTAATATGATACGATTGAACATAATGAAATTCAAGTATATTTTTGCTATTATTTACAATGTGAATCTTTAATATTATTTTTTAGTTTTGTTTCTCTACAAATTCAATAGTGGTATTAGAGTGAAATTATTTTTTGTGCCTGTGTGAGAGTTTTGAAGGTAAAGAGAAGGGGAGATGAAATGGCATGGTATGCTTTGAAGGAGACAAGGGACCACTGCAACTCTATAATGGGGTCATCAATCTCTATGGTGGTGTCCAGAAACATGAAGAAGATACCAACGTTCATAGATGTTATATCATTATTATTTCCCTGATTAACGGTAGCCACTTAGGTGAAGGAAAGCATACAAATTGACAAGCACATGAGTTGTTTGACAGACTGCATCTGGGATCTTGAATATTATTACTGTAGAAAATAGAAGACATAGAAAGGCATTTGAAGTAGTTGTAGATGTTGTTGAAAGGAATTTTGAATATTTGAGACAATCAAATAGCCATTGAAGCAGAAGAAATCACTAGAAATTACTTGAATTCAATCATTCAAGCCGACAAGTTTAAAGGATCAATTTGGATTAAAAGAAGTTGTCCCCATTCCAAGGTGAGTTGATATGGAGAAATAGGGAAAACAAGACAAGGCATGTGAAGGAATATTGATTGTGTTGAGTGATGAATAAGGTGTGTGATATTCTGGCATGAATGTTTTTCAAATGGTTTAAAACAACATTCCATTCAGATCTGAATAGGCAGATCACACTCACTCTAGTTTTAATTTCCTTTCTTATATTCTAATATACTCATTCACCCCTCATAAGTGCACAATCAATAACAAAAGTGCAGCATATGTAAGTTCATAATTTCACATTTATGCTGAAGTTTGTTCTAGTTGTCTTCTACAAAGTCACATTAGAAATAGTTTGATGCAATTAGATGAAAAGCCAATAGATAGATCAATTGGAGAGGATATTTAAATTTTTAAAAGTGGTTATAGGTTCAAACTTCATAAACGTATATTGTTTTGTGAAATTGTTTGTAAGATGTTTGGGTAAATGTACATTCTTGAATTATTTTTTGTGTTAAAAAGGAAGGAAGAAGTGAATAAAAAATATTTATGAATTAGAGTTGAATTTTCTTCATTGAAGTCTACAAATCTAAGGAGAGAGAAGGTTGTGTTCAAAGCTTTCGGAGTTACAAGGATTCATTTTGTAAAAGGTGCATTTTTAGTGGAATCTGATACCTTGTCAAATTTATTCTTTATCATGGTCACACATATTGCTTGTTCTCTTGGGGACATCTTTGTTACACCTAACAGGGCCTTCAAAGACTCACATGCTTGTTCTATCTAAGAGATTAATGAGACATCAAATGGATAAAGTGTAACAAGGTCAAATTGGAGGGTGGAGGCATCGAAGGTAGGAGGATTTTTATCATCTCAAGCTAGCTTCTCACTCAGAGATGATACCAACTTGCATGAGAAGCACCTATTTCATCTCTAGCCCCTTCAGGAGCAAGGTGGGCTTGGTAGTGATTTGTTGGTTTGTAGATAGTTGAATCCACAAACTTGTTATGGATAGTTGAGTGTGTCTCAATCTGAAGTTTTGTAGATTTGTACTTGTGGATAATGGAGTTAGTCTTGATCCACAAATGGAGGAGAGTTATTGTGAATAATTGAGTTAGTCTTAATTCAAAGTTAGTTGGTGATTTTCCTATGAATAATTGAGTGTGTCTCGATTCACAGAGAAACGTTGTATAATCAGGACATTTTCCTAGAAATGGGGAGTTTGGGTTGATGTTGATATAGAGATGGATAATTAGGACATTTACCTGAACATGAGGACTTTGGATTGATGTTGATGCAATATTTCTTTTGTTTTTCCTTTTTTTAATGTAAACCTTAAGGGGGTTGCTAGAAAATTAAGGTTTACATATAATAAGTTAGTTGTTAGGTATTTAGTTGGGTGGGAAGTTATTCCCTAGGTAGTTTGTAAATAAGGGAATAATGGATTTTTAAATTTGATGTATGAAATGTAATATGATATGGTTGAACATAGTGAAATTCAATTATATTTTTGCTATCATTTACAATGTGAATATTTAATACCATTTCTTAGTTTTGTTTCTCTCTAAATTCAATAGAGATAGAAAGTGAGACCACATGTAAAGAAAAGAGTCATTCAGATCTCAAAGGCATTAGGTGAATCTTACTAGCCGTGGGAGTAATTCAAAATGTGTCCAAAAATAGCCTCACAGACTGTTTCACTTTCGCAGGATGCCCGTGTGGTGCACAAACATTCATGATAGGTGCTGGTGTCTAAGTGAATCTACCTCAGAATCTCATAAATCTTCTCCACGCTATGAGAATCACAAAACCATAAAACAAAATTTTGAGAAAAGAAGAAAAATAGGTGAAATAAAGGAAACACAACCCTAACATACAAAGAGAGGATGCAAACACTAAGGTGGTTGTCAAACGTAGTGTGAAAGTGAGAGGGGTACACAATTTTTTATGTTACACATTGTACTAAGATGTTAAATCAATATCTAGGGGTTTGACCAAGTGAGAATCACCCTTACCTAGCAAACTCCTCAAAGGTGTCAACACTACCTCTTTATTATTTCAATTCGAAATACCCAAGAAAATTTCCATTTAATGGTGCTAAAGAACCATTGTCATTAGATTTAGATCTATGGTTGAGGCAACTAGGGAGCTTAAGGATGAGTCCAATGAGGACTACATACCTAAAGGGTAAATGGATGAGTTAACATCAGAGAATCTAGGGCATGAGGATGAGGAGGCAACAACAACATATGCCACTCCTAGACATCACCTTACTTTACTTTCAGAGCTAATAGAGGAGGAGATGAGGATAGTTGATCCATCATGGTAGCCTAGTGATCCTTGTGAGTACTAACTAACATACTCCTACTACATTTTTGCACTTCCTTTCTTGAAACATGATTTTGTTCTAACATGGATTAACATTCTTTCCCTTTCTCTCTTATTCTTTCTTGCACACTATTGACGAGTGGAAAGACTTTGTTAGATTTACTTTTCTAGACATTCTGGTCCCTGCTAGTGGATGTGCTCGAGAGACACTTCTAGTTAATGTTGGGATTCTATCTCTAGTAGGTCACCATATAGATTATTTTGCTCCTTATCATGCTAGCTAGGACTTATCTTCTCAGCACATGAGAGTTGCTACATTGGAGGCTAAGATTTCTTTGCTTTGATAGATGGCACATCTTGATGTTCAGAGATGATCTTTAGCTTCACCAGTCCCTACTACTGTCAGACTATCTCATTCATGGATACATAATCACATTGCTTCACCAAGTCACACTCACAAGACCCCTAGACCTTCTAATGCTACAAATAGCAAGAGATGAGACTTCCTTGATGGACTTCATTTATTGCTTTCCTTTTGACAATTTCCCTCCTTGTATGGGGAAGATTTATTATACATGTGTGCACAATTGTTAGTTCTTTTTGAGGCTCCCTTGAAGGAGCAAATTTTACTCAAAACACTCTTTACTATTATGACATTAGACTTGTACTGTGTTGATCTGTATGCTCTCTTAGTCAATTTCTTCTACTTTGCTTTCCTCTTGGTGCACATGGTTGGATAGGACTTATTTATTTATGTTTATGCAAATGCTTATGTCTATGCACACCTATGATCACATGTGATGATGATGATGATGATATTATTTTCATTATCTTTTTTTGTTTATAATGTATGCAATGTGTATGAATGTGATCCACATATATTAAATGCAAAGTAATAGGTTAGATGCTAGATGCCACGATGGTATGACATGTTTTATTATTTACAAATGGAACAACAACTATGAATGCTCTTTAATATGATTTTTGACTTCAGGGATTGTGAGTTGACCTAATATAGGATGACCTATTAAAGCTAGTTGAGATAGGATATAAGGGAATCAAGATGGAGTGAGAGTTAGATGGAACTTTGAAACTTGGTTTTGCAAAGGGCTATACATTGATCCTTATCTAGACAAAATAATTTGACTGGCTTTCAACTTAAACAAGCAACAAATTTTATTAGCACCTTCTAGACTTCGATTAGAGATGCCCAACAAGTTAGAACTAGAGTAAAGGAAGGGCTCCAAAGAAAAATATGGCCCTAAAAGATAGCTGGACACTTAGCTTTGCTGAACTAGTGGAAGTGTGTCCTTTGTACCTCTCTTTTATTTTCTCTGATAGGTGCTACCCTCATAGCTTCAAGATTAGATTTATCTCCACTTGAGAGTACAGACATCAGAAATCCTTTCTTCTCATTTTTTCTTTTCTTTTCTCTTTCTTTTGATTTTTTTGTAGTAATTCTTTTTTGATCTCTCACTTTTTTGACTTTTTTGTGATTTTCTTGGTAGTGATTTTTTGTATTTTGTATTATTTTTAATTACTTAGCAAAGTTCAAATCCCCTTGACAGTTTTGGCTAGTATGAATAAGGAGTTGGGTGCCACCAAAATCTTTCACTACCTCATAGGACTTCCTTCTCACTAAGGAGGATTATGGAAGATTTGCTTGTAAGCTCCTATGTGTATCATAGGTTTGTGTACTTGCTATGTTTAGACTTGACAACATGATTTTCTAAGATCGAGATTAGTATGAAGCTAAAATATTGACTTCATTTGAACTCATTCGGAATGTGGAGGGGGAAAATGGATAATGATGATTTTTTGGGAATCTTTAAGGCTTAGAAGGCACAACCTATACTAGATAACCTTAAGATTCCTTGCAAAGAAAAAAATCTAATAAGAGCATGTCACAAACAAAGTACAAGGTGAACAAAATGAAAATGCATGTTTTTGGATTTTTATGTTTTGTAATTTTCATGAATTTTTAATTTTTTATAGATTTTTTTGAATTTTTATGTTTTATGATTTTTTTGATTTTCTAAATTTAATATTTCTTAAGGTGAAAGACATTAACCATCTCACCAAAGTCTTGTTTATTCATGGTACTAATGAGGTAGGTGTTATTTTTGACATCTTCCTTAATCACATATGGACCCTTCTAGTCCTTTTGAAACCTTCTTTTCTTTCTATGTCTCTTATTCTTAGTGCTCCATCTTCAGAGCACTAGCTCTCTGACTCTAAAGGACATGTTGATTCTTGTTGTGCTATAGGAATGCTTGCATTTACTTGTGTTGGATGAGCTATTATAAGGTGGGATAGGCATTAATGTGCTTGAGGTGATCCCACAATAGTGTGTCCCACTTTTTGGTCGAAGTGGGACATTGGAATGAACATTTTAAACCAATTTTTCATTTTTTGACACCTACAACAACTAAATTGTTAAGAATTTGAAGATGATTTGAACTAGTAATTTTTGAGATTTTGTGTTTAGATTATGAATATATTTTTAAAAAATAAAAAAACAATTTGTGAAATTTTTTACATAACTTTTAATATGTTGTTTTTATACTTAACATTTTATTAAAAAGTGATGTTTATACCATATAGCATAAATTTTTGTATAGAAAGCATAAAATTATAAATTTTTAAATATAGATTCATCACACCAATATCTAAAGCATATCTATATTTTTTTGTATTTCTTTGCTGCATTTTTAAAAATTAATTTTTGAAGTGAGATTAATTTTAATTTAGACATAGTTTTATACCATATAGCATAACCTTTTCTGTATATATCGAAATTAACTTTTTTTTTTAAACAAGGACATGAATACCTAGTGCATGTATTTTTTTTTTAATTCTCTTTTTTACTATTTTTCCACATGTGTTGAACAAAGACCTTAATGTTCGGTCAAAAACTAATGTTTATTAGAAGATAGAAAATAAATATAATAATCAAATTAAATACATTTGAAATTATACTTTTTGGAAAGCTTAATCCAAGGGCTATGATCCTACAAATTATCTTGTCATGTTAGCTCCATTTGTTGGTCCAACCTAAGGTTTGAAACTAATTTTTTTGAGGAAAATCTAAAAGGAAGAGCAGAAGAGGCCATCCAAGGGCCTTCATTCGAAGGACCTTTGAAAGAAAGTCCTATTCAACCTTCATCTGAACATCCAAAATATATTAAAATATTAATAGCTAGCCACCTTCATTCTAAGGTCTCTATGTAAGAAAATATTAAAAAAAATTGGGATCAAAGACCTTTGAACGAAGGTGTTTAAGCCATACTTGAAAAAATTACACTTTAGGGATTGTTTATAAATATCAGTCATAATGTATTTACCCAAAAAAAATTTTAAAAAATCACATTTTTGGGATTATTTGTAGGCATAATATTTGGTATAAAATTCCATAAATTCTATTGTAATTTTGGGATTTTTTGTAGGGAAAAACATTTGGTAAAGAATAAATCAAAGCATGATATGACAATGTAGGAGCTATGGTATGATGAGATAGGATCATGGTCAGATCAAGGCAAGTAATCAATGGTCAAAGGATAAAATATAACTATCATAGTATTGTAAATGTCACAAGCATAGGCATGAAAATATAAGTGAATGGTAACATAAACAAAGCATCACGGTAAAAATGAAAATGTATAACAAGCATGTAATGGGAAGTAACAAGACAACAAAAGAAGCCAAAGTGGTAAGGCATGGACTATAGAATCATGAGTAAATAAGCATAAAAGAAAAAAGACATGCATAAGAATGTGGAAGGTGAAGTAGGAAGACAATAAGTAAAGTGGAAAACATAGACCAAAAACAAGGCTAAAGCAAAACTTATAAGTATAAATAGGATGCAAACAAACAAAGGATGAAATATCTCAAACAAGGAAAATATGGGAAGAAGTAAATGCCCTCCAAGTAGGAAAATCCATGCATGAAAGCAAATATATAATGTGAAATGATCATGTTTAAAGTACAACAAATAGGGTGCAATAAAAAAGGCTAAGGTGTAATTTAAGTAATGGGGAAACAAAAGGCAACAATGAAATCTCAGTTCTATAGGTATATAGGCTTAGTGATGCTCATGTGTCATTGAACAAAATTTGGAGACTCAACTTTCTCCAAAGGCTCGTGCTCATCTTCTAACAAATCATCATTATCCCAACAAAAACCATCAAATTTATCTTCATTTGCTTTTGCTTCTTGTTCTTCTTTGCTTTCCTTTTCTAGTACATATCTCTTCTTTATATTCCTTCATTCTAGGTCCAAATATATTATCATGTGTAAAATTAGGCATGTCATTTCATACCCATATTTCTTGTTTCTTTATTTGTAGATGTGGTGGAATGATTGCCATTGGATTGCTTTTGTATGTTTCTTTTGTTCTTTCTTTGTATCCTTTCTTAGTACATATGAGTGATTTTTTGTTCATAAGGATCATTAGAAGGTATTCATTATCAAGGTATTTATGTAGATTAATCTCTGATTGTGCAACTTGAGGGTCTTTTGCTTTTGGATAATCTCAATCTACCTACTTTTAAAGTCTTTCCAGTTCATCCAAATGTATCTTATATAAGTCATGCATGAGATCATCTTTCTCATATGGTACATCTTTTTGTGTTTTTAAAAATACATCTAATGTGAAGTGACTAGCATTATATATGCTTGTAATGAGCTCTTTAAATCTTATTAACTTGTCCTTCATGTATAAATTTAACACATCGATACAAAATTGAAGGAGCGACCTTAAATTCTTCTATCAATGTTCTACAAAGTAGTGTGTACCAAATCTATCCAAAGATGGTATCACATAACATAAACCATGTAATTCTTTAGGACCTACTATCAATCATAGAATAATACATCTAAATGTATTAATTAACATTCAATTAGTCATATTCAATGAAATATGGGTTGAATGTGCACATTTCTGATGTCTAATATGTTTATTTAAGAGTTATTCTTCTATACATATGTTCTATTAGTATGAAATATGAATAAGAAACTAAGTAGGTGATTTTCCATAAAGATTACTAGCTAAATATAATGGGCCATAATAATTATCTTGTGAGATCTTGTTATAAGAAAATGTAATCAATGGAGAAAGAAGAGAAGAAAAAGATGTAGCATTAGTTTCAATAGTTCCCACAATATCATGTTCATGTGATGTATCCTCATTTTCAACATTATTTTATGTGTATCATGTACCTCAACATTGTTTAAATGATTTGGAAAAGGATTTGTGTATATTTTCAATTGATTATTAGTATGCGTATACTAACAGATTTATGTTTCCATTGATAACTTAAACTTTGATCATAATGTTAATGTTACATTCCCAACTTACATTTAGACTTAATCATTAACTTTGCATTGTAATCGGAAGGATTAGTCATACTTAACTAATTTGATATTGTGGAAATATCTAAATTGATCATTGTTAATGATGTTAATGATTGATGTTAATTAGTTTTGAACATTAATTACTTTATATTATGAGATATGATTATGATGCACTGATCATAATTTTGTGGTCCTGAGTGTGAACAGGGAAAGTTAATGACCTTCAAAGAAGGAAGGAGGGTATCATCCTAGAGGAATGGTTAGATGTCGAGAAAACAAGGTTGATTAGTCATCTAAGTATCAATTTCCATGTCCTTCCAAATCCCTTGTAAGTTGTCATGAGTCATGTCTTCCTTCTTTGTAATTCTATCCTTGTGAATCATTTTGTCAATGGTGCTTTAACAACTAGACGACGTTGATGACGTTCTTGGAACAACATCTCAAGTCGTATGATAGTCAAGTTAAGAGTCAATGAGATCTCTCATTTCCCTATTCTTAAATAGGGATATTATTTCTTTATTTTCTAGTCAATCGACTAAAGTTTACTATCATTGATGGGGGAGTATTACTCGACCCCGATTGCCCTAGGATTTTAGTGTGATATCTTTTGCTTTAATCTTTATGATGATTTTGCATATTTTAATAGTTCTTCGACCTATGTTATTAGTCGAGGGTGTTTATATTTATATATATATATATATATATATATACGAACCCCTTTAGGGGTCAATGTTAATAACTCTTGACTATGCGAATAACTATCTTATCTTATCTTATTCTTACCTCATCGATATCCTTAAACCCACGAGGAGTGGGAAAGGAGAGATGATAGGTTGAGTGGGCTGTGTGGATCAAAAGATCCCACTAGGTGGCAAGCCCAAATCGCATGCACAAAGTATGCTTTGGTTAGTTACCAAACGCCATCTTGGTGTCTTATGGAAGTTGGAGTTTGGGTAGTTTTGGTTGTTATTTTCTGGTGTTAGACTTCGAGAGAGAAGTGAGTGTGTGGGTGGCGAACACCAGGGAGCTACATTCTCTTGTTGCAGAGAATTACAGTCGAAGAGAATGACCAGAGTAGCCAGAAGAGTTCAAGCTCTACGAGATACATCTTTAACTCTGTGAAATATATTCAGGTATCTTTAATTTAGAGACCTTAGCTCATATGATATTTTGACTACAATACATTATAACTTTCTTTCGTCTAAAAGTAACATCAGCATTATCGACTATAAAGATTAAGAAATACTTTGTTTTTAATGTACAGAGTTGAGACTGTATATTTATTTATGTATATCAATGAATTTTAAGAGTAGCCGAAGGCTCTTGGAGCCCCAAATGAAATATAATTCATGATACTTTGAAATTGTTGCTCTTTTGTGGTGCTCGGCCAGCTTGAGGCCATAAACCTTACGTGGGATTGCATGCATGAGCACCCACAAGTTTTATCTCTTCCTATGCACCATACATTATGCACCATACATCTTTAATGATGTCTTATATCTTTATGATTACTAGTTGTTAACTCTTGCAAATCTGTATATGCAAATGAGCCCAAAAGAGCAACATTCTATAATGAATGAATAATAGTGGTATCGACCTGTTGAACAATCCTCACCATTATTTCTAATGGCTGCAACCATGATTACTTTAAACATAGTAAACCCAAGATAAAATGGGTCGTGCTACTGCACTTGAAACCTTATTTACTTTGATCATCTATCAAACATCTAGAATCTAAAATCTAGAGCATATCGAACACACATCTAGGAATATTGTTAGCAAAGTCCATTACTCATTGCATCATCACAAGATCATAACATCAAAATTGCATCAACACTCTAGGCATATTGTACTAGTGTCAAGAGTGTCTTCTATCATTATGTAGTGTAGGAAAAACTACTACTTAACTGAATATCTTCAATCAATGGAGTTTTCCACTAACAGTACACTCAGGTCCTACTATCTAAGGTGTTAGATGTCTAAGAACCTACTCTAGGTCGTAACAAAACCACTACATGTCCCAATCAAAGAAAGACAACTGGACTAGGTGCTTGACAATGAAGGGAAAAGAATAAAATTGATGAAACTGAACAACTACATACAACACTGAGAAAAATGATAGTAGAGGCAAAAAGAGATAATAAAATGGAACATGTAGCCAAAGGGAGGAACTCACTGCCTCGGATGATAGTGTACAATGAGGATGTCTGTGCTAGGCACTGGAGTCCAAAATGCAAAAAAAAATAAAATTATCAGGTGTTTACAGACCTAGAATGTCTGCACAACACAAATTTAAACACAACACATACCCAACATCATCCAGGTAACACAAAATATCAAAAGGAAACAACTATGCTATGAAAATCAAATAAAGCAAAAAGAAAGAAGGGAAATGAAACCTCTGTGTGGTTGTGAAGTCCTTACTCCAAGAAGTATTTGCAAAATGAGAGAAGAGAGGGGTTGTGTTGCTAAGGAGCTTGCCTCAGGGAAGCCCCAGTTTTGGTATTCCTACCTCCAAAATCAACAGATTGATAAAAATGATTTGAAAGAAAAGAAATGAGTGTGTGCTCCTATCCTAAGTGCATCTAGGAGTTAAGAGAAATCAACAAAGCAAGTAAACTAAAAGGATTTACTTTCTTAGTCCACAGGGAAGAAATCATCAACATGCAACAAATGCAAAAGAGAAAGATGGTGGTCTACACCAAAACAATGCAAGAAAATGGTGGTCTATACCATAAAAATGAACTACACAACATCAAATTGATTCAAATGAAATAATATTGAGAAACACAATGAACAAACTTACCAGTTTAATGAAACAGAGAAAGCTGCAAGTTTACAGAAGCTCAAATATGGTATACAACTTAAAACCCAACAAGATAGAGCTTCCTCAATGAGCACAAGAGTGAATAAAAACCTCCAAGAGATTTTGAAAGTGATACAACAACATAAAAAGTACCAGGGACTCGAGTAGCTGTTGTAGATATTAGATTCACAAAGGAGTTTTGCATAGTAGAGCCAAGAATCTTGTGAGTTTTTCAAGACCAAGTGAAAGAAATTGAGAGAGAGAGATTGAGAGACTATTAGAAAATTAATGTTTACATATAGTAAGTTAGTTTTTAGGTAGTTAGTTGGATGGGAAGTTATTCCCTAGGTAGTTTGTAAATGAGAGAATAATGGATTTTTAAATCCATTGTATGGAATGTAATATGATACGGTTGAACATAATGAAATTCAAGTATATTTTTGTTGTTATTTACAATGTGAATCTTTAATATTGTTTTTTTAGTTTTGTTGCTCTACAAATTCAATAGTGGTATTAGAGTGAAATTATTTTTTGTGCCTGTGTGTGAGTTTTGATGATAAAGAGAAGCAAAGATGAAAAGGCATGGTACGCTTTGAAGGAGACAAGGGATGACTGCAACTCTACAATGGGGTCATCGATCTCTATGGTGGTGTCCATAAAAATGAAGACAATACCAACATTCATAGTTGTTATATCATTATTATTTCCTTGATTGACGGTAGCCGCTTAGGTGAAGGAAAGCATACAAATTGACAAGCACATGAGTTGTTTGACAGACTGCATCTGGGATCTCAAATATTATTACTGTAGAATATAGAAGATATAGAAAGGCGTTTGAAGTGGTTGTAGATGTTGTTGAAAGGAATTTTGAATATTTGAGACAATCAAATAGCCGTTGAAGCAGAAGAAATCACTAGAAATTACTTGAAGTCAATCATTCAATCCAACAAGCTTAAAGGATCAATTTGGATTGAAAGAAGTTGTCCCCATTCCAAGGAAAGTTGATATGGAGAAATAGGGAGAAGACAGGGCATGTGAAGGAAGATTGACTACGCTGAGTGATGAATAAGGTGTGTGATATTTTGGCATGCAATGTTCTTTCAAATGGTTTGAAACAACATTCCATTCAAATTTGAATAGGCAGATCACACTCACTCTATTTTTAATTTCTTTTTCTTATATACTAGTACACTCATTTGCCCCTCATAAGTGTACAACCAATAACAAAAGTGCAGCATATGAAAGTTCATAATTTCACATTTATGCTAAAGTTTGTTCTAGTTGTCTTCTACAAAGCCACATTAGAAATAGTTTGGTGCAATTAGGTGAAAAGCCAATAGATAGATCAATTGGTGAGGATATTTAAATTTTTCAAAGTGGTTATAGGTTCAAACTTCATAAATGTATATTATTTTGTGAAATTGTTTGTAAGATGTTTGGGTAAATGTACATTCCTGAAATATTTTTTGTGTTAAAAAGGAAGGAAGAAGTGATTAGAAAATATTTATGAATTAGAGTTGAATTTTCTTCATTGAAATCTACAAATCTAAGGAGAGAGAAGGTTGTGTTCAAAGCTTTTGGAGTTACAAGGATTTATTTTGTAAAAGGTGCATTTTCAGTGGAATCTCACACCTTGTCAAATTTATTATTTATCATGGCCACACATATTGCTTGTGCTCTTGGGGACATCTTTGTTACACCTAATAGGGCCTTCAAAGACTCACATGCTTGTTCTATCTAAGAGATTAATGAGACATCAAATGGATAAAGTGTAACAAGGTCAAATTGGAGGGTGGAGGCATCGAAGGTAGGAGGATTTTTATCATCTCAAGGTAGCTTCTCACTCAGAGATGATACCTTTCATGAGAAGCCCCTGTTTCATCTCCAGTCCCTTCAGGAGCAAGGGGGTCTTGGTAGTGATTTGTTGGTTTATGGACAGTTGAATCCACAAACTTGTTATGGATAGTTGAGTGTGTCTCAATCCAAAGTTTTGTAGATTTGTATTTGTGGATAATGGAGTTAGTCTTGATCCACAAATGGAGAAGAGTTACTGTGAATAATTGAGTTAGTCTCAATTCACAATTAGTTGGTGATTTTCCTATGAATAATTGATTGTCTCGATTCACAGATAAACATTGTATAATCAGGACATTTTCCTAGAAATGGGGAGTTTGGGTTGATGTTGATATAGAGCTAGATAATTAGGACATTTACCTAAACATGAGGACATTGGGTTGATGTTGATGCAATATTTCTTTTGTTTTTCCTTTTTTTAATGTAAACCTTAAGGGGGTTGTTAGAAGATTAAGGTTTACATATAATAAGTTAGTTGTTAGGTATTTAGTTGGGTGGGAAGTTATTCCCTAGGTAGTTTGTAAATAAGGGAATAATGGATTTTTAAATCTGGTGTATGGAATGTAATATGATACGGTTGAACATAGTGAAATTCAATTATATTTTTGTTGCCATTTACAATGTGAATATTTAATACTATTTTTTAGTTTTGTTGCTCTCTAAATTCAATAGAGATAAGAAAGTGAGACCACATGCAATGAAAGAGTCATTCAGAGCTTGAAGGCATTACGTGAATCTTGCTAGCCGTAGGAGTAATTCAAAATGTGTCCAAAAATAGCTTCACTAACTGTTTCACTTTCACAGGATGCCAGTGTGGTGCACAAACATCCGTGCTAGGTGCTGGCATCCAAGTGAATCTACCTCAGAATATCATAAATCTTGTCCACACTATGAGAATCACAAAACCATAAAACAAAATTTTGAGAAAAGAAGAAAAATAGGTGAAATAAAGGAAACACAACCCTAACATACAAAGAGAGGATGCAAACGCTAAGGTGGTTGTCAAATGTAGTGTAAAAGTGTGAGGGGTACACAATTTTTGATGTTACACATTGTACTAAGAAGTTAAATGAATGTCTAGGGGTTTGACCAAGTGAGAATCACCCTTACCTAGCAAACTCCTCAAAGGTGTCAACACTACCTCTTTATTATTGCAATTCCAAATACCCAAGAAAATTTCCATTTAATGGTTCTCAAGAACCATTATCATTATGTTTAGATCTATGGTTGAGGCAACTAAGGAGATTGAGGATGAGTGCAATGAGGACTACATACCTAGAGAGGAAGTGGATGACTTAACATCAGAGGATCTAGGTCATGAGGATGAGGAGGCAATAACAACAAATGTCACTCCTAGACATCGCCTTACTTTACTTTTAGAGCTAAAAGAGGAGGAGATGAGGATAGTTGATCCATCACGGTAGCCTAGTGATCCTCGTGAGTACTAACTAACATAATCCTACTACATTCTTGCACTTCCTTTCTTGAAACATGACTTTGTTCTAATGTGGATTGACATTCTTTCCCTTTCTCTCTTATTCTTTCTTACACACTATTGACGAGTGGAAAGACTTTGTTAGATTTACTTTTCTAGATATTATGGTCCCTGCTAGTGGATGTGCTCAAGAGATACTTCTAGTTAATGTTGGGATTCTATCTCTGGTAGGTCACCATACAAATTCATTTGATCTTTATCATGCTAGCTAGGACTTATCTTCTCAGCACACTAGAGTTGCTACATTGGAGGCTGAGATTGATTTTGTTTGATAGATGCCCATCTTGATGTTCAGAGATGATCTTTAGATTCACCAGTCTTTACTACTGTAAGACCATCTTGTTCATGGATACACAATCACATTGCTTCACCAAGTCACACTCACAAGACCCCTCGACCTTCTAATGCTATGAATAGCAAGAAATGGGACTTCCTTGAGGGACTTTATTTATTTCTTTCCTTTTGACAATTTTCCCCCTTGTATGGGGAAGATTTATTATACATGTGTGCACAATTGTTACATCTTTTTGAGGCTCCCTTGATGGAGTAAATTATACTCAAAACACTCTTTACTATTATGACATTAGACTTGTACTGTGTTGATCTATATGCTCTCTTAGTCAATTTCTTCCACATTTCTCTCCTCCCGGTGCACATGGTTGGATAGGACTTATTTATTTATGTTTATACAAATGCTTATGTCTATGCACACCTATGATGTTCACATGTGATAATGATGATGATATATTTTCATTATCTTTTTTGTTTATAATGTATGTAATGTGTATGAATTTGATTCACATTTATGAAATGCAATGTAATAGGTTAGATGCTAGATTCCATGATGGAATGACATGTTTTATTATTTTTTATGTATACAAATGGAACAACGACTATGAATGCTCTTTAGTATGATTTTTGACTTAGGGGATTGTGAGTTGACCTAATAAGGATGACCTACTAAAGCTAGTTGAGATAGGATATAAGGGAATCAAGTGGGAGTGAGAGTTAGATGGAACAACTTTGAAACTTGGTTTTGCAAAAGGATATACATTGATCCTTATCTCGACAAAATAGTTTGACTAGCTTTCAACTTAAACAAGAAACAAATTTTATTAGCACCTTCTAGACTTAGATTAGAGATAGCTAAGAAGTTAGAACTAGGGTAAAGGAAGGGCTCCAAAGAAAAATATGGTCCTAAAAGATAGCTAGACTCTTAGCTTTGCCCAACTAGTGGATGTATGTGCTTTGTACCTCTCTCTTTTATTTTCTTTGATACGTACCACCCTCATAGCTTCAAGCTTAGATTTATCTCCACTTGAGAGTACAGACATCAAAAATCCTCTCTTCTCATTTTTTATTTTCTTTTCTCTTTCTTTTTATTTTTTTGTAGTAACTATTTTTTGATCTCTTGCTTTTTTGACTTTTTTTTGTGATTTTCTTGGTTTTGATTATTTTGTACTTTTATATTATTTTTTATTACTTAGCAGAGTTTTGATCCCCCTAATAGTTTTGGCTAGTATGAATAAGGAGTTGGGTGCCACCAAAAGATTTCACTACCCTGTAGGACTTTCTTCTCACTAAGGAGGATTATGGAAGATCTACTTGTAAGCTTCTGTGTATCATAGGTTTGTGTACTTGCTATGTTTAGACTTGACAACATGATTTTCTAAGATTGAGATTAGTATGAAGATAAAATCTTGACTTCATTTGAACTCATTGGGAATGTAGAGAGGGAAAATGGATAATGATGATTTTTAGGGAATCTTTAAGGCTTAGAAGGCACAACCTATACTAGATAACCTTAAGATTCCTATACTAGATAACCTTAAGATTCCTAACAAAGAGAAAAATCTAGTAAGAGCATGTCACAAACAAAGTGCAAGGTGAACAAAATGAAAATGCATGTTTTTGGATTTTTATGTTTTGTAATTTTCATGAATTTTTAAATTTTTATAGATTTTTTTGAATTTTTATGTTTTATGATTTTTTTTATTTTCTAAATTTAATATTTCTTAAGGTGAAAGGCATTAACCATCTCACCAAAGTCTTGTTTTTTCATGGTGCTAAGGAGGTACATGTTATTTTTGACATCTTCCTTAATCACATATGGACCCTTCTAGTCCTCTTGAAACTTTATTTTCTTTCTATGTCTCTTATTCTTAGTGCTCCAACTTCAGAGCACTAGCTCTTTGACTCTAAAGGACTTGTTGGTGCTTGTTGCACTATAGGAATGCTTGCATTTACTTGTGCAGGATGAGCTATTATAAGGTGGGATAGGCATTAATATGCTTGGGGTGATCCCACAATAGTGTGTCCCACTTTTTGGCCAAAGTGGGACATTGAAATCAACATTTTAAACCAAATTTTCATTTTTTGACACCTATAACAACTAAATCGTTAAGAATTTGAAAATGATTTGAACTAGTAATTTTTGAGATTTTGTGTTTAGATTATGAATATATTTTTAAAAAAATAATTTGTGAAATTTTTTATATAACTTTTAATATATTGCTTTTATAGTTAACAATTTTTTAAAAACATGATGTTTATACCATATAACATAACTTTTTTTGTATATTAAAATTATTTTTTTTTTGAAACAAGGACATCAATACCTAGTGCATTTATATATTTATATATTTAAAAAAATTCTCTATTTTGCCATTTTTCCACTTGTGTGGAATAAAGACCTTAATGTTCGGTGAAAAACTAATGTTTATTAGAAGATAGAAAATAAATATAATAATCAAATTAAATATATTTGAAATTATACATTTTCGAAATCTTAATCCAAGGGCTATTATGCTACAAATTATCTTGTCATGTTGGTTCCATTTGTTGGTCCAACCTAAGGTTTGAAACTAATTTTATTGAGGAAAATCTCAGAAGAGCAGAAGAGGCCATCCAAGGGCCTTCATTCGGAGGACCTTTGAAAGAAGGTCCTATTCAATGTTCGTTCGACAATCCAAAATATATTAAAATATTCATAGCTAGCCACCTTCATTCTAAGGTCCCTATGTCAGAAAATATTAAAAAAATTTCAGATCAAAGACATTTGAATGAAGGTGTTTAAGCCAACCTTGAAAAAATTACAATTTAGGGATTGTTTATAAATATCAGACATAATGTATTTACCCAAAAAAATTTTAAAAATCACATTTTTGGGATTATTTGTAGGCATAATATTTGGTAAAACATTCTAGAAATTTAATTTTAATTTTGTGATTTTTTGTAGGGAAAAACATTTGGTAAAGAATAAATCAAAGCATGATATGACAATGTAGGATCTATGGTATGATGATATAGGCTCATGGTTAGATCAAAGCAAGTAATCCATGGTTAAAGGATAAAATATAACTATCATAGTATTGTATATATCACAAGCATAGGCATGAAAATATAAGTGGATGTTAACATAAACAAAGCATCATGGTAACCATGCAAATGTATAACAAGCATGTAATGGGAAGTAACAAGACAACAAAGGAAGCCAAAGTGGTAAGGCATGGACTATAGAATCATGAGTAAATAAGCATAAAATAAAAAAGACATGCATAAGAATGTGGAAGGTGAAGTAAGAAGAAAATAAGTAAAGTGGAAAAGATAGACCAAAAACAAGGCTAAAGCAAAAATTGTAAATATAAATAGGATGCAAACAAACAAAGGAGGAAATACCTCAAATAAGGAAAAGATGGGAAGATGCAAATGCCCTCCAAGTAGGAAAAGCTATGGATGAAAGAAAATATATAATGTGAAATGATCATGTTTAAAGCACAACAAATAGGGAGCAATAAAAAAGGCTAAGGTGCAATTTAAGTAATGGGGAAACAAAAGGCAACAATGAAATCTAAGTTCTATAGGTATATAGGCTTAGTGATGCTCATGTATCATTGAACATAATTTGGAGACTCAACTTCCTCCAAAGGCTCGTGCTCATCTTCTAACAAATCATCATTATCCCAACAAAAACCATCAAATTTATCTTCATTTGCCTTTGCTTCTTGTTCTTCTTTTCTTTCCTTTTCTAGTACACATATCTCCTCTTTATATTCTTTCATTCTAGGTCCAAATACATTATCATGTCTAAAATTAGGCATGTCATTTCATACCCATATTTCTTGTTTCTTTATTTGTAGATGTGGTGGAATGATTGCCATTGGATTGCTTTTGTATGTTTCTTTTGTTCTTTATTTGTATGCTTTCTTGGTACATATGAGTGATTTTTTGTTCATAAGGATCATTAAAAGGTATTCATTTATCAAGGTCTTTATGTCTAGATTAATCTTTGGTTGTGCAACTTGAGGCTCTTTTGCTTTTGGATAATCTCAATCCAACTACTTTTGAATTCTTTCCAGTTCATCCAAATGTGTCTTATATAAGTCAAGAACGAGATCATCTCTCTCATATGGTACATCTTTTGGTGTTTTTAAAAATGCATCCAATGTGAAGTGACTAGCATCATATATGCTTGTAATGAGCTCTTTAAATCTTATTAACTTGTCCTTCATGTATAAATTTAACACATCGATACAAAATCAAAGGAGCAACCTTAAATTCTTCTCTCAATGTTCTATGAAGTAGTGTGTACCAAATCTATCCAAAGATGGTATCACATGACATAAACCATGTAATTCTTTAGGGCCTACTCTCAATCATAGAATAATACATCTAAATGTATTAATTAACATTCAATTAGTCATCTTCAATGAAATATGGGTTGAATGTGCACATTTCTGATGTCGAATATGTTTATTTAAGAAATATTCTTCTATACATAAGTTCTATTAGTATGAAATATTAATAAGAAATTAAGTAGGTGATTTTCCATAAATATTACTAGCTAAATATAATGGGCCATAATAATTATCTTGTGAGATCTTGTGATTAGAAAATGTAATCAATGGAGAAGCAAGAGAAGAAAAATATGTAGCATTAGTTTCAATAGTTCCCACAAAAGCATGTTAATGTGATGTATCCTCATTTTCAACATTATTTTATGTGTATCATGTACCTCAACATTGTTTAAATGATTTGGAAAAGGATTTGTGTATATTTTCAATTGATTATTTGTACGCATAACTAATAGATTTATGTTTCTATTGATAACTTCAACTTTGATCATACTGTTAATGTTGCATCCCCAACTTACAAGTAGACTTAATCATTAACTTTGCATTGTAATTGGGAGGATTAGTCATAGTTAATTGATTTGATATTGTGGAAGTATCTGAATTTATCTTTGTTAATGATGTTAATGATTGATGTTAATTAGTTTTGAACATTAATTACTTTATATTATGAGATATGATTATGATACATTGATCATAATTTTGTGGTCCTGAGTGTGAACAGGAAAAGTTAATGACCTTCGAAGAAGGAAGGTGTTGATAACTGAGAGGGGGGGTGAATCAGTTATCCTAATTATTTCTCTATCTGAACTTTCTTATTAATTAATGCAGCATTGAATCAAACACAAAAAACATTACCATGAAATAAGAAACACATGACACAGTATTTTTGACGTGGAAACCCTGTTAAGGGAGAAAACCACGGGGTGATTAACCCAAAAATTATTCTCTGTTAGAAGAATAGGAAATTACAAAATGGCACTTGCCAATTAGGGCTCACTGCCCGAGCACACTACTCACAAGAGGCTCACTGCCTACAAGAAGACACACTGTCTACAAAGTGATAAGAATCACAGTCTTGAACTGATTGGAAGCATCTGCATATGCTGGAGTTCAGTTCCGGTTAGGCTCAGTACACTGATCTGCTGCACTTCATCTTTCCTCTGTTCTTTATTCTGCTATCCTTTCACATACCAGATCTTTCTTGCTACTTCTGCTCTGTTCTGGACTTATTGGCATATATCTTCGCACATTAACACCTTTCACAACTAAATCCATCCTTTATATATATCCGCACAAGTAATTTCATCACCTTTCTAGTCGGCATCCGGAACAGTTTAGTTTCTTACAAACTTTTGTTCTGTCGGCTGAATCCTTGCTCTCCAAGCAATGCGGATCAAGCATATACTTGTAGATATCATCAATCATGTCGGCCAAACATGATTCATGCCTTCACAACCTTTATCATCAACAGTAACACATCCGGAAAGTAGTCTGATACTCTGTCAGTCAGTTCTTCCTCTGTTTTCACTGTCTCTCAGGAATCCGGTACTCAACTATTCATATCTTTTTCCTTGTCCATCACCGGAGGCTAAATCCTTGGAATATACCACTCAAGGTAGTCCTCTTGACTTCCCCAAATCTGCACTGCACCAAGACACTTCCTCTGAGAGATCCGGATCAATCTGTCGGACCTTGCCACATGCTCTGTTCTTGTTCACCGGACCACAACAATCTTTATTCTGACTTCCGGTAGAGATACATTATGACTTGCGGATATGTGGGATGACCTTTGTTGCCATCAATGACAACAACCATGAATCCATATAGTGTCTCTTGCCAACAATCTCCCCCTTTGGCATTGATGGCAACACTTAGTGAAAAATGACTAAGTGTTTTCACTATGCTCCCCCTTTGCTGATGCTCTGTCTTTATATACAATTTCTGGAACTCCCCCTTAGTTGGATTCCTCATTTTTCACTGCTCCTCACTCCCCCTTTGACATCAATGGTAAAGGGTAGGGTCCGCACACCAAAATTTTCAAAAATTTTCTATACATAGCTGCATATTTACATACTCACATATACTGAAGAATGTCTGCAAAGGATGTCTGCAATTGGATCATTTCAGTGGCCCAACTTTGCTTCATTCTATCCAAAATTGAAATGTGACCACTCAACAAAAATGCAAAAGCTTCTGCCCGTTTGAGATCTGTCGGATCTTTTGTTTGGGCGGTGGTCTGAGCATCACTGATGGTCTCATGCATAGTTTCCAACTTAGGGATTATAATCCTTCTAAGTTCTCCCATCCGGTTGGTGATATTCTTCCTTTCCTTCTCAAGATTCTTTATTTCATTCAAGACTGCAATAGTCTAACATTCTTGATTTATTATGGAGGAAGAGAGAGGATCAAAACTTTGAGATAAGCTTTGTAGCTTGTCCTGTTCCTCTTTTATTTTCTTATCAATTGCTGCTGTTGCCTTTGACCAGGATATACAAAATTTGTAGATGTCACCGCCATCCTTAAGAGCATTCTCTAAGCTCTTTATTCCAATGCTCACAATCTTCCTATCTTTAGAGATTAATTCTAATATTTCTGAAAATCTCTTATCCAAAAATTCCTTCCGGACCTTTTCTTCAGCTGATTTTTCTAGAGAATCAAAATGTGTATCAACACTGCTGACTAAGGTTTTTAGATTACCGGAAGAGGAGGCTGTCGGATCTATCTGGATTGATGGCATAATCTTTACAAGTACTCCAGAAGCAGTCTCTATCAACTCACAGTCTTCCATATGAGATTTCAGGAGTTTTTCATTTGCCTTGGCATTTGCAAATGAAGCTATCTTCATTGTTTGTACCGGAGAGAGAGAGTCAAAGTCGAATGGGCCTTTTAGAAGCTCCGGTTCATCAATCTCTAAAGTTTCTTTGCTCAAAAATTGTTGAACAGTTTGTGCAGTGTCTCTTGCCGGAGACAGATGTTTCTTTTCTTCTGCAGTCTTGGAACTGTCAACCTCTTTGTCTTTCACCACTGCTTCCTTCTCCTGTAATTTCTCTTCTTCTTTGGATCCGGAGACTGTAGGGGAGACCAGAGGAGAGATGCTAGCTTGTTCATAGGCCACTTCTTCTGGAGCAGAGGGTTCCAAGTCCTCAGCTGTTTCTGTACCTAAGTCCTCTACAACAGGAAGATTGAACCTTTTGAAGGCCTTCCGGAGGATCTCTTCTGTCTCTTGGGCCACTTTGTCAGTCTCACCAAGCATGAGTTGATTCATCCTGGCTTTACTTCTGAACTCATCTTTGCAGTCCTTGAAGATTGTGTTCATTGTCTTGGGATCAATTTGAGGATATAGCTGAATAGCTATCTGCTCCCGGATCTCAAGATCTTTTGCATGAGCATTGTTCTTTCTTACTTCCAATTCCTTTTCTAGACTTTTAGGAATAAGAGATATGATCTCAATGAAAGCCTTATTATATATGTTCAGATATTTGATGGTGGCTTCCTGCAGAGTCTTTTGGTCAGCCTCACTGAAGTCATCATAAGATTCAGTCATTGGTTGAAGGTTTCCATCCACCGTGACCGACTTGATTACATTCTCTAGAGACAGAGTGGGCTTTTCAACAGATGCCTCTGCCATTTCATCCTTGTCTTGGCCTGTGGAGGGTTTACCGGATCCTTTCTTCTTCTGCTTCTTTATTTCTTTTACTCCCTCATCTGACTCTGTTTCCTCTTCATCCTTTTGGCTTTCATAAGCCCTTGTGGCTTTTGTCTTGGATCTTTTACCGGATGCCTGGACTTCCAGTTTTGAACTTTTGGTTGTGGGAGGTGCAGATCTTTTTGATGATCTGGTCCGGGTGGGAGTTTCAACCGGAGCACTTTCTTTACTTTTCTCTTCTTCCTCAGCCTTCCTCCTCTTTTCCCGGCTGGCATCAAGTGCCTCTTTTGAGATGCCTAGGCCTTGAGCAATGTGCTCTACTTCTTTTCTCACCTTTCTCTTAATCTCAGGTTCCCTGAGTTCTACATGTATTTTTACACTCAGCTCCTCAAAGGTTCCAAACCTTTCTGCCTTAGGATCTTTGGGCTGACTTAGCATGTGTTGAACATGCAGCTCCACTATCTGTTCATCCACTTCATACCCCATGGGTATGATCCAGACAATCCTTGGCTCCACTGCCTCCATTAGGCACTGATCAGTGTCAACCATAAAGCACACTGAGTCTTTGTATTTTTCAACAAGAGACTGGGGAATTCTCTCTCTTGCTTGCATCATGCTCTAAAAGTTTTTGAAGTATCCCCATAGAGCTGTATTTCTTGCTTTTGCATGCCCAAGTCCATGCAAATAGTCTCTTATCTGGACTGCAACAGGTTTGTCACTCTGCCATACCCATCCACTTGATCCGGGTAGCTCATTCATGAAGTAGAAGAATAGACATACAATAAGAGTACCATACTTAAAGGAATTCTTCTTGTCCTTCTTGATTTTCTATATATTTTCCATTAATTGGCTTAGCAGTAGTTCGCAGAGATCATATTCTGCATTCTTTCTTAGCATCTCATAGGCAGTGTATACTGCAGTTCCGGATACAGAATTCTCCCTGCTGGAGTGATAGATCTTGTATCCTATTATCATGGATGCATACTTGATATCCGGATCCGAAATATCTTCAATGGTCATTGCCCTCTTATCAAATTTTGATCTGGTGGCCTCAGTTACAATGTTGTTCTTGACAGATTTGAGGACAGGTATCCCTCCGGAAGAGTATAGACCAGTTACTGCTCTAATTGCCTCTTTTGTGATCTTGCAGGGTCTATCCAGCCATAGAAAGTTGTCATGCATCCTACTCAGTACATACCGGACCCATTCATCTTCTTCAAAGCAGGGGAAATGAATAAATTGCTCAAATTATTTCTTCTGGATACCCTTATACTCTGTTTTAAGCTCAAAAGCATTGTCTATCAGTTGCTTGTGATAGAGGTCTCTTAATTTGAATTCCCCAAATTCCTCAATGCTTGCATGTATGTAAACCCTAATGTCTTCAGTATGTAAAACTCCGTGAGGAACACTAGAGAAGGCTCCTAGTGGATCTACCTCCAATGATTTGTAAGGATGTTTCTTGAATGTGGGGCGAGGTCTATCAGAGATCTTAACTATATTTGGAGTAGCCATTCTTCAAGGATTTACAGTGAGATAATGAAAAATAGAGAATACCTTATGCGTCTTCGGTTGGCACGGAGTGGTTGGATTGATTTCTTTATGCAATGACTTCGGCAGGAGATCCTTGGTGTGCTTGATGAATCTTGTTGCAGAGCTCCACTTTTCGCTTCTTCTTGAGTGCAGAATGAGCAAATGACTTTTGAGAAATCCCTTATATTGCTCCGCAAACCCTAATATCTGTCTGCAATAAATGCTTCACCTGCATTATTCCGGTTTGCCCTGTCTGGATAGCTTGGAATATCCCGGATTAGTCCTGATCAGTGAATATCATCCGGATCTTTAAATAATGAATAAATCGAGGTAACATATTACAAGAACATCCCAAACACTCTGTCCAATCCGCAGAACAAGATAGTGCACTTCCGGATCTCTCCGGACCTTTTTGTAATCCTTTGTCATACCGGAGCGTCTCCCTGAACAGGTCTTACTTGATTGATCACAGCTTCTTCATAACTCCATGCGGACCTCTGAAAACTTGACTGAAGCATCTCAAGACTCATATCTACAAACCCTTTAATCCGCATCTTGTGCCACATCCGGCACCACTTGTTTGGCTGGGGAAACAGGATTTTCTTTGAGTCTCCCCCTGAGCCTGAGCTCACCTTTTAATTTCTGGAAGAAATATCAGCACCAGAGTCTGGTGCGGATCCAACCTCTACATTCTCTGAACTTTTCTTCACCCAAATCTTGCTCATCTGATTCCTAACTTCATCCACATTCATCTTTTGTTTACCCTTGTCTTGATTTTGATTATACACCGGACCTCTTTTGTCCTGATTCTTGTTTCTGCAGACTTTAGTATTATGACCGGACCTATTGCAGATTTGGCAAATAACATTTCTTTGCATATTTGACTGATATCCCCTTGATCTGCATTGATTAGCCATATGACCTACTCTATTGCATGTAAAGCATCTACCTTTGAATGATTTGTTTACTTGCATAATTCTGCATTCATGGGATTTGTGTCCATACCTTTTGCAGTTGAAGCACTGTCCGGAGAAGGATGAATTAATCTGATTCATTCTCATTCTGCACTGATTAGCTTTGTGACCAAAGTGGTTGCAGCTGTGGCAGTATCCATTGAAGGATGGATATCTTTGAGCATTTGGCTGTCTTACCGGAGGTCTTCTAGGCCTGCTCCTTGGATTTTCTGATCCAAGATTCTTTTGACCGGATCCGGAGCTTTCTCCTTTCTCATATCCCAAACCATACTTGTCATCTGTCCTCTTTTGACTTCCAAGAAGAACTTCAAGTTGAGCAGAACTTATCTTGAATTTCTCTTTATATTCATTTGCTGTTTGAAGGTCTCTTTTGAGAGAGGCAATTTGATCCTCAAGTTTTTCTTCATTATCTTTGGCATCTTCAAGACCAGATTCAAGATGTATGATAATCCTGTCCATCTGGTGGCATTCTTCTAATTTTTCTTTAAGAGATTGTCTTAGATTGTCTTCAGCCTTTCTTTTTTCTTCAATCTCCTGAGTAAACTTTATAGTTCCTGATTCCATTTCATGTCTTAACATAATGACTTCTTTTGATAACTTTTCACATAACTTGGTTTGCTCAGTCAATTCTTCATTTGTATTGCTTTCTTCACTTTGTCTTGCCAACTGTTGGAGCAGCTCCTTTCTCTTTTTCATAGAGAGACTTAATTTGTCTTTTAATTCCCTCATGAATTCATCAGCCTGTTTGAGTCTTTCTTTTAATTCATTGACTTCAGAATTTGACTGTTCAAGATCCTCAAGGGCAGTCTTGAGTTGCTCCCTTAAACCATATGCATCCATTTGAATTCCCAGATCTTCCTCAAGCTGTTAAGCTCTATTAGGAGGAACCTTGCTCTGATACCAATTGTTGATAACTGAGAGGGGGGTGAATCAGTTATCCTAATTATTTCTCTATCTGAACTTTCTTATTAATTAATGCAGCATTGAATCAAACACAAAAAACATTACCATGAAATAAGAAACACATGACACAGTATTTTTGACGTGGAAACCCTGTTAAGGGAGAAAACCACGGGGTGATTAACCCAAAAATTATTCTCTGTTAGAAGAATAGGAAATTACAAAATGGCACTTGCCAATTAGGGCTCACTGCCCGAGCACACTACTCACAAGAGGCTCACTGCCTACAAGAAGACACACTATCTACAAAGTGATAAGAATCATAGTCTTGAACTGATTGGAAGCATCTGCATATGCTGGAGTTCAGTTCCGGTTAGGCTCAGTACACTGATCTGCTGCACTTCATCTTTCCTCTGTTCTTTATTCTGCTATCCTTTCACATACCGGATCTTTCTTGCTACTTCTGCTCTGTTCTGGACTTATTGGCATATATCTTCGCACATTAACACCTTTCACAACTAAATCCATCCTTTATATATATCCGCACAAGTAATTTCATCACCTTTCTAGTCGGCATCCGGAACAGTTTAGTTTCTTACAAACTTTTGTTCTGTCGGCTGAATCCTTGCTCTCCAAGCAATGCGGATCAAGCATATACTTGTAGATATCATCAATCATGTCGGCCAAACATGATTCATGCCTTCACAACCTTTATCATCAACAGTAACACATCCGGAAAGTAGTCTGATACTCTGTCAGTCAGTTCTTCCTCTGTTTTCACTGTCTCTCAGGAATCCGGTACTCAACTATTCATATCTTTTTCCTTGTCCATCACCGGAGGCTAAATCCTTGGAATATACCACTCAAGGTAGTCCTCTTGACTTCCCCAAATCCGCACTGCACCAAGACACTTCCTCTGAGAGATCCGGATCAATCTGTCGGACCTTGCCACATGCTCTGTTCTTGTTCACCGGACCACAACAATCTTTATTCTGACTTCCGATAGAGATACATTATGACTTGCGGATATGTGGGATGACCTTTGTTGCCATCAATGACAACAACCATGAATCCATATAGTGTCTCTTGCCAACAGAAGGAGGGTATCATCCTGGAGGAATGGTTAGATGTCAAGAAAACAAGGTTGATTAGTCATCTGAGTATCAGTTTCCTTGTCCTTCTGAATCCCTTGTAAGTTGTCATGAGTCATGTCTTCCTTCTTTGTAATTCTATCCTTGTGAGTCATTTTTTCGATGGTGCTTTAACGACTAGACGATGTTCTTGGAACAATGTCTCAAGTCGTATGATAGTCGAGTTAAGAGTCAATGAGATCTCGCAATACCCTATATTTAAATAGGGATATTATTTCTTTATTTTCTAGTCAATCGACTAAAGTTTACTATCATTAATGGGGAAGTATTACTTGACCCCGATTTCCCTAAGATTTTAGTGTGATATCTTTTGCCTTCATCTTTATGATGATTTTGCATATTTTAATAGTTCTTCGACCCATGTTATTAGTCAAGGGTTTTTATATTTTTATATATATACGAACCCCTTTAGAGGTCAATGTTAATAACTCTTGACTATGCAAATAACTATCTTATCTTATCTTATTCTTACCTCATCGATATCCTTAAACCCACGAGGAGTGGGAAAGGAGAGATGATAGGTTGAGTGGGTTGGGTGGATCAAAAGATCCCACTAGGTGGCAAGCCCAGATCACATGCACAGAGTATGCTTTGGTTAGTTACTGAATGCCATCTTGGTGTCTTATGGTGTTATTTTCTAGTGTTAGACTTCGAGAGAGAAGTGGGTGTGTGGGTGGCAAACACTGGGGAGCTACATTCTCTTGTTGCAGAGAATTACAGTCAGACAGAACGACTAGAGTAGCCAGAAGAGTTTGAGATATACAAGCTACATCTTTAACTCTATGAAATATATTCAGGTATATTTAATTTAGAGCCCTCAGCTAATATGATATATTGACTGTAATATAGTATAACTTCCTTTCATCTGAAAGTAACGTCGGCACTGTCAACTATAAAGATTAAGAAATACTTTGCTTTTAATATACAGAGTTGAGATTGTATATTTATTTATGCATATCGATGAATTTTAAGAGTAGCCAAAGGCTCTTGGAGCCTCAAATGAAATATAATTCATGATACTTTGAAATTGTTGCTCTTTTGTGGTGCTCGGCTAGCTTGAGGCCATAAACCTTATGTGGGATTGCATTCATGAGCACCTGCAAGTTTTATCTCTTCCTGTGCGCCATACATTATACACCATACATTTTTAATGATGTCTTATATCTTTATGATTACTAGTTGTTAACTCTTGCAAATCTGTATATGCAAATGAGCTCAAAAAGGCAACATTCTGTAATGAATGAATAAAGGTGGTATAAACATGTTGAACAATCCTCACCATTATTTCGAATGGCCACAACCATGATTACTTTAAACATAGTAAACCCAAGATAAAATGGTTGTGCTACTGCACTCAAAACCTTATTCTACCAATTCGATAGAAAAGTTGACAAGAATTGAATGGCTATCAATAAATATACATGTGTGAACATGATAGCTCTTCAAGGAGAGTAATAGAATACTATTCTTACACTGTCATAGTAATGCTATCATGAAAGTTGAGACTTCGATCTTGCCTTCATTATGAAGTAAAGTCTTGCTATACCTTTCGATATTAGAATCTACCCTAGAGTTTTATTATAAGCTAGTGGTCTTAAATGAGATGAATGTCGACTATATAAATGGCAGTTATGTTTTTATATTAACTTTATGAAAGATTTTAGAGAAGAGATTAGAGGGGTTCAACTATATGATTCTTTATGAACTTTTAAAAGATACTATGATTTGGGCCTTTTCTTTTATTATGGACTGGTTTCTTTTAACCATGACAATAGGAAAACAAGGTAAACTTTGACTGAGTAGGGTGAGAGTTGAAAGCAAGATTATTCTAGTAAATGAGATAATGTGACGTGGAGTCACTAGTAATCGAGTGTTTATGAAACCAAGAACCTAAGTATGGCTTTCAAAATAACAATCCAGTGTCCAAGGATTGGACTTAAATGCATTGAATCCTCCTTATATTAGACCAAGAATGGTCAATTTTGTTATGACTTGCATAGTGGAACAAGGTGATGAGGAGTCACAAGTTCCATGTTATGAAAATAACCTTTTTAGTCGTAACCAAACCATGATGGGAGTCAAGTGTCCTGACATGGGCAAAGAATCGAATTGATCCTGTTTATTCTAGACATAGAGAGAAAGGTCAATTTGAACTTAATGTAGGACATGACAACTTATAAGTCGAGTCAAGGTGGTGGACATACGACAACATTCAATGCATAATGTTTATGTATGTAAATCTTTGTCCAAAGTAATGCATCCATCTTTGCATGCATTGTCGGTCCACAGTGCTTCAGATGGCCTAGTGTCTCTAGTAGTGTCATACATAGTTAAGGTGGATCTATAGTTTTGTGACCATGAGACATTAGGAAGGACATAACACTAGATACTCAGATGGATAACCTAAGGGTTCCTAATATCTAACCTTTCTGTGAAGGGTTGGGCCACTTCAAGTTTGGAAGTTGAGTGGGGGACAACAGGTCTGTGGTTGGTGGAAAAGCACCAGGATGATGCTCTACTTCCTAAGCATGAGACAAGTCGAGGCTCATGGATACAGATGTCATTGGTTCCAGATACAGTGTTTGCATTTATGTCTAGATGGTCTATTGTAATATATGAATTGATTTATGATGCCTTGGGCATAACTTGTACATGATTAGTGATGGCTACTCACTAAAGATTTGTAAATGATTATTGTATTGTAAGCTTTGTTATATTCTATTTAGAATGGTGTGCTTAATTGATGAAAAGATAATGATTATTTATGGTTAAGAATTGATTTGCATAATCATGTTAACTAATCTCTTGATTAAGATGAATGTTTAAGTTAATCATGAGCATAATGGATAGTGATGTTACATATGGTATCAGAGCTACCGGGTTCAATACATGGACCTATGAGCTCACTACTGATGATTATTGGTGTCCAACATTAAGTGTGCTAATGTTTGGATGTTATATGCCAGAATGGTAATAATTAGAACACCTCCAAAGAAGGTAACGGAACATGGACGTTACCTATGACAACAAAAGATCTTGAAGGCACGAGCCTCGAGGATGAAGAAACTTGAACAGACTGGTTGCCTAGTAGGAGCATGGTTAACTGATGAGGAAACCTTCGTTGATGTCGAGAAATGCATCAAGCAAGAGTTAGGGAAAGAAGAAAGGATGGCTACCCCTAAATCTATTGATGCATCAGAAACACCGTCTGCCCCTAAAGCACCACCTGAGGGAAATACCCCTAAATTTTGTAATGTACTTAAGGAGATTGGGAAGGGGTACCAATGTGTATCCTCCCCTCATAAGATTGAAAAGAAAATGTGAACATGGGAAGTTATCCTAGTTTGTAAATGACTTGCAGTAGCAAGGTGTAAATACAATTTTGTAATTTTGGTGGATTATATATAATCCAATGGAAACTACAATGCAATGGCAATTTTGACAATCTTTGCTTGTTAAAGATTACATGAATGTGAATAGATTTGTAAAATGAATGAGTTAAATGGCATGGAAAAACTAATATGTGATTAACCTACAAACTTCAAGAAGAAGTAGATTGCAGCAAAGGTTTAGATTAGAACCAAAATGGGGGATAGCCAGGATGAAGGAGCACCTTCATGGAAATCTGAGTCTAAGTTAGACCAGATCTTGACTTTGTTGAAAGAAACAAGGATGAGGGTAGAAACTTTTGAATAGGAAGTAAGAGGTCGACAAGAAGCCAGGCGGGGTGCTTATGATGGGGGTGATGATGGAGAATGTCATAATGACACCACCCAAAGTGAGCATGGGGAAAACAACTACCAGGATAGACATGAAGTGGATAAGAGGAGCCTTATGGCTATGGAACTACCTCATGACATGAAAAAGGTGATGGATCCATAAGAGGAGATGCCATGGAGGCATGGCTTATCGAAATGGAGTATTTTGAAATCAAAAACTATAATGAAATCGTAAAGGTGGTATGGGGAGCATACTAGCTAGCAGGTGAAGAATCCACATGGTGGATGAATAAAAAGATGGAACTAGGCTTGAGGTCTACAAGCCTTACTTGGGACATATTCATGGAAATATTTAGGCAAAGATGATTATCGTAGTTGTTTTATGATGAAAAAACTCATAGATTTTTAGAATTTAAAGCAGGACAACTTGTCAGTAAATGAATATTGGGAAAAATTCACCTGCTTTCTTAAGTATGTGTCGCAGTTCCAACGGGATGAGAGATTTCACATTCAAAAGTTTATAATTGGGTTAAACGCCCAAATTGTGGGCAAGGTTGATGATCATGGTCCTACCACTATGGACCAAGTCTACGAGAAGGTCATCAAGCAAGAACATAAACTAAAGGCTGTGTTGGCTTATAGGGAAAGAAATCGAAAGAGATATAATTGGTCTCAATCGTCTCAGTCCTCTAAGAAAAAGGGGAAGAAAAAGGAATATACTGAGAAAAATGACAAAGGGGCCAAGAATAAACAAACTAAGTCCAAGGGAGAGAAAAAGGGGAATAATCACTCCATGAAGAATGGAGACAATTCTGGTAAACCTCAGGAGAGGCGAGGACCAGTACAGGTGGATGCTACACTTGTGGCAAAGATCACTATGCCAATCAATGTCCCAACAAAGAACAAGGAGCACAACTAAGAGGAAACCCTCTACCTTCTCAGCAAGTGGCGTTCCAACAACACATCCATGTAGCCTTGGACAACCGGCAAGCCGAGTACCAAATAACTCTCATCGAGATAACATGTATTTTATTTAGAGCTCCAATTTCAGTCTTGATTGATACTGGTGCTACGGAATGCTTTGTTTCCCCTAAAATTGTAAATAAAATTCCTACAAAGGCAGGATTCATGGAAAACACTTGGTCTGTAGAATATGCAAATCATACCAAGGCTCAAGTAAAGCAATGTCTGTTTGAGGCTAGGGTTAAACTTCCAAGCTTCTCCATGGAAGTAAATCTTTATGAAGCCCCACTAAGTTCATATGATGTCATCCTAGGGATAAATTGGCTTTGGAGACATCGAGCCAAAGTGGATTGTTATGCCAAAACAATAGAGTGTCTGGATGATTTTGGAAACAAAGTCTTTCTCCAAGGGAAATCTAGGGAAGTCAAATTAAGGCAAATTTCTACCTTGCAAATGAAAAGAGCCCAGAGGAAAAGATGCTAGCTTTTTGCTGTCAAAATGGGAAAACTAGATGAGACTAAGGAAATTTAATTCCAAGATGACTTAATGTTTTATGAATCCCAGAAACTTAATGAAGTTGGGATGAAGGAGTCCATAAGTTAGAAAAGATCAGATATGGATAGGTATCCATTCCTTAGAGACTTTGAGGACATATTTCTGGATGAACTACCGAGGTTACCTCCTAAAAGAGCCTTTGATTTCACCATTGGTTTTATTCTTGGGTCAAAGCCTATTTCTAAAGCCCCCTACAAAATAACCACTACATAACTAATGGAGTTAAAAGCTCAACTACAAGAGCTGTTAGATAAAGGGTTAATTAGACCCAGTGTGTCACCATGGAGAGTGCTAGTCATTTTTGTGAAAAAGAAAGATGGCACTTTGTAGTTGTGCATAGATTACCGCATGTTGAACAAAGCCACCATTAAGAACAAATACCCTTTCCCTCACATTGATGATCTATCGATTAGATGAGGGGTGCAATACTATTTTCCAAGATTGATCTTCAGTCTGGATATCACCAATTGAGGTTGAAGCATGAGTACATCCATAAGACATCCTTTAGAACCAGGTATGGACATTATGAATTCACTGTCCTACCTTTTGGATTAACAAATACGTCGGTGGCATTTATGAATCTTATAAACAATGTGTTCAGGGACTGTCTGGACAAGTGTGTTTTAGTGTTTCTTGATGACATTTTGATTTATTCTAAAAATGAGGAAGATCATTTACAGCATTTGAGAATTGTTCTCTAGAGGTTGAGAGAGCATAAACTATATGAAAAGCTCTCGAAGTGTACTTTCTTTCACAAGGAAGTACAATATTTGGGCCACATAAGTTTAGCTAAGGGAATAGTTGTGGACCTAGCTAAAATTAAAGCTATTTTGGAATGGCTAGAACCAAAGAATATTCATGAGGTCTGAAGTTTCATGGGCCTTGCTGGATATTACAGGAAGTTCATGAAAATCTTCTCTAAAATTGCATATCCTATAGCTTCCTTGCAAAGAAAGGGAAAGACATTTGAGTGGTTAGCAAAGTTCCAGGAGGCCTTTGACCTACTAAAGGAAAAATTGACTTTAGCACCAATATTGAAAGTACCTAACCCAATGGGTTAATTTGTAGTCATTACCAATGCCTCAAGGGAAGGCTTAGGTGGTGTACTAGTCTAGGATGGATAGGTCATCATGTATGAATCACGTAAGATGAAAAAATATGAACAAAATTATGCCCTACATGATTTGCAACTTGTAGAAGTTATTCACACACTTCAAATGTGGAGACACTATCTACTTGGGAAACCTTTTGAGTTGAAAATAGATCACCAAGGACTCAAATATTTGTTCACTGAACCCCATCTTAATGCTCATCAAAGAAGGTCGTTTGAATTCATCTCGGATTATGATTTCGAGATTAAATATATATACAAGGAAAAGAAAATTGGGTGGCAGATGCTTTGAGTAGGAGAAGACACATCTCCTCCATGATCTCTTTACATTCTAATTTTAGGAATAAGGTGTTACAAAAATCTAAGGGAGATGATTTTATAGAAGGTAAAACAAGCCCTTGAAGAAAACCCCTAGAATTCGAGATATGAAGGATTCAACCTTGAACCAGATGGGTTATTAAGGTTTAAGGGAAGGATGTATGCACCTAACTTAGCAGAGTTAAGGAGTATGGTATGGAAGGAGGTTTACTTTGCACCGTATTCTAGGCATCCAGGAGTAACAAAGTTACTTATTGATGTGAAACCATTATATTTCTGGAAAGTAATGAAGAGGGATGCTACAAATTTTGTAGCTACATGTATTAAATGCTAGAGGGTGAAGGCGGAACACCATCACCCAGCAGGGCTCTTATACCCTCATGAAATTCCTGAGTGGAAATGGCAAATTATAAGTATGGACTTTGCGCACGAGCTTCCTATGTCAAGGAATAGGCACAATGCTATCTTGGTTGTGGTGGATAGACTCACCAAAGCCACTCATTTTATACCTAGAAACTTGATAGATGGGGCACCCATTATTGCTCAAAAATTTGTTCAAGAGATTTTTAGATTACATGGTATTCCTAAGAAGATTGTCTCAAATAGGAATGCACAGATGACATCAAGATTTTGGAAAACCTTGTTCTCTTCACTTGGTACTCAGTTGAACATAAGCTTTGGTTATCATCCTGTTGACTTTTTCCCAGACTAGATGCTTATTCCCAGATTTCCCTACAAGGTAGCCATCAGTGATCAACAGGATCTCTGGGCCAGGGGGTCAACAGTGTAGGAGATAGACTCTATATTTTATCTCCTCTTCTTCTTCAGGCTCTGCAAGACCTAGGGGGGTATTCCCTATTCAACATTCATGAGGATATGCATGCAAGGCTGGAATGTTGACAGAAAGCAGATGAGTCCTCCTGTAAGTAGACCAAAACTGAAAGATAAGAGCAAAGGGGCTAGCTTTGGGCCTATTTGCAGTTGTAGACAGAGGACTGAGGTTCCTAAAACTAACTCTAATGTCCTAATGTTGGTTTTAGATTTTGATTTGAAGTTTGAGTGTGGATGCAAAGCTGGATATGGTTATAACACAAAACAAAGCATGATTGGTGCCTATCCAGGGCCTGGAGTCAGTAGACATACACCTGTGGATGATCAGCATGGACAGCTAAAACTGAATTTCAAGGGGATACATGTGATACCTGCCTTACAGGCATCTCCCAATACAGAGTGTTAGGTTATCTCTACTTATGGTATCCCTACTGCAGTATACCCTTCCCAATGTTCAACCTGAAAACAGTTTAATCTACCCCTTGAGTAGAAGTTAAAAGATCAGACAGTCAACATAGGAATTCTATGCTCTAGAATCTAAATACTACCATATATCCAGATTCAAAAGAAGAATACATGCAATACTGGAGACAGAATTAACACAACACATGCCAAACAGCATTTCTCATATAAGTTTAATCATGAAATCAGTGGGTTCATGCCAAAAACATACAACAAGAGATACATAAACTCACAGGTAAGCTGTACAGAGCAACCAGATCAGCTTGTTATGCATTACAGAGCCAAAATCATCAACTTTCAACAACCACAAATAAATAACACCATCTGCATTATATAGCAGGAAGGTGCATACAGCATTAACTACCAGGTTGACCAAAAATTTCGCCAGATACACAGTACCAGGAAGATGGCGTTCAAACACAACCGGATTGGCGCGCAAACTTGAATGCAGCAGGTGGGGGAGGAGACAGGAAAATTTCTCGAGCCCTGCGCCACCATCCGCGGATGTACATCTTCAGTCGGGTACAAGATCGACCCACGCCATCGCCCATACCTCTGCAACAATCGCCATTAATGGCGCACCAACCCGCGGCCTTGGGAAAATCATCAAACAGACTATCGCAAGCATTTCCCGCCGAGACTCATCATCATGATATTTGAAAATGCAGGATATCAATATCCCACATGCACCCCGCGATGACCTCAATAACACTTTATATACTAGGTCATGAGCATATATCATGTCGGTGCTTTTGCTCCCGACGACACTAGTATAGACTTCATCATCATCATCCTCCAGCAGTATGATATCCTGTTGTTCGAAATATCACCCTGACGTCATCATCATATCACAATATAACCTGCATGATAATCGCCTTCATCGGCACAACCTGATCCATCGGAGGAAGATCCTCCTGCTTAGCCGATACCAAATGTCTGGCCGATGAACATCCTGATGACGTCATCATCATACCCTGCTGACGTCATCATCATATCCGCCTACTGCGCACCTCCTCATATCCGGATGACGTCATCATCATGTTTGCAAAGATCAGGAGGTCTCTTCAAGATGATCAGTGTTAGAAATATGACCCCCCCCGGACCTTGATGACGTCATCACCATATCAACATCATCATGATATTCGGAAGACAACCGGATATTTAGAAATATCCTCCTGATGCTCAAACATCAGGTTGCACTGTAGGTCCACCATAAGATCGGGGCGATAACTGAATATGATGATGCTGCTTGAAAAGATCACCCTCAATAGATAACACGCGAAACCAGCAGGCGGATATCTCCTTGATATCAACATCATCATGATGTTCGATCAAACATATATCCGGGTGATATGAAAATATCACCCCCTCCTTCGCGAATATCATGATGCAGTTAGGCAGAAAGAAAAATATCACCCTGATATACGGATGACGTCAGCATCATCAGGATGAGAAACAGCGAACAAGAAGTGATACAACATCATCAGGATGATATTGACTAAGATCATCCTGATGTTCAAAATATGATGACCCTAGTGAATATCGGGTCGCACTTAGAACTCTTCAACAACATCATCAGGATGATATAAACCAAGATCACCCGATGATAGAAATATCACCCCGGCGAAATATCATGAAGGCAGAAAATATGATGACCTCCACAAGCAGCAGGATGATAACTGGAAAAATGATGATGATGACGACGACCCTTAGGATAAAACAAGTTAGGTCGAGCAACTCAAAGAATAAGCAACATCATCACCATGCTCGCGCAAGGTGATAAATGAAAGATCACCGGAGACTTTGAAGAATCACCCTCGCAAGCAGATCAGGGCGCACTGTAGCACATCAGCATCATCAGGATAAAAAACCAAACATCACCCGACAGCGAAATATGATGATGACGATGAGAAACCGGTCGACGGAGAACATGATGATGCTGACCCTCATCGAAACAAACATGATGATGATGACCTCCTCCTCAAGAAATTATGATGATGCAGCTGAAAAATGCTGAGGAGGTCCAACACTTAGAAAAAATGGGCGAGAAGATAAAGGCTTCAAATGAAGAAACCTCCTGATCATGACAAATCAACCCTTGGTCAAAATGAGTGTCAACAGTGGCTCCGAATGGGGACGTGCAGGTGAAAACCTACAGCGAGAACCAGATCTCCGGGCAGACCTGACAAAAAGCCAAAAAACGCGAGCTGTACAAGGCATTTACACTACATACATATTTTACAAATGTGCACAGCAACCAGTCATTATGCAAAATAGAACTTAAGGAATTGGCCATGCACAGGCAATTCCAGAATTTCACCATCTAGGGCCTGGAGGAAATAAGAATCCTCCCCATGAGTATTGCAAACCTGATATGGGCCCATCCATAAGGGTTGAAACTTACCATGTTTACCCTTTTCCTGATCTTTAGCATTCCAAATGAGCACCAGATCATTTACTTGAAACTTCCTTTTTGTAGCTCTCCTGTCAAAATGATATTTCACCCCTTGTTGTCTTTTGAGATTGATCTGGTGGGCTCTCCTTCTGTCTTCATCCAATGCAACCAGCTGATTCACTCTTTCTGTCATGGGATCTTCAATCTCCTCATCATTTTCCTGAATGAACCTGTAAACTGGTAGGAGATTGTTTATGGGGAGTCTAGCTGATGCACCATATACTAGCTCAAAAGGTGACTTCCCAATAGCCCTTTTCACAGTCACTCTGTCAGCCCATACTGCTAAATTCAACTTTGAGTCCCAAGCTCTTTTGTTCTTGTCCAGTATCCTCTTGATAATTTTCATGATGCTCCTATTGCTTGATTCCGCTTGACCATTTCCTTGGGGGTGATATGGTGATGTATATGACAGATTTATCCCATACCTGTTGCAGAAATCAACAAACTCACCTGATCTGAAGCACATAGCATTATCAGTGATTATTTTAGATGGTACTCCAAACCTGATGATGATGTTCTCTAGTATGAAATCTGTCACCACCTTACTTGTAGCTCTTTTAGTTGGAATGGCCTCAATCCATTTGGTAAAATAGTCAGTTGCCACCAAAATCCAACTGTGTCCCCCACTTGATCTGTCTGCAATTTCCCCTATAAAATCAATTCCCCACTGCTGGAATGGAGCATCCACAGGTGCAGTTCTGAGGGGTAAAGTACCATGATATTTCAGCTTTCCTGAGAATCTCTGGCAAGGGTCACACTTCCTTACTAACCTTTGTGCATCTGAAAAGAGAGTGGGCCACCAATATCCTGCCCTGAGAATTTTATGAGCTGTTGTTTGGGCAGTATAATGGCCACCACATAATCCTTTATGCATGTCAATCAAAATATTGTTAGCCATGTTCTTATCCACACATCTCAGCAGCACACCATCAGGATTTTTCCAGTACAGCTCACCTTGAACAATGATATACCTGATTGCATGTAGCTTTAGAGTCCTCTTTTGACAGTCATTGAAATGGGAAGGACAATTCAGATTTTGCAAGTAATAGATAATATCCTTGTACCATTCAGATCCTGATGCACTTACATTCTCATCTTGGACTGCATTAACTTGGCATGCTTCCAAGTTTGACTGTGCCATCATCTTGGCTAGTCCTTGTCCTCTTATCAACTTAGTAACCTGTATGTCTATGTTGAATTCCTGCAGTTTGTTTATCCATCTGCACCTTCTTCCAGTCACCTCCTGCTGAGTGAATATGTCTTTGACTGCAGCATGAGGTACATATGCAATTATATGTGACCCTACCAAGTATGGTCTGAAACTTTTAATGGCTCTAACAAGTGCATATGCCTGCTTTTCCATAATATCATACTTCAATTCAGAGGCCTGCAGGGACATACTGAAGAAGGCGATGGGCTGTTCAAAACCATCTTCATTTTTCTGTAACAGACATGCAGCTACAGTATGAAAGGAAGCAAATGAGAACACTTGGAATGGCCTAGAAAAATCAGGAGATTTAAGGACAGGGGCCATCTTTATTGCCTCTTTGATATTCTGAAATGATTCTGTTGCTTCCCTTTCCCAGTTGACAGTTGCATCCTTCTTCATCATCTTGGAAATGTTCCTTGTGATCTCTGCAAAGTTGGGAACAAATCTTCTGACAAAGTTTACCTGTCCAAAGAAGGACTGAACTCCTTTCACAGTTTTTGGCATTTGGATCCTGTCAATGGCTGCCACTCTGTCTGGATCTATCCTGACTCCACCCTTAGAAACAATATGTCCCAGAAGTTTTCCTTCAACTACTCCAAAGGCACACTTCTTTGGGTTTAGAGAAATGCCATATTCTAGTGCTCTTGTGAAAATCTGCTCCAGATGCAAACAGTGCTGCTCTTCTTTCTTTGAGTAGGCAGTCAGGTCATCCTGATATACTGCCAGGATTGAATCAATCAGCCCTGCAAAAGCAACATCCATTGCTCTTTGAAATGTAGCACCTGCATTTGTTAGTCCAAATGGCATTCTAACATACACATATGTTCCCCATGGAGTGGTAAAGGCAGTCTTGTACTGTTCTGATTCCTTCACCTTTACCTGATTATATCCTGAAAATCCATCCATCATGGATAGGAGTTCACAACCAGTCACTCTCTGCAACATAGCTTCCATATTAGGCAATGGATAGTTATCCTTCAAAGAGGATACATTCAAGTTCCTGAAATCCACACAAAGCCTAATATCTCCATTCTTCTTTCTGACTGGGACAAGGTTAGACACCCAAGTTGAATGTCTGATTGGCACAATTATTCCAGCATCCCTGAGCCTTTTGAGTTCTTCTTGCATCTTGGGAGCTAAGGTAGGATTTATAGGCCTTTGCCTCTGTCTAAATGGCTTAGCTTCAGGCCTCAGTGGGATCTCATGCTGGAATAAGTCTTCCCTATAAGCTTTTAGGTCCTCATATGACCAAGCAAAAACATGTTTATACTTTTTTAGCAATGCAATCAGCATACTTCTTATGTGTGGCTTGAGTTGTTTGCCAATATATACTTTCTGAGGGGCCTGAGATGTCCCCAAATTTATTTCTTCTAAATCCTCCTTATTTGTGGGGGATGTCTTTGTGACCATTTTGTCTCTACTGTCAAAGGCTCTTTCCAAAGCCACTAACCCTCTAGGGATCTTGTTAGTCTTCAACTGAATGATCTCTTTTCCCACAAGGGTCTCTTTTCCATCTACAGTCTCTACAAAAGCTTGGAAATCAATCTGTTGGTTCTCATACTCATCTATGCAGTGCAAAAATTTCAGCAAATCCCTATCATCATTAAAAACTTGCCAACTGCATATGTTTTCTGGTATGGCAGGCCTAATTTTAACTTCTACATCTGTGACACCTGACAGAGTGATGTCATCTGGCCTTATTGCAACATTGGCTAAGAAATCAGCCATGACATTTTTTGACCTTTCTACCCAGCCAATTGAAAATGCATCAAAAAGTTCAATAGTATCCCAAACAGCATGCTTGTACTGTTTCAGTCTTTTATTCTTTGCAGCATACTTATTTCTGATTTGGGATACAATCAGCTCAGAGTCTCCAAATACTCTTAACATTTTAATTCCATGTTTGAGAGCAATATTCAGGCCTAAAAGTAAAGCCTCATATTCTGCAATATTATTTGTGCAATCAAACCTCAGCAAGAAAGAGGATTTGAGGAGCTTACCAGTTGGAGACAGGAAGACAACTCCAGCTCCAGAGCCTTCTTTTGCACAAGCTCCATCAAAAAACATGGTCCATAACCCTTGCTGATCCAGCTCATCAATACAGGCATTTTTCTTTTTGTCTTCTGCATCATCTGAGACAACCTTGAAGTTATCACAGTCAGTGTCTACAAAGCACACCTGTTCATTTGCTTCTTGGTCTTCCACTGTCTCTGATGATCTTTGCTCTCTGCTTAGCTTGACATCCCTGCCATTCATTGGAATCATGGCATATGATAGGTCCAGCTGTATACTTCCACCTATTAGTGCTGCCCATCTTCTTGACAGCAGCATACCATACTGTGGCTTGATGTCAACCACTGTTATATTCATTTTGTATCTTTTTTCAGGAAATGCTGCCAGCTTGAAATCTACATCCTTCATGATTCCAATAACTGGTACCTCTCTGGCATCCATAGCATAACATTTCCCACATGCCTTGTCAATCTTTAATCCAGTTTGTTGCATGATAGCCAAAGGCATGACATTTGTAGATGCTCCAGAGTCAAGCATACAATTTCTAATTATTTTACCATTTATAACCAGGGAAACATAAAATGGTTCCACCTGTGAAGGACACTTTGTCATGGTCATTCCTAAATATACTTCAGGAGTCTCATCTTCTTCATTACACATGACCTGTTTCTCACCCTGGGTCTGATCATTTTGCTTAGCTTGAAAAGGTACCCCTGAGATTAGGGATATTGTCCTATTCTTGATCTCTTCCACTTTCATGAGCTCCATAAGTGGAACAGAGACCTTTACCTGAGTGAGGATCTGGGCTATATCAAATGGAGCACAGTTTTGTACAGCAGTTGTAGCTTGCTCCACAATCTTGCTTTTATCCTGAGCTGACTTAGCTTTCATTTTCATAGTTCCCTGATCATCATTCCTGTCTTGGGAACCTCTACTTTGATCTTCAGCCTGAGGGGTTGTGTTTTCTGGTCCTTGGAAATCATGACCTGTTCTGTATCTAAAGTTCTGCTTGTTATTTACCCACTGCCTTTTTTGTGGTTCAGTTCCTTTATGACCATGCATCTGCTGACCTGCAGAAATACCTTCTGGCTGATGTGGGCTGCCAACCTGATTTTTACCTCTGAGATTGTAGTTGCTCTTGACCTGAGCAACTGCTGCAGCTGTGAAGGCTCTAATTTCCTCATCAGAAGGTCTTTGTAGGTTACTCAGAAAACTGTGTGAGTTCTGAGCAAACACATAGTTATCCTCATCATCTTCATCATATGGGGACTGTTGGCAAACCTGAACCTGATGATCTGTCTTCTCATCAGCATCATAAAGAGTATATCCATTACCTATGGACATCATGTTAACATCATCATCCTGCACATGATGTGGCTCATTGCACTCATTACAAGATGTAGCATTATCATACAAAGATTGGGCAATCATGCACTGTGACTGTGAATGTGGCATCTGACAGATTATACACCACGGAGCATCATCAGCAATATTTATAGTTTTCTTCAGGGGATCAGGAGTTTCCTTGGCATGTTGAGCCCTCTGACTTGTGTTGTTACGTGGATACACAGGCTTACCATCATGCCAATTGGTGTTATAAGGCATATCATGTAATGATGGCCTCTTTTCCTGTCTTTGATAAACTTGCCTATCAGGACCCATCCCTTTTTCACTTCTAGCCAATCTATAGCTCAGGTCCTTAACAACATTTGCCAGTTTGTCTATCTTATCCTCAGGAGCAGATGTACTACCTTGAGTGGTCTGAGGCTTATTTGGGTTCTGCAGAATTTTGATGTCATCCCTTCTATTTGTCTTGCCTGATGCTTTTCTATTGTTTTCAATATTTACTGCAATTCTGAAAGCATCCCTGAGAGTGGCAGGACCTTTATCTCTTAGTCCATATGCAGTCTTTGCATCAAAGGCATTGATATACAAAATTATGCACATAGGTTCATTTGGCCTCATGTGATGTGGCAGTTTGTTCAACACTTTAGTAAATCTTGCATTAAAGTCTGCAACCTGTTCATTTGACCCTTTTGTAATACTGGTGAACTCATTTACAAAAAAGCTAGGGTCAGTTTTATCACCATATTGCTCCTTGAACATCCTCTTAAAATCATCCCATGATGATATGCTCCGGTCAGGCAGATTCCTGTACCATTCTCTTGCCTCATCTATTAAGGATTGCATGAATGACTTCATGAAAACATCCTCATGCTCAACCTCAAAATTGTCCATGACATTTTGGAAGGCCTTTAGATGATCTTCTCCTGACACTGTATTGTTTCCTGAAAACTTAGGCACTTGCAGCCTCAGATGCTTGTCAATGGGGTTAGGATACCCAGGAATACCATCAAACACCAGCTGCCTGAATCTATCTAGCTGCATGGGCTGTCTGTTTGGCTGATTAACATTAACATTTCTATTTGCATTTTGGTTTCCTGCATGGTTCAGTGGTATCCTAGCATCATTCACATTTTGTCTGTCATCATGATGCTGATGATGCACTTCATATCTTTGCTGATGTCTTTGCATATTTGCATTTTCTAGAGTAGGAACTGAATTATTCTGGGCAGTTCTCAAGGCTTGCACTTTCTGCTGTATATCATCTCTGATTTTCATGGCTTGTAGGTATTCTAGTTCTGCTCTTAGGCTTTTGATTTCTTCTGCCAATTGTTCATCCTTAGGTCTGGAGGTAGATGGTCTCATACCGTTTAGGTCATCATCTTCATCATCCCTTAGGGACTCTGCCTCTTCAAACCTCTCACTTGGGTCTAGAAAAGGGCGTTCTTGGAACACCTCTGACCTCATTCTCATACTACCACCCTGTTGCCTCTCATATGCACCTTGGATATCAGCTTCTGCACTTGAAAAATAAGGAGCATGCTGTCCTGATGGCCTAGGGTTATCTTGTACCTCATCACTTTTTCTGGGGGAGCTCTCATGACTAGCTGAGACAGTTCCCTTTCTTCTATACATCATCCTTTTTGTTAATGGTAACTCTTCAAATAGAGGATTTTGTTGGGATCTTCTCCCCTGCATATAAATTTACCTTGACCGGTTGGGAGATTACTTCGGAGTCGCCACCTATTTCTAGGAATTGTTTTCTTCTGAAAACCAGGGTTCTTCCACAAGGTTCCCCAGGGTGTTTTCTTCTGTTGCTGACTCAGATGGGTCACATATATATCACTGGAGATGATTAGATAGCACTTTTACTCCTCAGTCCCCAACAGAGTCGCCAATTTCTGTTGACTTTTTCCCAGACTGGATGCTTATTCCCAGATTTCCCTACAAGGTAGCCATCAGTGATCAACAGGATCTCTGGGCCAGGGGGTCAACAGTGTAGGAGATAGACTCTATATTTTATCTCCTCTTCTTCTTCAGGCTCTGCAAGACCTAGGGGGGTATTCCCTATTCAACATTCATGAGGATATGCATGCAAGGCTGGAATGTTGACAGAAAGCAGATGAGTCCTCCTGTAAGTAGACCAAAACTGAAAGATAAGAGCAAAGGGGCTAGCTTTGGGCCTATTTGCAGTTGTAGACAGAGGACTGAGGTTCCTAAAACTAACTCTAATGTCCTAATGTTGGTTTTAGATTTTGATTTGAAGTTTGAGTGTGGATGCAAAGCTGGATATGGTTATAACACAAAACAAAGCATGATTGGTGCCTATCCAGGGCCTGGAGTCAGTAGACATACACCTGTGGATGATCAGCATGGACAGCTAAAACTGAATTTCAAGGGGATACATGTGATACCTACCTTACAGGCATCTCCCAATACAGAGTGTTAGGTTATCTCTACTTATGGTATCCCTACTGCAGTATACCCTTCCCAATGTTCAACCTGAAAACAGTTTAATCTACCCCTTGAGTAGAAGTTAAAAGATCAGACAGTCAACATAGGAATTCTATGCTCTAGAATCTAAATACTACCATATATCCAGATTCAAAAGAAGAATACATGCAATACTGGAGACAGAATTAACACAACATATGCCAAACAGCATTTCTCATATAAGTTTAATCATGAAATCAGTGGGTTCATGCCAAAAACATACAACAAGAGATACATAAACTCACAGGTAAGCTGTACAGAGCAACCAGATCAGCTTGTTATGCATTACAGAGCCCAAATCATCAACTTTCAACAACCACAAATAAATAACACCATCTGCATTATATAGCAGGAAGGTGCATACAGCATTAACTACCAGGTTGACCAAAAATTTCGCCAGATACACAGTACCAGGAAGATGGCGTTCAAACACAACCGGATTGGCGCGCAAACTTGAATGCAGCAGGTGGGGGAGGAGACAGGAAAATTTCTCGAGCCCTGCGCCACCATCCGCGGATGTACATCTTCAGTCGGGTACAAGATCGACCCACGCCATCGCCCATACCTCTGCAACAATCGCCATTAATGGCGCACCAACCCGCGGCCTTGGGAAAATCATCAAACAGACTATCGCAAGCATTTCCCGCCGAGACTCATCATCATGATATTTGAAAATGCAGGATATCAATATCCCACATGCACCCCACGATGACCTCAATAACACTTTATATACTAGGTCATGAGCATATATCATGTCGGTGCTTTTGCTCCCGACGACACTAGTATAGACTTCATCATCATCATCCTCCAGCAGTATGATATCCTGTTGTTCGAAATATCACCCTGACGTCATCATCATATCACAATATAACCTGCATGATAATCGCCTTCATCGGCACAACCTGATCCATCGGAGGAAGATCCTCCTGCTTAGCCGATACCAAATGTCTGGCCGATGAACATCCTGATGACGTCATCATCATACCCTGCTGACGTCATCATCATATCCGCCTACTGCGCACCTCCTCATATCCGGATGACGTCATCATCATGTTTGCAAAGATCAGGAGGTCTCTTCAAGATGATCAGTGTTAGAAATATGACCCCCCCCGGACCTTGATGACGTCATCACCATATCAACATCATCATGATATTCGGAAGACAACCGGATATTTAGAAATATCCTCCTGATGCTCAAACATCAGGTTGCACTGTAGGTCCACCATAAGATCGGGGCGATAACTGAATATGATGATGCTGCTTGAAAAGATCACCCTCAATAGATAACACGCGAAACCAGCAGGCGGATATCTCCTTGATATCAACATCATCATGATGTTCGATCAAACATATATCCGGGTGATATGAAAATATCACCCCCTCCTTCGCGAATATCATGATGCAGTTAGGCAGAAAGAAAAATATCACCCTGATATACGGATGACGTCAGCATCATCAGGATGAGAAACAGCGAACAAGAAGTGATACAACATCATCAGGATGATATTGACTAAGATCATCCTGACGTTCAAAATATGATGACCCTAGTGAATATCGGGTCGCACTTAGAACTCTTCAACAACATCATCAGGATGATATAAACCAAGATCACCCGATGATAGAAATATCACCCCGGCGAAATATCATGAAGGCAGAAAATATGATGACCTCCACAAGCAGCAGGATGATAACTGGAAAAATGATGATGATGACGACGACCCTTAGGATAAAACAAGTTAGGTCGAGCAACTCAAAGAATAAGCAACATCATCACCATGCTCGCGCAAGGTGATAAATGAAAGATCACCGGAGACTTTGAAGAATCACCCTCGCAAGCAGATCAGGGCGCACTGTAGCACATCAGCATCATCAGGATAAAAAACCAAACATCACCCGACAGCGAAATATGATGATGACGATGAGAAACCGGTCGACGGAGAACATGATGATGCTGACCCTCATCGAAACAAACATGATGATGATGACCTCCTCCTCAAGAAATTATGATGATGCAGCTGAAAAATGCTGAGGAGGTCCAACACTTAGAAAAAATGGGCGAGAAGATAAAGGCTTCAAATGAAGAAACCTCCTGATCATGACAAATCAACCCTTGGTCAAAATGAGTGTCAACACATCCTAAGATGGGTGAACAAACTAAGAGGGTGAACCAAGTGTTGGAGGACTTATTGAAGATGTATTGCATGGATCAACAGTACAAATGGGATGATTATCTTCCTTTGGTGGAATTCACCTACAATAATTCCTATCATTCAGTTATTACGATGGCTCCATTTGAAGCATAATATGGACGGAAGTGTTGAACCCCTATAAGATGAAACATGTTTCATGTTTGAAAAAGTTTAATTCTATTGATAATCAATATCCTATGCTTGTTTGGAATACTCTACAGGTGAAAGACCTAGGAGTGGTGGTGATTGAGCCCATCAAGGTGCTTGAAACACGTAAGCTACACTTACATAACAAGGAATTAACACAATGCAAGGTCCAATGGAACCAATATGCAAAGGAAAATGCCACCTAGGAAAATTATGATGACTTTCATGCTAGATTTCCTCATCTTTTTTGAAACATTTATTGATTATGTTCTTGAAACATTTTCTTATTATGTTGATTAACTTTTAAGACAATTAATCATCGGGGGCAATGATTATTATGGGGGGAGATATGTTACATCACCAACTTACAATTAGACTTAATCATTAATTTTGCATGATAATTGAGAGGATTAGTCATAGTTAACTGATTTGATATTGTGGAAATATCTAAATTGATCAATGTTAATGATGATAATGATTGATGTTAATTAGTTTTGAACATTAATTACTTTATATTATGAGATATGATTATGATGCATTGATCAAGATTTTGTGGTCTCGAGTGTGAATAGGAAAATTTAATGACCTTCAAAGAAGGGAGGGTATTATCTTGCAGGAATGGTTAAATGTCGAGTAAACAAGGATGATTAGTCATCTGAGTATCAGTTTCCATGTCCTTCTGAATCCCTTATAATTTGTCATGAGTCATGTCTTCCTTCTTTGTAATTCTATCCTTGTGATTCATTTTGTCGATGTTGCTTTAACAACTAGACAATGTTCTTGGAACAACGTCTCAAGTCATATGATAGTAGAGTTACGAGTCAGTGAGATCTCTCATTATCCTATTCTTAAATAGGGATATTATTTCTTTATTTTCTAGTCAATCGACTAAAGTTTACCGTCGTTGATGGGGGAGTATTACTTGACCCGGATTGCCCTAAGATTTTCATGTGATATCTTTTTCTTTCATCTTTATGATGATTTTGCATATTTTAATAGTTCTTCGACCCATGTTATTAGTTGAGGGTGTTCATATTTTTATATATATATGGGCCCCTTTAGAGATCAATGTTAATAACTCTTGACTATGTGAATAACTATCTTATCTCATCTTATTCTTACCTCATCGATATCCTTAAACTCACGAGGAGTCGGAAATGAGAGATGATAGGCTGAGTGGGCTATGTGGATCTAAAGATCCCACTAGGTGGCAAGCCCAGATCACATGCACAAAGTATGCTTTGGTTAGTTACCAAATACCATCTTGGTGTCTTACGGAAGGGCTCAGTTGGAGTCTAGGTAGTTCTGGTTATTATTTTCTAGTGTTAAAATTTGAGAGAGAAGGGGGTGTGCGGGTGGTGAACATTGAGGAGCTACATTCTCTTGTTGTAGAGAATTATAGTTAGAGAGAATGGCTAGATTAGCTAGAAGAGTTCAAGCTCTACAACCTACATCTTTAACTCTATGAAATATATTCAAGTATCTTTAATTTAGAGCCCTCATCTCATATAATATATTGACTACAATATAGTATAACTTCCTTTCATCTAAAAGTAACATCGACACTATTGACTATAAAGATTAAGAAATACTTTGCTTTTAATGTACATAGTTGAGATTGTATATTTATTTATGCATATCGATGAATGTTAATAGTAGTCGAAGGCTCTTAGAGCCCCAAATGAAATATAATTCATGATACTTTGAAACTGTTGCTCTTTTGTGGTGCTCAGCCAGCTTGAGGCCATAAACCTTATGTGGGATTGCATGCATGAGCACCTACAAGTATTATTTGTTGCTATGCGCCATATATTATGTGCCATACATCTTTAATGATGTCTTATATCTTTATGATTACCAGTTGTTAACTCTTGCAAATTTGTATATGCAAATGAGCCCGAAAGGGCAACATTCTGTAATGAATGAATAACGGTGGTATTGACTTGTTGAACAGTCCTCATCATTATTTTTGATGGCTATAACCATGATTACTTTAAACATAGTAAACCCAAGATAAAATGGGTCGTGCTACTACAATCGAAACCTTATTCTGCCAATTCGATAGAAAAGTTGACAAGAATCGAATGGCTATCAATAAATATACATGTTATGTGAACACGATGACTCTTCGAGGAGAGTAATAGAATACTATTCTTACATTATCATAGTAATGCTATCATGAGAGTCGAGACTTCAATCTTGCCTTCATTATGAAGTAAAGTCTTGATATACCTTTCAATATTAGAATCTACCCTAGTTTTATTATAAGCTAGTGGTCTTATATGAGATGAAAGCTGACTATATAAATGGCAATTATGTTTTTATATTGACTTTATAAAAGATTCTAGAGAAGATATTAGAGGGGTTCAACTCTATGAGTCTTTATGAACTTTTAAAAGATACTATGATTTGAGCCTTTTCTTTTATTATGGATCGATTTCTTTTAACCATGACAATAGGAAAACAAGGTAAACATTGATCGAGTAGGGTGAGAGTTGAAAGCAAGATTGTATTCATTATTCTAGAAAATGGGATAATGTGACCTGGAGTCACTAGTAACCGAGTGTTTTTGAAACTAAGAACCTAAGTATGGTTTTCGAAATAACAATCCAGTGTCCAAGGATTGGACTTAAATGCATTGAATCCTACTTATACTAGACCAAGAATGGTCGATTTTGATATGATTTTCATAGTGGAACAAGGTGACGAGGAGTCACAAGTTCCATGTTATGAAAATAACCTTTTAGTCATAACCAAACCATGATGGGAGTCGAGTGTCCTGACATGTGCAAAGAATCGAATTGATCTCGTTTATTCTAGACCTAAAGAGAAAGGTTGGTTTGAACTTATTGTAGGACATGACAGCTTATAAGTCAAGTCAGTGTGGTGGACATATGACAATGTTCATTGTGTAACATTTATGTATATAAATCTTTGGCCAAAGTAATGCATCCGTCTCTGCATGCATTATCAGTCCACAGTGCTCCAGATGGCCTAGTGTCTCCAGTAGTGTCATACATAGTTAGAGTGGATCTATAGTTGTGTGACCGTGAGACATTAGGAAGGACACGACACCAGATACTCGTATAACTAACCTAAGGGTTCCTAATATCTAACCTTTCTGTGAAGGGCAGGGCCACTTCAAGTTTGGAAGTTGAGTGGGGGATCGCAGGTTCATGGTTGGTGGAAAATCACTAGGATGATGCTCTCCTTCCTAAGCATGAGACAAGCCGAGGCTTATGGAGATAGATGTCATTGGTTTCAGATACAATGTTTGCATTTATGACCATACGGCCTATTGTAATATATGAATTAATTTATGATGCCTTGGGCATAACTTGTACATGATTAGTGGTGGCTACTCACTAAAGATTTGTAAATGATTATTGTATTGTAAGCTTTGTTATATTCTGATTAGAATGACATGCTTAATTGATGAAAAGATAATGATTTTTTATGGTTAAGAATTGATTTGCATAATCATGTTGTTAACTAATCTCTTGATTAAGATGAATGTTTAAGTTAAATCTTGAGCATTATGGATAGTGATGTTATAGTTAACAATAACATCTTATACCTTATGATTAAGACCCATTCATAATTGATTGTAATGGCCTTTAACTATATGGAAATTACAAAATGCTTGATCATTGAATGTCCTAGGAAGTAGTTTGCTGGGATCCAATGGATGAATGTGAGGAAGAGTGATCAAATTAGCACTCAGTAAGCTCTAAAGAACATCATCCATGTATTCTCAAAGCTTAGTAAACTTCCAAGTAGCATTTGGTGTGAATGGGGGAATAATAGAGGTATTAGCAACTTGATGAACTTTATTTTCATGTGCCATTAGCCTTTGAAAGATCATTTGACTTTTGATACTTTGAAGGGTATGAATTTTTTTGACTTAATGATCCACATTTGAAAAAAGGTCTTCATAACAACTTGGATTCCACAATTTTAATATTTTCACAAAGGTCTAAAAAAGATGCATGCCTATAATTTAGGTACACATTCTCCAGAATTGGTTTAAGCAATCCCTTAATAAAGATGTTTTGCAATTTGAAATCATGTAAGGTACTAATCATTTCATTGAATAAGGAATTAAATTGTATAAGTCGTTTTAAATAGATCAAAAACTATAACTCTAAGGCCCACATTAACTATGGATTGCTTTAATAACACCTTTGTCAAATCATCAATTTGTGAACAGATCCTTGAGGAGGTGAAAAGAACCACTTGAAAGCATATTCTTTAAGACTCCATTGAAATAATTTATCCAATATAGTCAATCCTCATAATGGGAATCTATGCATGTTGAGTTACAAATGACATCAAATGTGTGTTAAGACCACCTTCATCATAATATATAAAAAACGGGGTGTCACAAAGCCCATAGGTAGAGGATGTTCAACAATCTCATAATATTATGGTGTATGTATAACATCTTTGAATTCCTCATTGTTTTTCCCATTAGGTATTGCATCCACTCTTTATCAACTTGATCTATCTTATGAATTAGTGCATGTAGGGTGGAACATGAAAGAATAACAAGGGAGTGTTGAGGGCCACTATGGTATGTATAAAAGTGGGTGTGGGAAGTATGAGGGATGGAAGAGGCCATAGGGTGGGGAAGAGGCATTGAAGTAGAAAGATAATTGAGGGTATGCATGGAGGTGGATAGAGATGTAAAATAAAGGATAGACATGGCATGAGATGGGGTAGAACATGTAGGGATAAACTGACTAAAAGGGGTAGTGATAAGTTAGGTCTAGCAATTAATGAGATGACCATGGAGGTTTAATACATCATGTGAGAGGTGAGTATCTCAAGAGGGACGAAGTTTGGAGGAAGGCCATATTAAGGAGGGAAAGTGGAGAAGGGATAATCATTATGTGATGGAACACTAGTAGTAGCAATATTATGAGGATGAGTGGTGGTGGAAGGGGTAATAGTAGACGATGGATCAATGGTAGAAGTAGGAAAGGAGGTAGATGTGATATCACAATAGTTGAATCAATCTTGGCATTAATTTCTTGCAAGACCTATTATACATATGTCTTGTTAATGAACACATTATTAATCATATCGTCTAGTGGTGTAGGATTTCCCACATTAGCCTAACTATCTCGCTCATTAGCAAAATCTTGGTTGGCTACATGGACATCATGGTCATAATATTGATTATCCTCTAAGTTGTTTTCAACATGAGTATGGAGATAGATCCCAGACTTATTGGATTGGTGACTAAGTTAGTGTTTAGACAAGCACTCCTTAATGGAAGATTGGATCACAAGTAGCTTGTGACATAAACATAAGATAGAAAGGTAAAGCCCAATAATTCACTTTCAAATTCAAAAATTAAAAAAAAATACTAGTTATATATTAGATCTAAAAATGAAAACTTGATGGGGTAACCAAGAGTGGGTGGGATGAGTAAAAGATATATCACAACAAAGCTCAAAACCATAAAAAAGAAAATATGAAATAATGAAATAGTAATGAATCACAAAAAAAAGGGGGCTTCTAGATCTAGAGCTAAGAAAAACTAGAAAATTAAAGATTTTAAAACCCTAATGTTTAGGAGAAAGCCCTAGGGGAAAACTAGGTCATGTAAGAGTGAACAAGTTCACCAAAATGTAAAGGGAAAGAACCTTTACCTAAGATTAATCTAGGGTGATTAAATATGATGCATATACATAAGCATAAATTAACCTAGATTAATTGATTGAGAGTCATGGGAGTGGTAATTAACAATAAATGTTATTCCAAGAAATTAAATGTAAAGAAGGAAAGATGTACTTAGCTCTACGCTTGAAGATGGATGATTTTGATGTAACTTTAGAATTTGGATTATGTTAGGACTAGAAATATAACCTTTATGTTTGTGTAATGCCTTTAAATATATGCAAGATATGTGTCTCTAGAAGGGTTGAGTCCATGCTAGTAGATTATTCCAATGTTATAGACATGTCCTCTTACACATGAATCTAAACCTACAATTTGTGTGTCTTTGCTCTTTGGTTTAACAATTTTATCGATGTTTACTTTGCTATGAAGATTGACGATATTTGAGAACACCTCTAGATGACTACTACATCGTTAGGAGATAAGTTCTCCTAGGTTAACCCTAGGAAAAGACTGGCCTCACGGTCATGCTAAGGATCGAAGACACAATCAATGTGTGTAAGTGCTCTAGAATGATTATATAGATTTAAATATCTTTTAGATGCTCCAATTAAAGTGTTCCTAGGATGGTCCTTCCTTAAATTCAAATGAATATTTGAATGATGCTTTTGTATGTGTGATTTGAATGCAATTGAATGCCTTTAAAGACAAACACATAGTGATAAGTCTTGCAAACATATATTTAGTCATCTCACAAGGACTAGTGGAACAAGCAAGAGTTGATTAAATTTGAATTTGAATATTTGAAATTTCAGGGGTTAGAGAGGCAAAGAGATTGCAAGATTTCATGAACAACTTAAATTACAACAAGAAGGTTTGGCATTTCATTGCTAGGTCCTACTTTAGAATGATAGCAACAAGCACATGATATTACAACTCTTATCATGGGATGAAATAAATTTACAACATCCACAAACTAGAACTATAAGATGAAGGGAAAAAATATGGAGAAGAGGCAAAAAAAAAAAAGTGGGTGATTGTCAAACAATTGTAGCATGCAAGAATTACAACGAGATCACATTAACAAGACATATGTTATATGATTGGTACAATTTTAACATACCTTTTCAACATTAGACATTATTTTTATATTCTAACTAATATTTTTCTACGAAGTTAGAGAACAATATGACATTATAAATATAGAATTGTAGATGATAACCCTGCAATCAATAAATTGAATTTCAATAAATTTAAATAGTTGAAAATAAAAGAATTTTTTAGTCATACATTAAAACTTGAATAAATACCATTGATTTTAAATTCTAATTGATTAGCAGTAGGGGAAAGGGGCTAGTAGCCACCCACCCTAACTTTGTGTATGTCCAGCTCATAGCTAGACATATCGCATTTCGACAATTTTTTTGGGTTTCTCCGTATGCGACCGAAGAGCTTAAAGCTATTCTTTCAACTTCTGGGCACTTATACATTTCACTGTATGATGCATTATGTGCACATGGGTCAAAAAAGTGTCATTTCAACATGTCACCCCATACATGCGCAACGATGTGCCAATAACTTCTCGCCATCAAATTGGTGCATTTGTGTTAATTTATTAGGTTAAATTATTGGAGTTGTGAACATGTATTGGTGCATTTGTGAACATGTATTGGAGCTGTGAACATGTATTGGTGCATTTGTGTTAATTTATTAGGTTGTTATTTTACATGTATTAGTTCTTTTTAAAAATTTAATTCGGTGGTCAAGTGCAAAATAACATAGTGGTTATTGGGGCGTGGGCGGCTACTGGCCCCTTTCCCCTAGAAAACTAACAATCTAATGTGAATGTCTAAAGGAACTAATAATAGGAAGACAAAGAGTAAACAAAATAAAGTGAAAATTTATTAGTTGGTCTGCTAGTGAAGTTGAATGATTCTAATGAGCCTACTAGGGGTCAAGTCTTTGAGTGCAACACCCCCAATGCCATAAGTGATGAGTTTGGGATCATCCACTGAATGACTTTGATGGAATGGATACCCCTCAAATATTCATATAACAAGGGACGCATTGCGTCAGGTTCCTACTGTTGGATGTGTGATATGTTAGTTGATGTTGAAACTAGTATTGGTAGCCATTTAAGTTTGATAATAACACAATAAGAATTTATTGAATTAGTGGACAAATTCAACATGGAATTGTAATATTAAAAACAGTAATATTACTATTTCTAAAAGATTTCAAACTACATTTGAAAGCAAATAATGAGGGAGAAATTGTAAATGCCAAATACTGAATACAAATAGTGTTTTTTCACTTCTTCAAAATAGGTGATAGTTTGTTATATAGAATTACTTTGAAAGAAATATGATCAATCATATATAAGTTTTTTTATCCAAAAGCTTGTTAAAAAAACATAGAACTTCATCAGTATGTGATTTTATGCTCCATTTGCATCCTGCAAGATATCTATAAAGATGGTTGTCAATAGATTATTGTAGTAAATAAGCTATTGTAATGAGCAGTTATATCTAAATAATAGATTGTCTAAATATTTTATTGGTAACGAACAAACTAATTTCTTTGAAATAGTTTTTTAAATAAGGTACTAGCAAGTGAAGTATAATTATACATTTCCATACTCATTAGTCTTCCTTCCAATTGGCACTGATAATAACATTATTTTGGTTTAGTGTAAATTGTCCTTTTGCTGAGAAGTCTCGTAGCATGAAGACAATTGCTGATGTGTCTTTAATGTACTCTTCATAGGTAATGTTTTGTAGTTCAGGGAGAAATACCTGAATGATGGACTTGTCAAAAGAACAATTAATAGTTTGCTTATTATCGTTTACCAAAATGGTTTTAAGATACAGAGAGTGTATGTAAGTAACTTCTTGATTGCATATAATGCAATGGGCGGTGTGATCTTATAGTGTTTCATATCCATCAAATTTGTAATTACAGTTTAGATAGGATGCATGGAATGGACTAGAGAAGGCATTGACAAGACATGTTCAAGTATTATTATCTTTGGGCTTAGATTTACAAAATTGTAGGTAGAGAGATTTTGAATACAAGGAGACATTCTCATTTTTTAGGTTAGTAAAACTAGTCTCTCTATTAAATTTGCCCAGGGACTTTATGATGGGTTAATATTGGGTACACGAATTACCCTTGACACTTTTTCTCTACCAAATTTGTGTCTAGAATTACCCTTGACACTTTTTCTCTACCAAAAGTGGAGACCCCACAAAGCCCACTATGCACCATCAAATAATAGTAAATGGACACATATTATAGTGATTTGTTAGTCAAGGAATCTATGTGACTGTAGAATTGATTGAAAAGGAGAAAAACAAAATATTTTTTCATGTCCTTTGAATAAATAAAATTGATAATGAACTAATAATTAATATATTCTAAGAGTTGGAATTATATTTATTTGGATTAAATGTATTAAATTGAAATAAATCAAATAATATTTGTTTGTCAGAACTGTAGAAGTGATTTGTACAATATAATTGCTAATAGTTCAAACAATTATGAGTGCAATTGGTGATGTCAGGACAATGTTAGCCAATAAAATATCAATAAAAGCATTTTATTATATTAAAATAGAAATTGAAAACCAAAAAACTTTAGAAAAGTTAGTCAAACTAATTTAATTCTCCAGTCCCATTAGACAATTGAATAAAAACTAATAAAATTGAATGAATGCATTAGTATTCCTCCTACGAACTCATAAGAAATTCATCATATTAATTTTTTTGTTATATTGAATTATTATTATTTATTGAAGTAACAATTAATTGTACTACACTAATAGAAAAAAAAACCCTTAAAAAAAAAACCTTAAAATTAATTTATTGTGGCATTCTTATAACTCAATTCTGAATTTGAATACCAGCCTATCCTAACATAAAGTTCAAATCTAATCTTTTAGTCTGATTCTGCCTGTCCTCAATTATTATAATTGAAAAAGACTTGTGTGGTGATGTACAATCGTTGTATTGGATTCCTTACGCACTCCACACGATTCTTATCTGTAAAGTGAGTCTGCCTCTCACACGATTCTGCATTTCTTCCCAGCGGTTTCCACAGGCTGTCGGCCACTTAATCTACGCTTTCCTTCTCTTACATATACTTACTAGTGCTTCACCTCCTCAACAAGACCCTGCTTTTACTGGTTTCTCTTTCATCGTTTCTTCGTGATTTTGCTTAGTAGTTCAATCCATTTCCATGGCATCTACTTCCACTTCTACATCTAGAATGGAAGAATTAGCACCATCTACATCTGGATCCTCAATGCCTGCCTTTGATAGATACAACCCTCCCGCTACCAAACTTGCCTTCCGCAGCAATAAGAGGTATCATGTGTTTCTCAGTTTCAGGGGACCAGATGTAAGAAAGACTCTGGTTGATCATCTCTTTCAAGCTCTCTCCTCAGCAGGACTCAATGTCTTTATAGACAGTGAGAAATTGGAAAAGGGAGAAATGATTGACTCGAGCTTAGAAAGAGCAATCGAGAGCAGTGCCATACGCATTCCTATATTTTCCAAAGGCTATGCAGACTCAACTTGGTGTCTCAAGGAGGCCGCTGCCATGTTGAGCACCCCTGCCTTGATTATTCCCCTCTTTTATGATGTGGATCCAACTCATGTTAGATATCCTGAAAGTGAGTCCAGTCCCTATAACCAATCATTTCTCAAACATTATCGCCATTCAGATCGATACCCAAGAGGAGAGATTGAGTGGTGGAAGCATGCCCTTCAACAGATCTGTCCATGTCTAAAATTTTATGAGCATTCAGTTCGACACAAAGTTGAAGACGTTGATGCGTGGAAGAATGCCCTTCGACAGATCTGTAAACGCTCAGGCTGGTCCATGGATCTAACTCAAGGGTAAGTAATTAATTTCACTTTCTGCTTGCTTTTCTATATTTTTTTGTTGGGTTAATTTCTCCATAGTTTATTATTGGCTCCTCTTGGATATCCGTTATATAAGTGCTTTTGATTAGTGTAAGAGTGTTTCTGGAAAAAACACAGTCAAATCCAGAAGCACATTGAAAACTAATGCCTACTAATATGTGCTTTTACTAGAATATAATTAATAGACATCGGATTTCCACAGTTTCAGTGTTTTAGGGTTTAACTGTGTGAGTTTTTTTCAAAAGTTTCGGATCACACTCCGTGATCCATTATCAGGATGAATTTCATTCTCTTCTTTGGCTCTCTTCATCCTGATGATGGATCACTGAGTGTGATCCGAAACGTTTGAAAAAAACTCACACAGTTAAACCCTGAAGCACTAAATAATAGAATATAATTATTTAAAGAGTGTTTTAGGGAAATAGGACTAGGGCTTCTATTTTTATTCATGGAAAAATTCATTTTATTCAAGCAAAATGAATGTATCCTTCAGTAGTTGAAATTTGAAGGTTTGACTATCAAGCAAATTTTTCATGACAGTTATCTATTCAAACTTACATTTCAAATACTAAGAAATATTTTATTATAAACAAAATTCTATATAAACTAAATATATATATTAAGTAACTTTTTAGAATTTTGACAGTGTATTTGAAATCCCTTCCTAAAATTTTGATTGTATTTTATGGCAAAAATAACTAAATATGGCCATACCAATAGGGCCATCAAATTTAGGCACTCACTACTATCCTTACTTTCTCTACTTGCATTTGAAATCTTTAATATATTATTTCAAGGATGATTTATGTGTCTCCACTCAAATATAGCTATTTAATTATTTTATATTTTCATTTTTTATAAAAATAATATTTTATAAAACCATTTTTTAAAAAATTATTTTTTCTTCCTATTTACTAATAATTTAAAAGCTGATAAATTTTAATTACTTCTTAATTTTTGTTATTATCTATTAATAAACATGGCTTAATTTGTTTAATTATTTAAGAGCTTGGTCTGCAATTTCATCATTTGTGTTCTCTTCTCTTACTCTCTATCTCTGATGATGGTTCATTGAGTGTGATTTTGAGGAAAAATATCTAACACAGTGAGAAGCATTCAATCCATAATTATTTAATTGTTGAATAATAGATAACATCTATTTCTTCATCAACCCCTTTACCCATTATTGTTTTTTAGTTTTTAGAGGATTATACATGAATATATGTGTGTAGATATACATATACTTATACTTTTACATATATACACATATATTCATGCATATGCATACATATATATGTGTATACTTACAGATATGCATACCATGTATTTTCAATTTATACATATTTATTTGTAGGTGTATGTATACATGTTTGCCCTTTATTTATCATTCCCATATTGTTTTTTAAGTTTTTAGGCCTCTCCTTATTTGTGCCCCTTTCAGAGTTGTTTTGTGCCCCTTCCATTTTTTTTTAACATATACACACACTTCTTACATAAATGCATGTATACACATATATGCATATACATATATATACCTTTTGTATACATATTTTTTGTAACTTGATTATGCATTTTTGTTTGATTCCTTTTTATTTTTATGTTCTCATTGATTTGTTTTTGTTCCACATACTTTATATATATATACACACTTTTTTCTTACATTTATGCATGTATATGTGTATGTATATGCATGTATACACATATATACATATACATACATATTCCTCTTATATGCATACATTTTTGTAGCTCTATTTTGCATTTTATGTTTTTTACCTTTTTATTGTTTTATTTCTCTTTGATTTATATTTGTCCACATATTTTATATATACATATAGTTTTATGTTGTATGACTTGGATTTGTTATGTAGTTGTTTTTGGTTTATTTTTATGAAGTGGTCTTGTTGTTAAATTTCTCTAGGCCTCCATGTCACCTCACTACCTCCCTCTCTTTTTAAGAGCTTGGTCTGCAATTTCATTATTTGTGTTCTCTTCTCCTAGTCTCTATCTCCTAATGATGGTTCACTGAGTGTGATCCTAAACTTTGAGGAAAAATATCTAATACGGTTATATCTAGAAGCATTCAATCCATAATTATTTAATTGTTGAATAATAGATAACATCTATTTCTTCATCAACCCCTTTACCCATCACATTCTTAATTATAATAATTAATTTTAAAATAAATACTTATATTTATTACTCAAAATAATTCTTAAATGTAAATTTTTCTTATGAGCCTTCCATTTAATATATAAAATCTCTCTTTTCCAACTCTTTTTATACTCTTTGCAAAGGAGTGGAACGACGATAATTAGTAGTAGCTTTGCCGTTGCAGCTACGAAGCTGGGCTAGTAAAGATGGTGGTGAAGGACCTGATTAAGACATTGGGCAGAGTGCCCTTAGAAGTTGCCAAGCATCCAGTGGGAATGGACACCGTCAAGGATTCTCTCATTCAGAAATTAAATCTCGATTCAGTGGAGGATTTAGTGGAGGATGTGGTTAAACTTGGAATATGGGGTATCGGTGGTATTGGCAAGACCACAGTTGCCAAGGCCGTGTACAATCAACTTTATGCTGATTTTGAAGCTGCTTCCTTTGTATGTAATGTCCGTGCCACTGCTGCAGAGGCCACAGGCCTTACAAAATTGCAGAAACAAATTCTCAAAAATTTATGCAATTATGATAAAGAAGTAGACAGTGTTGATGAGGGCATATCTTTGATCAGGGATCGCTTGGGAGGAAAGCGTGTGTTGCTTATTTTGGATGATGTGGATGCTCTTGTTCAATTGAATGCTTTGGTTGGGGATTGGCTGGCCCCTGGCAGCAGAGTTATAATTACTTCTAGAGACCAACATATTCTCAATGTTGCTGTTCTCAATGTTGCTGATTGCATCCACGAGATGACTGGATTGGAGATAAAAGAAGGTCTCAAGTTATTTAGTTGGCACGCTTTTCTTAGAGAATCTCCAAGTCCCAGATACCAAGATCTGTCCATAAAGATAGTGCAAGCTTGTAAGGGGCATCCTCTTTCATTGGAAGTGATTGGATCTTCCTTATATGATAAGCAGAATGACACAGATTGCTGGACTGAAGCTCTTCGTAACATTACTCTCAACCCAGGGATTCACGAAAGACTCTACATTAGTTATAGTGGTCTTACTCATGAAGAAAAAGAAATATTTGTCGACATTGCTTGCTTCTTCGTTGGAGAACACAAAAGATTTCCCATTATTTTCTGGAAATCCTTGTATGAGAAGGTACACACTGCTGTAAATAATCTTTCGATGAAGTTGCTGATAAAGATTGATGGTGAAGGTGTGTTTGATATGCATGACCATTTGCGTGATATGGGGCGGAGCATTGCTGAAAAAGAAAAGTCGGGTACCCGACTATGGGAGACATCTCTCGACATCGGCTCCAACGTCATCTCCAACGATATCTCTCGCCTTCGGCTCAATGGTGGCAATCTACAAAAGCTAGAAATGCTGTACAAACCTGGTCTTCGCTATCTTCATTTGCAGAATGTGTTGATTGAAGGCATGACAGAAAACACGCTTGTCATGCTTCCTCAAAGTTTGATATGGTTAAGGTTGGAAGATTGTGACACGAATACAACACTAATACAGCCACGTCACTCCAGATTTGTGGGCAACGTCAGGCAACTGAAGATTATGCAACTAGTTGGCCCCTATTTAACCAGCAGCTTATTTCTCTCATCCGTATTTTCACTTCCTAATATACAGCTGCAGCAATTGGTCGTGAAATCGCGTTTTAAGTTAAATAGCCGCCCCGATACCTCTGGAAACCTGTCACAGCTGCAGCACTTGGACTTGGGAGAGTGTTGGGAGTTACATAAGCTCCCTGATACCATTGGCAACCTGTCACAGCTGCAGCACTTGGACTTGCAAGGGTGTCTGTTGTTTAATAAGCTCCCTGATACCATTGGCAACCTGTCACAGCTGCAGCACTTGAACTTGCAAGGGTGTTACTGGTTAAAGAAGCTCCCTGATACCATGGGCAACCTGTCACAGCTGCAGCACTTGGACTTGACAGTGTGTGTAGGGTTAAATAAGCTCCCTGATACCATTGGCAACCTGTCACAGCTGCAGCACTTGAACTTGCAAGGGTGTTGGAGGTTAAATAAGCTCCCTGATACCATTGACAACCTGTCACAGCTGCAGCACTTGGACTTGAGAGGGTGTAGGAGGTTAAATAACCTCCCTGATACCATTGGCAACCTGTCACAGCTGCAGCACTTGGACTTGCAAGGGTGTCTCTTGTTAAATAATCTCCCTGATACCATTGGCAACCTGTCACAGCTGCAGCACTTGAACTTGCAAGGGTGTTGGGAGTTAATTAAGCTCCCTGATACCATTGGCAACCTGTCACAGCTGCAGCACTTGAACTTGCAAGGGTGTCTCTTGTTAAATAAGCTCCCTGATACCATTGGCAACCTGTCACAGCTGCAGCACTTGAACTTGCAAGGGTGTTGGGAGTTAATTAAGCTCCCTGATACCATTGGCAACTTGTCACAGCTGCAGCACTTGAACTTGCAAGGGTGTGGGAGGTTAAATAACCACCCTAATACCATTGACAACCTGCCACAGCTGCAGGACTTGAACTTGCAAGGGTGTTGGAGGTTAAATAACCTCCCTAATACCATTGACAACCTGCCATAGCTGCAGGACTTGGTCTTGTAAGGGTGCCCTAACTTAAAGAACCTCCCCCCTACTATTGCCAAAACTTGTCAACGCCGAGGCACTTTGAACTTGGAAAGGTGTGGGGTCACAACTGCAATTTTTGAAGTGGCCGGAGGGAAGTATTTTGAAGGACTAATATTCAGGGACGGCTACCTCCTTTAAATGTTAGAGCTGTTACTTTGAAGGACTGTAATAGAGCTTCAAGTAGGCTATTGCAGAGCAGAAATTGAGACAATCTGGCTCCTTTAAATGGTTTATTACATGCTCTCATAATTTAACTGTATTCAAATTTCTTTCCCAATGTTTGCACGGAAATTCAAAACGACGTGATCTCTACAAAAATATGATCTCTGACATGTTTTGTGGCACAGTCATTTAAGTTCGTATAGAGAGTAGATGTTGTCCTACACGTGTTAATCTGTAGAAGAATCTATATCATTCACCCATGAAATCTGCTGGACAAATTTTTTCTTCCAACATGGAGCATTGCTTAGACTTCAAATGAGAATATTCTTCCTTCCTTTTAAAATTTTAATCTTAAAATTTAGTTGTGGCCTTTTTAGTTTTTTATGCGCTTATACGAAATAGCTTTTTTAAGGGTTTTAATGTTAGTGTCCATCTCCTTTATTGTAAAGGTGTCTTATTAGTATTCAAAGAAAAAGAAAATGTATGCAGCTTTGAGGAGATTTATTGGGAAGATCTTGTGTTTTATTCATAAAAATATATATGATATTTAAATTTTGTTTAATTTTTTCTATCTTAATTAAGTATATTATGTCTTATAATTTTTATTTTAAAAGATAATTTGAGAAGAGAGGCTCTATTATATTTTCATATAGTAAGAATATTTTGCAGTTTATATATGTTTTCCATTTTACTTTATATTTGAAGAAGAAAATTCAATAACATCAATTTTTTTTCTAAATCTCAAGTTCAATCTAGTTATCTCTTGTAGCTTTATAGCTTTAGTGGGGTGAGCCTATACATTTAATAAGACTTGATCCTTGGTGGGCTCTTTGTGAGCCTTTAAAAAAATTAGGTATTGCTACATGTTTAGGCATTATTTTATGCTTGTATGTTGCCTTTAAACATTATTTTGTACTAGTGACTTAGTAAGAACGGTTTGACCAAAGAAGGACAATCCTTGCTTAAAAAGCCCTAAATGTTATCTAATGACACAGCTTCCTTATAGATGAAGGAAACATACATCAAGGCAAATAATTTTTAGACACCAAAATCAATGAGGTTCAAGTCCCATACTAGGTTTAGATCAATGCACATGGCTTAGATCTATAGTCACAACTCTTTAACATAGGGCTCATTGATTACTTGTGTTAAATCATTGCTTTGTGTTGGTTTATTTGTATAGGGTGTACCTACTTCTCATGTTTCTTCTTCTAGTGTCATGACTAGTTCTCACCTTAATAGTCTTTTATCTATTTCTTACTTTTTGTGTACTAGTGTCACCACTATCACACTAATTTACCGATTTTGACACTTTTGACACTATCCTAGTTATATATAACCACATGCTCATATCACCTCACCACTAATTAATTCAACAAATGAGTCTTGTTTAATTAGTTAGGAAAATCTCTCACATTATCGCATCACCAAATTAATTAAATAAACCATAATTATTTAATTAAGCTAATTTCTTGCATCTCCATGTCACTAATTAATTAAATAATTTTATTATTTGATTAATTAGTCTAAAATCCCACTTCATCACTTAAATAAATAACTAAATCCTTTTCCATAGGCTAATTCCCACTTTCTCATTTAATAAATAAATCAAAACCCATTTCCCTTTCATTCAATCTTAACCCTCCATCCACAACCAATCTCAACCATTCACCTTGGCTTGCTCTAGAAGCTAACTTGCTCTATAAACTAATGCATCTTAACCCTCTATCCATAATCAATACCAATCATTAATCCTCTTAGCTTTCCCTAGAAGACAAGAAGCTTACCCTATTCAATCCCAACCCTCCATTTCAATCAAATCTTAGTCATCTATCTTTCATCAAAACATTTATAAATAAACTGTCATTCTCAATCAAATCAGGGGAGCTAAGATTTGCAAGTACATGCTACAGAAATGGCAAAGGTTTTTCATCAAGCCTCCATCAAATCAACATCAATATAGGTGCATATCACTTGGGATCTTGTACAACACATGAGCAACCACATCCAAGAGCACATAGGTTCAACAAGAAGGTATAATGTTTAGTTTTCTTTAAACATTTGTTGTGCTTTTAGCTTCTTAGCTCAATTTGAGGTATTCTTGGGTTTGGAATAGGGATTCTTTAGTTTACACATTGGGGTGATCCCACAATAGTGTTTCCCACTTTTTGTCCAAAATGAGACATTGAAATCAACATTTTTAACTAGACTTTCACTTTCTGACACCTACAACAACTAAACCATTAAGAATTTGAAGATGATGCAAACAAGTAATTTTTGAGATTTCATGTGTAAATTATAAATATATATTTTTAAAAATTTTAAAAAATAATTTGTGAATATTTTTTACATAACAGTTAATAACTTATTTTTAGAGTTAATAGTATTTTTTTTAAAGTGACGTTTATACTATATAGCATAACTTTTTCTATATTTATCGAAATTCTTTTTTTTGTTGAAACAAAGACATCAATACCTAGTGCATAGATATTTTTCAAAAAAAATTTCTATTTTTGCATGTGTTGAAGAAGGACCTTGATGCTTGGTCAAAAACCCATGTTCACTAGAAAATATAAAATAAATATAATAATCAAATTAAATGTATTTGAAATTATACTTTTTGGAAAGATTACCCTGAGGGCTACGATCCTACAAATTATCTTGTCATGTTGATTCCATTTGCTGGTCCAACCCAAGGTTTGAAACTAAATTTTTTGAGGGAAATTTGAGGAGCAGAGGAGAAAAGGCCATCCAAGGGCCTTCATTTGAAGAACCTTTGAATGAAGGTCGCAAAGAACCTTCGCTTGAAGATCCCTTCATTCAAAGGTCCTTTTGGCCAATGACAATATATTAAAAATTCTTAACAAATGACCTTTGAATGAAGGTCCCCAATAAAAAATATTAAAAAAATCATGATCAAAGACCTTTGAGCAAAGGTTCTTAAGCTGACATTTACAAAAATTTACAAAATTTGTGAATTGCTTATAAATATTAGACATAATGATTTTACTAAAATTTTAAAAAATGAAATATTTGCATTTTTGGATTATTTGCAGGTAGAATATTTGGTAAAAAATATTGTAGAAATTGTGTTTACAATTTTGAGATTTTTTTGCAGGGCAAGATATTTGATAAAGGAATTTTGGGCACATATTTTGCAAAGGAGGAGATGGGAAATAAAAGAATAAGGCAAAATAAGGCTATGCATTTATATTCAATAGAAAATGGAACATAAATTAAGTTAAGAAAGGGCATAAAGATATTTCAGAATGTAAGTAGGTACATATATATTTTTAAATTTATATAAAAATATTTCAAAAATATTAGATTTTTATTTATCCCTACTTCCTCAACTCTAGGGTTTGAATATAGTTGTTAATTTTAGATTTAATTTTAATACAAATTAGATTGTTAGATGCTCTACATTCATTTAATTTTAAATTCTACATGGATTTTAAATAAATTCTCTGGGTTAAATTCACTAGATTCATTAGTTCCTCTCTAGGGTTTGCATCTGTTTCCCCTACTTCCTCAACTCTAGGCTTTGAATACAGTTTCTAATTTTATATTTAATTTAAATACTTGAATTAGATTCCTATATGTTCTACATTCATCTAAATTTAAAAAATTCTATGTAGATTCCAAATAAATTCTCTAGGTTAAATTCACTAGATTCACTAGTTTCTCTTTAGGGTTTGTATCTCTTTCCCCTACTTCCTCAACTCTAGGGTTTGAGAATAGTTTCTAATTTTAGAATTAATTTTAATACAAATTAGATTCCTACATGTTCTACATTTATTTAAATTTCAAATTCTACATAGATTCTAAATAAATTCTCTAGGTTAAATTCGCTAGATTCACTAGTTTTTCTCTGGGGTTTGTATCTATTTCCTCTACTTCTTCAACTCTAGGGTTTGAGTATAGTTTCTAATTTTAGATTTAATTTTAATACAAAATAAAGATCTACATTAAATTCACTAGTTTCTCTCTCTGGAATAGATACCAATTTTCTAATTTCAATCAATGCAATTCTAATACAAATATAAGCTCATATACTTTAAGTCTAGTTGAAAACATGTTTAGTTATAATAATTCCATGGACAAGATCCAACCTTCAATTAGATTACAAGAATAAAATGGTTGTGGTAACTTAAGAAAACCTCCAAAAGACAAATACACAAAACAAATAGTTTTGGTTAATAAAAGATTGCTCTTACACCTGGGATGCTCTTGCATGACATGTATAACCAAACCTTGACACCTAGTTATTGATGATGATGTTACTCATGATCAGACACATATAGAAATTCTACTTCAAACACCTATCTCTCTTGAAATATATGATAAATTCACAATGAATTTATAATCCCAAGGCTCCATTAGTTAGGTCTTGACTTCACTTGTAGTCACTTAGGGTTCATTGTAGGCTGTTTTACTTGGGGGACTTACACATCTTGCACTTGATATTCTTAATCCAGATAATTTCCTACAAATATCACTATTATCTTGTATGATCTGCACGTATATTGCACAATTCTTGTCAACTTTATCAATTAATGACCGAACTTTGAGTAGATTATTTGTGATTTGGACATAACTTTGATCAGTTCTTCTGAATTATCTTCAATCAACTAAATCTTTGATCAATTTGTGCTTATTTTGTGTAACTTTGATCAGTTCTTCTAAATTAGTTATGATTAGTTGATCTTTTCATAGTTCATCTAAATTCACTTAAAGATCTTTAAAGCATCAATTTCATTGATATTATTGATTATTTCCTTTGGATTTATTATTGTTTGCACTTATTAAAGACAATTTGTGAAAATGAAAGACAAAAGATGAGGTTGAGAAAGAAAAAGTACTAAGAATTTAAGTTTTCAATGAACTCACACATATATCCTGACAATTTATGAATTGAAGTTAAATCTAGTTATACTTCACCAGGTGTTCTATAGCTATGTATAACAAATGCAAATTTTCAAAGGATAATTAATAACAACAAGAAATGGTTCAAATGCACTCCAAGGGATGCAACAATTTGATATTTGTCACCAGAAATCAACTGGAAGATCACTTATGATTTACAATGAGGTAGTAATCCAGTCTTCAATCCATTCATATGCACAAAATATACAAATTATCTCACTGAATGTGAGATAGAATCATGAGGTAAGCCAAAAAGTTACAAAATGTGCTAACTCAATGCTCAACGAATTTCATCAATTGAAATCCCCTATCTACAATGATTCAAATGCCTTTTATAAGACAAGGATCCAGAATTAGTTACAATAATCAATGATCAGGATCTCACTCTCAGCATTAACAGTTAGGGAACAAGGCATGTGATTGCTAGTTGACACTCAATTGTGGATGACAGTTGTCTCAACAAGATATTCTCTCTTCACTTTATCAGAATCTGGGAATATTCTAGAATATCCACCCCTTTTACCACCTAATCCTTATTCATCCTTCACTTTCTGATAGCTCCCCTAAATCATCATCCAAATATCCACTTTGGGTTAAAGCAAGAAGTTGAGTATACATTTCGTGGAAGTCTCCTACAAATGAAAAATGTTGCTTGAAATGGGTACCCGTTTAGGATCGGGCTCCTGAAGCAAAACGGGTACCCATTTTCAAAAAGTATTTTTTTTGTTTTACATTCTTATGGTTAAATTTATTATTTTTTAGAAACGGGTACCCGTTTATAACGCGCACCTGTTTCTTTAGGCTTGGAAATCCAAGCCTTAGCTTTGAACCTGTAACTAGGACACCATAAAAACAACAAGAGAAAAAACTAGTTTCACCACTATGGCTAACGACTTTTTTTAAGAATATTTTAATGAAATTAAAACCCGTTATTAGATCTGAAAGTCTAGTTTTCAAATATATAATTTTTTCTACTATTGAACATAATTTTCTATTTATTATTTATTTTCCAAGCAAACTAGCTCATAAATTTGATATAACATAGGTTACTATTTTTTTAATAACTTTTGATTTTGAAAGTTTCTTGAAAAAAAAATTATGTCTAACCAAACTAGACATCATTCTCTATATGATGAAAAAAAAAATTGGGTGAATTAATTAGTTTAGCTCAAATTATGTTGGCCGTACACGAGGGGTTTTAGAAAACACTAATTAGGGCCATTAAAAAATTAATAATAAAAAAAATATTTATTAAAAAATTACAAAAAAATATCCTGACCAAAATTCAACATCCTGAGAATCTTTTCACAAAAGGAATTAGAAAAATACATTAATTTAGGTCAAATTATGTTGGTCGTACACATGCATACTTTTGCAAAAAACAGAGGACTTTTAAACAACCACTTTTTGTACATCCAATAAAAAATTAACTTGCATCATCTGGGTATTAGAAAAAATTACATATTTGAAAACTAGAAACAAAATCCCACATTTATTATTTTTAAATCATCTTAATATTTTATGTGCAAGTGCTTCAAATTGTCACTCCAAGTACGACAAAATTTGAAAAACAAGGAAAACACTTCCACTTTTTGGCCAAAAAGTGAACTCATCTTCTTGCACTTACCCCTTTATTGTATTTCACCAAAATATATCCCAACTAAACTTCTAGTCATGCCAAAAATACTTAACATTATGATGAGCCTCATCACTCTGTATCAGATCTCTTATCTTCTTCGATCAACATTTGACCAAAATCTAGAGCCTTATATGCATCATAGGAGGCAATGGATTTCCTGATACCATCCCTATCAAAGGCTTGAGCTATTATTTTGGCATACTCCTACATTTAGAGTTGATCTGTCAAGTTTATCCATTTATTGGTTTTGGCATCCAGCTTCTCCTTATATCCTTTGATCTTCATATAGAGGTCCATGACCTCATCTATAGCCTTCTTCAAGAAGTGATTTACTGGATCCTCTAAAATTAGGCCATACTTGGCCTTGAAATTTGTAGTTGAGGCTTGCTCCTCATATACTTCCTTTTTGTCCATCATCTGGCTAGTTATCTCCTCCTGAATCTCCATTTCCTTAGCCAAGAGTTCATGGATCTTGATGCTGATGTCTATGGCCTTAAGTCAACAGGTTTTCAAAATCTCCTCCTTGAACTTCAAATCCTTCAACCAAGTCAACATGAGTGGCATGTTCTAGATGGTCATGATGTTATGGTGTATCAACATCTTGTTCGACAACAGTTAGATAGCTTTTAGCTTCACTCTGTCGTGATCAGTTTGGTCTAGACCTATGGCACATGCTGCCTTCAAGACATCAACCTTATTCTCGATGAAGATCAAGGTGTCCAAGTTTGATAGAGCTGTCTAGATGACCTCTTCCCCTTCCTCTAAGAATTCTAGGTACCATTTCTCCATGACTTGAGCTTGATGCTTCCTTTCATCCAGCTCTGTTACCTATTCTTGGTCACCAATGTCAAGTTGGTTGGGACCTCGATTATTGATATTCCTGGGGTGAATAGCCCCTTTATGAATGTCTCTAGCAAGGAAATGCACCCTTTTAGCTCTTGTTTCTTCAACTTATTCTTTCTTATCTATGTTGTAATAGCCTCTGCACTGCCTTTGAGCTCATATATCTCTTGCTCCACAGTGGCATGCCCTAAGTCCAAAGTAGTTATCTGGTACTCACTTATACTTATTTCTCCTTTAGCCTTATCCACCATAGGTACAACCAATTGGGTTGTCCTACATCCTATAGCATCTCTTCAAATAGAAGATACTACTCTTGCCTTTCCCCTAGGCTTTATTTCTTCTACTAAAAGCAATGCTTTGAAGTCAAATGGGATCAAATGAATTAGAGGATCGTGTACCTCCGATGCCAACCATTATGGGGTATTTGGTGTGGGTCATTCCTAACCAAGTTGTTCAACATCTTCTATTTGCCTTTCAGCCTCCTAAAGTAGTTCTTCTTCTCTATGCGGTTCCTCTTCATGCTGAGGAACTTCTTGTTGGGGAGCGTCACCTTTGTCCGATTCCTTTTCTAGGTGATGTTCGCCTTTATCCACCCCAAGACCTTGTTTGTCATTAAAGGCTTAAGTGCCTTTATCTTCTTCCATAGCTGGTGGATCTACATCCATAGGTTGAGGCTCTAGATTATATCCTTTAGGAGGTACCTCTTCAGTCTCTTGGTCCTTTAGACATTCAAAAGATGTCAGCTTCTACTGCACTTCTTTTTTTTGATCCTTTATCAGATGCTCTTCACCTTGTTGTGCATCACCCTCCTTAGGGATGTCTTGATGAGTCTCTTCTTTATCTTCAAGAAGAGTAGTGTCTACATTTACTTCTTCTATCTCAACTTGTTGCGATGCACCTACCTCTTCTTGTGTCGCTATGCCCACATCTTGGACTTGTTCTAGTTGGTCTACCGACGCAGTTTGAGGTCCTCACATCTATTTGTTAGATATCACTTCTACCTCTAGACCATTTATTTCTTCCACCCATGGATGTATTGATTGGGATTCCTCTGATTGTGATGCCTGTGGTGTGAACAGAGAAGAGACTGGACCATTCGTCATATCATTAGTGACTTCATCATCAGCCAGGTCTATAACCTAACTTAAGGGAAATTGTATATCTTCAACCTTGGCTTGTTGTTGGATCTCTTGATCCTTCTTCATTTCTTCTATCATCTCCCTCTTCACCTAGATGATCCCTTGGATCTTTTGTGCTTGAGGTGTTAGGGCTTGGGACAAGTGCAACTTAGGTTGAGAAGACGTGGATGCAAACATCATCTCCATAGTGGTGGCAGCTCCGAATGTCCCTACCTCTTCACCTTTGTCTTATGGAAGTGCCCCCCTCATATGTGTAGTTAGTTGAGGCATTCTTCTGTTCTGCTTGGGGATGTCCATTCCTCCCAAGATATCTACCACTGGGCGCTCTGGTGGGGCTGCATAGGATATTGGGATGGTGCCAATTTGGGTTGGTCTCTTTTAGGTGAGGGTACCATGGCTATAATCTCACCTACTAAAGTTAGAGGAGGTCCAAAACTGGATGTGCCATCTTTGGCCAATGCTACCTCCATGACTCTCCTCTTGACTATGAGGAAGTCATCATAATCAGCATCAGTTCGGTCTTTCCTCTTCCTTTTCTTTCCATAGGTCAGGTCCACTCCCTTATCCTTAAGCTCATTTACCTGTTGGTCTACCCATCTTTGGGTAGTGACCACGACATTCTTGGATATGACATCGATTGATGTCTTGTCAGGTTTTGCCCAATCTGGGAGAGGTAACATCTCCTTGTATACTTGTTTAGTGTCATAACTTCTAGGTCTAAGGTTAAACCATCATCAAACTTGACTTGTGATGCCACCTCTAGAATTCCCAGAGTTCTCATCTAATTCAAAGTTAATCTTTGATATCCTCTCTTCTAGACATCTTCCTCATTGTTGCAGTCTGTCCAAAAGTCCTCTAGATGAGAGACATGTCACAACTTATTGTTCACATATGTCTCCATCCTGTGGTATGGATCGAACATCAACTAGAGTGGGAATGGCTATAAGTTCAACATTTGTAGTTCAACCTCAAACAATTTGGAGTCCTTAAACTTTGCACATTTGTACCACTTGATGTCCAGTGGGAATTTGATTATTCTTTGGCCATTCTTCTAGACATATGCCTCAAAAGAGGGGATGATTTGTCTGGTTTTCTCTAGGATCAATATCTTATCTATAGGGTACCTTGGTAGAATAAATGGGTGACCCTCGAATCCCTCAATCCTGATGTAGGTGAAAGTGGGAAACTGGATAAACCAAGATTCGTGAGTTGTGATGACCCCTTGGGCCTCCCTGGATATCATTTTTTCTCGGTCCCCTTCCATTAACTGGACCAACCACATCAAGAATTAGTCATTCACTCTCTTGAAGTGTGCAATGGACTGGTTCCTCTCCAACTGAGGGTAGTATTGCCACACTAGTTGTTCTTTGTCCTTTCTCCATAGCTTGCCCATGGTGTATAATCTATCAAATTGTGACTTGTAGGTGTAGGAGTAGACAATGTATGAGGTCTTGAAGAACCTCCTCTTTTTCTTCTTCCAGTCGACAATACCATTATGTATTGAGTCGCTAATCAATTATGCCTAGTGCACAACTCCTCCAACATCATTTACGAATTTGATTAAACCAAACATCGATAGGCTGAGGGAGCTAGTATCTTCTTTCTCGACCATCCTACTCAGTAAGGTGATCATGTATTAGACTTCCTCATTGAAGTAAAACTTGAATAGGGTATGTGCCATCTTCAAAATTGCTTTAGGTCTGGTTGTTGGATCTAACCACGAGTTATGCATTACCTTGTGGCATCCAATAACATTCGAGTTATATTATGTTGTCAATTCATTTAGGTCGATCTCAAATACGTCCCTGCTCCTTGGGAGGTTGAATGTCTTCGAGATGCCCTTGGGTGAGAAATCAACATATGTTTGGCCCTAGTGCTCTACATGTTGATTGAGCGGGATATACATTTGTGCATATTGGATGACCAGTTCTAGTGCATCCATGGTGTATGGGAATCCTGTCGCATTGTACATTCCACTAGAAACTATGTTCTTCAACACATCATTTGCATCATGAGCATGAATCTTTATCCTAAATGCCTCTATGTTCACATAGCCGTAGTGAGTATTGAAGGCATATCCAAACTTCCAGGTGCGTGACCCATTGGGTTTTTGATCTCATCATCCCTTTGCTTCTATATTTTAATCATCATGTCCTGCATGATGCACACCCACCAAAGTTAGTTTGCCTGTGTGGGGCTAGGGTTAAGAATTAATCTTTTTACTACCTAAGTGAAAACTAGATCTTTTAGCGAAATGTAGTCATGGATTAAAATGTGTAGGTAATAATAGGATTTACGGTGATAACTGAACAAATCTTATTTTACCCTAGGTTAAAGAAAATTACCCTACTAAAATTGACAAAGTTTTTTGTCATATAGTTACCTGTAGAAGTGGAAATTCACCTTTGTAGATAGTTGCAATGGATGTCCATTTACCTTTGGGTGTGTTTTGTTCAAGCCGAGATTGTTTTGTGATTCCAACTCCATTCGCCTCAAGATCTCTGCAAATTGCTATAAATCTCTATGCAATTTCACTTAAGACACTTGAATGCTTTGTGATTACTAAATGGATTGAATTATGCTTTTATCCTTTGTGAAATTCACTAAGTGTTCATGCATTCAATACTACAATATAGTAGGTGAGCAATTACTCTTCAAGAGCGGGGAAGTGTGATAACTGTGTAATTCGTATTTAAATTTGAATTCCAATGGTGAAAAGGTAGCTCGCTTTATGGGAGTTTAATGTGGATAGGACTGGATGGATATCAAGATATCCAGTTGAAATGTCTTGTGGGAAATATCTAGTCAAAATGTCCTATGGGAAATATCCGGTCAAAAAGTCAACGGTTATTCAAGACACGGGATATCCCTTGTAAAGCTTGGACGTGATCTTTGGATAGGACCGGACATGACAAATGTTTGGTCCTATCAGGTCAAAATATCCTGTCAAGTAGGAATGTCCAGAGCTTATGAGGATAATTTTGATGGTTTCAAAAGGATCTGGACATGAACTTCATGAGCGCGCTAATATCCAATCCGATTGAGAAATTAATTAGTTGTATTTGAATTTGGCTTCAGGTCTAAGTATTTTTTAAGGGATTTGCAACCTAATATGGATACCAGACATGACTTGAACATCTCACAAATGTCCATGTCCAATTGACCAAAAATGTCCAGTTGACTAGAACGTCCAATGGACATAACTCACTCATTCTAGCGAATTTTCAAAAGCTTCAAGAGGCAACCCTAGCTAAAATTTCGTTCTCTACCCATCCATGACCATTTTAGGGTACACTTAGTAACTTGGAATTTATCCTTAGTGACTTGAAATTTTATCTATATCACCCAAGAAAACAACAAAAGGACTACCAATGCAAAAAAAGGGGTTGGGTCCTCTTTTTTCCAAGGCAAAATGGAGTGTGTTGTGAGTGTTGAACATAATGAGGTGCTGAGAAGGGGGGTGAATCAGCACACACAAAAACTTAAAAAATATTTGCAGATAAAGCTGAGTAACTTAAGGAGCAGAAAGTAAATCATGCAACATAAAAATCAACACAAGAACACCAGGATTTTTATGTGGAAAACCCTAAAATAGGGAAAAACCACGGTGAGTGTTAGCTCACAATATATTATGCTCATTGTAAAAATGTTACAACTTTGTTTTTGGGCTACAACCCAAGGAATCTATAGTTCTACTCCCTGTACTTTGTGCTTACAACAATTATAACCTTAATTTAGGGTAGAACCCAAGGAAGCTACTTCTCCCTGAATATTTTTCTCACTGCATTTAGGATTTACAAAAATAGATATATGGACTGCTGCAAAGTAGACATCTGACTTATGTTGATATTGCAGTCTTCTTTTTCTGATCAAAATATGCCTTCAAACTAATTTTGCATACTTCATACCTTGCCCTCTGCTATCATATACACTCACACATTTTTCATTTCAAATGAATTTGATCTTCTATAAATATCCTCCGCAACACTTCAAAACACTAATTAGGTCGGTATCATAAACATTATTGGATGAAACGTGTAACTCTTCAAGGGTCGGCCTCAATACATACAATATGATAAGACAACTTGTTGTAGACCTCAAATCTTCATGAAAAAATTCAAGACATATCTCTTCACACTTTCCAAAGTCAAAGCAATAGGTCAGGATCTACCGTACATACCAAGAACTTAATCTGTCAGCTCAAATTGTTCAAAACTACTAACTATACATCTTCACACTATCTGGAGAGGCCAAAATCTTCATGCAGACCAAGAATTTGATCACGTATCTTGTCAACATTATCCAAACATCAGTCTCTTGAAGTATCTAACCAATATATGCATCCACAAAACAAGGAACATACTAAACTGATGAAATAGGGCATTCCAGAATGACTATGACACATCAAAACTTGAGCTATCGCAATGCGGTAAACCAAAACATTTGAAACTTCTTAGGAATGAAATTACACACACACACACACACACACACACACACACACACACACACACACACACACACACACACACACACACACACACACACACACACACACACATATATTTCTTTCTAGATCCACACATCCTCATTTTCACTTGTAGAGAAAATCAAAGACTTGACACAAGTATATTGTAATCCAGAGGATAGTCATATGGAATTCTTCACTAACTGACTTAGATACATTATGCAGTATAGGATATAAGAAAGATTTGCATGCAATTCAAACCTGAGATACATTAGTACATGTAGAATCTCCACACAAGCTCCTATAGTTGATCGGTATACTTTCCATCTTCCACAAGTACTCAAATGTGTGCTTCTAAGAACAACTTAGACATCTAGACTTAACTGTATTACTTCTATCATTTTGATAACTGACCTTGCAAACCCTTAGAACACTTGATACTACACAATAGCATGCATTGTGCATCCCTGAGCATGTCTTCAAAACTGCATGACAAAATAATGTCTTGCAGAGGAATGCAGAGCATTCCATTAAGTCTCCATCATTGCTTTGCCATGTCTAAGTAGTAATCAGTACCATGTCCCTTGTAACTTTTTCTACTGGAGATGTGAAGACCTAAAAACATGGATATATTATTTCAATACCTATATAAACTTGTCTTTAGAACCACAAGATCAAATCTTACACTGCGGAGAGATGCGGATCAAAATAATGATACTCTGCCTTGGGATATGCATTGTGAATGCCTTAGAAATTTTTTTGGTATTTATCATTAAGTGTGGTACTCAAAACTGATGAGATATACTTGTAGGGATATTGGAAACATGCAAAGATGTGTATTTACCTCCACATCATGCTTAGACATAAAACTAATCATCTCACCATACTTAGATTATTTTCTCTTCTCCTGGACAGGTTTACCTTGACTATGTTGACTCTAACAAGTTTGTCCCTAAACCTCCATATACTATGTTGACATCAATGACAACACATATTGCTAAAAATCCCCCCCTTTGTCATTAATGGCAACATATACTCCCCCTTATATATATATTTCTCTCTCCCCCTTTGACATCAAGGACAAAGGGCTTTCAATGTCAAGTCCTTCAACTATTTTGACTACACCATACTCCCCCTTTGTCAGATAAATATATGTATATACATGAGAGTAGCTCCCCCTTTACAAAACAATTTCTAAAATTGTACTCCCTTGAGATGAAGATTCCTCAAAAATAGATGCTATATACATGGTGTGACTCTACTATCCTTCGCAAGATTATATACATAAAAAATTTTCTTATTTACATTCCTCTTAAAACTCATTTGGATGGTATAGTGGCCTTGTAGATTACCTTGAGTTGTTGAAGAGTTGTTGTCTAGTTGGCACTTTCTGAGGCAAGCATATGGTTTTGGCATTCACATTGCATGCATAACTCCTCATCTTCCTCTATGTTGCTTGGGGTTTTCATCTTTTGATCTACTTTTTCTACTTCCCCTAGGAAACCAAACAATGAGGCAAGTCTCAGATTCATTGCCTCTCAACTGACCAAATTATTTCTTCAAGTTTTCTCTTTGGTCTGCAGTTGAGATAACTATGCATGAATGTTTTCCAATTGAGATCTTGTTGCCCCATTTTTTTCCTTAGACAAATCATACACACCGACCATTTGACTGATTTGTGCCTCAATGGTATCCATTTCATCTTTGATATTCTTTGTTGACTTTGGCCAATTTAGGTAGAACAGATATAATGTGTTGGCCTCATCAATTCAATCTTTGAACTTCTTCAAATTTTCTTTAAGTTTATTATGTGCATTAGCACATTTGTTAATCATCTCAGCCATTCTCTTATCATTTATTCTTTTTGCTGCCTCTTGTTCTAATTTTTGCTCAACATGAGAAGAGTGATCTTTAAAAGAGTCCATTAATAGCTTCAACCTTTGCTCTGGAGGTAGAGAGGAGTCAATGATTACCTCTGGTAATCCTTCCTAAATCAACTTCACAACATCTTCAACTAAGATGGTCTTTTTCAAGCTTTCTTGCAAGAACTCCTTTCTTATAGAGGCATATAGTATATCACCAAGCTGCAATTTGTGAAGTGGAGAAATATTTGCCAAGTCAATCTGCCCTTCCTGAGTTGGAATCTATAGCAATTAAGGAGTGATAACAGGTTGAAATTGTGATTGCATATCTAATAGGTCTTTGAATGATTATGTCTCAGATGCACTTTGACCTATATCTTCTATTCCTTCTAATTGTTCTCCTTCCTCAATTTCTTCCTTATCCTCTTTATCTTTTTGTTCCTCATCATTTTTTTCCTTTTCTTCCTAATCCTCCTTAGGATTAACTTCTTTCTCTTCCTCCTCATTCCCTGTATTCTTCGGAGGAGAATCATTATGCTCTACATTGGAGTCAGTGTTCCTTAGAGGAGAAGTACTATCTTTATCCTGACCCTCTATGTCTTGTGCCTCAGTATTTTCCAGAGGGGGAAAATCATGTCTTGTATCAGGGTTATCTGTAGGAGACACATTTTGTTCTACAGAGGTATCCGAAGGGGGTATATTTGCTTTATCTTGAGCCTCTATGGTTGTTGCTCCAATATCCTCAAGAAGAGAAATCTCCTCATTCTTCTTAGGCTTGTCATTACTTTCCTCATTACCTTCAGAGACAGACTGATCAGATATATCTTCAATGATTCCTGCCTTAATTTTCATTTCTTTAATAATTTATGCAGTCTTCTTCAGAGTTTCCTTCTCCAATCTCTTAATTTCATCCTCATCTTTTAACATCAAAGTGTTTAACCTTATTTTTGTCCTAAATTCTTTGGCTTTTAGTTTAGACACTTCAATCTTTTCAATCTCAAAGATGGAGGGACAAACCTTTTCAATTGCTCTTTTTCTCATGTTAACATCTCTGCTCATAGCTTCATTTCTCCTCTGAGTAAGGACTTCAGCCAGACTCTCATGCAATTGATGTCTGATTTCAATCAAATCTATATTTAAGGCTCCCACATATTTGACTATTGCCTCCTCAATAGTAGATTTGTCATTTGGTGGCCTTTCATCATAGATTTCAGCAACTTCTTCTAGAGCTCCATGTTCTATCATTGCATTAACTATGGCTTCAAGTTGTAAGGGCACATAATCATATTTCTTACCCTTCTTTCCTTTTCCTTTCTCCTTTGAGGTCTCTCTCTTTTTAGTTTCTTCTCTAGTTCTTTTCTTCTTTCTTTCCAAAGCCTCAAAATCCTTTTCTTTTTCTTCTTCTTCAACATTTTCATCATCTTTTATGTTAACTCATTTGATCTTTTCTCTTTTTACCCAACTCTTCTATCTGGGCTTCTTCTTTTGAGTTTGTTCAGGGATTTCTATAGTACTTCTTTTGACAAGCAATGAAGATTTGGAGGGTGTTGGGACTGAAAATAGCAACAACCCTAAACCCTAAAACATTCCTAAATCACCTAGGCCAGGGATGGTTGTTCTAGGTGATAGGAAGGGGTTCATCAACAAGTTTAGGGTGATTTTGGCCAACTAATAGGAGTGGGTAGGCTCCTCTTCACTTTGAACTTATCTTAGACTTAGGAGGGATATTCCAAGGGGTATATGTAAATAAGTATTGGCTTCAACACCAGATGAACAACTAAAGATGAAATCTGCTGGAAAAAAAATTTCTTCCAACATGGAGCATTGCTTAGACTTCAAATGAGAATGTTCTTCCTTACTTCTAAAATTTTAATCTTAAAATTTAGTTGTAGCCAATTTAGGATTTTCTAGGCCAACAAACTAATCACTTTCTCATTTTTCATTTTTTATGGGCGTATACGAAATATGTTATTTAAGGATTTTCATGTTAGTGTCCATTTCCTTTATTGTAAAGGTGTCTTATTAGTATTCAAAGGAAAAAAATGTATGCAACTTCGAGGAGATTTATTGGGAAGATCTTGTGTTTTATTCATAAAAATATATGATATTTAAATTTTGATTAATTTTTTCTATCTTAATTAAGTATATTATGTTTTATAATTTTTATTTTAAAAAATAATTTGTGAAAAGATAATTTGAAAAGAGAGGCTCTATTATATTTTCATATGGTAAGAATATTTTGTAGTTCATATATGTTTTCCATTTTACTTTATATTTGAGGAAGAAAATTCAATAACATCAATTTTTTTTAAATCTCAAGTTCAATCTAGTTCTCTCTTGTAACTTTAGTGGGGTGAGCCTATACATTTAATAAGACTTGATCCTTGGTGGGCTCTTTGTGAGCCTTTAAAAAATTTAGGTATTGCTACGTGCTTAGGCATTATTTTATGCTTGTATGTTGCCTTTAAACATTATTTTGTACCAGTGACTTGGTAAGAGGGGTTTGACCAACGTAGGACAATCCTTGCTTAAAAAGCCCTGAATGTTATCTAATGACACCACTCCCTCATAGATGTAGGAAGCATACATCAAGGAAAATAAATTTTAGAAACCAAAAACAATGAGGTTCAGGTCCCATATTACGTTTAGATCCATGCACATGGTTTAGATATATAGTCACAACTCTTGAACATAGGGCTCATTGATTACTTGTGTTAAATAATTGCTTTGTGTTGGTTTATTTGCATAGGGTATACCTACTTCTCATGTTTCTTCTTCTAGTGTCATGACTAGTTCTCACCTTACTAGTCTTTCATCTATTTCTTACTTTTTGTGTACTAGTGTCACCACTATTGATTTGCAATCATTGCAAAAACTAAAGTTTGTAACATATTATTGTCATTGATGTCATAAAGGTTGAAGTGCTTTGATTGTATCAAGGTTAGAGGATGTCATGTTGTCATTGATGTTTGGATTTGGAATTGGTTCACCTTGTCACCTTGATGTGTCTCAGATGTTTCCATCATTAGAGCAAAGGATGCATTGGTCTGCCTCAGGTCATTGTTGAGAAGGGTTGAAAGATCAGGTTGTTTTGCCATCATAGTGTACCTTAATGGTTTGTTTATGCAGATATGCAGAGATGTGATCTTCATTCATGGTTTACTTGGTTTACAAAGGTATGTTGTGAGGTGTGGACAATTAAGATTATTACTTCTCAGTTGACACCTTGTAGTATGATGCTTCAGATTTTGCATATATTATCATGCTATCAATATTGTCTTATGCCTTAGATTATCTTCACAATCACCTTGGAAAGAACATTTTGGACAGTGGGATCTTGCTTCATGTTATCATTGTGTTATTCAGGATAATCAAAGTGGTCTTCATTCATGATCTTTGTTATGTTAATCCCAGATACAGGCTTGAATCTCTATGTAAAAGAAGTCTTCATGTCATGAGAGGTATAGTGTAAGGCTTGCAGAGAGTATACTTGTGCAGAAGACTTTTGTTTAAAAAAAAATGTTGTCACATGCCTTGTTATCAGTTGTATAGTTATTCTTGGCAAGTTTATGTGAAGGTGAAATATTCTTGTTCAACAACGAGTCAAGTGTGAGCTCACAAAACCCTAAATAGAAGATCATAAATCACATTATAAAAGCCCTTAATTACACGTCATACACTTTATGTCTATTTGTGCATTTAATCAGTTGCGTATAACTTAAGTCACATTTTAAGGGTTATTTGCTCATTGTTTAACTGGTCCCAACCTCCTAGGGATACTGGTAAGTATATGTTGTTGATGTCTTTGAGCAACCAAATAAAGATCAAAGGTTGTTATCAAAAGATGAGGTGGCAGGAACTTAATAATCGAAGGTCATTATTAATCTTGATTTAAATACCAACGGTTTTCTATGCATCATGAAATTTGATGGGTGGTTTTTTAACTACCTTTCAAAGTTGTTATACCAATGAATCACAAGGACTAGAAAATGAAATATGAACAGTTATGAGATGATTTCGATGATGGATTTCTTATGATTTGGCTTCAATAGATTCAAATCTCTACATGTATGTGAAAATGACAAGATATTGAAAAAGTTTCAAACAATCAATAATCTGAGAGGAATGATCAAAATAAAAGGGTTTGTGAAGTATAATGAAGAGATCTAGAGATTCCTTTTACATATATGAAAGAGTTGAAGAATGAAGAGGTTAGAAGAAATTGTTTAATCAAGGGTAAAGAGTTGGTGCAGGAAAAGATTGAAAAAGTAAAGATCAAATTGAAGAGCAAAGGGTAATGCTTTTTACAGTGATTGTTATCTATGATAGAGAGGGCCAGAAAAATTTGTATCTCAATCTGTATGAGAGAAATTTGAAGGAGACCTGGATAGATTGAAAGCATAGACATATACCTATGAGTCTATATAAATATAGAAGAAAATAGTGATAGATTATAAGATTTTTGCAGTCAAACATGAATGATATTTTGTAGTCTTTGCATGGAGTTTGCAGACAAGATTCATTGTAATGAGCAGAGAGATACCTACATGCAAATATGGAATTGATAAAACATGGAGTAGATATGAAGGCATATTAAGGAGTTTGAATCTGAATGAAAACTAGGATTCATTGGAAGACAGAGTTTAAAAGATGAAGCAAAGTGTAAGTAGTGTGTGATCTAATGATTGAAGTTGCATGAATTATAATACAAAGATGGCAATTAAGAAGATTGTATGTTGAAAATGTTAATTGCATCAAATTGCAGAGATGGTGAGTTGTTGATTTTTTTGATCAGGATGAATCGATTGTTATTGAAAGAAAGCTTGTCAAGTGAAGATTAAATAAGTGAAGTTTTTGTATTTCAGTGAATTAGGGTAACCCCCTGAATTGAATTCATTTTCTTTTCCATCTGATTGGTCAATAACTAGTGAGGCTTGTAGGTCAGTGAGACCTTTAATTTTTCAGTGAGACACTAAGTGCCAGTGAGGCTTGAATGTACTAGTGAGGTTTTTGATTAAGCCAGTGACGCAGTTTTTGAGTGGTTTTTCTACCCTAGGAGGGTTTTCCACTCGTGAAAAACTTGTGTCATGATTCATGTTGTTTTCATCTATGTGTGTAAATTATTGCTTTACTCATGAGGTTTTGTTCACACCTTTCATTATCAGTCTTGTGCATATGTGTTTAACAAATCATTGATGCCTTTCTCTCTCTTTGTCTTGTAAGTTAAAAGTTGCAAAAAGATTTGAAAGTTTATACAACACTGATTCACCCCCCTCTCAGTGTTGTCCTATACTTCAACAAAGTTGTGGTTTTGAAATATTCGATTATTGAAATACAAAAACTATATTATTTTCAATGTAAATTGAAACGAATCTATGCTCAAATACTACTATAAAAATGCAAGCAAAAATAATGAAAAACATTGCATATTTTTCACCTAAGAAACCCCCTATAGAGACTTAAGTTTCACCACATCCTAATATATCACACCTAACATTACATCCTAACACAATTCTAACTCCATGTCAACATTATCACCACACTAATTTGCCAATTTTGACACTTTTGACACCATCCTAATTAAATATAACCACATGCTCATATCACCTCACCACTAACTAATTCAACAAATGAGTCTTGTTTAATTAGTTAGGAAAATCTCTCACATTATCGCATCACCAAATTAATTAAATAAATCATAATTATTTAATTAAGCTAATTTCTTGCATCTCCATGTCACTAATTAATTAAATAATTTTATTATTTGATTAATTAGTCTAAAATCCCACTTCATCACTTAAATAAATAACTAAATCCTTTTCCATAGGCTAATTCCCACTTTGTCATTTAATAAATAAATCAAAACCCATTTCCCTTTCATTCAATCTTAACCCTCCATCCACAACCAATCTCAACCATTCACCTTGGCTTGCTCTAGAAGCTAACTTGCTCTAGAAACTAATGCATCTTAACCCTCTATCCACAATAAATACTAGTCATTAATCCTCTTATCTTTCCCTAGAAGACAAGAAGCTTACCCTATTCAGTCCCAACCCTCCATTTCAATCAAATCTTAATAATCTATCTTTCATCAAAACATCTATAAATAAACTATCGTTCTCAATCAAATAAGGGGAGCTAAGATTTGCAGGCACATGCTAGTGAAATGGCAAAGGTTTTTCACCAAGCCTCCATCAAATCAACATCAATATAGGTGCATATCACTTGGGATCTTGTACAATACATGAGCAACCACATCCAAGAGCACATAGGTTCAACAAGAAGGTATAATGTTTAGTTTTCTTTAAACATTTGTTGTGATTTTAGCTTCTTAGCTCAATCTGAGGTATTCTTGGGTTTGGAATAGGGATTCTTTAGTTTGCACATTGGGGTGATCCCATAATAGTGTGTCCTACTTTTTTGTCCAAAATGGGACATTGAAATCAACATTTTTAACCAAAATTTCACTTTTTGACACCTACAACAACTAAACCATTAAGAATTTGAAGATGATGCAAACAATTAATTTTTGAGATTTCATGTGTAAATTATAAATATATATTTAAAAAAAAATTTAAAAATAATTTGTGAATATTTTTTATGTAACAGTTAATAACTTATTTTTTATAGTAAATAGTATTTTTTTAAAAGTGACGTTTATACTATATAGCATAACTTTTCCTGTATATCAATTTTTTTTTTTTTGTTGAAACAAGGACATCAATACCTAATGCATAGATATTTTTCAAAAAAAATTACTATTTTTGCATGTGTTGAACAAGGACCTTGATGTTTGGTGAAAAACCCACATACACTAGAAAATATAAAATAAATATAATAATCAAATTAAATGTATTTGAAATTATACTTTTTGGAAAGCTTACCCTTAGAGCTACGATTCTACAAATTATCTTGTCATGTTGATTCCATTTGTTGGTCCAACCTAAGGTTTGAAACTAAATTTTTTGAGGGAAATATGAGGAGCAGAGGAGGAAAGGCCATCCAAGGGCCTTCATTTGAAGAACCTTTGAATGAAGGTTGCAAAGAACCTTCTCTTGAAGATCCCTTCATTCGAAGGTCCTTTTGGCCAATGACAATATATTAAAAATTCTTAACCAATAACCTTTGAATGAAGGTCCCCAATAAAAAATATTAAAAAATTCATGATCAAAGACCTCTGAGCGAAGGTTCTTAAGCTGACATTTACAAAAATTTACAAAATTTGTGAATTGTTTATAAATATTAGACATAATGATTTTACTAAAATTTAAAAAAATGAAATATTTGCATTTTTTTATTATTTGCAGGTAGAATATTTGGTAAAAAATTGTAGAAATTGTGTTTGCAATTTTGAGATTTTTTGCAGGGCAAAATATTTGATAAAGGAATTTTGGGCACATATTTTGCAAAGGAGGAGATGTGAAATAAAAGAACAAGGCAAAATAAGGCTTAAAATTATTATTAGAACACGATTTATTTCTCAGCCGCTAGATGCATTATATCTATTTTCTGGGTAGCGAAATATCCAGCATGCAAATAGGACCCTTTTTCCTTAACTGATTTACGTAGAATATATGTATTGAATTGTTGGGTGATCTTTCAATTATCACCATTTTTTTTTCCATTGTGTTTCTTGTGGATTGATGAGCGCCTCTTCCTACTATTTTTGGTGTTCTTGGGCACCGAACTTTTCTTATTATGGTATCAAAACTTAAGCTATAAAGTTGCATTAAACGTTATAATCAGTCACCCTTTTCGTAGTTATTCATATTATTTCATTGAACTATACTCCAATCCTTATAGTGTTGCAACCTCCATATGATTACCTAAAAAGATCATTCCAACGACTTATAGTTCTTTTGGCAACTAGTGCATCACCTTTTTTCTGCTATATCGACCATAATGAGATAGATTGTTTTAGATGTACTATTATTGCATTCCATGTGAGGACATCTCTCTGAGATGTTCTTTCAGTGATTGTCATGTTGAGCCATCCTCACACAACCACCTTTTTTTTCAAGTTCTTTTATTAACTTCAACTTTGTACAAATCTACCTAATGAAAGCCCCAAGTTTTTCTTGTATAAATTTTCATCATAAAAAGGGCTTTGATATAGGTTCGTTTCTTTATTTATGATGAATTAGTGGATACCAAGTGATAGAAATTTATCATATATAAACTAGAAAGCATTTATTACCTTGTGGTCATTTACTTGCATAGTCTTCTTTTAAATCATTATTAAGAAAAAAGTAGGTGTAGTTACCTTATTTGTGTATAAATACAGATCTATTGACCTTAGAAATGAATGTAATTTGGTTTAAAATAATAAAAGGTTTTGTATTGTATTTTCCTTAGTAAAAATTGGTAGGGTATATTAAATGAGCAAGTAATTGTCGTAATAGTCTTTAAATCGACTTTATTCTAACCAAATTGGTATAAATGATTAGTAGCATCTGTGGTATCTTCTTTTAGATAAAGCATGTCTTTTAGCTTGACAAGAATTTATACTTTGAGTTGGATGATTGATAGAATGTTAAATTTATATTTTGTCTTACCCCATCTATAGGATCTTGGTGTTCATAAATAGTACCTAATCTTTGAAGGATATATATACATTTAGAATTGAATCTATGATATCAACTTAATTAAACTTCTTAGATTATGTGTGTAAGTTGGAAATGGTAAGTCTTGATTATTATGTTTTAAGTAGTTTTCTTAAACTGATTTCATTGTAAATGATTAAGTAGTTTCCTTAGTTGAGTGCAGATGCTAGTATGCCTGTTATACCAATAGTAGTAGTTCATTTTTCTATGTGTAAGGTAGAGCTTACCTTCCAAGACAGGATGTCGAGTGTGGATTCATAGAGATGGTAAACTTGTTTTTCAAGTTTTACCATTTTATTTTTATTGTTTTGGCCAAAGCTAGATGTACCATTGAAATAGATAGAAAATAAAAGCCTAGTTGTATTTATTTATTTTTTTATCTCTACCACATCCTACATGCAAGACATATTTCATTCTAGTTTAGAGTGCATATAGTCATCAAGATTGCATCAAGAGTTCACTCCTACCCATCTATTCTAGGTTACTAGGCTCCTCATGTAGGGTCGAGGATTTCTTTGAGTTAGGAAGAAGTTGGGTGGAAAAAGCACCTTAACCATTCTCTTGACTTCGGATTGTAGAAGACCTATGGGTCATGCTAGTTGAAGACAGATTTCTTATGAACTATGTGACTCAAGATGGATATTTCATTGTACTAATCCTTCTTCTGCTTGTAGATGCACTTTTCTTATATTGGAAACTTGTATTTATGTTATACATTTATGGATATCCTAGTTAATGAATTGATTCACTTTCCATTTTTGGATTGCGTTGCTTTTCGTAGGTTATTTTTAGTAAATGATATTTTTAGACTTTACATGATTGATCAACATCATCTAACACATAATTTTACATTAGTCTCATTATTGGATCATTTGATCAACTATTTAGCAAGAAGCCTTTCCCATTGAATGCACTAACAACTAAAGCATTTTTTTAACTCAAGGATTCACTTTTTTCAAACTCTAGTGCCTTCCATTCTTTATCTACATCATTCTTGTGAGATGGAAACATATACCTTTTATTATGCCATACGGGATATTCTAAAACAAGGACATCACCCTATTGTACACTATTAAAAAATATTTTATGCAAAAATAGAGAACTATGATGCATTTGGAAAATAATTATATGCATAGGTAAACTACTAAAGTAATGGACGTGTTGCATCCAATCCCTTAAGTTTTTTTATTTACCTTCAAGGAAATAAGGACATTAATTTGTCTTATATTTATCACTTTAATCTCCTTATTAAAAAAGGGATTGCTTAGAATAGAGTTGTTGATATGTTAGCACACCTACTTCTAAGGTCTTCCATATTCTCAATTCTAGATTTACTATATATGAAGATTAGATGTGCTTTTATTTCATGGATCCACAAGTTGGATCAATTCCTCTTAATTATAAGAGATGGTTTGTAATACACATTAAATTAAATTTGTGTTCTACATGTTTTAGCTTACCTTGTATTGATTAGAGAAGACATTTTCCCCATTACATGGCAGCCTGTTTGGGACAACAAAAAAATTGTAACAATTTTCAAGATATTTTTATTGTCCTTCTACAAGGAAGCACATGGAATGTTTATAAAGAGATATTCACCATGCATCCAATCTATGCCTTCTAATAGAAAGATTGGTTTGTATTGCTAACTTCTAGCTCCTTCTATGCCTTTGTAATGCATACCCATGGACTTTATTAGTGAATTTCCACTTACTCTTAGGAAAATGATTGCATATTTGTTTTGACTACATTTTTTTTATAAATGGCGATATTTGTTACAATAAACAAGATTGTAGATATTTCAGTGGATATTTCTACTATTATCTAGCTCGACCTTCTTAAATCATATTTAGAAAACCTTGTGTAAGCTTTAGGGTTGTCAGTTGAGGTTCTCTACATCCTTTCATCCATAACTTGATTCCAAGATTATAACATTCAACCACAATTTGGTTCACACTCTTTACAAATATCACAAATTTAATAAGCCATGGAATACTTAATCTTTGCGTAATATGACATAGATTTTAACTATACATGACATTCTTCATTTAAGGATTGTTAGAGGTATTGATCCCTTGTTCTTATGATATTATGGTAGTCCTACCATAATTTCTTTATTTCATGAACAAAATTAGCAATCTAAATCCTCTTTTTTCAAACATTTAGATAAAGTCCATAAATATTTTTCTGGTATGTTATTGAAGACTCAATCCAAATACAAAGAGCTTAATGATTAATGATTGACTTTGAATTTTTCCACATTTTTTTAGTTTGGTAATAAAGTTTAGTTATACTTGGATGGACATAAATTTATATATTAGAAACAACCTAAGTTCAAACCTACTCATTATGGGACTTATAATATTTTGTAGCTTATTGTTAGATTTAATAAAGATTATGCAATATTAAATCTCCCTAAGATTACAAGAACAAGATGACACCAATTCAAATGCAAATAAGATTAAAATAATCCCTGATTTGAATATTTGTATTCAAGAGTATGTAAAACTAGGAATAAAATACAATATATAGACTCTAGGCATGCACAAGTTAACGTGAAAAGTGTAATAGAGGAGAATAGTAAATTAAAGGATTGACTCAACTATAGGAGCAAAGGTACCAAATGAACTTATCTTGATGAGGGAGATGTGACATCTAACTATTGTCAATCAAGGAGATGAATGAGATAGAGGCAAAAAATGATCTCATCAATCAAGGGAGTTGACGAGAGTTGATATGTGCTTTTATTTCCTAATTTACCTAAGTAAATAATATTAATTGACTAAGTAAATTTACTATAAGGTACAATATAATATTACACAAACACCCCCTTAAGTGCAATTGAGGTAATATAGAAATGTGCTTTAGCGAGACAAGCCATATCAAGTACCCATGTACAATTTGAAAGAAGCCCAACATACAAAGAGAACGCACCACCTTAGAAGAAGAGAGAAAACTTATAGGAAAAACTCTAACCTAAGGAGAGGTAGATGAATGAATGAATTTTGAAGCTGCTTGTGTACCTCAATGTTGATGTTGAATTGTAACTAAAATCGATTGATCGGATCAAGTACCATGAAGATTTGGGAATATTGAACATAATATTTATGATTTTCAATTTTAGATGTGAACCAGTGTGAACCAAATGCAGGATTCAAGAACATTTACATTAGACGAATGACTCTCAATTTGAGATGTGAATTGATGTGAATTGGGATGTGTTAATTCATAAGTATAATGTAGGGGAGAGAAAGAGGATCCACAATAGTTGATGCAACACAGTGTGAGTTTTCATCAAAATGGAGGTGGAATCATAATGTATGTCATGTGATTACACCACTAATCCCACAATATGTCCTATTGTATAGAAACACCACAAGCACATGAATTAAGCCATCCCATGATGAAACTTTATTTTGTAATAACATGGGTGGTGACACTTTATAAGTTGAGTATGTTTGTATTAAACAACCCTGAAATAGTTCAATTTAAACACACTTAGCAAGTTACAATGTTTGTCACTTGTGTTTATAAAGTGGATGCTAATTTTTTAAAATTTTACAATGTCTAATGTGGACTAAAAAGTTGAAAGTACCATCAAATGGCAACATAAGAACAAATAGCTAGCACCATTATGTAGTTCTTGAAAAAATATCAACTTATTTAAAATGGTACTCAAATTTGAGTCTGTTTGTGAAAGTTGTGAGACCTAGAAGTTCAAAAATTGTAGTTGCACAACAAACTCTAAGAGAAAATTGATATTTGAAAATACCAATAGTCATGAGCATAAATGGATTATATCATCACAAAATTCATAAAATTTTGGCCCATTAAAAAAAAACTGGACTAAAAATTACCTTTGTATGGTGAAGAAATGGCCTTTTGAAGTTGACCTCATAAAGTGCAATGTGCATTAGAGAGGGGATGAGAACCCTCAATCAAATTTGGAACCATAGCCAAAATCTCCACCAATTTAGTAAAATTTGCCAACTTTAACAATTTTAACAAAAATATCACAAAGGTAAAAATCTATCAAATAAATTAGAAAACCTCTATATCTAGAGGAACAACTAAATTTAGCGAAACACTGCCAAAGTTAGAGTTCATGCTACAAACTTTAGAGAAGCAACTAAAATTGTGGGATACCAACAATCATTGCCAAAATGGTGGATTTGCCACTTAATATAATTGTTACCAAAAATTTACAAATCCCACATAGGTTATATGGACGAGGGGTCACCATATTGGTAATGCCACATAGGTCTATTGAATTGTTTTGAAAGTAATTTTAAAACATAGAAAAAAAAGAGGATACTCAAGCCTTTTGGGGCTAGGATCTGGTGGTGCTGGCCCCATCTCACACCACAAGCTGTGGCTTGGTAGTGAAGGTTATGCTTCCCACTAACCACTACGACCCTTTTGCATAGGCCATGAGCTATGGAAAATGGTTGTGGGCCTTTTCAATTTTCTTTTTTTTTTGAATTTTTTGATATATATTTTTTGAAACTAAAATTGAGTTGCAATTTTTTTTTTTTCAAAAATACACTTTTTCTTTAGATCTCAAAAAAATAAAAAAATTATACCTTTACAAGTTATTATCTTGGGCAATGTAATTGGAACCAATTTTTTTGCCTCGAGATAGAGTTCAACATAGACTTGTTTATTGTTGATCGTTATAGATTTCTTACTTTTGGATGTAATGGCATGGCCCATTTTTAGTAGGTAACTTCCTGCAAAAATCAAAGAAAACCCTTCCTTTGGTCACCTTCATTTTTCTCTTATTTAGACAAAATAATAGTGGATCCTAGTTAATTTGATTCTTTCAGACACATTGGTCAGCTTAGAATAGCTCCACCATTCATCATATATGTGAGGAACTTATATCCATGAGCACTCAAAACCTAAAAATGGATTAAATATATGACATCATGGCTTTGATATCATGTTAGATTTAATAAAGATTATGTAATATTGAATCTCCCTAAGATCAAAATAACAAAATGACACTAATTCAATGCAAACAAGAATAGAATAATATGATTTTAATATTTTTATTCAAGAGTATGTAAAACAAGAAAATTGACTACAATATATAGACTCCAGCATGCACAAGTGAGAGTGACAAATGTTTTAGAGGAAAGAAATGAACTAGAGGATTGACTTAATAGGAGCAAAGATGTCAAGCAAATTCATCTTGATAAGGGAGATGTGACACCTAACTTCCATCAATGAAGGAGATGAGTGATATAGAGGCGGTAAAGAATCTTATCAATCAAGGGAGTTGACACGTGCTCTTTTCTTAATTTAACTAAATAAATAATATTAATTACTAAGTAATAAGTAAACTTAATATAAAGTACAATATAATTTATCACACCAATTCTTATTGACAAAAATGATTTCATGTTGATCATTCTTCTTCATTTAGAATAGATGCTATTTGAATTTATAATTCAAATTAAGCTTTACTGCCCACAAATTTAGAGGAACAAATAACTCTCTCATCCTTATGATAATATCCTAGGATTATTTTTGGGGGAGGAAAATACAAACTACTAGGAGCCACCTTACTACTACTTACCTTGTTCACTACAAGCTAAGTGACAATTGCTAAGCTTGCGACATAAATTAGGTATAATTTCCTCTAAGTTAGGAGGAGATGATAAGACACAAGTCACATTCGATATGAGACAATTACATATATATTTTAAAATTTTATTGTAAATTCTTATTTCACATAATACATCACATAGGTAGAGTAAGTTCTTAAAGGTTGTATCTCTATCTTCATATCTCTTCTCTTAGGACTTTCCTTCCTCTAGAAGCTTATGAGTACATCCTTCAGACACACACACACACACACACACACACACACACACACACACACACACACACACACACACACACACACACACTTGTCTACAACTAAAGTAATCTCTCATGCTTTATATTTGATTCTCTTTCTCAAAAAATTTCATATCATTGATAGCAAAGCTAGTGCATTTAGTCTGTAAGTCAATGTATTTGTATGAAGATACATGGCTTTGAAGAAAGGTGATGTGAGACCTGTACATAATGGACTTCGATGTCTATATCATAACATATAGATGGAGGAGGGATCTATATTTGATTCTCTTTGTTTCAATTGTTTATATCATCATTTTCAAAGTTAGTTGCATTTAGTTTACAAGCTAATGTATTTGCATGAAGATACATAGTTTTGAGGAAAGATGTCATGAGTTGTGTGCATGTAACAGATATCGATATCTATAGTACAACACATATGGAGGAGGCTATATTGTATAAACCTAAAGTATGTGTAGAAGTGATCCAAATTAAGATGGTCATTTAGAAGACAATATATTAGTTAAGGAACTTACCATATAAGTAACAATTGAACAAATTTGAAATAAGATAAGATTAACAACTAGTGAATAGATGAAAGGAATTGATTATTATTTTGACTGAGAGCTTATGTAAAACAAATGGACTTTTTAGGAGAACTATATGTCTTATACTCTAATTATATTCTTCAAATCCAACTATTTTATTGTTTAATAATACAAGAAACAAAAACTTACTAAAATAGTAAATTAAGGTTCTTGGTTAGAATTGAAGAGTTGCCATGCTAGGTAGTGACTTGTCTCCTTGGAAGTTGAAATGGAATCTCATACAAATCCATGCAAACTTGTTAGAAATTGAAATTGTAAGTTGGATTTATTGAATTTTGGCACTCATACTTATCAAGATTATAACTCGTACCTTGTTACTTGAAATTTGAAGTTCATATATGTGTAAAGCTTAGGCTATGAACTAATCAATTTCGAATGGGTCATAGTGTAAGTAGGGTCCAATGGTTGTACTGCTAAATTTCACTCCAAAGGGCCCAAAAAATGTAAAATACAAAACTATGGAAAATAATAAAAAATAGATTTTAGAAATCTTCAAAATATTGCCCAAAAGTGCTAAAAAATATTTGTCATAAATTTTAGAATGTTGTCTAAAAGCACTAAGTGGATGATTTAAGATTTTTTAGGTCAAGAAGGTGCATGTCATGATAGATAAGGTGTTGGACATTGGGATAATCTCCCAAATTGTGAAAAGTACATGTGTTCTACTCACAGTAATTATTTTCAAAGAGGAAGGAAAGATAAATTTTCTTTTCTAAAGCTTGAATACAAACACATCACAAGAACAAATTGACGCATCATCTTGTTCATAGATTTCATCCTTGATGAAGTAGTTAGACACATGATTTTCTCAATTGCTAATGGATTTAGTGGCTACTAAGATTAACATTGCAAAATAAGACAATCTAAAGACAACCTTTGCAGTTAAAACTAGTACATATTCTCATAATATCATACCACTCATGGTGTGCATTGGTTAGACCACCTTCTAAAGGATCATATTCTACATCTTTGAAAATATTAGGACACAAAAATTCAAAGTCCTAGATGGTTGTCAAATGTGTGAAAGGAATTGTACATTTGAGAGTTTTGGAAGAGAAAATGAAAATATTCCAAGAGGATAAGTTGATGTTGAATCCAAATAAATGTTTGTTCATGACATGGTTCAACAAGTTGTTAGGGGTTTATTGTATTCTAAGTAGGGGTGAAGACAGATCTAAATAAGATCTATATGGTAAAGCTAATGGAGGTTCTACAAGATGGAGGAATGATTTAGTCATCTTGGGTGCTACATGCAAGGAAACCCACGTGCTCTACCTCAAACATAGCTCCACATAAAATCATGGGTTCTATTGATTTTGTCTCTTCTCATGGATAAAGGTCTATTGATAGGTTATTTCACATAAGGAAAATTCCCAACTTTGAGGGGCTAGTATTAACATAGTATAGTCAAAATGTTTAGAAGGATAAGAAAGATGATAAATACAATCAAAGGAAGATTCTAGGAAACCTATATCAAAGGACCAAGTTAGGGAAGTAAGATAGAAGGGAAAATAAAGACTAGAAAGTTCTTACCAAATCAATGCCTCCAAATTCTAATATAGTTATATGAAAGTGAACTGAACTAAAGAAATAATAAAAAACACATTCAAGCATACCGCAAATAGGACTTTTAGGAAATAAATCTTCCTAAAATAATTATATTTAAAAGAAAAATAAGAAAATAAAAACATATAAGTCTAGTTAAGATAAGCCTACTTCACCTATCTAGCAACAATTTAAAACTATTTTATTGAATAATTAAAAAAGATGTGTTGTATTTTATGTTTGTAGTTTTATGATTTTGTAATGATGCAAGCAATGATCCAAATGAAAACCTCCAATTTAGTGAAGAATGCTTTTCAAGACATCTAATATACCTCTATTTATAATGAATCAATCAATAAACTTATTATAAAACTATTGTAAAATAATGGTTACCTTAGAAATTAGGAAATATGATAGGAATCTAAGCTAAGAAAAACATGTAGAAATCTTAGAGAAAGTTAATTTAAGCCTAGTGCATATATAATTAATTTTTCAAGACAACAAGAATGTGGCTATTTCTCTTTTCATATTCAAATGATATGAATTCTATTGAAGCATGAAAGTGTTGGATTGCAAATACTATAAATACAAACTAAATTGAAACAAAGTAAAAACAAAAAAAAACTAGAGGATTACTTAATTCTTCCAAATGTTGGAAGTGCAAGAGAACATACTATAAAGGATTGTGTAATATTAGACTACAAAATTTTTTAATAGTCAAACATTTTGTAGATGCACATAAATTATGTTACAAATATGAAGAATGCAGTAAGATTAAGATAGGACAATGAGAATGGGTAAAATTTATTTTACATGAAGTGCACGTGTACAATAAAATATTTGAAATGTTAGGACATAGCAAGATAAAATATTGTTTCAATCTCAAAGAATGACAATTCAATGATGCAAAAAACCAAATTAAGATGAAAAGTATTATGAATCAAAAGTAGAAAACACTCAAAATGCCAAGGAAATTGAAAAGATAATCATCCTTCATGAACCTCCTCTTGCTCATCCTCAAGGCCATCATCCTTCTCACCCAATTCACCATAGTTGATTCATGAAATTGTGTTGCCTCCTCTTTAGATGACATGTCCTCTTCGTCATCTTCATCATTTCCATGGGAATTGATCTAGGAACCTCCAAAACAATCTCATTAGTCCTTGCATGATAATTTATTATTATTTAAAGCAAATATTATAGTTTCTTCTTCATCCTCATCACCCTCTTCGTTGCCATCATTATCATCCTCCCTTGACAACCCTATAATTTTCAACCTTGGTCAAAGGACACTCATAAAGCTTCACTTGAGCCAACAGTGTGACATTCACAATATAATGAATTTTATTGCTCCACACATTGAGAGATCATTGCTTCTATAGAAACTCGAAACCCCTAGCTTTGCAACTATCCCTCAAAATAAGATTTTTGTAGAAACATACAACATCAATGATAATGTCAACTAGGTTATAGCCTACAACATTGATAGGTTTAGTAAATTTCACAATAAATACTTTATAGGGTAAATAAATTCCACACTTTATGCCACAACTACATAAGAATTTCTCATTTATTTTTGTGTGGAAAAATTTGTTGGATTAGGAAGTCAAAAGTGTGTAGCTACTACTAGGTAGAATGAATCATAAGTGACTTTGATAAGAGACATAATTGTTTGTGATCTTGATAAGAATGGCTGAGATTGATTTCATGGTCGGTCAATGCATTTTGGAGCTTTCAAGTGATTAATTTTTTATTACACCTATATTAGATCTCACTCTTTCATAGAGGGGAACACCAATCGACACAATAACAAAACCATAAATGTTGCATGATAAACTCCATATATGCATTAAATATTCTAAGAATTGAACACATTAATAAAAGAGTGTTGTAAAGTAACATATAATCTAAAATAATAATAATGATATTAATGATCAATAGATGCAGCATGAAGAGGAAGAGTTGAGGGAAGATGTTAACTTGACTTTTCAATTTGATCAAGGGGATGTAGGGGGTGACTCTTATAGTGAATATGAATATGAAGATGTAGGGAATGACATTAGTACCTTTCAGAATGAATTGAATAAGTCTGAGATGAATGAAAAAGTTTACAGAGATACTTAGATGAATGAGCTAGCAAATAGACTGGAAGAGATTGAAAAAGCTTTTCATAGGAGAATGGATTGTACCACTTGTCAGGATAGCTAGACTAATATGTTCGATATATTACAGATTTACCAACAGAGAATTGCAAGACTGCAATACAGTCTCAAGGATTTGACTAAGTTCACTAATGACATTATGAGGAAAACCTCTTATGTCAAAGATATTCAGACCCAGCTGGAGAAACATAAAGTTCAGCAAGCAAAGGAGATGGATGCTGGTAAAAGATAGAAGACTGAGCATTAGAAGAGATCCTCTTCCTAGGAGCATATGATGGCTCAAATGTGTAAGGATTGGAGAAACACTACTAATTAATCTAGTGGTCTGTGTTTGGTTTTTTGTTTTTATTCTGTTCTATTGACGGTTATTATCTTGTTGTTTTCTTGTTGATTCTCTAGCCCGGTTAGGGTTATTTTTAGGGATTATTATTGATATTTTGCTTTATATGATGAACTATTGGATATACTATGTTTTTCTTGATTCCCTAGCCTAGTTAGGGTTATTATCAGGGTTTATGGCTATAATAGTGGACTATTAGTACTTCTTTTGTATGGGTCTGGGACCCTTTCCCAACTAAACTTAATCAAAAGTTATTTTTATTTTACTATGATTTATAATATCATTTTCACAATGGATAATTATAATTTCCTTATTCCATAATGGAAAGAACATTTGATTGATGAGGTTCTTAAGAATTTCAATGGTGAAAATTGCACATCTTTTACTTTTCCCTTTCATTTTGGACTTACTTTCATTGATTTGTCTTCAATATAATGACTAGTGTGTAAATGATGTATTTTACATGGAATTTGACAAATAACATAATCCTAGCTTGATTCTATTTGCACTCAATTCAAGAGTCCAAACATGACCCTTAGTTTATTTTTCCATTACCTTGGTTTAGATTTGTGATTTGTAAAAATGATTGCAACTATTTCAAAATTCAAAATTTTAGTTTTAGGCCTAGACATTTCCTTCCATTTAGCTGTTATGAGATGACTAAATCATAAAATAATTTCATCTGCATGCCTTGGTGTTATATAAAAGAAAAATCCCTAATTTACTTTGATCATATATCAAACATCTAGAATCTAAAATCTAGAGCATATCGAACACACATCTAGGAATATTATTAGCAAACTCCATTATTCATTGCATCATCACAAGATCATAACATCAAAATTGCATCAACACTCTAGGCATATTGTATTAGTGTCAAGCTTGCCTTCTATCATTGTGTAGTGTAGGAAAAATTACTACTTAATTGAATATCTTCAATCAACAGAGTTTTCCACTAATGGTACACTCGGGTCCTACTATCTAAGGTGTTAGATGTCTAAGAACCTACTCTAGGTCTTAACAAAACCACTACATGTCCCAATCAAGGAAAGACAACTAGACTAGGTGCTTGACAATGAAGGGAAAAGAACAAAACTGAAATTGAACAACTATGTACAACATTGAGAAAAATGATAGCAGAGACAGAAAGAGATAAGAAAATGGAACATGTAGCCAGAGGGAGGAGCTCACTACCTTGGATGATAGTGTACCATGAGGATGTCTGTGCTAGGCATTGGAGTCCAAAATGCAACAAAAAATAAGTTTACCAAGTATTTACAGACCTAGAATATCTGCACAACACAAATTTAAACACAACACATACCCAACATCATCTAGGTAACACAATATATCAAAAGGAAACAACTATTCTATGAAAATCACACAAAGCAAAAGGAAAGAAGGGAAATGAAACCTCCATGTGATTGTGAAGTCCTTACTCCAAGAAGTATTTGCAAAATGACAGAAGAGAGGGATTGTGCTGCTAAGGAGCCTGCCTCAAGCAAGCCATCGTTTCGGTATTCCTACCTCCATGAGAAACAAATTGATAAAAATGATTTGAAAGAAAAGAAATGACTGTGTGCTCCTATCCTAAGTGCATCTAGGAGTTAAGAGCAATCAACAAAGCAAGTAAACTAAAAGGATTTACTTTCTTGGTCCATGGGGAAGAAATCATCAACATGCAACAAATGCAAAAGAGAAAGATGGTGGTCTACACTAGAACAATGCAAGAAAATGGTGGTCTATACCATAACAATGAACTACACAACATCAAATAGATCTAAATGAAACAATATTGAGAAACACAATGAACAAAGTTAGCAGTTTAATGAAAGAGAGAAAGATGCAAGTTTATAGAAGCTCAAATATGGTAGACAACTTAAAACCCAACAAGATAGAGCTTCCTCAATGAGCACAAAAGTGAATCAAAACCTCCAAGAGCTTTTGAAAGTGATACAACACCATAAAAAGTACCAAGGACTCAAGTAGTTGCTATAGAGATTAGATTTACAAAGGAGTTTTGCATAGTAGAGCCAATAATCTTGTGAGTTTTGCAAGATCAAGTGAAATAAATTGAGAGAGAAATTGAGAGGCTGTTAGAAAATTAAGGTTTACATATAATAAGTTAGTTTTTAGGTAGTTAGTTGGGTGGGAAGTTATTCCCTAGGTAGTTTGTAAATGAGAGAATAATGGCTTTTTAAATCTATTATATGGAATGTAATATGATATGGTTGAACATAATGAAATTCAAGTATATTTTTGCTGTTATTTACAATGTGAATCTTTAATATTATTTTTTAGTTTTGTTGCTCTACAAATTCAATAGTGGTATCAGAGTGAAATTATTTTTTGTGCATGTGTGAGATTTTTGAAGGTAAAGAGAAGGGGAGATGAAATGGTATGCTACGCTTTGAAGGAGACAAGGGACGACTGCAACTCTATAATGGGGTCATCAATCTCTATGGTGGTGTCCAGAAACGTGAAGAAGATACCAACGTTCATAGTTGTTATATCATTATTATTTCCTTTATTTACGGTATCCACTTAGGTGAAGGAAAGCATACAAATTGACAAGCACATGAGTTGTTTGACAAACTGCATCTGGGATCTTGAATATTATTACTGTAGAAAATAGAAGACATAGAAAGGCATTTGAAGTGGTTGGAGATGTTGTTGAAAGGAATTTTGAATATTTGAGACAATCAAATAGCCATTGAAGCAAAAGAAATCACTAGAAATTACTTGAAGTCAATCATTCAAGCCAACAAGATTAAATGGTCAATTTGGATTGAACGAAGTTGTCCCCATTCCAAGGCGAGTTGATTTGGAGAAATAGGGAGAACAAGACAAGGCATGTGAAGGAATATTGATTGCGTTGAGTGATGAATAAGGTGTGTGATATTCTGGCATGCAATGTTCTTTCAAATGGTTTAAAACAGCATTCCATTTAGATTTGAATAGGCAGATCACACTCACTCTAGTTTTAATTTCTTTTCTTGTATTCTAATATACTCATTCACCCCTCATAAGTGCACAATCAATAACAAAAGTGTAGCATATGTAAGTTCATAGTTTCACATTTATGTTGAAGTTTGTTCTAGTTGTCTTCTACAAAGTCACATTAGAAATAGTTTGATGCAATTAGGTGAAAATCCAATAGATAGATCAATTGGTGAGGATATTTAAATTTTTAAAAGTGGTTATAGGTTCAAACTTCATAAACATATATTGTTTTGTGAAATTGTTTGTAAGATCTGTTTAGGTAAATGTACATTCTTGAATTATTTTTTGTCTTAAAAAGGAAGGAAGAAGTGAATACAAAATATTTATGAAATAGAGTTGAATTTTCTTCATGAAGTCTACAAATCTAAGGAGAGAGAAGGTTGTGTTCAAAGCTTTTAGAATTACAAGGATTTATTTTGTAAAAGGTGCATTTTCAGTGGAATCTGACACCTTGTCAAATTTATTCTTTATCATGGTCACACATATTGCTTGTTCTCTTGGGGACATCTTTGTTACACCTAACATGGCCTTCAAAGACTCACGTGCTTGTTCTATCTGAGAGATTAACGAGACATCAAATGGATAAAGTGTAACAAGGTCAAATTGGACAGTGGAGGCATTGAAGGTAGGAGGATTTTTATCATCTCGAGCTAGCTTCTCACTCAGAGATGATACCAGCTTGCATGAGAAGCACCTGTTTCATCTCTAGTTGCTTCAGGAGCAAGGGGGGCTTGGTAGTGATTTGTTGGTTTGTGGATAGTTGAATCCACAAACTTGTTATGGATAGTTGAGTGTGTCTCAATCCGAAGTTTTGTAGATTTGTATTTGTGGATAATGGAGTTAGTCTCGATCCACAAATGGAGGATAATTAGGACATTTACCTAAACATGAGGACTTTGGGTTGATGTTGATGCAATATTTCTTTTGTTTTTCCTTTTTTAATATAAACCTTAAGGGGGTTGTTAGAAAATTAAGGTTTACATATAATAAGTTAGTTGTTAGGTATTTAGTTGGGTGGGAAGTTATTCCCTAGGTAGTTTGTAAATAAGGGAATAATAGCTTTTTAAATCTGATGTATGGAATGTAATATGATATGGTTGAACATAGTGAAATTCAATTATATTTTTGCTGTCATTTACAATGTGAATATTTAATACTATTTTTCAGTTTTGTTGCTCTCTAAATTCAATAGAGACAAGAAAGTGAGACCACATGCAAGGAAAGAGTCATTCGGGGCTCGAAGGCATTACGTGAATCTTACTAGCTGTGGGAGTAATTCACAATGTGTCCAAAAATAGCTTCACTAACTGTTTCACTTTCGCGGGATGCCCGTTTGGTGCACAAACATTCGTGCTAGGTGCTAGCGTCCAAGTGAATCTACCTTAGAATCTCATAAATCTTCTCCACACTATGAGAATCACAAAACCATAAAACAAAATTTTGAGAAAAGAAGAAAAATAGGTGAAATAAAGCAAACACAACCCTAACATACAAAGAGAGGATGCAAACGGTAAGGTGGTTGTCAAACGTAGTGTGAAAGTGCGAGGGATACACAATTTTTTATGTTATACATTGTACTAAGATGTTAAATCAATATCTAGGGGTTTGACCAAGAGAGAATCGCCCTTACCTAGTAAACTCCTCAAATGTGTCAACACTACCTCTTTATTATTGCAATTCCAAATACCCAAGAAAATTTCCATTTAATGGTGCTAAAGAACCATTGTCATTAGATTTAGATCTATGGTTGAGGCAACTAAGGAGCTTGAGGATGAGTCCAATGAGGACTACATACCTAGAGAGTAAATGGATGAGTTAACATCAGAGAATATAGGTCATGAGGATGAGGAGGCAACAACAATAGATGCCACTCCTAGATATCACCTTACTTTACTTTCAGGGCTAATAGAGGAGGAGATGAGGATAGTTGATCCATCATGGTAGCCTAGTGATCCTTGTGAGTACTAACTAACATACTCCTACTACATTTTTGCACTTCCTTTCTTGAAACATGATTTTGTTCTAACATTGATTGACATTCTTTCCCTTTCTCTCTTATTCTTTCTTGCACACTATTGATGAGTGGAAAGACTTTGTTAGATTTACTTTTCTAGACATTCCGGTCCCTACTAGTGGATGTGCTCGAGAGACACTTCTAGTTAATGTTGGAATTCTATCTCTGGTAGGTCACCATACAGATTCATTTTCTCCTTATCATGCTAGCTAGGACTTATCTTCTCAGCACACGAGAGTTGCTACATTGGAGGCTGAGATTTCCTTGCTTTGATAGATGGCCCATCTTGATGTTCAAAGATGATCTTTAGCTTCACCAGTCCCTACTACTATAAGACCATCTCGTTCATGGACACACAATCACATTGCTTCACCAAGTCACACTCAAAAGACCCCTAGACCTTCTAATGCTACGAATAGCAAGAGATGGGACTTCCTTGATGGACTTTATTTATTTCTTTCCTTTTGACAATTTCCCTCCTTGTATGGGGAAGATTTATTATACATGTGAGGCAATTGTTAGTTCTTTTTGAGGCCCCCTTGAAGGAGCAAATTATACTCAAAACACTCTTTACTATTATGACATTAGACTTGTACTGTGTTGATTTGTATGCTCTCTTAGTCAATTTCTTCTACTTTGCTTTCCTCTTGGTGCACATGGTTGGATAGAACTTATTTATTTATGTTTATGAAAATGCTTATGTCTATGCACACCTATGATGTTCACATGTGATGATGATGATATTATTTTTGTTATCTTTTTTTGTTTATAATGTATGTAATGTGTATGAATGTGATCCACATATATGGAATGCAAAGTAATAGGTTAAATGCTAGATGCCACGATGGAATGACATGTTTTATTATTTGGTATGTATACGAATGGAACAACCACTATGAATGCTCTTTAGTATGATTTTTGACTTCAGGGATTGTGAGTTGACCTAATATAGGATGACCTACTAAAGCTAGTTGAGATAGGATATAAGGGAATCAAGTGGGAGTGAGAGTTAGATGGAACTTTGAAACTTGGTTTTGCAAAGGGCTATACATTGATCCTTATCTAGATAAAATAATTTGACTGGCTTTCAACTTAAACAAGCAACAAATTTTATTAGCACCTTCTAGACTTCGATTAGAGATGGCCAACAAGTTAGAACTAGGGTAAAGGAATGGCTCCAAAGAAAAATATGGCCCTAAAAGATAGCTAGACGCTTAGCTTTGCCCAATTAGTGGATGTGTGTCCTTTATACCTCTCTCTTTTATTTTCTTTGATAGGTGCCACCCTCATAGCTTCAAGCTTAGATTTATCTCCACTTGAGAGTATAGACATCAAAAATCCTTTCTTCTCATTTTTTCTTTTCTTTTCTCTTTCTTTTGATTTTTTTGTAGTAATTCTTTTTTGATCTCTCACTTTTTTGACTTTTTTTGTGATTTTCTTGGTTTTGATTATTTTGTATTTTGTATTATTTTTAATTACTTAGCAGAGTTCGGATCTCCCTGACAGTTTTGGCTAGTGCCACCAAAATCTTTCACTACCTCATAGGACTTCCTTCTCACTAAGGAGGATTATTGAAGATCTACTTGTAAGCTCCTATGTGTATCATAGGTTTGTGTACTTGCCATGTTTAGACTTGACAACATGATTTTCTAAGATCGATATTAGTATGAAGCTAAAATATTGACTTCATTTGAACTCATTGGGAATGTGGAGGGGGAAAATGGATAATGATGATTTTTTGGGAATCTTTAAGGCTTAGAAGGCACAACCTATACTAGATAACCTTAAGATTCCTTGCAAAGAGAAAAATCTAATAAGAGCATGTCACAAACAAAGTGTAAGGTGAACAAAATGAAAATGCATGTTTTTGGATTTTTTATGTTTTGTAATTTTCATGAATTTTTAATTTTTTATAGATTTTTTTGAATTTTTATGTTTTATGATTTTTTTGATTTTCTAAATTTAATATTTCTTAAGGTGAAAGACATTAACCATCTCACCAAAGTCTTGTTTATTCATGGTGCTGAGGAGGTAGGTGTTATTTTTGACATCTTCCTTAATCACATATGGACCCTTCTAGTCCTCTTGAAGCTTTCTTTTCTTTCTATGTCTCTTATTCTTAGTGCTCCATCTTCAGAGCACTAGCTCTCTGACTCTAAAGGACATGTTGATTCTTGTTGCGCTATAGGAATGCTTGCATTTACTTGTGCTGGATGAGCTATTATAAGGTGGGATAGGCATTAATATGCTTGGGGTGATCCCACAATAGTGTGTCCCACTTTTTGGTCGAAGTGGGACATTGAAATCAACATTTTAAACCAATTTTTCATTTTTTGACACCTACAACAACTAAATCGTTAAGAATTTGAAGATGATTTGAACTAGTAATTTTTGAGATTTTGTGTTTAGATCATGAATATATTTCTAAAAAATTAAAAAAACAATTTGTAAAATTTTTTACGTAACTTTTAATATCTTGTTTTTATAGTTAACATTTTATTAAAAAAGGTGACGTTTATACCATATAGCATAAATTTTTGTATAGAAAGCATAAAATTATAAATTTTTAAATATAGATTTGTCACACCAATATCTAATGCATATCTATATTTTTTTGTATTTCTTTGCTGCATTTTTTTAAATTAATTTTTGAAGTGAGATTAATTATAATTTAGATATAGTTTTATACCATATAGCATAACTTTCTCTGTATATATCGAAACTAACCTTTTTTTTTTAAACAAAGACATCATCACCTAGTGCATGTATATTTTTTAAAAAAATTCTCTATTTTACTATTTTTCCACATGTGTGGAACAAAGACCTTAATGTTCGGTGAAAAACCAATGTTTATTAGAAGATAGAAAATAAATATAATAATCAAATTAAATATATATTTGAAATTATACTTTTTGGAAACCTCAATCCAAGGGCTATGATCCTACAAATTATCTTGTCATGTTAGTTCCATTTGTTGGTCCAACCTAAGGTTTGAAACTTTTTTTTTTGAGGAAAATATGAGAAGAAGAGCAGAAGACGCCATCCAAGGGCCTTCATTCGAAGGACCTTTGAAAGAAAGTCCTATTCAACCTTCGTTTGAAAATCCAAAATATATTAAAATATTCATAGCTAGCCACCTTCATTCTAAGGTCCCTATGTAAGAAAATATTTTTAAAAATTGGGATCAAAGACCTTTGAACGAAGGTGTTTAAGGCAAACTTGAAAAAACTACAATTTAGGGATTGTTTATAAATATCATTCATGCACGAGATCATCTCTCTCATATGGTACATCTTTTTGTGTTTTTAAAAATACATCCAATGTGAAGTGAATAGAATTATATATACTTGTAATGAGCTCTTTAAATCTTATTAACTTGTCCTTCATGTATAAATTTAACACACCGATACAAAATTGAAGGAGCAACCTTAAATTCTTCTATCAATGTTCTACAAAGTAGTGTGTACCAGATCTATCCAAAGATGGTATCACATAACATAAACCATGTAATTCTTTAGGACCTACTCTCAATCATAGAATAATACATCTTAATGTATTAATTAACATTCAATTAGTCATCTTCAATGAAATATGGGCTGAATGTGCACATTTCTGATGTCTAATATGTTTATTTAAGAGTTATTCTTCTGTACATATGTTCTATTAGTATGAAATATCAATAAGGTGATTTTACATAAAGATTACTAGCTAAATATAATGGGCCATAATAATTATCTTGTGAGATCTTGTGATTAGAAAATGTAATCAATGGAGAAGCAAGAGAAGAAAAAGATGTAGCATTATTTTCAATAGTTCCCACAAAATCATGTTCATGTGATGTATCCTCATTTTCAACATTATTTTATGTGTATCATGTACCTCAACAGTGTTTAAATGATTTGGAAAAGGATTTGTGTATATTTTCAATTGATTATTAGTATGCATAACTAATAGATTTATGTTTCCATTGATAACTTAAACTTTGATCATACTATTAATGTTACATCCCCAACTTACATTTAGACTTAATAATTAACTTTGCATTGTAATCAGAAGGATTAGTCATAGTTAATTGATTTGATATTATGGAAATATCTAAATTGATCATTGTTAATGATGTTAATGATTGATGTTAATTAGTTTTGAACATTAATTACTTCATATTATGAGATATGATTATGATGCACTAATCATAATTTTGTGGTCCTGAGTGTGAACAGGAAAAGTTAACGACCTTCGAAGAAGGAAGGAGGGTATCATCCTGGAGGAATGGTTAGATGTCGAGAAAACAAGGTTGATTAGTCATCTGAGTATCGATTTCCATGTCCCCAAATCCCTTGTAAGTTGTCATGAGTCATGTCTTCCTTCTTTGTAATTCTATCCTTGTGAGTCATTTTGTTGATGGTGCTTTAACAACTAGACAATGTTCTTGGAACAACATCTCAAGTCGTATGATAGTCAAGTTAAGAGTCAATGAGATCTCTCATTACCCTATTCTTAAATAGCAATATTATTTCTTTATTTTCTAGTCAATGGACTAAAGTTTACTGTCGTTGATGGGGGAGTATTACTCAACCCCGATTGCCCTAAGATTTTAGTGTGATATCTTTTGCTTTAATCTTTATGATGATTTTGCATATTTTAATAGTTCTTCAACCCATGTTATTAGTCGAGGGTGTTTATATTTTCATATATATACAAACCCCTTTAGAGGTCAATGTTAATAACTCTTGACTATGCTAATAACTATCTTATCTTATCTTATTATTACCTCATCAATATCCTTAAACCCATGAGGAGTGGGAAAGGAGAGATGATAGGTTGAGTGGGCTGAGTGGATTAAAAGATCCCACTCGGTGGCAAGCCCAAATCGCATGCACAGAGTATGCTTTGGTTGGTTACCAAACGTCATCTTGGTGTCTTATGGAAGGTCTTAGTTGGAGTCTGGGTAGTTTTGGCTGTTATTTTCTAGTATTAGACTTTGAGAGAGAAGTGGGTGTGTGGGTGGCGAACACCGGGGAGCTACATTCTCTTGTTGCAGAGAATTACAGTCAGAGAGAATGACTAGAGTAGCCAGAAGAGTTCAAGCTCTGCGAGCTACATCTTTAACTCTGTGAAATATATTTAGGTATCTTTAATTTAGAGCCCTCAGCTCATATGATATATTAACTGCAATACATTATAACTTACTTTCGTCTGAAAGTAACGTCAGCACTGTCGACTATAAAGATTAAGAAATACTTTGCTTTTAATGTACAGAGTTGAGACTGTGTATTTATTTATGCATATCAATGAATGTTAGGAGTAGTCAAAGGCTCTTGGAGCCCCAAATGAAATATAATTCATGATACTTTGCAACTGTTGCTCTTTTGTGGCGCTCGGCCAACTTGAGGCCATAAACCTTATGTAGGATTGCATGCATGAGTACCTGCAAGTTTTATCTCTTCCTATGCACCATACATCTTTAATGATGTCTTATATCTTTATGATTACTAGTTGTTAACTCTTGCAAATCTATATATGCAAATGAGCCCAAAAGGGCAACATTCTTTAATGAATGAATAATAGTGGTATTGACCTGTTGAACAATCCTCACCATTATTTCTAATGGCTACAACCATGATTACTTTAAACACAGTAAACCCAAGATAAAATGGGTCATGCTACTACACTGGAAACCTTATTCTACCAATTCGATAGAAAAGTTGACAAGAATCGAATGGCTATCAATAAATATACATGTTATGTGAACATGATAGCTCTTTGAGGAGAGTAATAGAATACTATTCTTACACTGTCATAGTAATGCTATCATGACAGCCAAGACTTCAATCTTGCCTTCATTATGAAGTAAAGTCTTGCTATACCTTTCAATATTAGAATCTACCCTAGAGTTTTATTATAAGCTAGTGGTCTTATATGAGATGAATGGTGACTATATAAATGGCAATTATGTTTTTATATTGACTTTATGAAAGATTCTAGAGAAGAGCTTAGAGGGGTTCAACTCTATGAGTCTTTATGAACTTTTAAAACATACTATGATTTGGGCCTTTTCTTTTATTATGGACCAGTTTCTTTTAACCATGACAATAGGAAAATAAGGTAAACATTGACCAAGTAGGGTGAGAGTTGAAAGCAAGTGTAACACCCTCTCCCTGAAACACTTAGAGAAAATTACATTTACACTAAATGAAACAGGATTTTTTTTTTTTTGAATAAGATAACAAAGTAATGTTAACATAACTAATTACACCATTTAACTTACGACATGTTCTCTAAGGGTACAAGGTTGCATTGCTTACAAATCAACTGACATAATTTAACATACATCCAATGCATAACATAATCATATTCATTGCATGTCCTCAAATAATATAACTTTCATGATCAAATACATAACTGTAATGTTTTCTTTACACATAAGTACATCATTACATCAATGACATCTTTTGCCTACATCAAATTACATACATTAAGAATGATCTGGTACACAAGTCAGGTACACAATCATCTTCCTCAACTGGTACAAGTACAATTGTCTAAAACTATGATAATCCTTTTCTGCACATGAACTCTGACAAGGAATAACCAATGGATAAGAAGGCTCTTCCACCCGACCATGTGGAACCCTAAGGTCCACCCCCCGAGCTAGGAGTTTAACATGAGGTCCCAAACAACAACAGTCAGGTAGACAAAGACTAACATGAATGAAGGATGACCAGACTCCAATACAGCACATGACAATAACACAACACAACTTCTAGAGGCAACAGAAAACACAAGTGGAGAGACCATACAAGGAATGCTAGGTTGCAGTAGGGAGAGTGTCATCGCATGGTCCTAGCATGGGTTATCCTGATAGCTTCTCGTTAGGCGCCGGCCCCCATCTATGGTTATCTTGATAGCCTCTCACTAGGTGCCAGCCCCATAGGGTGACACATGCGGAATCGACCTTCCTTTTGTGAGGACAAGGAAGTCAATCATGCCGACCAGGCCTTCTCTACCCATCCTTATTCTGAATGAGCACTACAGGCCATGGGAGAGGAATCTATTTATCTTGTTTAATGTGAAATCTACCCTTAACCCCCTAGTTCATTTTAGGTTATCACTTGATTAACCTACTTCCAATGGGTTATCCTGACAGCCTCTTTGGGCACCGGCCCCACATTGAAAGCCACTCTCCTTGCTAGCACCTAGTAAACCTTAACCACCAAACTGGGCATTATAGCAGTACACATACATGTTCAATGCAAGGCATAGACCCTCTTGCATTACAAATAGAATCTTAACACCATTTGTTAACCAATGCCTATAGCATTACAATACTTCACTCTTTTATAGATTCCAATCTCTCCATGAGACAATTATGACAAACGGGTACAAGATAATCACAAGTAATTAAATATCTCCTCCAATAGTATTACCTTCACGAAACACATTAACAACTTGGACAATACTTCATTTTACTACACACTAAAATAGAACCACATGTTCATTGCAACATCACAATACTAGAACGCCTATCCACCTATTTGCATGTACTCAAAATATGACATACTAAGCCTCTAGAATAGAGTTCGACCACTCACAAAACCACCTCCTTACGACAAGAAGATTACTTAACTTAAACAGTTTGATTTAAGTTTGAGGGTTAATGCTAAAACTCCTCTTTGTTACAATGTATAACACCTAAATTTGTACCTATACATTAACTTCCTAACCACATTGAAAGATTTTTAATTAAATACAACCATTAACTAAATTATCTAAATTCTCTTCATTATGTTTCAAAAGATAGATCACAAGGTTTAACTACAAGGATCATTTAATTATAATATTAATAACCTCAATATCCTATCATATAAACTAGCCGATAAAAATCCATATCTTCCGACCTTTGATTGAATTTCTTCCAACTTTAGATAAATCTAATGCTTTAATCATCAAAGCTTCAACCGAATACAAACTAATTGATCTAAGTTATACAAATTATAAAGAGGTAATAAAAATACACTTAAATAGCAAATAATAACATCTTAACATATCTATATGTTTAATAATAACTAAGAATGCATTTATTTACCTATATGATTAATAATAACTAAGGATACATTTGTAATATCTCCCAAGTGCCTTTGAAAAATGATATATATATATATTTTAAATATGAACAACGAAAAATTGCCTTTCAATCCTAGTGTAATGTAGTATAAAGAAACCCATTTTTTTTTAATGCAAGGAAAATAATATATGAATGGTTTTATCCTTTTCAAATTGAATTGTGGAAAAGAACATTTAACTTTCATATTTTAATTTGAATCCAAGAATATATGCAAGCATGAATTTCAAAAGAATATAATTCTCTCATAAGAGTCCTACATATTTAAACCCTAATACAAAGCATATTATACTTATTGTAGATTACATGTAGTAAGATAAAACACACATACTTTTATAAATAATCTAACAATATGTTCATTCCTTTAATTAAACTATATATATATATATATATATATATATATATATATAAGTAATTCTTTACCTTCTGATATGTTTATTTCAATACATGTATTTTTAAATAGTAACAACTCTATCTTCTAAACACCGAGATATAATTTACATATACTTACAGAAGTACATAAGTGAACCCTATTTATTTTTTTTTGTATAACACATCAACATAATTAAAAATAAAAGTTAAAGGCCTAATATTACCTAAACCATTATAATTGTAAACCTAACAATTAAATCTTTTTCCTTATTGATCACCTATGAAACCCTAAAATTAATTTATCAACAGACGAACACTAATGTCTCAAAGAAACCATCAAGCCTAAAATTTATTCATCAACTATAGATTTGTTGAAGGAGGCTAAAATATTAGCAATTACAATACCAAAATGTTATGGTAGACCTAGGAACGAACAACATGGATTAAGAAAATAGTTTTCATGATTCTATTAAATAAGTCATCATTAAAATTATCATTAAATGACAGTAAAGCAGCTATATGAGAGAGGTAAAGTCCTTTCCTTAAATTTAGAGATAAAAATAGAATTATATAAATAAGGATAAGATTTAAGAAATTACTGCAAAAAGAATCATTCTAATGAAGAGATTTTGCTAAAAGTTTAAAAGTATATAACTAAATGGAGTAAAGATATTATAAGCACCCATCTAGATTTATAAAATGAAGTAAGGTTAATATTTAGCTAAAGAGAATCTTAAGATGATTCGAAGGTAAATCTAGGGAACTAGAAAAGTAATACTTCATAGCATAAACATGAATTCATATGAATACCCAACATTTTTTTGTATGGCAGGAAATCATTCTATTTCAAGTGCCTAACGCCAACATAATGGAAGGAAAATTTTGTCAGATATTAAAGATGAAAATAATAAAAAATGGATTTATTGGGAAGGTCTTAGTAATTTTCAAGCAATGCAATTGGTAGTTTAACATCAAATTCACAACCTCTGCCAACGTCCTCCTAGCCACGACTAGCATGGAGCTTGGGAACTATTATGGACATTCATCAAGGCGTAAAGGATAAAGGAGTTTTGTTAGATGTTTGTGGTTGCTTCTGCCCTCGAAGACAAGTATGCTAGATGTGGAACCAAGGATTGCAGCGTAGGAACAGGTGTGGTAGTTGTGACGACCCTGCTCAAAATTTATACAAACTGTTTGATAGTATGCAATGATCATAGGGTAATACAAAATAGTTTTGCAATGATTTGGTAGTTTGCCTCAAAGAGATTCTATCTCAAGGAATGTAATGATTATCAGATTTGCACAAAATGGATTTGTTGAAAAGGTTTTAGAAACTTTTAAGCAAAATGCTATTGAAATGCCACATGAAGTTGAAGGTATTCATTGATAGAACAATTAATGAATTTATAAAGTTTTTGGGCATGAAACTTTTGTTTACGATGTGGAACAACTTTGAGCCATAAATGTGTGAATCATTTACTTATGTAGAGAAGAAAATGCTCATTTGTAACTAATGAGGATGAGTTAATGGCCTTATCAGAAGAAAGATAAATATATTTATATGAGTTCTGATTTAAAATCTAACACATCCATAATTCTAAATATTGGTCTCTATTCTTTGAATGATTAGAAAATAATGTCTTTGGCAGAGTTAAAGGTGCATGACAAGGAAACTTTCCAGTGTGAAACATTGGCAAGGGAAACATAGTAAAAGTGCATGAATTATTTGACCTAATGCCTCAGAAGCAACATGGAAAGCAATAATTGCATAATATGCACAAAATGGATTCGCAAGGATGATCTAAAAAGCTTTAAATCTTGACACAGAATCATTTAAACTATTAAAATCATAATAAACTTTTTAAAATTATCCTACAAAAATTGAATGAAATACCCAAATTGTTTTACCACAAATTCTAACTTTTCCTTTCTCTGGATTTTTGAACCCCCTCCTCTCTAGGCAAAAATCCCCCCTTTTAAAAACCCTCCTCTCCTCAGATCCATTAATCGTCGATTATTCCACAGAGAGGATCATTAATTAATTAATTTAAACCATAGCAACTACCCACTCTACAACTCAACAAGAAAATAATTTTATTTTATTAAATCTTAGAATCTAATTTATTTATCTAAATATTCAAAGCAATAATATTATAATTAATAATACAAAGTTTCTAATAACTATTAATCCATAGTTTTACTCCCCGCAACCTATAATTTATTTACCACAATTATTACAATTATCGACATTAATTAACCTTATATTTTCCATAAAAAAATAATTCTATTTAATGCACAATCTTTCCTTACCCACAAAACACCTTCTGACCTAGTTAGACATCAGGGTGCAACATTACCTGCTTGCAAGTTACGATCAAACGATAGATAATGACCACAAAGTAAACTGACAACTAGACAACAATGACAGGGGACCCCACATTAACTCCCTACAACCATTCCATTGGCGAAGGCACGCTTAGACCTGTTAATTCAGGTGGAGTCGGTGCCCAGTACCTGCATCCTGCAGCAACCACATTGTTAAACATAACAAGATATATATCCACATGCAGTCATATAGTGAATGGAAATCGCAGTGGGGTAGGGTACTCGAGAGCGAGTAGTATGACACTGTTCCATTCACGTTCTTGTATAAACAAATCACTACATTGAACAAGATTTCTAGTTAGTTATCAATAACATGAATTATCTCACCATCAAATATAGCAATTAACATCAAAACATCTGACACATCTAGTTTATTTATCAATTGTAAAGCCTATGACCTAGACGAGCAAGGACCTCCTCAAGAAGCTGGCGAAGCTGAGCACCCTCTGGTTGACCCTGACTCTCCTGATTCTTGCCCCCACATTCTTGTGTACTTCCATGAGGGGAACTAGGAGGAGGGCTATTAGCACCCCCTCTTCCACGTCCCCTACCTTGCCCACGTCCTTGACCTTGACCCCTAGGCATCTCCCTGACTGCACACCCATGAACAACTTCAGGTTGCTAGGTGAGGACTACTAAAATATTTTAGAGATTAAGCAACTAGTATAGCTTAATGGACTCATATAAACCCAGAGTGCCCAGTGTTAGAAACCCGGGCTCTGATACCAGATGTAACACCCTCTCCCTGAAACCCTTAGAGAGAATTACATTTACACTAAATGAAACAGGAATTTTTTTTTTTTTGAATAAGATAACAAAGTAATGTTAACATAACTGATTACACCATTTAACTTACGACATGTTCTCTAAGGGTACAAGGTTGCATTACTTACAAATCAACTGACATAATTTAACATACATCTAATGCATAACATAATCATATTCATTGCATGTCCTCAAATAATATAGCTTTCATGATCAAATACATAACTGTAATGTTTTCTTTACACATAAGTACATCATTACATCAATGACATCTTTTGCCTACATCAAATTACATACATTAAGAATGATCTGGTACACAAGTCAGGTACACAATCATCTTCCTCAACTGGTACAAGTACAATTGTCTGAAACTGTGATAATCCTTTTCTACACATGAACTCCAACAAGGAATAACCAATGGATAAGAAGACTCTTCCATCCGACCATGTGGAACCGTAAGGTCCACCCCCCGAGCTAGGAGTTTAACATGAGGTCCCAAATGACAATAGTCAGGTAGACAAAGACTAACATGAATGAAGGATGACCAAACTCCAATACAACACATGACAATAACACAACACAACTTCCAGAGGCAACACAAAACACAAGTGGAGAGACCATACAAGGAATACTAGGTTGCAGTAGGGAGAGTGTCATCGCATGGTCCTAGCATGGGTTATCCTGACAGCCTCTCACTAGGCGCCAGCCCCATAGGGTGACACATGCGGAATCAACCTTCCTTTCATGAGGACAAGGAAGTCAATCATGCCGACCAGGCCTTCTCTACCCATCCTTAGTCTGAACGAGCACTACAGGCCATGGGAGAGGAATCCATTTATCTTGTTTAATGTGAAATCTACCCTTAACCCCCTAGTTCATTTTAGGTTATCACTTGATTAACCTACTTCCAATGGGTTATCCTGACAACCTCTTTGGGTGCCGACCCCACATTGAAAGCCACTCTCCTTGCTAGCACCTAGTAAACCTTAACCACCAAACAGGGCATTATAGCAGTACACATACATGTTCACTACAAGGCATAGACCCTCTTGCATTACAAATAGAATCTTAACACCATTTGTTAACCAATGCCTATATCATTACAATACTTCACTCTTTTACAGATTCCAATCTCTCCATGAGACAATTATGACGAACGGGTACAAGATAATCACAAGTAATTAAATATCTCCTCCAAGAGTGTTACCTTCATGAAACACATTAACAACTTAGACAATACTTCATTTTACCACACACTAAAATAGAACCACATGTTCATTGCAACATCACAATACTAGAATGCCTATCCACTTGTTTGCATGTACTCAAAATACGACATACTAAGCCTCTGGAATAGAGTTCAACCACTCACAAAACTACCTCCTTACAACAACAAGATTACTTAACTTAAATAGTTTGATTTAAGTTCTAGGGTTAATGCTAAAACTCCTCTTTGTTACAATGTATAACACCTAAATTTGTACCTATACATTAACTTCCTAACCACATTGAAAGATTTTTAATTAAATACAACCATTAACTAAATTATCTAAATTCTCTTCATTATGTTTCAAAAGATAGATCACAAGGTTTAACTACAAGGATCATTTAATTATAATATTAATAACCTCAATATCCTATCATATAAACTAACTGATAAAAATCCATATTTTCTGACCTTTTATTGAATTTCTTCCAACTTTAGATAAATCTAATGCTTTAATCATCAAAGCTTCAACCAAATACAAACTAATGTAGCACTTTTATATTGAGCATATTGTCTTTTCATTGATGTCAAAATGTTGGTAATAATGATAGTGATATTTCAGATATATTAGGGACATTTCATTTTGCATATCATAGTTGATCACAGTTGTCAAAATGTTGGTAATAATGATAGTGATATTTCAGATATATCAAGGACATTTGATTTTGCATATCACAGTTGATCATATATCAGGATGTTGGTCATGACAAGACACAGTAACAATATTGATCTTCAATATGGTTGGCAGGTACATTTCATACTTGGTTATGCAGTGTAGAGGTACATTTCATACTTGGATCAGTTACAAAGAATTCATCTTGTTGGATCAGATGTTTTTGATTTGAAGTGTTGCTCAAAATGCATAAGGATTTCAAGAACCTACTTGAAAATTGATGATCATTTGACATATCAGAAAGGGTGCTTCAAGGTTCAAGTCATGCTTTCTGTGTTAATTTATATTGGTGCAATTTATATGTTTTGATCAAAAAGTGTATATCTAGTTCAAAATATTCTTGTATGAGCTCACACATTTTTTAAATAGAAGATCACAAATTATATCCTATGAGCTCACACATTTCTAAATAGAAGATCACAAATTACATCCTAAGAGCTCTTAAAATAAATGTCATTCACTTTTTTTTTAATCGCCAGTTGACCGGCTTGGAAGGTTTATGTCACTTAAGTGACAACTTAAGGGTTGCATTGTCATGGGTTTTACCGGCCCTGTTGCCTAGGGTGCCTGGTCACCAAGTTAAGGATGCTCATGACTGGCAGGAAGCATAGATCGACGCTCTACATTCAAAGTACAGTTGGCGGGATTGCCACATCTGACGGTTGAGTTCAAAACGATGCCACAGTTTGTGACTGTTAAATTTGATGGCCTCTTTGATGAAAAAGTAGGAAAGCAAACTTGTTTCTATCTTTAATGACAGCGAAAGAAGAAGGTGAAAAGTTAAAAAGTATTTGAGATGGAAAGTCTCATAAAAGATTTTTATTTTCATTGTGGCATGTGAATCGACAAGGAGAAATTGAAAGTGGAAACTTTCAATATAGAAATTAAAAGATATACATTTCTTTTTAAGGTGAGAAGAAGTGGATTTTTGAGTTTAAGTGTTTTGGAGAGAGTTTTTGAGAATGAGAGAGATTTTTCAGAGGATGAAAGATTTTGTTATGAGATGAATTTTTGCAGGTGTGATGGTGCAATCAAGATTGAAAGGTTTTTATGATCAAAGAGCAGAGTAATATTTCTTGTTGATGGGATGATGCAATCAAGGTTGAAGTTTCTCAGAGAAGATTGAAGATTTGAAAGATAATTGTTTTCAGAGAAGGTTAATTTTTCAAATTTGCAGTGAGAAAGTTTATGATATTGTGAACTGATTTTGGGAATTGTGTTGCAGAGAAAATATATATTTGTTTGATTCTTTTTAAAAGGGAGAAATAAGGTATTGTTCTTATTGAAATAGGGAAACCCCCTGAGTTTTTTTTTTAATAAAATTTTTGATGTTGAAAGTCAATGAGACATGCAGAGAAGAACAATATGCCTGTGAGGCAGAATTGTGTTTGTTAGTGAGACAATTGTAAACCTAAGTTTTATCATTCAAGCCAGTGAGGCAGTTTGAGTGGTTTTTATACCCCAGGAGGGTTTTCCACTCTGGAATATTTTGTGTCAAAATTTTATGTGTTGATATTTTGTATATTTTTCATATCTGTTTGAAAATTCTGAAATTGTGAAATCAAAGTTTATCAAAAGTTTGAAAAGTAATAAAGTTTTTAACTACACTGAATCACCCCCCCTCTCAGTGTTGTGTGTGCTGCTACAACTAATTGATCTAAGTTAAACAAATTATAAAGAGGTAATAAAAATACATTTAAATAGCAGATAATAACATCTTAACATATCTATATGTTTAATAATAACTAAGAATGCATTTATTTACCTATATGATTAATAATAACTAAGGATACATTTGTAATATCTCCCAAGTGCCTTTGAAAAATGATATATATATATATATATATATAATATGAACAACGAAAAATTGCCTTTCAATCCTAGTGTAATGTAGTATAAAGAAACCCATTTTTTTTTTTTATGCAAGGAAAAGAATATATGAATGGTTTTATCCTTTTCAAATTGAATTGTGAAAAAGAACATTTAACTTTCATATTTTAATTTGAATCCAAGAATATATGCAAGCATGAATTTCAAAAGAATATAATTCTCTCATAAGAGTCCTACATATTTAAACCCTAATACAAAGCATATTATACTTATTGTAGATTACATGTAGTAAGAAAAAAACACATACTTTTATAAATAATCTAACAATACGTTCATTCCTTTAATTAAACTATATAAGGATATATATATATATATATATATATATATATATATATATATATATATATATATATATATATATATATATATATATATATATATATATATATATATATATATAAGTAATTCTTTACCTCCTGATATGTTTATTTGAATACATGTATTTTTAAATAGTAACAACTCTATCTTCTAAACACCAGGATATAGTTTACATATACTTATAGAAGTACATAAGTGAACCCTATTTATTTTTTTTTGCATAACACATCGGCATAATTAAAAATAAAAGTTAAAACCCTAATATTACCTAAACCATTATAATTGTCAACCTAACAATTAAATCTTTTTCCTTATTGATCACCTATGAAACCCTAAAATTAATTTATCAACAGACGAACTCTAATGTCTCAAAGAAACCATCAACCCTAAAATTTATTCATCAACTATAGATTTGTTGAAGGAGGCTAAAATATTAGCAATTACAATACCAAAATGTTATGGTAGACCTGGGAACGAACAACATGGATTAAGAAAATAGTTTTCATGATTCTATTAAATAAATCATCATTAAAATTATCATTAAATTACAGTAAAGCAGCTATATGAGAGAGGTAAAGTCCTTTCCTTAAATTCAGAGATAAAAATAGAATTATATAAATAAGGATAAGATTTAAGAAATTACTGCAAAAAGAATCATTCTAATGAAGAGATTTTGCTAAAAGTTTAAAAGTATATAACTAAACGGAGTAAAGATATTATAAGCACCCATCTAGATTTATAAAATGAAGTAAGGTTAATATTTAGCTAAAGAGAATCTTAAGATGATTCGAAGGTAAATCTAGGGAACTAGAAAAGTAATACTTCATAGCATAAACATAATTCATATGAATGCCCAACGTTTTTTTGTATCGCAAGAAATCATTCTATTTCAAGTGCCTAACGCCAACATAATGCAAGGAAAATTTTGTTAGATATTAAAGATGAAAATAATACAAAATGGATTTATTGGGAACTATTATGAAAATAACGCCAAATTCACAACCTCTGCCAACGTCCTCCCAGCCACGACTAGCGTGGAGCTTGGGAACTATTATGGACATTCATCAAGGCGTAAAGGATAAAGGAGTTTTGTCAGATGTTTGTGGTTGCTTCTGCCCTTGAAGACAAGTTTGCTAGACGTGGAACCAAGGATTGTAGCATAGGAACAGGTGTGGTAGTTGCGACGGCCCTGCTCAAAATGTATGCAGACTGTTTGATAATATGCAATGATCATAGGGTAATACAAAATAGTTTTGCAATGATTTGGCAATTTGCCTCAAAGAGATTCTGTCTCAAGGAACGTAATGATTATCAGATTTGCACAAAATGGATTTCTTGAAAAGGTTTTAGAAACTTTTAAGCAAAATGCTATTGAAATGCCACAGGAAGTTGAAGGTATTCGCTAATAGAATAATTAATGAATTTAGAAAGTTTTTGGGCGTGAAACTTTTGTTTACGGTGTGGAACAACTTTGAGCCATAAATGTGTGAATCATTTACTTATGCAGAGAAGAAAATGCTCATTTGTAACTAATGAGGATGAGTTAACGACCTTATCAGAAGAAAGATAAATATATTTATGAGTTCTGATTTAAAATCTAACACATCCATAATTCTAAATATTGGTCTCTATTCTTTGAATGATTAGAAAATAATGTCTTCGGCAGAGTTAAAGGTACATGAGAAGGAAAATTTCCAGTGTGAAACACTGGCAAGGGAAACATAGTAAAATTGCATGAATTATTTGACCTAATGCCTCACAAGCAACATGGAAAGCAATAATTGCATAATATGCACAAAATGGATTCGCAAGGATGATCTAAAAATCTTTAAATCCTGACATAGAATCATTTAAACTATTAAAATCTTACTAAACTTTTTAAAATTATCCTACAAAAATTGAATGACATACCCGGATTGTTTTACCACAAGTTTCAACTTTTCCTTTCTCTGGATTTTTGAACCCCCTCCTCTCTCCAGGCAAAAATCCCCCCTTTTAAAAACCCTCCTCTCCTCAGATCTATTAATCGTTGGTTATTCCACAGAGAGGGTTTTTAATTAATTAATTTAAACCATAGCAACTACCCACTCTACAACTCGAAAAGAAAATAATTTTATTTTATTAAATCTTAAAATCTAATTTATTTATCTAAATATTCAAAGCAATAATATTATAATTAATAATACAAAGTTTCTAATAACTATTAATCCATAGTTTTACTCCCCACAACCTATAATTTATTTACCACAATTATTACAATTATCGACATTAATTAACCTTATATTTTTCATAAAAAAATAATTCTATTTAATGCACAATCTTTCCTTACCCACAAAACACCTTTTGACCTAGTTAGACATTAGGGTGCAACATTACCTGCTTGCAAGTTACGATCAAACAACAGATAATGACCACAAAGTAAACTGACAACTAGATAACAATGATAGGGGACCCCACATTAACTCCATACAACCATTCCATTGGCGAAGGTACGCTTAGACCAAGTAATTCAGGTGGAGTCGGTGCCCAGTACCTGCATCCTGAAGCAACCACATTGTTAAACATAACAAGATATATATCCACATGCAGTCATATAGTGAATGGAAATCGTAGTGGGGCAGGGTACTCGAGAGCGAGTAGTACGACACTATTCCATTCACGTTCCTGTATAAACAAATCACTACATTGAACAAGATTTTTGGTTAGTTATCAACAACATTAATTATCTCACCTTCAAATATAGCAATTAACATCAAAACATCTGACACATCTAGTTTATTTATCAACTGTAAAGTAGAATCCAACATCAACAACTGCTATCATAACAATTAGTTCCACAATAAATCAACAAAACAACAAGGGATCCATCATCAGATAATCTAAGATACTGTCAAAATGTCAAATCCTAATAAGCAACTATCAATCAGACAGACGACAAGGTGAGGGGCACTACAACAAGATTGTATTCATTATTCTAGAAAATGAGATAATGTGACTTGGAGTCACTATTAACCAAGTGTTTATGAAACCAAGAACCTAAGTATGGTTTTCGAAATAACAATCTAGTGTCCAAGGATTGGACTTAAATGCATTGAATCCTACTTATACTAGACCAAGAATGGTCGATTTTGATATGACTTGCATAGTGGAACAAGGTGGCAAGGAGTCACAAGTTCCATATTATGAAAATAACCTTTTTAGTCATAACCAAACCATGATGGGAATCAAGTGTCCTGATGTGGGCAAAGAATTGAGTTGATCCTGTTTATTCTAGACTTAGAGAGAAAGGTTGATTTGAACTTACTATAGGACATGACAACTTATAAGTCAAGTCAGGGTGGTGGACATATGGCAACGTTCAATGCATAATGTTTATGTATGTAAATATTTGGCCAAAGTAATGCATCTGTCTTTGCATGCATTGTCGGTCCACAGTGCTCCAGATGGCCTAGCGTCTCCAGTACTGTCATACATAGTTAGAGTGGATCTATAGTTGTGTGACCGTGAGACATTACGAAGGACACAACACTCACTAGTAGAAATATGGCAAACAAATGACTAGGTGACTAAAACTTTTAGTCATGTGACCAAACTTTTAGTCACGTGACTAAAATATTTTGCAACACAGCTATAAATGACTAAATAAATGACTATTACTCCTCTATTCTTAATATAATATAATATTATAATATATTCAATATTATATAATGTTATATTATATTATAAATATTATATTATAAAATAATATAATTATTATATTATAATATAATATAATACTTATAATATAATATAATGTTATATATATTATAATATATTCAATATTATATAATATTATATTATATTATAAATATTATATTATAAAATAAGATAATTATTATATTATAATATAATATAATATTATAATATATTATATTATATAATATTAATAATATAATATAAATATATAATATTATATTTATATTATATTATTAATATTATAATATATTTAATATTATATAATAATATAATATTATATTATATTTAATAATATGGGCACCAAATTTAATTTTCATTTCATTTTGGTGCCCACCTCCATTTCATTTTAATATAATATTATATTTATATTATATTATTAATATTATTATATGGGTAAGTGCAAAAAGATGGGGGGCCAAAAAATGGCCAAATTATTTTCAAAAAAAATTAATACAAAACGTGAGCGTGTTATAACACGCTTGCATTTTGACTTGCTATAAATAAATAAAAAAAAGGTTTCTATCTCATTTCATTTCTTTCTTCTCCTCTATGCCCGCAGCCTGCAAACCCTAGAAAGTGCACTTGCGTTTTGCAAAGCTCCATTCAACACAAAAATCTTATTGATTCATCACCAAAATGCCACCATGACATTGAGCACGCCAAAGCAGTGAGTTATATTTTTTTTTTTTTAATTTGTTTCTAAATAGGTAGGTTTGAGTTAATTTTTTATGTTTATTTCATTAATTGTCAGGAAATGTTAATGCACCTCCTCCTCCTCCTCCTCCTCCTCAAAATCCACAAAATCATGAGGAGGAAATACCTGCAGAACAACAACCTCCTCCATCAATTCCTCGACATGCCCCTGGAACACAAGAAAATATAATGGGGCAAATTGAAAACAACAAAAAAGAAATTGAAGATATAATTGCAAGGTTGAAAGATCCTTCCACTTCAACCTTGCATAGATCCATGCTTGCTGAATCTCTTGAATCTATGTTATCAAATGTAGATTCAATCAGCAAGCAAATAACTAGTTGGACGGATAATAGGAGAGAGTTCAGAGATTATTATGCAGACAAGTTGTCATACCAAGATGTGAAAAAATTACAAATCACAAAATTAGACTTGTGTTCCATTTTTAGAAACCCACAAACAAATCAACCTCCACCCATTACATGCAAGAGGTTCCATATCCATTGGTGCAACAACCAAGCGATAAGGGACAATTTTTGGCAGAGGTGGTGGATAGTTTTTGACCATCCTCCATGCAATAATAATGAGGTCCCGCAATACTTTTTGAGGAAACTCTACTGCGAGTTTGTCCTCAATAAAGTGCCAAACTATTTTGATATGCAGGACTTCCAGGGTAGAGGTGGGGGGTTAGCACAAGATAGACCAGGGGCACGTCTTGACCCATAGTGGGTAGTGAGACGAGTAATCAGTAGAGCAGCCCATGGGCATGTTTCTATCCCTTCCATTGTAAAGGAGAGTGTTGAGGTCGATACACTTCAGTCCATTAGTCCCTTAACCCAGAGCATCATAGAGCATGCCAATCCTGCAGCATAGAGTGGGTTGGGAGATAGTGCGAGGAGTAGGGTCCCACCCCATGCTTGTCAGGCTTGCAGGTTAGCCTGTGGTTATGACCCCATGGATAGTCAGGACGCAGGTGCACAGGCTACATCTGCAGCTGAGCAGATGGTGATGACAAATACCCTCCTGAGTGAGACTTTCGGCCTTGATACTCAGGTAAATATTAGCAAGTTTATTGAATTTAATTTATTAAATTTCATTTTTGAAATGCAAGATTAACTAATTTAAATTGATGATTTTAATGAAATATCAAGGTCATAGCGTCGATGCAGTTTTTAGTGATTCTCCACCTGCATTTTACACTAGATCATCTACTGTCAGGGTATGTAACTAGTAAACAATTATAAATATTACATGTGAATAGCATTGTTATATGAATGGTATTCTAATATCTAATTTTGGATGTTAAATAGGTTAATACTGTAGATTTCACGGCAACACCTGCCAGCGGTGGTGGACTTCAAAGCTTTACGGAGGTAATAAAATAAATAGTTTAATGAATGAATTGTACTTACTAGATTTTTGTATGTGACTTGTGTGCTTTATTGTGTGTACTTCCATGTTTAGATGAATGTGTGTGTATGTTAGGAGCCATGATTTGCATCACTATTGTAGTTTTTGTAATTGAATAATGTTGTTTTATTTCCAGATGATGTAGGCTGTGGAGACACCTCCCCATGTTCATAGGGCAATGGAGTAGGGTGTGGCCTCTGCGATTCATAGCTCCATGGCATTGACAGGGGTATGAGGTAGATTAGTAAATTTCAATTTACATTCATTGTTATAGTTGTCTATTTTTGAAAAATCAAAAGATTATTGATTTGAGTTTAATTTCTATTTGGATGGTTTCTATAGGACATGACATCACCAGGGCCTATTCCTGCTACTGAGGCAAGTGAGGAGATAGATTATATGTTAGTGGTAAGTGATTATTTTGTTAAATGTTTTATTTTTTATAACATGTAATTTCTATATATTAATGTCTATACTTTTTATTGTAACAGGTAAAGATGCAGGAAGAACTAAATAGGAGGAGTAACCCTCAGGTTCGTAGTAGACCACCCACATGTGCGTCTCCATCCCCTAGAAGATCAAAGGCTGCCCATGATCTATTCTCTTCACCAGCTAGAGGGGAATAACTTTTTATTGTGTTCCTTTGTTGTATAACTATATGGCATTTGTGGACATATATTTTGAATTGTATATAGTTGACATTGTATGCCTATATGGAATTCTTGTAAGCCTATATGGCATTCTTGTAAGCCTATATGGCTATTTTGTATATATGTTATACTTATATCGACAGATATTGATGTATGCCTATATGGATATTTGGTTAATACAAATCATTTTTATTGATGGCATCCATACTTTCATTATAAATCCACGTTTGAATGGATATTTATAGATGGCTACTTCAAATATTTAAAGTCCAATTGTATTACATAGGATGTTTGTTGATCCAATAAGCAAGCTATTGTTATTCAAGTATCACCTAAACCTCATTTTGGAACTAAAAGATAAAAGTTGTATTTAAAAAAAAATGAATCATCATGTTGAATATAAAATATTAATATTCTTTATGAGTAGCATACAATGTCAACTATATGCAATACAAAAAAATGAATCATCATGTTATTCTTTATGTTTGAGATCCTGAAAATAACTAAGTCTAGTACCCTGATATCCTGAAACACTAGGATGAATATCCAAGTAATTAGGATGATTGCGCCTTGAGAAAAAGTCATTAAGATGAGCGCCTAAAGGAGACTTTCTTAAACATTCAAACATTGAGCAACAAGCATGAAGGGTTAAGGTGCAATTTGCAACTCATAAAGCCTCAAAAGGGCACCCAACTTAGAGAGAGCATTCATTTAAGACAAGGTGCCCATTGACACATGTTCCACCATAAAAGTGCACCTAAGGTGGAAGGAGAACAAGCCTCTAGTAAGTGAAGCGCACCTATTGTCTAAACCACTTCATTATGGCACCCTAGCATGAGGAGGAGTATATAAGTCAATAGGAAATGGCACCTAGAATGCAAATGAAGGACTAAGTGGCATATTCAATAAGCATCAATTCACCTTGAGCTTTCAATAAATACATCAAATTGAGCCCCATAAGCCTATGCACCCATTGCCTTCAAAAGAACCTTGTATCGACGTCAAGAGTTGGTCGTATCAGTGTATCAGCAGACCTTGGTTAGGCTTTACCGATAGTGGTCTATCTTGCCGACGAGTGTGGTTCGAAGTTGAAGACATCAGTGTATCAGAAGATAATCCCATCGGTGCATCGGAAGAGCAGTTGAGAGATTCACTGATGAAGGGGGTCACATTGACAGTCAAAATCTATTGGTGTATCGGCCCAACGAGATTAGAGTTCACTGATGTTTGGAGTCTCACCAACGGGTGTGGTCTAAAGGTTGTCATTGGTGAGATCGGTGTGTTGGTAGAAGAGTTTTTGAGTGTGCTGATGGTATTAAGTCCTACTGATAGGCGAGGGACTTAGAGTCTCGTATTAGAGTGACAAAGACATCGATGTGAAAGGATATAAAGTCACCGATAGTGGTCTGTCTAACCAATAAGAGTCAACGATGGGATGTTTGTCAGAAGTGAAATCAAACGGAGTCATCGTGGCATCGGCCAATCGGCCGATGAAATTTTAAGCTTGCCGATGGTATGTTGTCTCACCAATAGTGAGTTCGAAGGTTCAAAAGTTGATAATTCTATGCCTCCATTGTGTGCTCTGCATTAGACACTCATCCCTACTACAGTCTAGCATTCTCTAGTTGTGTTCTCCCCTTTATTTTTGTGAATGCCTCTGGAAGTAATGTTGAGTTACTTGTGATGTCCTTATTGATTGGTGTTGTTTTGGATTCATGTGTAGTCCTTGTTCCTTATAGTCTATTGTCTACCTGACTGTTTGTTGTAACTTATTGAACCACTATGATTTTGAATATTTAGATTTAGAGGGCATTAGACACCAAAACTTCTTGACCTTTAACAACCCAACCTAGAATCAATAGATTTTTGTCCATCCCAACTATTCTAGTCAAGACAAAGCATGTTGATTCTCATTCAATCCAAAGTTCATTAACAAGATTATCTTATCATAATATTTAGGGAAATGACCACCTAGATGGACAATGATGTGAGCTATCTACAAAGAAACTTGCAAGAAGTATAGGAGGCATGAGAATCCCTCCATGTTGTTTATCAAGTTGAATGATCTATGACACATCATGTATCATTAGAAAATATTCTCAAAGAGAAAGCAAGTGAAAATACTCAAAAGAACCCATAACAAGGTGGAGAAGTTTAAAGGATGGAGGTTGCAACACTTTCCAACCTCATAGCCACACTAGTCCAATGGATCAGGATAATACTATTAAGCATCCACATAACAGTAGATAATCTTATCAAAAGTCACAGAGAAATTTCTAAGGACCATAGTGTTATCCGTATGACTTGACACATACTGCTTGTTTCATAAAGCAAAGGGACATGATATAAATATTGTTGTTATATGGAGCCTAATCAGACTCGGAGGTTAAATTTACCCAACTTTTATCATCGTGGTTTTCCCCCAAATATTTTCCTATTAGTTTTGGCGCCTTGAAGTCTAAGTGCATGAAAATCATTCTGAGTTGGCAACCTAATCCAATGACTTGACATGGATCCCAAAACCACCTATTGGACCAATAGGATCCTAGGCGCTCACTTCATGCATTATGATTTCTAGGCGCCAGTTTGATGCTCCATCACAAGGAAAGTGCGCCCACACTTGCAAGTGTTTTTCTTCAGGATCTAGGCGCCAGTTGAAGGTTGTAGTTGCCAAGAAGAGCGCCTAGCAAGAGGAAGTCTTTTGGAGTCTCCAAAACACATCAAACACTTGACTAACAACAAGATAACTTTTTCCCAAGTTAGGCGCTTCAAGAGGGAAGTTAAAACATGAATAAGTGCCAACTTGTCTAGGCGCAAACTCAAACTTGTTGAGGACACACATGGCGCCCAACATTCCTTGGTGATTTCATAAACTTCAAATGCTCAAAACTATTCAAGGAATGCCCAATGCCCCTTCTTGATGATAGACACCAAAGTGTGGGTGGAATTGCACCTTGATGACATTAGGCGCTATCTAGAGTATGCTACTCCATGGAAATGTGCCTTCTTGCTTAGAGTAATTCAAACACTCCAAGGTCTTCAATGATCAATTCCCCAACTTATGAAATGTCCTCCTTCATTTTAAAACACATTGTAATGCTCTAGAGAGATGACTATACCTAGGCATCAATCTGGGTTAGAAATGCCTCCAAAGTGCACCTTCTCTTTCAGAATGCAAAACAAGGTCCAAAGGTGCTAATAAACTAAAGCGCTTCTTTGGAAAAGTCCTGGAGGTTAAGATGCACCTTGTCTTAATGAGGTGCAACTCTTGGGTAAGAAAGCTTGTAAAGTGCGCCTAACTTAGTGAAGAGGTTGATAACTTCTAAACCCTTCCTGGAACTTAGATTGCTTCAACTGAAGATCATCTTGCACCAATACATCACCAAACTTTCAATCACAAGATCAATTCAAACTTAGGCGCTCATTAAGAGTCTTCCAATGTTGGTGCATCTAAGAGGTTAAACTGGCAAAAGATGGCGCCTAGCTTCCTAGACCTTATTTCAATATGTTTGAGTTCCAAAGTTGACTCAATGGTATCAAGATGGTGCCATAGAGTATTTGGACTAGTTCCTTAGAGTTTCAAAAACATTCTGGCTCCTTGAAAATTCCTCCTACATGCTTGGGTGCCATTTCAAGGTCCTAGAACCATGATGTAGCACCTTATTACTCTAGGTGCCCATTCATGATTATGCAACTTGAGATTGGTGCCTAGAGTGAATAGGCTTTCATCCTGACTTAATAAACTGCATCCTTCTGACGATTTTTGGGGCAGCAGAAAACCTTTCACCATGGGCAAATGTCTCAGAGATATAAAAAAATGAGAGAGGTTATTGCAGAGGCACTCTACATCATCACGTTGCCTTAGATGAAATGTTTCTAAGTGACACAATTTTTGAGTAACATCTCGTCAAAGATTGTTGCCTTTTTGTACTTTGGACTTTTCAGGGATATCGTCGGTATAATGTAACTTGGACTGTTTCGACATGTTTGGGTGAAAAATAGGACTATGCCTAGTGTAAATATAGCCATCCAGACGTGTTGGAATAGTCAGTTTGGTCACATCAGGAGCAGGATGAAAGTTACACCCCTTTGCAACTTTACACTGCCTCTTTTTGATGATTTTTGGGGTAGTAGAAAACCTTTCACCACAGGCAAATACCTTAGAGATATAAAAAACTGAGAGAGGTTATTGTAGAGGCACTCTACATGATTGTATTGCCTTAGACAGAATGTTCCTAAGTGACATGGTTTTAGAGTAACATCTCGTCAAAGATTGCTGCCTTTTTGCACTTTGGACTTTTCAGGGATATCGTCGGTACAATGTAGCTCGGACTGTTTCGACATGTTTGGTAAAAAATAGGACCATGCCTAGCGTAAATGTACCCATTCGAATGCGTTGGAATAGTCAGTTTGGTTGCATTAGGAGCAGGATGAAAGTTACACCCCTTCGCAACTTTACATTACCTCCTTCTGATGATTTTTAGGGCAGCAGAAAACCTTTCACCACAGGCAAATGCCTCAGATATATAAAAAATTGAGAGAGGTTATTATAGAGGCACTCTACGTGATCGCGTTTCCTTAGACGAAATGTTTCTAAGTGACATGGTTTTCAAGTAACATCTCGTCAAAGATTGCTACCTTTTTGCACTTTGGACTCTTCAGGGATATCATCGGTACAATGTAGCTCAGACTGTTTCGACATGTTTGGGTGAAAAACAGGACCATTCCTAGCGTAAATGTACCCATCTGGATGTGCTAGAATAGTCAGTTTGGTCGCATCAGGAGTAGGATGAAAGTTACACCCCTTTACAACTTTACACTGCCTCCTTTTGACGATTTTTGGGGTAGCACAAAACCTTTCACCACGGGCAAATGTCACAGAGATATAAAAATTGAGAGAGGTTATTGTAGAGGAACTCTATGTGATCGTGTTTCCTCAGACAGAATGTTTCTAAGTGACACAGTTTTTGAGTAACATCTCGTCAAAGATTACTGCCTTTTTGCACTTTGGACTCTTCAGGGATATCATCGGTACAATGTAGCTCGGACTGTTTCAATATGTTTGGGTGAAAAATAGGACCATGCCTAGTGTAAATGTACCCATCCAGATGCATTGGAATAGTCAATTTGGTCGCATCAGGAGCAGGACGAAAGTTACACCCCTTTGCAACTTTACACTCCCTCCTTCTGATGATTTTTGGGGCAGCAGAAAACCTTTCACCACGGGCAAATGCCTCAGAGATATAAAAAATTGAGAGAGGTTATTGTAGAGGCACTCTACATGATCACGTTACCTTAGATGGAATGTTTCGAAGTGACACAGTTTTTGAGTAACATCTCGTCAAAGATTGCTGCCTTTTTGCACTTTGGACTTTTTAGGGATATCGTCGGTACAATGTAGCTCGGACTGTTTCGACATATTTGGGTGAACAATAGGACCATGCCTAGCGTAAATGTACCCATCCAAATGCATTGGAAAAGTCAGTTTGGTCGCATCAGGAGCAGAACGAAAGTTACACCCCATTGTAACTTTACACTACCTCCTTCTGACGATTTTTGGGGCAGCAGAAAACCTTTCACCACGGGCAAATGCCTCAGAGATATAAAAAACTGAGAGAGGTTATTGTAGAGACACTCTATGTGATCGTGTTTCCTTAGACAAAATGTTTCTAAGTGACATGATTTTTAAGTAACATCTCATCAAAGATTGTTGTCTTTTTGCACTTTGGACTCTTTAGGGATATCATCAATACAATGTAGCTCGGACTGTTTCAACATGTTTGGGTGAAAAATAGGACCATGCCTAGCGTAAATGTACCCATCTAGATGCGTTGGAACAGTTAGTTTGGTCATATCAAGTGCAGGATGAAAGTTACACCCCTTTGCAACTTTACACTGCCTCCTTCTGACGATTTTTGGGGCAGCAAAAAACCTTTCACCACGGGCAAATGCCTCAGAAATATAAAAAATTAAGAGAGGTTATTGTAGACGCACTCTATGTGATCATGTTACCTTAGACATAATTTTTCTCAATGACACAGTTTTTGAGTAACATCTCGTCAAAGATTGCTACATTTTTGCACTTTGGACTCTTCAGGGATATCGTCGGTACAATGTAGCTCAAACTATTTCGACATGTTTGGGTGAAAAATAGGACCATGCCTAGCATAAATGTCCCCATTCAGATGTGTTGGAACCGTCAGTTTGGTCACATCAGGAGTAGGATGAAAGTTACACCCCTTTGCAACTTTACACTGCCTCCTTCTGACGATTTTTGGGGCAACAGAAAACATTTCACCATGGGCAAATGCCTCAGAGATATAAAAAATTGAGAGAGGTTATTGTAGAGACACTCTACATGATCACGTTGCCTTAGACAGAATGTTTCTAAGTGACACGGTTTTCGAGTAACATCTCGTCAAAGATTGCTGCCTTTTTGCACTTTGGACTCTTCAGGGATATCATCGGTACAATGTAGCTCGGACTGTTTTGACATGTTTGGGTGAAAAATAGGACCATGCCTAGTGTAAATGTACCCATTTGAATGCGTTGGAATAGTCAGTTTGGTCGCATCAGGAGCAAGATGAAAGTTACACCCCTTTGCAACTTTACACTGCCTCCTTCTGACGATTTTTGGGGCAACACAAAACCTTTCACCACAGGCAAATGCCTCAGAGATATAAAAAACTGAAAGAGGTTATTGTAGAGGCACTCTACATGATCACCTTTTGTTAGACGAAATGTTTCTAAGTGACATAATTTTTGAGTAACATCTCGTCAAAAATTGTTGCCTTTTTAGACTTTGGACTCTTCAGGGATATCGTCGGTACAATGTAGCTCAAACTGTTTCGACATGTTTGGGTGAAAAATAGGACCATGCCTAGTGTACATGTACCCATCCAGATGCGTTGGAATAGTCAATTTGGTCACATCACGAGCAGGACACCAAAAATGTAAAAGTTGCTTTGTGCAACTTGACAACATTGACACTTTTTTGCAACATGACTCAAAGACTCAAACTGACCCCAAATGACTCAAAGTGACTTAAAATCACCTTGATTTTGGCACCCAATGTACATTATAGAGGTTGAGGTGCTCCTTATCATTCAAACATCTTAGATGAGCTCATAGGAAAGAAAAAAGCTCTAAGTTTCATCATCATGAGCACCTAATATCAGGAGACTTTAATGGCTCAAACCTTAGCATGGAGTCCTAAGGTGCATTTCATGTCTCCTTTCATCCATTTTGGTGCCCTGTATGTGAAGGAAGATCTAAAGGCATGAAAGTGGATGTCGTTTTGCAAGAGTTTGGATCATCAAAATTGAAAGAAATAAGTCTATTAAGCTTGGGTGCCCCTTGGTCTTCTTTTCATTCATTATGAGCGCCTTGGGAGAATGGTATATAGGTCATCATCATGATTGGGCACCCTAGATCCAGAGTGCTGGAGAGATCATCAAATGGTGTCTAGAGGAAGTAGGGTGAGTTATGAGTTTGGTCACATCAGGAGCAGGACACCAAAAATGCATAACATGATGATGTAAAAATGTGTATATGTGTAAAAATGTAGGAGGAAATAAAAAAAGACAAACCTTACAAATTAATGTGCATACTTACAACTCAATGTAACATGACTTTACAAAATCAATGTGAATACTTGCAAATTAATCCAATGAACCATCCAGGTCTGCTCTACTCTTTGTTGTGTCAACTATTGCTTCATGGTCAGACTCACGCACCTTCCACAAGATTTTGTTCAAAAGTCTACCCTGATACTTTATCAAATGAACATTGGATGCCACGACAAGGTTTGAGTAATGAAGAATCTTCTGATGCATGTCAAAGTCCTGAAATAGACAAATATTAACACTCTTATGTGGGTACCTTCTAAGCCATGTTCTAGTAATAACCACTGAGCCTATAGGGTATTCGATGTTTTCTCCATCTGTGACAGGGGCCTCCAATTTATTTTTGGCCTCAACACAACAACATAAGTAATAATCTGTTTCCTCTTCATTATCTTCATCTGGAATAACTGCATATACGTGCCCTACATTGATATGTGTAGCAAATTAGATGAAATTAGTCAACATTACAAAAACACCACAAAGTAAGATGACATTACTTGGTTGGACTAAATGAAATTAGATGCATATACATGCCCTATATTACCTGGTTGAACTAAATCTGATATGTGGTCAAAGTCAACTAATGATTCCATCTGTATTAGTTCCAGTGCCGTCGGGGGTCGATACGTGTCAAGTGGGCTAAGATAACTTAACTGCCATTCGTCAACCCACTCCTTTGACTCACACTCATCCCAGAGCCCAATTGTATAGGAAGAACAAAAGCATGACATCTTTCGTGTATGGATACTCCATGAACCTGTAATTGAGCTTTTGAAAGACTGCATCTCATTTGATCCTATCAGTGTACAACAGTCCTCATATGGTGCAATGTTAGTATCATCTATCAACCAAAAAATTTACGAACTAAAGACTTACCTTCATTACTTGGACCCATGGAAGCATTACACCACTCAACAATTGATTTTACATCTGTCAACTTTGCATTGTCTTTATACTTTAACTCTTCTCGTGCTATGGCTCTTTTGATACATGTTCCTACACCATCATGCTCCCCCTTTCCATGCCCGGCCTCACAAAAGTTCCACATATGCTGAATACCTGTAAAATTATGCCTCCTACTCAGCCAATAGAAATTTCACGAGTTCTTGAATTGTGACGCATAATTATCCTACCATATGATATGTTGACTAAATGATATGCCCCTTCTAGCCAAATCATTGTAGAACACCTGAAAGCAACCTTGCATGAACTCCGTAGAGTGCGTACGATCATCACTAATATAGAAATTATACTCCCTTATGATCTTTCTATCATCCTCTATACTATCATTCACATGAATGAATGAGATGTGCACAAATATAGAAACCTGTGTGGAGTTGTAATATTGTGATTGCACCTCACGCTGTGGCTATAGACTGTAGTTCTCTACAAAGTCGATGACTAAAACAATGCTACCAACCAAAAATGTGTCCTTGCATAACTTGAATTGCAAGTCCAACCATCGAGCTCTATGGGCATGTCTTGCATACTCATACACTATGCTGTCACGAAATATAGGCATAAACTGATACACTAGAATCTTTTCAATAACCAATTCACACCTCTTTGCTTCTTTACCATATTTTGTATTGTATGCCACTGTTTTATACTTGCCAAACTCTACTAGTTTGTTTCCAACCGCATGTTTTATTTCCATATGTTCACATATTGGCAAATGTTGCAAGTCACCGCAACGATGACATGTGCCATCCAAGCATAATTTCTTGTAGAATATTTGACCTTCCTCTCTTTCACATAAAATTCTTGATATGAAGTCTCTTGAAGATGTTGGTAGGGCACATATGACAGAACCCTGCAAATCATTGTTAGTATGCATATCTAAACATATAGACCTGTAAGCATCAAAATGGTTAGAAAATTCAATATGTAATCTACAACAACAAGTAGTGCGTGTGTGATTTATCTTAACATAAAAATGTTTTAGCATTTCAAAATATCTTTGACAAATTTTAATTTGAGGATACTTCTCTAGAAATTTACCATAAAACTGTGTTTGAGTCTCATCCAAAAAATGCTTTAGATGTGGCTCGCAGTTCTGACTACCGATTCTCCTTCTTACCACATCCCTTTGATTCAGAGATACCCTTGTGTAATTCTTCCAAAAGTCTTCAATTAGTGATCTCAATGCTTCAACAATTGGTTTATCTTTCCGTGGTAGTCTCCCCAAGAACGCCCATAATTCATTGGCATTAGTATCCTCAATTCTTTGGTGTCTTCCAACGGCTCTTGATAAAGTTTTCCTATTAATTCTTAATTCTTGACTCGTCTTTCTAATGAGACGAGCTTTCCTCGTTTGACTACTTACTATAGTTGATGTAATCACACGCCATGTTGCATTACTATCTTTTGTGCGTGAGGTGTTACCCACACTCTCATACACACTCATTAGATTCTTGACAATAGATTTTTCACTTGAAGCCTCTGATGTTTTCAACCCAAGAATCTTCATGATAGACCTATACTTTATACTTCGCATCATTTCAACGAATAGTTGACATCTTGCAGTCTCATTTAACTTTTCAAAGAACAATCTCCAAATCTTATTAGCATATCTTCTACAAGTACATTTTGGAATCTTACCTTCCATTGGCTGCAAAATATTCTCATCAATATCAATCAAATACTTTGGCTTTCTATGCAAAATTCTAGGTGGTGTTAAGTTAGGTAAATTCATCTCAACATTAGGAATTTTATCAATATTTAAATGAGATGGGCTAGATGGCATACCTTCGATCGAAGATGGAATAGATGATGTACCTTGAGGTTGAGGTGGGAACGATGGCATACCTCCTTCATCACATGTGAGTGATGATGTAATCTCAACTTGATATGTGGTAGATGGTGTCCTTACATGCTGACTTGCGGTAGAGGATGTGTCTCCAACTATGGTATTCAAATCTCTCGTACCACGAAGTTTTTGCATTTGTTCTCTTTGTGCCGCCAATACCATATCTCTTTGCGATGGTTGTGGTTCTTCTTCAATTGGTATGTCTTCATTTATCGTGTCCAATTTCCTCTTCTCACGAAGTTCCCTCATAGCCACTGCTTTCTTTGCATTCTTAGCTTCTATCTCTTCCTATGTTGGTTTAATTCTTGATCGTTTCCTCAGCATGACGGAGAATTTGTCTGTAGCATGATAAAGAGACCAATATTAGTTCCTAAGAAATGAATACAAGATAAAATTGGGATTATGTTGTAAGGATTTATTCTTGTATAGTTTAACATCATGGTATGTTAAGGTCTATTTATTACACATAATTATTAAAGACCCCAAGTGTACAAAATATACATGGCATCATGTGAGATTGTAGGCTGCTTTCTTGATTGGGAATGTGTCTATTTTAAACATGTATGATAAAGCATGATAAAGTAATTCAATCTGAAATAAGGAAAATGTAAAGATCATGCATGTAAAGATTTGACATACCTAAAAAATGAAGATTAGAATGGAGAGAGTACCCAATTATGTAGTGTTTTTTTCTTCTTGCATCAAACTCCTCAACAATTTGAGTTTTTCACCACTTGCTTCCTTTTCAATGTTAAATTGAATAACATTCAAATATAATTACTAACAACAATACTATTAACCAATCTATGATGTTAAATTCCTAAAATTGAATCACAATTAACATTGCAACACTACAAAAATTGAAAATTGAATAGATATATATCAAACTTGGTGTGAAAACTAGGTTATTTCCTCCTTCTCAAGTTGGCAAAGCAGAAAAGGTGGTGGAAAGATCATGCTAAGGTGGTACAATATGTCAAATGTGCATGTGAACTTCCCAACAGCATGAAAGCACTTCTCTTTTGTCAGAGCACGCACATAATTAGTATGAAAACAGAGCATGTGGGCCTGGATCACGGGGGTCAACACTTTTTTACCATTTCTATAGCAAGACAAAATGCGAGTGCATTAGAATTAGTATGAAAACAGAGCATGTGGGCCTGCATCACGGGGGTCAACACTTTTTTACCATTTCTATAGCAAGACAACGCGAGCACGTTATAACGCGCTCACGTTTTGCCCTGCTATAGATTGATCACATCCTTTGCATTGATCACATCTCTTTACAAACCTTCCCCTTTAGACTTGAATGACCACAAGGTTTTTGAGGGAGAACTTTTCCTGTTTCCTGCAAGAGCTTGCCAGATGCTCTGCCATATGATAGGCATAACAATGAAGGGGTAAGCCCTCATAATCAAGTTCTTGATAGAAAATGCCCATCGAGGAAGAAATATGGATCTTCTGTGGAAGCAGAAGTTCTAGTTTGTGACAAATCCTTATCCAAGCATAAATAGCAGGGGTTTTGTCAAGCAATTTCCAATCCACTTCCACAAAGTCTCTAAACCCTTATCCCTAAACCCTCCAAGTCTATCCCTAATCCTTATACCCTCCACACTCTACTTTAACCCTAATCCCTCGACCCTCAACCCTATCCCTAAACCCTTGACCCTCGAACCTCAACCCTCAACCCTCAAAGTCAAACCCTAATCCCTTAACCCTTAACTCTGATCCCTCGACCCTCAACCCTATCCCTAAACCCTAAACTCTAAACCCTAAACCCTCAACCCTCAATGTCAAATCCTAATCCCTCAACCCTTCACTCTAATCCCTCAACCCTAAAACCTATCCCTAAACCCTCAACACTATACCTTAAACCCTAATCCCTCAGCCCTCAACCCTAAATCTTATCCCTAAACCCTAATCCCTCAACCCTCAACCCTAATCTGTCATCCCTCAACTCTAATCCCTCATCCCTAAACCCTAAATTCTATCCCTATTCCTAAACCCTCAATAGACTCGATACTATACCTTAAACCCTAATCCCTTATCCTTAAACCCTCCAACCCTATCCCTAATCCTTATACCCTCCACACTCTAGTTTAACCCTAATCCCTCGACCCTCAACCCTATCCCTAAACCCTTGACCCTCGAACCTCAACCCTCAACCCTCAACATCAAACCCTAATCCTTCAACCCTTAACTCTAATCCCTCAACCCTCAACCCTATCCCTAAACCCTAAACCCTAAACCCTCAACCCTCAACCCTAAACCCTAAATGTTATCCCTATCCGTAGACCCTCAACAGGCTCTATACTATACCTTAAACCCTAATCCCTCTACCCTCAACACTCTTATTTAACCCTAATCCCTTGACCATTAACCCTATCCCTCAACCTCAACCCTCAACCCTCAACCCTCAACTCTCAACATTAAACCCTAATTCATCAACCCTAAACCATAATCCCTCAAACCTAAACCCTATCCCTAAACCATCAACCCTCAACACTATACCTTAAACCCTAACCCCTATCCCTCAACCCTTAACTCTTAAAACTTAAACCCTATCCCTACACCCTCAACACTTGACACTATATCTTAAGCCTTAAACCCTCATCCCTAAAGCCTCAACCCTCAATCCTTAAACCTTCAACCCTAAACTCTATCCCTAATCCCTCTACCCTCGACACTCTAACTCTAACCTCGACATTAAATGCTAATCCATCAACCCTAAACCCTATCCCTAAACCCTCAACCCTCAACACTATACCTTAAACCCTAATCCCTCAACCCTCAACCCTAAACCTTATCCGTAAACCCTAATCCCTCAACCCTCAACCCTAATCCATCATCCCTCAACTTTAATCCCTCATCCCTAAACCCTAAATGCTATCCCTATTCCTAAACCCTCAACAGACTTGATACTATACCTTAAATCCTAATCCCTTATCCCTAAACCCTCCAACCCTATCCCTAATCCTTACACCCTCCACACTCTACTTTAACCCTAATCCCTCAACCCTCAACCCTATCCCTAAACCCTTGACCCTTGAACCTCAACCCTCAACCCTCAACATCAAACCCTAATCCCTCAACCCTTAACTCTGATCCCTCGACCCTCAACCCTTAACTTTGATCCCTCGACCCTCATCCCTATCCCTAAACCCTAAACCCTCAACCCTCAACCCTCAACATCAAATCCTAATCCCTCAACCCTTCACTCTAATCCCTCAACCCTAAACCCTATCCCTAAACCCTCAACACTATACCTTAAACCCTAATCCCTCAACCCTAATCCATCATCCCTCAACTCTAATCCCTCATCCCTAAACCCTAAACGCTATCCCTATTCCTAGACCCTCAATGGGCTCGATACTATAACTTAAACCCTAATCCCTTATCCCTAAACCCTCCAGCCCTATCCCTTATTCGTTAACCCTCATGATTAATAGCCTTGAACATAAAAAAATTTAAGGGGAACATAACGCGAGCACGTTATAACGCGAGCACGTTATAACGCGCTCGTGTTATGTCAAACATGACAAACAATAAACTTGCAGAAAAGGAAAAATGCAAAGCAAAACATAACGCGAGCGCATTATAACGTGCTCGCGTTATGTCTTGCTTTGGGAATCCCAAGCCTTGGGCTTGGGATTTGCTTTGGATTTCCAACCCAAAGGCTTGGAGTGCCTTATGAACAGTCACAGATGTGTTTTTCCATATTCTTCAAGATTTCACATAATTTCGTTCATGCGAACCCTCAGATTTGCACGTGTTTCAAGGTCGAACAAATCAAACACCTGGGTAATGTTAGGCTTTCTCTTAGCTATTTGACGATGTGATTTTTTTCACATTTTAACAATGTTAAGCTTTTCATCTTTAATTTCTTTTGTTTGTGTGTCCATTTTTGGGCAAAAACCACTATTTGGTCTTTTTTTCATTGTAAATTAACTATTCATTCAAATTTCAAAAAAATTACATATTTAGAAAATAGACTCCATTCTACAAATATTAAAAAAAGAAAAAAATGATTTTCAATTAGCTTTCAAAATTTATAGGGGTAGCATGGCCAAAATTCTATTTTTTAGGATGTGTCCAATTTGAAAATTAGTAAAAAATCAAATATTCATCAAAAAATTATCAGAAAAATTAGGCATAAAATACATGCTATTAGCTAATTTCTCACTGAAGCGATTTTAAAAATACCAAAAAGAAGTTGACCTTTTGAGGGAGCCACAAAACATGCTATGTTATGTTTTTTTGACAGAAACAACACCAATTTCTGTGGCTCCCTCTTTTGAACCCCTTAATCTATGCCATTTTCAAAAAAAATAGTAGTTTAGAAAGTAGACTTGGAGTACTACGAACATTGTTTTGGTTGCATCTCCAAATTTTGAGTGTAACTATGCTCAATTTCTCATCCAAGGCCAGTATTTCCTAATTTTAGAAAAAAAGTGGCCACTTAAGACCCCTTTTTGGCCCCCCATCTTCTTGCACTTACACATATATTTAATATTATATAATAATATAATATTATATTATATTTAATAATATGGGTGCCAAATTTAATTTTCATTTCATTTTGGTGCCCACCTCCATTTCATTTTGGCACTTCTCATTGAATCCCTAAAAGTAAACCCTAACTATTTTGTTTCTTGGTCCTTGCTCATTTTTCGACAGCGCAGACATTCCAGATGAAAGGGTTGCAGGGAAAGAGGCTGGGTATTATTCAAAACCTAGATTTATCACCTGGATTTGATGAAGCAGTATCCTTTGAGAAGCATCTACCAACTATGAGGTAAGATTAACATTTTTAAGAGTAAGCAAATCTGTGCTTATTATTCGAGAGTAGGTCTCCCTTCACTAAGAATGCCTTATTGAAAAGCTGCATTAAATCCAGGGTGTGTTCCTATAGATTTAGGATAGGTTTTTGAAGCAATATCAGAAACAAAAACATATTCTACTTTAGAGAAAACTATATGAACTCTCTTAATGTCTGATTTGCAGGAAGAAAGGGGCAACTTTAGTGGAAAATCACATTTTCAATAATTTTTTGAATTTAAGCACCAACGCTGAGCAAATTGTGCTAAGATACGAGTTTAAACATGATGTGAATATCTACCTTTCAAAGCTCCTACAGTCTCCCATTCACACATTAGCTGACATCATCGCCTTCAATACACAACATTCTATGGAGGTAGATCTCTTTCACACTCTATTTTCTGTTTGGTTTATTTTCTTTTTTAAAATGTTTATAAGATTATATCTACTTTTTCTATTAGGAAAAAATTCTTGAGTATGGACAAGAGAAATTCCTCCTATCTCAGAATACATATGGCTTGAAAGCACAAACATATAAAAAAGCCCTAAACATAGATCGCATGCTAACAAAAACATAAGTCACAGCATTTTTAGGATCCAAATCAAAAAGCAACATTGTTGTAAATACTCCTAAGCCTATATTCATATGTGATTTACAAGCACCAAGAAAACACATCCACACAACCACCATAGGTTTAACTGGCATTTTAATGATAAAGTTTTGGTTGTCCTCAAGATAGCCAACACGGGAAAGAAGGTCAACCATGCACACATAATGATCGACTGTAGGAGTAATGCAATAAGGGTTACTCATGTGATTGAAGTATGTACAACCCTCATCCACTAAACTTGAATAGTTGCATGCACATAGAACACAAGAAAAGCTTACAATGTTAGGATATGCTCCAGAGTGCTTCATTAATTCAAAGATTTTGAGAACATCATTGCAAAATCCATTTTGTACATATCCTACAATCATGGAATTCCATGAGACCACATTTCTTTGATGCATTTTGTCAAATAGGTCACGTGCCTTGTCTATACTTCCACATTTTGCATACATGTCTACCGGAGCATTTCCAACTATAATTTCTGACAAAAATCCCCCTTCCATTATGCTTTGATGGATGTCCATACCTTGTTCCAAAGCTCCCATTTTGGCACAGGCAAGGAGGATGCTGGCAAAGGCTGTGGAATTTGGCTTTAGACCTGACAATTGTATTTGCTTGAAAGTTTCTAAATCCTTGTCAAAAAATCCATTTTGTCCATGTCCTGTAATCATGGCATTCCACGAGACCACATTTCTTTCAGACATTTTTTCAAATAGTTCACGTGCCTTCTCTATGCTTCCACATTTTGCATACATGTCTACTAGGGCAGTTGTGCAGAAGACCACCGCAACACTACAAGGTGGTTGTTGGGCCTTCGCGGTGATGCAGGGAGTTCCTCGCATCACCGCAAAGGCCCAACAACCACCTTGCGGTGTTACGGTGGTCTTATGCATATGTTGTTTAAATGAATGACTTGTGCAGAGATAAGGATAAAAAGGTCATCCACCGCCATATTTGATTCATGAAAGATGTGCGTGATGGTGAAATTTTTAAACTTTTCTAAGATTAGACTAATCACATTGATCTATATCATAAACTTCTAGTTCTATGCTTTTCAAGATTTAATGGCATTTATGCAAATTAAAGAATCCCCTCAATGTCGATGGAACTAATGTTCATCAAATAATTTTCATCAGGCAAATTTTCCCCATGGCCTATGACACACTCCTCTGTCATGTTTCACATAGAATTGAAATCTTAAGTGACAAACTTTCATCATCACTCTGGCTTTTAGTCTTGTATTCTCTTTGCCATGGCAGTTCTGTTGGAAATAGAAAAGCCTCTTAGCTTTACTACAGCATACTCTCCCTTCATTTTGGACTCACTTTAGTTGAAAAAACAAGAGGGAATACAAAATATTTCGTATATTAATTGTACTTGTCTAAATGCAATGTATTACATACATCTAGATAAAAAGAGTGCCTAAATTTCAAATCGCTCTTGGTTGATGCAAAATATTCTTCTCTTCATGGATACATATGCCAAAGTATGTTAATTTTTCTAGAGTACAACTGTAAATAATATGCTTTGGAGCAACTTATGCCCACATACCATAAAAATAATTGCACCAAACAAAGGAATCAAAATCTTATTATCGGAGGGTTCTCCACATGTTTTAGTTTATCATATGGATATGAAAACATTCAGATCATATTACATTATAGGTGTATTGTACTAAAGGTTTAGCTGGATTTGCAATGTTTAAGACACTCTAGGGCTTGGTTGTGAGGGAAATATTATATTCAAATGGAACTGCCATGGCAAAGAGAATGCAAGACTAAAAGCCAACAACAAATAGAGTGATGATGAAAGTACCCTGTTCCAAAGCTCCCATTTTTGCACAGGCAGAGAGGATGTTGGCAAAGGTTGTGGAATTTGGCTTTACACCTGCCAATTGCATTTGCTTGAAAGTTTCTAAAACCTTTTCAAAAAATCCACTTTGTGCATATTCGACAATCATTGCATTCCATGAGATGACATCTCTTTGAGGTATTATGCCAAACAGTTCACATGCCTTGTCAATACTTCCACATTTTGCATACATGTCTACCAGGGAAGTTGCCACTACAACAAATGACAAAATTCCTCTATCCTTCCCCAGGCTTCCCGCATCACCATGGGAGCTGTCAAGAGTCAGTGTGGGAGTGCATTCCCACACTGACTCTTGATAGCTCCCGTGGTGATGCGGGAAGCCTATCCAACATTTTACATGCATGTCTACGAGAGCATTTCCAACTATAATTTCTGACAAAAATCCCCCTTCCATTATGCTTTGATGGATGTCCATACCTTGTTCCAAAGTTCCCATTTTTGCACAGGCAGGGAGGATGCTAGCAAAGGTTGTGGAATTTTTCTTTACACCTGCCAATTGCATTTGTTTGAAAGTTTCTAAAGCCTTTTCAAAAAATCCATTTTGTGCATATCTGGCAATCATTGCATTCCGTGAGATGACATCTAAAAATTTAATATATTAATTTGATCATAATAATACATATATTACTCAGATTAATATATTATTGATATTAGGTATATAAATTGTTATTATGATCAATATATTATATAATAATTATTATTAAATATTATAATTGATAATTAATAGGATAGGATTATTAATAGTAACCTTAATCTAATGATACAAATATAAATTTCTTTGGGTATTTGTCAAAACCATCTCTCTAAATCCAGTGCATCCTCTCTAAAACCTTGAGGAATAGTAGGTTAGTTAAATTGTACTTTTTAGAAGTTTCTAATTAGTGTGTGAGAGTTAAATGAGGTTAGAATGTATGTTAATTTAATTACATAATAAACTTAATTAGAGTGTATGTTGATAGATTTAAGTTAATAATAAATTAATTAGATTGTATGGACTTTTAAATAGGTTTAAAATTTATGATAAGTTTAATTTAATTTGTAAGTTTATTTTAGTAGTTTAGTCACGAAATAATCTTGTATGGATATTTAAATAGGTAGTTCTCTCTTGTAATAATAAGTGATTATTGATTCAAATTCTACGTTTTAATTGTAAAATTAATTAATTAAATTATTAAGTTGCTCTAACCATTATATTTTTAATGAAATTTAGTTTAGCTATAGTTTTCTTCATTACATAACCTAGGAATTTAAGTTCTCTATTTAAAATTAGATTGTTTTTTTTAAATAATAATAATAATAAGTTTGTATGAATGTGGAATTAGTAGGTTTAGTTAGATTTAAATTGATTTAGAAGTTTCCAATTGGAAACTTAGTTATTAATAATTCAACAATAATCTAATTTATTTTCAGGTCATTTCTTTCCCATGAATTTTGAATTCTATCCTAAATTAATTACTCATGTACAAATAATGTGGAGATTCTTTTAGTTCTAAATATGTAAACAATGAGAAGATTTAAAATTTATTTTGTACTTAGTTAGAATGAATGAATTTTATTTTATTTTATTATTAGTCACAGACTTTGAATAATAACTCTATCCTTCATATTATTGGATAGAGTTAATAAATAAATATTGAGATTAAGAAAAAATTAGGTGAACATAACAAAATAAATACCGTATGTAATAAATTGGGTTATTATTAGTTAGGTTATAATAGTATTTTATGAACACATAAGTTTGTTAGTTAATATTTTCTTATGATAAATTTATGTGAAAGTTATTTAGATTATTTAAATAATTAATTAAGTTAAGTTGTTGTAAACATTGCACCTTTAAAATTAAATCATAGTCCTCTCTACATTATAGTCTTGGAACTTAGGTTTTCTTATTTTATACTAAACATTGTCTAGACCCTAACTTGCTATTTCTTGTTTATAAGAAGATTGTTGACCAGAGTGTCATTGCATCATTCTGCTTCAAAATAGTGTTGCAAATACTCCTAAGCCTATATTCATATGTGATCAACATGCACCAAGAAAACACATCCATACAACCAACAGATTTAATAGGTATCTCAATGATAAAGTTTAGGGTGTCTTCAAGATAGCTAGCATGGGCAAGGAGGTCAACCATGCACACATAATGATCAACTGTAGGTGTTGTAATGCCCCGCAATGAAAACCTTAGAGGACAACACATCTAGCTACGCAAAGCGGAATATTTTTTTTTTGGTATAAAATAACAGGGTAATGTTGAACAAATCAATACACATCATAAACTTAACAACTTGTCTTCTAAGGTTCCATGGTTGCATTACTTGACAAATTAATCAACATAATTTAACATACATTGTTAACTAACATCAGCAGTTCATTCTACACCTATTGCACTAATGGTTATACATATACATCTCCATTTCATGCCATAATTAGATAATCAACTTTGATCAAGTTTACATGTACATATTCAAAAGTCTATACATATGAGTACATCATCATGTAGTTTACATTTTCACTATCCTGATTACATATGAATACATACATTATGAATCAACTGATACACAGGCTAGTACATGAGCATAATAACTATCTTCATATCAAGGACAAGATTTGATGTCTGATACACAAGATAAATCCTCCTCGCTCACGAACAACGGCAAGGGAAAAACCAATGGATAAAGCTCTTCCACCCGACCATGTGGAACCCTGAGGTCCACCCCCCGAGCTAGGAGTTAACATAAGGTCCCCACTACAACATACAGTTAGGTAAACATTGGGCTATAAGACAACACATGACTCCAACACCACAAGTCAATATCACAAACAACACAACAGTACTTCCAGAGGCAACCACTAAACAAATGGGGAGAGTACAACTAGGGAATGCCAGGCTGCAGTAAGGAGAGTGTCATCGCATGGTCCTAACATGGGTTACCCAGGCAGTCTCTCTCTAGACACCGGCCCCCATCTATGGTTACCCTGGCAGTCTCTCTCTAGACACCAGCCCCATAGGTGACGCATGCGGAATCCACCTTCCTTTCGTGAGGACAAGGAAGTTAATTTGCCAACCAGGCCTTCTCCCCTCATCCTTAGTCTGAACTAGCACTACAGGCATGAGTGAGGAATCTAATTATCTTGTTAGTGTGAAAACTACCCAACCCCTAGATTTATTATTACGTTATCACTTACTTACCAACTCCCAATGGGTTACCCTAGCTAGCCACTTGGCACCGGGCCCACATTGGAAGCCACTCCCTTACCTACAACTAGAAGGCCCCTACACAACAAGCATAGCAACATCATCACGACAACGAGGGCACAGGAACCATGCAAGGCATTGACCATCTTGCACAACAACTATCCTTATATCAACATGTATATATAACAATGCAAGGCATTAACCCTCCTAAACATAATCATAAGGGCAGAACTCCTAGACCATTGCCCATAACAACACATATGCATTACATCTCTATGGTCTCTATGTCACCCCATTCCACAACTCACCACAAACTCGATACAAGACCAATACAACAAGGCATCCACAGAGAAGTACATTGACCATTCACCTTGTCTTTTAATTCATATATAACTAGAGATGACATGCTTCTTAAAACATCATGATCTCAAGACATCTATCAACGCAATATACGGAATCAAGACATCCCAAGCTAAGCCTCTAGAACTCTAGCCACACAAGTAGATACAAAATCAAAAGACTATATGAACGGGTTTATGACCCACAAATTGAATTAACATATTATGAGAAATCAATTATACTTATGATTAAATTATGCCTTCTTACAACTAATCCACTATAGCAGATTGCAATTGACTAAGTTATTACAATAGTATAATAAGCATTAAAATATAGCTTATCATTTGATTGTATTCTTATTAAGGAATAAATCTATAATTACAATAAAGTGAACTATATGTAAATATTTATTAAAATAATTATTTAATTGATTTACAAGATACAAATATCATTAACATCACTAAAGTAAACCACTATTGTCAGTGTTATAAATCAAATTAATTAAATAATGATAATGTGATTTAAATTCCATTCTTACAGATAAACTTGAGGGTTCTTGTTTAATTTATAATCATAAAAAAAAAACCTATATCTCGTAATAACCTATTTACTTAAAAGTAAAAAAAAAAAAGAAACAATTTTAATCACTTCTACGTAAACAACAATTACAAATACGTATAGATCAAATATTATTGGTCTACTATCACAACATTCACGAGTAATCAAGTACATTTACAAAGGAAATGGGATCTAGTTCGACAAATCATTTATAAAGAGAAGGTGATATATTTCAATACCACACTAAGTTTCATTTATCCACACTACTATTCAACATATCGAATATTCATTTATTCCAATCTAATAAATTGTCTTTCCTTATCATGTTCCATTTACATTCTAAATTATTAAACCCAATAATTTGATTATATCAATTTCGATAGCTTGATTTAAATAAATCACGTGACCCAAATAATAATAATAATAATAATAGTAATAAAATTCCACGGATCATTTGATAATGAATATTTTCATCCAAAGTCATTAAATAATTAACGTTACACTATTAACAAGTCTACTATAAATAAATAATCATAACAAATACGTATTCCTCAAGATTATAAGTGAAAATATAAAGGAATAGATATAATTTTCTTTATGACCGATCATATGAATACGACATGAAGTTAATAAGGATATTGATTGAACTCATGATGATTCTATAAGGCAAAAGAATGGATGTCCAGACAATAACCGCTTATAAGATGTGGCACAAAATGTGGGTACTTACTGATACACAAGGATCACATCTATTATTGCCACGTAACAGATTCTATAAGGGAAGATGTCTTCCCCATTCGCAAGAGTTTATAGGTATACCACTATCTACCATCTAAGCATTCTAACAAAAAAGTTTCAAATATATATATATATTTGCTAAACGGCTGTCGGCCACCTAAATACCCTCGACGACCAAAGCTCAGAATGACTACAAACTCTCAAAATGCACTTACCCAATGGCAACTCTCCTTAACCACCTCATAGCTACAATGACATAATGGAAGCAACTTCCAAAGCTTGCTCTTGGCTGTAGGTTTCGACTGACTACAACTTCATCAGCGATGGAAGGGCATAATGAGAGACGCACAAACCTGGCTACAGAAGATGTTTGACTCACGACCACCTCAGGTTAACGACTACCACCAAGGAAATGCATAAGCTAAAAGTTTGACCATCGGCCAAGATGACCACCAAACAGGCAGTCCCATTTGCCAAATACTTCCTAACAACGAGTGCACCAAACACTGACCATACGTAGTGCCAAAAATGACAATAGTCTAACTGTGGCAAGGGAGTATAAACTGAGGCTTTAAGAACATAAGCAACGACTTAACATCACGTTGAGGTAGTCGACTTCACTGACCATTTCATCAGCCTAGACATCTATGGTGAAACAAAGACATAATGTATACCATTTCTATGACACCTATGAAGCTCGTAGTCTAACACCGAAATAGATTAGAGACGTTTGCTGCCAATGACCATTCAAGTTAACAAAGCCACCACTGTCAGAAGATGACTCCACCCACAGTTTCTGATCAAAACACACTTGCTATAGATGACCACTACTACAGACCTCTCGCTAAGCCCACGACTTTCCAAAAGGCAACCTAACCCCACGATCCTTGTAATGCCCCGTCATGCAACCCTAGAGTGATAGTCTAACCAGAGCAGAAAATAGAACTATTTTTTATTTTTTTTAAAGCAATAAAGTGCAAAACAAGATCCAAAGATATTATAAAACACATAAAATAGAAAAGTACACTTCTAACCACTCTAGGGCATCATAACTGCATTAGGAAATTAAGTACAACCAAAAGAGTGATAATCATCAATCTGCAGAGATAACTAACCCAATAGCTTTTATAACAACAATATAATTTGATTACATAGTCTCAGTTCCAGTTTACATGATTACAAGAATACAAGATTGCAAGAATACAAGTTTGCAAGAATACAAGTTTGCAAGAATATAAGATTGCAAGATCGATCTCATCGATTTACATAAGAAGGTATATCACACTGCTGAAGAATGAAGCCACTTGAAACTCGAACATCTCCGCACAAGGCTCAAACTGGATCTCCAAGAAAACTAATGGATAGCTCTACCTCCCAAACATGTGGAACCCTGAGGTCCACCCCACCGAGCTAGGAGATAACAAGAGGATTACCACTAGGTCAAGCTTGCAATCAAGAACACAAATATCAATACCAGACTCCATGAAGACAAACATGATGAAAAAACTACACAGAACTGACAGTACTTAACCAGACAGATCAAAACATTAGACTAGATCAATCATGAAAAAAATACCACACTCCAGAGGTACCAACAGGAACGAAGAGAAAGTAACTGAACCGCATAAGGAGAGTGTCATCGCATGGCCCTAGCATGTTTTACCTAGGCTATCTCTCACCAGAAGCGGGCCCCCATCTATGGTTACCCTAGCAGCCTCTCTCTAGGTGCCGGCCCCATAGGGTGACACATGCGGAGCTGACTTGTCCTCTCATGAAGACAAGGAGGTCAGCCTTGCCAACCAGGCCTTCTCATCCCTCCCTTAGCCTATGAGAGCACTCAAGGTGTGGGTGAGGTCACATAATTTATCTTGTTAAGTGTATTACTACCCAACCCTCCTAAGTACATTATTAGGTTTCCACTTGGTTACAACTTCCATGGGGTTACCCAGGCGACCTCTCACTAGGCGCTGGCCCCACCATGGAAGCCACTCCCTTAGCGTTCTCTGACCAACCAGGCACTCCACAACATGCAAGGATAAAGGACACAAAAAGACACTATTCCAATACATATGTCATACACTTGGCCTCAACAATAAGCCCTTGATTCCCTTCAAGAAAAATTAAAACATCACATCTAGAAACCAACTCGCACACGCACAAGACTAACGATGAAGCCTCTGGAGTCAATAAAGAAGTCCTTACTGGGTCACCACAGTACCTTTTTCAACATGGATATAAGGTTACAACCCCCATGATCATAAATGGGAAAAAGACCAAGGATCAAGCGAATGAGAAAACACAACACAAGGTGTCCTTGCCACTAGACTACCCTTGCTTCCAAGGTGGCAAGTCCCTGGAGTTACACAAAATGATCATGACAACAAAATCACTAACCAACATGTCACATACCAAATTATTCCTCCTAAGGAACTCAAATGCACACCATAGGACTATTAAGACAAAACACAATCACCAGACTCAACACCGAACTGTTTGCAACGAGCCAAAGGTATCACTAATATACTTTGGTTCAGGGACAACAATAATATCAGAGAGTAAAATACAGCATGACTAGCAATGTTAATATTCAACAAGGTACTTAATGCAAAAATAGCACCATATTGATATCTCGAGAGGCTAGAAACATAATATCAATAACTACTAAAGTCTCGATCCCTACATTTATTAACCACACAAGTAACTCCTATTTCCACCAACAATCCATCCATAATCTAATAAAACCATTTCATACTCATAATTAATACTACAAAATTATTCTCTACTAAAACCTATTCCCTTACCAAGTGATGACAAGGAGTCTATTTCTCTAATGAAAATTTTACTAAGTTAGTATCATCCTCAAAAGAAAATCAAGATAGGAATTCTCTTCATAGGGAAAGCATAAATTATCTATACAGTCATACGTTAAAGATATGCCTTTCCAGATGATATCTAGCTATCTCAAGGATAAAATGATCATTTTCCTACTTGAAAGTCTTGATCTAATCTAGACATATATAATATCCTCCGATATCAATTGAAAGAAACTATTACTATTGCTACACTCATTCTAGGATTAACGCTTAACTCGAGTTCTTTAACTTAACCCAATAGCAACTTAAAGTTATAACATGATACACATTATAGACGACATAAACCCCCTTATAACTTGATCCAACATGAAAATCTATAATAAGACAAATTATATATCATCAACTAAGACAACCAAACTTAACCATTCCATATCATACTTTCTTCCAATAAAAACTACTTAAGTTCTTTAAATACCTTTCCGCAAATCTGGTTTTGGTAAATAATCCAGCACAGTTTTATATATAAAAGGATAGATATTTTCAAATAACAAAATTACATTTATGATACTATCAAAAATTTATTAGATTCTGTTACATGAGAAGGATAAATACCTATCTATATATTTTCATTAATCTCCTCTAGAAAAATTGGTTATCTGCACCAATTAATAGAGCATATATCTGGAGGATCAAGTAGATATTTGTTCTACAAGATTTACTAGAGTTCTAAAAGGAAACTTCTTATTATGGGCCGAATCCCTCGAACATAGAAATGCAGTTACTTAATGCACAGAGACATGACTTTCTATTACCAGTCGAAGTTGCGCGATTATGCTTCAGAGAGATAAATTTGAAGGTAAAAAACAAAAACAAAGACTTGTTTAGAAGGCAGAAGAAGCTGTTAATCGATGACCAACACCACAAAAAGGGCATGAAAATAGTTTGGCAGAATGCATCATGCAATGATTGCTGAGTGCAAAAAAAACAATGGATTCGTTGGGACGACTGATGCGACTTTCAAATAAGTGCAATTGGCAGCGTAAGGTTAAAATCCTCATCCTTAAATGATGATGGCATGCGCAGAGGTCTTGGAGCCAGATATGAATATCCATCAAGGCATAACTGAAGGGGAAACTTTACCAGGTGTTGTTATAACAATAGAACTAGTCAACATGCATTATGTAGGGGAAAACATTGGCAACAATTAATGTTTTTAGGCTTCAACGATATTATGTGATTTCACTCATAAGTTGGTGCCGCAAGACAAGACTCTGGCGACCTTGACCTCAGCTATTGATATACCACTCAGCGCTTACTAAGGCAAAAGAGGTATACATTTTCTGAACTATTAACTCCTACAGAGATTAATCTATTTTAAATCTAATTCATTTTTCACAACAAATTAATACTGGCATGACCAGATAATGAAGAGTGCAGGGTGAAAACTATAGGTATTCCTATGAGCGACAAACAGAGCTAACAGGCTTCGACATCCTCAAGTTTGCATCTCATATTCTAGATCAGAAGCAGTTCAGTAAAATACTCATATAAGCTCCACGAGTTTCAGACTACGCTAGAAGGAAACATCTCCATAGGTGAAGTGGTTTAGGGCATGTAATGGCCCATCATGGAAGTTGTATGAGCTTTTCAATTCTAATGTGGCCCATTACAGAGGGTTACAAGCATGATGTAGGAAGTGATTAAACTCGAGGACAAAATCAATGCAAAGGAGGAAAGGTTCCATTTAATCTATGGACAAAGATCACATAACAACCAACACAAAAGCAAGAATTTCACAAAGGAGAGCAGGATGACAAATAGGTCGATTCTATGTCCGAGCCACCATCTAAAGAATTCAACAAGAATTCTAATACTACGGAGCAATCATAGACAAGGTAATGCAGAAGTTTACAAGACATACCCGTACCAAAACACTCCAGAATTCAATCTTCTCTCAAAAATCCCTTCTCTTTCTTTGCAAAGTATTTCTTTGTAACCTGCCTCCTTCCCTGAACAAAATCCCCCCAACATTTAAAAATCACAAACATAAAAACCCCCCACCTTCATGCCAAACTTCCTGAGACCAAAAATAGGCAACCGCCATGAATTCCTGTAACTCCCAATTAATTATCCAATCCCTCTCCATACGGGCAAAAATTTGAAATTTTCCTAATCATAGAGATTCTCAAATCTCTAATTATATCTAGCAACTATCAACCTTAAATTATTCACCCAAAATAAATAATAAGTCAAATATATACTAATTACCTCTCAACAACAACTTAAGAATCATAGACATTAAAACCTTACAATAACTGATTATGTCAATAACAGGCTTAACACAAACAATAGTCCTATTTTACGACTATACCAATACTATAAGGTCATAAAATACAAAGAATACATAAACAGGTATAACAACTTAACAACATTCCACAACCCACGACGACCAACCACAAGAACCAAGGAATAACCTCGCATCACAACACAAGACTATGGCAAGGACACGAGATGACGACCAGAACACAAGACTACGACAAGGACTGAAATTGACCTAGCAGTAAAAACCTCTTATTATCTCCGTCACCTAATCCATGGTGTAGGGCCTGCTCAAACCTGCTAAATCAGGTGGAGTCAAGGCCCAGTACCTGTAACCTGCGTGAAAACCAATGGGTTATATATGATCAATTGTAAATATATATATCACACACACCGAGACAGAGAATCGCGACGTAGTAGGGTGCTCGATCCAAGCAGTACTACACTATCCCTGCTCCAACACAAGACTATAATCAAAAGCATAAACATGATATTCTCTAACCATCACTAATCATATCCATCTCATCATAACTGAGGTAATCATAATGTCATCAAAACTCATAACACACGTCTCAAAACATCCATCGAACATATTCCATCAAGATCCAGTAAAACATAAACCATAACATACTAGTCCAAATGTCTCGAACTGTAAATATGCAATATAAAACTATCAACTGTTCCAGAACTGACAGAAAGCAATATGAAAATAACATCTATCACAAGCCAAAAGTGAGGGGCATTACATCCTCCCCCCTTGACTTAGGCTTACTCCTGGAAGCCTGCAAATAAGTGAGGATATAACGCCCTCATCCTGGAAGCATCCTCCCAAGTAGCAGAGGTCTCATCATTAGGGTCCCACTGGACCCTAATCTACTCTATGTCTCTACCCCTGAGAGCCAGTCTCCTGTGCTGAAGAATGCCTACGGGCTCCAAAGCCAACTGCCCGTCCTCTACCTATAGAGCAGTCCAATCAAGAACATGAGCAACATCTGGAAAGTAAGGTCTAAGTACTGAAACATGAAACACATCATGGATGCGTGAAAGGCTAGGCAGCAAAGCAAGGTGATAAGCAATAGGACCAATCCTCTCCAACACTGCAAAAGGTCCTACAAAGCGTGGCACTAGCTTAGAACCCTTTCCATAACGGATTGGACTCTTTCACGGTCGCACACGTAAGAACAGCCGATCCCCAACCGAAAACTGACGATTGATCCTATGAGCATTTGCATACTTTTTCTATCTATCCTGAGCTGCCACCAAATGCTCTCTAATCCTCTCAACCTACTGCTCCATATCTCTAAGCATATCAGGACCCAGAATAACTCTATCCTCCAGACGATCCCAACTCAAAGGAGTCCTACAGGGACACCCATACAAGGCCTGAAATGGAGACATGCCGATAGAACTGTGATATCCATTATTAAAGGCAAACTCCACCAAGTATAGGTAATCCTCCCAACGGCTCTGCCGATCCATCACATACATCCTTAGCATATCCTCGAGAACCTGACTAACCCTCTCAGTCTGACCATCAGTCTCAGGGTGATAAGTTGAACTAAAGTTCAGCTGTGTCCCCAAAGCATGCTACAAGGAAGTCCAAAGGGCAGAAGTGAACACTGGATCCCTGTCGAAGATAATCCTATGAGGAATCCCGTGAAGTCTGACAATGTCGTCCATGAACAGTCTGGCCACCGTAGAAGCATTTTAAGAAGCACGGACGGGAGAGAAGTGAGCTTCCTTCGTCAACCTATCCACCGTGACCATAATAGCATCATGTCGTCGAGAGGACATTGGCAAATCAACAATGAAGTCTATCGAAATGATATCCCACTTCCACTCTGGAATCAAATGAGGCTGCAAAAGACCTGCAGGGTGCTGGTGCTCCGCCTTCACCCTCTGACACTCAAGACATCTCGACACAAAATCAGCAATATCTCACTTCATGCCACTCCAAAAGTATAGCTGACGCAGATCTGCATACATCTTCCTGACACCTGGATGAGCAGAATAGGGTGCCCGATGTGCCTTAGACAAAACTAGAGTACGAAGACCCTCAGAACTGGGAACATAAATACGACCCAAATGTCGCAAAAGACCATCTGACTCAAACGAGAAACTGGAGAATCTACCCTCTAAAGGTCTACCAGACTCAATCTCGGATCTCACCTCCTGGCACCAACTATCCGCCAGAAGAGCAACGAGAATCTGACCTCTCAAATCAACTGTAAGAGAAACTACTGAAATCTCATGCCTCCGACGACTAAGAGCATCTGCTACCGCATTCTCCTTGCCCTGAATATATCTGACCTTGAAGTCATACTCGCACAGGAACTCCATCCAATGCCTTTTTCTTGCATTCAAGTTTGGTTGCGTGAAAATATACTGCAAACTATGATGATCACTGTGCAGCTCAAACCGATGCCCTAACAGAAAATGCCTCCATCTCACCAAGGCATGCACAATTACTACTAATTCCAGGTCATGAGTGGGATAGTTCAATTCATGATCCTTGAGTTTGTGACTCATAGGCAATCACGTGACCATCCTGCATCAGAACTGCCCCCAAACCCTCCAAGGAAGCATCGGTACAAATAACAAAGTCTCTATCAGGATCAGGAACTGCTAAAATTGGTGCACTAGTCAACTGCTCCTTAAGAGTCTAAAAAGCTACCTGACACTGCTCTGACCAAACAAACTTCTTCCCTTTCCTCTGAAGAGAAGTAATAGGATGGGCAATCCTCGAAAACCCCATGACAAAATGACGATAATAGCCTGCCAGTCCCATAAAACTACGGACCTCAGAAACATTAGTGGGTGTAGGCCAGTCCATAATAGATTGGATCTTCAAGGGATCCACCACAATACCCTCTCCAGAAATGACATGACCCAAATACTTAACCTCTGACTGAAAGAACTCACATTTTGATAAATTGGCATAAAGCTAATTTTCTCTCAGACACTACAAAACTTGACGCAAATGCTCCTCATGCTCCTCCATAGTCCTTGAATAAATCAGTATATCATCAAGAAACACAAGGACAAACCGGTCAAGATAAGTACAGAAAACACCATTCATAAAGCTCATGAAAACTGAAGGTGCATTCGTCAACCCGAATGGTACCACTGTGAACTCATAATGTCCATAACGGGTACGAAATGCTATTTTGTGAATATCTACCTCAAATATCCGTAACTGGTGATATCCTGACTTAAGGTCAATTTTAGAGAATACCTTTGCTCCTTTAATCTGATCAAACAAATCATCGATCTGAGGCAAGGGATACCTATTTCTCACTGTTACCTTATTGAGCTGTCGATAATCATTACATAGCCACAGAGATCCATCCTTCTTTTTGACAAAGATCACAGGTGCTCCCCAAGGGGAAACACTAGGTCATATGAACCCTTTGGGTAATAGCTCCTCCAACTGCAGTCGAAGCTCCTTGAACTCCTAAGTGGTCATCCTGTATGGAGCTCGTGAGATAGGCTCTGCACCGAGAATTAGATCAACCTTGAAATTGATGTCACGCTTAGGTGGCATCCCCAGAATATCAGAAGGAAAAACATCTGCATACTCCCTCAAAAGTGGGTAATCATCAAGAGATGCCTCTCGAGTCTCCTCCATCTCCAAATCACTCATAGTTACTGCAAAAAGCTAACATCCCTGACGCATGCATCTCTTGAGTTGCATAGCAAAGATCATACGTAGGGAAATGGGTCTCTAAACTCCTACAACCTTGACCTCAGCACTAGAATCATCCACACATCTAACAGACTTATGCCGGCAATCTATCACTACCTGGTGCGCCTCCAACCAATCCATCCCCAAAACTATGTCATATGAACCCAGGAGTAGAATGCGAAGGTCCACAAAAGTAGATAGAGAGCCAATATCATATCACACCCAAAAACTAGAGACTCAACTGCTATCTTAGCCCCGGAAGCTAGCTCAACCTGCCACCTATCAACCTACTTTGTTGCCACTAAGCCACAATGCTCCACAAGAGAAGGAGATATAAACGAATCAGATGCACCAGAGTCAAATAAAATAGAGAAATCAATACCTCACATGTGACCAAAAGTCTCCAACATGGTGCCTTGATGCTCTTCCTGTCGGTCATCTACTACTGCAAAGACTCGATGTGACCTACCTACATCACCAACCGTCGGTTCAGATGCCACCGGTCGATGTCCAAATCCTGATGCACCCTTCTGCGGGCACTATCTAGCAATATGGCCTTGCTAGCCACAAGAGAAGCACTCGGTGCCTCTACCCAAGCCACCATCACCCTGAAAAGTACTAGACTACTGGAAGCTACCTCTGCTCACTGCGGACTACGTACTTTGAGCTAGCTGATCAAAACAGTTGTGCTTGTTGCACTGCCAAGACCGGTCTTTCATTTTTTGAAATCTATTACCTTGCTGATGCTGAGAATCTTTAGCTTAGCCTGTGAAAACTACTGTCAACCACCCTTTGAGGGTGCATGGGAACCTGATGCTTGAGTGTGACCACCTCGAGAACCATACCCTGAAGATGGTGCACTGTCAATGTGCACTTCCGTATGCCCACCAAGTGCCATAGCCAGATTCTCCTCCACTAACCGGGCTTTCTCCACGGCAACCTCCATAGTCTTAGGTTCGAATACATGAACCCCTCCACTAATCCAGGCATTCAAGCCCCTGATGAAATGCTGCACCAACATGGACTCGTCATCCACATTACCTGCATACTGTTTGAGCTCGTAAAATCTGCGCTCATACTGCTCAACTATCATGGCCAACTGCCTCATCTCGTGGAACTCATCTACTCGACACTGCCTCCAATGGTCAGAAAGAAAGCAGGCTCTAAATCTCTCTAAGAATAACTCCCAAGACATAATGCTAATATCCAAATGCAGCTTCTGCTCCTCTAGCCACCACCAAGTCGAAGCGAACCCTTGAAGATGCAGAATAGCACATCTGGCTTTGGTGTTGCTACCATACGGATGCATGGCGAAACACCTACCTAAGTCCAAAAGCCAAGTCTCTGCCTCAAGTCCACTACCAGCTCCATCAAAGATGGGAGGGCGTGCTCTCAGTAAATCCCTCATATGGCTGGCTAGAGTGGCCTCCTGCTCAGCTGTCAACTCTCTAGGTCTAGGAGACCTCTCTCTCTCTCTAGGACCCCACTGGTCTACCTCCTGCTCACCTCGGGTCTGCCTACCCTCTTGCCTAGGGCCTAAACAGGCAAGGGCCTCCTCAAGAATCTGTCTCAAAGGAGCTCCATCAGGCTGATCCTGACCCCCCATGTTCTGACCCCCACCTTCATGGGCACTTAACTGAGGAGAACTGGGAGGAGGTGTACCGCCACCACCTCTCCCACAACCCCTACCTCTACCCTGACCTTGGCCCCTACCTCTAGGCATCTACCTACAACACAAAAGCATGTTATTACATTTAGAAGGAAACATCAATAGAGATACAATCATTCTACAGAGTTTAAGCACTAGGTTACATAATGGGCTTAAGTATAACCAAGGTACCCAGTGTTTAAACCTAGCTCTGATACCAAATGTAATGCCCCGTCATGCAACCCTAGAGTGATAGTCTAACTAGAGTGGAAAACAGCTCTCATAGGCTAAGGGAGGGATGAGAAGGCCTGGTTGGCAAGGCCGACCTCCCAACCATGTGGAACCCTGAGGTCCACCCCACCGAGCTAGGAGATAACAAGAGGATTACCACTAGGTCAAGCTTGCAATCAAGAACACAAATATCAATACCAGACTCCATGAAGACAAACATGATGAAAGGACTACACAGAACTGACAGTACTTAACCAGACAGATCAAAACATCAGACTAGATCAATCATGAAAAAAAGACCACACTCCAGAGGTACCAATAGGAACGAAGAGAAAGTAACTGAACCGCGTAAGGAGAGTGTCATCACATGGCCCTAGCATGGGTTACCTAGGCTATCTCTCACCAGAAGTCGGCCCCCATCTATGGTTACCCTGTCAGCCTCTCTCTAGGTGCCGGCCCCATAGGGTGACACATGCGGAGCTGACTTGTCCTCTCATGAAGACGAGGAGGTTGGCCTTGCCAACCAGGCCTTCTCATCCCTCCCTTAGCCTATGAGAGCACTCAAGGTGTGGGTGAGGTCACATAATTTATCTTGTTAAGTGTATTACTACCCAACCCTCCTAAGTACATTATTAGGTTTCCACTTGCTTACAACTTCCATGGGGTTACCCAGGCGACCTTTCACTAGGCGCCGGCCCCACCATGGAAGCCACTCCCTTAGCATTCTCTGACCAACCAGGCACTCCACAACATGCAAGGATAAAGGACACAAAAAGACACTATTCCAATACATATGTCATACACTTGGCCTCAACAATAAGCCCTTGATTCCCTTCAAGAAAAATTAAAACATCACCATCTAGAAACCAACTGGCACATGCACAAGACTAATGGTGAAGCCTCTGGAGTCAATAAAGAAGTCCTTACTAGGTCACCACAATACCTTTTTCAACGTGGATATAAGGTTACAACCCCCACGATCATAAATGGGAAAAAGACCAAGGATCAAGCGAATGAGAAAACACAACACAAGGTGTCCTTGCCACTAGACTACCCTTGCTTCCAAGGTGGCAAGTCCCTAGAGTTACACAAAACGATCATGACAACAAAATCACTAACCAACATGTCACATACCAAATTATTCCTCCTAAGGAACTCAAATGCGCACCATAGGACTATTAAGACAAAACACAATCACCAGACTCAACACCGAACTGTTTGCAATGAGCTAAAGGTATCACTAATATACTTTGGTTTAGGGACAACAATAATATCAGAGAGTAAAATACAACATGACTAGCAATGTTAATATTCAACAAGGTACTTAATGCAAAAGTAGCACCATATTGATATCTCGAGAGGCTAGAAACATAATATCAATAACTACTAAAGTCTCGATCCCTACATTTATTAACCACATTAATAACTCCTATTTCGACCAACAATCCATCCATAATCTAATAAAACCATTTCATACTCATAATTAATACTACAAAATTATTCTCTACTAAAATCTATTCCCTTACCACATGATGACAAGGAGTCTATTTCTCTAATGAAAATTTTACTAAGTTAGTATCATCCTCAAAAGAAAATCAAGATAGGAATTCTCTTCATAGGGAAAGCATAAATTATCTATATAGTCATACGTTAAAGATATGCCTTTCCAGATGATATCTAGCTATCTCAAGGATAAAATGATCATTTTCCTACTTGAAAGTCTTGATCTAATCTAGACATATATAATATCCTCCGATATCAATTGAAAGAAACTATTACTATTGCTACACTCATTCTAGGATTAATGCTTAACTCGAGTTCTATAACTTAACCCAATAGCAACTTAAAGTTATAACATGATACACATTATAGACGACATAAACCCCCTTATAACTTGATCCAACATGAAAATCTATAATAAGACAAATTATATATCATCAACTAAGACAACCAAACTTAACCATTCCATATCATACTTTCTTCCAATAAAAACTACTTAAATTCTTTAAATACCTTTCCGCGAATCTGGTTTTGGTAAATAATCCAGCGCAGTTTTATATATAAAAGGATAGATATTTTCAAATAACAAAATTACATTTATGATACTGTCAAAAATTTATTAGATTTTGTTACATGAGAAGGATAAATACCTATCTATATATTTTCATTAATCTCTTCTAGAAAAATTGGTTATCTGCACCAATTAATAGAGCATATATCTAGAGGATCAAGTAGATATTTGTTCTAAAAGATTTACTAGAGTTCTAAAAGGAAACTTCTTATTATGGGCCGAATCCCTCGAACATAGAAATGCAGTTACTTAATGCTCAGAGACATGACTTTCTATTACCAGTCGAAGTTGAGCGATTATGCTTTAGAGAGATAAATTTGAAGGTAAAAAAAGAACAAAGACTTGTTTAGAAGGTAGAAGAAGCTGTTAATCGACGACCAACGCCATAGAAAGGGCATGAAAATAGTTTGGTAGAGTGCATCATGCAATGATTGCTAAGTGTAAAAAAAAACAATGGATTCGTTGGGACGACTGATGCGACTTTCAAATAAGTGCAATTGGCAGCGTAAGGTTAAAATCCTCATCCTTAAATGATGACGGCATATGCAGAGGTCTTGGAGCCAGATATGAATATCCATCAAGGCATAAACGAAGGGGAAACTTTTGTTGTTATAACAATAGAACTAGTCAACATGCATTATGTAGGGGAAAACATTGGCAACAATCAACATTTTTAGGCTTCAACGATATTATGCGATTTCACTCATAAGTTGGTGCCGCAAGACAAGACTCTGGTGACCTCAACCTTAGCTATTGATATACCACTCAGCGCTTACTAAGGAAAAAGAGGTATACATTTTCTGAATTATTAACTCCTACAGAGATTAATCTATTTTAAAGCTAATTCATTTGTCACAACAAATTAATACTGGCGTGACCAGATAATGAAGAGTGTAGGGCGAAAACTATAAGTATTCCTATGAGTGACAAATAGAGCTAACAGGCTTCGACATCCTCAAGTTTCCATCGCATACTCCAGATCAGAAGCAGTTCAGTAAAATACTCATATAAGCTCCACGGGTTTCAGACTACGCTAGAAGGAAACATCTCCATAGGTGAAGTGGTTTATGGCATGTAATGGCCCATCATGGAAGTTGTATGAGCCTTTCAATTCTAATGTGGCCTGTTACAGAGGGTTACAAGCATGATGCAAGAAGTGATTAAACTCGAGGACAAAATCAATGCAAAGGAGGAAAGGTTCCATTTAATCTACGGACAAAGATCACAGAACAACCAACACAAAAGCAAGAATTTCACAAAGGAGAGCAGGATGACAAATAGGTCGATTCTATGTCCGAGCCACCATCTAAAGAATTCAATAGGAATTCTAATACTACGGAGAAATTAAAGACAAGGTAATGTAGAAGTTTACAAGACATACCCGTACCAAAACACTCCAGAATTCAATCTTCTCTCAGAAATCCCTTCTCTTTCTTCACAAAGTATTTCTTTGTAACCTGCCTCCTTCCCCGAACAAAATCCCCCCAACATTCAAAAATCACAGACATAAAAACCCCCCACCTTCATGCCAAACTTCCTGAGACCAAAAATAGGCAACCACCATTAATTCTCGTAACTCCCAATTAATTGTCCAATCCCTCTCCATATGGGGAAAAATTTGAAATTTTTCGTAATCATATAGATTCTCAAATCTCTAATTATATCCGGCAACTATCAACCTTAAATTATTCACCCAAAATAAATAATAAGTCAAATATATACTAATTACCTCTCAACAACAACTTAAGAATCATAGACATTAAAACCTTACAATAACTGATTATGTCAATAACAGGCTTAACACAAACAATATTCCTATTTTACAACCATACCAATATTGTAAGGTCATAAAATACAAAGAATACATAAACAGGTATAACAACTTAACAACACTCCACAACCCGCGATGACCAGCCACAAGAACCAAGGAATAACGTCGCATCACAACACAAGACTATGGCAAGGACACGAGATGACAACCAGAACACAAGACTACGACAAGGACTAAAATTGACCTAGCGGTAAAAACCTCTTATTATCTCCATCACCTAATCCATGGTGTAGGGCCTGCTCAGACCTACTAAATTAGGTGGAGTCGAGGCCCGGTACCTGCAACTTGAGTGAAAACCAATGGGTTATATATGATCAATTGTAAATATATATCACACACACCGAGACAGAGAATCGCGGTGTAGTAGGGTGGTCGATCCGAGTAGTACTACACTGTCCCTGCTCCAACACAAGACTATAATTAGAAGCATAAACATGATATTCTCTAACCATCACTAATCATATCCATCTCATTATAACTGAAGTAATCATAATGTCATCAAAACTCATAACACATGTCTCAAAACATCCATCGAACATATTCCATCAAGATCCAGTAAAACATAAACCATAACATACTAGTCCAAATGTCTCGAACTATAAATATGCAATATAAAACTATCAACTATTCCAGAACTGACAGAAAGCAATATGAAAATAACATCTATCACAAGCCAAAAACGAGGGGCATTACAATCCTCATCGAAAGAAAAGGCATAGAATACTTGAAACCAATGAAGCATACTAAGAAAGAAGTGGCAGCGCTATTAGCAAGGGTTCTGCCATAACTCTATGTCCACACCAGATGACGCAGTCCACTAGACATAGAGGGCATAAAAACTAGGAAATAAAGATCAACTGCCAACAGAAGTCGACTCACATTCCTATTTAAACCACACATTATTTATTTGGCTTATCACAAAGCAATCTTCTAAAATGTTACACAGTTTATGCTTTCTAAGATAATATGAATCAAATGAAAGTAGCAGAGGTTCGGCCAGGGAATGAATAGAGGGATAGCCAGGAAGATTTAGTTGTCTACAAGGGGAAAATCGATAGGATTGCTATTGGGCATAACACCTTAAAAAGGTAAATAAAGACCCACGGATGTGGATAGCTATAGGACTCAGTAAAGTAGAAAGTTCTTCCTTAATTACATTGATTCTAAAGGTAGACATAAGATCAAAATGTGGATGCAAATTTCGCAGAGTGGATTTATTGTTAGGGCTCAAGGAATTTAAAGCAATTGCAGATGGCAAGAGTTTATATGTATCTGCATACCTATATTATATATATATATATACAAGGGCAACATGAGTACTACACTAGGGTTCTAAGATAGAAATCAACAAAGGTAAAGTAGAGCTCTGTATAAGTACTAGTCTATGTGCCCTATTGGATCCACAGGACAAATCCAAAGGGTACAATTTGTTTTGTTCAGCTAAATGTTAGATAAAGAATCACAAAACAAAACAAGTGATTTTCCACAGAAGGGGTGCAGACTCAACTTCACAGAAGAATTTAACTCAGCATTCAAGAATACAAACAGGGGTATAAGGGCATGTCAGATTCGAGATATTCAATTGTATCTGAAGCACATGGAAGATTGTGACAAGCCTCAAAACTAGAGATAGACTAGAGATCACGAGTAATTTCAAATCTACCTTTAAAGAATTTAAATACCAAATCTTGAATAAATCTCATCAATGGAGGAAAACACAATTAACCTGATTCTATTAAAATTTCATATGAAATAGGCATAAAACATATACAGAGCATACCTGAAGTTGTTAAGCTTTTACTAGAGTCTTCTCTCCAAATGCCAATCCCCTTCCCTTCTCTTCCAGAATTCTTTTTCCTCTCCTCAACCAGGACTCTCTCTCCCCGGATAAATGCAGGAGACATCCTCTCATCCTGACAACCCACTTTCTCAAAACACGGGTTGAACTTCCTCGAGTAAATGTAGAAACATTCCTCTCTTCTTCCAACAACCCACTCTCTCATGGAATTCAAAAATACACTATACCCAGGGATTCCCAAACCTCCAATTGCAATTGACGGCACATGAAGTTAAATTTGCACATCCCCAAAATACTGATTACATGATACCAGGTGACAACACCATTTATTAAACTTTAGAATATTATCTTTATTACTATCAATTCATTTTATCAAGATTGTAATTGTTTAATCATCTTATGTATTTTATTTCCTTTTTAATTTAATCCACTTACAATCTTGTGACTTATTATTTCATTTAATCATTTATCTAATTTATTTATTTATTTACTAATTCATGATAATTTACCAATTATCAAACAATTAAAACATTTATAATTAATAACAACACATACTTTCCTTAGGCAAAGTCTATTTCACATTAGCATAATTTTAACCTTATTTATAACCAAGTACTAACCAGGCTTAAATCAACACCTTAGATTGGATAAACCCAACTTACTGGATGATACTGTTGGATCTAGGGCATACAACTGAGAGGGGGGGGTGAATCAGTTGTATAAAACTTCTTGTATTTCAAACACTTGATTCTTGTTGTTAGTTAGTAGCATATCAAATAATCATCCATGAAAGCATAATACATAAACACAAGAGCAGATAAGCATTAACACATTGAACACCAAGATTTTGACGTGGAAAACCCGGTTAAGGGAAAAACCACGGGGTGATTAACCCAAGAATTATTCTCTGTTAGAAGAATAAAGAAAAATGAATGGCACATGCCAATAAGGGCTCACTGCCCGAGCACACTGCTCACAAAGAGGCCCACTGCCTACAAGGAGACACACTGTCTACAAAGTGATAAAAATCACAGTCTTGAACTGGAGAATGACATCTCTACCATGTCCGGATCAGTTCCAATTAAGCCCAAAAACCTCTGCTTTGCCTTTCGCACTTCTCTTCGCTATGCCACACTCATCACACACTTTCACACTTTGAAATGAACTCACAAACCGTTATTTATACAAGACATCAACTTAGGAACAAACATCTAAGTCGGCAAACAACCATAAGAACATCCGCAGGATGAATAATACATCTGGTCGGCTAAACAGAGCAAGAACTTCATCCGGAAGAATATCCTCAATTCCGGGTTCTACTATCAATGCGGACCAACACCACAGCCTCAACACGATCCAGAAAACTTCACAGGCCTGCCTGAATGACCGGATACATCCGCACGTCCTTTGCTTGCTGGAATCTCTTGTCTTCCTCATCTGGAACTTCAAGAACACAGTCTGTCTCCAATGTAGAAGGTATTTCCGGACCTTCAAATCACACATTATCAATGCGGACCAACAACACAACCTCAACATGATATAAGAACCTTCACAAGCCTGCCTGAATGACCAGGTACGTCCGCATTTCATTTTCTTACTGAAATCTCTTACCCTCCTTATCCGGAACTTTAAGAACACTGTCTGTTGCTGCTGTCATAATGTAAGAGATACTTCCGGACCTCCAAATCATACAAAACTCGAGTTTACATATCACAAGGATATCTCAAACACTCTTTCCAATCCGCAGATTAGGATTGTACCATTCCGGACCTCACCGGACCTTTCTGTGATCCTCTGTCACCTCTAAGCACTTGCCGGAACTGGTTCTACACTGACAGCCACAACTTCTTCAGATCTTCATGCGGACCTCTGAAATCATAATTGAAGCATCTCAAGACTCATATCTACAAACCCTTTAATCCGCATCCTCCGGTTCTCAACCTATACAACACATTTGCCTTCTTCTCATCACTGTTCTTCACTGTTCCTGACTGAGGCTAATTTTCTCAATATCCTTAGCATACAGCTCATCAAATCCTTCTTGTCAATGCAATATGAGTATGTTGACATCAATGACAACACTGGCTCACCTCATACTTGCAACAATCTCCCCCTTTGTCATTGATGGCAACATATGATGTGAAAAACCATCAAGACAAGAACTTCTCCTTTCTGTCACAGCTCCCCCTATCAACAACAACTTTTCACATGTCTTCTCTTCCTTTACTGCTCCCCCTTTGATCATCAACCACTTGTTTTTCACATGTCTTCTCTCCCCCTTTGACATCAATGGCAAAGGACTTCATACTTGCAATTCTCATATATCAGAATCATACTAGCTGCTCCCCCTTAGTTGCAGCTCCCCATCATCAATCCGGATCACAAGATATGACTGTGATATTCACCGGACTGATGCACATCAGTGCATCCTAGTTCATCACCGGAGGGGCCATGACCCCTAACTTCTCCCGGAGATATTCAAAAGAGTCCTTGGGAAGAGGTTTTGTAAAGATATCTGCAATCTGATCCTTGGAGGGAACATACTCCAGTCTGACTTCTTCCTTGTTTACTTGTTCTCTCAAGAAGTGAAATTTGATAGATATGTGCTTAGTCTTAGAATGCAATACCGGATTCTTGGAGATATTAATTGCACTTGAATTATCACAGAAAATTGTGATAGGCTCCTCATATTCAACTTTGATGTCTCTTAGCATCTGCTTCATCCATAAGATTTGAGTGCAACTACCTGCTGCTGCAATGTATTCTGCTTCAGTTGTAGATAGAGATATTGCATCTTGTTTCTTGCTTAGCCAAGAAACCAATCTCTTCCCCAAAAAGAATGCTCCACCACTAGTGCTCTTTCTGTCATCCACATCTCCTACCCAATCTGCATCTGTGTAAGCATGAAGAGAGAAGTCCGGATCTCTAGGGTACCATAGACCATACTCCACTGTTCCTTTCAAGTACCTAAAAATTCTTTTGATTGCCATAACATGAGATTCTCTAGGATCAGCCTGGAATCTTGCCACAAGACCAACAGCCTGCATTATATCTGGTCTAGTTTGAGTGAGGTACAACAATCCACCAATCATTGATCTATACTTTGTCTGATCTGCCTTTGGAGAGTCATCATCTTTGCTTAACTTACATCCGGTTGCCATAGGAGTGTTCATAGACTTTGAGTCTTCCATACCAAATTTTTTTAGCAATTCTTTCACATATTTGGTCTAAGAAATGAAGATCCCTTCTTTTGTTTGAGTAATTTGCAGACCCAAGAAGAAATTCATTTCACCAAGCATAGACATTTCAAACTCACTTTTCATCTGATTTGCAAAAGTTTTGCACATACTATCTCTTCCTCTAAAAATGATATCATCCACAAATACTTCAACAATTAAAATATTTTCATGATCAATTTTGAAATATAAGTTACTGTCAGCAGTACCTTTGTTGAATCCAATCTGCACAAGATGCTTATCGAACCTTTCATACCATGCTCTTGGGGCTTGCTTTAATCCATACAAAGCTTTCTTCAACTTGCAGACCATATCATCATTATCAGACAATTGAAAACCATCCGGTTGTTCAATGTAGACTTCTTCTTCCAGATCACCATTTAGGAAGGCAGACTTGACATCCATCTGATATACCTTGAAGTCTTTGAAGGCAGCAAATGCAAGAAGTAATCTAACTGCTTCAATTCTTGCCACCGGAGCAAAAGTCTCTTCAAAGTCAATTCCTTCTAATTGAGAGTAGCCTTTGCAGACCAATCTAGCTTTGTTTCTGATTACTTCACCAGCTTCATTTAGTTTGTTCCGGAAGACCCACTTGGTTCCAATTACATTCCTGTCTCTAGGTCTGGGAACAAGATCCCAAGTATGATTTTTCTCAATTTGCATTAATTAATCTTCCATTGCTTTGGTCCAGTTTTCATCATTGCAGGCTTCATTTATTGTTTTAGGTTCAATCTTTGAAATCAGACAGCATTCATTCTGATTTTGAGCAACATTCCTTCTAGTTTGTACACCTTTGCTTCTGTCACCTATGATTTGATCTTCAGAGTGGTTCAGTTGTACATACCTTGGAATTTTGGGAGTATCCTGCACTGCTGCTTCTTGATCAGGCTCATTCAGACCTATCTCTTCTTCCTGGTTTACCGGATCAGGCTGACTCTGTCTCACCGAAGAGGATTGTGGTCCTTGAACACTCTCTTGGTCATCTTCATTAATCTCATAAAATCTTGAAGGTTTCTCAATTCCTTCATCAACTTTCACATTGGTGCTTTCTATCATCTTCCTCAATCTCTTATTGTAACACCGGTATGCTTTGCTTTGAGTGGAGTAACCCAAGAAAATTCCTTCATCACTTCTAGCATCAAACTTTCCTAGATCTTCATCTCTTTTAATATAACACTTGCTACCAAATACTCTGAAATATTTCACAGTAGGAGTGATGCCAAACCAGAGTTCATAGGGGGTCTTACCGGTGTTGTTTCTGATTTGAACTCGATTGAGAGTGTAGACTGCAGTGCTGATAGCTTCCTTCCAAAACATTTGAGGAACATTTGCTTCCAACATCATTGTCCTAGCAGCCTCCTGGATGGTCCGGTTCTTTCTCTCAACTACTCCATTCTGTTGTGGAGTCCTAGGAGCAGACAACTGTCTCCTTATACCCTGCTTCTCACAAAAGTCAATGAACTCACCAGATGTAAATTCACCACCTCTATCAGTCCTTAGACATTTTAGTTTCAATCCGGTTTGATTCTCTACCATAGCTTTGAAGATTTTGAACTTCTCAAATGCTTCTGATTTTTCTTTTAGAAAGGTAACCCACATCATCCGGGAATGATCATCAATCAACAACATGAAATATCTATCACCCTGCAGACTCTTGATTCTTGTTGGACCACATAGATCAGTATGTACTAATTCCAACAATCCGGTAGAAGACTGATCTTTGCTTTTGAAAGAGACTCTGCTTTGTTTACCTAGCTTGCATTCTTTGCACAAACTATTTGTAGGTTTCATCAATTTTGGAAGATCTCTTACAGCCTGAGTATTGCTTATCTTGATGATGTTATCAAAATTTACATGACACATTCTTCTATGCCATAACCAACTCTGATCAATTTGAGCAAATAAACAACTTTTGTTTGAACCAACTAGATGAAAGATATTACCTTTTGTCTGAGTACCGGATGCAATTTCAGTTCCGGAGCTTGTAAAGATTCTGCATTTTCCATTCTTGAACCGGAGATCATAACCTTTGTCCACTAACTGACCAACACTGAGAAGATTGTGCTTCAATCCTTCAACATACAGTACATTTCCTGTTTTGCTCTTACCATCAAAGGAAATAGTTCCCCTACCTCTGATTCTGCCAGCAGAATTGTCACCAAACTTTACCATTCCTCCTTCATATCTTTCCAAATCTAAGAACTTATTCTTGTCACCAGTCATATGGTGAGAACATCCACTGTCAATAACCCAATCATCCTTTTCTTCCACTTGAGCAGCCAAGGCTTTTTCAACAACTTTGTGATTGACAGATTCAGAGAGTATTGAATCTTCTTCCTTGATGGCTATAAACACCCACTCATTTCCGGATTTGCTTCCTAGTTCTGATTCATCATCTGTTACTCCTTCATTGTCATCTTCTTCATGAACATAATAGCAATTCTTTTGAAACCTTTGTCTGTGAGTATTAGATCTTGCAGATCTCTCCGGACATCTTGAGGCAAAATGACCAATCTTATTGCAGTTGAAACACTTAAAGGGTAGTTTTCCTTCATACTTACCGGATCCTCTTGGCAGTCTCTTTGCAATGAGGGCTTCAAGTTGAGCTGTTTCTGCTTCTTCTTCTTCCATGTCTCTTCTTGCTTGATCATACCATGACATTTTCCTTGATGAGTTTTCACCCGGATCAAATCTCTGTTTGCCTTTCACATAGGCACTGGCTTTGAAAGCAGATTCAGTCTTGGGAGGATCATCTCCAAACTCGGTCATTTTAAATGCAGCTAGTTTGCCAGCCAGTTGTTCTCTTGTGACAGTTGTGTGGGCTCTGAATTCATCAATGGCAGCAACTTTGATTTTGTAGCCAGCAGGAAGGGATCTTAGGATTTTGCAGACAATCTCATTTTCATCTAAAGTTCCACCAGCATTTCTGATTCCACATACCAGCTCATTTACTCTTGGCATGAAGGTAGTAATGTTTTCATCATCTCTCATTTTCAATCTTTCAAATTTCCCTTTCAGGCTTTGTAACCTTGCACTTTTGACAAACTCATCTCCTTCATACAGAAGTTCCAGCTTAGTCAGGATCTCATATGCAGTTGGTAGGTCAATAACATTCGAGAGATCTGAGTCATTCAATGCGCTTAGAAGAGCTTCCTTGGTCCGCAGATTGTTTTCAGCTTCTGTGATTTCATTCAGAGTTGTCGGACCACCTTGTGGAGGTACATATGGTTTTGAAACCATATCCAAGTATGCTTTTCCCATACATTCCAAGTGACACTTCATGCGACCTTTCCAGAGAGTGAAGTTGGTTCCATCGAACTTCGGACTATCCTTCTTGTATGACGACATCCTGGATCTCCTCAAGCGGTTAAGCTCCTGTCAGAGGAACTTGGCTCTGATACCAATTGTTGGATCTAGGGCATACAACTGAGAGGGGGGGGGGTGAATCAGTTGTATAAAACTTCTTGTATTTCAAACACTTGATTCTTGTTGTTAGTTAGTAGCATATCAAATAATCATCCATGAAAGCATAATACATAAACACAAGAGCAGATAAGCATTAACACATTGAACACCAAGATTTTGACGTGGAAAACCCGGTTAAGGGAAAAACCACGGGGTGATTAACCCAAGAATTATTCTCTGTTAGAAGAATAAAGAAAAATGAATGGCACATGCCAATAAGGGCTCACTGCCCGAGCACACTGCTCACAAAGAGGCCCACTGCCTACAAGGAGACACACTGTCTACAAAGTGATAAAAATCACAGTCTTGAACTGGAGAATGACATCTCTACCATGTCCGGATCAGTTCCAATTAAGCCCAAAAACCTCTACTCTGCCTTTCGCACTTCTCTTCGCTATGCCACACTCATCACACACTTTCACACTTTGAAATGAACTCACAAACTGTTATTTATACAAGACATCAACTTAGGAACAAACATCTAAGTCGGCAAACAACCATAAGAACATCCGCAGGATGAATAATACATCTGGTCGGCTAAACAGAGCAAGAACTTCATCCGGAAGAATATCCTCAATTCTGGGTTCTACTATCAATGCGGACCAACACCACAGCCTCAACACGATCCAGAAAACTTCACAGGCCTGCCTGAATGACCGGATACATCCGCACGTCCTTTGCTTGCTGGAATCTCTTGTCTTCCTCATCCAGAACTTCAAGAACACAGTCTGTCTCCAATGTAGAAGGTATTTCCGGACCTTCAAATCACACATTATCAATGCGGACCAACAACACAACCTCAACATGATATAAGAACCTTCACAAGCCTGCCTGAATGACCAGGTACGTCCGCATTTCATTTTCTTACTGAAATCTCTTACCCTCCTTATCCGGAACTTTAAGAACACTGTCTGTTGCTGCTGTCATAATGTAAGAGATACTTCCGGACCTCCAAATCATACAAAACTCGAGTTTGCATATCACAAGGATATCTCAAACACTCTTTCCAATCCGCAGATTAGGATTGTACAATTCCGGACCTCACCAGACCTTTCTGTGATCCTCTGTCACCTCTAAGCACTTGCCGGAACTGGTTCTACACCGACAGCCACAACTTCTTCAGATCTTCATGCGGACCTCTGAAATCGTAATTGAAGCATCTCAAGACTCATATCTACAAACCCTTTAATCCGCATCCTCCGGTTCTCAACCTATACAACACATTTGCCTTCTTCTCATCACTGTTCTTCACTGTTCCTGACTGAGGCTAATTTTCTCAATATCCTTAGCATACAGCTCATCAAATCCTTCTTGTCAATGCAATATGAGTATGTTGACATCAATGACAACACTGGCTCACCTCATACTTGCAACAGATACCTGACCCCATGTGAAGCCACATGACATGACAACAAGATAACGACAAATAGTCCAACTGACGGTGACGATAGGATACAATACTGGAAACTCATCCTCCTTGAGGATGTTGACTAAATAGGGAACCTTATGCTAACTCCAATCAACAACTCCATTGGCTAGGGCACGCTCTGACCTGGTAGTTCAGGTGGAGTCGATGCCCGGTACCTGCATCTTGCAACAAACAACAAGGTTGTGCATATATACATATATAAACATGTAGTCACAAACACAATGAATGGAAGTCGTAGCATGGCAAGGTACTCGGACACGAGTAATGCCACACTGTTCCATTCATGTAAACACATCATTAAATAACTACATCCATTACCAGCTATGCATCATAAACATGATCGAATAACACATTAACTCAGAGCAACATAAATCTATAGTCATCAAATATGTCCACCATGATCAAGGAGAACATAAACCATAACATACTAGTCCAAATATCTCAAAACTGTAAACATGCAATATAAGACTATCATCTATTCCAGAACTATCATAGGAAATATGAAAATAACATCTATCACAAGAAAAAAGTGAGGGGCATTACATCCTCCCCCCATATAACTAGGCTTACTCCTGGAAGCCTGCAAATAAGTGAGGATATAATTCCCTCATCCTGGTAGCATCCTCCCAGGTAGCAGAGATCTCATCATTAGGATCCCACTGGATCCTAACCTACTCCATGTCTCTGCCCCTGAGAGCGAGTCTCCTGTGCTAAAGAATGCCTACGGGCTCCAAAGCCAGCTGCCCGTCCTCTACCTGTAGAGCAGTCCAATCAAGAACATGAGCAATATCTAGATAGTAAGGTCTATGTGCAGAAACATGAAACACATCATGGATGCATGAAAAGCTAGGCAGCAAAGCAAGATGATAAGCAACTGGACTGATCCTCTCCAACACCTCAAAAGGTCCAACAAAGCACAGTGCTAGCTTAGAGCCTTTTCCATAGCAGATTGGACTCTTTTGCGGTCGCACACACAAGAACACCCGATCCCCAACAGAAAACTGATGATCGATCCTATGAGCATCTGCATACTTCTTCTACCTATCCTAATCTACCACCAAATGCTCTCTAATCCTCTCAACCTACTGCTCCATATCTCTAAGCATATCCGAACCCAGAAGAACTCTATCCTCCAAATGATCCCAACTCAAAAGGGGTCCTACAAGGACGACCATACAAAGCCTGAAAGGGAGACATGCCAATAGAACTATGATAACCATTATTGTAGGCAAACTCCACTAGGTAAAGGTAGTCCTCCCAATGGCTCTGCTGATCCATAACATACATCCTCAACATATCCTTGAGAACCTGATTAACCCTCTCAGTCTGACCATCAGTCTCAGGATGATAAGTTGAACTAAAGTTCAGCTGTGTCCCCAAGGCATGCTATAAGGAAGTCCACAGGGTGGAAGTGAACACTGGATCTCTATCGGAGATGATTCTACGGGGAATTCCATGAAATTGGACGATGTCCTCCATAAACACTCTAGCCACCATAGAGGCATTGTAAGAAGCATGGATAGGAGAAAAGTGAGCTACCTTCGTCAACCTATCCACAATGACCATAATAGCATCGTGTCATCGAGAGGACATCAGCAAACCAACAATGAAGTCTATCGAAATGATATCCCACTTCCACTCGGGAATCAAATGAGGCTACAAAAGACCTGCAAGGTGCCAGTGTTCCACCTTCACCCTCTGACACTCAAGACATCTCAACACAAAATCAGCAATATCCTGCTTCATACCACTCCAAAAGTATAGTTGACGCAGATCTGCATGCATCTTCTTGACACCCGAATGGGCAAAATAGGCTGTCTAATGTGCCTCAGACAAAACTAGGGTGCGAAGACCCTCAGAATTAGGAACATAGATATGACCCAAATGTCACAAAAGACCATCTAATTCAAAAGAGTAACCAGAGAATCTACCTTCTAAAGGTCTACCTGACTCAATCTTGGTCCTCACCTCCTTGCACCATCTGTCAGTAGGAAGAGCAATGAGAATCTGACTTCTCAAATCAACTGTAAGAGAAACTGCTAAGATCTCATGCCCTGAATATATTTGACCTCGAAGTCATATTTGCACAAGAACTCCATCCAACGCCTTTGCCTTGCATTTAAGTTGGGCTGTGTGAAGATATACTGCAACTACGATGATCACTGTGCAGCTCAAACTGATGCCCTAGTAGAAAATGCCTCCATCTCACCAAGGCATGCACCATAGCTGCTAACTCCAAGTCATGAGTGGGATAGTTCAATTCGTGATCCTTGAGTTTGTGAGACTCATAGGCAATCACGCGACCATCCTGCATTAGAACTGCTCCCAAACCCTCCAAGGAAGCATCGGTACAAACAACAAATTCTCTGTCAGGATCAGGAACTGCTAATATAGGTGCACTAGTCAGCTATCCCTTAAAAGTCTGAAAGCCTTCCTGACACCACTCTAACCAAACAAACTTTTTCCCTTTCCTCTGAATAGAAGTAATGGGGTGAGTAATTCTCGAAAACCCCATGACGAAGTGACGATAGTAACCTGCCAACCCCATAAAACTACAGACCTCAGAAACATTGGTGGGTCCAGGCCAGTCCATAATAGCTTGGATCTTCGACGGATGTACTGCAATACCCTCTCCAGAGATGGCATGACCTAAATACTTAACCTCTGTCTGGAAGAATGCACATTTTGACAAATTCGCATAAAGCTGATTTTCTCTCAGACACTGCAACACTTGACATAAATGCTCCTCATGTTCCTCTATAGTCCTCGAATAGAACAATATATCATCTAGAAATACGAGGACAAATCAGTCGAGATACGTGCGAAACACACCATTCATTAAGCTCATGAAAACTAAAGGTGCATTCATCAACCCGAATGGTACCACTGTGAACTCATAATGTCCATAACGGGTACGAAATGCAATTTTGTGAATATCTGCCTCAAAAATCTGCAACTGGTGATATCTTGACTTCAGGTCAATTTTAGAGAATACCTTCGCTTCCTTAATCTGATCAAACAAATCATCGATCTGAGGCAAGGGATACCTATTTCTCACCGTTACCTTATTGAGCTGCCTATAGTTGATACATAGTCATAGAGATCCATCTTTCTTCTTCACAAAGATCACAGGTGCTCCCCAAGGGGAAACACTAGTTCATATGAACCCTTTGGCTAATAGCTCCTCCAACTGCAGTCGAAGCTCCTTGAGCTCCTGAGTGGTCATTTTGTATGGAGCTTGTGAGATAGGCTCTGCACCGGGAACTAGATCAATCCTGAAATCGATGTCATGCTTAGGTGGCATCCCTGGAACATCAGAAGGAAAAACATCCGCATACTCCCTCAAGAGTGGGTGATCATCAAGAGATGCCTCTTGACTCTCCTCCATCTCCAAATCACTAACAGTTACTGTAAAAAGCTGACATCCCTGACACATGCACCTCTTGAGTTGCATAGCAGAGACCATACGTAGGGAAATAGGTCTCTGAACTCCTACAACCTCAACCTCAGCACCCGAGTCATCCACACATGTAACCAATTTATGCCGACAATCTATCATTACCTGATGGGCCTCCAACCAATCCATCCCCAAAACTATGTCATATGAACGCAGGGGTAGAATGCAAAGGTCCACAGAAGTAGATAGAGAGCCAATCTTCAAATTACACTTTGAAGCTAAAGACTCAACTGCTATCTTAGCCTCGGAAGCTAACTCAACCTGCCACCTATCATCTTGCTTTGTTGCCACTAAGCCACAACGCTCCACAAGGGAAGGAGACATAAATGAATCAGATGCACCGGAGTCAAATAGAACAGAAAAATCAATACCTTGCATACGACCAGAAGTCTCCACCACGGTGCCCTGATGTTCTGCCTGCCAATCATCTACCACTGAAAAGACTCAGTGTGACCTGCCTGCATCACCAATCATTGGCTCAGATGCCACTGGTCAATGTCCAAATCTTGATGCACCCTTCTGCATGCACTGTCTAGCAATATGGCCCTGTTGGCCGCAAGAGAAGCATCCGGTGCCTCTACCAAAACCACCGTTACCCCAGAAAGTACTAGACTGCTGGAAACTGCCCCTGCTTACTATAGACTATGCACTCTAGGCTGACTGATCATAACGATTAAGCTTATTACGCTGCCAAGACCGGTCTTTCTTATTTTGAAACCTATTACCTTGCTGATGCTGCGAATTCTTTGATTTGTACTGCGAATACTGCTATTGTTGACCACCCTTTGAGGGTGCATGAGAACCTGATGCCTGAGTGTGACCACATCGAGAACCATGTCCTGATGAAGGTGCACTGCCAATGCGCACACTTGTATGCCCACCGAGGGCCATAGCCAAATTCTCCTCCACTAGCCGGGCTTTCTCCACGGCAACCTCCATGGTCTTAGGTTCGAATACACGAACCCCTCCACTAATCCAGGTATTCAAGCCCTTGATAAAAAGCTGCACCAACATGGGCTCATCATCCCCGATACCTGCATACTATTTGAGCTCATAAAATCTGTGCTCATACTGCTCAACTGTCATGGCCAACTACCTCAGCTCATGAAACTCGTCTGCTCGACGTTGCCTCCAATGTTTAGAGAGAAAGTAGGCTCTGAATCTATCTTCAAACAACTCCCACAACACAGTGCTAATGTCCAAATGTAGCTTCTGCTCCTCTAACCTCCACCAAGTTGAAGCAAACCCTCGGAGATGCAAAATAGCACATCTAGCTTGCGTATTGCTGCCATACGGATGCATGGTGAAACATCTACCTAGGTCCAATAGCCAAGTCTCTGCCTCAAGTCCTCTACCAATTCCATCAAAGATGGGGGGGCGTGCTCTCAGTAAGTCCCTCATATGGTTGGCTAGTGTGGCCTCCTGCTCAACTGTCAATTCCCTACACCTGGGAGACCTCTCTCTCTCTCTAGGCCCTGACTGGTCTACCTCCTGACCTCCTCTAGGCTGCTCACCCTCCTGTCTAGGGCCTAAACAGGTAAGGGCCTCCTCGAGAATCTATCTCAACTGGGCTCCATCAGGCTGACCCTGACCCTCCATGTTCTGACCCCCACCTTCATGGCCACTCCCATGAGGAGAACTGGGAGGAGGAATACTGCCACCACCTCTCCCACGACCCCTACCTCTGCCCCAACCTCGGCCCCTACATCTAGGCATCTACCCTACAAACAAAAGGGCAAATTATTATTATTTTAAGAAAAGGGTCTCAACAGGAGTTAAATCATTCTACCAAGTTTAAGCACTAGGTTTCATAATGGGCTCAAATATAACTAGGGTACCCAGTGTTTAAACTACGCTCTAATACCAAAATGTAATGCCCCGCAATGAAAACCTTAGAGGACAACACATCTAGCTATGCAAAGCGGAATATTTTTTTTGTATAAAATAACACGGTAATGTTGAACAAATCAATACACATCATAAACTTAACAACTTGTCTTCTAAGGTTCCATGGTTGCATTACTTGACAAATTAATCAACATAATTTAACATACATTGTTAACTAACATCAGTAGTTCATTCTACACCTATTGCACTAATGATTATACATATACATCTCCATTTCATGCCATAATTAGATAATCAACTTTGATCAAGTTTACATGTACATATTCAAAAGTCTATACATATGAGTACATCATCATGTAGTTTACATTTTCACTATCCTGATTACATATGAATACATACATTATGAATCAACTAATACACAGGCTAGTACATGAGCATAATAACTGTCTTCATATCAAGGACAAGATTTGATGTCTGATACACAAGATAAATCCTCCTTGCTCACGAACAATGGCAAGGGAAAAACCAATGGATAAAGGTCTTCCACCCGACCATGTGGAACCCTGAGGTCCACCCCCTGAGCTAGGAGTTAACATAAGGTCCCCACTACAACATACAGTCAGGTAAACAGTGGGCTATAAGACAACACATGACTCCAACACCACAAGTCAATATCACAAACAACAGAACAGTACTTCCAAAGGCAACCACTAAACAAACAGGGAGAGTACAACTAGGGAATGCTAGGCTGCAGTAAGGAGAGTGTCATCACATGGTCCTAACATGGGTTACCCAGGTAGTCTCTCTCCAGACACTGGCCCCCATCTATGGTTACCCTGGTAGTCTCTCTCTAGACACCGGCCCCATAGGTGACGCATGCGGAATCCACCTTCCTTTCATGATGACAAGGAAGTTGATTTGCCAACCAGGCCAGGCCTTCTCCCCTCATCCTTAGTTTGAACTAGCACTACAAGCATGAGTGAGGAATCTAATTATCTTGTTAGTGTGAAAACTACCCAACCCCTAGATTTATTATTATGTTATCACTTACTTACCAACTCCCAATGGGTTACCCTGGCTAGCCACTTGGCACTGGCCCCACATTGGAAGCCACTCCCTTACCTACAACTAGAAGACCCTACACAACAAGCATAGCAACATCATCACGACAATGAGGGCACAGGAACCATGCAAGGCATTGACCATCTTGCATAACAACTATCCTTATATCAACATGTATATATAACAATGCAAGGCATTAACCCTCCCAAACATAATCATAAGGGCAGAACTCCTAGACCATTGCCCATAACAACACATATGCATTACATCTCTATGGTTTCCATGTCACCCCATTCCACAACTCACCACAAACTCGATACAAGACCAATACAACAAGGCATCCACAGAGAAGTACATTGATCATTCACCTTGTCTTTTAATTCATATATAACTAGAGACGACATGCTTCTTAAAACATCATGATCTCAAGATATCTATCAACACAATATACGGAATCAAGACATCCCAAGCTAAGCCTCTGGAACTCTAGCCACACGAGTAGATACAAAATCAAAAGACTATATGAATGGGTTTATGACCCACAAATTGAATTAACATATTACGAGAAATCAATTATACTTATGATTAAATTATGCCTTCTTACAACTAATCCACTATAGCAGATTGCAATTGACTAAGTTATTACAATAGTATATTAATCATTAAAATATAGCTTATCATTTGATTGTATTCTTATTAAGGAATAAATCTATAATTACAATAAAGTGAACTATAAGTAAATATTTATTAAAATAATTATTTAATTGATTTACAAGATACAAATATCATTAACATCACTAAAGTAAACCACTATTGTTAGTGTTATAAATCAAATTAATTAAATAATGATAATGTGATTTAAATTCCATTCTTACGGATAAACTTGAGGGTTCCTGTTTAATTTATAATTATAAAAAAAAACCTATATCTCGTAATAACCTATTTACTTAAAAGTAAAAAGAAAGAAACAATTTTAATCACTTCTACGTAAACAACAATTACAAATACGTATAGATCAACTATTATTGGTCTACTATCACAACATTCATGAGTAATCAAGTACATTTACAAAGGAAATGGGATCTAGTTCGACAAGTCATTTATAAAGAGAAGGTGATATATTTCAATACCACACTAAGTTTCATTTATCCACTCTACTATTCAACATATCGAATATTCATTTATTCCAATCTAATATACAGTCTTTCCTTATCATGTTCCATTTACATTCTAAATTAATAAACCCAATAATTTGATTATATCAATTTCGATAGCTTGATTTAAATAAATCACGTGACCCAAATAATAATAATAATAATAATGATGATGATGATGATGATGATGATAATAAAATTCCACAGATCATTTGATAACCAATATTTTCATCCAAAGTCATTAAATAATTAACGTTACACTCTATTAGCAAGTCTACTATAAATAAATAATCATAACAAATACGTATTCCTCAAGATAATAAGTGAAAATATAAAGGAATAGATATAATTTTCTTTATGACCGATCATATGAATACGACATGAAGTTAATAAGGATATCGATTGAACTCATGATGATTCTATAAGGTAAAAGAATGGATGTCCAGACAATAACCGCTTATAAGATGTGGCGCAAAACGTGGGTACTTACTAATACACAAGGATCACATCTATTATTGCCACATAACGGATTCTATAAGGGAAGATGTCTTCCCCATTCGCAAGAGTTTATAGGTATACCACTATCTACCATCTAAGCATTCTAACACAAAAGTCTCAAATATATATATATATATATATAAATATATATATATATATATATAAATATATATATATATATATATATATATATATATATATATATATATATATATATATATATATATATTTGCTAAATCGCTGTCGGCCACCTAAATACCCTCGACGACCAAAGCTCAGAACAACTACAAACTCTCAAAATGCAATTACCCAACGACAACTCTCCTTAACCACCTCACGGCTACAATGACATAATGGAAGCAACTTCCAAAGCTTGCTCTTGGCTGCAGGTTTCGACTGACTACAACTTCATTGGCGACGGAAGGGCACAATGAGAGACGCACAGACCTGCTACAGAAGACGTTTGACTCACGACCACCTCAGGTTAATGACTACCACCAAGAAAATGCATAAGCTACAAGTTTGACCATTGGCCAAGACGACCACTAGATAGGCAGCACCGTTTGCCAAATACTTCCTAACAACGAGTGCGCCGAACACTGACCATACGTAGTGCCAAAAAAGACAGCAGTCTAACTATGGCAAGGGAGTATAAACTGAGGCTTTAAGAACATAAGCAATGACTTAACACCATGTTGAGGTAGTCGACTTCACTGACCATTTCGTCGGCCCAGACATCTACGAGGAAACAAAGACATAATGTATAACATTTCTACGACACCTACAAAGCTCGCAGTCCAACACCGAAATAGATTAGAGACGTTTGTTGCCAATGACCATTCAAGTTAACAAAGCCACCACTGTCAGAAGATGACTCCACACACGGTTTCTGATCAAAACACACTTACTACAGACGACCACTACTATAGACCTCTCGCTAAGCCCACAACTTTCCAAAAGGCAACCTAACCCCATGATCCTCACTGAAAGAAAAGGCATAGAATACTTGAAACCAACGAAGCATACTAAGAAAGAAGTGGCAGCGCTATTAGCAAGGATTCTTCCATAACTCTACATCCACACCAGATGACACAGTCTACCAGACACAGAGGGCATAGAAACTAGGAAATAAAGATCAACTGCCAACAGGAGTCGACTCACATTCCTATTTAAACCACACATTATTTATTTGGCTTAGCACAAAGCAATCTTCTAAAATGTTACACAGTTTAAACTTTCTGAGATAATATGAATCAAATGAAAGTAGCAGAGGTTCGGCCAGGGAATGAAAAGAGGGATAGCCAAGAAGATTCAGTCGTCTACCAGGGGAAAATCGATAGGATTGCTGTTGGGCATAATGCCTCAAAAAGGTAAATAAAGACCCACGGATGTGGATAGCTATAGGACTTAGTAAGGCAGGAAGTTCTTCCTTAATTACACCGATTCTAAAGGTAGACATAAGATCAAAATGTGGATGCAAATTTTACAGAGTGGATTTATTGTTAGGGCTCAAGGAATTTAAAGTAATTGCAGATGGCAGGAGTTTATATATATCTGCATACCTATATTATATATATATATATATACAAGGGTGACATGAGTACTACACTAGGGTTCTGAGATAGAAATCAACAAAGGTAAAGCAGAGCTCTGTATAAGTACTAGTCTATGTGCCCTATTAGATGCACAGGACAAATCTAAAGGGTGCAATTTGTTTTGTTCGGCTAAAAGTTAGATAAAGAATCACAAAACACAACAAGTGATTTTCCACAGAAGGGGTGCAGACTCAATTTCAGAGAACAATTTAACTCAGCATTTAAGAATACAAACAAGTGTATAAGGGCATGTCAGATTCGAGATATTCAATTGTATCTCAAGCACATGGAAGATTGTGACAAGCCTCAAAACTAGAGATAGACTAGAGATCACGAGTAATTTCAAGTCCGCCTTTAAAGAATTTAAATACCAAATCCTGAATAAATCTCATCAATGGAGGAAAACACAATTAACCTGATTCTATTAAAATTTCATATGAAATAGGCATAAAACATATATAGTGCATACCTGAAGTTTTTAAGCTTTTACCAGAGTCTTCTCTCCAAATGCCAATCCCCTTCCCTTCTCTTCCAGAATTATTTTTCCTCTCCTCAACCAGGACTCTCTCTCCTCGAATAAATGCAGGAGACATCCTCTCATCCCGACAACCCACTTTCTCAAAACACGGGTTGAACTTCCTCAAGTAAATGCAGAAACATTCCTTTCTTCTTCCAACAACCCATTCTCTCATGGAATTCAAAAATACACTATACCCAGGGATTCCCAAACCTCCAATTGCAATTGACGGCACATGAAGTTAAATTTGCACATCCCCAAAATACTGATTACATGATACCAGGCGACAACACCATTTATTAAACTTTAGAATATTATCTTTATTACTATCAATTCATTTTATCAAGATTGTAATTGTTTAATCATCTTACTTATGTATTTTATTTCCTTTTTAATTTAATCCACTTACAATCTTGTGACTTATTATTTCATTTAATCATTTATCTAATTTATTTGTTTATTTACTAATTCATGATAATTTACCAATTATCATACAATTAAAACAATTATAATTAATAACAACACATACTTTCCTTAGCCAAAGTTTATTTCACATTAGCATAATTTTAACCTTATTTATAATCAAGTAGTAAACAGGCTTAAATCAACACCTTAGATTGGATAAACCCAACTTACTGGATGATACCTAACCCCATGTGAAGCCACAGGACATGACGACAAGATAACGACAAACAGTCCAGCTAACAGTGACGACAGGATACAATACTGGAAACTCATCCTCCTTGAGGATGTTGACTAAATAGGGAACCTTATACTAACTCTAATCAACAAATCCATTGGCTAGGGCACGCTCAGACCTGGTAGTTCAGGTGGAGTCGATGTCTGGTACCTGCATCCTGCAACAAACAACAAGGTTGTGGATATATACATATATAAACATGTAGTCACAGACACAATGAACAGAAGTCGCAGCGTGGCAGGGTACTCGGACATGAGTAATGCGACACTGTTCCATTCATGTAAACACATCATTAAATAACTACATCCATTACCAGCTATGCATCATAAACATGATCGAATAACACATTAACTCAGAGCAACATAAATCTATAGTCATCAAATATGTCCATCATGATCAAGGAGAACATAAACCATAACATACTAGTCCAAATATCTCGAAACTGTAAACATGCAATATAAGACTATCATCTATACCAGAACTGTCATAGGAAATATGAAAATAACATCTATCACAAGCAAAAAGCGAGGGGCATTACAGGTGTAATGCAATAAGGGTTACAAATGTGATTGAAGTATGTATTGCTCTCATCCATTAAACCTACATGGCTACATGCACCTAGAATACAAGCAAAGCTTACAATGTTAGGATATGTTCCAGAGTGCTTAATTAATTCAAAGATTTTGAGAGTGTCCTTGCAAAATCCATTTTGTGCATATCTTTATAACTTGAGTCTAGTATGTATATTCAATTTATATTTTGAGTAGTATGTATCATTTAGACTTTCACAGCCATTTACTAGAAGATTTTTACCAGAATTGACATGCTTATGTTTTGATTAGTATGTGATGGTCTAGATGTTTTATTTGTTTAGCATCAAAGTTATATATAGTTCATAATGTTTTGATTGTAGTTGGTTAATCTTCCACATAACCCAACAGTGGATGATATTTTGAGAAAGTATCTGGAGCACAAGACCAAGAAGGAGGGTGTGTAAGTGAGCTTTTTTTAATATGCATATTTCTTTCTTGTCATGATTGACTGCTTCTTTGGTACCATTTGTTGGTTTTCCTCCTGTCTTTCAATCTGCTTCAATCTTTATTGCCGTATCTATGTGTAAGATACATATAGTGTAAGGTGGATCTTATTGCATTAATGCTATTGAGTTCCATTTAGTATTAGTGCATTCAGTTTGTAAAATTCTTTAATATTTGAAGACTATTTATATGTTAGTGTGGGATTGATCTTGAATGCAAATGCATAGTAAAATTTTGTAACAACAAATTTCTTCTAAGTATAAAATTATTGAGAGATATTTGCTAGTGGTTTTTCCTGGTACAAATTAGATTTTCCATGTAAATTTGTGTTGTCTATTTTTTACAGCTTACTACTATTTCATATTTTATTTATATTATCTATTTTGACTTACTCTGTCTAAATAGATCTAAGAAGATCCGTGGAGTCAAGAAGGTAAATATTCTTTCAAAGAACATGTTAAAGTAAGTTACTTATTTGCTTTTTGTTACAAAGGGGCAATTTACTTATTGCATTGCTGGGTTCTGTTTGTGCAGACCAAGGCAGGAGATGTAGCAAAGAAGAAGTAATACAACAATTAGCAATATTAAGCAAGTTTTGATACATTTATTCATATTTTGAGATGTAAAAGCCCATGATGAAATATTTAGGCTTCATTTTGCAAGTAGTTCTTTCATGTTTTAGAGTTGTATAAGCAAAAAATAGAGCATTGTAACTCAGTTTTCTCAGTCACAACATTGAGAAACACACTTTGTAACACATTTTTCAAAGCAAAGACATATTTAAGTCTTGTATCTGCTGTAAAAACACCTTTTCTCAATAAAATTTCAGTATTTTGCCTTCTTAATAGATGTTTCATTGTGTGCAAATGAATGATTGATTATGTTTTTTTGTGTTTTATGTTTAAACCTCAAAAACAATTAAATAAACTACCAACTGACTAAATATACCACCAACTGACAAAAATTGATGACTAAATATACTACCAGATTACCAAATATACTACCAAATTGATGACTAAATATACTACCAAATTGATGACTAAATTAATGACTAAAATTTGTTTAGTCATAAATTTGGTCACGAGATAAATGACTGGCAATAAACTACCAATGGTCACATGACTAAATATACTACCAAATTGATGACTAAATATACTACCAAATTTATGACTAAATATATTACCAAATTAATGACTAAATATTCTACCAAATTTATGACTAAATATACTACAAAATTAATGACTAAATGTACTACCAAATTAATGACTAAAATTTTTTTGGTCATAAATTTGGTTGCGAGATAAATGACTGGAAATAAACTACCAATGGTCACATGACCAAACTGCTGATCACATGACAATTTTTTGGTAGTTTTTTCAGTCATTTTTTCATGTTTTTCTACTAGTGACTAGATACTCAGATGGCTAACCTAAGGATTCCTAATATCTAACCTTTCCGTGAAGGGTAGGGCCACTTCCAATTTGGAAGTTGAGCGGGGGACCGCATGTCTGTGGTTGGTGGAAAAGCACCAGGATGATGCTCTCCTTCCCAAGCATGAGACAAGCTGAGGCTCATGGAGACAGATGTCATTGGTTCTAGATACAATGTTTGCATTTATGACCAGATAGTCTATTGTAATATATGAATTGATTTATGATGCCTTGGGCATAACTTGTACATGATTAGTGATGGCTACTCACTAAAGATTTGTAAATGATTATTGTATTGTAAGCTTTGTTATATTCTGATTAGAATGACATGCTTAATTGATGAAAAGATAATGATTCTTTATGGTTAAGAATTGATTTGCATAATCATGTTGTTAACTAACTCTCGATTAAGATAAATTTTTAAGTTAATCTTGAGCATTATGGATAGCAATGTTACATATGTTATCAGAGCTACCAGGTTCAATACATGGACCTATGAGCTCACTACTGATGATTATTGGTGTCCAACATTAAGTGTGCTAATGTTTGGATGTTCTATGCCAGAATGGTAATAATTAGAACAACACCTTGAAAGAAGGTAACGGAACATAGATGTTACCTATGACAACAGAAGATCTTGAAGGCACAAGCCTTGAAGATGAAGAAACTTGAACAGACTAGCTGTCTGGTAGGAGCATGGTTAACTAATGAGGAAACCTTCATTGATGCTATGAAACACATCAAGCAGGAGTTAAGGAAAGTAGAAAGGATGGTTACCCCCAACTCTATTGATGCGTTAGAAACACCCTCAAGCACCAGCTAAGGGAAATACCCCTAAAGTTTGTAATGTACTTAAGGAGATTGGGAAGGAGTACTAGTGTGTATCCTCCCCTCCTAAGACTAAAAATAAAATGTGAACATGGGAAGTTATCCCAGTTTATAAATGATTTGCAGTAGCAAGGTGTAAATACAATTTTGTAATTTTGGTGGATTATATGTAATCCAATGGAAACTGCAATGCCATGGAAATTTTGACAATATTTCCTTTCTTGTTAAAGATTACATGAATGTGAATAGATTTGTAAAATGAATGAGTTAAATGGCATGGAAAAACTAATCTATGATTAACCTACAAACTTAAGGAAGAAGTAGATTATAGCAAAGGTTTAGATTAGAACTAGAATGGGGGATAGCCAGGATGAAGGAGCACCTTCAGGGCAATCCAAGTCTAAGTTAGACCAAATCTTGACTTTGTTGAAAGAAACAAGGATGAGGGTAGAAACTCTCGAATAGGAAGTAAGAGATCAATTAGAAGCTAGGTGGGATGCTTATGATGGGGTGATGACGGAGAACGTCATAATGACACCACCCAAAGTGAGCATGTGGAAAACAACTCCAAGGCTAGACAAGAAGGGGTTAAGAGGATCCTTATGTCTATGGAACTATCTCATAAGCGGAGATGCTGCGAAGGCATGGCTTACGGAAATGGAGTATTTTGAAATCAAAAACTATAATGAAATCACAAAGGTGGTATGGGGAGCATACCAACTAATAGGTGAAGCATCCACGTGGTTGATGAATAAAAAGATGGAACTGGGCTTGTGGTCTACAAGCCCTACTTGGGCCATATTCGTGGAAATCTTTAGGTAAAGATGGTTGTCATAGTTGTTTTATGATAAAAAAATTCATAGATTTTTAGAATCTAAAGCAGGCCGACTTGTCAATAGATGAATATTGGGAAAAATTCACCTGCTTGCTTAAGTATGTGCCGTAGTATCAACAAGATGAGAGATTTCACATTCAAAAGTTTATAACGGGGTTAAACGCCCAAATTGGGGGCGAGGTTAATGTTCATGGTCCTACCACTATGGACCGGGTCTACGATAAGGCCATTAAGCAAGAATAGAAACTGAAGGCTATGTCAGCTTATAGGGAAAGAAATCAAAAGAGATATCATTGGTCTCAATCTTCTTAGTCCTCTAAGAAAAGGGGAAGAAATAGGAATATATTGAGAAAAATGACAAAGGGGCCAAGAATAAACAAACTAAGTCCAAGGGAAAGAAAAAAGGGAATAATCACTCCATGAAGAATGGAGAAAATTTTGGTAAACCTCATGAGAGGCGAGGACCAGTGGGTGGATGCTACACTTGTGGTGGATATCACTACGCCAATCAGTAGCCCAACAAAGCACAAGGAGCACAACCAAGAGGAAACCCTCTACCTTCTTAGCAAGTGGCATTCCAACAACGCATCCATGCAGCCTTGGACAACTAGCAAGCTGAGTACCAAATAACTCTCATTGAGACAAGTATTTTATTAGGAGTTCTAGTTTCAATCTTGATTGATATTGGTGCTATGGAATGCTTTGTTTTCCCTAAAATTGTAAATAAAATTCCTAGAAAGGTAGGAGTCATGGAAAACACTTGGTCTGTAGAATATGCAAATCATACCAAGGCTCAGGTAGAGCAATGCATGTTTGAAGCTAGGGTTGAACTTCTAAGCTTCTTCATGGAAGTAAATCTTTATGTAGCCCCACTAGGCTCATATGATGTCATCCTAGGGATAAATTGGCTTTGGATACATCGAACCAAAGTGGATTGTTATGCCAAAACAGTAGAGTGTCTAGATAATTTAGAAAACAAAGTATTTCTCCAAGGGAAACCTAGGGAAGTCAAATTAAGGTGAATTTCTGCCTTGCAAATGAAAAGAGCCCAAAGGAAAGGATACCAGCTTTTTGCTGTCAAAATGGAAAAACTAGATGAGATTGAGGAAATTTACTTCCAGGATGACTTAATGTTTTATGAATCCTAGAAACTTAATGAAGTTGGGATGAAGGAGTCCATAGGTCAGAAAAGATCAGATATGAATAGGTATCCATTCCTTAGAGACTTTGAGGATGTATTTCCAGATGAACTACCGAGGTTACCTCCTAAAAGAGCCTTTGATTTCGCCATTGATATTATTCTTGGGTCAGACCCTATTTCTAAAGCCCCCTATAGAATAACCACTACATAACTAATGGAGTTAAAATGTGATTCCTTGCCATGCAACCCTAGAGTGCTAGACTAACAAGTGATAATATTATAGAAATTTTTTTTTGAAATAAGGAAATGCATTATACATCAGATATAACTGCACTAATAACAACATGAAATGAACAACTAACACTTCTAGGGAACATAACTACATCACATAAGATTTAAAACCATATAAATGATATGCATCATGATACAACAGAAGAATAATTCATTATACATTAACAGAGATGAATCATTACAAGTTTCAATTCAAGATTACAAGACCTTTTACATCAGTTTACAGATAATACAATTATGAATGTATGCAGTAACTTGAAGGTGCAGAACAACTCTGGAACTGGAACACTTCTGTACTGATCTCGAAACAACATCCAAAAGAACCAATGGATAGCTCTACCTCCCAACCGTGTGGAACCCTAAGGTCCACCCCTCCGAGCTAGGAGATAACAATGAGTCTCTACTAGGTCAAGGTTACAATCATGAACACAATCACAAGATCCAGACTCCATGCAGACAAACAGGATAACAAGACTGCACAGACATGACAGAACTCACCAAAACAAGACAAATCAAAACATCAAGCTAAGAGCAACCATGAAGACAAGTCTGCACTCCAGAGGTAACAACAAAGGTAAAGAGGAAGTAACTAAGTTGCATAAGGAGAGTGTCATCACATGGTCCTAGCATGGGTTACCTAGGCTATCTCTCACTAGAAGCCGGCCCCCATCTATGGTTACCCTGGAAGCCTCTCTCTAGGCACCGACCCCATAGGGTGACACATGCAGAGCCGACATGTCCTCTCATGAAGACAAGGATGTCGACCTTGCCAACCAAGCCTTCTCATCCCATCCTTAGCTTGCGAGAGCACTTAAGGCATGGGTGAGGTATCTTACTTATTTTGTTATGTGATTTACTACCCCAACCCTCCTAAATAAGTTATTAAGTTATTAGTTGCTTACAACTTCCATGGGGTTACCCAGGTGACCCCTCTGGCACTGGCCCCACCATGAAAGCCACTCTCCTAGCAATCTCTGACCAATCATCCAAAACCACAATACGCAAGGACAAGGTTTACAATAGATTCTGATCCAATACACAAGCCATTCACTTGACCACAACAATATAAATCCCATTGTCCCCCTCAAATTCACATAATACATCATGAAATAATATGACACAAGTATCAAGTTGAATACCCAAACGGTTAGACCTCTGGAGTTGGTAATTGAATTCTTTACCCAGTTACAACTACACCTTTCCCGATAGGGAAACTAGGTTTCAATGACCATGACAATATTATAAGATCAACAAGGGATGAAGAGAAAGAAAAGCTAGCTCAATACCATCCGTAATACAAGTTGATAAAATAACCAATTTTGTCCCAAGGATGACTTCTAACTAATACCGGACAAGGTTTGTGAAATTAAACCATTCCAATAAAAAGGTAAATACAACATTACAACCCATAACCAAAATATTCATACTTCCTTGCATTAATGACAAAATGAACTCCAACCTTACAAGACACAAAACTGCACTACAAGAATATTGGTTGGACATTATTAGACTGAAATGACGACAATTAAAGAGACTAAATAAGACAAAAATCCAATAATACATTTAATTCTTACTCTCTATTTAATACAAGCTTAATGAGAAAATATCTATACTAACATGGATTAAAAAGAAAGATTTCAACAATCTCCTACTCAACTTCAAGGTCTAAAAACTATTATTCCAAACCCTATTAATTTTATTCCTAATCACAATCATAAAAAATAAGTGACTCCGTCTTAACAACTTGGCACGAAAATTACAAGTTATTAACTATATCATTATTAACAATACGCTAGTAATCACAAGGAATAACACTTACTACACAAGGGCTAGAAGTATTTACGGACTCTAATTATTGAGATACAATTACATAGAATCATACAAAACATATTTAAATACCTATTGTTAAAAAAATCAAAAGATCATTCTAAAAGGAATACTAAGTCTCAATTAGGCATAATACCGTGCAAAGATAAGGTTACAATCTCTAGGCTAGGCTTGACCGAAAAAAGGATTCCCATTTAAGACTTCTTCCAAAATAGAACTTACACATTCACCGAAGGTTGAGTTTTAACTCTAAACATTAATACTACCCTATTCCACAAAATAAATAGGAGACTAAGCACCCGCTAAAGATATAAACTACTAGGATCTAACCTATCCCAAACATAAATGAAAGAGAATCAAGTTAGAGTAAATCATAAGTAATGGTAACCACTAACTGCAATAAATTTGCTAAAGATTTAATGTAGGGGAAAATCACTATGATGACAGGGCCGTGTATCTACCACTAAAGAAGAGCTCAAAGAAGGAAGGCTATGCCACCACTTTTAACAAATTCTATAACTTAAACAAAACAAAACAAGATTCTAAATTGACTTGCTGCCTTCTAAAACTGACACAGGTCGAAATAGTATGAAATTGTCATAAAGCAGATACATTCCTTCCTCCACGAGCCGACCCTATCACAACACGTGAAGCTAAATGATTTCAAGTCTGGGGATAGAGACAACAATGGATTCGAAGGAAAGGAAAAACAAGGTCGTGGTTAAATCTAACGTCTGGGGTCTGCAGATACAAGATTATGCCCTCAGTTCCATCAGTCCATAGGATGAGAGGATGACTTGATCACGGAAGATCCCAAGGGTCAATGAAGTAGAGGTCGAAAGAAAAGCATTGCAGGGGCATTGAAAGCACAGTCAGGAAAGAATGAAAGAGACAAGGGTTTAAAGAGAACAAAAAAAACTCATGGGAACAATACCCGAGTTTAATTGGTGCAAATGTGAAAAGTCTAAAACACGCAACACTGATTCTAAAATATTAGAGAAAATAGAGTATGATGATTAGAAATACCTACGAGCTCTATTGGATATTATGAGTTGATGCCTCTATAAGGAAAACAAGTGATGCAAGAGTTTGCCAATCATGAAAAGGTTGTAAGGTGTTTCAGAGAGAAATGATGAACCCGCAGAGAAGAAAAGAAAGACAATCATAAGTCTATAGTATCTACCTTAGAGGATTTTGACAAAGTAATATCTAATATAAAGAATAATGACTTCATTGAAACCTTGGAACACTGGTTTGTGCTTGAAGAAAGGAACTATTGTGACAGTGAGTAGAGATACAAGAAAATTGAGGCCAAGAGAATTTTGACTCCAAGGAAATCGACCAAAGGGAGATAAGTAAAATTTGATTTGATTTAATTGAAGATGCATAAAATTTTCCCATACCCTAGTTCCTTCCAGGAGTTACTTGATTGCAGACTGAGTCTAAATAAGCTTTGCCATAAAGATTGCATGTGCCTCCACAAATTTAATGTGGGCTACTACAAAAGATAATCACTAAGAAGTTGAAATTGAAATTGCTGGTTGGAGGATATGATAAAATAGTGATAATGAAATTTGAAGAATGATGCAAGAAATGATTAAAAGCTCATCGATTAAGTCAGAGGAGAGAAATGTCGCAATTTGGGAAAAGTTCAAATTGATCTACAAGTGAAGATTACAGTTAATCCATTTGAGGAAGAGGTTTAGAGTTGTAGAGATGATTTACAGGTTTAAAAGTTTTGCCAAGCCTTCCGAAAGAGCAACCAACAAGAAGCAAGGAGTTTACAAAGGTGACAAGGGTGAATTGCAGATCAATTTCATGTCAAAATAACTAGACAACAAAGAAATCTAATTCCTTAGAGTATAACAAAGACAAAAAAAGTACAGAAATTCACAAGACATACCCGTACTATTCACACTCCAAAATCAAATCCTCTTTCAGAACTTCCCCTCTTTTTTTTCGAAACAATCCTCTAAAAACATGCCTTTCAAAATCTCCCCCAGAACAAAAAATAACCTCAGTCATAAATACCCACTCACACCAAATCCTCTCCCATGAATCTTCTTCACCATAATTTTTAATTTTTTACTATTCACAAAGATTCCCCTCTCTGGAATCATAAATGACCACTAACCGCCTTTTATTAATCCCTAAAAGATACGATACTTAATTATGAATAATAATGAGTTAAAATGGAACTTTGACCCACATAAAAAATATTTACCACATAAGAATAGTTACTTGATTTGCAATATAATTTATTTACATAGCTTCCTCCAAGAATATTCCAATTTTATGACACCACAAGGTACTATAATATTTGACAATAAAACATTATAATATTAAAGATCAGTTATGCATACAAGACTACATAGAGGCTGACCTAACAATGACCCGACAATAACTTACAAACCACCTGACAACCATCAAATAGAAGATTGAATTGACCTAGGGGATGAACCTCATGTTATCTCCATCAACATTATCCATGGTGTAGGGCTTGCTCAGACCTGCTAAGTCAGGTTGAGTCGAGGCCCGGTACCTGCAACCTGCATAAGAACAATAGGTTGTATACGATCAACTGCATAAATATCAAACACACATAGAGTCAGAGAATCACGATGTAGTAGGGTGGTCGAACCAAGTAATACTACCCCATCCCTGCTCTGAAACCAAACTATAACCATTTACATTTAAAATCAGATATCAATAAGTCACATAAAACATGATAATATAAAACCATCACTGATCATGTCCATCTCATCATAACTAGAATAAAAATGCTGTCATCATAACTCATAACACAAGTCAGAACTATATTAGTTAAACATAATCTATCACTATCAAAATAAGTATAAACCAAAGGCCTAATAATCCAAATGTCTCAGAACTGTCTAAATGCAAAGGAAGAACTAACAACTGTCTCAGATCAAACAAAGAGTAATGTAAAACTAACAACTATCACAAGCCAAAAATGAGGGGGCATTACATAAAAGCTCAACTACAAGAGTTGTTAAATAAAGGGTTAATTAGACCCAATGTGTCACCATGGAGAGTGCAAGTCATTTTTGTGAAAAAGAAAGATGGCACTTTGCAATTGTGCATAGATTACCGCATGTTGAACAAATCCACCATTAAGAACAAATACCCTTTACCTCACATTGATGATCTATTTGATCAGATGAGGGGTGTAATAGTATTTTCCAAGATTGATCTTTGGTCTGGATATCACCAATTGAGGTTGAAGGATGAGTACATCCATAAGATAGCCTTTAGAACCAAGTGTGGACATTATGAATTCACTGTCCTACCTTTTGGATTAACAAATACACTGGTGGCATTTATGAATCTCATGAATAGTGTGTTCAGGGATTGTCTGGACAAGTTTGTTTTAGTGTTTCTTGATGACATTTTGATTTATTCTAAAAATGAGGAAGAGCATTTACAATATTTGAGAATTGTTCTCCAGATGTTGAGAGAGCATAAACTATATGACAAGCTCTCGAAGTGTACTTTCTTTCAGAAGGAAGTACAATATTTGGGCCACATAATTTCAGCTAAGGGAATAGTTGTGGACCCAACTAAAATTAAAGCTATTTTGGAATGACCAGAACCAAAGAGTGTTCATGAGGTCTAAAGTTTCATGGGCCTTGCTGGATATTACAGGAAGTTCATGAAGAACTTCTCTAAAATTTCATATCCTATAACTTCCTTCTAGAGAAAGGGCAAGAAGTTTGAGTGGTTAGCAAAGTGCCTGGAGGCCTTTGACCTATTGAAGGAAAAATTGACTTCAGCACCAATATTGAAAGTACCTGACCCAGAGTGTCAATTTGTAGCCATTACTGATGCCTCAAGGGAAGGCTTAGGTGGTGTACTAGTCTAGGATGGATAGGTCATTACATATGAATTGCGTAAGTTGAAAAACTATGAACAAAATTATGCCCCACATGATTTGGAACTTGCAGTAGTTATTCACGCACTTCAAATGTGGAGACACTACCTGCTTGGGAAACCTTTGAGTTGAAAATAGATCACCAGGGACTCAAATATTTGTTCACTCAACCCCATCTTAATGCTCGTCAAAGAAGGTGGTTGGAATTCATCTTGGATTATGATTTTGAGATTAAATATATACAAGGAAAAGAAAATTGGGTGGTAGATGCTTTGAGTAGGAGAAGGCACATCTCCTCCATGATCTCTTTACATTTTGATTTTAGGAATAAGGTGTTACAAAAATCTAACGGAGATGATTTTACGAGTAGGTAAAACAAACCCTTGAAGAAAACCCCCAGAATCGAAGATATGAAGGATTCAACCTTGAACTAGATGGGTTATTAAGGTTTAAGGGAAGGATGTATGTACCTAACTCAGTAGAGTTAAGGAGTATAGTATGGAAGGAGGTTCATTTTGCACCATATTCTCGGCATCCAGGAGTGTAAACAAAGTTACTTGCTGATGTGAAACCATTATATTTCTAGAAAGAAATGAAGAGGGATGCTACAAATTTTATAGATACATGTATTGAATGCCAGAGGGTGAAGGTGGAACACCATGAACTGACAGGGCTCTTGTACCCTCATGATATTCCTGAGTGGAAATGGTAAATTATAAGCATGGAATTTATGCATGAACTTCTTATGTCAATGAATAGGCACAATGCTATCTTGGTTGTGGTGGATAGACTCACCAAAGCTACTCATTTTATACCTAGAAACTTGATGAATGGGGCACCCATCATTGCTAAAAAATTTGTTCAAGAGATTTTTTAGATTGCATGGCATTCCTAAGAAGATTGTCTCAGATAAGGATGCATGGATCTAACATCAAGATTTTGGCAAACCTTGTTCTCTTCACTTGGTACTCGGTTGAACATAAGCTCTACTTATCATCCTGAGACGGATGGACAAACTAAGAGGGTGAACAAAGTGTTGAAGGACTTCTTGAGAATGTACTGCATGGATCAACAGTACAAATGGGAGGATTATCTTCCTCTAGTGGAATTCATCTACAATAATTCCTATCATTCATCTATTAAGATGGCTCCATTTAAAGCATTATATGAGCTGAAGTTTTGAACCCCTATAATGTGGGATAAGCTAAAAGATAGGGTTAACCTTAGTCCATAAATGCTATCAGAGATGGAAGAACAAGTCCATCTAATTAAAAGAAGGATAGCGGAAGCCAATAATAAGTAAAAGAGTTATGCAGATGCAAAGTGTATTAAACGTCATTTCACATTAGGAGAGAAAGTTCTCCTAAGGGTAAAACCTCATAAAGTTCCATTAAATTTGGAAATATGTCTAAACTGGCACATAGATACGTGGGTCCTTTCAAAGTTCTTGAGGAAGTCAACCCAATAGCATACAGAATTGCTCTACTGCTAGGACTTGCCATGGTGCATAATGTTTTTCATGTTTCATGTTTGAAAAAGTTTAATTCCGCTAATAATCAAATTCCTATGCTTGATTGGAATACTCTATAGGTGAAAGACCCAAGAGTGGTGGTGATTGAGCCTATCAAGTTGCTTAAAACGTGTAAGCTATGCTTACATAACAAGGAATTAACATAGTGCAAGGTCTAGTGGGACCAATATGCAGAGCAAAACTCCACCTAGGAAAATTCTGATAATTTTCATGCTAGATTTCCTCATCTTTTCTGAAACATTTATTGACTATGTTCTTGAAACATTTTCTTATTATGTTGATTAAATTTTAAGACAATTAATCATCAGGGACGATGATTCTTATGGGAGGAGATATGTTACGTCCCCAACTTACAATTAGGCTTTGTAATAATCTCTCTCATGTTATACATGGGCATATGCAGTTATTTTCTGGATTACTAAGTGTTATATCAAAAAATGTCTCCCTAGGACTTTTTCCCTCTTATGTTTAACTCCTAGGTCCTTTAGAAAGAATTTTTATCATCTTGCATATTCATGTTGACTCCCGATGAGAAAACCCCTAGGTTTTATGGCAAATAGGACCTAGGGGGTGTTATTGAGACAAGTCCTGACTAAAATAGAGAGGGAGGACTTGGGTGCTCGCGCCCTAGTCCTACCCTATTTTAGGTAGGACCTAAATTCAAGTGTCAATTATGTGACCATTAATTATGTCCTATGCCAACACCTTAAGTTTGAATTACGAAATTCTTAGCAGGAATGTGTTTAGCTGCATATATATAAGCATGTTTAGGGATTCATTTGTAAACTAGAAGATGATTATGAATTTTTGGAAAACTTATGATTATAGAGCATTCAAGATATTCATTGTTGTAGAGAAAACTTTTCTTGTTATTGTGTTTGTTATGCAGATTTGGCTTCATCTTCTCATGATGTGAACAATTTTCATCTATATGTTAGCTACACCTCTGAGGTGACATTTATTTGTGATTTCAATCATTTATCATTTGGTTTTTGCCTCTATCCCATAGGGATACGCACTCTTTATTTGACAACAGTGTTCGGAAGACTTGAATGTCTCTCCAGGGCTTAACTGAGGCAAGCCTCTAAACACCACAATGCCCAACCCTCTTTTCTGTGATTGTAGGTTACAGGTTGCAAAAGCAGAAGAAGTGGAGTTACAGGGAAGCAAAAAAAAGTGTCAGAATTTCAAAGCAAAGTGGAAAACAAGACCTGGACTTAGATGCCCACTCATTAGTCCTCCGGATCCTAAAACATAGAAATATCTAGAACAATAGAAACAAGTTGCAGACAATCTTCAAAGATCCTGACATAAACTAGTACATTGGACTCAGGTGCTTGCTCATTAGTCCCCAACTTTTCCAGATACAGAATCTTGAAATCTGGTATGTATCTAATTTTCATTCGATATTTCTATGTGTGAACATTTATCAAGATTCATCTGTTTGTTTACAATTTTATAAAATTAGGGTTTTAAGCATAATTAGACTTTAATTAATCAATTAAGTAGCAAACTCCAAGTTTCCTCTTCATTCTAAGGGACACTAAATCTTGTTGGAATTAGTCCGAACAACTGAGAGGGGAGGGGGTGAATTAGTTGTCCCAAAAATTAACCTTTTCTTTCTTTTAATCTTCTTTCACAATTGGCAAATTGATTAATAATTAAGGAATATAACAACATCACATAAACAGAAACATAATCAACACATTTGACACCAAGATTTTTGACGTAGAAATCTGGTTAAAGGAAAAACCACGGTGGGTGTTAGCCCACAAGATTCGTACCCTGTTAAAAGTACTTTAAAATAGGAAGGCACTTACCTTTGGGCTCACTGCTCAAAAGAGAGGCTTACTGCCTATAAGAAATTTATGTTCAACACAGAAAGAACTAACTGATAATTAGCATCTTTTCATGTCTAGTTCAGTTCATTGAATGCTCACAAAACTTTTGCTTCTGTCTCCAAATTCTTCTTCACTAACTCTTCACTCTATACTACTCTCGCTCCTTTACTTCTCTGCTTTGCTTCTAATCCTTTTTCATCTTTTATTCATTTCGCTCAAGGATGATTTTCCACACTTCAACTACACACCTTTATATGCTTCATCAACCTTGGAACAAACATCAAGGTTGGCTTGACTTGATGTGGATCATCACACTATTAGCCAAACATAGCTGAAACTCAAATCTTCCTCTATAAACATGCCATGCTCCATAGAATACTCTTAGATCATCTGTAACACGTTAAGATCATCCGGTTAGCCAAGACTGGGAAGAACATCAACACCGAAAAGAAAAATCTTCAATAACAAGCTCAGACTTCAATGCGGACCTCCAACATAGTAGCTACATGATCTAGAGATCTCCACAAGCACATTGAATTCAATAGAAACATCTGCACTCCTCTAAATCATCAGAATCACTTACATTTTTATCTGGAACCTCAAGAACACTATCTGCCATTACTGTCAAACTAGAAAGATTGCTTGCGAACCTCCAAACAACACTGACTTCCCAAACATGCATATAGATTTGCAGATCATCATTTTACATTACCAAAGCAATTCAGACCTCTTTCCTATCACTTTGTCCCTCCTAAATATTGTAGGAACTGGTTCTACTCAGATGGCCATAACTTCTTCAGATCTTAATGCGAACCTTTCAAATTTTAACTGGAGCTTCTTCAGACAAACCTCTACATAGCGATATGGTCTGCATACATTGATTTCCATTAATTTTCTCAATATCCTCAACAATCCGGTCTTCTATATAGGCAGTAAAATAGGATGCAGTTGACACCAATGGCAACAAGGATATGCTGACATCAATGACAACACTGCTTAGGCACATATTTGCAACAATCTCCCCCTTTGTCATTGATGGCAACATATGATGTGAAAAACTGACTTCAACCATCAAGACAAGAACTTCTCCCCCTTTCTCTTTTCACTTTTGCAATTACTTTCTTCATTTCTCCCCCTTTCACTAGCAACTAGTTTTTCACATGAACTTCTCTCCCCCTTTGACATCAATGGCAAAGGGCACATATTTGCAATCTTTTCTCCTTTTTTTTTTGTTTCAGATTGATCCCAAGATTTGCATACTGACTACTACCCCTGAGTTGTATTTCCTTAACACCAATCCAGATCACAAGATATGAATGTGAATTCCATTATACTAATGCACCTTAGTGCATCTTAGTTCTGATCAGGAGGGGTAATAACCCCTAACTTCTCTCTGAGATACTCAAAAGTATCCTTGCGAAGAGGCTTAGTGAAGATATCCGCAATCTGATCTTTGGAAGACACAAACTCCAACTTGACTTCATTCTCATTTACCTTCTCTCTCAAAAAATGAAACTTGATAGATATATGCTTTGTCTTTGAATGCAACACTGGATTCTTTGAAATGCTTATTGCACTTGAATTATCATAGATGATTGTTACTGACTCCCCAAACACAATTTTGATGTCTTTCAACATTTGTTCCATCCATAGAACTTGAGTATAATTATTTGCTGCTGCTATATACTCTGCCTCTATAGTAGACAACGATATTGCCTCTTACCTTTTTCTCATCCAAGAGACCAATCTTCTTCCTAAGAAGTATGCACCACTACTAGTACTTTTCCTGTCATCTACATCTCCTGTCCAATCAACATATGTATATGCATGAAGAGTGAAGTCATTATCCTTTGGATACCATAGTCTATAATCAATTGTCCCCTTGAGATATTTGCAAATTCTTTTTACTGCCACAACATGGGATTCTTTTGGATCATCTTGAAATCTAGCAACAAGTTCAACTGCATTCATGATGTCAGGTTTGGTCTGAGTCAGATAGAGCAATCCTCCAATGATTGATCTATACCTTTTTATTTGCCTTGAGGGAGTCATCATCTTTACTTAACTTGCATCTAGTTACCATAGGTGTACCTACTGGCTTTGAATCTTCCATTCCAAACTTTTTCAACAATTCTTTCACATACTTGGACTGAGATATGAAGATACCTTTATCTGATTGAACAATTTGTAGACCTAGGAAGAAATTCATCTCACCAAACATTGACATCTCAAATTTAATTTTCATCTGATCAGTAAATGCTTTGCACATACATTCATTTCCACCAAAAATTATATCATCAACAAAGACCTCAACAATTAGAATGTCCTCATGATTAATCTTAAAGTACAGATTACTATCAACAATACCCTTTCTAAATCCTAGCTTAAGCAAATTCTTATCCAATCTTGCATACCAGGCTCTTGGGGCTTGCTTGAGTCCATACAATGCTTTTCTCAGTCTGCAGACCATATCTCTCTAATCATACAATTGAAATCCTTCTGGTTTCTCAATGTAGACTTCTTCGTCCAACTCTCCATTTAGGAATGCTAATTTGACATCCATCTGATAAACTTTAAAATCTCTGAAAGCAACAAAAGCAAGAAATATTCTGACTACTTCTATTCTTGCCACCGGAGCAAAAGTTTCTTCAAAATCAATTCCTTCCACTTGAGAATAGCCTTTACATACCAACCTTGCTTTGTTTCTTACAACTTCACCATCTTCATTTAGTTTAATTCGGAAGACCCATTTGGTTCCAATCACATTTTTATCCTCAGGTCTAGGAACAAGATCCCAAGTGTGATTCTTTTCAATTTGCATCAATTCATCTTCCATTGCTTTAACCCAGTTTTCATCATTGCAGGCTTCACTTATTGATTTAGGTTCAATATTTGAAATCAAACAAATCTCCTCTTGATCTTCATAAATTTTTCTCCCAGTTCAAACACCTTTACTTTTATCTCCTATGATCTAATATTCAAGATGATTCATCCTTACATACCTGGGAGTTTTGGAAATTGTTTGAACTTCTGTTTCTTCAGCTTGTTCCTCAACATCTCCACTATCCTCTTGAGTCTGTAGAGTCACTGGTTTGGACTTGCCTTCCTTGACTTTAACTTTCATCTTGATCATCTAAATCATATCTGTAATACCTAGATTGTCCTTCTTTACTCTCATCAACTCTAACATTAGCACTTTCAACAAATTTTTTGACCTCTTGTTAAAGCACTGGTAAGCCTTACTTTGAGTAGAGTATCCCAAAAATATTCCTTCATCACTTCTTGCATCAAACTTGCCTAAATCATCATCTCTTTTGATATAGCATTTACTACCAAAAACTCTAAAATATCTCATAGTAGGAGGATGACCAAACCATAATTCATAAGGGGTCTTCCCAGAATTGCCTTTGATCTGCACCTAGTTAAGAGTGTAGATAGCAGTACTCACAACTTCTCTCCAATAAACTTGAGGAACATTTGTTTCCATCATCATGGTCCTAGTAGCTTCTTGAATGGTCTGGTTCTTTCTTTCCACAACTCCATTTTGCTGAGGAGTCCTAGGAGCAAATAATTGTCTTTTTATTCCATGCTTTTCACAGAAAGAATCAAACTCACCGGAAGTAAATTCTCCACCTCTATCGGATCTCAGACACTTTAATTTCTCACCAATCTCATTTTCAATCATTACCTTGAACACCTTACACTTGTCTAGAACTTCTGATTTTTCTTTTAAGAAAGTTACCCACATCATCTAGGAATAATCATTAATCAGCAACATGAAATATTTGTCTCCTTACACACTCCTAATTCTGGCAGGACCATAGAGATCAGTATGTACTAGTTCCAAACGTCCACTTGAAGCTTGTTCCTTACTTTTGAATGAAATTTTGTTCTGTTTACCCAATTGACATTCTCTACACATGCTATCAAGTTTCACAAGTTTTGGAAGATCTCTTACAGCCTAAGTGGAACTTATTTTAACAATGTTATCAAAATTCACATGATACATCCTCCTATGCCATAACCAAATTTGATCTATCTGAGCAATCAAACAACTTTTACCAAAACTACTTAAATGAAAGATGTTACCTCTAGTTTGAGTACCAGATGCAATTTCAGTTCTGGAGCTCTCCAAGATTCTGCATTTTCCATCTTTGAATCGATGATCATAACCCTTGTCAACCAACTGTCCAACACTAAAAAGATTATGTTTCAGTCCTTCCACATACAAAACATCATTAGTCTATTCTTGCCATCAAAAGAGATGGATCCTTTACCATGGATTCTACCAGCTGAGTTGTCTCCAAATTTCACAAGCCCACCTTCATATTTTTCAAAACTCACAAACTTACTCTTGTCACCAGTCATATAATGAGAACATCCACTATCAATCATCCATTCATCCTTTTCAACAACCTAAGCAACCAAGGCACTTTCAACATTTGTACAGCTAGCAGATTCAGTAGACATTGGATCTTCTTCTTTGATAGCAATGAACACCCAATCACCTTCTCCATGATCAGATTCTTCATCTGTGACTCCTTCTCCAACTTCTTGGACATAGTAGCAATTCTTCTAACTTTTGTATCTATTAGAGTTTGGTTTTGAAAACCTCTCCGGACATCTTGAGGCAAAATGATCAATCTTATTACAAGCAAAACATTTTAATGGCAACTTTCCTTCATACTTACCGGATTCTCTTGGCAATAAGAGCTTCAAGTTCTACAGACTCAATTTCAACATCTTCAAGATCCTTGTCTTAGAAAATATGTTTGATCTTCCTAAAGAGCTTTCACCCGGATCATATTTTTGTTTCCCATGAACAATTGCCTTGAATGCAGATTTAGACTTAGGAAGAGAACCACCAAACTCACTCAATTCAAAAGCTGAAATTTTGCCAACAAAATAGGATACAGTTGACACCAATGGTAACAAAGATATGTTGACATCAATAACAACACTGCTTAGGCACATATTTGCAACAAATCTATAGAAGAGCCCTCTTACAAGAGATTATGGCTTCACTCAATTTATGTCCTTGAATGTAAGGTGTGAAGGGAGGATTTACCCTTGAAATTAAAACCCCTCTTTTTACTCCTAAACACTAAGTATGTTATGTTTCAAGATTTCATATTCTATGTTGTATGCAAATACATAGCTCATTGTTCCTTTGGTTTCAGTTTGTTGTTTTCTTAATAAACTATGACTCTGTTGCCCATAGAGTAGGTTTTAGTTTGTTGTTTTCTTAAGAACCATTATTTCTATGAATCCTTGATTGTCAGTATAAATAGAGAATTATTTCAAGTAAATATAAATGAATCTATTTCATATGGGTCATCCATGCATGGTTACATAAGCTATATAAGGGTTTTGTGACAACTAGTTGTTCTTGGTTAAGTGACAATTTTGGGATCAAGATAATGGGATGTGTTTGGTTGTTCATTGGTTTTTAGTTGTTCATCTTGTTTGAACTCAATACTTGTTAAGGTATACCCCTTGGAATATCCCTCTAAAGCCTAGCTGAGCTCAAAGTGTAGAGGAGCCTACCGACTTTTGTAATGTTGGCCAAAATCACCCTAAACTTGTTGACAAGCCTCTTTCCAATCACCTTGATGACACCCTTGGCCTAGGTGATTGTGAAATGTTTCATGGTTTTAGGTTATGGTTATTTTGGGAACCAACAAACACCAATGAGGTTGACATAAGAAATCCTTAGGTATCCAAGAATAGTCGCATTACCTCTTCTCATTTGTTTTATGGCTTCTTTATAAAACCCCAAGTAGCACATTAACCCGTGTAGGTTGAATACTCTATATTTTTATGCAACTGTGGAATTGCTTTGCAAAGTTTGCCTTTCCCACATACCTATGGGTCTTGTAGTGAATTCTTGACTACAAGTAGCAGATCTATCCCACCTCATTCTCTGATCAATAAGAATACCACACAACATCCGTGGGCCTCCCTACTCCAATTCAAATTTGTAGTTTTTGTCCCCTGTTGAAATTTAAAGATGTTCATAATCTTGTCAAATGCATGTTGTCCATGTTGGCAAGAGACACTATATGGATTCATGATTGTTGTCATTGATGGCAACAAAGGTCATCTTACATATCCGCAAGTCATGGTGTGTCTCTATTGGAAGTCAGAATGAAGATTATTGTGGTTCGGTGAACAAGAACAGAGCATGTGGCAAGGTCCGACAGACTGGTCCGGATCTCTCAGAGGAAGTATCTTGGTGCAGTACGGATTTGGGAAAGTCAAGAGGACTACCTTGAGTAATAGATTCCAAGGATTTAGCCTCCGGTGATGGACAAGGAAAAAGATATGAATAGTTGAATACCGGATTCCTGAGTAATAGTGTGAATAGAGGAAGAACTGACTGACAAAACATCAGATTGCTTTCCGGATGTGTTTCTGACAGTGGTAAAGGTTATGAAGACATGGATTATGTTTGGATGACATGATTAATGATTTCTACAAGTATATGCTTGATCAGCATTACTTGATATGCAAGGATTCAGCTGACAGAACAGAGTTTGTGAGAAGATAGACTATTCCGGGTGCCAACTAGAAAGATAATGAAATCACTAGTGCGGATATATATATAGGATGGATTTAGTTGTGAGATGTGTGGTTGTGTGATGTGATATGTGAATAAGTGCAGAGCAAAGCAAAAGCAATAAGAAACATCCAGTATGTGAAAGGAAAGCAGAATAAAGAGACGAGGAAAGATGAAGTGCAGCAGATCAGTGTACTGAGCCTAACCGGAACTGAACTCCAGCATATGTGGATGCTTCCAATCAGTTCAAGTATTGTATAACATTCTTTTGTAGACAGTGTGTCTCCTTGTAGGTAGTGTGCCTCCTTTGTGAGCAGTGTGCTCAGGCAGTGAGCCCTAATTGGCAAGTGCCATTTTGTAATTCCTTATTCTTCTAACAGAGAATAATCTTTGGGTTAATCACCCCATGGTTTTCTCCCTTAACAGGGTTTCCACGTCAAAAATACTGTGTCATGTGTTTTTCATTTCATGGTAATGTTTGCTTGTTTGAATTAATGCTGCATTGATTAATAAGAAAGTTCAAAAGAAGAAATAATTAGGATAACTGATTCACCCCCCTCTCAGTTATCAACAATTGGTATCAGAGCTAAGTTCCTCCTAATCGAGCCTAACAGCTTGAGGAAGATCTGGGAGTTCAAATGGATGCATATGGTTTAAGGGAACAACTCAAGACTACCCTTGAGGATCTTGAATAGTCAAACTCTGAAGTCAATGAATTAAAGGAAAGACTCAAACAGGCTGATGAATTCATGAGAGAACTAAAGGACAAATTAAGTCTCTCTATGAAAAAGAGAAAGGAACTGCTCCAACAATTGGCAAGACAAAGTGAAGAAAGTAATGCAAATGAAGAATTGACTGAGAAAACCAAGTTATGTGAAAAGTTATCAAAAGAAGTCATTGTGGTAAGACATGAAATGGAATCAGGAGTTATAAAGTTTACTCAAGAGATTGAAGAGAAAAGAAAAATTGAAGACAATCTAAGACAATCTCTTAAAGAGAAATCAGAAGATTGCCACCAGATGGATAGGATTATCAGACATCTTGAATCTGATCTTGAAGATGCCAAAGATAATGAAGAAAATCTTGAGGATCAAATTGTCTCTCTCAAAAGAGATCTTCAAACAGCAAATGAATATAAAGAGAAATTCAAGATAAGTTCTGCTCAACTTGAAGTTCTTCTTGGAAGTCAAAAGAGGGAAGATGACAAGTATGGTTTGGGATATGAGAAAGGAGAAAGCTCCAGATCTGGTCAAAAGAATTTTGGATCAGAAAATCCAAGGAACAGGCCTAGAAGACCTCTGGTAAGACAGCCCAATGCTCAAAGATATCCATCCTTCAATGGATACTACCACAACTGCAATCACTTTGGTCACAAAGCTAATCAGTGCTGAAAGAGAATGAATCAGACTAATTCATCCTTCTCCGGACAGTGCTTTAACTGCAAAAGGTATGGACACAAGTCTCATGAATGCAGAAATATGCAAATGAACAAATCATTCAATGGTAGATGCTTTGCATGCAATAGAGTAGGTCATATGGCTAATCAATGCAGATCAAGAGGTTATCAGTCAAATATGCAAGGAAATGTTATTTGCCAAATCTGTAATAGGTCTGGTCATAATGCAAAAGTCTGCAGAAGCAAGAATCAAGACAAAAGAGGTCTGGTATATAATCAGAATCAAGACAAGGGTAAACAAAAGATGAATGCAGATGAAGTTAGGAATGAGCTGAACAAGATTTGGGTGAAGAAAAGTTTAGAGAATGTAGAGGTTGGATCCGCACCAGACTCTGGTGCTGATATTCCTTCCAGAAATTAAAAGGTGAGCTCTGGCTCAGGGGGAGACATAAAGAAAATCTTGTTCCCCTAGCCAATCAAGTGGTGTCGGATGTGGCACAAGATGCGGAGTAAAGGGTTTGTAGATATGAGTCTTGAGATGATCTAGATAAGATTTTAGAGGTCCGCATGAAGATGTGAAGAAGTTGTGATCGATCAAGTAAGACCTGTTCTGGGAGATGCTCCGGAATGACAGAGGATTACAAAAAGGTCTGGAGACATCCGGAAGTGCATTGCCTTATTCTGCGGATTGGACAGAGTGTTTGGGATGTCCTTGTGATGTGTCATCTTGATTTGTTCATGGTTGGAAGATCCACATGATGTTCAAAGATCTGGACTGATCCGGTTCTTCAAGTCATCTGAATAAGGCAAACCAAAATAATGTAGGTTGAGCATTTATTGCAATCAGATATTAGGGTTTGTGGAGCAATATAAGGGATTTCTCATAAATCACTTGTTCATTCTGCACTCAAGAAGAAGTGAAAAGTGGAGCTCTGCAACAAAGATCATCAAGTTCACTGAAGATCACTTGCAGAAGTCATTACATACAAAAATCAATCCAACCACTCCGTGTAGCCGAAGGTGCATAAGGTATTTTCCGTTTTCAATATCTCACTACAAATCTTTTGAAAAAATGGCTACTCTGAATATAGTTAAGATCTCTGATAGACCTCGCCCCACATTCAAGAAACATCCATACAAATCTTTGGAGGTAGATCCCCTAGGAGCCTTCTCTAGTGTTCCGCATGGTGTATTGCATATGGAGGACATTAGGGTTTATATACATGCGAATATTGAATACTTTGGAGAATCAAAATTGATGGATATATATCACAAACAGTTGATAGACGACTCCTTTGAGATTAAACCTCAGTACAAAGCCATCCGAGATAAGCACTTTGCACAGTGCATTCATTTCCCCTATTTTGAAGAAGATGAATGGGTCCGATATGTACTAAGTAGAGTGCATGACAATTTCCTATGGTTGAACAAGCCTTTCAAGATCACCAAAGATGCAATTAGGGCTGTAACCGGTCTGCACTCATCCGGTGGAATACCTATCCTCAAGTCTGTCAAAAATCAAACAGTTAGTGATGCAACCAGATCAAGATTTGATAAGAGAGCTATGACAATTGAAGACATCACTGAACCAGATGTCAAATTTGCATCTAGGATAATTGGTTACAAGATCTATCACTCCAGTAGGGAAAATTCAGTTCCAGGAACTGCAATTTACATAGCTTATCAAATGCTAAAAGAGAATGCAGACTATGATTTGTGTGAGCTTCTTCTAAACCAACTTTTGGAAAATCTGTAGAAGATTAAGAAGGACAAGAAGAACTCCTTCAAGTATGGTAGTTTGATCCTTTGTCTATTCTTTTATTACATGAATGAGCTTCACGGATCCAGTGGATGGATATGGCAGAATGATAGACCAGTTGCCATCCAAATCAGAGATTACTTGCATGGACTTGGGGATGCTAAAGCAAGAAATACAGCCATGTGGGGATATTTCAAGAACTTTTAGAGTATGATGCAAGCAAGAGAAAGAATTCCCCAGTCTCTTGTTGAAATGTACAAAGACACAGTATGATTCATGGTAGAAATAGATCAGTGCCTAATGGAGGCAGTAGAACCAAGAACTGTGTGGATCATACCCATGGGGTATGAAGTGGATGAACAGATTGTGGAGCTGCATGTTCAACACATGCTAAGTCAGCCTAAAGATCCAAAGGTAGAAAGGTTCAGAACCTTTGAGGAGCTGAGTATAAAAATCCATGTTGAACTCAGAGAACCAGAGATCAAGAGGAAGGTTAGAAAAGAAGTAGAACATATAGCACAAGGCCTTGGGATCTCAATGGAGGCACTTGATGCTCACAAGAAGAAGAAGGAAGAGGATGAGAAAGAGAAGAAGAGGGCAGAAAAGAAAAGTGAAGAAAGTGTTCCGGTAGAAACCTCCACCCAGACCAGATCATCAAAAAGATCTGTACCTGCCACAGCCAAAAGCTCAAAACTGGAAGTCCAGGCATCCAGCAAAAGATCCAAGACAAAAGCCACAAGGGCTTATGAAAGTCAAAGAGATGAAGAGGAAACCGAATCAGATGAGGGAGTAAAGGAAATAAAGAAGCAGAAGAAGAAAGGATCCGGTAAACCCTCCACAGGCCAAGACAAGGAAGAAATGGTAGAGAAATTTGTTGAAAAGCCCACCCTGTCTCTAGAGAGTGTAATCAAATCAGTCACTATGGATGGAAATCTTCAACCAATGGCCGAATTCTATGATGACTACAATGAGGCTGACCAAAAGATCCTACAGGAAGCTACAATTAGGTATCTGAACATTTACAATAAAGCTTTTATTGAAATCATCTCTCTGATTCCTAAGAGTTTAGAGAAGGAGTTGAAAATGAGAAAGACCAATGCCATGGCAAAAGACCTTGAGATCAGGGAACAGATAGCTATTCAGCTATATCCTTCAATTGATCACAAGACAATGAACATGATATTCAAAGACTACAAGGATGAATTCAGGAGCAAAGCAAGGATGAATCAGCTTATGCTTGGTGAGACCGATAAGGTAGCCAAGGACACTGAAGAGATCCTCTAGAATACATTCAAAAGGTTCAACATTCCTATTGTAGAGGACTTGGGTGCAGAAACAGCTATGGACTTGGAATCCTCTGCTCCGGAAGAAGTGGCCCTTGAACAGACTAACATCTCTCCTCCAGTTTCCCCTACAGTCTCCGGATCTAAAGAAGAAGAAAAATTACAAGAGAAAGAAGCAGAGGTGAAAGAAAAAGAAAGTGACAGTGCAAAGGTTGCAGAGGGATAGAAGACTTCATCAGAGAAAACCACAACTGCTAGTGGTGGGAATATAGAAGGAGAGAAAACTCCAAAGGACAGCTCTAAGACTGCAGAAGAGAAGAAACATCTGTCTCCAGCAAGAGACACTGCACAAACTGTTCAAAAATTTCTGAGCAAAGAAACAATAGAGATTGACGAACCGGAGCTTCTACAAGGTCCATTCAATTTTGATTCCCTCTCTCCGGTACAGACAATGAAGATAGCTTCATTTGCAAATGCTAAGGCAAATGAAAAACTCCTAAAGTCTCATATGGAAGACTGTGAGTTGATAGAAGCTACTTCCGGATTGCTTGAAAAGATTATGCCATTGGTCCAGAAAGATCCCACAGCCTCCTCTTCCGGTAATCTCAAAACCTTAGTCAGCAGTGTTGGTACACATTTTGATTCTCTAGAAAAATCAGCTGAAGAAAAGGTCCGGAAGGAGTTTTTGGATAAGAGATTCTCAGATGTACTAGGATTAATCTCTCATGATAGGAGAAATATGAGTATTGGGATAAAGAGCCTAGAAAATGCTCTTAAGGATGGCGGTGACATTTACAAATTTTGTATCTCCTGGTCAAAAGCAACAGTAGAAATTGAGAAGAAAATAAAAGAGGAACAAGACAAACTACTAAGTTTGTCTCAAAGTTTTGATCCTCTTTCTTCCTCCATAGTAAATCAAGAATGTCAAACAATTGCAATCACAAATGCAATAAAGAACCTGGAGAAGGAAAGGAAGAATATAATTAACCAGATGGGAGAACTTAGAAGGATTATTATCCCTAAGTTAGAGACCATGCATGAGGCCATAAGTGATGCTCAGACTACCGCCCAAACCAATGATCCGACAGATCTCAAGAGGGAAGAAGCTTTTGCATTTTTGTTGAGTGGTCACATTTCAATTTTGGATAGAATGAAACAAAGTTGGGCTAAAGAACTGGTCCAATTGAAGACATCCTTTGGAGACATTCTTCAGTTTATGTGAGTATGTAATATACGGCTAAGTATAGTAAAATTTTGAAAATTTTGATGTGCGGACCCTACCCTACCCTTTGCCATTGATGTCAAAGGGGGAGTGAGGAGCAGTGAAAAATGAGGAATCCAACTAAGGGGGAGCTTCGGAAAATGTATATAAAGATAGAGCATCAGCCAAGGGGGAGCATAGTGTAAACACTTAGTCATTTTTCACTAAGTGTGGCCATCAATGCCAAAGGGGGAGATTGTTGGCAAGAGACACTATATGGATTCATGGTTGTTGTCATTGATGGCAACAAAGGTCATCTTACATATCCGCAAGTCATGGTGTGTCTCTACCGGAAGTCAGAATGAAGATTATTGTGGTCCGGTGAAAAAGAACAGAGCATGTGGCAAGGTCCGATAGACTGGTCCAGATCTCTCAGAGGAAGTATCTTGGTGCAGTGCAGATTTGGGAAAGTCAAGAGGACTACCTTGAGAATAGATTCCAAGGATTTAGCCTCCGGTGATGGACAAGGAAAAAGATATGAACAGTTGAATACCGGATTCCTGAGTAACAGTGTGAATAGAAGAAGAACTGACTGACAGAACATCAGATTGCTCTCCGGATGTGTTTCTGACAGTGGTAAAGGTTATGAAGACATGGATTATGTTTAGCCGACATGATTAATGATTTCTACAAGTATATGCTTGATCCGCATTACTTGATATGCAAGGATTCAGCCGACAGAACAGAGTTTGTGAGAAGATAGACTATTCCGGGTGCCGACTAGAAAGATAATGAAATCACTAGTGCGGATATATATATAGGATGGATTTAGTTGTGAGATGTGTGGTTGTGTGATGTGATATGCGAATAAGTGCAGAGCAGAGCAGAAGCAGTAAGAAACATCTGGTATGTGAAAGGAAAGCAGAATAAAGAGAAGAGGAAAGATGAAGTGCAGCAGATCAGTGTACTAAGCCTAACCGGAACTGAACTCTAGCATATGTGGATGCTTCCAATCAGTTCAAGTATTGTATAACATTCTTTTGTAGACAGTGTGTCTCCTTGTAGGCAGTGTGCCTCCTTTGTGAGCAGTGTGCTCGGGCAGTGAGCCCTAATTGGCAAGTGCCATTTTGTAATTCCTTATTCTTCTAATAGAGAATAATCTTTGGGTTAATCACCCCGTGGTTTTCTCCCTTAACAGGGTTTCCACGTCAAAAATATTGTGTCATGTGTTTTGCATTTCATGGTAATGTTCGCTTGTTTGAATTAATGCTGCATTGATTAATAAGAAAGTTCAAAAGAAGAAATAATTAGGATAACTGATTCACCCCCACCCCTCTCAGTTATCAACAGTCCAATCATCCAAAACAATTTTGATCTAATTATTTGTAGGATTTTTCAAAGGTTGCCAGCACCAGTTTTCCCAGGAGGCCTCAACATAATGGCACATGGGTAAGACAAAGAAGCAAAAGAAAGGAAGGTTCGTTATAAAGTATTTGCAAGCCCCACCTGTGTCATTAAGTATAAAGCAAAGTCATTGCCTTGTTTGATATGTGTGGTGTGCTTACAAGGTTTCAAAAAAAGGCAAGGAGTGAAGTATCTCAAAAAATAACATGTACTATCTAATCTAACACCAATAATCTCATTTGACAGCCCACACGACATGCAACCATGGCAAGACAAAGCAACTTCTTACATCTCAGCTCTACAATTTTGGTACCTATAGCCTCCCCATGTCATCCTAAGAGAGTCTACAACACTAGGCTAGCACAAGCAAGATTCAACACATCTAAATTTAAAATTCTTGGAACAGTATGGGTCAAAATTCATGGCTATCACTCGAGTGATACCTAGACAAAAATTTTCACCTACTAGAGTCTCAAGAAACATAGAAGCTAGACAACAAACTCCATAGACCAGGTACAAAAGGTTGCATCGTTGTGCCCAACCACCAAGAAAAACAATTAAGACATTGGACTATCCAAAATTGTCTTCCTTCTACAGATTTGAAATTCAAATGTAATTTTGGGGGTGGGGGGAATTTTGTGGGGCAAGGTAGAATAGAACTATATATACTAGCCTATGTGCCTTTATAATGAGAGGAATTTTGAACAACTAAGTTGAAGAGCCTAATGTGTTGATTGTTTCTCCAAGGAGGATATTGGTCATAACTAAGTTGAAGAACCTGATATGATAGTTGAATCTCATCTCTCTTCATTTCTAATAGGGGAGCCTCTATGTATGTTTCCAAAAATATTGTCTCTATAATTGTACATGATCAATGAAGTTAATAATAAGCAAGCCATCAAAGTATCCCCAGTCTAGTCTTTGTTCACCATGTAGTTTTTATACATGTATATTTCTTGTTGATTATTGCATCATGAGCTACTTAGCTTTTCTCTAATTGTGAAGAAAGTTAAACTATCTGATGTGAGCCTTTTGTTTTAATTATTTGCTTTCTACAATCTCTAACTCTTTTCATCCCTCTTGCTAGCATACACAACGTAGATAGCTTTAGGTTTACTCCATTTGATAGGAAGAGAACCATCCCTCTAACCCCAAAGATTGCTTTGTTGGAATCACCCTCATTGCCATAGGCATTGTAGCCAATAAGGCTTTCCATTGTTAGACTATTCACATGTGGCACATCAAACCCTGGAACTAGGTTGGTGCAGAAAAGTCAATCCAACAGTTTCTTGTGACCATGGTGGAACCTGAATTCAACTGGCATAAAGCATGCATTTTAGTTTGCCCCACAAAATTAGTTTTAAAGTCCTATAGTTGAATCCCTGATGAACTCTCAACTATTAATTTTAGTATTGGTTCTAAAACAGCTATGGTCATGAAACATAGAGGAGTAAATAGCCTCCCAATGATATATGATATTGCTCTGGCAACAAAGAATGACCTAATCCAAATTGGTAGATTGGCTCCCTGTCTTCTAATGCCCCTATTCCAAGGTATCCAGCTACCATACCAACAAATGCAAATGAGTGATTTGTTCCTTAATCACTCCTGAACCCAATACTAACAAGGCCACAACTGAAGCAACACTTTGCTAAGCCATCAGCTTCCTCTGAGCTAGATGCGATGAGGAATCTACTTTGAACCATGTCCAATGAGGTCACTACCCTGAGAAGAAATCAACATCATGTACAAAGGCCCCTTATGTTAACAGACGACATCCTACAAGTCAAACACATAACCAGCAATGTAATCAAGGATATAGGTCATTCCAAAACAATCATCTATACCCACAAAAACCTACTTATCAATCGGCCAGACCACCAATACATTACAACCAACTAGTTCCAGTAGAGCAACCCTTACAAACGATTCCTCATTATCCCAATAGGGAGCTAATGATAACTCAGCAGCAGAATGGATAGTAGACACAACAGTAAATGAGCATTTCTAATTTTTATTATATGATATATGACACTATGATGTGTATTGAACTTATTTTCTAATCTATAGATGAAGGAAAACTACTTGTGAGTTCTCAAAATTCAATTTTATGTATGTTTTTTAATATTATTTTGCAAATTTACATGTTTTTAATGTTTAAGAAATTTGTTGAGTCCTAATTTCAAGTTAAATATTGGGTCTATGGAAGGACCTGCTTGGTCCAAACTTGGATTTTCAAAAATTTTACCTTATTAACAAGTTAAAATGGGATATATCAAGATTTTGACTAGGTACTTAGGAAAACTTCAACCAATACGGGCCATATGTTCAAACAGAACATTCTTTAGCCAAACCCGACTCTTCTATCCTTTGGGCAAATAGGTTCGTATGGAACTGGGTCTAATGGACCTTATCGCTACCTGATATGGGGTAGAACAAATGGTGGCCAATTGGCCTGATTGGTCAAATAGACTAAGACTCTATCCAATTCGGGATAAGTAAACATGACAGCCAAACGGGCTAAATAGGACATGAATCATTATGCTCTAGCAAGAGACTTCTGACTCCTTCGGGACCAATACGGGTTCATGAGTCACTTCCTGGAGACTACAGTATGTCCAAGCATTGTGCTGAGGATGTTAACCAGGGGATGCATAACATCAACTTGTACACACCTCAGTTTCAGAAAAGTCGGGTACAAGTAATCCACCTTGGGGATTCTTCTGAGTACTAGGAGACTTCTTTAGTTACCTAGCTAACCCTTTAAACTAGAGATCGAGATTACAAAGTTGATTATAAAAAAGTATCCTATATCCAAGGGACCTGAGTATTGGGGGCATGCTTCGCCATCCAGACTGCACACATACCCTGTATCCACAGGATCAAGGCCCTCTCCAGATGCGATTGGCACGGGGAATGCGAACATGTAGTTATGTCTTGCACTATGTTTGATGCAACTGTGAGTGGGTACACAGTTCTTTGTCAACTGCCACCCACTCGAGTGATACAGTGACGGAATTCCTAAGAAACTAGTTTGCAAACACAACTCCCAGAAGTGTTTGACATTTAAGTTTTCATGTGTTAATAGTTTACCTAGTACACATATTTGTCCGACGAGGTTTTCCATTGATAGTCAAAAAGGTTTTCTATCGTGGTAATCGTCATACAACTAATTCGATGGAAACGTCCTTTCTTTTTAGTAAATCTTTTTTAATGAGGTATCCGAGGAGATTTTCCCTTCCCGTGGATTCAACTTCGACGTGTCCCTTATTACTCCCTAAAAATTTAGAGGGACAGTGCCCAGACGTCGTTGTTGTAGCTATGTTAGGCATGAGGTACTTGGTTCAATGCGACAGCATTATCCGTAAACGTGACATAGAGGTACCGTAAAAATTGAACACCATGATTTGTTTGAGTTTGGACGTTTCTTTACAAGGTTTACCTATCTATTAGAAAAGAAAATCTTGCATAATAACTAATAAAGAAATTTACAAAGAAAAGATACTTCTCTAAGGCATAATGAAGTAAAGTATAGTAAAGATGCTTGTTCAATTTACTTAGAGAAGATACTTAATCAATTTTGTCAATTCATAATTGTACGTAACATAAATAGAAAAGATATTCTATCAGTAAAAGATTTAGTTTTCATAAAAACAACAAGGAAATCTGGATAACTTATTTTGTCATACATCAAGTTCTTTCATGATCATTACAAGATTACTTTAAATTGAAACCAAAAGGTTGTCAAATATGACAGATCTCTTAACAAGAGGTTTATTTTAAAGTTCCTAAATGAATTTATACTTTATTTCCATTGTCAATAAAATTGTGAGTAAAACTGACAAGGGTTCTAGTTACCCAAAACTAGTCAATAGTTGTTCTAAGGCTTTACAATCAAATACATGAGTATAGTTTACATTTCACAGTTTCCATGTTGGCTTTGATTTACACTAACCAAAGTAAGCATCAATTTATTCTAGCATGTTTAGAGCCTGGTGACTAATGTGTGCATGATGTTGCAATATATTTTAACCACTGCTTATAAAATTTCCAACCTACTCTTCGAGGAGAGTTAGTTTGTATTGTGTTTTTGTTTTTGTTTGAATTCTAATTTTTTGACCGTAAAACATAAGATTGTGTTGGGAAAGTGTTGACATTACTTTTGTAAAAAGTTTGTGTTTCATGTCAAACATGAAATTAATTTGTAATTAGATGTACTAAGAATATATTAAAGTGCAAGTTAAAATAGAATTTCTAGAAGACCAATATTTTGAGTAACATGTAAATATAGATTGTATAGAATAAGATTTTATAGTTGACTTTTAAGAGAAGTAATAGAATTTTGGATCTCTAAACTTATGCATGAATTCTAGATATAGAAGAAAATTAAGTTAAATTTAAAATAATTCAAATATAGTTTGATTTAGTACAAGAAAGAAATTCTATAAGAATCCTATTGTGAACATTGTGTGTATGCAATCTTTTAATAATGTAATGAAACTCTACTAGTCTTAATAACTAAATACTTTATTATCTCTTTTGTATTTATCTTTGTGAATACTTTATTAAAATTTAATTAAAAGTTTATAGAAATTTTGATTACATCAATAAAACCCTTGTTTTACATAAACAACCACTATATTTATTCAAAATATCCAATAAAACCTAAATATAAAAATAAATCATACCATGAAAAATATTTAGAGAACCATTATTAATTCTATTTCTTTTTAATAGAGTATATAAAAGATTCATCCATTTAACATTTTACATACTTTCACAAATCAATTTACTCACTAACATGACTTAAATCAATAATATACAATTACATAGTTAGTTGTTCAAGAAAAATAGAAATATAAAAGAAATTTGTTAATTAAGTCAGTTTATAAATATTAAGACTTAATGTTTTAATATTACCTAATTAATTATGTAATATTACGAACAAGGAAAAATGAATTTCATGGGATGTTGTAGTTGCAAATGCCCCGGTAAACATGTCTACAAAATGTGGAAGTACATGCCAAGCGTGTGAATCTATTTGACAAAATGACTCAATGAAAAGTGATATTAGGAAATGCAACGATTGCAGCATGTGCACAAAATGGATTTGTTGAAAAGGCTTTTAGAAACTTTCAAGCAAATGAAATTGGCATGCGTGAAGCCAAATTCACAACCTTTGCTAATGTCTTCCCTGCCTGTGCCAAATGAGCTTAGGAACAGGGTAAAACAGGACGGAAGGGAGATTTTTATCAGATGTTGTAATTGCAATTACCTGATAGACATGAAAAAAATGTGAACTGTTTGATAGAATGCCTAAATAAGATGTCATCTCATGGAATGCCAAAAAAGCAGGATATGCACAAAATGGATTTGGTGCAGGATGTGCACCAAATGGATTCATTGAAATGGCTTTAAAACTTTCAAGCAAATGGAGTTGGTAGGTGTAAAGCCAAATTCCACAACCCTTGCTAATGTCCTCCCTGCCTATGCCTGCGTGGGCTCTGGAACAGGGTATGGACAGCCATCCAAGCATAACGAAAAGGGGATTTGTGTCAGATATTATAACTGGAAATGCTCTAGTAGACAGAGATGCAAAACATGGAAGCTCAGACAGGGCACGTGAACTGTTAGAATGCCTTAAAAAAAAATGACTGCAAGATTGCACAAAATGGATTTGATGAAATGGATTTGATGAAAAAGGCTTTAGAAACCTTCAAGCAAGACTAAGTTTAGGAATAGAGTATGGGCATCCGTCCTAGCATATAAAAAAAAAGAAGGGGTTTATATCAACAATGCTACTTCCATTCACATAAACTTATACACAAATTCTTCCGTGATTGATTTCAATCATCCTAAGATATATCATCAAAATGAATTCAAAACTAAATTGAATTAAAATAAATTTACTAACAAAATTTCAAGAACTTCACTTCAAAGGAAAATAACAAAATGATGGAGAGGAGAGCTCTTACAAATTTCTCCAACATTCCAACCAAATTTTTTTTTTGTGTCTCCTTCAACAATTCCATGCTATTTATAGAAAAACGTAACCCATATGAAGGAAAATTCAAGTCTTGAGTCAAGTCTTCCAATTAAATTCTTTCTCTCTATTTTCCAAATTGCCATTCAATTCTTGTGGAAAAGGACTCATGTTTTCTCTCCAATTTTTCAATTGTCATAAATTCAAGGAGAAAAATCTGATTTTATTAACTTTGAGTCTTGACTTGAGAATGAGGGGGGATGTTCCTCATTTATTGCTCTCTTAGAGGTGTCCTCATTTATTTAATTAGAGTTTTAAATTGGGATACAAAAATCACTATTTTTCTATTATTTTGTTTTTTAAAAGAGACTATATTTATATTGTTTAATTTTGCTAGCTTTTATGTTATTTGAAAATAAAATACCTACAATTTAGACATAGTATTCTATGAAAGAATAGGCCCAATAAACAACAAAACATAATAGCAAATGAAAACAGGGCAAAACAGAGTTAATAAATTTAGAAAAAATATTATCTAACTTGAATTATATTTCATCCAACCGTCGTGTACAATAGCTTTGTTCAATCATATATAATTACAAAAAACTTGAAGCCTGGAAGCTTCCATCTTTCTAGATTATTCTATATTTTAATTCTAGAAAAGCTGAAATATTCTATTAGTTTTATGGAAAACTCTAGATAAATTCTAACTTTCTATTGTGGAAAACTCTAGACAAAACTTGCTATTTCCTAGACAATCTTACTTTCCTTAACATCCCCCCTTAAGATTGGCTAGAATAATACAAAGAAAATATAAAAGAGAGGGGAAATACAAAGAGAGGGGAACATTATATTACTATCCCCCCTTAATGTTCACCTCTAATAGACCAAGCATTCCTTGTAATTTTAAAAATTTGGCTTCAGTCATACTCTTAGTGAAGATATCAGCTACTTGTTCTTCACTTGGACAAAATTGAAGATTGACAATAGATGCTTGAACAAGATCCCGAATGTAGTGAACATCAATTTCAATATGCTTTGTTTGAGCATGAAAAATTGGATTATTGGCAACCTGTATGGTACTTTGATTGTCACAATACATAGTGCTAGCTGAACTTTGTAGAAAACCAAGCTCAAATAGAAGATTTCGAATCCAAACTGCTTCCTTGCCTACTTCTTTTGCTACTCTATATTCTGCTTCACATGAAGATAATGATGTAGTTGTTTGTTTCTTGCTGCTCCATGTAATAGGTCCTGATCCAAAATTGAAAACATAACCACCAGTAGATTTCCTATCATCTATATCACCACCCCAATCTGAATCAGTAAATCCAACCAAAGAAATTGAAGATGTATAGTCATAGAAGATGCCAAAGTGTATGGTTCCATGGATATATCATAAAATTCTCTTAGCAGCCAACCAATGACTTTCTTTAGGTGCCTGCATAAATCTGGATACAAGATTGACTGCAAAACAAATATCTGGTCGAGTATGAGTTAGATAAACCAAGCTACCAACAAGCTGTCTATATAAAGTGGCATCTACACTCTTAGAAGTACATTCTTTAGTAAGCTTGACTCCAGATTGAAATGGGGTAGATGCTGGCTTGCATTCAAGCACGTTAAACTTTTCTAAAACGTCCAAAGCATATTTTGATTGTGAGATGAACAATCCATCATGTAATCTACAAACTTGTAATCCAAGAAAATAGTTTAGTTCACCCAAATCACTCATATGAAATGTCTTCTTAAGAACTGATTTTAAATCATTGATGAGCCCAATATTTGGTCCAGCAATGAGTAAATCATCTACATAAAGTGCAACAAGAAGAATCTGATCTTGAACTTTCTTCACATAAAGATTGGGATCTGACTTACATCTCTTAAATCCATGAAGTTGAAAATACCTATCAATCTTCTCATTCCATGCTCGTGGTGCTTGTTTAAGACCATAAAGTGACTTCTTTAATCTGCAAACAAGATTAGGATGTTGCTGATCTACAAAACCTGGTGGTTGATCCATATAGATTTCTTCATATAAATCTCCATTTAAGAAAGTATTTTTAACATCCATTTGATGGATATGCCACCCAAGACTTGCAGCCAAAGAAAGAATAATTCTAACTGTATTCATCTTAATGACAGAAGCAAATGTTTCTTCATAATCAACACCCTCCTTTTGATTGAACCCCTTAGCAACCAATCTAGCCTTGAATTTTTCTATAGCACCATCTGATTTAAATTTTGTTTTATAAACCCATTCACAACCAATAACATTCTTACCTTGGGAGCGGGGTACAAGTTCCCAAGTGTTATTCTCTATCAATGCATCATATTCCTCTTTCATGGCTTTCTCCCACTCTTTCTTTCCTCTAGCTTGCTCATATGAGATTGGGTCATTTACTTGTAAGACTTTGGCCATGAGAGCACTACCATTCCTTCCTTGGATCTTTGAGCCTTGTCTATATATTTCTTCAACACTCCTTGTCTTTTGTCTAGCTGAAATGTCACCTTCTTCATCATCACTACCTGCAGAAAATGGCTGAGTACAAACATTAGTAGTTTTATTTTTAATAGTATTATTGTCATCAGTAGTGCTATCCTCATCAATATTGGCTTCATTTCTTTCTAAAATATCTGAAAAATTAGAAACATTTGCTATTGTAGAGTGAGAGGAAGTCGCTGTAAGTTGTGAATACTCATCAAACTTTACATCTCTACTAACAAAGACCTTTTTTGTTGTCAAATCATATAACCTGTAAGCCTTTGATTCTTCACTGTAACCCACAAACAAACACTTATGACTCTTTGGTTCTAACTTTTCTCTCTTTTCATCAGGAATGTGTGCCCAAGCAGTACACCCAAATACTTTAAAATACCCAATGTGAGGCTTTCTACCACTCCATGCTTCTTCAGGGGTGATATTTGTGAGAGCTTTAGTGGGAATTCTATTCACAATATATGCAGCACAAGAAACAGCCAAACCCCAAAATTTGTTATGCAAACTTTTAAAATGCAACATACAACGAGCCATTTCTAAAAGAGTTCTATTCATTCGTTCAGCCACCCCATTTTGTTGAGGAGTATAAGGAACTGTTCTTTGCACCTTAATACCACAATTTTCACAAAATGACTCAAATGCATAATTGCAATATTCACCCCCATTATCTGTCCTTAAACATTTAATTCTTTTTCCACTTTGATTTTCAACTAATGCCTTAAACTTTTGAAAGACTTCAAATAGTTCATTTTTCCTTTCCAAAAAATAAACCCATACTCTCCTGCTGTAATCATCAATAAAAGTGAGAAGATACCTGGCACCTGAAAGTGAAGGATACCCTGGTTCACATAGATCACTATGAATGAGTTGCAATGGATAATTAGCTCTCCATGCTTTGCCTGAATCAAAAGGATCTCGATGATGTTTGCCTAACACACATCCTTCACACACACCTTCAGAAGCTAAAATTTTTGTTAATCCTCTAACCATATCCATTCTAACCATGTCTTGTAATTTTCTATAATTTATATGTCCAAGTCTAGCATGCCAAAGTTTTGACATATCATCAGTCTGAGCAATAAAAGCATGAGAGATTGTGTATTCATTATCAACAAACCCCACAAATTTAAATAGACTCTCTTTATGATCAACTCTACCAATAGCAATTATATTGCTTGGGTCTTTTCTATCTCTAACAATAACTTGATCAGCAGTGACAACAAACTCATATCCAGCTTGGGCAATTTTATATACTGAAATAAGATTCACCCCTAATCCTTCAACCAGCAAAACATTTTTCAAAGACCCATTTGTTACATTAACAGTCCCTGTTCCTAAAACTGGAAGTTTCATTTTATTGCCAATGGTAATTTCTTGATCTGAATTCTTCCCTTCATTAAAATCAATAAACAAAGATCTATCCCCAGTCATGTGATAAGATGCCCCTGAATCTAAAATCCATTCTTTATTAGAATCTGAAGCAAAATATCCCCCTTTAACACTACTTTCAGGTCTAGCAATTACCTCCTTATTTGATTTCTCTTTCCTTTTTAGAGAGATGGCTACGAAGCTATGCCTATCCTTCTTGCCATCCTTGAACCTTTCTTGCTTGGGCTTGTATTGCTGCCTTTCATTGTCCCTCTTCCTTAAACAAAATTTTTCCATGTGATTTTCACCTCCACAATACCTACAAATAATCAATTTTTTTGCAACTTGTTTTTCTGTACCATCATTTCTAGAAAAATGGTTAGAACCATCATTATTTTGAAATTTATAATTTTCTTTCCATCATATCTAGAAAATTTACTCTTGGCTGAATATGCATGATTCTTCTTAATATGTCCTTCTTTGATAAGCTGAACCTCTTCATCTAAAATAGACTTACAAAATTGATCAAAAGTTTGCTAGGGGGTATTGGGATTTAGTTGAAGAACCCTTTTCTTTGATTCCTTAAATACCTTGTATGGTTGGGGAAGCTTACTTTCAACCATTGCAATCAATTGAAAATCTTTTTTTGCATATTCAGCACCTATTTTCTTCAGCTGGGCATTTAAAAAAGTAACTTCATTGAAATAATCAGTCATTTTTTTAAAATCAGAAGGAGCTAAATTCACCAATTTTTCTTCTATACTAAACATGCTAGCAATATCTGCATCTTTATAATCTTTTTCCAAACTCTCCCACAACTCTATTGGATTATCAATATCAACAAATCTTCTATTGAGATTGGGGCTTAAAGCTTTACCAATAATACCTCTAGCTTGTTCCAACTTGCATTTCCATAGCTCCTTTTCTTTTTCACTTTGAGGTTCTCCAATTTCTTTGTTCACTATCCTCTGTAGAGCCTTTTCTCTCAGAGCATTCTTGACTGCAATCTTCCAATCTGCAAAACCACTTCCATCAAATATTGGCAAGACTTCATTTGTTGAGCCCATGTTAGCCAAAACAAGATCAGTCTTCAAACAAATATCACTCCAGCAATAATGCAGCCCTGCAAACAAATATCACTTCCAACAATATATATGCCCTGCAGCTGAACCTGGAAATAAAAATCTAGCTGAACCTTGCTCTGATACCATGAAAGAACAGGCCCAATAAACAACAAAACATAACAGCAAATGAAAACAGGGCAAAACAGAGTTAATAAATTTAGAAAAAATATTTATCTAACTTGAATTATATTTCATCCAACCATCGTGTACAATAGCTTTGTTCAATCATATATAATTACAAAAAACTTGAAGCCTGGAAGCTTCCATCTTTCTAGATTATTCTATATTTTAATTCTAGAAAAGCTGGAATGTTCTATTAGTTTTATGGAAAACTCTAGATAAATCCTAACTTTCTATTGTGGAAAACTCTAGACAAAACTTGCTATTTCCTAGACAATCTTACTTTCCTTAACATTCTAATTCGAATTTAGAACTCAAAAGTGGGTTGTGACAGTCTACTCTATGTATTCCTCAAAGGCCATGACAATTTTATATCAACCCTTTCACCTAATGAACTAGTAGTTTACACTGCTATCATGCACCAAAACCATTTGTTTCATGCAACTAAAGTTGGAAAACCGGTTATAGATTTTTTTATCACATTCAATAAGCAATTGACAATCAAAATGAATAATAGCTTGGGTTACCATAAAATTTTGACTAGCTTAAAAGTTAAAGAACATGATTTCATCCCATTGCAGCATTGATGCAATGTATCAACTGGAAATGCATAGGTTCTCAATGTAGAAGGTCTAAAAGAAAAAGAAACTTCGCATTCTTCTGAAAAGACATTAAAGTATCTTCTTCATGAAAATTTATTGTTAACCTAACTAGAAATCTTTATACATCTTGTCAAAATTTATTGTTAACCTACCAGAAATTTTCATACGTCTTCTCTTCTCCTGATACTCTGCAGGCTCAGCCACTTTATGTATTCCCCACAGCAATTCTTTTGATGTCTGCAAGATAATACATACATAACTCTTCTCATTCACATCAAGATACAATATTAATGAGAGGATTCATCGATCACCCACAAGAATGCAGCTAAAGAAGACTCTCGAATGAAAGCAATTGTTCTTACTGGTGCCAATGGCAACGAGTATCATTACAAAGTTCATTATGAATAACCCTTGTCATATAGTCAGAAGCTGAAGGTTGTCTGTTCATTGCCCTCTTTATTAGGTCTCCACAAATTTGACAATGCAATATGAGAAGAAAATTTCATTTGCTCAGTTGTTACTGCTACAATTTCTAGTAAAAGCTTTAACTCAGTCATGATTCCATCTACCTAAGTAAAACAATGTAGGCTATACTCTGTGAATCAAAGTAAGAGTGAATACTTATACTATCAAATAAAAATGTCAAATCACATAAACATAAAGCTTGGCTCCAGGCCAAGTCCAAAATAAATTATATATCTACAAACAAGATATTATGATATATAAATAAGCATACCTTCCAATGGTGAGTTCTATAATTGTCAACTTCATCAGTGAAGTTGTGATAAATACTTAAGTCATAACCACAAATATGAAAACTTAGCATGAGACAATCTGATATATATGTGTAACAAATAACCAAAGACTGCATAAAGAATTTAGACCCTCACCTGGTGATGAGGTAGTGTGCTAGAATTTATTTCCATCATCACCTTTTGAAAGCAAGGGCCGTGATCACTTTTTTAAAGATCACAAAGAAATATGTAAAATCAAGAGGATGAGGAAAGCTCAGAAGGAGGCTACTGTAATATTATGACAAAAAATGAAAACTTCTAGGAAAATATTGAGAACACATACTTGTGGTCCTTATTCCTATCAGTGAGCCACAAGTATGCATGAATCATTTCATGCAGTAAAGTGTTTTTCAAATCAGCGGTTGAACGAAACTTTAATAAAGGCTCTGAAAGCCGTATAGCACACCCTCCCATTTTCATGTACTGGCAAATACCTGCACAGCTGTACCAGAAATGAAATGGATATTAGCTAGAGAAAGCAGAATTCAAATAATTTAATAAAAAGAATACATGCAATTATAATGTCTAAAGATTAGCTATAAGCTGCTCTAGCATGGTATTAGAGCTCTCGTTAATGTTTAAGACAACATGTTGAATTTGCTGAGAATTCAGACGACAAATAGATAAGTGATTCAGTCTCAGAAATGCTCATCTTAAACCTTAACAGGAGCAAATAATTTAATAAACAGAATACATGCAAATATAATGTCTAAAGATTAGCTATAAGTTGCTCTAGCATGTTATTAGAGCTCTCATTAATGTTTAAGAAAACACGTTGAATTTGCTGAGAATTCAGACAACAACTAGATAAGTGATTCAATCTCAGAAATGTTCATCTTAAACCTTAACAGGAGTTTTGATCCAATGCTAGAATGACTTATACTCGCTCCTTTCATTTAGATGTTGCATGTATTTTGTTTAAAGTGAAAACAAAGATTACAGAAAGGGTAGCTACAGTTTACTTCTCTCTTTCACTCTTTTTGTAGCTTCGCTGCATCTTAACAAGCTGAAAATATCAATGAACACTTCTGTTCCATCATTTTCACCTTTTACATTACTTCTTATATATCTTTAAGACTATTTTTTCCTCAAACGCACATGGAATAAGTTTCAATGCAGATTCAAGCAGCTCCTAATTTCCATCTAGAAATAGGGTGACTCTTTATCCACAGATGCATTAAGAAAAGGATGTGGTTATCCTTCCCTTCATAGATCTCACTTAGATCTTGTGTTCTTTTTCACATTTATCTTATACTTTATTTTCCCATATTATCAAAGGCTTTGAAGATCTTCTATAGCCATGTTATCAAATATTGACCCCAAATGGGCTTCTTTTCCATTTCCATTATCCCTTACCCAATCTCAAACATAAGCAAGAAAAAGAATTGAAAAATCTTTTTCACTTTCATAAAGAAATGATTCCTTTTTCCATTCATGTACTCCCAAGTTTGTCTACCTATAAATACTGCAGGATTCTCAATTTAATTGGCTCAATAGGAAAATGATAAATCCGTACTAAGGTTTTTTTCCATTGGGTACAGACTCTCACTAAATCCTCTCATGACCCAGCTGTGTTGGGTATTTGCAAGAGATATATAAGACCTTCTCCAGTGGGTCCTTAAGTATCAGATCTCTTCAAATTTTGTCCTTCCATTTTGCACAGTAGACATATTCTTGTTTCTTTAAATCTCTTTTCCTTTCCATCTGCTGCTTTTACTAGTAAAATCATGTGACCGGCAATAGAAAATGTCCCTGATCTCTCCATAATATGATAACAAACCTACTATTTCACACACAAGCCCAGATATACCAAGGATAAATTTATTTATCTACAGGTTACACCTATTCCCCAATAAAAGTAGATCGTGTGCTGCAATTGCTTTCAACGGACTCCATCAATTAACTCCTCAACACTTACAGGATTAATAGCAAAGCAGCTCATCTTAAACTACTGCAAGTCCCTTTTAAAAATTGAAAATTTATTATCTACCATGAGACAAATATAGATAGCCAGTATTCACAGTCCGATATCAATATTTAAATAAAAATTAAACAATTGAATTTCTCTTTTATACATCAACGAAGGTGGCTGAAATTTTCATATATTGTCACATAATTAGTGCAACTGCCTTTAAAAATACCTGAAACTTTCTCATTTAAAATGAGACAATCTACAAGGTCAGCATTTAGAGTTCAAGATGAACACTCTACAAAAGATCAATGTCTGATTTGACATTGAGATTTTTGAATCTTTTCTAAATAATGACACGACTCCCTGGGAAAACCTTCAAATTTTGTCATTTTCCATGAGATAAATCTAAAAAGCCATGTTTACAGTCCAAGTATGACACTTTAATAAAAGGCCAACATGTTTGAATTTTCTCTGTAAATTTAAATTAACAATGGCCATTGCAAAAAAAAAATGTATCTTTTCAGAAATATTGCAGCTCCCTCAAAATTTATTATTTACCTTGAGACAAATTTAAAGAGTTGGTGTTTGTAGTCTGAGGTGACCATTTTAATAGAAGGTCAACATCTAATTTTATTTTGTAAATAACTCATGAAGGTGGCTGAATCTTTTGCACATTATCAAATTTCCAGTCAATCCCTTGAAAAAACTTCAGATATATCTTTAACCTGCAAGAAATCTGGAAACCCATTGTTTATAGCCTGAGATTGATCATTTTACAAAATGAGTTACATCTCTGAATTCTCATATTAGAACCACGGGCATGCCTTATATTTTTGCATAATATCAAAAAATCACCTGTATCTCCCTTCAAAAAACCTCAATTTATCATTAACGGTCACACAGATTTAGGAAGAGTCTTTATGGCATAATATAGTTGAAATTTCTCCATCTTATAAACAAATTATTGCATTTCCCTTCAAAAACCTTCAATTTATCATTTAAGTGACACATATTTAGGAAGTCAGTATTTGTAGTATAAGATGAACATTCAAACAAAAAACCAAGAATGTCTCAAATTTGTCCTTTTAACACCTACTGAGGTGGGTAATTGTTTTCCATCGTATAAAAAATCACTTAATTCCCCATCAAAAGGTCTTAAAAATTATCACTTACCACAGGTCAATTTTAGGATGCTGATATTTGTAGTTGATTAAGAATCATGTCTGAATTTCAATTTTTAGACATTACTTGCAAGCGGCTAAAATTTTTGCATCTTATCAAAACTCACTGAAATCCCCTTCATACTACCTTGAAATTAATCGTTTACTATGGACAAAAATTCATTGCCCTAGTGTTTATGGTTTGATAAAAAAGAAATTCACATCAATAAACATGGCAAAAAGAATTGCATCTTATCAAAAAATTGTGCAATTCCCTTCAAAAGACCTTGAAATTTATCATTTATTGTAGACAAATTCAGGATCCCACTATTTGTAATTTGAAAAAAAAAGTCAACATGTCAGAATTTTTTCTTTCTAAATATCACTAGAGAAGAACAAAATTTTTGCATGTAATCAAAAAATACTGCAATTTCCTTCAAAAACCTTGAAATACTGCAATTTCATTTCTCATGAGACAAATTAAGGACATCGGTTGTTATAGTTTGATGGGAACATCTTTAAAACAGATCAAGCTTGCCTGATATTTCATTTTTAAATATGGTGTCACTGAATTTTCAAACTTATCAAGAATTGCTGCAAAAAACCTTCAAATTTGAAATAACTGACTACCATAAGATTGCCCATTGGAATGAGCTCAAGTGGTAAAAGCATCTGAGCTTCCAGAATCGAGCTCCAGGTTCAAATCCCCAGGACACAATAGAGTGCTCAAAAATGACTAAAATACCACATTAATTTTGCAGTCAACAAATTTTATCAAATCAGAAAAAAAATATTCACTGCAAGACAAATTTGATGCAGCTATTTATGATTTGCAATGAACACTTATTAAATAATGGAGATGGCAAAAGTTTTTTGTGACGTATCCTTGCAAGCTTGTCGAGTGGGATGAGCTCAATCATAAAAGCGTCAAGGCTTTTGGCATAGAGCCCCTGGTTCAAATCCAGGAGACATGATAAAATGTTGAAATTGGATAAAGTATAAACTACCACATCCAATTTGCACATTGTGACATGCATCCAAATGATTTTAACCTAAGAGAGATATGGCATCTAAATTGAGATGAACCCATTTTAACCAAATATCAACACTGCTGAATTTCATTTTTCATTATATAGTTGAATTCTTTTGTGAAATCAAGCCTGCAAACTGTAAAGAAAAAAAGGTTAATTGGGATAAGCTCAACCAATAAAAGGATTGGGGATTTTAAAATAGAGTACCTTATTCAAATCCCAAGAGTGTTAGGATAGTTAAGATTGTCTAGAAAAAGACAAAATATTTCTGGAAGTCTTCCAAAGAACATTCCAGATTATCTAGAAAGGAAGAAGCTTCCAGCTGTTCTAAAAAAGAACTTTCTAAGAGAAACTTCCAGCTGTTCTAGAAAAGAACATTCTTGGATTTTAGAGACATCTAGAATGCTAGAAACTTCTAGGTCTCAAAGCTTCTGTAACTATATATATGTGATTAGAGAGAGCTACTGTACACGGCATTTGGATGTAATGCAAGTTAGATGAATATATATTTTTGAGTTATTCAACTCTATTTGCCCTGTGTCTTCTCTATTTTGCTATTGCTGTTCCATTTTTATTATCTTGGGACTGTTTTTACATGGTATCAGAGCCTGGTTCAGCTAGATTTTTTTATCCAGGTTCAGCTAAGAGATTTAGCTAGAAGTTCAATTGGAAATACAATGCTGGAGTGATTTGTTTGCAGGACAAATATATTGCTGGAAGTGATTTGTCTACAGGGTTCATATTTTGCTAGAATAATATTTGTTTGAAGACTAATTTTTTGGCTAACATGGGCTCAACAAATGAAGTATTGCCAATATTTGATAGAAGTGGTTTTGCAGATTGGAAGATTGCAGTCAAGAATGCTTTGAGGGAAAAGGCTCTATGGAGGATAGTGAACAAGGAAATTAGAGAACCCCAAAGTGAAAAAGAAAAGGAGCTATGGAAATGCAAGTTGGAACAAGCTAGAGGTATTATTGGTAAAGCTTTAAGCCCCAATCTCAATAGAAGATTTGTTGATATTGATAATCCAATAGAGCTATAGGAGAGTTTAGAAAAAAATTATAAAGATGCAGATATTGCTAGCATGTTTAGCATAGAAGAAAAATTGGTGAATTTAGATCCTTCTGATTTTAAAAAAATGTCTGATTACTTTAATGAAGTTATATTTTTAAATGCTCAGTTGAAGAAAATAGGTGCTGAATATGCAAAAAAAAAAATTTAGTTGATTGCAATGGTTGAAAGTAAGCTTCCCCAGCCATACAAGGTATTTAAGGAATCAAGGAAAAGGGTTCTCCAACTAACTCCCAATGCCCCCCAGCAAACTTTTGATCAATTTTGTAAGTCTGTACTAGATGAAGAGGTTTAGCTTATTAAAGAAGGGCATATTAAGAAGAATCATGCATATACAGCCAAGAGTAAATTTTCTAAATATGATGGAAAGAAGAATTGGAAAGGAAATTATAAATTTTGAAATGACGGTTCTAACCATTTTTCTAGAAATAATTCTGCAGAAAAGCAAGTTGAAGGAAATCGATTATTTGCAGGTATTGTGGAGGTGAAAATCACATCAAGAAATTTTGTTTGAAGAAGAGGGACAATGAAAGGTAGCAGTACAAGCCCAAGCAAGAAAGGTTCAAGGATGGCAAGAAGGATAGGCATAGCTTCGTAGCCATCTCTCTAAAAAGGCAAGAGAAATCAAATAAGGAGGTAATTGTTAGACCTAAAAGTAGTGTTAAGGGGGGATACTTTGCTTGAAATTCTAATAAAGAATGGATTTTAGATTTAGGGGCATCATATCACATGACTGGGGATAAATCTTTGTTTATTGATTTTTATGAAGGGAAGAATTCAGATCAAGAAATTACTATTGGCAATAAAATGAGACTTCCAGTTTTAGGAACAGGCACTGTTAATGTAACGAATGGGTCTTTGAAAAATGTTTTGCTGGTTGAAGGATTAGGGGTGAATCTTATTTTAGTATATAAAATTATTCAAGCTAGATATGAGTTTGTTGTCACCGCTGATCAAGTTATTGTTAGAGATAGAAAAGACCCAAGCAATATAATTGCTATTGGTAGAGTTGATCATAAAGAGAGTCTATTTAAATTTGTGGGGTTTGTTGATGATGAATACACACTCTCTCATGCTTTTATTGCTCGGGCTGATTATATGTCAAAACTTTGGCATGCTAGACTTGGACATATAAATTATAGAAAATTACAAGATATGGTTAGAATGGATATGGTTAGTGGATTGACAAAAATTTCAGCATCTGAAGGTGTGTGTGAAGGATGTGTGTTAGAAAAATATCATCGACATCCTTTTGATTCAGGGAAAGCATGGAGAGCTAATCATCCATTGCAGCTCATTCATAGTGATCTATGTGAACCAGGATATCCTTCACTTTCAGGTGCCAGGTACCTTCTGACTTTTATTGATGATTATAGCAGGAGAATATGGGTTTATTTTCTTGAAAGGAAAAATTAAGTATTTGAATTTTTTCAAAAGTAAATCAAAGTGGAAAAAGAATCAAGTGTTTAAGGACGGATAATAGGGGTGAATATTGCAATTATGCTTTTGAGTCATTTTGTGAACATTATGGTATCAAGGTGCAAAGAACGGTTCCTTATACTCCTCAACAAAATGGGGTGGCTGAACGAATGAATAGAACTCTTTTAGAAATGGCTCATTGTATGTTGCATTTTAAAGGTTTGCATAATCAATTTTGGGGTTTGGCTGTTTCTTGTGCTACATATATTGTGAATAGAATTCCCACTAAAGCCCTCCCAAATATCACCCCTGAAGAATCTTGGAGTGGTAGAAAGCCCCACATTGGGTATTTTAAAGTATTTGGGTGCATTGCCTAGACACATGTTCCTGATGAAAAGAGGAAAAAGTTGGAACCAAAGAGTCATAAGTGTTTGTTTGTGGGTTATAGTGAAGAATCAAAGGCTTACAGGTTATATGATTTGACAACAAGAAAGGTCTTTGTTAATAGAGATGTAAAATTTGATGAGCTTTCACAACTTACAGCCACTTCCTCTCACTCTACAACAGCAAATGTTTCTAATTTTTTAAATATTTTAGAAAGAAATGAAGCCAATATTGATGAGGATGAGGTGAGCACTACTGATAACGATAATACTATTGAAAATGAAACTACTAATGCTTGTACTCAGCCATTTTCTGTAGGTAGTGATGATGAAGAAGGTGACATTTCAGCTAGACAAAAGACAAGGAGTGTTGAAGAAATATATAGACAAGGCTCAAAGATCCAAGGAAGGAATGGTAGTGCTCTCATGGCCAAAGTCTTACAAGTAATTGACCCAATCTCATATGAGCAAGCTAGAGGAAAGAAAGAGTGGGAGAAAGCCATGAAAGAGGAATATGATGCATTGATAGAAAATAACACTTGGGAACTTGTACCCCGCCCCCAAGGTAAGAATGTTATTGGTTGCAAATGGGTTTATAAAACAAAATTTAAATTAGATGGTGCTATAGAAAAATTCAAAGCTAGATTGGTTGCTAAAGGGTTCAATCAAAAAGAGGGTGTTGATTATGAAGAAACATTTGCTCCTATCATTAAGATGAATACAGTTAGAATTATTCTTTCTCTGGCTGCAAGTCTTGGGTGGCATATTCATCGAATGGATGTCAAAAATACTTTCTTAATTAGAGATTTATATGAAGAAATATATATGGATTAGCCACCAGGTTTTGTAGATCAGCAACATCCTAATCTTGTTTGCAGATTAAAGAAGACACTTTATGGTCTTAAACAAGCACCACGAGCATGGAATGAGAAGATTGACGGGTATTTTGAGCTTCATGGATTTAAGAGATGTAAGTCAGATCCCAATCTTTATGTGAAGAAAGTTCAAGATGATATTCTTCTTGTTACACTTTATGTAGATGATTTACTCATTGCTAGACCAAATATTGGGTTAATCAATGATTTAAAATCAGATCTTAAAAGGACATTTAATATGAGTGATTTGGGTGAACTAAACTATTTTCTTGGCTTACAAGTTTGTCAATTACATGATGGATTGTTCATCTCACAATTAAAATATGCTTTGGACCTTTTAGAAAAGTTTAACATGCTTGAATGTAAGCCAGCATCTACCCCGTTTCAATCCGGAGTCAAGCTTACTAAAGAATGTACTTCCAAGAGTGTAGATGCCACTTTATATAGACAGCTTGTTGGTAGCTTGGTTTATCTAACTCATACTAGACCAGATATTTATTTTGCAGTCAATCTTGTATCTAGATTTATGCAAGCACCTAAACAAAGTCATTGGCTGGCTGCTAAGAGAATTTTATGATACATCCATGGAACCATACACTTTGGAATATACTATGGCTATAAGTCTTCAATTTCTTTGGTTGGATTTACTGATTCAGATTAGGGTGGTGATATAGATGATCAAAAATCTACTAGTGGTTATGTCTTCAATCTTGGATCAGGCCCTATAACATGGAGCAGCAAGAAACAAACAACTACATCATTATCTTCATGTGAAGCAGAATATAGAGCAGCAAAAGAAGCAAGCAAGGAAATAGTTTGGATTCGGAATCTTCAATTTGAAATTAGTTTTCTACAAAGTTCAGCCAGCACTGTGTATTGTGACAATCAAAGTACCATACAGGTTGCCAACAATCTAGTCTTTCATGCTAAAACAAAGCATATTGAGCTTGATGTTCACTACATTTGGGATCTTGTTCAAGCATCTATTGTCAATCTTCAATTTTGTCCAAGTGAAGAACAAGTCGCTAATATATTCACTAAGAGTATGACTGAAACCAAATTCTTAAAATTAAGAGGAATGCTTGGTATGTTAGAGGTGAACATTAAGGGGGGATAGTAGTATAATGTTCCCCTCTCCTTTGTATTTCCCTCTCCTTTGTATTTTCTTTTTATTATTCTAGCCAATCTTAAGGGGGGATGTTAGGATAGTTAAGATTGTCTAGAAAAAGACAAAATATTTTTGGAAGTCTTCCAAAGAACATTCTAGATTATCTAGAAAGGAAGAAGCTTCCAGCTGTTCTAGAAAAGAACTTTCTAAAAGAAGCTTCCAACTGTTCTAGAAAAGAACTTTCTAAGAGAAGCTTCCAGCTATTCTAGAAAAGAACATTCTAGGATTTTAGAGACATCTAGAATGCCAGAAGCTTCTAGGTCTCAAAGCTTCTGTAGCTATATATATGTGATTAGAGAGAGCTGCTGTACATGGCATTTGGATGTAATGCAAGTTATATGAATATATATTTTTGAGTTATTCAACTCTATTTGCCCTGTGTCTTCTCTGTTTTGCTGCTGTTGTTCCATTTTTATTATCTTGGGACTATTTTTACAAAGAGATGGGACAAAGTGTTTAAATAAAAATTAGATAAAATACCCCATCCGACTTCATGAGTGCCTCATACTTGAACAGATGAGGTCGGATAAACTTCCCAGTGAATTTGACATAAAAGAAACCCCTTAGTCATGGTAGCTAAGCAAAAGAAAATAATCAAATCAAAAAATTACCTACTACAAGGCCAAGTTTAGGATGCAACTATTTTTAGTTTGAAGGTATCATAGCAGAGCCCCTTGTTAAAATGCCAGAGAAGTCGTGATAAAGCATTGCAACTAGGAAAATTAAAAGTAACATATAACTTGCTGGGTGTGATGTAGCCCAACCGACTAGACCTACTAACCAATTTAGGATACAGGCACGAATGAATCTTTTTAAACATTAAAGCTGTATATTAAAAATGGAAAAATAAATGTCTAAAAAGTATGAGATTGAGTAGTAAAAGCATCACAGTTTGATTCAAATACCAGAAAACATGATGAAGTGTTGAAGTTAAATAACATGCCTTAGGCATTTTTACTTATCTTTTAGAGCTGTAGTTGGCACAGGTTCAAGTCAGGGCTTGACTCCTTAAGGCAGCGCCCCTTCTCAAGTACCCATAACAAAATTAAACAAAACTAAAAACACCACATCCAACTTGCAAGGTGCAGCTTAAGTTAGAGGCCAAGGCTTGGCTAAGTTGATGGCTAATTCAAATCTTAAGGCAACAAAGGTAATGAAACGGATGTAGAAGATACTCCTTCTCATTACAGATTGATTGACAATGCATGGTATAAGGATGTCATATTCTATCTTAAAAATATGAATTTTCCACCATGTATGGATGAGAATCAAAAAATGACTCTCAAGCTGAGATCTCAAAGGTATGTGCTATTCCAAAATGAGCTCATGTGGAGAAATCACAAGGGTATATTGCTCAAGTGTTTGGATCAAGAACAAGCTGAAGCAGTAATCAATGAATGTCACCATGACATTTGTGGAGGACATTTCAAAGCTAAGACCTCTGCTTATAAGATCATTAGAGCTAGGTATTGGTGGCCAACTTTATTCAAGGATGTAGCATAGAAGATAAGAAACTGTGATGCTTGCCAATGATTTTCTAGTAAGTTGAAGTTTGCTGGAGCACTACCCCTTCTGCCCCTCATAGTTGATACACCTTTCCAGTAGTGAGGAATTGACATCATTGGAGAGATACAAGAAAAATCTAGCAATGGGTTTGAATGGATCCTTGTGGTCACTGACTACTATACCAAGTGGGTAGAGGCAGTCCCCACTCACAATGCAACTTCCAAGGTGGTCATTGATTTCATGATCAACAATATAATAACTAGGTTTGGACTGTCAGCTAGGATTTTGGTAGACAATGCAATGTGTTTTAGGTCTCAAGAAATGTTCAACATGTGTTCTAAGTTTGGTATAATCCTTGTGCATTCATCCCCCTATCACCCCCAAAGTAATGGACAAGCTGAATCAAGCAATAGAAGTCTGATGAAGATCATAAAAAGAACATTGGATCAGAGTAAGAGAAGATGGAATGGTAGTTTGAAATATGCTCTATGGACTGACAAGATAACTTTCAAAGGATCCATAAGTAGAAGCCCTTTTGAACTAGTGTATGGAATAGTGGTGAAGATGCCCATCAACATGGAACTGCTAGTCCATTAGTTGCTACAAGCCACATAAGAACATCAATATGATGCAATGTCCCAGAGGATAATGCAGTTAATTGAGTTAGAGCAACAAAGAAAAGTTGTACATGATAAAAAAAAATTGAATCATAAGCAGAAAATGAAGTATTTGTTTGATAAGAATACTATGTTAAGAGATGTTTAGATTGGTGACTTGGTCCTCCTTTGGAATACAAAATCTGAGGATAAAAGGAAACATGGTAAATTTGATCCATTGTGGCTTGGGCCATATGAATTGGCTAAGAAATTTAAGCTCAGCATCTACCATTTGATGACTCTGGAAGGAGATCTCATGGAGCTGCACATTCATGGACAACATCTAAAACTCTACTTCTCATAAGTATTATGGTCCTTCAAAATTTTGTGATGAAGTCTTGTTATATCTATTATTTTTGACCTCAAGTAGTCTTGACCATTGTTGATCATGATGGTGTTTTGTTTCAGTTCTTGTGTGTCATTTTTTGGTGTTTTTTGGTCTGCTCAAAGATCTGGATTCTCGTTGTGCCACTTCTTAGCACACATCCGCAACTAGAGCCACTATTGGGACCCATGTTTTCAAGCCAAGTATTTACAAAATCTTGCCAAGTTTCCCAAACATGTTAATCTTTCCAAATTCATCATGAGTCCTACCTTGTTCCTTTTCTAATGCAAGGAAGAAACCCCCAAAAATGGATAAGTCAAAAAATTCTAAGCCTTTTCCTTGTATTTTCTACCTTTTCGGGGTTGAGGGGTTTTAGGTTCCTGCCTTCCATCATGCCATCTCTATTGGCTCTAAAATCTGCATTGGTTCTTTGCAAAGTTGCCTAAGTATTTCAGGCATAGAAGGTCAGGCTTGTGGACTTTCATCTTCTTTAGGGCATGCATTTAAGGAGAAGGCCCGTTCCCTAAATGCCACCGAAGTTTCAAAAGTGTCTAAGTGTTTCAGGTACCGGAGGTCAAGAGGTTCATTTTCCTCCTACAATTTGTAAGTGGTAGATGGAAGGTCCAATTGCCGAAGCTCGATGAGTTCCAATGTTTCTAAGTATTGTGGGACTCGGCGATCATGGGGTTTTCTCTTCCTCTTTCCTTTTGGAAGAAGGCAGGCAGAAGGCCTAATGGCTGAAGTTTGGCGAGCTCGTGTTCTTCTAAGTGTTTTGGAAGGCAGTGAGTCAGAAGTTTCTTTTCTTCCTTCTTTCTTTTGGAAGGTGGAAGGAAGAAGGTCTGAGGCTCAACCCCCGGTGATTTTCAAAGTTTGTTCTAAGTATTTTGGGATCAGTCGATTATTTTCTTCCTCTTCAAAATGCATGGTGTATGGTGGAGGCCCAACCCCCGAAGCCCAATTTGTCAAGGCATGACTTTCTTTCCTTGCTCTCTTTGTCATCCAGAAACATCAAAAAAATGTGGGAAAACATGCCAACAACTTCCAGGATCACTGTTAATGCGAAATGGGTATCCGAAATTGATGTTTTTATTGTAGTTGGTGGGGTTGTTTGAGGTTTTCCCACTTATTTCACCCTTAGGTCTAAATTGTGAAGGCTATAAAGGTAAAATCAAAATTCATTCTAAGGGTTTCTCTTTTGGCATTTCTTCAAGCAAAAAAGTATAGAGCTCTCTAGGGTTTCAAAGAACAAAAGGTTTCGATTCTCTAGCGAGGCAGATAAAGGTTATGAAAAGTTTCATATTGATTTCAAGAATCGGTGTATGAACTTCTCCTTCTTCTCATGTAATTTTTCAAGGAAATCCTAAGTTTCAGCTAGGGTTTCCTCTTACCACACTTCGTGGTATGACTGTAACCATTGATCGGATGAATATGACATATTCTTAAAACATTACATGCTATGTGATGATCTCTTCTATAGTTGTAGATGAATGGTTGCATTTTGATAAAAGATTACTAAGTATATTCTTTATTGTTTATTCTTTTTCTACATCTGGTATCCAGAAAGTGCATGTTTCATTTCTATTTTATCTTATCCTCTACTGAACTGTGGACTCTGTAGCCCATCCTACTAGGCACCGGTCTAAAATGTTTGATCACCCACACCTCTTTTAAAAACTAAAACAAACTTATTAAGTGTGAGATAAATAGTTACTATTGTATGCAGAGTTGTGGTTTTGTGTTGAAACTAGGAAATATTATCACTGAATCTTCAAAGTGCCAATTTTAACAAACCAGATATTCATACCAGCACCTTCCATTATTGCAGGAAGTGCTTTTCATCAGCTTAAATAGAGGTTTTATTGTAGCAATCTTGTCTTAATCTAGTGACTATATTTAGGGATTAGGATAGCAGTTGGGTATTGTTGCAGTGATATGACTTTGAAAACTTCTTCCATTGTTATTAATCCTTGTTAACAAATACCTCTAGGAACACCCTCCTTGGCTTAGTTGAGCTAGAAATCAAGGGGAGATTACCCATTCACAACCAGTTGACCCTTAATCATCCTTGTCCTATTGATGAACCACTTCTCTCTCTCTCCTTGATGACATCTCAAGCCTTGAAGATTGAAGAATGTTCTAGGGATTAGGATAAGCTATTTTGGGACCTGACATGATCCACACTTATAACAATAGAAATAAGTGAGATAATAACACTAACATGAATAAGAATAGAGATCACATGGCATGATAGATGTTTTTCGGTCAGTATCCCAAATAACCAATATATTTAGAAGTGGAATAAAACCTTAGGCTAGTTGACACTGTATAATACCCCTTATGAAAGAAGTCACTCCATGCTATATCTCCAACACGAGATCTCAAACACATACAACACTCTTTACATATCCCTTACAATGATATTCACCTTTTGTATAAGACCTAATAACATCATGGAGGGGTAAACCACTAATCCCAACATTTAGGCCGACACATTACTGAATATAATTAATTACACAAATTATTCATATGATCCAATATAACTAACTAAAGGAATGTGTGTCACATGTTGGCATCCCCATCACCCTCGCAATATCATATGCCTAAGTACATAACATGCCATCCTTCCTTGACATCATGTGTTGTCCCCAAAACATGAGAAGTAATGAAATAGTGAATCTTCTGCCAATCATTATGCATGTGATGCTATGATTTATCATCAAACCACCAAAATTTGATCTTATTGCATAGTTTTGCTTGATCATACCTATCTCCAATCCATGTTACATATTTTTATGTGTCACCCTGATTCCATTCACCTCCATAGTAATTCATCTTTTGTTCAATGCATAATCATTTCTTCTTTGATGTTATTAATTTGATGTTTGTTACTCCTTTGATTTGATGTATATCTATAATGATTGCTCCTTTGATTCCATGTAGGTCCATAGTTGTTCCTTTGATTCCATGTGTACCCGTGGTGATTGTTCTTCTGATTCCATGTGTACCCGTTGTGATTGTTTCTTTGACTCTATGTGTGTCCATACTTAATGTTTCCTTGATGCCTAGCACCTTGCCTCCATGATTTTTCCCTCTCATGATCATGTGCACATTCATACGCCACACCCTTAGTCCATTATTGTGTTTAACTCTGGAATGATCTTGGATATCTTTGATTTTTCAACCTTTTTGGCCAATTGTTTCTTTTGCTTCTAGAGTAGAAGTAGTCATTTTCTCTTGTTCCTTTTCTTCATTTTCCTCATTCTTTTTTATTCTTCCTTATACTATTCTTTAAATTCATCTACTTGTTCTACTTTGACCTTCTTTGGTCCACATTATGTGTAATATCCTACAAAGTTATCTTTTTCCTCCTATATCAAAGTTTCATGAACTTCTCTTATACATTAATATTGAATACCCCTAAAATCTCTAACCAAGGATATCCAATAACAATATCTGACTTATTCATATTCGAATCATAAAAATATGAATGCAAGACATATTTTTCCACGTTGAGCTACAAATCTTCACAAACTTGGACATATTTACTATCTATAAGAGTCTCCTTGATATACTTTTCTTGCACTTGTAATTGTTTAGCCAAGTTCATGTGGATGAAGTTATATTTGTTGTCATCTTTTTTAGATATAATGATCACTTTCTTTTGAATGCATCCTTGAAATTTATATATTGAAACTTTTTTCTTTGCAGCTAAACTACTTGAACTTTTATCCTCCACCTCTTCTTCATATTCCTCTTCCTTATCCTCATCCTCTTATTCATTATCATCACTACCATTATCATTATTATTTTCTCCTTTTCTTCTTCGTCATTCTCACCCCCCTCCTTGCCATAGATCCACATACCATTTACTTACTTCACCATCAACTTATTGATAAAAGCTAACTTGCCAAAGAAAAGTTTGAGAATGGTTTTGTTTAAACTGGAACTGTGAATCTCTAGTATCAATATCATCCTTCATACCAAATTCAGAGTTCTTCATGAAATGTAGGATTTCAATAAAACTTATTTCCAATTAATCATCTTATCTACCATATATCTAAAATATCATGTAGTTAGATGTAAGCATTGCAGTTACCAAAAATATTTTTCAGTTTGCTTACTTGGATTGCATGATATGAATGTTTTCCTAAGGTTGTGCCTTGAAAAACCTTGAAATTTTTATTCCAAAGGTCAACTTTGGAGGGTTACCAGCACCCTTAGTGCTATTCAAAATCCTTATTATGACTACTTCTTGGAAAGATCTTGAAAATCTCTTTTCTAACAACATAATTGCTAAAATTGGACTATTGCATGAGGAGAACAAAGCCTTTGAAGTTAATTTCTTTTTTGCCATAATTCATTGTTGAAAATATTTGTCAGAAATTAGATTTACAGGGTTAACCTGGCCATATCTCTCTTGATGCTGCTCCAAATCTTTATGATGATGACTTTTGTGAAGCTCATGAAATTCTCTTTCTAATGATTCCAAGTTTTACTTAATCAGATGCTTATGTGAGAAGAACTACCTTTTGCATAATAGATATTTTCTTGGAAAAAATAATTAAAGTCTTTTCTCTTTGCCCAAATTGATGCTCTGATGCCACTTGTTATGATCTGTACATATAATAACTTAGATATTTTAGATAATAACAACATTACACAGAATGAGGGGAGACCCTTTGGTGAAATGGTGGGACTTCTTGCCTGTAGTGCCAACAACCAAGGTTCAAACCTCGCAGGATTGCTCTCTACTGCAAATCAATAATTGAGGGACCTTAAAAAGGGGAGATCCTATGGTGAAATGGTGGGGCTTCTTGCTTGTAGTACCAACAACCTAGGGTCAAACCTTGGGGGGTTGCCCTTTACTGCATCAACAATTGAGGTTGTTACGGACAAATTTTATAAATTAGTTAGGAATTGTCTTTAGGGGCTCTGTCATATTTTAGGATGGAGGATGGAGGTAGCCGCCTACACCCAATCATTATCACAATAATGCAAAGAAGAAATAGATATGCTTAGAAAGACTGTTGTGATTTGCTGCTTCATAGGAGCAAAATTAAGCAAAAGCCAAATTCGAGATTGGGTCAAAACTTCCTGGGGCTCCCCTTGCGTTCTAAAATTCCTGTCGAAAGGGTTTTTCAACGCTATCTTTCTGTCTGAAGTAGACAAAGACTCAATCATTAAAGATAAATCCTAGAGTTTGGGTGATATTCCACTCTACATTCACCAATGATCTACTCTTTTTAACCTAATCACCTATGAGCCATATGATGGACTCAAATGGCTCTAACTCTACAATCTACCTCTTGAATTTTAGCCTGAGAGCTGCTTAAGAAAGATTGGTCGCTCCTTAGGCACTCTGATCAACATGGACCTAGAAAGGTTGGACCAGGACTCATACTTATATGTGTGCATCCAAGTTGCAGCTATCCAAAGATTTCCTTTAGAGATCACTCTATGCTTTGCTCAAAAGACATGGGTTTAATCCCTTGAGGTTGAGGAATACAAATTCTTCTACCTCTCTTGTGGCAGTTGTAGACATGCTGGCGATAACTGTCCCTAGAATAACACCAAGATGGACCTCCATATGGTTAAGTCAAATCGGAGCACTTCTCCACCTGGTCAAGATGGTCTGGTCCATCCCTCATCCAATTCAGATGTGCACCCTCCTCTTCCGCCACCTCCTACTATAACAGGACCTCCTACCAACTCTCCTTCCCTTAAGGGTCCTGAAGATCCCACTCCTTGCTCTCCTGAAGTTGGACCATATCCTAAAGTGACATGCTCCCAGGCTACTACAACTAGTAAGCCACAGGCTCAAACTCTGCTTTCAAAATCAGAAGCAATAGAAATTCTGTCAGGACTGGCTACTCTAATATCCTTGACCCTAGCCCTTTCAAGAAATAAGGGATCACCCCTTTTAACTTAGAAACTCACCATCCAAGATATGTTAGCTAGGGCACGTGGAGGCAATGCCTTCGCCAACCCCTAAAACTCAACCTATTGGACCGTGGCCTTTCTAGCCTAGTCTAACTGGTGCCCTCACTAGTGTCATCCTAGACTTACATTCTTTCTTTCCAAATAGCACTCGTGTCTCCTATTGGTTTTTTCAGTAAGTGGCACATGTAAACTCTACATTTACTATCTCTACTCCTGCATGCTAACACCAAGGAAATTGAATAAGAGATTACCCCTCCCGCACATGTGGTATTGTCCTATCTTCAAGTGAGTTCACTAAATAAGCACTTCTAACAATTTTAGAATTTTGAATCAGAGGTGTACATTCATCATTCGGTTCAGCAGACACATTCGGATGGGACTATGTATTTAATGTTGAATTTATTTCCTTCTCAACCCGAGTTTATAAAACTCTATGGTTCTTCCATTTCTACATTGATGGTTATAGTTAGCCTCAAAATCCCATGTCTCCCCATGGCCTTCGCACCAATTTATGGTTACAATTTCCCATGTGACACCAATGATGTTTTTGTTCAGATTTGATGTATGTTTATAGTTCAGAATCAGGACATGATGTGAGCCTTGGTATAAGTCATAAACCCAAGAGTTCTAGCGGGTTTCCATCTCCACGATCATTTCTTTCTTGGGAGGTTTTTGGCCCAGTTTATGCTAGCCCATGGCAACAAAGGCCTGAAATTAATCACAGTGAAGTGAGTGGTGGCTCCTCACTTGTAGTCACTTGCACTGGATACAGTCTCCTTCAATAATCAATCATCCTTTGGAAGTTGAGGTGGCGTTTTCAAACTCAGACAATTACATAGGAATGTATACATGAGACAAGTGATTACTTTGTTCTGGGAAGGTGTTATCTAGGAAAATATGGAAACTTATGAATTTGTGGTTGGTTTCCTAGATCCCCCACTAACAAAGGATCATTGGAGGTGGCTGAAGCAATTTGCTGCATGTACCCAATACCTTCTCCACCAGATTCCAAAATAACAAAACTTCTGTACTTTTTGTGTTATCTCATCTTGTGATATGTTATCCTATTGTATCACCTATGCACCCTTGTGACAACAAGGCATGCTTGTTGTACGAGAGTGGTTCCCTTAACCGCATTTATATAAAAAAACAATAATACACAGAATGAGAATATAAATAAACACACAACACAACAGATTTTTATGGTCCAAGATGTTCCAATATTTGATAAATTTAGACAGAATAAACCCTTAAGGTAGGGCAACTCCATATGATGCTCCCTATGGAAGAAGTCACTCCACACTATATCGTCAACATGAGATCCAAACTAAATACAATACTCTTCACATCTCCTTACAATGATATTTGCCTCTTATATATAGATCTCCTCCTAATAACATAATGGAGGGGTAAACCACTAATCACAACATAGGTTGACTCATTATCCAATATAATTAGTTACACAAGTTATTTACAAGATCCAATATAACTAACTAAAGGGATGTGTGCCACATGTTGGCACCCCATCACCGTATGCTCAATTTCATAAAACTCTAATTGAGTTTTTCTATTACTTGGTTAAACTAGATATCAACTTAAAATAGCTGGTGCCTTATTTGCACCATATTGAATTTTTAGAATTACTGCCTGTTATGTCCAAGAAAATTATCCCAATCTATGAAATTTATGTATATTTTTATATATACTTTGTAGGAGATATATTTATTTAAATATCACATACTAGGAAGTACCAAAGAAACTTTATGTGCATTTTGATATCATGGCCATAGATTAAGTATCTTCCATTTAACTCTAGGTTTTGTCAATAAGAGGTGGAATATGAACGAAACTAGACAAAGATCACTTATGGTTGGTACAATGAGGAGGTAATTATTGATGGAACAAGTGGACTAATACGAGGTGGAATATGAATGAAACTGGACAATTTTCACTTATGGTTGGCACAATGGGGAGGTAATTATTGATGGAACAAGTGGACTAATATAAGAGGTGGAATATGAATGAAACTGGACAATTTTCACTTATGGTAGGCACAATGGGGAGGTAATTATTGATGGAACAAGTGGGATAGAAACAAATTGGCATGATAATTGCTGTCCATTTATTGTTAATGATTTAATCCTCTCATATTTGTGTTTGCCTTGTATCTGTTAAGTGGCATTGTTTTACATTTTGCTTGCAAACTTTAGGTTGTGATCACTAGTTTAGACAACTGCCATGACAAGTTTGTTGGATAGACCCCCAATGAATATGTTTATTCTATGATGATTACTATCTTAATTAGCCGTTTATTTTCTTTAAGCTACCTTCTTTGCAGCACATGCTTTTGTTTTAAGCTACTGGTTTCAATTTTTCAGACAGGTGTATTTGAATGCTATTGTTTTCCAAAATCTTGTATTGGCTTATGCTATCTTGCAATTTTTTGAGAATTCTTTTTTTAATCTCTTTTACTTCCACTCTCAGGTGCTACAGTATATTTAATATTTTTTTTCTAGCAGTTATTTTTTTTTACTAGTTAAAAACATACACTTACACTTACATGCACATCCAAGTGCCCACATGTACACGCATACATATATATTGAGAAACACAAGAAAAAAAAGGAAAAAGGATATATTGTATTGGAAATCTTTTGTAATATATGTATATCACAATCCTTTTTCTTATTTTTTTTTAAAAAAGTTGCCAATAGTAAACCTAATGGTACCATTACCAGCCTATTTGCATTGCTCATTGATATTTCACCGAAAATGGAAGAAAAGCAGGAAGTTGCAATTCTAAACTTGATTCTAACACTGCCAACCTATTTACATTACTCCATGAGCTACAAATGACATTCCTACAAAAAACCATGCTCTTACAGTGCCAAGATTTAGTGGTAGTAAACCATAAGATTGATAAAACCACAGTAACCAAAACAAACAAGCCTGCCAAGAACTGAACCTGGCACCACCTTAGTTGTGCATTCCACCACAGATATTGCACCATGGTGGGTGGACTGACACTTGTAACAGGAGCAAATAAATCCTTCCAGTTGGTTGATATGTTTCTCCAGGGCCTAGAAATGAGTCTTCATCTTCTCCTGAATGGCATCCATTATGACCCCTGCAGTAGGTGCACTGTCTAGAGCATTCATATTGTTGATTTTCTATGTCATCACAAGTTGGAAGGAGGGTCCATCAAAAGGGCTTATCCTCACTAAGAACAACTGAAGGAAGAGGGAATACATTTCTAACAACACCATTAGCATCACCTAAGAGTAGACTAGAGATTATTGTCCTCACTTTTGACTAGATGTAGCTGATGAGGCCTGCTACTTCCACAACTATGATAATTGGTATTTCTGCCCATTTTTTCTTGCCCCTATAGCTCCACTACCACTCATCAACAATGTCCTTGTAATTTGGATCCCAGGCTTCAACACCCAACACAAAAAAGGAGTCAACATCAAAGTTATATGTAACGCCCCTACCAAGGAACCCAAGAGGACAACACTAAACTAGGTTAAATTAATGGAATAATTTTTTTTTTAACAAATAACAATAGAATCTAAACCTAGGTCTTCTAAGGTTCCTCAACTGCTTTACTCACAAATCGAGATTACAAGAAACAAAGGTTATCAATAACATAAAAGAGAACTATAAACTAGCCTAAGGCACTAAGGGCCGACCTACTACCTCGAGGGCTCATCTTAGATGACCTTGCCCACGTACGTGCAACGCAGAGGCATCGTAGTTTAGTCAAAGAACTAATTTTGTAAATATAGGGTTGAATTAGATATAATGACACATAAGAAATCTAGTTCATCATATAATATTATTCTCTATGACTAAATGCTTAAATAGAAAATACATTCTCAACACATGAACTTATGACAATCATCGTTACATAATGCAGGAATACAACAATCATTCATGATGCAACACTTTCATCTTCCATTGTACATACAAGATCACAAGTTAGCTGATCCTCTAATCCACAAAGTAACATATATGTTCTCAAAATAGTATTATCAAACAATTGAAGATAGAATGACATCGAATCATATCCATTCATTCATGAAAGGATAGGTGATACCAATGTACTCTAGTAGTTCTAATTCACAAGGATTTAATTAATTACACAAGCCATATAATCACTTGCTAATCTCAAATAAACAAGTTAAGCAACCTTGTTTGCTAAGAGAAGATTACTTACACTACAAAAGGCATAAGAGACTAAATTGATTTATTAACTGCACCAAATTATTCATATATAGCTTGTTGACTCAATTTAACTATTTACTTAAACATTCTTCATTCTTTCTTACTATAATACTATTTATTATCGCATAAGATTATGTCATCTCTTCAAAATCAAAATCACACAATAACACCATAATAAATTCTACTATATACCCTAAAACATTAATAACAACATTTCCAAATCTTGTCAAGGCATTTATACTTCCATCAAGTCTATTCATTCTATTCTAGGTTCAATGCACAACTCTTACCTATGATATAATGTTTTACGAGAGTATTTCAACCCTAAACTATATATTCTTTATAAATATCCTGTCATACATAAGAAGTGAAATAACAATAATTTATCTCATTTAATTTTGTTAACTCTTCCATAAATTGCTTATATATTCCTCTTGAACTTTGATAATAATATGATCAAATTACGATACTCCTTCCCATAAATTTATAACACTCATCACATAAACACAATATTACTATATTTGATAAATGGTCCACAAACCATCAAATTTCGAGGCTGGTAGGAATAAAATAGTTATTAACATGTTCCCCACATTCCCCTAACAATCAAACTGGATTTTAATGCAGCATAACATAGGAATACATGTTACCTCATACATTAATAATAATAATAATATAGTCTTACGCATTCTAATAATAATAATAATAATAACATAGGAAAACTTTGGTCGACATAAATGTAAAATGAGGAAGCACTACCTAGGCACACGAATTGCTTGATAGAATGCCTCAAGGATTGCCATCTGATGGAAGCAATGATTGTAGGATATGCACAAAAAGGATTTATTGAAAAAGGCTTTAGAGATTTTAGAGCAAAAGCAAGTGGCAGTCAAAAAATAAATTCCATAATATTAGTATGTGCCACACTAGAGACTTGATCAGCAAATAAAATGATAGGAATTGGTTTGGTACTCATGTATGCAAAATGTGAAAGCAAGCCCAAGACGTGCGAACTATTTGATAGAATGCTTCAGAGAGATGACATTTCATAATTTGCAAAGGTTTAAAATTAATTGCTGAATACACACACTCGGATCTTCAAGATATCTATATCTCCAGAGACCAAGGTCTTTTAAAGGATTACATATGTTGCTGAGGATGGAAGCATCGACTCACTAGGGTTTTATCTCGTCAATGTCTTTAGAGAAGCAAAGCCTCAAAAATGCTCAGATGCATAGGAACAATTATAAAGATTGACAAAGTTTTAAGCAAAGGTATTTGACAGACACACTATATTTTCATAATGAAGACCGCAAAACTACCTAATTTCACATAGCTGCCATACTCCCAACCCAAAACTATTCACCAAAATATCTCAAGGAGTGGGATCATTAAACCATGCAAAGATCGACAGTCTTCCACAATCCTATTGGAATTATTAGTCTGGAGCGGGCATTTATGCCACCTACCCCGTCAGAGATCTTCTTAGATCTCTTTCCTGCCCCTCCTGACCAAAATTGTGAATACACTCAGCTAGCCCATCAGATAGAAGTTATTGCTGATCAATTTATTTAATGCTGGTAGGTAGATTCAAATTTTGAGTGGCAGATTTTTGGAAAACAAGAAAAAATAAAAAGAAAGAATGAAGAACATTTAGTTAGTTGCAAGTGAAGAATATTGTGAGCAACAACAGCACCGTAGTGCAGAGCAGAGAGAATATTTTTTATCGCAGTAGCAATAGAAAGAATACAGCCATGAGAGAGTGCAGAGGGTCAAGCTTCAGACAACTCTCACCACGCATAGCAGACAATTAGAGGAAAGAGTAAAGCAGCTCCAAACAAAGAAGAACAGTTGTAATGTCCAGCTATTCTAGATAGAGTAGTAGTTGTAGGAATAGAGGAATTAGGGCCGTAGCTCTGAGTTGTATTTGTTGATTGTAAAATAGTTTTAATGATTAATAGAAATCTCTATTTGTTTGTGTAATTTTCTTGTGTCCCCTCTCTCTATTTGTCTTATTCTTCCTCCCTTGAGTGGTATCTAAGCCATACCACTCCCAACAAAATGGTATCAGAGCCTAGGTTAGCAGATCTAGAGTTTTAGCTTTCTGGGTATTGAGGAAAACCCCTAAGTTTTTCTGGGTATTAACAGTCTCCCTTTGATTTAGAAGAATGGCTAGAGGCCACCCATATTTGATGAGAAAAACTATGATTTTTGGGCAAAGAAGATGAAGACCATCTTGGTTGCAAATGATTTATGGGAACTTGTGGTCAGTGGGTTCACAGATGTGACTGACCCAAATGCCTTTGTAGCCCTGTCAAATGCCCAGAAGAACTAGCTAAAGGAGACAAGAAGAAATGATGCAAAAGCCCTCAGCTTGATTGAGGTGGCCTTGACAGAGGCTATTTTCCCTAGTATAGTAGTAGCTAACTATGCAAAAGAAGCATGGGAAATATTGCAAAACAATTACAAAGGAACTAACAAGGTGAGATCAGTGAAATTCTAACTGCTTAGGAGAGATTTTGAGACCCTATAGATGAAGAACAGTGAGTCTATTTCAAATTTTCACACAAGGGTTTCCACCTTGGTTAATCAATTGAGGATAAATGGAGAAACCACGGATGAGAAAAAAATTATAGAGAAAATCCTTAGAAGTTTGCCCCTTAGATTTGACCCAATAGTTATTACCATAGAAGAAACCAAAGACCTCTCAAAAATGGCACTTGATGAGTTGATGGGTTCTCTTCTTACCCATGAGCAGTGACTAAATAGATACGCTCCTTCCCTAGAGCAAGCATTCAAAGCACAAGGAAATGTGAGAGGCAAGGGAAGAGGAAGAAATGGCAAAGGAAGAGGTCAAAGGGGCAGAGGTAGAAGCAACTCTAGAAGAGGAGGCTCTAACAGTCAAGAGGAGGCCAGCACCTCCAAAATAGACTTCCAAAACAATAAGAAGAGTAACAGCTCCAACCAGAGGTATGATAAGTCAAATGTGCAGTGTTACTACTGTCACAAGTTTGGTCACTTTGCAAATGAGTGCAGGAAGAAATAACGTGACCAAGGGAGTCAAAATGCCAATGTGGCAAATGAGAACAAGACTGAAAATGAAAATCAGTCTAAGGTCTTTATTGTGTGTAACCTTGCTGAGCAGAGCAGCCCTGAAGTATGGTATTTGGATAGTAGATGTAGCAACCACATGAATGGTAATGCAAATTTGTTTGCCTCCATTGAGAAGAGTGTGGAGCACCTACGAATTTTTCAATGTGTGGCATATGCATTTGTGGCTAAGGAGAAAAGACAAAAGTTTGATGACAAAGGAGAAAAGTGCATCTTCATTAGGTACAACAAAGAATCAAAAGGCTACAAGTTGTACAACCCTATTAACAAGAATGTTATAATCAGTAGGGATGTTGAGTTTATAGAAAATGAATCATGGGATGGCACAGTTGACACCACCACAAGTATCTCAACAACGATACCCATAGATGATGAAGAAGGTGGAAATGAAGCAGGAACTTCTAGCAATGAAGCAGATTCAGCACCGGAGCACTCTGGATCTAACTCTGGAGCTCTCTGGAGCCATCCCTAGAACAGTTCAGATTTAGCCAGTTCAAGACTACAGCAACACAGTTAGCTCCAGAGCACTCCGAAGTCAAGCAGCAGTAACTCCATAAGCAGTTTAGATCCTACGCTCGCTTCTCTAATGCTAAGAAAGACAAGGAGCATGAGGGAGATTTATGAAGACACTAAGTATGATAATTTAGATGAAAATCTAGACTTTTCTTTGTTCTATCATGGTGATCCAATAGTTTTTGAAGAGGCTATGAAAGAAGAAAAATGGTGTAAGGCCATGGATGAAGAGATGGATGCAATAGAAAGGAATAAAACATGGGAGTTAACAACCTTACCCAAGAGTAAACAGGTTATTGGAGTGAAGTGGGTCTACAAGACCAAGAATACTGATGAGGGAAAGATTGAAAGGCATAAAGCAAGGCTGGTTGTTAAGGGATACAAACAGCAGCCTGGAAGAGACTATGATGAGACCTATGCACTAGTTGCAAGGCTAGAAACCATGCGGGCAATCATAGCAATTGCAACCCAGCACAAGTAGAAGGTATATCAAATGGATGTGAAGTTGGCCTTCCTAAATGGAGTGTTGAAAGACGAGGTGTATGTGGAGCAACCACCTGGCTATGAAGTCCCAGGGCATGAAGACAAGGTATATAGGGTCCAGAAAGCTCTCTACGGGCTTAAGAAAGCACCTTAAGAATGGTACAGTAGGATAAATTCCTATCTGTTGAGTAATGGCTTTGGAAAAAGTGGTAGTGAGCCTACACTCTACATCAAAGTAGCCAATGCTGAGATTTTAATTGCTATTTTGTATGTAGATGATCTGATTTTTACTGGGAATAGTGATCTCTTCATTGCTGATTTCAAAGAGGCGATGAAGAAAGAGTTTGAGATGACTGACCTAGGTTTGCTGAGATATTTTCTTGGCATTGAGGTCCAACAAGCTGAGCTTGACATATTTATTTTGCAAACTAACTATGCCAAACAGATTTTGAAGAGATTTAAGATGCAAAACAACAAGCCTACACCAACACCAATAGCTACAGGTCTAAAACTAAGCAAGGAGGATAGCATCAATGAAGTGAACCCAACCCTCTTCAAGAGAATGGTTGGAAGTCTAATGTATTTGACTGCTACAAGGCCTAATTTAATGTACGTGGTAAGCCTGATATCTAGATTCATGAAAAAACTTATGGACACACACTGGCAAGCAAGAAAGAGGATCCTGAGGTATGTCAATGGCACACAAGGCTTTGGCATATTGTACACTACATCAAGTGAGTTTGAGCTAGTTGGTTACACATATAGTGATTGGGCAAGAAGTGTAGGTGACAAAAAGAGCACATCTGGATATGTGTTTGACATGGGTTTGAGACCCATTTCATGGGCATCAAAGAAGTAGCACATAGTTTCTCTCTCCACAGCTGAAGCATAATTCATAGCAGCAAATGCAACAGCATGTCAGGCTATTTGGTTGAGGAGAATTCTTGCAGATTTGAAAAAACATCAAGAATATGGTACAACCATACTTTGTGACAACGTTTCCTCCATAGCTTTGATGAAGAATTCAGTCTTCCATGGACGAAGTAAACACATAGAGATCCGCTATCATTTCATAAGGGAGTTAGTGAAGAATGGAGAGATCAAACTTTAGTTTTGTAGGTCCGAGCAGTAGCTCGCTGATATATTTAATAAGGCACTGTCAAAGGAGAGCTTTGAGCGGCTGAGAGACAGCTTGGGCATTGTAGACAGCTCCAGATTTCAGCTCTGGAAAGAAAGCTCCAGATAGCTCCAGAGACACAAAATGTGGCTCCAGATTAAGGGGGAGTGTTAGAATTATTAATCTGGAGCAGGCATTTATGCCACCTACCCCATCAAAGATCTTTGTAGATCTATTTCTTGCCCCTCTTGACCAAAATTATAAATGCACTCAGCTGGCCTATCAAATAGAAGTTATTGTTGGTCAATTTGTTTAATGCTGGTAGGTAGATTCAAATTTTGAGCGGCAGATTTTTGGAAAACAAGAAAAAAAAAAGGAAAGAATGAAGAACATTCAGTTAGTTGCAAGTGAAGAATATTGTGAGTAGTAGTAGCACCATAGTGTAGAGCAGAGAGAATATTTTTTGTTGCAGCAACAACAGGAAAAATACCGCAGTGAGAGAGTGCAGAGGGTTGAGCTCCAGACAGCTCCCGCCATGCACAGTAGATAGTTAAAGGAAAGAGCAGAGCAGCTCCAAATAGAGAAGGACAGTTGTAATGTCCAGCTAGCTCCAGAGAGAGCAGTAGTTGTAGGAATAGAGGAATCAGAGCTGTAGCTCTGAGTTGTATTTGTTGATTGTAAAATAGTTTTAATGATTAATAGAAATCTCTATTTGTTTGTGTAATTTTCTTGTGTCCCCTCTCTCTATGTTTGTCTTATTCTTCCTCCCTTGAGTGGTATCTGAGCCATACCACTCCCAACAAATCCCTCCAATATATAAAACATCATTTAAAATAGAAAAAGAAAGCATACCTGGAGTTTCGAAAGCCTATCCTGAGTTTTCTCGCCCCTTTGGAATGAAGGACCGATCCATTTATAATCCTTGGAGGGTTGCAACTGTCCCCAAAAGTTACTTTCATGACAGCCATTACCTTTTGATGCGGTTTAGTTAAATTAGTAGTATTTACTGCTAAATGCTCCATAACGGTTTAGGGATCTAAAACTGTCGGTAGTCTAAATCTGCTTGTAGTAATCTTATCTTTGAACTATGCTTATCAATTTCATTTGAAATCCTCGAGTTGTGGTGTTCTTTTTATAAACTAACGTAACTGTGATCATTGATATTAAATATAAACTACATCCTGTATGCACCTCAATCAGTTGTAGTAACGTTTATAACTTTTCAGCTATATAGGTCTTTAATTGCCATCTCAAATATTTAATTAACTTGTCTTGAGGGCTTCCTTGGCATCAAATCGACTTCCACTTATTGTTGTTTGCACCAATGAAATATATTCCAGCCTGTACTTGCCTCCAAATATGGTCTTTAATATCATTGAGATAAACAAGTATGTTCTTCTATGCCACTGATAACAACTTCCGCTCCTCCACACTCGATTTCTCTACATTCATAGTCTTCGCCACCATCTAAGGGAATAAGTTCCTTCATAGCTTCAAACACCAATAGCCACTAATAATTCCCTCGAAGCATACATATTCTTTTACAAGCCAACAATTACTTTCCTTTAATCAATCAAGAGATGCTTTTTTTGTTGGTCTTCCTGTTCTTTTTGACATGTAACCAACCTTTTCATCCATGTTTCATAAGAGCGTAATAGCCATGTTAATACTTCTGCGTTGCCTATCATAGCAATCTCTAACCTTATCAAGTCACTGACATGATTCCTTATGGAGCAACCACACTCAAATTTGTGTTGCAAAAGAGTTGATGGGGCAAATAATGGATGTTTCAAATAAGTGCCAGTAACCCAAATAAGAAACTTATCTCTTATGGCCTTTGCATATAGTTTAACTATTTCCTTGGTCAATAAGATCGGCCTCACGAGAACGATCATACCACATTTAGAATTTAATTGGATTCTGTATATAGATCAAATCTCTATACCCACTAACTGAGCCACCAATGGCTATAGTTTCAACTAGAATTTCAATCTGTAGTTAGCTCACTTCAAATCTGATTTCTCCTTTGACATCAATGGCAATATTTCTAACATGAACAACCTTCACTATATGTGGTTACAAATGCAATATTCTTGATTTACAATTTGCTACTCTTTGTATCTGTATTCAATCTCACAATTCTTCAATAATATCACATATCTGCTTCATCACACTCTGTAGAGTCTGTAGTCTCTGCAGTTAGGTAAACACGCAGTGCCTATCCATATTTGTCTATTTCATGATGAAAGAGGCTCTTTGATTTGACACTCCAAATAGAGGACACCATTCGAGAGAGGATCCCTTTAAATATCCCTATTATTTTACCTTCATCTCCAAGTTCCAAAGCTGCACATCCACAGTGAGAATGGAGGGGCACTACATTATCTGCCATTTTTTCCACATTCAAGCAATTCTTTACCCAAGGAGTGTGTGATTTGCATGTTTCCACAATTTTCAAATTGAACATAGCAACCCTTAGCATGAAATTATTTAACATAGACTCAAGGCACAGAGACACAAGTGATTTTTGAAAATAGAGCTTGAGTGAGTTTTTTCTGTGAGGATGCATGCTATTTTAATAGGCAAGGTTTACAATTAGGCAGACAAAGCTCTTGTCAATAGTTTTTAATGTGATAGAGTGCACACACCAGCTTTTGGATGCGCCCACTTGCCGGTTGTTTATTATTTTTTGACTCTGTTTTCTGTCCACTTTTATTGTCCACCCCTTTACTGTAATTCATTCAACCTATTTAATAACCTTGTTGCTTGTGGATCAATTTGTCGAAACCATTTCTATCCCCAGTATTTCAGCCAGCTGGTTAAGATTTACCCTTTGGATGGGTGCTAGAGAACATTGCTGCAAAAAAAAATGCCTGAGGTGTGTGATTATTATTATTATTATTATTATTTAATTAATATATAAATATATTAAAGGCTGAATCTGCCCAAGAAAGAGACATGACATAAACCTGTTCCTGTAAGATTAATTTAGGTGATAGTTCTAGGTTTTAAGTGAGGCAACTTGTCTGAGGTGCTTCAATTTGCTTATCTCTAGTATCTGTGCTTCGAAAATTTGTGGAGGGATTGGGCCATTGGTTGAATTAGTGAACAAGAGCAAAACTTGTAAACCCTGCATTAAACCCAATTCCAGAGGACTAAAGCTTAAGTTATTTCCTCATAACCTCAATTCCACTAATTGTCTGTGATTCAAAGTTTTGCAGGGACTCAACCAGAAGGTGTTTTGATTGAAATAAGTTCTGAAAGATGTTGCAGCAGTCCAAGGGAGGACAATATGTGCCATGTGAGCTGATTTTGGATGGCTAAATCGAGAGTGATATTGCTGCACTTGTACAGCTGGTATGGTATATTTACACTGAAGAGATTGTCAAGAGTTAAACTCTGATGGGCTTTGTGCAGTTATGGCTTGGTGTTGCATCCGATCAGCTATCTCAAACACATAATATTATATATGCTGTGCTTGATGATACATATGAATGTAAAAAATGATGCCCCATTACACCCTGTATTGCAAACAGATAGCCAAGATGGGACCCTAGGAGCCTCTAATATTATGTAACATGCAGCCTTCCATTCTCACTCTGATATTATTTATCATTTTCTGTTTTGATTGCATTCCATTTATCATTCCATTTTCTGATATTATGTTGAATTAAAGAGACCTTAAAATCATAGCAATAATAATGGAGATGTATTCACATGATAAAAATCATAGCAATAATAATGACAGACACAATTTAATAAAAATATTGTGGTTGTAATGAGCATGTTTTATAAACAATCATGAAATTACATGGTGTTAAATTTTATTTATTTTGCAGCCCATAAAGTGCAGTCCGAGTGGCTGCATGGTTGCTGCTGGAAGCCGTGGGACTTTGGTTTAAGTCTCACAGTGGGACTTTGTGGTAGATAATAACCCCTTAAAAAATTTGAATATGCATAATAAAATAAAGTAGCCAAAGCTTGACCTATTTGTTGTTATTGATTTTCGTGGCTTAGCATATTAGTGAATGAGTGAAGGAAGAAATTTAACATTCCCACACAAACTAAAAGGGATAAGAAGGAAGATGTACTCATAAGGAAAGTTTTTTCATTTACTTTCTCGTTTGGGCCATAATATTCTATCTTGAGATAGCATTTTTTATCTTGTTTAGTTGGTTTCTCCTCGTTTGATCCTAGACATCCTTCTCTCCAGACTCCCATTACCTTGGTAAAACATAAATTTGTGGAATTTTGTTTATTAGAATGGTCATAAAAATCTGAAGCACAATGCAGATAAATATAAAAATGGAAATGATGCCGATTTCTTCTAGTTCTTAGGCAATTTATTACCTTTCTATATTGCATAAAAATTCTATATATGATATATAATTTATTTTCCAAGCTTGGGCTCAATCGTAATTGATAATGAGTTGTTTCCAATAATCTCAAATAAAAAAATAGGAAAATAGGCGTAAATTATGATGTGAGACTAAACAAGATTTGCCCAGGCTCATGTTAGCGGCACCAAGTAGATATTGAGATTCAACACCACCAACAGGAGGATCACCACGACCAACACCCATTTTGGTGGCATGTTTTTACTCTTCATCTCTCTAACCTCGTAATATTACTAATCAAGGGTTTGAGTAGTGACTTTATTGACTAGAGTTGAGAAACACATTTTCTCATCAATAGGTTGTAATATGAGAGCTGCTATTCATGTCTCTCTAACCCCATCTTAGAAATGTATTAGCATACAGTTTTTGTCACTGCAAAACATCTAGACTCAGCCCAATAGTTAGCAACAAAATATGCTAAAAAATGGAGGAAATGCAATGATTCTCCTCTGCGGGGCAGCTCCCTCGTATGATGAGAGTTTTTGGATTTTAAAGAGAGAAAGGAAGAGAGATAAAGAAAAAGAATTTGACTGTGAACATAAAAACACAGTACAAATCTCTAAAAATCTCTAAGATAAAAGACAAACTGAACTTAAGTACAAATCCCTAAGATAAAAGGCAAATTGAACTTAAACTTAAGTACAAATCCCTAAGATAAAAGACAAACTGAACTTAAAGAGAGAAGCACAAAGAGAGAGAGTAACCGTCAACAACAGAAACCCAAGGTCCTCTGTAAATATCTGAATGCGATTCAACTTCACAGGTTGAGTGTATTACAGAGTTCGGGGGCACAACGGAGACAAGTGATTTCAAGCTGAAAGGAGTCTCAAGCTGATTTATTGAACCGGCCTAACTCGCAGCATTTCCATGCACTCAGATACAACAGACACAGTTGGAACCATATGAAGAGCCTCTAGAATACGACCAGATGTAAAGGAGTTGACATGTGGTATATGCTTTGAGACTTATGCTCGTCAAAGAATGAGAGTTACTACTTGTGGCCAACAATTCTGTAACATATGTTGTGCAGGTTATATTCATACTGTGATCGGAGATGGTTCTATGATGCCCTGATCCATCATGTGGTGCTGTTATTGGTGAGGATATGGTTCCTGATGAAGACAGAATCAAGTATATGCTCTACCTTCTTAAATCATATGTCGAAGACAATAGAAAGACTAAGTGGTGTCCGGCACCTGGCTGTGAATATGTTGAAGAATTTGTCCTTGGACGTTTGTTGTTATGACATTACTTGCAAATACTCATAGATCTTTGGCTGGAATTGTTTAGAAGAAGCTCACCTACTAGTAGACTGTGAGACAACGGAAAAGTGGATTTTGAAGAACAGTGCCGAAACGTTTCAACTATAATATCCTTTCAAAAACGTTTCAACTATAATATCTGACAAAATCAATTGCATTTGCATGAAAGTTTCTAAAGTTCCTCAACCAATCTATTTCGAGCATATCCGCCATCATGGTTTAAATTTGAAACGCTCCTTTTTCTTAGTAATGTGCGGTCTCCAAGCCGAGAATCCGCTGACAAGGAATAGATGGAATTTGAACTTATACCTGTCAATTCACATTTGCTTTGGAAGTTTCGATCCCTTTCAACAAAACCATCTTGTACATATTCTGCGATCCTTGCAACAGCTTGCACGATTTATCTATGCATTCGGATTTTAGGTGCATATTGTCCATCAAGGCACTTCATATTCTCAAACCTATATTTTGTCACGAAGCTTCCGTTATGCTGTTGATTTTTGGTATGAGCTGGAAATGATGGCGAAGGTGGCCGTTACAAATACTAATTGCATTTGCTTTGAATGTTTCTAAAGCTTTTTCTTGTAAAAGAAAAAAGAAAATAAACAGATAGAATCACAACAGCGAAAGTAAATAAACAAAACAAAACACATGGAGATAATTGACACATTTTTAACATGGTTCACCTTTTCAAACTACATCCACAAATAAGTAGAGGATTTCTCTTTTCTATTAAATTCCAGAATACAACACTGCTTCAACATCTATATACACCTACAGCAATTACACTCCACTCCCTTAATATCTAATAATAGCCAACATACAACATGCACACGTAATCTGCCTCAGCAGCAAAGTAACCGCAGAGTTGGCAGAGTAACGAAAGAGTGGAAGAGTGGTTGTAACGGTTGGGCTTCACCACCCAACATTTCTATGTGGCTCAAGCTGCTGCTTTCTTAAGATAATATCTCTTTGTGAAGTGACGACCTTTAATGCTTTCACTGTTTACAGGCATGATGACTTGGGCACTCTCTGTTGGAATGTAATCCCAACTACCCTCAACGAATGCATCAAACAAAACACTATTTTGTCATAAATATTGAAGTCCTTCTAAAGGACTGATCTGTCTATCTCCATGCCTCTATTCAACTCTGCCATACGTTGCTATCCTATCTTCATTATTATGTATTGCTGCCCATACTTTTGCAGTCCCTTCTCCTTTCTGTAAAATTAATTTCTTCTGCAGAGAAGTTATTAGGTGTATGGTCTTCCTTTCACCGTAGAAAATAAGGAAGACTGTGTGTTGTTTTGAGTTAGAGTGTGTGTAGAGAGTAAAAAAAAGGTTTGCTCTGTTTTTTTTATGAATGAAGAAACTGCCCTGTTTTTCTTAGTTTTGTGTATGGAAGAGCTGAAGCTCTGTTTAAGCAGAAATACATATATTTTATTTTCTTTTGCTTTGTGTAAAGATCTCAATGTCTGCAAAGATCATTATTGTTCTATAAGCTCTTTATACATTGTGTTTAATATCTCAAGAAGACTATATATGCTGTTTTTTTTCTGTATTTTTTATAAAGAGCAGCAGCTCTGTTTCAGGGTAGCTCTGTATTTCTTTTTTCCTCTGCCTCTTAACTAGCAAAGTGGTATCAGAGCCATGGTCATGAGCTGAAGGTTCTCTTAGAAGGGCATTTCAAGTAAGGTTTCTCAAGTACTTATCAAGTAGAGGCTTTGAAGAAGGCAAAGTTTTCTTTCACAATCAACAATGGCATCCACAAGCACAAGCTGGACAAATCCTCAAATCCCACAGTTCAATGGGAAAAATTATGATTATTGGTCCATAACAATGAAGGCAATCTTTTGTTCTCAAGACATATGGGATCTCGTAGAGAATGGCTTTCCAGAGCCAGCTGATGCAGCATCATACAATGCATTGACACAAGTAGAGAAAGATCTGTTAAGAAATAATAGGAAGAAGGACTCCAAAACACTCTTTTACATATTTCAAGTAGTGCATGAGAGCATTTTTCCAAGGATTGCAGCAGCAACAAAGTCCAAACAGGCATGGGATATTCTTCAAACAGCATATCAAGGCATGGCAAAGGTTAAGACAGCTAAGTTACAAATGATGAGAAGGGATTTTGAAACAATCTTCATGAAGGATTCAAATTCAATAGACACTTTCTTCACACAAGTGATGGGTTTAGTTAATCAAATTAGATCTCATGGTGAGACACTTGAAGATACTAGGATTGTTGAAAAGATTTTAAGGAGTTTACCCACAAGGTTTGAATCCATAGTTGTGACCATAGAGGAAACAAAGAACCTCTCACAATTTTCAGTTGATGAGCTCCATGCATCTCTCATCTCACATGAGCATAGACTAAGTAGGTCAGCAAATTCATCATTAGAGCATGCATTCAAGACACAAGCTTCAATCAGCTATGGTAGAGGCAGAGGAAGATCTAATTTCAGAGGTAGAGGAAGGAATTCTTATAGAGGTGGAAGAAGCAATCCATCAAACTCAAGTGGAAGAGGCAGCAGCCAAAACTCAAGCCCAAACCCATCTCATAATCAACCACAAGGTCAAAGGTATGACAAGTCTCAAATTCAATGTCATTATTGTAAGAAATATGGGCATTATTCAAATGAATGTAGGAAAAAACAATCTGATTTCAGTAGACAAAATGCAAACTTTACAAGAGAAAACCAAAATCAGAGCAATATGTTCATAGCATGCAATGTAGCACAAGAAAATCAGAAGGAGGTATGGTTCTTAGACTCAGGTTGCAGCAATCACATGACAGGGAACTTAGAAATATTTTCAAGTTTAGATGAAAGTGTAAAATCAGATGTCACATTGGGTAATGACAATAAAGTTTCAGTTATGGGAAAAGGAAATATCAATATTCTAACTAAACAGGGGGAGAAGAAGTTTATTTCAGATGTGTATTTTGTGCCTGGTCTAAAACACAATCTAATGAGCATTGGACAGCTTGTTCAAAAGGGGTATAGAGTCTTCTTCAAAAACAAAGAATGCACTATTCTAGATAAATTTTTAAGTAATCTGCTTATTGCTAAAGTGCAAATGACAAACAATAGAATGTTTCCACTAAAGATTAAGCCAGATTTGAATGTGGAATATGCTCAAGCAAAGCCCACAATGAACCCACAAGAGGATAAAGAAAAGGTTGCAGCTGTTACACAAACCATCTTTCAAGCAAAAATGAAAGACAAAAATTGGTTATGGCATCTAAGATTTGGGCATCTCAACTTTGGAGGTCTAAATTTGCTGCATAGGAGGAGTATGGTAAAGGGTATGCCTCTAATAGAGAAACCAGAAAGAGTATGTGAAGGATGCATCTTGGGAAAGCAACATAGAGAGACATTTCCAACTGGCAAGTCAATTAGACCAAAGGCACCTTTAGAGATTGTTCATTCAGATTTATGTGGGCCAATGCAAACACCATCAATTGGTGGAAGATACTACTTTTTGACTTTCATTGATGACTATTCAAAGAAAACATGGGTCTACTTTCTAAGGCAAAAGAATGAAGTGTTTGATAACTTCCATCAATTCAAGGCACTTGTTGAGAAGCAAAGTGGGCACTACATCAAAGCATTGAGAACAGATAGAGGTGGTGAGTACATCTCAAATGAATTTCTACATTTTTGCAAAGATCCTGGGATTCACAAGCAATTCACAACTAGGTACACACCTCAACAAAATGGGGTAGCTGAAAGGAAAAATAGAACAATCATGGAAATGGCAAGAAGCATGTTGAAAGCAAAGCATTTGTCAAATGAATATTGGGCTGAAGCTGTAGCTTGTGCAACATATATTATGAATAGATGTCCAACCAAGAGTGTGAAGAATATGGTTCCTGAAGAAGCATGGACCGGAAGAAAACATAATGTTGCTCACATGAGAGTATTTGGATGTGTGGCATATGCATATGTGCCGGATGAGTTGAGAAGAAAGTTGGACAAGGGAGAAAAGTGTATATTTGTTGGTTATAGTGATGAATCAAAGGCATACAAACTATACAATCCAATAACCAAGAAAGTTATAATCAGCAGAGATGTGCAATTCATAGAAGATGAAGCATGGGATGGAAGTTTGGAGAAGACAATCAATATTGCAACCAACTTACCTCAAGAAGATAGAGAAGATTTTACACCAGTAGGTAGTCCATCAAATGTGACTTCTTCCACACCCATTCAGGCTCAACAAAGTGGTCATCAAATGACACCATCATCAAGTGTAAGGACAACCCCACGCATTCAAGCATCCACTCCTTCAAATGTACAACAAACATCATCTACAAGTGGCAATCAAGGTGCAGGACCATCAAGTCCACATTCCACAAGTCCAAGTTCAAGTGATATATCAAATCCTACATTGGCAAGCTTGAGGAGACAAAAAATTAGAAGTTTGAGAGACATTTATGATCAAAATGAAGGTGAGAACAACGCTGGTCTGATTTCTCTCTTTGCATTTTATTCACAAGTAGAAGATCCAATTCATTATGAAGATGCAATTAAGGATGACAAATGGGTAAATGCAATGGATGATGAAATTGATGCAATAGAAAAGAATCAAACATGGGAGTTAGTGAGTCTTCCGAAAGTTCATAGGAGTGAAGTGGGTTTACAAAACCAAATTAGATGCAAATGGTGATGTACAAAAAAATAAAGCAAGACTAGTGGCAAAAGGATATTCACAACAGCTCGGGGTTGATTACAATGAGACATTTGCTCTAGTAGCACGTTTAGACACTGTGAGAACTATACTTGCAATAGCAGCTCAAAACAAATGGCTAGTTTACCAAATGGATGTAAAATCAGCCTTTTTAAATGGTTACCTTGAAGAAGAAGTGTATGTGGAGCAGCCACCTGGGTATGAGATTTTGGGTCAAGAAAACAAAGTTTACAAACTGAAAAAGGCACTCTATGGACTCAAGCAAGCCCCAAGAGCTTGGTATAGTAGAATTGACTCCTATCTTTTGCAAAATGGCTTCAATAGGTGCAGCAGTGAGCCTACATTGTAGACCAAGATGAATGGGCAAGGTGAGATCATAATTGTTTGCTTGTATGTTGATGATTTGATATTCACGGGTGATTTGGCAATTGATTTGTTCAAAGGTGCTATGAAAAAGGAATTTCAAATGACTAATTTGGGTCTCATGAAGTATTTTCTTGACATTGAGGTGAATTAAAATGATAATGGTATTTTCATCTCCCAATCTAAGTATGCAAATGACATTTTGAAAAGGTTTAACATGACAAATTGTAAATCAGCTCCAACACCAATTGTCACAGGACTGAAATCAAACAAGGATGATAAAGGAGGCAACATTAATTCAACTTTGTATAAAAGGCTTGTTGGTAGCCTCATGTATTTAACAGCCACAAGGCTTGACATAATGTATGCAGTTAGTCTCATTTCAAGGTTCATGGAGTCTCCAAAGGACTCTCATTGGCAAGCAGGAAAGAGAATTCTCAGATATGTGAGTGGAACAAGGAACTATGGCATTCAATATGCAAAGTCAAAAGAGTTCAAGCTGATTTGATATACAGATAGTGATTGTGCAGGAAGCATTGATGATAGGAAGAGCGCTTCTGGTTATGTTTTTCATTTTGGAACAGGTGTAGTTTCATGGGCTTCAAAAAAACAACCAATAGTTACGCTTTCATCAGCTGAAGCAGAGTACGTAGCAGCCACAAGTGCATCATGTCAAGCAGTTTGGATGAGAAGAGTTTTGAAAGATCTCAGGCAAGAACAAGAAGAGGCAACAAAGATCTATTGTGACAACAACTAAGCTATAGCATTGTCAAAGAATCCAATTTTTCATAAAAGAAGCAAACATATAGACACAAGATATCATTTCATTAGAGAGTTGATTAACAATGGAGAGATCTTTTTGGTTTTTTGTAGGTCTCAAGATCAGTATGCAGATATCTTCACCAAGCCACTGGGAAAAGAAAGCTTTGAATATCTAAGAGATCATTTGGGAGTTCGAGATGGCGGTAGTTGTGATTAAGGGGGAGTGTTGGAACGTAATCCCAACTGCCCTCAACGAATGCATCAAACAAAACACTGTTTTGTCATAAATCTTGAAGTCCTTCTAAAGGACTAATCTGTCTATCTCCATGCCTCTATTCAACTCTGCCATACGTTGCTATCCTATCTTCATTATTATGTATTGCTGCCCATACTTTTGCAGTCCCTTCTCCTTTCTGTCAAATTAATTTCTTCTGCAGAGAAGTTATTAGGTGTATGGTCTTCCTTTCACCGTAGAAAATAAGGAAGACTGTGTGTTGTGTTGAGTTAGAGTGTGTGCAGAGAGTAAAAAAAAAGGTTTGCTCTGTTTTTTTTATGAATGAAGAAACTGCCCTGTTTTTCTTAGTTTTGTGTATGGAAGAGCTGAAGCTCTGTTTAAGCAGAAATACATATATTTTATTTTCTTTTGCTTTGTGTAAAGATCTCAATGTCTGCAAAGATCATTATTGTTCTATAAACTCTTTATACATTGTGTTTAATATCTCAAGAAGACTATATATGCTGTTTTTTTTTCTGTATTTTTTATAAAGAGCAGCAGCTCTGTTTCAAGGTAGCTCTGTATTTCTTTTTTCCCTCTGCCTCTTAACTAGCACTCTCAACAATAATATCTTCCACATCGTATTTGCAGAAGTTTTGAGCTTCTTCGGCAAATCTGTTTCATGCATATCTGCAGAGATTTATAACATAAGATATTATCCCTTCTCCCAGCAAGGCCGCGTCCTTTTAAATGAATTCTCAATTTCCATGCACGTTATATCAACTTTGAGCACTTCAACTTTATTGTCTGACAGAGACTATAACGATTTTCCAAGGCATCAAATATTGTTTGCATTTGCTTGAAGATCTTTGAATCTTTTCAATGAATCTGCCTTGTCTACAGATTGTCAGGTGGCTACACTGACCATAGTGGAAGAAACATAATTCAAATAAGTGACAGAGCTCAGCATGGCAGCCTTCTTGGCATGGCTCTGCATTTCAACATCTGTAAATGTTGCAAATCCCAACATTACGTCCAGATCATCCCGACTCTAGCACCCAAATTTCCTTCTATTCTCAATTGTATGTAGTGTGCTTATAACTAAGCATGGTTGCACATATCTATAAGATGTAGAAGCATTGGAGTGTTGCCACGTATACCATCAGACATCATATGTCCATGCAACGGAACGCCCTGGTAGAAACTGCTGACACGGCCCAAGCTAAGGCAGCTGGTGAATCAATGGAATGTATTGCAAGTGTTTTTCTTGTGAATGAATCATCTCTGAAAAATTCTAGATAGATACTTTCCCTTCAAAATCCTTCAATTCGAAGTTGCAGAAAGCCTTGGCAAGTGTAGTTTTTCTCTGGCCTGTTATTCCATAATGTCCTTGTGTATTCCATATTCCCATCTTTACTTAGAAATTTAGACATATGGCCTTTCATCCATGACTATACGCATCCTTTTTGTATAGATAGATTCCTGCATATTTTCTTGAATGTACATAGAAGATAACTCCAAGAAACTATTATTTGAAGCTAGGGACTGAATTATAATCTGCTACGATAGTCCAATATCATGCAACAATTATGAACCATGGGAGTTCAACAATGAGAACTCAAACAAACAGATGGAAGAATGATTTCTTGTGCAACTTGAGGAGACAAGCAATGCATATACGTTTTGTTTTTGACAATATGTGAAAATGGGCAAAATTTTAAAAATTTTCATGCTTAAAATTTTTGGGTAACAAACTGCAAACAATTCTATCACAGCCAAGGCTTTGGAACATGAATCCGCTAAATCCATCTTGCCTCAGCTGACACAATCTTCATTCTTTATTGATTCCTTCTTAAGGAAATACAAGTTGTGCATTACACTTGCTAGCAAATTTAGGGGTTCCCATACACGAGGGGTGTTTGATAACAACAATTTATGGAACTTTTTCAATAATATTAACAATATCTAAGGGGCTGAGGAGGGAATTTGATAGTTGGAGTGCCAAATTTGAGAAAAATTCTCAACTAGAGATTTTAGAGTGTACCTTCCTCCCACCTTACCTTTTCCAAGATCACTTGGATTTAATCCTAGTAGGAGATCAAAGAGGATTATCTTGAAATAGAACCATCAAGAGAGGATACATTATTGTGGTGGCTATAGTCACAATTGGGGATGGGGGAGGAAAGGGTGGCAGGGCTTTTACATGTTGTGGTGGCTATAGTCACAATTGGGGATGGGGGAGGAAAGGTTGGGAGGGCTTCTTCATTCATATCATAGTAAGGGTTGACACTATTGTTTGCAACATTATTTTTCAAGAGACCATGTTCCTCCAAATTTGTTGTGTTATCCATCATTCTCCTTACCACTTTGATCCAAAGTTCAACGATAGGCGACATACAATAAGTTTACAATCAAGACAAATCTAAGCCCAATTTTGCAAGCTAAGCATTGAGGAGTAAGGACTTTCATATTGTTCTAAGAGGACTCAAGCAACGAGCATGTTCAATTACCAATGGAGTACTTGTAGTAAAGTCAAAGCACTTATGATTTGTCATGTCTCAAAAAGCACTTATGATTTGTCATGTCTCAAACTGTTATGCTTTTTGAACTTAACTATAATTAGAACTATTTTATGGATAATTGTTTGTGGATTAATTGAATGATTCAAAATGATGAAATGTATAGTGCTTCAGCTATGGATTGGTCACTAACCTAGTAATGGAGAATTGAGTTTAATGATGGCAGGTTGTCAAACACAAGATTATGGTTGAGGTAGAGGTGATTAGCCACCTGGCAAGGATGGGATGGAGAGACTCTAGGTTGAACACACACAAGCACTTAGTTGCATTTCATTTGCATCTTATAATTGCATGAATAATCCTATGCTGATAAATTGATTTATTGCACATGTCAAATTATCTCCATTATGCCTTCGAAATTGCCAAACTAACTAATCGTTCTTTAAATTTGAAGGTTATTTTAATGAATTAGAATAAATTTAATAGCTATATTCTTTTAAATTTTATGTGGAGAAGATGATTTTTCTTTTAATAACTTACTTCCTAGAAGTTAATTATGTGCTAAATTGAAATAATAAATAAATATATATACAATATTTTTATTTGTTTTATCATAGTAATTATCTATTCGAATAGTAGATTCTTTTATCTTATTTAGATGATGACAAAACTTAAAAGATAAAATAAAACAAGGAAAATAGAAAGAAAACTAAAAAATAATAGAAAGAAAACAAAAAGGAAAGAAAGCAAAAAGATCAAAGGAAGAAAAAGTTAGAAACAAGAAAGGAATAAAAAGAGAGGGAACACGACACAGATGAAAAAAAGAAGAGGAGGGAGAAAAGAAATGTTCGGACAACAAAGATAGAGGAAGGAAGAGCGGAGAGCAAGGAAATAAGGAATAGACTTCAGAATTTAGGTACGTGATTTAAAAAAGTAAATTCCATTCTATATTAATCAACCCTTATATACATTGAATGTCTTTTGTTTCTAGCAAATTTAGTGTCTCCAGACCCAACTTTTTGGATTGAGCCATTCCTTGGCTTATTAGAAATATGTATGACTTTTTGTTCTTTATCTTCCCCTAAAACCAATCGACCTCCTTTGAGAACCTCTAAGTGCTAGAAAGTGTCGCCTCAATAAGTCGCCTACTGAATTATGTCTTGTCCACTGCATCGCCCTTTGAATGGTGTCAACAATCGAAATATTGATTCTTACTACTTTTATTATAATTTCAAAATGTGTCTCATTCATCTATTAAAATATTCACAATTTTTTTGGGTTTGCTACTTTCATTCTTTTTTTTTCTGTATACGTTTTGCCTGTCGATATGTGTGTGTGTGTGTGTGTGTGTGTGAGAGAGAGAGAGAGAGAGAGAGAGGAAAAATTAATTAAATCTAAACTAATAAAACCAAAACCAATCACATAAAGCGAACTAATCTAAGTAAAAGCCATTATCATAAAATCAAAGACAAATGAAAGCTCTTACCAAAATCTGTATTGTTCCCTTTTGGAGATGTGTGGATTACTCAATGAAGTTGCGAAACCATAGCCACAACAAGCAAATAGTGTGCTCAATGTGCTCAAAGATCAATGTTAAGAGATCGTAAGGTTGCTCAATTGACGCATTTTGTATGCTCAAAGTTCTGTTAAGTATGCCTGAGAATACAATCGAAGAGAGAGGTAATGAAGGAGATGAGGGGGTTTATATAGATTTCAACAAAGATCGATCAACGGTCCAGATAATTCAGAAGAATCAACGGAGGAGAACAGTTGAGGAACGTGCAATGAATAAGAAGAAAACAAGTGTCACACAAAAGTGTTTTATTTGAGTTAAACACTTTCTTTTCTAAAGATAAGACATGCTTTTCATAAATTAGAAAGTCTTTTTCTAATTTAAGAGAAATTGATAAAAACAAGGTTGAGTGAATAGATAACTCAACTTAAGATTTTCTTTTGCATGATTTGACGGAAATTAAATAATAAATTTATTTAATTGTGTGTGCATGGAGAAGAAGACTTATTTTTAGAAGATTTGAAAGATATTTGAAGAATTTGAAAATAAGAAAGCAAATTAAATTAAAAAAAAATTTAATTGTTGTGCATGATTTTGGAAGAATAAATAAAATATTTGATTTATTTTATTTTTGGAGATTTGAGAGAATTTAAATAAATTTGATTTGATTTATTTAAATTTGGAAGAATGAATTTGATTTAATTAAATAATTGGGAATTATTTAATTGTTTGGATAAGAGGGAATTTGTGATGAATTAATTAAATAATAGGATTTATTTAATTAATGGAGACTTGAGATTTGGAAAGAAGATAATGATTAAATTAAATAATATAAATTATTTAATTGTGGAAGAATAATAGAGGAATTTGATTTAATTAATTGAATAAAGAGAATTTATTGAATTAATGTCAAAATTATGTGATTTAGAAGAATTTGATGAAATTAATTAAATAATTAGATTATTTAATTAACGTTGAAATGCAGGTGATGCTCCAGATTAGATGAAATGCAAGTAGCATGACAACTTGGTCACTTTAGGGTGTCTACATTTTGCCCCTCTTTGATGCAATGCAGTTTACAACGTTGCTTCAAAGAAATCGATAGTTGAAGACATGATACAATTTTTGATGCCCCAGTGTAGCTAGTTGCCCTAGCGTAGCTGGCGTAGGGTGCCCCCTCAAGAGGAAAGAGAGGGAAGCGACAGAAGAACTGTGTTGACACTCGACTAGAAGATTTGTTGGAGATAGGCGAGGTTGAATAGAAGAAAGTGGAGATAAAAAAGAACATAAGAGAATGACTATTGATTGATCTTTGCTGGAAATCTATATAAGGCTGATGGAAAAATGGATGGTGTAAATGGATGAGCTTGTTGCAATGGTTTCACATTTGTTTATAAAGAGCAATCCTTATTTTTGATATAGCACGTGGATAGTCCGCCACCAAGGTATAAAAGACCAAGGTGCAGTAATATCCGAGTGCATGGACGTTGACTCTGCAAGCAAGGGGTTTGAACTTAGATCCCTTTTAGACATAATATGACCTTGTTGGAACATGTGAATGAGCCATAGTCTTGAACATAGAATAAACTTCAATACATGTAAATGCAACAAGAATGATTAATATGTAAGATGCTAGGTCGTAACACACACAAGATAAATATGATGCTAAGAAAGATGCTAAAGATCATTCCTCAAACACAGCACACAAAAGCAATGACTATGCACCCAATCTGTACTGCATCGCAACATACCAAGATTATAGATAAATCAAAGTAGTCTTGAATAGGTAATGGAAAAGGAACAAAAGATAAACCAACAAGAAAATTGACTGACTTACAAAGTAAACATACAACCAACATATTCTCTTGCCAAAGAGGTTGCTCGGGATAGATTGGATAGGAAAGATAACAGCCTTATCGTAGGAACTCTGTGTCCGTTAAAGGGTGCTATCTACCTAAAAAGACAATGTCTCGCTGCAGGAAATGCCACATGTCATAGGAGACGTGTGTGTTGGTCTCGACAATGGAACACTGTGCAGAAGACAAGCTTGTTGATCTAGGGCTGTGGTTAAGCGGTACTTAGCTGATGTTGGCAATCCGTATGCAGGACAGTAGATGACCTTGGAAGGAAACTGCTTTGCTTCAGGTTTGTTAAGGACCTTTGCTTGGAAAGGATGCACTAACTTGCTGCTTGAGTTAGTCAAGTCGAGGTGAATATATTTTGGTAAACGGAAGACTAGAAAGGTGACAGTGTTTGATGGATTGGGACAGGTGGAGAATGATGGATCATGTGTGCCTAAGTACTGGATACATCCTTCGTATTCCAGACTGCCTACATACCCTGTATCCTCGAGATCAAGGCACACGACGATGAAAAGAAGAAAATGATAAATATGTAGTTCTGGAGAGAGTGATGAGATGGGTCAAGGTGAAAGGATGGGATCTTATGTACCTGAGTACTGAAAACTTCCTTCGTATTCCAGACTGCCTACATACCCATATCCATGGGATCAAGGTACCTTAAGATTGAGAAGAGATGATATGTAGTTCTAGTAAGTGTGATGATGTGGAAAAAGTGTTGAGAAGATAACATCCTTATCGTAGGAGCGATGTGTTCGTTAAAAGGTGTTATCTGCAGAAAGGAGAAAATAGTGAAGAGGGCGTTGCGAACCACGAACAAGATACCAATCCTAGACCCAAGTGAAGGAAAGAGTTGCCCCCATTCCGGTAGAGGAATTTGTATGGATGACTATCAAAGAAGACACAGAAAGACTTGACCTAGGACAGGACAGTGTTAACTGTAGACAAGGATCAAGACGTGGGGTGACGACGAGGGACATTGACAAATTTCCAAGCTATACTAGATAGGGAGATGGAAATGCAAACAAAGTCAATGGTTTTATTATGGATATATGGAAAGGCATGCTTTGTGCACTGGACATGGAGTGGACAAGACTCGATAGATGATGGATGCTGACTCTACACATAGTGCCTGTTTGCCAGGTTTTCACTATGGTACTTATCCAAGGTGCCTGTTTGTCAGGTTTTCACCAGAAGACAGATTTTTTTGGATTTTTTTTTTGTTTTTTTTTATTTTTTTATTTTGGAATACTCTAAGGATTAGGTATAGAACTTCTTGAGATGGACACTATTAAGTGGCTCATCTACAGGAATGCCGTCAGGTGTAGCTAAAGTATAAGCTCCTGATCTATATGCTGTTGTCACAATAAAGGGGCCTAACTAGTTAGGCTTAAACTTGCCCTTCTTTTCTCGATCTGCTTGATTTCTCTGATTCTCTTTAAGTACAAGATCACCAACTTGAAACCGTCTTTCTTTGATCTTTTTGTTGTAATTACGTCGGAGGTAGTTTTGATAGACATGGAGATGATTAAGTGCAGCCAGGCGCCTCTCATCTAGTAGTTCAAGCTCAGCCAATTTAGAAGTGCGATACTCATCTCCGCCAATCAGGTCCTGCATGGATACTCTGAGCCCGATGGGATCTCGACCTCTATAGGTAGGATGGCTTCAGAGCCAAAGACCAAGGCATATGGTGTGGCACTAGTTGGTGTTCTGATACTAGTGCGGTAGGCCCATAGGGTGGGATTGAGTTGCAAGTACCAATCACGACCAGCTTCATTGACTATTTTCTTGAGTATTTTGAGAATGGTCTTATTGGAAGCCTCAGCTTGGCCATTACTCTGTGGATAGTAAGGAGTTGAAAAGTGATGTTGGATATTGTATTGTGTGCACAAGGCATGAACATCTTGATTCTTGAAAGGCCTCCCATTATCAGTGACAATAGCTTGGGGGATACCATACCGGCATATGAGGTAGTTAAGGATAAACTTGGCTATTTGCTTACCGGTGATATAGGTCATAGGAATGGCTTCCACCCACTTCGTGAAATACTCAGTGGCAGTAATGATAAACTTGTGGCTATTGGAAGAGGATGGGTGGATTTGTCCTACGAGGTCGAGACCCCATTGAGAAAAAGGCCATGGAGTAGTCACTGGCTGTAGTTCATGAGCTGGTGCGTGAATTAAATCTCCATGTTGCTGGCATTGTAGACATTTCTTAGCAAACTGTGTAGCATCTTGCTCTATTGTAGGCCAGTAGTAACCTATTCTGAGTATCTTCTTAGCAAGATTAGGACCAGTAGAATGTGCGCCACAGACACCTTCGTGTATGTCTCGTAAAGTAGCTTCAGCTTCATCCACGTTAAGACATCGTAAGAGGATACCATCGAGACTCCGGCGATATAGTGTATCACCCAGAATGATGTAATGAGAGGATCAACGGATAAAGGTTTTACATTGGGTGGATGATAGGTCAGGGGGAAAGGTTTTGTTCTTAAGGTATTCGTAGATATCTTCATACCATGGGGAGTTGGGACCAACAAGTTTGTAGGTGATTTCAGTAACAGGAACATCAACGGCTGGTATCAACAATTACTCAATCAAAAATTCACACTTCTGTGTATTTGCAGGCATGTCAATCAGTGACCCTACAGAAGCCATAGAATCCGCAGCTTTGTTATGCTCTCTTGGAATTTGCTCAAATGTGATGCTAGAGAAGTGTGGTTTGTAGGCATCTACTAGTTACTTGTAGGGTAGCAACTTTTCATCCTTTGTTTGGTACTCATTTGTGACTTGGTGAATGACTAGCTGTGAGTCACCATATACTTGTAATTCTATGATGTCCCATTGAACTGCTGTATTGAGACTTATGAGGAGTGCTTCATACTCGGCAATGTTGTTGGTGCAAGGGAATGCAAGCCGATATGACTTAGGAATATAGTCATTTTGAGGTGTGACAAACAAGATGTCAGCCCCTGATCCATGCTATGTGTAGGAACCATCAAAGTATAGCTTCCACATTATGGAGTTGGAAAGAGTGAATAGATTCTCATCCAGAAAGTCTGCTACCATAGGGTGTGTATCTTGCATAGGTGCTTCTGCTAGTTGATCTACTAGAGCTTGTCCTTTGATTGCTTTACGATCCATGTACTCAATGTCAAACTCACTAAGGATCATGACCCATTTAGCTAGTCTGCCTATAAGAGCTGCTTTTGCTAGTAGATACTTCAAGGGATCAATTTTGGCTATCAGATTTGTGTGTTGGTTCAACATGTAATGGTGCAACTTTTGGGAGGCAAACACTACTGCTAAACAAGCTCTTTCCATCGGTGAATAATTGAGTTCATATCCCACCAAGGTTCTACTGATATAATAAATTGCATGCTCTTTTCCTGTTTCATCATGTTTTGCTAGCAGGGCCCCGAGGGCCGAATTTGTAGTGGAGATATATAATATCAAAGGTTTGTCTGCGACTGGTGGAACCAATATAGGAGGTGTAGCTAGATACTTTTTAAGTTGATCAAATGCTGCCTAACGTTTGTTGTCCCATCGAAATGAGACATCCTTTTGGAGCAAGTGTTGAAAGGGCTTACATTTATCTGCTAGCTGTGATATGAAACGCCGAATGGACTGCAATCTTCCCTGAAGGCTCCTTAGTGCTTTAAGGTTCTTGGGTGGAGGCATCTCCACTATAGCCTTTACTTTCACTGGATCGACTTTGATGCCTCTATGAGATACTATGTATCCCAATAGCTTCCCTGATGTTACACCGAATACACACTTCTTTGGATTGAGTCTTACTTGGTATTTTTCGAGCCTATCAAAGATCTGTCCTAGAACCTGTATATGTTCTGCCCTAGAAGATTTAGCCACTATATCATCCACATAGTCCTCCATGATGTGGTGAAAGAGATCATGGAAGATCACTGTCATTGCTCTCTGATAGGTTGCTCCTGCATTCTTCAGACCAAACGGCATGACGCACCAATAATAATTGCCCCAAGGACAAGTAAAGGTTGTTTTATGTTGATCTTCCTCAGCTATCCTTATCTGGTTGTAGCCCGAGAATCTGTCCATGAGAGAAAGCATCTCATGACCTACAGTCAAGTCCACTATAATGTCAATGTTTGGTAGTGGAAAGTCATCTTTAGGACATGCTTTGTTCAGATCTCTAAAGTCATTACACATGCAGATGTGCCCATTAGGTTTAGACATAGGTACAATGTTTGATACCCAATCTGAATAGTCAATGGGTCGTATGAACTTTGCATCTAATAGCTTCTGTATTTCGACCTTTACCAAGAGAGCTATCTGTGGGTGCATCTTTCTCAGCTTCTGTTTGACTGGTTTCACTTTGGGATCAACTGTGAGATAATGAACGACTAGCTTAGGGTCTAGCCCTGGCATATCTGCATAGGTCCATGCAAAGTTGATGGTTCTCTATAAGAAGAATGTGTTAAGGTTCTTGTGCTCTGTTTCTGATAATGATGCTGCCAGGAATGTGGTCTTTAGATTTTGCTCTGTGCCCAGGTTTATCTCTGTAGAATCTTCCACTAGGAGAGCTGACTTCTCTTGATACTTAGATGGTAGGGGAAGGTCAAATCCTCCATCCTCAGGTGCTACAGTTGGGTTTTCACCTTTAGATATGTCCTTTGTTTTTACTATTTTGTGATCAGGAGGTGCCACAGTGTGGTTTTCACCTAAAGATCTTTCTTTATTTTTACTTTTGCGACTGGAGGATTTGGCATTCTCACCAAAATAAGCTGTTGGCTCTAGTTCCATTTCAAAACCTGCTTTATGATCGCCAAGAGGGATACCTTCCCGAAGTCCCATGAACTCGGCTAAAGCTTCATCATTCTGAAATACATCTATAACGGGGGACTCTTGTTGGTCCCAATCGATAAGTTTAGGGTAGACAAGTGTGACATTCTGGGTGTTGGTGGTGGAAGTTAAGGATACAGAGGATAGCATAAAAATGGAGGATTCCACGAATAGGTTGGTCATATGGAGGGAAGAGTCATCAATGATATCCTCTGTAGACGTCGAATCGGCGAGAAAAGTATCAGCTACCTCGTCGAGGATATACTCGATGTCCAAGGCGTGTGGTACCTTCTTACCAAATCCTAATCCCTTCTTGTCTAGCTTCCTTGTCACAACAATAGGTTCCATATTTCCTTGATTCTGTTTCCCAGGGCCACCTTTGCCTTTATAGCCCATGTTTTTTACTATCCTTAAGCCATTGCCATATTGTTTGACCGGTATTGTGAATGGTTCTTTCTCCTTATAGAGCCAAGAAGAAATATCCTCAATAGTTTCCTCTTCCAATAACTGTCCATGTTGGAATTGGGTTAGGAATGTTGGGGGAGGAATAGCTGCTTTTTTGGTTACTTTGGCAATGGGTGGTTGGCCATAAGATTTTGGAGATAAAGGCATCTACCCTACACAACAAGATTTCGAGATATCATAAGTGCCAAAGCCTATATCTCAGATGCGACCTATGATTACAAGCAGCAGATTGGGTTCACTTGTAGAGACTAGAGTCAGCGTTGCAGGATCAACATATAGTGGGGATTCAAGGGCTTTTTCATTGTTAGGCACCTAGTTGCAATTCTTATAACTACCTTGCAAGACACAGCAGAATTCAAAAGGATTGGGGTCTCCCAGGATAGTTATCTTCGTACCATTGTATGGGAACTTGAGAGATTGATGGTACGTGGAGGGAACAGCTTTCATTGCATGGATCCATGGGTGGCCTAGGATAATGTTGTAAGGTAGTTCAATATCAAGGACTTGACACCTGGTTTCAAGCATGACAGGGCCCAGTTGTATAGGCAAGTGGATAACACCTTCGGAGCGGCGTTCAGCATCATCATATCCCTTGATTGTAATACTTTGATCATTGTTGACATGATCTTCAGAGTATCCCAATTGCTTAAGTAACTTTAAAGAACAGATGTTGAGACCAGCACCACCATCTATGAGTATGTGTTTGATTTTGCGCTTATGGATGAGCACTTCAATATGAAGGGCATCATTGTGACAAGGATCATGGGATGGGAGATCTTTCTCAGAGAAGACCACATTATAAGGCGAAGCAATATTTCCCACTATAGCTTGGAAATCTGCGACTGCTATGTTGTTGGGAACTGAAGACTCTTGGAGGGCTTTTTCTAGCACTACTCTATGTGCAGGTGATGACCGTAGAAGGTCCAAAATAGAGATCTATGCTGGCATTTTCCCTAAATGTTTGACAAGATTATAATCAGATTGAGCCGGAAGACTGGGTGTAGGACCACGAATGGTGACACGACCACGACGAGTTGTAACAGCGCACTCCGTAGATTTGCCTTTAATTGTGAGGGTAGACACTCGACTCTCTTCAAAATGACCTACAATGGAATCAAAGGACGTGGAAGCATGATTGATACCTTTACCTCTATCCTGAGGAGGAGGTGGACCATGATGAGGCAATGGTTTCTTGTACATGTCGAGATCTTTGTTTGTGTTTTGAGCCGCTTGTTGATTCTCAAAAGTAATTAGGTTGCCGTCGATGAGATTTTGGATTAGGTGCTTGAGTTTCATGTATGACGCAGTTCTATGTCCTTTGCTCCGATGGAATTCACAGTATTCGTTTTCTCTATACCGCACAGTTTTGTAAACAGGTTCACCATATGGGGGCGCATCGGGTAAGGTGATGAGTCCTTTCTATAAAACCTGTTGTAGGACTGGCTCCATAGGCACTCCCAAGGGAGTAAATTGACGTCGTGGAGGGTAATCTTGTTGAGGTCGCTCCTGTTGTCATTGTTGTTGATTTTGATACGGTTGCCACTGTTGTTGTTGTTGAGATGGAGCTTGACTTGGTTTGGAGAGTTGCAGCGGTGTTTGCAAAGTTTGGACATGTTTAGAATCGACCACACCGTTGTTAACCATGTTTTTGTTTTTGTTCCAGTCTTTGGGTTTATCATTCGTCTGTTGATGAGGAGCATTGTCTTTCATTTCTTTGAAGATTTTGACCACACCCTTAGCAATGAGGGCCTTCTCAATATTGATTCCTTTGTATGTGATTTCGTCAAAGGTTGTAGCACTGAGAATTTGCAAGTGGAAACCTAACTCTTGGTTGAAGTTCTGCACAAATATGCTAACAAGCTGTTTCTCAGGAATCTTGAAAGGGAATTTGCTAGCCATTTGCCTCCATCGTTGAAGGAAAGAAATGAAAGTTTCACCATTTTTCTATTTATTGTTGCATAGATCGGTCATAGAAATCTCATGCTCCGCGTTGTAAGAAAAGTGGGTGGCAAACTTCTCTGCTAGCTCATTGAAAGACTTGATACCCGTGGGTAAGTGTGAGAACCATTCTATAGCTTGACCTCCAAGACTGCGAGGAAAGAGATGCATAAGATATGTGTCGTTATGTGAGACCTCGAAGCAAGCAAGATAGAATTCCCTAAGATGGTCTTTTGGGTCACCTTTTCCTTTGTATTTATCAAACTTAGGAATAGTAAAATTTTGAGGAAAAGGGATCATTGGCAATGACCGATCAAAAGGATAAGGACACACTTCCTCTAAAGAGAAGGTCTTCTTGGTGTGGCCAAACGTAAGATCAGATAGTTGTTGTTGAACTTCTGCAATTTTTAGCTCCATAGTTGTGGGAAGGGTGGGAAGCATCTCCTGTTGTCCTAGAAGTGGCTGTTGTTGCCCATACGGAAGATTGTGTTGTAAGCCATGCGCATTGGTATTATAAGGGTCGTAAGATTGGTTGGGGGCATATACGTTGTACATTGGGTTGAGATTGGGTTGAAATTGGAGGTTTTGATTCGGCAGAGGTGGAGGTGGCGCTAGGTAAGAATGCTGGCTTTGCGATGGTTGAAGAAAAGAATTGGGTGGAGGAAAGCTAAAGTGCGTTTGATTAGGTTGTGATGGTGACACATAGATTTGGGAAACTTGGTGTTGGGGATGTTGAGGGTGGATAGGTAAGGTGTTGAAGAAATTTAGCGTGGATGAACGTTGTGGAGGAGGGACATAGGTAGATGTTATTTGCAATGGTTGAGGTTGATTGATGATGAGAGTAGAAGAATGTTGTGGTTGGGGTTGCATGACTCTATTTGGTTGAGAGGCATGAAGATTTGATGATATAGGAGGTGGTATGTGGTGAGACCCTTGTTGCATGGCTACATAGTTATTCCCCGGATTGTAATTTGGTGGGAAACCTATTTGTGAGGGTGTAACCAAGATTCCACTTGCGATTGGTGTGGACACTTTAGGAGGTTGTTTCATATTCGATCGAGCTAAGGTGGCTTGCTTAGCTAGCTCTGCTTGACATTGGAGAGTTTCTTGTTGGTTTTTGTAGATCTCCATAGGAGTCAGAAGTGGTGATACGACCCTCTCTTCTGTTGGGTTTTGAAAAAGGGGATTCCTATACTGCGAGCCTTGTGTAGGTAAGGGCGTAGTCACTGTGGACATGGTTTGCACCGCTTGTATGGCACTCAATGTGTTGTTTGTCTCCTTGACAGAGGATAAATCAAAATCTTGAGGTAACTTGGCTCCTTGCTTTGCAAGTAAGCAAAAGAAATGATCTTGGCTCTCACTAAGGATTTTATCAAAGGCAGCCACGACTCTAGGCTCTTGTATGAATTCATCAAGATCTTGCCCATCTTCTTGAGAGGATTGACCTATTTCAAAGTGTCGCTCTTCTTGAGATGGGGCTAGATCTACAGTATAACCTTGTGGGACAAAATTCAGAGGCAAGCCGGTGGTGTATTGAGGTGTACTTATCAAAGGGATCCTGTCCTCTTGAGGATTGCTTGGTTGGTCGACGTGCGGCATGCTTGGCAAATTGGTAGATCTTGCCGTGGGTGTTCTAGGAGTGACCTTGGGAGTAATGTTGAGATGACCCGATTGCGGTGTGTGAGGAGGCGACTTGCGCTTCTTAGGGACAACTTGCTTGGACTTCATAGTTTGCTGGAGCCTAGTGGTTACCATGGAATACACTAGGACAAGAAAGGTAATGCTGAGTTTCTGTTTGTGATTTGGAAAAGACAAAATCTTGCTACACAATATACTGGACCAAAGGCGTTGTACTATTTGACCAGAGGCGCAGGACTGTGCAACCAAAAGCGTGCTACTGTAATACCAAAGGCGATGGACTGAGCTACCAAAGGCAAGATACTGCTATACCAAAGGTGAGCTTCTGTGACCAAAAGCGAGCTACTGTTATACCAAGGGCGCTGAAGTAGAGTTTTGCCAAAGGTGAGGTACTGTTATACCAAAGGCAAGGTACTGTTATACCAAAGGTGATCTACTGTGCTACCAAAGGCGAGCTGCTGTAATACCAGGGGTGCTGAAGTAGTGTCTGATGTTTGTAAAGGCAATTTTGACAGATTTGGTTATGGTTCTGATTGGATTTTGTCTTTGGCAAGAAAAAACACAGCAAACAAGTGGTCAAGAAATAAGGACTAACACAACAGATAGTGTATGTTCGAGGCTCAAACAAGCCCAATGTTTCCATAGGTATGAGACAATTTGCAAACAATAACAAGCACTTTTTATCCCTAGAGAAAAGGTTTCATTGCAGTAGATTAGCTCACAGCTTAATACTCCATCGATAAAAATATCATTCCATAAAGGTGTCAGATATTTAGTATCTTTGCGAGAGACAATAGGTAGGGATATCTCACCCTCCCCTTAGAAAACTCAAGTATGTCACAAGAGCTTTATGGCCAAGGGAATACTATCTCTTCTCAAGGGAGCCAATGGTGAGTATCTTAAGGGCTTAAATTGATTCCCCTTGCACTGATGATTACTGCAATGTTCGGAGGTAGGTCGGGTAGTCTCTATCTAAAAATGGTTCTTAGTAACTTTGAGGGACCAACTCCTTACGAGCAATGCGACAAGCTACTAAAAGCTTTAACCAATCCTACTAAGAGTATCAAACACTTCGCTCAATGTGAAAGTCGTTTCTACAAAGAGCTAGTACATCTCTTTTCAGTTTGGCACCACAAGGTAAGGCTGACGTCGGTTAGGACTTGGCTTTTTCTTTATCCCTCTTATATAACGGTTCAAAGGAAAACTCCGCTTAGGGTCGTCCCTTTTGGATGAAACGTAATCCAAAAGTAGGCCCTTCTAGAGGAAGTACTGAAATGTAAGAGCAAGCACGTCAAACAAAGGTTCAATTGTCCCGTTATAAGAAAAATAAGGTGCAACTAATCTAGGCACACACACGTTTGTAGTTGTCAATTGTCCCTTATAAAATTGAAGTGTTTGGCATTCATGTCCATTGTCCCTTAGAAAATTGAGGTGTTTGTGCATACATGTCCATTGTCCCTTAAGAAAAGCAGTATGTTCCTAAGACTTAGATTTGCCAAAATGATTTGTTCAATTATCTTTTAAGAAGGCAGTGTGTTTCTAAGACTTAGTGAGATAAATCAAGATTTCTTCAACACTCGTCCTGCATGAACATGTTAAAAACACCAATTTGCTCTGTGTGAGTAATAAGAAGCTGCAACAAGTCAGTTAGCTCCACCAAAAATTCACAAGTTAGCAAAAACAAATCAATTTGACCAGAAGTGAGTTACTGCTATACCCAAAGTGCTTTACTGTCTTACCAACCGCACTGTAATACAGACCCGAAGCATCGGATAATATTACCAAAAGCGCTGAATAAGATCTAGAAGCGCTGTACTGTGTATCTGGAAGCGCGATACTATTATGCCAAAAGTGATGTAATGCATACCAGAAGCGTCGTAGGATACTACTAGAAGCGCTGAAAAAGGTCCCGAAGTGCTTTACTGTGTATCCGAAAGCACGATACTCTTATACCAACTGCGCTGCACGGCCTCAGATCACAAAAAAATTAGCTTTTGTCAAAATAACCAGACCGAAATGGAATTTTATGATTGATCTACTATTCTAAGAAGTAAATTCTAATAGATCTGAATCGTGAACTCAAAAAAAATTTAGAAAGTGTAGCAACACAATAGATTAACTCAAATACAGAAGATACCCCTAAATAAGTCAGCATAGGAAGTATCAAAATCAGGTTTGAAAGACAAATACAACAGCTTGTCAGACAAATCCACAAGATATGTAACGAGAAAACCCTGCAAAAACACGAAACGAAGTCAGAAACCTAATTTAGCCAAAAGCACTTAACAATACTACCAAGTGCACCATTCTGCTATACCAACAACGTCGCTCTGTGCTACCGGAAGTGCCGCAGTGCCCCCAAGGGCACTGTAATGTGCCTCCAATAGCGCTTAATGATACTGCTAGAAGCGCTTTGCAATGTCGTTTGCGCTGTACCGTACTACGACTTAAAAAAAAATCAATTTCTCAAAGAAAAAGAGGGATTAGTGGGTCCCACCGGCCGTGCCAGAATGTGTATGAGGAAAAATTGATTAAATCTAAACTAATAAAACCAAAAACCAATCACATAAAGCAAACCAATCTAAGTAAAAGCCATTATCATAAAATCAAAGACAAATGAAAGCTCTTACCAAAATCTGTATTGTTCCCTTTTGGAGATGTGTGGATTGCTCAATGAAGTTGCGAAACCATAGCCACAACAAGCAAGTAGTGTGATCAATGTTAAGAGATCGTAAGGTTGCTCAATCAATGCGTTTTGTATGCGCAAATCTCTGTTAAGTATGCCTGAGAATACGATCGAAGAGAGAGGTAATGAAGGAGATGAGGGGGTTTATATAGATTTCAACAAAGATCGATCAACGGTCCAGATAATTCAGAAGAATCAACAGAGGAGAACAGTTGAGGAACGCGCAACGAATAAGAAGAAGACAAGTGTCACACAAAAGCTGTTTTATTTGAGTTAAATACTTTCTTTTCTAAAGATAAGACATGCTTTTCATAAATTAGAAAGTTTTTTTCTAATTTAAGAGAAATTGATAAAAACAAGGTTGAGTGAATAGATAACTCAACTTAAGATTTGCTTTTGCATGATTTGAGAGAAATTAAATAATAAATTGTTTAATTGTGTGTGCATGGAGAAGAAGACTTATTTTTAGAAGATTTGAAAGATATTTGAAGAATTTGAAAATAAGAAAGCAAATTAAATTAAAAAAAAAATTTAATTGTTGTGCATGATTTTGGAAGAATAAATAAAATATTTGATTTATTTTATTTTTAGAGATTTGAGAGAATTTAAATAAATTTGATTTGATTTATTTAAATTTGGAAGAATGAATTTGATTTAATTAAATAATTGGGAATTATTTAATTGTTTGGATAAGAGGGAATTTGTGATGAATTAATTAAATAATGGGATTTATTTAATTAATGGAGACTTGAGATTTGGAAAGAAGATAATGATTAAATTAAATAATATAAATTATTTAATTGTGGAAGAATAATAGAGGAATTTGATTTAATTAATTGAATAAAGAGAATTTATTCAATTAATGTCGAAATTATATGATTTAGAAGAATTTGATGAAATTAATTAAATAATTAGATTATTTAATTAACATTGAAATGCAGGTGATGCTCCAGATTAGACAAAATGCAAGTAGCGTGACAACTTGGTCACTTTAGGGTGTCTACAATATATTACAAAGATAGCCGATAAAATTATTATTAGAACAAGATTTTTTTCTTAGTTGCTAGATGCATTTATCTATTCTATGGGCAACGGAATATCCAGCATGTAAACAAGACCCTTTTTCCTTGACCTATTTACGTAGAATATATGTATTGAATTGCTAGGTGATATTTCAGTTATCACCATTTTTTTCTTCCATTGTGTTTCTTGTGGATTAAAGAGTGCCTCTTCCTATTTTTTTGATGTTCTTGGGTCTGAACTTTTCTTATTATGATATCAGAACTTAAGCCATAAAGTTGCATTAAGCGTTATAATTAGTCACCCTTTTAGTTGTTGTACCATGGGTTAAATCCCTATTTAAGCAAGCCAATATTCATTTTATTTCATTGAACTGTACTCCAATCAATATAGTACTGTGACCTCTATATGGTTACCTAAAAAGCTCATTCCAGTGGCTTATAGGAGTTCTTTTGGCAACCAGTACATCACCTTTTATTTGCTATATTGACCATAATGAGATAGATGGTTTCAGATTTACTATTATTTCATTCCATGTGAGGACATCTCTCTGAGGCATTCTTTCAATGATTGGCATGTTGAGCCATCCTCACACAACTACCTCTTTTTTTATGTTCTTTTATTAACTTCAACTTTGTACAAATCTGCCTAATGAAAGCCCCAGGTTTTTCTTGTATAAATTTTCATCATAGAAAGGGCTTCGATATAGGTTAGTTTCTTTATTTATGATGAATTAGTGGATACCAAGTGATAGAAATTTATCATATATGAACTAGAAAGCATTTATCACCTTGTGGTCATTTACTTGCCTAGTCTTCTTTTAAATCATTATTAAGAAAAAAGTAGGTGTAGTTACCTTATTTGTGTATAAATATAGATTTATTGATCTTAGAAATGAATGTGATCTGGCTTAAAATAATAAAAGGTTCCATATTGTATTTTCCTTAGTAAAAATTGATAGGGTATATTAGATGAGCAAGTAATTGCAGTAATAGTCTTTAAATCGGCTTTATTCTAACCAAATTGGTATAAATGGTTAGTAGCATCTATGGTATCTTTTTTTAGATAAAGCATGTCTTTTAGCTTGACAATAATTTATACTTTGAGTTGGATGATTGATAGAATGTTAAATTTATATTTTGTCTTAAACCCCATTTATAGGATCTTGGTGTTCATAAATAGTGCCTAATCTTTGAAGGATATATACATTTAGAATTGAATCTATGATATCAACTTAATTAAACTTCTTAGATTATGTACATAAGTTGGGAATGGTAAGTCTTGAGGATTATGTTTTAAGTAGTTTTCTTAGTTGAGTGCAAATGCTAGTATGTCTATTATAACAATAGTAGTAGTTCATTTTTCTATGTGTAACATAGAGCTTACCTTCCATGACACGATATCGAGTGTGGATTCACAGAGATGGTAAACTTCTTTTTCAAGTTTTACCACTTTATTTTTATTTATTTGGCCAAAGCTAGATGTACCATTGAAATAGATGGAAAATAAAAGCCTAGTTGTATTTATTTATTTGTTTATCTCTGTCACATCCTGCATGCAAGACATATGTCATTCTAGTTTAGAGTGCATATAGGCATCAGGCTTGCATCAAGAGTTCCCTCCTACCCATCCATTCTAGGCTGCTAGGCTCCTCATACAGGGTCAGGGATTTCTTCAAGTTAGGAAGAAACCCAGGGAAGCGTAGTGCTTCATGGTTGGGTGGAAAAAGCACTTTAACCATGCTTTTGGCTTTGGCTTGCAGAAGACCGGTGGGTCATGGCGGCTGAAGATAGATTTAGATTATGTTATGTGACTCAAGATGGATATTTCATTGTACTTATCCTTGTATGGCTTGTTTAGCCAATTATGTAACTGTACTTTTCATTGATTTATTATTGATGTATTTGGAACAATTGAAAAGAAGTAATATTATTTCCTTCTTGTGCTTGTAGATGCACTTTACTTATATTGGCAACTTGCAAATGTTATACATTTATGGATATCCGAGTTAATGAATTGATTCACTTTCCATTTTTGGATTACATTGCTTTTCGTAGGTTATTTTTAGTAAATGATATTTTAGACTTTACATTTGGTATCAGAGAATCTAGGCTAAACACTAGGACCTTCGCCTATTTACACTAAAGATGCAAATGTGTGTAGATTGATCAAGATGGATACAAGGAACACTAACTAAAGTGGAGGGTCCCATGGTGACTAAAACAAGAGATTAGACCAAACCCTCGCAATATTGACTCAACAGGGGACTATAATGGACAATCTAGAGAAAGAAATATGAACAAGCGAAGTAGGGTAGAACCAAGATGGAAGTGGGAACCACAGGGGTGAACCAAGAAACCTTGAAAATGAAGGAAATGTAAATAATCAGGATAGAATAGCTGAGGAGTTGGGCAAGGATCTGAAGAAGGTTACCTCACCTAAGTTTGATGGAAAAACAATTGGATATGGGACAGAGGCATGGATAATTGAAATGGAGAAGTATTTTTCCCTTCGTAACTTTTCCAATGAGACCAAATCAATCTGGGGATCATATCAGCTCACCGGCGAAGCAGCCACTTGGTGGGACAATGAGAAAGCTGAGAAGTAGTTGTTACATGGGGAGATAACATGGGAGTATTTCCTGTATCTTTTTAGGAAGAGATGGCTACCCTAGTTATATTTTGACAAAAAGATGACTGAGTTTCATAATCTAACTTAGGGAGGGATGACAATGACATAGTACAGGGAAAGATTCTCCCATCTACTCAATTATGTACCACAGTACTAGTTAGATGAGAGGTTCCAAATTTAGAAATATATTATTGGGTTAAGGCCTCAAATTGGGGCTGACGTGGACATTCACAACCCCTCAACCATGGATGAAGTATTCGAGAAAGTAATCAAACAGGAGCAAAAGTTGCAATAGGTTGCCAACTACCACAAGAGCAGGGATGCGAAGTATGGAAACAAGAAGTTTTAGGGGAATAATCATAATAATAATAATTGAAGAACAATAATCAAGGCAACAATAACAATCGACAGATCAAGAATCTAAAAAGGGGAAATAACTCTCAAGACCACAATGGCGGGAATCAGAATAACAACAACAAGAGGGCCAACAACAACAACAACAATAACAGTAATAGGAGAGACACATCAGATAAACCCAGAACACCCTACGAAGGATGTTACACATGTGGTGGAGAGCATTATGCCAGTGTGTGTCTGCAGAGAGCAAATAACCAAATGAATAGAAACCAGCACCAGATCCATGTGGCGGTTGACAATCGCCAAGCAGATTTCCAAGCGACACTGATCAAATGTACCGATAAGCTCTTCAATTGCCCTATTTCTATATTAATTGACACTGGAGCTACCAAATGTTTCGTAGATCCTAATGTCATTTCTAAGTTGTCTTTTAAACTCAGTTATATGGCTAATTCATGGAAATTTAAAAATGGGAATCAGGTAGAGAAAAAGGTAGAGTTATGTCTTGCTTGTAGTGAATTAGACCTTCCTAGCTTCCAAACCAAAGTCAACCTATATGTGGCACTCCTAGGGTCTTACAATGAAATTTTCAGGATTAATTGGCTCACTAAGCATAAGTCAATAGTGGATTATGAAGGGAAAATTGTGAAATTTCTAGATGATCAGGGAAACCGAGTAGAAATTCCTGGTTTGAGAAGGCCCTTAGAACTCAGGAAAATCTCTGCCATTCAGTTGAAGAAAGCTAACAAAAAAGGGTGTTCCATATATGCAGTTAAGGTTAGAGAGCTTGATAACTCAGAGCCATCAGTTAATGATTATCCTCTTCTGGAAGAGTTTCAAGATGTATTTCCAGATGAGCTAACTGAGTTACTACCAAAAAGGGAATTCAACTTCTCGATAGATTTGCTACTTGGAACTGAGCCTTAGTCGAAGGCACCTTATAGGATGACTACCACTGAGTTATATGAATTGAAGGCACAATTACAGGAGGTGCTAAATCAAGGATTCATAAGGTCAAGAGTGTCTCCATGGGGAGCACTAGTTATTTTCGTGAAAAAGAAAGATGGAACCTTAAGGTTGTGTGTTGATTACAAGATGCTCAACAAGGCCACCATAAAGAATAAATACCCACTCCCAAGGATAGATGAACTATTTGATCAAATGAAGGGAGCCAAGGTGTTCTCGAAGATAGATCTAAGGTCGAGATACCACCAATTAAGGATAAAAGATGAGGACATATCTAATACTACATTCAGGACTCGATACAGGCACTATGAATTCACCATGGTACTGTTTGAGTTAACCAATGCCCTTATGGCATTTATGAACCTGATAAACAGTGTGCTCCGAGACTGTTTGGATGATTTTGTGTTAGTATTTTTGGATGACATCCTGATCTATTCCAAATCAGTAGAAGATCATGATAAGCACCTAAGGATAGTCTCGCAATGCTTGAAGGAGTGTAAACTTTTTGGGAAGTTATCTAAATGCACTTTTTATCAAAGGTGCACTATTTAGGCCGTGTCATTTCAACAGAAGGGATAACAGTGGATCTAGAAAAGATCAAAGCAATAATGGAGTAGCCAGCACCACATAATGTAATGAAAGTCTAGAGTTTATGGGACTTGTCAGCTATTACAGGAAGTTTATAAAGGGTTTCTTGATGATAGCCACACCCATCACTTTGCTATAAAAGAAGGGAAAGAAATTTGATTGGAGTGACAAGTGTGAACAAGTATTTTAGCTTTTGAAGGAGCTCACCTCCGCACCTATCTTAACTATGTTAGATCCAAACAGATACTTCACTGTGATAATGGATGCTTCAAGAGAGGGTGTAGGAGGAGTACTTATGCAATATGGATAGGTGGTGGCATATGAACCCAAAAATTGAAACAACATGAATTGAACTATGCACCACATGATTCGAAGTTGGCTGCCATAGTGCATGCCCTTCAAATGTGGAGACACTACCTTTTAGGAAAGCCCTTCGAATTGAAAATAGACCATTTGGGGCTTAAGTATCTCTTCACTCAACCTAATCTAAATGCTCAATAGAGAAGATGGTTGGAGTTTTTGAGAGAGTATGATTTTTGGATTGAATATATAAAGGGAAAGGAAAATAGAGTAGCAGATGCCCTTAGTAGGAGGAGACATCTTGCAACTATGCTCACTATAAGATCAAATTTTAGACAACAGGTGATACAGGCTCTACCAAGAGATGAACATTATGTTAGAGTGAAACAAGCCTTAGAGAAGGATTCCTTTGATCACAGGTTTGATGGATATATGATTGAGATAGATGGACTCTTAAGGTATCAAGGATGGATGTATGTTCCTAACTTGAGGGAGTTGAGGAAGCTAATGCTTGAATAATTTCATAATGCACTATACTCAAGGCACCCCGGTGTAACAAAAATGATAGAGGGATGAAGACCCTTGTACTTCTGGAAAGGACTTGAGAAGGATGTTACAAAATTTATAGCCCAATGTTTGGAGTGCCAGTGAGTTAACGTTGAGCATGTGCATCCAATAGGACTTTTATACCCACATAGTGTGCCAAAGTATAAGTGGCAGGTAATCAATATGGACTTTATTCAGGGGCTGTCCATGACCAATAATCAACATGATGTCATCTTGGTTGTTGTAGATAAATTGACAAAAGTGGCTCACTTTATTCCAAGGAATCTCAAGGATGGATCTTTGATCCTAGCCAAAAAGTTTGTACAGGAAATTTTCTGTTTACATGGAGTGCCAAAAATGATCATCTCTGATCATGACACTCGTATGACTTCTAGATTATGGATGACATTAAATGCATCATTGGGGACTAAATTAAACTTTAGTTCAGCCTATCATCCTTAGATTGATGGTTAGATGGAGAGGGTGAATCAAGTGGTGGAGGATCTCCTAAGGATGTATTGCATGGATCAGCAGTATAAGTGGGAGGAGTACCTTCCCTTAGTGGAGTTTGCCTATAATAATTCATATCATGCCTTATTAGGAATGGCACCTTTTGAAGCCCTATATGGGCGTAAATGTTGTACACCTATCAATTGGGATAAGGTGGAAGACAGGATAGTAACTAGACCAGAGATGTTGAAAGAAATGGAGGATTATCTAATGAAGTTGATTAAGGAGAAATTGAAACAAGCTTCAGATCACTAGAAGAGTTATGGGGATAAGAATGGAACCTTTAGACAGTTCTCAGTAGGAGACAAGGTCTTCTTGAGAGTTCGACCTCAAAAAAGTTCCATTTCATTTGGCAAGGCTTCCAAGCTTGGCCCCAGATATGTTGGACCTGTAGATTTGTAAACTCTACATTTTGATGTTCTATATGGATGTGGCTATGTATTTCATTTTTAGCTTGTGGCTTAGTTCCTGCAGTTTCTGTTGATATATGTTTATCAGGTTGCATTATGTATCAGTATTGTATCAGTATTGAGAATCTGTAGTGGGATGTTTCTAAGTGTTGCAGATGCCGCCACGTGGAATGGGGTTTCAAAGAAGCTGAAATATTTCTAAGTATCTCTACGGATGCTATGTTTCTTTTATGCTTTGCAATTTCCAGGTACTTGTTGAGCGTGCCATGTATCTAGCTCCATTTCCCTTTTATAATTTGTTTGCTGAGTGTGGGATGCGCCACGTGTCGCGCTGCATAGCTTGTAGAGAAGTATTAAGTTGATGCTTCAGTGATGCGGAGGGAACCATGTGTCTTTTTGTTGTAGTACTAGACACGGCCACATGTATCTTTTGCAACAGCTTTTGAAGCACTGGAAGCAGGTGGTGGGCCCAGGATATTAAGTATTGATTTGTTTCAGTTGAGTGCCAGCTTTGCCATGTGTTATTATTTGTAGGGCTTTAAAGAAACTTTTTGATGAAGCTTCAATGATGCAGAGGTTGTTGGAATTAGGGCTGACAATTGAGGGGGGGTGAATCAGTTGTCTAGCAACTTTAATGCTTGCTACAGTTAATTATCCTTTACCACTTCTTAATAGATTAATAATGTAACCATGAAAAGCAAGAATCAATAACACCTGAGTAGAAACACGAATAACACACTTGACACCAAGATTTTTGACGTGGAAACCCAGTTAAGGGAAAAACCATGATGGGGGTTAACCCACAAAGATTATACTCTATTAAAAGTATTACAAATGGGGAATGTACATGTATTCAGGCTCATTGCCCAGAGCTCACTGCTCAAAGGAAGGCTCACTGCCTACAGAAAGAAGATTACAATGTGTTTGAACTGATAATTGGCATCTACCAATACAAAGATTCAGTTCTGGTTAAGCACAAAATACCAACTTGATACACTTCATCTTTACTCTGTCCTATTTTACTACTCTTCCATAATCCAGACCTTAGATCTATTCTCTTTCACTTCTTTGATCTGCCTTTTCGCACTACTCCATAATTACACACACTATATTCTCTATAAACTCAAATCCATCGGCTATATATATCTGCCTCAAGAGATTCAATCACTTTTTCATCGGCCTTATGAAGAACTTAACAAACAATACAAGTGCTTTGTTCTGTCAGCTGAATCCATACACCAATATTGATGTGTACCAAAAATAATAGTTGCAAGTCACCACCCATGTCAGCCACTAACATTATATCCCATACACAACTCACCAAAATACTTCTATTAGATCTGCACAAGGATCTAACATAAGTCAGCCTATTCTTCACTTGAATTGTTTTGTCATATTAGGACTCGGTACTCAGATGCTCATAAATTTTAATCCCTTTGTCATTGGAGACTAAAATATTGGATTTAGATTGTCCCCACATTCCTCTACACTGCCTCAAATTCACAACATACAATGATTAACTAGAGAGATCTGTTGATCAAAATGTTGAACTCTTTCATATACCCTATTCCTGTCAATCCAGACTGGACACATCTTGGAACTGACTTCCGGCATAATCTAATACTACACTGGGGATGTGAGGATTAGACTTAGTTGCCATCAATGACAACACATGACATGCCTTGTAGTGTCTCTTGCCAACAATCTCCCCCTTTGGCATTGATGGCAACATTTAGTGAAAAATGACTAAGTGTCATGACTGACTCCCCCTACTGTGTGCACTTATATATTCTTCCACTGCTGCCCCTTTGATGAATTCTTCATTTTCTTTCATTTTCACTATCTCTCAGTCCCCATTTGACATCAATGGCAAAGGATGGAATCCACAAACCAAAATTCACCCAAAAATTTGGTATACAATGCCGCATATGTACAAACAATCCTTAAGTTATGTTTACATATACTTAAGTATATCTCCAAAAATACTCTTTAGCAGGGCCAACTCTCTATCCCAACTCTTCTTCATACTATTCAAAGTTGAAATGTGGCCATTGAACAAAAACGCTTGTGCTTTAGCCTTCTGGAGGTCAATGGGATCACTTGTTTGTGCAGCAGTTTGGGCTTCTATCACAACATTGAATATTTATTCTATCTTAGGGGAAATCAATCCCCGGAGCTCACCCATTCTTGCTTCAATGTTCTCCTTTTCTCTTGTCAACTTATTTATTTCTTCCATCAGGCTGATTGCTTGACACTCCTTACTTACCACTGATACTATCAACGGATCAAAATCTTGGGACATACTTGACAATTTCTGTTTAGAATCCTTTATTTTATCTTCTATATCCTCTATGACTTTAGGAGAAGATAAACAAAACTTATATATATTGCCTCTTGAAAGAGCATTTTGAATACTCTTTATACTATTATCTAGCACCAATCTATCTACCCCAATCATGCCTTTAACTACTTCAAATCTTTTTCTATTAAATTCATTCTGAACTTTAACTTCTGCAGATTTTTCAAAGGACTCAAAGTGTGTACTTACAGAATTTACAAGGCTCTTTAGATTTCTAGAGGGAGAATCAGATGGATTCTTCTAAAACATTGGCATTATCTTCTCCAATATACCAGATGCAAGGCCTAACAACTCACTATCCTCTATGTGAGATTTTAATATCTTTTCTCTTGCCTTGGCTTGTGTGAAAGATGCCATCTTCATTATTTGGACCAGAGAGAGTATCTAGGTTGAGTGGTCCTTGAACCAGTCTAGTTCATCAAACTCTAGCATTTCTTTACTCAAAAAACTCTTCACTACATCTGCAATGTCTCTTGCCACAATTTCTGGACCACTTTCCTTTCCTTGAGTTTTCTTAGTATTAGGACTATTTTATTTAGTTGCATCAACATTTGCACCATCTTCTTCTTCTTTACCTTTCTCTGTCATCTGCAGGGGAATTCTTTCCTTTGTTCTCACCATCTGCAATCAGTTACAGATGATCTTGTGTAGCAGCAGTATTCTCAACATTATCTTCTTTTCCAGATTGATCAAGAAGAATTAGAGTATCTCCTGTATCATCAGTTTTATCCACCATCTATGTATCTTCCTTGTTTATTTGTTCCACTTTTGGGTCAGAGGAGTCATCAACCTTGGTTTGCTACTCATCAGTTTTCATTTCTTCAAAATCTGGGATTGATGAATCAATCCCATCATTAGTCTGCTCCTCAACAAATGGAAGATTGTGTTTCTTTAATGCACTTAGAAGTATTTCCTATGTTTCTTTAACTATTTCATCTAATTCTCCAAGCATCAGTTTGTTCATTCTCTTCTTGCTCCTGAATTCATCCTTCACTTCTTTAAATATCATATTCATTTGAACTTGAGTGATCTAAGGGCATAATTTTATCAATACATGTTCTCTAAGCTCTAAATCCTTACTTTTTGCATTTTCTTTCTTCAACTCCAAAGTGTCTGCAAGACTTTGAGGGATCTCAGAAGTTATTTCAATTAGGGCCTTATTATAGTTATTCAGATATCTAACAGTTGCTTCCTCTAACACCTTCTTATCTGTATCACTGTATTCATCATAAAATTCAATCATGGGTTTCAAATTTCCATCCACAATGACTGATTTTATTACATCTTCCATAGAAAGTGTGAGCTTCTCAACATATGTATATGTCTTCTACTTTTTGCTTGCCCTTTTTCTTTCGGAGGGCTTTTCCTTAGTCACCTTGGCTATTTTTGTTCCAAAGGCTTTCAACTCCTTTACCTCAGCATCTGAATCTATTTCCTCTTCATCAACTTTTGTGCTCTTATAGATTCTTGTGGCCTTTGTTTTCTTTCTCTTTCCTCCTTCACCGGATGGTGTGGCTTCCGGTGTCTTAGGATTTGTAGGTTTTGGGGAAACAAAAGTAGCAACAGAGCTTTTAGTAGTCCTTGATCTGGAGGAGGATTCTACCAGAATACTACCTTGTTTCTTATCCTGCTTCTCCTTCTCTACCTTTTCACTTCTTTCCCTGAATTACCTCACAACTTCCTTTGTGAGGCCTAGATTCTCTGCCAACTACTCAACTTCTTTTCTTACTTTCCTTTTGGTTTCAGGTTTTCTGAGCTCATCATGTAGTTTTACACTTAGTTCCTCATATGTTCCAAATCTTTCAACTAATGTGTCTTTAGGCTTGCTCAAAAGATGTTGAGCATACATATTCAAGATTTTTGCATCTACCTCATACCCCACGGGCATGATCCAAATAGTGTTGGGTTCTACTGCTTCCATTAAGCACTGATCAATATCAACCATAAATCATATTTCATTCTTGTACTTTTCAACAACTAATTTGGGGATTCTTTCTCTAGAATGCATCATATTCTAAAAATTCTTGAAATATCCCAAAATAGCAGTTTTCTATGCTTTATAGTCACCAATGCTACGTAGATGATCTCTGATTTGAATAGCTACTGGCTCGTCATTAGTCCAGTTTATACCTTTTACTCCAGGTACCTCATTCATAAAGTAGAAAAATAAACATAGAACCAATGTGCCATATTTGAAGGTGTGTTTCTTGTCTTTCTTAATTTTGTTTAAGTTCTCAATTAGTTGGTTCTGCAATAATTCACACAAGTCATAATCTGTATTTTCTTTTAACATTTTGTATGTAGCATATATGGCAGTTCCTTAGACAGAGTTCTCCCTACTAGAGTGATAAATCTTGTAACCAATCACCATAGAAGCAAACTTAACATCCAGTTCAATAATGTCATTGATGGTCATTGCCCTTTTGTCGAACTGGGCATTGGTTGCATCAGTAACTGTCTGGTTTTTCACAACTTTCAACATTGGTAATCCACCAGTTGAATTTAACCTAGTCGCAATTCTTATAACATCCTTTGTAATTTTGAATGGTTTCAACAACCACAAAAACTCATCATGCATTCAGCTTAAAACATACCGGACCCACTCATCTTCATCAAATGTTGGAAACCCCATAATCTGAATGAAATGTTTTTCATGCAGTGCCTTATACTCGGGTTTAAGGTCATGATTTTCATCCTTGAGATGACTCTCAAACAAATCTACATACCATGAGTCCCCAAATTCATCTATGTTCGCATGAATATAGACCCTAATATCTTCAACATGCAGCACACCATATGGAACACTTGAAAATGCACCTAATGGGTCGACTTCTATTGATTTGTGTGGATGCCTTTTAAATTTGGGTTGAGGCCTTTCAGTAGTATCAACAACCAAAGGTATAGCCATTGCAAAAGATTACAGGTTTAAAGCTTCGCAGATAAATACCTTTTTCACGAAATTAGGGTTGGCGGGCAAATTCATCGATCGCACTTCAAATCTTTGAAATCTCTTCTTAGACTCTATTCTTTATGCTTTCTTCATATCCAAAGTGATTCAAATGAAGAGTGAACTACCCTTTTATACTTCGCAAAACCTAATTTGCCTTTGTAATAAATGCTCTACCCTAACACATCCGGTTACACTATTTCTGCATACAGTCAACCTTCAATTGCTCTGCAAATCATCATATCCACTTCTTTTCTTCCAAAAATCCTTTCAAATGATCTGTAATAATCCAAATTATTTTCTCTCATCTTGCTAGATTTAGGCCCCTACTTACTGGTTGGGGGAATTTGATTTTTAATGCTTCTCCCCCTTAACTAGAGCTCCTAATTCAATTTTTGGAGGAACTGTCAGCACCGGATTCCAGTGCAGACCCATCACTATTGTTCATAACACTTTTCTTGACCCATGTTTTACTCATTTCATTCTAGATCTCATTCACATCAATTTTGCCCTTGCCTTTGTCTTGTCTCTACTCATCTTTTTTTTTGTTTAGCGGACTTCTTCTTTCATTATTCTTGCTTCTACAGAATCTTGCAAAATGACCGGATTGGTTACAATTGAAGCACACAACATTTCTTTGCTTATTTACTTGATTCCCTCTTGATCTGCACTGATTTTCCATGTGTCCAAATCCATTGCATGCAAAACAATATCCATCAAAGGAATTACCATTTCCTCTATTGTTAGAGTTATTCATTATCATACTTCTGCATTCATTGGATCTATGACCATACCTCTTACAATTGAAGTATTGACCGGAGAAGGATGGATTACTTTGATTTACTCTACTTCTGCATTGAGTAGCTCTATGACCAAATTTATTGCATTTGAAACAATTTCCATTGAAAGATGGATACCTTTGAGCATTGGGTTGTCTCACCGGAGGTCTTCTAGGATTCCTTCTTTGATTTCTTGCATCAGGATTTCTTTGACCAAATCCAAAGCTTTCACTTTTCTCAAATCCTAGACCATGCTTATCATCTACCTTCTTCTGACTATCAAGCAACACCTCAAGTTTAGCTGAACTTATCTTGAATTTCTCTTTATATTCATTTGTAATTTCTAGGTCATGTTTGAGAATTGCAATTTGCCTTTCAAACTCCCTTTCATTGTTTCTACTTTCATGCAGATTAGACTCTAGATGGCCAACAATTCCATCCAACTTGCAGTATTCTTTTGTTCCTTCTTTAAGAGTTTGTTTTAGGTCTTCTTCAGTCTTCTTTCTTTCCTCAATTTCTTTGGTTAACCTCATCACCCCAGATTCCATTTCATGTTTTAGGACAACAACTTCTTTAGATAACTTCTCACATTCCTTCGTCTTCTCTTTTAGGACCTTATCCTTGTGGTTGTCTTCACAATGATTTCCTAGTTGAAGAAGTTGCTCCTTCCTCTTTTCATTGGATTTTCTTAATTTTTCTTTTAAAGTCTCAATGAAGTCTTCAGCATCTTTAAGATTCTCTTGTAGTTCTCTGACTTCAGCTCTAGACTGATCAAGATCTTCTAAAGAGAGTTTAAGTTGTTCTTAGAGGTTGTATTCATCCATTTTACTGCTTTCCTAGATCTTCCTCAAGCTGTTAAACTTTTTCAAAGGAACCTTGCTCTGATACCAATTGTTGGAATTAGGGCTGACAACTAAGGGGGGGTGAATCAATTGTCTAACAACTTTAATGCTTGCTGTAGTTAATTCTCCTTTACCACTTCTTAATAGATTAATAATGTAACCATGAAAAGCAAGAATCAATAACACATGAGTAGAAACACAAATAACACACTTGACACCAAGATTTTTGACGTGGAAACCCAATTAAGGGAAAAACCACGGTGGGGGTTAACCCACAAAGATTATACTCTGTTAAAAGTATTACAAATGGGGAATGCACATGCATTCAGGCTCACTATCCAGAGCTCACTGCTCAAAGGAATGCTCACTGCCTACAGCAGGCTCGCTGCCTATAGAAAGAAGATTACAATGTGTTTGAACTGATAATTGGCATCTACCAATGCAAAGATTCAGTTCTGGTTAAGTACAGAATATCGACCTGATACACTTCATCTTTACTTTGTCCTGTTTTACTGCTCTACCATAATCCAGACCTTAGATCTCTTCTCTTTCAATTCTTTGATTTGCCTTTTCGCACTACTCCATCATTGCACACACTATATTCATTATACACTCAAATCCATCATCTATATATATCTGCCTCAAGAAATTTAATCATTTTTCTGTCAGCCTTATGAAGAACTTAACAAACAATACAAGTGCTCTATTCTATCGACTGAATCCATACACCAATACTGATGTGCACTAGAAATAACACTTGCAGGTCACCACCCATGTCGGCCACTAACATTATATCCAATACTCAACTAACCAAAATACTTCTACTAGATCCGCACAAGGATCTAAAATAAGTCAGCGTGTTCTTCACTTGAACTATTTTGTCATATTAGGACTCGGTACTTAGATGCTCATAACTCTTAATCCCTTTGTCACCAGAGGCTGAAATCTTGGATTTAGATTGTCCCGACATTCCTCTACACTGCCTCTGATTCACAACATACAATGATTAACTAGAGAGATCCATTGATCAAAATGCTAAACTCTACCATATACCTTGTTCCTGTCAATCCGGACTTGACACATCTTGGAGCTGACTTCCAGTATGATTTGATACTGCACTGTGGATGTGAGGAATGGACATAGTTGCCATCAATGACAACACATGACATGCCTTGTAGTGTCTCTTGCCAACAGAGGTCGCCATGTTTTATTTTGTTGCAGTGTGCGGAAGATGTTGCGTGTCCCTATATTTTGTTGAAGTCTCAAGGAGTGACAAGATATATACTATGGGCCCCACAATATTTTGGCTATAGTTTCTAGGTGCTACAGAGTATGCCACATGTTGCCTACAGGAGTGTGGATAACGAAAACTAAAAGGACTTTTGAAGATCACAGATAGTGCCATCCATCCCATTTTGAAACCTGCGGAGGCTGACACGTATCGAGTTATAAAGTAGAGCAGCGAAGGTGCCAAGTGTTGCATTATGATGTATTTTCTTTAATACTAAGGGAAATTAGCCCGATGTAGTGGAGAGCGCCAGATGTCCCAGTATGAAGTTTCAAGATGCTGCCTTGTGTTCATTTCTCAGTGAAGGGGAAGGTGCCAAGTGTTATAGTTCTTGTTGCTTCTTTTTGTATCAAAGAAATGTAGCCATTGCTACGGAAGGTGCCACGTAATATATTTTTGGAGCCGTTGGAGATTGCCATGTGTCAATAGAACTGCAAGACAGTGTCACATTCTCAGTATCAATCAACCAATGGGTGAGGGGCTAGAAACAGTTGCAGATCCATGAAGATCTTGAGTATCAATTTGAGTCTCAGTTGAAGTCCAGAAGCAGTTACAAGTTGTTGAGATTTTGGTCATTAGGGTGATCTTGAGTCAAATTTTGGCTATAAGTAGTGGGAAATTTTGTAATACAAGGAGACATATAAAAAATTGAGAATTCTGAGTTTTATCTACAACTAGATTGTATCATTTTAGCCTTTCATAGTTGTTTCAAGGAGAAGCATATAGACTTGTGCATGTTTCTATGCCTCTTGTATCTTTCTTAATCTATTAATGAAAAGAAACGTTTTATGTTGTTCGATGGTATTCTCTGTGTCTCTATGTAATTGCTTTGAATTTGGCCTTTGTTTCTAAAATATGTTTGTCATCTGTTCATATTGATCATGCTTTGATTGCTCTTCAATATAACTGAATTCTAAAGGTTTAAACATTGTGCTAAGTGTTGATACATATAGAAATCTGGCGCATTGCCACAGAATTAAGAATTTTGTTTATTGTATCTGTAATCTTGCTTTTCTTACCTTTACCTAAGCCTCATTTAAAAAGAAGAGCCAGCTTCTGTAAAATTTGGAGGTTGCTTCAAGTGTCAAGTCCCACATTCTTGGAGCTTCCCATGTTGGTGCTAGAACCTGTGTAATTTTAACCATCAAAAGTTTTTGGCATGCCCGGTGGGACTTTTCTTGAAATTTTGATAAAGATCATATGAACCAAAGAGCTTCAAGGAGTCAAAGCTATGGACCAACAACAAGAACTCAATCATCCGCTAATCCAGGGATCTTACTACCCCCATTAGTAGCCACTTCAAGAAGAAGGGTGAACCGAGTAGCAACAGCATCTAGAAAAAATATGGCAGCACCTGTGCCACCGCAGAGTTTTGCAAATTGGAATAATAGCAGTCCCCTTGTCCTACCAACGCCACCAGATACATGGGACCCAATCCTAGCTAATGCTCTGAAAGCGTTGCCTAAATTCAGTGGAGAAGAGGCCAAGACACCAGGGGAGCATCTCCAAGATGTGTCAGATGTATGTGCAGTGCATGTTATTACTGAGCAAAATGTTGTTATCCAACTGTTGGTGGCTTCTTTTAAGGGGAAAGCTCTGAATTGGTATAGGTCATTACCTGCAAATTCTATATCCACGTGGGATGAGCTTGGAGATGTCTTCTTTGCGAGATTCAGTGAAAAGGGTGATAGATCCTCCCTACTGCAACAATTGATCACTATAAAGAGAGCACCTAAAGAAGCTCTAACAGACTTCAACACAAGATTTTAGAAGACTTGAGAAAGAATTCCTACTGTAGCTAGACCATCACCAGGTATGGCAATTGTTTTCTATCTCAAAGATTTCAATTTTGATATATCAGTAATGATTCAAGCTCTGGGAGGACAGACCCTACTAGCAGCATATGAGTTAGCTGTGAGGGCAGAGAATAACCTAATAGATGCTGGAAAATTGCCTCCACAGCCTCATATGCCAATGTTCCTAGAAATTTCAATTCCCTTACCCCAAGAAGTCCCTAATCCACCATCTACACCTGTGTCTATATACACTTTTCCCACTCCCAAGCATCCCACTGCACCAACACCCTCTACCCCTCCATCTGAGATGGCATCCAAAACATTCACAGGACCTTTTAAAATGAGATTGTTAATTTCAAGAGGCAATAGACTTCTTACTCAAAGCCTTCTTACCAGGGGTTTCAAGGAAATAGACCCCCATATTAGCTGAATATATATCAAGGTACTCAAAGACCCAATAATCCACCACCCTTGAATTAGTTAGTTACCATTCCCACTCCATTACAGTCTATCCCATCTAACCTGGGTAGGGAAATGGTACTCAGACAAAACAATCTAGCAGAAGATGTGTTGGGTGAATATTTTGTTGTCAACTCACTAACAACAAAATGGTTATATCAACCATAGTGTGATGAGATAAATCTCTCCTCTCAGAAAGGGGAGGTTCCCTTTTTACTGTTTATTGAAACAAAACAAAACTACTTATTTACACTAGCTCTGATCATATAGGGGGTGTGTTACATTCATCCTTTTCTCTTCTTTCAGAAAAGATGTTTACAATGTTTCACAGTAATATTCAATAATGATTCTATACTTCTAATATTAACCTAAACAGTAATCACCAATATTCTTGTGAGTTGAAGCACAAAGGCATTCAACTTACTTCACAGAAAGATTCACGAACCAAGTGAATAATCCCAAGCACAAAGTCTTCAAATTATCCCTAGAAAGATTTTAAAAGTAACTGTATCACTAGTTGTAGCACAAAGTGTGTCAACTAACAATACCACTGATCCACATGAATGTAATTGAAAATTATAGCATAAAGTCTACAAGTCCTCAACACAAGTCATATACAAAGTGAACAACTACAAGCTCAAAGTCTTTATAATTCTCCACCAAGAAACGCTTTCAACACACATAGATTCAAGGAAATAATATAACACAAAATTATTTGATTTATCTTAAACATCCTCCAATCATGATAACTAAACACCACTTTCTCCAATCAATCAACAAGAGAAATCAGCAAAAATGCCATATGTACATCCTCACTCATACAGATTCGATTCAACAAAAAGTTTGATATCAAAATTTGCCTTCTTTATTGATTGGAATTTATCGTGCAATTTGAACACAAAGTCTCAAAGTTGAGTCTCAATTTAGGCAGCACTTCGTTGCATAAGATTAAAGATAAAAATTACAATAAGGGCCCTCTTTATTTATAGGGAGAGGCCTTGAGCTAATCTAGGAAAAAGTCGCACATGTAATTAGATTTTGGAAAAATACATGTGAATATGTCTAAAACAAAATACAAATTGCATATACAAAACTGAAAATAAACTAAGGCATGAAGAAAGATTTTCAGCTGCCACCATCATTCTTCTTTAGGAAATTGTGATACATGGCCTTTATTGTTTCCATCTCATAAATGTCCAGTCCAACTATATTATCTAAAACAACATGAGGTTTGACGATTGTATCCTTCACCACCTTTATCGCCTTTTCATGCTTCCCAAGATTGTCTTTCAAATTATCAAGGGTTGATTGATAATCTTGGAGTTTATACATTTAAGCAATTGAAAATGCTTCATTTTCAAAGTTCTTCTAGATCATCTTTTCAAAGGCATCGACCATCTCTTCTGCAGGAAGAAACTTGTGATTTTCAGCTATGAGGGTATGTGGGAACTCTTCAAGCCTATGCAAAAATGTCACATCATTGTCTTAGCTTTGGATGGAGATGGCTTGGACATCAGCTTCGGAGAGATCACTAGATATGGTGTCAATCACAGCTACTACTTGATGAAACTACAAAAGTTCATGATCTTGCAATTAGGGGAAAATTGGCATATTAGGGACACTGCGAATTGATGATCATGTTATAAGAGTATGCTTGAAATGGCTTGAGAGCGCGCAAATCGAGCAAAAAGGTGAGAGTAGGTCAATAGGCTTTTGAAAAGAAAAATTTCCCAGTGTTAGGAAAATCTACAGGGTGACATGCATGGGCGGCCAAAATGGCCACTCTTGCATGGAGGGTATAATGCTAAACATGCTCGGTTGGCTAAAATGATCGATATTGCATATAAAGGGAAAGTGCAATTGTGATGTAGGGGCAGTCAAAATGACTACCCTTACATGAGGGAAGATCAATCATTGAATTATATGCACAAGCGATCAAAATAGCTGCTAGTACATGTTAGAGGGAAAATTCACAAGTGCATCATCGACTATTTTAACCGCTTATACACAATCCAAAACCTAAACAACATGTGATGCTGGTCCAAAAAGCCGATGATGCATATTTTAGAGGTTAAGTTTTAGAGATGTATTGTTGGGCATTTTCACCGACTTTACAGGTAAATGAAAATAATAAAAACTAAAACGGTGAAAACCATCGTCGACGAAGAAAGCTAAGAACCCAACAATTTTAAAATAACCTTAAGCTTTGACAAAAACTAAGCTTTCGACTCATTCAGGATTGGTGAGTTTTGTCATTTAAGACATAAGAGAAATTCTAAGTTTCAAAAAACTAGGGTTTCAAAGAAAAATAGTTTTACAAAAGAAAAGAACAATAATATGATGATACAAGGATTTAAATACTACAACGATTTTATAAAAACAAAAAAATTGATCATACATATGATTATACACATCAAAACCCTAAAAAGAAAATAGAACCGAAAAGAAAATAAGGGACTTTCCTAGAAGAAATAGACGTAAAAACCCTAAACTCGGCTGAGAAGAACAAAATCTGAGCAAACTAGATGATCGCAGGAAGATTTACGGGTGACTCGAAGGTTTTGAGAATGAACAAAATGAAAAACAATGAATAAAAAAGATTTTAAGTGATTAAAAAGATGACATTAATGCCAACATGAGTTGCATTAATGTCACTCAAGTTAAAAGATCAGGAAAGATATGTCTCGTTGGTAAAAACTACCGACAATACATGTCATCATCGATGTACAAGCGACGTTTCCAACTGCTCCTACATGCATGACAAAACAAAGAAGGCACATGTACAAGCAGTTATTTCAACCACCAATGCATACAAATACAATAATAAACATGCAAGGGTGGGCATTTTCATAACCAATACATGTAAAGACAAAATTTAACTAACACCCAAAATAGTCAAAATTGATATTTTGACAGGCCTGTAACTTAGTCAATCTTTATGAATTTTGAGGAATTGACTTAGGGGAATGTCACAAACCGTTTCAATGATGTTAGATGACTTTGTACGAAGTCAAGAGAACTTTCCTTGATTTGCAAACTTAGAGAGTAGGCTACGAAATGGACAAGTTTCGTAGGGGTTGTCTACAAAAATGAGCGTAGCTAATTTTGAGAACAAGAAGATGTTAATGATTTATGTTTTCCCTGTAATAATGCCCATATGCCTAGGGACTGTGCTAGGGGCAATCTGCAACATAAGATAGCAGAACAAAGGAGACAAGAAAGTCAAGATGTTGCACCCAGTGCTTCCCCATATCAGTCACCTGCTGTCCAGAACATTGTTATGGTGGCTCAAATGCAAGGGATGTCTTTAGAACAAGAGGGAGAAATTGCCCCTGAACATGCTCTATTCTCATAAATTGAAGAAGAAGACTCTATTTTTGTGAATGAAACATCCACTTCCAAGAAGCCTCTAATCCACTCTGATTATTACACCAGATCGAAAAGGAGAATGTTAGAACAATTTGAGGCAAACTCAAATGAAGCAACTAGGGACTCCATCACAAGGACAATACATACCTACTGCAAGGTAAGAAATGCCTATTGGTACTCAGAATCAAAGAATCTCAAACCCAGTGGTGGAAAGAGCAAGGTATCCTTGCTATCCCAAGATACAAGCATTAGGGCCCATGAATGTGGTAGAACAACTCAAGAAGATCCCGACACAAGTGTCAATATGGGACATGCTAGCTATCCCTGAGTAAAAGACACTACTTCAAGAAGCATTGCAAGATCAAATAGACCTTAAATTTGTCAATACAAGAGAAGGAGGTGCTAATAAAGGAAAGACTCAAAATAAAGACACTCCACCCCTGCAGTCAGCTTCTCTTTTGAATGCTGCACCAGAGGTAAGCAAATCCAAGCCTAACCCCTTCTATTTAACTTTTATAGTGGTAAAGAAATTGTTGCACAATTCAATGATAGACTCAGGAGCTAGTACCATAGTTATGCCAAAGCAAATAGTTGATGCCTTGAAAATAGAATATGAGCCACAAGCTAAGGGAGTCATGTAGTTAGATGGAAAATCTGTCCAAACTATAGGGATGATCAAGCAGCTCCCCTTACAACTGTATTCATGTGCCAACATAACTGTATTGCAAGATGTGGCAGTTATAGATATTCCCCTTGTCTTTGGTTTATGCTTATCTAGAGATTTCACAATCAAAACAGGAGGATACATGTCCCTGGATTGGTCACACTTGATACTAAGAACCAAATATGGAACCAAGATGAAAGTCTTGTCTGAACCTCTGTCTAAAGTTCATATCACAGAGGAACCTACCCCTAGAGTTGAGGCAGCCCACACCATGATGAATAGGGAAGATAGGGCTTTGGTTGAGGAATTGGGAGACTAGATTGAGTATGACCAATAGGAAGAAGAAAATAATCAACTGATAACCATGATGCAGAGTGATCCCTGTGGGAATTATGACTATACTAGTCTGGGCACCTATGTTATTTTTGAGGAAAATTAGGAGATACCAAATATTATGCATCAAAAGGTATCTGAAAAAGAAAGTTCTGATAAAGATTCAGAAATCCATACCTTAAATTTTGATGGTGCCAGAAGTTAAAATGGTGCTGGAGTAGGTATCTGCATTACCTCTCCAAGTGGTGAAAATATTTTTAGAGCCATATGCTTTCAATTTGCTTGTACCAACAATGATGCTGAGTATAAGTCTTTAGTACATGGCCTAGTGTTGGCTAAGAAGTTGGGAATAAAGAACCTGGTGGTCAAAGGTGATTCAGAACTAGTGGTAAAACAAATTAGAGAGAAAGTTGTGGCTAAGAATGTGAGGATGAGATCTTACTACCATAGGATTTGGGATCTCATTAATAGTTTTGATGCTTTCAATACAACAATTCCCAATTTGACCCAGCAAGTGACCTACCCATTAACAATGAGGCAGTAAAAGTCATCGTCAAGCCTGTCATCCCTGATAACATTCATAACTAGCAAGTGTTTGATAATGACCTTCAAGTGCTACTACTTTTGTAACAATTCAAGGAGTTTGCTGACCAATTACAGCCCAAGATCGAGGAGGCATATGGTGATCAAATCATTCAACTGAAGTCCAATAAGCTCCCAAGGGGGCTAATAACATTAGAAAATCTATTTGATCCCGATGATGTGAGCCTGGATAAAAGAAAGTTTAAGGTCAACAAAGAGGACTACTCTGAGATACATGTCAATGAAGGGAGAAAGTTAAAGGTAGGGAATGCTACTACTCCAGAGGAAAGACATAGGCTTGTCTCTTTGTGTAACAAATATGATAGAGTAATTGCATGGACCTATGATGACCTTCATGGTTACAACAAAGATGTCATCCAACACACTATAGAACTTGTTGAAGGGTCAAAACCAGTCCGCCAAAAATAGAGACCAGTGAACCCTAGAATTGAGCCCTTAATGGTAGATGAATTGCATAAACTTCTAGAGTCCAAGATTATATTTCCCATCAAACATTCAACTTGGGTCTCTAATCTGGTGCTAGTAAGGAAGAAGAATGGGGACATCAGGCTCTGTGTAGATTTTAGAGACCTAAATAAGGCTTCATTAAAGGATCACTACCCTCTGCCCTCTATGGAGCAGATTTTGCAGATAGTGGTTGGGTCAGAGAGATTCTCCTTGCTTGATGGCTTCTTAGGATATAACCAGATCTAGCTGGTTGATGAAGACCAGCATAAAATGGCATTTACAACAAAGTGGGGAACCTTCACATATGCTAAATGCCTTTTGGCCTTTCCAATGCTAGAGCCACTTTCCAATGCGCTATGGATATAGCATTCAAAGGACTGATAAATAAGATCATCCTGATCTATTTAGATGAGCTTACCATATTTACTAAGAATGCCAGAGACCACTTTGACCATTTGGAAGCTATTTTCCAAAAGTGCCAAGAGTTCGAGATTTCCCTAAATCCTAAGAAGTGTGTTTTTGTTGTGCCCCAAGGGAAACTTTTGGGACACATTGTATCTAAAGATGGAATTGCCATTGATTTAGAATGGGTCATAGCTATACTAGATTTATCTCAGCCAGTCAACAAGAAGGCAGTGCAACCTTTCCTAGGCAAAATCAATTTTATCAGTCGATTTATATCAGACTTTACAGGTCTGGGTAGGCCCATAACCATGATGCTAAAGAAGGAGTTGATTTTCAAATGGACACCTGAAGGGAGACAGGCTTTTGAAGAGGTCAAGAAAGCCATCTCTACTATCCCAGTATTGAGGAATTCAGATTTCTCCAAACCCTTCATTATGTATGTATATGGAGGAGAACATAGTATTGTTGATGTGCTGACATAGAAGGATAACAAGGATGAGGGAGAGCATCCAATTGCTTTCTTATCTAGAACACTCAGGGAATATGAATCTAGGTATAATTTTGTTGAGAAACAAGCTTATTCTATGGTAAAAGCTCTTAAAAAGTTCAAACATTTAGTAACAGGGAATAAGATCCTAATATTAGTAGCTCACCCTAGTGTTAGGAAGTATATCATGGAAGGTGAGATTACTGAAAAAAGGGCTAATTGGATAACTAAGATTTTTGAGTATGATGTAGAAGTAAAACCTACTAAATTGGTCAGAGGTAGAGGACTTTGCCAATACATCCCTCAAGATATGGAGGAGTTGATGTCTAAAGAAGCAAAAGCTGAAACAGTGTTGAAACTCTAAGAAGTGGATCATGATTCTTGGGTAAGTGACAGAATCCAATTCATGAGAACTGGTGTTTTCCCCAATGAACTTTCCCAAGATAAGAAAAGATACTATAGACAACAGGGAGTCCATTTTGTATTGATTGACCATGTTTTATTCAGAAAGAATATAGATGGAATACTATTAAGATGTGTTAAAAATAATGAAGCTCAAGAGATACTGCATGAGTTCCATCATGGAGCCTCAGGACAACACTTTTTAGAAAAAACTACTGCAATTAAGGTTACACAATTTGGTTACTTTTGGCCAACATTGTTTGCAGATTGCTATCAGGCGGTCAAATAATGCCAAGCTTGTCAGTTTTACACTAGAAAGAGAAGAAATACATCACTACCTTTAAGTCCTATAGTAGTAGAAGAACCCTTTGCTCAATGGGGATTGGATTTTATCAGAATGATTAATCCAGTGTCAAATATGGGATATAAGTGAATCATTGCTGCAATAAACTACTTTACAAGATGGAGTGAAGCAGTACCACTTAAAGAAGCTACCGAAAAGGTGATCTTAGATTTTCTGGAAGGGATAACTACCCAGTTTGGCGCTCTGTACACTGTCATATCAGACAATGCTAAGGCATTTCTTGGAACCATTTTGTCAAAGTTTGCTTTAAAAAATGGAATATATTTAAAGACTTCCTCAAACTACTATCCACAAGACAATGGCTTGGCGTAATCTACCAATAAGAATTTGATCAGGCTTATCAAAAGAATGGGGGTGCATCATCAGAGAGATTGGCACAATCCCTTAACTCAGCATTATGGGTAGACAGAATCACACCAAAGCAGGTAACCAAAATGTCCCCATATGAGCTGGTATATGGTAAGAGTGCAATGATGTCACTAAGTATAGAAATTCCAGCCTTGAAATTAATCAAATAGCTAGAGATAGAAGAAAATAGCTCGATGCATGTGAGGCTCGCTGAGTTGCTAGAAGTTCAAGAAAAGAGGGGAGGGGCACATGAATCTCTGATGAAACATCAATAGACTGTAAAGAATTGGTTTGACAAACAGACCTCCAACTTGAACTTCGAAGTTGGGTCGCTTGTCCTTAAATGGGATGAAAGAGCCGCGAAAACAGACAAACACAACAAATTTGACTCATTATGGATGGGCCCTTTCAAGATTCATTCCTGTAAACAACATAATGCATTTGAACTGGAGAATATGCAAGGAGAGCCCGAGGAGATTCTTGTAAATGGGATATTTTTGAAACACTTTACATAGTCTCGAATTTGCCCTCGTATCAGAGTTAATTAGGTGTCTTTTTGTTTCTTTTCCCACTTTCGTCTTGCCTTTCCTTCTTTCTCTTTTAAATAAGTGTTATGTGAACACGTGTCCACAACACAGTGTTTCTTTTATTGGTAGTTATATTTCCCCGAGGCCATTAAGTAGTTCCTTAGACTTTTAAAGAAAGTAGATAATCATTTTAGAGGGATGTCGCTTTTAATGATGATTTGATGCACACTCCCATACAGATTTGGAATGATACATTAGTCATCTTTTTGGCATTAATGCCATTAATAAGTTGTAATAGGTCATTTAATGCATCATTATGCCCCGCCGCACCTAGTATTAAGCTTCGCAAATAGTTGCAACTGTTATTCCTTATTCCATTGCCTCTGAGCTTTTTGCTATTTGTGTCGAAGTTCCAATTCTTCCCTACAATTCTTGCTAGTTTCGATACATTTGCAGCTTATAGTGTTTAAATTGGAGATACAGAGATATCTGAGGGACAATCATCACAAGAAGGGCTAGGGCTATTCGAACTACTTGACAAATTGAAGGGTAGTAAGTCTTACACATCTGCAGTAGCAAAGGTAAAAGCTAGCTATCCAAGGACAAGGGTTTTGGATACGAGACTGAGTGATGATGCTACACAAATTAAGGACTATGCGGATGGCATTTTTAACACTCGATGCAAAAGAACCCAAAGAATCTTCGAGAAGGGGTACAGCAGAGATGTCTTTGAAAGGCTGGAAAAGAAGAGTCGGAGACCTTTGGAATGAGAATCTAGACTTCACAGCTGGTACAATTCTTGGTTCATGCCATCCACCCCTATCCAGAGTTGGTCAAAATGTGCACAGAGGCTTTCCATCCACGAACTGCCTCAATTCAGCGTGGTGCTTTCATGGTGCAAATAACACCTAAAGCTATTTGAGATATGTTGGCTTTGAGTCATGACCACACAGCCACATTCCCTACGATTCCTATGTTGCAACACACATGGGCAAATCTCCACAGTAGGGTATAGTTTTTGAATATAGAGATGCATTTAGATGATGGCAATACCCACAGGCCAGGCTTAATTTAATGTTGATGTTCAAGATGCCCTTTCTATGTTGTCTTTCATCTTCGGCTAGAGTGATGATTCATGGGTATATGATTGACAACTAGCTACAATTTTTAGACTCAAAACTATAGACAAATCTTTAGAGTACCATTTCAATTTCTCAGAACAAATCTCACATGCCATGGTGGAGCAATTGACAAATTTCAAATAGAATAGGGTTTTTAGGTATTATGCTTATCTGTTTCATTTAATCTTGTATCAAAATCACAGTCTCTTCTAGTAATGCATGCCATTGAATATTTATGACCCAGAGTCAAGCACAAATAGGGCAATTCTAGTGTCTACCTGGACTCATGTCCTCTCAGATACTTCAGATCCTTACGAGTTTGCCGAGTTTTTTGTTGCCCCAGGTTTTGAACAATTAGGGTCAAAACTTGTAATAAATAGAATGATAGATAGTTTGAAGGGTTTCTTGTCAAATTTGAAAGTTCCCTGTGATTACTTCTTTGGTGCTCACACCACCATAATCAGACTTCCTAGATTTGTTGGAGAGCCTATTTTGCTCCCAAAGGTTTTGACCCCTAGGGTCACATTTTTAGAAGTGGCACGTCAATTGTCTGTTATAGATAATAACTTTGGTCATAAGAAGAGGAAAAAGAAAATGTATGATGTTCCCTAGAGCAGGGGAAACATTACAATTGAGAAAAGAGAAACTAAAAGTCTCCTATTGAGGAAACTAGCAGCATATGGTTTTCTGGTAGTAGAAGATAAATGGAAATATGATCCATATAGCTACTTAGCATCTTGGATTGTTAACAATAAGGTTTCTACCACATTTATTCATGAGAGATGCTCTTCCTGGGAGAAGAGGAGATCACCGAAACAAGATGATCCTGCACTGTATGTTGATTTGAAAGATTTGCCAGATGAGGTCCCTAGGCCCTAGGAAACCTTTTATCAGAAAGAGAAAGAATATGACCCCAAGAAGCTGATGACTCCTGGTCTAAGGCAAACCTTAAAAAAAATAGATTGGAGTGTAGAAAAAATAGCTGCTTACTAGAAATATAGATAGGAGATATCACAATTCACCCACACTTTTGGGGGTGTTGAGATAGATGAGTAGTGGGAGGCAATTTGGGATGAGTACCATATGACTCCAGTTTCTAGCCCTAACACAAGCAACATTCCTAGTGGTTCCCATGGAGTAGAAGAGGCGGAAGTATCAGAAGAGGCTTAGGAGCAAGAAGAAACAAAGCAAGCGGCCACACAAGCTCTCAGAGCCCCATGGCCACTGTCTCTCAGTGCCTTGCAGAAACAAAAGGATACAGCATTGCTGTCTCGTGAGACCCAAACAACTTCAGCATCTGGGGGTCTTAGAGTGGCACCTTTCCATCAAATAGTGATTGATTAAGAAGAAGAGGGTCCAAAAGATTCAAAGGATATGCCTTTAAGGAAAAAGTGTAAATTGGTGTTAGAGAAGGAAGATACAGAAGAAGTAGTGGCACCCCAGCAGCAACAAGTTATTACAAGCTTAGAGGTAGCCCAAGTTAGTGTTTCTCCTCCTTTTTCTTCTCCTTTTATTTCTTCTCAATTAGGGGTGGCAACCCAAGCAATATATTCTTCCATTTCTCCTACCACCTCTACTGTGCCACTTCAATCTTTTGCTCCAATAGCCAGTTCACCGGCCACATCATCACAGGCCATAACATTACCTCTTTTTTCCCCAACTTTGCCTAAATGAGCTTCAACTCGAACTGATCCTAATGGTCAAATTGACACTATTCCATATGGTTTACCCCAGGGACATCCTTTTTCTAGAGGGCTTATTGCTTCTCCCCCTTCATTCCAAACCTAGGCAGATGCTTCCAAGAAAGCAAGTGAAACAAGGATGAGGAAACAAAAAAAGAAAGAAGGGCAACACCCTGCTTTGCCTCATATCAGGTCATTATTTGATCCTATTCAACAACCTTTGACTGTTACTCATTTAGCACCAAATGTCATTAAGCCTGCTGAGCAAATGCAGCCACAAGATTATACAATGAATGCAATAGCAATCGATCTTGCACATTTCAGGCCATAGGACAAAGTAGAATTGATCAATGAAACTGCTACTGCTATAACAACTGACTATCTGAATGTCACAAGGAGGTTACGGATAGTGGAATCAGACCTAGAAAAAGAGAAGGCCACCAATAGCAACTTGACATCAGAGATAAAGGCAAAAGAAAATGAGATTGATACTCTCAATAAGGATTTATAGTCTATTGTTTCTCTGCAAGTACATCAATCATTGCAAGCATAGGTTGCAACTATGAAAAATGAGATAGCTCAAGAAAAGGCTACTGTAGCTGCTTTGAGACAAGAGAAGGATGTCATTGAGAAGAAGTGCCAAGACAAAATGCAGGAAGTAGTGAAGTTGCAGTAGGCCCTTTTGAAGGAGAAAAATCAAAATAGTGTTGTACAAGCCCAATTTATGGCTGAGCAATAGAAAACCAAACAATTAACCATAGAACTTAGTCAAAGGCCATAAAATGCAGGGGTCTTGAATATGTTGAAAGAGCTTTATGCATCTGCATGGGGAAGAATCTCTGAGGAGATTGTACAGCTTAAACCATCCCTCACCTTCCTGCTAAACACCCAGCAACTATGTGAGAAGGTAGAGTCTTCAGTCCAGGCAACTTTGTCTATTGTTTCGTTGAGAGTTTCAGACTCCCAACTTCAATTGTAGAAACTCTATGACACATCTGATGAGACCCTGTCTACGGTTGGTGTAAGTCATAGAATGGTTGCTGCTAAAAAGGTAAATGAGGTGTTGAGTTGTAATTCTGCTGCCATGAATTGTAAGGAACTTTTAGATGTAGTTAAAGAAGGTGTAAAAAATATGAAGAGGCACATTGAAGGGTTGGTCCAGTTGGGGTTACCATCCCCTTTTCTTGATGACAGTATAGTGCTAGTGATTGATGCAATAAAGGCCCTCTTACTCACTAAGCACAATGATTAGATTGTCTTTCAGAGTCTGAGTGATTCCCCTAGTGTGAAAGAGGTAGAAATGGCTCTTGTTCCAATAGGTCACCTTGAGTTTCAATTACATTCTGTGGTTTAGATTTTGCAGTCCTTTTCTCATAAGGACATCATAAATTTAGATTTTGTATTTCAAGATTTACAGAGTAAGCAAGGCTTATCAGATTCAGAGTGGCTATATATCAGGCTGCATTACAGAAATTATAATTCTTTTTCTTTTCCAATGGCAATATAATTTTGTTTTTGAAGCCTTTTCTGTTGATTCGGGAGTTCTCTCTGAGCAGGCGCAGAGGTCCATGTAGTTGCCAAGAACTATAGAGTTGTAAACTCTACATTTTGATGTTCTGTATAGATGCAACTATGTATTTCATTTTCAGCTTGTGGCTCAATTCCTCTAGTTTCTGTTGATATCTATTTATCGGGTTGTATCAGTATTGAGAATCTACAGTGGGATGTTTCTAAGTGTTGCGGATGCCGCTGCATGGAATGGGGTTTCAAAGAGGCTGAAATATTTTTGAGTATCTCTGTGGATGCAGTGTTTCTTTTATGTTTTGCAATTTCCAAGTATTTGCAGAGTGTGCCGTGTGTCCAGCTCCATTTCCCTTTTATAATTTGGTTGCTGAGTGCGGGTTGCACCACATGTTGCACCACGTAGCTTGTAGAGAAGTATTAAGTTGATGCTTTAGTGATGCAGATGGTGCCATGTGTCTTTTTGTTGTAGTACCGGATGCAACCACATGTATCTTTTGCAACAGCTTTTGAAGCACTGGAAGCAGGTGGTGGGCCCAGGATATTAAGTATCAATTTGTTTTAGTTGAGTGCAGGCTTTTCCATGTGTCATTATCTACAGGGATTTAAAGGAATTTTTTGATGAAGCTTCAATGATGTGGTGGTTGCCACGTTTTATTTTGTTGCAGTGTGCGAAAGATGTCATGTGTCCCTATATTTTTTTGAAGTTTCAAGGAGTGACAAGATATATACTATGGGCCTCACAACATTTTGGCTATAGTTTCTAAGTGTTGCGGAGTATGCCACATGTTGCCTGCGGGAGTGTGGATAACAAAAACTAAAAGGACTTTTGAAGATCATAGATAGTGCCATCTGTCCCATTTTGAAACCTGTGGAGGCTGACATGTATCGAGTTATAAAGTAGACCAACAAAGGTGCCAAGCGTTGCATTATGATGTATTTTCTTTAATACTAAGAGAAATTAGCCCGATGCAGTAGAAAGTGCCAAATGTCCAGGTATGAAGTTTCAAGATGTTGTCATGTGTTCATTTCTCAATGAAGTGGAAGGTGCCAAGTGTTATAGTTCCTATTTCTTCTTTTTGTATCAAAGCAATGTAGCCACTACTGCGAAAGGTGCCATGTAATATATTTTTGGAGGCATTGGAGATTGCCATGTATCAATAGAACTGCAAGAGAGTGTCGCATTCTTAGTATCAATCGGCCAATGGGCGATGGGCTAGAAACAGTTGCAGATCCAAGAAGATCCTGAGTACCAGTTCGAGTCTCAGTTGAAGTCTAGAAGCAATTACAGGCCATTGAGATTTTGGCCATTGGGGCTATCTTGAGTCAAATTTTGGCTATAAGTAGTGGGAAATTTTGTAATACAAGGAGACATATAAAAAATTGATAATTTTTAGTTTTATCTATGACTGGATTATATCATTTTAGCCTTTCATAGTTGTTTCAAGGAGAAGCATATAGACTTGTGCATGTTTCTATGCCTCTTGTATGTTGCTTAATCTCTTAATGAAAAGAAACATTGTTATGTGCTATTCGATGGTATTCTCTATGTCTCTGTGTAATTGCTTTGAATTCAGCCTTTGTTTCTAAAATCTGTTTACCATCTATTCATATTGATCATGCTTTGAATTCTCTTCAATATAACTGAATTCTAAAGGTTTAAACATTGTGCTAAGTGTTAATACATATACGAATCTAGCGCATCACCACAGAATTAGGAATTTTGTTTATTGTATCTGTAATCTTATTTTTCTTACCTTTACCTAAGCCCCATTGAAAAAAAAGAGCCGGCTTCTATAAAATCTGGAGGTTGCTTCAAGTGTCAATTCCCACATTCTTGGAGCTTCCCATGTTGCTGCTAGAACCTACGCAATTTTAACCATCAATAGGACCATTTGATGTTTTGGAAGTAATTAATCTAGTTGCATACAAGCTTTCTCTACCATTGGCTCTATCCTAAATCCATAATGTCTTCCATGTATCTTTTCTTAAGTTGTATCATCCAGATGCTTCACATATTCTTGATTGGCATGCATTACAGGTTTAGGATCCAGGGGTGGTGCTGGTGGAGCCCACCCAAATTTTGGAGAGGTTTAATGTTAAGTTGTAAAACTAGGATGTGGTGTAGTATAAGGTCCAGTGGGACAAATATTCAGTGGATAATGCCACCTGGGAGAATGTTGATTATATTGCCAGAACTTTTCTCATTTGAAAAATTAGCGTAAACTCTTTTAATTTCTGCATAATTATGACTTGGTTGATACTTTGATATTAAGTTGTGTAAGACTTTTATATTTGGTGTTGTATAATAAGACATCGGGACTATGTCACTTCCAAGTGGGGCAGGATGTCGCATCTCAAACTGTTATGCTTTCTAAACTTAACTATAATTAGAACTATTTTATGGATAATTGTTTGTGGATTAACTGAATGATTCAAAATGATGAAATGTATAGTGCTTCGGCTATGGCTTGATCACTAACCTATTAATGGAGAATTGAGTTTAATGATGGCAGGTTGTCGAAGACAAGAGTATGGTTGAGGTAGAGGTGATTAGCCATCTAGCAAGGATGGGATGGAGAGATTCTAGGTTGAACACACACAAGCACTTAGTTGCATTTCATTTGCATCTTATAATTGCATGAATGATCCTATGTTGATGAATTGATTTATTGCACATGTCAAATTATCTCCATTATGCCTTCGAAATTGCCAAACTAACTAATCGTTCTTTAAATTTGAATGTTCTTTTATTGAATCAAAATAAATTTAATAGCTATTTTTTTAAAATTTATGTGGAGAAGATGATTTTTCTTTTAATAACTTACTTCCTAGAAGTTAATTATGTGCTAAATTGAAATGATATATATATATATATAATTTGTTTTATGATAGTAATTATCCATTCGAATAGTAGATTCTTTTATCTTATTTAGATAATGACAAAACTTAAAAGATAAAATAAAACAAGGAAAATAGAAAGAAAACTAAAAATAATAGAAAGAAAACAAAAAGGAAAGAAAGCAAAAAGATAAAAGGAAGAAAAAGTTAGAAACAAGAAAGGAATAAAAAGAGAGGGAACATGACACAGACGGAAAACAAAAAAGGAGGGAGAAAAGAAATATTTGGACAAAAAAGATAGAGGAAGGAAGAGCAGAGAGCAAGGAAATAAGGAACAAACTTCAGAATCTGGGTATGTGATTTAAAAAATAAATTCCATTCTATATTAATCGGCCCTCATATACATTGAATTTCTTTTGTTTCCAGTGGCTTTAGTGTCTCCAAACCCAACTTTTTTGATTGAGCCATTCCTTGGCTTATTAGAGATATGTATGACTTTTGTTTCTTTATCTTCCCCTAAAACCAGTCAACCTCCTCTGAGAACCTCTAAGTGAGCTAGAAAACGTTGCCTCAATAAATTGCCTACCAAATTATGTCTTGTCCACTGCATATTGATTCTTACTGCTCTTATTATAATTTCAAAATGTGTCTCATTCATCTATTAAAATATTCACGGGTTTTCTTTTTGTTTGCTACCTTCATTCTTCTTTTGTCTGTATATGTTTTTCCTGTCGATATCTATATATATAAGGATTACTAAGATTTCTGTTAAACTTGTTATTAGAACAAGATTTATTTGTTAGTCACTAGATGCATTATATCTATTTTCTGGGTAGTAGAATATCTAGCATGCAAACATGACCCTTTTTCCTTGACTGATTTACGTAGAATATATGTATTGAATTGCTAGGTGATCTTTCAGTTATCATCATTATTTTTTTTCCATTGTGTTTCTTGTGGGTTGATGAGCATCTCTTCCTATTGTTTTTGGTGTTCTTGGGCACCAAACTTTTCTTATTATAATATCGAAACTTAAGCTATTAAGCTACATTAAAAATTATAATCAATCATCCTTTTAGTTGTTGTACCATGGGTTAAATCCTGATTTAAGCAAGTCGGTATTCATGTTATTTCCTTGAACTGTACTCCAATCCTTATAGTGTTGCAACCTTCGTATGGCTACCTAAAAAGCTCATTCCAATGGTTTATAGGAGTTCTTTTGGCAACTAGTGCTTTGCCTTTTATCTGCTATATCAACCATAATGAGATAGATTGTTTCAGATTTACTATTATTGCATTCCATGTGAAGACATCTCTCTGAGGTGTTCTTTCAACAATTGGCATGTTGAGCCATCCTCACACAACCACCTTTTTTTTCATGTTCTTTTAATAACTTCAACTTTGTATAATTTTACCTAATAAAAGCCCTAGGTTTTTCTTGTATAAATTTTCATCATAGAAAGGGCTTCAATATAGGTTAGTTTCTTTATTTATGATGAATTAGTGGATACCAAGTGATAGAAAATTATCATATATAAACTAGAAAGCATTTATTACCTTGTGGTCATTTACTTGCATAGTCTTCTTTTAAATCATTATTAAGAAAAAAGTAGGTTTAGTTACCTTATTTGTGTATAAATATAGATTTATTGATCATAGAAATGAATGTAATTTGGTTTAAAATAATAAAAGGTTTTGTATTGTATTTTCCTTAGTAAAAATTGGTAGGGTATATTAGATGAGCAAGTAATTGACGTAATAGTCTTTAAATTAGCTTTATTCTAACCAGATTGGTATAAATGGTTAGTAGCATATGTGGTATCTTATTTTAGATAAAGCATGTCTTTTAGCTTGACAATAATTTATACTTTGAGTTGGATGATTGATAGAATGTTAAATTTATATTTTGTCTTACCCCATCTATAGGATCTCGGTGTTCATAAATAGTGCCTAATCTTTGAAGGATATATATACATTTAGAATTGAATCTATGATATCAACTTAATTAAACTTCTTAGATTATGTGTGTAAGTTGGGAATGGTAAGTCTTGAGTATTATGTTTTAAGTAGTTTTCTTAAACAGATTTCATTGTAAATGATTAAGTAGTTTTCTTAGTTGAGTGCAGATGCTAGTATGTCTGTTATAACAATAGTAGTATTTCATTTTTCTATGTGTAAGGTAGAGCTTACCTTCCAAGACAGGATCTACTGAGTGTGGATTCATAGAGATGGTAAACTTCTTTTTCAAGTTTTACCACTTTATTTTTATTGTTTTGGCCAAAGCTAGATGTACCATTGAAATAGATGGAAAATAAAAGCCTAGTTGTATTTATTTATTTGTTTATCTTTGTCACATCCTGCATGCAAGACATATGTCATTCTAGTTTAGAGTGAATATAGGCATCAGGATTGCATCAAGAGTTCCCTCCTACCCATCCATTCCAAGTTGCTAGGCTCCTCATGCAAGGTCAGAGATTTATTCAAGTTAGGAAGAAACCTAGGGAAGTGTAGTGCTTCATGGTTGGGTGGAAAAGAACCTTAACCATGCTCTTGACTTTGGCTTGTGGAAGACCGGTGGGTCATGGTAGCTGAAGATAGGTTTCTTATGTTATGTGACTCAAGATGGATATTTCATTGTACTGGTCCTTGTATGGCTTGTTTAGCCAAATATGTAATTGTACTTTTCACTAATGTATTATTGATCTGTTTGGAACAGTTGAAAAGATGTAATAATATTTCCTTCTTGTGCTTGTAGATGTACTCTACTTATATTGGAAACTTGCAAATGTTATACATTTATGGATATCCCAGTTAATGAATTGATTCACTTTCCATTTTTGGATTAAGTTGCTTTTCGTAGGTTATTTTTAGTAAATGATATTTTAAGACTTTACATGATTAGTCAACATCATCTAACACATAATTTTACATTAGTCTCATTATTGGATCACTTGATCAACTATTTAGCAAGAAGCCTTTCCCATTGAATGCACTAACAACTAAAGCATTTTTTTAACTCAAGGATTCACTTTTTTCAAACTCTAGTGCCTTCCATTCTTGATCTACATCATTCTTGTGAGATGGAAACATATACCTTTGATTATTCCATACGAGATGTTCTAAAACAAGGACATCACCCTGTTGTACACTATTATTTTATGCAGAAATAGAAAACTACGATGCATTTGGAAAATAATTATATGCATAGGTAAACTACTAAAGTAATGGATGTGTTGCATCACTCAAGTTTTTGAATTTATCTTCGAGGATATAAGGACATTAATTTGTCTTATATTTATTACTTTAATCTCCTTATTAAAGAAGGGATTGCTTAGAATAGAGTTGTTGATATGTTAGCACACCTACTTCTAAGGTCTTCCATATTCTCAATTCTAGATTTATTATATATGAAGATTAGATGTCATTTTATTTCATGGATCCACAAGTTGGATCAATTCCTCTTAATTATAAATTAAGAGAGTTTGTAATACACATTAAATTAAATTTGTGTTCTACATGTTTTAACTCACCTTGTATTGATTAGAGAAGACATTTTCCCCATTACATGGCGGTCTATTTGGGACAATAAAAAAATTGTAACAATTTCCAAGATATTTTTATTGGCCTTCTACAAGGAAGCACATGGAATGTTTATAAAGAGATATTCACCATGCATCCAATCTATGGCTTCTAATAGAAAGATTGGTTTGTATTGCTAACTTCTAGCTCCTTCTATGCCTTTGTAATGCATTCCCATGGACTTTATTAGTGAATTTCCACTTACTCTTAGGAAAATGATTGCATATTTGTTTTGACTAGAATTTTTTTTATAAATGGCGATATTTGTTCCAATCAACAAGATTGTAGATATTTCAGTGGATATTTCTACTATTATCTAGCTCAACCTTCTTAAATTATATTTAGAAAACCTTGTGTATGATTTAGGGTTGTCAATTGAGGTTCTCTACATCCTTTCATCCATAAGTTGATACCAAGATTATAACATTCAACCACAATTTGGTTTACACTCTTTGCAAATATCACAAATTTAATAAGCCATGGAATACTTAATCTTTGTGTAATACGACATAGATTTTAACTATACATGACATTCTTCATTTAAGGATTGCTATAGGTATTGATCCCTTGTTCTTATGAGATTATGGTAGTCCTACCATAATTTCTTATTTCATTAACAAAATTAGCAATCTAAATCCTCTTTTTTCTAACATTTAGATAAAGTCCATACATATTTTTGTGGTATGTTATTAAGACTCAATCCAAATAAAAAGATCTTTATTATTGAATTTGAATTTTTCCACATTTTTAGTTTGGCAATAAAGTTTAGGTATACTTGGATGGACATAAATTTATATATTAGAAACAACCTAAGTTCAAACCTACTCATTATGGGACTTATACTATTTTGTAGCTTATTGTTAGATTTAATAAAGATTATGCAATATTAAATCTCCCTAAGATGACAAGAACAAGATGACACCAATTCAAATGCAAATAAGATTAAAATAATACCTAATTTGAATATTTGTATTCAAGAGTATGTAAAACTAGGAATAAAATATAATATATAGACTCTAGGCATGCACAAGTTAAGGTGGCAAGTGTCACAGAGGAGAACAATAAATTAAAGGATTGACTCAACTATAGGAGCAAAGGTACCAAATGAACTTATCTTGATGAGGGAGATGTGACAGCTAACTATTGTCAATCCAGGAGATGAATGAGATAGAGGCAACAAATGATCTCATCAATCAAGGGAGTTGACGAGACTTGATATGTGCTTTTATTTCCTAATTTACCTAAGTAAATAGTATTAATTGACTAAGTAAATTTAATATAAGGTGCAATATAATATTACACCAACACCCCCTTAAGTGAAATTGAGGTAATAGAGAAATGTGCTCTAACGAGACAAGCCATATAAAGTACCCATGTACAATTTGAAAGAAGCCCAACATACAAAGAGAGTGCACCCCCTTAGAAGAATAGAGAAAACTTGTAGAAAAACTCTAACCTAAGGAGAGGCAGATGAATGAATTTAGAAGCTGCTTGTTTACCTCAATATTGATGCTGATTTGTAACTAAAATCGATTGATCGGATCAAGTACCATGAAGATTTGGGAATATTGAACATAATATTTATGATTTTCAATTTTAGATGTGAACCAATGTGAATCAAATGCAAGATTCAAGAACATTTACAATAGACAAATGATTCTCAATTTGAGATCTGAATTGATGTGAATTGGGATGTGTCAAGTCATAAGTATAATGTAGGGGAGAGCAAGAGGATCCACAATAGTTGATGCAACATGGTGTGAGTTTTCATCAAAATGGAGGTGGAATCATCATGTATGTCATGTGATTACACTACTCATCCCACAATATGTCCTATTGTATAGAAACACTACAAGCACATGAATTAATCCTTCCCATGATGAAACTTTATTTTGTAATAACATGGGTGGTGACACTTTATAAGATAAGTATGTTTGTATTAAACAACCCCCAAACAGTTCAATTTAAAAACCCTTAGCAAGTTACAATGTTTATCACTTATAAATTATTGCGTTTATCAAGTGGATGCTAATTTTTTAAAATTTTACAATGTCTAATGTGGACCAGAAAGTTGAAAGTACCATCAAATGGCAACATAAGAACAAATAGCTAGCACCATTATGTAGTTCTTGAAAAAATATCCATCTATTAAAAATGGTACTCAAATTTGAGTCTGTTTGTGAAAGTTGTGAGACCTAGAAGTTCAAAAATTACAGTTGTACAACAAATTCTAAGAGAAAATTGATATTTGAAAATACCAATAGTCATAAGCATAAATTGATTATATAATCAAAAAATTCATAAAATTTTGGCCCATTAAAAAAAATTGGACTAAAAATTACCTTTGTATGATGAAGATATGACCTTTTGAAGTTGACCTTGTAAAGTTCAATGTGCATCGGAGAGGGGATGAGAACCCTCAATCAAATTTGGAACCATAGCCAAAATCTCCACCAATTTAGCAAAATTTGCCAACTTTAACAATTTTAACAAAAATGTCACAAAGGTAAAAATCTACTAGATAAATTAGAAAACCTCTATATCTAGAGGAACAAAGTTAAATTTGGTGAAACACTGCCAAATTTAAAGTTCATGCTGCCAACTTTAGAGAAGCAACTAAAATTGTTGGATACCAACAAACATTGCCAAAATGGCGGATTTGCCATTTAATATAATTGTTACCAAAAATTAACAAATCCCACATAAGTTGTATGGAGGAGGGATCACCATATTGGTAATGCCACATAGGCTTGTTGAATTTTTTTGAAAGTAATTTTAAAACATAGAAAAAAAAAGAGGATGATCAAGCCTTTTGGGGCTAGGATCTAGTGGTGGTGGCCCCACCTCACACCATAGGTTGTGGCTTGGTAGTGAAGGTCGTGCCTCCCACTAAGCACTACGACCCTTTTGCATAAGCCACGACCTATGGGAAATGGTTGTGGGCCTTTTCAATTTTCTTTTTTTGACTTTTTTGGTATATATTTTTTTAAAACTAAAAATGAGTTGCAAAATTATTATTTTTTTCAAAAATACACTTTTTCTTTAGATCTCAAAAAAATAAAAAAATAATACCGTTACAAGTTATTATCTTGGGCAATGTGTCCGAAACCAATTTTTTTGCCTCAAGATAGAGTTCAACATAAACTTGTTTATTGTTGATTGTTATAGATTTCTTACTTCTGGATGCAATGGCATGACCCATTTTTAGTAGGTCACTTCCTGCAAAAAAGAAAACCCTTCCTTTGGTCACCCTCATGTTTGTCTTATTTAGACAAAATAATAGTGGATCCTAGTTAATTTGATTGTTTCAGACACATTGGTGAGCTTAGAATAGCTCCACCATTCATCATATATGTGAGGAACTTTTATCCATGAGCACTCAAAACCTAAAAATAGATTAACTCTATGACATAATGGCTTTGATATCATGTTAGATTTAATAAAGATTATGTAATATTATATCTCCCTAAGATCAAAACAACAAAATGACACTAATTCAATGCAAACAAGAATACAATAATATGATTTTAATATTTTTATTCAAGAGTATGTAAAACAAGAAAATTGACTACAATATATAGACTCCAGCATGCACAAGTGAGAGTGACAAATGTTTTAGAGGAGAGCAATAAACTAGAGGATTGACTTAGCTATAGGAGCAGAGGTGTCAAGCAAATTCATCTTGATAAGGGAGATGTGACACCTAACTGCCATCAATGAAGGAGATGAGTGATATAGAGGTGGTAAAGAATCTTATCAATCAAGGGAGTTGGCATGTGCTCTTTTCTTAATTTAACTAAATAAATAATATTAATTACTTAAGTAATAAGTAAATATAAAGTAGAATATAATATCACACCAATACTTATTATGTTGAACATTCTTCTTAGTTTAGAATAGATGCTATTTGAATTTATAATTCAAATTAACCTTTACTACCCAAAAATTTAGAGGAACAAATAACTCTCTCATCATTATGATAATATCCTAGGATTATTTTTGGGGGAGGAAAATACAAACTACTAGGAGCCACCTTACTACCACTTACCTTGTTCACTAAAAGCTAAGTGACAATTGCTAAGCTTGCGACATAAATTAGGCATAATTTCCTCTAAGTTAGGAGGAGATGATAAGACACAAATCACATTCGACGTTATGGCAGGATATCATATCCTATGGATGATGGGATCTTAGCATGACCAACAAAAAAGTTAGGAATTGCCCTCAAGAGGTTATTGGTTGCTGTCAAGTGAATTGCAAGAAGACATGAACCAAATCCACATTTGCTAGCGTGCTCCCAGCTTGTCAAAAAGGAAGGTTTGGGAGAGGGTTTTGTTGTTAGAAAGTTGGAGAGTAACTCACTTGATTCCAGCGGCTGTTACATGGTAAAAGTGAAGTAGCTACAAAGGAGGCTGTGTTGAAGGAAGTTTGATCAAGTACTACCAAATTGTTACAAAAGATTGCTGAGACATAACAAATGTGTGTCTGCACAAATAGATTAAGCAGCTTAATACATTCTATACAGATCGAATGAGTTAATGAACTTAATTGCCAAATCCCCACTACAGGGCCATATTGCTTAGTACCACGATTGCAGGAGAGGCAACAGAATGGATCTAAATGTTGGGTGACAAAAAAAAGTTCTTTACGGGACCATCAAATGATAACGGCAAGGTTGAATTGATGTTAATAGGAGAACAACTAGTCCCAGATAAACGTCTCACAAAATGATTGAATGCCACAATCTCTGCTCTTTAGTTGGAATATCCATTGATGTGTTTAAGCCACATTTTATTGTGAAACGATCAAATTGATAGGGTCGAAATACTTATATGTTGGTTTCAGTGTGAACTGCCCAAGGCCGCCAATGTGAAGGAAAAAGATTTGTTATCTGGCATATCTCACATGTTTAGTAGTGCCATACGACTAGAAGAATTGGTAGATTAATGTATAGGTAGGTTTAAATAGGTAATCCACAAATAAAGACTAGGGTTCCCTCAGTAAAGCTTAGATGGCTATGAGGACCACCATTCAAAGAATATAATTAATGGTAGGAAGTAAGTATTAAGGGTTTTCAACAGATTTGATCACAAGATTGAATGGACAGGTTCCCACATATGCAGATGATTGCCAAAAAATAGAACCCTCAGATACAGATGGCTACAGATTAATGCTCATGACAATGAAAGGAACAACTAGATAACGAATACCAAATAGAACTTATAAATAGGGTTTAATGAGTGGCATTAAACATCTATAAGCAAACTATGAGGATAAATCACAGTACTACCATAACAGCTAAATTTCCAAATTTAATCCTACACTCCAGTCACCCTTATTAAAATTAATGATGAATCTGCAAATGTAAACATTAATCTGTAAAATAAGGTACCCGGTTAAAATATTTGAGAGTTTGCCCTGTTGATTCCTGTAGCTGCTTTCTCCCTCTGAAATTTCTTCAGACCTTCCTCTTCCCAGAAATCTTTTCCTTCCCCAAACTAGGACTCAACTCCTCGGATAAAAGTAGGAGACATCCTCTCTTCCCAACATCCTACTTTCTCAAAACCAGGATTGGACTCCTCGAGTAAATGCAGAACATTCCCCCTCTTTTCCCAATAACCCACTCTCTCGTGGGATTCAAAATTAGCTGTATCAAAAGACTCCATATTCCTACAATTTGCAATTTTGCAATTGACGGCACCCGCATAATTTGCAGATCCCCAAAATCCTGAATACATGGTATAAAGTGACAATAACAAATTTTTTTTAACCTTAGAATATTCTAAAGAAACATTATTATTTTATTAATTTAATATTAACTATGTATTTCTTTTAACACAATTTATAATTATATTTATTTATTTATGCAATTTATGTCCATTTTAATTTTATTCCTTTACAACCAATTGAGTCATTTATAAACAACTCATAATTTAGTAATTAATTTATTTATTATTTCATATAATTTTATTAAACATATTTTCTATATAACTTAATTTATATTGAAACAATTATATTCATTTATCAAAATTATATTCCCAGTCTAATAAGTCTATTTGAATGCATCAATTTACCAAACATAACCTGGGCAATTCTGACCTAGTTAATCCTCATTGTGGAACATTACTTGACTGACAAGCAAGATTAGACAACAAGACAACAATCATAGAGGTAGACGGGCAACAGATAATAATGACAAGGAACCCCATGTTAACTCTGTTCAACGATTCCATTGGCTAGGGCACGCTCAGACCTGCTAGTTCAGGTGGAGTTGATGCTTGGTACCTGCATCCTGCAACAAACAACAAGGTTGTACACACACACACACACATATATATATATATATAAACATGTAGTCATAGACATAATGAACAGAAGTCGCAGCGTGGCAGGGTACTCAGACACGAGTAATGCGACACTGTTCCATTCATGTAAACACATCATTAAATAACTACATCCATTACCAGTAATGCATCATAATCAAGATCAAATAACACATAAAACTCATAATAACATTAGTCTATAATCATCAAATATGTCCACCAAGATCAAGGAGAACATAAACCATAACATGCTAGTCCAAATGTCTCGAACTGTAAATATGCAATGTAAGACTATCAACTATACCAAAGCTGTCATAGGAAATATGAAAATAACATCTATCACAAGCCAAAAGTGAGGGGCATTACATCCTCCCCCTATAACCAGGCTTACTCTTGGAAGCCTTCAAATAAGTAAGGATATAACTCCCTCATCCTGGAAGCATCTTCCCAGGTAGCAGAGGTCTCATCGTTAGGATCCCACTGGATCCTGACCTACTCCACGTCTCTGCCCCTAAGAGAGAGTCTCTGATGCTGAAGAATGCCTACGAGCTCCAAAGCCAGCTACCCGTCCTCTACCTGTAGAGTAGTCCAATCAAGAATGTGAGCAATATTTGGATAGTAAGGTCTAAGTACAGAAACATGAAACACATCATGGATGCGTGAAAGGCTAGGTGGCAAAGCAAGATGATAAGCAACTGGACCGATCCTCTCCAACACCTCAAAAGGTCCAACAAAGCATAGTGCTAGCTTAGAGCCCTTTCCATAGCGGATTGGACTCTTTCGCGATTGCACACGCAAGAACACCCAATCCCCAACAGAAAACTGATGATCGATCCTATGAGCATCTACATACTTCTTCTGCCTATCCTGACCTGCCACCAAATGCTCTCTAATCCTCTCAACCTGTTGCTTCATATCTCTAAGCATGTCCAGACCTAGAAGAACTCTATCCTCCAAACGATCCCAACTCAAAGGGGTCCTACAAGGACGACCATACAAGGCCTGAAAGGGAGACATGCTAATAGAACTATGATAACCATTATTATAGGCAAACTCCACTAGGTAAAGGTAGTCCTCCCAACGGCTCTACTGATCCATAACATACATCCTCAACATATCCTCGAGAACCTGATTAACCCTCTTAGTCTGACCATTAGTCTCAGGATGATAAGCTGAACTGAAGTTCAACTGTGTCCCCAAGGCATGCTGCAAGGAAGTCCAAAGGGCTGAAGTGAACACTGGATCCCTATCAGAGATGATCCTACAAGGAATCCCATGAAGTCTGACGATGTCCTCCATGAACACTCTAGCCACCGTAGAGGCATTGTAAGAAGCACAGACAGGAGAAAAGTGAGCTACCTTCGTCAACCTATCCACAGTGACCATAATAGCATCGTGTCGTCGAGAGGAGAGGACATCGGTAAACTGACAATGAAGTCTATCGAAATGATATCCCACTTCCACTCAGGAATCAAATGAGGCTACAAAAGACCTACAGGGTGCTGGTGCTCCGCCTTCACCCTCTGACACTCAAGACATTTTGACACAAAATCAGCAATATCCCACTTCATACCACTCCAAAAGTACAGTTGACGCAGATCTGCATGCATATTCTTGACACTTGGATGAGCAAAATCAGGTGCCTGATTCGCCTCAGACAAAACTAGGGTGCGAAGACCCTTAGAATTAGGAACATAGATACGACCCAAATGTCGCAAAAGGCCATCTAACTCAAGGGAGTAACCGGAGAACCTACCATCTAAAGGTTTGCCAGACTCAATCTTGAACCTCACCTCCTGGCCCCAACTATCAGTAGAAAGAGTAACGAGAATCTGACCTCTCAAATCAACTGTAAGAGAAACTGCTGAGATCTCATGCCTCCGATGACTAAGAGCATCTGCTACCACATTCTCCTTGCCTTGAATATATATGACCTTGAAGTCATACTCACAAAAGAACTCCATCCAATGCCTTTGCCTTGCATTCAAGTTTGGCTGCGTGAAAATATACTGCAAACTATGATGATCATTGTGCAGCTCAAACCGATGCCCTAATAGAAAATGCCTCCATCTCACCAAGGCATGCACAACCGCTGCTAACTCCAAGTCATGAGTGGAATAGTTCAATTTGTGATCCTTGAGTTTGCGAGACTCATAGGCAATCACGTGACCATCCTACATCAGCACTGCTCCCAAACCCTCCAAGGAAGCATCGGTACAAACAATAAAGTCCCTATCAGGATTAGGAACTGCTAATATAGGTGCACTGGTCAGTTGTTCCTTAAGGGTCTGAAAGGCTTCCTGACACTGCTCTAACTAAACAAACTTCTTCCCTTTCCTCTAAAGAGAAGTAATAGGGTGAGCAATTCTCAAAAACCCCATAACAAAGCGATGATAGTAACCTGCCAACCCCATAAAACTACAAACCTCAGAAACATTAGTGGATGCAGGCCAATCCATAATAGCTTGGACCTTTAAGGGATCCACTGCGATACCCTCTCCAGAGATGACATGGCCCAAATACTTAACCTCTATCTAGAAGAACTCGCATTTTGACAAATTAGCATAAAGCTGATTTTCTCTCAGACACTGCAACACCTGACGCAATTGCTCCTCATGTTCCTCCATAGTTCTCGAATAGATCAATATATCATCAAGAAATACGAGGACAAATCAGTCGAGATAGGTGTGAAACACACCATTCATTAAGCTCATGAAAACTGATGATGCATTCGTCAACCCGAATGGTACCACTGTGAACTCATAATGTCCATAACGGGTGCGAAATGCTACTTTGTGAATATCTGCCTCAAAAATCTGCAACTGGTGATATCCTGACTTAAGGTCAATTTTAGAGAATACCTTAGCTCCTTTGATCTGATCAAACAAATCATCGATCTGAGGCAAGGGATACCTATTTCTCACTATCACCTTATTAAGCTGCCTATAGTCGATACATAGCTGTAAAGATCCATCCTTCTTCTTCACAAAGATCACAGGTGCTTCCTAAGGAGAAACACTAGGTCGTATGAACCCTTTGACTAATAGCTCCTCCAACTGTAGTTGAAGCTCCTTGAGCTCTTGGGTGGTCATCTTGTATGGAGCTCATGAGATAGGCTCTGCACCAAGAATTAGATCAACCCTAAAATCGATGTCACGCTTAGGTGGCATCCCTAGAATATCAGAAGGAAAAACATCCGCATACTCCCTCAAGAGAGGGTGATCGTCAAGAGATACCTCTCGACTCTCCTCCATCTCTAAATCACTAATAGTTACTGTAAAAAGCTGACATCCCTGATGCATGCATCTCTTGAGTTGCATAGCAGAGACCATACGCAGGGAAATAGGTCTCTAAACTCCTACGACCTCAACCTCAACACAAGAATCATCCACACATCTAACAGACTTATGCGAACAATCTATCACTACCTGATGGGCCTCCAACCAATCCATCCCCAAAACTATGTCATAGGAACCCAGGGGTAAAATGCGAAGGTCCACAGAAGTAGATAAAGAGCCAATCATCAAGTCACACCCTAAAACTAGAGACTCAACTACAATCTTAGCCCTGGAAGCTAACTCAACCTGCCACCTATCATCTTGCTTTGTTGCCACTAAGCCACAATGCTCCACAAGAGAAGGAGATATAAATGAATCAGATGCACCGAAATCAAATAGAACAGAAAAATCAATACCTCGCATGCGACCAGAAGTCTCCACCATGGTGCCCTGATGCTCTGCCTGTCGGTCATCCACTGCTACAAAGACTCGGTGTGACCTGCCTGCATCACCAACCATTGGCTCAGATGCCGCCGGTCGATGTCCAAATCCTGATGCACCCTTCTGCGGGCACTGTCTAGCAATGTGGCCCTGTTGGCTGCAAGAGAAGCACCCGGTGCCTCTACCAAAACTGCCGTTACCCTGGAAAGTACTAGACTGCTGGAAACTACCCCTGCTCACTGTAGACTATGTACTCTGGGCTGGCTGATCAAAATGATTGCGCTTATTGCGCTACCAAGTCCAGTCCTTCCTATTTTGAAACCTATTACCTTGCTGATGCTGAGAATTCTTCAGTTTGGACTGTGAAAACTACTTCTGCTAACCACCCTTTGAGGGTGCATGAGAACCTGATGCCCGAGTGTGACCACCTCAAGAACCATACCCCGACGAAGGTGCACTGCTAATGTGCACACCTGTATGCCCACCGAGGCCCGTAGCCAAATTCTCCTCCACTAGCTAGGCTTTCTCCACGGCAACCTCCATAGTCTTAGGTTCGAATACTCAAACCCCTCCACTAATCTGGGCATTCAAGCCCCTAATAAAATGTTGCACCAACATAGACTCATCATCCCCGATACCTGCATACTGTTTGAGCTCATAAAATCTGCACTCATACTGCTCAATTGTCATGGCCAACTGCCTTAGCTCATGAAACTCGTCTGCTCGACGCTGCCTCCAATGGTCAGAAAGAAAGCGGCCTCTGAATCTCTCTACAAACAACTCCCAAGACACAGTGCTAATGTCCAAATGCAACGTCTGCTCCTCTAGCCCCCACCAAGTCGAAGCAAACCATCAGAGATGTGAAATGGCACATCTGGCCTTCGTATTGCTGCCATATGGGTGCATGGTGAAACACCTACCTAAGTCCAATAACCAGGTCTCTGCCTCAAGTCCTCTACTAGCTCCATCAAAGGTGGGAGGGTATGCTCTTAGTAAATCCCTCATATGGCTGGCTAATGTGGCCTCCTGCTCAGCTATCAACTCTCTACGCCTGGGAGACCTCTCTCTCTCTAGGACCTGACTGGTCTACCTCCTGACCTCCTTTGGGCCGCTCACCCTCCTATTTGGGGCCTAAATGGGCAAGGGCCTCCTCAAGAATCTGTCTCAATTGGGCTCCATCAAGCTGACCCTGACCCTCCATGTTCTGACCCCCGCCTTCATGGCCACTCCCATGAGGAGAACTAGGAGGAGAATTCCACCTCCACCTCTTCCATGACCCCTACCTCTACCCTGACCTCGGCCCCTACGTCTAGGCATTTACCTTACACACAAAAGGGCAAATTATTATATTAAGAAAAAGGGTCGCAACAGGAGTTAAGTCATTCTACAGAGTTTAAGCACTAGGTTACATAATAGGCTCAAATATAACCAAGGTACCTAGTGTTTAAACCTGACTCTAATACCAGATGTAATGCCCCACCATGAACACCTTAGAAAACAACACATTTGTGCTATGCAAGGCAGAATTTTTTTTTTGTATAAGATAACAAAGTAATGTTTAGCAAATCAATACACATCATTAACTAACAACTTGTCTTCTAAGGTCCCATGGTTGCATTACTTGACCAATTAGTCAACATAATTTACATGCATTACTAGCTAACATTGGTAGAACATTCTAAATCTATTACACTATGATTATACATATACATCTCCATTTCATGACATCAGTTAGATAATCAACTTGATCAAGATTACATGTACATGTTCAAAAGTCTATACATAAGAGTACATCACTATGTAGTTACATTCTCAACATCCTAATTACATCTGAATATATACAATGTGATACAGTTGATACACAAGGCTAGTACATGAATATAAATCACTTCATAACTGGTACAAGATCTGATGCCTATTACACAAGATATATCCTCCTCGCACATGAACATTAGCAAGGAAAAAAACCAATGGATAAAGCTCTTCCACCCAACCATGTGGAACCCTAAGGTCCACCCCCTGAGCTAGGAGTTAACATGAGGTTCCCAGTACAACATACAGTCAGGTAGACAGTAGTCTAAGACCACACATGACTCCAATATCACAAGTCAATATCACAAACAACACAACAGAACTTCCAGAGGCAAACACCTAACAAATGGGGAGAGTACAACTAGGGAATGCTAGGCTGTAGGAAGGAGAGTGTCATCGCATGGTCCTAACATGGGTTACCCTGATAGTCTCTAGCTAGACGCCAGCCCCCATCTATGGTTACCCTGACAGTCTCTCACTAGACACTAGCCCCATAGGGTGACACATGTGGAATCAACATTCCTTTCATGAGGACAAGGAAGTTGATTTTTACCAACGACGGCCTTCTCATCTCATCCTTAGTCTGAACGAGCACTACAGGCATGAGTGAGGCATCCAATTATCTTGATTAGTGTGAAAACTACCCAACCCTCTAAATTTATTATTAAGTTATCACTGGATTAACAACTCCCAATGGGTTACCCTGACAAGCCACTTTGGGCGCCGACCCCACATTGGAAGCCACACCCCTATCTGCACCTAGGAAACCCCAATCATCAACCTAAACATATATCAACATAACAATAAAACTTTTCATACACATTGCAAGGCATTAACCATCTTGCATAACAATTATCCTTATATCAACATGTATATATAACAATGCAAGGCATTGACCCTCTTGCATACCAAAACATAATCACAAGGACATACTCTCAATACATTATTCATGCCTTCCAGATGAAATAACACATGAGAAATTTCTTCTTTACAAATGACAATGTGTCCCCATGGTCTTAACCAACATGATATCTTATAACATACTCAAAACAAATAAATAATCACAACATCCATGAAGGACTTAATTATCACACCATGAGGCATTCACAACATACCATGTACATGAGGACAAACGTTATAACCTATGCCTCTGGAACTAACCACTCAGGTAGATGTAACAACATAGAGACCATGATGACATATCTAATTCACTTTCCGCAAATCAAGTTTCATAACCCTATTATGTAAGCAAATTGTACTCATCACGAAGCCAATTTAAAATAATAATTTATGTTTATTTTAAATACTAATTGACTATATTAGGTTTCAATTAATAATGTCGATTAAATAATTTAACATTATCAAATTCAAACATAACTTGTAATTCATTTTTAATTTGGAACAAATCTACAGATTACATATGGTTATTGGTCAAATATATATATATATATATATATATATATATATATATATATATATATATATATATATATATATATATATATATATATATATATATATATATATATATATATATATATATATATATATATATATATATATATATATATATATATATATATATACATTCAGTTACATTCTATAAGACATTACACAATATAAATATACTTCTTCTCATTGTAAAAGAATATTTAATTTCTCTGGCATAAACTTTGTTATCCAATTTGAGGCCTTCTTAATATTGTCTTAGGTTTAATTAAAATACAAGGGTAGAGATATAATTACCTATCGAAATGTATAGCTATAAAACTATAACACCTATAATGTAAATTGGGTAAATATCTATTTGCAATTTAAATCCCAATCCTAAAATTAATAATAACATTATTCTATATTTAATTTGCAAGGAAACTATTATATTAATATTAAAACATAGTGTATCATTGATTGTATTCTCGTTAAGAATAGATCTACAATTACATTAAAATAACTACATGTAAATATTTATTAAAACAATTATTTAGTTGATTAACAAGAACACAATATCATTAACCTAACTAAGGTAAACCACTATTGTCCGTGTTATAAATCAAGTAAATCAAATAATTGCAATGTGATTCTAAATTCAATTCTTGCGGAGGTTCCTATTTATTTGTAACCATAATAAACCCCTAAAACTCGTAATAACCTATTTAACTTAAAGGTGAAAAGAACAATTGTAATTACTTCTACATAAACATCGATTGTAAATACCTATGGATCAAATATTATTTGTCTAACTTCCAGTACATTCACGAATAATTAAAGTATATATATATTTATAAAAAGAAGGATCAAATTCAACAAGTCATTTATAGAGTTCAAAACCACATTAAATTTCATTTATCCACTCTAATACACCGTCTTTCCTTATCATGATCCATTTACATTCTAAATTCAATAATTTGATCATATAAATCACGTGACCAATATAATAATAATAATAATAATAATAATAATTAATAAAAATTCCACAGATCATTTGACAACAGATATCTTTCATCCAAGGTCATTAAATAATTAACGTTACACCTTATTAACAAATCTACTATATATAATTAATCACCTCATTAAAATTATAAAATTGTATCATTACATTACGATTTATATCCACCACATTTCATGAAAATTCAATAATCTAATAATTTAAATCCCGTAACCTTCAAAACTTGATCTAATTGTATCATGTAAATAATTATAATATTCAACTTATATTTGATTTGCACTAATATCCATATATGAATAAAATTCAAGACTCCAAAACATAATATTATCACTCTTATTTCTACTTTGAATTTTCTATGGAGAATGAAAGATCAAAGAGGAGATTTAATACTAGCCTCCATAATGGAGAATTCATAAAGCTAATCCATAACAACCTCCTATAATTTAGTTATTTATAAATGGGTCAAGAAAATATTTGAACTAATAACAATATTAAATCGTACAAACCATAATCCTCTTTTGTATTACAACTAAAGACATTTCTAAATATAATAGATGCACTATATATAGGTTACATACCCTAATTTTCATCTAAAGATTGAATGGAAACATTCTAAATCTGAACCTTATTCCTTTCCAATTTTATAAGAAATTCTTCTAAAAAAAAAATAATAGAAACCTATAGGTTTCATGACAAACTCTAACAATCCTATCAAGTGAAACTGATCCTTTCATTAAAAGAAACATCCTAGGAGCACTTTAGGCCAATGGTATAGAAGGCTCATACTTTATCATCACAAGTATGTAATCATGAAGACGCATGCACAAAGTAGAAATACAGAAATTTTTGAGCAATACAATCTGCAGGGTTATAACCAATTGATTATGCTCGGTAGACAAGAGTGCAAAATGTGAAAGCATAAATAAGGCACATGGCTCTTTTGACTGAAACCTTTAAGGGATGCAAAGACTACAGGTTAAGCACAAAATGGGTTTATTGTTAAAGGCACCCAGAACCTAAGCAATTGATTGACGTTATGGCAGGATATCATATCCTATGGATGATGGGATCTTAGCATGACCAACAAAAAAGTTAGGAATTGCCCTCAAGAGGTTATTGGTTGCCGTCAAGTGAATTGCAAGAAGACATGAACCAAATCCACATTTGCTAGTGTGCTCCTAGCTTGTCAGAAAGGAAGGTTTGGGAGAGGGTTTTGTTGGTAGAAAGTTGGACAGTAACTCACTTGATTCCAGCGGCTGTTACACGGTAAAAGTGAAGTAGCTATAAAGGAGGCTGTACTAAAGGAAGTTTGATCAAGTACTACCAAATTGTTACAAAAGATTGCTGAGACATAACAAATGTGTGTCTGCACAAATAGATTAAGCAGCTTAATACATTCTATGCAAATCGAATGAGTTGATGAACTTAATTGCCAAATCCCCACTACAGGGCCATATTGCTTAATACCACGATTGCAGGAGAGGTAACAAAATGGATCTAAATGTTGGGTGACAAAAAAAAGTTCTTTACAGGACCATCACATGATAACGGCAAGGCTGAATTGATGTTAATAGGAGAATGACCAGTCCCAGATAAACGTCTCACAAAATGATTGAATGCCACAATCTCTGCTCTTTAGTTGGACTATCCATTGACGTGTTTAAGCCACATTTTATTATGAAGCAATTGGATTGATAGGGTCAAAATACTTATATGTTGGTTTCAGTGTGAACTACCCAAGGCTGCCAACAATAAGGAAAAAGATTTGTTATCTGGCATAACTCACATGTTTAGTAGCGCCATACAACTAGAAGAATTGGTAGATTAATGTATAAGCAGGTTTAAATAGGTAATCCACAGATAAAGACTAGGGTTCCCTCAGTAAGGTTCAGATGGCTATGAGGACCACCATTCAAAGAATATAATTAATGGTAGGAAGTAAGTATTAAGGGTTTTCAACAGATCTGATCACAAGCTTGAATGGACAGGTTCCCACATATGCAGATGATTGCCAGAAAATAGATTAAAAGGAACCCTTAGACACAGATGGCTACAGATTAATGCTCATGACAATGAAAGGAACAACCAGATAACGAATACCAAATAGAACTTATAAATAGGGTTTAATGAGTGGCATTAAACATCTGTAAGCAAACTATGAGGATAAATCACAGTACTACCATAACAGCTAAATTTCCAAATTTAATCCTACACTCCAATCACCCTTATTAAAATTAATGATGAATCTGCAAATGTAAACATTAATCTGTAAAATAAGGTACTCGGTCAAAATATTTGAGAGTTTGCCCTGTTGATCCCTATAGCTGCTTTCTCCTTCTGAAATTTCTTCAGACCTTCCTCTTCCCAAAAATCTTTTCCTTCCCCAAACCAGGACTCAACTCCTCGGATAAAAGCAGGAGACATCCTCTCTTCCCAACATCCCACTTTCTTAAAACTAGGATTGGACTCCTCGAGTAAATGCAGAACATTCCCCTCTTTTCCCAATAACCCACTCTCTCGTGGGATTCAAAATTAGCTGTATCAAAAGACTCCAAATTCCTGCAATTTGCAATTTTGCAATTGACGGCACCTGCATAATTTGCATATCCCTAAAATCCTGAATACATGGTATAAAGTGACAATAATAATTTTTTTTTAACTTAGAATATTCTAAAGAAAAATTATTATTTTATTAATTTAATATTAACTATGTATCTCTTTTAACACAATTTATAATTATATTTATTTATTTATGCAATTTATGTCCATTGTAATTTTATTCCTTTACAACCAATTGAGTCATTTATAAACAACTCATAATTTAGTAATTAATTTATTTATTATTTCATATAATTTTATTAATCATATTTTCTATATAACTTAATTTATATTGAAACAATTATATTCATTTATCAAAATTATATTCCCAGTCTAATAAGTCTATTTGAATGCATCAATTTACCAAACGTAACCTGGGCAATTTTGACCTAGTTAATCCTCATTGTGGAACATTACTTGACTGACAAGCAAGATTAGATGACAAGACAACAATCATGGAGGCAGAAAGGCAATAGACAATAATGACAAGGAACCCCATGTTAACTCTGTTCAACGATTCCATTGGCTAGGGAATGCTCAGACCTGCTAGTTTAGGTGGAGTCGAGGCCCGGTACCTACATCCTACAACAAACAACAAGGTTGTACACACACGCACAGATATCTATATATATAAACATGTAGTCATAGACATAATGAATAGAAGTCGCAGCGTGGCAGGGTACTTGAACACAAGTAATGCGACACTATTCCATTCATGTAAACACATCATTAAATAACTACATCCATTACCAGTAATGCATCATAATCAAGATCGAATAACACATAAAACTCAGAATAACATTAGTCTATAATCATCAAATATGTCCATCAAGATCAAGGAGAACATAAACCATAACATGCTAGTCCAAATGTCTCGAACTGTAAATATGCAATATAAGACTATCAACTATACCAGAGCTGTCATAGGAAAAATGAAAATAACATCTATCACAAGCCAAAAGCAAGGGGCATTACAATATCTCTATCTTCATATATCTTCTCTTAGGACTTTCCTTCCTCTAGAAGCTTATGAGTACATCCTTCATATATATATATACACACTTGTCTACAACTAAAGTAATCTCTCATGCTTTATATTTTATTCTCTTTCTAACAATTTTTCATATCATTGATAGCAAAGCTAGTGTATTTAGTCTACAAGTCAATGTATTTGTATGAAGATACATGGCTTTGAAGAAATGTGATGTGAGACCTGTGCATAATGGACTTCGATATCTATAGCATAACACATATGAGGAGGGCTCTATAATTGATTCTCTTTGTTTCAATTGTTTATATCATCAATTTCAATGTTAGTTGCATTTAGTTTACAAGCTAATGTATTTGCATGAAGATACATAGCTTTGAGGAAAGATGTCATGAGAGATGTGCATGTAATGGATATCGATGTCTATAGTACAACACATATGGAGGAGGCTATATTGTATAAACCTAAAGTATGTGTAGAAGTGATCCAAATTAAGATGGTCATTTAGAGGATGATATATTAGTTAAGGAACTTAACATATAAGTAACAATTGAACAAATTTCAAATAAGATAAGATTAACAACTAGTGAATAGCTGAAAGGAATTGATTATTATTTTGACTGAGAGCTTATGTAAAACAAATGGATTTTGTAGGAGAGCTATATGTCTTATACTCTAATTATATGCTTCAAATCCAACTATTTTATAGTTTTATAATACAAGAAACAAAAACTTACTAAAATAGTAAATTAAGGTTCTTGGTTAGAATTGAAGAGTCACCATGCTAGGTAGTGACTTGTCTCCTTGGAAGTTGAAATGGACACTCATACAAGTCCATAAACTTGTTAGAAATTGAAACTGTAAGTTGGATTTATTGAATTTTGGCACTCATACTTGTCAAGATTATAACTCGTAGCTTGTTACTTGAAATTTGAAGTTCATATATCTGTAAAGCTTAGGCTATGAACTAATCAATTTCGAATGGGTCATAGTGTAAGTAGGGTCCAATGGTTGTACCACCAAATTTCACTCCAAAGGACCCAAAAAATGTAAAATACAAAACTATGGAAAATAATAAAAAATAGATTTTTAGAAATCTTCAAAATATTGCCCAAAAGTGCTAAAAAATATTTTTCATAAATTTTAGAATGTTGTCTAAAAGCACTATGTGGATGATTTAAGATTTTTTGGATCAAGAAGGTGCATGTCATGATAGATAAGATGTTGGACATTGGGATAATCTCCCAAATTGTGAAAAGTATATGTGTTCCACTCATAATAATTATTTTCAAAGAGGAAGGAAAGATAATTTTTCTTTTCTAAAGCTTGAATACAAACAACACAAGAACAAATTGATGCCTCATCTTGTTCATAGATTTCATCCTTGATGAAGCAGTTAGACACAAGATTTTCTCAATTCTTAATGGATTTAGTAGCTAATTAGATTAACATTACAAAATAAGACAATCTAAAGACAACCTTTGTGGTTAAAACTAGTACATATTCTCATAATATCATACCACTCATGGTGTGCATTGGTTAGACCACCTTCTAAATGATCACATTCTACATCTTTGAAAATATTAGGAAAAAAAAATTCAAAGTCCTAGATGTTTTTCAAATGTGTGAAGGGAAACGTACATTTGAGAGTTTTGGAAGAGAAAATGAAAATATTCCAAGAGGATAAGTTGATGTTGAATCCAAAGAAATGTTTGTTCATGACATGGTTCAACAAGTTGTTAGGGGTTTATTGTATTCTAAGTAGGGGTGAAGACATATCTAAATAAGATCTATATGGTAAAGCTAATGGAGGTTCTACAAGATGGAGGAATGATTTAGTCATCCCTTGGACATCTTGGGGGCTAAATGAAAGGAAAGACACATGCTCTACCTCAAACATAGCTCCACATAAAATCATGGGTTCTATTGATTTTGTCTCTTCTCATGGATAAAGGTCTATTGATAAGTTATTTCACACAAGGAAAATTGCCAACTTTGAGGGGCTAGTCTTGACATAGTATAGTCAAAATGTTTAGAAGGATAAGAAAGATGATAAATACAATCAAAGGAAGATTCTAGGAAACCTATATCAAAAGACCAAGTTAGGGAAGTAAGATAGAAAGGAAAATAAAGACTAGAAAGTTCTTAGCAAATCAATGCCTCCAAATTCTAATCTAGTTACATGAAAGTGATCTGGCCTAAACAAACAACAAAAAACACATTCAAGCATACTGCAAATAAGACTTGTAGGATTTATAAATCTTCCTACAATTATTATATTTAAAAGAAAAATAAGAAAATAAAAACATATAAGTTTAGTTAAGATAAGCCTACTTCACCTATTTATCAACAATTTAAAACTATTTTATTGAATAATTAAAAAAGATGTGTTATACTTTATGTTTGTAGTTTTATGATTTTGTAATGATGCAAGCAATGAGCCAAATGAAAACCTCCAAATTAGTGAAGAATGCTTTTCAAGACATCTAATATACCTCTATTTATAATGAATCAATCAATAAACTTATTCTAAAAGTGTTGTAAAATAATGGTTACCTTAGAAATTAGGAAATATGATATGAATCTAAGCTAAGAAAAACATGTAGAAATCTTAGAGAAATTTAATTTAAGCCTAGTGCATATATAATTAATTTTTTGAGACAACAAGAACGTAGCTATTTTTCTTTTCATATTCAAATGATATGAATTCTATTGAAGCATGAAAGTGTTGGATTGAAAATACTATGGATACAAACTAAATTGAAACAAAGCAAAAACAAAAAAACTAGAGGATTACTTAATTCTTCCAAATGTTGGAAGTGCAAGAGAACATACGATAAAGGATTGTGCAATATTAGATTACAAATTTTTTTAATAGTCAAACATTTTATAGATGCACATAAACTATGTTACAAATATGAAGAATGCAGTAAGATTAAGATAGGACAATGAGAAGGGGTAAAATTTGTTTTAGATGAAGTGCACGTGTACAATAAAATATTTGAAATGTTAGGACGTATCAAGATACAATATTGTTTCAATCTCAAAGAATGACAATTAAATGATGCAAGAAACCAAATTAAGATGAAAAGTATTATGAATCAAAAGCATGAAAACACTCAAAATGCCAAGGAAATTGAAAAGATCATCGTCCTTCATGAACCTCCTCTTGCTCATCCTCAAGGTCATCATCCTTCTCACCCAATTTACCATAGTTGATTCATGAAATTGTGTTGCCTCCTCTTTAGATGACATGTCCTCTTTGTCATCTTCATCATTTCCATGGGAATTGATCCAGGAACCTCCAAAACAATCTCATTAGTCCTTGAATGATAATTTATTATTATTTAAAGCAAATATTATAGTTTCTTATTCATCCTTGTCACCCTCTTCATTGCCATCATTATCATCCTCCGTTGACAACCCTATAATTTGCAACCTTGGTCAAAGGACACTCATAAAGCTTCACTTGAGCCAACAGTGTGAGGTTCACAATATAATGAATTTTATTGCTCCACGCATTGAAAACTCATTGCTTCTCTAGAAACTCGAACCCCCTAGATTTGAAACTATCCCTCAAAATAAGCTTTTTGTAGAAACATACAACATCAATGATAATGTCAACTAGGTTATAACCTACAACATTGATTGGTTTAGTAAATTTCACAACAAAGACTTTATAGGGTAAATAAATTCCACACTTTATACCACAACTACATAATAATTCCCATTTATTTTGGTGTGGAAAAATTTGTTTGATCAGGAAGTCAATAAATTGTGTAGCTACTACTAGGTAGAATGAATCATAAGTGACTTTGATAAAAGACATAATTGTTTGTGATCTTGATAAGAATGGCTGAGATTGATTTCATGGTCGGTCAATGCATTTTGGAGTTTTCAAGCGATTAATTTTTTATTACACCTATATTAGATCTCACTCTTTCATAGAGGGGAACACCAATCGACACAATAACAAAACCATAAATGTTGCATGATAAACTCCATATATGCATTAAAGATTCTAAGAATTGAACACATTAATAAAAGAGTATTGTAAAGTAACATATAATCTAAAATAATAATAATGATATTAATGATCAAGAGATGCAGCATGAAGAGGAGGAGTCGAGGGAAGATGTTAACTTGACTTTTCAATTTGATCAAGGGGATGTAGGGGATGACTCTTACAGTGAAAATGAATATGAAGATGTAGGGAATGACACTAGTACCTTTCAGAATGAATTGAATAAGTATGAGATGAATGAAAAAGTTTATAGAGATACTTAGATGAATGAGATGGCAAATAGACTGGGAGAGATTGAAAAAGTTTTTCATAGGAGAATGGACTGTACCACTTGTCAGGATAGCTAGACTAATATGTTTAATATGCTACAGATGTACCAATAGAGAATGGTGATACTACAATAGGGTCTCAAGGATTTGACTAAGTTCACTAATGACATTATGAGGAAAAGAACCTATTATGTCAAAGACATTCAGACCCAGCTAGAGAAACATAAAGTTCAGCAGGCAAAGGAGATGGATGCTAGTAAAAGATAGAAGACTAAGCATCAGAAGAGCTCCTCTTCCTAGGAGCATATGATGGCTCAAATGTGTAAGGATTGGAGAAACACCACTAATTAATCTAGTGGTATGTGTTTGGTTTTTTGTTTTTATTTTGTTCTATTGACTGTTGTTATTTTGTTGTTTTCTTATTGATTCTCTGGCTAGTGTGTAAATGATGTATTTTACATGGAATTTGACAAATAACATAATCCTAGCTTGATTCTATTTTCACTCAATTCAAGAGTCCAAACATGACCCTTAGTTTATTTTTCCATTACCTTGGTTTAGATCTGTGATTTGTAAAAATGATTGCAACTATTTCAAAATTCAAAATTTTAATTTTAGGCCTAGACATTTCCTTCCATTTAGTTGTTATGCGATGACTAAATCAAAAAATAATTTCAAATGCATGCCTTGGTGTTATATAAAAGAAAAATCCCTAATTTACTTTGATCATCTATCAAACATCTAGAATCTAAAATCTAGAGCATATCGAACACACATCTAGGAATATTATTAGCAAACTCCATTACTCATTGCATCATCACAAGATCATAACATCAAAATTGCATCAACACTCTAGGCATATTGTATTAGTGTCAAGCTTGCCTTCTATCATTGTGTAGTGTAGGAAAAAATACTACTTAATTGAATATCTTCAATCAACAGAGTTTTCCACTAATGGTGCACTCGGGTCCTACTATCTAAGGTGTTAGATGTCTAAGAACCTACTCTAGGTCTTAACAAAACTACTACATGTCCCAATCAAAGAAAGACAACTAGACTAGGTGCTTGACAATGAAGGGAAAAGAACAAAATTGATGAAACTGAACAACTATGTACAACATTGAGAAAAATGATAGCAGAGGTAGAAAGAGATAAGAAAATGGAACATGTAGCCAGAGGGAGGAGCTCACTACCTTGGATGATAGTGTACCGTGAGGATGTCTGCCCTAGGCATTGGAGTCCAAAATGCAACAAAAAATAAATGTACTAGGTATTTATAGACCTAGAATGTCTGCACAACACAAATTTAAACACAACACATACCCAACATCATCTAGGTAACACAATATATCAAAAGGAAACAACTATGCTATGAAAATCACACAAAGCAAAAGGAAAGAAGGGAAATGAAACCTCTGTGTGGTTGTGAAGTCCTTACTCCAAGAAGTATTTCCAAAATGAGAGAAGAGAGGGATTGTACTGCTAAGGAGCTTGCCTCAAGCAAGCCATGGTTTCAGTATTCCTACCTCCATGAGAAACAAATTAATAAAAATGATTTGAAAGCAAATAAATGAGTGTGTGCTCCTATCCTAAGTGCATTTAGGAGTTAAGAGCAATCAACAAAGCAAGTAAACTAAAAGGATTTACTTTCTTGGTCCATGGTGAAGAAATCATCAACATGCAACAAATACAAAAGAGAAAGATGGTGGTCTACACTAGAACAATGCAATAAAATGGTGGTCTATACCATAACAATGAACAACACAACATCAAATAGATTTAAATGAAACAATTTTTGCAAGTATGGGTCTAACTGGTGTTGTCATTGATGTCAACATACTCCTGTTGCAATAATGACAAGGATTGGATGAGCTATGTGTTGAGGATATTGACAAAATTAGTCATATCAGGAACAAAGGAGAACAGTGAAGACAGTAAGGTAAAGATCCAAGTTAAGATGACTATCAGAGGTTACGGTTCAAAGGGTTTGTAGATATGAGTCTTAAGATGATCCATTCAAGATTTTAGAGGTCCACATGAAGATCTGAAGAAGTTATGGTCGTTCAAGTAGAACCAGTTCTGGCAAGTGTTCAGAGGTGACAGAGTAACACAGATAGGTCCGGTGAGATCTGGAAATACATTGTCCTATTATACAGTTTTGAGGAAGTGTTGAGGAAGTCTTTGTGAAGTGTCAATGCATTTGGTTCATGGCTTGAAGGTTTGGAAGCATCTGTTCTTTTGTGACAGTGATGACAGATTGTGTTCTTGAGGTTCTGGATGAAGGAGAGAAGGATTCTAGTAAGCAGATGAAGTGCAGATGTTGTTCGTGATTCAAGCAATCTTGTGGAGGTCTCCGGATCGTGTCCAGTTCATGTTGGTGGTCTGCATTGGAGTTAGAGCCCGCAATTGAAGAATAACTTCTGGATGATGGTGTTCTTCCTGAGACTAGCCCACTGGATGTATTACACATCTTGCGGATGTTCTTGTAGGTGTTTGCCAACTTAGATTATTATTCCTAAGTCGATGCCTTGTATAAATAAGGGATTGTGAAGTCATTCCAAAGTGTGTCTTGTGGATATGTGAGTGTGGTAGCGAGGAAAGGAGAGAAAGGCAGAGCAGAAGTTTATGGGCTTAAACGGAACTGATTCAAGCATGGTGAAGATTCTATTCTCTAGTTCAAGTATGTGATCTTGTAGACATTGTGTCTTTTGTAGGCAATGAACCTCTTGTGAGCAGTGAGCTCAGGCAGTGAGCCCTAATTGGCAGGTGCCATTTTGTTCTTTCTATTCTTCTAACAGAGAATACATTCTTAGGTTCATCACCTCGTGGTTTTTCCCTTAACCAGGTTTTCCACATCAAAATCTTGGTGTCTCTTGTGTTGATGTGTTTCTGTTGTTGATTCAATGCTTTATGTTTCTATGATTGATTTATTAATGTATTGCTAAATCACAAAGTGTAATTAAGTGTTTAATTAGAAGAAAGTTCTTAACAACTGATTCAGCCCCCCTCTTAGTTGTCTACCCTGAATCTAACAATTGGTATCAGAGCCAAGTTTCTCTAAAAGGAGCTTAACCACTTGAGGAGATCTAGGATGTTGTCCTACAAGAAGGATAGTTTGAAGTTTGATGGAACCAATTTTAATCTTTGGAAAAGTCACATGAAATGTGACTTGAAATGTATGGGACTACAATACTGGACCATGGCTTCAATGAAGTACACTCCTCCACAGGGTGGCCCGAAAGCTCCAAATGAAATCACAGATGTTGAAACCAATCTGTGCACTATAGAAGCTCTTCTAAGTGCATTATCTAATACAGAGCTTTCAAATGTTGTTGACCTACCCACTGCTTTTGAGATTTGGGAAAAACTGGAACTTCTGCATTAAGGAGACAAGTATGTTAAATGTGCAAGGTTGCAAAGTCTAAAAGGAAAACTTGAGAATCTGAAGATGAGAGAAGATGAAAATATCACTACTTTTATGCCAAGAGTAAATGAGCTTGTTTGTGGTATTAGAGATGCTGGTGGAGTCTTGGATGAAGATGAGATTGTTGGAAAAATTCTTAGATCCCTTCCTGGTTCTTATAAAATCAAGGCTGTTGCCATTGAAGAATTCAGAGCCCATACAACTATCACAAGAGATCAATTGGCTGGTAAATTAGCTACATTTGAAATGACCAAGTTTGGAGATGATCCCCCCAAGACTGAATCTACATTCAAAGCCAGTGCCTCTATTAAAGGAAAACAAAGGTTTGATCTAGGAGAAAACTCTTCAAGGAAATTATCATGGTATGAAAAGGCAAAAAGGGACTTGGAAGAAGAAGAAACTGAAACTGCTCAACTTGAAGCCCTTATTGTAAAAAGACTGCCAAGAGGATCCGGTAAGTATGAAGGAAAATTGCCTTTTAAGTGTTTTAACTGCAACAAGATTGGTCATTTTGCCTCAAAGTGTCCGGAAAGATTTTCAAGGCCAAATCCTAACAGATCAAGGTTCCAAAAGAATTGTTACTATGTCCATGAAGAGGATGATAAGGAAGGAGTAACAGATGATGAATTAGAGATAGGAAACAAATCCAGAAGTGATTGGGTGTTTATTGCCATCAAGGAAGAAGATCCAATGCCCTCTGAATCTGTCAATCATAAAGTTATAGAAAGAGCTCTGGCTGCCCAAGTTGAAGAAAAGGATGATTGGGTCATTGATAGTGGATGCTCTCATCATATGATAGGTGACAAAAATAAGTTCTTAGATTTGGAAAGGTATGAAGGAGGAGTGGTAAAGTTTGGTGATAATTCTACTGGTAGAATCAGAGGCAGAGGAACTATTTCTTTTGATGGAAAGAACAAAACCGATAATGTTCTGTATGTTAAAGGATTAAAGCACAATCTTCTCAGTGTTGGACGGTTGGTGGACAAGGGCTATGATCTCCAATTCAAGAATGGAAAGTGCAAGATCTTTGAAAGTTCCAGAACAGAGATTGCATCTGGTACTCAGACAAAAGGTAATATCTTCCATCTAGTTGGTACTGGTAAGAGTTGTCTATTTTTGCAAGTTGATCATAGTTGGTTATGGCATAGGAGGATGTGTCATGTGAATTTTGATAATATCATCAAGATAAGCAACACTCAGGCTGTGAGAGATCTTCCAAAACTGGTGAAACCTACAAATAGTTTATACAAAGAATGTCAGTTGGGAAAACAAAGTAGAGTCTCATTTAAAAGCAAAGAACAATCTTCTACTAGAATATTGGACTTGGTTCATATTGATCTATGTGGTCCGGCAAGAATCAGGAGTGTGCAAGGTGATAGATACTTCATGTTACTAATTGATGACTACTCTTGGATGATGTGGTAACTTTTCTGAAAGAGAAATCAGAAGCTTTTGAGAAATTCAAAATATTCAAGGCTATGGTAGAGAATGAAACCAGATTAAAATTAAAGTGTCTAAGGTCTGATAGAGGTGGAGAATTCACATCCAGTGAGTTCATAGAATTCTGTGAGAAACATGGAATAAAGAGGCAATTGTCTGCTCCTAGGACTCCACAGCAGAATGGAGTAGTGGAGAGAAAGAACCAGACCATCCAGGAAGCATCTAAGACAATGATGATGGAAGAAAATGTCCCTCAGATCTATTGGAGAGAAGCTATCAGCACTGCAGTCTACACCCTAAATCGAGTTCAAATCAGAAGCAATACTGGTAAGACTCCTTATGAACTTTGGTTTGGCATTACTCCTACTGTGAGGTATTTCAGAGTCTTTGGTAGCAAATGTTACATTAAAAGAGATGAAGATCTAGGTAAGTTTGATGCTAGAAGTGATGAAGGAATATTCTTGGGTTACTCCACTCAAAGCAAAGCATAACAGTGTTATAATAAGAGATTGAGAAAGATTATAGAAAGTACAAATGTGAAAGTTGATGAAGGAATTGAGAAACTTTCAAGGTTTTATGAATATGATGAAGATCATCAGAATGGTGTTCTAATTCAAGAAGCCCAAACTCTTTTCGGTAATTCAAGAAGAAGAGATGAGTCATAATGAGCCTGATCAAGAATTAGAAGTGCAGGAAACTCCCAAAGTTCCCAGGTATGTAAGACTGAACCATTCTGAAGATCAGATCATAGGTGATAAAAGCAAAGGAGTACAAACAAGAAGGAGGATTGCTCAAGATTCAGATGAATATTGTCTAATTTCAAAGATTGAACCTAAGACAGTGTATGAAGCTTGCAATGATGATAACTAGACTAAAGAAATGGAAGAAGAGTTGATGCAAATTGAGAAAAATCACACTTGGGATCATGTTCCCAGACCTAAGAACAAGAATGTGATTGGTGCAAAATGGGTCTTATGGAATAAACTAAATGAAATTGGTGAAGTTTTCAGAAATAAAGCTAGATTGGACTGCATGGGTTACTCTAAAATAGAAGGAATAGATTTTGAAGAAACTTTTGCTCTGGTGGCAAGTATTGAAGCAGTCAGATTATTTCTTGCCTTTGCTGCCTTTAAGGATTTCAAAGTATATCAAATGGATGTCAAATCTGCCTTTCTAAATGGTGACTTGGAAGAAGAAGTTTACATTGAGCAACCAGATGGATTTCAATTGTCTGATCAAGGTGATATGGTCTGCAAGTTGAGGAAAGCACTGTATGGACTCAAGCAAGCTCCAAGAGCCTAGTATGAAAGATTGGATAAGCATCTTTTGAAGATTGGTTTCAACAAAGGTACTGCTGATAGTAATTTGTATTTCAAAATTGATCATGAAAACATCCTAATTGTTGAAGTGTTTGTTGATGATATCATTTTTGGAGGAAGAGATAGTATGTGTAAAACTTTTACAAATCAAATGAAAAGTGAATTTGAGATGTCCATGCTTGGAGAAATGAATTTCTTTTTGGGTCTACAAATCACTCAAACAAAGAAAGGAATCTTCATTTCTCAGACCAAATATGTGAAAGAATTGTTGAAGAAATTTGGGATGGAAGACTCAAAACCAATGAATACCCCCATGGCAACCAGATGTAAGTTGGGCAAAGTTAATGACTCTCCTAAGGCTGATCAGAAAAAGTACAGGTCAATGATTGGAGGATTGTTGTATCTCACTCAAACTAGACTTGACATTATGAATGATGTGGGTCTTGTTGCTAGATTTCAAGCTAATCCTAGAGAATCTCATGTCATGGCAATCAAGAGGATCTTTAGATATGTAAAAGGAACAGTTGAGTATGGATTGTGGTATCCCAGAGATCATAATTTCTCTCTTCATGCATATACAGATGCAGATTGGGCAGGAGATGTGGATGACCGGAAGAGTACCAGTGGTGGAGCATTCTTTTTGGGGAAGAGATTGCTTTCTTGGCTGAGCAAGAAACAAGAGGCAATATCTCTGTCCACTGTAGAAGTAGAATATATTGTAGTAGTAGGTAATTGCACTCAAGTTTTGTGGATGAAGAAAATGCTAAGAGACATAAGAGTGGTGTATGAGGAGCCTATCACAATCTTCTATGATAATTCAAGTGCAATAAATATATCTAAGAATCTGGTGTCGAATTCAAAGACTAAGCATATTTCCATCAGGTTTCACTTTCTGAGAGAGCAAGTGAACAAGAATAAAGTCAGATTGGAGTTTGTGCCTTCCAAGGATCAGATTGCAGACATCTTTACTAAACCTCTACCTAAGGATTCTTTTGAGTATCTCAGGGAGAAGTTAGGGTTATTGCCCCTCCGGTGATGAACTAAGGTGCACTAGAGTGCATCAGTCCGATAGACATCACAGTCATATTTTATGGTCCTGTTTGATGATAGGGAGCTGCCACTCAGGGGGAGTAGCTGGTATGATTCTGAAGTGTTGGGGTTGCAAGTATGAGCCCTTTGCCATTGATGTCAAAGGGGGAGAGAAGACATGTGAAAAACAAGTGGTTACTGGTCAAGGGGGGAGCAATAAAGGAAGAGAAGACATGTGAATGGTTGTTGTTGATAGGGGGAGTTGTGACAGTAAGGAGATGTTCTTCTCTTGATGGTTTTTCACATCATATGTTGCCATCAATGACAAAGGGGGAGATTGTTGCAAGTATGGGTTTAACCGGTGTTGTCATTGATGTCAACATACTCCTAATGATAAGGATTGGATGAGCTATGTGCTGAGGATATTGAGAAAATTAGTCATATTAGGAACAAAGGAGAACAGTGAAGTCAGTAAGGTAAAGATCCAAGTTAAGATGACTATCAGAGGTTGCGGTTCAAAGGGTTTGTAGATATGAGTCTTAAGATGATCCATTCAAGATTTTAGAGGTCTGCATGAAGATCTGAAGAAGTTATGGTCATTCAAGTAGAACCGGTTCTGGTAGGTGTTGAGAGGTGACAGAGTAACATAGATAGGTCCAGCAAGATCCAGAAATACATTGTCCTATTTTGTGGTTTTGAGGAAGTGTTGAGGAAGTCTTTGTGAAGTGTCAACACATTTGGTTCATGGCTTGAAGGTCCATAAGCATCTGTTCTTTTGTGACAGTGATGACAGACTGTGTTCTTGAGGTTTCAGATGAAGGAGAGAAGGATTCCAGTAAGCAGATGAAGTGTGGATGTTGTTGGTGATTCAGGCAATCTTGTGGAGGTCTTCAGATCGTGTCCAGTTCGTGTTGGTGGTCTACATTGGAGTTGGAGCCCATAATTGAAGATTAACTTCTAGATGATGGTGTTCTTCCTGAGACTAGCCGACCGGATGTATTACACATCTTGCAAATGTTCTTGTAGGTGTTTGCTAACTTAGATGATTTTTCCTAAGTCGATGCCTTGTATAAATAAGGGATTGTGAAGTCATTCTAAAGCGTGTCTTATGGAGATGTGAGTGTGGTAGCGAGGAAAGGAGACAAAGGCAGAGCATAATTTTATGGGATTAAACGGAACTAATTCAAGCATGATGAAGATGCTATTCTCCAGTTCAAGTATGTGATCTTGTAGACAGTGTGTCTTTTGTAGGCAATGAGCCTCTTGTGAGCAGTGAGCTTGGGCAATGAGCCCTAATTGGCAGGGTGCCATTTTGTTCTTTCTCTTCTTCTAACAGAGAATACATTCTTGGGTTAATCACCCCATGGTTTTTCCCTTAACTAGGTTTTCCACGTCAAAATCTTAGTGTCTCTTGTGTTGATGTGTTTCTGTTGTTGATTCAATGCTTTATGTTTCTATGATTGATTTATTAATGTATTGCTAAATCACAAAGTGTAATTAAGTGTTTAATTAGAAGAAAGTTCTTAACAACTGATTCACCCCCCCTCTCAGTTGTTTGCCCTGAATCTAACAACAATATTGAGAAACACAATGAACAAACTTAGCAGTTTAATGAAAGAGAGAAAGTTGCAAGTTTACAGAAGCTCAAATATGGTAGACAACTTAAAACCCAACAAGATAGAGCTTCCTCAATGAGCACAAGAGTGAATAAAAACCTCCAAGAGCATTTGAAGTTGATACAACACCATAAAAAGTACCAAGGACTCACGTAGCTGCTATAGAGATTAGATTCACAAAGGAGTTTTGCATAGTAGAGCCAAAAATCTTGTGAGTTTTGCAAGACCAAGTGAAATAAATGGAGAGAGAGATTGAGAGGATGTTAGAAAATTAAGGTTTACATATAATAAGTTAGTTTTTAGGTAGTTAGTTGGGTGGGAAGTTATTCCCTAGGCAGTTTGTAAATGAGAGAATAATGGCTTTTTAAATCCATTGTATGGAATGTAATATGATATGGTTGAACATAATGAAATTCAAGTATATTTTTGCTATTATTTACAATGTGAATCTTTAATATTTTTCTTTAGTTTTGTTGCTCTACAAATTCAATAGTGGTATCAGAGTGAAATTATTTTTTGTGCCTGTGTGAGAGTTTTGAAGGTAAAGAGAAGGGGAGATGAAATGGCACGGTATGCTTTGAAGGAGACAAGGGACAATTGCAACTCTATAATGGGGTCATCAATCTCTATGGTGGTGTCCAGAAACATGAAGAAGATACCAACATTCATAGTTGTTATATCATTATTATTTCCCTGATTAACGGTAGCCACTTAGGTGAAGGAAAGCATACAAACTGACAAGCACATGAGTTGTTTGATAGACTGCATTTGGGATATCGAATATTATTACTGTAGAAAATAGAAGACATAGAAAGGCATTTGAAGTGGTTGTAGATGTTGTTGAAATGAATTTTGAATATTTGAGACAATCAAATAGCCATTGAAGCAGAAGAAATCACTAGAAATTACTTGAATTCAATCATTCAAGCTGACAAGTTTAAAGGATCAATTAGGATTAAAAGAAGTTGTCCCCATTCCAAGGTGAGTTGATTTGGAGAAATAGGGAGAACAAGACAAGGCATGTGAAGGAATATTGATTGCGTTGAGTGATGAATAAGGTGTGTGATATTCTGGCATGCAATGATTTTTCAAATGGTTTAAAACAACATTCCATTCAGATCTAAATAGGCAGATCACACTCACTCTAGTTTTAATTTCCTTTCTTATATTCTAATATACTCATTCACCCCTCATAAGTGCACAATCAATAACAAAAGTGCAGCATATGTAAGTTCATAATTTCACATTTATGCTGAAGCTTGTTCTAGTTGTCTTCTACAAAGTACATTAGAAATAATTTGATGCAATTAGGTGAAAAGCCAATAGATAGATCAATTGGTGAGGATATTTAAATCTTTAAAAGTGGTTATAGGTTCAAACTTCATAAATGTATATTGTTTTGTGAAATTGTTTGTAAGATGTTTGGGTAAATGTACATTCTTGAATTATTTTTTGTGTTAAAAAGGAAGGAAGAAGTCAATAGAAAATATTTATGAATTAGAGTTGAATTTTCTTCATTGAAGTCTACAAATCTAAGGAGAGAGAAGGTTGTGTTCAAAGCTTTTGGAGTTACAAGGATTTATTTTGTAAAAGGTGCATTTTTAGTGGAATCTGACACCTTCTCAAATTTATTCTTTATCATGGTCACACATATTGCTTGTTCTCTTGGGGACATCTTTCTTACACCTAACAGGGCCTTTAAAGACTCACGTGTTTGTTCTATCTGAGAGATTAATGAGACATCAAATGGATAAAGTGTAACAAGGTCAAATTGGAGGGTGGAGGCATCGAAGGTAGGAGGATTTTTATCATCTCGAGCTAGCTTCTCACTTAGAGATGATACCAACTTGCATGAGAAGCACCTATTTCATCTCTAGTCCCTTCAGGAGCAAGGGGGGCTTGGTAGTGATTTGTTGGTTTGTGGATAGTTGAATCCACAAACTTGTTATGGATAGTTGAGTGTGTCTCAATCTGAAGTTTTGTAGATTTGTATTTATGGATAATGGAGTTAGTCTCGATCCACAAATGGAGGAGAGTTATTGTGAATAATTTAGTTAGTCTTAATTCATAGTTAGTTGGTGATTTTCCTATGAATAATTGAGTGTGTCTTGATTCATAGATAAACGTTGTATAATCAGGACATTTTCCTAGAAATGAGGAGTTTGGGTTGATGCTGATATAGAGTTGGATAATTAGGACATTTACCTAAACATGAGGACTTTGGGTTGATGTTGATGCAATATTTCTTTTGTTTTTCCTTTTTTTAATGTAAACCTTAAGGGGGTTGTTAGAAAATTAAGGTTTACATATAATAAGTTAGTTGTTAGGTATTTAGTTGGGTGGGAAGTTATTCCCTAGGTAGTTTGTAAATAAGGGAATAATGGATTTTTAAATCTGATGTATGGAATGTAATATGATATGGTTGAACATAGTGAAATTCAATTATATTTTTGTTGTCATTTACAATGTGAATATTTAATACTATTTTTTAGTTTTGTTGCTCTCTAAATTCAATAGAGACAAGAAAGTGAGACCACATGTAAGGAAAGAGTCATTCGGAGCTTGAAGGCATTACGTGAATCTTACTAGCCATGGGAGTAATTCAAAATGTGTCCAAAAATAGCTTCACAGACTGTTTCACTTTCACGGGATGCCTGTGTGGTGCATAAACATTCGTGCTAGGTGCTGGCATCTAAGTGAATCTACCTCAAAATATCATAAATATTCTCCATGCTATGAGAATCACAAAACCATAAAACAAAATTTTGAGAAAAGAAGAAAAATAGGTGAAATAAAGAAAACACAGCCCTAACATACAAAGAGAGGATGCAAACGCTAAGGTGGTTGTCGAACGTAGTGTGAAAGTGCGAGGGGTACACAATTTTTTATGTTACACATTGTACTAAGATGTTAAATCAATATCTAGGGGTTTCAACAAGTGAGAATCACCCTTACCTAGCAAACTCCTCAAAGGTGTCAACACTACCTCTTTATTATTGCAATTCCAAATACCGAGGAAAATTTCTATTTAATGGTGCTAAAGAACCATTGTCGTTAGATTTAGATCTATGGTTGAGGTGACTAGGGAGCTTGAGGATGAGTCCAATGAGGACTACATACCTAGAGAGTAAATGGATGAGTTAACATCAGATAATCTAGGTCATGAGGATGAGGAGGCAACAACAGATGCCACTCCTAGACATCACCTTACTTTACTTTCAGAGCTAATAGAGGAGGAGATGAGGATAGCTGATCCGTCATGGTAGCCTAGTGATCCTCATGAGTACTAACTAACATACTCCTACATTTTTGCACTTCCTTTCTTGAAACATGATTTTGTTCTAACATGGATTGACATTCTTTCCCTTTCTCTCTTATTCTTTCTTGCACACTATTGACGAGTGGAAAGACTTTGTTAGATTTATTTTTCTAGACATTCTGGTCCCTACTAGTGGATGTGCTCAAGAGACACTTCTAGTTAATGTTGGGATTCTATCTCTAGTAGGTCACCATATAGATTCATTTGCTCCTTATCATGCTAGCTAGGACTTATCTTCTCAGCACACAAGAGTTTCTACATTGGAGGCTAAGACTTCTTTGCTTTGATAGATGGCCCATCTTGATGTTCAGAGATGATCTTTAGCTTCACCAATCCCTACTACTATAAGACCATCTCATTCATGGATACACAATCACATTGCTTCACCAAGTCACACTCACAAGACCCCTAGACCTTCTAATGCTACTAATAGCAAGAAATGGGACTTCCTTGAGGAACTTTATTTATTTCTTTCCTTTTGACAATTTTCGCCCTTGTATGGGGAAGATTTATTATGCATGTGTGCACAATTGTTACATCTTTTTGAGGCTCCCTTGATGGAGTAAATTATACTCAAAACACTCTTTACTATTATGACATTAGACTTGTACTGTGTTGATCTATATGCTCTCTTAGTCAATTTCTTCCACATTGCTCTCCTCTTGGTGGACATGGTTGGATAGGACTTATTTATTTATGTTTATGCAAATGCTTATGTCTATGCACACCTATGATGTTCACATGTGATGATGATGATGATGATATTATTTTCATTATCTTTTTTTGTTTATAATGTATGTAATGTGTATGAATGTGATTCACATTTATGAAATGCAATGTAATAGGTTAGATGCTAGATTCCATGATGGAATGACATGTTTTATTATTTTGTATGTATACAAATGGAACAACCACTATGAATGCTCTTTAGTATGATTTTTGACTTATGGGATTGTGAGTTGACCTAATATAGGATGACCTACTAAAGCTAGTTGAGATAGGATATAACGGAATCAAGTGGGAGTGAGAGTTAGATGGAACAACTTTGAAACTTGGTTTTGCAAAGGGTTATACATTGATCCTTATCTAGACAAAATAATTTGACTAGCTTTCAACTTAAACAAGCAACAAATTTTATTAGCACCTTCTAGACTTAGATTAGAGATAGCCAAGAAGTTAGAACTAGGGTAAAGGAAGGGCTCCAAACAAAAATATGGCCCTAAAAGATAGCTAGACTCTTAGCTTTGCCCAACTAGTGGATGTGTGTGCTTTGTACCTCTCTCTTTTATTTTCTCTAATACATGCCACCCTCATAGCTTCAAGCTTAGATTTATCTCCACTTGAGAGTACAAACATCAAAAATCCTCTCTTCTCATTTTTTTCTTTTCTTTTCTCTTTCTTTTAATTTTTTTATAGTAATTATTTTTTGATCTCTCGCTTTTTTGACTTTTTTTTGTGATTTTCTTGGTTTTGATTATTTTGTACTTTTGTATTATTTTTTATTACTTAGTAGAGTTCTGATCCCCCTAATAGTTTTGGCTAGTATGAATAAGGAGTTGGGTGCCACCAAAAGATTTCACTACCCTGTAGGACTTCCTTCTCACTAAGGAGGATTATGGAAGATCTACTTGTAAGCTTTTGTGTATCATAGGTTTGTGTACTTGCTATGTTTAGACTTGACAAAATGATTTTCTAAGATCAAGATTAGTATGAAGATAAAATATTGACTTCATTTGAACTCATTGGGAATGTAGAGAGGGAAAATGGATAATGATGATTTTTAGGGAATCTTTAAGGCTTAGAAGGCACAACCTATACTAGAGATAACCTTAAGATTCTTTACAAAGAGAAAAATCTAATAAGAGCATGTCACAAACAAAGTGCAAGGTGAACAAAATGAAAATGCATGTTTTTGGATTTTTATGTTTTGTAATTTTCATGAATTTTTAAATTTTTATAGATTTTTTTGAATTTTTATGTTTTATGTTTTTTATTTTATTTTATAAATTTAATATTTCTTAAGGTGAAAGGCATTAACCATCTCACTAAAGTCTTGTTTTTTCATGGTGCTAAGGAGGTAGGTGTTATTTTTGACATCTTCCTTAATCACATATGGACCCTTCTAGTCCTCTTGAAACTTTATTTTCTTTCTATGTCTCTTATTCTTAGTGCTCCATCTTCAAAGCACTAGCTCTTTGACTCTAAAGGACCTCTTGGTTCTTGTTGCGCTATAGGAATGCTTGCATTTACTTGTGCAGGATGAGCTATTATAAGGTGGGATAGGCATTAATATGCTTGGGGTGATCCCACAATAGTGTGTCCCACTTTTTGGCCAAAGTGGGACATTGAAATCAACATTTTAAACCAATTTTTCATTTTTTGATATCTATAACAACTAAATCGTTAAGAATTTGAAGATGATTTGAACTAGTAATTTTTGAGATTTTGTGTTTAGATTATGAATATATTTTAAAAAATTAATTTGTGAAATTTTTTATATAACTTTTAATATCTTGCTTTTATAGTTAACATTTTTTTAAAAATGTGACGTTTATACCATATAGCATAACTTTTTTTGTATATTGAAATTAACTTTTTTTTTGAAAAAAGGACATCAATACGTAGTGCATATATATATTTTTAAAAAAATTCTCTATTTTACTATTTTTCCACATGTGTGGAATAAAGACCTTAATGTTCGGTGAAAAACCAATGTTTATTAGAAGATAGAAAATTAATATAATAATCAAATTAAATATATTTGAAATTATACTTTTTGGAAATCTTAATCCAAGGGCTATTATCCTACAAATTATCTTGTCATGTTGGTTTCATTTGTTGGTCCAACCTAAGGTTTGAAACTAATTTTATTGAGGAAAATCTCAGAAGAGCAGAAGAGGCCATCCAAGGGCCTTCATTCGAAGGACCTTTGAAAGAAGGTCTTATTCAACCTTCGTTCGAACATCCAAAATATATTAAAATATTCATAGCTAGCCACCTTCATTCTAAGGTCCCTATGTTAGAAAATATTAAAAAAATTTGGATCAAAGACATTTGAATGAAGGTGTTTAAGCCAACCTTGAAAAAATTACAATTTAGGGATTGTTTATAAATATCAGACATAATGTATTTACCCGAAAATTTAAAAAAAATCACATTTTTGGGATTATTTGTAGGCATAATATTTGGTAAGACATTATAGAAATTTTTTTGTAATTTTGGGATTTTTTGTAGGGAAAAACATTTGGTAAAGAATAAATCAAAGCATGATATGACAATGTAGGATCTATGGTATGATGATATAGGATCATGGTCAGATCAAAGCGAGTAATCAATGGTCAAAGGATAAAATATAACTATCATAGTATTGTATATATCACAAGCATAGGCATGAGAACATAAGTGGATGGTAACATAAACAAAGCATCATGGTAACCATGCAACTGTATAACAAGCATGTAATGGGAAGTAACAAGACAACAAAAGAAGCCAAAGTGGTAAGGCATGGACTATAGAATCATGAGTAAATAAGCATAAAATAAAAAAGACATGCATAAGAATGTGGAAGGTGAAGTAGGAAGAAAATAAGTAAAGTGGAAAAGATAGACCAAAAACAAGGCTAAAGCAAAACTTGTAAATATAAATAGGATTCAAACAAACAAAGGAGGAAATACCTCAAACAAGGAAAAGATGGGAAGAAGAAAATGCCCTCGAAGTAGGAAAAGCTATGGATGAAAGCAAATATATAATGTGAAATGATCATGTTTAAAGCACAACAAATAGGGAGCAATAAAAAAGGCTAAGGTGTAATTTAAGTAATGGGGAAATAAAAGGCAACAATGAAATCTAAGTTCTATAGGTATATAGGCTTAGTGATGCTCATGTATCATTGAACAAAATTTGGAGACTCAACTTCCTCCAAAGGCTCGTGCTCATCTTCTAACAAATCATCATTATCCCAACAAAAACCATCAAATTTATCTTCATTTGCCTTTGCTTCTTGTTCTTCTTTGCTTTCCTTTTCTAGTACACATATCTCTTCTTTATATTCCTTCATTCTAGGTCCAAATACATTATCATGTGTAAAATTAGGCATGTCATTTCATACCCATATTTCTTGTTTCTTTATTTGTAGATGTGGTGGAATGATTGCCATTGGATTGTTTTTGTATGTTTCTTTTGTTCTTTATTTGTATGCTTTCTTGGTACATATGAGTGATTTTTTGTTCATAAGGATCATTAGAAGGTATTCATTTATCAAGGTCTTTATGTCTAGATTAATCTCTGGTTGTGCAACTTGAGGCTCTTTTGCTTTTGGATAATCTCAATCCAACTACTTTTGAATTCTTTCCAGTTCATCCAAATGTGTCTTATATAAGTCAAGAACGAGATCATCTCTCTCATATGGTACATCTTTTGGTGTTTTTAAAAATGCATCCAATGTGAAGTGACTAGCATCATATATGCTTGTAATGAGCTCTTTAAATCTTATTAACTTGTCCTTCATGTATAAATTTAACACATCGATACAAAATCAAAGGAGCAACCTTAAATTCTTCTATCAATGTTCTATGAAGTAGTGTGTACCAAATCTATCCAAAGATGGTATCACATGACATAAACCATGTAATTCTTTAGGGCCTACTCTCAATCATAGAATAATACATCTGAATGTATTAATTAATATTCAATTAGTCATCTTCAATGAAATATGGGTTGAATGTGCACATTTCTGATGTCTAATATGTTTATTTAAGAAATATTCTTCTATACATATGTTCTATTAGTATGAAATATTAATAAGAAACTAAGTAGGTGATTTTCCATAAAGATTACTAGCTAAATATAATGGGCCATAATAATTATCTTGTGACATCTTTTGATTAGAAAATGTAATCAATGGAGAAGCAAGAGAAGAAAAATATGTAGCATTAGTTTCAATAGTTCCTACAAAAGCATGTTAATGTGATGTATCCTCATTTTCAACATTATTTTTATGTGTATCATACATGTACCTCAACATTGTTTAAATGATTTGGAAAAGGATTTGTGTATATTTTCAATTGATTATTGGCACGCATAACTAATAGATTTATGTTTCTATTGATAACTTCAACTTTGATCATACTGTTAATGTTGCATCCCCAACTTACAATTAGACTTCATCATTAACTTTGCATTGTAATCGGGAGGATTAGTCATAGTTAACTGATTTGATATTGTGGAAGTATCTGAATTTATCTTTGTTAATGATGTTAATGATTGATGTTAATTAGTTTTGAACATTAATTAATTTATATTATGAGATATGATTATGATACACTGATCATAATTTTGTGGTCCTAAGTGTGAATAGGAAAAGTTAACGACCTTTGAAGAAGGAAGGAGGGTATCATCTTGGAGGAATGGTTAGATGTTGAGAAAACAAGGTTGATTAGTCATCTGAGTATCAGTTTCCATGTCCTTCTGAATCCCTTGTAAGTTGCCATGAGTCATGTCTTCCTTCTTTGTAATTCTATCCTTGTGAGTTGTTTTGTCGATGGTGCTTTAACGACTAGACGATGTTCTTGGAACAATGTCTCAAGTCATATGATAGTCGAGTTAAGAGTCGATGAGATCTCTCATTACCCTATTCTTAAATAGGGATATTATTTCTTTATTTTCTAGTTAATCGACTAAAGTTTACCGTCGTTGATGGGGAAGTATTGCTTGACTCCGATTTCCCTAAGATTTTAGTGTGATATCTTTTGCTTTCATCTTTATGATGATTTTGCATATTTTAATAGTTCCTCAACCAATGTTATTAGTCGAGGGTGTTTATATTTTTATATATATACGAACCCCTTTAGAGGTCAATATTAATAACTCTTGACTATGCAAATAAATATCTTATCTTATCTTATCTTATTCTTACCTCATCGATATCCTTAAACCCATGAGGAGTGGGAAAGGAGAGATGATAGGCTAAGTGGGCTGGGTGGATCAAAAGATCCCACTAGGTGGCAAGCCCAAATCACATGCATAGAGTATGCTTTGGTTAGTTACTGAACGCCATCTTGGTGTCTTATGGAAGGGCTTAGTTGGATTCTGGGTAGTTTTGGTTGTTATTTTCTAGTGTTAGACTTCGAGAGAGAAGTGGGTGTGCGGGTCGCAAACACTGGGGAGCTACATTCTCTTGTTGCAGAAAATTACAGTCAGAGAGAATGACTAAAGTAGCTAGAAGAGTTTGAGATCTGCAAGCTACATCTTTAACTTTGTGAAATATATTTAGGTATCTTTAATTTAGAGCCCTCGGCTAATATGATATATTGACTGTAATATAGTATAACTTCCTTTCATCTGAAAGTAATGTCGGCATTGTCGACTATAAAGATTAAGAAATACTTTGCTTTTAATATACAGAGTTGAGACCGTATATTTATTTATGCATATCGATGAATGTTAAGAGTAGTCAAAGGCTCTTGGAGCCCCAAATGAAATATAATTCATGATACTTTGAAGCTGTTGCTTTTTTGTGGCACTCAACCAGCTTGAGGCCATAAACCTTACGTGAGATTGCATGCATGAGAACCTACAAGTTTTAGCTCTTCCTATGTGCCATACATTATGCTCCATACATCTTTAATGATGTCTTATATCTTTATGATTACTAGTTTTTAACTCTTGCAAATCTGTATATGCAAATGAGCCCAAAAAGGCAACATTCTGTAATGAATGAATAAAGATGGTATCAACATGTTGAACAATCCTCACCATTATTTTGAATGGCCGCAACCATGATTACTTTCAACACAGTAAACCCAAGATAAAATGGTTGTGCTACTGCACTCGAAACCTTATTCTGCCAATTCGATAGAAAAGTTGACAAGAATTGAATGACTATCAATAAATATACATGTTATGTGAACATGATAGCTCTTCAAGGAGAGTAATAGAATACTATTCTTACACTGTCATAGTAATTCTATCATGACAGTCAAGACTTCAATCTTGCCTTCATTATTGTTGTTCTCAAAATCAGCTACGCTCGTTTTTGTAGACAACCCCCACGAAACTTGTCCATTTCGTGAATCTACACTCTAAGTTCAAAAATCAAAACAAGATTCCCTTGGTCTCGTGCGAAGTCATTTAACATTCTAAACTGGTCTGTAACATTCCCTTGAATTGTTTTCTTGATATTCGCGAAGATCGTTCAAGTCGTAAATTGATTAAAATGTCAATTTTAGCCATTTTCAAGAGTTAGTAAATTTTTGAGTTTTGATATGCAACAGTGGCAAATTTTGCTGCTCTTACATGTCTCTTTTTAAGTTGTTGCATATGTAACGGAAGCATTTTTCGCCTCTCTTACATATGTCTCTCTTTAAGTATGTAAAGGTGGCACTTTTTGCCGCCGCTACATATTCCTCCAATGTGTATATGTACTATCGGCAAATTTCAATGCCTTTGCAGGTTCGATGCCACATGTACGAGGTTGCCCAATTTTGCCGCCCGAACAAGATCTCCAGGATCTTGATCTTGGAGTGCCATTAATGGCCACTCATGCCACTCATTAAACATTTGTTTTTGAGTTTTAAATATACCTTTGCCCATTCTTTTGTTATTTCATTCTTCCTAGCTACCCATTAGACTTTCCTCGCACCATTCAAGTGCGCCGAGTTAGGATTCAATCAAACTCCTCGTCATCGAACTTAGGTTTCCAACTGTTTGAACAGGTAAATCTTTTTATCATTTTATTTTCTTTCCTAGGGTTTACATTAATATGTTGGTTTGTATGGTTTTGTTATTTTGTTTTGTTTGATTTTTGAGTCTTTGTCTTCATTGTGCGTTTCAAATTTGTCTTGTTCTTTGTGTTGAATATGTTTTAGACCGGACCAATATTGGTGCCCTAAGTTTTACCATATGGAGGTCAGTAGTTTCACTACTCAAACCTTTAAACACTTACCATATACCAAGATGTGTGGGGCGGCAAATTTGGCCGCCCTTACATGAATGATCCCCTAACTCCTACCATGAGCAGTGTTGCTCGATTTCACCGTCCCTACCTTACGTTACTCGGTAACTGGTGATATGCGTTGTCGGCCATATTCACTGATGGAACATCATGGAGACACTCTTATCTCACATGCAAAGCAGTGAAATTTTCCGCTTGTGTGACTAAGGATTTTTCAAAGTAGATGTGTATGGGCAGCGAAAATTGCCACCCTTACACGAAGATCTTTTAGTTCCTATCCTATGCAATGTCGGCAGAAAATGCTGCTTCAACATAAACTTCACAAATTCCTTCATACATGCATTAGTGGTGAATTTGGCTTCTCTAACACAATTTGTCCCTTATCACATGTAGTGGCGGCGAATTTTGCCGCCGATGCAAGTATATAAGAAAACCCCTCGTATGCAAGGGCGACGAATTTTGCCACCCATGCAAACACTCTCCCAAATTTTTCTAACTCTGGAAAATTTTCATTTTTAATTTTTCGAGCCCGCTTTCCTCTAATTTTTGGCCTACTCGCACTATAGCCCCTTTTTCAAGTGCGTTTCCATAGTCGTGATCATCGACATGCAATTTTCCCAGATTGCCAGTATTTCCCCTAATTCATGATCATGACTTTTTTGCTACAGTTTCTTCTGTGGATCTTCATTCTTCATCAACATCCTCTTGGTGATAGCTTGTCTAGATGACTGAGTTGTCCCCGAAGAAATCAAAAGCGATGAAGTACAAATATCAAGGTGTTTTCCCAATCACCTCAATCACTTCTAATGTTGACAACATTAGAGATATAGAGATTGGCCATGTGGATATGGCTGAGTTTGTAGAGAGAACCAAGTCAAGAAACCTCAGTGCTATGATGAAGAAGATAATTGACAGTAATATTCATCTGGTGTCATCTTTCCCAGTGGCAGCTCACAACACATAATTTGTTCTTCAGTGTGCCCATTTCTATAACAAAGATATTAGAGCTGTGGTGGACGCCAGTGGTAATGTGATAATCAGGTTGGATCCTGAGTTCATTGACAAAGTGTTCATGTGCCCCCCTACTACAGAAGTGTTAAAGCTGACTTTGTTGAAGCACAGAAGGAATATGACAAAAATCTGGAGAAGGCAAAGAATGTAATCAACAATAAATGGCTAAAGACTGTAAGGTCAAATTTGTCAAGGTGGCCACGTAGTTTCCCTCGAAGTGACCTTGTAGAAGAAGTTGGTGACTTGATTACTCTCCTCAGCAAGATAAGAGGTTTGTCTTCCTCTTCACAATGTCATGAATGGATGTATCCTTTCATTAAGGTCATACTCTAGGGTAAGCAAATCATTTTCTGGGGTGAACAAATAAGTAATGCTTTGCACGAACAACTGACGAAGGTGTCCACTACCTTCAAGTTCTATATGACTTCCTATCTGGTGTACATTGTAGCTTCTATGAGGATTTTCTCAGGTTTGACATCAGAAGGGGATAGGAGGGTAATCCCAGTGTACCAATACTATTCTCAGTTGACGTTGAAGGGTTCTATTCATCATTTCAGAAGAGTGAATCATGCGTTCGTTGCAGTATTCCTTTGTCTGTTTGATCCCCAACTGGAACAAAGAAGAGTGTCAAATGAGGCATGGACAGTGGTAAATGATTTTGGGTGTATGTTCTTGCAATTTGCTTCTTTTTCATACTTGAGGGTTGGCTTTTTCCAAAGTTACCCCTATATGCTTCCTAGATTCCCTTTAGACAAACTGGTCTTAATGGAGTTGTGCAGACAAATGATTGTCATGCATAACAAACAAATGGAACTCAAGAAGCTCGGTTTCAGATTCCCAGTTGAAATCAGCAGATATTCGGTAATGACTACTGCAAAGGCAAGGGTCATGGAAACTAAGATGCAGCTGGTCGCCATGAAGCAATTCAAGAGGAGACCAAAGTTTGACTACAGGGGTGTCAAGAACAAAATCAAAAGGAAAACTCAATTTCACAAACCCATGGTTGAAGATGTTTGGGTAGATCTGAGAATAGAGGAAGATATCAGGAAACTAGACTACAGTAGGTTGTCCCTTGAATAGATTGAATATCTAGTACTTGCTGATATTCCAGAAGATCTAGTGGATGATGGGAAGTTGGTTGATGACAAATATAATACTAAACAGGTTGCTAATACCCCTCTCCCTCCAATCCAATGGTCCCAAAAGGAGTTGACCTCATTGAGGAATAGATTTGAGCCTATATTGGCTAACACCAATAACTGGCTAGCAGATAAAGGGATTACTCTGAAAGAATTCCTCACTAGATTAGAAATTGAAGTTCAAGAGCAAACTAGTAAAAAGGTGGAAAATAGAACAAAGAACAAGAGTGATGTTTCCTCATCCTCTAAAACACATAAGCCTAAAATCAGATTTGTGACGAAGGAATCAAAAGCTATGGAGGAAGAATCTGAAATAAAAGATATGGAAGTTGAGGAGCCAGCTACTGAGGAGCTAGCCATTAAAGAGATGGATGTTGAAGATAGGGCTACAGATCAACAAGACGAGGAGGCTTTGTCTCCACAGGAAAATACACAACAAGAAACGGGAGTCTCATCCCCTTTACTTGATACACCTGTTGCAACTCCTGTGTCTGTTTCCCCTATTGATATTCCCTCTTCTGAATCTCCCTCTCCTAAAATAATTTTTGATAATCCTCAAAACACTTTTGAAAATGTTCTCCATTCTTCAAAGTCCATTCCTAGTTTGTCTTCTTCATCTTTTGATATTGGGGATGCATCCATTTTTGATCATTTTGTAATGAATACTAAGCAAGTCTCTAGTGCAAATGTAACAAGTGCGGTTTTTACCAACACTCCACCTATTGTTTCTACTACCAGTACAAGTACAGTTTCGGGAACACCAGCAATAGGAATGGATCCCAATGTATGTACTTGTCTGCTCCCACCTTGGTTATCAACTTACACGCCAAAAAGGAAAAAGCAAGCCATCTCCCCATATGACTTTGATTTCACTAAGCTGGTACCTGCAAAGCCTAAGGCCCCGAAGAAACCAAAGATTCTTTCAAGAATGCTTGAGGATAAGGGACATAAATTTTTGGATATTGCCAAACCTCCATAGGATGCAACCATGGAGAATTTTGATATGAATGATTACTCTATTTCTAGAGTTGAATTGGGCAAAATAACCCATGAAAGCGCTAAAAATGATATGCAGTCAGCCATGGACATCCTAATCCAGAAGTTTGACAGGGAAAAAGAAATGAAGGATCACTACAAGGTAATGGTAGAACAACTAACTGCGGTGATAAGAAAAATCACTTTGAACTCAGAAGCAGTTACTCTAGAGGCTGTTACTGTAGAAGACCCCATCATTCAGAAAGTGGAAAGGACTCATCTCAAAGGGAGAGTACTTGAAGAGTACTTAGACAGGGTGCATGCACAAGGAGTCTCTTTGCTCATAGACATATCTAAGAAGACAGATAAAATGAGGAAAATAAGAGCAGAACTTGATGACCTCATTGATACTATTTCTCAAGATATTGAACGCACAGAGAATACTCATGATAAATGGGCAGAGATGAGGAAATTGAAAATAAGCACCCTAATATGAATTGGTGCCATCTCTAATAGGGATTCTTATACAGAAACAAAGGAGGCTTTGATGTACAGGAGCAGTATGCTTAGAAATTTGATCAATGATCTTGAAGCTACAAAGGAAATCAGTGAACAAAGTGATGTCAACCTTTTGCATAAGTTGGAGGAGTTGCCTTGTAAGCTGGTATCACAAGACAACCAATTTCTTTCTGCAGAAGAAATGGTTCAGGAATTTGAAGACATGTTTTAGAAAGAGTTTGAAGATAAAACATTTTCAATGACTTCTGTGGACAATATTTTGGACAACCAGTTAACTTTGGATAATCTAAAAACTAAGTTAACTAGTCATGCAAAATCAGTCACTACAGTGAGAGATGCCATAGTGAGAGCCAAGATGATCTTCAGGAACACGTTCAACCTAGATAGTATTGAGATGCAAGCGGCTTTCACTATGTATGATGGTCACATGAGGAAAAGTGGTGACACAAATTGAAGCAGTTTTTCCTTAATTTATTTTCCATTTTTCAGATGTACTTTCAAAACAATTTTGGACATTTTTACATGTACATTTTTCATACATAATTACATGTAAAAATATAGGAAGTCCCAAGTCAATAAGGACTCCTATTTTTGAATAAGTCAAAGTAGTTAGGTTTTTTCCTAAATTTTCTCAAGGCCTCTCCCTATAAATAAAGAGGGCCTCTTTTGTAAATATTATCTTTTATCTATTGTAGCAAAACTCTGCCGAATTGAGAAGCAAGTTGAGGCTTTGTGCTTATTTGTGTAAATCAATTTTCAGATATTTATCAATACAAGAGAGCAAGTTGAATTCCAATCTTTGTCTTGGAGTGATTTGTTTTATGATAGAATTATTCTTATGTCTTTGCTATCATATTATCTTCGATAAATAATTGAAGTGTGAGGGTTTATTTCAAGTGATTAAGGAGTATTCTAAATCTGATTTTAATAGACTTTGAGCTATAAAATCATTTGTGAGAATTGTGTTGGGTTCGTGAATGAGAAATAGCTTGAAGACTTTGTGCTGCAAGTTGTTATCTTTAATCTATTTATCTCATCTTGGCGTATAGTGAAGACTTTGGGATGCACTCTACTCCAAATCATTTTATTTTCCGTTGGTGATCAAAGTAATGGAAGACTTTGTGTTTCCGTGGATTTTGTGGTAATTCATAGTTCTTGGCATTATATCAGTTTTGTTGAAATCGTAATATATTGTAAACATCATTTCTGAAAAAAGAGAAATGGATGATATGATCTCACCCCCAAGTTAGTTTTAGTTTAAAATAAAGTTGTAATAATTGATAGGGAACCTCCCCTTGCTGAGAGGAGAGATTTATCTCATTGTACTGTGGTTGATATAAGCATTTTGCCTTCGGTTAGTTGAAGACAAAATATTCACCCAACAGTTTTTGGCGACTCTACTGGGGAAGGAACGCGCAACTTGAGGCCTCACGGTCCAAGTTGAAGCATTTTCAGTTCTTTTCCATTTGTTGCAAAATTGTGTTGAGCATACTACATTCTGGTAGATTCTCGGTATACCAGAAGCAAGAGAGCTCAAGGTATTATTGATCCTGCATTTGAATTGATGCAGGAAAATAATTTTGGATTCTTGCCTCCACAACCTCGTCTTTAGTGTACCAGGAGTTTTCCTCCTACCAACGCCAGGTCTCCGATACTAGGTGAAACTTCTAGTTCTAGTGCTAGCAAAGTTTTGTCTGTTCATACTTCACAAAGATTTGTTATCCCGCCTTTTAATCAACGCGTCATTGCAGCCCAAGGCCCTTGGGGTAATACTTTTGGACCTCTAAATTTAACCCCACCATTGCATGAGCTACCTCGTAGTTCAAGAAAGAATTTCCCCAAGTTCTACAGTGATGGGAAGGTTCATCTTGATGAACACATTGCAAATTTCTGTATAGCCTGTGGTGTGATAGGTGTCAAGCACGAAGATGTAGCTATATGACTTTTTGTAGAAACACTACAAGGTGCTGCTGCAGACTGGTTTTATCATCTTCGAGCTCAGACCATAATGAACTGGAATACTCTCAAAACCAAGTTTGAAGCCAGGTTTAAACCTGCGGAAGATGCACATACATTATTGGCGCAGCTAACACAAATGAAAAAAGAACCTCATGAACCTATGCAAGACTTCATCGCTAAGTTCAATAAGTTGAGAAACAGGATTCCCGCCACTGCTGAGCCAACAACGAAGAATCATAAGTGTTTCTTTATCAATACACAACTTCCTGAGGTGAGTTTTCTGTTAAGGCGAGCCGGTCCTACAAATCTTGCTGCAGCTCAGATTCTGGCAACTGAAGTGGAAGATGATCTTATCCTTGCGGGTAAGATAAGAAGGGATTCTAATAGAAATAAAAGCTCCTCTTCTACTGAGAATTCTTCAATGAGCAACATGGACCCTATGGTGCAAAAGCTAGCAAATGAATTGCTAGCTCTGAAGAGACAAATGTCCCAAGGTATGTCTGCCCCTCCTTATCAGGATATACCAAGGAGGACATTTCCAAATAATTCATATCAAGGCAACACTGCTAGAAATCAAGGACAACACAATCATCTTCTGCCTACACAGGGGAAACTTGCCATTAAAGCAGCACCGGTCAACTAAGCAGTTGGCTATTATGAAGCTGAAAATGAACATTCTTTCCAACCCAAGTTGGACTATGAAAATGATGCTAATCTCTTCACAGAAGGAGAAGAAGAATTAGCTGGAGACTCTACCATCAACTTTCTGAATTACCAAGATGAAGCTGAAAAGGGAGGAGAAGTCTGTGAAGGAGCATATGTTGTCTTTACCAGGTCCCAAAATCAGCCAACTCTTCAAGCTGATAAAGGAAAGGTGAGAGAAGAATCTCAACTAGTAATTTCAATCGCTAAATGGGGGACTCCGATGCCTTTCCAATTGAAGGACCCGGTGGGTAACAAACAAGTAAGTGCATCTAACGAATTTGTACCTTCCACTTCTACTCCTCAGACTAGTACTATCTCTACCAAAAATCAGAATGATGGATTTTCTTCCTCCGTTTCTAATTCTTTTCAGCAGTTTGATATAATAGATCATGCTAGGAGGACTAAGATCCAAATGTATGAAGTTGAATATTTACAAGCTAATCCTAAACAATTTGATAGATTAGCCAAATACGTTAAAAATAAGATCGTCCCTGTAGGACAAGAGTTTCCAAAAGCTGCTCATGACTCCTCAAAAAGCAAACCTACCCAAAATAATCTTGTCACTACTCCCCTCGAAGCCTCTGGAAAAATTAAACCTTTCTATGTTTCCCTATTAGTAAATGGTCATAAATTGAGCAATTGCGTAATAGATTCTAGAGCCTCTGACAATGTTATGCCTGCTAAGGTAGCAGATGCCCTTGGCCTCACCTTAACCAAAACTTTTGGGAGGTGTTTCTCTATGTAGAATAAGCAAGTTCCACTTTTGGGTCAAATCAAAGATGCCCAATTTGCATTTGCAGCTTTTCCAAATAAGAGAATCAAGATGACAGTCCTGGTAGCTAATGTTCCAGCTTCGTACGACATTCTACTTGGGCATAATTTCTGTAAGGATGTAGGTGGGGAGTTGAACATGGATCTATCTAAAGCAAGGATACCTGTTAAAGGTATCATGCAGAAGTTGCTTCCTGAAAAGGAGGCCAAATACATTGTTACCCAAACATCAAATCCCAAAGCTCAAATTTTGTTTGAGTCCTCAGGTATGGGTAATTATTTCCTGTCTACTGAAGACAGTTCTAGTTCATCAAGTGATAGCTTAGACCATTCAGATGAAGAGTCAGGTGAGTTTTTAGATGAAAGTTCAGGTGAAGGTATAGTAATGCCAGATTCTTCCCTCACTGATGAAGAGGAATCTCTTGATCAAAGAAATTCCAAAAAATTGAATTCTAATGAAGTCTAGATTTTAGAATTTGATGGCAGTTGTTCATCTACCAGTTCTAGAGCCGGAGTGGTTTTGATATCTTCTCGAGTTGATATCTTACCTTTTTCATACAAGTTACAATTTGACAATACCAATAACACTACCAAATACGAGTCTTTGTTGCTCGGATTGGAAGCTGCTCATGCTAGAGGTGTTAAAATCCTTCATGCTCAAGGGGATGCCGAATTGGTGGTTTGTCAAGTGAGGAATTTGTACCAAACCAAAAATGAAAGATTGAGACACTATCGCAATCGTGTATGGGATTGCATTGAAGGTTTTGATGCTTTCAACATTTCTGCGGTGCCAAGAGAGTTTAATGATCATGCTGATTCATTAGCTGTCTCCGCAACCCTTATGGTTCCCCATAAGGATTTCAAAGGAAACAAGTACACTATTGAGCTGGTCTTTTGACCAAGTGTACCTGATAATGCTAACCATTGGCAAGTGTTCAATGGTGATAACCAAATTATTGCTTTCTTAGAAAAGATGGATAGCTTTGATGAACTCTATTTTGAAGGCAGTGAGTCTCCACCACGGGAATATGTTTCTGAGATAGATTCACAAACCGGCGAAGAGTTTCTTCAGTTGAAAGGGAATTAGATTCCAAAAGGTTTGGTTTCCCTTGAGAAGTTATTTGATAAGCATGACAGGTATATCAAGCAGCGGCAACAACAGGATTCAAGTTCCTCTATGGAATTTGAACAGGTAAATTTGAGTTCGGAGGCGGATCCCAAAATGGTCAATATTGGGAAATGTTGCACTGTTGATGAAAAGTTCAAATTCATCACACTCTTTCGCCATTACATTGATGTTTTGGATTACTCCTATGATGATCTGAAGTCTTTCAGGCCTAAGGAGGTTCAACATGAAATTCACCTTAAAGCTGGATCGTTGCCTCACAAGCAGAAGTAGAGGCAATACAACCCTAAGATATCAGGTACAATCCTTTCTGAGATTCAGAAGATGCTGAATGCAAGGATAATTTTTCCAATACATCATTCCACCTGGATTGCGAACATAGTTCCCATAAGGAAGAAGAAAGGAGAAATCCGTATCTGTGTTGATTTCAGGAATCTCAACCAGTCTTCCCTAAAAGATAACTACCCCTTGCCCATCATGGACCATGTGTTGTAAATAGTAACTAGTTCAGAAATGCTGTCTATGCTAGATGGTTTTTCAGGGTATAACCAAGTGGAGGTCAATGAAGCAAATCAGTTCAAGACTACTTTCACTACACCATGGGGCACATTTACATATCACATAATGCCTTTTGGTCTGATCAATGCTGGCGCCACATTTCAGAGGGCAATGGATCTTGCTTTCAGAGATGAGATGGGAAAGTTCATCATGGTGTATCTCGATGACTTGACTATTTTCTCCAAAAACCGTCATGATCATGCGCACCATTTACGACAAGTGCTAGAACGTTGTCGGCAAAATGGTATCTCTCTCAACCCTAAGAAGTCATTTTTTGGGGTTACAAAAGGTAAACTTCTCGGACACATTGTATCCCGAGAAGGCACTAAAATTAACTCTGAAAGAGTCAAATCTATTCAAAGTCTCACTCTGCCTACTAGTAAAACTGCAGTTCAATCTTTCTTTGGAAAGGTGAATTTTCTGCGAAGGTTCATTCCTGAGTTTGCAGAGAAAACCCGTCACATTGTCAATATGATGAAGGGTAAGGCTACTTTCTGTTGGACTGTGGAAGGCAAAGAAGCATTTGAGGATATCAAGAGGGCTATTGCTCATGCTCTAGTTCTTGTGTGTCCTGATTACACCAAAGATTTTGTAGTTTATAGCTATGCTTCAGAACATACACTTTCAGCTATTCTGGTTCAGCAGAATGAAGAAGGTGTGGAATCCCCCATATCATTTATGATTTGTCCTCTCAAAGCTCATGAATTGAAGTATTCAAATATGGAGAAACATGCTTATGCCATGGTCAAAGTGGTGAAGCATTTCAGGTTCTATATTCTAAACTCACATACTGTTGTCCTGGTGCCTGATACAACAATCAAGTCTATCCTAACTCAACAGGAGTTCGCAACAAAGAGAGGTAATTGGATTGCTAAGATCCAAGAATTTGATCTAGATATCAAGACTACCAAGCTTGTGCATGGAAAAGGTTTGTGTCAATTGATCGCTGATAATGTTCCAAAAGAGACAGGGGACAAAGAAGAAGAAGTTGAGGACACACCAACTGTTCTTTTTGTCACTACAAATGATGAGTGGTATTCAAATATCGCTCATTTCCTTACCTATGGTGAGTGTCCTTCTCACTTGTCTTATAAGGAGAAAAGAACTATCAAGTTGAAAGCTGCTAACTATGCCCTTTGGGAGAATGGTTTGTACAAGAGAAGCCTTGATGGGGTATTTCTTCGTTGCGTGGATAAAGCACAACAAAGTAGACTTTTGGAGTCTTTCCACAATTTGGCTTGTGGAGGACATTTTTCTGCACCTATAATGGCTCACAAGATTTTGTGAGCTAGATACTATTGGCCCACACTATTCCAAGATGCGTACAATTGGGTACGTAGGTGTGAGTTGTGTCAACAGTTTGTTGGGAAACCAAAGTTGGTAGCCCTACCTCTTAAACCAGTGGTTATTGAAGAACCTTTTCAGCAATGGGGCATTGACTTCATTGGCACTGTGAATCCACCATTGAGTGTGGGACATAACTATGTTCTCACTACAATGGACTATTTTACCAAGTGGGTGGAAGCCATTCCAGTCAAACATGCTACTTCTGATGTGGTATGCAGTTTTCTTAAGGAAAACATTATTTCTAGGTTTGGAGTTCCAAACAAGATTGTAGTAGATAATGCTACTTATTTTTCTTCTCATGAGATTACTGAATTTTGCTATGAACATGGGATCATTCTTTCCCATTCTTTAGACTATTATCTGCAAGGTAATGTCAAGCAGAATCAAGTAATAAGAATCTGGTTACTATCATCAGGAAACTGGTGGATGAAAATCAGAGAACTTGGCATAAAGTGCTTTTTGATGCTTAATGGGCAGATAGAATTACCCCCAAAAGGGCAATAGGCATGTCACCATTTCAGCTTCTATATGGTCTGAATGCGGAGATACCGATTACCTTGGAATTGCTAGCACTGAAGTTGGTAAAGGCATTGGAAGATAGAACTTTTGATAGTTCTATTGATAAATGAATTATGTACCTGACAAAACTTGAGGAGCAGCGGACTATGGTAGTGGATCATATCGCTGAACACCAAAGTCAAGTAAAGAAACTCTTCGACAAGAAGGCAAAAGCTCGTGAGTTTCAGGTTGGAGATCAAGTCTTGTTGTGGGACAAGAGGAGAGAACCAAAGGGAATGCATGGAAAATTTGATTCCTTGTGGAGAGGTCCGTTCACTATTCATCAGTTTTGTGGTGAAAATAGTTTCTTGTTGGAGTATCAGGATGGGACACCTTTCTTTCTGCCTCACAGTGGGCAACATCTGAAGCACTTCAATCCTCGAAGTATCAAATAAGTTCATTTGTATATTTGTACAGTTTTGTGTTTTTTTTTTTTTTGTGTTTTTTTTAGTCTTTTGTGTCTTTTTCTTTTTAACTTAACTCTATAGCCCAATGGCATGGATGAAGGCACTTAGAGACTGGATTCTACTCCCTTTAATTGTTTCAAAGTTTGATCGAAGGAAATTCCCCAGTTGGAGCCAGCTGTTGTTCTCAAAATCAGCTACTCTCATTTTTGTAGACAACCCCCACGAAACTTGTCCGTTTCATGAATCTACACTCTAAGTTCGTAAATCGAGACAAGATTCCCTTGGTCTTGTTCGAAATCATTTGACATTCTAAACTGGTCTGCGACATTCCCTTGAATTATTTTCTCAATATTCGTGAAGATCGTTCAAGTCATAAACTGATTAAAATGTCAATTTTAGCCATTTTCAAGAGTTAGTAAAATTTTTAGTTTTGATATGCAATAGCGGCAAATTTTGCCACTCTTACATGTCTCTTTTTAAGTTGTTGCATATGTAATGGCGGCATTTTTTGCCACTCTTACATATGTTTCTCTTTAAGTATGTAAAGGTAGCACTTTTTGCCACCGCTACATATTCCTCCAATGTGTATATGTACTGTTGGCGGATTTCACCGCCTTTGCAGGTTCGATGCCACATGTGCGGGGTCGGCCAATTTTGCCGCCCGAACAAGATCTCTGGGATCTTGATCTTGGAGTGCCATTAATGGCCACTCGTGCCACTCATTAAACATTTGTTTTTGAGTTTTAAATATACCTTTGCCCGTTCTTTTGTTATTTCATTCTTCCTAGCTACCCGCTAGACTTTCCTCGCACCGTTCAAGCGCGTTGAGTTAGGATTCAATCAAACTCCTCGTCATCAAACTTAGGTTTCCAACTATTTGAATAGGTAAATCTTTTTATCATTTTCTTTTCTTTCCTAGGGTTTACGTTAATATGTTGGTTTGTATGGTTTTGTTATTTTGTTTTGTTCAATTTTTGAGTCTTTGTCTTCGTTGTGCATTTCAAATTTGTCTTGTTCTTCGCGTCGAATATGTTTTAGACCGGACCAGTATTGGTGCCCTAATTTTTACCATATGGAGGTCGGTGGTTTCACCGCTCAAACCTTTAAACACTTACCATATACTAAGATGTGTGGGGTGGTGAATTTGGCCACCCTTACACGAACGATCCCCTAACTCCTACCATGAGCAGTGTCGCTAGATTTCGCCATCCCTACCTTATGTTACTTGGTAACTGGTGATATGCGTTGTCAGGCATATTTGCCGATGGAACATCATGGAGACACTCTTATCTCACATGCAAAGTGGCAAAATTTGCCACTTGTGTGACTAAGGATTTTTCAAAGTGGATGTGTATGGGCGGCAAAAATTGTCGCCCTTACATGAAGATCTTTCAGTTCCTATCCTATGCAATGTCGGCGAAAAATGCCGCTTCAACATAAACTTCGTAAATTCCTTCATACCTGCATTAGCGGCAAATTTGGCTGCTCTAACACAATTTGTCCCTTATCACATGTAGTGGCAGCGATTTTTTCCGCCGATGCAAGTATATAAGAAAACCCCTCGTATGCAAGGGCGGCGAATTTTGCCACCCATGCAAACACTCTCCCAAATTTTCCTAACTTTGGAAAATTTTCATTTTTAATTTTCTGAGCCCTCTTTCCTCTAATTTTTGGCCTGCTCGCACTATAGCCCCTTTTTCAAGCGCGTTTCCATAGTCATGATCATCGACATGCAATTTTCCCAGATTGCCAGTATTTCCACTAATTGCATGATCATGACTTTTTTGTTGCAGTTTCTTCAGTGGATCTTCGTTCTTCATCAACATCCTCTTGGTGATAGCTTGTCCAGATGACTGAGTTGTCCCCGAAGAAATCAAAAGCGATGAAGTACAAATATCAAGGTGTCTTCCCAATCACCTCAGTCACTTCTAATGTTGACGACATTAGAGATACAGAGATTGGGCATGTGGATATCGCTGAGTTTGTAGAGAGAACCAAGTCAAGCAACCCCAGTGCTATGATGAAGAAGATAATTGATAGTAATATTCATCTGGTGTCATCTTTCCCAATGGCAGCTCTCAACACATAATTTGTTCTTTAGTGTGCCCATTTCTATAACAAAGATATTAGAGCTGTGGTGGATGCTAGTGGTAATGTGATAATCAGGTTGGATCCTAAGTTCATTGACAAAGTGTTCATGTGCCCCCCTACTACAGAAGTGTTAAAGCTTGACTTTGTTGAAGCACAGAAGGAATATGACAAAAATCCGGAGAAGGCAAAGAAAGTAATCAACAATAAATGGCTGAAGACTGCAAGGTCAAATTTGTCAAGGTGGCCAAGTAGTTTCCCTTGAAGTGACCTTGTAGAGGAAGTTGGTGACCTGATTACTCTCCTCAGCAAGATAAGAGGTTTGTCTTCCTCTTCACAGTTTCATGAATGGATGTATCCTTTCATTAAGGTCATACTCTAGGGTAAGCAAATCATTTTCTGGGGTGAACAAATAAGTAATGCTTTGCATGAACAACTGACAATGGTGTCCACTACCTTCAAGTTCTACATGACTTCCTATCTGGTGTACATTGTAGCTTCTATGAGGATTTTCCCAAGTTTGACATCAGAAGGGGATAGGAGGGTAATCCCAGTGTACCAATACTATTCTCAGTTGACGTTGAAGGGTTTTATTCATCATTTTAGAAGAGTGAATGATGCATTCCTTGCAGTATTCCTTTGTCTGTTTGATCCCCAACTGGAACAAAGAAGAGTGTCAGATGAGGCATGGACAGTGGTAAATGATTTTGGGTGTATGTTCTTGCAATTTCCTTCTTTTTCATACTTGAGGGTTGGCTTTTTCCAAGGTTACCCCTATATGCTTCCAAGATTCCCTTTAGACAAACTGGTCTTAATGGAGTTGTGCAGACAAATGATTGTCGTGCATAACAAACAAATGGAACTCAAGAAGCCCAGTTTCAGATTCCCAGTTGAAATCAACAGATATTCAGTAATGACTGCTACAAAGGCAAGGGTCATGGAAACTGAGATGCAGCTGGTCACCATGAACTAATTCAAGAGGAGACCAAAGTTTGACTATAGGGGCGTGAAGAACAAAATCAAAAGGAAAACTCAATTTCACGAACCCATGGTTGAAGATGTTTGGGTAGATCTGAGAATAAAGGAAGATATCAGGAAACTGGACTACAGTAGGTTGTCCCTTGAACAGATTGAATATCTGGGACTTGGTGATATTCCAGAAGATCTAGTGGATGATGGGAAGTTGGTTGATGACAAATATAATACTGAACAGGTTGCTAATACCCCTCTCCCTCCAATCCAATGGTCCCAAAAGGAGTTAACCTCATTGAGGAAGAGATTTGAGCTGATATTGGCTAACACCAATAACTAGCTAGCAGATAAAGGGATTACTCTGAAAGAATTCCTCACTGGATCAGAAACTGAAGTTCAAGAGAAAACTAGTAAAAAGGTGGAAAACAAAACAAAGAACAAGAGTGATGTTCCCTCATCCTCTAAAACACATAAGCCTAAAATCAAATTTGTGATGAAGAAATCAAAAGCTGTGGAGGAAGAACTTGAAATAAAAGATATGGAAGTTGAGGAGCCAGCTACTGAGGAGCCAACCACTGAAGAGATGGATGTTGAAGATAGGACTACAGATCAACAAGATGAGGAGGCTTTGTCTCCACAAGAAAATACACAACAAGAAACGAGAGTCTCATCCCCTTTGCTTGATACACCTATTGCAGCGCCTGTGTCTATTTCCCCTATTGATATTCCCTCTTCTGAATCTCCCTCTCCTTCTAAAATAATTTTTGATAATCCTCAAAACACTTTTGAAAATGTTCTCCATTCTTCAGAGTCCATTCCTAGTTTGTCTTCTTCATCTTTTGATATTGGGGATGCATCCATTTTTGATCATTTTGTAATGAATACTGAGCAAGTCTCTAGTGCAAATGTAACAGGTGCGGTTTTTACCAACACTCCACCTATTGTTTCTACTACCAGTACAAGTACAGTTCTGGGAACACCAGCAATAGGAATGGATCCCAATGTGAGTACTTCTCTGCTCCCACCTTAGTTATCAACTTACACGCCAAAAAGGAAAAAGCAAGCCATCTCCCCATATGACTTTGATTTCACTAAGCTAGTACCTGCAAAGCCTAAGGCCCCGAAGAAACCAAAGATTCTTTCAAGAATGCTTGAGGATAAGGGACATAAATTTCTAGAGATTGCCAAACCTCCACAAGATGCAACCATGGAGAATTTTGATATGAATGATTACTCTATTTCTAGAGTTGAATTGGGCAAAATAACCCATGAAAGCACTAAAAATGATATGCAGTCAGCCATGGACATCCTAATCTAGAAGTTTGAAAGGGAAAAAGAAATGAAGGATCACTACAAGGTAATGGTAGAACAACTAACTCCAGTGATAAGAAAAATCACTTTGAACTCAGAAGCAGTTACTCCAGAGGCCGTTACTATAGAAGACCCCATCATTCAGAAAGTGGAAAGGACTCATCTCAAAGGGAGAGTACTTGAAGAGTACTTAGACAGGATGCGTGCACAAGGAGTCTCTTTGCTCACAGATGTATCTGAGAAGACAGATAAAATGAGGAAAATAAGAGTAGAACTTGATGACCTCATTGATACTATTTCTCATGATATTGAACGCACAGAGAATACTCATGATAAATGGGCAGAGATGAGGAAATTGAAAATAAGCACCCTAATATCAATTGGCGCCATCTCTAATAGGGATTCTGATACAGAAACAAAGGAGGCTTTGATGTACAGGAGCAGTATGCTTAGAAATTTGATCAATGATCTTGAAGCTGCAAAGGAAATCAGTGAACAAAGTGATGTCAACCTTTTGCATAAGTTGGAGGAGTTGCCTTGTAAGCTGGTATCATAGGACAACCAATTTCTTTCTGTAGAAGAAATGGTTCAGGAATTTGAAGACATGTTTTAGAAAGAGTTTGAAGATAAAACATTTTCAATGACTTCTGTGGACAATATTTTGGACAACCAGTTAACTTTGGATAATCTAAAAACTAAGTTAACTAGTCATGCAAAATCAGTCACTACAGTGAGAGATGCCATAGTGAGAGCCAAGATGATCTTCAGGAACACGTTCAACCTAGATAGTATTGAGATGCAAGCGGCTTTCACTATGTATGATGGTCACATGAGGAAAAGTGGTGACACAAATTGAAGCAGTTTTTCCTTAATTTATTTTCCATTTTTCAGATGTACTTTCAAAACAATTTTGGACATTTTTACATGTACATTTTTCATACATAATTACATGTAAAAATATAGGAAGTCCCAAGTCAATAAGGACTCCTATTTTTGAATAAGTCAAAGTAGTTAGGTTTTTTCCTAAATTTTCTCAAGGCCTCTCCCTATAAATAAAGAGGGCCTCTTTTGTAAATATTATCTTTTATCTATTGTAGCAAAACTCTGCCGAATTGAGAAGCAAGTTGAGGCTTTGTGCTTATTTGTGTAAATCAATTTTCAGATATTTATCAATACAAGAGAGCAAGTTGAATTCCAATCTTTGTCTTGGAGTGATTTGTTTTATGATAGAATTATTCTTATGTCTTTGCTATCATATTATCTTCGATAAATAATTGAAGTGTGAGGGTTTATTTCAAGTGATTAAGGAGTATTCTAAATCTGATTTTAATAGACTTTGAGCTATAAAATCATTTGTGAGAATTGTGTTGGGTTCGTGAATGAGAAATAGCTTGAAGACTTTGTGCTGCAAGTTGTTATCTTTAATCTATTTATCTCATCTTGGCGTATAGTGAAGACTTTGGGATGCACTCTACTCCAAATCATTTTATTTTCCGTTGGTGATCAAAGTAATGGAAGACTTTGTGTTTCCGTGGATTTTGTGGTAATTCATAGTTCTTGGCATTATATCAGTTTTGTTGAAATCGTAATATATTGTAAACATCATTTCTAAAAAAAGAGAAATGGATGATATGATCTCACCCCCAAGTTAGTTTTAGTTTAAAATAAAGTTGTAATAATTGATAGGGAACCTCCCCTTACTGAGAGGAGAGATTTATCTCATTGTACTGTGGTTGATATAACCATTTTGCCTTCAGTTAGATGAAGACAAAATATTCACCCAACAGTTATGAAGTAAAGTCTTGCTATACCTTTTGATATTAGAATCTACCCTAGAGTTTTATTATAAGCTAGTGGTCTTAAATGAGATGAATGTCGACTATATAAATGGCAGTTATGTTTTTATATTGACTTTATGAAAGATTTTAGAGAAGAGCTTAGAGGGGTTCGACTATATGATTCTTTATGAACTTTTAAAAGATACTATGATTTGGGCCTTTTCTTTTATTATGGATTGGTTTCTTTTAACCATGACAATAGGAAAATAAGGTAAACATTGACCAAGTAGGGTGAGAGTTGAAAGAAAGATTGTATTCATTATTCTAGTAACTGAGTGTTTATGAAACCAAGAACCTAAGTATGGCTTTCAAAATAACAATCCAGTGTCCAAGGATTGGACATAAATGCATTGAATCCTACTTATATTAGACCAAGAATGGTCAATTTTGATATGACTTGCATAGTGGAACAAGGTGACAAGGAGTCACAAGTTCCATGTTATGAAAATAACCTTTTTAGTCATAACCAAACCATGATGGGAGTCGAAAGTCTTGACATGGGCAAAGAATCGAATTGATCTTGTTTATTCTAGACCTAGAGAGAAAGGTCAATTTGAACTTAATGTAGCACATGATAGCTTATAAGTCGAGTCAGGGTGGTGGACATATGACAACATTCAATGCATAATATTTATGTATGTAAATCTTTGTCCAAAGTAATGCATCCGTCTCTACATGCATTGTCGTCCACAGTGCTTCAGATGGCCTAGTGTCTCTAGTAGTGTCATACATAGTTAAGGTGGATCTATAGTTTTGTGACCATGAGACATTAGGAAAGACACAATACTAGATACTCAGATGGCTAACCTAAGGGTTCCTAATATCTAACCTTTTCATTAAGAGTTGGGCCACTTCAAGCTTGGAAGTTGAGTGGGGGACCACAAGTCCATGGTTGGTAGAAAAGCACCAGGATGATGCTCTACTTCCTAAGCATAAGACAAGTCAAGGCTCATGGATATAGATGTCATTGGTTCCAGATACAGTGTTTGCATTTATGACCAGATGGTCTATTGTAATATATGAATTGATTTATGATGCCTTGGGCATAACTTGTACATGATTAGTGATGGCTACTCACTAAAGATTTGTAAATGATTATTGTATTGTAAGCTTTGTTATATTCTGTTTAGAATGACATGCTTAATTGATGAAAAGATAATGATTATTTATGGTTAAGAATTGATTTGCATAATCATGTTAACTAATCTCTTGATTAAGATGAATGTTTAAGTTAATCATGAGCATTATGGATAGTGATGTTACATATGGTATCAGAGCTATTGGGTTCAATACATGGACCTATGAGCTCACTACTGATGATTATTGGTGTCCAAGATTAAGTGTGCTAATGTTTGGATGTTATATGCTAGAATGGTAATAATTAGAACACCTTGAAAGAAGGTAACGAAACATGGACGTTACCTATGACAACAAAAGATCTTGAAGGCATGAGCCTCAAGGATGAAGAAACTTGAACAAACTGGTTGCCTGGTAGGAGCATGGTTAACTAATGAGGAAACCTTCATTGATGTCGTGAAATGCATCAAGCAAGAATTAGGGAAAGAAGAAAGTATAGCTGCCCCTAAATCTACTGATGCATCAGAAACGCCGTCTGCCCTTAAAGCACCACCTGAGGGAAATACCCCTAAAGTTTGTAATGTACTTAAGGAGATTGGGAAGGGGTACCAATGTGTATCCCCCCCTCGTAAGATTGAAAAGAAAATGTGAACATGGGAAGTTATCCCAGTTTGTAAATGACTTGCAGTAGTAAGGTGTAAATACAATTTTGTAATTTTGGTGGATTATATATAATCCAATGGAAACTGCAACGCAATGGCAATTTTGACAATCTTTCCTTGTTAAAGATTACATGAATGTGAATAGATTTGTAAAATGAATGAGTTAAATGGCATGGAAAAACTAATATGTGATTAACCTACAAACTTCAGGAAGAAGTAGATTGTAGCAAAGGTTTAGATTAGAACCAGAATGTGGGATAGCCAGGATGAAGGAGCACCTTCAGGGAAATCTGAGTCTAAGTTAGACCAGATCTTGACTTTGTTGAAAGAAACAAGGACAAGGGTAGAAAATTTTGAATAGGAAGTAAGAGGTCAACGAGAAGCCAGGCAGGGTGCTTATGATGGGGGTGATGATGGAGAATGTCATAATGACACCACCCAAAGTGAGCATGGGGAAAACAACTACCAGGATAGACATGAAGGGGATAAGAGGAGCCTTATGGCTATGGAACTGTCTCATGACATGAAAAAGGTCATGCCCCCTAAATTTGATGGATCCATAAGCGGAGATGCCATGGAGGCATGGCTTACTGAAATGGAGTATTTTGAAATAAAAAACTATAATGAAATCATAAAGGTGGTATGGGGAGCATACTAGCTAGTAGGTGAAGAATCCATGTGGTGGATGAATAAAAAGATGGAACTGAGCTTGAGGTCTACAAGCCTTACTTGGGACATATTCATGGAAATCTTTAGGCAAAGATGATTATCGTAGTTGTTTTATGATAAAAAAAACTCATAGATTTTCTAAATCTGAAGCAGGCCAACTTGTCAGTAAATGAATATTGGGAAAAATTCACCTGTTTGCTTAGGTATGTGCCGCAGTACCAACAGGATGAGAGATTTCACATTCAGAAGTTTATAATGGGGTTAAACGCCCAAATTGGGGGCAAGGTTGATGATCATGGTCCTACCACTATGGACCAAGTCTACGAGAAGGCCATCAAGCAAGAACAGAAACTAAAGGCTGTGTCGGCTTATAGGGAAAGAAATCGAAAGAGATATAATTGGTCTCAATCTTCTCAGTCCTCTAAGAAAAAGGGGAAGAAAAAGGAATATACTGAGAAAAATGACAAAGGGGCCAAGAATAAACAAACTAAGTCCAAGGGAGAGAAAAAGGGGAATAATCACTCCATGAAGAATGGAGACAATTCTAGTAAACCTCAGGAGAGGTGAGGACCAGTACAGGTGGATGCTACACTTGTGGCGGAGATCACTACGCCAATCAGTGTCCCAACAAAGAACAAGGAGCACAACTAAGAGGAAACCATCTACCTTCTCAGCAAGTGGCATTCCAACAATGCATCCATGTAGCCTTGGACAACCAGTAAGCGAAGTACCAAATAACTCTTATTGAGACAACATGTATTTTATTTAGAGCTCCAATTTTAGTCTTGAATGATATTGGTGCTACAGAATGATTTGTTTCCCCTAAAATTGTAAATAAAATTCCTAGAAAGGTAGGATTCATGGAAAACACTTGGTCTGTAGAATATGCAAATCATACCAAGGCTCAGGTAGAGCAATGTCTGTTTGAGGCTAGGGTTAAAATTCCAAGCTTCTCCATGGAAGTAAATCTTTATGTAGCCCCACTAGGTTCATATGATGTCATCCTAGGGATAAATTGGCTTTGGAGACATCGAGCCAAAGTGGATTGTTATGCCAAAATAGTAGAGTGTCTGGATGATTTTGGAAACAAAGTCTTTCTCCAAGGGAAATCTAGGGAAGTCAAATTAAGGCAAATTTCTACCTCGCAAATGAAAAGAGCCCAGAGGAAAAGATGCCAGCTTTTTACTATCAAAATGGGAAAACTAGATGAGACTGAGGAAATTTAATTCCAAGATGACTTAATGTTTTATGAATCCCAGAAACTTAATGAATTTGGGATGAAGGAGTCCATAAGTTAGAAAAGATCAGATATGGATAGGTATCCATTCCTTAGAGACTTTGAGGACGTATTTCTGGATGAACTACCAGGGTTACCTCCTAAAAGAGCCTTTGATTTTGTCATTGGTATTATTCTTGGGTCAAAGCCTATTTCTAAAGCCCCCTACAAAATAACCACTACATAACTAATGGAGTTAAAAGCTCAACTACAAGAGCTGTTAGATAAAGGGTTAATTAGACCCAGTGTCTCACCATGGAGAGCGCCAGTCATTTTTGTGAAAAAGAAAGATGGCACTTTGTAGTTGTGCATAGATTACCGCATGTTGAACAAAGCCACCATTAAGAACAAATACCCTTTACCTCGCATTGATGATCTATCGATCAGATGAGGGGTGCAATAGTATTTTCCAAGATTGATCTTTAGTCTGGATATCACCAATTGAGGTTGAAGCATGAGTACATCCATAAGACATCCTTTAGAACCAGGTATGGACATTATAAATTCACTATCCTACCTTTTGGATTAACAAATACGTTGGCGGCATTGATGAATCTTATAAACAATGTGTTCAGGGACTGTCTGGACAAGTTTGTTTTAGTGTTTATTGATGACATTTTGATTTATTCTAAAAATGAGGAAGAGCATTTACATCATTTGAGAATTGTTCTCCAGAGGTTGAGAGAGCATAAACTATATGACAAGCTCTCAAAGTGTACTTTCTTTCAGAAGGAAGTATAATATGTGGGCCACATAATTTCAGCTAAGGGAATAGCTGTGGACCTAGCTAAAATTAAAGCTATTTTAGAATGGCTAGAACTAAAGAATGTTCATGAGGTCTGAAGTTTCATGGGCCTTGCCGGATATTACAGGAAGTTCATGAAAAACTTCTCTAAAATTGCATATCCTATAGCTTCCTTGCAAAGAAAGGGTAAGACATTTGAGTGGTTAGCAAATTTCCAGGAGGCCTTTGACCTACTAAAGGAAAAATTGACTTTAGCACCAATATTGAAAGTACCTGACCCAGTGGGTCAATTTGTAGACATTACCAATGCCTCAAGGGAAGGCTTAGGTGGTGTACTAGTCCAGGATGGATAGGTCATCACATATGAATCGCATAAGATGAAAAACTATGAACAAAATTATGCCCCACATGATTTGGAACTTGTAGCAGTTATTCACGCACTTCAAATGTGGAGACACTATCTACTTGGGAAACCTTTTGAGTTGAAAATAGATCACCAAGGACTCAAATATTTGTTCACTGAACCCCATCTTAATGCTCATCAAAGAAGGTAGTTGGAATTCATCTCAAATTATGATTTCGAGATTAAATATATATACAAGGAAAAGAAAATTAGGTGGCAGATGCTTTGAGTAGGAGAAGGCACATCTCCTCCATGATCTCTTTACATTCTAATTTTAGGAATAAGGTGTTACAAAAATCTAAGGGAGATTATTTTACGAGAAGGTAAAACAAGCCCTTGAAGAAAACCCCTAGAATTTGAGATATGAAGGATTCAACCTTGAACCAGATGGGTTATTAAGGTTTAAGGGAAGGATGTATGTACCTAACTTAGCAGAGTTAAGGAGTATGGTATGGAAGGAGGTTTACTCTGCACCATATTCTAGGCATCCAGGAGTAACAAAGTTACTTATTGATGTGAAACCATTATATTTTTGGAAAGTAATGAAGAGGGATGCTACAAATTTTGTAGCTACATGTATTGAATGCTAGAGGGTGAAGGTGGAACACCATCACCTAGCAGGGCTCTTATACCCTCATGAAATTCCTGAGTGGAAATGGCAAATTATAAGTATGGACTTTGAGCACAAGCTTCCTATGTCAAGGAATAGGCACAATGCTATCTTGGTTGTGGTGGATAGACTCACCAAAGCCACTCATTTTATACCTAGAAACTTGACAGATGGGGCACCCATTATTGCTCAAAAATTTGTTCAAGAGATTTTTAGATTGCATGGCATTCCTGAGAAGATTGTCTCAGATAGGGATGCATGGATGACATCAAGATTTTGGCAAACCTTGTTCTCTTCACTTGGTACTCAGCTGAACATAAGCTTTGCTTATCATCCTAAGATGGGTGAACAAACTAAGAGGGTGAACCAAGTGTTGGAGGACTTATTGAGGATGTACTGCATGAATCAACAGTACAAGTGGGATGATTATCTTCCTCTGGTGGAATTCACCTACAATAATTCCTATCATTCATCTATTACGATGGCTCCATTTGAAGCATAATATGGATGGAAGTGTTGAACCCCTATAAGCTGGGATAAGCTAGAAGATAGGGTTAGCCTTGGTCTAGAAATGCTATCAAAGATGGAAGAACAAGTCCATCTGATTCAAAGAAGGCTAGCGGAAGCCAATGATAGGCAAAAGAGTTATGCAGATGCAAAGTGTATTGAAAATTGTTTCACAGTAGAAGAGAAAGTGCTTCTAAGGGTAAAACCTCAAAAAGTTCCATTAAATTTGGAAAGATGTCTAAATTGGCACCTAGATACATGGGTCCTTTTGAAGTTCTTGAGGAAGTCAACCAAGTAGCATACAAAATTTCTCTACTACCAGCACTTGTCATGATGCATAATGTGTTTCATGTTTCATGTTTGAAAAAGTTTAATTCTATTGATCATCAAATTCCTATGCTTGTTTGGAATACTCTATAGGTGAAAGACCTAGGAGCGGTGGTGATTGAGCCCATCAAGGTGCTTGAAACACATAAGCTATGCTTACATAACAAGGAATTAACACAATGCAAGGTCCAGTGGAACCAATATGCAAAGGAAAATGCCACCTAGGAAAATTACGATGACTTTCATGCTAGATTTCCTCATCTTTTTCGAAACATTTATTGATTATGTTCTTGAAACATTTTCTTATTATGTTGATTAACTTTTAAGAAAATATAATCATTGGGGACAATGATTATTATGGGGGGAGATATGTTACATCACCAACTTACAATTAGACTTAATCATTAATTTTGCATGATAATCGAGAGGATTAGTCATAGTTAACTGATTTGATATTGTGGAAATATCTGAATTGATCAATGTTAATGATGATAATGATTGATGTTAATTAGTTTTGAACATTAATTACTTTATATTATGAGATATGATTATGATGCATTGATCATGATTTTGTGGTCCCGAGTGTGAACAGGAAAATTTAATGACCTTCGAAGAAGGGAGGGTATCATCTTGGAGGAATGGTTAGATGTCAAGTAAACAAGGTTGATTAGTCATCTGAGTATCATTTTCCATGTCCTTCTGAATCCCCTATAAGTTGTCATGAGTCATGTCTTCCTTCTTTGTAATTCTATCCTTGTGATTCATTTTATCGATGTTTCTTTAACAACTAGACGATGTTCTTGGAACAACGTCTCAAGTCATATGATAGTCGAGTTACGAGTCGGTGAGATCTCTCATTATCCTATTCTTAAATAGGGATATTATTTCTTTATTTTCTAGTCAATTGACTAAAGTTTACCGTCGTTGATGGGGGAGTATTACTTGACCCCGATTGCCCTAAGATTTTCGTGTGATATCTTTTTCTTTCATCTTTATGATGATTTTGCATATTTTAATAGTTCTTCGACCCATGTTATTAGTTGAGGGTGTTCATAGTTTTTATATATATACGGACCTCTTTAGAGATCAATGTTAATAACTCTTGACTATGTGAATAACTATCTTATCTTATCTTATTCTTACCTCATCGATATCCTTAAACTCATGAGGAGTGGAAAAGGAGAGATGATAGGCTGAGTGGGTTGTGTGGATCTAAAGATCCCACTAGGTGGCAAGCCTAGATCACATGCACAAAGTATGCTTTGGTTAGTTACCAAATACCATCTTGGTGTCTTATGGAAGGGTTCAATTGGAGTCTGGGCAATTCTGGTTATTATTTTCTAGTGTTAAACTTTGAGAGAGAAGTGGGTGTGCGGGTGGCGAACATCGAGGAGCTACATTCTCTTGTTGTAGAGAATTATAGTCAAAGAGAACAGCTAGATTAGCCAGAAGAGTTCAAGCTCTGCAACCTACATCTTTAACTCTGTGAAATATATTCAAGTATCTTTAATTTAGAGCCATCATCTCATATGATATATTGACTGCAATATAATATAACTTTCTTTCATCTAAAAGTAACATCGGCACTGCTAACTATAAAGATTAAGAAATACTTTGCTTTTAATATACAGAGTTGAGATTGTATATTTATTTATGCATATCAATGAATGTTAAGAGTAGTCAAAGGCTCTTCGAGCCCCAAATGAAATATAATTCATGATACTTTGAAACTGTTGCTCTTTTGTGGCACTCAGCCAGCTTGAGGCCATAAACCTTACGTGGGATTGCATGCATGAGCACCTACAAGTATTATTTGTTCCTATGCATCATATATTATGTGCCATACATCTTTAATGATGTCTTCTATCTTTATGATTACTAGTTGTTAACTCTTGCAAATCTTTATATGCAAATGAGACCGAAAGGGCAACATTCTATAATGAATGAATAATGGTAGTATTGACTTGTTGAACAGTCCTCATCATTATTTCTGATGGCTGCAACCATGATTACTTTAAACACAGTAAACCCAAGATAAAATGGGTTGTGCTACTACACTCGAAACCTTATTCTGCCAATTCGATAGAAAAGTTGACAAGAATCGAATGGCTATCAATAAATATACATGTTATGTGAACATGATAACTCTTCAAGGAGAGTAATAGAATACTATTCTTACACTATCATAGTAATGCTATCATGACAGCCGAGACTTCAATCTTGCCTTCATTATGAAGTAAAGTCTTGATATACCTTTCGATATTAGAATCTACCCTAGTTTTATTATAAGCTAGTGGTCTTATATGAGATGAAAGCTGAATATATAAATGGCAATTATGTTTTTATATTGACTTTATAAAAGATTCTAGAGAAGAGATTAGAGGGGTTCGACTCTATGAGTCTTTATGAACTTTTAAAAGATACTATGATTTGAGCCTTTTCTTTTATTATGGATTGGTTTCTAGGTAAACATTGATCGAGTAGGGTGAAAGTTGAAAGCAAGATCGTATTCATTATTCTAGAAAACGGGATAATGTAACCTGGAGTCACTAGTAACCGAGTGTTTTTGAAACCAAGAACCTAAGTATGGTTTTCGGAATAACAATCCAATGTCCAAGGATTGGACTTAAATGCATTGAATCCTACTTATACTAGACCAAGAATGGTCAATTTTGATATGACTTTCATAGTGGAACAAGGTGACGAGGAGTCACAAGTTCCATGTTATGAAAATAACCTTTTTAGTCATAACCAAACCATGATGGGAGTCGAGTGTCCTGAAATTGATCTCGTTTATTCTAGACCTAGAGAGAAAGGTTGATTTGAACTTACTGTAGGACATGACAGCTTATAAGTCAAGTCAATGTAGTGGACATACAACAATGTTCAATGTGTAACATTTATGTATATAAATCTTTGGCCAAATTAATGCATCCGTCTCTGCATGGATTGTCAGTCCACAGTGCTCCAGATGGCCTAGTGTCTCTAGTAGTGTCATACATAGTTAGAGTGGATCTATAGTTGTGTGACCGTGAGACATTAGGAAGGACACAACACCAGATACTCGTATCACTAACCTAAGGGTTCCTAATATCTAACCTTTCCGTGAAGGGTAGGGCCACTTCAATTTTGGAAGTTGAGTGGGGGATCACAGGTTCGTGGTTGGTGGAAAATCACTAGGATGATGCTCTCCTTCCTAAGCATGAGACAAGCCGAGGCTTATGGAGATAGATGTCATTGGTTCCAGATATAGTGTTTGCATTTATGACCATATGGTCTATTGTAATATATGAATTGATTTATGATGCCTTGGGCATAACTTGTACATGATTAGTGATGGCTACTCACTAAAGATTTGTAAATGATTATTGTATTTTAAGCTTTGTTATAGTCTTATTAGAATGACATGCTTAATTGATGAAAAGATAATGATTTTTTATGGTTAAGAATTGATTTGCATAATCATGTTGTTAACTAATCTCTTGATTAAGATGAATGTTTAAGTTAAATCTTGAGCATTATGGATAGTGATGTTATAGTTAACAATAACATCTTGTACCTTATGATTAAGACCCATTCACTATTGATTGTAATGGCCTTTAACTGTATGGAAATTAAAAAATGCTTGATCATTGAATGTCTTAGGAAGTAGTTTGATGGGATCCAATGGATGAATGCGAGAAAGAGTGATCAAATTAACACTCAGTAAGCTCTAAAGAACATCATCCACGTATTCTCGAAGCTTAGTAAACTTCCAAGTAGCATTTGGTGTGAATGGAGGAATAATAGAGGTATTAGCAACTTGATGAACTTTATTTTCATGTGCCATTAGCCTTTGAAAGATTATTTGACTTTTGATACTTTGAAGGGTATGAATTTTTTTGACTTAATGATTCACATTTGAAAAAAGGTCTTCATAACAACTTGGATTCCACAATTTTAATATTTTCACAAAGGTTTAAAAAAGATGCATGCCTATAATTTACGTACACATTCTCTAGAATTGGTTTAAGCAATCCCTTAATAAAGATGTTTTGCAATTTGAAATCATGTAAGGGACTAATCATTTCATTGAATAAGGAATTAAATTGTATAAGTCACTAACGTGTTCATTTAATCCTTGAGCACACTTAAATAGATCAAAAACTATAACTCTAAGGCCCACATTAACTATGGATTTCTTTAATAACACCTTTGTCAAATCATCAATTTGTGAACAGATCCTTGAGGAGGTGAAAAGAACCACTTGATAGCATATTCTTTAAGAGTCCATGGAAATAATTTATCCAATATAGTCAATCCTCATAATGGTAATCTATGCATGTTGAGTTACAAATGACATCAAATGTGTGTTAAGATCACCCTCATCATAATATATAAAAAATGGGGTGTCACAAAGCCCATAGGTAGAGGATGTTCAACAATCTCATAATATTATGGTGTATGTATAACATCTTTGAATTCCTCATTGTTTTTCCCATTAGGTATTGCATCCACTCTTTTATCAACTTGATATGTCTTATGAATTAGTGCATGTAGGGTGGAACATGAAAGAATAACAAGGGAGTGTTGAGGGCCACTATGGTATGTATAAAAGTGGGTGTGGGCAGTATGAGGGATGGAAGAGGCCATAGGGTGGGGAAAAGGCATAGAAGCAGAAAGATAATTGAGGGTATGCATGGAGGTGGATAGAGATGTAAAATAAGGGATAGACATGGCATGAGATGGGGTAGAAGATGTAGGGATGAACTGACTAAAAGGGGTAGTGATAAGTTAGGTCTAGCAGTGGATGAGATGAGCATGGAGGTTTAATACATCATGTGAGAGGTGAGTATCTCAAGAGGGGCGAAGTTTGGAGGAAGGCCATATTGAGGAGGGAAAGTGGAGAAGGGATAATCACTATGTGATGGAACACTAGTGGTAGCAATATTATGAGGATGAGAGGTGGTGGAAGGGGTAATAGTAGACAATGGATCGATGGTAGAAGTAGGAAAGGAGGTAGATGTGATATCACAATAGTTGAATCAATCTTGGCATTAATTTCTTGCAAGACCTATTATACATATGTCTTGTTAATGAACACATTATTAATCATATCGTCTAGTGGTGTAGGATTTCCTACATTAGCCTAACTATCTCACTTGTTAGCAAAATCTTTGTTGGCTACATGGACATCATGGTCATAATATTGATTATCCTCTAAGTTGTTTTCAGCATGAGTATGGACATAGATCCCAGACTTATTGGATTGGTGACCAAGTTAGTGTTTAGACAAGCACTCCTCAATGGAAGATTAGGATCACAAGTAGCTTGTGACATAAACATAAGATAGAAAGGTAAAGCCCAATAATTCACTTTCAAATTCAAAATTTTTTTTAAAAATACTAGTTATATATTAGATCTAAAAATGAAAATCTGATGGGGTAACCAAGAGTGGGTGGGATGAGTAAAAGATATATTGCAACAAAGCTCAAAACCATAAAAAAAAAATGAAATAATGAAATAGTAATGAATCACAAAACAAAAGGGGTTTCTAGATCTAGAGCTAAGAAAAACTAGAAAATTAAAGATTTGAAAACCCTAATGTTTAGGAGAAAGCCCTAGGGGAAAACTAGGTCATGTAAGAGTGAACAAGTTCACCAAAATGTAAAGGGAAAGAACCTTTACCTAAGATTAATCTAGGGTAATTAAATATGATGCATATACATAAGCATAAATTAACCTAGCTTAATTGATTGAGAGTCATGGGAGTGGTAATTAACAATAAATGTTATTCAAAAAAATTAAATGTAAAGAAGGAAAGATGTACTTAGCTCTGGGCTTGAAGATGGATGATTTTGATGTAACTTTAGAATTTGGATTATGTTAGGACTAGAAATATAACCTTTATGTTTGTGTAATGCCTTTAAATCTATGCAAGATATGTGTCTCTATAAGGGTCGAGTCCATGCTAGTAGATTATTCCAATGTTATAGACATGTCCTCTTACACGCGGATCTAAACCTACAATTTGTGTGTCTTTGCTCTTTGGTCTGACAATTTTATCGATGTTTACTTTGCTATGAAGATTGACAATATTTGAGAACACCTTTAGATGACTACTACATCGTTAGGAGATAAGTTCTCCTAGGTTAACCCTAGGAAAATACTGGCCTCACGGTCATGCTAAGGATCGAAGACACAATCAATGTGTGTAAGTGCTCTAGAATGATTATATTAATATCTTTTAGATGCTCCAATTAAAGTGTTCCTAGGATGGTCCTTCCTTAAATTCAAATGAATATTTGAATGATGCTTCTGTATGTGTGATTTGAATGCAATTGAATGCCTTTAAAGACAAACACATAGTGATAAGTCTTGCAAACATATATTTAGTCATCTCACAAGGACAAGTGGAACAAGCAAGAGTTGATTAAATTTGAATTTGAATATTTGAAATTTCAAGGGTTAGAGAGGCAAAGAGATTGCAAGATTTCATGAACAACTTAAATTACAACAAGAAGGTTTGGCATTTCATTGCTAGGTCCTACTTTAGAATGATAGCAACAAGCACATGATATTACAACTCTTATCATGGGATGAAATAAATTTACAACATCCATAAACTAGAACTACAAGATGAGGGGAAAAAAATATGGAGAAGAGGCAAAAAAAATAAGTGGGTGATTGTCAAACAATTGTAGCATGCAAGAATTACAACGAGATCACATTAACAAGACAGATGTTATATGATTGGTACAATTTTAACATACCTTTTCAACATTAGACATTATTTTTATATTCTAACTAATATTTTTCTACGAAGTTAGAGAACAATATGACATTATAAATATAGAATTGTAGATGATAACCCTACAATCAATAAATTGAATTTCAATAAATTTAAATAGTTGAAAATAAAAGAATTTTTTAGTAATACATTAAAACTTGAATAAATACCATTGATTTTAAATTCTAATTGATTAGCAGTAGGGGAAAGGGGCTAGTAGCCACCCACCCTAACTTTGCGCACGTCAAGCTCATAGCTAGACATATCGCATTTCGACAATTTTTTTGGGTTTCTCCGTATGCAACCCAAGAGCTTAAAGCTATTCTTTCAACTTTAGGGCACTTATACATTTCACTGTATGATGCGTTATGTGCACATGGGTCGAAAAAGTGTCATTTCAACATGTCACCCCTTACATGCGCAACGATGTGCCAGTAATTTCTCGCCATCAAATTGGTGCATTTGTGTTAATTTATTAGGTTAAATTATTGGAGTTGTGAACATGTATTGGTGCATTTGTGAACATGTATTGGTGCATTTGTGAATATGTATTGGAGCTGTGAACATGTATTGGTGCATTTGTGTTAATTTATTAGGTTGGTATTTTACATGTATTGGTTCTTTTTAAAAATTTAATTGGGGGGTCAAGTGCACAATAACATAGTGGTTATTGGGGTGTGGGTGGCTACTGGCCCCTTTCCCCTAGAAAACTAATAATCTAATGTGAATGTCTAAAGGAACTAATAATAGGAAGACAAAGAGTAAACAAAATAAAGTGAAATTTTATTAGTTGGTCTACTAGTGAAGTTGAATGATTCTAATGAGCCTACTAGGGGTCAAGTCTTTGAGTGCAACACCCCCAATGCCATAAGTGATGAGTTTGGGATCATCCACTAAATGACTTTGATAGAATGGATACCCCTCAAATATTCATATAACAAGGGATGCATTGCGTTAGGTTCCTACCGTTGGATGCGTGATTTGTTAGTTGATGTTGAAACTAGTATTGGTAGCAATTTGAGTTTGCTAATAACACAATAAGAATTTATTGAATTAGTGGACAAATTCAACATGGAATTGTAATATTAAAAATAGTAATATTACTATTTCTAAAAGATTTCAAACTACATTTGAAAGCAAATAATGAGGGAGAAATTGTAAATGCCAAATACTGAATACAAATAGTGTTTTTTCACTTCTTCAAAATAGGTGATAGTTTGTTATATAGAATTACTTTGAAAGAAATATGATCAATCATATATAAGTTTTTTTATCCAAAAGCTTGTTAAAAAAACATAGAACTTCATCAGTATGTGATTTTATGCTCCATTTGCATCCTGCAAGATATGTATAAAGATGGTTGTCAATAGATTATTGTAGTAAATAAGCTATTGTAATGAGTAGTTATATCTAAATAATAGATTGTCTAAATATTTTATTGGTAACGAACAAACTAATTTCTTTGAAATAGTTTTTTAAATAAGGTACTAGCAAGTGAAGTATAATTATACATTTCCATACTCATTAGTCTTCCTTACAATTGGCACTAATAATAACATTGTTTTGGTTCAGTGTAAATTGTCCTTTTGCTGAGAAGTCTCGTAGCATGAAGACAATTGTTGATGTGTCTTCAATGTACTCTTCATAGGTAATGTTTTGTAGTTCAGGGAGAAATACCTGAATGATGGACTTGTCAAAAGAACAATTAATAGTTTGCTTATTATCATTTGCCAAAATGGTTTTAAGATACAGAGAGTGTATGTAAGTAACTTCTTGATTGCATATAATGCAATGGGTGGTGTGATCTTGTAGTGTTTCATATCCATCAAATTTGTAATTACAGTTTAGATAGGATGCATGGAATGGACTAGAGAAGGCATTGGATATTCTTAATATTCCATGGAATTGCAAGACATGTTCAAGTATTATTATCTTTGGGCTTAGATTTAAAAAATTGTAGGTAGAGAAATTTTGAATACAAGGAGACATTCTCATTTTTTAGGTTAGTAAAACTAGTCTCTCTATTAAATTTGCCCAAGGACTTTATGATGGGTTAATATTGGTACACGAATTACCCTTGACACTTTTTCTCTACCAAAAGTGGAGACCCCACAAAGCCCACTATGCACCATCAAATAATAGTAAATGGACACATATGATATTGATTTGTTTGTCAGGGAATCTATTTGACTATAGAATTGATTGAAAAGGAGAAAAACAAAATATTTTTTCATGTCCTTTGAATAAATAAAATTGATAATGAACTAATAATTAATATATTCTAAGAGTTGGAATTATATTTATTTGGATTAAATGTATGGAATTGAAATAAATCAAATAATATTTGTTTGTGAGGAACTCTAGAAGTGATTTGTACAATATAATTGCTAATAGTTCAAACAATTATGAGTGCAATTGGTGATCTCATCATAATAAGACTATTGGACACTGTTAGCCAATAAAATATCAATAAAATCATTTTATTATATTAAAATAAAAATTGAAAACCAAAAAACTTTAGAAAAGTTAGTCAAACTAATTTAATTCTTCAATCCCATTAGACAATTAAATAAAAACTAATAAAATTGTATGAATGCATTAGTATTCCTCCTACGAACTCATAAAAAATTCATCATATTAATTTTTTGTTATATTGGATTATTATTATTTATTGAAGTAACAATTGATTGTACTACACTAATAGAAAAAAAAAGCCTTAAAATTAATTTATTGTGGCATTCTTATAACTCAATTCTGAATTTGAATACCAGCCTATCCTGACATAAAGTTCAAATCTTTTAGTCTGATTCTGCTGTCCAAGCATTTTCCCTCTCTTACATAATACTTACTACGCTGGGGGTGAACGCCGTGAGTCAAGAATTTAAAACAAAAACGCCCAACAACGGACAGCCACAATTGCTTCAATAGTCTTGCATCGTCTACCACGCCATTTTATCCGTCGATCTCACAGAGGGAACGCCTTTCGCCTAACAAGTGGGCATGGTATAATTAACTTTACCAAATGTACAAGTCTCCTTTTGTTATACATTTGCAATTTAATTGTATGTAATTAATTGAGAAAGGACATCAAATCTCCTCATCGATGACGAAGGCATCATAAATATCATTTTAGAGTTTTGGGATTACCCATTAAAATATGAAGGCCGGCCTTGATTGGGTCATCGCTCACATCACTTTTTAACTTCTTCCACATCACTAATAATATGTTTATTGATTTCGTAGGTTGCAAGTTCACCAAAGATGCCCCAGTTTTGTCCTTAATATTTGCCAATTGCCATTTTTTTAAGATATATAATAAACTAATATTTAAGATAATTTAAGTATTTGATTGATTAAATCTCAACCCTCCCTTCTCCTGGTCATCAGCGCCAGTTCTGACCAAATATGAAATTATTTTTTAATTTCTTGTAAATAATTGAGAAGGGACGTCAAATCTCAGCCGGCGTTGATCTTGTCATCAACGACCAAGACTTCGTTAATATCATTTTAGAGTTTTGGAATTACATCAATTGATTGGGAGGCTACCAAGTGAGTCGGCCACTTAATCTACGCTTTCCCTCTCTTACATATACTTACTAGTGCTTCACCTCCTCAACAAGACCCTGCTTTTACTGGCCTCTCTTTCATTGTATTTTTCGTGCTTTTGCTTAGTAGTTCAATCCATTTCCATGGCATCTACTTCCACTTCTACATCTAGAATGGAAGAATTAGCACCATCTACATCTGGATCTTCAATGCCTGCCTTTGATAGATACAACCCTCCCGCTACCAAACTTGCCTTCCGCAGCAATAAGAGGTATCATGTGTTTCTCAGTTTCAGGGGACCAGATGTAAGAAAGACTCTCGTTGATCATCTCTTTCAAGCTCTCTCCTCAGCAGGACTCAATGTCTTTATAGACAGTGAGAAATTGGAAAAGGGAGAAATGATTGAGTTGAGCTTGGAAAGAGCAATCGAGAGCAGTGCCATACGCATTCCTATATTTTCCAAAGGCTATGCAGACTCAACTTGGTGTCTCAAGGAGGCCGCTGCCATGTTGAGCACCCCTGCCTTGATTATTCCCCTCTTTTATGATGTGGATCCAACTCATGTTAGATATCCTGAAAGTGAGTCCAGTCCCTATAACCAATCATTTCTCAAACATTATAGCCATTCAGATCGATACCCAAGAGGAGAGATTGAGTGGTGGAAGCATGCCCTTCAACAGATCTGTCCATGTCTAAAATTTTATGAGCATTCAGTTCGACACAAAGTTGAAGACGTTGATGCGTGGAAGAATGCCCTTCTACAGATCTGTAAACGCTCAGGCTGGTCCATGGATCTAACTCAACGGTAAGTATTTAACTTCACTTCCTGCTTGCTTTTTCTATATTTTTTTTGGGTTAATTTCTCCATAGTTTATCATTGGCTCCTCTTGCATATCCATGACATAAGTGCTTTTGATTAGTGTAAGAGTGTTTCTGGAAAATACACAGTCAAATTCAGAAGTATTCTTACACTAATCTAATGGACTGTGGAAAACTAATGCTTACTAATATGTGCTTTTATTAAAATATAATTAATAGACATCCGATTTCCACAGTCCATGATATTATTCAGTGCTTTAGGGTTTAACTGTGTGAGTTTTTTCAAAAGTTTCAGATCACACTCTGTGATCCATCATCAGGATGAATTTCATTCTCTTCTTTGGCTCTCTTCACCGTGATGATGGATCATGGAGTGTGATCCGAAACGTTTGGAAAAAACTCTCACACAGTTAAACCCTAAAGCACTAAATAATAGAATATAATTATTTAAAGAATATTTTAGGGAAATAGGACTAGGGCTTCTATTTTTATTCTTGGAAAAATTCATTTTATTCAAGCAAAATGAATGTATCCTTCCGTAGTTAAAATTTGAAGGTTTGACTATCAAGCAAATTTTTCATGACAGTTATCTATTCAAACTTACATTTCAAATACTAAGAAATATTTTATTATAAACAAAATTCTATATAAACTAAATATATATATTAAGTAACTTTTTAGAATTTTGACAGTGTATTTGAAATCTCCCCTTTCATATTGAACAACCTTCCTAAAATTTGGATTGTATTTTATGGCAAAAATAACTAAATACGGTCATACCCATAGAGCCATCAAATTTAGGCACTCACTACTATCCTTACTTTCTGTCATATCCCAATGTTAAGGCATAGTTTAAATAAAAGATTTAAACATCATGATTAGATAGAAGAGTTGGTTTTGATAATGATCATATATATAATAATACTATTTTATTAACATATAATATACTTATCGTATTTCTAAATAATAAATATATGTAATAGCATTATTATTGTTATTATCATCAATATAAATATAATATGTAATAATATAGTAATTAATATATTATTATATTAAATAAACATAAATAAATATTAATATATATATACTTAAACATAGTCAAAAGATATTATATCATTTATATATATTAATAGAATAAAGATATTATTATAACATTATATAAGATATTATTAATAGGAAAGACATTAGAATGAAGACTATATTATAATTATAAGTAATATAAGCTAATAAAAATATGTTAGCAGAAGTCGACCCATATATAATTACCAAAGAGTATGAATGGCTAAAGTCAATGATCATTATAATATATATAGTAAGCAGTGATTACTGTTTTTATTAATATTCCTTGAAAATAATTAAAAGCAAACAAGAGGTTATTAAAGGCAGCAACGGACCATGAAGGGATACGATTATTGAAAGATATAAGGGGAGGTTCAGCATCAAATAATAAGGGATAGGCAGGGACGATTATGATTAACTGAGCAATATCATATAAGTAGCAGATGTAATATGAACAAGCATTACAAATATATGGACAACAAATTAGAAGCCTATCTCACAATTAGATCAGACAAGAGATTAATATTCTTATACATATATACCAGCATTTCAAATATCATTTGAAGGAATATTCTGATGTCATCAACAAGCATCATATTTACAGCCAAGGAAAAGAGAACCACCATCAAAAATTCAGGTAAGTATAATTAATATGTTTATTCCTATAATAGTTAAATGTAAGTATGTGTATTTCAATTGCTCAAGTTTATATCTAGTATAAAGATATTGTTATGGATGGAATGTGAATAGGAATAAGCAAATTTTAGCATAGAATAAGAATGTTATAAGGTAAATGTGCATATCATAAAATAAATGATCATTATTCGATAAGAATGTTATCATAAAGATTGCATACGATGCAAGATATGATGCATGTTACTGTTAATCAATAAGGTAGTGAAAATGTCTTAACAAGAGCAATATTAAACCATGAAAGGAATGAACATTCTCTCAATAATGATATAATGTTAATAAATACATAAAGAGATATATTATTATAGAATCATGTTAGCAACTAGAATAATAGAATTAATTCATTAACTCTATCTGAGAGAGTGATGCATGGGAATGTTCAATTAGCCAACATGGGTATGTTTTGTCCCTTGTCTCAGTAGGTACAAAAGGTACCCCTTGGACAAGTGGATATGGCCCTTGTCTCAGTAGGTGCAATGGCACCCCTTGGACAAGTGGATTTGGCCCTTGTCTCAGTAGGTACAAAAGGTACCCCTTGGACAAGCAGATATGGCCCTTGTCTTAGTAGGTGCAATGGCACCCCTTGGACAAGTGGATTTGGCCCTTGTCTCAATAGGTACAAAAAGTACCCCTTGGACAAGCGGATATGGCCCTTGTCTCAGTAGGTGCAATGGCACCCCTTGGACAAGTGGATTTGGCTCTTGTCTCAGTTGGTACAAAAGGTACCCCTTGGACAAATGGATATGGCCCTTGTCTCAGTAGGTGCAATGGCACCCCTTGGACAAGTGGATTTGGCCTTTGGCTAAAGTAGGTGAGTTACTCACCCCTCAAGCCAAAGGATTGTAATCATTGACCTTTGGCTAAAGTTGGTGAGTTATTCACCCCTCGAGCCAAAGGATTATCATAATTGGCCTTTGACTAAAGTCGGTGAGTATTCACCCCTCGAGCCAAAGGATTATCATAATTGGCCTTTGACTAAAGTCGGTGAGTATTCACCCCTCAAGTCAAAGGATGGAAATAATGGACCCATGATAATTGGCATATGGCATCTTATCACATCCTTTCACATGGAATTAATGATTGATTTATGCATAGATCTATATATAATGGATAATGATGGAAAGTGTGAAAAGCATATTGATCTTGAACATAAGAGTATAACCCTATAAGGGCAATGTGATTATGTAATTTGAATATTTCTTGCATATATTATTATAAGTGGGAATCCAAAGATAGACTAGTGTACTAATGTTCTCTTTTTGTGAGTTGAAATTGTGTGCAAGGTTGAGAAAATTTTGGCTTGCGAGAAGGGGACATTACAGTGGTATCAGAGCAGTCATCCTGCCATCCTGTGTATACTTTGTGATTTATGTGTATTCAAGGTCTACCTTGTGGCTTATGTGAATAAGTGTATTCGTGTGACTTATGTATTTAAGTGTATACTTTATAACTTACATGTATGTTTGGTGGCTTTAGCTACTTGTCTACTTGCTTGAGTTGGTTGCCTATGTGCTTGAGCTACTTACCTATGTGCTTGAGCTACTTGCCTACTTGAGCTACTTGCCTACATGCTTGAGCTACTTGTCTACTTGCTTGAGCTAGTTGCCTACATGCTTGAGCTACTTGTTTACTTGCTTGAGCTACTTGTCTACATGCTTGAGCTAGTTGTCTACATGTTTGAGCTACTTGCTTGTCTACTTGAGCTACTTGCCTACTTGCTTGAGCTACTTGCCTACTTTCTTGAGCTACTTGCTTGTCTACTTTAGCTACTTGTCTACTTGCTTGAGTCGGTTGCCTATGTGCTTGAGCTACTTGCCTATGTGCTTGAGCTACTTGTCTACTTGCTTGAGCTAGTTGCCTACATGCTTGAGCTACTTGTCTACATGCTTGAGCTAGTTGTCTACATGCTTGACCTACTTGCTTGTCTACTTGAGCTACTTGCCTACTTGCTTGAGCTACTTGCCTACTTTCTTGAGCTACTTGCTTGTCTACTTGAACTACTTGCCTACTTGCTTGAGCTAGTTGTCTACATGCTTGAGCTAGTTGCCTACATGCTTGAGCTACATGCCTACTTGCTTGAGCTACTTGCTTGTCTACTTGAGCTATTTGCCTACTTACTTGAGCTACTTGCTTGCATGCTTGAGCTGATAGGTAGTAAGTGTGCCCTCCATCATGCTCTAACTTGCAAGTATTTATATGGATTCTATCAAAGGATCAACTTGAGGTATGGCTAACTATATGCTGAAATTAAATGTTATTTATGTTATATCATTAATTATGTTATGACATACTGATTTCATTGTTAATTTATGGATTTTTAATATTGCTAATGTTTCTTTCTAGTAGTTATTCTCGTGTGCAGGTTAATAGATCAAGAATATCCCAAAAAGGGGGGGACATTATCTCATCATCAACCCCCATGATCATGCTATACATTATCTTATCATCAACTTTCTTAAGCAATCAAAGTCTTACTTACAAAATCATTAGATTCATCTTTTCGAATATTCATCAATATTATTTCATTCCAAATCTCCAATCTCGAATTATCAATACTCCCCAAGTTTTCTTTAACATTGAAAAATTCTTCCTTCCTGCATTCATTTGATTAACTACATTTCTTCAATCATATTGCTACTCAAAATCAAATCAAATCCTCTTTTATCATGACATCATATAACCAATTACTCCTCAAAGAACATAACTCTTCTCAATTTTGAGGTCAATAACATATAAGACTGAATCTTGTAACCAAAATTGAAGATGCATCTTGGAATCTCAACACTCTCAAATCATCCCATCGTTGTTATTCAAAACATCAAACAATGCTCTTTGATCACAAATTCTCTTTCATGGAATCACAATCAATTTCTCTTCACTCAAGTGTGTTCATCTAAACACATCGGAAAGTAGACAAGGTGATTAAAGAACTCACGATTGCTTGAGGACAAGCAATTTCGAGAGGGGAGGCCTGTCATATCCCGATGTTAAGGCATTGTTTAAATAAAAGATTTAAACATCATGATTAGATAGAAGAGTTGGTTTTGATAATGATCATATATATAATAATACTATTTTATTCACATATAATATACTTATCGTATTTCTAAATAATAAATATATGTAATAGCATTATTATTGTTATTATCATCAATATAAATATAATATATAATAATATAGTAATTAATATATTATTATATTAAATAAACATAAATAAATATTAATATATATATACTTAAACCTAGTCAAAAGATATTATATCATTTATATATATTAATAGAATAAAGATATTATTATAAAATTATATAAGATATTATTAATAAGAAAGACATCAGAATGAAGACTATATTATAATTATAATATAAGCTAATAAAAATATGTTAACAGAAGTCGACCCATATATAATTACCAAAGAGTATGAATGGCTAAAGTCAATGATCATTATAATATATATAGTAAGCAGCGATTACTGTTTTTATTGATATTCCTTGAAAATAATTAAAAGCAAACAAGAGGTTATTAAAGGCAGCAACGGACCATGAAGGGATACGATTATTGAAAGATATAAGGGGAGGTTCAGCATCAAATAATAAGGGATAGGCAGGGACGATTATGATTAACTAAGCAATATCATATAAGCAGCAGATGTAATATGAACAAGCATTACAAATATATGGACAACAAATTAGAAGCCTATCTCACAATTAGATCAGACAAGACATTAATATTCTTATACATATATACTAGCATTTCAAATATCATTTCAAGGAATATTCTGATGTCATCAACAAGCATCATATTTACAGCCAAGGAAAAGAGAGCCACCATCAAAAATTCAGGTAAGTATAATTAATATGTTTATTCCTATAATAGTTAAATGTAAGTATGTGTATTTCAATTGCTCAAGTTTATATCTAGTATAAAGATATTGTTATGGATGGAATGTGAATAGGAATAAGCAAATTTTAGCATAGAATAAGAATGTTATAAGGTAAATGTGCATATCATAAAATAAATGATCATTATTCGATAAGAATGTTATCATAAAGATGACATACGATGCAAGATATGATGCATGTTACTGTTAATCAATAAGGTAGTGAAAATGTCTTAACAAGAGCAATATTAAACCATGAAAGGAATGAACATTCTCTCAATAATGATATAATGTTAATAAATACATAAAGAGATATATTATTATAGAATCATGTTAGCAACTAGAATAATAGAATTAATTCATTAACTCTATCTGAGAGAGTGATGCATGGGAATGTTCAATTAGCCAACATGGGTATGTTTTGTCCCTTATCTCAGTAGGTACAAAAAGTACCCCTTGGACAAGCGGATATGGCCCTTGTCTCAGTAGGTGCAATGGCACCCCTTGGACAAGTGGATTTGGCCCTTGTCTCAGTAGGTACAAAAGGTACCCCTTGGACAAGCAGATATGGCCCTTGTCTCAGTAGGTGCAATGGCACCCCTTGGACAAGTGGATTTGGCCCTTGTCTCAAAAGGTACAAAAAGTACCCCTTGGACAAGCGGATATGGCCAAGGTTGTCTCAGTAGGTGCAATGGCACCCCTTGGACAAGTGGATTTGGCTCTTGTCTCAGTTGGTACAAAAGGTACCCCTTGGACAAGCGGATATGGCCCTTGTCTCAGTAGGTGCAATGGCACCCCTTGGACAAGTGGATTTGGCCTTTGGCTAAAGTAGGTGAGTTATTCACCCCTCAAGCCAAAGGATTGTAATCATTGACCTTTGGCTAAAGTTGGTGAGTTATTCACCCCTCGAGCCAAAGGATTATCATAATTGGCCTTTGACTAAAGTCAGTGAGTATTCACCCCTTGAGCCAAAGGATTATCATAATTGGCCTTTGACTAAAGTCAGTGAGTATTCACCCCTCAAGTCAAAGGATGGAAATAATGGACCCATGATAATTGGCATATGGCATCCTATCACATCCTTTCACATGGAATTAATGATTGATTAATGCATAGATCTACATATAATGGATAATGATGGAAAGTGTGAAAAGCATATTGATCTTGAACATAAGAGTATAACCCTATAAGGGCAATGTGATTATGTAATTTGAATATTTCTTGCATATATTATTATAAGTGGGAATCCAAAGATAGACTAGTGTACTAATGTTCTCTTTTTGTGAGTTGAAATTGTGTGCAAGGTTGAGAAAATTTTGGCTTGCGAGAAGGGGACATTACACTTTCTCTACTTGCATTTGAAATCTTTAATATATTATTTCAAGGATGATTTATGTGTCTCCACTCAAATATAGCTATTTAATTATTTTATATTTTCATTTTTATAAAAACAATATTTTATAAAACCATTTTTAAAAAAATTATTTTTTCTTCCTATTTACTAATAATTTAAAAGCTGATAAATTTTAATTACTTCTTAATTTTTGTTATTATCTATTAATAAACATAGCTTAATTTGTTTAATTATTTAAGAGTTTGGTATGCAATTTCATCATTTGTGTTCTCTTCTCTTACTCTCTATCTCTTGATGATGGTTCACTGAGTGTGATCCAAAACGTTGAAGAAAAATATCTAACACAATTATATCCAGAAGCATTCAATCCATAATTATTTAATTGTTGAATAATAGATAACATCTATTTCTTCATCAACCTCTTAACCCATCAAATTCTTAATTATAATTATTTAGTTTTAAAATAAATACTTATATTTATTACTCAAAATAATTCTTGAATAATAGATAACCTCCCTGATTCATGCTAAGGAACTTCTTGTAGTTGTAGGTATATGTTTTTGTTCTTTTATATTTTTCCATTATTGTTTTTAAGTTTTTAGAGGATTATACATGACTATGTGTATATATATGTATAGATATACATATACATACTTTTACATATATACACATATATTCATGCATGTGTATGTATATATGTGTATACTTACATATATACATACCATGTATTTTCAATTTATACATATTTTTTTTGTAGGTGTATTTAAATATGTTTGCCCTTTATTTATCATTCTCATATTGTTTTTTAATTTTTTAGGCCTCTCCTTATTTGTGCCCCTCTCAAGGTTGTTTTGTGCCCCTTCCACTTTTTTTTTTACATATACACACACTTCTTACATATATACATGTATATGCATATGTATATGCATGTATACACATATATGCATATACATATATATACCTTTTATATACATATTTTTTGTAACTTGATTATGCATTTTTGTTTGATTCCTTTTTGTTTTTATGTTCTCATTGATTTGTTTTTGTTCCACATACTTTATATATATACATTTACTTATTCATATAAATTTACATATGCACACACACTTTTTCTTACATTTATGCATGTATATGTGTATGTATATGCAGGTATACACATATATACATATACATACATATTCCTCTTATATGCATACATTTTTGTAGCTCTATTTTGCATTTTATGTTTTTTACCTTTTTATTGTTTTATTTCTCTTTTTATATTCGTCCACATACTTTATATATGCATATAGTTTTATGTTGTATGCCTTGGATTTGCTATGTAGTTGTTTTTGGTTTATTTAATGGTTTATTTTTATGAAGTGGTCTTGTTGTTAGATTTCTCTAGGCCTCCATGCCACCTCACTACCTCCCTCTCTTTTTAAGAGCTCAGTCTACAATTTAATCATTTGTATTCTCTTCTCTTACTCTATATCTCTTGATTCACTACCCCCCTCTCTTTTTAAGAGCTCGGTCTGCAATTTAATCATTTGTATTCTCTTCTCTCACTCTCTATCTCTTGATTTGAGTGTGATCCGAAACTTTGAGGAAAAATATCTAACATGGTTATATCCAGACGCATTCAATCCATAATTATTTAATTGCTGAATAATAGATAACATATATTTCTTCATCAACCCATTTACCCATCAAATTCTTAATTATAATTATTTAATTTTAAAATAAATACTTATATTTATTACTCAAAATAATTCTTAAATGTAAATTTTTCTTAACTCTTTTTATACTCTTTGCAAAGGAGTGGAACGACGATAATTAGTAGTACTTTTGTTGTTGCAGCTACGAAGCTGGGCTAGTAAAGATGGTGGTGAATGACCTGGTTAAGACATTGGACAGAGTGCCCTTAGAAGTTGCCAAGCATCCAGTGGGAATGGACACTGTCAAGGATTCTCTCATTCAGAAATTAAATCTCAATTTAGTGCATGAGGTGGTTAAACTTGGAATATGGGGTATCGGTGGTATTGGCAAGACCACAGTTGCCAAGGCCGTGTACAACCAAGTTTATGCTGATTTTGAAGCTGCTTCCTTTGTATGTAATGTCCGTGCCACTACTGCAGAGGCCACAGGGCTTACAAAATTGCAGAAACAAATTCTCAAAAATTTATGCAATTATGATAAAGAAGTAGACAGTGTTGACGAGGGCATATCTTTGTTCAGGGATCGCTTGGGAGGAAAGCGTGTGTTGCTTATTTTGGATGATGTGGATGCTCTTGTTCAATTGAATGCTTTGGTTGGGGATTGGCTGGTCCCTGGCAGCAGAGCTATAATTACTTCTAGAGACCAACATATTCTCAATGTTGCTGATTGCATCCACGAGATGACTGGATTGGAGATAAAAGAAGGTCTCCAGTTATTTAGTTGGCATGCTTTTCTTAGAGAATCTCCAAGTCCCAGATACCAAGATCTGTCCATAAAGATAGTGGAAGCTTGTAAGGGGCATCCTCTTTCATTGGAAGTGATTGGATCTTCCTTATATGATAAGCACAATGACACAGATTGCTGGACTGAAGCTCTTTGTAACATTACTCTCAACCCAGGGATTCACGAAAGACTCTACATCAGTTATAGTGGTCTTACTCCTGAAGAAAAAGAAATATTTGTCGACATTGCTTGCTTCTTCCTTGGAGAACACAAAAGATTTCCCATTATTTTCTGGAAATCCTTGTATGATAAGGTACACACTGCTGTAAATAATCTTTCGATGAAGTTGCTGATAAAGATTGATGATAAAGGTGTATTTGATATGCATGACCATTTGCGTGATATGGGGCGGAGCATTGCTGAAAAAGAAAAGTCGGGTACCCGACTATGGGAGACATCTCTCGACATCGGCTCCAACATCATCTGCAACGACATCTCTCACCTTCGGCTCAATGGGAGACATCTCTCGTCATTAAGGCTAGAAATGCTGTGCAAACCTGGTCTTCGCTATCTTCATTTGCAGAATGTGTTGATTGAAGGCATGACAGAAAACACGCTTGTCATGCTTCCTCAAAGCTTGATATGGTTAAGGTTGGAAGATTGTGACACTGTGACTCCATTTCCGAATGAAACAGCAATAAGTAAGACGAATACAACACTAAGGATGCCACGTCACTCCAGATTTGTGGGCAACGTCGGGCAACTGAAGATTATGCAACTAGTTGACAACTCTTTAACCGATACCTTGGGCAACTCCAGATTTCTCTCATCCATATTTTCACTTCCTAATATACAGCCGCAGCAATTGGTCATGAAATCATCGAGTTTTACCTTAAATATCCTCCCCGACACCATTGGCAACCTGTCACAGCTGCAGCACTTGGACTTGCAAGGGTGTTCCTGTTTAAATAAGCTCCCTGATACCATTGGCAACCTGTCACAGCTGCAGCACTTGGACTTGGGATGGTGTAGAATGTTAAATAAGCTCCCTGATACCATTGGCAACCTGTCACAACTGCAGCACTTGGACTTGGGAGGGTGTGATGGATTAAATAACCTCCCTGATACCATTGGCAACCTGTCACAGCTGCAGCACTTGGACTTGACATGTTGTAAAGGGTTAAATTACCTCCCTGATACCATTGGCAACCTGTCACAGCTGCAGCACTTGAACTTGCAATGGTGTGAGGAGTTAAATAACCTTCCTGATACCATTGGCAACCTGTCACAGCTGCAGCACTTGGACTTGCATGAGTGTTGGGAGTTAAATAAGCTCCCTGATACCATTGGCAACCTGTCACAGCTACAGCACTTGGACTTGGGACAGTGTGAGAGGTTAAATTACCTCCCTGATACCATTGGCAACCTGTCACAGCTGCAGCACTTGAACTTGCAATGGTATGAGGGGTTAAATAACCTTCCTGATACCATTGGCAACCTGTCACAGCTGCAGCACTTGGACTTGACAGGTTGTAAATGGTTAAATAACCTCCCTGATACCATTGGCAACCTGTCACACCTGCAGCACTTGAACTTGGGATGGTGTGAGAGGTTAAATTACCTCCCTGATACCATTGGCAACCTGTCACAGCTGCAGCACTTGGACTTGACATGTTGTAAAGGGTTAAATAACCTCCCTGATACCATTGGCGACCTGTCACAGCTGCAGCACTTGGACTTGGGACAGTGTGAGAGGTTAAATTACCTCCCTGATACCATTGGCAACCTGTCACAGCTGCAGCACTTGGACTTGGGAGGGTGTTGTGAGTTAAATAAGCTCCCTGATACCATTGGCAACCTGTCACAGCTGCAGCACTTGAACTTGCCTGATACCATTGACAACCTGCCACAGTTTCAGGGCTTGGTCTTGTAAGGGTGCCCTAGCTTAAAGAACCTCCCCCTACTATTGCCAAAACTTGTCACCGCCGAGGCACTTTGAACTTGGAAAGGTGTGGCCGGATGGAAGTATTTTGAAGGACTAATATTCAGGGACGGCTACCTCCTTTAAATGTTAGAGCTGTTACTTTGAACGACTGTAATAGAGTTTCAAGTAGGCTATTGCACAGCAGAAATTGAGACAATCTGAGTCCTTTAAATGGTTTATTAAATGCTCTCATAATTTAACTGTATTTAAATTTCTTTTCAAATGTTTGCACGGAAATTCAAACCGACGTGATCTCTACAAAAATATGATCTATAACATGTTTTGCGGCACTGTCATTTAAGTTCGTATAAAGAGTTGATGTTGTCGTACACGTGTTAACCTGTAGAAGAATCTATATCATTCACCCATGAAATCTGCTGGACAAACTTTTTCTTCCAACATGGAGCATTGCTTAGACTTCAAATGAGAATGTTCTTCCTTACTTCTAAAATTTTAATCTTAAAATTTAGTTGCGGCCTATTTAGTTTTTTCTAGGCCAACAAACTAATTACCTTTCTCATTTTTCGTTTTTTATGCGCGTATAGGAAATAGGTTTTTTAAGGGTTTTAATGTTAGTGTCCATCTCCTTTATTGTAAAGGTAAAGGTGTCTTATTAGTATTCAAAGAAAAAGAAAATGTATGCAGCTTTGAGAAGATTTATTGGGAAGATTTTGTGTTTTATTCATAAAAATATGATATTTATATTTTGATTAATTTTTTCTATCTTAATTAAGTATATTATGTTTTATAATTTGTATTTTAAAAGATAATTTGAGAAGAGAGGCTTTATTATATTTTCATATGGTAAGAATATTTTGCAGTTCATATATGTTTTCCATTTTACTTTATATTTGAGGAAGAAAATCCAATAACATCAATTTTTTTTTAAATCTCAAGTTCAATCTATTTCTCTCTTGTAGCTTTAGTGGGGTGAGCCTATATTTAATAAGACTTGATCCTTGATGGGCTCTTTGTGAGCCTTTAAAAAAATTAGGTATTGCTACATGCTTAGGCATTATTTTATGCTTGTATGTTGCCTTTAAACATTATTTTGTACCAGTGACTTGGTAAGAAGGGTCTGACCAAAGCAGGACAATCCTTGCTTAAAAAGCCCTAAATGTTATCTAATGACACCACTCCCCTATAGATGTAGGAAGCATACATCAAGGAAAATAATTTTTAGACATCGAAATCAATGAGGTTCAGGTTTCATACTATGTTTAGATCCATGCACATGGTTTAGATCTATAGTCACAACTCTTTAACATAGGGCTCATTGATTACTTGTGTTACATCATCGCTTTGTGTTGGTTTATTTGTATAGGGTGTATCTACTTCTCATGTTTCTTCTTCTAGTGTCATGACTAGTTCTCACCTTACTAGTCTTTCATCTATTTCTTACTTTTTTTGTACTAGTGTCACCACTATTGATTTGCAATTGTTGCAAAAACTAAATTGTGGTTTTGAAATATTCGATTATTGAAATACAAAAAACAAAATTATTTTCAATGTAAATTGAAACGAATCTATGCTCAAACACTACTATAAAAATGCAAGCAAACACAATGAAACACATTGCACATTTTTCACCTAAGAAACCCCCTGTAGAGACTTAAATTTCACCACATCCTAACATCACACATAACATGACATCCTAACACAATTCTAACTCCATGTCGACATTATCACCACACTAATTTACCGATTTTGACACTTTTGACACCATCCTAGTTAAATATAACCACATGCTCATATCACCTCACCACTAACTAATTCAACAAATTAGTCTTGTTTAAATAGTTAGGAAAATCTCTCACATTATCGCATCACCAAATTAATTAAATAAATCATAATTATTTAATTAATCTAATTTCTTACATCTCCATGTCACTAATTAATTAAATAATTTTATTATTTGATTAATTAGTCTAAAATCCCACTGCATCACTTAAATAAATAACTAAATCCTTTTCCATAGGTTGATTTCCACTTTGTCATTTAATAAGTAAATCAAAACCCATTTCCCTTTCATTCAATCTTAACCCTTCATCCACAACCAACCTCAACCATTCACCTTGGCTTGCTCTAGAAGCTAACTTGCTCTAGAAACTAATGCATCTTAACCCTCTATCCACAATCAATACCAATCATTAATCTTCTTAGCTTTCCCTAGAAGACAAGAAGCTTACCCTATTCAATACCAACCCTCCATTTCAATCAAATCTTAATCATCTATCATTCGTCAAAACATCTATAAATAAACTGTCATTCTCAATCAAATCAGGGGAGCTAAGATTTGCAAGTACATGCTATTGAAATGGCAAAGGTTTTTCATCAAGCCTCCATCAAATCAACATCAATATAGGTGCATATCACTTGGGATCATGTACAACACATGAGCAACCACATCCAAGAGCACATACATTCAACAAGAAGGTATAATGTTTAGCTTTCTTTAAACATTTGTTGTGCTTTGAGCTTCTTAGCTCAATCTGAGGTATTCTTGGGTTTGGAATAGGGATTCTTTAGTTTGCACATTGGGGTGATCCCACAATAGTGTGCCCCACTTTTTGTCCAAAATGGGACATTGAAATCAACATTTTTATCCAAATTTTCACTTTTTGACACCTATAACAACTAGACCATTAAGAATTTGAAGATGGTGCAAACTAGTAATTTTTTAGATTTCATGTGTAAATTATAAATATATATTTTTAAAATTTAAAAAAAAAAATTGTGAATTTTTTTATGTAACAGTTAATAACTTATTTTTTATAGTTAATAGTATTTTTTAAAAAGTGACGTTTATACTATATAGCATAACTTTTTCTGTATATATTGAAATTAATTTTTTCTGTTGAAACAAAGTCATCAATACCTAGTGTATAGATATTTTTCAAAAAAAAAAACTATTTTTGCATGTGTCGAACAAGGACCTTGATGTTTGGTGAAAAACCTACGTTCACTAGAAAATATAAAATAAATATAATAATCAAATTAAATGTATTTGAAATTATACTTTTTGGAAAGATTACCCTGAGGGCTACGATCCTACAAATTATCTTGTCATGTTGATTCCATTTGCTGGTCCAACCCAAGGTTTGAAACTAAATTTTTTGAAGGAAATCTGAGGAGTAGAGGAAAAAAGGCCATCTAAGGGCCTTCATTTGAAGAACCTTTGAATGAAGGTCACAAAGAACCTTCGCTTGAAGATCCCTTCATTCGAAGGTCCTTTTGGCTAATGACAATATATAAAAAATTCTTAACAAGTGACCTTTGAATGAAGGTCCCCAATAAAAAATATTAAAAAATTCATGATCAAAGACCTTTGAGCAAAGGTTCTTAAGTCGACATTTACAAAAATTTACAAAATTTGTGAATTGTTTATAAATATTAGACATAATTATTTTACTAAAATTTTAAAAAATGAAATATTTGCATTTCTGGATTATTTGCATGTAGAATATTTGGTCAAAAATTGTAGAAATTGTGTTTGCAATTTTGAGATTTTTTTCAAGGCAAAATATTTGATGAAGGAATTTTGGGCACATATTTTGCAGAGGAGATGGGAAATAAAAGAACAAGGCAAAATAAGGCTATGCATTTATATTCAGCAGAAAATGGGACATAAATTAAGAAAGGGCACAAAGATATTTTAGAAAAAAAAAAAATTTAAAAAGAGGGTAAAAACTTTATTGAATCAGGAAAGCATTGCAAATCCAACAAAGAGAAACCCACCAAGGGGCCAAACAAAACCAAGAATTAATTCACACCCAAAGAGCACCTCATGTCCTCCATAACCCACTCCTCAAGAACAAGGGCCAAATCACTAGGAAGGTTGCCCCAATGATCCACATACCAGGATCCCATCCTCTTAGTAGCCCACCTAGCTAAACCATCAGCCACCTTATTCCACTCCCGAGGAACATGGCAAAAAATAATAGACTCTAGAGAAGAGAACAGAGAAACAATCTGCTTGACCACCACAACCATCTGGTAATTCACATCCTCCAAATGACACTTATTCATCATATCAATAACAACCTAAGAATTAGACTCACAAACAATCTGTCACCACCCAAGGCCAACCGCACACTCAACCACCAAAAGTATAGCAATAGCCTCCATGAGATTATTAGTATGTAGACCTCTATACATAGAGAAGAAAAAAACCACCACTCCCAAACTATCCCTGCCAATACCACCAACTCCAGCATGCCCAGGATTGCCCCTAGATGATCCATCCGTATTAATTTTTAGCTCCCCCAAAGCAGGAGGGCACCAGTAACCAACACGAGAAACCCTCTCATGACCATACCTCGATGCATACTACTCAAATTTCCCTTACCCCTCCCCACAAGGCCCAGAGCATTAACCACTTCCAGATCCCTAGGATCAACTGGAATAGACAAATCGCACTTCGCTGTGAAAGTCTCCTAAAGGACCCCCAAAATTCTCATCCAAAGCTTCCCAATAAGCAACTTCTTATCTAAAAAAATTCTCCTGTTGTACTCCAACCAAATATGCCAAACAATCAAACTAGGGCCAATGATCCAAGCAATACAAAGAAAAGAGGTCTTAGCAAGAGACAACCCCTGTCTCCTCCAAAAGTCTTCCAAAGAAGAAACATGGCAACATGGAAGGCTCCAGAGATTCCACCAGAGGTGCCAAATAGCTTTCACAAAATAACACTGAAAGAAGAGATGGGAAAAACATTCATCATGCTTAGCACACATAACACACATGGAAGGGCCCTGAAGCCCTCGCTTCCAAAGATTTTCCCAAGTAAGCCACTTGCCTTGAACCACTAACCAAGAAAAGAAATTACACTTAGGCCAAACAAACTTATTCCAAACATGTTTCCACCAAGATACCTTAGAACTCATAAAGAACTGCTTATCTAGAACTTGATATCTAGAGGCAACTGAAAATTTGCCATTCGAGTTAGGACCCCAAGCTAGCACATCTTTCCTAGGAAGAGAATTACAAACACGATCCAATAAAATCTTAGAAAGCTCTTGATGATCCTCCACCATACCACCAGGAGACCACTCCAAAGGATCCTTCCACCTGGACACAGTAATCTGTCCTAAGGTCTGTTAAGATTTGAAATCAGCCACACGACACCAACTAGCATCCATAAAATATTGGCACAAATCCTGCAGTTGAGGATGAGAAGATAAAATGGGAAGATGCCCATCCTAAGAATCATACCAAAAAAGAGCATCCTAACCACTATTGCAGATCCAAAACAACCCCTACTTAACAAGCTTGGTACCCCTTTTGAGGGTACCCCAAATCATAGAACCCTTCCCCTCCAAGCTAAATCTGGCAACTCGGCACTCTCCACCACACCTAGATATTTAAAGGTGAGAATTTTAGCCCACAACTACTGCTGTTGTGAACACCAATGCCAATACAATTTAGCTGCTAAAGCCTACCCATTTAGATCAGTCCGACGTAAGCCTAGCCCACCTTCCTGCTTCGGCCTACAAACAACATCCCACTTAACCAAACTCCACTTTCTATGAAGAAGATTACCAGACCAAAGGAACTGACGAGACAACCTCTCAAAGTCCTTGATGAAGCTGAAAGGAGCAAAGAGAACAAAGCATTTGTAAACAGGGAGAGCCTATACCACCAACTTTAAAAGAGTCACTCTGCCCACTGAAGAAAGCCACCTGCAAGTCCAATGATTGACTGGACTCTAAAACTTATCAATAATCCCCTGCTAAAATAGTTTAGGAAGAGAACGAATAGCAAGAGGGATACCAAGATAAACAAAGGAGAGTGAACCAATCTGGAAGCAAAGAATGTCAGCTATTCTCCTCTGGATAACCTTAGGAGTATTAAATAAGTAGATGAAAGACTTCCCCTCATTAATACGCTGAACTGAAGCAGCCAAGTAACTGTCCAACACATTGCACCATCTGATAGCTTCCTCAACCATAGCCCTGCCCATCAAAGCAATATCATCCACAAACTAAAGATGGGACTGAGGAGGAATAACATTTCCCCAACTCCAACCTTGAATCAAGCCACTCTCTACCCGAGAACGAATAAACCTCCCCAAGCCCTCAACAAGTAGGATGAACAAATAGGGGACAAAGGATCCACTTGTTTGAGCCCCCTAGAAGCACCAAACAAATCCATGGGCACACCATTAATTAGCACCGAAAAGGAAGAACAAGTAACACAACTCTTGACCCATTCAATCCAGTCACCAGCAAAACCAAATGCTTCAAGAATCTTGAATAAGAAATCCTATTTAACCCGATCATAAGCTTTAGCCATGTCCAACTTGATAAACATTGATTTTTCCTTAGAAGACTCCATAGAATGAATGGTCTCCCCAACAATAATGACACCACACATTATCTTCCTACCAGCAACAAAGCCCCCTTGATCTTCAGAGATTAACCCACTTAGCCAAGATTTCAGCCTCTTAGTAATCAACTTAGTAATGATCTTGTAAACAACATTACATAAAGCACGTGGCCTAAAAAGATCCAAAGAGTTAGCCCTGTCCTTCTTTGGAATGAGAGATTAAAAGGTTGCGTTCATAGATTTCAGCATTTGTTTACTCATGAAGGATTCCTGAGCAACCTCCAAGAGATCCAACTTAACCACTTCCCAAAACTCCTAGAAAAATTCGGCTGGGAACCCATTAGGCCCAGGAGCTTTACCTTTCTTCATCTAAAACACAACATTCTCGCTCTCTGACAAGGTAATAGGAGTAAGCAAAGATTCATTCATTTCATTAGAGACCAAAGGTGGAATACAATCTAGAATCCTAGCTTCATCTTCCTCTACAGGAGGAGAATCCTCAGAAAATAAAGTAGAAAAGAAGTGAACAAATTCAACAAAAATAGAAGTGGAGGAGGAAAAAATCTCCCCATCCAGTGACAAGAGAGAGGAAATAACATTACCTTGTCTTTGATCCTTAACAGAATTATGAAAGAAATAAGTATTTCGATCACTTGCCTGGAGACATTCAATTCAAGACTTCTGTTTCCAAAAAAAATCTTCTCTTAATTCCCACTCCTCAATCTCCTTCACCGCATCAGCTTCCAACAAACCAAGCTCCTCAGAGAGGCCTTGGTCACAAATCTGCCTGGTGATCAAATCCAAACTATCTTGAGCATTCTATTTTACATGGAACACATTACCAAAGTGCTGCCTATTCCAGCGTTTCAACCTATACTTCACATACATGAGCCTTTTGGAGAAAGAGTACATAGCAATACCAAAAGCTAGCTTACCAAGATACCACCAGCCAGGAAGCAGATCATGAAGAGACTCGTCCCTAAGCCACATAAGCTAAAACTTAAAGGACTGTGTTAATCAACACCGGGGCAACTCAACATTAAGCTTAATCAGCCAATGATCAGAGCCTTGTCCATCCAAAATCTCCAAACTAGTCATCCATCTGTCTCCCACCCAAAAACTGGACACCAAAAATCTATCCAATCTTTCTGAAATAGCTACATCTCCACTTTTCCTATTACTCCAAGTAAAGACTCTATTTGTTGGCTTAATAGCAACCAACCTCACGAGGGCTACATTTTCCTGTAAGAGCCCTGAGGAAGGCTCCAAATAAGGACTTCCTCCCCTCTTCTCCTCTAATGAAGTGGCATCATTGAAATCCCCCATGAAGACCCAAGGCAGATTAGGATCCAAAGACCTCGCATATCTTACATGATCCCACAACCAAACTTTACCTTGAAAGTCAATTAAAGCATATATGTTAGAGAAAAGAACTCTCTCCCCTAACTCAAGATGAGAAGCAACATAAGAAATCAAACCCCTACATGAGAGCCACCAAATTAGATTGACTTTCCGAGAATCCCATAAACAGGCCACCCCACCAGAGCTACCAAGTGCTCCAACACATTGACATTGTCCACGACCCCAAATCTTGGAATCCACACATAGCATACTATCAACTGATAACTTAGTTTCTTGAAGGAAGACCACATCAGGAGAATGAATACGAACCAAATCTTGAATAGCATTTTGTCGAGGGATGCTATTCATACCCCTCACATTCCAAGAAAGCACAATCATTGTTGAGGTTGGGAGAAGTGAGCATCAATAGTCTTCACTGAACCTGCCTCAACCAGTGTCTCACCAACTAGCTTAACTTTCTCTTGATCCTTCTTGTGACCAACCTTAGAATGTTTCTCAGGAACCCCCCTCTTGAGAGTTTTTGGCTGCAAACCCAAGGCAGGGGAAGAAGATTTATTTTTACCCAAGTCAGGACCACCCCATGCCTCAAAGATAACTCCACCAACACTAGAAGAACCTCCAGAATCAACAATTTCCCCACCTCTCACAACTAGAGCCAGAGCTGAAGGAGCCAAATCAGTATCCATCTAAGGACCTTGTTCACCAAGTTGTTCCATCTTGGCAAACACCGAAGGTTGTACCCCAGGCATCTCCTCAATAGAAGAACCAATTGTCAGCTGCAAGTCTACCTGGAACCCTTCCTCTTGAACTAACTCGTCCAATGCCTCAAATTATTAAAATTTTCCTCCTTCTGTCAATCCTTGAAAGATCTCTTTTGACCCCGTCCACGATTACGAGACTTAACCAGATCAAAACCATCTTTATCTGTAGCCTCCCTTGCATGGGAGCTTTACCCTTTTCCAACCCTGCATTAGGCTAAGAGGTCACATTACTTGTACCAACCGCACCAGAAGCATGAGGACACCTCCACTAAAGATGACCATACTCATGACACAGTCGACACTTGAAAGGTAACGTCTCATAATCTAATGACTGGGTCTAGGAGCTAGAACCAATAGTCAAATCTATGGAATCTGGCAAAGGTTGACTCAAATCAATCTCAACACATAGCCACACATAAGATAAAATCTTCTTATTCAAAATTTGTTGAGAAGGACCAATAGGTTTTCCCAGCAACAAAGCAATCGACTGCAATATGTCACTTCTCCAACATTCAAGTAGCAACCGAGGAAGATGAACCCAAACAGGGACCTTAGAAGGCAACTCCTCCACCGAATTAAAGCTAGCATGCCATGGTTTTATGAATAGGCCAACTTGACTATAAAAATAAGTCCCACCTTCAAACACCTTGTTTCAAACTGAAATACATGAAAAAATCTACCAAAAAGAAGTTATTTGCAGCCATCAAAATATCAAAGTCACCTTCCGGATTCCATGTCTTATGGGTCCAGATACCAAGGAATGAAAGAGAAACCCTCATCCCCATAAAATTGCAAATCAAAACATGCTTGATGTAGTAATCCAGATCATTAGCCACCGCCTCTGATTGGATCACCAACACCAGATGAACATGGGCCCTCTCCAAGCACCCATTTACCTTCTACAATTTAAAAGCACTAGTTCGAGGCATGCGCACCCCAAAAGAAGACAGATTGGGGACCTCATCACCATTCTCCACCATAGCTGCATCCCCACCACCTTATCCAAAAGCACATTCATTGCCATTAAAAAACCCAACATGCCAAAAACCCTAGCCGAAACTCCCCTCACACCAAACCAAGGCTGACACAAAGCCCAATATAGGCTTGCATGCGAGAGGAACTGCGAGTAAAAAAGATGAACCCCCTTCTCAAGAGAATAGACACAAACCACACATGGCTAGCAAAGAAGCTACACCAAACACCCGGCCCAAGACTCCAAGCACTCAGCTAAGAAAGATAGTCATATTACCAAAGCTCGCACCACACACAGCCACGCATAGAAAGGGAGAAAAATCACATGAAGCAAAGCAAGGAAACAAGGCACACAAGAACAAGCCCACACAGCCCCCCAAGAACAGAACCAAGCCCACATGAACAGAAAGAAAATCTAGAACAACAGGCTAAGGCTCGCATGCCCTAGCTCGCCCTCAATCGCCTCTCAATGCCATCGAACAACAACCTAATTCAATTTTTAGAAAGAAATAAGGTACATATATATTTTTAAATTTATATAAAAATATTCAAAAATATTAGATTTTTATTTATCCCTACTTAACTCTAGGGTTTGAATATAGTTGTTAATTTTAGATTTAATTTTAATACAAATTAGACTCTTAGATGTTCTACATTCATCTAAATTTTAAATTCTACATAGATTCCAAATAAATTCTCTAGGTTAAATTCACTAGATTCACTAGTTTCTCTCTAGGGTTTGTATCTCTTTCCCCTACTTCCTCAACTCTAGGCTTTGAATATAGTTTCTAATTTTATATTTAATTTTAATACTTGAATTAGATTCCTATATGTTCTACATTCATCTAAATTTAAAAAATTCTACGTAGATTCCAAATAAATTCTCTAGATTAAATTCACTAGATTCACTAGTTTCTCTCTAGGGTTTGTATCTCTTTCCCCTAATTTTAGATTTAATTTTAATACAAATTAGATTCCTACATGTTCTACATTTATTTAAATTTCAAATTCTACATAGATTCCAAATAAATTCTCTAGGTTAAATTCACTAGTTTTTCTCTAGGGTTTGTATCTATTTCCCCTACTTCCTCAACTCTACGGTTTGAGTATAGTTTCTAATTTTAGATTTAATTTTAATACAAATTAAATATCTACGTTAAATTCACTAGTTTCTCTCTCTAGGATAGATACCAATTTTCTAATTTCAATCAATGCAATTCTAATACAAATATAAGCTCATATACTTTAAGTCTAATTGAAAACATGTTTAGTTATAAGGATTCCATGGACAAGATCCAACCTTCAATTAGATTATAAGAACAAAATGGTTGTGGTAACTTAAGAAAACCTCCAAAAGACAAATACACAAAACAAATAGTTTTGGTTAATAAAAGATTGCTCTTACACATGGGATGCTCTTGCATCACATGTATAACCAAACCTTGACACCCAGTTATTGATGATGATGTTACTCATGATCAGACACATAGAAATTATACTTTGAACACCTATCTCTCTTGAAATATATGATAAATTTAGAATGAATTTATAATCCCAAGGCTCTGTTAGTCAAGTCTTGACTTCACTTGTAATCACTCAGGGTTCATTGTAGGTTGTTTTACTTGGGGGACTTACACATCTTGTACTTGATATTCTTGATCCAGACAATTTCCTACAAATATCACTATTATCTTGTATGATCTGCACGAATACTGCACAATTCTTGTCAACTTTATCAATTAATGACCGAACTTTGAGCAAATTCTTTGTGATTTGGACATAACTTTGATTAGTTCTTCTGAATTATCTTCAATTAACTAAATCTTTGATCAATTTGTGCTTATTTTGTGTAACTTTGATCAGTTCTTCTAAATTAGTTATGATTAGTTGATGTTTACATAGTTCATCTAAATTCACTTAAAGATCTTTAAAGCATCAATTTCATTGATATTATTGATTATTTCCTTCAGATTTATTATTATTCGCACTTATTGAAGACAATTTGTGAAAATGAAAGACAAAAGATGAGCTTGAGAAAGAAAAAGTCCTAAGAATTTAAGTTTTTAGTGAACTCACACATATATCTTAACAATTTAAGAATTGAAGTTAAATCTAGTTATACTTCACCAGGTGTTCCACAGCTATGTATAACAAATGCAAATCTTCAAAGGACAATTGATAACAACAAGAAATGGTTCAAATGCACTGCAAGGGATGTAACAATTTGATATTCATCACCATAAATCAATCGGAAGATCACTTATGATTTAGAATGAGGTAGTAATCCAGTCTTCAATCCATTCATATGAACAAAATATCCAAATTATCTCACTGAATGTGAGATAGAATCATGAGGTAAGCCAAAAAGTTACAAAATGTGCTAACTCAATGCTCAACAAATTTTATCAATTCAAATCCCCTATCTACAACAATTCAAATGCCTTTTATAAGACAAGGATCCAGAATCAGTTACAATAACCAACGATCAGGATCTCACTCTCAACATCAATGGTCAGGGAACAAGGTATTGTTGGCAAGAGACACTATATGGATTCATGGTTGTTGTCATTGATGGTAACAAAGGTCATCCCACATATCCGCAAGTCATGATGTGTCTCTACCGGAAGTCTGAATAAAGATTGTTGTGGTCCGGTGAACAAGAATAGAGCATGTGGCAAGGTCTGACAGATTGGTCTGGATCTCTCAGAGGAAGTATCTTGGTGCAATACGGATTTGGGGAAGTCAATAGGACCACCTTGAGTAGTATATTCCAAGGATTTAGCCTCCGATAATGGACAAGGAAGAAGATATGAATAGTTGAGTACCAGATTCCTGAAAGACAGTGAGAACAGAGAAAGAACTGACAGACAGAGTATCAGACTATTTTCCGGATGTGCTACTGTTGATAGTAAAGGTTAGGAAGGCATCAATCATGTTTGGCAGACATGATTAATGACATCTACAAGTATATGCTTGATCCGCATTACTTGATATGCAAGGATTTAGCCGACAAAATAGAGTTTGTGAGAAGATAGACTATTCCGGGTGCCGACTAGAAAGATAATGAAATCACTAGTGTGGATATAAATAGAGGATGGATTTTGTTGTGAGAAGGTATGGAGAGAGATGTCATATATGTGAATAAGTGCAGAATAGAGCAGAAGTAATAAGAAAGATCCGGTATGTGAAAGGAAAGCAGAATAAAGAGCAGAGGGAAGATGAAATGCAGCAGATTAGTATACTGAGCCTAACCGGAACTGAACTCCAGCATATGTAGATGCTTCCAATCAGTTCAAGTATTGTATAAACATTCTTTTGTAGACAGTGTGTCTCCTTGTAGGCAGTGTGCCTCTTTGTGAGCAGTGTGCTTGGGCAGTGAGCCCTAATTGGCAAGTGCTATTTTTGTAATTCCTTATTCTTCTAACAGAGAATAATCTTTGGGTTAATCACCCCATGGTTTTCTCCCTTAACTGGGTTTCCACGTCAAAAATACTGTGTCATGTGTTTCTCATTTCATGGTAATGTTTGTTTGTTTGATTCAATGATGCTTTGATTAATAAGAAAGTTCAAAAGAAGAAATAATTACGATAACTGATTCACCCCCCCTCTCAGTTATCAACAATTGGTATCAGAGCTAAGTTCCTCCTAATAGAGCCTAATAGCTTGAGGAAGATCTGGGAGTTCAAATGGATGCATATGGTTTAAGGGAGCAACTCAAGACTGCCCTTGAGGATCTTGAACAGTCAAACTCTGAAGTCAATGAATTAAAGGAAAGACTTAAACAGGCTGATGAATTCATGAGAGAACTAAAGGACAAATTAAGTCTCTCTATGAAAAAGAGAAAGGAGCTGCTCCAACAATTGGCAAGACAAAGTGAAGAAAGCAATACAAATGAAGAATTGACTGAGAAAACCAAGTTATGTGAAAAGTTATCAAAAGAAGTCATTATGTTAAGACATGAAATGGAATCAAGAACTATAAAGTTTACTCAAGAGATTGAAGAAAAAAGAAAAGCTGAAGACAATCTAAGACAATCTCTTAAAGAAAAATCAGAAGAATGCCACCAGATGGACAGGATTATCAAACATCTTGAATCTGATCTTCAAGATGCCAAAGATAATGAAGAAAAACTTGAGGATCAAATTGTCTCTCTCAAAAGAGATCTTCAAACAGCAAATGAATATAAAGAAAAATTCAAGATAAGTTCTGCCCAACTTGAAGTACTTCTTGGAAGTCAAAAGAGGACAGATGACAAGTATGGTTTGGGATATGAGAAAGGAAAAAGCTCCGGATCCAGTCAAAAGAATTTTGATCAGAAAATCCAAGGAATAGGCCTAGAAGACCTCTGGTAAGACAGCCAAATGCTCAAAGATATCCATCCTTCAATGGATACTGCCACAGCTGCAATCACTTTGGTCACAAAGCTAATTAGTGCAGGAAGAGAATGAATCAGACTAATTCATCCTTCTCCGGACAGTGCTTTAACTGCAAAAGGTATGGACACAAGTCTCATGAATGCAGAATTATGCAAATAAACAAATCATTCAATGGTAGATGCTTTGCATGCAATAGAGTAGGTCATATGGCTAATCAATGCATATCAAGAGGTTATCAGTCAAATATGCAAAGAAATGTTATTTGCCAAATCTGTAATAGGTCCGGTCATAATGCAAAAGTCTGCAGAAGCAAGAATCAGGACAAAAGAGGTCTAGTATATAATCAGAATCAAGACAAGGGTAAACAAAAGATGAATGTGGATGAAGTTAGGAATTAGATGAACAAGATTTAGGTGAAGAAAAGTTTAGAGAATGTAGAGGTTGGATCCGCACCAGACTCTGGTGCTGATATTTCTTCCGGAAATTAAAAAGTGAGCTCTGGCTCAGGGGGAGACTCAAAGAAAATCCTGTTCCCCTAGCCAATCAAGTGGTGCCAGATGTGGCACAAGATGCGGAGTAAAGGGTTTAAAGATACATGTCTTGAGATGATCCAGATAAGATTTTAGAGGTCCACATGAAGATGTAAAGAAGTTGTGATCGATCAAGTAAGACCTGTTCCGGGAGATGCTCCGGAATGACAGAGGATTGCAAAAGGGTCCGAAGAGATCCGGAAGTGCATTGTCTTATTCTGTGGATTGGACAGAGTGTTTGGGATATTCTTGTAATGTGTCATCTTGATTTGTTCATGATTGGAAGATCCACATGATGTTCATAGATCAGGACTAATCCGGTACTCCAAGCTATCCGGATAAGGCAAATCAGAATAATGTAGGTCAAGCATTTATTGCCATCAGATATTAGGGTTTGCGGAGCAATATAAGGGATTTCTCATAAAATCACTTGCTCATTCTGCACTCAAAAAGAAGCGAAAAGTGGAGCTCTGCAAGAAGATTTATCAAGCTCACCAAAGATCTCCTGCCGAAGTCATTACATACAGAAATCAATCCAACCACTCCGTGTAACCGAAGACGCATAAGGTATTTTCCATTTTCGATATCTTGCTACAAATATTTTGAGAAATGGCTACTCCAAATATAGTAAAAATCTCAGATAGGCCCTGACCTGAATTTAAGAAACATCCATACAAGTCATTGGAGGTAGATCCCTTAGGAGCATTCTCTAGTGTTCCTCATGGCATTTTACATACAGAAGATGTTAGGGTTTACATACATGCAAGCATTGAGGAATTCGGGGAATTCAAATTGAGAGATCTTTATCACAAACAACTGATAGACAATGCTTTTGAGCTTAAACCAGAGTATAAGGGTATCCAGAAGAAACAGTTTGATCAATTCATTCATTTCCCCTGCTTTGAAGAAGACGAATGGGTCCGGTATGTATTGAGCAGGATACATGACAACTTCCTATGGCTGGATAGACCTTGCAAGATCACAAAAGAGGCAATTAGGGCAGTAACTGGTCTATACTCTTTTGGAGGGATACCTATCCTCAAACCTGTCAAAAATAACATTGTAACTGAGGCCACCAGATCAAAATTTGATAAGAGGGCAATGACCATTGAAGATATTTCTGATCCAGATATCAAGTATGCATCCATGATAATAGGATACAAGATCTATCACTCCAGCAGGGAGAATTCTGTATCCGAAACTGCAGTATATACTGCCTATGAAATGCTAAGGAAGAATGCAGATTATGATCTCTGTGAACTTCTCTTAAGCCAATTAATGGAAAATATACAGAAAATCAAGAAGGACAAAAAGAATTCTTTTAAGTATGGTACTCTTATATTATGTCTATTTTTCTACTTCATGAATGAGTTGCCCGGATCAAGTGGATGGGCATGGCAAAATGACAAACCTGTTGCAGTCCAGATAAGAGATTATTTACATGGGCTTGGGGATGCCAAAGCAAGAAATACAGCCCTATGGGGATACTTCAAAAACTTCCAAAGCACGATGCAAGCAAGAGAAAGAATTCCCCAGTCTCTTGTTGAAAAATACAAAGACTCGGTTTGCTTTATGGTGGATACTGATCAGTGCCTAATGGAGGCAGTGGAGCTAAGGACTGTCTGGATCATGCCCATGGGGTATGAGGTTGATAAACAGATTGTAGAACTGCATGTTCAACACATGCTTAGTCAGCCCAAAGATCCAAAGGCAGAAAGGTTCGGAACCTTTGAGGAGCTGAGTGTGAAGATCCATGTGGAACTCAGGGAACCTGAGATAAAGAGGAAAGTGAGAAAAGAAGTAGGCATATTGCTCAAGGCCTAGGCATTCCAAAGGAGGCACTTGATGCCAACCGAGAAAAGAGAAGAAAGGCTGAGGAAGAAAAGAAAAGAAAGAAAAGTGCTCCGTTGGAAACCTCAACCCGAACCAGATCATCAAAAGGATCTACACCTGTCAGAACCAAAAGCTCAAAACCAGAAGTCTAGGCATCCGGTAAAAGATCTAAGACAAAAGCCTCAAGAGCTTATGAAAGCCAAAAGGATGAAGAGGAAACTGAGTCAGATGAGGGAGTAAAAGAAATAAAGAAGCAGAAGAAGAAAGGATCTGGTAAACCCTCCACAGGCCAAGACAAGGAAGAAATGACAGAGGTATTTGTTGAAAAGCCCACCCTGTCTCTAGAGAGTGTAATCAAGTCAGTCACGATGGATGGAAACCTTCAACCAATGACTGAATTCTATGATGACTACAATGAGGCTAACCAAAAGATTCTGCAGGAAGCCACAGTCAAGTATCTGAACATATACAATAAGGCTTTCATTGAGATCATATCTCTAATTCCTAAAAGCCTAGAAAAGGAATTAGAAATAAGAAAGAATAATGCTCAGGCAAAAGATCTTGAGATCCGGGAGCAGATAGCTATTCAGCTATATCCTCAAATTGATCCCAAGATAATGAACATAATATTCAAAGACTGCAAAGATGAGTTCAGGAGTAAAGCAAGAATGAATCAACTCATGCTTGGTGATACTGACAAGGTGGCCATAGAGACAGAAGAGATCCTCTGGAAGACCTTCAAAAGGTTTAATCTTCCTGTTGTAGAGGACTTAGGTGCAGAAACAGCTGTGGACTTGGAATCATCTGCTCCAGAAGAAGTGCCCCTTGAACAGACTAACATCTCTTCTCTGGCTTCTCCTACAGTCTCCGGATCCCAAGAAGAAGAGAAATTACAGGAGAAAGAAGCAGCAGTAAAAGAAAAAGAGGTTGACAGCACCAAGGATGCAGAGAAAGAGAAGATTCCAACAGAGAAAACCACAACTGAAAGTGGGAAGAATGTAAAGACTCCAAAGGACAAAACTGCAGAAGAGAAGAAACATCTGTCTCCGGCAAGAGACACTGCACAAACTGTTCAAAAGTTTCTGAGCCAAGAAACAATAGAGATTGATGAACCGGAGCTTCTAAAAGGTCCATTCAACTTTGACTCCCTCTCTCCGGTACAGACAATGAAGATAGCTACATTTGCAAATGCTAAGGCAAATGAAAAACTCCTAAAGTCTCATATGGAAGACTGTGAGTTGATAGAGGCTGCTTCCAGAGTGCTTGAAAAGATTATGCCATCAGTCCAGATAGATCCGACAGCCTCCTCTTCCGGTAATCTCAAAACCTTAGTCAGCAGTGTTGATACACATTTTGATTCTCTAGAAAAATCAGCTGAAGAAAAGGTCCGGAAGGAATTTTTGGACAAAAGATTTTCAGAAGTACTAGGATTAATCTCTAATGATAGGAGAAATATGAGTATTGGAATAAAGAGCTTAGAAAATGCTCTTAAGGATGGTGGTGACATTTACAAATTTTGTATCTCCTGGTCAAAGGCAACAGTAGAAATTGATAAGAAAATAAAAGCAGAACAGGACAAACTACAAAGTTTGTCTCAACGTTTTGATCCTCTTTCTTCCTCCATAGTAAATCAAGAATGTCAAACTATTGCAATCACAAATGCAATAAAGAACTTTGAGAAGGAAAGGAAGAATATAACTAACCGGATGGGAGAACTTAGAAGGATTATAATCCCTAAGTTAGAAACTATGCATGAGGCCATCAGTGATGCTCAGACTACCGCCCAAACAAATGATCCGACAGATCTCAAAAGGGTAGAAGCCTTTGCATTTTTTTTAAGTGGTCACATTTCCATTTTGGACAGAATGAAGCAAAGTTGGGCTACAGAACTGGTCCAATTGAAGACATCCTTTGCAGACATTCTTCAGTTTATGTGAGTATGTAAATATGCGGCTATGTATAGTAAATTTTTGAAAATTTTGGTGTGCGGACCCTACCCTTTGCCATTGATGTCAAAGGGGGAGTGAGGAGCAGTGAAAAATGAGGAATCCAACTAAGGGGGAGTTCCAGAAATTGTATATAAAGTTAAAGCATCAGCCAAGGGGGAGCATAGTGTAAACACTTAGTCATTTTTTCACTAAGTGTTGCCATCAATGCCAAAGGGGGAGATTGTTGGCAAGAGACACTATATGGATTCATGGTTGTTGTCATTGATGGCAACAAAGGTCATCCCACATATCCGCAAGTCATGATGTGTCTCTACCAGAAGTTTGAATAAAGATTGTTGTGGTCCGGTGAACAAGAACAGAGCATGTGGCAAGGTCCGACAGATTGGTCCGGATCTCTCAGAGGAAGTGTCTTGGTGCAATGCAGATTTGGGGAAGTCAAGAGGACTACCTTGAGTAGTATATTCCATGGATTTAGCCTCCGATAATGGACAAGGAAGAAGATATGAACAGTTGAGTACTGGATTCCTGAAAGACAGTGAGAACAGAGAAAGAATTGACAGACAGAGTATCAGACTATTTTCTGGATGTCCTACTGTTGATGGCAAAGGTTAGGAAGGCATCACTCATATTTGGCTGACATGATTAATGACATCTACAAGTATATGCTTGATCCGCATTACTTGATATGCAAGGATTCAGCCGACAGAACAGAGTTTGTGAGAAGATAGACTATTCCGGGTGCCGACTAGAAAGATAATGAAATCACTAGTGCGGATATAAATAGAGGATGGATTTTGTTGTGAGAAGGTATGGAGAGAGATGTCATATATGTGAATAAGTGCAAAGAAGAGCAGAAGTAATAAGAAAGATCTGGTATGTGAAAGGAAAGCAGAATAAAGAGCAGAGGGAAGATGAAATACAGCAGATCAGTATACTGAGCCTAACCGGAACTGAACTCCAGCATATGTAGATGCTTCCAATCAGTTCAAGTATTGTATAAACATTCTTTTGTAGATAGTGTGTCTCCTTGTAGGCAGTGTGCCTCTTTCTGAGCAGTGTGCTCGGGCAGTGAGCCCTAATTGGCAAGTGCCATTTTTGTAATTCCTTATTCTTCTAACAGAGAATAATCTTTGGGTTAATCACCCCGTGGTTTTCTCCCTTAACTGGGTTTCCACGTTAAAAATACTGTGTCATGTGTTTCTCATTTCATGGTAATGTTTGTCTGTTTGATTCAATGATGCTTTGATTAATAAGAAAGTTCAAAAGAAGAAATAATTAGGATAACTGATTCACCCCCCCTCTCAGTTATCAACAGGTACGTGATTTCTAGTTGACACTCAACTGTGGATGATAGTTAGCTCAAAAAGATATTCTCTCTTCACTGTATCAGAATCTAGGAATATTTTGGAATATCCACCCCTTTTACCACCTAATCCTTATTCATCCTTCACTTTCTGGCAGCTCCCCTAAATCATCATATGAATATCCACTTTACTATACTTCACCAAAATATATCCCAATTGAACTTCTAGTCATGCCAAAAATACAAGTAACATTATGATGAGCCTCATCACTCTGTATCAGATCCCTTATCTTCTTCGATCAATATTTGACCAAAATCCAGAGCCTTATATGCATCATGGGAGGTGATGGATTTTCTGATACCATCCCTATCAAAGGCTTGAGCCTTTACCTTAGCATACTCCTGCATTTGGAGTTGATCTGTCAAGTTTATCCATTTATCGGTTTTGGCATCTAGCTTCTCCTTATATCCTTTGATCTTCATATAGAGGTCCACGACCTCATCTATAGCCTTCTTTGAGAAGTGATTTACTGGATCCTCTAAAATTAGGCCATACTTGGCCTTGAAATTTACAGTTGAGGCTTGCTTCTCATATACTTCCTTTTCATCCATCATCTGGCCAGTTATCTCCTCCAGAATCTCCATTTCCTTAGCTAGGAGTTCATGGATCTTGCTGTTGATGTCTATGGCCTTAAATCGATAGGTTTTCAAAATCTCCTCCTCAAACTTCAAATCCTTCAACCAAGTCGACATGAGTGGCATGTTCTAGATGGTCATGATGTTATGGTGGATCAACATTGTGTTCGATAGCACTTGGATAGCTTTTAGCTTCATGATGTCCTGAGTTTGGTCTAGACCTGTGGCACATGTTGTCTTCAGGACATCAACCTTATTCTTGATGAAGGTCAAGGTGTCCCAGTTTGATAGAGTTGTCTGGATGACCTCTTCCCCTTCCTCTAAGAATTTTAGGTACCATTTCTCCATGACTTGAGCTTAATGCTTCTTTTCATCCAGCTCTGTTACCTGTTCTTGGGTCACCAATGTCAAGTTGGTTGGGATCTTGATTATTGATATTCCCAGGGTGAATAGCCCCTTTATGAATCTCTCTAGTTGGGCAATGCACCCTTTTAGCTCTTGTTTCTTCAATTATTCCTTCTTATCTGTGCTACAATGGCCTCTGCACTGCCTTTGAGCTCATCTATCTCTTGCTCTACAGTGGCATGCCCTAAGTCCAGAGTAGTTATCTGGTACTCACTTACACTTATTTCTCCTTTACCCTTATCCACCATAGGTATAGCCAATAGGGTTATCCTACATCCTGTAGCATCTCTTCGAATAGAAGATACTACTCTTTCCTTTCTCCTAGGCTTTATTTCTTTTGCTAAAAACAATGCTTTGAAGTCAAATGGAATCAAATGAATTGGAGGATCTTTGACCTCTGATGCCAGCCATTCTGGGGTGGGTCCTTCCTAACCAGGTTGTTTAATATGAACATCTTCTATTTGTCTTTCAGCCTCCTTCAGTAGTTCTTCTTCTCTGTGCGGTTCCTCTTCATGTTGAGGAACTTCTTGTTGGGGAACCTCACCTTTGTTCGGTTCCTCTTCCAAGTGATGTTCGCCTTTATCCACCCCAAGACCCTATTAGTCATTAAAGGCTTAAGTGCCTTTATCTTCTTCCATATCTGATGGATCTACATCCATAGGTTGAGGCTCTAGATTCTCTCCTTCAGGAGGTACCTCTTCAGTCTCTTGGTCCTTTAGACCTTCATCAAATGTCAACTTCTACTACACTTCTTTGTTTTGATCCTCTACTAGATGCTCTTGACCCTGCTATGCATCACCCTCCTTGGGGATGTCCGGATGAGTCTCTTCTTTATCTTCAGGAAGAGTAGTGTCCACATTTACTTCTTCTATCTCAACTTGTTGCGATGGACCTACCTCTTCTTGTGTCACTGTGCCCACATCTTGGACTTATTCTAGTTGGTCTACTAACGTAGTTTGAGGTCCTCACATCTATGTGTCAGATATCACTTCTACCTCTAGACCATTTATTTCTTCCACCCTTGGATGTATTGATTAGGATTCCTCCAATTGTGATGCCTGTGGTGTGAATAGAGAAGATATTGGATCATCCGTCACATCATTAGTGACTTCATCATTAGCCAAGTCTACAACCTGACTTGAGAGAAATTGCATATCTTTGGCCTTGGCTTGTTGCTAGATCTCTTGATCCTTCTTCATTTCTTCCATAATGTCCCTCTTCACCTGGATGATCCCTCGAATCTTTTGTGATTGAGGTGTTAGGGCTTGGGGCAATTGCAACTTAGGTTGAGAAGACGTGGATGCAAACATCATCTCCATAGCGGTGGTAGCTCCAGATGTCCCTGCCTCTTCACCTTTGTCTTGTGGAAGCATCCCCCTCATATCTGCAGTTAGTTGAGGTATTCTTCTCTTCTTCTTGGGGATGTCCACTCCTCCCAAGATATCTACCACTAGGTGCTCTAGTGGGGCTACATAGGATATTGGGATGGTGTCAATTTGGGTTGTTTGCTTCTAGGTGAGTGTATCATGGCTATACTCACACCTGCTAAAGTTAGAGGAGGTCCAAAACTAGATGCACCATCTTTGGCCAATGCTACCTCCATGACTCTCATCTTGACTATGAGGAAGTCATCATAACCCACATCAGTTTAGTCTTTCCTCTTCCTTTTCATTCCATAGGTCAGGTCCACTCCCTTATCCTCAAGCTCATTTACCTGTTGGTCTACCCATCTTTGGGTAGCAACTAGGACATTCTTGGATATGACATCAATTGATGTCTCCTCAGGTTTTACCCAATCTAGGAGAGGTAATGTCTCCTTGTATATATGTTTAGTGTCATAACTTCTAGGTCCAAGGTTAAACCATCATCGGACTTGACTTGCAATGGCACCTCTAGAATTCCCAGATTTCTCATCTGATTCAAAGTTAATCTTTGATATCCTCTTTTCTAGCCTGCATCTTCCTCATTATTGCAATCCACCCAAAAGTCCTCTAGATGAGAGACATGTCACAACTTCTTGTCCACATATGTCTCCATCCTGTGGTATGGATCGAACATCTGCTAGAGTGGGAATGGCTGTAAGTTCAACATTTGTAGTTTAGCCTCAAACAATTTGGAGTCCTTAAACTCTGCACATCTGTACCACCCAATGTCCAGTGGGAATTTGATTGTTCCTTGGTCATTCTTCTAGACATATGCCTCAAAAGAGAGGATGATTTGCCTAGTTATCTCTAGGACCAATATCTTATCTGTAGGGTACTTTGGTAGCATAAATGGGTGACTCTCGAATCCCTCCATCTTGATGTAGGTGAAAGTGGGAAACTAGATAAACCAAGATCCATGAGCTATGATGTCCCCTTGGGCCTCCCTGGATATCTATTTTTCTAGGTCTCCTTCCGTTAACTGGACCAACCACGTTAATAAGTAGTCATTTACTCTTCGGAAGTGTGCAATGGACTGGTTCCTCTCCAACTGAGGGTAGTTTTGCCACACTAGTTGTTCTCCGTCCTTGCTCCCTAGCTTGCCCATGGTGTATAATCTGTCAAATTGTGACTTGTAGGCATAGGAGTAGACAATGTATGAGGTCTTGGAGAACCTCCTCTTCTTCTTCTTCTATCTGACCATATCATTATGTATTGAGTTGCTGATCAATTGTGCCCAGTGCACAACTCCAACATCCTTTACGAATATGATTAAACCAAACATCCACAGGTCAAGGGAGCCAGTATCTCCTTTCTCGACCATCCTACTCAGTAAGGTGATCATGTATTGGACTTCCTCATTGAATTCAAACTTGAACAGGGTTTGTGCCATCTTCAAAATTGCTTTAGGTCTGGTTGTTGGATCCAACCATGAGTTATGCATTACCTTATGGCATCCAACAACATTCGAGTTATATTATGTTGTCAATTCATTCAGGTTGATCTTAAATATGTCCCTGCTCCTTGGGAGGTTGAATGTCTCTGAGATGCCCTTGGGCGAGAAATCAACATATGTTCAGCCCTAGTGCTCTACATGTCGATTGAGTGAGTTATACGTCTGTGCACACTAGATGACCAGTTCCAGTGCATCCATGGCATATGGGAATCCTGTCGCATTGTACATTCCACTAGAAACTATGTTCTTCAACACATCATGAGCATGAAGCTTTATCCTAAATGCCTCTATGTTCACATAGCCGCAGTGAGTATTGGAGGCATATCCAAACTTGCTCCAGACTGCTCCAGGTGCATGACCCATTGGTTTTTTGAAATCATCATCCCTTTGCTTCTGCACTTTAATCATTGTGTCCTGCATGATGGACACCTACCAAAGTTAGTTTGCTTGTGTGGGGCTAGGGTTAAGAGTTAATCTTTTTGCTACCTAAGTGAAAACTAGATCTTTTAGTGAAATACAATCATGGATTAAAACGTGTAGGTAATAATAGGATTTACGATGATAAATGAACAAATCTTATTTTACCCTAGGTTAAAGAAAATTACCCTACTATAATCGACAAAGTTTTTTGTCATATACGTACCTGTAGAAGTGGAAATTTACCTTTGTAGATAGTTGCAATGGATGTCCATTTACCTTTGGGTGTGTTCTGTTTGAGCCGAGATTATTTTGTAATTCTAAGTCCATTCACCTCAAGATCTCTACAAATTGCTACAAATCTCTATGCAATTTCACTTAAGACACTTGAATGCTTTGTGATTACTAAATGGATCAAATTATGCTTTTATCCTTTGTGAAATTCACTAAGTGTTCATGCATTCAATTATATAATATAGTAGGTGAGCAATTACTCTTCAGGAGCAGGGAAATGTGATAGCTGTGTAATTCATATTTAAATTTGAACTCCAATGGCAAAAAGGTAGCTCGCTTTACGGGAGTTTAATGTGGACAGGACTGAAGGGATATCAAGATATTTGGTCGAAATATCACGTGGGAAATGTCTAGTCAAAATTTATCCTGTGGGATATATCTGGTCGAAAGTTCAATGGTTAATCAGGATACGAGAGGTCCCTTGTAAAGCTTGGACATGATCTTTGGATAGGACTGGACATGACAAATGTTTGGTCCTATCGGGTCGAAATATCCTGTCAGGTAGGAATCTCCAAAGCTTATGAGGATAATTTTGACAGTTTCAAAAGGATCTGGACACGAACTTCATGGGTGCACTAATATCCAATCCGATTGAGAAATTAATTAGTTGTATTTGAATTTGGCTTCAGGTCTAAATGTTTTTTTAACGGATTTGTACCTTGATATGGATACCAGACATGACTTGAACATCTCGCAAATGTCCATGTACAATTGACCAAAAATGTCCAGTTGACTAGAATTTCTAGTAGTCATAACTCACTCATTCTAGTGAACTTTCAAAAGCTTCAAAAGGTAACCCTAGCTAAAATTTTATTCTCTACCCATCCATGACCATTTCAGGGTACACTTAGTAACTTGTAATTTAGCCTTAGTGACTTGACATTTTATCTATACCGCTCAAGAAAACAACAAAAGGACTACCAAAGCAAAAAAAGGGGTTGGGTCCTCATTTTGCTAGGGCAAAATGGAGCATGTTGTGAGTGTTGAAAATAATGAGGTGCTAAGAAGGGGGGTGAATCAACACACACAAAAACTTTAAAAATTATTTGCAGATAAAGCTGAGTAACTTAAGGAGCATAAAGTAAATCATGCAACATAAAATTAACACAAGAAGACGAGGATTTTTACATGGAAAACCCTAAAGTAGGGAAAAACCACAGTGAGTGTTAGCTCACAATATATTATGCTCACTGCAAAAATGTTACAACTTTGTTTTTGGGTGTCAACCCAAGGAATCTACTACTCCCTGTACTTTGTGCTTACATCAATTACAACTTTGATTTAGGGTAGAACCCAAGGAATCCATTGCTCACTGCATTTAGGATTTACAAAAATAGATATATGGACTGCTACAAAGTAGACATCTGACTTATGTTAATATTGTAGTCTTCTTTTTCTACTCAAAATATGCCTTCAAACTAATTTTGCACACTTCATATCTTGCCCTTTGCTATCATATACACACTCACACATTTTTCATTTCAAATGAATTTGATCTTCTATAAATATCCTCCTCAACACTTCAAAACACTAATTAGGTCGGCATCATAAACATTATTGGATGAAACGTGTAACTCTTCAAGGTTCGGCCTCAATACATGCAATATGATAAGACAACTTGTTGCAAACCTTAGATCTTCATGAAAAAATTCAAGACATATCTCTTCACACTTTCCAAATTCAAAGCAATAGGTTAGGATCTACCATACATACCAGAAACTTAACCTGTTGGCTCAAACTGCTCAAAACTACTAACTATACATCTTCACACTACTGAGGAGAGGCCAAAATCTTCATGCGGACCAAGAATTTGTTCATGTATCTTCTCAACATTATCCAAACATCATTCTCTTGAAGTATCTAAGCAATATATGTATCCACAAAACAAGGAACATACTAAACTGATGAAACAGGGCATTTCAAACTGACTGGGACAAATCAAAACTTGAGATATCGCATTGCGGTACACCAAAACATTTGAAACTTCTTAAGAGTGAAATTATACATCATTATATATATATATGTTTCCAAATCCGCACATCCTCATTTTCACTTGTGGAGAAAATCATAGACTTGACACGAGAATATTGTAATCCGGAGGATAGTCATATGCAATTCTTCACTAACTGACTTAGATGCATTATGTAGTACAGGAGATAAGAAAGATTTGCATGTGGTTCAAACCTGAGATACATTAGGACATGTAGAATCTCCACACAAGCTCCTATAGTTGATCTGTATACTTTCCATCTTCTGCAAGTACTCAAATATGTGCTTCTGAGAACAACTTAGACATCCAAACTTAACTGTATTACTTCTATCATTTTGATAACTGAACTTGCGAACCCTTAGAACACTTGATACTGCACAATAGCATGCATTATGCATCCATGAGCATGTCTTCAAAACCGCATGACAAAATAATGTCTTCTCGAGGAATGCGGAGCATTCCATTAAGTCTCCATCATTGCTTTGCCCTGTCTAAGTAGAAACCGGTACCCTGTCCCTTGTAACTTTTTTTGTTTGAGATGTGAAGACCTGAAAACTTGGATTTATTATTTCAATACCTAAATAAACTTGTCTTCAGAACCACAAGATCAAATCTTACATTATAGAGAGATGCAAAGCAAAACAATGTTACTCTGCCTTGGGATATGCATTGTGAATGCCTTAGAAAAATTTCTGGTATTTATCATTAACTGCGGTACTCAAAACTGATGAGATATACTTGTAGGAATATTGGAAACATGCAAAGACATGAGTATTTACCACTGCATCATGCTCAGACACAAAACTAATCACTTGACCATACTTAGATTATTTTCTCTTCTCCTGGACTAGTTTGCCTTGACTATGCTGACTCTAACAAGTTTGTCCTTAGACCTCCATATACTATGTTAACATCAATGACAACACATATTGCCAAAAATCTCCCCCTTTGTCATTGATGGCAACATATACTCCCCCTTAGATATATATTTCTCTCTCCCCCTTTGACATCAAGGATAAAGGGCTTTCAATGTCAAGTCCTTCAACTATTCTAACTACTCCACTATACTCCCCCTTTGTCAGATAAATATATGTATATACATGAGAGTAGCTCCCCCTTTACAAAATGATTTCTAAAACTATACTCCCCTGAGATGAAGATTCCTCAAAAATAGATGCTATATACATGGTGTGACTCTACTATCCTCCGCAAGACTATATACATCAAAAATTGTTTTATTTGCATTCCTCTTACAACTCATTTGGATGGTATAATGGCCTTGTAGATTACCTTGAGTTGTTGAAGAGTTGTTGTCTAGTTGGCACTTTCTGAGGCAAGCATATAGTTTTGGCATTCACACTGCATGCATAACTCCTCAAATTCCTCTATGTTGCTTGGGGTTTTCATCTTTTGATCTACCTTTTCTAATTCCCCTAGCAAACTAGACAATGAGGCAAGTCTCAAATTCACTGCCTCTCTCAACTAACCAAATTATTTCTTTAGATTTTCTCTTTGGTCATGCAGTTGAGATAACTATGCATGAATTTTTTCCAATTGAGCTCTTGTTACCCCATTTTTTTCCTTAGACAAATCATACACACTGACCATTTGACTGATTTGTGCCTCAATGGTCTCCATTTGATCTTTGATATTCTTTGTTGGCTTTGGCCAATTTAGGCAGAATGGATATAATGTGGTGGCCCCATCAATTCAATCTTTGAACTTCTTCAAATTTTCTTTAAGTTTATTATGTGCATTAGCATATTTGTTAATCATCTCATCCATTCTCTTATCATTTATTCTTTTTGTTGCCTCCCGTTCTGATTTTTGCTCAACATGAGAAGAGTTTTGAATTTGATAGAATCAAAGGGGTCATTATCATTGTGAGATAAGGATCATTTCCTTATGATTTTTTTAAAACCCTTTATTTCTATATGGTCGACTAATGATGTGGTCAAAATGCCTCATGAGAAAAGCATGGTCGAAGACACCTTGAAATCATATGCAACATGGCCAAGAGTCAAAGTTTCCTCTCACATTCATGGAGACCAAGTGTGGTCAACAAAGGAGCATCATTTGAAGACAAGGTAATGTATGAAGAGATGGCAGGATTGTGGATAAGGTAAAGTTTTGCATGGTGGTATTTGTATGGTGAGACAAGGATATTTGCATGAAGTTTTTGAAGACAATGCATGTATGTGGATAAGGTAAGGGTATTTATGCAGGGTGATATACCTTATGAAGGCAAGGGGATGTATTTTGCCTTAATGCATGTGAAATGCAACTAGGAGATTATTTCTTGCATGGAGACATAAGGGGATATTTTTTTTCTCTCTCACATATTAAGTCCTAAATTTTGGCATCAAATCATGCAAATTTGTGCAAATTAGGCAAATGTAATTGGAGAAATAAGGTGTTTGTTTTCTTTTCATCTATCATGTATGACTTTACAACTAAAATCAATGTAAGTAAATAATATGGTAATATTTTACAAATTACTTTATTATTTTTTACAAGTTGTAAAATCATAGTGTTAGTACAAAATGTAACTAATAGTAAAGTAATTAGCACCTAATTACTTTATTCTTTGCTCACATCAATTTTGCAAATGCAAAATCATGCAAAAAAGATGAGTTGAGTTAGCTGAGACTATTTGAAGACTTTTGCATGATTTGGAGGACATTTTGAGGAGTTTTGGTCAACTTCTTGGTCAAACACATGGAGAGATTCAGTTTGGAGCTATTTTTTCTCATTTTGAGGCAATTTTGACCCTTAATTTAGGGATTTCTTGGTTTGCTTGTGGATCAAATTGGAGAGCTTATTTTTAGAGGCAGTTAGCTACAGTTATTTTTTTTCATGCCTCTTGGAGAGAGCAAACTATATATTGTAACAAAAAATTTAGGTTTTTCTAGTTCTTGCATTCTTTTCTCTTTTACACATTGAGAGAAAGAGGTTTTGTAACTCATTTTTTGAGTTCTTACCTCTTTGGCTCTTTATACTTTGGAAGAGAAGGAAGGTTTTGTAACTCAATTTTACAGATTTTATAGAGATTACAGCAGGTTACAATTTCCATTTTCTGTCTTTTATGCAATATTTTCCTTTATTTTTCATTGGAACCAAGTGTTTGCCTTTCCATTAATGCTACTTGTATGAGTGATTTGATGAAATTTTATTGTGTTTAAAAATCAAAATCTTTAAAATTATTGTCTCATTCTTACTTGCAAGTGTTAATCATAGTGATATCACAGGTCTTAGTTTGTGCTATTGAAGTCTGTTTTCCTTCATGTTGTGAAAAATCCTTTTTCCTTCATAAACAAGATAATTTCTAGCCTTCCTTAGAAACACTTTTGTGATTACATTGCTAAAACTGGATTGTGTGAATAGATTTCTAAGATCTATTGTGAATCAGATTTGTAAGTTTTCCATCAAAACTAGGTGCATCACCGCATTTGCAATTTCAGTTTTTAGTGATTCCATTAGATCTTTTTTACCCTTTTCCTACAAATTTATCATTTTATCAAGGGAACCAGCCCATCTGGAGGTTCAAACTCACCATAGGTCACCCACAGTTTGAGTTTGATCCCATGTTTCGAAGGATTGTAGGGTTTCACAACTTTACATAAGGGTGCAATCCTAATCGACAACAATTACATCTGGTAATCCTTCCTGAATCAACTTCACATCATCTTCAACTAAGTTGGTCTTTTTCAAGCTTTCTTACAAGAACGCCTTTCTTACAGAGGCATGCAGTATATCACCAAGCTGTAATTTGTGAAGTGGAGAAATATTTTCCAAGTCAATCTACCCTTCCTGAGTTGGAATCTGTAGCAGTTGATGAGTGATAACAGGTTGAAATTGTAATTTCATATCTAATAGGTCTTTGAATGATTATGTCTCAGATGCACTTTGACCTATATCTTCTATTCCTTCTGATTATTCTCCCTCCTCAATTTCTTCCTTATCCTCTTTATATTTTTGTTCCTCATCATTGTTTTTCTTTTCTTCCTAATCCTCCTTAGGATTATCTTCTTTCTCTTCCTCCTCATTCCCTGTATTCTTCGAAGGAAAATCATTATGCTCTACATTAAAGTCAGTGTTCCTTAGAGAAGTACTACCTTTATCCTAACCCTCTATGTCTTGTGCCTCAGTATTTTCCAGAGGGGGAGAATCATGTCTTGTATCAGGATTATCTGTAGGAGACACATTTTGTTCTACAGAGGTATCCGAAGGGGATGGATTTGCTTTATCTTGACTCTCTGTGGCTGGTGCTCCAACAGCCTCAGGAAGAATAATCTCATTCTTCTCAGACTTGTCATTAGTTTCCTCATTGCCTTCAGAGACAGACTGATCAGATATTTCTTCAACGATTCCTGCGTGAACTTTCATTTCTTTAATAATTTATATGGTCTTCTTCAAAGTTTCCTTCCCCAATCTCTTAATTTCATCCTCATCTTTTAACATCAAGTGTTTAACCTTATTTTTGTCCTAAATTATTTGGCTTGTAGTTTAGACACTTTAATCTTTTCAATCTTAGAGATGGAGGGACAAACCTTTTCAGTTGCTCTTTTTCTCATTTCAACATCTCTGCTCATAGCTTCATTTCTCCTTTGAGTAAGGACTTCAGCTAGTTTCTCAGGGCACTGATGGCTGATTTCAATCAAATCTATATTTAACGCTCCCATATATTTTACTATTGCCTCCTCAATAGTAGATTTTTCATTTGATGGACTTTCATCATAGAGTTCAGCAACTTCTTCTAAAGCTCCATGTCCTATCATTGCATTAACTATGGCTTCAAGTTGTAAGTACACATAATCATATTTCTTACCCTTCTTTTCTTTTCCTTTTCCTTTCTCCTTTGAGGTCTCTCCCTTTTCAGTTTCTTCTCTAGTTCTTCTCTTCTTTCTTTCCAAAGCCTCAATATCCTTTTCTTTTTCTTCTTCTTCAACATCTTCATCATCTTTTATGTTAACTCGTTTGAACTTTTCTCTTTTTGCCCGACTCTTCTGTTTGGGCTTCATCTTTTGAGTTTGTTCAGGGATTTCTGTAGTACTTCTTTTGATAGGCAATGAAGATCTAGAGGGTGTTGGGACCCAAAATAGCAACAACCCTAAACCCTAAAACATTCCTAAATCACCTAGGCTAGGGATGGTTGTTCTGGGTGACAGGAAGGGGTTCATCAACAAGTTTAGGGTGATTTTGGCCAACTAATAGGAGTGGGTAGGCTCTTTTGCACTTTGAGCTCAGCTTAGATTCAGGAGGGATATTCCAAGGGGTATACCTAAATAGGTATTGGCTTCAACACCAGATGAACAACTAAAAATGAAAGGACAACCAAACCCAACTCATTTTTTAGGCCCCAAAGACTGTCACTGGACCTAAAACAATTGGTTGTCACTAATAACCCCTATATAACTGATGAAAAGGCACTCCCATTGATAATGGAAAGTGCAGGTATGCTTGGCTAGTTTATAAAGAGTGAATACTTCAAAGACTATCTTACAATATTTCATGTTCAAGACAGAATCACAACAAAGCATACAAAACTAACTACTAACTTCATGGATGATGAATTTTGTTTTGAATTTTAAAGAGTGTGGATGATCAAACACTTCATACCAGTGCCTAATATAATGGGTTACAGAGTCCACAGTTCAGCAAAAGGAAGAAAATAACAAATAAATGAAACACACACTTTCTGGATATTCAGATGCAAGAAAAATAACAATCAATGAAGAATATACTTAGTAATCCTTAATTAGAACATAGTCTTTCATCTATAACCACAGAAAAGATCATCACATAGCATGTAATGTTTTAAGTATTTTTCATATTCATCTAATCAATGGTTACAATCATACCATGAAGTATGGCAAGAGAAAACCCTAGTTCAAACTTTGGATTTTCTTGAACAATTACATAAGAAGGAGAAGTTCATACACTGATCACTGAAATTAGTAAAGAACCTTTCATAACCTATGTCTTATCCACTGGAGAACTGGAACTTTTCTACTCTTTAAAACTCTAGAGAGCTCTACACTTAGTCGTGTGAAAATGCCAAATAGACCAACCCTTGAAAAAAGTTCAAGTCTTACCTTTATAACACAAGTAAATCTGATCTGAGAGTGAACTAGGCACCAAAATCCTCAACCACCCCAACCACTGCATTAAAAACATTTAATTCTGCCAACAGTAATGGCATCCCTGGAAGTAGTTGGCACATTCCCAGGGAGTTGGAGGATTCTGGAAGGCCAGGAAACAAACCTCTGAAAAGTGAAAGTTTTAGACTTCAGACTTTTGGCCTTTCGGCCCCTACCTTTTTCACTTTTCTTCAATCACATTAGTCTTTTTGCTTTTGTCAGATTTCGAGCTTTTGGAGTTTCACCCTCTGTCTTGCTTTGTGCACCTTGAATGAGAAGGAGAAAACACCCAACTCTGATGACTTCAACACTTAGTATAATATTAGCCTTGTCGGACTTTGACCTTTGGGGGCTTCATTGTCTTGCCTTCCAAAAGGAAGAAGAGAAAACACCACAACTCTGACCCCCAAAATCTGCCTCATACTTAGAAAATTACTTAGACCTTAGGCGGACTTCGGCCTTTCAACCTTCCATCTTTTGCTTGTCCTAAAGAAGAGAAAGAATCAAAATCCCTGACTCCCGCCTCCCAAAACACTTAGTCAAATTTGAAAACATCGGGGGTCAACCCCTAGGTTTTCCATCTACCACCTTCCCTTTGGAAGAGAAAAAAGAAGAGGCCCACCATCCATTGAAACTACCATGTGTCATCTTTCTGCCATTCCACACTTCAGCTTACGGGCCCACTAGAAGGCTCCGTAGAATGGCGGAATGCCTTAGGAAAATTTTACCTATCGGCGGTCAGTCATTGGGCCTTCATTGTAAACTTGATACTTAGAATATTTTCACTTCTTTGAGTGGACTTTGGCCCTCAGGGCCTTCTCCACAATGCTTTCCATTAGGAATATAGAAGGGAGGAACTCTAACCTCCGAAACTTCGTTGAACACTTAGGATTTCAACACTTAGGCAATTTTTGGGACCAAAAGAGGAAGCACAACGGAAGGAGGAAGCCTGAAACTTCGAATTTTGACAAATGGAAAAAACACAAAGAAATACTTTGAAATTTTTTGGCTTAGTTATTTTTGGGCTCTTCCCTTGTATTTTTTAAAAAGGCAAACATACAAAAACCTATGAAAGATGTCTCTGATCGGTTATAAGCTATAGGTTCAAGTGGGATTCAAATGGAACATGGGGGCAAAATGGCACATTCTAGGGACAATTTTTTAAGTCCCAACAGTGGCTCTGGTTGGGGATGTGTGCCAAGCAGTGGCACAACGAGAATCTAGATCTCTAGGTAGACCAAAAAATGACGTACAGGAACCAAAAGAAAACACCATCAAGACCAATAATGGTCAAGACTGCTCAAGGTCAAAAATATCGGATATAACAAGATTTCATCATAGAATTTGAAGGAAATCATTACATATGAAAAATAATGCTTTAAATGTTGACCATGAGCAGGCAGCTCCATGAGTTCTCCTTCTAGAGTCATCAAATGGTAGACATTGAGCTCTAATTTCTCTGCGACCTCATAGGGCCCAAGCCATAAGGGATTAAATTTACCATGTTTCCCTTTATCTTCAAATCTTACATCCCAAAGAAGTACCAAGTCACCAACCTAGAAATCTCTTGACACTATACTCTTATCAAATAAGAGCTTCATTCTCTGTTTATGGTTCAGCATCTTGTCATGTGCATCTCTTCTCTGTTCTTCCAACTCAATTAGCTATAAGATCCTCTAAAATATTACATTATATTGTTCTTCTTCAACATCTTGTAGAAACTGGTGGATGACAATTCTATGTTGATGGGCATCTTCACTTCTGCTCCATACACCAGCTCAAATGGGCTTCTTCCAATAGATCTTTTGAAAGTTATCTTTTCGGCCCATAGAGCATATTTCAAGTTGTCATCCCATCTCTTCTTGTTTTGAACCAGTGTCCTTTTTATGATTTTCATCAGGATTTTATTACTTGACTCAACTCGTCCATTGCTTTGGGGGTGATAAGGGGATGAATGCATAAGGTTTATGTCAAATTTAGAAAAAATGTTCAACATCTCTTGAGATCTAAAACACATTGCATTGTCTGTCAAAATCCTAGTTGGCACCCCAAATCTAGTAATTATATTGCTTACTATGAAGTAAATAACCACTTTGGATGTTGCATTGCGAGTTAGAATTGCTTCTACCCATTTGGTGAAATAATCAGTGGCCACAAGGATCCACTTAAATCCATTACTGGATTTTTCTTGTATCTCTCCAATGAAGTCAACTCCCCACTACTGGAAAGGTGCATCTACAACAAGGGGTTACAGGGGTAATGCCCCAGTAAAATTCAACATGCCAGAAAATCTTTGGCAAGCATCACACTTTCTTATCTCTTGTGCCACATCCTTGAACAATGTTGGCAACCAATATCCAATTCTTAAGATCTTATGGGCAATGGTTTTAGCTTTGAAGTTCCCCCCACAAACACCATGATGACACTCATTCATCATTGTTTCAGCTTGATCTTGATTCAAACATTTGAGCAATACCCCCTCATGATTTCTCCACATGAGCTCATTTTGGAATAGGACATACCTTTGAGATTTTAGCTTGAGGGTCCTCTTCTGATTCTCATCCATACATGGTGGACAGTTCATATTTTCAAGGTAAAGGATCACATCTTTATACCATGGATTGTTAGCCAAAGCACACATACCAGTAGATTGAGATGCATTTACCTCATCTACCTCAACTGCCTCTAAGTTGGAATTTGCCATCATTTTATCTAGGCCTTGGCCTCTAACCAACTTTGTGACCTATATGTCCATGTCATATTCTTGGATCCTATTGATCCATCTGCACCTTCTCCCAGAAGCTTCCTGCTGTGTGAAGCTATCCTTCACTACTGTGTGTGGCACATATGCTATGATCTTGGCCCCTATGTTCAATAAGATCTAAAATTATTTATGGCCTTAACCAATGCATATGCATGCTTCTCCATTATGAAATAATTCAATTTAGTGGCATGTAAAGACTTGCTAAAGAATCCAATAGGTTTTTCAATCAATCTTCATTCTTTTGAAGTAGAACAATAGCAACAGTATAAAAGAAGCAAAGGAAAACAACTGAAGGGGTTTAGAATAATCTAGACTTTTCAGTAGTGGTGCCTCCTTGATAGTTTCTTTGATATCCTTGAATGCTCCAGATGGCTCTTTCTCCCATGTAATAGATTTCCCCTTCTTGAGCATTTTAGAAATAGTTTTAGTCTTTTCAGCAAAATTAGGAATAAATCTCCTAACAAAGTTGATCTACCCAAAAAAAGATTGTATTCCTTTGAGTAATTTGGGCTGGGGAATGAGATCAATAGCCTTAAACCATTCTAGATCTATTCTTACCCAATCCTTTGACACAATGTGCCCAAGCAACTTGCCCTCTTCAACTCCAAATTGGCATTTATTAGGATTCAAAGAAATCCCATATTCTAAGCACCTCTGGAAGATTACCTCAAGATGCTTGCAGTGCTCACCTCTTTCTTTTGAAAATGTTGTCAAGTCATCTTGATAAACCACCATGATCTCATCAATGAGACCGGCAAAAGCTACATCCATAGCTTGCTAAAATATTGACCCAACATTCTTTAATCCAAATGGCATTATTAGGTATACATAGGTCCCCCAACGAGTGGCGAATGTTGTTTTATACTGTTCTAACTCCTTGACCAACACCTGATTGTAACCTGAAAACCTATCCATCATGGAGATCAGCTCTAAACCAACAACCCTCTGTAAAAGATGGTCCATACTCAGAAGAGGACAATTGTCTTTAAGGGACTCGATGTTCAGGTTTCTGAAGTCAACACACAACCTAATTTCCTCATTCTTCTTTCTTACTGGGACAAGGTTGTATACCCACTTAGAATGTCTGGTGGGTTTGATAATGCCTCCCTCTTTCATCTTCAACAGTTACTTTTGCATCTTGGGAGCATTGGTAGGATTTATAGGCCTCTATTTCTTCCTAAATGGTTTTGCATCAAGTTGGATGGGAATGGTATGCTGGAACAGATCCTCTCTATAATCCTTAAGCTCATCATACGACCATGCAAAACACTTCTTGAATTTTCTAAGCAAAGCAATCAACATCTGCTTCTCATGAGGCTTCAACTTCTTGCCTATGTAAACCATTTTAGGTGCCTTCCTAGTTCCCAGGTTGACACCTTCAACATTATCTTCTTCTACTAGTTTAACTTTACTCTTCCAATGGTCTGCATTATCAAACATTCTCTCCAATGCTACCAGACCCTTTGGAATAATATGTCTTTAAATTGCACAACCTCACTACCAAATAAAGTTTCATTACCATCAACCGCTTCTATCATTGGTCGTTAATCAATCAATTGATTATCAAATTCATCCATACAATTCAAAAAACTATAATCTTATTGGTGTCATTGAAAACCTGCCAATTATGAATATTATCAGGAATTGTTGGCCTTGTAAGTATTTCCACAACATATTGGTCATAAGGACAATTCATTTGAGGATCAAATTTTGAAGCAATCACAGCAAGGGAATTTTCTTCTTCATTTTTAGTCCTCACAATCCATTCAATGCCAAGGGCATCAAACAATTACATTGTGTCCCACACTGCATTCTGATACATTCTGAGTCCATTTTCCTTGGCAACAAATATATTTCTAATCTACTGCACAATCACGTCTGAATCACCAAGTATTTTCAAACATGTGATTCCATGTTTATGAGTAACATTTAAGCCCGGCAAGAGGGCGTCATACTTAGCCACATTGTTAGAACAATACCAACACCTGAGCCTTCCTTGAGTATGCACCATCAAAATACAAAGTCCATAACTCTGATGTACTACAATGAGGAGTAACAGGGTTGGAAGGTAAGACATCCAAACCAAGATCATCATCACTACAATATCCCATGAAATGGTCTATGTTTGTATCAAAGAAATTTGCATGATCATCCTGTGTTTTATATGTCTTCTATGTGTTCATCTTCCACCTTCTTTTCCCTATACATCTTCACCTCTACACCTTGTACTAGAATAGTAGCATATGACAAATCCATCTGAATACTACCACCCATAGAAGCTACCCATTTTCTTGATAACAACATACCCCACTTGGTAGGGCAATCCACAATAATTATATCCATCAAAAAAGACTTATCAGGATATGCTACTAATTTGACCTCCACATCTTTTACAAGACCAATCACATTTACCTCTCTAGAGTCCATGGAAAAACACTTGCCAAAAGATTTGGATACGTTAAGTCCCAATTCATTCATACTTTCTAGTGGCATGACATTGCTAGATGCCCTTGAATCAAGCATGCATTTGTGTAACGGCCATCCATTTATGATTAAAGTGATATAAAAGGGATCAATTCCCATCTTGCTATTAACCATGGATGACCCTAAGTAAACCTCAATTGTTTCCATTACTCAAGCCCTCATCATTAATGTTGGGAACAACAAGAAGTTGTTTTTATGCATCTGCAACAGTAATAAGAGACTCTGCCCTATCCCTATGTTCAAGGATTCTAAGGAGTTTTATTATTGGCACAAAAATTCTGATTTGGCTAAAGACTTGAGCCATGTCAATAGAGAGATAATTGGGCAAAGGAGTATCACATGAAATAGTTACATCATTTGCACAAGGAATGTAATGTATTATTTGATTAGATGAAATATCCTTACCTTCTCCCTTTGTCTTCTCCTTTTCTGGTTCTTTTTGTGCTTGAGGCTGATCATGCTTGTTATTGCCTTTTGGATAATGGACCCCTAGAATGGGTGTAGAAACTGGCTCGACAGCAGGTATTGGATTCTTCTACACATACTTCTTTGTTGCTGGCATTTGCACTGGATCTCTCTTATTTTTAGGCAAATTCTTCTTGGGATCACTATTACTTTTCTACTCCATGTTTACCTTATGTTTACCCTTATTCTCATTCAATCCTTGCTATCTTGATTCTTTGGCAGGGGCAATATGCATAGGGACATACCTATTTCTCAGTTGATAGCCTCCTTGGACCTGCAAAATGGTTGCATCATTCAAGGCTTTCATGTCCTCTTTTGAAGGCTTGGGCTGCTGATATTTCTTCTGCATTAGGTCCCTTAGATGCCCAAAATCATGAGTTGGCAATTGGTATTTCTTTGGTCCTTCATCATAATCATATTAGAAAATATTATCATCCTCTTCATGATTGTTAATCAATATCATGACCTATTTGATCATAACTTTCTATGTCAAATTGATTTATTTCCTCCTCATAATACTCAGCTGCACCCTCTTCATTTGGAAGCTCTTCTTCAATGCTCAATGAATGAGCCACTACACAATTAGCTGGGTCATGGGGAAGGAAACAAGCTTGGAACCATAATGACTCTTCTTGAAAGTTGACATGATCCTTTCTCAAAGGATCAGGAGTGTCCCTCAGGCTATTTGAAACTAACATGCCTAGGGGCAACCTATCTATCATTCTGCTATGGTCTCTTAGACCAATTAGTATTATAGGGCTTATTATGCAATCTTTGACCTTCATTAAAATGTGTTGCAGCACCCTGAGGTGGAAAACCTTTGTCATTTCTAGCAACCTTATAGCACAAATCTTTCACAACTCCATGAGTTTGTCCAACTCATCATCAGTAGTGAGGGGTTTACCGAAAATTGATTTGTCTAGCTGGGATAAATTCACATCAGCCCTTTTAATATGCTTCCTTGATGCTCTCATATTACTTTCTATGTTTATGGTTGTAGCATAAGCCTCTCTTAACATTTGTGGACTCTTATCCCTCAAACAGTAACTTAATTTTGAATCAAAAGCACCATAATATAAAACCAAGCACATAGATTCATTAGATCTCATATGAGGAGGTACCTTTCTCATTGTCATGATGAAGCAGCTGTTGAAATTAGCTAATGTCTCATTGATGGCCTTCTTGATGGTTGTGAGCTCATGGATGGCAAACTTGGGATCAATCCTATCCCCATACTGCAGTTTGAAAACTCTCATGATCTCCTCCCAAGAATCAATGTTGTTATCAGGGAGAGCCTTGTACCATTCTTTAGCACTCTCTTCTAATGAGTGCACAAATAATTTCATCATGACATCCTCATCTTCAATTTCATATTCATCTGTGACATTAATGAAATGCCTAAGATGTTCCTCACTAGTGACAACATTGTTAACCTAAAATCAAGGAATCTTCCCTCTAATCTTAGTTGGAATGGGATTAGGAAAATCTAGAATGCCAATGAAATCGAGTTGCTTGTACCTTTCATCTCCCAATGGCTGCCTCTATGGAAGAAACCTTTGTGCCTGTCTTCGCTGTGCATGCCCAACATTCTGAATGTTGCCATGTTGTTGGTTAACTTGATTTTGTGATGGTTGAAAGTTAATATTTTGAGCATGGGCTTGATTCATGCCTTGTTGTCCCCTTTGTTGTTGTTGTCGTTGATGACGATGTTGTGGTGGAATATTAAGGTTTTGGACATGGGCCTGATTTGCACCCTACCCCATTTGATGTCTCTATTGATGGTGTTGCCTTTGATTGTTCTATTGTTGAACATTTTGATTATTCTACAAATTATTGCCCTACAGTTGGGCATTTAGGTTTTGTTGGGCCTGTTGAGCAAGTTGAGCTTGTTGTTGGTCAAGCAAGGCATACACTTCCCTTTGTCTATTTCTGAGATGATCAAGCAAATCTAGTTCATCCTAGATTCTCCTTTCTCTTTCCTCATCATCAAGTTGTTGTTGTTGATCACCCTCATTAGGGATGGTATCATGTTGGCTTTCAATTGATCTTGTGGGATAATTAGGATGCCTAGTATTCTAATATGCTTCTTCATTATCACTAGGCATCCCAAATGTCCTCAAGTAGGGATCATTAGATCTATCCCTACTTCCTCTACCAATAACATTTTCATTTCTTCTAACATCATATTCATTTCTATTTGTTCTTCTATTTGTTCTAAGCATGTTATCAGCTGAGTCATTGGAAGTATATTGATATTGACATATGAGGTCAACAAATGCATTGTCTTGGGTATTCCTTGAGGGTACCACATCAGGTCTTCTTACCTTGTATCTACTCTTATTTCCTACATTGCTAGAGGACTCCCCATGTCTAGGTTGTTCCTAGTTTCTTCCTCTATCCATTTTGAAACCTTTTTCAAACTAAAATTAATTCTGGGTTATTAGAATAGAGTCACCACTTTCCCTGTTGGGAAGAAAAATTAAACAAACATTGTATTTCAAATATTGCAGTAACCAAAACTGAAATGATTCATTGTTACCAAGGGCTTCATATTTGGATCAAAGTATTATGGTCCCTAGAAATGACACCAATCTATTGGGACCTACAATAGTAGCAACCCTAAACCCTAAAACATTCCTAAATCACCTAGGCCAGGTATGGTCATTTTGGGTGATAGGAAGGGGTTCATCAACAAGTTTAGGGTGATTTTGGCCAACTAACAAGAGTGGGTAGGATCTTCTACACTTTGATCTTGACTTAGACTCAAGAAGGATATTCCAAGGGGTATACCTGAATAGGTATTGGCTTCAACACTAGATGAACAATTAAAATGAAAGGACAACCAAACCCAGCTCGTCTTTTAGGCCCCAAAGACTTTCACTGGACCTAAAACAACTAGTTGTCACTAATAAGCTCTATATAGCTAATGAAAAGGCACTCCCATTGACAATGGAAAGTGCAGGTATGCTTGGTTGGTCTATAAAGAGTGAATACTTCAAAGACTCTTACAATATTTCATGTTCAAGATAGAATCACAACATAGCATACAAAACTAACTACTAACTTCACAGATGAGTTTTATTTTAACTTTTAAAGAGTGGATGATCAAACACTTCAGACTGGTGCCTAATATAATGGGTTACAGAGTCCACAGTTCAACAGAAGGAAGAAAACAACAAAGAAATGAAACACACACTTTCTAGCTATTCGGATACAAGAAAAACAACGATCAATGAAGAATATACTTAGTAATCCTTAATCAAAACATAGTCATTCATCTATAACCACAGAAAAGATCATCACATAGCATGTAATGTTTGAAGAATTTGTCATATTCATCTAATCAATGGTTATAGTCATACCATGAAGTGTGTCAAGAGGAAACCCTAGCAGAAACTTTGGATTTCCTTGAACAATTACATAAGAAGAAGGAGAAGTTGATACACTGATCACTGAAATCAATAAAGAACCTTTCATAACCTGTGTCTTATCCCCTGGAGAACTAGAACTTTTCTGCTCTTTGAAACCCTAGAGAGCTTTGCACTTAGTTGCCTGAAAATGCCAAATAGACCAACCCTTGAAAAAAGTTCAAGTCTTGCCTTTATAGAACAAGTAAATCTGATCTGAGAGTGAACTCGGTGCCAAAATCCTCAACCATCCCAGCCACTGCATTAAAAACATTTAATTATGCCACCCACTTCATAGTAATGGTGTCCACAAAAGTAGTTGGCGCATTCCCAGGGGGTTGGAGGAGTCTAGAAGGCTAGGAAACCAACCTCTGAAAAGTCAGAGTTTCAAACTTTGGACTTTTGGCCTTTCAGCCTCCTACCTTTGTCACTTTTCCTCAATCACCTTAGTCTTTTTGATTTTATCATATTTCAGGCTTTCAGAGTTTTGCCCTCTGTCTTGCTTTGTGCACCTTGAATGAGAAGGAGAAAACACTCGACTCCAACGAATTCAACACTTAGTATAATATTGTCACATCTCGTTTTTGGACTTTATTTATAATTTAAATTATGGGACATTTTTACTATGATTGTTTTACTATTGAGTGATTCCACGTGTGTGAAAGGTAAAATCGTTGATATTTTACATAAAAAATTAAAAGTCGATTAATGACCAATTATTGTTGGTAAGATTATGGATGTATATCTTGTCTTGCTTTGGCTATGATTATAAGGACTAACCTATTAATAGAAATCTAAGTGCGACTAAGTGCAGGAAGAATGTCGAAGACGAGAACATGGTTGAGGTAGAAATGTTCTAGCCGCCAAGAAAGAGTTGGCATGATGGAAACCTGATGCACACACACACTCACTTAGTTTCATACATGTTGCATCATTCATATTGCATAATTGAATGGATTTATTATGCATTCGTTACATAGTTACATAGTCTTGAATGTGCATTTCACTTTAAATATTGTTTGTGGTTATGACGTTTAATGATTAGTTATCTATATGCAATATTAATTTATTTAAGTGTGTAGAAGTAAATCTATTTATTTATTTGATAATTAACTCTTAAGGTTAATTAGAAAATAAAATAAATAGATAAAGTTAATTACTTGTTTGATGCTTATATTTTATTTTAAATTAATTATCTAGTTAGATAATTATAGTTTTTAATTTTTTTTAAATAAAAATTAATGCAATTTGTATTTCAATTATTTAATTATTATAATTGAAATAGATTTAAAGTATGTGCATGTTTTTATTTTATAATTTAGAAATAAATAATAATATTTATTTCAATTTGAGAAAAAAATTAATTAATAGAAGAAGAATTCTTTTAATTTAAAATAAATAAATAAATCATGTTTGGTTAAATATGTGAGCATTATATTATTAGTTCCTGCCGCCAGCAGGTATACTAATGCATCGGCTGGATGCATTTTTTTCAACTCGCTGAGCCAATAGCAAGTTAGAATTTAAAATATGAGCCAAAAAACTATAGTTTGTAATTTATTTTTCCTATTTCATAATTGGAAAAAAGTGATGTATCTATTTTTCTATTGGCTGATATTATAAACAGTAATGATAAAAATCATTTAAAAAAAAAAAATTATGCCATAAATATTTAATTCTCATCTGCGATCTCAGACATTCAATAAATCATTCATTACATTTGGTAAAAGTTAGAATCGATCCATGATTTACAAATTTCCAACCAATCACATTACAAACACACAGATAATAATCAACGGACCCCCTTGATTACAATCAAAATGAACGGTGAGATGACTATAAAAAAAAACACAACTCTTAAACCAACTATTTAACAAAGAGAAATGGAACCTTACTTTTGTGTAATCCCGCCGCTACACTTCCGAGCTGTTGAGCGGTGAGAATACATTGGCTGTCAAAAGAAACCACCACTACAGAACGGGGCTGCTGCAGATCCAGCCAGGCCCTTCAAACACATGCTTCACCACTCTGCCATGCTAATTTGCCCTTCCTTCTTTTGGTAGTAATACAGGAATTTGTGCACTTCAGAGGCTGCACGGCGGATGTGCGCCGAGGGAAAACCAGGCGGCGGCACTGTCAGATCTGGGACTGTTATGGCGGCTGTATGGCGGAAGTGTGGTGGGTAAATATGTGTTTCTTCTGATGTACAAATATCTATTTATACCCCAGTCTGTGCCCCATGAATTCTTCAGAATCTAGTAGTCCTCTAGATGGCTGGAGCAATCTTCGTCGTATATCCCTGTTTCATCTCAAAATGTTTTTATATACACTATATATTTGGGTTTTTTTTAGGTTTGTGTATCTACAACTGGTTTCACATACTCAATGTTTATATATTGTGTATTTTTAGGTTTTGCATATATTCATCTTTGGTTTATGGTTAAAAATACAAAAAGTATTTAAACGGGCATGTATTTTAAACCCTGTAAAGTGTATCGATGTGCACCTGTATCGATGTGCACCTGCTTCATGATAGCAATGCGACCTCACATCTTTTGAATATCTCTTACTCCATATGAGATTCATCTCAAAGAACAATATTAAGGTGGATATATATATATACCTGTGATGGCATTGACAGAGGAGGCAGGCGGCGGAGGAGGCGATGGCAGTGGCGTGACGGCAGGAGATAGGGCGAACTTCCCTCCTTGGTGGGATACAAGAATTCAGAGGAGCAATTGTAGAGGAACTTGTGCACGCAAAGTGTGAAAATTGTAGCGTTGTCATTACCATACATCCAGAGATACAAGGCAAGAAAAGTATAGATATCTAACAAAGAGGACAGTGGCTGCTCGCAGCTATTCTGGGAGCAAATGACTACCTGTGGCCAGTGCGTTGCTTATGATGGGCACAGTGAAAAAAGACGATGGTGATGTCGGGGGTGGCCGCTCTTGTGGCCAGGACCTGCAGCATGGCTATCGGCAAATAAGTTTCATCAGCACTGCGCCCTCGATGTCCGCTTGTTTCATCTCAAAATGTTTTTATATACTCAATATATATGTTTAGGGTTTTTTAGATTTTACATATATTCATTGTGTATTTACAACTGGTTTCATTTAAAAGAAGATTTTTCCCAAAAAATTCTTGGCAAGTGCTACAGAGAAAAGTATGAACTCAATAAAATATTTTCAGAAAGATTAGAGTACTTACTAACTCCTTAATAAAAAAAATCCTGAAAGATCCTAACATCTCATGCATACTTCTTGCCCCTAGTGGCCAGCAGTGGCTGAAATGCCCTTCCTGAAAAATAGGCACAGACATTTCTAGGGAGTAAATTATAAATTTTGTAATAGTTGGAATTTTCATGTTTCATGGGATCACCTGCACCATACAAATAGGACAATTGAAGTAGCCCCTTAAGAACCCCGCATCTCATAATACTATAATAGTCAGAAACCCCTAGAAATTAGAATAGGCAGCCCCCTAACATATGCAATACTATAATAGTTAGAAATCCCTAGAAATTAGAATAGGCAGCCCCCTAACATATGCATCTAATGTGACTAGGAATACTTTCACCTTCCAGTTTGTCATCTGTTCAGCAAACCCAAGAACTACCTAAAAAAAAGCAGTCTGGTTTTGAAGAAAGTGCTGTATGACCTGGCTGTGACAAGCTAGACTACCATAAATCCACAATACCTTTACTTCCAATGCAAAAGGAATTGACAGTAGCAAGACAGAGCTTGGCTTTCAACAATAGTTGGAAACATGTTATTAGTATAATTCAGACAGCCTTTGGCCAAATAATATAAATCTAACCTCAAAAATATAAGATTCATTAAAAGTGAAATTTCCATTCTTTACACAGAAGTTCATTGAAAATGAGGGCTAAATCTTTTCAAATTGGCTGATATATCTACAATAGCCCTTTAATTCTGACATCTATTCTAATTTATAAATACAGACAACTTTATTTTATGTAGTAGAACATTACCCTCTTTGTGAAGAAACCTGGAACCATGTCCAAAAAAGTTAGAAAAAAGGGTTCTGTCTAATGCTTAACTGGTTGCATTTTTAGATCCATGTTTGAAGGTTTAGTCATCATGGACCATCATTTGCTTGGATACAAGAGAAAATATAAATATTATGTGACCATCCTCTGAAATTCTCTCTATTTGCTTGGATAGAGGAAAAAATCTAAATATTATGTGACCATCCTCTGAAATTCTCTCTATATGTTCTCTGTAGGCCTGTACTTTATCTTCATATTTAGAAAGAACACCAAGCTTATTTGAAAGAAGAGTAGGCTTGTTTCTTGCCTTGCTACCAACTGGGATCTTGGTTGCCATTATTAATCCCCTGCACACAATGATGTCCTACAATTATTTTTCAACTTCATGTATACAAGTCTCAAAACAGAGTACTGATAATATGTCCTGTTTTTTGTTAAAATTATATAGTGTTTCTGCTGTTGAGGAGATGAATACACATGGCAACACATTTGGTAGTACAAGTATGTCTTGAAACATATATAAATGTTTTCTTATTTTGGGCTCGTTGCCAGAATGACAATTTGTAGATATAAAGAGATGTAATAAATTAAGACTTATATTAATATATTACATGGTTTAGTAAAAATATTTATTTCTCTCTCTGAATTTTGCAAAATCCAATTCTTTATATGCGAGTGTGCCAACACTATAAATCATTGATTCTATCTAAGTGACAGCTATTCAGTGGTGGAGAAGAATCCATTGAGGTGTCAAGTAAGGCTGTTCTAAATTGTGGAAGAGAATGAAAGAGCAGAAATCTTTAATGAAAAAATCAACTGCAAACATGAACAGGAAGAAACCAGCTTTTCTACCAACAAGTCTGCACACAAAATATTAGAATTGGGTTTCGCAAAAGCCAGAGAGATAAATGAATATTTTTTAATGATGTGTCATCATATATACAACTACCACCACCACTAAGATCATGCCAAAATCTGTACAAGGTTAAATTTAATGTTAATTCATCCATCGCCTTACATCGGCGTGATCCATCCCATCGGCGAAGGCTTTAAACCTTGCTCCGATCGCTGTTCGTTTCGCCGATGAGCATTGTATCAGCGTGAGTCTTCCCGACACCGTTCCTCTTCCTTCCATCGGCAAAAGACCCCCCTTCGGCCAGACAATTCCAAAGCACACCGACGTTGAGAGTTATGCCGATCGCCTTTGTTGTTTCGGTGAGAAACCTCCCTTCGGGGAGACAATTTGAAACTCCACCGAGTTTGAATGTTATACTGATGAGCACAGCCCATCGGTGAGACAATATACATCGGGGAAACTCATCCAAGCTCCACCGATGGCAAAAGCTACACCGATGGCAAAAGGCCATCGGTGAGACACTCTACTTCGGGGAGACAGTCCATAAGATTGCCGATGTTAATTCTTATGCCGATGGCTACATTAATCCAGATATAATTATAATCCTTAAGAAATTTTTAGTCTGCTCTATATATATATATATATATATATATATATATATATATATATATATATATATATATACAATCACAATTTTTAAAAACCATATGACTTGACAGGGCAAATTTTGAGCAGCCTGTAAAAATTTGTATATATTTGAGAGGTCAACCGTTCGAATCCCGCAAGGATGTGGTGAAGGGTTGCACAGAAACTTTCTTCTTCTTATGTAGTTTCAAGCAAACAATCGTATCAAAACGGACAGATTTTTTCTAGATCGGCATCTTCAGAAGCCTCGTCGGTATGTGCATGTGAGCCTTGTTAATTATTTTTGCTGCACTTTTGGAATGTGTAGGTTGGTGATGTAATGCTCGTGCACATAGGAGAACGTTCTTCTTACACGATCGTTAATCATCGTTGTTGGGGCAGGAGGGGCTGGTTTAAGAGATGCTAAAGGGCTTTCCGAGCATGGATTTAATACGGCCTGTATTACCAAACTTTTTCCCACTCGATGCACACCGTTGCAGCGCAGGTGCACCACTTTTTTAAATCTTGTCTTCACCGCCTTAAATATGTATTCTATACTCTTTTTCTTACGTAGTGAGGATCATTTAATTGTTTAGTAATTTCATTTTATTTGTTTAATAAGATAAATTTTAAAATTTGTATCGAATCTTGCAACAAATAAAGTTGAGGAAAGTAGTCGCTGAGAAATTAATATCATGTTCATATTCGTGGCCTCGTAGTGTACATTGCCCTAATTTTTTTTCAACTGAAAATGAGTGTTTATTGTGCAAAGAAGTTATTTAAAATGTTTTAAGTTTTAACTTCTAAAAATAATTTGGGATTATGCAACGATGAAGGCAACGTGAAAATATTTGCACAGAAATTTATATTATGTTAGATTGCCCTAATTTATTTTTGAAGCGAAGGAAACAAGTTTTTATTCTGCAATTTGTTTTATGTTTTTTTAATATTATCGAATTAAGCCACAAATGAAGGCAAAACAAAAATATTTCTGAGAAAATCACATTAGGTTCATATTTGTGGGCTAGTGGTTTAGGTTACCCTAAATTTTTGGAACTGGAAGAAGTCAGTGTTCATTGTATTCGGTAAAGATGATTTAGTTTATTTAAGCTTTTATTAGTGATGTCAGGTTATACAACAAATGAAGGCAGAATAAATATTTGCAGTGAAAACCGATAATATATTTATAATTGCGCTCTGGTAGTTTAGACTCTAGAGAGCTCTAGAAATTTTAAACGGAGAGAAATCAATATTTTTCATGCAAATTGGATGATTCAATTTGTTCAATTTTTCCAAATGATAGTGGATTATGCAACAAATATAGGCAGAGGGAAAGTTATTGTGCAAAAAACAAAACTTATGTTTATATTCGTGCTTTAGTAGTTTAGATGCCCCAGATCTCTTGAATTCAAAGACTTCCAGAACTGTAAGAAGGAAGTAAGTGCTCTTCATTTATCTGAATTCTGAGTTTTGATCTATTCAATCATTTTTAAGGTAATTTCAATAAATTTGAATGAATTCTTAAAAAATGTTGTAAAATGCAAACTCTATTCTTGCAATTATATAATAAAAAAACTGTTGAACATTTGAACCTCGTAACTATACTTAAAATCTTGTCTAAGTGTATTATATCTCACCAACTCTTAGAGTGTTTGGATTATATAATTACAACATCAGTAACATCAAAATGCATATGCAGGGTGGAATTAATGCAGCTTTGGGAAAGATGACTGAAGATGATTGGAGGTGGCATTTTGTTTCGAGCATTGAGAGGGCAAAGATAGAACAGAGAACATCAGAACATTGTATTGTAATTCCAAGTCAATAACATCTTTGTATTTATTTTTTAGCTGTTAAGGTTTCTTGAGAATATTAGAGGACATTGTATTCTAACTCCAATTCAATAACATCTGCCTTTTTTCTTTTTTTCTAGCTGTCAAGGTTTCTTGAGAAACCAGCTTCCTCAAGTTTATTAGCTTAGCTATTGATCCCATGGAGGCAGGCCCCCTAAAATTTCACAGCAGGGTACAATAAAGTATGATTCAGGAGCCATTTGCTAAAAACTACTCTTGATTAAATCTGAAATTGCCATCTAGACTAAAGTTGCATTTTGCCTGTAAATCTGTTAAGCCGGTGCAGCCTCTTTCCCCTCTTCCAATAGTACATGCCAAAAATTCCCTCCTAAACATTGGTTGCTTGGAGTTTTCTAGAAAATATTCCTTTTTTGGACTTCTGAGCTGTTATAGTTTCATGGGATCATCTGAGGTGTAAAAATTAGAGGCAGCCTTCTCCATGATAACCCATGTGTAGCCTTTAGTGTCATAGTTCACATATATATGCTTGCACTACAAGGATTGACATGACAACAGACAAATGTTACTTGGTATTAATATTGAGTCTTTTGGATACCTAGCTCTGTGCTATATGAAAATCCTAAAGTAACTGAGTTCAGAATAAACATCATCTCAAGTCATTTCAGGAATGTAAAAAGAACTATGGTGCTTAATACATAATGAAATAATCTGTTCACACTATCTTGTATCCAAGATTCCATTGCACATTTTTCATTTTATCCTTTTTCCTTTGTATAATAACCCCCTTGGGTCTGCCAATTTGATAACTGCACCTGTGCATTTTCCTGTCAAATAGACAATTGTAAACCTAAATAGTGTCAAGTTTAAATCTGTTCTGTACAAACAATATTAAAAAAGGGAAAGCTAGTAAGCTAGTTATCTCTTTATATTTCTGTGTTGTAACTTTAAAGAAATTGACTTGTCTATGAAAGCACACGTGTTCAGTCCTTGAACAATTTAAGCTAGAAAGAAATCCCACCACTGCCAGTTTAAAATCATTGAAAGAAGCTGGTTAAATATCAAGTTCATCTTATGAAATTCAAATAGCATCTATTATATGTTCAAATACTACTATTGGAAAAAATGCGGCGGCACTGTCAGATCTGGGACTGTTATGGCGGCTGTATGCCAGAAGTGTGGTGGGTAAATATGTGTTTCTTCTGATGTACAAATATCTGTTTATACCCCAGTATGTGCCCCATGAATTCTTCAGAATCTAGTAGTCCTCTGGATGGCTGAAGCAATCTTCATTGTATATCCCTGTTTCATCTCAAAATGTTTTTATATACACTATATATTTGGGTTTTTTTAAGGTTTGTGTATCTACAACTGGTTTCACATACTCAATGTTTATATATTGTGTATTTTTAGGTTTTGCATATATTCATCTTTGGTTTATGGTTAAAAGTACAAAAAGTATTCGAATGGGCATGTATTTTAAACCCTGTAAAGTGTATCGATGTGCACCTGCTTCATGACAGCAATGCGACCTCACATCTTTTGAATATCTCTTACTCCATATGAGATTCATCTCAAAGAACAATATTAAGGTGGATATATATATATATTTATTGCACTCTTATCATACATGTTGACAAGGTTGGCCCTGTGCCTGCCAAGTGCATTTGCATTTCATTAGCACACTGAGCCTTTTGGATACTTCTTGGCAGTGAACACAATCACATTCATCTTAAAGACCCTTTTTAAGATGAGTGTGAAAGTGATGCAAAGCACATCCCAGAATGAAGCGTATCAACCGGTTCTAGACCCATTGGAGCCCACAAGATAACCTTTATAGTGTATGTCGGCAAGACTTCCCCAATGTCTCAATGAAGCAATCCCCCTCTTGTCTATCGGCAAGATAGTACATTGTCGTTCAAGCTAAGAACTCCTTCACCGATGCATATTTCTCCCTGACGAGCCTCCTGTCGGCCAGACCTCGTCACTCTCACTTCGATGAGCATTTAACACCTGCTTCTCCTTCGGCGAGACTTCTATCTGTCAGGCTAAACCATTCGCTTGAACCGTTGCCTTGAACCTTTTCATTGAACCATTGCCTTGAACCATTTGCTTGAACCATTGCCTTGAACCATTCGCTTGAACCGGTTCATCGGTTCAATGAACTTGTATGTGGGTTCAATGGGTTCAAAGGTTCATTTAGTTCAACCACTACGGTGGTTCAAAATATACTCTCAAGTGGCTATTTTGTGGGCTTCATCAAATTCTTCAACCTGTATTTTATGTTCAACTGGGTTCCTCTCTGCATCAGAAAGCAATGTGTATTTGCTTGTATTCAGGGTTTAAATTAGACAGTCATTCCAATCAAGCAAATTTTGAGGGGCACCTATTTTTTAAGATTGTCCTTCAGACTGCACATGGCTCTACAATGTTTAATATACTAAGAGAATTGAAGAGGCAGCCATCATTTATTTTAACAGTTTTTGATAAATAATTTTCTACATATCATATATGTATATATCTGACAGTTACGTTTTAATACTGCAAGTTAAGGGAGACGAGGCAGACGAAAATTGCGAGTATTTTACAGTTAAAAAACATGTGAACTGTCATGGATCAATTTTAAACCATGTCCAATGTATTTATGTGGAACTTGTTTCACGGTTGCAATGACGCAAGTCTTTTGAATATCTCTTGGCACAAATGAGATTCATCTTAGAAATCCATATTAAGATAGATCTATGTGCGAAAAATGTGAGCGTGTATGCATGTGTGTGTAACATACATATACAAAACCTTTCCACAAGTTATACATGTACGTTTGCTCCTATGCTTGCCAAGTACATTTGCTTAAATATCTCCAATTCCGAAACCTTTTCAAGATGCACATTTGTAGCTTAAATTTGATGTGTAGCCTTCCAAGTCACGAAAATCTTTAATGATGGCCTAAACAATAATATGGCCAAATGGCCCCAGGTCTCTTCTGGGTGTCCCAGTTCCCATCATGTTTTAGGAACATAGAGATACCTCATAAATGTCCCCAAAGCCATCCTCGGCCCATGGCCGGTCTGGAAATGTTCCAGAAATAGCCTGGTGGCAACCTGATGTCTATTAATGGTCAAGATTGTCTTTCACATCCCTAAGAAGAATTTTTTTTTCTTTTCCAATCAAAACTTGCATTTTAGTATGGCATTAGAAAGGAGCAATATATTCAACCTGCCAACTTTAAGGATAGACTCGAGTTTAAGGCTCACATCTTGGATGTGAGCTAGATATTCTCTGACATTCATCCAGTTTTTGCTTTTTTTTTTCCCTATTGTATTTTTTTAAAAATTGTTCATATTTATATGATTTCAGACCCTTAACAATTCTATTGACTCTTATACCATGAGACATTATTTTTCAGTAGAACACCCTTCACAATTCTCAAGAGTATTGGCCCTCTATAATATACAGATTTGCAAGAAACAATTAAACTGTATTGATAACAGCTATCCACGCATTTAACAGTCTATAAAAGACAAGGTAACTTAGTGAAATGTGAGTAGAAATGAAATGGAAAAAATTGTATACGATTGTCAATTTTGTGTGCAGACTTGTGGGTAGTTAATCTGGTTTCTTCCTGTTCCATGGCCATAATGTCTCGAGTTCATTTAAGTCGGATTCTCCCTGTTCCGTGGCCATAATGTCTGGAGTTGATTTTTTCATTAGATATTTTTGCTCTTTCATTCTCTTCCACAATTTAGAACAGCCTTACTTGACATGTCAATGGATTCTCTCCACCATTGAATAGCTGTCACTTAAATAGAATCAATGCTTTATAGTGTTTACACATAGAGAGAGAAATGAATATTTTTTAATAATGTGTCATCATTTACAACTACCACCACCACTAAGATCATGGAGAAATTGTACAAGGTTAAATTTGATGTTAATGTATGCAGTTGATGTTAACAGTTAAGCTTAATGCCACAGATAGTATCAAATGTTATAGCTAACAACTAGGGATTAGGATGAGTAGTTTGAGGTGGTGGTTAGAAAACCATGAGGTTGATGATTAAATTTAAGAATCAGTAAGTAAAAGACAACTGTATGTGATAGCTGTATGCTTTCTATAATTAGCACCTAAAATTTTTATATCGAAGAGGCTTTGCTGGAGCATGACACGTCTCATTTTTCTCCCCTCAAGAACTGCCCAAATGTTGAATAAAATTGCTAAAATTGAGTTCTCTATGCTGGGAATGATGTTTTCAGTTGTGGGTGCTGCTACAAAAAACTTTAGGACTTGACATTGAGGGAGGGAAGGAGCAGTTGTAGCTTTAGGTTTTGTTTCACCTTTATTTTCACATGTCTTTGCAATGAGTGCCAAGTCTGATTTTAGCTGAGTCAGCTGGACTGGCTTGGCTCACTCAATCTAGGACATGATATGTTTCCCTAGACTCGCCAAACCTCACAACTACGATTTAGATTTTAGACCCTATATGGTGCATTATATTTTTAGCTGAGTAATGTGAGTGTACTATTTCCAATGCTCTGTTACATTCTTCATGCTCTATAGACAATTTCTTGTGTTGTTTTCTGGAACTATAGATTAAATCTATTCTTTTTTTATTTGCTATTAAACCTACTCTTAAAAATTAAGGCACAATGTATGCCTTGCATGCTGGAATTATTTCCTTTGCTTGATTATACACCTTTACTCTTTGTTTTCTACTTTTTTAGATAAGAATCTAAAATTGTTTTGAGATAAAAATTGTTTCTTGCAATAGCGTAAACCATATTTACCCATGTGGTTCATGATCTAAAGAACGCTGCAACACCCAAGGACTGTTTCTAGATGTTTTAAAGTGTCTTCTATAACCACTTTATGGAAACTAATTGTCCCATTAGCCAGGTATGGTCCATCCATTAGACAGATATGCTCCATCTTATTTTGGATATTTATAAGACTCCTACTTTTTTTTGTTTTTTACTACTTAGTCTATACTTATAGCATAGTTCTACATTTACCAGACAAATACAGCGCACTCTTTTTATCCTCAGCATAGCTCCCAAAAGTAAAAACAAAGACTCTCAAAGCCTCATAAAATATATCTGACCATTTTATGCAGCCCATATCAAATCATTTGATCGGGTACAAGTGCTTTCTTGAGTACTAGAAAATTTTTAATCCAACTACTTATAAAGGGGTAAAAGAAGTCCCAGTTGCAAAAAAGTATTATCTGCTAGGAAACATAAATATACTAATTCCAGAAATGCTTTTCTACTGTATGGTTTATAGCTTTTATATGTCAGATGCTCTGTTCAAATTCAAAGCTGCACAAAACTGCAATATACTAACTAAATAAAATCTATACTTTATCGAGAATTTCAGTTATAATTATCCTCTCTTGATCAATCCCAGTACATATCTGTATCCCAGCATTAGAGTCTCTTACTCAATATTGAGAATGAACACCCAGCAGATTCCTCACAAGTAATTTGCAACATGCATTCCTTTTATGAATTCTAATTTTGAAATTAGTTTATCCAAAATCTGCAACACTGGCATAAGTACAAATTTAACGCAAAACTAGGGAGACAAGAATATAAAACTACAAAAGACTACTTAGGGTCAATAGACGTAATCATATTTGCAAACAAAAAGAAGTCCTCTAAATAACTAATAACACATTCACGAAATTTTTCCTGTGAGCATTTATCTTCACAAAACAAAAAAATAAAATTAACAAAAAACAAAATTTCAACAAGTTTGATTATATAAAGAAAAAGAAAATAATGCAGATATTAAAACATTTGGAAACACACCTTGTGATATTTCAGTAGCTCCAGAATGGACAGAACAATGTCATTTACATTGTAAAATCCAGATGCCTCACACCTTTTTGCATGATGAACACCTCCAGCCCAATTAATTACAATATCACATTGTTTGTGATTTAAGTTTGACAGCACAACCAATACAGCCGCCAACATATCTTTGGCAGTATTAACACAACCCATTAAAAATTGGATAGTCATCTCCAACATTAAACCGTTCCAATGCAACTTTTGAACAGATTGAACCAATGAACCGGTTCAATCAAGTGGTTCAACTGACCGGTTCAATGAACCGGTTCAACTGTCGGTAGAGGCGAAACTCTGAACTGTTGAACCCATTGAACCAATGAACCAGTTCAAGGAAGCTGTTCAACCGACCGGTTCAATGCACTGGTACAACTGTCAGCAAAACTTAGCGAGCGGGCGAAAGTGTGAACTGTTGAACCGATTGAACCAATGAACCGGTTCAATCAAGCGGTTCAACCGACCGGTTCAACTGTCGGCAAAGGCAAAACTGTCAACTGTTGAACTGATTGAACCAATGAACCGGTTCAATCAAGTGGTTCAACCGACCAATTCAATGAACCGGTTCAACTGTCAGCAGAGGTGAAACTATCAACTGTTGAACCAATTGAACCAATGAACCGGTTCAACGAAGCGGTTCAACCAACCAGTTCAATGAACTGGTTCAACTACCGACAGAACTTAGTGACCCGGTGAAAGCGTGAACTGTTGAACCGATTGAACCAATGAACCAGTTCAATCAAGCGGTTCAACTGACCGGTTCAATGAACCAGTTCAACTGTCAGCAGAGGTGAAACTGTCAACTGTTGAACCGATTGAACCAATGAACCAGTTCAATCAAACGATTCAACTGACCAGTTCAATGAACCGATTCAACTGTCCACAGAGGTGAAACTGTCAACTGTTGAACTGATTGAACCAATGAACCGGTTCAACGAAGCGGTTCAACCGATCAGTTCAATGAACCGGTTCAACTGTCCGTAGAGGCGATACTGTGAACTGTTGAACTGATTAGACCAATGAACCGGTTCAATGAAGCGGTTCAACCGACCGGTTCAACTATCGGCAGAGGCGAAACTGTGAACTGTTCAACCGATTGAACCAATGAACCAGTTCAATGAAGTAGTTCAACCGACCAATTCAATCAACTGGTTCAACTGTCGGCAAAGGTGAAACTGTGAACTATTGAACCGATTGAACCAATGAACCGGTTCAACGAAGCGGTTCAACCGACCAGTTCAATGAACTGGTTCAACTGTCCACAGAGGCGAAACTGTGAACTGTTGAACCAATTGGACCACTGAACCGCTTCAATGAAGCGGTTCAACCGACCGGTTCATTGAACCGGTTCAACTGTCCGCAGAGGCAAAACTGTGAACTGTTGAACCGATTGGACCAATGAACCAGTTCAATGAAGCAATTCAACCGACCGGTTCAACTATCGGCAGAGGCGAAATTGTGAACTGTTCAACCGATTGAACCAATGAACCGGTTCAATGAAGCAGTTCAACCGACTGGTTCAATCAACTGGTTCAATGAACGGGTTCAACTGTCGGCAGAACTTAGTGAGCCGACGAAAGTCTGAACTGTTGAACCAATTGAACCAATGCATCGGTTCAATCAAGCGGTTCAACCGACCGGTTCAACTGTCGGCAGATGCGAAACTGTGAACTGTTCAACTGATTGAACCAATGAACTGGTTCAATCAAGCGGTTCAACCAACCAGTTCAATCAACTAGTTCAACGGTCAGCAGAGGCGAAACTGTGAACTGTTCAACCGATTGAACCAATGAACCGGTTCAATGAAGCGATTCAACCGACCGGTTCACTGAACCAGTTCAACTGTCAGCAGAAGTTAGTGAGCTAGCGAAACTGTGAACTATTGAACTGACTGAACCAATGAACCAGTTCAATGAAGCGGTTCAACCGACCGGTTCAATGAACTGGTTCAACTGTCAGCAGAACTTAGTGAGCCAGCAAAACTGTGAACTATTGAACCAATTGAACCAATGAACCAGTTCAATGAAGCAGTTCAACCGACCGGTTCAATGAACTGGTTCAACTGTCGGCAGAACTTAGTCAACCAGCGAAAGTGTGAACTATTCAACCGATTGAACCAATGAACCGGTTCAACCGACCGGTTCAATGAACCGGTTCAACTGTCGGCAGAGCCGAAACTGTGAACTGTTCAACCGATTGAACCAATCAACCGGTTCAATGAAGCTGTTCAACCGAACCGGTTCAGATCAAACAATTGTAAATAAACATCCAAAGAATTAACATCCAATTTAAAGCAGGGGAGCAAAGTATTGTAATTCTTTTTAAGTTTTTGTGCACGAGCACACATTTTTGCGGCCAGAAATTCAAACAACTCCAAATATTTTAATATTTGAAGGAAGCATATTTGCTTCAAACATCTATCTGTCGAGCAGTTTTTATAGAGTAAATTCTAACCATTTTCTCTCCAAATGTTTAAATTTAAGCGTTTTGATTAGCACTGCAGGCATTTGTACTAGAGGAGTAGTTTATTCTTTATAATTGCGAAGCTTATGTGCACTGTACGAAACTTTGCCGGCAGAAATTTGAACAGCACAAATATTTTAAAAAATATAGGTCTGTTTAGGTTAGATTTCCAAATAATAAATATTTAACTGTTTCAATTCTTGAATATTATCACAGGAATTTGGACCAGCGGAGTAATTTCGTCCCGTGGAAACTAGCAGAAATCAAATATTTTAAAATCCAAGTTTTTTTTATCACCTCATAGGGACTTTATGCATGTCTTCGATTCAGTTTACCATTAGAGAAGCCATAATGCATTTGATGCAATGGAGCAAAGTCAAACCAGTCTGTTGCATTACTTAAATCAATAGTAAATTTTGTGGTCGTCCTTACTTATCACAAATTTTGATACTTACCACATATAGCTTAGCTTTTGACTATCTAAAAAAATATTTAATTTCCATTTTACATATTTGATTTTATTTTGATATGCATGCTTATGGTAGTTCACATGCAATTCAAAGTGATGGAACAATGTAATCATAAAATCCACATACCCATGCCCTTCTAACTTATGTTTTTGGTTCATCATGACTAAGTTGACCTAAAATTTCTTCACATGTACAAAGAAACAACCTCAAACCACCTAAAAAATCTTAGTTAATTAATATTTTAAAAGAGGTGATCAATCCATAATCGTATATCTATGCATCAATCATATGAATTGTTCTTTCATTAAAATATACAACAAATTAAAGGTAACTTTTCCATTAATTAACTATAACAACACTCATTACACTCAACACAACATCGGTAGGAACCTGACGCAATGCGTCTCTTGTTTATTTTGGTAATTAATTTCTTTTGGAAAAATAAATAAGTTGAATTATTTTAATTTGTTAAAAAAATTTAATTATTGAATGTGCATGTCTATTTTAAATATTTAGATAGTCAATTATTAAATTTATCATAAATGTGAATTAGAAAATTATATTTTCTAATATAGTTTTAAGTAGGATGTGCATGAATATGAATAAAGTCATTTTGATATTTTTTTTTCTTTTATTAAGAATATAATATTATATTTTGCTTTTTAGGTTTTGAAAAAAATAGGAATCTTGAGTTATTAAAAAAAGAGAATTAGCTTTTTTCAGTCTTTTTTTTTGTTATCAATTTTATTATGAAAAGGAGAAGAAAAAAAGATAAACAGGTTAGTGAAACTCAGGGATTGGAAAGTGTTTTTTTTTCTTTTTGTGAAGAATTGAAGGATTGTTGTAATTTTTGAATTGATTGGTTCATCTCCATTATTTTTACCAAATTGCTACAAGGATTGAGGTAGGATTCTTGTCATGAAAGGCTTAAATAGCAAAGACTTACTTTGGTTAATAATTGAATATAAGATTGTGTGAACAAATTGTGATTTATATGCTTCTTGTGCAAAAAGAAAGATTTAGACAAAGTATAGTTTCATTAATTTTGAAGATTATAAAAGATTTTTTGTTGAATTAGATTTGTTGGGAATTCTTAAAAGTTAGTAGGAAGATTTGATAGGTTATTTGATATGAATCTAATTTTTAAAATATTGAAATATTAATTTCTTGTATAGGAGAAAAAAACATAATAGAAAACTTGGGAAGAGACTGAAAAGAAAAATAGTAATCTATCTTAGTTTAGACATATCTCTTAAACAGTGATCTAGGTATTTCTAATTTTTAAATATATGGTTTTAAAGTAGGGTATAAACTTTACCTCTTATTTTTGTAATTTTATCTTTTATAGTTTATTTTATATTATTAAAACAAGTTTACTATTTTTTTAAACTAGTAAACCTAGAGGAAAAAATAGTTTGTTGTGTCATCAATAACTTTAGATTTTGAACAGGTTTCTCCAAAATTTTTGTAGAAGGTACATAACTAAGTTGTTTAAATCATATAAAAAATAAACCTTACTCAATTTGTCAATTACGAGATATGTATTAATTAGTTACTGTCTATCTCTGTTGCTATTTTTAGCATGATGTTTATATGTGATTATATTGTATTTCATTTTAATCCTTATTGTGACCTTATTTGAGTGGAATTATAAAATTGCTCGCAAATTGAAAATGTTAGTTTTAGATTCATATGGGAAATTTATGAAAGATATATGGGATAAATAATATACCTAGTTTTATTATCTCCATGCGTAACTTGAATGAATCCTGATAGCAAAAATAAGATATATCTATTCAACTTGCCTTCTTATGTTGTCGCTTAAAGAGGTTTAATTGATAAATATGATATTGTTAAACTATATATATACATATATACATAAGTTCATGTGATCATTTGATTGTATGAAGTCATTAACTTGTTTATTGTTATTCAATTCCATATTTAGCTTTATCTAAGAAATTATGAGTGAAACATGGGTTAGGGAATTTAACCAGTTTTATAGCTTTTATGTGAAGGTGAATGAATAAATGTATCTCCTTATTGAAATATTTCTTGAAAGTGCACTCTCGTTGGTAGAGCAAAGAAAAGAACTAATAAACTATATTTAGGTAAAAGTATGTGTTATTGATTTGGTTATGAAATCATAGATCAAACTTAAACTTTTGAAATCATTGAGCATGTTTACCATATGGATATCTATGTAAACACCATCTTAAACATTAATGGCATCTCTCTATTTAAATTGATTTTTTTCTCTTAAATTGAGAAAGGATAATAATCATATTTGAAATAATCATGCATGGAAGCTCATTGTTAAAGTGGATTAGGCATACATCATTATTGATTTTATTGCTTTAAATGTATTTGGTTGATTTTGCAAAGGAAAAGGTTTAGAAATGGTTTTTAGGTGAATATGGGTTGTTTTTTGAAAAGGAAATATTTTTATCTCTTATGTGTCTTTGGGGTTACTTTATGGGCTAGGATGCTGAATGTGGAATATCAGAGATGGCTCTTCCTCTTTTCGAGATTTGAACCTAAAACTATTTATATGCTTGGCCAAGCTGGGAATTCTTTTAAATGAGATGAATATTTGTCTAGCAAAACTTTATTTATATATATCTCTACCATATCTTGTTGTGAGACAATTTCCATATCATTATTTAGATTTGCACATTAGACTTCAGGTTGCATCGGGTGTTCCCTCCTACTAGTTGTTTCTAGGTTGATAAATGTTTTGTGCAGGGATGGGTTTCCCTCATGTTATGAAGGGATCCGGGAAAGTGTAATTGCTTCATGGTTGGGTAGAAAAGCACCTGAGCCATGTTCCCGTCTCTTGGCTTGCAAGAGGACCATATGGGTTCGTGGCAACTGGAGAGTTTGATTGTTTTATTATTTCTTATATTGTACATGATTATTGTATCTTATCTTTATCATTGGATGATTTATGGCATGAGAGCCAATGAACATTGTATATTATTTATAGTGCTAACCCCTGGATTAAGCACGTGATTTGTAAGATTTAATGATTTGATTGATTAATGATTATGAGATCTATCTTTTTACTTGAGTGGATGTAAATAAGTGGATTATTTACTTATGTAACTTTTGTTATGGAATGTGTACCTTACATTTGGTATCAGAGCATGGTTCTGACATTGGGAGCTCTGGGGTGTGTGTTGCTTAGTTTGTTTGAGCATGTGTGGGTCCTTGTGTGTTGGTGTGCAATGAGTAGCATGTGTCTTCTTTTGTTATGTCTTCCTTGCATGTGTGTAGTGAGGAATATATTGTTTCAGGGTTAGATAGATCTTGGTGGTTGTCGAGAAGTTGCTTATGTGTGTTTTCCTTCTGGATGTCTTGAATGCTTGGCATGAACCCTTGCAATGTGTATCAATGCTCAAGTGACCTTTGTAGGGTCATATTCATGCTTATGTGACCCTTTTTGATAGTGGAGTTATAAGAATCTTTGTGTGAAAGGAAATACCATGTTCTTAAGTGTGATTGAACTTGGTTTACTCTTTTAAGAGTTATGTATTAGTATGTGAAAAAGGATGCTTGATCATATGCTTGATATGTGAAGAAAATTATTGTGGTAATACTAGTTTAAATGTACCTTGCATTGTGCACCCTATTATGTGTATGTTAGTCACAAGAGTAGCATATCCTCGAAATGCTTGTTATAGTTGTTTAATAATTGCCTCTACATGGTGACTGGTAATGCTTGCATTAAATGTATATTGCATCGTCTTCTTGAGAGCATGTCCCTGTGTGTGGATTCATTATGTGGGTGTAACAAAAATAGTGTTGCATTGCATTGCTAGATTAGATCATTTAGGTAATAACTTATGTTCTTAGATTTCATTCTTCCTTAGGATTCATGTGGGAACTTGGGTGTAATTATTTCATTACATTGTTTAAAGATAAAGAGGAAAAGGGGTTGTTAAAAGGGTCATTTGCACAGTCCTTGTGATGTTGAGGTGTAGAATCTTGAGTGAATTAGCAAACCCTATATCTAGCGATTTTGAGTTGTGATTCTTTGGTTGCTTAGTGTGCATTTAGTATGCTTGTCATCATTTTGTCTCATGAGAATGTTTTATTAATGCATTATCCATATGTTTGGTGAATCCTTGTTTGGTGAGAAATATTAACTGTTGCTTGTTGGAAAGATTGATGTGTTGAGATATCTTGGGTTATGAACTTGATTTTGTCCCAGAGTAATCTTGTTTGATGGATGTTTGCTAGAGTATGATTGTGTGTGTCTTTGCATGATGTTTATGATTTCCCTTGAACGGGATGTAATATTTGTTGTTGGGCATCTTGAGTGATGTTTGTGTGGTTAAATAGAAATGATCTTATGTGTTTGGAGTCTTAGAGAACTCATTATGGTTGGTGTGATTGAGTGTGTTCTCTTACTTGCCTCAATTTTGGATCCAGGCATAGTGTAGCATTGTACTCCCTCTCTAGTGGATAGAATTAGTCACGTAGTTCATGTAATGTGGAACTTTTGAATTTTCATATTTTATTCATTTGACTTTGGTAATTTCTCTGAAAGTTGTAGGGACCATCACTGAATTTTTATTCCTATTTATGAATAAGTATAGCCATCAAAATTTGATATTTACTTATCTTATGACCTTGTTGGTCATGTTTGATTTACTATTGAAATTTAGGTCATTTTATGCCTTATTGTTGGAATTGACTTTTTCTTTTATTTGGAATTTAATTACTATTGGTGGCTATGCTTGAATGTTTTAAATTGTTGGTCATGTAACATGTTATGTTTTCTATCATGTCCGTGATGGGCCTCTGATGGGTGTATAAGGGAGTAGGATGCGGAGAATATACTATTTCGTAGCATGTGTATTACTAAGAGCTTTGGTAGATTGAATTTATTAATTGTTGTTAGATGCATTAAACATTGTTTGAAGTATTGAGGAAGTTCTGAAATAGATTTTGTGTCACTATGGATCACTTGATATGAGTTGAATTTTGTGTGAAATTAAATTTTGTCTATGTGAACAAGATATGTAGAGAGCTCATGGGATTGAATCTTGCTTTTAGAGAGTGTTATGTTGGTGTGTCCTTTGTTTGGGAGTTTCATAACTACACTTATGTTTTGACACAGTGTAGGGTGAGATGGAACCTTAGTGCATGAGCATGTAATGTATATATTTATGGTATTATAGTTGTCTTCTTACTTTGAGTTTTCCAACCTTGGGAATTGGGTTGCTTTTAGAGCTTTTCCTTAGTAGTTGGAGGTTTCCAAGCTTGATGTTGGAAGGGATGCAAATTCTTATGTGAATAAGTTGTTGTCTTTTGTATTCCATTTTATGGATATTTGGTGTTAGGCCACAAGGAAGCCTTGTGTTGCCTATTCAATTATGAACTCATGATCGTGTTGTATTGTTGAGATTTAGGTCTAACTTAGTTAAGAGTTGAAGTGGTGTTGTGAGTATTCTTGCACCTTGTTGGTGTGTTGTGGCCACCTTAGAAGTGATCCTTGTAACAGATTGCTAAGCCTTACTTGATGGAAGTGCTTGCTCTTTTTAGAGGGTGTGGTTAGATTCTTTTCTCAAGAACTTGGTTGGTTGATCCATAGTTTTGTTAGTATAGAGCTAAAGTGCTAGAGAAACCCTTTATTTTAGGAGTGAAATGGGAGGAAGTACCTCATGTGGGGAAACCATGTCTAGAGTTGAGGCATGCTTTTGGTCAGGATGAACGTGCGATAGTGGTGCCTATAACCTTTTTAAGTTAGCTTTCCTTGATCCTTGAGTTCTTTTGTTGTGGGTAGTGCCTGAGAAAGGACTATTGAGAGAGTAATATTTTATTTTCACTTCTCCTTGAGAATGGCATTGGTAGCCTTGTAAGTTTCCTAAGAGTTAGTTGATAGCTTGAGAGGTTATCCTAGCGTAGTTGTGGTCCTGAGTTTTTTAAACTAAACTTGCTTGTAGTCTGTTGCACCTATTGGCTAGAGCATCTTTTCATTGCAGTAGCAGTTGGAGGATGGAGTGATGTAGTCTCAGAGGAGTTGTATGCACAATGGTTGGTTATGGCCTAGTTAGTGCATCTTTTGAGATTTATTTTGTTGTTTTGTGATCTCGACCTAGTGTTGGTTTGAAGGACTGATCTTTGGTTACCATGAGATTGCATGTGTATTGTGATGCTAATTCATGCTTGTATGTGTCTATGATGAACTGATATATGCCTCATTTGGCATACATTAAAGATGTGATTATTATCCTTATGCTAGAATGAATGCAATTGAGTGGTAGTTGTATCATGTGTTGGATTATATACATTGTATTTGTATTAATGGTAGTTGTGCCATGTGTATTGATTGTATTGATTGATTATATACTTGAATTTTTCTTGATAGATGCAAAGTTAAGTGAGTAATAGAGTTATTGCTCGGTATAAGGTTGAGTAGGATGAATATTCTATGGATAGTACCACATGGAAAGATGCAGAAGATATAGATAGATTTTTTTCTTATTGAGGATTTAGCAAAGAATCTTTTATTTGTTTGCATAGTAGAGATACTTTGTTCAATTCGATGATACTTATTGATACTTGATTATTATAGTGATATACTTTTATTATTTTTAGTATGAGTGTGATAAGACATCGTGATGATGTCTCTTCCTAGTAGGGAAGGATGTCGCATCTCATTTTTGGACTTCATTTATAATTTAAATTATGGGACATTTTTACTATGATTGTTTTATTACTGAGTGATTCCACGTGTGTGAAAGGTAAAATCTGTTGCAAGTATGTGCCTAATCGGTGTTCTCATTGATGTCAACATATCATTGCTATCATTGGTGTCAATTGTATCATATTCTACTACTTGTTTGGAAACTTTATATGTTGAGAATATTGAGAAAATTGGCCTCTCCAAAAGAATCAAATGAGTTACAGTGAAGTGCAGTGTAGACAATGAGTTGTATGCTGAAAAACAGTCTGATAGATTGCTCCACATTTCTTTATGCTTAAAGATCTTGGTCCATGGATTGGAATTTTTTTGAAGGGATGTCTAAAGATGCTAAATCCTAAGTTCAAGCCTCCGGTGTGAAGATTTGAGAGAGTTGCATTCACCAGAGTAAAACCTACTTTTTCTTATTATTCTCTGGTGACAGGGAGAAAGTGTTTTGCTCCGCATTCCTCCGCAATAAAGAATTTTTCTCTGCGGTTCTAGAGGGAAGTTTGGGATGATGATAAGTACCTACAATTGTAGTGGTTCATGTTTTGGTGGTCTGCAAGCTATCTTTCTTTTATGACAGTTGAAGAAAGTGAAGTTCATGTGTTTCGATGTGAAGATTCCTATGGTTAAAATGGTTAAGGTTTGTGCGGTTGCTCCTGATGATTATAATGTGCTTATGGATGTCTCCTAATCATGTTCCTATCTTGACATTGGTCCGCATTAAGGAATTGAGATCGTGTTTGAAGATTGTTCCCATATAACATAGCGTGTAACCAGTCTTAACCGACTTGGTCAATTCTAGTAATTGCAAAGATCCCTTGAAGATCATGGAAGCATATTGTAGCATGGAAGATCATGTTTTAAGTCCTAGCTAAGGCATGGCGTGATCTGCATACACTTTTACTTCATTTCCTTTGCATAATATTGTAATAGGTCAAGACCTATTTTGTAAATATTTGTAATGCCGACCTTGGAGATTGTTCCAATGGTTGATGATTGTAATTCCAACCTTGATGATCATTCCAAGGTTGATGAAGTGTATAAATACTTGTAGTTGAGTCATGGAAAAGATGTCCTTATGCGAAGATGGAAAGATAAGGAAAGAGGTGCAAAGCAAAGCAGAGGAACTATTGTACTTTAATGTATCAATCTTAAACATGAAGAAGATGTTGATCTTGGCAATGAGCCTGGCAGTGAGCCACCAGTAGGGTTTAACAACCCTTATTGTAATCTTTCTAGGTTTAGGGTTGAGGCAGTGAGCCTACTAGACCTATTTGTACTTCATGGCAGTGAGCCAGTATGTTCTGGGCCCATGGAGTGACCAAGCCTAAACATTAATTTTTCAAAGATTACAATATATTTTGAGAGCTAATCCTCTCCGTGGTTTTTCCCCACCTTAGGGTTTTCCATATAAAATCTGGTGTCTCTTGTGTTTAATGTTGTATCTATGATTAAGTTTATGATTTCATGCATTCATTGTTAAATCATAATAATTGTGGATGAGTGATTAATGTTTAAGTGCAGAAGTGATTGAGTTTTTGGGACAAATGATCCACCCCCCTCCCCTCTCAGTTGTTTGGTGCATATCAACAATTGGTATCAGAGCCAAGTTCCTCTGAAGGAAGTCTAATAGCTTGAGGAAGATCCAAAATGTCTTATAAGAAGGAAGCGCTACATTTTGATGGGACGATATACGCTCTTTGGAAGGCGTGAATGAAAAGTCATCTTCTTTGTCTTGGTTACAAAGTATGGAAAGATGCAGAAACAAAATACACCATGCCTCAAAATGGTCTAGTGACTGAAGATGAAATCAAAGAATATGAGATGGATGTCAAAGCAAAAGATGCTCTGTTAAGTTCATTAAATGACTCAGTACTGACGAAAGTTGTGGATCTTGAAACTGCAAATGAGGTATGGGAGAAGCTGAAAAATCTATATGAAGGAGGCCAAGTTACAAAGTCTAAAAGTAAAATATGAGAGTTTGAAGATGATCGAAGATGAAAACATAACAGCCTTTATGCAGAGAGTTGATGAACTTGTCATCGGGATAAAAGGTATGGGGGGAACTCTGGGTGAAAAGGAAGTTGTGATGAAAATTCTCATATCACTACCAAAATCCTATAGTCACAATGTAGCTGCAATTGAAGAATTTATGCAAGTAAAAACTATTGACAGAGATTAGTTACTTGGTAAGCTTACTTCCTTTAAAATGAGAGAGTTTGGAGATGCCCTACCAAAAGTCGAGACTGCCTTCAAAGCCAGTACTTCTGGGAAAACCTCCAGATCAGAAAAGTACAAGGTAGAATTTGATGATGAGTTTGATGAAATTGAAGCCAAATTTGTGGATAGACTACAAAGAAGATCTGGTAAGTTTAAAGGGAAATTACCTTTCAAATGTTTTTCCTATGGTAAAGTAGGTCATTTTGCTTCCAGATGTCCTGAAAGAATTGAAAGAAATAGAAAAAGATATGAGAACAAGCCTAGGATCCAAAAGAAATGTTATTATGTTGATGATTTTGATGATGATGAAGGAATATCAAATAATGGTGAACCAGATGATGCTAGTACTTCTGGTAATGAATGCTTGTTTATTGCTATTAAGGAAGAACATGTGTCTACTAATCCTGCTAGCTGTGTGAAGGAAGAAAAACCAGTGAAAAGTGCTTTGGCCGCTCAGGTCATTAAAGACAAGGATGAATGGGTTATTGATATTGGCTACTCTCACCACATGATTGGTGACAAAAGTAAGTTTGTGAGTTTGGAAAGATATGATGGTGGACTGGTTAGGTTTGGAGATGCTACAGCTGGTAAGATTTGTGGGAAGTGATCTATTTCTTTTGATGGCAAACATAATACTAAAGATGTCTTGTATGTGAAAGGATAAAAGTACAATATTTTGAGTGTGGGTCAGATAAAAGTTAGGGGTTATCACCCCTCCTAGTCTAAACTAAGATGCAAAAGAGTGCATCAGTCCAGTGGTGCTCAGAGTTCTACATCAAAATCTAGATTGATGCTTTAAGGGCTACTTCTTAGGAGTAGTCAAAAAGTTCAGAAGAGAGATTGGATCAGAGCAGAAGAGTGCAAGTATGTGCCCTTTGCCATTGATGTCAAAGGGGGAGAAAAGTCATGTGAAAAACTCAGGTAGATAAAGAGTGCAGATGTGTAAAGAGCTAGGGGGAGAATCTTGTCTTGATGGTTATTGTAGTTTTTCACATCATATGTTGCCATTAATGACAAAGGGGGAGATTATTGCAAGTATGTGCCTAATCAGTGTTGTCATTGATGTCAACATTTATTTGTTGACATTGGTGTCAATTGTATCCTATTCTACTATTTGTTTGAAAACTTTATATGTTGAGAATATTGAGAAAAATGGCCTCTCTGGAAGAATCAGGTGAGTTACAGTGAAGTACAGTGTAGACAGTGAGTTGTATGCTGAAGAATAGTCTGATAGATTGCTCCGCATTTCTTTTTGCTTAAAGATCTTGGTCCGTAGATTGGAATTTATTTGAAGGGATGTCTGAAGATGCTAAATCTTGAGTTCAAGCCTCCGGTGTGAAGATTTGCGAGAGTTTCATTCACTAGAGTAAAACCTGCTTATTTTGATTATTCCCTGGTGACAGGGAGAAAGTGTTTTGCTCTGCATTCCTCCGCAATAAAGTATTTTATTCTACGGCTCTAGATGGAAGTTTGGGATGATAGGCACCTATAATTTCAGTGGTTCATGTTTTGGTGGTCTGCAAGCTATCTTTCTTTTATGACAGTTGAAGACAATGAAGTTCATGTGTTCCAGTGTGAAGATTCCTATGGTTAAAATGGTTAAGGTTTGTGCGGTTGCTTCTGATGATTATAAAGTTCTTGTGGATGTCTCTTGATCATGTTCCTATCTTGACATTAGTCCGCATTAAGGAATTGAGATTGTGTTTGAAGATTGTTCCCATATAACATAGTGTGTAACCAGTCTTAACTGACTTAGTTAATTCTAGTAATTGTGGAGATCCCTTGAAGATTATGGAAGCATGTTGTAGCATGGAAGATTGTGTTTGAGTCCTAGCTAAGGCATGACATGATCCGCATACACTTTTACTTCATTTCCTTTGTATAATGTTGTAATAGGTCAAAACCTATTTTGTAAATGTTTGTAATGCCGACCTTGGAGATTGTTCCAATGGTTGATGATTGTAATGCCAACCTTGATGATCATTCCAAGGTTGAAGAAGTGTATAAATACTTGTAGTTGAGTCATGGAAAAGATGTCCTTGTGTGAAGATAGGAAGATAAGGAAAGAGGTGCAAAGGCATAGCAGAGCAGAGGAACTATTGTACTTCAATGTATCAATCTTAGACATGAAGAAGATGTTGATCTTGGCAGTGAGCTACCAATAGGTTTTAACAACCCTCAAGGTTTAACAACCCTTATTGTAATATTTCTATTTCGGATTGAGACAGTGAGCCTGCTAGACCTAGCTGTACTTCATGGCAGTGAGCCAGTATGTTATGGGCCCGTGGAGTGACCAAGCCTGAACATCATTTTTTCAAAGATTACAATATATTTTTAGAGTTAATCCTCTCCGTGGTTTTCTCCCACCTTGAGGTTTTCCACATAAAATCTGGTGTCTCTTGTGTTTAATGTTGTATCTATGATTAAGTTTCTGATTTCATGCATTCATTGTTAAATCATAATAATTGTGGATGAGTGATTAATGTTTAAGTGCAGAAGTGATTAAGTTTTTGGGACAACTGATTCACCCCCCCTCTCAGTTGTTTGGCACATATCAACAAAATCGTTGATATTTTACATAATAAAATTGAAAGTTGATTGATGACCAATTATTATTGGTAAGATTATGGATGTATATCTTGTCTTGATTTGGCTATGATTATAAGGACTAACCTATTAATACAAATCTAAGTGCGACTGAGTGCGCGAAGAATGTCAAAGACGAGAACATAGTTGAAGTAGAAATGTTCTAGCCGCCAAGAAAGAGGTGGCATGATGGAAACCCAATGCACGCACACACTCACTTAGTTTCATACATGTTGCATCATTCATATTGCATTATTGAATGACTTTATTATGTATTCGTTACATAGTTACGTAGTCTTGAATGTGCATTTTACTTTAAATATTGTTAGTGGTTATGGTGTTTAATGATTAGTTATCTATATGCAATATTAATTTATTTAAGTGCATAGAAGTAAATCTATTATTTATTTGATAATTAACTCTTAAGGTTAATTAGAAAATAAAATAAATAGATAAAACTAATTACTTGTTTGATGCTTAGATTTTATTTTAAATTAATTATCTAGTTAGATAATTATAGTTTTTAATATATTTTTTAAAATAAAAAATTAATGCAATTTGTATTTCAATTATTTAATTATTAGAATTGAAATAGGTTTAAATTATGTGCATTCTTTTATTTTATAATTTAGAAATAAATAATAATATTTATTTCGATTTGAGAAAAAAGATTGATTAATAGAAGAAGAAGTCTTTCAATTTAAAATAAATAAATAAATAGTGTTTGGTTAATTATGTGAGCATTATATTATTTATTTTGGTAATTAATTTCTTTTGGAAAAATAAATAAGTTGAATTATTTTAATTTGTTAAGTTTATTTAATTATTGAATGTGCATGTCTATTTTAAAGATTTAGAGAAACAATTATTAAATTTATCATATTTGTGAATTGGAAAATTATATTTTAATATTATTTTTTTCTTTTATTAAGAATATAATATTATATTTTGCTTTTTATGTTTTGAAAAAAAAATAGGAAGAGTTCTTAAAAGAAGAGAATTAGCTTTTTTTCAATCTTTTTTTTAGTTATCAATTTTATTATGGAAAGGAGAAGAAGAAAAGAAAAATAGATTATTGAAGCTCAGGGATTGGAAAGTGTATTTTTTGTGAAGAATTGAAGGATTGTTGTGCTTTTTGAATTGATTGGTTCATCTTCATTAATTTTACCAAATTGCTACAAGGATTGAGGTAGGATTCTTGTAATGAAAGGATTTAGCAAAGACTTACTTTGGTTAATAATTGAATATAGGATTGTGTGGCAAATTGTGATTTATATGCTTCTTATGCAAAAAGAAAGATTTAGACAAATTATAGTTTCATTAATTTTGAAGATTATAAAAGAATTTTTGTTAAATTGGATTTGTTAGGAATTCTTAAAAGTTAGTAGGAAGTTTTGATAGGCTATTTGATATGAATCTGATTTTTAAAATATTAAAATATTAATTTCTTGTATAGGAAAAAAAAATATAATAGAAAACTTGGGAAGAGACTGAAAAGAAAAATAGTAATCTATCTTAGTTTAGACATATCTCTTAAAAAGTGATCTGGGTATTTCTAATTTTTGGATATATGGTTTCAAAGTAGGGTATAAATTTTACCTCTTATTTTTGTAGTTTTATCTTTTATCTTTTATTTTATATTATTAAAACAAGTTGACTATTTTTTTTAACTAGTGAACCTGTCATGAGAAAAAAATAGTCTGTTGTGTTATCAATATCTTTAGATTTTTGAACTTGGTTTCTCTAAAATTTTCATGGAAGGTGCGTAACTAAGTTGTTTAAATAATCTAAAAAAATCAGCCTTACCTAGTTTGTCAATTATGAGATATGTATTAATTAGTGACTGCCTATCTCTGTTGCTATTTTTAACATAATATTTATATGTGATTATATTGTATTTCATTTTAATCCCTATTGTGACCTTATTTGAGTGGAATTATAAAATTGCTTGTAGATTGAAAATGTTAGTTTTAGATTCATATGGGAAATTTATAAAATATATATGGGATAAAGAATATACCTAGTTTTATTGTTTCCATGCATAACTTGAATGAATCCTGATAGCAAAGATAAGATATATCTATTCAACTTGCTTCTTATGTTGTTTCTTAAAGAGGTTTAATTGGTAAATATGACGTCGTTAAACTATATATATACATAAGTTCATGTCATCATTTGATTGTATGAAGTCATTAACTTGTTTGTTGTTATTCAATTCTAGATTTAGCTTTATCTAAGAAATTATGAGTGAAACATGGGTTAGGGAATATAACCAGTTTTATAGCTTTTATGTGGAGGTGAATGAATAAATGTATCTCCTTATTGAAATATTGCTTGAAAGTGCACTCTCGTTGGTAGAGCAAAGAAAAGAACTAATAAACTATATTTAGGCAAAAGTATGTGTTATTGAATTGGTTATGAAATCATAGATCAAGCTTAAACGATTGAAATCATTAAGCATGTTTATCATATGGATATCTATGTAAATGCCATATTAAACATTACTGGCATTTATTCTATTTAAATTGAATTTTTCTCTTATCTTTGTTGCATGAACTGAGAAAGGATAGTAATGATATTTGAAATAATCATGCATGGAAGCTCATTGTTAAAGTGGATTAGGCATACATCATTATTGATTTTACTACTTGAAATGTATTTCGGTTGATTGTGCAAAGGAAAGGGATTAGAAATGGTTTTTAGGTGAATATGGGTTGTTTTTTTGAAAATGAAATATTTTTATCTCTTATGTGTGTTTGGGGTTACTTTCTGGGCTAGGATATCAAATGTGGAATATCAGAGATGGCTTTTCCTCTTTTCGGGAATTGAACCTGAAACTATTTATATGCTTGGACAAGTTGAGAATTCTTTGAAATGAGATGAATATTTGTCTAGCAAAACTTTATTTAAATATTTCTCTGCCACATCTTGTTGTGAGACAATTTGCATATCATTATTTATATTTACACATTAGACTTCAGGTTGCATCGGGTGTTCCCTCCTGCTAGTTGTTTCCAAGTTGCTAGACATTTCATGCAGGGCTGGGTTTCCTTCATGTTATGAAGGGACCTGGGGAAGTGTAATTGCTTCATGGTTGGGCAGAAAAGCGTCTGAACCATGTTCCCATCTCTTGGCTTGCAAGAGGACCATGTGGGTTCATGGCGGCTAAAGAGTTTGATTGATTTATTATTTCTTATATTGTACATGATTATTGTATCTTGTATTTATCATTAGATGATTTATGGCATGAGAACTAATGGACATTGTATATTATTTATAGTGCTAACACCTAGATTAAGCAGGTGATTTGTAAGATTTAATGATATTATTGATTAATGATTATGAGATCTATCTTTTTACTTGAGTGGATGTAAATAAGTGGATTATTTACTTATGTAACTTTTGTTATGGAATGTGTACCTTACAAATATTAGCCCTATCAAACTTTGGCCTTCGAGCCTTCACTATCTTGCCTTCCAAAAGGAAGAAAAGAAAACATCACAACTCTGACCCACGAAATCTACCTCATACTTAGAAAATTCCTTAGAGCTGAGGTAGACTTTATCCTTTCAGCCTTTCACCTCTTGCTTGTCCTGAAGAAGAGGGAGAGCTGAAATCCTTGACTCCTCCTCCCAAAACACTTAGTCAATTTTGAAAACATCAGGGGTCGGCCCCTGGGCTTTCAATCTACCACCTTCCCTTTGGAAGAGAAAAGAGGAGAGGCCCATCATCTGCTAAAACTACCATGTGTCATCTTTCTACCATTCTGCACTTCAACTTGTGGGCCCACCAGAAGGCTCTATAGAATGGCAGAATGCCTTAGGAAAATTTTACCTGTTGGGGGTCGGTCGTTGAGCCTTCATTATAAACTTGATACTTAGAATATTTTTCACTTCTTTAAGCAAACATTGGCCCTTGTGGCCTTCTCCACATTGCTTTCCATTAGGAAGATGAAAGGGAGGAACTACGACCTCTGAAACTCCACCGAACACTTAGGATTTCAACACTTAGGCAATTTTTGAGACCAAAAGGGGAAGCACAAAGGAAGGAGGAAGCCTGAAACTCCAACTTTGGACAAAGGGAAAAAAACACAAGGAAATACTTAGAAATTTTTTAACTTAGTTATTTTTGGGCTCTTCTGTTGTATTTTTTCAAAAGGCAAACATATGAAAACCTATGACAGATGTCTCTGATCGGTTATAGGCTATAGGTTCAAGTGGGATTCAAATAGAACATGGGGGGAAAATGGGGAATTCTGGGGACCATTTTTAAGTCCCAACAGAGGGAACAAAGGAAGTGGCTATAGCTAATGTTGATCTGCTTATTCTTCTTGGCAATTGTGCAGAGGAAATATTTTGTGCTTCTCCTAGAGAGCCTTCAAGAGATTTGAGCATGTCTTCTAGGTTAGTTTTCATTTTCTCTACCTTATCTTTTACCTTTTCTTCATTCTCCTCTACCTCCCTTCTAACTAATTTACTAACAATTTCATCATAGGTGCCAAATCTTCCAATGGAGGGATCCTTCGGTTTGTTGAGTAGCATATTAGCATAACCTATCAAATCAAACTCTGAAACCTCATATGGTAAGGTTGTAATCCAAAATGTCCTTGGGTCAACAACCTCCATATAACAATTATCTTTGTCAACCATGAATGTTATGTCATTTTTGTATTTCTCTACTACTTTAGCTAGAATTCTTTCTCTAGATTACATGTCAATCTAGAAAGTCTTAAAGAATCCCCAAAATAAAGTGTTATAGTGCTTATGATCAAGGAAACTTCTCATGTAATCCTTGATTTGGTGGGCCACCAAAGTATCTATTTTCCAGACAGTATCCCTTCATGCTAGGTAATTCTTTCAAAAAATAAAACATGAGACATATAATTAGAGAGCCATATCAGAACTTGTATTTTGATTCTTTTGTTCTCTTTAGATTGTCCAATAGTTATTACTGTAGGAGCTCACATAGGTCAAAATCTTTTCCTTCTTTGACCATTTGGTAGGCTGTGTAGATTGTTGTTGCATTGGTTGAGTTCTCCCTGTTGGTATAGTAAATTTTGTATGCAATGTTCATAGTTGCATACCGGACCCCCGAGTCCTCAATATCACTCACTGTCAATGATCTCTTGTCAATTTTTTCTTTGGTGAGCTTCATCACTTCTTCATTCTTAACAGGTTTTAGAATAGGCACTGGTCCAGAGGAACATAAACCAGTCACAACTTTTATATCAACCTTAGTGATTAGATAGGGGTGGTCCAAGCAAAAGAAGTCTCCATGAATTCAACTTAGGGCTATTCTAACCCAAGATTCTTCATATCAAAAGTTTGGAAAACCCTTCTAGATATCATGGTGCTTAGGAGCAATATTGTTAAATTTAGGTTTCAGCTAGAAATCATCTCCCAAAAAATTATCATTCCTAAATTGTTCAAGTTTCATGTGATCATATTCATCTATCGGTGAATGAATGTATATCTGAATGTCTTCAGTATGCAACACATTTGCAGGAACATGTGAGAAGGTGCCAACTTCATCTATCACAGTGGACTTGAATGGATACTTTTTAAACTTTAGCCTTGGCCTCTCAACCACATCTATCACAACTAGAGTCACCATTACAGTATCTTTAGGACCTTAGGGTTTTGATTAGTGAAATCAAGAAATACCTGAAGATGCAGAGAGTAGGGTTTGCTTCAACACTTGCTGGGAATCTTCTTCTCTATTTATCTCTTCAACTCACTTAGCTTTGTTCAAATGAGATATAAAATGATCAAACATTGTCTATATAACCCTTTCACCCACCAATTTTACTCTGCATTAATTTCCTTCTTAGTTTTGACCTAATTCGCCCTTTACATATGCAAAGACCAAAAACCATTCAACAATCCTCTGTAAGTTAATCAATTGCTTCAGAATTTTGACCAAACTTCCTCATATCATCATCTGAGTATGTTCATACCAAATTTAGCTAGAATGCTAAGAAATTCAACATCTTATTCATTCAGGGGGTTTGAGGAAACTTGTATTTATAACTCTCCCTAAATCAATACCTTATCCTTTTAGTTACCGTAAGATCCATCTGCACTAGATAGAGGTCTAAAAACTTCACATTCTTCCTTCTTCTTCCATACTTTGCTCATTCCCTTCTTTTGTTGATCAATATCAACCTTCTTTTGAGGAGCAGGCCTTATATTCCTTCCAGAGTGCCTTGTTTGATTGCACTTATGACAGGTGAAATTTGATTGTTGAGCATTACCATTTCTTCTCACTTTAGAACTGCAATTAGTTACCTTGTGGCCAAACTTGTTACAAGTGTAACAGTAACCATGAAAAGGTTGGGCATTATTCCTATTATTCCTTGACATTTTACTTCTGCATTTATTAGCCTTATGTTCCATCTTGTTGCAAGCATAACACCTAATGGAGTTCTGATTTAACTTACTCCTACATTCAACATCTTTATGACCAACCTTATTACAATTATAACACATTACAACATTTTGATTCATCTTACTTCTACAATTAGCATCTTTGTGACCAATTTTATTACCAACATAGAAATTTCCATTAAAACCTTTAAGATACCTGATAGGAGCATTTTGTTTAGGTGTAGGCTTCCTAAAATTCTTTTTCATATTCTTCCTTTATTTCTGTTATGGAGTAAAAAGTGGCCACATGCCTTTTTACCTCCTAGTTTAGCTCCTAGGTCCTATTTTCTTCCTTATACTTAATTTTACATTTTAATTGATCATCCCAAAAAAAAACCTCCCGAAACCTAGGACATTTTGGGACCCTTGGGGCCTATTTTAACTTATCCCTGACCCAATTTAGGCCCCTAGACTTGGGCGCCACCTGCCCATGTCCCCCCTAATTGGTCGAGGATAACTTTTGGTATGTCAGCTTGGACCCTTCCAAAATGTTTCTCTTTGTCAGCTTTTGTGATTTAAATTCGTAAATGTTAGTGGGAAAGCATATATAAGTGAGTTTATGACTTCATTTTACAACTAGATGGATAACACAAACTTATGATATTGGAGTAAAGAGAATTCAAGGCATTCATTTGGTATTTGTTGTAGATTTGTGTTATTATTTCTGTGTTTGTTGCAGATATGGCTTCATCATCCATCTCTTTGTGAGTTGAAGAGCTTTCATTCTCTCAAGGGCTTCACCACCAAGGTGACATCATTACTATTTGAATCATTTGAATCATCTCATCATTTGGATTATCTTTAGCCTCTGCCCTACAAGTGCACGCTCTCTCATTAACAATGGTGTTGGAAGACTTGAATGTCCTTATGGGGCTTGACTTAGGCAAGCTCCTAAACACCACAACCCCCAACCCCCTCTCTTGTCATCTTGTGTGCAGGTTACAAGTACAGGTTGCAGGAAAAGTGAAGCTATAGGGAAGCAGTGTAGATATTATAGTTTTGGGATCTAAAAATAGTGTCAGAAAATCCCTCTACCTGGACTTGGTCAGTTTCTACCCTAGTCTATAGGGCCTTAAGCTTTTGGATCTAAGTTTCCAACATCATCTACAACATTTCATCAGTTCTGAACTCCAGCAGATTCCAACATCTGGACTTGGGTGGTTGCTAAATTTGTCCTCCAAAAACTCTACTTTTGAGAGATAGGTTCTAACATCTTACTTATCCTCTCTGTTGTTGATCATCTATTTCAAGATGATTATCTTATAACTAGGGGTTCCTTCATACTGAGCCTAGGGTTTGATAAAATCTTGGTTGAATCTTATCTTTACTTGAAAAATAAGAGCACAAAGATCTGTAGATAAGCCCTCTTCCATTTGTAGTGGCTTGGCTCAATCTTTGCCCTTGAATGTTGGAGTGAAAGAAGGGTTTGATCTAGTCAATCCATACATTCCATCATCTCTCTGTTTACCCCTTAACATTTTGGTGAACCCATGTTTTTTTTTGAACTTACATCTTGTTGAGTGTTTTAATCAGTCTTTGCATTCATTCATATCATATAAATCATCTTGCATTGAAAACTTCTTCTTATGTTTGAAAAAACTAAAAAAATAAGCATTCTATGCTTGCATAATAGCATAGTTTTGCATTATTTTCCTTGCATATTATTGGATACATTTGAGAATATAATTTTTAAATCAGATCTAAGATAAATCACAGCAATTAATTATTTCATGGTCTTACACCTTGCATTTGATATATCATTTGTTAGGGTTTTGTTGAAATTTTGCATTTTTTCATATAACCTAGTTTTTGCAAAAAGCTAGGGTTTGTAGTCAAAATCTTGTTTTAGATTTTCTTCTCCTTTAGACACTCATTCAAATCTGATTTTGAGTTGTAGTGTGTCGTCATTGTGTGTCCTTGCATTCAAATTTCAAATTTTGCAATTACACATTATGTATTTCAACAAACATAACTACCTTAATCTTGTTGATCGTACTCTTAGTTTTGGCATTGAGTGTTATTGGGCTTTGCATGAGTTGTATAACCTACTGCCCTCCTAGGAACATCTTTGTAAGAAGAATTTGTAGACTAATGGGTTCTAATGCTATTGATAACAACGGTGTGCAAACATTGGAAAACCCATTATACAACCACTTTACAAAAGGTGAAATAACACCTCAACATGACATATTTGGTGATAGGATAGAAGAACCAATAATTCCTCCTCTTGAAGAAATGGGTAACAAAGATATACATGTATTTGAGGAACATCTTAAGAAATTGGACAAACAACTAGCTGAATTTCAACAAATTGTCGAACAAGCACACCTAGCTCAAGAGGTGGTACCTATTGTTGAAGGTATAAGAGGATTGTTACAAGAAGGACAGGAAGGTGTTGACATGCTCTATAGATTAGCCCACATAGTGGATCATAACATCATACATACAGCTAACTGTGCGAATAACATTGAAAATGTGTCACCATCGACATATATAAATTCACTGGTCTCGGTACCCATACCGACTACGAGAATATCCACTTTTACATCATCAATTCTCACCACCAATCCACATGCTTGTAGTAATTCTACCACTACCATGGGGACATCTAATGGAAATTACAAAGCCATTGGATTTAATTATCAAAACTCCACACCTCATGTCTCTATACCAATGCATACCTATTCTCAATCACCTATTACCACTACCTATTCTCAACCACCTATTAACACTACTTATTCTCAACCACCCTTTAATTTCACAACCACAACATCCAATATGTCTTTCTCAAATCCACAAGTCAATTCCTCAACCAATGATACCTCCTAAATCAACTTTTATAGGGTATGTCTTCTCTACAATAGAAAGTGACAAACTTGACTAACTCTTCTTCCCAACCTACTTTACCAACATATCATGCCCGTAGTCCTTTATCCTATGCAATTCTAAGAACTCCAATGCCTGACAAATTTGAGACCTCTCGCTTTGAAAAGTGTGGTGGTAAAGGTGATCCTAATACTCATGTGGCAACATTCACAGTGATGTGTAGTGATTTCTTCTTTAATGAGTAATTCTTAGCAAAACTCTTTCCCCAATCTCTCAAAGGTACTGCTTTGGAATGGTTTTGCTCTTTACCTCCTAATTCAATCAATTATTTATCACAGTTAGTGGATCAATTCTTGCAACATTTCCAAGCAAACATTGGACCCATTGTCTCCTTGATTGATTTGGTTCATTGTAAACAATGCTCAAAGGAGAAGTTGACATAGTTCATTAGTTGATATCAAGGTCTCATCTCACAGATATAATATCCAATCAAAGATGAGGATCTTCAGAAGGTATTCATTACAAACTTACGACCAAACATACGCAATAAGATATTGTTGATGAAGTATAGTTCTTTTCAACATTTATGCACAGTTCTCTAAGATTACCAACTTTCATCTAGTCAGTATAAGATTCATACCTCATCGGCTCCTATTGATCAATCCATGTGGCTGGACCATCTCAAAATTCATTCAAGAAGAACAACAAGACATCAAGATTAATGGACAACATTCAAATAACTTTCACTCACAAGTGTCTTCTATCTCAAAGCCTCCTCGGACACCATTTCAATTCAAACAGGAACAAAGACAATTCACTCCATTATCAGATTCTCTCCATTCGATAATGATTCAAGAAGTGAATAACAATCTTTTGAAGTTGCCTCCTACTCATCCTTTCAATAGTTCAAGGCCACAAGGACCCTCATTCAATGTTAATTCTTATTGTCACTATCACTGATCTTCGGGACATGATACTAAAAGATGTATGGGTCTTAAACATGAAATTCAAGACCTCATCAATTCTAATGTGATACAAGTTACTGGTGTGAATGACAATGGAAATAAGTCGATAGCACCTCCAAATCAAAATCTACAAATCTTCACCAATCCATTTCCTAAGCATAGCGACAACAATATGGTGGAACAAAATATAATTGTTGTCGATGAGGATTGCACCCTTATGCAAAGCTGTGACACTCTACAATCCTTCGAAACATGGGGACAAACTCAGGCTGTGGGTGACCTATAATGAGTTTGAACCTCCAGATTATGGGTTGGTTCCCTTAAAATATTCTATTGGAATGTATGATTTTATGTTTTGGAAAAGGGTAAGAAGGAAACTATAAGGAAATGAAATTGTAAAATTTGGTGATGCACCTAATATGGATAGATAATATGCAATCTAGTTCACAATATAACTCAGAAATTTGACTCACACAATCCAATCTTGGCACAAATATCACAAAAGTATTTCTAAGGAAGGCTTGAAAATAGGCTTTTTATGAAGGAAAAGGATTTCTCACAACACAAAAGGATTATTTTCATTAACACAACCTAAGACCTGCAATAACACTATGCTTAATACTTCAAGTAATAGTGAGATAATAATTTTAAAGGTTTTGATTTTTAAACACAATAAAATTTCATCAAATCACTTCATACAATTTGCATTAAATGGAAAGGCAACTACTTGATTTCAAAGAACAAAGGAAAAAATGCATGAAAACAAAGAAATTGAACCTGTAATCTGCTGTGATCTCTCTATAAAACTGTCAAATAATGAGCTACAAAACCTCTTTCTCTCTCAAAGTGTATAAGAGCAAAAATGCAAGAACTCAAAAAAATGAGTTACAAAACCTCTATCTCTAAATGTGTAAGAGATAAAAGAATGCAAGAACCCCCAAAAATCAAGTTTTTCTTTACAATATATAGCTTTTCTCTCACTAAGAGACATGCAAAAATGAACTGCAGCTAACTGCCTCTAAAAATCATCTCTCCAAGGTAATCCACGAGAAACCTCAAAAATCCCTAAAAATAAGGGCTCAAACTACGACAAATTGAGAAAAAATAGCTCCAATTTTGATCTCTGCATGTGCTTGACCAAAAAGTTGACCAAGATCCCTCAAATCCCTCCTCAAATCATGCAAAAAGCCCCTAGATGGTCTAGTTAACTTATCAATTTGCATGATTTTGCATTTGCAAAATTGATTGTGAGTAAATAATAAAGTAATTAAAATAATTACTCTATTATTGGTTACAACTTGTACTACTTTTGATTTTACAGCTTGTGAAAAATAATAAAGTAATTTGAAGAATATTACTTTACTATTTATTTACAATTAATTTATTTGTAAAATCATGCATGATGAAAAGAAAAATAAAACTTCTTATCTCTCCAATTACATTTGCCTAATTTGTAGATTTGAGTACAAATTAGGACTTAGGAGAAAATAAAAATCCCTTATATCTCCTTTTGAGAAAAAACACCTAGTTGCATGACATATGCATTGAAGGCAAAAATCTACCCTTATCACTCCATTATATTGCCAAGGAGAAAAATATATCATCACAAAAGCACTAAGGCAAAAATAAATACTTCTTGCCTTCCCCTTACCTTTTGTCTTTATTCATCATACCAAAAATGCACTAGGTCTTCATTTATGCAAAATACACCCTATCTTCAACTCTGCCACCTTGCATTTCCATAAGGCATGTCTTCATACGATCTTCATTTGAAGTTATCTCCTTTGACCTTTGATGTAAAAATACATAAGGTATAAAAGATTATTTTTGACCCTATTTGGTCATCTTGCATGAATGATGTATCATAAGGAGGAATCTTTTAATAAGGTATCTTCTGACATGTGTTTGTTTGAATATCTTTCAACCATACAAAGCTTGAGCATCTTTCAACTATATGATAGTCGACTCCAAGGAATGAAAGGTTTGTTTGAATTTTTTGGCAAGGTATAACACAACACTTACAATCCTCGACCACCTTAGACTTGGAAAAGTATGTATGAAATACATATATGTCGGCCACCTCTAATAATGATCGCTAGGGAAAAACTCATTTGATGTTTTGACCCCGATCTCATTTTGGATAATGCAATGATTTAAGTTTACAAAGTCAAAAAATCACAAAGAAAAGAAAGGAAGCTTCAAACAAAAGGTGAGAAACCCTAATCACTAAGTCATTTTTCATTTGCTTCCTTTTGCTTCATTGTGTCGGTTGCTCTGCAACTCAATCGAAACACTTTAGGGTTTGATGGCTTTTTCGGCTTCTCCTTGGGTTTCTGAGGTCGAACTCCATGATTTCCTTGCATTTTTCTGAGTGAGAAGAAATGGCAGTGAGTGGTGAGTACGGTGTCCTACTTTTGACTGGCATTTTCTTCATCTTTTTCTATTTTTTTTTTACTATGAATGGCTGCGGCCATTCGTGCTCATTTCTACTCCTTCCTTTCTTGACATATTCTTTTATTCTCTGTGTGTTTACTCTGCAATTGTAACCAAAGAAAATGAATGCAAACCCTAACCATGAGGGTGCGGCCATACTATTTTTTCTCCTCTGCAACTTTTAAAAGGTAAGCTTTCTTCACTTTCTGCTGTGTATTTTTTGATCATTTCAACTTTTGAAAAAAAAAGTTCTTTTGTGAAAATTGAAATGGGTGTCTGATTTTAAAGAAGCATGTATCATCCTTGTAATGGCCGCGGCTAATGAATATATTCTTTGCATTTTCTTAGTCTTCTTGATGTGAAACTTGAAGGTCTTCAACTTTTGAAACAAGGGTTTCTTCTTGAAAGTGCACAGAAATGTATTCTCTATGCACGGCCGCACTTGTATACATTTTGTAACCTCCCTTTGCTTGACTGTATACGCAAAATGAAAAAGTTGTGAAAACTTATGACAAGGGTTTCATCAAGAATGTATGTATTTGCCATTTTATGGCACAGCCTTGATAAAAACACATTGTATCATCATTCTTTTCCTATAATGGCAAAAGATATGTTAGGGTATCATAAAAAACCCTTGTGGGTATCTTCAGAAAACCTTGTTTCTGTCAGGGCCATGCTTGGAAACACATTGTGTTCTCTTCTTCTTTCTACAAAATGATATAAGGGTCTATTGAAAAAATTCTAAGCAAGGGTTTATATAAAAAAATATTTATCCTTCTGGCATCTTTTTCTAATATCCTTCCATTGTATTTTCTATACTAGCATTCTTTTTCTGAAAAAAAACCTGTAGCTTGTTATACTATTTTATTTTATTGAGCATAGATTTTGGTTTGTCATTTCACTTTTCTTTGGCCTAAACTGGTCAACTACCAGGTACTTAACACAAAATCACTTCAGATATGATTGCACTCTTCTTGACAGATTTACACTTTGCATAATGTAAGTAATGACTGTAACTTACAAACTCAAAATTGTGTCTTTATACTTTATCCTTCTGTGCATTCAGAAACTCCTATAGCAAGTTTAGTATGTCATTTATCTTCTCTTTTGAATATGGCATATGCCTGCCATCACTATATTAGTCAGAAATCATGATGTATGACCAATGAATACTTAAATGTAGCATGTATCAGTCAGAGTATTACTGTCTTGATCTCCTTTGCTCACTACCTGTAGATACTTTTATCATTTTGTCATGGATAATGATACCTATACTTGATGTAGCTTTCATTTGAAACTATTATTTGATGTATCTCCTTCATTCATGACTGTCAGATGCTCCTTGTAGATTCTATCTTTCTAGAGGGAAGACCTGTATCACTTGTTTCAGTTGTACCTAATCTTTATGAACACATCAGTGTGACTTTGTGATTTGCCTTCAACTGTTGTATGAAAAATGAAGGCTCTTGTAGTATATCTTCACATTGTAGCTGCATTTATCATTTGTTCATAATATTTATTCACCTGAGATGAAATAAATACCTGTTGTACTTTGAGATGGCTCCTATATGCTGTTCTTTCTATCTGATATGCACTTGAGACTTGATTGGCATATGTGTCTTTTTGTCCTTGACTGCTCTTTCTATATTGTTCTTTGTGTATCTATTGATGGCATAGGACTGTTATGAAAAATCACACTTCATTAATGATAAAGAAAGTAGAACGCTACCTTGTTTCTTGCATATCATTTGGAATTTGATCACTAATGAGATATTGGATATAGCATAACATGTAATGGTATGACTGTCAGATGAACTTGTAGATTCTATCTTTCTAGAGGCAAGACCTGTATCACTTGTTTCAGTTGTACCTGATCTTTATGAACACATCAATGTGACTTTGTGATTTGCCTTCAACTGTTGTATGAAAAATGAAGGCTCCTATAGCATATCTTCACAATGTAGCTGCATTTATCATTTGTTCATAATATTTATTCACCTAAGATGAAATAAATACCTCTTGTACTTTGAGATGGATCCTGTAGCCTATTCTTTCTATCTGATATGCACTTGAGACTTGATTGGCATATGTGTCTTTTTGTCCTTGACTACTCTTTCTGTATTGTTCTTTGTGTATCTATTGATGCCATAGGACTGTTATGAAAAATCACACTTCATTAATGATAAAGAAAGTAGAACGCTACCTTGTTTCTTGCATATCATTTGGAATTTGATCACTGATGAACTATTGGATATAGCATAACATGTAATGGTATCACTTTGAGCATGCTGGGCTCGACCCTTGTGGGAGCCGCATTTTCTCCACATGCTTTAAATGTCTTCAAATCAGCAACATTACTTTTCCTATACCTGCACAGTGAACAAACAAGCTAGCATAAAAGATATACCTGATGGTGTTGATTGGTCTTCTTTATGATATGTCGACTTATAGCACATGTCTGATATGATCTTTCATATGAAATGCATGATGTGATAAGTTGATATATCTACTTGATAAAAGCATATGATAACTTTAAACATCCGGAGCTCTAACAAGACTTTCCCCAATTTTTTGCAAGTTCAACTGATGATAGGAGTTGAAGATGAAGATTGAAGACCAGCATCAACAAAACAACCTTCTTGCTTAGGCAATGATGGATGTTTACTTTTATCATGTGTTCATATTATTTCTTTTATCATTCAGATGTATAGCTCGCATGTCTGCATTGCTCAGTCTAGTTACTCCCATGGCTTGTGTGGGACATATTTGAACACTTCTTTTAAACATAATCAGTTACTCTATCTTATGCACTTGATGTATATGTGTATTTCTTTTTCAGTCAATGCATAGAATAAAGTAACAGATATTGAATGTATGTTCAAAACATGACATGAAATAATAGTTTAAACAAATATCTTTATTTCTTTCTTTCAAATGTGATTAAGTGAATAACCAATCTGACTTATAACTCCTGATAGATAACACTATGTTAAATCAACTGTATTTCTCGAATGATTGATACCTTGGCAATCTTATTCTCTTGTCATGATGACTCATCATTCTTGATTAGACTGATGGGTTATCATGTCAACTGAAATCCATTTCTGCTCTGTCAAGATAACAATTGTTCAACGAATGCAATAACTTAAAGTTTTCTTTTATTCCTTTTGAACGATTGCACTTAGGTCTAACTAATTTTAGTGTGAACAAAAATTAGTAACAATAATAGAGATTGAAGATGACTATCTTGATTAATCATGGCATAGTGGGTATGCTAGAAGTGGATAAGCTGACAACTGAAAATTCACCTCATCCATGTGGAAAAGGTATCTACGCTAAGGTCCCTCCTCTGGTATCCTTTTATGGATTAGGAGATAACCAACATGCACCAGATATGCAATTCGAATAGCCTATATGTAATCACTTGAAGCAAGAGAAAGTGGTGTCGATGAGAAGCATTCCATTTCATCGTGAAAGGCTCATAAATCAGACTAAGAAGGCAAAGGAAAGGAAAAGAGCAAGGAGACTTTCTTTGGTGGGAAATACCACTAATTCCCCTCCTTGTAAGAAACAAAATATTTTTAACATACCTGGTCTTAAGAAGCAAGCAGCGTATGTCCATCCTGGGAATCAACATCAATCAGATATGAACTTCTCGCACAATTTGCCACTCTTGATGGAGTACCTCTCTAAGATGCTTGCAAGTTTGGCCTCTTCTTAGATATATAGAATCACATATGTCATGTTGTTTTCCCCTGTGTTGTGTTAAATGTTGTTTAGGTCTTTTTGTATGACCCTTGACACTCTTGTAAGGTCAAGGATACAAGGAGACTGCTTCTATTGTACACTTCTATATGTTTCTCTATTCTTCTATCTTTCCTCTCACCCATTTTACTAATGTGTATTGTGCCTTGGGGGCATAACACTTGGGGGATGTCTTATCACATCTCCTCATGTTACAAACCCAAGTCACTTTTCTCATTTTATTGTTTACATTCTTTAGTGGCTCTACTAGCTAGTGGATGACGAAAAACAAACAAATATTGATAAGGACCATGTGTCCCTTCGGCAAGAAAGAAAAATGGATGCAATCCATATATGAAGATGGGGTTGATATATATATCCAATGCTTGGCTAGTAGAATCACTCCTTGTTGTGATTCATGTTGTGATATCGATTGTAGAAAACTTTTGCAATACTCTTAATCTGCTTCAATGCACTTTGGATTGTTTTGTATCTCACCTTGTTGTTACACTTAGTTCTGAGATACCTGCAATATAAGCCCAATGGCTATACTCGGTACTGAACCCGAAAGTGTAGCCTTGGTCTCTCATATGATACAATTACATGTATAGCTTCTATGAATTCATTTGGTTGTTATCTTAGAGTAAGATTTCCTAACCAAACTTTATATCTTGTTCATTATTTTAACAAACGATGTCGATGTGTTTGTGGGAACATTTGGTGATCATGGCACATGTCACCTTTGGGGACATGAGCTTTACAAAAGCTCTTGTTCCCTTGTGTGTTTTCACTCTACCTTAATGCAATTGATACCGACAAGTGGTATCAACCGCCTTAAGGTGGGGGCATATATAATGATATCTAATCGATTATCTTTTACACTGACAAATCATGTTTGCGTACACTTCCTTTTCACCATAAGACATCTCTATGATGCAGGTGGGGTTGTGTATTTTATCTATTATGTATACCTCCTTTTCATTGTAAGGCATCTCCATGATGCGGGTGGGGTTGTATACCTTGAGCACATGATTCCTTTTCACTGTAAGGTGTCTCCGTGATGCAGGTGTGTAATATGCTGACCTGTTCTACTATAATTTTTTTGTTTTTTTAGTGTGTTTTTATATTTTATTATTGTGGTCTTTCAGACTAGACAGAAGATGCAGAAGGGGTTTTAGTTTTAGAATTGCATGTGTGTTTTTGAGAAAGATTTTACCATTAAAACATGAAATAATTGATGAACAATCAACTAGGAATAAAAATGAACACATTGCAAACTTGGAAACACATACCCAAATGCATATTTTGTATCTTTTTCCATTTCTGAGTTTGCTGCTACAAATTATGAGTTGACAAGAGAGGAAGATCAATAATTTCTCGAATCATACAACGAAATGAAGAATACCCAGAAGTGCATATGTTATTCCAACCTCATGGCAGCCACTTTGCATCAATACCCATATGCCAAAACTGATTTTTGTGAGCACCCAATGTCAAACCCTAGCTGGAACTTAAAATTGCAGCAACACGCAATAGCTCAAATCTACAAAAATCAAATACCTAGATGGATTATTTGCAACACAACCTCAAAATCCATCACTCCTCAAACATGCACACCAAAATACCAACATGCAAGCCAAAATCTCCAATACCTAGATGGATTATTTGCAACACAACCTCAAAATCCATCACTCCTCAAACATGCACACCAAAATACCAACATGCAAGCCAAAAATCTCTGATAAAACCTCATTGTCATAAACATGCAAATTGAACATTTCAAACCCTAACAATATCAAACTCAATCTTTGAAGGTCTATGATGAAATCTGCTTGACTTCATCCATCTATATGGCATGGGAGCATCACCACAACTTGTAATTCCAAGGGAACATCACCCTGGAAGTCTGGAATAAGCATTTCTAGAGAAAAGAGGTCATTCTGAGCATATATCAGCAAAATAGAAGATAGCATAAACCTCAACATGAAACTCCAAATTCCAAATATACTCCTCAAACATGGCGCCCAAAACAAGAAAGAATATTTCTTTAAAGTCCACTGCTAAAAATAAAATGAAATCAACTTTATTTTTTTATGTTTGACTTTATAAAGGGAACGCCACACCAAGTAAGAGGCCCACCTCTTTCTAGGCACTCAACTCCATGATTCATAAACCCTTCATGGCCACTTTTTAAGTTACAACCTTCTAAAATAAAATAATACATTGAGGTACAACTCCTAAGGTAAAGTAATTTTACTAGGACTTTATTAACACAAAATATAATTAAAGATTACATTTAAATCAATCGCCAGTGCTTAGTAAAATATATCAAGTAGAAATAAATTAAGCCATAGAAATAACTCTAACTCCTCACTAGGCTCAACTTAAGATCATTCCCTAATCACCTAAATTAGCCTATGGGAATGGTGAATATGCTAATCTACAACACTCTTGAAGATCACTCAGGAAGTGGGGACATGACAGTCCTTCAGATGGGTTGAAATATTGACCTCTTTTTATGTTGTTTTTATATGTTTTTAGAACTTTTCCATATGATCCTCCATACACTTTACCAACATCACCATCATTATATGCTATCTTTTTATATACTTTGCAAGACTTTGAATCCCTGTTATTAATATGGAATATGGTGATGATATTATCAATTGAATGGTTTGAATATGAGTATGCATGTAATAGAAATGGAATCCTATGGTTTAGTCATGAAGGTTATTTGTGTGCATATGTTTTGTGAATTAACCCCTTGTGCAGCAAGAATGCGTCATCAAGGAAATGAGCATTTGCAGCGAAGTTGTAGATAGGAGAATTAAAGGAAGTGAAGTTAGGACGCTGAACGTGCAGGCAACTGGAAGATGAATGTGAACCATCATGGATAGAAATAAATGCAGAAGAAGAAGACTTGTTTCAAATGTAGTGTTCTTCATGAGATCCATTGCATAAGAATTCTTATTTGAATAGGAATCTCTTTCCTCTATTTGGCTCAATTAATAAATCCATCTCAAACCTATATCCTAGTATCTAGGAAAGGATTGATGGTTGAAGTTAGTTGGTAGTTGCACAAAACTCTCCCATTTTTGTATAAGTTAGGAGGGATGAGTTAGATATCAAGTTAGTTACTTTATTTCCTAGATACTCAATTGTTACTCTATTTTTCAATATTGGAAGATCCAAACATGTTTTATTGAGGAATGTTATTATTGAATACAATCTAAAAAAATTCTGTTTATGATTTGAAATGAATGGAACTGTGTGTCATGAAGATGTGTGAGTATCTGAATTAGATTTAATTTCCATTTAAGTGAGTCAGTCCCCTGAACTAGCTAGTCAAGGTACTGATCATCACTTCATTTATTTTCCCATTCCTTTATGCATTCTTGTTAAGTTTGTTTTCTATTAAGTTATAAATACATTATGAGTCAATTAGAATGCTTTGATTGTTGAATTACAAGTTGTATGGTTCATGAACAATTGCATGCTTTATCAACTTTAAGTCCTCCAGAGGTTAGCACTAGTTCTCTTATTATTTTGGATGTTTTGGGTTAATTTTGTAAGTTCCTGTTGATAAAAGTCATCTACAGCTTATGCTACAGGTACCCGGAGCCACTAGATTCTGTAACTATTTTTACTGTTCTTGCATTTCTGTGAATTTTAGTAGAGTAGAATAGCCTAAATAGGTTTGGATAAGATATTCTAGGAAGAATATGAGCCCTAAAAGCACATATAGTGCAATGCCATCATAAGATTACGCTCCTTGGTTGATAATTTAATGTAGGAATGCAATGATAGAGTGGATTGTTCAGATAGGTTTACCCCTAAATTATGCTAAGTCTACAACACATTAGTTTTCCTTTACACCTTCCTTCTCAGGATTGCTTGTCCTCAATAAATTGAAGATTAGGATGCTCCCAAATAGCATCCTCCATCGGCAAACCTCTCCATCTCACCAAATACTCCTTGATCACCCTGTTGTACAACCTACACTCTCTCGTATCCAACATTGAATCAGGCTATAAGATCAATATACCTTCCTCATCAAGAGGAGGGAGGTCTGGAGAACAAACTATATGCTATCTAAATGCCTTCTTGAGACATGATACATGGAAGATGTTATGAATATTGCTACCTATTGGTAAGTCAAGCTCATACACTACCTCCCCAACTCTCCTAACAATCCTATAGGGACCATAGAACCTTGGTTTCAACTTCTTTGCACCACTTCTCTTCAATGAAATATGTCTATAAGGTTGTAGATGCAAGAAAACCAAGTCATCAATCTCAAATGTCCTCTCCACTCTATGTATATCAGCATACAACTTTTGCTAATTTTGGGTCTACTGCATATTATCCCTAAGTGCCTTCAGGATATCCTAGGTGCCCTGTATTAGCTCCTTAGCTCTAGGAGCTCTACTGTCTCCAAAAGCTAAATCAACAAAAGAAACTACATCATAACCATATAGAGCTCTGAATGGTGACATACCAATGGTCATATGATAGGTAGTATTATAACAATACTGCCCCAAATAAAGCCATCTAACCCAAGCACGTTGCTCCCCTGCTACATAATTTCATAGATAGCTCTCTACCCACTTATTCACAATCTCAGTCTGACCATCTATCTGAGGATGGTAGCTAGTGATGGGTGTCAACTCTGTACCTGATAAATAAAACAACTCCTACCAGAACATACTGAGAAACCTATTGTCCCGATCACTAACAATGGTCTTAGGGAGACCATGCAGCCGAAATACCTCTTGAAAAAATAACTCTACCACCTACAAAGCTGAATAGTCTGTCGGTACGGCAAAGAAATATGCATATTGAGTCAACTTGTCAACTACTACATATATGCAATCTCTACCCTATACCCTCGAAAGGCCAGTAATAAAGTCCACAGAAATACTCTCCCACTTCTGCTCAGGTATAGGCAAAGGTTGTAGAAGACTAGCTAGGAAAGTATGCTTTGACTTGTTCTACTGACAAGTCAAGCACTCTCTAACATGTTGCATCACGCCATTCTTGAGACCCTTCCAAGAGAATTTCTCTCTAACATTCCTATAGGTTTTAAGGAAACTTGGATGCCCTGCTAGAGGTGAATCATGAATGGATCTCAAAATTTGTTGCTTAAGCTTTGATTTAGGTACCAGAAATATCCTATCCTTATAGTATATGATGTCATCAACCACCCTGTATCTATCATCCTGAATCAATCCATCCATAAGTTTGCATGCAAAAGTAGATTTGGAAAACTCAACCAAAAGTTGAGATTTCCAATCTGCTAAAATCTTAGTCAAAGAGCATAGTGTAGGCCTCCTAGAAAGGGCATCAGCGACCACATTTTTCTTGCCTTTCACATACTCTATATCAAAATCATGAACTTGTATCTTGTTGACCCACTTTTGTTACCTTTCATTTAGATCTTTTTGCTCCAAGAAATACTTCAAACTATTGTGGTCTATCCTAACCACAAATTTGGCACCCACCAAATGTTGACAAAACTTTGCCAACGCATGCATGATGGCAAGCATCTCCTTGTCATAGGTAGAGTACAAAGGCTCTACATCCCTCAATTTTCTGATCTCAAATACAATAGGATGTATGTTCTACATTAACACAGCCCCAATGCCATCACCAAAAGCATCACACTCAAGGATAAATGGCTGTGAATAATTAGGAAGTGCTAAAACTGGAGTGGTGCTCATAACCTTCTTCAACTTATCAAAATATGCATGTGCATGATCGGACCAGCCAAAAGCTCCCTTCTTAGTGAGATTGGTGAGTAGTGCTACCAACTAAGAAAACCCCCTCACAAACCTCTTGTAGTAACTACATAGCCCCACGAAACCTCTCAACTCTAAAATGTTCATGGGTGTAGGCCAATCCTGAATAGCTCTAATCTTTTCTTCATGCACTCTAACTCCATCTGCACTGATCACATACCCCAAATATAAGATCTCACACTTGGAAGCCTTAGAAAACAAAGATTGGGCTTCCATGATACCAAGAACCTCATCAAGATGATGAAGATGTTCCTCCCATGTCCTGTTATATATCAATATGTCATAAAAAAACACTAACAGGAATTTTTGCAACTACTTGTTGAACACGTGGTTCATACAAGATTGAAAAGTGGCTAGAGCATTGGTGAGACAAAAGGGCATCACAAGAAACTCATAGTGCCTGTAGTGACATCTGAAAGTTGTTTTGGGAACATCCTCCTCTCAGACACATATCTAATGATATCGTGAACGTAGATCAATTTTGGAAAAGAACACGGCCCCGTGTAACTCATCTAGCATCTCATCGATCCTGGGAATTGGGTACCTATTCTTAATTGTCTTTTTGTTCAAGGCCCTGTAATCTATACACATACGCATGGTGTCATCCTTCTTCTTCACCAACACTACTGAAGAAGCAAATGGACTAGAAGAAGGGTGAATGTAACCCATATCTATCAACTTGTGAATGGTCCTCTCAATCTCCTCTTTGAAGTGCCTAGGGTATCGGTATGCAGGAATATTAATGGGCTTGGTGCCCTCCTCTAACTCTGTCACATGCTCAAAACCCCTATCTCGGGGTCTACCTGGAGGGATGTCACCAAACACTCTTCTATGCTTATCCAACACTGACTGGATATCCACATCATAATGAGGACCATCAGGAGAAGATTTGGGAGAGATAATCACCTCTACTGCCCATGCCACATCATCATGGTGAAACAATGTCTCCATCCATCTAGTTAAAATGGTCTTAGGCCCACCATCTGAAAGAGCTCTCAAACTACCCTCCTCCCATCATGTATAAACTCAATCTCCATCTTTTGTGTGTCTTGTATATAGGATCCAAGAGAATGTAGCCACTGTATCCCTAACACCACATTAATACACACAAGATTCACCATGTAGAAGTCATCTGTCAGAGTATAATCACCCATCTGTATGTCAATCTAAGAAATCTTTTGTTTGTAATCCAAAGTATAACTATCAGCAACAGTCACTAAAAATCTTGGAAAGTCCTCAGCCTGTATGTTGTGCCTCTTCACCAACTTCTCATCAATGAAGTTGTATGTGGCACCACTATCAACTAAACAAGTGACCCGTGGCCCCTTAAGTACCCCTCTCAAGAAGAAAGAATGATACCTAGGAATACCTAAGATAGAGGCAACAGTAACACCCCCTGAACCACCTGTATCATGGGCCTCAAGCTCCAATTGAGGTTGCTACTCTGTAGGATCAGCATCACTATGTGAACCTGTCTCCTCATGCTCATCATTTTCCTCATCTGAAACCACCTCTATAAGGTGTACCTTGCCTTTTCCAAGGCATCTATGACTAGGTTCCCATAGTTGCTTGCATGAGAAACACAATTTTTTTCTTTTCAATTCATTTCTCTCATTGTTGATTGCATTAGAAGGATTAGACTTTGGCTAATTGATATTTTTTTCATTTGAACTCCCACCTTTGAAAGTATTCTTCTAAAATTAAGTTGGTGCAGGAGTGGTGTCCAAGTCCATAGCAAGCTCAATAGCCTCATCTAAAGTCTTGGGCTTGTGTACTTTCACCAAGACACGCATCCTGTCACTCAATCCCTCAACAAAAAGCATAAAAACTCTACTTTCTGACATCTCTGGGATGATGACAGCAATCTGTTGAAATTCATTTATATATGCATCCAATCTGCCCACCTATTTCTATGTACGTAGGAAAACTCCATTGTTTGTAAGAGTTGGCTAGATAGGAGCCACCCAAGATCTAGGACTTCATGAAAGCACAAGAGAGACAATATGAAAGAATAATAATGTATTCTATCAATGAATGCAAAATTGTGTATATTACAATGCTTGAAAAGCTCTTGCACAAATGGTGAATGCTAGAAGAAGACCAAAGAGGATCCAAAACCTGTAAACAACATGTCTTTGCTATCTAGTCAACTTAACATGTGTGAATTATGTAAGAGGATATTATTTAACTAATAAATAGTTAAATAATATTAAATTATCCTCACAAAAGGGAACTAGATAGCAAATATCCCTATTCACACTAACAATCTCCCGCGGTCAGAGCTTGGATTTGGCTTCCATGCTAGAAATTGTTAGTGTGAATAGGGATATTTGCTATTTAGTTCCCTTGTGTGAGGATAATTCAATATTATTTAACTATTTATTAGTTAAATGATATCCTCTTACATAATTCACACATGTTAAGTTGACTTAGTGAGTTTTCTAGGAGTCTAGTTGTGTGTTGAGTTGCTATCCTCCACATGTGTAATTAGTTTGTATCCTCTAATTGTCACATGTTGTAGCTCTCCACTTTTCACTCCACCTTTCACTCCATCTTTCTAGCTCTCACCTTATCTTTATAAGCAAGGCTCTTCAAGCATTGTAATATACACAATTTTGCATTCATTGATAGAATACATTATTATTCTTTCATATTGTCTCTCTTGTGATTTCATGAAGTCCTAGATCTTGGGTGGCTCCTATCTAGCCAACTCTTACATGGTATCAAAGCACTCTAGGTGGAATCTCTTCTTGTTAGCCAAATTGTTGAGACATTGAATGCAAATTCATGGTGGATCTTGATAGTCGAGTATGCTCTTCTCTTGCATCGAATGATGAATTGGAGAATTAGAAAGACTTGATGGAAAAGCCTAATTTGTGAGGGTATCATCTTTATGCATTGTATTGCAGGTTCATTTCAGAGCATGTTGCTACAAATCTGAGCACACTATTGTGTTCAGGAGGTCCAAGATAGTTGAGATCGTCTTTTGTTTCGTTCCAAATCAGACACTGTATATCAAATCTATGAGGTTTTCAATATGGACAATGGGTACCTAATCTTAGAGGCATCTACAATTTTGGAGCAGTTTGGACAAAATCAAGCCCTGCCATTGCATCTGGAAGGCGTCAAAACCTATAGATCAACTATAAAATCATCGAAATTGGAGCAGTTGCATAAAAAGGCAAAAAAACTTTGCCCCTGCCTCGTCGTACGGACAGATTCTACAAAATATTCTGTCATTATTGCAGGTGGAATATTCTCTCTATGGTACATAGGCATCATCAGAATGTCAACATTTTTGTCCAATGGGTAAAGGAAAATTTTTTTCTATTTTATTAATGTTTGCTGGTTAAAAATTTATTTTCTGCGAATATCTGTTGTACCCTGCTTGCGTAGGGTACCTGCATGTGTAGGAAAGGTACCGATAGTTGCAGAGAACATATCGAGTAGTGGGGTGCCACGTGGTATGGGCCCCCATTCTCCTCCATGCACTATGGATCACCAATCCTCCATGGTCATAGGCTTACCGGCAGTCTTGACCAATCTTCAGAAATTGACAACGACCCCGGCATAAACAAATCCGGTCGTGACTATTACTTCGACCACCAACCGTAGTTAAGGTGACCACCGGTGGGCACCTTTGATTTCAGCCACTCCCACCATCCAAAACGCTGGGTAATTTTCTAAACTGGTCGGTGGTTCCTATCAGTATCTTCCTTGAATCCTTAATACTCGGTGGGCTCCATCAAATCTTGGTGGCATTCAAACACCACCCCCAGACCGAACAAACCTCACACCATATGATCTCACCAACCGACGGTCAATAAACTTTTCTGTAGTTTATAAAACAATTCCAAATATATGGCGGTCTTCAACAAAACCACTGCCCATTCTAAATAGTTGTCAACTGCTGTAGAAACCACCCGACAAACCATCTACAATGCCAGTAAATGGTTTTCCGCAATATGGGAAGCGGTTTTGACACTAGACTAGGTAGTTTTTCCTTTCTCATACAATGGTTTTGACCATAATAGCTGATTTCATCTAGTAGTTTTCTGATCAAATAAGGTGGTTCTTTCCATCAGGCGGTTTTTCTCTCTAAACCTATGGTTTTTCCATACAGAAGGCGGTTTCACTATGTATACGCCTGTCAAGGCGGTTTTGACCTACTTATTGGCAGTTTTTGCCTGAAACAGTGGTTTTATCTTCTGATTAGTGGTTTTGTAGGCAAGGTGGCATTTTTTTCTCTACACAGAATATTCTGGTGACCAGAGAGAATATACCGGTGACTGCTGTCATCAGCACTGCATTAGCAGTGACATCAAAGGGCCACCTTTGGCCCCCTTCTACCCCTAATAAGGCAATTTTTTTCAAAAGCCATAACTTTTTGCCATGGTGTCAAAAATCAACAAACAAGATGTTGGAAGTATGGGTCTAACCAGTGTTGTCATTGATGTCAACATACTCTTGTTGCATTGATGAGAAGAATTGGATGAGCAGAGAGGATCAATGGAGATAGTGAAGTGAAGATCCCAGCTAAGATCCAGATCAGAGGATGCGGTTCAAAGGGTTTGTAGATATGTGTCTTGAGATGATCCAGTAAATTTTTCAGAGGTCCGTATGAAGATCTGAAGAAGTTATGGCTACTCAAGTGAAACTGGTTCCGGCAGGTGTTCAGAGGTGACAGAGTGATATAGATAGGTCCGGTGAGATCCGGAAATGTATTATTCCATTCTACAGATTTTAGGGAGTGTTGAGGACATCTTTGTGAAGTGTCAACTCGATTGGTTCATGATTTGAAGGTTCAGAAGAATCTATTCCTTTGTGATAGTGATGACAGACTGTGTTCTTGAAGTTTCGAATGAAGGAGAGAAGGATTCCAGTAAGTAGATGAAGTGTGGATGTTCTTGGTGATTCAGGAAAGCTTGTGGTGGTCTTTGGATTATGTCTAGTTCGTGTTGGTGATCCATATTGAAGTTGAAGCTTGCAATTGAAGAATAACCTCCAGATGATGGTGTTCTTCCTGAGACTGGCTGACCGGATGTATTACACATCTTGCGAATGTTCTTGTAGATGTTTGCTGACTTAGATGATTGTTCCTAAGTCGATGCCTTGTATAAATAAGGGATTGTAAAGTCATTTCAAAGGGTGTCTTGTGGGATGAGTGTTTGGTAGCAAGGAAGAGAGCGAAAGGTAGAGCAAAAGTATTGGGCTTAATGGAACTGATTCAAGCATGGTGAAGATGCTACTTTCCAGTTCAAGTAGGTGATACTTATTTCTTTGTAGATAGTGTGTCTGTTGTAGGCAGTGAGCCTCTTGTGAGCAATGTGCTCAGGCAGTGAGCCCTAATTGGCATGTGCCATATTGTTCTTTTTATTCTTCTAACAGAGAATACAATCTTGGGTTAATCACCCTGTGGTTTTTCCCTTAATTGAGTTTTCCATGTCAAAATCTTGGTGTTGTTGGCAAGAGACACATTATGGCTTCATGATTGTTGTCATTGATGGCAACAAAGTTCATCCCACACATCCACAGGACATGGTGTGCCTATACCAGAAGTCATATTGAAGAGTGTTGTGGTCCGGTAAGCAAGAACAGAGCATGTGGCAAGGTCTGACAGTCAGGTCCAGATCTCCTAGAGGAAGTATCTTTGTAAAGTACAGATTTGGGGAAGTCAAGAGCAATACCTTGATTGATAGATTCTAGGGATTGAGCCTCCGATGATGAAAGAGTGAAGAGATATGAGCATCTAAGTATTAGGGTCCAGTTTGGCAGAGTAGACAGAGGAAGAACTGACCGATAGAGCATCAAAATTAATCCAGATGAGATATTGATGGTAATCAATGTTCTTAAGGTATCATCCATGATTGGTCAACATGTTAGATGACTTCTATAAGCATCTCCTTGATACACATCACTTGATAAGTAAGGATTCAGCCGACAGATCAGAGTTTGGATAAATATTGACTATTCTAGATGCCGACTAGAAAGTGGATGAAATCCTTGGTGCGGATATATATACCAGATTGATTTCGGTATGAAATTTAGTGTTGTGTGGTGTGGTGTGCAAATAAAAGTAGAAGAGCAGTATAAAAGGAATAAGGCAGGTCTAGTATGTGAAAGGACAGCAGCACAAAAGAAGAGGAAGAATGAAGTGCAGTAGATCAATATACTGAGCCTAATCAGAACTGAACTCCAGCATATGTGGATGCTTCTCATCAGTTCAAGTATCTTATTACACTCTTTATAACTTGTAGATAGTGAGTCTCTTGTAGGCAGTGAGCAGTGTGCTCAGGCAATGAGCCCTAATTGGCAAGTGTCATTTTGTATTTCTATTCTTCTAACAGAGAATACATTCTTGGGTTAATCACCCCGTGGTTTTCTCCCTTAATAGGGTTTCCACATCAAAAATATTGTGTCATGTGTACTGAGTTTATTTCTGCTTTCATGTTCATTTAAGCTTATGTGTTTTGATACTGTACTAGTTGCTAAAGAAGAACAAAAAGTTAAATTAATTAAGATAACTGATTCACCCCCCCTCTCTTAGTTATCAACAATTGGTATCAGAGCCAAGTACCTCCAAACAGAGCCTAATAGCTTGAGGAAGATCTGGGAATTCAAATGGATGTGTATGGTATGAGGGAACAACTTCAGACTGCCCTAGATGATCTTGAGCAATCTAACTTTGAAGTAAATGAATTGAAGGAAAGACTCAAACAAGCTGATGATTTCAGAAATGAACTAAAAGGGAAATTGAGTATCTCTATGAAAAAGAGAAAGGATCTACTTCAGCAATTGGCAAGTCAAGGTGAAGCCAATGATACAAATGAAGACCTAAAGGAGAAAACCAAGTTATGTGAAAATTTATCAAAAGAGATAATTATGGTAAGACATGAAATGGAATCAGGAGTTATAAAATTCACTCAAGAAATTGAAGAGAAAATAAAAACTGAAGATGATCTAAGACAATCTCTCAAAGAGAAATCAGAAGACTGCCACAAAATGGATAGAATAATCAGGCATCTGGAATCTAATCTTGAAGATGCTAGAGATAATGAAGAAAAACTTGAGGATCAAATAGACACTCTTAAAAAGGATCTTCAAACAGCAAATGAATACAAAGAAAAATTCAAGATAAGCTCTTGTCAACTTGAAGTTCTTCTTCAAAGCCAAATGAGGGTAGATGACAAGCGTGGCTTGGGATATGAGAAAGGTGAAAGCTCTGGATTCAGTCAGAAGAATTTTGGATCAGGAAATCCAAGGAATAGGCCTAGAAGACCTCCGGTAAGGCAACCTAATGCTCAAAGATATCCATCCTTCAATGGATACTGCCATAACTGCAATAACTTTGGTCATAAAGCTAATCAGTGTAGAAAGAGAATAAATCAAACTAATACATCCTTCTCCAGACAGTGTTTCAACTGCAAAAGGTATGGTCACAACTCTCATGAATGTAGAAATATGTAAATGAACAATTTATTCAATGGTAGATACTTTGCATGCAATAGAATGGGACATATGGCTAATCAATGCAGATCAAGAGGATATCATTCAAATATGCAAAGAAATGTTGTTTGCCACAATTGCAATAGATCTGGTCATATTGCCAAATTCTCTAGAAGCAAGAATTAGGACAAAAGGGGTCCGGTGCATCATAATCAGAATCAAGACAAAGGAAAAGGAAAAGTGAATGCGGATGAAGTTAAAAGTGAGATGAACAAGATTTGGGTGAAGAGAAGTACAGAGAATGTAGGGGATGGATCCACACTAGAATCTAGTGCTGATATTCCTTCCAAAAATTAAAAAGTGAGCTCTAGCTTAGGGGGAGACACAAGGAAAAACTTTTTCCCCCAGCCAGTTAATTAGTGCCGGAATTGGCACAAGGAAAGTTGTGGATTAAAGGGTTCACAAAGGAACATCTAAATAAGCTTTGGTACAGAGATGAAAGATCCGCAAGAAGTTTTGAATAGGATAATCTTCCAAGTTTGATCCAGTTAAATAGTCATTTAGTAAAAATAGGATTTTCACAGTTAGATCCAGCATGATTCGAATTTGAGGTATCTTGATCTGAGACTGAATGGAATGATTGTAAAAGGTAGATAGATTGCTAATATCCACCGAGAGTAACTTTAAGTGCATCTTAGTGATCCAGAAAAATCTCTCAGGACAAGGAGAACAGAGCAACCGAAATAACTTAAGACATGCATTTATTGCAAATGAAATTAGGGTTTGTGGAGAGATAAAAGGGTTCTTGTATTCATCATTTGTACATTTGCACTCAAGAAAAGGAGAAAAGGAGCTCTGCAAATGAATTGTCTCAAGCCTCTCGAAGATAAACCATAGAAGTCACTTCTTCCAGCAATCTGATTCAGCTCATTCCCTGAAACCTAGAAGCGCAAAAGGTATTTTCCACTCTTGAATATTTTTCTACAAATCTTCTTGGAAATGGCTACTCCGAATGTTGTGAAGATTTCTTTTAGGCTACACCCTAAATTTAAGAAGCATCCATACATATCTCTAGAAGTGGATCCCTCAGGTGCATTTTCCAGCATTCTGCATGGTATTTTGCATGTAGAAGATGTTAGGGTTTACATTCATGCGAACATTGAAGAATTTGGGGAATCCAAATTAAGGGATATCTATCACAAACAATTAATAGATGATGCTTTTGAACTCAAACCACAGTATAAGGGCATCCGGGATTAACATTTTGGTCAATGCATTCATTTCCCCTATTTTGAAGAAGATGAATGGGTCCGGTATGTGTTGAGCAGAGTGCATGATAACTTCTTATGGTTGAATAGACCATTTAAGATCACCAAGGATGCAATTAGGGTAGTAACCGGTTTGCACTCATCCGGAGGATTACCTATTCTCAAATCTGTCAAAAACCAAACTGTGAGTGAGGCACCAGATCAAAATTTGACAAGAGAGCAATGACAATAGAAGACATCACAGATCCAGATGTTAAGTTTGCCTCCATGATAATTGGTTATAAGATATATCACTCCAGCAGGGAAAATTTAGTACCCAGAACTGTAATTTACATTGAATATCAGATGTTAAAAGAGAATGTAGACTATGATCTTTGTGAACTTCTTCTAAGTCAACTATTGGAAAACCTTCAAAAGATCAAGAAGGACAAGAAGAATTCTTTCAAGTTTCGAGGGCTAATACTATGTTTGTTTTTCTACTTTATGAATGAGCTGCCCAGATCCAGTAGTTGGGTATGGCAAAATGATAGACCTGTTGCCATTCAAATAAGAGACTACCTGCATGGGCTTGGGGATGCTAAGGCAAGAAATACAGCTCTATGGGGTTACTTCAAGAACTTTCAAAATATGATGCAAACTAGAGAAAGAATTCCCAAATCATTGGTTGAGAAGTACAAAGATACAGTGTGTTTCATGGTAGACACTGATCAATACCTAATGGAGGCAGTGGAGCCAAGGATAGTCTGGATCATGCCAATGGGGTATGAAGTAGATGAGAAAATTGTAGAACTACATATCCAACATCTGCTGAGCCAGCCCAAAGACCCTAAGGCTGAAAGGTTTGGAACCTACCAAGAGCTGAGTGTAAAAGTTCATGTAAAACTTAGACAGCCTGAAATCAAGAGGAAAGTAAGGAGTGAAGTAGAAGATCTTGCCAAGAGGCATGGAATTTCAAAGGAGGCACTTGATGCAAATAGAGAGAAGATGGAAAAGGAAGAAAAAGAAAAAGCAGAGAAAGAAGGTGCTCCGGTGGAAGTCCCCTCCCGGACTAGATCCTCTAAGACCTCTGTACCTACAACTGCTAAAAGCTCAAAGGCATCTAAACCAGAAGAAAAATCATCCAGTAAAGCAGAGAAAAGAACTAAAACAAAGGCCACAAGGTCTTACATCAGTCAGAAGGATGATGAAGAGACAGAATCAGATGAGAAATTAAAGAAAATAAAGAAGAAAAGGAAAACATCCGGTGAACCCTCTACTGAAGAAGTAATAGAAGAATTTGTTGAGAGGCCCACTCTGTCCTTAGATGATGTAGTTAAAGTAGTTACTATGGATGGGAACCTGAAACTAATAACAAAATTCTATGATGCATATAATGATGCAGATAGAAAGATCTTGGAGGAAGCCACAGTTAAGTACTTGAACATATATAATAAGGCTTTTATTGAAATCATATCTCTCATTCCCAAAAGCCTAGAGAAGGAATTAGAGATAAGAAAGAATAATCCTAGGGCAAAGGATCTTGAGATCTGGGAATAGATAGCCATTCATCTCTTTCCTTCAATCACTCCAAACCAAATGAACATGGTCTTCAAAGATTGCAAGGATGAGTTCCGGAGAAAAGCTAGAATGAATCAGCTTATGCTTGGAGAAACTGATAAAGTGGCAAAAGAAACTGAAGAGATCCTTAGGAATGCCTATAAAAGATTCAATATTCCTATCATAGAAGACTTAGGTGATGAAACCTCTGCCATGGATGACAAAGAAGAATCTACTGAGGTTGTAGCAGAAGAGGTAAAGGAGATAGGTGAAGAAAAACATAAGGACTTAGAATCCTCTGCTCCAGAAGAGGAGGTCCATGAATAAGCAAACATCTCTCCTCTGATTTTTCCTACAGATTTCAGATCTAAAGAAGAAGAAAGAGTAGAAGAGAAGATCAGTCAAGAAGCAGAGGAGAAGGAAAAAGAAGATGACAGTAGTAAGGCTGCAGAAGAAGAGAAAACTCCAACAGAAAAGACCACATATGATAGTGGTAAGGCTGCAAAAGAGGACAAAACCCTGTCACTGGCAAGAGACACAGTAGAAGCAGTCAAAGATTTCTTAACCAAGGAGATGATGGAATTTGATGAACTGGAACTTCTTCAAGGACCGTTCAATTTTGACTCCCTCTCCTCAGTTCAAACCATGAAGCTAGCATCCTTTACTTCAACAAAGGCAAAAGAAAAACTTCTGAAGTCTCACATGGAAGACTGCAAGCTCATAGAATCTACATCTGGTGTTTTGGAGAAAATCATGCCATCTTTTTAGAAGGATCCCTCAGCCTCTTCATCCGGCAATCTCAAATCTCTAGTAAATAGTGTTGGCACACATTTTGATTCCTTAGAAAAATCAGCAGAAGATAAAGTTCGGAAGGAGTTTTTGGAAAAGAGATTCTCTGAAGTACAAGGACTAATAACCAATGATAGGAGAAATATGGATATAGGGATAAAGAGCTTAGAAAATGCTCTTAAAGATGGCACAGAAGTATATAAATTTTGTTTATCATGGTCCAAAGTAACAGTGGAGATTGAGAAGAAAGTGAAAGAACGGGAGGATAAACTAACAAGACTATCTCAGAATTTTGATCCTCTTACCACTTCCATAATAAATCAAGAATGTTAGACTATTGCAGTCTTGAATGAAATTAAGAAGCTTGAAAGGAGAAGAAAAGTAGAATAAGTAGGTTGAGTGAACTTAGAAGGGTAATTATCCCTAAGTTAGACGCCATGCATGAAGCCTTAAATGATGCTCAAACCATCGCCCGGACCAATGATCTGACAGATCTAAAGAGGGCAAAAGCTTTTGCTTTCCTGTTGAGTGGTCACATCTCAATTTTGGACAGGATGAAGCTAAGCTAGGTGACAGAAGTTGTACAATTGAAGAATACTTTTGCAGATATACTAAAGTATATGTAAAGTATAACTCGATAATATTCTTATGCGATAGATTGAGTTTTGCAAATTTTGGTGTGCGGACCCTACCCTTTGCCATTGATGTCAAAGGGGGAGTGAGGAGTAGTGAAAAATGTGGAATCTAGCTAAGGGGGAGCTCTGGTAAAGTGTACATTAGAACAGAGCATCAACAAGGGTGAGTACAGTATAACACTTAGTCATTTTTCACTGAGTGTTGCCATCAATGCCAAAGGGGGAGATTGTTGGCAAGAGACACTTTATGGCTTCATGATTGTTGTCATTGATGGCAACAAAGTTCAACCCACACATCCGCAGGACATGGTGTGCCTATACCGGAAGTCAGATTGAAGAGTGTTGTGGTCCGGTAAGCAAGAACAGAGCATGTGGCAAGGTCCGACAGTCAAGTCCCGATCTCCTAGAGGAAGTATCTTTGTAAAGTGCGGACTTGGGGAAGTCAAGAGGAATACCTTGACTGATAGATTCTAGGGATTGAGCCTCTGGTGATGAAAGAGTGAAGAGATATGAGCATCTAAGTATTGGGGTCTGATTTGGCAGAGTAGACAGAGGAAGAACTGACCAACAGAGCATCAGAATTATTTCGGATGAGATATTGATGGTAATCAAGGTTCTTAAGGTATCATCCATGATTGGTCGACATGTTAGATGACTTCTATAAGCATCTACTTGATACGCATCACTTGATAAGTAAGGATTCAGCCGACAGATCAGAGTTTGGATAAATATTGACTATTCCGGATGCTGACTAGAAAGTGGATGAAATCCTTGGTGCAGATATATATACCAGATTGATTTCAGTATGAAATTTAGTGTTGTGTGGTGTGGTGTGTGAATAAAAGCAGATGAGCAGTATAAAAGCAGTAAGGTAGGTCCAGTTTGTGAAAGGAAAGCAGCACAAAAGAAGAGGAAGAATGAAGTGCGGTAGATCAGTATACTGAGCCTAACCAGAACTGAACTCTAGCATATGTGGATGCTTCTCATCAGTTCAAGTATCTTGTTACACTCTTTATAACTTGTAGATAGTGAGTCTCATGTAGGCAGTGAGCCTCTTGTGAGCAGTGTGCTCAGGCAGTGAGCCCTAATTGGCAAGTGCCATTTTGTATTTCTATTCTTCTAATAGAGAATACATTATTGGATTAATCACCTTGTGGTTTTCTCCCTTCACAGGGTTTACACGTCAAGAATATTGTGTCATGTGTACTGAGTTTATTTCTGCTTTCATGTTCATTTAAGCTTATGTGTTTTGATATTGTACTAGTTGCTAAAGAAGAACAGAAAGTTAAATTAATTAAGATAACTAATTCACCCCCCCACTCTCAGTTATCAACAAGTGTCTCATGTGTTAATGTGTTTCTACTCTTGATTTGTTGCATTGTGTTTCCATGATTGATTTACTATTATGCTACTAAATAACAATGTGGAGTTAAGTGTTTAAATTGAAAGAAAGTTTTGTACAACTGATTCACCCCCCCTCTCAGTTGTCTGCCCTAAATCTAACAATTGGTATCAGAGCCAAGTTCCTCTAAAAGGAGCTTAACCACTTGAGGAGATCCAAAATGTCATCTTACAAAAAGGACAGTCCGAAGTTTGATGGAACCAATTTTAATCTTTGGAAAGGTCACATGAAATGTCACTTGCAATGTATGGGAATGGCGTACTGGACCATGGCTACAACATAGTATATACCTCCACAAGGTGGTCTGAAAGCCCCAAATGAAATTACAGATGCTAAAAACAATCTGCGGACTATAGAAGCTCTTCTAAGTGCATTATCTAATTCAGAGCTCTCAAATGTTGTTGGCCTGCCAACTGCTTTTGAGATTTGGCAAAAACTGAAACTTTTGCATGAAGGAGACAAGTATGTTAAATGTGCAAGGTTACAGAGTCTGAAAAGGAAATTTGAAAATCTGAAGATGAGAGATAATGAAAATATTACTACTTTTATGCCAAGAGTAAATGAGATTGTTTGTGGAATTAGAAATGCTGGTGGAGTCTTAGATGAAAATGAGATTGTTGGCAAAATTCTCAGATCTCTTCCTACCTCTTATAAAATCAAGGTTGCTGCCATTGAAGAATTCAGAGCACATACAACTATCACAAGAGATTAATTGGCTGGCAAATTGGCTGCATTTGAAATGATAGAGTTTAGAGATGACCCCCCCAAGACTAAATTTCCATTCAAAGCCAGTGCCTCTATAAAAGGTAAACAAAGGTTTGATCTGAGAGAGAACTCATCAAGGAAACTTTCATGGTATGAAAAAGCAAGAAAAGACATGCAAGAAGAAGAAGCTGAAACTTCTCAACTTGAAGCCCTTGTTACAAAAAGACTACCAAGAGGATCTGGTAAGTATGAAGGAAAATTGCCTTTTAAGTGTTTTAACTGCAATAAGATTAGTCATTTTGCCTCAAGGTGTCCGGAAAGATTTTCAAGGCCAAATCCTAACAAATCAAGGTTCCAAAACAATTGTTACTATGTTCATGAAGAAAATGATAATGAAGGAGTAATAGATGATGAATCAGAGACAGAAAACAAATCTGGAAGTGAATGGGTGTTTATTGCCATCAAAGATGAAGAACCAATAGCCTTTGTATCTGTTAATCATAAAGCTTTGGCTGCCCAAGTTGAAGAAAACGATGACTAGGTCATTGACAGTGGATGCTCTCACCATATGATAGGTGACAAAAACAAATTCATAGATTTGGAAGGTATGAAGGAGGAGTGGTAAAGTTTGGTGATAATTCTACTGGTAGAATCAGAGGAAGAGGAACTATTTTTTTTATGGAAGGAACAAAACTGGTAATGTACTATATGTTGAAGAACTGAAGCACAATCTTCTCAGTGTTGGACAGTTGGTGGACAAAGGCTATGATCTCTGATTCAAGAATGGAAAATGCAAGATCTTTGAAATCTCTGAAATAGAGATTGCATCCAGTACCCAAACTAAAGGTAATATCTTCCACTTGGCTAGTACTGGTAAAAGTTGCCTATTTGTTCAAGTTGATCAGAGTTGGTTATGGCATAGGAGAATGTGTCATGTGAATTTTGATAATATCATCAAGATAAACAATACTCAAGTTGTAAGAGATCTTCCAAAATTGGTGAAACCCACAAATAGCTTGTGTAAAAAATGTCAGTTGGGTAAGCTGAGCAGAGTCACATTCAAGAGTAAGGAACTCTCTTCTACTGGATTATTGGACTTAGTTCATACTGATCTTTGTGGTCCGACAAGAATCAGGACTGTGCAAGGTGATAGATACTTCATGTTACTAATTGATGACTATTCCCAGATGATGTGGGTAACCTTTCTAAAAGAGAAGTCAGAAACTCTTGAGAAATTCAAAATTTTCAAGGCTATGGTAGAGAATGAAACCGGATTAAAATTAAAATGTCTGAGGATTGATAGAGGTGGAGAATTCACATCCGGTGAGTTCTTAGAGTTCTGTGAGAAACATGGAATAAAAAGACAGTTGTATGCTCCTAAGACTCCACAGCAGAATGGAGTAGTGGAGAGAAAGAACCAGACCATCCAGGAAGCGTCCAGGACAATGATGATGGAAGAAAATGTTCCTTAGATCTATTGGAGAGAAGTTGTCAGCACTGCAGTCTATACTCTCAATCAAGTTCAAATCAAAAGCAATACCGGTAAGACTCCTTATGAACTTTGGTTTGGCATCACTCCTACTGTGAGGTATTTCAGAGTTTTTGGTAGCAACTGTTACATTAAAAGAGATGAAGATCTAGGAAAGTTTGATGCTAGAAGTGATGAAGGATTATTCTTGGGTTACTCCACTCAAAGCAAAGCATACAGGTGTTATAACAAGAGACTAAGAAAGATAATAGAAAGTACAAATGTAAAGGTTGATGAGGGAATTGAGAAACCCTCAAGGTTTTATGAATATGATGAAGATGATCAGAATGGTGTTCTGATTCAAGGAGCTCAAGCCCCTTCTACAAGTCAGATTCAAACTGATCCGGTAAATTAGGAAGAAGAGATGAGTGATAATGAGCCTGATCAAGAAACTCCCAAAGTTTCCAAGTATGTAAGACTGAACCACTCTAAAGATCAGATCATAGGTGATAAAAGCAAAGGTGTACAAAGAAGGAGAATTGCTCAAGATTCAGATGAGTATTGTCTAATTTCAAAGATTGAACCTAAGACAGTAAATGAATCCTGCAATGATGAAAAGTGGACTAAAGCAATGGAGGAAGAGCTGATGCAAATTGAGAAAAATCACACTCGGGATCTTGTTCCCAGACCTAGAAATAAGAATGTGATTAGAACCAAATGGGTCTTCTAGAACAAACTGAATGAAGTTGGTGAAGTAATCATAAATAAAGCCAGATTGGTCTGCAAGGGTTACTCTCAAATAGGAGTTGATTTTGAAGAAACCTTTTCTCCAGTGGCAAGAATTGAAGCAGTCAGATTATTTCTTACTTATGCTGCCGTCAAGGACTTCAAAGTATATCAGATGGATGTCAAGTCTGTCTTCCTGAATGGTGACTTGGAAGAAGTATACATTGAGCAACCGGATGGATTTCAATTGTCTGATCATGGTGATATGGTCTGCAAGTTGAAGAAAGCTCTGTATGGACTAAAGCAAGCCCCAAGAGCCTGGTATGAAAGGTTGGATAAGCATCTTTTGAAGATTGGTTTCAACAAAGGTACTACTGACAGTAATTTGTATTTCAAAATTGATCATGAAAACATCTTGATTGTTGAAGTGTTTGTTGATAATATCATTTTTGGAGAAAGAGATAGTATGTGTAAAATTTTTGCAAAGTAAATAAAAAATGAGTTTGAGATGTCCATGCTTGGTGAAATGAATTTCTTCTTGGGTCTACAAATCACTCAAACAAAGAAAGGAATCTTCATTTCTCAGACCAAATATGTGAAAGAATTGTTGAAGAAATTTGGGATGGAAGACTCAAAACCAATGAACACTCCCATGGCAACCGGATGTAAATTGAGCAAAGATGATGATTCTCCTAAGGCTGATCAGACAAAGTATAGGTCAATGATTGGAGGATTGTTGTATCTCACTCAAACTAGACCAGACATTATGCAGGATGTTTGTCTTGTTGCTAGATTCTAGGCTAATCCCAAAGAATCTCATGTCATGGCAATCAAGAGGATTTTTAGATATCTAAAAGGGACAGCTGAGTATGGTTTGTGGTATCCTAGAGATCATGATTTCTCTCTTCATGCATATCCATATGCAGATAGGGTAGGAGATGTGGATGACCAGAAGAGTACTAGTGGTGGAGCATTCTTTTTGAGAAAGAGATTGGTTTCTTGGCTAAGCAAGAAACAAGAGGCAATATCTCTGTCTACAACTGAAGCAGAATACATTGCAGCAACAAGTAGTTGCACTCAAGTTTTGTGGATGAAGCAGATGCTAAGAGATATCAAAGTGGAGTATGAGGAGCCTATCACAATCTTCTGTGATAATTCAAGTGTAATAAATATATCTAAGAATCCAGTGTTGCATTCTAAAACTAAGAATATATCTATCAAGTTTCACTTTCTGAGAGAGCAAGTGAACAAGAATGAAGTCAGACTAGAGTTTGTGCCTTCCAAGGATCAGATTGTAGACATCTTTACTAAACCTCTGCCTAAGGACTCTTTTGAGTATCTCAGGGAGAAGTTAGGGGTTATTGCCCCTCCGGTGATGAACTAAGGTGCACTAGAATGCATCAGTCCGATAGATATCATAGTCATATCTTGTGGTCTGGATTGATGATAGGGAGCTACCACTCAGGGGGAGCAGCTGATATGATTCTAAAATGTTGGAGTTGCAAGTATAAGCCCTTTGCCATTGATGTCAAATGGGGAGAGAAGACATGTGAAAAACAAGTGGTTGATGATCAAAGGGGGAGCAGTAAAGAAAGAGAAGACATGTGAATGGTTGTTGCTGATAGGGGGAGTTGTGACAGTAAGGAGAAGTTTTTGTCTTGATGGTTAAAATAGTTTTTCACATCATATGTTGCCATCAATGACAAAGGGGGAGATTGTTGCAAGCATCGGTCTAACCAGTGTTGTCATTGATGTCAACATACTCATGTTGCATTGATGAGAAGAATTGGATGAGTAGAGAGGATCAATGGAGACAGTGAAGTGAAGATCCCAGCTAAGATCCAGATCAAAGGATGTGGTTCAAAGGGTTTGTAGATATGTGTCTTGAGATGATCCAATAAAGTTTTTAGAGGTCTGCATGAAGATCTGAAGAAGTTATGGCTACTCAAGTGAAACCGGTTCCGGCAGGTGTTCAGAGGTGACAACATGACACAGATAGGTCTGGTGAGATCCAGAAATGCATTAGTCCATTCTGTAGATTTGAGGGAGTGTTGAGGACGTCTTTATGAAGTGTCAACTCGATTGGTTCATGATTTGAAGGTCCGGAAGCATCTATTCCTTTGTGACAGTGATGACAGACTGTGTTCTTGAAGTTTCGGATGAAGCAAAGAAGGATTCCAGTAAGCAGATGAAGTGTGGATGTTCTTGGTGATTCAAGAAAGCTTGTGGTGGTCTTTGGATCGTGTCTAGTTCGTGTTGGTGATCTGCATTGAAGTTGAAGCTTGCAATTGAAGAATAACCTCCAGATGATGGTGTTCTTCCTAAGACTGGCCGACCAAATGTATTACACATCTTCTGGATGTTCTTGTAGATGTTTGCCGACTTAGATGATTGTTCCTAAGTCGATGCCTTGTATAAATAAGGGAATGTAAAGTCATTTCAAAGGGTGTCTTGTGGGATGAGAGTGTGGTGGCAAGGAAGAGAGCGAAAGGTAGAGCAGAAGTATTGGGCTTAATGGAACTGATTCAAGCATGGTGAAGATGCTACTTTCCAGTTCAAGTAGGTGATACTTATTTCTTTGTAGACAGTGTGTCTCTTGTAGACAGTGAGCCTCTTATGAGCAGTGTGCTCGGGCAGTGAGCCCTAATTGGCATGTGTCATATTGTTCTTTCTATTCTTCTAATAGAGAATACAATCTTGGGTTAATACCCCGTGGTTTTTCCCTTAACCGGGTTTTTCACGTCAAAATCTTGGTGTCTCATGTGTTAATGTGTTTCTGCTCTTGATTTGTTGCATTGTGTTTCCATGATTGATTTACTATTATGTTGTTGAATAACAATGTGGAGTTAAGTGTTTAAATTGAAAGAATGTTTTGTACAACTGATTCACCCCCCCTCTCAGTTGTCTGCCCTAAATCTAACGCAAGATATCTTCAAAAATTTGGTTCTGAGCACTTCGCAGTGGTGTAGTTTATTTTATGATATTTTTTTGCAGGTGCCAGATATAGCTCTTTGAAGCTAGATCTTGCATTTTGCACTCCCAAGCTCACAACTTTCACCCACTTCATCAAAATTTTAACTTCTTATCAGCGTTGAAAGGTAATTATGTGATCTACAGTTCTGTCCATGCCATTTTTCCAGATTTTTCTTTAGACATCAAATTTTTAGTTTAGAGCACTTTGGGTGCATATCACTCATTGATTAGAAAAGAGTTGAAATTGGTGGTTGTTTTGGTTTGGGGGGGGGCTTCAATCACAACATTGATTCAGTTTGTACTTTGATATAGCTTCTTGTGCTCTACTTTTCCTCTAAATCATGGATAAATCAAGGGTTCCATTGTTAACACCATATAACTATGCAACTTGGAGTCAACATGCATGTAATGTTCTCATGGATCTTGGACATTCTTTATATGTTGAAAACAAGATACCTGAACCCACAAATGATAAGGAAAAGATAAAATGGATGATAAAGCATGCTAAAACTCTTGAATGCCTTCGTAGTTTCATTTCCCTAGATCTCTTGTTTCAGATCGAGGCATGTACAAATTCACATGATGCTTGGGATAAATTGGAAAAATTGTATGGTACAAAAGATGAAGTTAAAGGCTATCAAATTGATAATGAATTGATGAGCCTTGATCCTAATAACTTTAGCAACATCTAGGATTATATAACTAAGGTTAATGATCTAAGAGCACAATGTAAAGCATGTGGTATTGAGAAAAAGGACATCTAGTTGATCTACAATGTGTTGAACAAACTTAGTCCTAAATATGCAACTTTTGTTTCTAGCTTTCACACTCATAGGTTGACTATGGGATCTACTTTCACTATGCCTTCATTAGCATCCTTTTATGAGATGTTGGTGCATGAGCAACAGAAGCTTATTTCTATGGGTATCATTAAGCCATCATGGAATCGTGCTTTGGTGGTTGCACAACCTAAGGAACAGAAAGCATCAAGTTCTTCTAAAAAGAAACAAAAGAAAGCTAAGAAAAATCCACAAACAGATCAAGCACAAAAATCACCTAAGAAGGAGAAGCCTACATGTGGTTATTATAAGAAATCAGGGCATGATGAACATACTTGTTATAAGAAACAGATTGACATGTTGATGCAACTTGTTCAAAAGAACAAACTTTCATCTCCTAATTCTTCTTCTACTCCTTCTTCATCATCTACACAGCTAGTACTTTTTAAATCTCATGCAAGGAAAGGTAAGGAACCTAAACATAAAGGTAAAGCACTTTGTGCAAGTACACGTTCTACATTAGGTAAATGGCTTCTTGATTCAGGTGCTTCTCATCATATGGCTTCTTCTAAGGATATGTTTTCTTCATTTGAGTTGTGTGATATGCCACCTATTTTGATGGGTAATAACACATATATGAATGTAATTAGGAAGGGAACCATTGATATTGGTGAAGGTACTTTCAATGATGTACTTTGTGTGCCTTCTTTGACCAATAATCTTCTTTCCATATATCAGATTACTCATAGTGGTACAGGGAAGACAATGGAGTTCACACCTGAGTTGGTTATTATTAGAGACTTGGAAACCACAGAGATTATTACTACTAGGGTGGTTGATCATACATCTCAGCTATACACCTTTTATGGTTTCTTTCCTGATGATGATTCAGATTCTTTGGCTGACATTCACACTCCTAGTGTGAATCTTAATTCAGAGGAGAAGTTTGGTCATTTGAGCCTTGGTATTCTTGCCTTTTCATCAGTTCTTGAGACTTGTGCTAAACTTCCATCTTCTCCACCTCTTGTTTCTTCAAAGTTTGGTGCTTCAGTTCAGCAGGATACTTCTTGTCTTTCAGACAAAGCCTTGTGGGATGAGCATTTGACAAGTGTTTCAGATTTGTTTTGTGAGTCCCATCTTGCAGATTTGGAGGACACATTTGAGGGGTTATCTCTCCTCTTCGATGATAGTCATAGCACAATTGTTGTCCACCCTTCTTTGTCTTTGGAGATTGTTAATTTTTAGTTTCCACTAGATCCTAGATTGTCACTTCCATTAGTGAGGCCTAAGACTCCTAACTTGATTGTGGTATCATTTGGTATTCACATGGAGACACATGATCAGCTTTTAGAGACATCATATTTCATGAGACTTCCTTCCTCTTCTCTTGGTTTGGAGTTGGAGTTTCTTCATGCACTAGTGGATTGATTTCTTCCCAAGGGAAGACATATTGTTTGCAGGTTTTGGATCCTCTTTGGTCTTCTTCTTCTAGCATTCACCATTGGCGCAAGAGCTTCTTCATTATGGGGGGGACATCTTGTCTCATGCTTTCCCTCTTATTAAGGGGCTATTCATTGTATATATGTGATGGATGTTGTATTTGGTGGGTCTTGATTTTTCCATCATTCCATCATTTGTACATGTTGTGTATGCATTCTCACTTTTGGAGAGGAGTTTTTTCCCATGAGGTTTTCTCCTTGACTCCACTTGAGACTTGTTTACACATGGGTACCTAACATGGCCTAGTAGCTAGGACCCATCCATCATTGCATCTTGCATTAGTCAGCTACTCCTTAAGTTGCACTTAAGGGGGTGTCAGTGTGAATAGGGATATTTGCTATCTAGTTTCCTTATGTGAGGATAATTTAATATTATTTAACTATTTATTAGTTAAATAATATCCTCTTCCATAATTCACACATGTTGACTTAGTGAGTTTTCTAGGAGTCTAGTTGTGTGATGAGTTGTTGATAGTTGGAGCGAGGTGTCTTATCCTCCACATGTGTAATTAGTTGGCAAATATCCCTATTCACACTAACATTGTTAAGATCAAGACAAGACAGTAAAACCTACGATACCCTCAAGAAATCTAAAACTAAGTGCAAATAAAACAAATAGAAAGTAGCAAGGAATGATTTCACCTAGTTTATTTGATTTCTTGGTTTCATTGTGGGTTGATCATCAGAGCATGCAACTACAATATAAAACACTGCCATGGATGCTCAAGATACTATGTGCCACAAATGAAGATAATTTTGACGCTAATTGATTGAGGACGATGAGAATGAGAGAGGAAGGGGGTATTTGTAGACAAGGAGGAAATATGATCAATGGTGGAGAAAGAAAGGAAGAATCAATGGATGAGGATGAATGAGAGATAAGAATAAACATGCACATGCCAAGTGTCCATAAAAAGGCACCTTATTTAGAAAGATTAGGTGGGTTGTTGATAAAGATAAGATTCCTTTTCAAAATAGAATGTTGTTTCTATTTTGAGAGTTAGGTGATGAGGATATTTGATTTTTTCTAATTTATTATTTAAATATTCCCACATTTTGATTTTTTGCTATTTTATGGATAAAGGGGCCCACTTGCACGATTTTAGAAGAAAATGATAGAAATAGAAGAGGATGAGATATAAATTAAATAAATATAAAATTTATTTAATTTATGTGCATGTTGGGAAATAAATAAAATATTTAATTTTATTTATTTATTGATGAAATGAAAATGGGAATGCACATAAAAATAAAGATAATTAATTAAATAAAAATAATTTATTTATTAATAGAGGAAAAACGTAATGATTAAATAATTAAAAATTATTTAACCATAGAAAGAAAGAAATGAAGATTAATTAAATAAATAAATTTAATTTAATTAATTAAGAGGAAAATGATTTTATTAATGATCAGTATGTCAGATAGAAATGGTGTGTATGATGCAGTATGAGTTTAATTCATAGATAATTAAATGGGTCAATTTTAGGTGTGTACATTTTGCCCCTCTTTGAGACAATGTCCATTAGGGCGTTGTTTCAAAGAAGATATGATATGTTGGATAAACAGGCTATGCTCCAATGAAACTAGCGGATGATTGCCCCTCGAGAGGTAGACTAGGTTGACTAGGGAGAATGGGTTGACTTGCGACAAGAAAAGGCTAGAATAGGGCAAGAAGCAGAAGGAAAAGGTGCAGAAAGGTAAGGAAACCCTAGGTTTTAGGCCTATAAATAACACCTTATATTGCAAATTCAATTCATTTGTTACATTTGCTTTTGTTGTTTGCTTTTTGCTTTGGAGTGTTATTTGGAGCTTTGAAGATGCTGATTTCGCGTGATCATCATCGTACCGAGAGGGTGAGGACGTTCAGGCGAGCGGCAGGGGCACGAGCACCGGTAAGTACCAAAAAAAATTCCATTTGTGTATTTATTTTTGCCTAAGGCGTCATTAATTGCCTTGTGTGACCAAATGCACATCAGCGCTCTACATGTTCATTTGAGCCTTGTTGTGTCACATTTGGCGTTTCTAGTTGCAAATGCACACGGGTTGGTCGTGTTTGCTTATTGCATGTGCATCTTCTCATCAACTAGGTTAGGCTTTAGTGTGCATGTGCCTTTAGCGCATCAAGTCACATTTGAGTGATAGTACATCACGTTTGGTAAAGCTGAGCACACATGAGCGATAGTGAGTCGCCTTTGGCTTTTCAAGTCACAATTGAGCGACAGCAAATCACACTTGGCTTTCTAAGGTGCATATGGCAAAGGGAAAAGTTGCCTATGGTGAAACAAATCGCATATGGTCAAATTAGGTCAATTTTTAGGGTTTTGACAAATTTTAGGTAAGAAACTTGTTGATGATCATTGTATCATTTCCTGCATGAGGCATTACTTCCATTACTATCACGAGAGCCTCACCTCCCAGATTTGTAGTTGGTACGATAGCTGGATGCCGACGAGCTCCTATTTCTTGAGATTATTAGCTTTGAGCATGTTGTATATGTAGAGCCTATTCGTGCTCATATGGCATTGATGATATCACTGGTCAAGAGATGGTACAATGAGCATAGCTCATTCTTGCTTCCCACAGGCGAGGCAATTGTAACACTAGAGGATTATATCACATTCTCTGGATTCAGATTCGTGGAGATCAGGTTGATTATGATCTAGACAATGGGCCTGATGCTTTTCAGAGACTATTTGGCACACCTGACATCAGAGAGGAGGATCATGAGATCCCCATGCGACGGATGCGAGAGTTGTGCGATTGACCATAGAGAGTAGTTGTGGCTATCATCAGATTTCTTGTGCTAGACCGACAAGCTCTGGGCTTTCCTACTAGATGGGGTACTGTGATGGAGAGCATGTTCATGTACAACACTAGATATGCATGGGCTCCTTGTGTTTTGAGATAGTTGTACCATTATTTACATGATTGCACATTTATGTTTGGATCTAGCATGTCGGCTGGGGTTACAGTTTTACACGTATGGGCATTCGAGCACATCATAGTTATGAGGCCTATTGGACTGAGGCAGAGATTACCAGGACAACCCTATGCACATATATATGGAGGTGTACCTAGCTATAGGTAGTTGAGAGCCACAATTTATTGGAGGCGACAGTTAGATGAGCTTAATCAGTTCACATGGCGGCCATGGAGGAGCTGCGAGGCCTGGATAGAGGATGCAGAGGAGCTAGTATAAGCTAGACAGGCACAATATTTATTTGGTCGTGGTATCTACATTATTGAGAGGTATTTGCTTGAGAGGGTGCTTCGGCAGTTTGGTGTTGCACAACCCCTACCAATTGGCGATGCTATCTTTGGTCGTACACGTAGAGGGGTTTAAAACTAGGGCCCAGAGGTAGTTGTGGACATAGCCCTAGCTAAGGTGGAGGGATTACAACTGGTGATGTGGGGATGGGATTAGGGGCCAGTAGATCCAGGGATGTTTCCCAATTATGATGTATATTGGGAGATAGCTAGGCCAGTTCAACATTCTATACCAGGAGAGGTTGGGGAGGTAGCAGTGCATGTGCCGCAGAGAGGAGGAGATAGGGCACAGAGGAGAGCCCCATGGGTGCAGGTGATAGCTTCTCCAATGGCAGTAGTGGGGCCCTTAAGGGCAGTAGTTGGACAGGGTCAAGGTGGAGGGTAGGTCCCTAGACTTGTGAGGATGCCACCTCAGCCACAGCAGGTAGGGGATGATGGAGATGCTACCGTGAGACAGATGAGGCAGAGATTATAGGGGGGATCAAAAAGAGGATACGGGTCCAGTACTAGTTGAGGAGGACGGAGGTGGATCGACACAAGGTAGTTGTAGCTATGAGATAGGCTCAGGGGCAGAGATTACCATGACAACCCTATGCACATATATATGGAGGTGTGCCTAGCTATAGGCAGTTGAGAGCCACAGTTTATTGGAGGCGATGGTTAGATGAGCTTGATCAGTTCACATGGTGGCCATGGAGGAGCTGTGAGGCCTGGACAAAGGATGCAGAGGAGCTAGTATATGCTCGACAGGCAAAATATTTATTTGGTCGTGGTATCTACATTATTGAGAGGTATTTGCCTGAGAGGGTGCTTCGATAGTTTGGTGTTGCACAACCCCTACCAGTTGGTGATGCTATCTTTGGTCGTACACGCAGAGAGGTTTCAAACTGGGGCCCAGAGGTAGTTGTGGATGTAGCCCTAGCTAAGGTGGAGGGATTACAGCCGATGATGTGGGGATGGGATTAGGGGCCAGTAGATCCAGGGACATTTCCCAATTATGATGTATAATGGGTGGCAGCTAGGCTAGTTCAACTTTCTGTACCAGGAGAGGTTGGGGAGGTAGCGGTGCATGTACCGTGGAGAGGAGGAGATAGGGCATAGAGGAGAGCCCCGCAGGTGCAGGTGATAGCTTCTCCAATAGCAGTAGTGGGGCCCTTAAAGGCAACAGTTGGACAGGGTCAAGGTCAAGGGCAGGTCCCTTGACTTGTGAGGATGACACCTCAGCCACAGTAGGCAGGGGGTGATGGAGATGCTGCCGTGAGACAGATGAGGCAGAGATTAAAGGGGGAGATCAACAAGAGGATACGGGTCCAATACCGGTTGAGGAGGACAGTGGTGGATCGACACAAGGCAGTTGTAGCTATGAGACAGGCTCAGGGGCAGGCCTAGGCTTACCAGGGACAGGTTGTCCAGCTTCAGGCCCAGGTACAGACATTATAGGGGTAGTTATAAGCTATGCAGGATCAGGATGCATAGGTACAGGTTCAGGTTGTACCAAGTGATGTTACCATTGCCAAGCTTACAACAGAGAGGGATGCAGTGTTGCAGAGAGCACAGAGGGCCATAGCAGAGAGAAATGCAGCCACAACTGCTCTTGGGATAGATTAGACAGGTTTATATTTGGCACGAGAGCTCGCCCAAGTATAGGGAGAACTCAATGCGACCCAGAGGGAGGCAGAGTATTAAAGAGGGTTGTACTATGGTGCAGTGCCAACAAAGCAGCGCCAGTTGAGCTACAAGAGCCAATCAAGGGCTTCTACGTCAAGGAGGACAGGGGGGTCTCAATCAGTTGCCTCAGTGATGGGTCCACCTTAGCAGAGAGGTGCAGGGGGATCAGGTGGAGCAGGTGGAGACCAAGGAGAGGCTTCATTGGGGAGTTCTCTTCCGAGACACCAAGGATAGCCTACTATGTATACTATTGTATCACTTTTGAGGCCTGAGAGCCTATTGTATATATTTTTAAGGGCTCTTGGATAGCCATGTTGTGCATTTATTTTGTAAATAGACACTTGTATATTGACCCATGGTATATATATATATATACATGATCCTACACATTGATGTGATATATTGTCTATGATTATGGATGCACTTGTGATATGGATATGCATTTATTTTTGTATTTTCTTATGTTTTTATGAGATGCACATGATGTGGTTATGAGATGCATATGCTCTAGATATTTTATGATGAGATGCTCTATGTATGGTTATATGTTTATGATTATTGCATAATACTTGTAATGATGATATTGTTAGAATTTAATCTTTACTTAGTGAAGATTATGATTTATTTGTAATTTATTATTTGGTGTATTATCCCCACACATGTCAGATAATAGAGGAAACATGTGGCACACACCTTATGCAAGACGACATATGGGAGTAACGGATAACTCCATTACTCACCTCTATTTAAGAGGTGTCTCCTCCTTTCTTTGATGTATTCCTCATCATGGATATCTTCTTCCTCACTCTTCTTTTCTTCTCATTTCACTCATTGAGAAGCTTCTCACTCTCTCTGTAATCTTTTTCAGGCTTCATGCCATTTGCATAACATAGGAGATTTTTCTTTGTTTTTCCCCCTTCACAATCTTGGTCTCCATTGGTGCATTGTGGTATCTTTCTCTTATCATTGATTTATTTACTGTGCATGTTTGATTAGTAGATTGTTGATCCTTTACTCTTCTTTACATGGTATCAGAGCTACACTACTAATCTCTCTGTATGAAGTTGAAGGTTCTGCCATTTTTTGAAGCGGCTACAAGAAAAATATTTACAATCGTTGGATTTTTTTTCCTAGATTTTTTGTATGCTTCTAAAGCATTCCTAATTTTTTACAAAACTTTTGATATAGTTTGTAAAAATTTTATAAGATCTCTGCAAAAAAAAAATTCTCTTATAAAATTTTTTAGTTTTTTTCATACTACAATCCTTTTATAAAAAAAAAATTATATATATTTTACATTATAAATCAATTTAAAAATTTTTAAAAAAAAAATTTGCAAATTTTAAAAAAATTCTACATTATTTTACAAATTATATATTAAAATTTTCAAAGTTTAAAATAAAAATAAAAATTCTTTTTTACAAATTAAATCTATTTCAAAATTATAGACAATTTTCTTTTTTTTTTTAAATTAAACAAATTCTTTTAAGAAATTTTACAATTTTTTTAGGGCTTCATTGGCCCTAAGGGCCTCTACCCTTTTTTTGCATTGTTTAAAAAAAAATTAAAATTTATAACATACTAAATAAAAATTTATTTATAAAACTTTAATAACAAATCTTTTGTTTAAAGGCCAAAGGCCTGCCTGGGAAGTTACCCTAGCCCGTGAGCAACTGCCGCTCAGCGGCTTTCTAAACCTTCCGCCCTCCATTTTTCCTCCTCTGCTCGCTCAAACTCTGCATTCTTTAACACCAAAAAAAACTTTCATTGCATTAAAAAAAAAACCGTGTCTCTTCATTCTTTCCTATATATTTATGATGTTTTTTTAACTTTTCTTAAGTTTCTTATAATGTTTTTTTTAACTTTTCTTAAGTTTCTATTTAGATTTCTAACTTAAGGTTTTAATTAGTGAGTGTTTTTTATAATCTTTATTAATATAATTAAATAATTTTTAAATTTATCAAATTTTTTTTTTGGGTAAGAAGCAATTAGATAATTAAGTTTTTTTTAAATGTGATTTTTTTTAAGGGCTTTATTTAAAAAAACAAGGTTTTCTTTTTCAAATTTTAGTAATATTTAGTTTGTTTTTTAAGTTTTTTTTAATTATTGTTTTTAGTAAGTTTTAATTTTTTTAAAATATTATATGGAAAAAATTGTGCCTTTCTAATATAGCTTTTTAATATAGTTTTTTTCACTTTATTTTTTTAATTTAAATTTTATATGCATTATTAAAGTTCTTTTTAAATAATTTTTTGCATATAAAAATTTCTCTAGGCAATTTTTTGCCTTTTCTTCTCATAATTAGATAATTTTTCAAAAATATTTGCATCTAATTAGATCTTTTTTTCAAAAAATTTGCCTTTTGTCTATCTAATTAGACATTTCTTCATAACAATTTCTTTTGCCTTTTATTATGGAAATTAGGCATTTCTTACAAAAATTACCTTTTCTTTCCACATTTTTTCAAAATGTTAGTTTTTAATATAATTACACATGTACTTTATTATTGGACTTGATCAACCCAATAATTATGTACTTTTATTATGGAAATTAGGCATTTCTTACAAAAATTACCTTTTCTTTCCACATTTTTTCAAAATGTTGGTTTTTAATATAATTACACATGTACATTATTATTGGACTTGATCAACCCAATAATTATGTACTTGTTCCATTCAATTTAAGGGATATTCATGTAGTCGCGAATGCATGAATATCACTTTGGAATATTCTTCTCATCTTTTTTTTTGAACAATTCCTATGTATCTCCAAGAACTTTCTATCACCATTGGTGCCTAATTATCATTATGATTTATCAAATTATCATTCTCTCTACTTAAGTATTGATTTATCTCAATATTTAAAACAATCTAGAGTTTCCTTCTCAACTTTGATTATGTTATTTTGATAAATGGAATATGATATTTTATTGTGCCTCATTAATCTAATATTGTGCCATATTGGTAAATTTGCCTTCTTATGGATTTAATCCATTTATATTTTTTTGAAAAATTAAAAGTTCATTAGAGCATTTGCCTTCTTGGTGGATTTATTCCATCTATATATTTTGCAAAGTAAATGACTTATCAAGTCTCAATGGAGACTTTAAATATTTTAAACGCAAGACGCATTTGCAATAATGTTGCATAGGGAGCCGATTCATTTAGAATAAAAAAAAGTGAAAATACAAAAAAATGTAGACAACATTATACAGGGGAAGGCGAAAGTGGTCTATGGGGGCGGAGCTCCCCCTCTGCATCATCCTGACGAACATGGCTGGCAAATGGTGAAGAGTAGAAGGTAGCAGAGGGGAGTTAGGGTAGAGGCAACATCAAGAGGAATAGCTCAAGCCAGAGGGCTAGGAATTTGGGCTATCCCAATTACCACAACTACTCCAACATTTGCAACAGGAGCAAATCGCACCACTCTAGGCCGGGAAAGAAGCTACATTGCTCGACAATCCCCTGTTATCCCCTACCCTTCTAATCTGAGACAAAGACATGTAGAGGGTTTTTTAAAATTGGCCCCTAGAATCACCTGTACAAAGGCAAATTCCCATACAGGTAATAGGGTGAACCTCAGGGCACCCTACCAAGGGAAAATTTGTAAAAACCCTAAATTCAGCAATTTAGCCCCTAACACTCTTGGGAAAGGCAAGGATCTGGTAACAATTCGAGACCAGGCAAATCCTAGAAACCAGTGGTTAAGACCACAAACAAGCATGATGCATTATCAAACATCAGGGGCAAAGGAAAAGAAGGCTTCGATAGATATCAAAAATATCTATACAGATGGTCTGGGGATTCACTGTAAAACTCACGGCCTCTATGTTCGATGGTGCGGGATAGGGCAACCAGTGAAGGATATTGCAGAGTGGGTCCAAAACCACTACAAAGATCAGGTAAGTACCACTATCACTTCTGAAGATTTCATATTCATTGCTTGCCAAAGTCCAAACCTAAGAAGAAATCTTAAAAAGTAGAAGTTTGTTCTATAAGGGTCATAGTTTTGAGTACCTAGACTAGCTACCAAATTTTGATCCTAGTAAATTAAAACTTAAAATAGCTAGGTGGATCAAGCTACCAAATCTACCAGTTGAGCTCATCCATAATAAAATCTTAAGGGAAATTGGGAATCACTGGGGAGAGTTCATGGGAATGGAGAAGGACTTCTTGTCTCACTCAGATATGCTCCTATTAGTTAAAATGGATATAGGTACTAAAGACCTGGAACCCTTGGAAATAAATACCAATTTGGCCAATTACTGCATCAAGCAACCTTCCACCAGGGCCCTTCCCATATAAACACTAACAACAGAGCCCCCAAAATGCCAGCTAAGATGAAATCCACTCTCTAGCCTGAGGGGGTAAACATCAGATTTAATGAGAATAAAGGTAGTTTTATTGTAGATTTTCAGAGGACTAACTTTCTTCCCCTCAAGAAGCACCCCAACGCTAGTAAGGATTTGTCTGGACAAGATCAGATCCCGAGTGCGGTATCAGCTCAGCCTAAGAAATGCCCCAAACCCAAAGGAGACACCCAGAACCACAAGGTTAAGGTAACTACACAGAATATGAACCTTGCACAGGTCAGATTAGGCAAAGAAATTGCCACAGCGGTTAGGCCTCTACACCAGGTTAATGAAACATAGTCAGACAAAGAGCAAATGGAATTGGAAGAGGGGAAAGTGCCTTCAGAAGATGGCAGATGTAATAACCCCACAATTATAGAAGGAAGTGTAAACCCAGAGGCTCTAGAGACTCCAGAGTGGGTTCCAAACACTCTTGAATCAGTCGAATACCATAAAGTCTCTAAGAATCAGAAGATACCCACAGACAAGCTCAGCCATATGGATCTAGAAGAGATTTGCAATGAGATCCTAGATAAGACAATAGAGGAAGTGGTAATTGAGGAAGTTAACAAAGAAAAAGAAAAGTTCATATCCAGGATTCTGGAAATTGAAGAATGGGAGAAAAGGTAGGATAGAAAGGAAGAGGACCCAAAAGATCAGGGAGATAGAGTGGAAGATAAATCAGATATGCGGTTGGGAATAGCCATAACTGACTTCAGTAGGGATACCCCTATTGCAAGTATGGGCCTAACCGGTGTTGTCATTGATGTCAACATACTCCTGTTGCATTAATGATAAGGATTGGATGAGCTGTGTGCTAAGGATATTGAGAAAATTAGTCTCAATCAGGAACAATGAAGAACATTGATGACAATAAGGTAAAAGTCAAAGATAGGTTGAGGATCAAAGGATGCGGTTTAAAGGGTTTGTAGATATGTGTCTCAAGGTGGTCCAGTAGAGATTTCAGAGGTCCGCATGAAGATATGAAGAAGTTGTGGTCGCTCAAGTAAAACTGGTACCGATGGGTGTTCAGAGGTGATAGAGTGTTATAGAAAGGTCCGGTGAGATCTAGAAATGCATTTTCCTATTCTGCGGATGTGAGGGAGTGTTGAGGACGTCTTTGTGGAGTGTCAACTCAATTGGTTTGTGGTTTGAAGGTCCACAAGCATCTATTCTTTTGTGAAAGTGATGACAGACTGTGTTCTTGAGGTTTCAGATGAAGGAGAGAAGGATTTCAGTAAGCAGATGAAGTGTGGATGTTCTTGGTAATTCAGGCAAACTTGTGGTAGTCTTTGGATCGTGTCCAGTTTGTGTTGGTGGTCCGCATTGGAGCTGAAGATCGCAATTGAAGAATAACTTCCGGATGATGGTGTTCTTTCTGTGACTGGCCGACCGGATGAGTTACACATCCTGCGGATGTTCTTGTGGATGTTTGCCAACTTAGATGATTGTTCCTAGGTTGATGTCGTGTATAGATAAGGGATTGCGAAGGCATTTCAATGTTGTCCTTGTGGAAATGAGTATGTGGTAGTGAGGAGGAGAGCGAAAGGCAGAGCAAAAGTATTGGGCTTAAATGGAACTGATTCAAGCATAGTGAAGATGCTATTTTCCAGTTCAAGTAGGTGATACTTATTTCTTTGTAGACAGTGTGTCTCTTGTAGGTAGTGAGCCTCTTGTGAGAAGTGTGCTCGGGCAGTGAGCCCTAATTGGCATGTGCCATTTGTTCTTTCTATTCTTCTAATAGAGAATACAATCTTGGGTTACTCACCCCGTGGTTTTCCCCTTAACCAGGTTTTCCACATCAAAATTCTAGTGTCTCATGTGTTGATGTGTTTCTGCCCTTGATTTGTTGCATTGTGTTTCCATGATTAATTTATTATTATGCTGTTGAATTGCAAAGTAAAGTTAAATGTTTAATTGAAGAAAGTTTCATACAACTGATTCACCCCCCTCTTAGTTGTATGCCCTAAGTCTAACAATTGGTATCAGAGCCAAGTTCCTCTAAAAGGAACTTAACCGCTTGAGGAGATCCAGGATGTCGTCTTACAAGAAGGATAGTCTGAAGTTTGATGGAACCAATTTTAATCTTTGGAAAGGTCACATGAAATGTCACCTGCAATGTATGGGAATGGCGTACTAGACCATGGCTACAACACAGTATGTACCTCCATAGGGTGGTCCGAAAACCCAAAATGAAATCACAGATGCTAAAAACAATCTGTAGACTATAGAGGCTCTTCTAAGTGCATTATCGAATTCAGAGCTCTCAAATGTTATTGACCTACCAACAGCTTATGAAATTTGGCTAAAAATGGAACTTTTGCATGAAGGAGACAAGTATGTTAAATGTGCAAGATTACAGAGTTTGAAAAGGAAATTTGAAAATCTGAAGATGAGAGAAGATGAAAATATCACATCTTTTATGCCAAGAGTAAATGAGATTGTTTGTGGAATTAGAAATGCTGGTGGAGTCTTGAATGAAGATGAGATTGTTGGCAAAATTCTCAGATCCCTTCCTACTTCTTATAAAATCAAGGTTGCTGCAATTGAAGAATTCAGAGCTCACACAACTGTCATAAGAGATCAACTAGTTGGTAAATTGGCTACATTTGAAATGGCCAAGTTTGGAGATGAACCCCCAAAGACTAAATCTACATTCAAAGCTAGTGCATCTATAAAAGGTAAACAAAGGATTGATCCAGGAGAGAACTCCTCAAGGAAATTTTCATGGTATGAAAAAGCAAGAAAAGACCTAGAAGAAGAAGCTGAACTACTCACCTTGAAGCTCTTATTACAAAAAGACTACCAAGAGGATCTGGTAAGTATGAAGGGAAATTGCCTTTTAAGTGTTTTAACTGCAATAAGATTGGTCATTTTGCCTCAAGGTGTCCGGAAAGATTTTCAAGGCCAAATTCTAACAGATCAAGATTCCAAAAGAATTGTTACTATGTTCATGAAGGAGATGATGAAGGAGTAACAAATGATGAATCAGAGACATGAGACAAATTCAGAAATGACTGGGTATTCATTGCCATCAAGGAAGAAGATCCAATGCCCTCTGAATCTGTCAATCATAAAGTTGTAGAAAGAGCTCTGGCTGCCCAAGTTGAAGAAAATGATGATTAGGTCATTGACAGTGGATGCTCTCACCATATGACAGGTGACAAAAATAAGTTCATAGATTTGGAAAGGTATGAAGGAGGAGTGATAAAGTTTGGTGATAATTTTGTTGGTAGAATCAGAGGTAGAGGAACTATTTCTTTTGATGGAAGGAATAAAACTGGTAATGTACTGTATGTTGAAGGATTGAAGCACAATCTTCTCAGTGTTGGACAATTGGTGGACAAAGGTTATGATCTCAGATTCAAGAATGGAAAATGCAAGATCTTTGAGAGTTCTGGAATAGAGATTGCATCCGGTACCCAAACAAAAGGTAATATCTTCCATTTAGTTGGTACTGGTAAAAGTTGCTTATTTGTTCAAGTTGATCAGAGTTGGTTATGGCATAGGAGGATGTGTCATGTGAATTTTGATAATATCATCAAGATAAGAAATACTAACGCTGTAAGAGATCTTCCAAAATTGGTGAAACCTACAAATAGTTTATGCAAAGAATGTCAGTTGGGAAAACAAAACAGAGTCTCATTTAAAAGCAAGGAACAATCTTCTACCAGATTATTAGACTTAGTTCATACTGATCTTTGTGGTCCAAAAAGAATCAGGAGTATGCAAGGTGATAGATACTTCATGTTACTAATTGATGACTATTCCCAGATGATGTGGGTAACCTTTCTAAAAGAGAAATCAGAGGCTCTTGAGAAATTCAAAATATTCAAGGCTATGGTAGAAAATGAAACTGGATTAAAATTGAAGTGTCTGAGGTCTGATAGAGGTGGAGAATTCATATCCAATGAGTTCATAGAGTTCTGTGAGAAACATGGAATAAAGACACAGTTGTCTGCTCCTAGGACCCCACAGCAAAATAGAGTAGTGGAGAGAAAGAACCAGACCATCTAGGAAGCATCTAGGACCATGATGATGGAAGCAAATGTTCCTCAGATCTATTGCAGAGAAGCTTTCAGCACTGTAGTCTATACTCTCAATCGAGTTCAAATCAGAAGCGATACCGTTAAGACTCCTTATGAACTTTGGTTTGGTATCACTCCTACTATGAGGTACTTCAGAGTTTTTGGTAGCAAATGTTACATTAAAAGAGATGAAGATCTAGGAAATTTTGATGCTAGAAGTGATGAAGGAATATTTTTGGGTTACTCTACTCAAAGCAAAGTCTACCGGTGTTATAACAAGAGACTAAGAAAGATGATAGAAAGTACAAATGTGAAGGTTGATGAGGGAATTGAGAAACCCTCAAGGTTTTATGAATATGATGAAGATGATCAGAATGGTGTTCCGACTCAAGGAGCCCAAGCTTCCTTTGCTCAAACTAATCTGGTAAACCAGGAAGAAGAGATGAGTTTCAATGAGCCTGATCAAGAATTAGAAATGCAAGAAACTCCCAAAGTTCCTAGGTATGTAAGACTGAACCACTCTGAAGATCAGATCATAGGTGATAAAAGCAAAGGGGTACAAATAAGAAGGAGAATTGCTCAAGATTCAGAAGAGTATTGTCTGATTTCAAAGATTGAACCTAAGACAGTGAATGAAGTTGGCAATGATGAAAACTGGACTAAAGCAATGGAAGAAGAACTAATGCAAATTGAGAAAAATCACACTTGGGATCTTGTTCCCAGACATAGAAATAAGAATGTGATTGGAACCAAATGGGTCTTCCAGAACAAACTAAATGAAGTTGGGGAAGTAATTAGAAATAAAGCAAGATTGGTTTGCAAGGGTTACTCTCAAATAGAAGGAGTTGATTTTGAAGAAACTTTTGCTCCGGTAGCAAAAATTGAAGCAGTTAGATTATTTCTTGCATTTGTTGCCTTCAAGGATTTCAAGGTGTATCAGATGGATGTCAAGTCTGCCTTTCTAAATGGTGACTTGGAAAAAGAAGTGTACATTGAGCAACCAGATGGATTTCAACTATCCGATCATGGTGATATGGTCTGCAAGTTGAAGAAGGCACTGTATGGATTGAAGAAAACCCCAAGAGCCTAGTATGAAAGATTAGACAAGCATCTTTTGAAGATTGGTTTCAACAAAGGTACTGCTGACAGTAACTTATATTTCAAAATTGATCATGAAAACATCTTGATTGTTGAAGTGTTTTTTGATGATATCATTTTTGGAGGAAGAGATAGTATGTGTAAAACTTTTGCAAATCAAATGAAAAGCGATTTTGAGATGTCCATGCTTGGTGAAATGAATTTCTTCTTGGGTCTACAAATCACTCAAACAAAGAAAGGAATCTTCATTTCTCAGACCAAATATGTGAAATAATTGTTGAATAAATTTGGAATGGAAGATTCAAAGCCAATGAATACTCCCATGGAAACTGGATGTAAGTTGAGCAAAGATGATGACTCCCCTAAGGCAGATCAGACAAAGTACAGGTCAATGATTGGAGGATTGTTGTATCTCACTCAAACTAGACCAGACATTATGCAGGCAATTGGTCTTGTTGCTAGATTCCAGGCTGATCCTAGAGAATCTCATGTCATGGCAATCAAGAGGATTTTTAGATATCTAAAAGGGACAGTTGAGTATGGTCTGTGGTATCCTAGAGATGATGATTTCTCTCTTCATGCTTTTACAGATGCTGATTGGGCAAGGGGTGTGGATGACCAGAAGAGTACCAGTGGTGGAGCATTCTTTTTGGGGAAGAAATTGGTTTCTTGGCTGAGCAAGAAACAAGAGGCAATATCTCTATCCACTACAGAAGCAGAACATATTGCAGCAGCAGGTAGTTGCACTCAAGTTTTGTGGATGAAGCAGATGCTAAGAGATATCAAAGTGGAGTATGAGAAACCTATCACAATCTTCTGTGATAATTCAAGTGTAATAAATATATCTAAGAATCTGATGTTGCATTCAAAGACTAAACACATATCCATCAAGTTTCACTTTTTGAGAGAGCAAGTGAACAAGAATGAAGTCAGATTGGAGTTTGTGCCTTCCAAGGATCAGATTGCAGACATCTTTACTAAACCTCTACCTAAGGACTCTTTTGAGTATCTCAGGGAGAAGTTAAGGGTTATTGCCCCTCCGGTGATGAACTAAAATGCACTGATGTGTATCAATCCGGTGAATATCACAGTCACATCTTGTGGTCCGGATTGATGATGGGGAGCTGCTACTCAGGGGGAGCAGCAGGTATAATTTTGAAGTGTTGGAAATGCAAGTATGTGCCCTTTGCCATTGATGTCAAAGAGGGAGAGAAGACATGTGAAAAACAAGTGGTTGTTGATCAAAGGGGGAGCAATAAAGGAAGAGAAGACATGTGAATGGGTGTTGCTGATAGGGGGAGTTGTGTCAGTGAGGAGAAGTTCTTGTCTTGATGATTAAAACAGTTTTTCACATCATATGTTGCCATCAATGACAAAGGGGGAGATTGTTGCAAGTATGGGCCTAACCGGTGTTGTCATTGATGTCAACAAACTTATGTTGCATTAATGATAAGGATTGGATGAGCTGTGTGCTGAGGATATTGAGAAAATTAGTCTCAATCAGGAACAGTGATGACAATAAGGTAAAAGTCCAAGATAGGTTGAGGATCAGAGGATGTGGTTTAAAGTTTTTGTAGATATGTGTCTCAAGGTGGTCTAGTAGAGATTTCAGAGGTCCACATGAAGATGTGAAGAAGTTGTGGTCGCTCAAGTAAAACCAGTTCCGGTGGGTGTTCAGAGGTGACAGAGTCTTATAGAAAGGTCCGGTGAGATCCATAAATGCATTTTCCTGTTCTGCAGATGTGAGGGAGTGTTGAGGACATCTTTGTGGAGTGTTAACTCGATTGGTTTGTTGTTTGAAGGTCCACAATCATCTATTCTTTTGTGACAGTGATGACAGACTGTGTTCTTGAGGTTCCGGATGAAGGAGAGAAGGATTTTAGTAACCAGATGAAGTGTGGATGTTCTTGGTAATTCAAGCAAGCTTGTGGTAGTCTTTGGATCATGTCTAGTTTGTGTTGGTGGTCCGCATTGGAGCTGAAGCTCGCAATTGAAGAATAACTTCTGGATGATGGTGTTCTTTTTGTGATTGGCCGACTGGATGAGTTACACATCCTGTGGATGTTCTTGTGGATGTTTGCTGACTTAGATGATTGTTCCTAAGTTGATGTCATGTATAAATAAGGGATTGTGAAGGCATTTCAATGTTGTCCTTATGGAGAGAGTATATGGTAGTGAGGAGGAGAGCGAAAGGTAGAGTAGAAGTATTGGGCTTAAATGGAACTGATTCAAGCATAGTGAAGATGCTATTTTCCAGTTCAAGTAGGTGATACTTATTTCTTTGTAGACAGTGTGTCTCTTGTAGGCAGTGAGCCTCTTGTGAGCAGTGTGCTTGGGAAGTGAGCCCTAATTGGCATGTGCCATTTGTTCTTTCTATTCTTCTAACAGAGAATACAATCTTGGGTTAATCACCCCATGGTTTTTCCCTTAACCGGGTTTTCCACGTCAAAATTCTGGTGTCTCGTGTGTTGATGTGTTTCTGCCCTTGATTTGTTGCATTATGTTTCCATGATTAATTTATTATTATGCTATTGAATTGCAAAGTAAAGTTAAAAGTTTAATTGAAGAAAGTTTCATACAACTGATTCACCCCCCCTCTTAGTTGTATGCCCTAAGTCTAACAGCCCCTAACTGCACCAAAAGTAATAAGAAAAGGGGGAGGAAACTCTATTGGAGCTAAGAGAGAAAGTAGGTGAGGCTACTAATCAGACCAAGATCACCACAATGCTCTATGCAGGGAAGGGGAAGTGCCTTCCCACGTCGCCATGAGAGTATATACTTGGAACGTTAGGGGTCTCAACGCCCCTAACAAACAACGTATCATAAAACACTATATAACCAACACAAAACCAAACATATTATTGCTCCAAGAAACCAAACTAAATAAAGATGAGATATACAATCTAAATAGGAAGCTGGGAATATGGGAACTAGTAGGAGTCCCAGCAGAGGGTGCTTCGGGGGGCCTTGGGGTAATTTGGGATCCTAGAATGGTCTCATTTTCAGTAACAAGATGTAAAAAGAACTGGATGGTGGGTAACGTTAGAACCATAAGAAGCAATTTACACTTCTCTCTTATTAACATCTATGGTCCCTCCTAGAACTAGGACAAGAGACTAGTTTGGACAGAAATAGAACAATTTCTGGGCACCTTACAAGATCAGGTCTGTATTCTGGGCAGAGATTTCAATGTGATCTTAGATCCCAAAGAAAAGTTGGGAGGAGCTGTCAGGTTATCCACAGCAGCAACTGACTTCAAGGATTGGGTTCTTAAGAACAATTTAATGGAAATTAAAACTGCACAAGAAGGCTTTGCATGGAATAACAGAAGGAAGGGCTTCAACAATATTACAGAAAAATTGGACAGATTCCTAATTAGGGGCAATTGGGCACAACTTTCTTCTATTATGAAGGCTGAGATCTTACCATACTCGGGCTCTAATCACTACCCAGTCCAGCTAAGTTTATCAGAAGATTGCCAACCCAAACGATGCCCCTTCAAATTTGAGCAAATGTGGCTCAAAGATGATAATCTCATAACCTGTATTGAGCAATGGTGGAAAGAAAATAGAGTTTCTGGAGCTAAGCTTTTCTGCTTAGTATCTAAATTGAAAACTATCAAATATAAGCTTCTTAGTTGGAATAAGACTAACTTTGGTAATATCTTTGAAATCAAATCTAAGCTAGAAGGAGAACTTGAAAACCTTAATAGTATGGTAATAACTAAAGGTATGGATGCAGAAACATATGCAAAAGAAAAACACCTAAAAACAGAATATGAAGATATCCTAGCCAAAGAGGAAATTTTTTGGTGACAAAAGTCCAGAGAGACATGGCTAGAAGTGGGTGATAAGAACACCAAGTTCTTCCACAATAGTACGAGAGTGTTACATCCATATTTTCTAACTTGCTATACTTTTACTTTTTACTTGGGCATAAGTAAATTTGTTGAGATGTTATGGACTTAAGACAGGATATGACATGGAATTGTATTGAGTATCAGTTATGAAATCATGGAAATGATTATGTTATGGTCAATTTAATAACTATATTATAAGATTTGATTTATTAGTTGAATTTATCGAATAAAGATGCACTGATCTCTTATTGTTTGATGACAAGTGAAACAGGATTACAGGGTATCAACTCTTAGAGAGGAGAGAGAGAGTATCTTTCGAGAAGAGAGATATAGACCTTGGATTACGAGTGGTCTATTTGCCAAACGAGTCTAGTGTTAAATGATAATGTGAACCTATGAGTCATATGAGGTATGTCTTGTCTTGCCAGTTACTTTTGAATCTTTTTTTGACGGGTAGTAGATACCTTGTTTATCTTCTAGTCAAGTCGATGATGAGTCAACATAGTCGTTCGCGAAGTAAACGACGTCATAAGCCGTAAAACAGTTGTGTTATTCTTCTTGTGTCACTTAGAGGTTTTACTGTCGCTTCTTAAACGTCAGACGTTCTCATCAAGTTTGATGACGCAAATATTGTCGATGTTTAACGTCAACAGATGAACCTATTTGTGGCAGATTTGTGGACCACGTCTCGTAGTCGAAAGATGCGAGAAGTTGTTTTGTGCATCAAACGATTAAGAAACCTTGTGAAGCGTTACGACCAATACGTCGTGATTGTTGTCAACCATGTTAATCATGTGTTGAGAATTATTCCCTTTTGTTAATCGACGGAAGTCGAATGGGAAGTTGAATTATGCTTTAATTATTCTTGTCGACCCTTGTGTTTAGGCATGTGCCGGTCATGAGTTTAAGGCCGAGTTGCTCCATCTTTGTTGAGGGTGTCGGCCAGCATTATGAGTCTTTCATCACCTTTGAATGGTGGTTGTAAACTTAAACAAATCGAAATTCCTTTCCATCACCATTTAAACAGCGAACTTTCCTCGCACCAAACCATCAAATCTGTCATCATCTTATACCACTGCAAGTATATTAAGAAAAAAAAGATCTTTATTGTGTTTTATAACACATTTTCCCTTCCTTTTGTGAAGAACACGGTATTGAAGCCTTATTTTATGCGTAGTGGAAAGGTTGTTACTCTTTCCAACTGCCGCATTGCTTTTTAAAGCTCCATTTTGGAGATTGATGGCGAGAGGGGGTTAAAAACCAACCTTGCATGCCATAAGAGGGGCCATCAGATCAGGCATGGTCGAGAGATTGGGAACGGTTATTATACCTTGTTTTAGGAAAGTTATAGAGGGAGGTGTAACCGTAAGATGAGGGGATATACTTCATCATGGTGTGCACAGTCATGGAGAGTGGGGTGCTGTGGTTTAGCAAGTGAAAACCGTAGATAAAGAAGGAGTGGAGTGGTTGTTGGAAACAAACTAAAAATCGCAGAGTGAAGGGACGGGGAGATCTTCCTCGCGGGGGTCGCACAGGAGGTTAATCGGGGGAAGCTTAAGTGAAACGGTTAGAAAGAGATGGTTTACTCCATCATGGGCGCGGGAGGCAAAGGGATGTGGGGGTTTTTCAGATATGGAAAATGGCGAGTTAAAGGCATGCATTCCATTGTCGAGGAAGGCGGGGGGGATTGTTAGTTCTAGACTATGGTTTGAGAAATGGAAAAACCGCAGAGAGAAAGAGAAATTATTGACTACTTCGCTGTGCATGGCTCGTGGAGGTAGTAAGTGTTTTAGACACTAAAAGGGAGCAGAGATTTGGATATAGCAAAGTATTAAAGAAAAGGAGGACAGATAAGCTTAGGCGAACCGGTATTCTTTTGTTAGGAAACACCATATTTTTCTATCTCTGCAGATTAGTGTGGGCAAAGGGGTATTAGTATTATAGAAGACCTACTTTCAACATGGTTTTTCTGTGTCTTATAGCCCAAAAGGAGCAGTAATCTAGATATATAGATGGAGGGACTTATATTAGTTTTTGCACAGAGCTATTTGTAACATGTGAGAACAACATATTCTTCAAATATAAAGACCCGCTCGGTCTATGTTTTGGGGAGGGTAAATATTACCTTCTTTAGATATCTTCTTGTGTGCGATGATATAAGAAGAATGGTAGCACTATTATGTAGTATTACAAGAGCTCAACCTTGAACATGATGTTCTAAGTCTGAAACCCACCAATTTTTGCTGAGCTTATGCAAAGTAAATTATTCTCTTGAAGTCAAGATATCAGATTGAAAAATCTTCGAAGTGCTCGAGCTCTAGAGGGATTCTTAGTTCTTCATTGTCAACTATTTTAAGGTAAGGACAATTGCGCCCTATGCTTGGTTACATAACAGTTTCCCTTTTTATAATCCTTTATTTTAAAATTTTCCTTTTGAACACGAAATATAAGTTAGCTCAATTTCATTTCTAGAATGAATGTTTGAAGAGCTTACCCACTTGTAAACATACGTTAATACATGTAGTATTACCATATAGACTATAACTCTTTATAAGAATATGGGAATCTTTTTGGTAGACGTTGTGGATTAAATGATTTGGTTTATCGTTAATGTGGACCTTACAAGTAGACCATTTCTTTTACTCTTCTATATGCAAGCGACAATATGATGTAGTCATAGTAGTTAAACCATAACTCAAAGATAGGTTTATTTTTTTATTGAACATGAGTTTTTATCTTTTCTATAGCTAGAGAGGGGGTAAGAAAAAGGAACTGTTAGGTCAAGTATATTATTTTACATGTAAATGATTACATGGTAAAAGCTTAATGTATTGGGATTTAATATTTTGGAATTGATATATTCATTTATGTAGAACGATATTGCTATCATGAAGAACCATTTGATTAGTGATGTAATATCACTGGTTGATTCAGCAGTAGTGATTAGTATTATCATGATAACCCATGGAGGTTAAACTTAGTTATTTTATCTTCTTAAGCGTAAGTCGGATGACTAGAGAAGACCTAGAGGGTTTATAGTTTTATTGTAGACTTAAACTTGTCAAGGATTGTTTAAGTTGTAAGTAAATATCCTTGATAGAGCCATAGAGGTGTTCTTCCTTTTGGAAGCAATTAAGCACTATCTTTCAAAATAAAAACCGTGGTGACAAAATGTCATTAGGAGAATATTTGACTCCATTTAGTTCAATATGAAAAAGGAGAAGAACTTTAAACATGTTTTCAATGGATAACAAAGGGGGGGGGGGCTAGACTATCAACTAGTTGGAATCAAACTAAACTTGGGAGACTCTTAGACTTGGAGTCGAATTGTTTGACGTTATTGTTGTTGAGGATTCCTCTTATAAGTTAAAGTAGATTTGTTTTGAAGTTTTGAAACAACCTTTAAGTCGAAAGAAGACTAAAGGAAAGTTGTTTAATTAACAAAAACTATTCTTCCTAGAATTGATTGTTTGATAATCCATTTTCATGGAAAAGGAAAGACAAACCCTAGGTTGACCTAGTAGGGTAATATTATATAATATACCTTTATGGCTACTTTATGAATCGATGGTAAAGGGATAAGAACCCAAATTTTGTTCATTTATTTTTGGTGTATAAACCTGTTTGATTGTTTCCAATTTGACCTATGTTTTAAGTGTCGATAGGTTATGGATCTCAGATGATGCAAGGATGCAAGGAGATACCCAAGTGTAGAAAGTCATTTCTTAAGATCTTTGGAACAACGATGGTGTCTTGAGAGTCTACCGAGGTCAAGAAGACTAGATTGGAGTTATATAAAACTCTTTAGTTAAACCTTAACTTGATCCAAATGTGGTATGTTCATTGGGATCGTTATTTAAATCATGATTGAAGGGACGTGTACCCTAACTAAGTATAATTATTCTTACATGCAAGAAGGGAATTAGATTCCTAGGCTATAATGCTTAACCTAGTTAAGGTTATCATCTTAGTCGTAATTAATCTATCTATATTTATTATGAGACAATAAGTCGTGGACCTCAGGAATTGCGATGATGCAATGAGAGCCCTGATAGAGAAAGAAAGATGTGTAGGTCTATGGATTATAGACAATGAAAGAAAACATGTATGGGTTTGGAAAACTCAATTGTTCAAACATCATACTTCTTAAGCTAAACAAAGATGACCAAGTCGAACTGTAGGAATTTGATAGTATCCAAGTCGAGTTGGAGTGGGTGAACAATACGACATCGTTCTTTGTGAACATCAATTTATATTGAAACTATGGCCATAGTAATGCATATGTCTCTGCATGCATTGTCGGTTCACTGTATCTGGATTGCACATCCTATCGGGAATCATACTTAGCTAGAGGGTATCTAGGGTTGTATGATAGATAGAGTAGTGTAAGATACAACACTATGTACTCGGAAAGGCAAATTACCACTGGTCACCTTGGTCTATACTTCTCGTGAAGGGAAGGGCCACTTCCGGTTAGGAAGGAGTGCGGGAGACCGACGGTCTGTGGTTGGAGGTAAATCACTGGAAAGATACTCTCTCTCTCTCTAGCAGAAGACATGCTGAGGCTTGCGATAAGGATGTCAGATTTTTGGATGCAGTATATCTCTGAGACTTGTGTTTATTGAGGCTAAGTAAAACACTATCTGATTCAGGTATTTATAATAGATTTATTTTTGTAAACATTGTACTTGGGAAAGACAATATGGATTATTGAAAATGTAACGAGATATCTTGTAATTGTAGTTACTCGACTTTATGTTGAGTAAAGGAAAAATTTTCTCTGTCTCATTTTTACCTTGTAAAGTTACTTTATGGTGAAATTTTTGGTTTTTACTATGTTTCTAGAATGTGGATGTTACATATGGTATCAGAGCTATCAAGTTCGACACTAGGGCTTATGAGTCCACTGTGCTAACCTATAGTCAACATTATGCGGTTAGCTAATGTTCAAATTTTCTTGTGCCAGAATGACGTGGAGAAGAACAAAGAAAATAGCTAGGAAGTCTGTTCCCCAGCATTTGCCTAGATTAGTGGTTAAGAAGAAACCTATCAAGGAGGTTGAACTTAAAGAGCATGTTGTTTACTCTGAAGATGCATGGCTAGAGGATTCAGAGACTTTTGCTGATGCGCTTAAGCATAATTCAGACAGAAAGAAAACAACGTTTTAAACTAGCCAAGAATCCTACTATTTCTACTGGTGTAGTAAAACCTAGTGAACTGTAGCCAGTACGACATGACACTTGAATGTTGATGCGATGTTTTGTTTTAGGAAAAAGGTGTTGGAGTACTTGTGTGTACATCCACCCTGTATGGTTGTGAAACTGGAAGATTGTTAACTGACAGTGACTTATAGTCTTATCGTATCAACAATATAAATCAGGATGTGGTCACTCCTAAATAAATTATAATAAAGATGACAATGTTTTATACCAATCTTTGGATTATTATGAGATAAATATGTTTGTTGTTTTGAGTCACTTAAGATTCAGAAAACTGTTAGATAACTTAATTATCTGGCATGAGGAAAATGAGAGCATGTGTTATTCTAGAACCAAACCAGGGTGAAAGTCTAAAAGAGAATAAACTACTAGTTTATCTCTTGATCAAAGTGGAACAATCCTAACCATTTTTAAAACTAAGGAGATACATAGTATGTTTTGGAAAAGAAAGTCATACCGCCAAAGTTGAGGGAACAGTGATTGAATCAACGGAAGACCTTGATCCTCTCAAAATTCTGGGATGAGTTACCTAGAAAAGCACCTTATCTTATGACAACTATAAGATTGAGGGAATCAAAAGCCCTTTATAAGGATTATTGGCTAAAAGGTTTGATTATATCTAGTATATTACCGTGGGGTGCACTAGGAATTGTTTTTGTCAAGGAGGATATAACTCTTTAATGTGTATTTCGTATCATTTGCTCATTAAAAACCACGATAAGGAGCAAATATCTTTCACCACGTATTGGTGATCTCCTTGAATAGATGTGTAGAACGGAAGTCATTGATTAGCAATCAGTATGTCATCAATCAAGTTTAAAGGATGAGGATATCCTTGAAACAACTTGTGGACAAGTATGGGCACTGTGAGTTAGCAGTGTTGTCCTTTGACCATACTAATGCCTTGTCGTATTCATGAATCTCATGAGCAGTGTGTCTAGAGATTGTTTAGACATATTTGTTCTAGTCTTCTAGAAGATGTACTTATTTATTTTTAAGCATGAAGGAGAACATTAATCCTTATGAGCAAGTGACTCTATAATAGTTAAGAGAAATTACAACAGCACCAATGCTATGGATTCCTGTTCCAAAGGATAGTTTGAGGGGAAATTGATGCCTCAGGAAATGGTCTAAGGGTGTACCTTTACATGATGAGTAAATTAAGCAAATTCTTGAGGTAAAATATTAAAAGATTCAAGGTATGAAGGTTTTCATATTGAGTCTCACAGACTATTGAGTTTCAGAGAAAGAATATTTGTTTCTAATTCTTCTGAAATAAGAAAACTGGTGTGGAGAGAAGTCATAATCCACCATACCATGAAATCTAGGGGCGACCAACTACTAACAGACATGAAACCTCTTTAATTCTCGAAAGGAATACAGAATGATGCTGCGAGATTAGTAGCATATTGTCTAGAAGGCCAAAGGGAAAGAGTAGAACATCAATTCATGTAGGATTGATGTACCCGTATGACATGCCAGAATGGAAATGGCAAATTGTTGGCAAGGGTATTGTATGAAGTCTTTCTATGTCGGGGAAAAGACACAATGTCACCTTGAGATGATAAACTCTCAAAGGTAACACATTATTTACCAGGGGATTGAACTGATGGAGCATCAGTGTTAGCACGCATTTTGTGCAAGATGTGTTTTAGACTGCTTGGTTTTCTGAGAAGGGTATCTTAGATAGAAATACGCGTGTAATGTCAAGGTTATGACAAACTTGTCCTCCATGTTAAGGACTGAAATTTTAAAAGAATATACTTTTATTATCCTGTGACTAGATGGTTATACTAAGGAAGTTAACCATGTTTTAGAAGATAGTTCCAAATCATGCTGCATGGATTAGCAATGCAAGTAGGGAGACTACTTATTACGTGAAATCTTTGACAATATTTAACTTTTGCTATTAAGATGGCTTGAATTGAAACATTGGACAGAAAGATGCCGAACTCCTATAAGCTGGGTAAGCTAGAAGGTAGGATTAGCATTAGTCCGGAAATGTTATCCGAAATGGATGAAAAGATTTAGCTGATCAAGAAAGATCGATGGAAATCAATAATGAATAGAAAAAAAAAAAAAAGGAAATTACGTTAATGATTAAGCGTACACCAAGACAATTCTCGGTTAGAGAAGGAAATTTCTTTTAAGGGTTAAACCCCTGAAAATGTTTTCTAAAGAATGGAAGGTATTCTAAACCAATTCCTAAGTATAAAGGACCCTTCAAAAATTTTTAAAGTTAGGAATTTTATTGAATTCGAGGATTAATTTGTTACCAGTATTGCCAGGAGGCATCATGCTTTTTGGTGATTTATATATGAGAAATATATTCATGTAATATATAAATGTTATAATCTATGAATGATTTAAAAGTACAAGAACCTAGGAAAGGTTATGATCAAGCTTCTGAGATATTTGAAGATCATAAGCAATGCTTGTGTAACATAGAGGTTATGAAGTGTAAGGTCTAGTGGGACCAGTATGCATAGAACAGTTTTGCATGGGGAGAAGTTACCATGAATTCTAGCAGAAATTTCCTCATTTACTTTATGCTGATAGCAATTAAACAATGAATATGCTTTTAAGTTGCGTTTTGATACTTTATATCATCGAGGACGATGAATCTTTAGGGGAAGGATATGTTACATCCCTATTTTCTAACTTGCTATACTTTTACTTTTTACTTGGGCATAAGTAAATTTGTTGAGATGTTATGGACTTAAGACAGGATATGACATGGAATTGTATTGAATATCAGTTATGAAATCATGGAAATGATTATGTTATGGTCGATTTAATAACTGTATTATAAGATTTGATTTATTAGTTGAATTTATCGAATAAAGATGCACTGATCTCTTATTGTTTGATGACAAGTGAAACAGGATTACAGGGTATCAACTCTTAGAGAGGAGAGAGAGAGTATCTTTCGAGAAGAGAGATATAGACCTTGGATTACGAGTGGTCTATTTGCCAAACGAGTCTAGTGTTAAATGATAATGTGAACCTATGAGTCATATGAGGTATGTCTTGTCTTGCCAGTTACTTTTGAATCTTTTTTTGACGGGTAGTAGATACCTTGTTTATCTTCTAGTCGAGTCGATGATGAGTCGACATAGTCGATCGCGAAGTAAACGACGTCATAAGCCGTAAAACAGTTGTGTTATTCTTCTTGTGTCACTTAGAGGTTTTACTGTCGCTTCTTAAACGTCAGACGTTCTCATCAAGTTTGATGACGCAAATATTGTCGACGTTTAACGTCAACAGATGAACCTATTTGTGGCGGATTTGTGGACCACGTCTCGTAGTCGAAAGATGCGAGAAGTCGTTTTGTGCATCAAACGATTAAGAAACCTTGTGAAGCGTTACGACCAATCCATCGTGATTGTCGTCAACCGTGTTAATCATGTGTTGAGAATTATTCCCTTTTGTTAATCGACGGAAGTCGAATGGGAAGTTGAATTATGCTTTAATTATTCTTGTCGACCCTTGTGTTTAGGCATGTGCCGGTCATGAGTTTAAGGCCGAGTTGCTCCATCTTTGTTGAGGGTGTCGGCCAGCATTATGAGTCTTTCATCACCTTTGAATGGTGGTTGTAAACTTAAACAAATCGAAATTCCTTTCCATCACCATTTAAACAGCGAACTTTCCTCGCACCAAACCATCAAATCTGTCATCATCTTATACCACTGCAAGTATATTAAGAAAAAAAAGATCTTTATTGTGTTTTATAACACATTTTCCCTTCCTTTTGCGAAGAACGCGGTATTGAAGCCTTATTTTATGCGTAGTGGAAAGGTTGTTACTCTTTCCAACTGCCGCATTGCTTTTTAAAGCTCCATTTTGGAGATTGATGGCGAGAGGGGGTTAAAAACCAACCTTGCATGCCATAAGAGGGGCCATCAGATCAGGCATGGTCGAGAGATTGGGAACGGTTATTATACCTTGTTTTAGGAAAGTTATAGAGGGAGGTGTAACCGTAAGATGAGGGGATATACTTCATCATGGTGTGCGCAGTCATGGAGAGTGGGGTGCTGTGGTTTAGCAAGTGAAAACCGTAGATAAAGGAGGAGTGGAGTGGTTGTTGGAAACAAACTAAAAACCACAGAGTGAAGGGACGGGGAGATCTTCCTCGCGGGGGTCGCACAGGAGGTTAATCGGGGGAAGCTTAAGTGAAACGGTTAGAAAGAGATGGTTTACTCCATCATGGGCGCAGGAGGCAAAGGGATGTGGGGGTTTTTTAGATATGGAAAATGGCGAGTTAAAGGCATGCATTCCATTGTTGAGGAAGGCGGGGGGAATTGTTAGTTCTAGACTATGGTTTGAGAAATGGAAAAACCGCAGAGAGAAAGAGAAATTATTGACTGCTTCACTGTGCATGGCTCGTGGAGGTAGTAAGTGTTTTAGACACTAAAAGGGAGCAGAGATTTGGATATAGCAAAGTATTAAAGAAAAGGAGGACAGATAAGCTTAGGCGAACTGGTATTCTTTTGTTAGGAAACACCATATTTTTCTATCTCTGCGGATTAGTGTGGGCAAAGGGGTATTAGTATTATAGAAGACCTACTTTCAACATGGTTTTTCTGTGTCTTATAGCCCAAAAGGAGCAGTAATCTAGATATATAGATGGAGGGACTTATATTAGTTTTCACATAGAGCTATTTGTAACGTGTGAGAACAACATATTCTTCAAATATAAAGACCCGCTCGGTCTGTGTTTTGGGGAGGGTAAATATTACCTTCTTTAGATATCTTCTTGTGTGCGATGATATAAGAAGAATGGTAGCACTATTATGTAGTATTACAAGAGCTCAACCTTGAACATGATGTTCTAAGTCCGAAACCCACCAATTTTTGCTGAGCTTATGCAAAGTAAATTATTCTCTTGAAGTCAAGATATCAGATTGAAAAATCTTCGAAGTGCTCGAGCTCTAGAGGGATTCTTAGTTCTTCATTGTCAACTATTTTAAGGTAAGGATGATTGAGCCCTATGCTTGGTTACATAACAGTTTCCCTTTTTATAATCCTTTATTTTAAAATTTTCCTTTTGAACACGAAATATAAGTTAGCTCAATTTCATTTCTAGAATGAATGTTTGAAGAGCTTACCCACTTGTAAACATACGTTAATACATGTAGTATTACCATATAGACTATAACTCTTTATAAGAATATGGGAATCTTTTTGGTAGACGTTGTGGATTAAATGATTTGGTTTATCGTTAATGTGGACCTTACAAGTAGACCGTTTCTTTTACTCTTCTATATGCAAGCGACAATATGATGTAGTCATAGTAGTTAAACCATAACTTAAAGATAGGTTTATTTTTTTATTGAACATGAGTTTTTATCTTTTCTATAGCTAGAGAGGGGGTAAGAAAAAGGAACTGTTAGGTCAAGTATATTATTTTACATGTAAATGATTACATGGTAAAAGCTTAATGTATTGGGATTTAATATTTTGGAGTTGATATATTCATTTATGTAGAACGATATTGCTATCATGAAGAACCATTTGATTAGTGATGTAATATCACTGGTTGATTCAGCAGTAGTGATTAGTATTATCATGATAACCCATGGAGGTTAAACTTAGTTATTTTATCTTCTTAAGCGTAAGTCGGATGACTAGAGAAGACCTAGAGGGTTTATAGTTTTATTGTAGACTTAAACTTGTCAAGGATTGTTTAAGTTGTAAGTAAATATCCTTGATAGAGCCATAGAGGTGTTCTTCCTTTTGGAAGCAATTAAGCACTATCTTTCAAAATAAAAACTGTGGTGACAAAATGTCATTAGGAGAATATTTGACTCCATTTAGTTCAATATGAAAAAGGAGAAGAACTTTAAACATGTTTTCCATGGATAACAAAGAGGGGGGGGGGGGCTAGACTATCAACCAGTTGGAATCAAACTAAACTTGGGAGACTCTTAGACTTGGAGTCGAATTGTTTGACGTTATTGTTGTTGAGGATTCCTCTTATAAGTTAAAGTAGATTTGTTTTGAAGTTTTGAAACAACCTTTAAGTCGAAAGAAGACTAAAGGAAAGTTGTTTAATTAACAAAAACTATTCTTCCTAGAATTGATTGTTTGATAATCCATTTTCATGGAAAAGGAAAGACAAACCCTAGGTTGACCTAGTAGGGTAATATTATATAATATACCTTTATGGCTACTTTATGAATCGATGGTAAAGGGATAAGAACCCAAATTTTGTTCATTTATTTTTGGTGTATAAACCTGTTTGATGGTTTCCAATTTGACCTATGTTGTAAGTGTCGATAGGTTATGGATCTCAGATGATGCAAGGATGCAAGGAGATACCCAAGTGTAGAAAGTCATTTCTTAAGATCTTTGGAACAACGATGGTGTCTTGAGAGTCTACCGAGGTCAAGAAGACTAGATTGGAGTTATATAAAACTCTTTAGTTAAACCTTAACTTGATCCAAATGTGGTATGTTCATTGGGATCGTTATTTAAATCATGATTGAAGGGACGTGTACCCTAACTAAGTATAATTATTCTTACATGCAAGAAGGGAATTAGATTCCTAGGCTATAATGCTTAACCTAGTTAAGGTTATCATCTTAGTCGTAATTAATCTATCTATATTTATTATGAGACAATAAGTCGTGGACCTCAGGAATTGCGATGATGCAATGAGAGCCCTCATAGAGAAAGAAAGATGTGTAGGTCTATGGATTATAGGCAATGAAAGAAAACATGTATGGGTTTGGAAAACTCAATTGTTCAAACATCATACTTCTTAAGCTAAACAAAGATGACCAAGTCGAACTGTAGGAATTTGATAGTATCCAAGTCGAGTTGGAGTGGGTGAACAATACGACATCGTTCTTTGTGAACGTCAATTTATATTGAAACTATGGCCATAGTAATGCATATGTCTCTGCATGCATTGTTGGTTCACTGTATCTAGATTACACATCCTATCGGGAATCATACTTAGCTAGAGGGTATCTAGGGTTGTATGATAGATAGAGTAGTGTAAGATACAACACTATGTACTCGGAAAGGCAAATTACCACTGGTCACCTTGGTCTATACTTCTCGTGAAGGGAAGGGCCACTTCCGGTTAGGAAGGAGTGCGGGAGACCGATGGTCTGTGGTTGGAGGTAAATCACTGGAAAGATACTCTCTCTCTCTCTAGCAGAAGACATGCTGAGGCTTGCGATAAGGATGTCAGATTTCTAGATGCAGTATATCTCTGAGACTTGTGTTTATTGAGACTAAGTAAAACACTATCTGATTCAGGTATTTATAATAGATTTGTTTTTGTAAACATTGTACTTGGGAAAGACAATATGGATTATTGAAAATGTAACGAGATATCTTGTAATTGTAGTTACTCGACTTTATGTTGAGTAAAGGAAAAATTTTCTCTGTCTCATTTTTACCTTGTAAAGTTACTTTATGGTGAAATTTTTGGTTTTTACTATGTTTCTAGAATGTGGATGTTACAGAGAGCATGCAGAAATGTAAACATGATCTTTAAAATTAAAGGTGCGAACAATGCCTGGATCAAAGATCCTCAACAAATTGCATTTGAAACAGTCAGGTACTTTGAGGATACTCTTAACAATTAGGAAGGATCTAATTGGCTACACCAACAAGCCATACTAAAAGATATTCCAAAGATTATCATGGAGGATCAAAACAAAGACCTCACTGGTAAATTTACGAAAACTGAGGTTGAACTGGCAGTCTCTCTAATGCAGCCAGACAAAGCTCCAAGACCAAATGGATTCCCAACATTCTTCTTTAAGAAATGCGGCACTTCATAGGAGATGAAACATTCGATGCTTTAGAAGGGGTAAGAAATTCGGGCAACCTTCTAAAAGAAGTAAATAATACTTTTCTCTCTCTCATACCAAAAAAAGAGAAGCTAGAAAACCTAGGGGATTTGCGGCCTATTTCTCTTTGTAATACTATATATAAGATACTCACTAAAACCTTAGCAAACAGGATTCAGACAGTCTTACCAGACATCATAAGTGATGAGCAAACAGGGTTTGTCTCCGGAAGATCCATATTTGATAGAATTATTATAGCCCAAGAAGCCATTCACTCCATTCAGCAAAATAAAAAGCCTAGTATGTTAATTAAATTAGATATTAGTAAAGCCTATGACAAGGTTGACTGGCATTTCCTTTGCAAAACTTTAGAAGCCTTTGGTTTTTCTAACCAATGGATAAACCTCATTTATGCATGCATTTCTAACCCAAAGTTTTTAGTTCTAGTTAATGGAACTCCTGAAGGTTTTTTAGTATTTCAAGAGGATTGAGACAAGGGGACCCTATCTCCCCTTTTCTCTTTATTATAATAGTAGAAGTTCTAGGGAGAATGATCACCAAGGCAAGGGTAGAAGGGAAGGTTCAAGGAATCAAAATCACTTCGGGTGTAGATCCTACAACTCATCAACAATTTGTTGACGATACAATGCTCTTTGGTATGGGAAGCATCGAAGAAGCTAAGGCATTCAAAGATATCTTGGACTCTTACTGTTTGGCCTCTGGACAAGAGGTTAATGCTGATAAGTCAGTAATTTATTTTTTCAATACAAAGCCAGAAATTGAAAGGGAAATCTACAGAATTCTATCTTTTAAAAGAAGGGAGATGCCCTGTAAATATTTAGGTATACCTTTGGGTAAAAGCAACAAGACTACTGCTCTCTGGGACCATATCACATCTAAGATCAGGAAAAAAGTAGAATCTTGGAAGGGCAAGTGGCTATCATTAGCAGGTAAAGTTACAATGCTAAATTTGGTTCTCTCAGCTATCCCAGTATACCAATTATCTTGTATGAATCTGCTAGCAGAAAAGTATGAAGAAATCCACAAAACTTTAAGAACTTTCCTATGGAAGGGGTCGAAGGATAAGAAGAAAATGGCACTTGTAGCTTGGGATAAAGTCTGTAGACCAAAAGAGGAAGGTGGTTTGGGTCTAAAAAACTTCAAAGAGTAGAACAAGGCACTAAGTGCTAAACTGGTATGGAGAATGTATCAGCAGCGTAACTTAAAGTGGGTTAAAATTCTTAGATACAAATACCTTAGAGGTGCGGAACCGACCTTCCTATTCCGAATGGCCAATCCCCCTAAAGGCTCTCGCCTTTGGAATTTCATGATGGATTGCAGAAAGCTCATTATGGACAAACTGACTTGGAGTCTTGGTGATGGAAATCAAGCACTTTTTTGGGATGACTCTTGGGGAGGGTTCGAGATGATAAGTAGATTGCCCAATGGGGAAAGCAAGTAAAAGATTACATAGTTTTCCCCAATAATGGGGAAATCTCTGGAAAATATGAGCCTACCGAATAATGAAAAAAAGAGATTGATAGACATCCTTAACATCAGGAAGGTATCCTTTAAAGGAGGCTTAGATAGATTGGTTTGGGACGGGGCCAAATCAGAAAAATATAAAACTAAGGATGGTTATAAAATTTTAATCAAACAACAGCTCAGACCAAAATCAGAGATCCCATTGAGACTCTATTGGGATAAGAACTGTCTTCCAAAAGCTGGGATGTTTGCATGGTTGGCCTTACAAAAGAAAATATTAACAACAGATAGGTTCACGAAGATGGGTTTTGAAGGGCCTAGCAGATGCCCTCTATGTGAAAATGAGGAAGAACAACAGATCATATTCTTCTCAAATGTCAATTTTCTAATAAATGCTGGAACTGGCTAAGCAATAAGCTGGGATGGATTACAACCCTTCCCAATAACATTTTAAACCTATTCCATTGTTAGCCTGATACGCACAAACAAAGCATTTACCATTTGTTATGGACAACTACTCCTTCGATTATGATATGGGAAATTTGGAAAGAAAGGAACAGAAGGATATTCAAAGACAGAAAACTATCTTTTGAACAGCTTATTAGTAAAATTGAAGCCATTATCATAGAAATTGTCAATAGCAGGGTACTTAGTAACCCTAAAAAAGATACCTCAATGTCTCACTGGGATGAAAAGATGTGTGGGAAATGGATAGGATTAAAATTGCCCTCCTTTGTGGGACCAGGTAGCCTTAACACCACCAATAAGAGACAGGAATGTAAATGGCAACCTCCTAAAGAAGGTTGGTTCAAGCTTAATTTTGATGGGGCATCTAGGGGCAACACAGAAGCAGCAGGTATAGGCTGTATAATTCATGACTCTAAAGAGAGAGTAATCGCAACCTTAGCCAAACCCCTAGGAGAAGCAACAAATAATATAGAAGAACTGACTACTCTGATTGAAGGTCTGAAAATCTGCAAACACCTGAAAATTGAAAAAGTGGAAATTGAAGGAGACTGAGCAATTATCATTAACGCCTTACGTAAAGGGAGCATGCCTAATTGGAGACTAAATTCCCTTCTGACTATTGCCCTAGACTTCATTGCTTCTTTCAGACGATGCACTTTTAACCATATTTACAGGGAAGGTAATAGTAAAGTTGACTCCTTGCCCAATAAAGGAGCTGATGGCATTTGCCTTTCTTCTAGAGGCCAATCCTAAGGAAGGATTTTTTAAACTGCTTCTAAAAATCCGTAGGAGGGATGCTTACTTTTCTATTTAGCACTGCTTAGAGTCTCATCAGATGTATATACCTTTATGGAACCATTAAAAATTCCACTAGTTCAAACACTTATTTGGACTAATTCTAAGTCTCCATAGAGTCCTTAGACTCTTTTACCAGGTATAGATCACTTCAAATAATGACTTGAACACTTATCATATCACACAAACCCTCTCTTTATACTTGCTCCTCGGCTTGTAGATATACAAAGCATCTTGTTTATTGGCTTGTATAATGAAATACACAAAAGAATCTTGTGTACCAGTTTGCATTGTGAAGATATACATTGTTTTCACACAAGCATCTTATGTTACTGTGGCTTGAATGGTAGAGGTTTATATCGGTGTGAGATTTGTGTTGTGTCACTGTACAGACATTTTATGTGTATTCTGTAATTTTATGCCGAGAACATTGTGTATATATCGCAATTGTATGCGAGAGCATTTAGTGTGTATCCAGCAATTGTATATCACAGTTGTATGAACAACAGTTGATGTATTTGGGCATGAGATGGGAGCTCAGGAAACTAGTCTAAAGGTAGGCCAATAGAAGCATGTCATAGTGAAAGGTTCAAAGGACTCCAAAATGAAGCTGAAGGCATCGGCACATCAGTGGAAGGACTTGAAGCTTCACCGATGATATAAGTCACAGCAACGAGTTCAATGCATCAAAGTAGCGGCGTAAGTATATGAATATCTACCGATGAGAAGAGTCTGCTCGAAGAAGGCGACTTGAGGGAGCATTAGGGTGACTTGAATGTATTGGTATAAGAATTTTATGAGTTGGCCGATATTATATGTGTTACCAATGGTTGATTCGATGGTTGAACTAGTTCAATTGGTTTAAATGGTTCAAGAGGTTCAATGGAGTGGCCGAAGTATATGTGTTGCAGATGGGTGAACCGACGATTGAACCGGTTCAATTGGTTCAATCGGTTCAAAAGGTTCAAAGGCTGACTAGTCAAAAAATGAAAAGGGACGTTGGGTGAAGTGTAGAAAGAAGGCTAATTTAAACGGCTCATTAGGTTCAACCAATTCAACAGTTCAACAGAATCGGTTGAACTGTTGAACCTCTGAACCCTTAAACCTTGAATCGGTTGAACCGTTGAACCTCCGAACCCTTGAACCCTGAATCGGTTGAACCATTGAACCTCTGAACCTTTGAACCTTGAATCGGTTGAACCTCTGAACCTTTGAACCTTGTTAAATGGTTCATTAGGTTCAACTAGTTCAACAGTTCAATAGAATCAGTTGAACCTCCGAACCCTTGAACCTTGAATCGGTTGAACCATTGAACCTCCAAACCTTTAAACCTTGAATTGGTTGAACCGTTGAACCTCTGAACCCTTGAACCTTGAATCAGTTGAGCCGTTGAACCTCTAAACCTTTGAACCTTGAATCGGTTGAACCGTTGAACCTTGAATCGGTTGAACCATTAAACCTTGAATCGGTTGAACCGTTGAACTTCTAAACCATTGACCTTGAATCAGTTGAACCGTTGAGCCTCCAAACCTTTGAACCATTCAAACTATCGGTTTAACTAAATCAAACTCGTGTCAGGCAACATCGTTTCTATGATGGAACAGAATTTAGTAAAAATGGGATTTTTGGTTCATCAACATCTCTTAGTGAAAAGGTGAAGCACTAACTTATGCCATCATATATATATATTATAGTTTATAGATATAGATGTTGGCATGCAGTGGATCAGTATTAAGTTAACAGTAAAGCAAGAATGCTTGTTTTATATTGATAAGATTGATATAGCGAGCACTTTTTCTTTTATTCTCAGGCAAAGGTTGTAAAGAACTAACAGATGTTTGCAGGAGTAAGATTTTTAGGTTTTTTGTACAGCTAACACGTGAAAAAAGTGGTATTTCTCCTATGGTTTCAGGTGAAACAAGTTCACTGATAGGAACTAGCAAGAAGAAGCACTCTTAACGGGTCAATGGACAGTTGCTCAAAGGTGATAAGCTTTGTGTTGAAGAACTGAAGGACATACAACAAGAGGGTATCAAAAGATAGACCTTGGATAAGGGTGATTTCTCAGTAGTTGCAGGGAAATATATGTTTCTTTATGGGGCTTGACCCTATGAAAGTTCTATAAATAAACAACAAGTACTGGACTGCAAAAGTCCCAGGCTAGACTGGAGGTTTTCTTCACTCTGTTCTTTCCTACCGGTGCCTGCACTGAACAGAGCTGTATTTAATAATTGATTTTATATATTAATGGCCTCGGCCTTTTACCAATCAAAAAAAAAATTGCATAGGGACCCTTATCTATAATGAATTATATATTTTATCAAGTCTCATTGGAGTTTTTTTTTGGCCCCATGGAAAATACTTCCATCCACTTCGATCGTATGCACTTACATTTTTATGATGAATTGATTGTTGGGGATCAAGTTCTTAAAATTCTATTGAAGGCAATATGGTTTTTATACCATTTTTTGAACTATTTTCAAAGTCCTTTGATATTTTATGAAGGCATTATGGTTTTTTAAAACCATCTATAGGACTATTTTTCAAAGTCCTTAATATTGAAACTTAAAATGAAGGCACTATTATCTTTAGGACTAATTTTTAAAGTCCATTATTATTAAACTTGATATAAGTTCCCTTTACAATTCAACAAATGATGTAGTGAGAAGAAACCTAGAATTATTATTGCTATGTCTATATATTGACATTTTATAATTTGGGCTATAAGCCATAATTTGTGCTACAACTTTTCTTAGCACTCTTACTCAAGACTTAAGGTTATTTTAGCTATGCTAAATTTTGCCTTATTAACTTTATGACTTAAATTTGGATTCATTTCATCCACAAACTTTTATTATGCAATATGCAATTTGTATCTCTTTATATGATTATACTAATTCAGATTTAGGAGATGATCCCAATAATGGGAAATCTAGTTTTTGGTTATGGTTTCTTTGATGAAACAAGTCCAATATCTACCTTGGCAACACAAGAACCATCAATCCACTTCTCTTGGATCTAAATGAGCTCTCTATTCAGATTTTTCAAAGGCATTTATACAAGCACTTTGGTTCACAAAGGCATCTATACAATTATTCTCATGACCACTTGAAGACTTGCCTCTATCTCAAACCAGATTGTTCACTCTTCTTCAAGCTTCTTTCTCAAATTCTTTATTCTTATTCATTGTAAAGGCTTTTATGCCATTCATGTAACATGTTGTAATCATCCTTTGATGGATTTATTGTAAATCTCCCCAAGTAAAGCTTAAGGGGGGGTGTTAGAAATTAATCTTTACTTAGTGAAGATTATAATTTATTTGTAATTTACTATTTGGTGTATTATCCCCACACATGTCGGATAATTCACCTCTTTTATTCCTCCTGTAGGAATAATCTAATTTCTGTAGATTCCTCCTTAAGAGAAAACATTTGGCACACACCTTATACAAGATGGCATATGGGAGTTACGGATAACTCCATTACTCACCTCTATTTAAGAGGTGTCTCCTCCTCTCTTTGATGTATTCCTCATCACGGATATCTTCTTTCTCACTCTTCTTTTCTTCTCATTTCACTCATTGAGAAGCTTCTCACTCTCTCTGTAATCTTTTTTAGGCTACATGCCATTTGCATAACACAAGGGGTTTTTCTTTGTTTTTCCCCCTTCACAATCTTGGTCTCCATTGGTGCATTGTGGTATCTTTCTCTTATCATTGATTTATTTACTTTGCATGTTTGATTAGTAGATTGTTGATCCTTTACTCTTCTTTATAGATATGCTTTATGGATGCATTAATGGTTATATGATAGATGCTAGATGCTATGGATAAATGATTTATGATGATGAACTTACTATATGGTAATGATTTTAATATGTTTGACACACTTGTGTTGCAGGAAAAGGAAGAATGTTGATGAAGAATGAGAAGATGCTAATGATGAAGATCGAAGATGATGAGAACAACTTTAATAGTTGCATACTATATTTGAGGTTTACAATCCTTATTTTTTATGTAGCATGTGGATATTATGCACCAAGGTATGGAAGACCAAGGTGTCGTGTATCCAATGCACAATAGGCTAATAAAACCTTGTCAAGGTACAAGATATGAATATTAGCCGCTTTGAGATGCACTTTGACTCTGCAAGCAACTGTTTGAAATTATTTCCACTAAACATAATGAACCTTGTTGGTTATATGTATGGGAATTAGTCTTATCATAGAATAGCCTTAGTGCATAAGAGACTGTTTAGCTTCTCAAATGCAAAAGGTATTGATATGCAAGATGCTAATCCCAACACTTACAAGATACCATTGGGCCTAGTAGGAGAATAAGATCATCCCACAAACACAGCATATGAAAGCAAATGACCATGCCCTAGTCCAAACTTCATTGCAACATACCAAGATATGAAAGATCAAGGCAGTTGTGATTAGGTATTAGAAGGGACAAAAGATAAATAAAAAAAGATAAAACAAAAGACACATCCATCATGTTCTCTTGCCAAATTTAAGGTGATCTTGGATGGATTTGGATAGCACCTTGTTGAAATGAAAGATATAACCTATTGAAGGCTAAGATTGTTGTTAGGTTGACATAGAAAATGTTAGCTTAAGACATGCGGACAAATGACTTGGTTTACCTCTGATTTGAACAAGCGCTTGAGCTATCAAAAGATGCACAATTTGTTTTGCTTGAATTAGTCAAAGAGAAGAAGATGGAAGAAAGAGAAGATGATAGGGGGATGGAAGAATGAATCATTGGTACTTGTGTACTAGATACTTCCTTTGCATTCCAAACTACCTACATACCTGTATCCAGGGGATCAAAGCACCACACGATGATGATGAGACATGATGAATATGTAGTTTTGGGTGTTTATTGATGATGTGGGAAATAAATGATGGAAGAAGAAAGTGATGAATGAAGAGAAAGAAGATCAAATGAAAGATGGAAGAGAAGAGGAGGCTTATCTGTTGGATTCAGGACAGACAACTGAGAGGGGGGGTGAATCAGTTGTCTAAAACTTGCTTCTAATTCAAACACTTAAATCCTCTTTGTTATTTAATAGCATATCAATTAATCACTCATGAAAGCATAAACACCAGAGCAGATACACATCAACACATGAGACACCAAGATTTTGACGTGGAAAACCCATTCAAGGGAAAAACCGCGGGGTGATTAACCCAAGGATTATTCTCTATAAGAAGAATAAGAAAAATAGATGGCACATGCCAATTAGGGCTCACTACCTGAGCACACTGCTCACAAGAGGCACACTGCCTACAAGAGACACACTGTCTACAAAGTAACAAGTATCACAAACTTGAACTGGAGATTGACATCTTTACCATGCCTGGATCAGTTCCATTTAAGCCTAAAAACTCTTGCTCTGCCTTTCACTCTTCTTCTTCGCTATGCCACACTCATCCGCACCAAGACACACTTCAAAATGAATTCACAATCCCTTATTTATACAAGGCATCAACTTAGGAACACTCATCTAAGTCGGCAAACACCTATAAGAACATTCGCAAGACATGTAATATATCCGGTCAGCCAGTCTCAAGAACACCAATATCCGTGGTTATTCTTCAAATGCAAACTCTAACTTCAATGCGGACCACCAACATTAACTAGACATGATCCAACGATCATCATAACCTTCCCTGAATCACCAAAAACATCCGCACTTCATCATCCTACTGGAATTCTTCTTTCCTTCATCCGGAGCTACAAGAACACAATCTATCATCACTATCACAAATGAATAGGCACTTCCAGATCTTCAACCCATGAAGTAATCTAGTTGATACTTCATAGGGACGTCCTTAACACTCCCTCAGATCTGCAGAACAGGATAATGAAATACCGGATCTCACCAGACCTTTCTGTGGCCCTCTGTCACCTCTGAACACCTGCCAGAACTGGTTCTACTTGAGTGACCATAACTTCCCTAGATCTTCATGTGGACCTCTGCAATCTTGACTGGAGCATCTCAAGACTTATATCTACAAACCCTTTAAACCGCATCCTCTGATCCTCAACCTATTTAGGACTTTTTACCTTCTTGTCATCACTGTTCTTCACTATTCCTGATTGAGACTTATTCTCTCAATAACCTCAGCACACAGCTCATCTAATCCTTCTCATTAATGCAACATGAGTATGTTGACATCAATGACAACACCGGTTAGGCCCATACTTGCAACAATCTCCCCCTTTGTCATTGATGGCAACATATGATGTGAAAAACCATCAAGACAAGAACTTCTCCTTGCTGTTACAACTCCCCCTAACAGCAACAACTATTCACATGTCTTCTCTCCCCCTTTGACATCAATGGCAAAGGGCTTATACTTGTAACTTCACTACTTCATAACATACCAACTACTCCCCCTGAGTAGCAGCTCCCTTATCATCAATCCAGATCACAAGATATGACTATGATATCCACCAGATTGATGTACATCAGTGCATCCTAGTTCATCACCGGAGGGGAAATAACCCCTAACTTCTCCTTGAGATACTCAAAAGAGTCCTTGGGAAGAGGTTTAGTAAAAATATCTGCAAGCTGATCCTTGGAGGGTACATACTCCAATCTGACTTCACCATTGTTCACTTGCTCTCTCAGAAAATGAAACTTGATAGATATATGCTTAGTCTTAGAATGCAACACCGGATTCTTAGAAATATTTATTGCACTTGAATTATCACAGAAAATTGTGATAAGCTCCTCATATTCTACTTGAATATCTCTTAGCATCTGCTTCATCCACAAAAGTTGAGTGCAACTTCCTGCTGCTGCAATGTATTCTGCTTCAGTTGTAGATAGGGATATTGCCTCTTGTTTCTTTCTTAGCTAAGAAACCAACCTTTTTCCCAAAAAGAATGCTCCTCCACTTGTACTCTTCCTATCATCCACATCTCCTGCCCAATCTGCATTTGTATATGCATGAAGAGAAAAATCATGATCTCTAGGATACCATAGACCATACTCAATTGTTCCTTTTAAGTACCTAAAAATTCTTTAGATTGCCATGACATGAGATTCTCTGGGATCAGCCTGGAATCTCGCCACAAGACCAACAACCTGCATTATATCTGGTCTAGTTTGAGTGAGATACAATAATCCTCCAATCATTGATCTATACTTTGTTTGATATGTCTTACGAGAGTCATCATCTTTGCTCAACTTACATCCAGTTGCCATGGGAGTGTTCATTGGCTTTGAATCTTCCATTCCAAATTTCCTCAATAATTCTTTCACATATTTGGTCTGAGAGATAAAGATTCCTTTCTTTGTCTGAGTAATTTGCAGACCCAAGAAGAAATTCATTTCACCGAGCATTGACATTTCAAACTCACTTTTCATTTGATTTGCAAAGGTTTTACACATACTATCTCTTCCTCCAAAGATGATATCATCAACAAATACTTCAACAATCAAGATATTTTCATGATCAATTTTGAAATATAGGTTACTATCAACAGTACCTTTGTTGAAACCAATCTTCAAAAGATGTTTGTCTAGCCTTTCATACCATGCTCTTGGAGCTTGCTTTAGACCATATAGTGCCTTCTTTAATTTAAAGACCATATCACCATGCTCAGATAACTGAAATCCATCCAGTTGTTCAATGTACACCTCTTCTTCTAAGTCACCATTCAGGAAAGCAGATTTGACATCCATCTGATACACTTTGAAATCTTTGAAGGCAGCAAATGCAATAAATAGTCTGACTGCTTCAATTCTTGCCACCGGAGCAAAGGTTTCCTCAAAATCAATCCCTTCTATTTGAGAGTAGCCTTTGCAAACTAATCTAGCTTTATTTCTGATTACTTCACCAACTTCATTTAGTTTGTTCCGAAAGACCCATTTGGTTCCAATCACATTCTTGTTTCTAGGTCTAGAAACAAGATCCCAAGTGTGATTTTTCTCAATTTGCATCAACTCTTCCTCCATTGCTTTGGTCCAATTTTCATCATTGCAGGCTTCATTTATTGTCTTAGGTTCAATCTTTGAAATCAGACAACATTCATTTAAATTTTGAGCAATTTTTCTTCTAGTTTGCACACCTTTGCTTTTGTCACCTATGATCTGATCTTCAGAGTGGTTCAGTCTTACATACCTTGGAACTTTGGGAGTTTCTTGCACTTCTGCTTCTTGATCAGGCTCATTCAGACCTATCTCTTCTTCCTGATTTACCGGATCAGTCTAAATCTGACTTTCAGAAGAGGATTGAGCTCCTTGAACCAGAGAACCATTCTGATCATCTTCATCATATTCATAAAACCTTGAGGGCTTCACAATTCCTTCATCAACCTTCACATTTGTACTTTCTATCATCTTTCTCAGTCTCTTATTGTAACACCGGTATGCTTTGCTTTGAGTGGAGTAACCCAAGAAAATTCCTTCATCACTTCTAGCATCAAACTTTCCTAGATCTTCATCTCTTTTAATGTAACATTTGCTACCAAATACTCTAAAATATCTCACAGTAGGAGTGATGCCAAACCAAAGTTCATAAGGAGTCTTACCGGTATTGCTTCTGATTTGAACTCAATTGAGAGTATAGATTGCAGTGCTGACAGCTTCTCTCCAAAACATCTGAGGAACATTTACTTCCATCATCATTGTCCTGGATGCTTCCTGGATGGTCCAGTTCTTTCTCTCTACTACTCCATTCTGCTATGGAGTCCTAAGAGCAGATAACTGTCTCTTTATACCATGCTTCTCACAAAAATCTATGAATTCACCGGATGTGAATTCACCACCTCTATCAGACCTTAGACATTTCAGTTTTAATCCAGTTTGATTCTCTACCATAGCCTTGAAGATTTTGAACTTCTCAAAAGCTTTTGATTTCTCCTTCAGAAAGGTAACCCACATCATCCGGGAATGGTCATCAATCACTAACATGAAATATGTATCACCTTGCATACTCTTGATTCTTGTCGGACCACATAGATCAGTATGAACTAATTCCAATAATCCGGTAGAGAACTAATCCTTGCTTTTGAATGAGACTCTGCTCTGTTTACCCAGCTGACATTCTTTGCACAAACTATTTGTAGGTTTTACCAATTTTGGAAGATCTCTTACAGCCTGAGTATTGCTTATCTTGATGATGTTATCAAAATTTACATGACACATCCTTCTATGCCATAACCAACTCTGATCAACTTGAACAAATAGACAACTTTTATTAGTACCAACTAGATGGAAGATATTACCTTTTGTTTGAGTACCGGATGCAATCTCAGTTTCAGAGCTTTCAAAGATCCTGCATTTTCCATTCTTGAACCAGAGATTATAACCTTTGTCCACCAACTGTCCAACACTGAGAAGATTGTGCTTCAATCCTTCAACATACAGTACATTACCGGTTTTGTTCTTTCCATTAAAAGAAATGGTTCCCCTACCTCTGATTCTACCAGCACAATTATCACCAAACTTTACCATTCCTCCTTCATACCTTTCCAAATTTAAGAACTTGTTCTTGTCACCTGTCATATGGTGAGAGCATCCACTCTCAATAACCCAATCATCCTTTTCTTCAACTTGGGCAGTCAAAGCTCTTTCTACAACCTTATGATTGACAGATTCAGAGGATATTGGATCTTCTTCCTTGATGGCAAAAAACACCCATTCATTTCCAGATTTGTTTCCTATCTCTGATTCATCATCTGTTACTATTTCATTATCATCTTTTTCATGAACATAATAACAATTCTTTTGGAACCTCTGTCTGTTAGAATTTGACTTTGTAAATCTTTCCAGACATCTTGTGGCAAAATGACCAATCTTATTGCAGTTGAAGCACTTAAAGGGTAATTTTCCTTCATACTTACCGGATCCTCTTGGTAGTCTCTTTGCAATGAGGGCTTCAAGTTGAGCTGTTTCTGCTTCTTCCACTTCCATGTCTCTTCTTGCTTGATCATACCATGACAGCTTCCTTGAAGATTTTTCTCCTGGATCAAATCTTTGTTTACCTTTCACAGAGGCACTGGCTTTGAATGCAAATTTAGTCTTGGGGGGATCATCTCCAAACTTGGTCATTTCAATTGCAGCTAGTTTGCTAGCCAATTGGTCTCTTGTGACAGTTGTATGGGCTCTGAATTCGTCAATGGCAGCAACCTTGATTTTGTAGGCAGCAGGAAGGGATCTGAGAATTTTGCCAACAATCTCATTTCCATCCAAGATTCCACCAGCATTCCTAATTCCACACACCAGCTCATTTACTCTTGGCATAAAGGTAGTAATATTTTCATCATCTCTCATCTTCAGTCTTTCAAATTTCCCTTTTAAACTCTGCAACCTTGCACACTTAACATACTCATCTCCTTCATGCAGAAGTTCTAGTTTAATCCAGATCTCATAGGCAGTTGGTAGGTCAATAACATTTGAGAGCTCTGAGTCAGTCAATGTGCTTAGAAGAGCCTCTTTGGTTCATAGATTGTTTTCAGCATCTATGATTTCATTTAGAGTTGTCAGACCACCCTGTTGAGGTGCATACGCTTTTGTGACCATGAACCAGTACACCTTTCCCATACACTGCAATGACATTTCATGCGACCTTTCCAAAGAGAGAAGTTGGTTCCATCAAACTTCGGACTATCCTTCTTGTATGACGACATCCTGGATCTCCTCAAGCAGTTAAGCTCCTTTTAGAGGAACTTGGCTCCGATACCAATTGTTGGGTTCAGGACAGACAACTGAGAGGGGGGGTGAATCAGTTGTCCAAAACTTGCTTCTAATTCAAACACTTAAATCCTCTTTGTTATTTAATAGCATATCAATTAATCACTCATGAAAGCATAAAGCATAAACACCAGAGCAGATACACATCAACACATGAGACACCAAGATTTTGACATGGAAAACCCGGTCAAGGGAAAAACCACGAGGTGATTAACCCAAGGATTATTCTCTGTTAGAAGAATAAGAAAAATAGATGGCACATGCCAATTAGGGCTCACTGCCTGAGCACACTGCTCACAAGAGGCACACTGCCTACAAGAGACACACTGTCTACAAAGTAACAAGTATCACAAAATTGAACTGGAGATTGACATCTTTACCATGCCTAGATTAGTTCTATTTAAGCCCAAAAACTCCTACTCTGCCTTTCGCTCTTCTTCTTCGCTATGCCACACTCATCCACACCAAGACACACTTCAAAATGAATTCACAATCCCTTATTTATACAAGGCATCGACTTAGGAACACTCATCTAAGTCGGCAAACACCTATAAGAACATTCGCAAGATGTGTAATATATCCGGTCGGCCAGTCTCAAGAAGAACACCAATATCTGTGGTTATTCTTCAAATGCAAACTCTAACTTCAATGCGGACCACCAACATTAACTGGACATGATCCAATGATCATCATAACCTTCCTTGAATCACCAAAAACATCCGCACTTCATCATCCTACTGGAATTCTTCTTTCCTTCATCTGGAGCTACAAGAACACAGTCTATCATCATTGTCACAAATGAATAGGCACTTCCAGATCTTCAACCCATGAACTAATCTAGTCGATACTTCACAGGGACGTCCTTAACACTCCCTCAGATCCGCAGAATGGGATAATGAAATACCAGATCTCACCGAGCCTTTTTGTGGCCCTCTGTCACCTCTGAACACCTGCCGGAACCGGTTCTACTTGAGCAACCATAACTTCCTCAGATCTTCATGCGGACCTCTACAATCTTGACTGGAGCATCTCAAGACTTATATCTACAAACCCTTTAAACCGCATCCTCTGATCCTAACCTATTTAGGACTTTTTACCTTCTTGTCATCACTATTCTTCACTGTTCCTGATTGAGACTTATTCTCTCAATAACCTCAGCACACAACTCATCTAATCCTTCTCATTAATGCAACATGAGTATGTTCACATCAATGACAACACCGGTTAGGCCCATACTTGCAACATTATCATCTTGTGCCTGAATAGGTATTTCCTTCATACACCAGACTGCCTACATACCCTGTATCCATGGGATCAAGGCATTTAATGATACAAATGATATGTAGCTCTTGTTGGTTTTGATGGGATGATGAAAGATGATGGGGGTTAGGATTGATTTGATTTGATGTGATTTGATGCAGTGATGATTGAATTGGATTAGATTGATATGAATGCATATGATGAAGTGATGTGATGGTTTGACTTTATTGCTTGTATTTTTTCTGTTGGCTATTTGATGTTTTTGTATATTTTTTCAAGACATTTTCTAATTTTTATAGATTTTTTCAGGTCTTTTTCTAATTTTTATGGATTTTTTCAAGACTTTTTCTAGTTTTTATGGATTTTTTTAGGACTTTTTCTAATTTTTATGGATTTTTTCAGGACATTTATACGATTGACCATGATGCCTTAAAGTGTCCACCTGACGTCAAAGTATAAGCAACTACCCCCAATGTGGGAAGAATTTATTGCAGATAGGTAAATGGAAATCTTTTCATAGGATATGATCGCTAGGAATGAATCAGTTAAAGCTAGGTGATATACACAAATGATACGTCAACTTTGACAAGTTCCAAGCCATGATAGTAGTAAGGTACTGGGACGATAAAAGGGATGAACAACTTATCCATGGATGGATGAGGTTGTCAAAGGATGGATGAGGTTGTCAGAGGATGGATGAAGTGACATGATGCGATGGGGATTAAACAGATAGCAAAGTGGATGGTGAGAGTTGGCTCTACCATAGCGTCTGTTTGCCAGGTTTTCACTATGGTACTTATCCAAGGCACTTGTTTGCCAAGTTTTCACCATTGGATGCTAACCCAAAGTGCCACCAAAGTGGTTTTCACTATTGGATTGGTTTTTTTTTTGTACATTTTTATGATTTTTTGATTTTTTTGTACTTTCTCTAGAGAAAAGCTATTTACAAAAGATCATGGATAGAATTTTTTGAGATGTGATCACAAAGGGGCTGAGCCAATTGGGCTCAAACTTGCCTTATTTTTCTCTTCTTTGCTGATTCTCTTTCAATACCAGGTCACCAACTTGGAACCTTCTTTCTTTGATTTTCTTATTATAGCTTTGACAGAGACAATTTTGATAAACTTTCAAATGGTTGAGAGCCATAATTCGCCTTTCATCCAGTAGTTCCAATTCATTCAGCCTAGATTTTCTGTACTCTTCATCTAATATGATGTACTGAAGTGATACACGCAATGAAGGGATTTCGACCTCAATAGGAAGTATGGCATCGGTACCATAGACCAAGGCATATGGAGTTGTACTAGTGGGGGTTTGGATGCTTATACAATGGGATTCAATTGAAGATGTCAATCTCAGCCAGCTTCATTGACCATTTTCTTCAAGATTTTTATAATGGTCTTATTTGAGGCCTCATCTTGGTCGTTGCTTTGAGGGTAATAGGGCATAGAAAATCTATGCTGGATGTGAAACTTTTGACATAATTCATGAACTTCCTAGTTTTTGAAGGGACGCCCATTATCAGTTACAATGGTCTGAGGGATACCATATCGACAAATAATAAAATGCAATATGAACTTGGAGATTTGTTTCCGAGTGATATATTTCATAGGGATTGCTTCCACCCATTTGGTGAAGTACTCCATGGCAGTGATTATGAACTTATGACCATTTGAAGAGGATGGGTGGATTTTTCCTATGAGGTCTAATCCCCATTGCAAGAATGGCCAAGGAGCTGTGAGTGGTTGTAGTTCATGTGCTGGTGTGTGTATCAAATCTCCATGTATTTGACATTGCATGCATCTTTTTGAGAATTGTTGTGCATCTCACTCCATAGTAGGCCAATAATAGCCAGCTCTAAGAAGCTTTTTGACAAGACTAGGGCTGGCAGAATGCGATCCACAGACACCCTCGTGTATTTCTTGTAAAGCCACATTGGCCTCTTCCAAATCGAGACACCTAAGTAAGATACCATCGAGACTCTTGCGGTAAAGGGTTTTGCCAAGGATAATGTAGCGAGAGGCTCGGCGGATGAAAGATTTGCATTGGGAGTTGGAAAATTAGAAGGGGAAAGTGCCATTGACAAGGTATTCATAAATATCTTCATACCAAGGAGATGTGGGACAATGAAACTCGCAGATGAGTTCTAATTGGGGTACTTCAAATGTTGGGATCAAAAGTTGTTCCACTAAGAATTCACACCACTGTGCATTAGCAGGCATGTCCAAGAGAGAACCAATGGTTGCCATGGCGTCAGCCGCTTTGTTGTTGATTCTTGCAATATGTTCAAATGTGATTTGAGAGAAATATTTCTTAAAGTCGTCAACAATTAGTTTATATGGAAGAAGCTTTTCATCCTTTGTTTGGTACTCATCTTGAACTTGTTTAATTACCAACTGCGAGTCTCTGAATACTTGTAGCTCTTTGATGTCCCATTGGACAGCCATGCATAGCCCAGTGATCAGAGCCTCGTATTCTACTATGTTATTTATACAAGGAAAGGTGATGCAGTAGGATTTTGGAATACAGTCACCCTGTGGGCTGATGAATAGTACACCTGCTCCAGACCCATGTTGGGTGTAAGAGCCATCAAAGTATAGTTGCCAGGTTTCAGAAGGAGACACATTGAAAAGTTCCTCATTAGGTAGCTTAGGATCAAAAGGATGAATGTCAATCATTGGAGCTTAAGCAAGTTGATTCGTGATGACTTGTCCTTTTATTGCTTTGCAGTCAACATATTCAATATTAAATTCACTAGGGATCATCACCCATTTGGCTACTCTACCAGTAATGACTGCTTTAGCAAGAAGATATTTCAATGGATCAAACTTGGAGATGAGCTTTGTTGTCTGATTTAACATGTAATGTCGCAACTTTTGAGCAGCAAACAAAACTGACAAACATACTTTTCCATTGTTATGTAGTTGATCTCATATCCTACAAGAGTCATGTTGATATAGTAAATGGCTTGCTCTTTCCTTGTATCGTCATGCTAAGCTAGGAAGGCACCAAGTGCAACTATTGTAGATGAAGTATATAGAAGCAAAGGTCGATCTCGGATAGGCGATACAAGCATAGGAGGTGTTAAAAGATATTCTTTTATTTGATTGAAGGCTTGTTGACATTTGTCATGCCACTTAAAGGCTTCTCCCTTCCTGAGCAAGTGTTGGAAAGGATGGCACTTATCTCCTAGCTGAGCTATGAACCAAAGAATAGATTGTGACCGACCTTGGAGACCACATAGCTGTTTCAAATTAGATGGAGGAGGCATATTAACTATGGCTTTCACTTTATCTGGATCCACTTCAATACCTCTTCTAGAGACTATGTAGCCTAGAAAAGTTTCCCAGAAGTTACACCGAAGACACACTTTTTTGGATTCAGTCTGACTTTGTACTTCTCAAGCCTGTCAAATATTTGTTCTAAGACTTGGAGGTGGTCTTCTCTTGTTTTGGACTTGCCCAAGATGTCATCGACATAGTCCTCCATTATTGTGTGGAAAAGATCATGAAAAATGATAGTCATAGCCCTTTGATAAGTTGCTCCGGTGTTTTTAAGTCCAAAAGGCATGACGACCCAGCAGTATGTTCCCCATGGGGAGATGAATGAAGTTTTGTGCTGGTCCTCCTCTGCGATTCTAATCTGATTGTATCTAGAGAATTCGTCCATTAATGAAAGCATCTCATGTCCTGCAGTGAGGTCTACAATTATGTCAATGCTTGGCAAAGGGAAGTCATCTTTAGGACATGCTCTGTTAAGGTCTCTGAAGTCATTACTATAACGAATTCTACCATCAGGTTTGGCAACAGGCACTAGATTACATACCCACTGCAGATAATCAATGGGTTTAATAAACTTTACATCCAGAAGTTTTTGGATCTCTACTTTGACTAACAATGCTATCTGTGGATGCATTTTTCTTAGCTTTTGTCAAACTGGTTTAACCTGGCATATCTGCGTAGGTCCATGCAAAGTTGATAGCTCTTTTTATGAAGAATTTAGTGAAATTGGCTTTTTCTGTATCTGATAAAGAGGTTGCTAGAAACGTGATTTTAGGAGCTTGTTTGGTGCCCAAGTTGATTTCCTAGGATTTCTCGATCAACAAGGGTGATCTTTCTTCATATGTAGAAGTTACAGGAAGGTTGGATCCTCCATCCTTGGGTGCCTCAGAGAGGTTTTCACCCTCAAATACGTCCTTTATTTTTATATTTTTTTGGTCAAGAGACACCTTTCACTTTTCACCTAATGACCTTTCATTTTTTATTTTCTTGATTTCACTTTTGCGACTAGAAGATTCGACACTTCCACCAAAGTATGCCAATAGTGGTAGATCAATAGCAAATCCTACCTTATGGTCTCCAAGAGGCAAGCCTTTCCTTGTTCCCATGAATTCAACAATGGCCTCATCATTTTGAAATGTATCGAGGGCAAGTGCCCCCTATTGATCCCAGTCGATTAGGCTGGGGTAGAGAAGTGGAAGGTCATGGGAAGTAGAGGATATCATGAAAATAGAGGTTTCTTGGAAAAGCTCAGTGATATGAAAGGTAGAGTCTTCGATAGTATCTAGATTAGGGGCCTTTTTTTGTGGGAAAGGCTTTAGCGACTTAATCAAGGATAAACTGGATGTCCAAGGAAGGCAGGCCCTCCTTTCGGTACCTTAGACCCTGTCGATTATACTTCTTTGACACAATGATTGGCTCTAAGGGGCCTTGTTCCTGTAGACCTAGTCCACCTTTTCCTTTGTATCCCATATTTTTGATGATTCTGAAACCATTATTATATCGTTCCACTTCTAAGGATACCTAATCATTTTCATCATAAAATATCCAAGAAGAAATGTCATCAGAGACATCCTCATCATCAAGTAACCCTGATTGTATAAACACTATTGGAGGCATGGTGACAATTACTTTGGAGTTAGAAGCTTTTGAAATGGCTAGCTTACCATATGATTTGGGTGATAAGGGCGTGACACTCACACAACATGACTCTTTGAGACTATACTCACCAAGTCCTTTTTCTTCATATTTGATTTGGATGCTAGGGGTGGACTTACTAGTAGAGGGTTTGTTGAGATCATCTAGGTCAACATATGAAGTAGACGGATAGGCTTCAACATTGATAGGGACACAGTTAGGATTTTGACAAGTGGCTTGAAATGCACGGCAGTATTCAAAGGCCTTGGGATCTACGGGGATGGTGATTTCTACACCCTCATATGGAAACTTTAGGCATTGGTGATACGTGGATGGGACTTCTTTTAAGGAATGGATCCAAGGACGACCCAGAATGATATTGTAGGGCAGATTGGCCTAGAGGACTTGACATTTTGTGTTAGTGGTAACAGGGCCAACCCTTATAGGCAGAGTGATAATACATTCTGAATCCCGCTCTCCATCATCATATGCCTTGATGGTTATTCTTTTAGTCATATCAATGTGGTCCTCGGAATAGCCTAATTGCTTTATTAACTTTAGAGAACAAATATTAAGACTAGCTCTACCATCCATCAGGATCTTCTTGACACAACATCGATCAATGGATACCTCTATGTGGAGTGCATCATGGTGAGATGGGTCGGTGGATATGAGATATTGATCAGAAAAATTTAAATGATGGGGGGATGAGATTGTAATGTCTCCAATTTTTGCAAGTAACTTAAATGTGTTTAATTGTAAATTAATTTTATAAAGTATTTTAATTGCTTTATAAAATTAATATTTTATTAAGTTACTTGAAAAATACTTTATTAAATAAAGTATTATTATACACACACATTTAAAAAGGGTCATGTAAAAGCATTTAAAATTGTAATGTGTGATTGTGTACATAAAAACTTTCATTTAATAAAATTAGGGCATGTCCTAATTGATGAAAGTTTAAAAGGGCTGTTGAGAGTCATTGTTGAGTATGTTTTAGATGAGTGTGTTGATGTTTATTTTGTCAAGTTTGTATTCAGCTAATGTCAAGGAGATGTTCCTTTGCATTCGTGGTATCAAGGAGATGACCCCTTGGTAGTTGTTGGTTTGGTGATGCTCCCTTACCAACCTTGAGGTGAAATTATCTCAGATTTCACAATTGGGCTTCAAAGAATTGTTCTACATTTTTGTATGTTGGCATTATTGTGTTTTGAGGATTTAAATATTTAAAAGTTAATAAATTGAAGAGTTGTTCTAAGGTCTCTATATTTGCAGATGTGTTGATATGGTGGGAAAGATATATTATCTACAAATTTATTGATTTATAAAATATAAATTTGCAATATTTGTATTGAGTTTCAATCTTTGAAGATTGTTAAAGACTCTTGCATTTTGTTAGTATTGAAGACCATCATTGCTTGAGTCATTCCCAGTTTAGATCTTAGAGCTTGAAGAATGATATATTTTGTTATTTTAGGGAATCGCGTCACTAGAAGAAATGTATTTTTATGAACTGTGGGTTCCATAATTTATATGTAACCTTATATCAGTTGATCGCGTCTTTTAAAGAAAATTAATATGTTAGAAATTGATTTAAATATCCAAGTGAGTCCTAAGCTGTGAATGTTTATATTGTTTGCTAGCTGAGAGGAGACAAAGTCTGATAGGGTTTTAGCAGGTCTTCCTTTTGATATATATATATCAAAAGGAAGACTTGATGAAACCCTTCAGACTTTGTCTCATATATATATATATATATATATATATATATATATCAGGAGTTATAGGCCCTCTATTTGAGTTGACAATGCAATTCGAATATATTCAAGGATCATTGTTGCATATATAAAAAGGGAATCACAGTTATTTAGACTTTGTCTTATTTAGTATTGAAGAAATCATGGGACCCATGAGAAAATCATGAGATACATAAGTCTCATGCAACTCTTTTGAAGGATTTGAAGGTTGTAGAGGTGACACAGTCACTTTAAGGATATTATGAGCTTTTACATGTATTTCATATCATAAGGAGTATATGGTTATAGGCTGTGATTTGCAAAGAGGAGCTAGATTTATGGGATTATATTTTGTTTTGCATGTGTTAAAGGGGACAAGATATGACATACAAAATCCAGTCAACAAACATTGATAAGTCTTTGGTTTTTTAGACTATTCGTTGGTTTTTGAGGAGTCCTAACACCTTTAGGACTTTAATAACTTTATCACTTGCCTTGGAGATGCTCATTGTTAAAGGAATTCGTGGGGCCTAGCAAGTCAGCTACTACTCTTGTTAGAGATTGGATGTCATAAGGACTCTTATTAATATTCTAATATATGTTGAAGACTTATTTGATAATTTCATTGCCAAATCTCATATTAGGTGATCAGCATACAGTAGCAGTGGCTAAACATTTGAAGTAGTTTGCAGCTGTGTGGAGGAGCTGATCAGCCTACTTGGAGACAGCAATACATTATTGGAAGCTAGTGAACAGACTTGCAGGGATTGTTACAGCAGTTTGTATTAATTTGAAGATCTTATATCAGTTTTCAGACTGTAAGTTATTTGTATCAGCATAGTTCATCATCTGGGATACTTAATCAATAGCAACAATCAGACTATAGTTTAGCACTTGATTGATTCCATCAGGGTAGTTACATGACAGCAGACACAGTGCTATAGATTCAAGGATTTGGTCAACTGTCAACATTCATCTCAAAACCCTGTTGCATCAAATACAACAAAGTTTCATAATTTTGATTTGGTATGTCTGAAATTGATGTTACTGTAAGAGCAAATATATTCAAATCTTTAATTTGAATATCATAGTCTATTTTGGCTATCATCTTTGTGTTTGGAATTGAGCTAGTGTTGTTGTGAATCAAATAACAAGTGTTTGATCAGTATTTTAGCTTATATCCTGAAAGGGATATTCCAGAGATGCTTGCCATCATAGCTTGGAACTGTGTGGTATCAATATTATTCGGTACGGATGATTCTCTTAAGGCTTTATCTAGAATGGCTCTATGTTAGGATATATGCGCAATAGCTCAAGTATGGATATGTGAGCAAGGGTTTTACCAAGGTGTTCAAGAACATTTTATTTAGAATTTGGTCGAATGACCGGAGGTGGGGTTCCACGAGCGGCAGGTGGTGGCACTCCTTGAATAGTGACACGAGTTCGATGGGTAGTGACAGCACAATCAGGGGCTTTTCCTCGAATGGTGATGGTAGAGATTCGTGATTTCTCAATACGACCAACAATAGACTCATACGTGTAGCCGACATTCTTTCCCGTGTTGGAAGCACTTGCTTTATCATGTGAAGGGAGGAGATTTTTATAGGCATCAAGGTCATAATTGTTCATTGGTTGTGTTGATGTGACCCTAATAAGCCCTTGATCGATGAGGTTTTGAATTGTGTGTTTCAATTTCATATAGCTAGCGGTGTTACGCCCCTTGACCCTATGGTATTCACAATATTCGTTGTCCTTGTACCAAGGAGGTTTAAACTACGGCTCATCACTCGGTCTAACTTCAGGCAAGGTAATGTTTCCCAATTGCACTAATTTTCTAAGAATGACCTCAACTGGTTCTCCCAATAGGGTGAATTTATGTCTTTGTGCTAGTTTTGTATTCATTTGATCACGGGGTAGGAAAGGTGGGGTGCTAGGTGTTGTTTGAACTTGAGTAGGTGCTTGTACAGTTTGTACGTTCTTAGCATTGACAACACCATCATTTATGACATTTTTATTTTTGTTCCAAAATTTTAATTTATCGTTTGAAGTTTGTGGATTGTCCTTGTTGTCCTTGAATATTTTAATGAGGCCTTTTGAAATGAGAGCTTTTTCAATGTTGCTTCCTTTAGAGATGACCTCATCAAATGAAGTAGCGCTATGCATTTTTAATTGGAAGGCCAACTCTAGATGGATGTTTTGTACGAAAATATCAACTTGTTATTTTTCGGGCATATGCCATGAGAGTTCACTCGCCATGTTCCTCCATTGTTGAATGAATGATGAAAAAGTTTCTCCATTTCTTTATTTATTATTGACTAAGTCGTTCATGGTGACCTTGTTTTCTATGTTGAAAGAAAAATGGGATACAAATTTGCCAGCTAATTCTTGAAAGGATTTGATGTCAGGTGGCAGATGAGAGAACCATTCCATTGCTTGTCCCCCAAGGCTACAAGGGAAAAGTCAGAAAAGATATGTGTCGTTGTAAGTGACATTAAGGCAAGCAACATAGAATGTTTGGAGGTGATCGTTAGGGTCCCCCCTTCCCTTGTATTTGTCAAATTATGGAATTTCAAGGTGCGGGGGGAAGGGTATCATTGGTAGTGATTTGTCAAAGGGATAGGGACAGACATCCTCAAAAGAGAATGACTTCTTGTTTTGACCCATGTTCATGTCTGTGATTTGCTATTTTAGTTGATCCATTTCCTGCCGCACATCAAATGTAGAGTCTTGTTGTTGTTGTACGAATTTTTTATGATTAGGTGGTGGGATTGGATATATCAATTGTTGATTAGAAGAATATTGTTGTGACATATCATATTGTGGCATAGATGTGCTTTGAACTTGGATAATAGTGTGCTGATTTGGGTTGATAATGTTCTGATGTTGGTTACCAGGTGGCTGAGGTACATATGATCCGGATGATGGATTGACAATATGTGTCTGTGTCATGTACGAGCCATATGGAGGGATGGTATAGGACATGTTTTGAGTGGAAATCAATGGAGGTTGGGAAATGTTTGGTGGAGTTGCATGAGACATTTGAACATTAGAGGGTTGTGATCCAAGAGAAACAAGTTGATCAATGTACGATGTGTTGGGATGGGTATTTGATGCTATAGGTTGATCAATGAGAGTTACGGTAGGATTGGATGTGACATGGGATGTTTGCTATGGTTGAGCGGATGATGATCCAACATTAGGGTTGGAAATTGGTGATGCTTGGGTAACTTGTGTGGGAATGACATTCATGGAGGCAGAGGGAATGGTAGCTGACACATGAAAAGGAGGTACATTCATATTAGAAAGCACCGGATTGAGTGCATAAGATAGTGTGAGTAAAGGCTATATAGATATAGTGATATTAGGTGGATTTGGTCTCATAGGTGCAACAGATATTTGGGGTATATGCATGTTTTGGTTAGGCATAGGTGGTTCTGAGGGTATGGTGGATTTGGTGGACATAGTAACAATAGCCATGGGATTTTTAGTATCAACATTAGGAGGTTCTTCTTTACAAATGGTTGACACATCAAAGTCACTAGGTAATTTGACTCCTTGGATTAATTGTAGGAGAATGTGTTCTCTATTGTCCTTTATGATTTTATTGGCCCATAAGGATTTGGGATCTTGAAGATCCTCTTGATCATCGGATCAATCACTATCTTCATGAGGAGATTGTGGCATTACCACCGTGTATGAGGGCTCAAGCTGATGTTGTTGTAATGGGGTAGATGATGAAGATGGCCTAAGGGTATAACCTTCTGGTAGAAACACCTGAGGGTTCATTCTTGTTGTAAATTGAGAGGCATCTTTGAGAGGAGTGGTCTCAAATTCTCTAAGATTGGATTCCATAGCTTTCTTGTACTGATTTCTAGTCATTGGCATTGGATTAAGATGATTTGATTGAAAGATGTTTGATTGATTGATATTGGCTTTAGTTGGATTAAAGAGATTAGGTTTGATTAGATGGTGGATTGATAGATTGATAAGATGATTTAGGGATTGAGAACCCTAGGGATGATGACTAAAGCCAATGGATTAAATGATGATTTTGGATGATGAGATTATTGAAAAATAGTTGACCAGGTTAAGGATTTCTTGTAGAAACCTAGATTTGATGATTAGATTGATGGAAAAGGTAAAATAAAATATCACAGACTACAAATGACCAGAGGTGATCCACCGATGCTCAAAGGTGATCTACGATAATTCAAAGGCAGTTTATGATAACTCAAAGGTGATTTTTTGTGTGACAGTTTTGGGTAACAGGACATTGACCAGAGGTGACTCACTATTATTCAAAGGCAATTTGTTCCTATTTCAAATGTAATTTGGCAGGGCTCAAAGGCAATTTTCTGAGATAAGACAAGATAAGAAGCATTAATCAGAAGTGATTCAAATTTGATCAAAGGTGACTCATTGTTTTTCAATTGCGACTCGACATGATGCAATGGAATTTTTTTGGGATAAAATAGGATAGAATTGACATTAACAAGAGGTGATTCAATTTTGTTCAAAGGTGACGCACTATTATTCAATTGCGGTTAGATATGGTTCAAAGGCAATTTTCTGTGGCAAAAGTTATGTTTTTAAGAGTTTTTGATAAATTAATAGACAAGAGAAGTATGATAGCAGATACTCATACTCAAACCATTCTCAAACATTTACAACTTAGTTTGGCCAAGACTATATCTGTTGGGTTCCCACTTGGATTTCTCCATCTGCGCCTATTCAAAGTGGATAGCTCTAGGAACTTGGGGCACGAGTTCCCCCTTACAGTGCACTCACTTCTCAAGCACACCAAGTTCCAAGTCCTCAAGACATGCATATCTTAAGGTACTTTGTTATCTCTGCTAAGAACCATGAAAGTATGGGACGGCTATCAGAGGCCTAATCAGTTGTCCTCATGTACCAGTAAATAGAGGGTTTTTGGTTTCTAAAACACAGTTTGTAGTAAAGGCTCCCGTTCAGATGGCTATACATGTGGTGATTCGCTCTGTTAATGGAGGCTTCCCAGCCTGTCGAGGTTACGCTCAGCAAGGTTTGGGGGGAAACTTTCTTCGGTATAGCACAACAACACCTGTCATTTGCGACTTTCAGCACAAACACCTTATTTTATATAGTGGCTTGGAAAGGGTTTGGATTTAACCTGTTGCCGCTTGGGTCATACCCCTTCTCACAATGGGAAGGCATACCCTCTAGAGTTAGCAATAGTTTCTCTTGCACCCCAGATCCATTAGATAGACAGGGGGAGAGGATACCTCTATTGCTAAATTGGGTTACACACAAATAGGACAAGCAAGCTCAAAAAAGATAAAGAAGACACAAATAAAATAGATTGTTCATTTTAAAAGCACCAAAACGAAGTGTGCCTACTTTAGTGTGAAAAGATTTTTTTAAGTCCTTGGACCGATTGAATCTATAGACAAAATATCAGTAGTTTGGAACCTCCATTCTTCGACAATCGATGAGACAAGCTGCACAAACACCCATTAGTTTTCAGAAACCCTAATTTTTAACATGCAAAACCAAAGGCACATGAAAATTACCAAATGCGATTTACTGTTATTCAAATGCGATCAGAAATTTACCAAAGGCGACAAAGCCCTCTGTAAATACGACTTACTACTAAGCAATTACAATTTAAAACTGCATAAACTCTACAAAGGTAATCAGATAAACCATAGGCGACACATTGTTCTTCAAATGTGATATGCAACCCACCATATGCAATTTTCTGTAAAACCAGATGTGAGATAAAAATACCAGAGGCAACATAAACCTCTACAACTATGAGATGCGATTAACCAGAAGTGCACCTGTATCTAGAACTTCTCAAAAAACATAGTTTCAGTAATGAAAAACTAAAACTAATCAAGCTAGTGGTCCCACCGGGCGTGCTAAAATGTGTACATAGGAAAACCCCATTATTAAGATCAAGACAATTTATAGTAAAACCTACGATACCCTTAAGAAATCTGAAACTAAGTGCAAATAAAACAAATAGAAAGTAGCAAGGAATGATATCACCTAGTTTATTTGATTTCTTGGTTTCATTGTGGGTTGATCCTCAGAGTATGCAACTACAATATAAAAGGCTACCATGGATGCTCAAGATACTATGCAAATGAAGATAATTTCAACGCTAAGTGATTGAGGATGATGAGAATGAGAGAGGGTAAGTACAGGAAGATGGGGGGCCAAAAAGGGGTCTTAAGTGGCCACTTTTTTTCTGAAATCAGGAAATACTGGCCTTGGATAAGAAATTGAGCATAGTTACACTCAAAATTTGGAGATGCAACCAAAACAATGTTCATAGTGCTCCGAGTCTACTTTCTAAACTACTATTTTGTTTTGAAAATGGCATAGATTAAGGGGTTCAAAAGAGGGAGCCACAGAAATTGGTGTTGTTTTTGTCAAAAAAACATAACATAGCATGTTTTGTGGCTCCCTCAAAAGGTCAACTTTTTTTTGGTATTTTTAAAATCGCTTTGGTGAGAAATTAGCTAATAGCATGTAGTTTATGCCCGAATTTTCTAATAATTTTTTGATGAATATTTGATTTTTTACTAATTTTCAAAGTGGACACATCCTAAAAAATAGAATTTTGGCCGTGCTACCCCTATAAATTTTGAAAACTAATTGAAAATCATTTTTTTATTTTTTTAATATTTGTAGAATGGAGTCTAGTTTCTAAATATGTAATTTTTTTGAAATTTGAATGAATAGTTAATTTACAATGAAAAAAAGACCAAACAGTGGTTTTTGCCTAAAAATAGACACACAAACAAAAGAAATTAAAGATGAAAGGCTTAACATTGTTAAAATGTGAAAAAAATCACATCGTCAAATAGCTAAGAGAAATCCTAACATTACCCAAGTGTTTGATTTGTTCGACCTTGAAACACGTGCAAATCTAAGGGTTAGCATGAACGAAATTATGTGAAATTTTGAAGAATATAGAAAAACACGTCTGTAACTATTCATAAGGCACTCCAAGCCTTTGGGTTGGAAATCCAAAGCAAATCCCAAGCCCAAGGCTTGGGATTCCCAAAGCAAGACATAACGCGAGCGTGTTATAACACGCTCACATTATGTTTTGCTTTGCATTTTTCCTTTCCCGCAAGTCTGTTGTTTGTCATGTTTGACATAACACGAGCGTGTTATAATGCGCTCGCGTTATGTTCCCCTTAAATTTTTTTATGTTCAAGGCTATTAATCATGAGGGTTAAGGGATAAGGGATAGGGTTGGAGGGTTTAGGGATAAGGGATTAGTGTTTAAGGTATAGTATCGAGCTCGTTGAGGGTCTAGGAATAGGGATAGCGTTTAGGGTTTAGGGATGAGGATTAGAGTTGAGGGATGATAGATTAGGGTTGAGGGTTTAGGGTTTAGTGTTTAGGGATAGGGTTAAGGGTCGAGGGATCAGAGTTAAGGGTTGAGGGATTAGGGTTTGACATTGAGGGTTGAGGGTTGAGGTTCAAGGGTCAAGGGTTTAGGGATAGGGTTTAGGGTCGAGGGATTAGGGTTAAAGTAGAGTGTGGAGGGTGTAAGGATTAGGGATAGGGTTGGAGGGTTTAGGGATAAGGGATTAGGGTTTAAGGTATAGTATCGAGTCTATTGAGGGTTTAGGAATAGGGATAGCATTTAGGGTTTAGGGATGAGGGATTAGAGTTGAGGGATGATGGATTAGGGTTGAGGGATTAGGGTTTAGGGATAAGGTTTAGGGTTGAGGGTTGAGGGATTAGGGTTTAAGGTATAGTGTTGAGGGTTGAGGGTTTAGGATTAGGGTTTAGGGTTGACAGATTAGCATTTAATGTCAAGGTTAGGGTTAGAGTGTCGAGGGTAGAGGGATTAGGGATAGGGTTTAGGGTTGAAGGTTTAAGGATTGAGGGTTGAGGCTTTAGGGATGAGGGTTTAAGGCTTAAGATATAGTGTCAAGTGTTGAGGGTGTAGGGATAGGGTTTAAGTTTTAAGGGTTAAGGGTTGAGGGATAGGGATTAGGGTTTAAGGTATAGTGTTGAGGGTTGATGGTTTAGGGATAGGGTTTAGGGTTGAGGGATTAGGGTTTAGGGTTGATGAATTAGGGTTTAATGTTGAGAGTTGAGGGTTGAGGGTTGAGGGTTGAGGGTTAAGGGTTGAGGTTGAGGGATAGGGTTAAAGGTCAAGGGATTAGGGTTACATAAGAGTGTTGAGGGTAGAGGGATTAGGGTTTAAGGTATAGTATCGAGCCTGTTAAGGGTCTAGGAATAGGGATAGCGTTTAGGGTTTAGGGATGAGGGATTAGAGTTGAGGGATGACGGATGACGGATTAGGGTTGAGGGTTGAGGGATTAGGGTTTAGGGTTAGGGTTGAGAGATTAGGGTTTAAGGTATAGTGTTGAGGGTTTAGGGATAGGGTTTAGGGTTGAGGGATTAGAGTGAAGGGTTGAGGGATTAGAATTTGACATTGAGGGTTGAGGGTTTAGGGATAGGGTTGAGGGTCGAGGGATCAGAGTTAAGGGTTGAGGATTAGGGTTTGACATTGAGGTTTGAGGGTCAAGGGTTTAGGGATAGGGTTGAGGGTCAAGGAATTAGGGTTAAAGTAGAGTGTGGAGGGTATAAGGATTAGGGATAGGGTTGGAGGGTTTAGGGATAAGGGATTAGGGTTTAAGGTATAGTATCAAGTCTGTTGAGGGTGTAGGAATAGGGATAGCATTTAGGGTTTAGGGATGAGGGATTAGAGTTGAAGGATGATGGATTAGGGTTGAGGGTTAAGGGATTAGGGTTTAGGGATAAGGTTTAGGGTTGAGGGCTGATGGATTAGGGTTTAAGGTATAGTGTTGAGGGTTTAGGGATAGGGTTTAGGGTTGAGGGATTAGACTGAAGGGTTGAGGGATTAGGATTTGACATTGAGGGTTGAGGGTTTAGGGATAGGGTTGAGGGTTGAGAGTTGAGGGATTAGAGTGAAGGGTTGAGGGATTAGGATTTGACGTTGAGGGTTGAGGGTCGAGGGATCAAAGTTAAGGGTTGAGGGATTAGGGTTTGACGTTGAGGGTTGAGGCCATTTTCTATCAAGAACTTGATTATGAGGGCTTGCCCCTTCATTGTTATGCCTATCATATGGTGGAGCATCTGGCAAGCTCTTGCAGGAAAGAGATGTGATCAATGCAAAGGATGTGATATGGTATTGGCGGCACAATGTGATATCATATGATATGGTATGTGATGTGATATGGTATTGAGGGTTGAGGGTTTAGGGATAGGGTTGAGGGTTGAAGGTTGAGGGATTAGAGTGAAGGGTTGAGGGATTAGGATTTGACATTGAGGGTTGAGGGTCGAGGGATCAGAGTTAAGGGTTGAGGGATTAGGGTTTGACATTGAGGTTTGAGGGCATTTTCTATCAAGAATTTGATTATGAGGGCTTGCCCCTTCATTGTTATGCCTATCATATGGCGGAGCATCTGGCAAGCTCTTGCAGGAAAGAGATGTGATCAATGCAAAGGATGTGATGAATCTATAGCAGGACAAAACGTGAGCGCGTTATAGCGCGAGCGGGTTGAGGGTTGAGGGATTAGAGTGAAGGGTTGAGGGATTAGGATTTGATGTTGAGGGTTGAGGGTCGAGGGATCAGAGTTAAGGGTTGAGGGATTAGGGTTTGACGTTGAGGTTTGAGGGCATTTTCTATCAAGAACTTGATTATGAGGGCCTGCCCCTTCATTGTTATGCCTATCATATGGCGGAGCATCTGGCAAGCTCTTGCAGGAAAGAGATGTGATCAATGCAAAGGATGTGATGAATCTATAGCAGGACAAAACGTGAGCGCATTATAGCGTGAGCGCGTTATAACATGCTCGCGTTTTGTCTTTCTATTGAAATGGTAAAAAAGTGGTTGCCCCCGTGATCCAGGCCCACATGCTTTTTTTTCTTACTGATTCTGCGTGTGCTCTGACAAAAAAGAAGTGCTTTCATGTTGTTGGGAAGTTCACATGCACATTTGACACATTGTACCACCTTTGCATGATCTTTCCACCACCTTTTCTGCTTTGCCAACTTGAGGAGGAAATAACATAGTTTTCACACCAAGTTTGATATATATCTATTCAAGTTTCAATTTTTGTAGTGTTGCAATGTTAATTGTGATTCAATTTTAAGAATTTAACATTATAGATTGGTTAATAGTATTGTTGTTAGTAATGATATTTAAGTGTTATTGAATTTAACATTGAAAAGGAAGCAAGTGGTGAAAAACTCAAATTGTTGAGGAGTTTGATGCAAGAAGATAAAAACACTACATAATTGGGTACTCTCTCCATTCAAATCTTCATTTTTTAGGTATGTCAAGTCTTTACATGCATGTTCTTTACATTTTCCTTATTTCGGATTGAATTACTTTATCATGCTTTATCATACATGTTTAAAATAGACACATTCCCAATCAAGAAAGCAGCCTACAATCTCACATGATGCCATGTATATTTTCTACACTTGGGCTCTTTAATAATTATGTGTAATAAACAAACCTTAACATACCATGATGTCAAACTATACAAGAATAAATCCTTACAACATAAAAAAAATACAATCCCACAATTATCTTGTATTCATTTCTTAGGAACTAATATTGGTCTCTTTATCATGCTACAGACAAATTCTCTGTCATGCTGAGGAAACGATCAAGAATTAAACCAACACAGGAAGAGATAGAAGCTAAGAATGCAAAGAAAGCAGTGGCTATGAGGGAACTTCGTGAGAAGAGGAAATTGGACACGATAAATGAAGACATACCAATTGAAGAGGAACCACAACCATCACAAAGAGATATGGTATTGGCGGCACAAAGAGAACGAATGCAAAAACTTCATGGTACGAGAGATTTGAATACCATAGTTGGAGACACGACCTCTACCGCAAGTCAACATGTAGGGACACCATCTACCATATCTCAAGTTGAGAGTACATCATCACTCACATGTGATGAAGGATGTACGCCATCGTTCCCACCTCAACCTCAAGGTATGTCATCTATTCCATCTTCGATCGAAGGTATGCCATCTAACCCATCTCATTTAAATATTGATGAAATTCCTAATGTTGAGATGAATTTACCTAACTTGACACCACCTAGAATTTTGCATAGAAAGCCAAAGTATTTGATTGATATTGATGAGAATATTTTGCAGCCAATGGAAGGTAAGATTCCAAAATGCACTTGTAGAAGATATGCTAATAAGATTTGGAGATTGTTCTTTAAAAAGTTAAATGAGACTGCAAGATGTCAACTATTCGTTGAAATGATGCGAAGTATAAAGTATAGGTCTATCATGAAAATTCTTGGGTTGAGAACATCAGAGGCTTCAAGTGAAAAATCTATTATCAAGAATCTAATGAGTGTGTATGAGAGTGTGGGTAACACCTCACACACAAAAGATAGTAATACAACACGGCGTGTGATTACATCGACTATAGTAAGTAGTCAAACGAGGAAAGCTCGTCTCATTAGAAAGACAAGTCAAGAATTGAGAATTAATGGGAAAACTTTATCAAGAGCTGTTGGAAGACGCCAAAGAATTAAGGACACTAATGCCAATGAATTATGGGCGTTCTCGGGGAGACTACCACAAAAATATAAACCAATTGTTGAAGCATTGAGATCACTAATTGAAGACTTTTGGAAGACTTACACAAGGGTATCTCCAAATCAAAGGGATGTGGTAAGAAGGAGAATCGGTAGTCAGAACCGCGAGCTACATCCAAAGCATTTTTTGGATGAGACTCAAACACAGTTTTATGGTAAATTTCTAGAGAAGTATCCTCAAATTAAAATTTGTCAAAGATATTTTGAATTGCTAAAACCTTTCTATGTTAAGATAAATCACACACGCACTACTTGTTGTTGTAGATTACATATTGAATTTTCTAACCATTTTGATGCTTATAGGTCTATATGTTTAGATATGCATACTAACAATGATTTGCAGGGTTGTGCAATATGTGCCCCACCACCATCTTCAAGAGACTTCATATCAAGAATTTTATGTGAAAGAGAGGAAGGTCAAATATTCTACAAGAAATTATGCTTGGATGGCACATGTCATCGTTGCAGTGGCTTGCAACATTTGCCAATATGTGAACATATGGAAATAACACATGCGGTTGGAAACGAACTAGTAGAGTTTGGCAAGTATAAAATAGTGGCATACAATATAAAAGATGGTAAAGAAGCAAAGAGGTGTAAATTAATTATTGAAAAGATTCCAGCATATCAGTTTATGCCTATATTTTGTGACAGCATAGTGTATGAGTATGCAAGACATGCCCACAGAGCTCGATGGTTGGACTTGCAATTCAAGTTATGCAAGGACACATTTCTGGTTGGTAGCATTGTTTCAGTCGTTGACTTTGCAGAGAACTACAGTTTACAGCCACATCGTGAGGTGCAATCACAATATTACAACTCCACACAGGTTTCTATATTTGTGCACATCACATTCATTCATGCGAATGATAGTACAGAGGATGACAGAAAGATCATAAGGGAGTATAATTTCTATATTAGTGATGATCACATGCATTCTACGGAGTTCGTGCAAGGTTGCTTTCAGGTGTTCTACAATGATTTGGCTAGAAGGGGCATATCGTTCAGTCAGCATATCATATGGTCGAATAACTGTGTGTCACAATTCAAGAACTTGCAAAATTTCTATTGGTTGAGTAGGAGGCATAATTTTATAGGTATTCAACATATGTGGAACTTTTGTGAGGCTGGGCATGGAAAGGGGGAGCATGATGGTGTAGGAGCATGTATCAAAAGAGCCATAGCATGAGAAGAGTTAAAGTATAAAGACAATGCAAAGTTGACAGATGCAAAATCGATTGTCGAGTGGTGTAATGCTTCCATGGGTCCAGGTAATGAAGGTAAGTCTTTAGTTCATAGATTTTTTTGGTTGATAGATGATACTAACATTGCACCATATGAGGATTGTTCTACACTGACAGGATCAAATGAGATGCATTCTTTCAGAAGCTCAATTGCAGGTTCATGGAGTATCCATACACGAAAGATGTCATGCTTTTGTTCTTCCTATACAATTCAACTCTGGGATGAATGTGAGTCAAAGGAGTGGGTTGACGAATGGCAGTTAAGTTATCTTAGCCCACTTGACACGTACCGACCCCCGACGGCACTGAAACTAACACAGATGGAATTGTCAGTTGACTTTGACCGCATATCAGATTTAGTTCAACCAGGTAATATAGGGCACGTATATGCATCTAATTTCATCTAGTTCAACTAGGTAATGTCATCTTACTTTGTAGTGTTTTTGTAATGTTGACTAATTTCATCTAATTTGCTACACATATCAATGTAGGGCACGTATATGCAGTTATTGTAGATGAAGATAATGAAGAGGGAACAGATTATTACTTATGTTGTTGTGTTGAGGCCAAAAAGAAATTAGAGGCCCCTATTACAGATGGAGAAAACATCGAATACCCTACAGGCTCAGTGGTTATTACTGGAATATGGCTTAGAAGGTACCCACATAAGAGTGTTAATATTTGGCAATTTCAAGACTTTGACACGCATCGAAAGATTCTTCATTACTCGAATCTTGTCGTGGCATCCAATTTTCATTTGATAAAGTATCAGGGTAGACCTTTGAACAAAATATTGTGGAAGGTGCGTGAGTCTGACCATGAAGCAATAATTGACACAATAAAGAGTAGAGTAGACCCGGATGGTTCATTGGATTAATTTGTAAGTATTCACATTGATTTTGTAAAGTTATGTTACATTGAGTTGTAAATATGCACATTAATTTGTAAGGTTTGTCTTTTTTTATTTCCTCCTGCATTTTTACACATATGTACACAATTTTACATCATCATGTTATGCATTTTTGGTGTCCTGCTCCTAATGCGACCAAACTCATAACTCACCCTACTTCCTCTAGACACCATTTGATGATCTCTCCAACACTTTGGATCCAAGGCACCCAATCATGATGATGACCTATATACCATTCTCCCAAGGCGCTCATAATGAATGAAAAGAAGACCAAGGGTACCCAAGCTTAATAGAGTTATTTCTTTCAATTTTGATGATCCAAACTCTTGCAATATGACATCCACTTTCATGCCTTTAGATCTTCCTTCACATACAGGGCGCCAAATCAAGTTGAAAAATCTACATAAGGGCGCCAAACTAGATGAAAGGAGACATGAAATGTGCCTTAGGACTCCATGCTAAGGTTTGATCCATTAAAGTCTCTTGATATTAGGTGCTCATGATGATGAAACTTAGAGCTTTTTCCTTTCCTATGCACTCACCTAAGATGTTTGAATGATAAAGAGTGCCTCGACCTTTTAAAGTACATTGGGTACCAAAATCAAGGTGATTTTAAGTCACTTTGAGTCATTTGGGGTCAGTTTGAGTCTTTGAGTCATGTTGCAAAAAAGTGTCAATGTTGTTAAGTTGCACAAAGCAACTTTTGCATTTTTGGTGTCCTGCTCGTGATGTGACCAAACTGATTGTTCCAACACGTCTGAATGGGTACATTTACGCTAGGCATGGTTCTGTTTTTCACCCAAACATGTCGAAATAGTCTGAGCTACATTGTACCGACGATATCCCTGAAGAGTCCAAAGTGCAAAAAGGTAGCAATCTTTGACGAGATGTTACTCGAAAACCGTGTCACTTAGAAATATTCTGTTTGAGGCAACATGATCATGTAAAGTACCTCTACAATAATCTCTCTCAGTTTTTTATATCTTTGAGGCATTTGCCCATGGTGAAAGGTTTTCTGCTGCCCCAAAAATTGTCAGAAGGAGGCAGTGTAAAGTTGCAAAGGGGTATAACTTTTGTCCTGCTCCTGATGTGACCAAACTGACTATTCCAACGCGTCTGAATGGGTACATTTACGCTAGGCATTATCCTTTTTTTCACCCAAACATGTCGAAATAGTCCGAGATACATTGTACCCACGATATCCCTAAAGAGTCCAAAGTGCAAAAAGGCAGCAATCTTTGACGAGATGTTACTCGAAAACTATGTCACTTAGAAACATTCTGTCTGAGGCAACACGATCATGTAGAGTGCCTCTACAATAACCTCTCTCAATTTTTTATATCTCTGAGGCATTTGCCCGTGGTGAAAGGTTTTCTGCTGCCCCAAAAATTGTCAAAAGGAGGCAGTGTAAAGTTGCAAAGGGGTGTAACTTTTATCCTGCTCCTGATGTGACCAAACTAACTATTCCAACGCATCCGAATGGGTACATTTACATTAGGCATGGTCCTTTTTTTCACCCAAACATGTCGAAACAGTTTGAGCTACATTGTACCAACGATATCCCTGAAGAGTCCAAAGTGCAAAAAGGTAGCAATCTTTGACGAGATGTTACTCAAAAACCATGTCACTTAGAAACATTCTGTCTGAGGCAACACGATCATGTAGAGTACCTCTACAATAACCTCTCTCAGTTTTTTATATCTTTGAGGCATTTTCCCATGGTGAAAAGTTTTCTGCTGCCCCAAAAATCGTCAAAAGGAGGCAGTGTAAAGTTGCAAAGGGGTGTAACTTTCGTCCTGCTCCTGATGCGACCAAACTAACTATTCCAACGTGTCTGAATGGGTACATTTACGCTAGGCATAGTCCTATTTTTCACCTAAACATGTCGAAACAGTCTGAGCTACATTGTACCGACGATATCCCTGAAGAGTCCAAAGTGCAAAAAGGCAGCAATCTTTGATGAGATGTTACTCGAAAACTGTGTCACTTACAAACATTCCATCTGAGGCAACGCGATCATGTAAAGTGCCTCTACAATAACCTCTCTCAGTTTTTTATATCTTTGAGGCATTTGCCCGTGGTGAAAAGTTTTCTGCTGCCCCAAAAATTGTCAGAAGGAGGCAGTGTATTAAGTCAGGATGAAAGCCTATTCACTCTAGGTGCCTGTTGTGACCAAATCACACATTGCGCTGAAGAATCCCAAACATGCGCCTTGAACAAGTGGTGAACAAAATGGCCCCCTTGAAGAATTGAGCCCTCCAAGACATCTTGCAATTGCCTAAAAGTCTAAAATTTACATAAGTGAGTTAAGGTGCCATTTTCCATCTCCAGAGCCTCCTTTGAGCGCCTTAACATGGAGTGAATGTTTTAGTCTATGAAAGATTGCGCCTAAAGAATATAACAACCCCTTGAGTCACTAGGATGAACTAAGTTAACAAAATGAACTTCATTGAGGGAGGCGCACTTGTGCATCTAGACAACTCTAGTTTAGCACCTGAGAAAAAGCATGTTTAGAGACACCCCTCGAATGTGTTGATAATTGAGAGGGGGGGTGAATCAGTTATCCTAATTATTTCTTCTATCTGAACTTTCTTATTAATCAATGCAACATTAATTCAAATAAGCAAACATTATCATGAAATGGAAAAACACATGACACAGTATTTTTGACATGGAAACCCTGTTAAGGGAGAAAACCACGGGGTGATTAACCCAAAGATTATTCTCTGTTAGAAAAATAAGGAAATACAAAATGGCACTTGCCAATTAGGGCTCACTGCTCGAGCACACTGCTCACAAAGGAGGCACACTACCTACAATGAGACACACTGTCTACAAAAGAATGTTATACAATACTTGAACTGATTGGAAGCATCCACATATGCTGGAGTTCAGTTCCGGTTAGGCTCAGTACACTGATCTGTTGCACTTCATCTTTCCTCTTCTCTTATGCTGCTTTCCTTTCACATACCGGACCTTCCTTACTGCTTCAGCTCTGCTCTACTTTTCTTCGCATATCACATATCACCACAACACTTCTCATAACTAAATCCATCCTATATATATATATATATATCCGCACAAGTGATTTCATTATCTTTCTAGTCAACACCCAGAATAGTCAATCTTCTCACAAACTCTGTTCTGTCGGCTGAATCCTTAAACATCAAGTAATGCGGATCAAGTATATGCTTGTAGAAATCATTAATCATGTCGGCCAAACATGATTCATGCCTTCATAACCTTTAACACCATCAGTAACACATCCAGAAAGTAGTCTGATGTTCTGTCAGTCAGTTCTTCCTCTATTCACACTGTCACTCAGGAATCCGGTACTCAACTATTCATATCTTTTTCCTCATCTATCACTGGAGGCTAAATCCTTGGAATATACCACTCAAGGTAGTCCTCTTGACTTCCCCAAATCCATACTACACCAAGATACTTCCTCTGAGAGATCTGGACCTATCTGTTAGACCTTGCCACATGCTCTGTTCTTGTTTACCGGACCACAACATTCTTCACTCTGACTTCCGGTAGAGACACCATGTCTTGCGGATGTGTGGGATGAACTTTGTTGCCATCAATGACAACAATCATTGATCCATATAGTGTCTCTTGCCAACAGAATGAACCCTCTAGAACCAATAACCATAGCTCAAGATCCATAACCATGAGAAAATAAAGCATTAAAAAAATTCATCTAAAGGATGGAAAATACCTCTTAGATGATAGTCTGCCGAGTAGACCAAGAGTGGGGAATGAGAATACTCCTTGAAGATACACCAAGCCACAATGACTCTCTCCAATAAGAATCTTCTCTAGGTCCATAATTAACTCACGCCCATATCAAAGTGAAAGTCTCCTTGGTCTTCCTGCTAAAACCTCTAAAGGGTAACCATCTCAACAAGTGTCTCTAATCCCAAGAGAACTCTAGCCTCACCCAAGTCTCGAAGTATGTATGAGAACCTACAACCAATCAATCCATGTTAAGCTCCAAATGCAACACCACATTATCATGAAGCTCCCAAGCACATGACCAATGTACTCAATACCAAGAGAACCAACAAGACCACTTCCAAAACTCCAACTACAAAATTAGGTATCCAAACATGACATCATGATCTAACATCTCCTCCTAGAAGATCACATGCACCAATACAGACATCCTAGTCTCAAGAGAACTTTTATCATGCTAATACTCTAATCTAGAATCAAGAGTCCACCAAGACACACGACCCAACACCTCTAAACCAAGGATCAACATCTACAACCACATGAAGATAACCATCTCCTAAAAATAGTAGCCAAGATGTCAAAGCACTCTCACTACAAATAATAATCATAATCCAAGAGTTTGTCCATTACACCCAACCACTATATAAGATCATCCATCACTAGGTGATGAATACACATCACTATCAAAGCTCCCACTGAACCATGATATGAACTACACATGGCATTGTGATAACCATCTCCTAAATAAAGATCACCATGGTCCACACACACTCAACTATAATACTAATAACTCCAAAGTAGAACCAAGATCTCCAATCTAAGAAGATAAACCATCATTACTGTCAAAAGCTCACACTAAACTATGCAACTAAGATATCCATGACATCATGATAAACATGCTACAAGTCCCAATAACCAATTATCCAATCATTCTCATCATCCATCCTCTCATCCCAATGCAACATACCAATGCGCAAATGAGCATAGACAAGGAAAAATAAAAAATTCTACATCAACATTGAATCAATCCCGTGGATATAGGCAATATGCATTCAAGTCATCCCACTACAATCAATGAGGTGTGCATCCCAAAAAAATGCATAACTTGTAGATCCCAACCATTGAAAACATGCAAAATCATCATCACATTAGTAACTTCCAAACTGAGATATCAAATAATATCACCAAATCAATCATAGATTCAACTTTCCAAACAAGTTTACAAATGAGTAACCATAGTCAAGGAACTAATCAAGCATCTAAGAGATAAGAACAATGTGCTAAAAGTAAACCACAACACCACTTGTAATCATGAATCAAACATCATAACCCATACCTATCAACTACAAACATGGTCAAGTCTTGCCAATGCTCAAATGTACCTACATATCCATGACACCATAATTATCATCATTGCTATATCTATGCTCAAATCCCACTGAAACAAGACTCCTAGTCTCACCATGTATCAACCATGTCCTCAAACCAGAATATTGCTGAGCCCATGGAGATTGATACACCCACTTCAATAGAATAGGCAATTAATGTACCTGATGTGTCCTCATTTAATAAACTAGTAAACATCATTTGCATCCATACTTAAACCAATCTTATTGTTGTGTTTTATGTGTCCTCTTTCAAACAACCATTTAACAAAATATGAGTCCAAACAATAAACATTTACAACCATAAACATCTCAAAGTCCAAAATCCAAACATTCTATCATCCTTAATCATTTCCATCATAGACCCTTGGTTTGAAAAAATCATTATGCAAGATAAAAACCCCATGCCTATTACCTTGTGCGAGGCTCATGCAAAACCCAAAATCACAATCAAAATAGGTCCTCAAATCATGCATCCTTTAAATGAGATCTTTTATCCAAATCAATCAAAAAATCCCTTTGACAATGATGATGATGATAGTCTTGTAGATCAAGATGATATCAAGATGATAATAGCATTAACTATGAGATCATTACATGCAAACTTTCCATAAACCTTCATCTCCCACTCATGAACATGCAAGAATATTTCAAACAAGAAATGACTAGCACTAGCTATCATGCCAATCCTAAATACACATCTAATGGTCATCCTGTTGCAAGTATGAGGTGAACTAGTGTTGTCATTGATGTCAACATACTCATATTGCATTGACAAGAAGGATTGGATGAGCTGTGTGCTATGGATATTGAGAAAATTAGCCTCAGTCAGGAACAGTGAAGAACAGTGATGAGAAGAAGGCAAATGTATTGTATAGGTTGAGAACCGGAGGATGCGGATTAAAGGGTTTGTAGATATGAGTCTTGAGATGCTTCAGTTAAGATTTCAGAGGTCCGCATGAAGATCTGAAGGAGTTGTGGCTGTTAGTGTAGAACCAGTTCCGGCAAGTATTCAGAGGTGACAGAGGATCACAAAAAGGTCCGGTGAGGTCCGAAACTGTATAATCCTAATCTGCGGATTGGAAGGAGTCTTTGGGATGTCCTTGTGATGTGCCATCTCAAGTTGTGTATGATTTGGAGGTCCAGAAGTACCTCTTGCATTATGACAGTGGCGACAGACAGTGTTCTTGAAGCTCCAGATAAGGAGGATAAGAGATTTCAGTAAGTAAAGGAAATGCAGACGTACCTGGTCATTCAGGCAGGCTTGTGAAGGTTCTTGGATCATGTTGAGGTTGTGTTGTTGGTCCGCATTGATAGTAGAGCCCAGAATTGAAGATATTCTTCCGGATGAAGTTCTTACTCTGTTTAGCCGACCGGATGAGTTGTTCATCCTGCGAATGTTCTTATGGTGGTCGACCGGATGTGTTATTCATCTTGCGGATATTCTTATGGTTGATTGCCGACTTAGATGATTGTTCCTAAGTCGATGTCTTGTATAAATAACGGTTTGTGAGTTTATTTTGAAGCATGGATTGTGTGGATGAGTGTGGCATAGCGAAGAGAAGTGCGAAAGGCAGAGCAGAGGTTTTTGGGCTTAAATGGAACTGATCTGGACATGGTAGAGATGTCATTCTCCAGTTCAAGATTGTGATTCTTATCACTTTGTAGACAGTGTGTCTCCTTGTAGGCAGTGGGCCTCTTTGTGAGCAGTGTGCTCGGGCAGTGAGCCCTAATTGGCAAGTGCCATTCTTTTTCTTATTCTTCTAACAGAGAATAATCCTTGGGTTAATCACCCCGTGGTTTTTCCCTTAACCAGGTTTTCCACGTCAAAATCTTGGTGTTCAATGTGTTGATGTTTATCTGCTCTTGTGTTTATGTATTATGCTTTCATGGATGATTAATTGATATGCTGTTAACTAACAACGAAGAATCAAGTGTTTGAAAGAACAAGAAGTTTTATACAACTGATTCATCCCCCCTCTCAGTTGTATGCCCTAGATCCAACAATTGGTATCAGAGCCAAGTTCCTCTGAAAGGAGCTTAACCGCTTGAGGAGATCCAGGATGTCGTCATACAAGAAGGATAGTCCGAAGTTCGATGGAACCAACTTCACTCTCTGGAAAGGTCGCATGAAGTGTCACTTGGAATGTATGGGAAAAGCATACTTGGCCATGGTCTCAAAACCATATGTACCTCCACAAGGTGGTCCGACAACTCTGAATGAAATCACAGATGCTGAAAATAATCTGCGGACCAAGGAAGCCCTACTAAGCGCATTGAATGATTCAGATCTCTCAAATGTTATTGACCTACCAACTGCATATGAGATCCTGACTAAACTGGAACTTCTGTATGAAGGAGATGAGTTTGTCAAAAGTGCAAGGTTGCAAAGTCTGAAAGGGAAATTTGAAAGATTGAAGATGAGAGATGATGAAAACATCACTACCTTTATGCCAAGAGTGAATGAGCTGGTATGTGGAATTAGAAATGCTGGTGGAACTCTAGATGAAAATGAGATTGTCTGCAAAATCCTAAGATCCCTTCCTGCTGCCTACAAAATCAAGGTTGCTGCCATTGATGAATTCAGAGCCCACACAACTGTCACAAGAGAACAACTGGCTAGCAAACTAGCTGCATTTGAAATGACCGAGTTTGGAGATGATCCTCCCAAGACTGAATCTGCTTTCAAAGCCAATGCCTATGTGAAAGGCAAACAGAGATTTGATCTGGGAGAAAACTCATCAAGGAAGATGTCATGGTATGATCAAGCAAAAAGAGACATGGAAGAAGAAGAAGTAGAAATAGCTCAACTTGAAGCCCTCATTGCAAAGAGACTGCCAAGAGGATCCGGTAAGTATGAAGGAAAACTACCCTTTAAGTGTTTCAACTGCAATAAGATTGGTCATTTTGCTTCAAGATGTCCAGAAAGATCTGCAAGGTCTAATACTAACAGACAAAGGTTTCAAAAGAACTGCTATTATGTTCATGAAGAAGATGACAATGAAGGAGTAACAGATGATGAATCAGAACTAGGAAGCAAATCCGGAAATGAATGGGTGTTTATTGCCATCAAGGAAGAAGATTCAATATCCTCTGAATCTGTCAATCACAAGGTTGTGGAAAGAGCTTTGGCTGCTCAAGTGGAAGAAAAGGATGATTGGGTTATTGATAGTGGATGTTCTCACCATATGACTGGTGACAAGAATAAGTTCTTAGATTTGGAAAGGTATGAAGGAGGAATGGTAAAGTTTGGTGACAATTCTGCTGGCAGAATTAGAGGTAGGGGAACTATTTTCTTTGATGGAAAAAGAAAAACAGGTAATGTACTATATGTTGAAGGATTGAAGCACAATCTTCTCAGTGTTGGTCAGTTAGTGGACAAAGGCTATGATCTCCGGTTCAAGAATGGAAAATGCAGAATCTTTACAAGCTCTGGAACTGAAATTGCATCCGGTGCTCAAACAAAAGGTAATATCTTTCATCTGGTTGGTTCAAACAAAAGTTGTCTGTTTGCTCAAGTTGATCAGAGTTGGTTATGGCATAGAAGAATGTGTCATGTGAATTTTGATAACATCATCAAGATAAGCAATATTCAGGCTGTAAGAGACCTTCCAAAATTGGTGAAACCTACAAATAGTTTGTGCAAAGAATGTCAGCTAGGTAAACAGAGCAGAGTCTCTTTCAAAAGCAAAGATCAGTCCTCTACCAGATTGTTGGAATTAGTACATACTGATCTCTGTGGTCCGACAAGAATCAAGAGTCTGCAAGGTGATAGATATTTCATGTTGTTAATTGATGACCATTCCTGGATGATGTGGGTTACCTTCCTAAAAGAGAAATCAGAAGCCCTTGAAAAGTTCAAAATCTTCAAAGCTATGGTAGAGAATCAAACCAGATTGAAACTTAAATGTCTAAGGTCTGATAGAGGTGGTGAATTTACATCTGGTGAGTTCATTGACTTCTGTGAGAAGCAAGGTATAAGAAGACAGTTGTCTGCTCCTAGGACTCCACAGCAGAATGGAGTAGTTGAGAGAAAGAACCAGACCATCTAGGAAGCTGCCAGGACAATGATGTTGGAAGCAAATGTTCCTAAAATATTTTGGAAAGAAGCTATCAGCACTGTAGTCTACACTCTCAATCGAGTTCAAATCAGAAACAACACCGGTAAGACCCCCTATGAACTCTGGTTTGGCATCACTCCTACTGTGAAATATTTCAAAGTATTTGGTAGAAAGTGTTATATTAAAAGAGATGAAGATCTAGGAAAGTTTGATGCTAGAAGTGATGAAGGAATTTTCTTGGGTTACTCCACTCAAAGCAAAGCATACCGGTGTTACAATAAGAGATTGAGGAAGATGATAGAAAGCACCAATGTGAAAGTTGATGAAGGAATTGAGAAGCCTTCAAGATTTTATGAGTTTGATGAAGATGATCAAGATGGTGTTCAGGTTCAAGGGACTCAATCCCCTCCGGTAAGTCAGAATCAACTTGATCCAGCAAATCAGGAAGAAGAGATAGGTCAGAATGAACCTGATCAAGAAGCAACAGTGCAGGATACTCCCAAAATTCCAAGGTATGTAAGACAGAACCACTCAGAAGATCAAATCATAGGTGACAGAAACAAAGGTGTGCAAACTAGAAGGAATGTTGCTCAAAATTAGGATGAATGTTGTCTGATTTCAAAAATTGAACCTAAAACAATAAATGAGGCTCGCAATGATGAAAATTGGACCAAATCAATGGAAGATGAATTAATGCAAATTGAGAAAAATCACACTTGGGATCTTGTTCCCAGACCTAGAGACAGGAATGAGATTGGAACCAAATGGGTCTTTCGGAACAAACCGAATGAAGCTGGTGAAGTTATCAGAAACAAAGCTAGATTGGTCTGCAAAGGCTACTCTCAAATAGAAGGAATTGATTTTGAAGAGACCTTTGCTTCGGTGGCAAGAATTGAAGCAGTCAGATTATTTCTTGCATTTGCTGCCTTCAAAGACTTCAAGGTATATCAGATGGATGTCAAGTCTGCTTTCCTAAATGGTGATCTGGAAGAAGAAGTTTACATTGAACAACCGGATGGATTTCAATTATCTGACAATGATGATATGGTCTGTAAGTTGAAGAAAGCATTGTATGGATTAAAACAAGCTCCAAGAGCATGGTATGAAAGGTTGGATAAGCATCTTGTGCAGATTGGATTCAGCAAAGGTACTACTGACAGTAACTTATATTTCAAAATTGATCATGAAAATATTTTGATTGTTGAAGTGTTTGTAGATGATATCATTTTTGGAGGAAGAGATAGTATGTGCAAAACTTTTGCAAATCAGATGAAATGTGAGTTTGAAATGTCTATGCTTGGTGAAATGAATTTCTTCTTGGGTCTGTAAATTACTCAAACAAAGAAAGGAATCTTCATTTCTCAGACCAAATATGTGAAAGAATTGTTAAGGAAATTTGGTATGGAAGATTCAAAACCAATGAACACTCCCATGGCAACCGGATGTAAGTTGAGCAAAGATGATGACTCTCCAAAGGCAGATCAGACAATGTATAGATCAATGATTGGTGGATTGTTGTATCTCACTCAGACCAGACCAGATATAATGCAGGCTGTTGGTCTTGTGGCAAGATTCCAGGCTGATCCTAGAAAATCTCATGTTATGGCAATCAAAAGAATTTTTAGTTACTTGAAAGGAACAGTTGAGTATGGTCTATGGTACCCTAGAGATCCGGATTTCTCTCTTCATGCTTACACAGATGCAGATTGGGCAGGAGATGTAGATGATCGAAAGAGCACCAGTGGTGGAGCATTCTTTTTGGGAAAGAGATTGGTTTCTTGGCTAAGCAAGAAACAAGATGCAATATCTCTGTCTACAACTGAAGCAGAATACATTGCAGCAGCGGGTAGTTGCACTCAAATCTTATGGATGAAGCAGATGCTAAGAGACATTAAAGTTGAATATGAGAAGCCTATCACAATTTTCTGTGATAATTCAAGTGCAATTAATATTTCTAAAAATCCGGTATTGCATTCTAAGACTAAGCACATATCTATCAAGTTTCACTTTCTAAGAGAACAAGTGAACAAGGAAGAAGTCAGATTGGAGTATGTTCCCTCAAAGGATAAGATTGCAGATATCTTTACTAAACCTCTTCCCAAGGACTCTTTTGAATATCTCTGGGAGAAGTTAGGGGTCATGGCCCCTCCGGTGATGAACTAGGATGCACTGATGTGCATCAGTCCGGTGGATATCACAGTCATATCTTGTGATCTGGATTGATGATGGGGAGCTGCTACTAAGGGGGAGCAGCTGGTATGATTTTGATGTGTTAAAATTGCAAGTATGAGCCCTTTGCCATTGATGTCAAAGGGGGAGAGAAGACATGTGAAAAACAAGTGGTTGATGATCAAAGGGGGAGTAGTAAAGGAAGAGAAGACATGTGAAAAGTTGTTGTTGATAGGGGGAGCTGTGACAGAAAGGAGAAGTTCTTGTCTTGATGGTTTTTCACATCATATGTTGCCATCAATGATAAAGGGGGAGATTGTTGCAAGTATGAGGTGAACCAGTGTTGTCATTGATGTCAACATACTCATATTGCATTGACAAGAAGGATTGGATGAGCTGTGTGCTGTGGATATTGAGAAAATTAGCCTCAGTCAGGAACAGTGAAGAACAGTGATGAGAAGAAGGCAAATGTATTGTATAGGTTGAGAACCGGAGGATGCGGATTAAAGGGTTTGTAGATATGAGTCTTGAGATGCTTCAGTTAAGATTTCAGAGGTCCGCATGAAGATCTGAAGGAGTTGTGGCTGTTGGTGTAGAACCGGTTCTGGCAAGTATTCAGAGGTGACAGATGATCACAAAAAGGTCCGGTGAGGTCCGGAACTATATAATCCTAATCTGCGGATTGGAAGGAGTCTTTGGGATGTCCTTGTGATGTGCCATCTCAAGTTGTGTATGATTTGGAGGTCCGGAAGTACCTCTTGCATTATGACAGTGGCGACAGACAGTGTTCTTGAAGCTCCGGATAAGGAGGATAAGAGATTTCAGTAAGTAAAGGAAATGCGGACATACCTGGTCATTCAGGCAGGCTTGTGAAGGTTCTTGGATCATGTTGAGGTTGTGTTGTTGGTCCGCATTGATAGTAGAGCCTGGAATTGAAGATATTCTTCCGGATGAAGTTCTTACTCTATTTAGCCGACCGGATGAGTTGTTCATCCTGCGAATGTTCTTATGGTGGTCGACCGGATGTGTTATTCATCTTGTGGATATTCTTATGGTTGATTGCCGACTTAGATGATTGTTCCTAAGTCGATGTCTTGTATAAATAACGGTTTGTGAGTTCATTTCGAAGCGTGGATTGTGTGGATGAGTGTGGCATAGCGAAGAGAAGTGTGAAAGGCAGAGCAGAGGTTTTTGGGCTTAAATGGAACTGATCCGGACATGGTAGAGATGTCATTCTCCAGTTCAAGATTGTGATTCTTATCACTTTGTAGACAGTGTGTCTCCTTGTAGGCAGTGGGCCTCTTTGTGAGCAGTGTGCTCGGGCAGTGAGCCCTAATTGGCAAGTGCCATTCTTTTTCTTATTCTTCTAACAGAGAATAATCCTTGGGTTAATCACCCTGTGGTTTTTCCCTTAACTGGGTTTTCCACGTCAAAATCTTGGTGTTCAATGTGTTGATGTTTATCTGCTCTTGTGTTTATGTATTATGCTTTCATGGATGATTAATTGATATGCTGTTAACTAACAATGAAGAATCAAGTGTTTGAAAGAACAAGAAGTTTTATACAACTGATTCACCCCCCCCCCCCCTCTCAGTTGTATGCCCTAGATCCAACACATCCTTATGGTACCTTTGGTAAGGGAAGAACCACTTTAGACCAAGGTCCTCATAGTCAATTCATATCTCCAATCCCAACCGCATGTGAGAACTGTTTATCCTATGTATCCTATTCAAATCCTCCATCTCATAATCCTTACATTCCAACTTATCCCATCAATCTAAACCCACTACATCCAAATCATCCTTTTTAGATTTCCTCCAAGGACTTCTAGTGGAGGAAAAATCTCAAACTAGAAATCACAAATTCAATTAGGGTACCTCTCCCAAGCCTATCCAAAAGTCACATAGTACCATGCCTATCCATCAAACACCACAATGCAATCAAAATCCTAACAACATGCCCATGATCCAAGATCAAGTGCAATCATGCAAAGATATTATCAATCACAAGCCTATTAAGAATGAACTAGAGTCTTCTAGTACCATACTTTTCCATCAAACACCATCATGTAATCTATGGCCTATCAAGCCTATCAAAGAAAATGCAAACATCCTATGTAATACAATCGGACTTTAAATATTTGAAGTAGCCATCTACAAATATCCATTCAAACGTGGATTTATAATGCAAGTATGGATGCCATCAATAAAAAAGATTTGTATTAACCAAATATCCATATAGGCATACATCAATATCTGTCGATATAAGTATAACATATATACAAAATAGCCATATAGGCTTACAAGAATGCCATATAGGCATACAATGTCAACTATGTACAATACAAAATATATGTCCACAAATGCCATATAGGCATACAACAAAGGAACACAATAAAAATTCATTCTCCTCTGGCTGGTGAAGAGAATAAATCATGAGCAGCCTTTGATCTTCTAGGGGATGGAGATGCACATGTGGGTGGTCTACTACGAACCTGAGGGCTACTCCTCCTATTTAGGTCTTCCTGCATCTTTACCTGTTACAATAAAAAGTATAGACATAAATATATAGAAATTACATGTTATAAAAAATGAAACATTTAACAAAATAATCACTTACCGCTAACATATAATCTGTCTCCTCGCTTGCCTTAGTAGAAGGAATAGGCCTTGGTGATGTCATGTCCTATAGAAACCATCCAGATAGAAATTAAACTTCAAATCAATAATCTTTTGATTTTTTAAAAATAGACAACTATAACAATGAATGTAAATTGAAATTTACTAATCTGCCTCATACCCCTGTCAATGCCATGGAGCTATGAATCGCAGAGGCCACACCCTGCTCCATTGCCCTATGAACATGGGGAGGTGTCTCCGCAGCCTGCATCATCTGGAAATAAAATAACATTATTCAATTACGAAAACTATAATAGTGATGCAAACCATGGCTCCTAACATACACACACGTTCATCTAAACATGGAAGTACACACAATAAAGCACACAAATCACATACAAAAATTTAGTAAGTACAATTCATTCATTAAACTATTTATTTTATTACTTCCGTAAAGCTTTGAAGTCCACCACCACTGGCAGGTGTTGCCATGAAATCTATAGTATTAACCTATTCAACATCCAAAATCAGATATTAGAATACCATTCATATAACGATGCTATTCACATGTAATATTTATAATTGTTTACTAGTTACATACCTCAACAGTAGATGATCTAGTGAAAAATGTAGGTGAAGAACCACTGAAAACTGCATCGACGCTATGACCCTAAAATTTCATTAAAATCACCAATTTAAATTAGTTAATCTTGTATTTCAAAAATAAAATTTAATAAATTAAATTCAATAAACGTGCTAATATTTACCTGAGTATCAAGGCCGAAAGTCTCACTCAGGAGGTTATCTGTCATCACCATTTGCTCAGCTGCAGATGTAGCCTGTGCACCTGCATCCTGACTGTCCATGGGGTCATAACCACAGGCTGACCCGCAAGCCTGGCAAGTATGGGGTGGGACCCTACTCCTCGCACTATCTCCCAACCCACTCTGTGTTGCAGGACCGTCATGCTCTATGATGCTCTGGGTCAAGGCACTAATTGACTGAAGTGTATCGACCTCAACACTCTCCTTCACAATGGAAGGGATAGAAACATGCTCGTGGGCTGGTCTGCTGATTACTCATCTCACTACCCGCTGTGGGTCAAGACGTGCCCCTGGTCTATCTTGTGCTGACCCCCCACCTCTACCCTGGAAGTCCCGCATATCAAAATAGTTTGGCACTTTATTGAGGACAAACTCGCAGTAGAGTTTCCTCAAAAAGTATTACGGAACCTCATTATTATTGCATGGAGGATGGTCAAAAACCATCCACCACCTCTACCCGAAATTGTCCCTTATCGCTTGGTTGTTGCACCAATGGATTGGGAACCTCTTGCATGTAATGGGTGGAGGTTGATTTGTTTGTGGGTTTGTGAAAATTGAACACAAGTCTAATTTTGTAATTTGTAATTTTTTCACATCTTGGTATGACAACTTGTCTGCATAGTAATCTCTAAACTCTCTCTTTTTATCCATCCAACTAGTTATTTGCTTGCTAATTGAATCTACATTTGATAACATAGACTCAAGAGATTCGGCAAGCGTGGACCTATGCAAGGTTGAAGTGGAAGGATCTTTCAACCTTGCAATTATATCTTCAATTTCCTTTTTGTTGTTTTTAATTTGCCCCATTATATTTTCTTGTGTTCCAGGGGCATGTCGATAAATGAATGGAGGAGGTTGTTGTTCTGCAGGTATTTCCTCAGGATTTTGTGGATTTTGAGGAGGAGGAGGAGGAGGAGGTGCATTAACATTTCCTGACAATTAACGAAATATACATCAAAAATCAACAAATACCTACCTATTTAGAAACAAATTCAAACAAAAAAACAAATATAACTCACCCCTTTGGCGTGCTCAACGTCGTGGCGGCATTTTGGTGACGAATTGATAAACTTTTTGTGTTGAATAGTGTTTTGCAAAACGCGAGCGCGCTTTCGAGGGTTTGCAAGCCGCGGGTTGAGAGGAGAAAACAGAAAGAAATGAAATTGGAAACCTTTTTTTTAATTTATAGGAAGTCATAACGTGAGCACGTTATAACGCGCTCGCATTATGACTTAATTTTTTTAAAAATTAATTTGGCCACTTTTTGGTCCCCCATCTTCTTGCACTTACCCGAAAGGAAGGGTGTATTTATAGAGAAGGAGGAAATATGATCAATGGTGGAGAAAGAAAGGAAGAATTGATGGATGAGGATGATTGCGAGATAAGAATAAACGTGCACATGCCAAGTGTACATAAAAAGGCACCTTATTTAGAAAGATTAGGTGCGTTGTTGATAAAGATAAGATTCCTTTTCAAAATAGAATGTTATTTCTATTTTGAGAGTTAGGTGATGAGGATATTTGATTTTTTCTAATTTATTATTTAAATGTTCCCACATTTTGATTTTTTGCTATTTTATGGATAAAGGGGACCACTTGTAAGATTTTAGAAGAAAATGATAAAAATAGAAGAGGATGAGATATAAATTAAATAAATATAAAATTTATTTAATTTATGTGCATGTTGGGAAATAAATAATATATTTGATTTATTGATGAAAAGAAAATGGGAATGCACATAAAAATAAAGATAATCAATTAAATAAAAATAATTTATTTATTAATAGAGGAAAAATGTAATGATTAAATAATTAAAAATTATTTAACCATAGAAAGAAAGAAATGAAGATTAATTAAATAAACAAAATTTATTTAATTAATTAAGAGGAAAACGATTTTGTTAATGATGAGTACGTCAAATAGAAATGACGTGTATGATGTAGTATGAGTTTAATGCATAGCTAATTAAATGGGTCAATTTTAGGTGTCTACAGTTTCAACTGAGCTAAATCTTTGTAATAGATGTCCATGTTCTTCCTGTCAAACCTGGATATGAGTTTACGAGTAAACTCATCATAAGAGGTGATCATCCCATGGTTTTGTGAGACCAAACCATGATGCCACCAATCGTAAGTTGTCCCCTCTAAGTGCATGGTTGCAAATTGAATGGCTTTTTCTTCACTCATAGGTTTAAGTGAAAGAAAAGTATCCAGTTATGAACCCAAGCTCTAGCACTTAGCTTTTCGCTGCCATCAAAGTTGGGAAGTGGAACTTTGTTTAATGCTTCCTTATATTATTTGTGTTCTTTCTTGATGCAAAGCGGGGGTTCAACTCAATCCAATGGAGGCATATTTCACAACAATGGGCTCAAATAAGCAACTTCTATAAGTTTCACAAGCAATCTTCTCAAGGCAACTTCCTTCTTCAAGGGCACAACTTGGGTTTCCAACTTCTATGACCTCACAAGGTTACCATAGGCCTCTTTACACCTTAGGGACCCAAACACAACCAAACCAACCCCTTACCAAAGTCTACCCCTTCAATTCTTGACTATTCCCTTATTGGTTGCACCAAAAGCTAGTAGCCCTCAAAATAGGACTGTCACTCTTTCTCTTTCCAACCAGATACTATAACCTAGAACTAATTGTATATTTGAGTACCCTTTAAGCTCATATAAAACATATCCTAAACTCAGATAGGGTTACTTTGGACCAACATCACCAAAACAGTGTTGCTACGCTGCCCCACTAGGCCAATTAGGCCATTTTAACAAAGCAACGCCCACTCAATCACTTCCCCAACTCCAAAACTCAATTGCAAAGTCTTACCTAGACTACAAACCATCAAAATCAACCACTTTTGTCAGGGGAAACTCTCATGAAGCCTCATGAACACCAAACCCTTAATTTAGCCTTTTTTCCAAGAGGGTTTATTGAAAACTAACATTCTAGGCCTCTAGCAACTCTACCAATGCCTCAAACACATTCAATTATGTCTACACATGCTTTACAAAACTTCACACAACCCTGACTCATGCATTTTATGCAAATTTTAACTTGGAGCCATCATTTTCAAGTTAAAAACTCAGAAAAACACAACTGGGGTAGCATTTAATTCTCTCCAAATGGCTTCCCTGCTCTTAGAAACACACAAACACAACATCCTACACCTAAGGGAGCCATTCCACCAAGTTAGACTAGGTTTCATTAGGTGGAATGGCTTAGGGTTCCATTTTTCACTCTGAAAACTACTAATTCTGAGTTACAGGCTGGCCACAGTAATTCACTTGTCAAACTCTTTAATCTCAATGAAACTTAACCAAACCACATCCAAGATGGAGCTAACACATATATTTACCAATTACAATGCACTTCAAACTGAAAAACAAACTGTACGAGCCATACAGATCTTTGGAGTAGCAAGAAAATAGTAAAAACTCAGAAAATAGGGTATCTTAATATTATTTGAATTCAAAAATGTCTTCAGTATCTCTACTCGAAGTTTATGAGGCATATTTATCCTTATTCCGTCCTAAAAAAATGTTCATGACCTCTTTTTGAAACAAAAGACTCTTCAACTTCCAACTCATACCAAAATATGAAGATACAAAGCCACTTTTGAACCAAATGACTGTTCACCTTCCACAAAAGACCAAAAACATGACAACTTTGCAACTTTTCTTACAAAATATTTACATTTGCTTCACAAACTAACCCCACATGACTCAATACATTTCAAATGGTCTATTATGACCTTATTACATGACATTTAGACTCAACACACCTTAAACCAAACTTAAGACCATATTTACATGACTTGACATGGTGCCCCTGCACCATTTCTTTTCTTTCCTTTTTGGTTTATGTTCTTTGATACTCTTGTTCCTCTCCCTTCTTTGGTTCATGAAATAATTGAAGTTAAGGGTCGTCCTAACTTCAGTGGGTAACAATCTGTATTCATCATGTGCCATCATGATATCATCTGTAAGATTGACTACCACCTCTTCTTCTGGTGATGATGAAGATTCCTCTTTGATAGTTTCAAATTTTGGGCGAAGTGGTCTATCATCAACAGTCACTGTGGCTCTACTTGTAAATGTAGGAGTGGGTTCTCTATGTTTTTCATGTCTCCGAGCATCATGTCTACCCGCATGCATGTCATGTCTACCAGGTATTGAATGCTCTCTACTAGCATGTGAAGATGTACTACCATGTCTACTTTCACTTTTGGACATCCTTGACCTTGGATGATCATGTCTCAAATCAGCAATGGAGTGAACCAGTTCATCTTTGAAAATTCTCATCTGCTACCCAAAACTTTGCATGAATTCATGAATATCAAAATCCCCATGTCTCTTAGGACTGCTGCCACCTTCTCCTGACATTTCTTTCTATTTTTCAGCACCTGTTAAAACTTCTTTTTGTGCACCTGTACCTGTTTCCAAAATTTATTTTTGTTGTCTAGCTGCTTTTCTAATATTTTACTTGTGTGAACCAATTTATGTAGGCTGCATAACCCAAAGTTGGCAAGTTTTTAGCTCTGATACCACTGTAATATGATGACCTATTCTGCTGTAATTTTTTTTTTTTTTAGTGTGTTTTTGTATTTTTATTAATGTGGTCTTTCAGACTAGACAAAAGATGCAGAAGGGGTTTCAGTTTTGGAATTGCATGTGTTTTTGAGAAAGATTTTACCATAAAAACATGAAATAATTGATGAACAATTAACTAGGAATAAAAATGAACACATTGCAAACTTGGAAACACGTACCCAAATGCATATTTTGCATCTTTTTCCATTTCTGAGTTCGCTGCTACAAATTTTGAGTTGACAAGAGAGGAAGATCGATAATTTCTGGAATCATACAATGAAATGAAGAATACCCAGAAGTGCATATGTTATTCCAACCTCATGGAAGCCACTTTGCATCAATACCCATATGCCAAAACTGATTTCTGTGAGCACCCAATGTCAAACCCTACCTGGAACTAAAAATTGCAGCAACACCCAATAGCTCAAATCTACAAAACTCAAATACCCAGATGGATTATTTGCAACACAACCTCAAAATCCATCACTCTTCAAACATGCACACCAAAATACCAACATGCAAGCAAAAATCTCGAATACCCAGATGGATTATTTGCAACACAACCTCAAAAGCCATCACTCCTCAAACATGCACACCAAAATACCAACATGCAAGCCAAAAATCTCCAATAAAACCTCACTATCATAAACCTGCGAATTGAACATTTCAAACCCTAGCAACATCAAACTCAATCTTTGAAGCTCTATGACAAAATCTGCTTGACTTTATCCATCTATATGGCGTGGGAGCATCACCACAACTTGTAATTCCAAGGTAGCATCACCCTAGAAGTCTGGAATAAGCATTTCTAGAGAAAAGAGATCATTCTCAACATTTATCAGCAAAATAGAAGATAGAATAAACCTCAACATGAAGCTTCAAATGCCAAATATACTCCTCAAACATGGCACCCAAAACAAGAAAGAATATTTCTTTGAAGTCCACCGCTAAAAACAAAATGAAATCAACTTTATTTTTTTATGTTTGACTTTATAAAGGGAACACCACACCAAGAAAGGGGCCCACCTCTTCCTAGGCACTCAACTCCATGATGCATAGACCCTTTGTGGCCACTTTTTAAGTTACAACCTTCTATAATAAAATAATACATTGAGGCACAACTCCCAAGGTAAAGTAATTTTACTAGGACTTTAATAATACAAAATGTAATTAAAGATTACATTTAAATCAATCGCCAATGCCTAGTAAAATATATCAAGTAGAAATAAATTGAGCCATAGAAATAAGTCCAACTCCTCACTAGGCTCAACTCAAGATCATTCCCTAATCACCTGAATTAGCCTACGGGAATAGTTATTAGGCTAATCTGCAACACTCCTGAAGATCACTTAGGAAGTGGGGACATGACAAGGTGGGGTTGCATTTTATATAGCCCTCATCGCGAGGTAGGATGGTGTATCTCTTGAGCTAGTGCACATCCTTTTATACAAAGTACTCATCATGAGGCAGGGTTGGATCTTGAGCTATTCACCCTTAAGTATGTCTTTGGCAGTTGTGGTAGCATAGCTCAACCATCAGGTGTGTTTGGCATGTTTTAGATTGTGGAGTAGTGATGAGCTAGCTCCTCCCTATTGCTCGTGTTTGTCATGTATAAGACGTATAGTGTGTCTATGGCATACTATGCGATGCTCATGTATTCCGTGTGTCTTCCATGTGTTTTATGTGTTTTCTCTGTGTGTCTTGCATGTTTATGGCGTAGTCTAAAGTTGTGTGGTGATGAGTCCCTCCCTATGCTCTGTGCTTTGCATGTCTGTGTGGTCTAAAGTTGTGTGGTGATGAGTCCCTCCCCACATTTTGTGTTTGTTTACTTTAATTAGCATTTCATATATATATATATATATATATATATATATATATATATATATATATATATATTGCTTAATCATGTCTTCTTTGTGTATTGTGTGCTTTCACTATATTCGTCATGTATTGTGTGCTTCCTTATTAACTTGTAAGATTATGATTGGTTGCTAATAGAGTCCAAACTTGAAGAAATGAGTTTTAGAGCAAAGCAATTGCATCTTAAATTCATTAGCCTATGAAAAAGTATTCATTTTGGACATAAATAACTACCTTCAAAAATTGTGTTCCTCTACTAAAATCAACTTGCATAATGCCAAGAGATAGTTACAGGATGATATATTCTACATATGATGGCTATCAAAATAGTTGAATATAGCTATTATAGTTTGGTCTCTAACAAAGAGATTGCAATACCTATTATCTAATGTGAATTCAAACATGCATCCAAATTGTATATTATTCCATGATAGCAACCCTCCTATAGGACACTCTAAGGCATTATTTTTTATTGAAGGGGTAAATTCAAGTTTTGAAAGGACATGAAAACCTTTTATAGGGGCAAGGTGACAACAAATAAACAACCATCCCTAAGCACAACTGTAGCCAAGCTACAATACAGAACCAAACTACAACACATTTGAAAAAAAACTACCACAAAGAACAATAGACCAACATCCATGAAACCCAATGAAACAACATCCTACACTACGCCTAAACCTAACCTAGCAATTCACACACCCTTGGCCTAGGTATGGGATTCTGAAACAAAATTAGGAAGAATTTAATCCTCCTTTGAACGATTTCCAAGACCCACCATTATCTATATCTACATACTGAGGAGAAATAAGAGAGGGTACCTCTGATGTTGTCTCAACTCAAGTCACCTCCCTTGATGAGGAAGAATGCCCCAAAAAAGATAGAGGCTACAAGGAAATCGAAGAGTGAGATAGGGTCCCCCCACAACCAATCGAGAGGGCTAGGGGACCCATCAAATAGAACACTGAAGTCGTGCCAGTCCCAAGGGGAGCCACCTCAGAAGGGACCATGGAGGCCACATCAAGACCCGCTAGCTAGGAGAAAGAAGACTCATCACCCATACAGTCTAAATCAGGAGAATCATCAACAATCAAATGGTTGGGGAGAGTGTTCTACCACCATGAAGAACACGCATTCTTGCAGCGAGAATGAGAGTAATTAGAGACAACATGACTAATAGCGAAGCATTGTCTACAGCAAAAGGGGATACCCTCTTAATCATGCAACTAAGTCCACTGTCTATTCTCCACCATCAAGGCAACATCCCTAGGAAGATCCTTAGAGGAGTTGATGTCCACCAAAAGATGAACAAAGGTAGTGTGATCAAGGTCAGAAGTAGTAGAATCCACCTTCAGAAATTGACCTATAGCATTGTCAATAGCCTCAAAACAAGAGCCTACCAAACTCTGGAAATGAATTGGATTGCAATTATGCCTAAAATGCATATATGGAGTATGCAAACCAAATAGCAATATAGGTCATTGTGGTCAGAGCTTGTTTAGTGCTATTTGTTTTATATTAAACAAAGAACTATTATGTTTGCAAATTAGTTGACTTGGATAAGTCGTGTTAATAGTTGTAATATGTCTGAAATATAGTTAGCTGTAAGTTTAGAATATCAAAATGTACTATTTGTCAATCATATGCATTTAGTGCAATGAAATTATAAGATTATATGCTAATACTGTTAGCTTTCCTAATCCCACAATAACAAAAGAAGCACTTACTAGATTTCTCCCTACTATTACAACATGTTTGAATGTTTAGGTGACAATAAATAGTGAAAGGGACTAACAAATATTGATTGCTCTTGTTACCCATTTTTTAAAAATTTGCAATAAAAAGTCAAAAGTTTAACCTTTAGCAATAAACCTTGTCAATTTGTTTGGCTAACAAATTTAGAACAAAATTTAGACTGCTAAAATGAAATCAATACATTTGATTGGCTAGTGTTGTTCCTTGCACAACACAACCCAATTCTCTCAAGCTAGGAACCCCTTTTTTTAAATCACATGATTTATGCTTCATTTGCTTTGCTTTTGTCCTTTTGTCCTTTGCATTCTAAATACAATTCATTGTAGACCTGTGTTGATAATGTATTGGAGGAGTTTTGATTGTACCTTTAGAACTCAAGTATGTTTAGTATGGTTTAGGTCCCTTGGTTCATGAATGTCCTAGATTTAGTAAGACTTTATATATTGGCATTTTAATCCAAAGATCCTATGTTTATATGCACATCATGGCTTGGTCTCAATTTCATGTTTACAGTTTTGCACTCGATCAATCTTACCCAGATTATGAAAGGTTGCCTATGAGTACAATGGAACTTGCTTTTTATTTAAGTCATATATAAAACTTATTCTTTGTCATGGTAGAAATTCCCTATTTAAGTCCTAGATTTGTTGCAATGTCAGGCTTTATTTTGATTTATATACTTTTTATTCTAATTTATTGTTACTTCCCATAACTGGTCTCCAACTTTTTAAGTAATATTTTTATAACATTGAGATGATCATTTACTAGTTCTCTATAGTAGGCAACCCAACCAGTTGGTCTCCTATAGTTTTATGTGGAGTCCAGGCTGACATTTAAACCAGTTCCATGGCAACCTTAGTGTTTGCCTTTGTCCTATCGAACCCATGCACTTTCAAATGGATAAGGGATCTTTGTGGTGACAAATTTTGACAGCCGGTATACTATAAAAATAGTTTATAGGCCAATCCATGTGAATTTCAAAAGATTCAACCAGTTGGTCTCCTATAGTTTTATGTGGAGCCCAGGCTGACATTTAAACCAGTTCCATGGCAACCTTAGTGTTTGCCTTTGTCCTATCGAACCCATGCACTTTCAAATGGATAAGGGATCTTTGTGGTGACAAATTTTGACAACTGGTATACTATAAAAATAGTTTGCAGGCCCGTCCATTGTGAATTTCAAAAGATTTTATAAACTATGAGCAGTATACAGAGAACTTAAAGAATTTTTAAATTGTCGTTATCTTTTTGCACAAGCAATAAGCTGGGAATAGAACTATGAAATCTGACTTGAACATGGACTATGACAGTAGTAGATGTAAGTGACATACCTATATATTCTTATGTGAACAGATAAATTATTTTCTTCTGTATCAAAGCGTCATCATCACAATAAATGTTTTGGAATAAGAACTTGTTTAATGTGAAAAATATTAAGCAAAAAACTTTAGACAGACAATAAAAATTTAAGTGAAAAATATAAGGAATTATAAAGTTATTGATTAATATATTAGTATTTTAATTCAAGGAGGAGTTTTTATAATGTTTGGAATAAGAACTTGGCTTAATGTGAAAAATATTAAGCAACAAACTTTAAACAACTATAAAAATTTAAGTGAAAACTTTAAGGAATTGTAAAGTTGTTGATTAATATATTAGCATTTTAATCCAAGGAGGAGTTGTTTATATGCATATAATGACTTGGTCTTAGTTTCATGTTCAAGGTCTTGCTCTTGGTCATCTTACCTAGGGTATGGAGGGCCCCTATAAGTATAGTGAAAACTCTTAGAACTTGCCTTTTGTTTAAGTCTATAAGACTTGCTCTTTGTCTTGGCCAAAATCCCATGTTTCGAATCCTAATTTTGTTGCAATGTCAAACTTTGTTTTAATTTATACACTTTTTGTTCTAAGCTAATTAAGTAAACAACTTGAGTGATATTATATCCATGTTCATTGTGAAGACCTATTTTAATTATTTGTAGAGTATTCATATTTGGGTCATAGTTTCAATGTAAAGTAATCCCATATCTACCTGAGTCCACATGGCTTATTCCCATTTGTTGGGGCAAGACTATGCAATAAAACTATGAGAAGCTTCAATTTTGTTGTTTGCAGCTCTACCATTCAATCTTCATAACTTTTGCAAAAATAGATGCCAATGAAAGAACATTGATATATGACAAAATTATAAATTTTCTTGCAAATTTCATCCTTAAATAAGTGGCCAAAACAAGATTATGAAAAAAAAACATAACATATATAAAGAGAGACTCCTCAATACAATACTCATGGAGAGTTCCCTTGAGAGTATAGTAAAACTATTTGAACCAACCTTGTGCTCTAAGTCTCAGTGTCTTTTGTTTATTATAAGTTTTGCAAGCAAAGTCTTTATCACTTATGGGTTTACATTCACTTTGTTTTGGTTTAATAACATGGACTCCTTCTTTGTGTTTGGTTGTATACTTTAGTTTAAATCCACGTGCCCTTTATGTTATGTTGCAATTCAAAAATATTTACCTTATACACTTTTTATTATATTTTCAAGTTAACCAGTAATTGTCGGTCATCAGACATTTAAGTGATCTCCTTGCAATGGTAAAATGACTAGTAACCTATTAACAAATCTCTAGACACTGCCTTCACTGATCTCGCTATCCCCTTCTCGTTGGCCCAATGGCCTTATATCTATGAATTTACTGAGCTAGCTATGTGTCACCATTATATTCCTCTCAATCCAATGGGCAAGCAAACTGCACACCACTTTCTTCTCACTTGGTAGCCTAATATCATAGATCTAAAATCAAACAAATCTTGATCATTGAATGTGTCGACGTTTAACATAGTGTAATGATTATATATAAACCTTTGAATTATTTTGTAAGTCCCAAAATAATAAAATGATTTAGTTGAGTCATTAGTGAAACTATTAAACAAAACATTACTCGTGTCCATGTGGCTTATTCCCATTTGTTAGGGCAAAATGGAAAAATAAAACCATGAGCATCTTCCCTTTAGCCATTCACACCTCTACTATCTGATCTTCATAACTTTTGCCTGACCATAGATTTATGGTGTGTGCAATAACGACACCTTTATATTGATTATGCTTGTATTAGTCTCAATTAGAACAAAGGGGAACTTGATGTGTTTCGATATTATTGGTTGGAGGCGATAGAAACATGAGTGCAATAGGGAGCTACAACATAAAGAACCAATTAAAATTTGCCACATGTATGTTGAATGTTAACTGTGACTAATTTTTTTTGTATATGTGCATACTTTAATTATAACTGAGGGAGGTGTTATCTCTTAACACATGTCATCATTGGGCTTAAACACTCTTGTTAAACCCTACATGTGTTATCTTGGAATTTGAAGTCTTGTCCATTGGATCTCACATGGTTTTTTCAAATTGTTGATCCTGGTGTAGTCACGGTTAGGAGGGTCCTCAAAGAGAATAGTCCAAACTGTGCAGCTAGAGTAAACACAATGGAAACAACTCAAAGAAATGAAACAAATGCAAATTCAGTCATTCAATATATCATGGAATTCAAATACAAATTGGCTGACAACATGCGGGCTTACAATTAGGGCTCACAAGCCTGATTACAAAATATCATAATATACACAATATATAGCTTTGAAGCTCCTTTGCAAGAATTCAAACTATCAACTATCTCTATGAATTCCACTTACTTTCCTAGGCATCTATTACATCAATATATATCATCTCCGAGACCAAAGATTCCTCTGCGTCGGCCAGGGAAGATCGTAAATTCCAATGAAGAGCTGTAACGTGTGTACACAGATATGTCGGACCTATTTGAATAGAATTCCTTCGTGAATGAATGGAATGTTGTACGGATCTCAGGGAAGGTTGGCCAAGAACCAAACAACATTGAATGATGTGTAATTTAGCCCTGTGAGTTGTGAAATTCTCCACAAATTTTCTCCTTTAGCTAATTAATTGGGACTGTCAGGATGCTTTGCTCTGAGAAAATAGATGATCTTCTGATAGCGATATCTTACCAATACTTGATCCAAATGCTCTAAATTTTGGATATGATGTGCATGAATGAATCTAGATGCAAAATATAGCTCCCCAAGGTCTGAAATGCAACTACGGTAGAATGCGGGACAAAATACAGAAACTACTACTGACTGAACTTCCTAAACTAAACTGGAAAATGAAAAGAAACAAACTGAAATGCAAATATTTTTGGTTGATGTAAGATTGCTCTTGAACCAAGGATGCTCCTGCATCAGACATCTAGGGTTATTAAAAAAGTGAGTCCCTCACTTTGTTGGGGTTAGAGGAAAACCAAGGCAGTCCACCTTAGCCTGAGAAATCCATGATGAATCTTTTGTTGGTCTGCCTCCTCTAGTGTTGCATCCAACTCTGCTATCCAAAATGTCTTCAATCTGCTCTGGTGCTTGCTATGGTAACTGGGTCTTGAAGTCTTCTTCCATGTTGTCACTGAACTCTATTTCATGATACTGATATAGGTATGCAATGTTGAAAATAGGTGATATACCCAATGTCTCTGGCCTAAATTTCATAATAGACTAGATGAAGCTTTTGGAACTCTATGCATGTCTATATCTCCTGATCTTCTTTTTCATGTTGAATCTGCTACAACACCAAATGATGTATGGACTACTTTAGAAAATCTCTTTGGTAAACAAGATGAATTAAGGGGACATCAATTGGAGAATGAGCTAATAGGGTTAAATCCATGTAATTTTGATACAATACAAGACTTCTTCACAAAGCTAAAGGCCATTAGATTATAGTTGAAACAATGTGGAATTGAAAAGAAAGAGGAACAACTGATTCTTAGTATTCTCTCTAAGCTAAGTTCAGAATATTTTGTGTTTGTTTCTACCTTCTATGCTACTAAGGGTGCACTTGGTACTTAATTCACCATGCCATCTTTAGATGATTTTGCTGTTAGTCTCACTCAAGAACAGGACAAGCTAATCCAGATGGGCACTCTTAAGTCCTCTAAGTCACATGCCTTGGCTGCCAACCAAGGCACAAAAGAACAGAAAGGACAAAGTAGTAACAACAATAGTAAGGATAAGAAACAAAAGAATAGCAAGGAGAAGAAGGATCAGATATCGGTTGCTTCAAAAGCAACTATTGAGACCCAATTTTCCAAGGGCGACAAGCCTAAGAAAGAGAGGGTCCAATGTGCCTATTGTAAAAGACCTGGTCATGATGAACATAAATGTCTGAAGAAACAAATTGATCACTTGACACACATTCTTGAAAAGAATAATATCAGTGTTCCTGAGTCTATCAAACAGAGTTCTAATGAGGGGTCTAACAAGGTAAAAGAAAATAGCAAGGGGAAAGGAAAGGGCAAGGCCCTTGTTGTAGTTACTTCTTCACCATCCACTTGGGTTCTTGATTTGGGTGCTTCACATCACATGGCTTCATCTAAGGAAGAACAAGCTAAGAAAGAGCTAGATAGCAAAGTAACCCTGTTCACACTAACACCCCCGGGTCCCGGCATATCAAGCTTGATGAGGTACCCATGTACATAAAATTTCCCCCAAAGAGAGAGAAAAGCCCCCCCCCCAAAAAAATAGAGAGAGAGGAGACCCCCCCAAAAGTAGAGAGAGTGAAAGAGACTATGAAACCCCCCACAACAAAGTAGCTCCTGTGCCAAAAGAGGATGCCCATATATGAATGCTGAAGATGATCCATTTGTGACAAATGACATTTCTCCCCTTAGGAAGAAACAACTCCAATGGTGAATGTCGAAGTAACTCCCACTCAAAGAAGCAAGGTGAGGAAGGAAGTCTCAAGATGTATCCTATCTCAGAACTCTGCTCAAGTGTCCCCATGTGAATATCAAAAGATGCCTTAATGCACGAAGGTAGAAGCAATCCAATCCCATGGGTACAACCAGGAGGTACAAGATCCAAAGACAAGGAAGATGGGATAATAGTGATGAAATGACTGTCATCAAAGAGGAGTTGAATGTCCTCAAGAGTGTCATCTAAATCTGAAATGTGAGACTCTACAAACAAATAAGAGATGTCTGGTAGAAATTGGTCCCAATGAAGTGAATACAGAAGACAAATATGATCCTGCTGCAAAGAATCACTGGAAGCCCTCGAAGACGCCTCTCTGAACTCTGTAGTAACAACAGGTGCAAGGACAAAATAATTGTCATGAAAGAGGAGAGATAGCCCCTCAAATGTGTCCTCCAAATCTGAAATGTGAGACTCCACAAACAAAGATGCAATGTCTGATAAATAGGAATCCCAATCAGGAAGACTGTAATGATCCTGCTGCAAAGAATCACTAGAAGCTCTAAAAGAAGCATCTCTGGAATCTGATGAAGCAACAGGTGTTGTATCTGAAGATGGGGTATCAATGTATGTCACACAAGATAGGGTAAAAGAAGACTTAGTATCATCCACCAGAGCTTGGTCATCCAAGGAAACATCACTATTAGATGAAGATCTAAAGTCTCCATACAATTGCTGGATGATGGTCCAAGCAGTGAAAGGGCACTCAATGTGCTCTATGTGATGTAGAATATCCTCAGAAATAGTAATACATATTAGTCCATAGACCATGTCATTATTGTTAAACCATGCATTCTTCTGTTCATAGTCACTTGGCTCAGGAACGAGTCCAAAGAGATGGGGCAATAGATCTTGCTCAAGGCAATGATTCTTTATCCCTTGTTTCCAAGACAAATAGTTCTCTAAGGTTAACTTAACAACAGAAGGATGGAAATAACTGATATCCATGATGAACCCCCAAAATGATTACAATAACCCCATAAAAGATGTGACTCAAAGAGAGCACATAAGACACCCCTTTTTCCACTCAATCAAAGAACCCCCCCAAGAAAATATGATTTGGCACTTTATATGTAGTGCGGTTACAATGGCCACTAGCAAGAGAACGTTGAGTGGACTTGACTTCAATGCTTTTACAAATCCTCACAAAATAAACATATACTGAAATTACAATTTTGGGAAAAACCCAAATGAAATTAAAAGTACCATTGCGAAGTACATGAAAAGATATGAACTTTCAAAAAAAGAATCGCCTCGATCCGAGGCTGTATGCAAAAGTTATGCACTTTTAAAAGTCCCAAAAATGGGAACTACGCAGAGTCACGTGTGAGAATATGAGATTACTAAAAAATCTATACACTGAAATCAAAAAATGATTGCACCAACATGTAGAGCACAAAAAATTAGCCAAAATAAAAAAAAGAAGCTCGCAAATCCGAGGTCGAGAGCCCGAGTTACAGCCTTTGGAAGTTGAACTACAATTTCCAAAACGCCAATGGAGAGGGGTTTGGCTGTAACTTTCTGATGTCATTTCTATAAAATATATAAGCTATATGCAAAAACTAACAGATACCTAGATAGTTTTTTGGTGCTGCGAACAAAACCCAGAAGGCGTTTTTCTCTGTGATCTACAGAAAATGTGACTCTAATGCAAAAAAATGTGTTTAGCACCAAAAAATGACATGCAAAGACTGAATCAGCTACCTAAGATAAACAAAGGCATGCTGCAACCTGCAAGATTGATCAGAATAAACAAAATGTAAGCCGATTGTTAGATTTTAGTTCAAAGAGTCTTGAGGAAGCTATGAAAAAAACTTGCAACTGGCAAGTCAAAATATGAACCCCCCCAGAAACTAGAGTTTTCTCCACACTTTTCTGTTTCTCCAGATCATCAGAAGATGCAAGAGAAGAGCATACTCATGTGCTTTGAAACCCACAACTCACAAACTAGAGTTTTCTCCACACTTTTTTGTTTCTCCAGATCATCCAAAGATGCAAGAGAAGAGCATACTCATGTGCTTCAAAAAATAACTCTACACTCTCAGATTTCAAAAAAAATGTTAACCCACAACTCACAACTGCTCTGATATCATGTTAGATTTCTACCCAAGCATGCAAGTGATTGAGAGAAAGCAAAATAGAAATAAGATATGAGCTAAATAAACTGTATTCAACTCAAGAGAATGCAAAGCATTATAATAGAATGAGATGCTCATATGAGAGCAAGAGGTGGGTATATATAGGATATTCCACCCAAGAGACTCAATACACAACCAATGTGGGATAAAGTGAAAAAGTCCCTAAGTAAGCTTAACCTAGTGTGAAAAGAGCTAAGGTGGAGAACAAGCTAAGAAAGAGCTAGATAGCAAAGTAACCCTGTTCACACTAACACATATGCATTTCATGAATCAAATTTTCTAAGTATCTTACAAGGTCCAAACTTTTTCATCTTCAACTTGTTATATATCCCAACTGGAAATCTTTCTTTTCTCAAGTATACCATCACTTCATCTCCAACTGTAAATTCGTTATGTCTCCTCTTCTCATCTTCTTGTTCTTTATACTTACTGTTCATCTCTTCCAAATGCTTCTTCACTAGATTATGCATTATCTCCATATGTTCCACAAATTCTTCTTCTTCTGCACTTCTCTTTTCTTCCATACTGATATCCCTCAACTCTGTCACTCCTCTAGGGTTTACTCTAGTAACAATCTCAAAGGGTGTTCTTCTGGTGCTCCTATTCACTGAATTATTGTATGCAAACTATGCTTGTGAAAGAATCAAATCCCAACTTCTTGCCATCTCTCCAACCAAACATCTCAACAAGTTTCCCAAACTCCTATTCACTGCCTCTGTCTGTCCATCAGTCTGTGGATGAAATGTTGAAGTGAACTTCAAATCTATCTTCATCTTCTTCCAAAGTGTCTTCCAAAAGTATCCAAGAAATCTTGTGTCCCTGACTGAAATTATGCTCTTAGGTAATCCATGCAATCTCACAATCTCCTTGAAAAATAGGTCATCTACATGCACTGCATCAGTTGTCTTCTTACAAGGTATGAAATGTACCATCTTTGAAAATTTGTCCACCACTACAAATATTGAATCATGTCCTCTTAGTGTCTTCGGCAATCCCATTACAAAATCCATACTTATGTCTTCCCAAGGTCTCTCTGGTACTGTAAAAGGTTTATACAATCTAGTTTTCTGACTACTCCCTTTTGCAACTTAACAAACTCTACAACTCTGCACAAATTTCCTAACATCCTTATATATCTGAAGCCAAAAGTAATTTTTACTTACCAAAGCCACTATCTTATTAATGCCAAAGTGTCCTGCTAATCCACCACTGTGTTTCTCTAATCAAATTATCTCTCATGGAACTTCTAGGTATACATAATTGATTTCCCTTGAACAACATATCTTCTTGAATGAAATAGTCCAACCACTTACTCCTATCTGTCACAACAGGTTCCTTACATGCTTTCCAAGATTTTGCAAAATCAAGATCTTCCTCATACATGTTCTTCAATTCATGAAATCCTATCACTTCAACTCTCATCTCTGTCAACAAGTTCCTTCTCCTACTCAATGCATCTACAACTTTGTTTGATTTTCCACTCCTATGCTTCAACACAAATGTATAACTCTGCATGAATTCTACCCATCTCATATGTCTCTGATTCAACTTTCCTTGATTGTTCAAATATTGCAAAGCTTGATAATCTATATACAACACAAACTCCTTAGGCAACAAGTAATGTCTCCACTTCTTCAAGGCTTGAATTATGGCATAGAACTCCTAATCATAAACTGAATATCTTCTCCTTGCATCATTCAACTTTTCACTAAAATATGCTACAGGTCTACCTTCTTGACTTAACACTGCTCCTATTGCATTCCCACTTGCATCACAATCTACTTGAAATACCTTATTGAAATCTGGGAATGCTAAAATAGATTGCTCTGTCACCTTCTGCTTCAATAACTCAAAACTTTTAATTACTCCTTATGTCCATTTAAAGTCTTTTCTGTCTCCTCTCATTGTCTCTGTCATAGGGTTACAAATTGAACTAAAATTTTTTATGAACTTCCTATAGAAACTAGCCAATCCATGAAATGATCTGACTTCTCCAATGCTCTCTGATGTAGGCCATTCAACAATTGCTCTTACCTTCTCAGGGTCCATCTTCAATCCTTCCGCAAAAATCACAAATCCCAAGTATACCAATTCTTCCTTCATGAAACTACACTTCTTGATGTTTATCAACAGTTTATCTTCTCTCAGTCTTGGCAATACTTGTCTCAGGTGTTGTAAATGTTCTTCTTTTGTCTTACTGAAAATCAGAATGTTACCCAAATATACAATAATAAACTTACGCAAGAATTTCTTCAAAACTTCATTCATCAATCTCATGAAAGTACACGGTGCATTCGTGTTGTCCCCTTTTTTTAAAAAATGTACTAAAGTGTTCATGCCTTGGTTTTTTCTTCATCCTGTGTATGTCACTCCCTTGCTTCTTCATCCCGAGTCCAATTTTACTTAGTCATTTTTTGAGTCGTTGGTGATTCTTTGGTGAAGTTCAATGCCTTAAGTCTCCCTTTGTGTCTCGGTATTTTAAAGTTTCTATGTTGTCAAGAGGTCAGAAATTATTTGAACTTTTGAACCTCCAATTTGGAGTTCAAAGCTTCAATTTCTGCCCGACTTGCCAACTTTGAAGAGCTTGTTCCTTCATATGGTATTTTTGTTGCACTGGCGTATGGTATAAAGGAATGACACTTGTCACTTCGCATTTAATTAGAAGTATGTGAGAACATAGTGGCACAATCTTCGGAGGGAAAATCGAGAAATGTATTAATGAGTTTAAAAGATAAATTCACCGCCAAAATTTAATGTTCCCCAAGGGCAAATTTATGTGAAGTGACATTGATAAATTCTTCATCTCACCTAAGGTTGTGTCATTTCACAAAGGGAATGTGTTGCAGAGTGATAAATGACTAGCTTGTTACGTGTGGGATATCAGCATAACTTCATTCTCACAAGTCAACATGATTAGTAACTCTATCTCTTTCTTGTTTTACTCTGTTATAAAAGCACAACACTTTCTTTGGGAGTTAGAGAATTTCTATTTCCATGTATCTGCATAAAGAACTCCTTGTTAGTGCCTTACATTACCCTGTGTTGTCTGCATATGTTTCGGAGTCTCTGGTTGTTTGGTTCCTCAAGTATATGAAGATGAAGTTCAAATTTCAAGGAGTCCCTATGCCCTCTATTGTGGAGAATGGTTTGTCTGGAGTGAGAGATATCAATTTAGGCCATGTTGATTTTGAAGAATTCTAGAGAAGAATGCAGTCTGGAGGTTTTCTGCCCATAGTACAGTGTCTTGAATTGATAGTGGCCTGTGTAATTGGCTACTTTCTGGAGTCCCATGAGATAAGAACCTCTAGCGGCACTGTTGTGGCAAAAATTGATTCTGAATCTGTCACCCTAGCTCTAAATTTGGAGGAACATGAAGATAATGCTGATACTTCTGTGCCCTCTACCTGGAATTATTACAATGAAAGAAAAGATTGGTGTCGTACTCACATTGCTAAGAGTTGGTTGGAAATTGAAAAGACTAGGAAATCTCGGCTTCCCGCCAATCTAAAAAGGAGCCATTTTAAGGAGGAGACTTCAAATATGATAACCTTGTTGAATAGAGTATTTGGGAGCCTAGAATCGGATACTTTTGAGTTTTGGATGTGCAGATTCATTTTGTTGATTTGTGGATACCATCGCATTGATTGGGTGAAGATTGTTAGCGAATGTTTGCATGAACAATTGATGAATTTCACAAGGAACGTGAGTTCCACATGTGTTCCTAGCTGGTGTATGTGTTGGCTCAGAGAGAGACTGCTTGGCCTGGTTTGAGGATTCAAGGAAATCCTACCACAAGTGCACCTGTGTACTAGATTTTCCCTCAGTTGTAGAAAATTGAAGGTATGAAAGATTTCAGGCGAGTAAATGATGCTTTTTCTATGATGTTGACTAAGAAGATTGATGGCTCAATAGAGAGAAGGTTCTCAGTTGAAGCGTCCACTCTGGTCATGAAATTTGGAAGTTTTTACATACAATTTGATCACTTTTCTTATTTGAGAATTGGGGGTTATGAAAATGCCCCATTGAAATTACCATGATACCCATCCGACTATCTGGTGTTCCTAGAGTTGTGTTGTCAGATGGCAGCAGTGAATGTAAAATATCATGCTATGAAGAAGAAGGGGTATTCTTTCCTTGTGACCCTATCTTTCTATTCCTACAAGAGTAATGATGGAGCCAAGAATGTTGATAAGCTGCTATTAGAATTCAACCTCCACAGTTTATCACCCCGCGCAACATTTGACAATAAGAATTTCATAAAAGAAAATATGCATGGTGGTGGTTCTTATCTACATCAGCCTCAACTCAAAGATTTTTGGGAAGACTGTGTAGATTAAAGAGAAGTGTAGAGGAGAAAATGGATGAGGCTAACTGTGGATCAGGCTCAAGCTTTCAAGCTGAATCTCCAAGTCCCTGACATAGTTGACGATAACTCAGACATAATGGATGAAGGTTACCATGCCACATCAATAAAACCCCTACCTCCTGTGAAATGGTTTGAAAAGGAAATTAGAAATGTAAAGTTACTTTCCCTCCATGTGTTGAGAAGAATGGAGAAATGGTTAAAAGGGAAAGTAAAGGAACGTGCTAGTTCTACAACGCCAAAGGATTTAGCCTCTCAAAGCCAAAGCAGGTCTCAAAATGTCCACTCATATAGAAAGTCTTCTAGTTTGGACCCGACTCTTCAGAGAGTTGACTCACAATCGAATGGCAATGATGACAGGCCCCCTGAGGAGGCTAGAAAGGTGAAAACGACGTGTGAACAAGACACTCAACCAGTGAAAGGAAATACCAAAATGGCTACCTCTTCATCCAAGGCAGACCATGTGCCACCTATTAATAACCCTGTAAGTGATAGTGATTCTTTCATTTTCTCTCAAATTGAAGAAGATAGTTTGTTACGATCTTTGTTAAGTCCACCAAATTCCCCCCATCAAAATGAACCTCCAGAACAAAATTCTCACCCTGTACCTCTAGTTACTACTCTTGATGCTGCTAATGTTCTGGCCTCATCTCCTAATTGGCTGAAGAAAGTTGTCCAAAGGACAAAGAGGTATACCCCACCTGTAGATGAAGGTATTGATACTTTAGCTAATTTCTTGCAAAGCACTCCTAAGCCCAAACATGGCAAAAGAATGTCGAGAATGGTGATTGACCCTGCCTCAGGAAACCAATTTCTAGAAATTGCAGATCCAGTAGTGGATAAGAATGAGGATGAAGTGACGGAAGCTGACTTCAGAATGAGCAGGGTGGATTTGGGACCTTCTACTTTGGAGGGTGACCTTTACCATGCCAAATATTTAGTCAATAACATATCTAAAAGGGTAAAGGGGCTACATGAGGAAAATTCAAAGCTACTGGCCCATGTAAGTTCTCTATCATCTTTTGTTAATTCAGTTGCTAAGATAATAACACCCATAGCTGAAACTCCCTCAAATGTCAACCTTCGCATCCTGGATCCCAATTTAATTCAACAAGTAAAAACATCATTGTCTTTGAGAAATGCTATGGATCAGTGGGTTGAAAAAGTTGTTTTTGATGGTCTTGTGTTCATAGAGGAGGCAGTAAAATTATTTGATTCCATATATGTGAAAAGAGAAGCTTTAATAATAGAATTTGAAAAGGCTAGAAGTGATCATCATAGTCTATCTCTAGCCTCTAAAGAGATACAAGAAATGACCGATATGGATCCTGGTATCTTAGTGGCTAAAGAAGTGATAACTAATCCTGGAGAACTAGACACACTTGTGTGGGCTGACATAGTTGAATGGAAACTCTGTCTTATAATCATAGTAAAAGATGAGATGAGAAAGGCAATTGCAATCTATTACAGAGAAACGATGAAAATTAAGAGGGATTTTGCTGGTCTAGAGGTGGAAGTCTTTGAGCTTCTTATAGTTTGGTTGTAAATCTGCCTTTATTACTTTTTGGTCAAAATCTCTGCCTTTATTACTTTTTGGTCAAAATCTCTGCCTTTATTTTTGCTTTTTGGTTAAAAGCAATTTTAATTTTCATTCATAAGAATATCTTTCGAAGGTAGTTGTGCCTTGTTAAAGAAGTAGAGAACCTTTATAAAATACCAATATATTAGGCTCAACTATTAATTACATTTGTCACTTGTCTAGGCAAGAGTATATAGAGTTAGGTGAAAAATCTGTTAACCAACAATTTGTCAATCCAAAAGGCATCACTAACCACTCATACAATCCTTCATTTGTCTTGAAAGCAGTCTTCCATTCATCTCCTTCTCTGATTTTGATCTGATGGTATCCACTCTTCAAATCTATCTTTGTGAAATATTTTGCTCAACTCAAACAATCCATGATATCATCCATCCTAGGTAAAGGGAATATATACTTAACTGTGATCTTGTTTATTGCTCTAGAGTCTGTACACATTCTCCATTCTCCATCTTTCTTTGGTGCTAACACTGCAGGTACTGCACAAGAACTCAAACTTTCTCTGATCAAACCTTTCCTCAACAACTCTTATATCTATCTATTCAGTTCTTCATTCTCCACTAGTGTCATTCTATTTGCTACTTTATTAGGCAAACTAGCTCTAGGTATAAGATCTATGTGATGACTAAAACTTCTGATTGGTGGCAATCCTTTAGGTACATTGTTTGATATGATGTCTTCATACTCTGTCAGCAATTCAGTTATCTCCTCTGGTTGTGATTCTACAGTCTCCTTCAATGTTTCAGGCTTCTTAGGAATCAAGACATATCACATATTCACATGTCTCAAACCATCCAAAAATTTTCTTCCATCTACCAAACAGATTCTAGCATTTCCACATACTTCACTCTTAGGATCATCTTCCAAAGGAATCAAAGTAATTCTCTTTCCATTTGATGTTATATTGTATGTATTCTTTCTCCCATCATGTATATCTTTTCTATCATACTGCCATGGTCTACCCAACAAGATATGACATACATCCATGGGCATAATATCACACAAAACTTCATCATGATAAGATCCAATATGAAATTTCACCAAACATTGTTCACTCACCAGCACCTTATGATCATCCTGAATCTATGCTATCTGATAGGGCTTAGGGTGTTTCAATCTTTCCAACTTCAATTTAGTCACCATCTCCTTTGAAACTAGGTTATTAGAACTACCACTATCAATTATAACTTTACAACATTTACCTCCTGATTTGCATCTAGTTCTGAACAAACTTTTCCTCTATGGTGGTTCTTCATTTGTCTCTGCTTGAAATAGTGCTCTCCTCATGACAAGTGATTCTCCTTTCTCAAGTTTGCCAATTGAACTAGGTGATCCAACAGGTTCTTCTTCCACATAGGTTGCTCTTCCATTGTTTTATGTTCTCTTGCTTGTACTCCCCTGATTACATTCAAATGCTCTGTGTCCACCTCCACACTTAAAATAGGTTCCTCTGAATGTTCTTCTATCAGGTCCTCTTCCTTCTCTTTTATATCATTCACTCTGGTATGGACTAGGGTTTCCTCTGCGGTAGAAATTTTTGTCATCTCTCCGGTATGCATTGTTATCTTTATCCTCCTTCTTGAATGTATTCTCTTGTTTGTTCTGCTCCGCATATGATCTCTCTCCTCCGGGAAATGTTCTACCTCTCTAAAATTTACCTCCTCTAGCTCTATGTTTTTTATCATGCCTCTTATTCAACTTCTCTTCAACCTTCAGGACAAATTGATATACTTCTTCTAGTGTTGTCATCCTTACCAAACTCAGTTCTTCTTGAATGTTCAAACACAGTCCATTGATGTATCTTGCCACTTTCTCCTTGCTTGCTTCACTATGTCCTGTCCTTATGATCATCTTATGAAATTCTTCAGTGTACTCCATCACAGATTTCTCCTTTTGTCCCAGGTTTTGCAATCTCTTCAGCAGTTCTAACTCATAGTCAGCAGGTATAAACCGATTCTTCAATTTTGTCACCATTCTGTCCCATTTTTTAATCTTTTCTTTTCCTCTTTTGTTTCTATCCAACTGAACTTGTTTCCACCATATAGCAGTATGCCCTTTCAAATTTGTCTTTGCAAATTTCACCTTCTCCAGATCTTTAACTTCTTCAAACTCAAAATATTCTTCCATGTCATTTATCCAGTCAATCAATTCTTCAGGATTCAAATTGCCAATATAGTTCAGAGCATCAACTCTAGGTATTTTCTTGATCTTTGAAATAGCTCACAACATCTTGACTTGATCTGAGTCCTCTTCTTCTTCACCTCCTAGGGTTTCTCCATTTTGATCAGCAGATTGAAATTCTTCATCATCATAACTTTCAATATTAGGTCTAGGTGTAAGTCCTCTTCTCCGATCTTCAACAACATCCAAGCAAACTCGCATGGTTTTTATCATCTCCATCATTTCATCCATTCTTCCAACCATTGTTCCAATAGCAGGGATTCTCCTCAGCGGTATTCTTCCTAGGATCAAGTGCAAACTATCTCAAATTCAGTGATCAGGCTACAAGGTGACAACTGCCTCACAATTAGCAATCGATTGTAACACAAGTAACCTACCTCAGATTCAGTGATCTGTTCACAATAAGATCTTACAGAATTCCTTCGCCAACTTTAATCAATTTGCTCCCAAAGATTTGAACTTTCACTCTGATACCACTTGGTGCAGTCACGGTTAGGAGGGTCCTCAAAGAGAACAATCCAAACCGTGTAGCCAGAGTAAAAACAAAGCAAACAACTCAAAGAAATGAAACAAATGTAGATTTAGTCATTCAGTATATCATGGAATTCAAATACAAATTGGCTGGCAACATGCAGGCTTACAAATAGGGCTCATAGGCCTGATTACAAAATATCAAAATATACACAAGATATAGCTTTGAAGCTCCTTCGCAAGAATTCAAACTATCAACTATCTCTATGAATTTCACTTACTTTCCTAGGCATTTATTACATCAATATATATCATCTCCGGAACCAAAGATTCCTTGGCGTCGGTCAAGGAAGATCACAAATTCTAATGAAGAGCTATAACATGTGTACACGGATAGGTCAGACCTATTTGAATAGATTTCCTCCATGAATGAATGGAATGCTATGCGGATCTAAGGGAAGGTCGGCCACAAACCAAACAACATTGAATGATGTGTAATTTAGCTCCGCGAGTTGTGAAATGATCCGCAAGTTTTCTCCTTTAGCTAATTAACTGGGACTGTTAGGATGCTCTACTCTGAGAAAATGGTTGATCTTTTGATAGCGATATCTTACCGGTACTTGATCCAAATGCTCTAAATTTTGGATATGATGTGCATGAATGAATCTAGATGCTAAATCTAGCTCCGCAAGGTTTAAATTGCAACTGTGGTAGAATGCAGACCAAAATATAGAAACTACTATTGACTAAACTACCTAAACTGAACTGGAAAATGAAAAGAAACAAACTAAATTGCAAATGTTTTTGGTTGATGCAAGATTGCTCTTGAACTAGGGATGCTCTTGCATCAAATCCTCAATGAATTGTTGAATGAAGTAAAAGAGATTTGCAATAATAAAATTGGTGGTAGCACATAGTATAAAATATATGTTGTGGCCTGATTTGCATTGAATTTCAAAGAAGTTTTTACCATGAGCCCATATAAAGAGAACTTTAGGAAATGAAAATTGTTAACACCCATCCTTATTATGATTTTAAATTATGGCCTATAATCTACAAATACATCTATGAGGATCAACCTGAATGTAGGCCATGACACAAATCTGAACATGATGGGAGTTGCTAGAGTTAGTTTTACACTGAAACCATGATATGTGGAACCTAGGTAGAATGAGAAACTTTTATATAGGGTGCGCCGTTGACTACAAGCCATGCATTTGACATAATTATGAGACTTTTTATATGATATGAATCCTACTTTTGCCTAGATTGTGATCTCAACTCTAAATTGTGAGAGTATAAATAGATGTAAACTAAAAACCTTGTGCATAGGAGATCTTGTAGCACAAAGTATAATGTTATAACGAATTGAATCATTTTTTGAGAAAAGTGATTATTGCCACAGGAAAGTTGATTTTCTTATTATTAATCATATGGATTTTTTTTATACATATAGGATCAATTATAGGGGCTAGACCAACAATAAAAACATACATTCTAAAATAAAAAAAACTAAACTCTAAGGGAAAAAATTGCCTCTATATCATTTTTTCCTATGTCCTCTCTCAAGATTTTTAGGTTATGTTTTCCAAGAGAGCACTTCAATCCAACCAATGTCCTCTTCAAATTTAGATGATGCTAGAGATGTAGAAAGAGGTTGATTAATCTAACCTAATGGTGATTCACTAAGACCCCATTATTAACAAAAGTCAAACGTGGTTGCCAACAAAGTCTTATCAACTTTGAAAGGCTAGGGAATGGGCATTTGAACCTCAACAAATGTAGATCAAACCATCTTATATTTTGATGGGGACTTATTCACCAGAGTTTTTTACTAGAAGAAGAAACACTAGGGGCATCAACCTTTATATTACCACCTTGAGAAGCTTCAAGCATATGCTTAAAATTTAACTTATCTTGATTTATATCTATTGCAATACATCCCTTTCCATTTAGTTTTGGTACTGCTTCCTTATACCCAATAGTGTGATTCTTCGAGCTTGCCTTAGAAGGAGATTCCACAGAAGATTGATCCTTCCAAGCCTAATCATTACAAAAACATCCAACTTTGAGTTGTTTTGAAGGAGACTTAGAAGAAGAACAGTTTGGAACTCCAAAAGAATTCACAATTGGTTAATTTATAAATAAATTCCCTATACAATCTCCTTTCCACCATATCACTTTTTTAGAGGTAGACAATTTCATAACATTACAAGTTGTAGCAATGTTTCCCACCTAAAAGCATTTATGACAACAAAATCAAACATTTTTGTAGTCCAACACTTGTTTCCATACCCTATCTTCAACCTTCAACCACACTTCATTAGATAAACCTTTCAATATATCAATATCCACTTGAAAACGAGCAACCATAGAATGAATAAGGCCTTCCGTCATTGTGTCAATAGTATTAGATCTACCCAAAGCATTCCCAATATTATGGAAACACAAATCAACCAAAAACTACATCAACAGATATAGAAAACACACCCAAATTGGCATGACTGGAAAATCTCAATAGTAGAGTTAAAAGTCAAAAACCTTAATCATAGCACATGGCTATCCCAGAACCAAGGTTTGTTGCCTAGAATGAAATTTCTATCTCCCACACATCTACATAATAAAACAAAGAACCCTTGGTGCTTGGATAAATTCCTATAAATCCTTGTATATGCAATTTCCATGTTTTTGTTATCCATGAATGCAAATTTACTAGACTTGGCCACTAGGAATTAAACTTACAAATTAAACCATGCTTGGAGTATCGCCTTCAAATAAAACTACATGCCCTAAAGAGATGATTGAGTGTTCCGTGAGCAAGGAGTAATATCCATTTTATGTTGCAGGTTTGATAAGCATGGAAGTTGTGTTGCATACGTTGGCTTGCATTTGCCTTGTATGCATGAGAAAAATCCTCATGGGAACTAAAACCTCTTGACAAAACTAACCCCTTACTAGTTTTATTGGTAGTCTTGAATGAAGTGTTCCCTTGGCGAGGCACCCCGAACAAACACTAAGCCACATTAGATATATTTGCAACATCCAATACATTCTTACTAGGAGTAACTAGAGCTATAAGACCAATAGATACAAGCACTAAGGGTCACCACTCCACAAAGTCCAAGATGTTACCATCTTTAGATGTTGCAAGAGCCTCATCCTTTATTGTAAGTTGTAGCCTCGTCTTGGATATCTTTGAAAAAGTAATTGTATGAGGGTTCAAAAAGGATCAGGCTAGAAGCAACATTTTGAATTTTCAATCATGGATTTTTATTATTATTAATCATATGGATTTTATGTATTTTTTCATAATGTGGAAAGCTTTAGTTTAAACCCCTACACATTATCAAGTTTGAAAGGGAGGCCATGTGTCAATGTCAAGGTGAAACATGCTTACTAAATAGTGCACAAGTTGTCTCAAGCATTTGATCCTTGTTCATTGATCTCAACACCCTTTTACCACATCATTTGATTCATGTCATGACTGGAAAAAACTTTAAATTTTGCACTTTTGTTATGTTTTCTTGTTGACTAGTGTTTGTTGGTCCCGAAGCTTTTGAGTTACTTCCTTGTAAGGTTGCTAGCAACCTATTACCAGAACCATAGGTAGTTGTTTAGTTGATTTCCTTTGTCTCCACCAGTGTTTGATGACCTTATCCTACAATGTTATATAAGCTAGTGATGTGGGTGTGTGCAAGAAGTTGTGTCCACTTTTTGGCCAAAAAGTGGAAGTGTTTTTCCTGATTTTCAGAATTTGTCACATTTGACCTAAAAATTTGAAGCACTTAAAGGTGGAATCTTGGAAAAAGTCACTAAATATGAAATGTAGTACTCGGAGTCTAGTTTTCAAATATGTAATTTTTTTCAATACCCAGATGATAGAAATTGATTTTGAATAGGCGTTTCTAAAAACCACTGTTTAAAAGTCACTTTTTTTTTACTATACCATGTACGTGTACGTCATCCATATTTTGACCTAAATAATCATATTTTTCAAAATCCTTTTGGGAAAAGCTTTGTAACTCACTGAAGCACGTTTTCCATATTTATTTGTAATTTTTTATTGAATAATTTTTTTTTTATTAATTTTTTATTGGTCATTTTTTGTCTTTTAAAAAATCATCGTGTACGTCACGCATAAGATGACCTAAACTTAACATTTTTTGAAATTTTTTTTTTTTAAATTGAAAAGAATTGTCTAAAGTACGTTTTCATACAATTTGTTTTACAAAAAAATATTTTAATAAAAAGTTATTAAAATATTAAAAAACCCTGATAATTCAAGGTTATGAACCTATTTCATCATAAATTGATTAAAAAATAAAAAAAATAATTTAATTGTAAAAAAAATTACATATTTAGAATCTACATTGTCTCCTCTATAATGGGTTTTAATTTCGTCAAAATATTCTGCAAAATAGGCCTTTAAATATATGCCCAAAGTCACTATTTTGTTGTAACATTGACAGGGCCTTCAAGGTGCAGGTCAAACTAGGACCAGAGGTCAGGGTCGGGTCCCCAAAGCATTTTTTGAAGCGGGTTACAAAGCAAAACCTGAGCCTAAAATTCAAATTTTGAATAACGGGATCCCGTTTATAGAACGCGATCCCGTTCTATAAAACGGGATCCCGTTTACTACTGCATCGGTGGTGAATAAAACAGGATCCCGTTTAATAAACGGGATCGCGTAGTAAACGGGATCCCATTTTATATTTGCCCATTTTTTTAATAATACTGTACTATGACTGTCATTTCTGCAACTTGCCCTACAGTACGGCCGACAGCGACTCTTGCAGCATTCTTTGGCATATTTCTTTCTTTTGCAGGTCCATCAACTTGAAGTATTGTTGGTATTTTGATAGAAGCCATCATGGAGACGTTATTTGAGTGGAATTTTGTTGAATTGGTACTTGTTTGAAGGATTTGAAACACATTCAAGTTTTTGACATTACATGCTTCATAAATTTTTTAATCATGGGATCACAAAGTCGTAATAAGAGGAAAGATAGGAAGCTATTAACCCCTGAAGAAATTGAAGCAAAGAGAGTGAAGGAGGCAAAAAGGCAAAGAGATAGAAGAGTAAAGATTCAATCAATGAACAATGCTGAAGCATCCAATTCCACAACTATTGAAGATAAAAACATTGAGGAGACCATGGATATAGATGATGCAAGTTTGCAAGAGGTGAATGTGGAAACTAATACGATTATGCAAACTACTCCTGGTATGTCTTCAAATCCCTCTATTAATGCTATGGAGAATGTTTCAATGGGCACAAATCCAGGTACTTCTTCAAATCCACTTTTGAATGAAATGGAAATAGTGTTGATAGGAGATTTAAAACAAGCTGGATATAACAATGTTGAGATTGATAATATTCGTAGAGATCAAAATTTGAAACAAATTGTAGTTGAAAATGAAAATGAAAATGAAAATCCTTTTGTTGAAAATGAAAATGAAAATCCTTTTGTTGTTGAAAATGAAAATGAAAACCGTTTTGTTGTTGAAAATGAAAACCGTTTTGTTGTTGAAAATGAAAACGAAAATCCTTTTGTTGAAAATGAAAATGAAAACCGTTTTGTTGTTGAAAATGAAAATGAAAACCATTTTGTTGTTGAAAATGAAAACGAAAATCCTTTTGTTGAAAATGAAAATGAAAACCGTTTTGTTGTTGAAAATGAAAATCGTTTTGAAGTTGAAAATGAAAATGAAAATCTAGGAAGTGATGTTGAAAATGAGAAATATTTTTTCAAAATTGAAAGAGATGTTTTGGATAATCTTCCTGGTAAAATTTCTTGGAGACAAATAAGAACACATGCCAATAGATTATATAAGGAATTTTTTTATCGTAAAAAACTATCATTTCAATGTCAACTAATGATGCAATTAATGAGAATGTGGAAAATGAGAAAAGTAATGAAAATGTTAGGCATTTTTGTTAAACCAAGAAAAAAAGATCAATCACTAAAACATGCTATGTCTATTGTTGCTAGTGCCATTGAGTCTATTGGAAGTAATAGTCGATCCAAAGATAAAAATGCAGCAAGACGAGCTATAACAACTGCTATAGTGAATAAAACAACTTTGAATAGAAGAATGGTAAGCAATATTAGTGGAATTCTAAAAATACATCCTAAAACATTGGTAAGAGCGGCAAAAAGAAGAGAAAGTATAGAAAATGATCCAATTAACCAATGTTGGAGTTTTAGTGGTCAACTCCCGAGATCTGACATGAAACTAAATGTTGAAATCAGATCTTTGATCGAAAAATATTGGCATGATAATACTAGGATATCGTCTAATGTTAGAGATGTTTTAAAATTAAGAGTGGGGTCCAAAGTTCGCGATCCTCATCCAAAACACCTATTAGATACAACGCAAACTGAATTTTATAGAAAATTTTGTGATGAATTAGTGTTACCTGGTAATATTAAAATAAGTCAAAGATCTTTTGAAAAATGCAAACCATGGTATGTAAAGATTAATAAGGAACGAATATCTTGTTGTTGTAAAACGCATGTTCAATTTCGTTACTATTATGATGTGTTTCAATATATACGTTGTACTTTACATCGTAACATGATTATACATGAATGTGATATTAATATGCCAACTGAAGAAATAAAAGAGTTTATATCAAGTTTGTTCTGTGAAAGATCTAATGAAAAAGGTTTTTATTTAAGTTCATGTATTTCTAGACAATGCATTAGTTGTGGCAATCTTTCTTTGTTAAGAGTTTGTATGCATGAAAGTGTTGAAAATGATTTTGGACAACAATTAGTGGATGTTAAAAGATTTAAGAATGTTGAATATTCTTTAAAAGATGGAAAATTTGGAAAGCGTTGTGATTTAATTACAGAAAAGGTTAGTGTGCATGCATTCATATCAGAATTTAAAAGTAAAATTATACCAAAATATGTCAAGCACTCTCAACAAGCTCGATGGCTTGATGGACAATTTCGTGAATGTAGAAACACATTTCCAGTTGGTACTATACTATCAGTGGTTGATTTTGCAGAAAACTATACTTTAGCTCCGCAAGAGGAAATTCAATCACAATATTACAATTTAGTGCAGGTTGCTATGTTTGTTCATATTATTTATAGACATGCAGATGATAGCACAGAGAATGATAGAAAAGTTTTGAGGGAGTATCATTTCTATTTGAGTGACAATCGGTTACACTCGTCAGAGTTTGTTCAATATTGTTTCAATATATTTTATACAAATTTAAGAGAAAGAGGAATCCAGATGACTGAACATCTTATATGGTCAGATAATTGTACGGGGCAGTTCAAGAATGCTCGAATGTTCTATTGGTTATGTAGGGTTCACAAGGAGAATAATGTCCAACATATGTGGAATTTTTTTGAAGCTGGACATGGTAAAGGAGAACATGATGGAGCTGGTGCATGTGTTAAAAGAATTCTTGCTAGACAACAATTAAAATTTGAGGATGCAGTAAAATTTAAAGATGCACGTGGGATTGTAGATTGGTGCAATACAAGATTATGTACACCTAGATCAAGCGAGTACTCTACAGTTCGTCGATTCTTTTGGTTGGTTGAAGAAGAAAATATTTTACCTAGACTTGATTGCCAAACAATCAGTGGATCTACTAAATGGCATTCATTTAGGAGTTCGAATGCAAGTACATGGACTATCTGGACAAGGGAGCTTGCATGTTTTTGTCAATTTTGTATTTCAGGAGATTGGGAAGCATGTGAGAATACAGAATGGGTTGAAGAGTGGAAACAAAGACCATTGACACTTGCACAAGCACATAATCAAAGTGAAACAACAATTGAAGACAATGATCAACTGTTTGTATCAGACGATTATGACCGTGTTTCAGACCTTGTACAAGAAGGTAATTTAATTCAAATCATTTCATTTTATTTCACTTTGATTACTAATTTGTAGTGCTTTTATTTATTTATGTGTACATATGAATGCATGTATGTTGATTGGTCAAATTTTATGGACATGTGCAAGTTATTGAATCAAAATTTGTTTTGCAGGACATGTGTATGCTGTTGTTGCACCAAAGAATAATGAAGAGGAAACTGAATATTGGTTGGCTCGTTGTGTGGAGACTAAACATAAGTTAACAGCACCTCGAGAAGATGATGATGGCTTTCCTTATCCAACAGGTTTGATGATCCCCTTAAGACATCCCCTTAAGCATATTTTAAGAACTTCTTTGATCCCCTTAAGCAAATTTTAAGTATTTCTTTGATGATGCCTATCATTATCCAATAGGTTCGGTGGTGGTTGTTGGCACTTGGCTACGGAAATACCTAATAAGGAAGAATGGTTTGCCTGCATTCGAAGATTATGAAACACATAAGAAGATTATACACTACTCACATTTGGTGTTGGCAACAAATATAAAACTGGAGAGGTATCGCAGAAAACCTACAAATAAAGAGTTATGGAACATTTCTATGGAAGACCATGAGACAATCATCGATGCATTGGAAAAAAGAGAGGATGGAGATGGTACAATGGAATAAGTAAATACAGGTAAATATAGTTAAATAGATTTATATTGTTGTTTTAAATATGTATTAAATACATGTTTTGATATTTCTTGTGCGTTATTAGTTGAAATTGATTTAATTTATCCTTTTATATCCTCAGGCCATCATCACAAATTCATCAAATACTTTGAAACAAAAACTTGAGAGGCACTCGTAAATACAGGTACAAATTGTGTATATCTAGATAGTTTTATATAAATTAAAATACATGTTTTGATTCAGACATATTGATAAATTGCTTGTATTATTTTTATATCAGGTGGCATGAAGACCTGCTACATTCTCCTCAAGTTTTGGATTTTCTTGAGATGGCATATAACGACATTTTGTATTTACATTATTTTGAGTTGGCATATATGTACATACATAATTACATTATTACACATTTTGTTCAGAAATTTGTATACATGTGTATGTACACAATTTTATACTCTACAGTATTAAATTTATCAAAATTATTATTTTATGTATTTTATTTGTTAAATGTCCATGTTTTTCTACTTAGAATTTACTTTAAATTTGATTTATTATATTGTTCAATTTGGTTGCTTTGGGCAACTTCACCAAATTTTGAGAACTTAAGACGTCCCCTTAAGACATCGTAAATTAGGACCCCTTAAGACATTCAAAAAGTTAGCATAGCTTCTCTCATTAAGGTTATGTGGAATTAGTATTTGTGGCTTGAAACTCCTAACATTTGGTATCTATAAGTAGTAAAATCACATCAAGCCTACATGACAATTTGATGATGATAAATAAGTCCTAATCATAGTCATGTAGGTGTGAATTACACTCCTACCAGTAGTTTCACTCTTGGTGGCATGTCCTGTGTGTTCTTCCCCCTCTTGAGCATCTTTTTCAACCCCCAAATTGACCTTCCCTACCTCACATTTTTACCTAGTGCCCCCTTCATTTTTCCTACTTAGGGTCACCTCTTTGTGTCTTAGGGTTGCCCCTAGTGTCTCTAGGTTACTTGAGTGACCTTAATTAGTAAAAGTGGTGACCTTATTCCTAAAATGGGTGACCTTGTGGTTTTTAATGCATGAAATAACTCATATTTTTATCTTTTCTTCTTGATTTTTAACCCATTTTAACCCATTTTCCTCACTTTATTTCTATTTTGAACTCATCATATTTTTGAGGGGTCCACCGATGTTAAGAGGAATTTGGAGGAAATATTACATCATATCATGTCCATTGAAAGTCATTAATGGTGGTCCTAAGTCATGCAGGGGAGTACTTGGGGTGGGTGGAATCTTTTGAAGAATTTGTAAAAATTTGACTTGGGACAGGGTATATGAACTTGGCAAACTTTTGCAAAAAATGTTACAAAACTTCAAGTGGGAATTGGATGAAATGAATTAAAGAAAGAAATGATTTCTTCAAGGCAGTTAGGCTTCTACAATTAGGAAGAAATGAGTGTTTCGATGTTATGGGGAAATGATGTAAAACTAGACAATAGGATAGGAAGTGGGATGGGATAAATCATATCCTAAAGTTAATCTAGCTTTCACAAAGTGGAGGGAAGGGAAGATACAAAGGAATATAAATTGTGGGAGAACCATATGGGACCATAGCTAGGAAGTGGAGGGGAGAATTTATAGATGAGATCCAGGGCCTTTTGTCTAAAAATGTAAAGTATTAAGATCTTATAAGTTCCTGCAGACCTAAACTTATTTTAAAATTTGATTCACATCCTGAGTTTGTGTTCATAGGATGAAACATGTCAAGCACAAGATTTCCTTGAGTCCTAGAATGGACACTAAAGATCGTATTAAAAGGACTAATGGACAAATCCTAATTAAAGTTACACTAAGGTTTCATTTTGTAAAATATTGGAATATCCCATCAATTTTCTTTGCATTAATGAAGTAAATCTATGATGAAATCTTTTGTCATGTAAATTAAGTTGTTTATTAATCAACTTATCAAATCAAGTGATTTCTCATGATTATTTCTCAAATACATGTATATGAATCTTATTGTGGAGAAGACTGTGAAACAAAATAAGAAGTCAACTAGAACCAAAGTGATGAGAGTTTATTCAACTATAAATAGTTTGTGTAGAAGCATAAATGGAATCTAAGTTACTAGATTGCAAGGACACTCCATGATACCCACATAAGGCCTTGGGATTTAATTTAATATAATATTTCTTCATAGATTAGCTAGAGGACAAAGGAGATGTAGTCACAAATGTTGGTAGGTTAGAGCATCCTACTTACATAGGCTGGATAGAAAATTTGATGTGTTTAACTTTTTAGATATCTTGCTAGATACTTTTAGGCATTGTACCATAAATGTAGACTATATCAATAATGTAGAAAATTAGACTATAATAATGGTGAGAGAAGTAGTTTTCAAATAAATGTTGAATTCACTTGAACCCACTTTGAGGTACAATGTTATAGTTGCAAGGTAATGGTCTCAAGAGTATAATGTAATTGAAGTGTTAAAAGATTGGGCTAGTCCTAATGTGGATTTAAAAAGTTAAGGAATGTGGAGGATTACACAATTGTAAGTTTTCCTAGTGAAATGAAAGAGGCCATGATTATGATGTGCAAACTATTTGGGAACAAAGACTCAATACATTTAAATGCTAGATGGGTGTCATTATTAGACATGTGATTTTGGAAAGGCTAATGATTCATAACTATGGGGAGTTGAGATCATTGTAGATCTCTAAATAGGTAATTTTTGTAGGCTACCAAAGGGGAAGATTTCTACTAACTTCATTCCTAATTTGTGTCATTTATGCTACAATGAAATTCCCACCTCCACTAATAAATTGTAGGCCTAGTTCCAAAGTTATAGTTCACATGTTTTTTTAGCAACAATTATCCTTGTAGGCACTCCTCCACCCATTTGGTGAAGAAGTTGTGTCCACTTAAGACATCGTAAATTAGGACCCCTTAAGACATCTTAAATTACATGATCAACACAAGATGTTCAAGCACCAAGGCACTTGGATAAATATAACTATAACCATGCTAGGATCATTTAATATTTAACTTAGTTGATCTCTAGATGAGAAGATGTGAGAGATTGATCCCTCCTAGTAGGCAAGAGATCCTCATGAACTTATCTCACTTTTTAATGCTTTGTTTTGATTTGCTTACCATTTTATTGCTTAAAATTTGACCAGGACCTAAATATGCATACCGTGAATGAATGGAGGAACTTTATTATGACCTCATCACTACATAAATTCTTTCAATGCAATTTCTTCATTAAGCGCAAATCTAGATCAACAATCTGACACTTGTAGATTTATATATGACAATTGATTATTTCTATTGATGTCATTCTATATATCTTATTATGGTTGATCTCAAATCTTTACATTTCTTTTCCTTCATGCACATGGTTCTAGATTAGTGTTTGATTTATGATTAAATTTAGGGATGCTTGTATATACATATGTATGTGATGTTATGCTTTTATAGTTTATGATGTATATGCAATGTATGTATGCATGGATAACATATATATAAATATGGATGCACCTAAACTAACATGATGGTTTTACATGATTATTACTTTGACATGTGTATGATTTTGAACTACGACAAGATTGCATTTATTGTGTGACATGTAAAAATATATAGTCCAGGTTCAACAATATATATATAAAGTCCAGGTCCATGTTCAAAAAATATATAAAGTCCACATGTTCAACAATATATATATAAAGTCCATGACAAACAGTATATAACAAATAGTCCATGAAATAGTCAAATATATAAAGTCTAGGTCCATGTTCAAAAAAATATATAAAGTCCATGTGTTCAACAATATATATATATAAAGTCCATGACAAACAGTATATAACAAATAGTCCATGAAATAGTCAAATATATAAAGTCCAGGTCCATGTTCAAAAAAATATATAAAGTCCATGTGTTCAACAATATATATATATAAAGTCCATGACAAACAGTATATAACAAATAGTCCATGAAATAGTCAAATTATACATCTAGCCTATGTTTGAAATAACCTATCAGATACTATCTCTATCATCAAGAGTCCTCTTCACACCATGCGAACTACTCAGATGACCTGAATCACTCTGCAAAAGAGAAAGATTTATATGAAATTAGATGTAAGATGATAAGGAAATAGATAATTTAATGACAATTTTTAAATTTATAATTTAAATATCATAAAATTAAATTACCATGTGAGGCTGAGAGGCATGCTCTGGTGCACTTGGACCTGTGTCTCCATGCTCTGAATCAATCTATTTAATACAAGAGAAAGTTCAAGTTGAAATTAGATATACTTGACGATTTTAAAAATGATTTAATTGAATTTAATCTATAAGAACTATCATATTTAAAAATTATTATACCGTAAGAGGAACTTGTTGTGAATCCTCTATTCCAGGACATGTCTCTACAGGCTTAGCTCCATGACATGTATCGAGCTATAATTTAAGAAAAAAAAATTTGGAATGTACATGTCAACATATATATATATATATATATATATATATATATATATATATATATATATATATATATATATATATATATATATATATATATATATATATATATATATATATATCAAGAAATTTACTTTAAGTTCACAACGTATATTTTAATTGTTCAATTTAAATCTAATCTAAATTTTAAATTATACCGTATCAGGTTGTCCATCTCCTCTGTCCTCCTGCTCTGCATGTGCTGTGTGTTGCTCATGAAACGTGTCACTAACAAGCTCCTACAATGTCATTTTTATTTAAGTTAGCACATGTGTGTACAAATCAGGTTTTAAAACATATATATAATTGACTTACAATGTACATGTTATTAAATACGTTTTTCAACAACCTGAAATGCAGTCGACTCCTGATATAAACTTGGATTATCCAAGTGTGCTACAATGCCCATCCTCATAGTTGTGTCAACCTGCATAGACATATTTATAAAATATTAAATAGTACATGTGCACGTTTTTAGATACACTGATATCAAAATAGAAAAATTTAAGTATATATATACAATTTTTTAAAACAATATGTGTACATACTGTAAGAGTGTCATGTGAGATGCCCAATGATGGAGGAGCGCTCGAGACACCCTGAGATGGAGGATTCAATGTGGAAGAACCTTGAACCAATTCATAAATAAGTTCATAAATATTTAATTGTACACACATTCAAGACTGAATTTTACAAAATTACAAATCATTGAAAATGTACCCCAAATGGGTGCCCGAGATGAACAGGTGTCGATGAAAAATTAATTCGATCAATTGTGACCCCTGTTGCCATCATCTACACCAAACAAACCAAACAATTCGATTGTTAAAATATTACAATTTAATTGATCATCTATATGTTGATTAAAAACACGTGGTTAAAAAATTGTTTTAAATTCAACATGTGTACATAACCTATATATACCTGTGTCGAATGATCAGTGGGATGATCCTCAGCAAATAGATAATCAACAAATGATTCAGTGCCCACATTATCAGATGATGCATGTGTAGCTGAAGTGGGTGCAACTGCCTGATCAGGTCCATAACACAACTGATTGCAACTCGTACATGTATGAGGCATCGACACATGTGGAGTGGCACTAGGACCACTTCCATCATCAACTCCTCCATGCTCTCTAACTCAAGCTACCATCATAGAAGTCTGCTCATGTAGGCTACCTGAGAGTGCACTCAATGTGCCTAGTGTGGATACCACTGCACGATGCTCGAAGGGCGAAGGAATGGCAGCAACAGGAGGGTCAATAAGAGGTTGAATAGGCACCGGTCGTTGGGGATCAACCCGTGCCCCCAACCTCTGTTGTGGCATGCCACCACCAACACCCTGGAATGATCTAAAATCAAAGTAGTTGGGTTTTTTATTCATAACAAACTCTACATATAATTTTCTCAAAAATATAAAGGAACCTCACAATTAGCATGAGGTGGATAATCAAACACCATCCACCATCTATCCCAAAAATTAGCAGACATTCCTTCATGCCTACACCACCTGATTGATATTCTTTTCTTATTTGCAGGAATAGGTTCATTTGTAATGGGATGTCTAAAATATTGTGCTAAATGAGCTTTTGTGATTTTAAGATCCAAAATAGTCTTATAGGAGAGGCCATCAGCATAAAATTGGCACCTCTCCTCTCTCCATTTCTGGAATCCATCAAAATCTGAGTCAATAGACCTCACAGAATCTACAATGTTTTGCATCAAAGATGCAAAACGTACTACGTGAGGTGGCATGAATTGTTCACTGCGAATGGAATTCAGTTTTTCTTGTATCGAATCCACATTTTCATTTATTATGGCTCGCAAGCGAGCCTGGTCAGTTCCAGGTGGGGGTGGAGGTGGAGGTGGAGGCGGGTCATCTGCAGGTGGGGCATCTAGAGGTGGGGCATTTGGCGCTGGGGGTGGGGATGGGGGTGGGGGTGGGGGTGGGGGTGCGGCCGGATCATCTTGTGCATTAATAAAGTCCTCAACATCAAAGTGAATATCATCTAGATTCATGATGTATATATAAAAATCTAGATATGAACCTGCATATAAATACATATAAACATACAAACTTCAGTACAAATTTAAAATGATATCAAGAATATATATATATGTTTCAAGAAATTACACTTGAAATAAATTTAAATTAAAAACATACAAATAATGTATACATGCATGTACAAATTTCAAAATGTAAGCGAGCTATTAGGACTACCATAATGATTGATACAATGGGCAATATATATTTCAAAATTTCAATGTGCATTTAAGTAAGGAAACTTCTCTGGACAATCATCATGTCATTCTTAAATGTGAATATGCATCCCAAATTTTGGACTATTTTAAAGAAATATGGTGCATTTAGGAACTTGGTGATTGTTGGGGTAAAGAGGAATATATGATCATGCTAGAAGAGGCACTGATTAGGCTCATAATTGGCCAAGGTTGCTTTGAATAAGGTTAAAACAAGGAGATACCCATGTTGATATTCACACCCTTTGGTCCACACCTACATTGGGATGGATTAAGCTTGAAATTTTGATGGGTAGCCAAGGGTAATCCTAGTGAAGTAGGAGGAGTATGTTATTAAGAGATGATAAGGGAAAACCTCTACCTATCTTAAAGCTTATGATTTTGGTGTCAAGAACACTAATATGGTAGATTCTAGGGCCATGATATCCAGGGCCTCAAGATGACTTGGAAACTAAACAAGATATCCCTTAGTGTGGAAGGAGATTCCAAGATCAACATTGATCATATGAAAAAGCATAGATGAAGCTTGTGGTTATTGGAAACTATTATATATTGGAAGTTAGAAACTTGGTGAATACTTGTTTAAATCTATCTCCTTCAAACATATCAAAAGAAAAGGTAATTATATTCTAGACTAGGCAGATAATGGAAGAAATCATTAAATTGCTCCTAGACATCTAGCATTTGTTGGGAAGAATATTTTTTTTACATTCAACTTGAAATCCCTAAGTTGTGCCTCCATGCTATCAAATGTTACTTGTATCTACCTTCTATACAATGATATTGAAGGGGTAGAAGGTTAGGCTAAGGATTTCTATATTGCTACTTAGATAAATTCCACGTCTTCAATGTGTGGCATGAGCATATGCACAAAGCCTTGGAGGATATTTCTAAGATAATGAAGATAAACCTTCATGTCTTGATGCTAAATTGGATGATTCTATCCACTATGAGAATTAAGATGAGGAGGAGGTGACATAAATCCCTCCTATCAAATTCGAACAATGTTAAAAATGTCAAGGAAGTGGTAGAGGCTTTGTAAGGCTTGTGTAATTTGTCCCACCACCCTAGGATAAAGTTTTTTAGTTTATTAGTAATTCTAACACTACTTCAACTTATTACTCTACTAGGGTTAGGACCACTATAATTTTCCCTACCACTAATATATCTTAAGACACCTATTGGTTTATGTTTCATGTCATTGTAGTATATTAATTTTCCCTACCACTATTGATTGAACAAACTATACCATATATATTAAGTACTCTAGCTCAATGATCTTAAGATTAATGAAATCAAGACTAACTATATCATGTCATTATGCTTAGATACACCCAACATGCTAATCAAGAACTTAATTACCTTCACAACCCTATTAGCATTGTATCACTCCTATTAGGGAGTGGACTTGAATGGGGCCAAAAGATTCTTTACCTCTTACGATTGTGACTTTGGGTTTGGCGTGGTCAACTTGGAGAGGTTGTGTGGCATATCCCTATAAGAGGATGAAGGGTGATAGGAGGTTGTAGGATGGCTAAAAGCATTCACATGACGATAATGTTCAAGTTTAAATTTCAATATATGCATCATGGTCTACAAGGTTCTCTTGTTCAAAAGGTTCATCATATTCTAGACAAGGCACTCACAATCATTGGTACCAAATTCAAGACCTCCTATTACAAGTCTCCATATAGCTTTAAACATAACACCTATAAACACAAAATTTATAGGGCTTGAATACAAGCCTGCCTCCCAGTTAGGAGAAGTTTCCAAATAATTGGTGAACTCACATGCAATAAGGGAATAACACATGCATACAAAATATGTAGAAGAAATCCCTGTAGCATGACTCGTGATTAATTAAAGTTAGGGTTAGGGTTTCAATTAGGATCAGGCTTAGGGTTAGAATTGAGGTTAGGGTTAGAATTAGAATTCAAGGGTTGCTAAATTAGGGTAAGTATTAGAGCTACAATTATGGTTTGGGTTATGGCTAGAGTTAGGGTTACAATTACAATTACAAGTAGCTCGTTAGGGTTAGGGTTAGGGCTAGAGTTAGAGTTACGATTACAATTACAAGTAGAGCTAGGGTTAGGGTTATGATTAGGGTTATAATAAGGGTTAGGGTTTGAATTGCATATAGAATTAGGGTTAGGATTAGGGTTAGAATTAGTGTTAGGGTTAGGGTTGGAATTGCATATAGAATTAGGGTTCAATCTAGCTAGAAATAGATAAATTAGTCAAGATGGTTAGATAGCTCAATTTTGTTTCCTATTTCCTACAAAATGCAAAACTAGTTATTGTTTTCTATTTAGTTGTTAGTCCCAACTCTTTCCTTTTAAGAAGTATATCAAATCTAATGCAGTAGTAGATACTTCTACATATACAAGTTTCTGTTAGGAGAAAATATATTTTGCCAAATTTGTATAGAGTTGTCTATATAGTGTGTTCCAGGGTAATCAAATGATGTAAGTCACAATTTAGAGGGTTGAGGGATAAGTTTGTGTTGAGTCTATAACAGGTGTTTTCTTACATAGACCGAGCTCCATAATCTAGGTGTCTCCATGTCTAACTCAAATGTTTCAACTTGGTCCATATTATATCCAGATTAATGATAAAATTTTATATATATATGGCTATGCACAAGATCCACGACCATATCAATGTTTGGTAGAGAAAAGTTATCTAAGTTGGGGTAGATCCTTTTTTGATGTCTCAAAAGTTAGTGCAAACATGAATTCCCTTAGTTTTCTTGTTAACTAAGACCACATTAGATCTACCCATTTAGGAAAAGTAATAGTCTGAATGAACCCTGGACATCCAAGAGTTTATACAATTCTTCTATGACCACGAGGGCTACTTGGGGGTTCATTTTGCGTAGCTTTTATTGAATAGGTTTGGCATTGAGGTGAACCACAAGATGATGCATGACTTTAAAGATGGAGTCTCAAGGCATATCACCATAAGACCACATGAAGAAATCAACGTAATATTTAACATGGTGACATGGTTATATATGCCTTCTTTGATGTCAAGGTCCAGTGGAGCTACTATCTTAGAGAGTTTAGGGTCCAAGCTTCTATTCACAGGTTGATGTTTATAGCATGTCCTCAATAAGGAGAGGGGAGTCATGTCTTGTATCTAAGTGGTATCTAATGGAAGGTGAAGTTTGTCAAATTGAGGAGCTCTTGGGAAGTGTCCATTTTTATTATATCATTTTAATCGATCACAAGTTTCTTCTTATATAGATTGTTGCTATTCTGCCTAGACTAGGGTGCCTCAGGACTGAAGGGTTCTTTCTTTCTCTCCAAAATAAGCATATATGTAGGTGTTAAGTATGGTGGAAAAGTCTTTCTTATGATTACAATGGGGATGTGGTCTTGACACTTGATAAGTTTCATGATGGCTTCATCATTTTGGAAAACATCAAATCATAAAGGGTCGTGTTGGTCCCAATCGATAAGCTCAAGGTATTCTAGGTCTAAGGAGATGGTGAGGATAGTGACCTATCATGAAAGAGGTTAGTGGTGGAAAGATCTTCGTAAGCATCATGAGTGGAGCCTACATCAATGTCATTAAGATTAGGGAAAGCATTACCAATGAGGTTTAAAGCTCGTATCACAATTAACATCACGATGTTCATTCCAGGGGCATAACCTAGCTAGTGAGGACAGCTACTTGAGTATATCAAAAGTTACATAAATGTTGGCTTCATTTCATTCTTAATTAGTTGGCTATCACAAAAACTGTAAAATTTTCTCAATTCTTGATTAGTTCTAGTTGTCTCTAAATGTTTGATTATGAAGGATGTGATAACTTGGTTTTATTATGGTTTGTTGTAATTTTTTTACATGATAGTTAGCTATTCAATAATGCCTTTAAAATACAATGACATACATTGTTATAAGTAAATTTTATAAAAACCAAATATACATATCATCCCAATTTGCTATATAATTTTTGACAGTTTGTTCAAAATCTCTCCTTTCATATGATACAATCGTTTCAAAATTTCAATTGCATTTTGCAGCTAAAATGTTTAAATACACCTATTCAACATTCAAATTGAACTCAAATTTTGACAGTTTGTTCAAAATCTCTCCTTTCATATGATACAGTATTTTCAAAATTTCAATTCTATTTTACAGCTAAAATGCTTAAATAGAACTATTCAACACTCAAATTGAACTCAAATTTTGATAGTTTGTTCAAAATCTCTCCTTTCATATGATACAGTATTTTCAAAATTTCAATTGTATTTTACAGCTAAAATGCCTAAATATATCTATTCAATTCTCAAATTTAAACATAATTTTGACAGTTTGTTCAAATTCTAACATTTTATATGATATAGTCTTTCAAAATTTCAATTGTATTTTACATCTAAATTGTCAAAAATCAACTACTGATTCTATAAACCCTAAACCCTAAATAACAATTCAAAATTTAAATTTTCATTGTATTTTACATCAATTTACAAACAATGGAAGGCATATACAATTGATGGGTATTTTTTACAAGTGGAAAAATCCACTTACCTGGCTGGATGCTTTGAGAACTCGGGATCCCATTTTCCTCTGGCGCCTGTCGCTGTTGAAAATGGGGTCTCTGCTATTTTTTAAAAAAATTTATACTTTTCAAAAACGGGATCCCGTTTTATAAAACGGGATCCCGTTTCATATAACGCGATCCCGTTATATAAAACGGGATCCCGTTTATAACGGGATCCCATTTTATATAACGGGATCCCGTTTATGGCCTCTAGGTTCGGGATCCCGGGAAAAACGGGATCGCGTTTTTGGTCCTAGGCTCGGGATCCCGAGGCAAAACGGGATCGCGTTTTCTATAAACGGGATCCCGTTTTATATAAACGGGATCCCGTTTTTTGTTCCCCGATTTTGGAATTTTTTCTAACTCCGAAACTTCCACCTTAAGTGGACACAACTTCTTGCATCTACCCATGTGCCACAATGCTAATTGCCTCAACCCAATGAATGAGTTAACTATCTTATGTCTGATGCCTCAACTAATATCCTGTCACCATAGATTTAAGATAAAACAAATCTCTATTGTCAAAGAAGCCCAATGCTTATCAATATGGAGTGGTAAAAAAATAAGCCTTGGAACTACTTCATAGTCAAAATACTAAAAAGGTTTAGCAAAGTCATCAACCCAATATAACCATTGAACAAACTATTACTCAAATCCCTAGTCATAATATTATTCGAATGTATATAGAGATGATTTCACATTTAATTATCCCATGAGGGAGTTTAATTAGATAATAGGCTTTTAATGCAAGCATAACAAATGCTTAGAATAAGAACTTCAAAAATATTAAGCAAACAACTTTAGAAAAACAAGAAATGAAACTTAGATCTTAAGGAACTACTAAAGCAGTTGACAAAATATTTCAAGTAAAGCATACAATTTGTCAATCACTATAATTCTTACCTTGGAGGTACTAATAAATAGAGATTTGTTTGTAAGGTATGCCCTAAACCAAAGAAATTGGAAAAATGGGGAGATTGAAATTATGCAGTTACTACATAATAAAAAATAAAAAAATATGTCACATGGCTACACACATTTTCTTCTCTCCTTTTTTATATTTCCCTCCAAATTTTCCCTCCAGAATTTCTCTTATTAATTATATAAATAAATAGACATATCTCAATATTTTGTTTTTGTTTTTTATAATTTATATGGTTAAAAAAATTACAATTTAAAACAACTGCTTTAAAATTCATTGAACAACTAACTTCACAAAAACTTCTTAAAAAAATTTGAACAATGACTGCTAAACAAAATAAATTAAGCAGCCAAGTGAAACCTTGTCCTAAGAAAGCCCAAACACAACAATATTGTTGTGATTAATAGCCATTTTATAATGATCAATCATATGCTACATCCAAGCTCTTGGGTTAGAGTATTGAGAGTCCTTTTGCAAAGATATCCAAGATCTTGTGTTTAAACGAACCTTCTACTAGAAAGAAAAGCTTCTGCGACAAAGAATGGTCAATGTTATCATACAATTTTAGCAAAGAATGAAAATATTGTCTCAACAATTGACCATCGTAATGTAAACAAATTCATCATTAATAATTCAATAAATGACCAACTGACAAACCATGTGCACTTGCTTAAGAACTGACACATCTATTTCAGTTGAGTTTCCTGTATCTTCCAAAGAAATCACAGAAGTCTGAAATATCAATTTTTAGTTGTGATTAATCACGAGAGTTGAAAATTGAATATCACTTTTTAACAATGTTCTACAAGGCTTCTGGGAGGGGGACATCTAGGTATAGGGGGGACACATTCCCAGAACAATTGGGATGTGAGGTTATTTTTTATGGTACATCAATTAAAAAAAAAGGAAATTTTAAAAATATAGGAAATTTCAATTATTTGCATAAAGACATTCATCATATATATTATGGAACCATATTTCATAACATTAGAGTTGTAAGCCATTAAATTGTGCTCAAAATTTGGTGTTTCCCAAAGAAATGAAATAGAACAAAATATAATATTCTATTAACTTGGATCAACGATTACAAATACATTACACATCTTATATAGAGCTCAAAGTGAACTTACATTATTGCATGTCCAATGCATGTAAACTTAACTAAAAATTAAAAAAACTTTAATATTAAAAATAGACTAATCTAATTTAAGTTGTTAGAACAACTTTATTACAAAAGTAAGTATTAAAGATCTCTAATACCCCCTCTTAAGACTTACTGCACTAAAACAAAACAAACCAACATAAGCAAACTGAAAACATTTAGAATCATAAATTCTTCAGAAGCTTTTCTTTGAAAACAACTATTCAACCAGGTAGACCTCCATCAAGCTGCCTCATAACCCTAGTAGAAACATAGCTCCTGAGTTGAATTCCCAAGTTTACGGATTACCACCTCCCCAAAGTCCCAAATCACAAATCCCGCGAACCATTGGACAACAATCCATGTTGAGCTACACTAACAGAGCTCCATCATGTTGTCTCATGATAAGGGTATGACTCCTCAGATCCACAAACTCCCAAAGCTAATTTGGCAACTATCAATACTGAGCTTCAACTACATTGGATTCCTTCCTGTCTTCAAAGAACTGAGCTTCTTTAGAATGCATAAAAATAAACTTTTCCACCTTCTCCACCATCGTCAACATCCATAGGATCTTCAACAATGGCTACATTAGCTTCTCTGATCTTTCCCTTGAGAATATCAACTGCCTGATTTCTACAGTTCAAAGTTGTATGACCCATTTGCTTGCAATAATAGCATTTAGTCCTCTTTTTGTCCTTATCAAACCTTCTACGATTTGCATATAATGTTACCTCAGTTTGAGGTTCATCTTCTGCATCTCCTGCAATAGTCCTCTTTTCTTCAGCTGTGAGAGCTGAAATCATATCTTCCAGAGTTTTAATAGAAAGTTGACTAAGAGTAAAGATGACATTGTTGAATTTTGAAGGCAAGTTGTTCAATAAAATGGCTTTAGCGTCTTCATCATCCATTGTAGCACTGACTTCTGCTACTTGTCGAAGAAGAGATCTCAAATTGTTTGTGTGGCTTGACATAATGACTCCATCAATCATCTTGAACTTAAAAACTTGAAGCTTCAAAGAAAACTTAGCATTAACTGCTTTTGCCCCAAATTTCCTTAGATGATTTTGCGAGATTTATGTGATGTAACTTTGAATTGGAAAGAGCAAGGCCAATAATGGCTTTGACTTTATCATCTCTGCTTTGTCGTTCCGGTACTTTACTAGCATCCATAGGAAGTTTCTCATTTCCATTTACAATTCTCCACAAGTTTCTATGCATCAGTTGCATCTAGATTTTAACTTTCCAAGTGTGAGTTGAAACCAGAATATTTATCTAATGGAAATTATATTTCCAAATAATAAACAAAGCCACCCAATGAACTTGAAATTTTTTCCAAATACCTACAAACTCTTTCCACAAACAAAATACAAATTCTACCCTAATTGTTTGGAAAACCTAACTTTCTTTTTTTGAAACCCTAGCAAAATTAAAACATCCACAAATTACTTTCTTTTAAAAATATTGTCCAAAAGAAAATAACTCCCCTATCCGGATTTTCCTTGCACTACGATTTTTAATAAATTTGTCAACAAAATAGTAAGAAAACTTCACATCTAGTCGTGGACTGATGAAAAACAACTAAAAAAAAAGCCCTTCCTTTCCTGTCGCGGTACTCTTCCACACCTGCAAACATGATTTTTTTAAATACTAGGCGCGATTTCCTAAGTGATGGTGTCCACAACTTGCAAAGAACAAACATGCGACCTTCAAATGAAAACAAGGCACTTATTTTCTAGGAAAAAAATGGTCCAAATAGGGGCACAAAAGATCCGCCAAAAATTCATCACGCGGCCAAGAACAAAAAGGGCAATTTTTCTCAGACCTTGATGTCATTTTCAACAAAGAAAATTGACAATTTGTTGCCCTATGTCCATGAATTCGACCGATGCAAAACCCTAACGAACCTACTCTGATACCATGTTATAAAATGAAATAGAACAAAATATAATATTCTATTAACTTAGATCAACGATTACAAAGACATTACACATTTTATAGAGTTCAAAGTGCACTTTACATTATTGCATGTCCAATGCATATAAACTTAACTAAAAATTAAAAAACTAATTTTAAAAATAGATAATCTAATTTAAGTCGTTAAAACAACTTTATTACAAAAGTAAGTATTAAATATCTCTAATAATTACAAGCCATATGTGCAAGTTTGTCTGCATTGCCATAAAGCAAGGCACTTCTCCCATTCATGCAAAGAATTTCAAACAAAAGGTTGTCCTCAACATGGGAAAGAGAATGATGTTAATGAGTGCTATGCTACAAGGAATGAAGGAAATGATATGGGCATTGTTATTGTAGGTCTCATAGGGGACGTGTGTGGGTCTCCATCGAAGGATAATAGATGTCCTTTGGTTGAGCTTGGCTCATTTTCGAAAAAATGAACACTAACTCAATTGAATCAAGCTTTGACTCCACCTCAGAGTTCTTTGGTGAGGTTCAATTTTAAACCTCCATTATTGTGGTCATGGCTGTCCCTTTGTTGTGGCCTTGCTATCTCTAATTTTAAGCCATGTTTCTTTGTTGGTTCTAGTCTCATGTTGTTGTTGGTTCTTGTCTCTGTGTTCTTGTCACTTGTGGTTATTAGTTGTTCTTGTTGTACAAGATTTCGAGGTCCTTTCAAAACCCTTTCCAATTCATAGCTCTGGTTAAGAGCACTTATTTAATCAAAAACATTAGAGATGAACTAAAAATTTAGGAGAGTGGACACATATTAACAGAATTTCATTGCTTTCATTATTAATGTGCATATATATTATATAAAAATTACAACATGCACAAAGCTACAAGTTACAAGTACAACTACAAAATGACAAAAAGAAGTTAGAAAAAGAAAATTATGAGATTGAATAAGTGACCCCCACATCAGTAATATAAAATTCTTAAATTTTTTCACAACATAACTATTCTTATTGTCAAAATGGTTGACTCCCTCTCTAATTATATAGACATACGTTTGGTACCTTGGATAAAATGTAACAATGTTTTTGATTAATGTAAGTGCTTTTAACCGGAGCTATGAACCGGAAAGGGTTTTGAAAGGGTTCCGAAACCTTGTACAACAAGAAAAAGCAACAACCTCAAGAACCAACAGTAGCAAGCAAGAACCAAATAATGGAGCAGGCCTAAAAATAGCAAGGCCACAACCTCACCAAATAACTCTGAGGTGGAGTAAGATCTTGACTCAAATGGATTGTCTTACCCTTTTTTAAAGATCCAGACTCATTCAAAGGACACCTATTCTTATCCTTCAATAAAGCCCTTGGGTCATCCCCAATACACCTATTCTTATTTTTCAAAGGAAACCTTTGTTTGTTCCCAACAGATTCTTATTCAAAGGAAACCCCTGCTCATTCCCAACACGATCCACAACAATGTCTTTTTCTTTACCTTCATTTCTAGTAGCATCAACAATCTGACCCTCTTTTCCATGCTTAGGACGGGAAAGGGAGAAGTGTCCAGCTTTATGACAAAGCATACAAACCTGTGAAGAAGTCTCATAATAAATTCGCTACTCCCAAATGCCAAATTTGGAGAAAAGTTTAATGACTTTTGGCAGCACCTTATAAAATCTACACAAAATCTAGCAAAAATCAAATGCTTCATAGACTTGGTAACATTATCTATGGATAAAAGCTGATCAATAGCATTTGCAATGCGTCTAATTATCTTTTCATTCCATAACTCTAAAGGAAGCCCTGGAAGCCGAACCCAAATTGAAGCCCATTAAAATCTTCCTTCGCTGCGTCAAAACCAAGAGACCCTCTTTTCAACAAAAGATTAAACTTTCCAAGGAACCAGGGTCCCCCCTGCAAAACAATCTTGCTTTCCTCAAGAGAATGGAAGGAAAAGAGAAAAAATCCATTAATCATGTCAGCCACATGGATCTGCTCAAACATGCACCATCTTTTTTTAACCCAATTTCGAACAACATCAATTTTTGGACTAAAGCCGGAGAATCTCCCAATGAGGGCATTCTCCATGCTAACAATAGCACTGTCAACATCAATATCAGGGATCTCCAGCGAAACCAAGGGAACCCTAGTCTGATTTGAACTAACTAAAATCAGATCCTGAACAGAACTGGTTTGCATGTTCAAATCCCATTAATTTCAAATTGCCTTGTATTTGGAAGGAAATAGCTTATAATCTCTTCAATACATAGCTAAATCAGCATGGCTAAGAGCAGTGTGAACTTTCATCTTTTTCTTGCCGTATTCATTTGGATTTCGTTCCCAATATCATATTCAAAATTTAGTGCATATTCTTCATTGATATTCCTCCAAAATTCAAGAGGAGAAAAAATCATACCATTATCGGTAAAACAAATGACAGTGAATTATAGCACTGTAAAGCCGCTGTTCTATTTATGTGGATCAGTCTGGATTTGAGCCGAATTACATAACAGTTATATAATATGGTTTCTCAATTCAACCTGAATTACACAACAGTTACAACCTTTTTGTAAAGCGCTTTTTGCAAACTCGGCTGCAGGGAATGACTAGCCGTCCCAGGGACAGTCAGGGGACATCTAGGCATCCCCTGGCCATCCCCTTACAAAAATATTTCTGAGGCATACCAGAAATATTTCCTTACAAAAAGATTGTAGGGGACGGTCTAGTCTAGGGACATTTCCTACCCATCACCGTGTCCCCAGTGCGGGGATGGGTGGAAATGAACATAGAAGTTTTTAACTGATTAAAACGTCGTGGGCAAATCAATCAACTGACTTAAAATAGCAATTGTACCTGTTACAGTTTTAACTTCAAAAATAAGGTGAGCAATAAAATGTGGGGCATACTTTCAATTGATATTAAGAATTTGCAAGCTTCTTCAGAAAGCCAGACATATCCTATATCAGTATTTATACAATATCTTTGCAGGTTCAAAAATTTTATTTTCTATTGCCTATACGGACAAAAGAATGTGCCAGTTTTACATGCATTTCTGCCAGAGTAATTTTCAAACGGAATTAATTCAGAATGAGATCACAACTAAAATTAAAGAAATATCAGAAGCCATCTATTGAATCTATAATCAGTCCAGATACAAAAATGAGCCCATAGGAGAGAGACTATTACTTTTACCACGGGGAGGATCATCAAAATTTCAAGACCACAAAAATATATGCAGCCCATATCTTTCCAATTTCTGAACATCATAGATGAAATTCTTCAGCTTTCAAAAAACTCATATTAGAGGTACTGACAAACCCTATTCTCTTTCTGTAAAGCTTCTAAAAATCGAAAAAACCAGAGTAACAATTCAACCTCGCATGCAAACATTTTCTGGTCAGCATGCTTCAAGCACAGGATCCAATACAGGAATCAAGGTGGGCATTAAACCTCTGATTGAAATCCCCTTCACCAATATCTCCTTCAAGAACTATGTAACATACGGGACATGCAGCAGAAATCCCTGTTAAGCAGTATAGACAAGACTGTTAGTCCATGTACTCTGCTAATTCCAAGTCCATTAGATAAAAATCAATTTAATGATTATTTTCCAGTTCCTACAAAAGCTATTCTCATTCACTACTAATATACAAGTCAACATTACTTGATGCATTGTACTTAGGCTTTGGAAGAAATCAAAACACACAGTTGTTATTGTTAATATCATAGAAAATCCACCAAATAAGATTTGAATATTTGACAGATAACTCAAGGAAAGAAGTCACCCAAGGGATTCTTCAAAAATTGACATGTTTACGGCTCATTTTACTTTTTCTGTGGTAATTTCTGTGTCTGTAATCTTCTAGGTTTTTTAAGCTAGTCAATCTATCAAATTAACTAAAACCATTGCCAAAGAAAATTTCTAATATGCTAATACACACATTGATAGTTTGACTATAGTATATTCTGCCATCTATATAAAACTGTTTAATAAGGTAGAAGGCAAGGCTGGCATGTTCACTGCCGCTAGGAAAATCTTGTATTAAGCAAAGTTGCAAACCACTAAATAACTGTAGATATAAGCTTAATTCAACAAGCTCAAAAGTCCAAACACATCCATCTCACAAAAAGAAATCATAAACTACCCTAAAAAAAACAGCAAGTTATGTGGCAATTAGTTTTTGGCCTAGAATAGACTTCATAACATAAAAATTTCAAACACAGCATAGCATTGAAAACCCATGGTCACCTTGAGACATGGGACGTGGGAACGGGGACACCATTTTGAAAAAAGGTATGAGATCATATGAATAATGGTATGGTCATATATATTTAGAGATAGTCATCAAAAAATATGGTTACAAGCACAAAGACAAAGTCCTTGTCCCTGAACCTGATTTCCTGATAACTGTGTGTCAAAAACATATTTGAAGACACTTTCAAACAACATACCATAAGACTGTTTAATTTGACTAACAAGGTAGACCTAGTACACCACCTTCTCAAGCATGGGGCAAGCATGGTATATGTTAATGAGGACAGCATTTTGAAAGAGGGTATGAGATTATATGAATAATGGTGCAGCTATATTACATTTAAATATAGTCACCAGGAAATGTGGGTATGAGTACAGAGACAAAGTCCTTATCCCTGAATCTAAGTTCCAAGTTTCCTGACGACTATATTGAAAACATATTTGAAGAGTACTTTCAAACAATATATCACTGGACTATCTTTAATTGGATCAAAGAGATGGACATAGTACACCACCTTCTCAAGCAAGCACGGGACCAGGAAAGCACAAGGATGCGAGAGCAAAATATGCCGACAAATATTAATCGACAACCTCCAAGCACAAAGTATATGAATACTTGTATAACAGTATACCACCACCACGATAGCAATCATACTTTCTCCTTCTCATCCTAGGCAACAATTGCACAAAGAATTGGTGCAACTAACTCAAAAATGTATTTGGTACGTAGTTACCTGAAATAAACTGGTGCATTTAGTAAATGTGAAAATTGATGTTCTGGAGGAGATAGTGCAGTTGTAGATGAAATCAAACTTTTCTAAAGGATTTCTTCATTATTGGGCTTGGAAAAGGGTGGCTTGCTGCTAGAGCAATTCTACTGCAAAGTTGATATACTTTTGAGCAAACTTGATATACATTAGTATTTCACATTCCTTTAAGGGAGATCAGTATGAATTAATGATTGGATCTCGTCATTATTATAATTTCTTCCAATTTGGTACATTGGAAAACTAAACAATTTATTTCATTTATTATATATGTTACCTTTCAAGGGAGTGTTGGAAAATCCCGTATTGAACAGGGGCAGAACAGCAACCTCAAGAAATCAGAAACATAAAATCATAAATTCCATACACAAGATCTTAAAGCCATTCAAGATTTTTTGGAACAGTTTTCTATTTATATTAAATCAAATCAATCTCCTGCTCCACTTCAGCATCATACTGAACTTAGTAGCTTACAATCAATATCTTTTTTGCTGTCTTACTCTTTCACTGCTATCCTAACAATGATCTAACATTTCTACTTAGAAAAACAAAAGAAAACACTCTAAACATAAGCAGTCCTATTTTTATCTTCCTAATCTTATATTTAACTGTTGCTCCCATTTTTTTAACTGCTGCTTTTGGCATCCTGCTTTTTTGCATTCTGCTGTTCTGATTGGTATTTTGCTATAGCATTCTGCTGCGATTGTTTAGGCTGTTTTTTTTTACATCAAAGTTTTCAACATTCTCCCCCTTGATGTCAAACACCTGTATCTCAATTTTGTCTTCAATTTTGAGTGTATTATCTTCCCTAGTCCTTTAGTCACGATGTCTGCGAACTATTCTTCTGACTTGCAAAACTAAATGTCAACTTTCTTGTCTTGTACTCTCTCTTACATAATGGTGCTTCAATTCTATTGGTTTTTTCCTTGCATGAAATACTAGATTCTTTCTTAATTGTATTGCTCCACCATTGTCACAAAATATTATTGTAGGATTTATTTGTTTTTCTCTTAGATTTTCCAAAACTCTTGTTAACAAAATTGTGTGTATGTGTTGTTGTTAATGCAACATACTCTGCTTCTATACTGGATAATGTAACTGTATTCTACTCTTTTTAACTTCATGTAACCAATTGACTTCCTAATGTAAAACAATGCCGTAATGTGCTCTATCATCTGATGATCTTGCCCAATCCAAATCTAAATAACCAAACAACTTTCAATCTTCAACTAAATAATAATGGATTCCATGATCCTTTGTTACCTTAACATACCTTTGTATTCATTTTGCTTCTTGTAATTGTCTTTTTGTAGGTTCACTTATATACCTTGAAATCAATTCTAGTGCAAACATAACATCCGGCCTTGTAACTGTCAAATACATTAAACTTATTTCTTTTCATCTACTTTCGGTGATCCATCATCTTTCATCAACTTTTCTCCAAACACAATTGGTAAATCAACTCCTTTACAATCTAGCATATTAAACTTCTGCAACAGATCTTGCACATAATTGACAAATAAAGATCCTACCTAAGATTAACGTACCTCCATAACAAGTAAATATTGCATAAATCCTAAATCTATTGTTTCAAATTCTTTCATTAATGCCTCTTTGAATTCTTTCTTCATTCTATTTGAGCTTTCTACATAGATTAAGTCATCAACATATAGACTTCTTCATTCTATTTGAGCTTCCAGCATAGATTAAGTCATCAACATATAGACTTCTTCATTCTCTTTGAGCTTCAAGTCATTGACATATAGACATTCATAAATTGTTTTATTACCTTCCTTCCTTAAAATATAGTGTAGGCTCATTCTTCTTCTCACATATCTTTTTCCTAAAAATCATGTATTAATTTTTGAATGCCATGCTCACAGTACTTGTTTCAAACCATAGCATTCTTTCTTCAACCTGTAAACATATCGTGTTTGCCTTTTTCAAATCCTTTTGGCTGGTCCACATATACTTTCTCTTCAATGTATCCATTCAAAAATACAATCTTCACATCTAATTGGTGTACTTTCCATCCTTTTTGTGCTGCTAATGATAATCAATTTTATAATGTCATGTCTTGCAACAGATGCATAGGTCTCTTCCTAATTTATACCATACATTTGAGCATATCCTTTTGCAACCAATCTAGATTTGTATCTTTCAATGGGCATGAAGGAGAAATCTTCTCTTTACTTTTTTCTCTCTTCCTCCTCTCAAACCTACTGTAAAAGAACACAAGAATAATAATGAGAAAATAAAGGAATGGGCCTCCCTTAAATAATATGCTTTTAGGGTTGTGGAGATGCCCTAATTTCCTATTACAATATTTAATAATTAGTCAGAATTTAATTTAGTCAATTTTCTCAATGTCATTTTTATTGATTTATCAGATTTTATTTGAATCCAATTGAATGTATTTGTTTAAATAATATTATTGATTAATTTAGCTTAGTGCACAGATTAATTTATTTTATTAAATTTAGACTTTACTTTTGAGGATTGAAAGATTTAATTTAAATAATTGATACTTAGTCTATATTTAAGATTAAATGTGAGGTGAATGTAATCGAGCATTTTGGGGGTATTCCTATAATTTAGTTTAATTAATTGTGAATTTGATTAGTTGAGTGTTTTATTTTAAATGAGCTTGAGGGATTGTTATAAACTAATTTAACTTAAATAAGTGCTTATATTGAAGTATAAAGAATGATAGAGTTTAATAATTAATTTTGTTTAATTATTAAATCAATAAAAAATAGATTGCACTTAAATTATGACTTGGTCAGCAATTTACTTAAACCTATAAAATTATTAATAAATGATTAGATAGTGGTTGGTATATAAGCTCAATTTAAATAAGTGCCTTCTCCACCTTGCAAGTCAAATTTTTTTTAACAAAAAATAATAATTTTTTTAAAAAAATTATTAATTAAATCTTGTTGTACGGAAATTAAAAATTTTGTTTCATTAAGGCATTTTGTGAAAGTCTAGAAAATTTTTCGTCAAAAAAGGTCAAAAAGTCAAAATTTCTAAAAATAAATGTCAAATGGTTTTCTAGGTTTCTTGAGATATGGATGCTGGAAATTTTTTCTAAAAATAGAAAGTTTATAAAAATAGAATCTCTGATTCAAGTGTCGTGCCTAATTCTAATTGGCTGATTTTGCTTCACGCTCAAGGTGGTCCAGACAAAATTTGCAAAAGGTCGTGTTTTCTGTACTGGGTCAATTCTAATTTTTTTGGAAGGCAAAGCACAAGCTCCGAAGCCATTAATGGAGGTGGTTCATTTGCCAAGGCTCATTTTCAATTTTTCAAGGTTGTTCAGATAACGCAAAATTGACGAACAGTCGTCGATTTGACGAAGAACGGAGAACGAAGCAGGATGAATCCGGAAAGTGAAAAAAAGTTGAAAATCCTCAAAATTGGTTAAGTCCAGAAATCCCAAGCACCCCTAGAGGCTGGGGGCAGTCATCCCACTCAGACTTAGCATATTTACGCATTTTCTGAGAAAATGTTAAAAATGCCTCCGTTAATCATTTTTCGAGTGGATAAAAGCAGTCATTTTGGTCAACAGATTCTGAAAAGCTAGGATCCATGTTAGATATACCCAGACTATCCAGTCCATCCTTCATCCAATGGCAGTTGTCTGACAAATTGTCAAAATCGGTGACATGAAGCAGCTGCCCACACGGGAAACGAGGCAAATTACAAACAGAAGTTGAAAATCATAAATTTTTCTAAGGCATGAACATCAAGGCACCCCTGGATTCTAGCGGTGCCCATTCCTCCAAGAGTTAGAATATTTTTCACGTTTTTCAAAAAATGTCAAAAAGGTTTCGTCAACCCACTTCCATGAGGTCAAAAGTAGTCAAACTCAGTCAAAAGGCCCATAAAAGTAGGGGATTCATCTCATATATGCTCAGGCTATCCAGTCTACCCTCATCTTGATGCCTATCTTTGAAATCCTGAAATTGACTAAGTCTGATGTCTTGAAGCCCTAAAAAACTGACTAACTCTGAAATCTGGTGGATCCTCAAAAATCTAGAATCTGCATGTCAAATCCCATGGATCCGTGACCTATCTCAAACATCCTGAAAGTATATTTCAAAATATTTAAAATATATACTTAAATATATTTTGAAATATACGTCAGGTAGGGACCTTCAAAATCTAGAGGAATTCCACTTGCCATCAAGATTTGTAGAAGAAAATGAAAAGAAGTATACGTCAGGTAGGGACCTTCAAAATCTGGAGGAATTCCACTTGCCATCAAGATTTGCAAAAGAAAATGAAAATTCCAAAAAAATTCTAAGGCATAGAATCTTAGGCACCCCAGGAGGCTAGGGGCGCCCATCATCTCCAGACTTAGCCAATTTTTTGTGTTTTTCCATAAAATGAGCAAAGTTGTGAATATAAAAAAAAATGACTAAGGCATGAAATTCCAAGCACCCCTAGAGGCTAGGGATGCTTGGGATCTCCAGAGATAGTTTTTGTATGCTCCGGCAATGTTTCTTGCAGCCACTTCCCGATCTTCATCCGGCGACAGTTTCCAGAAGCCAAATTTGCAGTCTAAATGTCAGTTCGAGGCTGAGGATGAAATCAGAGTTGATAAATCTTCAAGATGCCATGAGCAGTTAGCTTTTTCAATCAATGGTGGCAGATTGCCATCTTGTTGAAGTCAGAGGCAGGCCACACTAGAGTCAAAACGAGTACAAAAAGTTTCAAAATGAAGGAAAATTTGGCTAACACTTTTTCAATCTCACGTGTTTGATGACATCATCAAAGAAGATATTTTTAATCATCTCACACATGAAGCCATATGCAGCTATAAAATAGAGATTCTTCCTATTCAAGTATATCTACTTGGATTTGTGCTTTAAAAGTTGCTATCTTCATGGATAAGATTCAAGCTTTATGCTTTCACAAAGAATGTTGCTTATTCGCCCTAAAGTTCTATAAAACAAGCTTTAGGCTTCCTTTATTCATTATTTTTGCAAGATGCATCCAGAGGAAGAAAACATCTTTTTCTTCTCATGAAGATTTGAGAACCCAAATGGAGTGCTTTTTCAGTGTTCTTTGTAGTTTCGGAATTGGGAATCACAGAGGCACGCTTTTTTAAGGTCCATTTTTCTAGGGCATCATTTTTCAAAAATAGGGCTGGAGCTTTTTCAGTTTTCATCGAAATGGGTTCATCTGGAATTTCGTCCTCTTAAAGATTGGAAAATTTTAGTTTTTCTAAAATCTACTTTTTGTTACTTTTTCAGGAAATCCTCTGCTTTTTTAAAATCTGACAATCTGGGCTGCTTCAGAATGGGATTGTCTACAAAACCCACGTGCCAACTTTTTCGCTTAAAAGATAATTTTTAAAAGAAATCAGCAAATAGTTTTCAGCCTTTTGCGCAAAATATTTCTAAATATAGGTGTGTTCACAGGCATTCTTCAGGTTTTTCAGTATGCAGTACTATGCAACCTCAGGTCTAATGACATTAAGAAATGTTTCTCAATAGCATCATGGAAAGAGAACTTCATCATTTCTATTGAAGAATGCAAGAAGATGTGGCACGATGACAAGGGAAAAATATCAGAAAAGGATTGCTCGAAAGTGGTTGAAAGAAAAGCAGAATGTTTTGCCAAAGAACATTAGACATGGATGATTTCAAGGTGGTCAGATCCAATCTTGGTAGAAGTCCCTGGCACACGGATGTGATGCTCTTTGTGGTTGCAACAGATAATCTGAAGGAGAGTGTTGAAGAACAGAGAAGATAAAGCAACCCTCAAGGCTAAAAATAGGTAGCTGCGGCAATATATTTATATCAGTGGATGACGTCACCAATAAAGCAATAATAAAGATGGGGATGTGACTCAAAAGAAAGCAGCTTTAACTCAAATGCTTTTTATTTTAAAGCATTTGTTTTCATCCAAAGCTTATCCATCCTTAAATAGTAAAAAAATTACTTTGTAATAGTTGGAGCTTTCTTTGCTTTAAAGAAAATTATTTTAAAGCAGTTGTTAGTTGTAATCTTTGTCTTAGAATAGAAATAAAGCTCATGAGTTGGCAAGTTAGTTAGGTAAAATCAAGGAGATTTCAGGGTTCCCTACTCCTTTGATTTAGTATAAATAAGGGCAGCCTTGCCCATTGTTAAGGGAACTATAATTGTGATAGCAAAATTTATTGTGCCTATTCTAGCCTGTAGAAATTGTTATTTCAAGTGAGCTTGTTCACTCTGTGTTATCTGTTATCCAGTCTTTGATAGCATATTGTATGCCTACCTTTTTCTACAATATTGTTGTCCTGGAGTTGTAATAACTTTATGATATTGAGAATAGAAATCTCATGCCTGCCATTTGCTTTGTTTCTCTATCTCACGATCATCTAGTTTTGCCGTTAGATGTGTGGCTTACGTAATCTTACTTTTAGTTTTCATCTTAAAGTACAATGAGTCTTTTGATGTGAATCTGGAAGAAGTTTATTAAAGCTTTTATGTTAAAAAAAAATCATTCCGTGTTAACTTTTAATCCCTTTGCTCTGAATTTACTTAGGTGATTAAAAGCGTCATTTAGTTTAGGCCTAGTTGTAGTTAGAAGTTTTTAAAAGGAAAAACCTCTGCTGCAGCGATTAGAGTTTTATAACCTTGTGCTCGCAGCTGAGAAACAAAAAGAAGATAGGCAAATTTAATTTATTTATCTTTTAAGCAAACATCAGCAAAAAGGGAACTTCCCCTCATAATAGAAGAGCAGTTTGTCTGTGCATAGCTTTACGTTTCCAACTCGCATTCTAGAGGTACGAATTGAAATGCCAACAAATCTATATTTAATTTTAACCAAAACTTTAATTATCATGTATTAACTCCTTTGAGTTTTATATAATAATTTTAGGGTGATTAGTTTTGTAATTAAAATTCTATCATATCTAGCTAGTCTAATTTGCACTTTATTGATAATCTTACATCGATAAGTAAAAATGTGTTGTATTTTCCTTCCTAGCAGTATTGGTCATGCTTAATCATTAGATTCTCTTGTGAATTGATTAATGTGTTTAGCTTGATTAGCAAGTTTAATTTTAATGATCTATTTTAATTCATGCCATGGAGGCATGATCATCTGCCTTCACTTCGTTGCATGTGCAATGGTGTCAGGTGCACATGGAAAACTACCATGTGTAGTGTGACAATAGTATATTTAGTGTTGTTTTAAAAAATATATTTGGTTGCATACATGTTTATGTGTGCTTTGTTCATGTATAAGTTTGAGCATGACACCATCACTCACCATCACTCTTGTACTTGTCTTGTACACCCATTAGTTCCTATCACTTCTTTGTCATCAGGTAGCTTTACAAGCTCCCAAGTTTTGTTTCTTTCAATAGCATTAATCTCTTCTTCCATTGATTTAATTCTTTCTTTCTTTTCAACTGCTTCTTAAAACTTAGAAGATTCCATCTCAGTATTGAATAAAATGCATAATTAACCAATTCATCATCTTCATTGCTTTCTCTAGCCCGACTTCTTGTCAATCTTCCTTCAAAATTTTGATCTAACATTAGATTTGGAGGATGAGTTTGAATTACCTTCTTACTTTGTGTAACATTGCTTGAACTTGATGTAGATCTTGAACTTTTAACCTGTTTTCTTGATCACAAACTATTCCTTGACTTATTGTTTCTTTTTCTTTCTCCAAATGATGTGCATAGACTTCTTCAACAATTATAGCATCTCTAGAAATAATGTTCTTCCTAGCTTGAGCAAAATAAAACTTGTAGGCGTTGCTTTCTGCAATATAACATGTAAATATGCATGCTTCACTCTTTGCATCCAATTTCTTACTTTTCTCATCATTTATGTAAACATAAGTTAAACAACCAAATACTTTCAAGCGTGCCATCATAGGATTTCTCCTATAGCAAGCTTCATACAGTGTCATATTTCTTACTACAATAGTTGAGCTCCTATTCATGATGTAAATAGCAATGTTGATTACTTCCACCCAAAACATTTTGTCCACACTCTTTGCTTGTAGCATGCTTCTTGTTGATTATATTATTGTTCTGTTCTTTCTTTCTACCACCCCATTTTGTTGTGGTGTATAATATGTTGTTATTTTTCTCTTGATTCCACTTCTTGCCAAAAACTCACTAAATTCTTTTGAGAAAATTCACCTCCTCTATCTATTTTTAAACACTTTATGCATCTTCCACTTTCTTTTTCTACCATGAATTTAAACATTGTAAATGCTTCAAAAGCTTCACTTTTACTCTTCAAAAAGTAAACCCATATGTATCTACTAAAATTATCAATAAATGTAATCATGTAGTGGTTCATACCTATGCTTGCCTTGGACTTAGGACCACACATATCTAAATGAATAAGCTCTAGTAGCTGATTTTCTCTCCATGTGCTTCTAGGGAACCTGTCCCATTGCAGTGTTTTCCAAGTGCACAACCCTTGCACACCTCTTTTCCTCTTGCTTGAATCTTTGGTAGCTTAGGTACCATATTTCTTTGATACAACATATGCAATCCCTAGAAATTAAGATGTTCACACCTTTGGTGCTATAACCAACTTGCATCCTCAATAGTCGCATGATAAAAAAATTATTACTTGCTTTGATTCTCAATGGGAACATTAGTTTTTTGTAATCTCTGTAGTAGCAATCATCTTTCCTCCTTGTATCTTATCATAGATAGCAAAAATTGTACCATCAAATACAAGTTTAAGTCCTTTTTCAACTAGCTGACAAACACTCACCAAATTATGCCTCAGTAGTGCTGAATGGTATACATCTACAATTTTTGTTTTTCCTTGTCTAGTGTCTAATATCCAATTGTCCTTTTCCACAAACTTCAAGTACTTTATTATCACCCAATCTTACTTCTCTTTTAAAATTTTCATCAATCTTGAAAATGCTTCTCTACAACCTAGCATATGATTAGAACAATTTGAATCTAGAAACCATACCTCATTACTTGTGTTTTCAACTTTGTTGCATGAAAGTGAATAATGTGATGGATCATCATCTTTTCTTGTGCATAGTTCAAATTTCTTCGTTTGAATTCTTGAAGCTACAATGATGTAGAGTACTTAGGACAGTTTGAGGATTCCACAGTGTGACAAGACTTTCTTCTTGACATTCAAGAACCTAATTCATGGATCAACATGAAAAAGTGGGAACAACAGTTAATTTCTTTGGAACCAGCATGTAAAGGCTTGTTTGGCATACCATGGGACCCATCCAGACCATTGGCTAAGGATTAACAAGTTTGTGTTTAGGACTTCCTTCACAAACCTAATGGGATCCTTATAGCCCTTGAAATGAGAACAGTCAACAATAATTCCTTCTGGTTGCCTGCCAACTTAAATCTTAGACAATCCTAAGATACCCTTTTGGATTCCCTACAACATATCAAAGACTCACTATGGGTTGTTTTGCAACATGTGCCACTTTCAATAAGGCTGTCCTATTGTAAAGAGCCCCAATTAGCCCAAAATTACAAAACAAGTACTCTTAATTGGAATCACCAAACTCTCTGAATCATTTGGACACTTCACATGGGTGGCAAAACAATGGATTTCAAGGTTTTTTATGGCCTCACAGTCGACTATGTATGAATTTTATTATGTTGTTTCTCTTGGTAGCACCTAACACATGGTGATGTTAGGATTCTTCAACAAAACTTCCTCCTTCTCAGACCCCCTGCCCAAACCTTATTATAAAACATAAAAATAGACAAAGACAAGTCCATTCCACTGATCAGGAGTGACTCAAACCAGTGGAATGGAGAGAAAAGGCATAATTTCTGTCAGAAACCCTAAGGTAGGGTTTAGTAACCCAATTTCAAGAAAATGCAAAGAATTCAAATACAAAGATGTTTCAAGACCTCCAATCAATTACAACAAGAACTTAACTCATACCTCCAACCTTCCACAATCATTAGCCTTATGACATCTCCGTACAGAGAAGTACCACGGGCAGAAACAACGAAAGATACAGGAATTTGATAGGAAAACTGAGATTTCTTCACTTATTTCTCCTTCCACCTTACTTTTCCTACAACAATAATCATGTTCAAGGCTTTTTGAGCTTGCATACCTCTTGACAAACCTTTTGGAAGGCAGTTTCAATCGATGGGAAGGTATATAACTGATCTTCAACCATTGTTGCCCTGTTTTGTTATGGACTGCAACTAATGACAATGATTTGTCATATGTAACGTGGGGTGGCATAACAAACAAAGTCTTCAAACACCATTACAAGGGAAAGTAGCCTTTGACAAGGCATTAAACCTTTGGACACCTCCTCAGACATGCCATAAAAGGCTTCAATATATGACTGCCCCATTACAACATGACATCATATAACTATCTCATCTACAAACATGAGATTTTGGGCATGATCCTTATTACAAAGTATAGGAATGGTCTTCAAGACCTTATTACAACATGATCAATCATGAAACAAAGCAAAAACAATCATGGATCTTCATGATCCTCTTGGTGCTCCTGCACTATACAATCTCTCTCTATATGAACAATTTTTTTGCAATTAGAACACTACACTAACAACCTTTCTGAATTAAATCTACCTCTACCTCTTGAGAAACCACAACCTCTACTTTGTCCTCTTCCTCTAAAGTAAAAACCAAACCCTTGATATGATTTCTCTCCTTTATTGTTTTGAGGAAAACTAGCACTTGTTCCTTGATTATTATTGATCTTTGTCTTTGACATAAGCACTTGACCTAGACCGCTCATATAATTTACCTTCTCTTCATGGGTAAGTAATTATCCAATCAACTCTGCAATCTACAAATTTAAAGTATTTAAATCTTTGCACTCTTCTAAAGTAATAACAATATATGTCCACTTGGGTATAAAAGATCTCAGATTTTCTTCACAACCACATTATCTTTCATTGCCTCACAATATGTCATCGTCTTATTCACTGTAACATCCCGCTACGTAACCCCAAAGGGTAAGAGCCAAAAGGGGACAAGATAATTTTTTTTTGACATAAGTAGACAACACACATATTCGATTGCCAATATAATAGATCGATAGCATTCATTTTAAAAACCAAAGCAAACGTTCCTAATCCCATCTGATAAAAACATGAATCCATAAGCATAAAATATAGGCAGATCGGATACCCACACCGAAATCTGTAAAGCAATAAAGGAACATCACATTTCTTCTCATTAAATACAATGATTACAACTTCTCTTCTAAGAGAGTTCAATTATATAGCTGCATATACAATTACAATGATATATTCCAAAATATGATACAAGTACTGAATGGTTACAATAGTTGAATGAAGTAATGGAAAGAGAGATCATCTCATACTGGTGCTCCAAAACCTGTTCGCCAGTCCCCAATGGTGGTGGCAATGCCTCCCAACTATGTGGACTCCTAAGAGACCACCCCACCGTGCTTGAATATAGTCACAAGGCCCAAACGGATGAACAACAACAAGGGGATACAAAATGGCCTACACTCACATCAATCACAGAGCAGACATGGAGAACAATGCATAAAACCAAAGTCATAACACAGGTGTACTCATCTAAGTCACAGGTCAGGTACTACTCACGACTGCTAAAGTGCTAGATACTAGAGTGTAATCATATAGAGTGTCATCATGTGTGCTCAAAGGGATGGCACACACGGGACCAAGTACCTCTCATACAGACGAGGAGACTCAATCGTGCCTGAATCCACGCCCCGTAGACGGATGACTCGACGCCCCGCAGACGGATAGGCCTTCGCGTTGCATCCTTAGCCTTTACAAGCGCTCAAGGCCATGCACGAGGTTTAATTATCTTATTAGTATTTTTATTCCAATGTTTTAATTTAGTTATCACTTGTTACTATAACTCTACTACTAGTTCCCATGGCAACCACTTACTGGCCCCAGGCCCGTAGAGAGCCACTCCAACAGACTACTCTAATGCCTAGACCTTGTTCATCTCGTTTGACTAAATGAGGAGACCAAAAAGACTAAACACTAAATTCTAACTATGAAATAGTAAATAAAGAGAAGTGATCTACATGACAACAGCTTGCGGTAATAGTGTAATTTTATTGAAAATAGTCTTTTGCTAGTTAGATTAGTTTTGTAATAACTTTAGTGACCCTAATTTAATCACTCTTCACAAGGAATGTATGGATAAAATAAGAATAAGCACGGCAAATGGCATTGCAAGCCTCCTCACAGCCAAATATTTACATAATGACTGCCATATTTAACATAGCAAAATAAAATGTTAAAAGGACTTACAAAATGGAATTCTCAATTTTCCCTCCTATAGTAGTTCCCTTAGATCCTTGGGTTGAGTGACAGATTTTATTTCCAAAAAGAGTTTATGTGACCAATTTTAATGCACAAACATAGGTAGATGATTCTAAGGTCTTTTAGTGCCATTTCATTCTTTAACTCAAAGATGGTGGTTTCCACAAGGCTGGAGATTTAATCAAAAAATGACCATAATGATCAAAACCGAGCCACTAAGTTTTAATTAAGAAGATTTGCTATGATAGTCTCATTAGAGAGTCAACGTATAACACAAGGGTTCCATGGGATTGAGATTTCTTCAATCTCCATCACACGTTCTAGTTTTTGGGTATGGCTGTGTTCATCAATTTCTCTATAAAAATTAAAACCCTCTGTTTTACAAGAAATTATAAATCAGACAACACATGATCTTTCTCTGAAAAGCCATTTCCTAAAGAATATGGAATGGTTCTGCAGATACTAAAATGAATTCAAGAATAGGGGAAATGTAAATATCTTGCATCGAAATAAATTTTGGCATACTATTTAAAATGACAGTAATGAGGTTTCAGTTTTATATGCTTAATGAAAACAGCAACTAACGTATTTAATTTCTTTTGTGCAGGCAGTAATGGAGTTTCAGTTTCTCTATGCTTAACAAAACAGCAGCAAACATGATTTAGTTTTTTTTGTCAAGGCAGAAATGGGTTTCGGTTTTTCTGTGCTTAATGCAACATCAGCTAACATAGTTTAGTTTTTTTATGCTGAAAGAACAAAGATAGAGGTAAATACCTCTTTTACTTTGCACTCCCCTTCACTTCACCTCAAAACTTGCAATGATATGCTCGCCTGAAAGATTTGCTTTATTTTTCCTGTGTTGCCTTGCTACGTTTCCTCTCTTCTTTCCTTCTTTCTGAGTTTTTCTCCCCCGTTCTCTCTGTGTGGTATCCTTTCTTTTGTTTAAACACCTCTTTTACTCACCTAAAATCCCAGCTATGGGAACTTCTGCCAGATCAGATACTATTTTGTGCCCCCATGACCACTAGAGTCTTCAATGACTTAAAGACTTTGAGACTCCAGTCTTCGCAGGGTTTCACAATCCTTCAAAAAAAAGTCTTTTTTTTTTTTTTCCCCTTTAGTCTTTCTGCCTCTGTCCTCTCTTATCCTCAATAATACATGTTGACTCACCTCCCGGCGGATCAGATATTTTCTGCTCTCCTTTATCTGCCTTAAGATGTGTTCATCCACCAAGATATTTTCACTGCATTAATTCTTTTCACCCACCAAATGGGTGACCTCATGCTAGACGTTGACTGCACTATTTTCCTTCTCTACGCTGCCCCTGAGATATTTTCTGCAATCAACATCCACCAACTTCAATGCCAACGTAGCAAGGGGGTGGTTACATTCACTATATTTGTTACTCTAACACAATAATCTTCAGCTTTTTCATTATCTTTCATTTTTTATTTCTCAAAATTCATTCTTAGGGGTTGAAGCTTTGCAACCCTTAACTGATATGTACGTCGATATGAACTTTCTAAATCTGTCCATGCTTCCTTTGATGTCTTGCAACCCACAATTCTTGGGTAGATACTTGGATTTATTGCACTCTGAATATAGAAAAACACATGAGCATCATTTTTCTCATCTTCTTTCTTCTCTATCTTATCTTTTGCATTCAATGTATTTCAATCTGGAGGTTCAACATAGCAAGCAAAGCCTTCATTCCTTCCTTCTTAGCGTTCCGGGGAAAATAGGGCCAACTTGGGCAAGTAGGGGACTAACTAGATAGAAGAACAACTATCAATAAAGGTAGGCAAGCCTTCATCTATCTACAATTCTTATATCCGATACTCCTTTCCATATTAATACTTGTTTCAACTGATCTCTCCAATAATCAAAATTATCACCTTTAAACTGTGGAGCTCGCACTATACCATTGCTAGCTACCATTATAGTGAACCAAACAAAGCTGAGATTTTCTCTCAAAGTATCAGAATCTTGAACTCTGATGAAGGAGCTTCATATCTAAACTTGTCCAATGTAATTCTCACCTGCACTGATAAACCTGGCTCTGACGCCATTGTTGGGAAATTTTATATGGAACAAAGTGCGGACAAAAACCTCAAGAAATCAGAAACATAAAATCATAAATTCCATACACAAGATCTTAAAGCCATTCAAATCTTTTTGGAGCAATTTTCGCTTTATATTAAATCAAATCAATCTCCTCCTACTTTGCTTCAGCGTCATACTGAGCTTCCAATCAAAATATTTTTTGCTGTTGTACTCTGTCGCTGCTATCTTAACAATGATCTAATTTTTCTACTTATAACAATATAAAAAACACTCTAAACATAGCCTTGCTTTCAAAAAACAAAAAACAGTCCTATTTTATCTTCCTAATTTTATATTTAACAGATTCTCCTAAATTTTAACTGCTGCTTTGGCGTCGTACTCTTTTGCATTCTGGTGTGCTGATTGGTATTCTGCTGCGGCATTCTGTTGTGGCTGTTTAGGCTGTGCCTTTTGACATCAGATTTTCCAATTGGGAGTTGATTAGCCTAATGATGAAAGCATATATGTGTTCCATAAAGGAGATCACAAGTTCAAATCTAGAAAGAGTAGGGTTGTACACTTTGTCAAACAATATAGAAGATATATGGAAAAACAATCCCCTTTTGGGCTTCCACAAGGGAGTTCTCATACATCAAACTGGTGTCTCACTTTGCAGTGACCTAAAAAACTAGCTTTACATTTATTCTTTTACTCAATTACATGTCTCTGCCCATGAATGGCATAGGACATGTGGAGCCACAAATGTATGTTTTTAACACTGAACGAAGAGGGGGTGATCATTAAGATGTTAACTCCAAGAACAGAAAGAACAATCCATAACATACATATGTAAGTTCCTTTGATTTAGTAGCCAGCCTGACTTGGCTTTTTTTATTTAAAAGGATTCATGTCATTTGTTGAAAAAAAGAACCATGTTGTTTCTGTGCTACTATGCATTCAACTGAATATGTCAAAGAAGCAATGTCTCAAATCAATTAACATAGTAGAAAATTTGGAACAAAAATTTTCAGCATTGTTGAATCAAATGATGCACAGAAAGTATATGGCAATATACAGCACAGCAAGTAGAATGTCTGTAATCTTAAAGCAAGTAATTTAACCAAGCCCAATATTTCAGATTAAATCAAAATATGTTAGCTCAAGCAGAATGAACTGAAGACACTCGAAATAAGTTTTTAAGGCACCGTAGGAGCTACCTTAAGAGATAACTTATTTCTAAAGGGTCTAAGCAAACTCTCTTTAGGATTCACAGAATATCGTACAGAATGGAGTTTCAAAAATGAACTTATTCATTGAAATAACAATACAACATTTTTTGCCCAGTACTGTTATGGATACTTAGAAGTTAAAATACTTTGTCTAATGAAGAATGATATGATAAAAAAAATGCATCATAGAATTGTTCCCTAAATAGCTTACTCAAACTGTGATACTAAAACTGCTCCAGTAAGACTTATAAAAGAAACCAAATAAACAACATATAGAGTTGGATTTATAAGAGTAAAACAACTGCTAATTACCTAAAGCATGAACATACTGGATATAATACTGCGTTAGGGCTTTGCCTAGTTCGAAATAAATGTAAGCATTATATATTTCTTGAGTAATATACCATTATTATATCGGCAAATGCTAATTAATATGATGTATTATCATATTTCATGGTGTATATACACTGAATAAAAGGCACACCCTGAGTCGACTAGTTGCATTTAGTCTTTTGGATGTACAATACAGATTCATTGAAGAGTTTTCCAATAGAACTCTTTTACATCCTGAAGTCTAGACACTATAATTCTCTTAAAGGGGTCTACTTGACTTTTACTAAATATCAGACACTTGAGGTCAGTTACCCTTGTAGATTGTACTCCCCCCAATTTCACTGACTGCTTAACTTGAGACCAGACCAAAAACATCTTAGTTTTCAATCTATAAATTCATTTTTAACTTTGCACCAAGGGCTTATTAAAATAATCATTTTCTAATGCATTTGAATACCAATCCCATTACAAAGAGATATTATCCCACAACCCTAATGCACTGTTGTGCTTTAAATTGTTTAATAGCCCATCACGGATGCTGATGCATCATAGACTTGCTCCCTAATAGCTTACATGTGGTTCTAAACCTGCTCCAGTGTGACGTATACAAGAAACCAAATAAACTACTTATAGAGTTGGATTTATAAGTGTCATAGATACAAGGCTCACCCAGAATCACCAAGACTCAATGAGTCTCGAGGCAAACGGTGCTAACCAAGGCCAGAAGACCTGGAACCCAAGTACTCAACGAGTCTAGCCAAACTCGCCGAACCTGGCAAGTCCCATCATGAATACTCAGTATTTTCAGGAAAAATACACACAACCAAATAATGAATGATACAAACTTCTACGACTCGGCAATGGACCCTTCGTGTCAGACTTCAAAAATGACAACAATATGTCCAAAGTCAAATGGCACAATATGTTTGGGGAATTCAATTACCTTTGCACTTAAGATTGGCTGCATTTTCTTCTACAAGCAGGATGTTCAATGGCTGAGTGGGAGCACTGCATAGCTTCTCCTCTCTCGTGGAATGCAACAAACCCTCTTCCACTTCTTCTCCCCAATGTTTCTCTATACCAAGAGTGGAGAGCAGATCTAAATTGATAATGTATTGTTCGATGAAACATTGTTTTATAGAATCAAAAAAAGGTTAAAAGCTCAATGTATTACTAGAATATGTAGTCTTGAATGCACTGGCATCTGAATTCTTGGTAAAAATGGTAAGATTATGAAAAAAAGCATCCACCATGAAGGTTTGTGTGGTCTCAAAGGCCTTAATTTGGGCTTGGTAGGGAGCTGCCCCCGGATCCTCCCAAGGGGCACTGCCCGTCGGCCCTACTGGAGGCTGCCACCCTCAGACCCCCACTCTAATTTTTAAAAGCAAAAAATAAAAAAGTCATTTTGGGCCATGCCAGAGGGAAAAGTAACTTTTTTTTATTCTGTCAACCTTTTCCCAAGTAATTGAATTACATTTATACTTTTGGTTTGCCAAGTCAATCCCAATCCTGAGTAGTGCTCCTATGGCTGTAGCAGCATTGCAGACTTGTCTGAGATGTGGGCATAGGACCCCACATAGAGCTAGTGATGTTGGGCGAAGTGATACAAGCTCCTTTCTACCATAGTTCATGACTCCATGTTGTGGTTTTTGTTTTCAATGCCATAGATATCATAATCCATGAGTTCTGTACAACTAAAACACTTGCAAATATTTATATATTTAAACTGTTGTTTCTTTCAGTTAAAATCCACTTTTGTACTCATGTGACCAATATAACTTGTGTATGTCATCAAAGTAGCTTCTAGTTCTGTTTGATTAGTTTATTATGTCTTCAAAATTTATTTATTGAAGGGTGCATAATAAAAGCTTTAAATCGTTAAGAATCTCTATATTTCATGGTTTTTTCAATTTGCCAAGTCTTAGCTGAGCCTGAGTCTGAGCCAAAAATCAGCTTGCCAAGTCTAAGCCAAGTCCGAGTCTTGTGACACTGATAAGAGTACAACACCTACTAATTACCTAAAGCATACACATACTGGATATAATACTGCATTAGGGCTTTATCTAGTTTGATAGTTAAGTAGGCCATTACCATAGTGGGAGACGAATAAGTTAATACTGTTAATTAGGCTGATCACTATTGAAAGATTAATAATTATGAATAATCCCAACAAAATGAGATTGCCTTTTCACAAGGAGGTTAAAGAATAACATACAACCCTAAATTCACCTCTATTATGATGAACATAATGATAACTAAGGAAATGCATAACAGCTCACAAGAAATGCAAATATTGAGCTAATAAACTCAAAAACAAAACATATAAAGAACAAGAATATTAACATCATTTCCCATTTTGCCAACCTGCCTTTGCCTGCTCTCTTTTTGTTCTTTCTTTGACTGTCTGTTTAAATCAAAATAGAGAAGCCTTCTGGTCCTCTTTTTGTTAACATTATCACCCAGATCTAAATTGTCAGGGCAATTTTCCTCTGATTCACTATCAGACAATTCAAGGCTGGAGCTCATCTTCTCTAATGCAACAGTATCCTCTTCAAGATTTTCATAAGGTTTACTGCAGTCCTGTGATTCACTATCAGAGATTTCAAAGATAGAGTTCATCTTCTCTAATGCAACAGTATCTCCTTTAAGATTTCCAGAAGATTTACTGCAGAAATGCAAGTTGAAGGGGCCTGTCTCATGCTTGACTGATTGCACCTGGGGAGAGACAGCATCTACATCTTTATCATCCAGTTGAACTAGTTTATTGCTTAGCCTGCCCTTTAGGTCCAAATCCATATCCTCATGAAGCATCTCCTTTTTATCCATGACTTTAGATATTATAGATTTCTCTCCAACATTACCTACAATTGTTCTTGATTTGTAAGATGCATCAACCTCCATACCACTAGAATGAATGTTTTGTCTGGGCAAAGGGTTCAGAAACCATTTCTTCAACACTAGCGTGTTGGAAACAAGACTCCTCTCTTTTAAGGCATGTTTCAGTCCTGTTATTATCAAGAGATGGAAGTGAAATTGGACTTGAAGCTGCTGTGCATAAGTGGCTGCCCTCCGGATTTCCGGTCACACTTGTTAAGCATGTCCCCCTACCTACCATGCCAGTTGTTCTGCTAGTATCTAATCTAGGATTACCTCTTTTAATCAGGCTTCTCTGTGTATGGTTCTCGGTTATGTCGTTCCTACCTGTCTGAATTACTAATATCAGCATTGTATGATTTCTTGCATCATGTAGCCTCTACTGAAACCTGTGTGTCAAACCCATTTTGTATTTCAACAGATGTTTAACATCTTTTCATGTCTTCTCCTTTCTTGCCTTTTGTTGATTAACGGTTCCAAGACTTCATCAGCGTCTTCTCTCTCAAATGCATATCAGCTCTTCCATTTAATAATAACATCAAATCAATTTCAAAACTTTCTTACAAAACTTTCATCATCGTCTTCTCTCTCAAATGCATACCAGAAGTAACAGCATGCTCTGCTTTTTGGTGTTTCCTTTTAACTTTCTTACAAAACTTGCTTTCAACCTCAGTGGTCGGTGTTGAGAATGGACCTGCTTTTACCCTTTCTTCAGGGTTGCATTTTCTTCTTTGTTCAACTTCAGGTGTCAGTGTTGAGCTCGGGCATGCTTTTACCCTTTCTTGAGGGTTGCATTTACTTCTTTCTTCAACTTTAGGCATCAGCATTGAGCTTGGACCTGCCTTTACATTTTCTTGGGGATTCTGTTTCCTTCTCTTGAAGATAAGTATCTCATCACTATACTCTTCACTGACCTTTTGATCAAGCACAGGGTTTTCATATGAGCTCAAGTCTACCTTCTCCGATTTGGGGTAGAAAAATTCAAGCGAGCGAGTTCTTTGTGATGAAGGACCTGCGACACTTTCCTCCTTTACATGATCTGTGACTAAACTGCTCTTATTTAGTTTCTTCAAAAGATTCTCATCCTTCATTTGTCCATCACGGTCTTGTTTGCCTGTTAGTGCCAAATTTCAAAGCTTCTAAGTGGGAATAAACAAGAATAAATAACTGAAAACTAGAAGCTATCACATTAATTCTTTGAAAGTGTAGGCAATTTGACACCAAATGAAATAATCTAACACTAGATTGCTCCATAGAGTTTAGAATTTTTCAGGCCACTCACACTTTTGTATTGTCTGCAATTTATTTGAATAGGTTAATACCAGAAATAATTGAGTTAGGAATCCACTGTCAACTTGGCATTAAACATAAGGTTTAACTTACCGCATCCATGGTTAGATTACCTCAGGAACATGTTTGGAACAGATTAATATAAAAAATTAAACATATAGATGTAGTCCATGTAAAATGCCGATTATTATATTTGATAATTTGGGTTATCCAACTATGTATTAATTGCTTGTCAGCTCTTGGGTGGTTGTAAGAGTTAGTTTGTCTGAGTCAGTTAGTTGACGGTTGTGTTCCTCTTTGCAACCGTCAGGTCTTTTAAATAGTCATTGTATTGTCAAGGAAGGGGTATGATCTAGTTGGATTGACTCAAATCCTTGGCTGACCATCTCTGGTCTACTTCTATAATACTTTCATGTGCTAATAAAGATATACTTTTACTTCTTTGTCTGGTATGCATTGTAAGTTATGTCCATTATTACAAGTATTCATTTATCAGATAGGCAAGTAAACATTGGCATCATTGCCTTAAAAGACATCGGGTCCAATATAAGAGATTCATGCCCTTAGACCCCAATAGAGGCGGGAAGAGACCACGTGGTCAGGATCAAGAGATCAGAAGATCTCTTAGGCTAGTAGAACAAAGAGAACGTAGAAGAAGACTAAGAGAGATTGCTGAAGTCTAAAGCCGAAGTCCATCTCGAAGTAAAAGTCAGAGTTGGAGCATGAGCAGGAGTCGTAGTAGTGATACTCGTTGTCAGGAGACAAAACACATTTCCACTACAAATAATCACATGAGCATAGAGTGGGAAGAAATCGTGAGGCATCTTCCACTGCCAGACGATGTGTGGATTGATCTTTCCAATCAAGTTGAAAAGTCAAAACAACCTTCTCTGGACGAGGGAAGTTGGAAGTCAGAATTAGATTCCTTCATAGAAGTGTAGGAGGGCAACCTTTGAGGCATCGGAGGGTTGTCAATACAAGGAGAAGAAGCCGAGCCAAGGGTGTATAAAAGAAAATCTGAAGGCGAAACAAGTACGTAGAACACTGACGTTGCGGGAAGAGTGGAGGATTCTCACGTGGCTGAGAGTGCGAGAGAAGCACCAGAACGTTCAAATCAAAACTCCCTAGCAAGTAAGTTCCAGGCGTGAGGTTTGCATTAGAACAAAACTATGGTATGCCCCAATGGAGAAAAGCAGAAGTTGCCCAAGTTTATAGGGAATGGATCAGAGGATCTTGTCAAGCATTGTAAGATGTGAGACAATCGAGACAACAAATGGCCAAGATGATAAGGCAATTTGGCTACAGTCTTTTCTAGCCACCTTGCGAGGTGTAGCAATTGACTAGTATACTGAACTTGACCAATCCTCCTGAAACACATGGGAGAGATTAAAGAAGGCCTTTGAACAAGACTTTAAGTTGTTGTGAGATGATAATGAAATAGTAGCCGAAATTTACAATACCAGGCAAGGTAAGCATGAGAACGTACAAGCTTATAACCGTAGACTGAAAGAACTACTTGTAATATTAGAAAAAGAACCTACTGAGGGTCTCAAGAAAAGGTGGTTCATCGAAGGTTTAATTTTGTCATTAAGAAAAAAATGAAGGTAGTAACACCCTCTTCGTACATAGAAGCATACAATCGGGTGATAGACATAGAAAGTGAAGACAAAATTTCCTCCCATATAAAAAGAAAAACAAAGGAAGATGGTAGTTCGGATGACAACAGCGACAGTGAATCTAGAACGGTATAAGTGCTCTGAAGGGACATGCTCCAAATGATGAAAGAATTGAAGGAGAAAGAAACTAACAAAGAATCCACTAAACTTTGGTGTACTGAGTGCAGAAGTGAAGGTCACACCAAAGGTAATTGTCCCAGAAGAAAGAAACTAACAAAGAATCCACTGAACTTTGGTGTACTGAGTGCAAAAGTGAAGGTCACACACCAAAGGTAAGTGTCCCAGAAAATTGTTTTGTGAGATTTGCCAAGTTATGGGTCATTCAATAAAGGAGTGCCCATCTAACTTGAAGACCATTAGTACACAAGTACCCTTCACATAGGGAGAGCAGTCCACTCCGCTGAAGCCACAGAACGCATCTCCAGGCGGTTATCAAAATCAAAGAGGCGGTTAATTGAAGTCAAATATAGTATGACTCCAAAGGACATCCGATCATACAGTGTAGATAATGTAACGAATGGGGACACTTTGTGAGAGACTGCCAGAACAAGGACAAAATCCAACTATTGTGCAAATGGTGTGGCACAGGTGATCATGAAGATAATGACTACCCGAAACAAAAAGTTAGCATCAATCTGATCGACATAGAAGGAGAAGTCTTCGTCGTCACCCGTGCACAAGCAAAGAAAGTCGTCTACCCTGACCCTTGTCCAGAGAATGAGAGGCTTTGGGAAGCGAGAGTGGAGGATGAACAAGTAATGGTAGAAGAACAAAGAAACTCCAACATAAAAGCCAGTGCATCCAATCAACTAAGTTCGGACAAGAACATCGCCATCCAAGTGCTACAGACTACAATTCCTATAAAAATGGTCGATCTGTTACAAAGCATGCCACAGTTGAGGGTGGTGATTGTTGGCAAGAGACACTGCTAGGCATGTTAGGTGTTGTTAGTGATGGCAACTGAATCTATCTTACACATCTGCATTGTATCATTTGATCATACCAGAAGTCAGATTGCAAATTTGTCTAAGTCTGGATAGATAGGAACAGAGCATATGACAGAGTTCAGCATTTTGGTCCGCATCTCTCCACAAGTAATCATATTGTGCTGTGGATCTGAGGGAATGTTAAGGGATGTCAGGGCTACCTAAATCCAAAGTTTTAGCCTCTGGTGATGAAGGGATTGAAAGTTACAAGCATCTGTGTATCAGGTTTTGGTTAGACAGTTCAGTCCGGTGAAGAATAGGCGGACTTGTGTTTGATTCTTGTGCGGATTAGGAGAAGTGGTTGGTTGAGTAGTTCATGAGATCTAGTGGTATTGGCTGACATGTGTGTTGACTTTAATACAAGTTCTGGTCTGCATTGATATTTGTGCATAGATTCAGCCAACAGAACAGTGATCTTGAAAAAGTTTCTAAGTTTTCTTGAGGCCAACTGCAGTTGATGTAATTTCATGTTGTGGATATATATATCGATGGGTGCAAGCATTTTGAGGCATAGTTGTGCAAATATGAGGTGAGAGGTGCGAAGTGTGGTAGTATCAAGTGCGAAGCAAGAGATCTAAGCCCTGGATCATGGCAGAACAGTGAAACAAGGCAGTGAGAGATGAAGTGTGTGAAGTCAATATATTGAGCTTAACCGGAACTATAATCTTGCATTGTTAGATGTTATTCTTCAGTTCAAATGTTTTAGTGAACTCTTGTAATTGATCTTGTAGGTAGTGAACCTCCTTTGAGTAGTGAGCTCTGGGCAATGTGCTCGAAGGCATGTGCCTTCCTATTTGTAATACTTTTAATAGAGTATAAATCTTGTGGGTTAACCCCCACCGTGGTTTTTCCTTTAACTAAGTTTTCACATAAAAATCCTAATGTTCATGTGTGATAATCTTGTTGTTGATGTTCTTAAGTTCATGCTTCTTTCTCTTGAATGTATGTGGTAAATTAATAAAGGAACATAATAATAAGTTATTGCAGAACACTGATTCACCCCCCCTCTCAGTGTTCCTTAATTTCAACAATTGGTATTAGAGCAAGGTTCCTTAGAAGAAGTTTAACAGCTTGAGGAAGATCTGGGAAGGTGTTTCAATGGGTTCATTTAGGTACTCTAATGGTATCAATGAACAACTTCAAGTAGCCTTAGAAGATCTTGATTAGTCTAGAGCAAAAGTCAAAGAACTGCAAGAGAACCTTAAAGATGCTAAGGATTTTATTAAGACTTTAAAAGAGCAACTGAACAAATCTAATGAAAAGAGGAAGGAGCTACTTCAGCAGTTGGCAAATCAAAAGGAAGTCAATGGCATGGATGAGGATCTGAAGGAGAAGACAAAGGAATGTGAGAAGCTGGCAAAAGAAGTTGTCCTAAAACATGAGATGGAATCCAAGGTGATGAGGCTAACCAAGGAAATCGAGGAAAGGAAGAAGACTGAAGAAAACCTGAATTAGTCTCTGAAAGAAAGAATAGAAGAGTGCTATAGATTAGACAGAATAATTGGCCATCTAGAGTCTGATCTACAAGAAACCAGGTATAATGAGGAACAACTTGAAAGGCAAATTGTTATTCTCAAACATGACCTAGATGTTGCAAATGAACACAAAGAGAAGTTCAAGATAAGCTCAGCTAAACTTGAAGTGTTGCTTGATAGTCAGAAGAAGGCAGATGATAAGCATGGTCTGGGATATGAGAAAGGTGAAAGCTCTGGATCTAGTCAAAGAAATCCTGAAGCAAGAAATCAAAGAAGAAATCCTAGAAGGCCTCCGGTAAAACAACCTAATGCTCAAAGGTATCCATCCTTCAATGGTAATTGTTTCAAATGCAATAAGTATGGTCATAGAGCTAATCAATGCAGAAGTAAAGTGAATCAAAATGCATTATCTTTCTCCGGTCAATGCTTTAATTGCAAAAAGATAGGTCATAAGGCTAAGGATTGCAAAAGTGGATCAAGGAATCCTCCTAAGAACAAACAAGTTTTCAATGGAAGATATTTTACTTGCAACAAGTTTGGGCATATTGCAATGCAATGCAGATCTAAACCTGCTCCAACATGTAATTTTTAGAGGAATAAGATTGTGTGTTTTAATTGCAACAAATTTGGACATATTGCTAAATTTTGCAAAAGTAAAAAGGAGATCTCACAGGCCGATAAATGAGGAACAGAGTAGAAGATGGATAAAGGCAAGGGAAAAGTAGATGTGAATGAGATCCAGAATTAAATGAACAAAACATGGGTGAAGAAAGGTGTAACGAATGATGGTGATGGGTCCGCACCAGAATCCGGTGTTGATAGTTCCTCCAGGAATTGAAATAGGAGCTCTAGCTTAGGGGGAGCTACATTGAAAATCTAATTCCCCCTGCCAGTAAGTGGGTGCCTGAATCTGGCATGATGAATGAAGATAAAGAAGCCTATTTCAAATCTGTTGAAGCAAATTCTGGAAGAAAAGAAGCTAATGCGAATGATTGCAGAGTAATTGAAGATTGATTGTATTCAGAAATAGTGTAACAGGATGAATTAGGGTAGAGCATTTATTACAATGGTGAATTAGGTTTTGCGGAGCATAAAAGTTCATCCACTCAATATTTGAATCACTTTGTATTTGAAGAGAACAAGGAGAAGAGTGCCTGAGCTGAGATTTCAAAGATTTGCAGTGCGAAAAATGAATTCGACAGCTAACCCTAATCCCGTGGAGAAAAAGGTATTTTTCTATGAAGCTTTGAACTTGTGATCTTTTTGAAATGGCTACTCCGTTGGTTGTTGACATCACCGAAAGGCCCCGACCTAAATTCAAAAAGCATCCACACAAATCTGTAGAGGTCGATCCATTAGGTACCCTTTCTAATGTTTTGTATGGTGTGTTGCATGTAGAAGATATTAGGTCTTACATTCATGCTAGCATAGATGAGTTTGGGGATTCAATGTTCCTGGATTTGTCTAAGAAGCACCTAAGGGGTGAGATTTATGGTCTTAAACCTGAGTATAAGGTGCGCTGCAAGACAAACATTTCATTCAGGTTATTGGGTTCTCGACCTTCGATGAGAACGAGTGGGTCCGGTATGTACTGAGTTGGATGCATGATGAATTTATGTGGTTGATGAAACCCTTTAAGATCACTAAGGATGCCATAAAGGCCGTAACAGGATTGAACTCATCTGGTGGACTGCCAATGCTAAAATCAGTGAAGAATCAGACTGTAACTGAAGCTACCAAATCAATGTTTGATAAGAGGGCAATGACAATAAATGATATAACTAATCCGGATATCAAATTTGCATCTATGGTGATTAGGTATAAGATATACCACTCCAGCAGGGAAAACTCAGTGTCCAGTATAGCCATTTATGATGCTTATTAGATGTTAAGAGAAAATGTTGACTATGATTTGTGTGAGCTACTGTAAAACCAGTTAATGGAAAATCTGAACAAGATCAAGAAGGATAAGAAGAATACATTCAAGTATGGTACGTTGGTCTTGTGCTTGTTCTTTTATTTCATGAATGAGTTGCCCAAGATGAAAAGCTTGTATTGGACTAGTGACAAGCCTGTTGCTATACAAATAAGAGAGCACTTACACAATATTGGTGACTCCAATGCCCAAAGGACTGCTCTTTGGGGATATTTCAAGAATTTTTAGAATATGATGCAATCAAGGGAAAGAATCCCTAAGTCTGTGGTGGAAAAGTACAAGGATACAATTTGTTTCATGGTGGAAATAGATCAATGCCTGATGGAAGCAGTTGAACCAAGGACTGTATGGATCATGCCCATGGGGTATGAAGTTGACGAACAAATACTAGAAATGTATACCCAACACCTTCTGAGCAAACCAAAAGATACCTCAGTTGAGAGATTTGGTACATATGGTGAACTTAGTTTGAAACTGTATGTTGAGCTCCGAAAACCTGAAATTAAAAGAAAGGTCCAAAGGTAAGTTGAAATGTATGCAGAAAGTATTGGAATAACCAAAGAAGCTGTGAAGGAAGTTAGGAAGAGAGAAGAGCAAGTTGAAAAAGAAAAGCCAGACAATGAACAACCATGTGCTCCGGAAGCCTCCCCTAGCCAACATAGAAGAGTAAAAAGTTCTGTTGCTCCCTCTGCTCACTCAAAGTCTGCTACTACAGAGAAACTGGAAGATAAATTATCTGGTAAAGAAGGAAAGAGAAAGAAGACAAAAGACTCCAGAATGTATGTGATCCTGAAGATGATGAGGAGACAGAATCAAACGAAGCAGTGAAAGAAATAAAGTCAAAGAAAGTAGAGGCATCAAGGGTTTCCAATGACAAGCCCTCCAGAAGTGCAAAGGTGAGCAAAAGACAAAAGACTGAGACTCATGCTGAAAAATCCACCCAGTCAGTTGAAGATATTGTGAATGTAGTAACTGTTCATGGGAACTTGAAGCCCATAACAGAATATTATGACAACTTTGATGATGCCAACAAGAAAATTTTGGAGGATGCTACTATTAAGTACTTGAATACATTCAACAAAGCACTTGTGGAAATCATGTCAGAAATCCCTAAGAGTCTAAGTGACATTTTGGAGATGAGAAAAGAAGCTGCTAAAGCAAAGGACTTGGAGCTAAGAGAACATGTGTTGTCCAGTCTGTGTCTGGTAATCTCTAGAAAGGAAGCAAATAAAATCTTCAAAGAAGTTAAAGATGAATTCAGAAGTAAAATTAGGATGAATAAGCTAATGCTTAGAGACATTGATGAAGTGCTCAAAGAAACAGAACAAATTCTGAAGAAAGCCCTAGACAAGAATAAGTTTTATGTGGTCATTGAAGAACTTGTTGATGCTGATGATACATCCATTTCAAATGATGAAGAGTTGGAGGGAAATGAGCGGCAAGCTGAGGCAGATGATTTCTTTATTCTAGAAGAGGAAATATTGAATAAAGGAGATGAAGAGATGGTGAATGAAGATAATGTTGATTGTGTAGAGGATACTCAAATTCCTTCGAACCAATCTGGTGAACAAAATGCAGAGATGAATATGGAAATAAATGCTCCTACTAAAGGTGATTCTGAGAAGAATAAAGAGCAGAATGTAGAGAAAAAGAATGAAAATGATAATCAAGACAATGTAGTTGACTTCGGAAAGGGAGAAGATGCAGGCCCTAAAGTGCATAAAACTAAAGCATCATATTGGGCAAGAGACACTGCAGAAGCAGTAAAAGAAATTTTGGAGAAAGACAAACAAGTTGTAGAAGATCTAGATATAATACAAGGTTCAATCAATTTTGATACTCTATCAGTGGTACAAAAGATGAAGTTGGCCTATTTTGCACAAGCTAAGGCCAGAGAGGAAATCTTGAAGTTCCATATAGAAGATAGTGAGTTGCTTGATCTTGCATCCGACATTTTGGAGAAAATCATGCCTACTTTTCAAAAGGATTCATCAGCATCCCCCTCCGGTCAGTTGAAGAGTTTGATAGACTTTGGAAGTACTCATTTTGAATCTTTTGAGAAGTCAGCAGAAGTTAAAGTATGGAATGAATTTAATGATAAAAGATTTAGTGCAATGAAAGGAATAATTGACAATGATAGAATTATGTTGGATACTAGTGTAAAGAGTATTCAAAATGCCCTCACTAAAGGAGGAGATGTGTACAAATTTTGTTTATCTTGGCCAAAAGTTGTAGAGGATATTGAGAAGAAAATAAAGGAGTCTGAGCAAAAATCGTCAAATGTATCTCAATCCTTTGATCCTTTGACAGTATCTGCGGTGAATCAAGAATGTCAAATAATTAGCCTAATTGATGAAATAAAGAAATTTGTGAAAGAAAAAGAAAACATTGTGGCAAGAATGTGTGAACTCCGGGGACTGATTTCCCCTAAGTTAGAAACAATGTTCAATGCATTGACAGAAGCTCAAGCTGCTGCTTTGACAAGTGATCCCACTGATCTACAGAAGACAGAGTCAGGCATTTTTATTCAGTGGTCATATTTCAGTTTTGGATAGTTTGAAGAAAAGTTGGGATAGTGAATTGGCACTATTGAAAAATATTTTTGGTGATGTGTTTAAGTTCATGTAGACAAGACATAAGGATTGTTTGTATATATCCACCCATGTACATAGAGTTTTTGCATGAATTTTGGTATACGGATCTCAACCTTTGCCATTGATGTCAAAGGGGGAGTGGAAAGTAGTGAAAAATGAGGAATTCATCTAAGGGGGAGCATTGGAAATCACAAGTGTACATAATAAGGGGGAGCTGTTCTAACACTTAGTCATTTTTCACTAAGTGTTGCCATCAATGCCAAAGGGGGAGATTGTTGGCAAGAGACACTGCTAGGCATGTCAAGTGTTGTTATTGATGGCAACTGAATCTATCTTACACATCCGCATTGTATCATTTGATCATACCGGAAGTCAGATTGCAAATTTGTCTAAGTCTGGATAGACAGGAACAGAGCATATGACAGGGTTCAACATTTTGGTCTGCATCTCTCCACAAGTAATCATATTGTGTTGTGGATCTAAGGGAATGTTAAGGGATGTTAGTGCTACCTAAATCCAAATTTTTAGCCTCCGGTGATGAAGGGATTGAAAGTTACAAGCATCTGTGTATCAGGTTTTGGTTAGACAGTTCAGTCCGGTGAAGAATAGGCAGACTTGTGTTTGATTCTTGTACGGATTAGGAGAAGTGGTTGGTTGAGTAATTCATGAGATCAAGTGGTATTGGTTGACATGTGTGTTGACTTTAATACATAGGTTTTGGTCCGCATTGATATTTGTGCATGGATTCAGCCGACATGACAATGATCTTGAAATTTTTTTAAGTTTTCTTGAGGCCGACTGTAGTTGATGTAATTTCATGTTGCGGATATATATATCGATGGGTACGAGTATTTTGAGGCATTGTTGTGCAGACATGAGGTGAGAGGTGCGAAGTGTGGTAGTATCAAGTGCAAAGCAAGAGATCTGAGCCTCGGATCATGGCAGAACAGTGAAACATGGCAGTGAGAGATGAAGTGTGTGAAGTTAGTATATTGAGCTTAACCAAAACTGTAATCTTGCATTGTTAGATGCTATTCTTTAGTTCAAATATTTTAGTGAACTCTTGTAATTGATCTTGTAGGCAGTGAGCCTCCTTTGAGCAGTGAGTTTTGGGCAGTGCGGCCGAAGGCATGTGCCTTCCCATTTGTAATACTTTTAATAGAGTATAAATCTTGTGGGTTAACCCCCACCGTGGTTTTTCCCTTAACCAGGTTTCCATGTAAAAATCCTAGTGTTCATGTGTGATGATCTTGTTGTTGTTGTTCTTAAGTTCATGTTTCTTTCTCTTGAATGTATGTGGTAAATTAATAAAGGAACAGAATAATAAGTTATTACAGAACACTGATTCACCCCCCTCTCAGTGTTCCTTAATTTCAACAACGATATCTAATGTGTTGGACCAAGCGATGTCTAATGTGGTAGAACAGGAGCAAATGAACGACAAAGATACAAATGATGATGTCATAGTGGAACCACCACCAATTAATAAATGTATGTGGTAAATTAATAAAGGAACAGAATAATAAGTTATTGCAGAACACTGATTCACCCCCCTCTCAGTGTTCCTTAATTTCAACAGCGATATCTAATGTGTTGGACCAAGCGATATCTAATGTGGTAGAACAGGAGCAAATGAATGACAAAGATACAAATGATGATGTCAGTTGAAGAGTTTGATAGACTTTGGAAGTACTCATTTTGAATCTTTTGAGAAGTCAGCAGAAGTTAAAGTATGGAATGAATTTAATGATAAAAGATTTAGTGCACTGAAAGGAATAATTGACAATGATAGAATTATGTTGGATACTAGTGTAAAGAGTATTCAAAATGCCCTCACTAAAGGAGGAGATGTGTACAAATTTTGTTTATCTTGGCCAAAAGTTGTAGAGGATATTGAGAAGAAAATAAAGGAGTCTGAGCAAAAATCGTCAAATGTATCTCAATCCTTTGATCCTTTGACAGTATCTGCGGTGAATCAAGAATGTCAAATAATTAGCCTAATTGATGAAATAAAGAAATTGGTGAAAGAAAAAGAAAACATTGTGGCAAGAATGTGTGAACTCCGGGGACTGATTTCCCCTAAGTTAGAAATAATGTTCAATGCATTGACAGAAGCTCAAGCTGCTGCTTTGACAAGTGATCCCACTGATCTACAGAAGACAGAGTCATAGGCATTTTTATTCAGTGGTCATATTTCAGTTTTGGATAGTTTGAAGAAAAGTTGGGATAGTGAATTGGCACTATTGAAAAATATTTTTGGTGATGTGTTTAAGTTCATGTAGACAAGACATAAGGATTGTTTGTATATATCCACCCATGTACATAGAGTTTTTGCATGAATTTTGGTATGCGGATCTCAACCTTTGCCATTGATGTCAAAGGGGGAGTGGAAAGTAGTGAAAAATGAGGAATTCATCTAAGGGGGAGCATTGGAAATCACAAGTGTACATAATAAGGGGGAGCTGTTCTAATACTTAGTCATTTTTCACTAAGTGTTGCCATCAATGCCAAAGGGGGAGATTGTTGGTAAGAGACACTGCTAGGCATGTCAAGTGTTGTCATTGATGGCAACTGAATCTATCTTACACATCCGCATTGTATCATTTGATCATACCGGAAGTCAGATTGCAAATTTGTCTAAGTCTGGATAGACAGGAACAGAGCATATGACAGGGTTCAACATTTTGGTCTGCATCTCTCCACAAGTAATCATATTGTGCTGTGGATCTAAGGGAATGTTAAGGGATGTTAGTGCTACCTAAATCCAAATTTTTAGCCTCCGGTGATGAAGGGATTGAAAGTTACAAGCATCCGTGTATCAGGTTTTGGTTAGACAGTTCAGTCCAGTGAAGAATAGGCAGACTTGTGTTTGATTCTTGTACGGATTAGGAGAAGTGGTTGGTTGAGTAATTCATGAGATCAAGTGGTATTGGTTGACATGTGTGTTGACTTTAATACATAGGTTTTGGTCCGCATTGATATTTGTGCATGGATTCAGCCGACATGACAATGATCTTGAAATTTTTTTAAGTTTTCTTGAGGCCGACTGTAGTTGATGTAATTTCATGTTGCGGATATATATATCGATGGGTGCGAGTATTTTGAGGCATGGTTGTGCGGACATGAGGTGAGAGGTGCGAAGTGTGGTAGTATCAAGTGCGAAGCAAGAGATCTGAGCCTCGGATCATGGCAGAACAGTGAAACATGGTAGTGAGAGATGAAGTGTGTGAAGTCAGTATATTGAGCTTAACCAAAACTGTAATCTTGCATTGTTAGATGCTATTCTTTAGTTCAAATGTTTCAGTGAACTCTTGTAATTGATCTTGTAGGCAGTGAGCCTCCTTTGAGCAGTGAGTTTTGGGCAGTGCGCCCGAAGGCATGTGCCTTCCCATTTGTAATACTTTTAATAGAGTATAAATCTTGTGGGTTAACCCCCACCGTGGTTTTTCCCTTAACCAGGTTTCCATGTAAAAATCCTAGTGTTCATGTGTGATGATCTTGTTGTTGTTGTTCTTAAGTTCATGTTTCTTTCTCTTGAATGTATGTGGTAAATTAATAAAGGAACAGAATAATAAGTTATTGCAGAACACTGATTCACCCCCCTCTCAGTGTTCCTTAATTTCAACAGCGATATCTAATGTGTTGGACCAAGCGATATCTAATGTGGTAGAACAGGAGCAAATGAACGACAAAGATACAAATGATGATGTCATAGTGGAACCACCACCAATTAATAAATGTATGTGGTAAATTAATAAAGGAACAGAATAATAAGTTATTGCAGAACACTGATTCACCCCCCTCTCAGTGTTCCTTAATTTCAACAGCGATATCTAATGTGTTGGACCAAGCGATATCTAATGTGGTAGAACAGGAGCAAATGAACGACAAAGATACAAATGATGATGTCAGTTGAAGAGTTTGATAGACTTTGGAAGTACTCATTTTGAATCTTTTGAGAAGTCAGCAGAAGTTAAAGTATGGAATGAATTTAATGATAAAAGATTTAGTGCACTGAAAGGAATAATTGACAATGATAGAATTATGTTGGATACTAGTGTAAAGAGTATTCAAAATGCCCTTACTAAAGGAGGAGATGTGTACAATTTTTTTTTATCTTGGCCAAAAGTTGTAGAGGATATTGAGAAGAAAATAAAGGAGTCTGAGCAAAAATCGTCAAATGTATCTCAATCCTTTGATCCTTTGACAGTATCTGCGGTGAATCAAGAATGTCAAATAATTAGCCTAATTGATGAAATAAAGAAATTGGTGAAAGAAAAAGAAAACATTGTGGCAAGAATGTGTGAACTCCGGGGACTGATTTCCCCTAAGTTAGAAACAATGTTCAATGCATTGACAGAAGCTCAAGCTGCTGCTTTGACAAGTGATCCCACTGATCTATAGAAGACAGAGTCATAGGCATTTTTATTCAGTGGTCATATTTTAGTTTTGGATAGTTTGAAGAAAAGTTGGGATAGTGAATTGGCACTATTGAAAAATATTTTTGGTGATGTGTTTAAGTTCATGTAGACAAGACATAAGGATTGTTTGTATATATCCACCCATGTACATAGAGTTTTTGCATGAATTTTGGTATGCGGATCTCAACCTTTGCCATTGATGTCAAAGGGGGAGTGGAAAGTAGTGAAAAATAAGGAATTCATCTAAGGGGGAGCATTGGAAATCACAAGTGTACATAATAAGGGGGAGCTGTTCTAACACTTAGTCATTTTTCACTAAGTGTTGCCATCAATGCCAAAGGGGGAGATTGTTGGCAAGAGACACTGCTAGGCATGTCAAGTGTTGTCATTGATGGCAACTGAATCTATCTTACACATCCGCATTGTATCATTTGATCATACCGGAAGTCAGATTGCAAATTTGTCTAAGTCTGGATAGACAGGAACAGAGCATATGACAGGGTTCAACATTTTGGTCTGCATCTCTCCACAAGTAATCATATTGTGCTGTGGATCTAATGGAATGTTAAGGGATGTTAGTGCTACCTAAATCCAAAGTGTTAGCCTCCGGTGATGAAGGGATTGAAAGTTACAAGCATCTGTGTATCAGGTTTTGGTTAGACAGTTCAGTCCGGTGAAGAATAGGCAGACTTGTGTTTGATTCTTGTACGGATTAGGAGAAGTGGTTGGTTGAGTAATTCATGAGATCAAGTGGTATTGGTTGACATGTGTGTTGACTTTAATACATAGGTTTTGGTCCGCATTGATATTTGTGCATGGATTCAGCCGACATGACAATGATCTTGAAATTTTTTTAAGTTTTCTTGAGGCCGACTGTAGTTGATGTAATTTCATGTTGTGGATATATATATCGATGGGTGCGAGTATTTTGAGGCATGGTTGTGCGGACATGAGGTGAGAGGTACGAAGTGTGGTAGTATCAAGTGCGAAGCAAGAGATCTGAGCCTCGGATCATGGCAGAACAGTGAAACATGGCAGTGAGAGATGAAGTGTGTGAAGTCAGTATATTGAGCTTAACCAAAACTATAATCTTGCATTGTTAGATGCTATTCTTTAGTTCAAATGTTTTAGTGAACTCTTGTAATTGATCTTGTAGGTAGTGAGCCTCCTTTGAGCAGTGAGTTTTGGGCAGTGCGCCCGAAGGCATGTGCCTTCCCATTTGTAATACTTTTAATAGAGTATAAATCTTGTGGGTTAATCCCCACCGTGGTTTTTCCCTTAACCAGGTTTCCATGTAAAAATCCTAGTGTTCATGTGTGATGATCTTGTTGTTGTTGTTCTTATGTTCATGTTTCTTTCTCTTGAATGTATGTGGTAAATTAATAAAGGAACAGAATAATAAGTTATTGCAGAACACTAATTCACCCCCCTCTCAGTGTTCCTTAATTTCAACAGCGATATCTAATGTGTTGGACCAAGTGATATCTAATGTGGTAGAATAGGAGCAAATGAACGACAAAGATACAAATGATGATGTCATAGTGGAACCACCACCAAGTGGAAAGCAAGTCGTTGACCCAAAGTTGGTTGCAATTAATGTGGGGAAGAAGTCGATCGTCGTCTATATAGAGATTCTCAAGAGATCTCTGACAAATACAAAGATGAGTGGTCCATTGCTAGTGAGTGGTTCCCTGATGAGCGGTCTCTAGATGCCTTCTTTCCTAATGACTTGACTACTTCTACTAATGCCTCTTATTTTCTTGACACCTTGCACACTCCTAACAACCCATTGGCTGACAACTTGTGAATATTGGATGAATTGAGGTTACCTGACGACTTTATAACATTGACAAGAGACTTAAAGTGTTGCCCTCCTGTCGACTTAAATTCATTTGGCATGTCATCACTTCTTGTCGAGTCCTATTGCTTGGCGAGTATACATCCTTATCCCATCTCATCGAGTCATCTTGGCGTATATCCCATCTTGTCGAGTATCCATCCTGGTGTGTTCTCTCTCGTGTTAGGTATACATCCCTTCCTATCAAGCATATATTTTGGCGTGTCTTGCTTCATATACACACAACCCATCGAGTCCAAGCTGCCTGACAAGATCCAATTCTGTGTCGAGTCTCTTACCATTATATCTGTCTAGCCTTTTATTCTTGTCAAGTCTTCTTGTCGAGATTGGCCGCCTGTCGAGTTCCATTTCCTTGTCAAGTCTTCTTTGATGGATACCTCAATTATCGAGTACCCTTTGGTGTGTGCATCCATTGTCAAGTATCTTTTGGCATGTATATCATTTGTCCAGTATCCTTGGGCATGTATATCATCTATGGATCAATATCCCTTGGTGCATAACTCCCTTGTCGAGTATCCTCCCTGGGCGCATATATCACTTGGCAAGTTCCTTTGGCATGTCGAGGGTGTGATTGGCAAATCCTGTTGCTGTCTGTCGGACAAGTCTATGACCAATTTTGGCACAATCACTAGGCTTGGTGAGTTTCTTTGGCATGACAAACTCACTTTGGGTGTGACTGAGGAATTCACTTGCTTATCTGATGAAGCCATTGCTCCTAGCGAATTCATTATTTAAGGCAAGTCCATTGTTTCGGGTGCAATCACTTGGCATGAAGGAAGACTTAGACAAGAGCATCAGATATTGGTGATCACCGTATGACCTAGTCTGGCCATATGACCCCCCATCCTCACTTGGGCAATTAAAAAGCTCCAGTCAACCATACTCAATTAACCCACCTCTCCTGTATGACCCCCCTCAACGTGTGATTCAAACACTTCCACCGTACGATTGACCGCCAATCTCTATTTCCAACTATATGACTTCAACTCTTAATCTGCAATCCTTACTGTGCGATTCAAGTCGTATGACATCCTCTTGTAAAACTTTGAATTGCTAATTGCTAACTATATGATTACCTAGTCGACCTGCAATTCCTATCAATAGTACGACTTCTTGCTGACGACTTACCCCAATACACACTTTGCTGCCATACACCAATTACAATCTTCTGTCATACAAGTATAGACTTTTTGTCAATCGTACAGTCTACATTTCTGCCAATTATACAAGTTTCAGGTTTACATTTTCTACAATCAGCAAGATGGTCTAGGAGAGCAAAAATGGTGTGCGTCGAGATGTTAAGGATATAAAGGCAAGATTGAAACTTATTTGAAAGAGAGGTGGGTTTTTTGTGTGTGGTCTCTAGAAGACAACTACGGGTGCAAAAAGTTGCAGGACAGCCATTGAAACACCAGTTCAACTCATTAAGGAGTGCAGACCTGTGAAGTCAAAAGAGTTGATATTGCATATGGTTTTTGTTGTAAAATGTCTCTAGGTCATTAGGTATGTGTCTAGGAAGATTTCTCAGTCATTGTTGGGTATTTTCCTTTGCCATGTTTGATGGCATGAATGTAATACTGGGTTAGATGAATGTGACAACATTCTAAAAATATTGCAAGCTTTGTAATAATCTCTCATGTTATATATGGGCATATGCAGTTATTTTCTAGATTACTAAGTATGTTATGTTTCACGATTTCATATTCTATGGTGTATGCAAATACATAGCTCATTGTTCTTTTGGTTTCATTTTGTTGTTTTCTTAATGAACTATAACTCTGTTGCCCATAGAGTAGGCACCGGTCTGGAGCCACTCCTATTAGGCTCACATCATTTTAAACAAACAAGAACATTAACCAGTGGCTCAGAGGAAGAACCATTAATTATGTGCATCCTTGATTGTTAGTATAAACAGAGAATTATTTCAAGTGAATATAAATGAATCTATTTCATGTGAGTCATGCATGCACAGTTACATAAGCTATATAGGGGTTTTGTGACAGCCAGTTGTTCTTGGTTCAATGACAGTTTTGGGATCAAGATAACAAGATGAGTTTGGTTGTTCATTGGTTTTTAGTTGTCCATCTTGTTTGAACTCAATACCTATTAAGGTATACCCCTTGGAATATCCCTATAGAGCCTAGTTGAGCTCGAAGTGTAGAGGAGCCTACCCACTCCTGTAATGTTGGCCAAATCCACCCTAAACTTGTTGACAAACCTCTTTCCAATCACCTTGATGACACCCCTGGCCTAGGTGATTGTGAAATGTTTTAGGGTTTCGGGTTATAGTTATTTTGGGAACCACTAGACACCAATGAGGTCGACATAAGAAATCCTTAGGTATCAAACCATAGTCTCATTACCTTGTCTCATTTGTTTTATGGCTTCTTTATAAAACCCCAAGTAGCACATTGACCCATGTAGGTTGAATACTCTATATATTTTTATGCAACTGTGGAACTGCTTTGGAAAGCTTGCCTTTCCCACATCTATGGGTCTTGTAGTGAATTCTTAACTACAGGCAGCAAATCTATCCCACCTCGTTCTCTGATCAATAAGAATACCCTGTGGCATCCATGGACCTCCCTGCTCCAATTCAAATTTGCAGTTTTGGTCCCTTGTTAAAGTTTGAAGAAGTTCATAGTCTCATCGAATGAATGTTGTCCAATCGTCCAAAACAATTTTGATCTAATGGTTTGTAGGACTTTTCAAAGGTTGCCAACACCAATTTTCCCAAGAAGCCTCAACATAACGACACATGGGCAAGACAAAGAAGTAAAAGAAAGGAAGGTGCCTTATAAAGTATTTGTGGGCACCACCTCTATCTCTAAGTATAAAGCAAAGGCACTACCTTGTTCGAGATGTGTGGTGTGCTCACAAGGTTTTACGAAAAGGCAAGGAGCGAAGTATCTCAAAAAATAGAACGTACCATCTAATCTACCACCAACAACCTCATTTGACAGCCCACACAACATGCAACCATGGCAACTGTAATATCCCAAACTGGATCTGCCCTAGAATTCTGAATTTCTGCCCTAATTTTCTGATTTAGTTTTCTGCTGAAACCCTAGGACTGAATTCTAATTTTTATTTCTAAAGTATGAACACTTATGGTCAGTGAATAAACATGTGCCAAACATTCACATAAATATGCCAAACATGTAGATAACATCAACCATGATTCCAACCACGTATAACAACCATCCAAATGCCAAACATATGACAAACAAATCTAATTTCTGAATAAACAAGTCTGCTGCTCCAAATCTGAATATGCTGATTTGGAATTACATCAAATTCATGGGCTCAAACATGCCAAACATTGCCTAGATTTTTGCTCATACAATTCTGACCTAAATTAGGTTTATACATACCACATGCAAAAGTGTCTTCAAGCATCAAACCCTAGATGGGTGAATCCTCCATGGTGTGTGCTTAGGGCTTGGTGCTCCAAAATGATGGAGTCGCCCTCCTTGGGAAGTGGCGCTCGACCTAGGGCAAAAACCCTAGTCAATCTTCGTCCAATTCCCTTCAAAAGAGGTGCTCAAATTTGCTCCAAAGAATATGGCACGAAAGCTCAAGAACTCCTCAAAATCTCCAATGAAGTGCAAGTCTGAACTCCGTATGAATTCACCTCCAAGATGAGCTAGGTTTTCGTCCAACCCACCAAATATTCCTAAGAGTTTTCATCCTTGGAATATGCTGAACTAAAAGTGCAGAGAAAGAGATAAATCTCCAAAATGAAAATGAATTGACTGAATGATGAAATGACCTCCAAATTGCCTTCTTTTATAGCCATCCAAATAGACCTCATCAAGGTTGACCTCCCTCTAGCAATTTCTTTTTAATTTTTGTGTTCTTTTCTCTTCCCTCTTGGCTGACCTCCCTTGGGCAATTATTTATTATTTTTTTATTTCTTTTTCTTCTTCTCACATGGCCGATCTCTTCTTTATTTTCTTTTCTTTTTCTCTCTCCTAGGTCACCCACCTCTTGGGTAATTTTCTTTATTTATTTTTAATTCACCAAGAGGCTTACAAAAATATGAGAAGTCATTTCTCATCTGAAATTGGCTCACTAAAATTAGTTAAATATAGTATTTAACCAACTAGGTTATTCCATAGCCCTTTTGGCTTAGCCTACGGGAATAGAATAGGCTAACTGACTCCGTTAGGTGATCACTCAGAAAAAAGGTGACATTACAGCAACACAAAGCAACTTCTTATATCTCGGCTCTACAATTTTAGTACCTGTAGCCTCCCCATGTCATCCTAAGAGAATCTACAGCACTAAGCTAGCACAAGCAGGATTCAACACATCTAAATTTCAAATTCTTGGAACAGTATGGACCAAAATTGATGGCTATCACTTGAACAATACCTAGACAGATAGTTTCACCTACCAGAGTCTCAAGAAACATAGAATCTAGACAGCAAACTCCATAGACCAGGTACAAAAGGTTGCGCCGTTGTGCCCAACCACCAAGAAAAATAATTAAGACGTTGAATTATCCAAAATTGTCTTCCTTCTACAGATTTGAAATTCAAATGTATTTTGGGGGGGAGGGGGACTTTTGTGGGCAAGGTAGAATAGAGCTATATATACTAGCCTACATGCCTTTACAATGAGAGGAATTTTGAACAACTAAGTTGAAGAGCCTGATGTGTGGATTGTTTCTCCAAGGAGGATACTGGTCATAACTGAGTTGAAGAACCTGATATGATAGTTGAATCTCATCTCTTTTCATTTCTAACAGGAGAGCCTTTGTGTATGTTTCCAAAAATATGGTCTCTACAACTGTACATGATCAATGAAGTTAATAATAAGCAAGCCATCAATGTATCCCCAGTCTAGTCTTTGTTCACCATGTAGTTGTTATACATGTATCTTTCCTGTTGATTATTGCATCATGAGCTACTTAGCTTTGCTCTGATTGTGAAGAAAGTTAATCTATCTGATGTGATCCTTTTGTTTTAATTATTTGCTTTCTGCAATCTCTAACTCTTTTCATCCCCCTACTGGCATACACAACGTGGATAGCTTTAGGTTTATTCCATTTGATAGGAAGGGAACCAGCCCTCTAATCCAAAAGATTGCTTTGTTGGAATCACCCTCATTGCCATAGGCATTGTTGCCAATAAAGCTTTCCATTGTTGGACTAGTCACATGCGGCACATCAACTCCTGGAACTAGGCTGGTGCAGAAAAGTCACTCCAATAGTTTCTTGTGACCATGGTGGGACCTGAATTCAAATTGCATAAAGCCTGCATTTCAGTTTGCCCCACAAAATTAGTTTTACAGTCCTATAGTTGAATCCCTGATGAACTCTTAACTATCAATTTTGGTATTGATTCTAAAGTAGCTATGGTTATGAAACATAGAGGAGGAAATAGCCTCCCAGTGATTATGATATTGCTCTGGCAACAAAGAATGACCTAATCCAAATTCGTAGATTGGCTCTCTGTCTTCTAATGCCTCTATTCCCAGGTATCCAACCACCATACCAACAAATGCAAATGAGTGATTTGTTCCTCAATCACTCTTGAACCCAATACTAACTAACAAGGCCACAACCAAAGCATCACTTTGGTAAGCCATCAGCTCCCTCTTAGCTGGATGAGATGAGGAATCTACTTTGAACCATGTCCAATGAGGTCACTACCCTAAGAAGAAATCAACATCATGTACAAAGGCCCCTTATGTTAACGGACAACATCCTGCAAGTCAAACACACGACCAGCAGCCTAATCAAGGATATAGGTCATTCCAAAGCAATCATTTATACCCACAAAAACCTACTTATCAATTGGCTAGACCACCAATGCAACACAACCAACTAGTGCCAGTAGAGCAACCCTTACAAAGGATTCCTCATTATCCCAATAGCGAGCTAACGATAACTCAGCAGTAGAATGGATAGCAGACGCAACAGTAAATGAGGATTTGTAATTTTTATCATATGATATATGACACTATGATGTGTATTGAACTTGTTTTCTAATCTATAGATGAAGGAAAACTATTTTGAGTTTTCAGAATTCAATTTTATGCATGTTTTTGAATATTATTTTACAAATTTACGTGTTTTTTAATGTTTAAGAAAATTGTCGAGTCCTAATTTCAAGTTAAATTTTGGATCTGCCAAGTTTTTGTCAAGTCCGAATTTTTGAACTATGATATTTACATTATTATATAGTATTAAGCCATTTAAAATTTAAATTGATTGATGTCCAACTCTATGTATTCCTCAAATGCCATGACAATTTTATATCAACCCCTTTCACCTAATGAACTAGCAGTTTACACTGCTATCATGCACCAAAACCATTTGTTTCATGCAACTAAAGTTGGAAAACCGGTTATAGATTTTTTGATCGCATTCAATAAGCAACTAATGATCAAAATGAATATTACCTTGGGTTACCATAAAATTTTGACTAGCTTAAAAGTTAAGGAACATAATTTCATCCCATTGTAGCATTGATGCAATGTATCAACTGGAAATGCACAGGTTCCCAATGTGGAAGGTCTAAAGAAAAAAGAAACTTTATATTCTTCTGAAAATACATTAAAGTATCTTCTTCATGAAAATTTAATGTTAACCCACCAGAAATCTTTATACATCTTGTCAAAATTTATTGTTAACCTACCAGAAATTTTCATACGTCTTCTCTTCTCCTGATACTCTGTAGGCTCAGCTACCTTTATGTATTCCCCACAGCAATTCTTTTGATGTCTGCAAGATAATACATTCATAACTCTTCTCATTCACATCAAGATACAATATTAATGAGAGGATTCATCGATCACCCACAAGAATGCAGCTAAAGAAGACTCTCGAATGAAAGCAACTGTTCTTACTGATGCCAATGGCAACGAGTATCTTTATTAGGTCTCTACAAATTTGACACTGCAATATTGGAAGAAAATTTCATTTGCTCAGTTGTTACTGCTACAATTTCTAGTAAAAGCTTCAACTCGGTCATGATTCCATCTACCCAAGTAAAACAATGTAGGCTATACTTTGTGAATCAAAGTAAGAGTGAATACTTATACTATCAAATAAAAATGTCAAATTGCATAAACATAAAGCTTGGCTCCAGGCCAAATCCAAAATAAACTTAGATGTAATATTGAATATTTCATAAATTATTTTGCAATATCTTTTACATCTACAGCATATCTACAAACAAGATATTATGATATATAATTCAGCATACCTTCCAATGGTGAGTTCTATAATTGTCAACTTCATCAGTGAAGTTGTGATAAATACTTAAGGCATAACCACATGCAGGCCTCTGTAACAAATATGAAAACTTAGCATGAGACAATCTGATATATATTTGTAACAAATAACCAAAGACTGCATAAAGAATTTAGACCCTCACCTGGTGATCGGGTAGTGTGGTAGAATTTATTTCCATCATCACCTTTTGAAAGCAAGGGCCGTGATCACTTTTTTAAAGATCACAAAGGAATATGTAAAATCAAGAGGATGAGGATAGCTCAGAAGGAGGCTACTATAATATTATGACAAAAAATGAAACTTCTAGGAAAATATTGAGAGCACATACTTGTGGTCCTTATTCCTATCAGTGAGCCACAAGTATGCATGAATCATTTCATGCAGTAAAGTGTTTTTCAAATCAGCGGTTGAACGAAAATTTAATAAAGGCTCTGAAAGCCGTATAGCACACCCTCCCATTTTCATGTACTGGCAAATACCTGCACAGCTGTACCAGAAATGAAATGGATATTAGCTAGAGAAAAGCAGAATTCAAATAATTTAATAAACAGAATACATGCAAATATAATGTCTAAAGATTAGCTATTTGTTGCTCTAGCATGGCATTGGAGCTCTCATTAATGTTTAAGACAACATGTTGAATTTAATGAGAATTCAGACGACAACTAGATAAGTGATTCAGTCTCAGAAATGCTCCTCTTAAACCTTAACAGGAGCAAATAATTTAATAAATAGAATACATGCAAATATAATGTCTAAAGATTAGCTATAAGTTGCTCTAGCATGTTATTAGAGCTCTCATTAATGTTTAAGACAACACGTTGAATTTGCTGAGAATTCAGACACAACTAGAAAAGTGATTCAATCTCAGAAATGCTCATCTTAAACCTATATTCGCTCCTTTCATTTAGATGTTGCATGTATTCTGTTTAAAGTGAAAACAAAGATTACAGAAAGGGAGCTACAGTTTACTTCTCTCTTTCACTCTTTTTGTAGCTTCACTGCATCTTAACAAGCTGAAAATATTAATGAACATTTCTGTTCCATCATTTTCACCTTTTACATTACTTTTTATATATCTTTAAGACTATTTTTTCCTCAAACGCACATGGAATAAGTTACAATGCAGATTCAAGTAGTTCCTAATTTCCATCTAGAAATAGGGCAACTCTTTATCCATAGATGCATTAAGAAAAGGATGTGGTTATCCTTCCCTTCATAGGTCTCACTTAGATCTTGTGGTCTTTTTCAAATTTATCTTATACTTTATTTTCCCATATTATCAAAGGCTTTGAAGATCTTCTATAGCCATGTTATGAAATATTGACTCCAAATGGGCTTCTTTTCCATTTCCATTATCCCTTACCCAATCTCAAACATAAGCAAGAAAAATAATTGAAAAATCTTTTTCACTTTCATAAAGAAATAATTCCTTTTTCCATTCATGTACTCCCAAGTTTGTCTACCTATAAATACTGCAGGATTCTCAATTTAATTGGCTCAATAGGACAATGATAAATCCTTACTAAGGTTTTTTTCCACTGGGTACAGACTTTAACTAAATCCTCTCGTGACCCAACTGTGTTGGGTATTTGCAAGAGATATATAAGACCTTCTCCAGTGGGTCCTTAAGTATCAGATCTCTTCAAATTTTGTCCTTCCATTTTGCACAGTAGACATATTCTTGTTTCTTTAAATCTCTTTTCCCTTCCATCTGCTGCTTTGACTACTAAAATCATGTGACCGACAATAGAAAATGTCCCTGATCTCTCCATAATATGCTAACAAACCTACTATTTCACACACAAGCCCAGATATACCAAGGATAAATTTATTAATCTACAGGTTACACCTATTCCCCAATAAAAGTAGATCGTGTGCTGCAATTGGTTTCAACGGACTCCATCAATTAACCCCTCGGCAATGCTCCCTAGAGGACAGGCAACTTACCCCATCAACTTCGCTTGTTTCTCAAACACTCACATGATTAATAACAAAGCAGCTCATCTTAAACTACTGCAAGTCCCTTTTAAAAATTGAAAATTTATTATCTACCATGAGACAAATATAGATAGCCAGTATTCACAGTCCGATATCAATATTTAAATAAAAATTAGACAATTGAATTTCTCTTTTATACATCAACGAAGGTGGCTGAAATTTTCATATATTGTCACATAATTAGTGCAAATGCCTTTAAAAATACCTCAAACTTTCTCATTTAAAATGAGACAATTGTAAGGACCCGCTTGATCCAAACTCGAATTTTAAAAAATTTTACTATACTAACAAGTTCTTAGAGATATATCAAGACTTCTATTGAGTACTCAGGAAAAACTTCGGCCAAAACAGGCCATATGTTCAAAACGGAACATTCTTAAGCTAACCTGGGCTCTTCTATCCTTTGGGCAAATAGGTTCATACGGAACCAAGTCAAACGGACCTTATCGCTACCTGATTCGGGTAGAACAAACAGTGGCCAAAAGGCCTAGTAGGTCAAACGGACCAATGCTCTATCCAATCCGGAATACATAAACATAACAGCCTAACGGGCTGAAGAGGATAGGAATCATTATTAACATGGTTCACTTGATTTCAAGGAAATACCTTAGTTTAAAGAAGGATCACTAGCATAAATCATCCATGTAACAATTGTATCAAGAACTTAATGAAAGGTTCAATTTATAGGAACATGGTGGTCAATTGTCAAAATATAGGAATTATTACTTAAATCGATTTTTCAATATCTAATCCAATAATTACTCTGATAGACTTGGAGTCAAGTCTTCTTAATTTATTGCCCTCTCCCTTTTTTTTTAATTTGTCAATCAATGCTTGTGGAAATGAGCTTGCAAATGGAGAAAATGGACATCAATTGTAGTCCATTGTTATTTTTAAATGAATATATTTTTCTGTCATTTAGTTTTCTTTAAAATTCAAATTTCAAATTATTGAGTTGTGACAACAATCTACAAGGTCAGCATTTAGAGTTCAAGATGAACACTCTACAAAAGATCAATGTCTGATTTGACATTGAGATTTTTGAATCTTTTCTAAATAATGACATAACTCCTTGGGAAAACCTCGAAATTTTGTCATTTTCCATGAGATAAATCTAAAAAGCCATGTTTACAGTCCAAGTATGAGACTTTAATAAATGGCCAACATGTTTGAATTTTCTCTGTAAATTTAAATTAACAATGGCCATTGCAAAAAAAAATGTATCTTTTCAGAAATATTGCAGCTCCCTCAAAATTTATTATTTACCTTGAGACAAATTTAAAGAGTTGGTGTTTGTAGTCTGAGGTGACCATTTTAATAGAAGGTCAACATCTAATTTTATTTTGTAAATAACTCATGAAGGTGGCTGAATCTTTTGCACATTATCAAAAATTTACAGTCAATCCCCTTGAAAAACCTTCAGATATATCTTTAACCTGCAAGAAATCTGGAAACCCATTGTTTATAGCCCGAGATGATCATTTTACAAAATGAGTTACATCTCTGAATTCTCATTTTAGAACCACGGGCATGCCTTATATTTTTGCATAATATCAAAAAATTACCTGTATCTCCCTTCAAAAAACCTCAATTTATCATTCACGGTCACACAGATTTAGGAACAGTCTTTATGGCATAAGATAGTTGAAATTTCTCCATCTTATAAATAAATTACTTCATTTCCCTTTAAAAAACCTTCAATTTATCATTTAAGTCACACATATTTAGGAAGTCAGTATTTGTAGTATAAGATGAACATTCAAACAAAAAACCAAGAATGTCTCAAATTTGTCCTTTTAACACCTAATGAGGTGGGTAATTGTTTTCCATCGCATAAAAAATCACTTAATTCCCCATCAAAAGGTCTTAAAAATTATCACTTACCACAGGTCAATTTTAGGATGCTGATATTTGTAGTTGATTAAGAATCATGTCTGAATTTCAATTTTTAGACATTACTTGCAAGCGGCTAAAATTTTTGCATCTTATCAAAATTCACTGAAATGCCCTTCATACTACCTTGAAATTCATCGTTTACTATGGACAAAAATTCATTACCCTAGTGTTTATGGTTTGATAAAAAAGAAATTCACACCAATAAACAAGGCAAAAAGAATTGCATCTTATCAAAAAATTTTGCAATTCCCTTCAAAAGACCTTGAAATTTATCATTTATTGTAGACAAATTCAGGATCCCACTATTTGTAATTTGAAAAAAAAGTCAACATGTCTGAATTTTTCCTTTCTAAATATCACTAGAGAAGAACAAAATTTTTGCATGTAATCAAAAAATACTGCAATTTCCTTCAAAAACCTTGAAATACTGCAATTTCGTTTCTCATGAGACAAATTAAGGACATCAGTTGTTATAGTTTGATGGGAACATCTTTAAAACAGATCAAGCTTGCCTGATATTTCATTTTTAAATATGGTGTCACTGAATTTTCAAACTTATCAAGAATTGCTGCAAAAAACCTTCAAATTTGAAATAACTGACTACCATAAGACTGCCCATTGGAATGAGCTCAAGTGGTAAAAGCATCTGAGCTTCCAGAATCGAGCTCCAGGTTCAAATCCCCAGGAGACACAATAGAGTGTTCAAAATGACTAAAATACCACATTCATTTTGCCAGTTGTGGTAATACCACAACAACAAATTTTATCAAATCAGAAAAAAAATATTCACTGCAAGACAAATTTGATGCAGCTATTTATGATTTGCAATGAACACTTATTAAATAATGGACATGGCAAAAGTTTTTTGTAACGTATCCCTGCAAGCTTGTCGAGTGGGATGAGCTCAATCGTAAAAGCGTCAAGGCTTTTGGCATAGAGCCCCTGGTTCAAATCCAGGAGACATGATAAAATGTTGAAATTGGATAAAGTATCTACCACATCCAATTTGCACATTGTGGCATGCATCCAAATGATTTTAACCTAAGAGAGATATGGCATCTAAATTGAATGTTACCCTGTAAGGGAAACTTCCCAAATCAAAAGTTAGCAAATACTTACCACAAGATAAACTTAAGATTTGACTCTTTATGGTTTGAGATGAATCCATTTTAACCAAATATCAACACTGCTGAATTTCATTTTTCATTATATAGTTCAATTCTTTTGTGAAATCAAGCCTGCAAACTGTAAAGAAAAAAAGGTTAATTGGGATGAGCTCAACCAATAAAAGGATTGGGGATTTTAAAATAGAATACCTTATTCAAATCCCAAGAGATGGGACAAAGTGTTTAAATAAAAATTAGATAAAATACCCCATCCAACTTCATGAGTGCCTCATACCCCAACAGATGAGGTCGGATGCACATCCCAGTGAATTTGACATAAAAGAAACCCCTTTGTCATGGTAGCTAAGCAAAAGAAAATAATCAAATCAAAAAATTACCTACTGCAAGGTCAAGTTTAGGATGCAGTGACGACTGACAAGTTTAGGATGCAGCTGTTTTTAGTTTGAAGGTATCATAACAGAGCCCCTTGTTAAAATGCCAGAGAAGTCGTGATAAAGCGTTGCAACTGGGAAAATTAAAAAAGTAACATATAACTTGCTGGGTGTGATGTAGCCCAACCGACTAGACCTGCTAACCAATTTAGGATACAAGCATGAATGAATCTTTTTGAACATTAAAGCTGTATATTAAAAATGGAAAAATAAATGTCTAAAAAGTATGAGATCAAGTAGTAAAAGCGTCACAGTTTGATTCAAATACCAGAAAACATGATGAAGTGCTGAAGTTAAATAAAATGCCTCGGGCATTTTTACTTAACTTTTGGAGCTGTAGTTGGCACAGGTTCAAGTCGGGGCTTGACTCCTCAAGGCAGTGCCCCTTCTCAAGTACCAACTTGCGAGGTGCAGCTTAAGTTAGAGGCCAAGGCTTGGCTAAGTTGATGGCTAATTCGAATCTTAAGGCAGCAAAGGTAAATGAAATGGTTGTAGAAGATACTCCTTCTCATTGCAGATTGATTGACAATGCATGGTATAAGGATGTCATATTCTATCTTGAAAATATGAATTTTCCACCATGTATGGATGAGAATCAGAAAATGACTCTCAAACTGAGATCTCTCAAAGGTATGTACTATTCCAAAATGAGCTTATGTGGAAAAATCACGAGGGTATATTGCTCAAGTGTTTGGAACAAGAACAAGCTGAAGTAGTAATCAATGAGTGTCACCATGACATTTGTGGAGGACATTTCAAAGCTAAGACCACTGCTTATAAGATCATTAGAGCTGGGTATTGGTGGCCAACTTTATTCAAGGATGTAGCACAGAAGATAAGAAAGTGTGATGCTTGCCAACGGTTTTCTAGTAAGTTGAAGTTTGCTGGAGCACTACCCCTTCTACCCCTCATAGTTGATGCACCTTTCCAGTAGTGAGGAATTGACTTCATTGGAGAGATACAAGAAAAATCCAGCAATGGGTTTGAATGGATCCTTGTGGCCACTGACTACTTTACCAAGTGGGTAGAGGCAGTCCCCACTCGCAATGCAACTTCCAAGGTGGTCATTGATTTCATGATCAACAATATAATAACCAGGTTTGGAGTGCCAGCTAGGATTTTGGTAGATAATGCAATGTGTTTCAGGTCTCAAGAAATGTTGAACATGTGTTCTAAGTTTTGTATAATCCTTGTGCATTCGTCCCCCTATCACCCCCAAAGTAATGGACAAGCTAAATCAAGCAATAGAAGTCTAATGAAGATCATAAGAAGAACATTGGATCAGAATAAGAGAAGATGGAATGGTAGTTTGAAATATGCTTTATGGACTCACAAGATAACTTTCAAAGGATCCATAAGTAGAAGCCCATTTGAACTGGTGTATGGAATAGTGGTGAAGATGCCCATCAGCATGGAACTGCTAGTCCATTAGTTACTACAAGACACATAAGAATATCAATATGATGCAATGTCGCAGAGGATAATGCAGTTAATTGAGTTAGAGGAACAAAGAAAAGCTGCACATGATAAAAAAAATTGAATCATAAGTAGAAAATGAAGTATTTGTTGAATAAGAATACTATGTCAAGAGATGTTTAGATTGGTGACTTGGTCCTCATTTGGAATGCAAAATTTGAGGATAAAAGGAAACATGGTAAATTTGATCCATTGTGGCTTGGGTCATATGAAGTGGCTAAGAAATTTAAGCTTAACATCTACCATTTGATGACTCTAGAAGGAGATCTCATGGAGCTGCACATTCATGGACAACATTTAAAACTCTACTTCTCATAAGTATTATGATCTTTCAAAATTTTGTGATGAAGTCTTGTTATATCTATTATTTTTGACTTCAAGCAGTCTTGACCATTGTTGATCGTGATGGTGTTTTGTTTCAGTTCTTGTGTGTCATTTTTTTGGTGTTTTTTGGTCTGCTCGGAGATCTGGATTCTCATTGTGCCACTTCTTAGTACACATCCCCAACTAGAGCCACTATTGGGACCCATGTTTTCAAGTCAAGTATTTACAAAATCTTGCCAAGTTTCCCAAACATGTTAATCTTTCCAAATTCATCATGAGTCCTACCTTGTTCCCTTTCTAATGCAAGAAGAAACCCCAAAAAATGGATAAGTCAAAAATTCTAAGCCTTTTCCTTGTATTTTCTACCTTTTTGGGGTTTCAGGGTTTTAGGTTCCTGCCTTCCATCATGCCATCTCTATTGGCTCTAAAATCTGCATTGGTTCTTTGCAAAATTGCTTAAGTATTTCAAGCATCGAAGGTCAAGCTTGCAGACTTTCATCTTCTTCAGGGCATGCGTTTAGGGAGAAGGCCCATTCCCTGAAGGCCACCAAAGTTTCAAAAGTGTCTAAGTGTTTCAGGCGCCGGAGGTCGAGAGGTTCATTTTCCTCCTTCAATTTGTAAGTGGTAGATAGAAGGTCCGATTGCCGAAGCTCGACGAGTTCCAGTGTTTCTAAGCATTATGGGACTCGGCAATTGGGGGGTTTTCTCTTCCTCTTTCCTTTTGGAAGAAGGCAAGCAGAAGGCCTGACGGCTAAAGTTTGGCGAGCTCGTGTTCTTCTAAGTGTTATGGAAGGTAGTGAGCAAGAAGTTTCTTTTCTTCCTTCTTTCTTTTGGAAGGTGGAAGGAAGAAGGTCTGAGGCCCAACCCCCGATGATTTTCAAAGTTTGTTCTAAGTATTTTGGGATCAGTTGATTATTTTCTTCCTCTTCAAAATGCATGGTGTATGGTGGAGGCCCAACCCCCAAAGCCCAATTTGTTGGGGCATGACTTTCTTTCCGTACTCTCTCTGTTGTCCAAAAACATCCAAAAAATGTGGGAAAACATGCCAACAACTTCTAGGATCACCATTAATGCGAAATGGGTATTTGAAATTGATGTTTTTATTGCAGTTGGTGGGGTTGTTGGAGGTTTTCCCACTTATTTCACCCTCAGGTCTAGATTGTGAAGGCTATAAAGGTAAAATCAAAATTCATTCTAAGGGTTTCTCTTTTGGCATTTCTTCAAGAAAAAAAGTGTAGAGCTCTCTAGGGTTTCAAAGAACAAAAGGTTTCGGTTCTCTAGCATGGTAGATAAAGGTTATGAAAGGTTTTGTATTGATTTCAAGAGTCAGTGTATGAACTTCTCCTTCTTCTCATTTAATTTTTCAAGGAAATCCTAAGTTTTAGCCAGGGTTTCCTCTTACCACACTTCGTGGTATGACTGTAACCATTGATCAGATGAATATGACATATTCTTAAAACATTACATGCTATGTGATGATCTCTTCTATGGTTGTAGATGAATGGTTGCATTTTGATACAAGATTACTATGTATATTCTTTATTGGTTATTCTTTTTCTACATCTGGTATCCAGAAAGTGCATGTTTCATTTCTATTTTATCTTATCCTCTACTGAACTGTGGACTCTGTAGCCCATCCTACTAGGCACCGGTCTAAAATGTCTGATCACCCACACCTCTTTTAAAAACTAAAACAAACTTATTAAGTGTGAGATAAATAGTTACTACTGTATGCATAGTTGTGGTTTTGTGTTGAAACTAGGAAATATTATCAGTGAATCTTCAAAGTGCCAATTTTAGCAAACCAAATATTCATACCAGCACCTTCCATTATTGTAGGAAGTGCTTTTCATCAGCTTAAATAGAGGTTTTATTGTAGCAATCTTGTCTTAATCTAGTGACTATATTTAGGGATTAGGATAGCAGTTGGGTATTGCTGCAATGATATGACTTTGAAAACTTCTTCCATTGTTATTAATCCTTGTTAACAGATACCTCTAGGAACACCCTCCTTGGCTTAGTTGAGCCAGAAATCAAGGGGAGATTACCCATTCCCAACCAGTTGACCCTTAATCATCCTTGTCCTATTGATGAACCACTTCTCTCTCTCTCTCTCTCTCTCTCTCTCTTTGATGACATCTCAAGCCTTGAAGATTGAAGAATGTTCTAGGGATTAGGATAAGCTATTTTGGGACCTGACATGATCCACACTTATAACAATAGAAATAAGTGAGATAATAGCACTAACATGAATAAGAATAGAGATCACATGGCATGATAGATGTTTTTTGGTTAGTATCCCAAATAACCAATATATTTAGAAATGGAATAAATCCTTAGGCTAGTTGACACCGTATAATACCCCTTATGAAAGAAGTCACTCCATGTTATATCTCCAACACGAGATCTCAAACACATACAACACTCTTTACATATCCCTTACAATGATATTCACCTTTTGTATAAGACCTAATAACATAATGGAGGGGTAAACCACTAATCCCAACATTTAGGCCAACACATTACCGAATATAATTAATTACACAAATTATTCATATGATCCAATGTAACTAACTAAAGGAATGTGTGTCACATGTTGGCATCCCCATCACCCTCGCAATATCATATGCCTAAGTACATAACATTCCATCCTTCCTTGACATCATGTGTTGCCCCCAAAACATGAGAAGTAATGAAATAGTGAGTCTTCTGCAAATCATTATGCATGTAATGCTATGATTTATCATCAAACCACCCAAACGTGATCTTATTGCATAGTTTTGCTTGATCATACCTATCTCCAATCCTTGTTACATATTTTTTTGTGCCACCCTGATTCCATTCACCTCCATAGTAACTCATCTTTTGTTCAATGCATAATCATTTCTTCTTTGATGCTAGTAATTTGATGTTTGTTACTCCTTTGATTTGATGTATATCTATAATGATTGCTCCTTTGATTCCATGTGTACCCGTGGTGATTGTTCTTCTGATTCCATGTGTACCCGTTGTGATTGTTTCTTTGACTCTATGTGTGTCCATACTTAGAGCTTCCTTGATGCCTAGTACCTTGCCTCCATGATTTTTCCCTCTCATGATCATGTGCACATTCATACGCCACACCCTTAGTCCATTTTTGTGTTTAACTCTGGAACAATCTTTGATATCTTTGATTTTTCAACCTTTTTGGCCACTTGTTTCTTTTGCTTCTAGAGTAGAAAAAGTCATTTTCTCTTGTTCCTTTTCTTCATTTTCCTCGTTCTTTTTTATTCTTCTTTATACTATTCTTCAAATTCATCTACTTGTTCTACTTTGACCTTCTTTGGTCCACATTATGTGTAATATCCTACAAAGTTATCTTTTTCCTCCTATATCAAAGTTTCATGAACTTCTCTTATACATTAATATTGACTACCCCTAAAATCTCTAACCAAGGATATCCAATAACAATATCCAACCGATTCATATTCAAAGCATAAAAATATGAATGCAAGACATATTTTTCCACATTGAGCTACAAATCTTCACAAACTTGGACATATTTACTATCTATAAGAGTCTCCTTGATATACTTTTCTTGCACTTGTAATTGTTTAGCCAAGTTAATGTGGATGAAGTTATATTTGTTGTCATCTTTTATAGATATAATGATCACTTTCTTTTGAATTCATCCTTGAAATTTATATATTGAAACTTTTTTCTTTGGAGCTAAATTACTTGAACTTTTATCCTCCACCTCTTCTTCATATTCCTCTTCCTTATCCTCATCCTCTTATTCATTATCTTCACTACCATTATCATTATTATTTTCTCCTTTTCTTCTTCGTCATTCTCACCCCCCTCCTTGTCATAGATCCACATACCATTTGGTTACTTCACCATCAACTTATTGATAAAAGCTAACTTGCCAAAGAAAAGTTTGAGAATGGTTTTGTTTAAATTGGAACTGTGAATCTCTAGTATCAATATCATCCTTCATACCAAATTTAGAGTTCTTCATGAAATTTAGGATTTCAATAAAACTTATTTCCAATTAATCATCTTATCTACCATAAATCTGAAATATCATGAAGTTAGATCTAAGCATTGCAGTTACCAAGAATATTTTTCAGTTTGCTTACTTGGATTGCATGATATGAATGTTTTCCTAGGGTTGTGCCTTGAAAAACCTTGAAATTTTTATTCCAAAGGTCAACTTTGGAGGGTTACCAACACCCTTAGTGCTACTCAAAATCCTTATTATGACTACTTCTTGGAAAGATCTTGAAAATCTCTTTTCTAACAACATAATTGCCAAAATTGGACTATTGCAAGAGGAGAACAAAGCCTTTGAAGTTAATTTATTTTTTGCCATAATTCATTTTTGAAAATATTTGTCAGAAATTAGATTTGCAGGGTTAACCTAGCCATATCTCTCTTGATATTGCTCCAAATCTTTATGATGACGACTTTTGTGAAGCTCATGAAATTCTCTTTCTAATGACTCCAAGTTTTATTTAATTAGATGCTTATGTGAGAACTACCTTCTGCATGATAGATATTTTCTTGGAAAAAATAATTAAAGTCTTTTCTCTTTGCCCAAATTGATGCTCTAATGCCACTTGTTATGATCTGTACATATAATAACTTATATATTTTAGATAATAATAACAATACACAGAATGAGGGGAGACCCTTTGGTGAAATGGTGGGGCTTCTTGCCTGTAGTGTGAACAACCAAGGTTCAAACCTTGCGGGATTGCTCTACTACAAATCAATAATTGAGGGACCTTAAAAAGGGGAGATCCTATGGTGAAATGGTGGGGCTTCTTTCTTGTAGTGCCAACAACCTAGGGTCAAACCTCGGGGGGTTGCCCTTTACTACATCAACAATGGAGGTTGTTACAAACAAATTTTATAAATTAGTTAGGAATTATCTTTAGGGGCTCTGTCGGATTTCAGGATAGAGGTAGCCGCCTGCACCCACTCATTATCACAATAATGCAAAGAAGAAATAGATATGCTTAGAAAGACTGTTGTGATTTGCTGCTTCATGGCAGCGAAATTAAGCAGAAGCCAAATTCAAGATTGGGTCAAAACTTCCTGGGGCTCCCCTTGCATTCTAAAATTCCTTCTGAAAGGGTTTTTCAATGCTATCTTTCTGTCTGAAGCAGACAAAGACTCAATCATTAAAGATAAATCCTAGAGTTTGGGTGATATTCCACTCTACATTCACCAATGATCTCCTCTTTTTAACCCAATCACCTATGAGCCATATGATGGACTCAAATGGCTCTAACTCTACAATTTGCCTCTTGAATTTTGGCCTAAGAGCTGCTTAAGGAAGATTGGTCGCTCCTTAGGCACTCTGATCAACATGGACCTAGAAAGGTTGGACTAGGACTCATACTTATATGTGTTCATCCAAGTTACAGCTATCCAAAGATTTCCTTTAGAGATCACTCTATGCTCTGGTCAAAAGACATGGGTTTAATCCCTTGAGGTTGAGGAATACAAATTCTTCTACCTCTCTTGTGGCAGTTGTAGACATGTTGGCGATAACTATCCCTAGAATAACACCAAGATGGACCTCCATATGCTTAAGTCAGATTGGGGCACTTCTCCACCTAGTCAAGATGGTCTGACCCATCCCCCATCCAATTTAGATGTGCACCCTCCTCTTTTGCCACCTCCTCCTATAACAGGACCTCCTGCCAACTCTCTTTCCTTTAAGGGTCCTGAAGATCTGACTCCTTGCTCTCCTAAAGTTGGACCATAACCTAAAGTGACATGCTTCCAGGCTACTACAACCAGTAAGCCACAGGCTCAAACTCCACTTTCAAAATCAAAAGCAATAGAAATTCCGTCGGGACTGGCTACTCTAATACCCTTGACCCTGGCCCTTTCAAGAAATAAGGGACCACCCTCCTAACTTAGAAACTCACCATCCAAGATATGTTATCTAGGGCACATGGAGGCAATGCCTTCACCAACCCCTAAAACTCAACCTATTGGACCATGGCCTTTCTGGCCCAGTCTAGCTGGTGTCCTCACTAGTGCCATCCTAGACTTAATTCTTTCTTTCCAAATAGCACTCGTGTCTCCTATTGGTTTTTCTAGTAAGTGGCACATGTAAACTCTACATTTACTATCTCTACTCCTTCGTGCCAACACCAAGGCAATTGAATAAGAGATTGCCCCTCCCGCACATGTGGTATTGTCCTATCTTCAAGCGAGTTCACTGAATAAGCACTTCTGACAAATTTAGAATTTTGAATCAGAGGCATACATTCATCATTTGGTTTAGTAGACACACTCGGATGGGACTATGTATTTAATGTTGAAATTATTTCCTTCTCAACCTGAGTTTGTAAAACTCCATGGTTCTTCCATTTCTACATTGATGGTTACAGTTAGCCTCAAACTCCCATGTCTCCCCATGGCCTTCGCACCAATTTATGGTTACAATTGCCCATACGACACCAATGATGTTTTTGTTCAGATTCAATGTATGTTTACAGTTCAGAATCAGGACACGATGCGGGCCTTGGTATAAGTCATAGACCCAAGAGTTCCAACGGGTTTCCATCTCCATGATCATTTCTTTCTTGGGAGGTTTTTGGCCCAGTTTATGCTAGCCCATGGCCACAAATGCCTGACACGAATCACAGTGAAGTGAGTGGTGGCTCCTCACTTGTAATCACTTGCACTGGATACAGTCTCCTTCAACAAGCAATCATCCTTTGGAAGTTGAGGTGGCATTTTTGAACTTAGATAATTACATAGGAATGCATACATGAGACAAGTGATTACTTTGTTTTGGGAAGGTGTTCTCTAGGAAAATATGGAAACCTATGAATTTGTGGTTGGTTTCTTGGATCCCCCACTAATAGAGGATCATCGGAGGTGGCTGGAGCAATTTACTGCATGTACCCAATATCTTCTCCACCAGATTCCAAAATAACAAAACTTCTGTACTTTTTGTGTTATCTCATCTTGTGATATGTTATCTTGTTGTATCACCTATGCACCCTTATGACAACAAGGCATGCTTGTTGTATGAGAGCGGTTCCCTTAACCGCATTTATATAAAAAAAACAATAATACACAGAATGAGAATATAAATAAACACACAACACAACAGATATTTATGGGCCAAGACGTTTCAATATTTGATAAATTTAGACATAGAATAAACCCTTAAGGTAGGGCAACTCCATACGATGCTCCCTATGGAAGAAGTCACTCCACACTATATCGTCAACATGAGATCCAAACTAAATACAATACTCTTCACATCTCCTTACAATGATAGTTGCCTCTTATATATAGATCTCCTCCTAATAACATAATGGAGGGGTAAACCACTAATCACAACATAGGTTGACTCATTATCCAATATAATTAGTTACACAAGTTATTTACAGGATCCAATATAATTGACTAAAGGGATGTGTGCCACATGTTGGCACCCCATCACCATATGCTCAGTTTCATAAAACTCTAATTGAGTTTTTCTATTACTTGGTTAAACTAGATATCAACTTAAAATAGCTAGTGCCTTATTTGCACCATATTGAATTTTCAGAATTACTGCCTGTTATGTCCAAGAAAATTATCCCAATCTATGAAAGTTATGTATATTTTTATATATACTTTGTAGGAGATATATTTATTTAAATATCACATACCAAGAAGTACCAAAGAAACTTTATGTGCATTTTGATATCATAGCCATAGATTAAGTATCTTCCATTTAACTCTAGGTTTTGTCAATAAGAGGTGGAATATGAACGAAACTGGACAATTTTCACTTATGGTTGGCACAATGAGGAGGTAATTATTGATGGAACAAGTGGACTAATAAGAGGTGGAATATGAATGAAACTGGACAATTTTCACTTATGGTTGGCACAATGGGGAGGTAATTATTGATGGAACAAGTGGACTAATATAAGAGGTGGAATATGAATGAAACTGGACAATTTTCACTTATGGTGGGCACAATGGGGAGGTAATTATTGATGGAACAAGTGGACTAGAAACAAATTGGCATGATAATTGCTGTCCATTTATTGTTAATGATTTAATCCTCTCACATTTGTGTTTGCCTTGTATCTGTTAAGTGGCATTGTTTTACATTTTGCTTGCAAACTTCAGACTGTGATCACTAGTTTAAACAACTGCCATGACGAGTTTGCTAGATAGACCCCCGATGAATATGTTTATTCTATGATGATTACTATCTTAATTAGCCATTTATTTGCTTTAAGCTACCTTCTTTGCAGCACATGCTTTTGTTTTAAGCTACTGGTTTCAATTTTTCAGATAGGTGTATTTGAATGCTATTGTTTTCCAAAATCTTGTATTGGCTTATGCTATCTTGCAATTTTTTGAGAATTCTTTTTTTGAATCTCTTTAACTTCCACTCTCAAGTGCTATAGTATATTTAATATTTTTTTTCCAGTAGTTAAGTTTTTTTACTAGTTAAAAACATACACTTACACTTACAATCATGTCCAAGCACCCACATGTACACGCATACATATATATATTGAGAAACACAAGAAAAAAAAAGGAAAAAGGATATATTGTATTGGAAATATTTTGTAATATATGTATATCACAATCCTTTTTTTTTTTTTAAAAGTTGCCAATAGTAAACCTAAGTACCATTACCAGCCTATTTGCATTGCTCATTGATATTTCACCAAAAATAAAAGAAAAGCAGGAAGTTGCCAATTCTAAACTTGATTGTAACACTGCCAACCTATTTACATTGCTCCATGAGCTACAAGTGATATTCCTCCAAAAACCCATGCTCTTACAATGCCAAGATTTAGTGGTAGTAAACCATAAGATTGATAAAACCACAGTAACCAAAACAAACAAGCCTGCCAAGAACTGAACCTGGCACCACCTTAGTTGTGCATTCCACCACAAATATTGCACTATCATGGGCAGAAGCCAAGTTGGTGGGTGGACTGACACTTGTAACAGAAGCAAATAAATCCTTCCAGTTGGTTGATATGTTTCTCCAGGGCCTAGAAGTGAGTCTTCATCTTCTCGTGAATGGCATCCATTATGACCCCTGCAGTAGGTGCACTGTCTAGAGCATTCATATTGTTGATTTTCTGTGTCATCACAGGTTGGAAGGAGGGTCCATCAAAGGGCTTATCCTCACTAAGACCAACTAAAGGAAGAGGGAATACATTTCTAACAACACCATCAGCATCACCTGAGAGTAGACCAGAGATTATTGTTGTCACTTTTGACTAGATGTAGCTGATGAGGCCTACTATTTCCACAACTGTGATAATTGGTATTTCTGCCAATTTTTTCTTGCCCCTGTGGTTCCACTGCCACTCATCAACAATGTCCTTGTAATTTGGATCCCAGGCTTCACCACCCACCACAAAAAAGGAGTCAACATCAAAGTTATCTGTAACGCCCCTGCCAAGGAACTCTAGAGGACAACACTAAACTAGGTTAAATTGATGGAATAATTTTTTTTAAAACAAATAACAATAGAATGCATAACATAACATAATAGTCTAAACCTAGGTCCTCTAAGGTTCCTCGACTGCGTTACTCACAAATCGAGATTACAAGAAACAAAGCTTATCAATAACATAAAAGAGAACTATATACTAGCCTAAGGCCCTAAGGGTCGACCTACTACCTCGAGGGCTCATCTCAGATGAGCTTGCCTACGTACGCGCAATGCAGAGACATCGTAGTTCGGTCAAAGAATAAATTTTGCAACCATAGGGTCGAATTAGATATAATGACACATAAGAAATCTAGTTCATCATATAATATTATTCTCTATGACTAAATGCTTAAATAGAAAATACATTTTCAACACATGAACTTATGACAATCATCATTACATAATGCAGGAATACAACAATCATTCATGATGCAACACTTTCATCTTCCATTGTACATACAAGATCACAAGTTAGCTGATCCTCTGATCTACAAAGTAACATATATGTTCTTAAAATAGTATTTTCAAACAATTGAAGATAGAATGACATCGAATCATATTCATTCATTCATGAAAGGATAGGTGATACCAATGTACTCTAGTAGTTCTAATTCACAAGGATTTAATTAATTACACAAACCATATAATCACTTGCTAATCTCAAATAAACAAGTTAAGCAACCTCGTTTGCTAAGAGAAGATTACTTACACTACAAAAGGCATAAGAGACTAAATTGATTTATTAACTGCACCAAATTATTCATATATAGCTTGTTGACTCAATTTAACTATTTACTTAAACATTCTTCATTCTTTCTTACTATAATACTATTTATTTTCACATAAGATTATGTCATCTCTTCAAAATCAAAATCACACAATAACACCATAATAAATTCTACTATATACCCTAAAACATTAATAACAACATTTATAAATCATGTCAAGGCATTTATACTTCCATCAAGTCTATTCATTCTATTCTAGGTTCAACCCACAACTCTTACCTATGCTATAATGTTTTACGAGAGTATTTCAACCCTAAACTATATATTCTTTATAAATAGCCTGTCATACATAAGAAGTGAAATAACAATAATTTATCTCATTTAATTTTGTTAACTCTAATCCACTAATTGCTTATATATTCCTCTTGAATTTTGATAATAATATAATCAAATTACGATACTCCTTCCCATAAATTTATAACACTCATCACATAAGCACAATATTACTATATTTGATAAATGGTCCATAGACCATCAAATTCCAGGGCTGGTAGGAATAAAATATTTATTAACATGCTCCCCACGTTCCCCTAACAATCAGACTAGATTTTAACGCAGCATAACATAGGAATACATGTTACCTCATACATTAATAATAATAATAATAATATAGTCTTACACGTTGTAATAATAATAATAATAACATAGGAAAACTTTGGTCGACATAAATGCAAAATGAGGAAGCACTACCTGGGCACACAAATTGCTTGATAAAATGCCTCAAGGATTGCCATCTAATGGAAGCAATGATTACAGGATATGCACAAAAAGGATTTATTGAAAAAGGCTTTAGAGATTTTTGAGCAAAAGCAAGTGGCAGTCGAAAACTAAATTCCATAATATTAGCATGTGCCACAATAGAGACTTGATCAGTAAATAAAATAATAGGAATTGGTCTGGTACTCATGTATGCAAAATGTGAAAGCAAGCCCAAGACGTGCGAATTGTTTGATAGAATGCTTCAGAGAGATGACATTTCATAATTTGCAAAGGTTTAAAATTAATTGTTGAATACACACACTCAGATCTTCAAGAGATCTATATCTCCGGAGACCAAAGTCTCTTAAAGGATTAAATATGTTGCTGAGGATGGAAGCATCGACTCACTAGGGTTTTATCTCATCAATGTCTTCAGAGAAGCAAAGCTTCAAAAAGGCTCAGATGCACAGGAACAATTATAAAGCTTGACAAAGTTTTAAGTAAAGGTATTTGATAGACACACTATATTTTCATAATGAAGACTGCAAAACTACCTAATTTCACATAGCTGTCATACTCCCAACCCAAAACTATTCACCAAAATATCTCAAGGAGCAGGATCATTAGACCATGCAAAGATCGATAGTCTTCCACAATCTTGTTGGAATTATTAATCTAGAGCGGGCATTTATACCACCTACCCCGTCAGAGATCTTTGTAGATCTCTTTCCTGCCCCTCCTGACCAAAATTGTAAATGCACTTAGCTAGCCCATCAGATAGAAGTTATTGCTGATCAGTTTGTTTAATGTTGGTAGGTAGATTCAAATTTTGAGGGGTAGATTTTTGGAAAACAAGAAAAGACAAAAGGAAAGAATGAAGAACATTCAGTTAGTTGCAAGTGAAGAATATTGTGAGCAGCAGCAACATCGTAGTGCAGAGCAGAGAGAATATTTTTTGTTGCAGTAGCAACAAGAAGAATACAACAGTGAGAGAGTGCAGAGGGTCGAGCTCCAGCTAGCTCCAGAGAGAGCAGTAGTTGTAGGAATAGAGGAATCAGAGCCGTAGCTCTGAGTTGTATTTGTTGATTGTAAAATAGTTTTAATGATTAATAGAAATCTCTAATTGTAAAATAGTTTTAATGATTAATAGAAATCTCTATTTGCTTGTGTAATTTTCTTGTGTCCCCTCTCTCTGTTTGTCTTATTCTTCCTCCCTTGAGTGGTATCTAAGCCATACCACTCCCAACAAAATGGTATCAGAGCCTAGGTTAGCAGATCTAGAGTTTTAGCTTTCTGGGTATTGAGGAAAACCCCTAAGATTTTCTAGGTATTAACAGTCTCCCTTTGATTTAGAAGAATGGCTAGACGAGATAACAAGAGTTGGCAGTGGCCACCCATATTTGATGGAAAAAACTATGATGTCTGGGCAAAGAAGATGAAGACCATCTTGGTTGCAAATGATTTATGGGAACTTATGGTCAGTGGGTTCACAGATGTGATTGACCCAAATGCCTTTACAGCCCTGTCAAATGCCCAGAAGAACCAGCTAAAGGAGACAAGAAGAAATGATTCAAAAGCCCTCAGTTTGATTGAGGAAGCCGTGACAGAGGTTATTTTTCCTAGAATAGCAGCAACTAACTATGCAAAAGAAGCATGGGAAATATTAAAAAACAATTACAAAGGAATTGACAAGGTGAGATCAGTGAAACTCCAGCTGCTTAGGAGAGATTTTGAGACCCTACAGATGAAGGACAGTGAGTCTATTTCAGATTTTCACACAAGGGTTTCCACCTTGGTTAATCAGTTGAGGATAAATGGAGAAACCACAGATGAGCAAAAGATTACAGAGAAAATCCTTAGAAGTTTGCCCCTTAGATTTGACCCAATAGTTATTACCATAGAAGAGACGAAAGACCTCCCAAAAATGACACTTAATGAGTTGATGGGTTCTCTTCTTACCCATGAGCAGCAGCTAAATAGATCCACTCCTTCCCTAGAGCAAGCATTTAAAGCACAAGGAAATGTGAGAGGCAAGGGAAGAGGAAGAAATGGCAGAGGAAGAGGTCAAAGGGGCAGAGGTAGAAGCAACTCTGGAAGAGGAGGCTCTAACAGTCAAGAGGAGGCAAGCACCTCCCAAACAGACTTCCAAAACAACAAGAAGAGCAGCAGCTCCAACCAGAGGTATGATAAGTCAAATGTGCAGTGTTACTACTGTCACAGGTTTGGTCACTTTGCAAATGAGTGCAGGATGAAACAGCATGACCAAGGGAGTCAAAATGCCAATGTGGCAAATGAGAACAAGACTAAAAATGAAAATTAGTCTAAGGTCTTTATTGTGTGTAACCTTGCTAAGCAGAGCAGCCCTAAAGTATGGTATTTGGATAGTAGATGTAACAACCACATGAGTGATAATGCAAATTTGTTTGCCTCCATTGACAAGAGTGTGGAGCACCTACAAATTTTTGGGTGTGTGGCATATGCATTTGTCGCTAAGGAGAAAAGATAAAAGTTTAATGACAAAGGATAAAAGTGCATCTTTATTGGGTACAACAAAGAATCAAAAGGCTACAAGCTGTACAACCCTGTTACCAAGAATGTTATAATTAGCAGGGATGTTGAGTTTATAGAAAATGAATCGTGGGATGGCACAGTTGACACCACCACAGGTATCTCAACAATGATACCCATAGATGATGAAGAAGGTGTAAATGAAGCAGGAACTTCCAGCAGTGAAGAAGATTCAGCACTGGAGCACTCTGGATCTAACTCTGGAGCTCTCTGGAGCCATCCCTAGAACAGTTCAGATTTAGCCAGTTCAAGACTACAGCAACACAGTCAACTCCGGAGCACTCCGAAGTCAAGCAGCAGTAACTCCAGAAGTAGTTTAGATCCTATGCTCATTTCTCTAATGCCAAGAAAGACAAGGAGCGTGAGGGAGATTTATGAAGACACTAAGTATGATGATTTAGATGAAAATATGGACTTTGCTTTGTTCTATCATGGTGATCCAACAGTTTTTGAAGAGGCTGCGAAAGAAGAAAAATGGTGTAAGGCCATGGATGAAGAGCTGGATGTAATAGAAAGGAATAAAACATGGGAGTTAACAACCTTACCCAAAGTTAAACAGGTTATTAGAGTGAAGTAGGTCTAAAAGACCAAGAATACTGATGAGGGAAAGATTGAAAGGCATAAAGCAAGGCTGGTTGTTAAGGGATACAAACAGCAGCCTGGAAGAGACTATGATGAGACCTATGCCCTAGTTGTAAGGCTAGAAATCGTGCGGGTAGTCATACAAATTGCAACCTAGCACAAGTGGAAGGTATATCAAATGGACATGAAGTTAGCCTTCCTAAATGGAGTGTTGAAAGAGGAGGTGTATGTGGAGCAGCCACCTGGCTATGAAGTCCCAGGGCATGAAGACAAGGTATACAGAGTCTGAAAAGCTCTGTACGGGCTTAAGAAAGCACCTCGGGCATGGTACAGTAGGATAGATTCCTATCTGTTGAGTAATGGCTTTAGCAAAAGTGGTAGTGAGCCTACGCTCTACATCAAAACAGCCAATGGTGATATTTTAATTGTTGTTTTGTATGTAGATGATTTGATTTTTACTAGGAATAGTGATCTCTTCATTGCTGATTTCAAAGAGGTGATGAAGAAAGAGTTTGAGATGACTGACCTAGGTTTGCTGAGATATTTTCTTGGTAGTGAGGTCCAACAAATTGAGTTTGGCATATTTATTTCGTAAACTAACTATGCCAAACAGATTTTGAAGAGATTTAAGATGCAGAACAACAAGCCTGTACCAATAGATACAGGTCTGAAACTGAGCAAGGAGGACAACAGCAATGAAGTGAACCCAACCCTCTACAAGAGCATGGTTGGAAGTCTAATGTATTTGATTGCTACAAGGCCTAATTTAATGTATGCGGTAAGCCTGATATCTAGGTTCATGAAAAAACCTATGGACACACACTGGCAAGCAGGAAAGAGGATCCTGAGGTATGTCAATGGCACGCAAGGCTTTGGCATATTGTACACTGCATCAAGTGAGTTTGAGCTGGTTGGTTACACAGATAGTGATTGGGCAGGAAGTGTAGATGACAAAAAGAGCACATCCAAATATGTGTTCTACATGGGTTCAGGACCCATTTCATGGGCATCAAAGAAGCAGCCCATAGTTTCTCTCTCCACAGCTGAAGCAAAATTCATAGAAGCAAATGCAGCAGCATGCCAATCTATTTGGTTGAGAAGAATTCTTGTAGATTTGAAAAAACATCAAGATGGTACAACCATACTTTGTGACAATGTTTCCTCCATAGCTTTGACGAAGAATCTAGTCTTCCACGGACGAAGCAAACACAGAGATCAACTATCATTTCATAAGGGAGTTAGTGGAGAATGGAGAGATCAAACTTCAGTTTTGTAGGTCCGAGTAGTAGCTCGCTGATATATTTACTAAGGCACTATCAAAGGAGAGCTTTGAGCGACTGAGAGACAGCTTGGGCATTGTAGACAGCTCCAGATTTCAGCTTTGGAAAGAAAGCTCTAGACAGCTTCGGACAGCTACAGATAGCTCCAAAGACACAGAATGTGGCTCCAGATTAAGGGGGAGTGTTAGAATTATTAATCTGGAGCAGGCATTTATGCCACCTACCCCATTAGAGATCTCTGTAGATCTATTTCCTGCCCCTCTTGACCAAAATTGTAAAGGCACTCAGCTGGCCCGTCAGATAGAAGTTATTGCTGGTCAATTTGTTTAATGCTAGTAGGTAGGTTCAAATTTTGAGTGGCAGATTTTTGGAAAACAAGAAAAAACAAAAGGAAAGAATGAAGAACATTCAGTTAGTTGCAAGTGAAGAATATTGTGAGCAGCAACAGAAAAAATATAGCAATGAGAGAGTGCAGAGGGTCGAGCTCCAGACAGCTCCCGCCACACACAGCGGACGGTTAGAGGAAAGCGTAGAGCAGCTCCAAATAGAGAAGGATAGTTGTAATGTCCAGCTAGCTCTAAAGAGCAGTAGTTGTAGGAATAGAGGAATCAAAGCCGTAGCTATGAGTTGTATTTGTTGATTGTAAAATAGTTTTAATGATTAATAGAAATGTCTATTTGTTTGTGTAATTTTCTTGTGTTCCCTCTCTCTATGTTTGTCTTATTCTTCCTCCCTTGAGTGGTATCTGAGCCATACCACTCCAAACAAATCCCTCCAATATACAAAACACCATTTAAAATAGAAAAAGAAAGCATACCTGGAGTTCTGAAAGCCTTTCCTGAGTTTTCTCCCCCCTTTGGAACAAAGGACCAATCCATTTATAATCCTTGAAGGGTTGCAACTTTCCCCAAAAGTTACTTTCATGACAGCCATTGCCTTTTGATGCGGTTTAGTTAAATTAGTAGTATTTACTGCTAAATGCTCCATAATGGTTTAGGGATCTGAAACCGTCGGTAGTCTAAATCTGCTTGTAGTAATCTTATCTTTGAACTATGATTATCGCTTTCATTTGAAAGCCTTGAGTTGCGATGTTCTTTTTATAAACTAACGGTATTCATCTTATAATTGTGATCATTGATATTAAATAAACTACATCCTGTATGCACCTCAATCAGTTGTAGTAACGTTTATAACTTTTTAGCTATATAGGTCTTTAATTGCCATCTCAAATATTTAATTAACTTGTCTTGAGGGGGCTTCCTTGGCATCAAATCGACTTCCACTTATTGTTGTTTGCACCAATGAAATGTATTCCAGCCTGTACCTGCTTCCAAATCCGGTCTTTAATATCATTGAGATAAACAGGTATGTTCTTGTATGCCACTGATAACAACTTCCGCTCCTCCACACTCAGTTTCTCTACATTCATAGTCTTCGCCACCATCTAAGGGAATAAGTTCCTTCATAGCTTCAAACACCGATAGCCACTAATAATTCCCTCGAAACATACATATTCTTTTACATGCCAAAAGTTACTTTCCTTTAATCAATCAAGAGATGCTTTTTTTGTCGGCCTTCCTATTCTTTTTGACATGTAACCAACCTTTTCGTCCATGTTTCATAAGAGCATAATATCCATGTTAATACTTCTGCGTTGCCTGTCATAGCAATCTCTAACCTTATCAAGTCGCTGACATGATTCCTTATGGAGCGACCACACCCAAATTTGTGTTGCAAAAGAGTTGATGCAGCAAATAATGGATGTTTCAAATAAGTGCCAGTAACCCAAATAAGAAACTTATCTCTTATGGCCTTTGCATACAGTTTAACTATTTCCTTGGCCAATAAGATTGGCCTCACAAGAACAATCATACCACATTTAGAATTTAATTGGATTCTGTATATAGATCAAATCTCTACACCCGCTAACTGAGCCACCAATGGCTATAGTTTCAACTAGAATTTCAATCTGTAGTTAGCTCACTTCAAATCTGATTTCTCCTTTGACATCAATGACAATATTTCTAACATGAACATCCTTCACTATATGTGGTTACAAATGCAATATTCTTGATTTACAATCTGCTGCTCTTTGTATCTGTATTCAATCTCACAATTCTTCAATAGTATCACATATCTGCTTCATCACACTCTGTAGAGTCTGTAGTCTCTGCAGTTGGGTAAACACGCAGTGCCTATCCATATTTGTCTATTTCATGCCGAAAGAGGCTCTTTGGTTTGACACTCCAAATAGAGGAGACCATCCGAGAGAGAATCCCTTTAAATATCCCTATTATTTTACCTTCATCTCCAAGTTCCAAAGCTGCACATCCATGGTGAGAATGGAGGGGCACTACATTATCCGCCATTTTTTCCACATTCAAACAATACTTTACCCAAGGAGTGTGTGATTTGCATATGTCCACAATTTTCAAATTGAACATAGCAACCCTTAGCATGAAATTATTTAACATAGATTCAAGGCACAGAGACACAAGTGATTTTTGAAAATAGAGCTTGAGTGAGTTTTTTCTGTGAGGATGCATGCTATTTTAATAGGCAAGGTTTACAATTAGGCAGACGAAGCTCTTGGAAATAGTTTTTAATGTGATAGAGTGCACACACCAGCCTTTGGATGCGCCCACTTGCCGGTTGTTTATGATTTTTTGATTCTATTTTCTGTCCACTTTTACTGTCCACCTCTTTACTGTAATTCATTCAACCTGTTTATAACCTTGCTTGTGGATCAATTTGTTGAAACCATTTCTATCCCTAGTATTTTGACCAGCTGGTTGTTTTACAAGGCACCGGCTGGTTAAGCTTTACCCTTTGGATGGGTGCTAGAGAACATTGCTGCAAAAAAAATGCCTGAGGCGTGTGATTATTATTATTATTATTCTTACTATTATTATTATTTAATTAATATATAAATATATTAAAGGCTGAATCTGCCCAAGAAAGAGACATGACATAAACCTGTTCCTGTAAGATTAATTTAGGTGATAGTTCTAGGTTTTAAGTGAGGCAACTTGTCTGAGGTGCTTCAATTTGCTTATCTCTAGTATCTGTGCTTCAAAAATTTGTGGAGGGATTGGGCCATTGGCTGAATTAGTGAACAAGAGAAAAACTTGTAAACCCTGCATTAAACCCAATTCTAGAGGAATAAAGCTTAAGTTATTTACTCATAACCTCAATTCCACTAATTGGCTGTGATTCAAAGTTTTGCAGGGACTCAACCAGAAGGTGTTTTGATTGAAATAAGTTCTGAAAGGTGTTGCAGCAATCCAAGGGAGGACAATATGTGCCATGTGAGCTGATTTTGGATGGCTAAATCGAGAGTGATATTGCTGCACTTGTACAGCTAGTATGGTATATTTACACTGAAGAGATTGTCAAGAGTTAAACTCTGATGGGCTTTGTGCAGTTATGGCTTGGTGTTGCATCCGATCAACTATCTCAAACACACAATATTATATATGGTGTGCTTGATGATACATATGAATGTAAAAAATGATGCCCCATTACACCCTGTATTGCAAACAGATAGCCAAGATGGGACCCTAGGAGCCTCTAATATTATGTAACATGCAGCCTTCCATTCTCACTCTGATATTATTTATCATTTTCTGTTTTGATTGCATTCCATTTATCATTCCATTTTCTGATATTATGTTGAATTAAAGAGACCCTAAAATCATAGCAATAATAATGGACATGTATTCACATGATAAAAATCATAGCAATAATAATGACAGACACAATTTAATAAAAATATTGTGGTTGTAATGAGCATGTTTTATAAACAATCATGAAATTACATGGTGTTAAATTTTATTTATTTTGCAGCCCATAAAGTGCAGTCCGAGTGGCTGCATGGTTGCTGCTGGAAGCCGTGAGACTTTGGTTTAAGTCTCACAGTGGGACTTTGTGGTAGATAATAACCCCTTAAAAAATTTGAATATGCATAATAAAATAAAGTAGCCAAAGCTTGACCTATTTGTCGTTTTTGATTTTCGTGGCTTAGCATATCGGTGAATGAGTGAAGGAAGAATTTAACATTCCCACACAAACTAAAAGGGATAAGAAGGAAGATGTACTCATAAGGAAAGTTTTTTCGTTTACTTTCTCGTTTGGGCCATAATATTCTATCTTGAGATAGCATTTTTTTATGTTGTTTAGTTGGTTTCTCCTCGTTTTATCCTAGACTTCCTTCTCTCCAAACTCCCATTACCTTGGTAAAACATAAATTTGTGGAATTTTCTTAGGTAATTTATTACCTTTCTATATTGCATAAAAATTCTATCTATGATATATAATTTATTTTCCAAGCTTGGGTCCAATCGTAATTGATAATAAGTTGTTACCAATAATCTCAAATAAAAAAATAGGTCATAAACCATAGTAGTTCCCTATGAAAAAGTCGAGGTCTTAGCTTAAACTATGCAAATTATGATGTGAGACTAAACAAGATTTGCCCAGGCTCATGTTAGCGGCACCAAGTAGATATTGAGATTCAACACCACCAATAGGAGGATCACCATGACCAACACCCATTTTGGTGGCATGTTTTTACTCTTCATCTCTCTAACCTGGTAATATTACTAATCAAGGGTTTGAGTAGTGACTTTATTGACTAGAGTTGAGAAACACATTTTCTCATCAATAGGTTGTAATACGAGAGCTGCTATTCATGTCTCTCTAACCCCATCTTAGAAATGTGTTAGCATACAGTTTTTGTCACTGCAAAACATTTAGTCTCAGCCCAACAGGTAGCAACAAAATGTGCTAACAAATGGAGGAAATGCAACGATTCTCCTCTGCGGAGCAGCTCCCTCGTATGATAAGAGTTTTTGGATTTTAAAGAGAGAAAAGGAGAGAGACAAAGAAAAAGAATTTACCTGTGAACATAAAAACACAGTACAAATCTCTAAAAATCTCTAAGATAAAAAGACAAAATAAAAGAAATCCCTAAGATAAAAGACAAACTGAACTTAAAGAGAGAAGCACAACGAGAGAGAGAGTAACCGTCAACAACAGAAACCCAAAGTCTGTGAATATCTGAATGCGATTCAACTTCACAGGTTGAGTGTATTATAGAGTTCGGGGGCACGACGGACACAAGTGATTTCAAGCTGAAAGGAGTCACTCCACGAACATCACCTCCATCTCAAGCTGATTTATTGAACCGGCCTAACTCGCAGCATTTCCATGCATTCAGATACAACAGACACAGCTGGATCCATATGAAGAGCCTCTAGAATACGACCAGATGTAAAGGAGTTGACATGTGGTATATGCTTTGAGACTTATGCTCGTCAAAGAATGAGAGTTAGTAATTTTGTATGTTAGTAATTCTGTAACATATGTTGGGCAGGTTACATTCATACTGTGATCGGAGATGGTTCTATGATGCCCTGATCCATCATGTGGTGCTGTTGTTGGTGAGGATATGGTTCTTCCTTTGGTTCCTGATGAAGACAGAATCAAGTATATGCTCTACCTTTTAGATCATATGTCGAAGACAATAGAAAGACTAAGTGGTGTCCGGCACCTGGCTGTGAATATGTTGAAGAATTTGTCCTTGGAAGTGGTTGTTATGACATCACTTGCAAATGCTCATATATCTTTGGCTGGAATTGTTTAGAAGAAGCTCACCTACTAGTAGACTGTGAGACAACGGAAAAGTGGATTTTGAAGAACAGTGCCGAGTCAGAAAACATGAATTTGATTCTTGCTAATTCTAAGCCATGTCCAAAGTGCAAACGTACAATTGAGAAAAATTAAGAATGTCTGCATATTACATGCACACCACCATGCAAATTTGAATTTTGTTGGTTTTGTCTAGGTGCTTGATCAGAGGATGGTGAAAGAACCGGTGGCCTTATTGCTTGCAATCGATATGAGACAGCAAAATAAGGAGGAGTTTATGACGAAGCTGTAGTAGAATGTGAAGAGTCATCCTTGACTCTTTGTTTTCCATTTTTTTTTGTAATTTCTTGTGGAGGAACCGATGGCCTTTGGGTTTCCTATCTAGGGAGAGTCTATAAAACTCGAGAGTTTTTCATTTGTGAGGATCTTTTTGCTATCTGGATAGCTGGGAGTACTTTGTAAAAGGAGGACTTTGAGCTCTGGTCATCTCGTCCTTCATCATAATGCCTGGAGTGTGGTGAAATAGAATGTGATTTATGTATTGATATCTGTGACCGCGAATAGGCTCCCTATAAGGATCATATGTTGGACTTTGCCGAGGCTTCCTATAAGGATCATGATAAAAGAGGTGGTTCCCTGCCATGTGAGCTTTTAATGGTTTCACATCTGCATGAGTGTTCATAGTATTTCCAACTAAAAATCTGTGTTTAGCTCCAAAGTTTCTATTTGGTTTTGGCCAGAGAGGATACTAGACATGGTTACCAGATTTGATTAGATGCGCGTAGATTGCTTTTCTCTTCTTTTGTACGTATCTCGACCTTTGCGGCCTTATCTATGCTTTTTGCATTTTGTATGCAGTACTCTGCCAGAAATCCTGCTTCCACTGCATGAAAGTTTCTATAGCCGTTTCAACAAATCTATTTAATGTATATCTTGAGCTCATTATTTCATGATTTACATTTTTTTATAAAACTCTTTGTCTAACTTTAGACAAGCTGCGGCTTTTAATAGGTTGTCACTTTGCATGCGCATCCTTTCAAAAAGGTTTCAACTATAATATCTACAAAATCAATTGCATTTGCATTAAAGTTTCTAAAGTTCCTCAACCAATCTTGTAAGGACCTCCTTGGTCTAAACTCAAATTTTCAAAAAATTTACTTTATTAACAAGTTTTTATGAGATATATCAAGACTTTGATTGAGTACTCAAGAAAAACTTCGGCTAAAACGGACATATGTTCAAAACGGAACATTCTTAAGCCAACTCGGGCTCTTTTATCCTTTGGGCAAATAGGTTCATATAGAACTAGGTCTAACGGACCTTATCGCTACCTGATTTGGGTAGAACAAACAATGGCCAAAAGGCCTAGTGGGTCAAACGGACCAATACTCTCTCAAATCCAGGATAAATAAACACAACAGCTAATCAGGTTAAATAGGACAGGAATCATTATGCTCTAGCCAGAGACTTCTGACTCCCTCGGGACCAATACAGATTCATGAGTCACTTCCTGGGGACCACAGTCTGCCCAGACACTGTACTGAGGATGTCGACCAGGGAACACATAACATCAATTTGTACTCACCTCAGTTTACGGCAATGCTGGGTACAAGTAATCCACCCCAAGGATTCTTCTGAGTACTAGGAGAGTTCTTAAGTTACCTAGATAACCTTTAAACTAGGGATCAAGATTATGAAGTTGATTATAAAGAAGTATACTATATCTGAGGGACCTGAGTACTGGGGGCATCTTTTGCCATCCAGACTGCCTACATACCCCGTATCCACGGGATCAAGGCCCTCTTCGGATGCGATCTATACGACGAATGCGAACATGTAGTTCTGTTTTGCACTATGTTTAATGTAGCTGTGAGTGGGTACACAGCTCTTCGCCGATTGCCACCCACTCGAGTGATACAATAGACGGAATTCCTAAGGAACTATTTTGCAAACACACCTCCCAGGAGTGTTTGAGGTTTAGGTTTTCAAGTGTGAATAGTTTATCTAACACACATATTTCCCCGATGAGGTCTTCCCATTGATCGTCCTACAACAATTTTTGATAGTCTCACCTTTGCTTTTAATTAATCTTTTTAGTGAGGTATCCAAGGAGATTTTGCCTTCCTACGGATTTAACTTAGACATGTTCCTTATTACTCCCCAACGATTTAGAGGGACGATGCCCAGACATCATTGTTGCAGCTATGTTAGGCGCAAGGTACTTGGTTCAACGCGACGGCATTACCCGTAAACGTGACCCAGAGGTACTGTAAATACCAAACACTGCAAATGTTTGAGTTTGGACTTTTTTTACAAGATTTACCTATCTAGAACAGAAAACTTATATGATAGCTTATAAGGAAATGAGAAGAATTAAACTTCTTTGCTTGCATGTAAAGAATAAGGCTAGATGTTTTGATCCATTCGTAAATACATAAGGACGAGTAAAGTAACGACATTCAAACAATTGTAAACATAATTTCAGAAGATACTAATTCACTTACGTTAATCACAAACATAAACTAGAAAAGATATTTATTCATTCAGTTTCAAGGTGATATGATAGTTAATTTGCCGTATATCAAGTGATCTTTATTCAAGGTAAAACAATGATGTATAATCACATATCAAATTAATCTTTGTTCCAAGAGTAGGATACTAGATCATTTCCTTGCATAATTATTTCAAACCAAATTAAGGCTTGTAATCATAATAGGATAAGTTATCCTACACGAATTTAACTCAACTTCTTTAGTTGAGAATTAACAATTCCTAAATAATATTGATTTCTAATTCATAGGGCAAATGAGGGGTTCTTCGACCACATTTTGAGATTAGGGGAAATTGTTTCAAAACACTGGGTTTTCATTTTGTTCTTTCTAAAGTATTTAAGATTTACGATTGTATAAAGAATTATTGCAATCCATCTTTGATTCTCACTATAGGCTTCTACTAAATATTTGACCCAACCCTTTACGTTGAAATATATTCCCAAGGAACAAAAGTTTATGTATTTCCTCGATGATATCATTAGTTCAATATTGTTCATTAAGATATTCTAATAAAACATTATACTTCTTCCATTATTATCCAAGTAACCTCATATAAGGGGACTCTATCCTTCACTTTGTCGTATAATTGAATTCCAATATCTACTTAAATAGTTCAGATTGAAGTGTGTAACACTATTATTGGTTTTATCAATAGTATTGAGCAATAGGGTACCACTGATCAATTATCAAAGTCTATAAAGTACCCATCCACATATTTCATGTTTGTTTATGGCATTCATCCATTTCGAAGACCTTTGTTTTTGAAACATTATGCTTAAGGGGCAAGTTATTTTATTTACTCTGGTTTTCCTTAGTAAACCTTATTGTTGATTTAAGTCAATTTAGTGTATTCTTATCCAAGGGAGCATATGCATTAAGATGACATTTTTTTATTTATTGGTCTATAACAATACTTAAGCATATGGTTGTTTGTTCAAGAAATGAGGGGATAGAAATGTAAAGTTAATCTATTATCTAAGTCTATTTATAATTATTAAGGCTAAATGTTTTAATATTACATAATTAATTATGCCTATATTTCTTTTGACTACAAATTCATATTTCTATAAGTAATGGCATCTAATTATTCATCCTACTAAGACTTGTGTGTCAAATAAGGTGATTCATTTTCCCACTTAATAGTCTAAAAAATATTTTTATAAGGGAATTCCATTATAGGCTATGTGTCTATGTTACAAGTGCTCAAAAGAATTACTAAAGATTTAAATTTGTAGAATTATAGTGGTTTGAACAATAGTTATAGTCTTATTTTATGGAGATTACAACCAAAGAAAACTAAATATGTCATACCACTTTTATTCCTATTGAGACTATATTTTAAAAGATTCAACATCTAATATAAATCAAAATTGGCTTAGAATCAGACATATTTACCTTCTACATTCTTCTACCCAATCATATAAAATTATAACAACAGTGACCATGTCTGTATTCTACAGTTGAAGAAAGTTCAGTTTGGAGAGATTTGCAAAGAAGGGAGGAATTTCTCCTGACAGTGTACAAGATGTGGAAGAATAGACAAGGCATGCCAATTATTTTGATAGAATGTCTGAAAGAAATGTCATCTCATGAAATGCAAGGATTGTAGGGTATCACAAAATGGATCAGTTGAAAAGGCTTTAGAAACTTTCAAGCAAATGAAATGGGCAAGCATGAAGTCAAATCACTCAGCCTTTACCAATCGTCCTCCTTGCTTGTGCACAAACTGAAGTTAGGGAACAGGGTATAATGGAGGGAAAAATTTGTCGGATGTTGAAAAGAATGTGAACTGTTTGACAAAATACCTCAGAGAGAGGTCTTTTTTGTGGGATGCATGATTGCAGGAATTTCACAAAATGGATTTGTTGAAAAGTCTCTAAAAACATTTAAGCAAATGCAATTGGCAGGTAAAATTCCAAAATCTACGACCTTTGCCAGTATTTGCTCTGTCTGTGCCTACGTGGGAGCTTTAGAACATGGCATGGACCTACATCAGAGCATAAAGGAAATACCAGATGTTGTAGTTGCAAATGCCCCAATACACGTGTATACAGATTGTAGAAGCATACGCAAGCACATGAACTGTTTTACAAAATTCCTCAAAGAAATGTTGTCTCATGGGCTACAACGACTGCAGGACTTGCACAAGATGGATTTGATGAAAAGGCTTTAAAAACTTTCAAGCAAAAGAAATTGGCAAATGTAAAGCCAAGCTCCTCAACCTTTGCCAGCATCCTCCGTAGCTCATAGCTTGGAAACAAGGAATGGGCATCTATCAACCCACGGATAGAGTGGATGCATAGTAGCCTAGCTGAGACGTCAGCTCATGAAATGCAATGATTGTATGATCACACTAAATGAATTCGTTGAAAAGGGATTTAGAATTTTTTAAATAAATGAAATTGGCAGGTATAAAGCCAAATTCCACAACTATAGCTAACGTCCTCCCTATCGGTGCCTGGTCACAGGGTATTAAAACAGGGTATTGAATAGGGTATGGACGGCAGAAGGCTAAGGGCTGGGGGCAGAGAGGAGAGGCAATTGGGTTAAGGGGGTTTATTTCAACAAATGCTACCTCTATTCATAAAAAACTTTCATAAAAACTTCAACACAGTAATTAAATTTGCAACATATCATCAACATGAATTTGAACTAAAATTAATTAACAAAATGCAAGAACTAGTCATTCAAGATAAACAAAATAAAATAATGAAGGAGGAGCTCATACACATTTCTCCAGCACTCCCAAACTAGAGATCAGTCACTTCTTCCTCACAATCCAAGCAAATTTATAGAAAAACTTGACCCTCATGAAAGAACTCCAAGTCTTCAGTCAAGTCTTCATCTTAAATGCTTCCTCTCCATTTTCTAAGTTGCCATTCAATGCTTGTGGAAATGGACTTACAAATCTTCAATGTATCCTCAAATTTTCCAATGGTAATAAATTTTAAGGAGAAAATGGATTCATCTCATAAATTGGGGTCTTGACTTGAGGAATGGAGGGAAGGTTCTTTATTAATGCTCATTCTAGAAGTGTCCTTACCCCATTTGACATTTAAACTTGTTTATTATTTTTTTTTTTAAAATGAAACTATATTTATTTTTCAAATTCAAAATTCAAAAAAAATGAGTTGTGACATCCTTCTCCCCTAAATTTATGCATCATCCCGATGCATGTTAGAAATAAAATCAAAAAATATACATATAAATCCATAGAAATAAGCGTTGCTTACATCAATATATTTATCTACTTTTAAAGTCCATCCTTCAACAAAGCAGTTTATCATAGATTAAGTGTAATTGTCTGTATCATCTAAACATCATTGTCTTTAATCAAAATTTGAAATTTGTCGAGCTTATAAATGACTAGAGTTTATTCAAAATAAGTGTGGATAGAGCTGTTGCATTTCCATTGTGTCTTCCCATGTAGCGTTCTCAGGTGAGTACTGGTCCCACAGGACCTTAGATTGATCCACTATCCTATTGCGGAGTTGGAACTGATGCCTCTCGATAATTCTGCATGGCTCTATTGTTATTGTACCAGGTTCCTCCACCTACAAAGCATTCCAATTAAGAATATGCTTAGGGTCAGGTATATACTTTTTTAACAAGGATACATGGAACACATCATGAATTCAGCTCAGTGCTGGAGGTAAGGCCAAGCGGTAAGCTATAGGATTGATTTCCTCAAGTATTTCAAAAGGCCTGACATAGCGAGGAGCTAGCTTTGACTTCCTTCCAAAAGAGATGGAACTTTTATGAGGTCGGACTCTTAGGAACACCTTTTCACCAACTTGAAATCTTCTGGGTGTCTTATTCTTATCTGCATAACTTTTCTGGTGATCCAAGGCTTCCTTCAACTTCTGTCGAATAAGTTGCACCTGATTATCCATATCCTTCAACATTTCAGGGCCAACTAGGATCCTATCTTCCAGTTTATCCCAACTCAAAAGTGTTTGACAAGGTCTCCCATAGAGAGCTTCAAAGGGCACCATACCTATTGCTACTTGGAAGGAATTGTTATAGGCAAACTCAACTAATGGCATATATTCCTCCCATTTAGTCTATTGATCCATGTAATACATACAAAGGAGGTCTTCCAGAATTTGGTTGGTTCTTTCTGTTTGTCTATCTATCTCAAGATGATAGGCTATGCTGAAATTCAACTATGTTCCTAAGGCAGCCTGCAATGTGGTCCAAAATCTAGAAGTGAACTTTGTGTCTCTATCAGAGATGATTTTCTCAGGAATTCCATGCAACCTAAAAATTTTCTTTATGAACCTTTTTGCTACTGCTGGTGCATCATCTGTTAGGTTTCCTGGTATGAAGTGGGCAACTTTAGTGAGTTTATCTACCACCACCAAAATACAGTTATGCCTATGAGATGTCATCGGTAGCCCTTGGACAAAATTCATACTTATGACCTGCCATTTATAGAAAGGTACATCATGTGGATAAAGAAGTCTTGCTGGGTGCACATGTTCTGCCTTAACCCTTTGGCATTATAGGCATCTGGCAACTATGTCTACCACATCCTTCTTCATTCCTAGCCAGAAATATAATCTTTTGAGGTCTGCATACATCTTATTCACTCCTGGATGTCCTAAATATGGAGCCTTATGTGCCTCTATCAAGATCATACCCCTTAGTTCCGCATTATCAGGAAGGTATATTCTCCCTGGTACCTCATTAGTCCATCAGAATCAAAAGCATAATCCACATACTTAGGTTCCACAGAGGTATTAGCTAGAGATGCCTTAACCTGAGTGTACCATGGGTCATGTTTCTTCTTGGAGAATACTTGTTGCTTTAGGTCTATGTGCAAGTTGGATATGGCCATTATATGCCTCCTCCTGCTAAGAGAATCGACCACCCTATTTTCTTTTCCCTTGATATATTGAATATCAAAATCATACTCACTTAGGAACTCTAACCACCTTCTCTGTCTTGCATTCAAATGAGGTTGAGTGAAGATATATTTTAGTCCTTGATGATCTGTTTTAAGCTCAAATGGTTTTCCCAACAAGAAATGTCTCTATTTTTGCAAGGCATGAACTATGGCTGCAAGTTCAAGGTCATGGGGGGCGTAATTGACTTCATGGATTTTTAGTTTCCATGATTCATAAGCCACTACTCCTTCACCTTGGAAAAGAACTCCTCCTAGTCCTTCTATGGATGCATTTGTTACTACTGCGAAGTTACCATTAGGGTCAAGCACTTTTAGAATTGGAGGTGGCGTTAGCCTTTCCTTCAGTACTTGAAATGCCTTATCACATTGCTTAGTCCAAATGAACTTTTTCTTCTTCTTTTGCAAGGATGTGATTGGATTGGCTATCCTTGAAAAGTCTTTTACAAACCTTCTGTAGTACCCTTCCAATCCCATAATACTTCTTACTTCGGTCACATTTGTAGGTATAGTCCATTCAGTGATGGCTTTTACTTTATCAGGATCTACTGCTATACCCTCAGCTGAAATGATATGCCCTAAATAGTGAACCCTCTTTTCAATGAAGCAGCATTTGGATAACTTCCCAAACAACTTATACTTCCACAACCTTTGTAAGACTGCCTGTAGATGGGCTAAGTGTTCCTCTTCATCCTTGGAATATATTAAAATGTCATCCAGAAACACAATCACAAACTTATCCAAAAAATTATGGAACACACTATTCATTAGATTCATAAAGGCAGCTGGAGCATTTGTTAGCCCAAATGGAACTACAGTGAATTCATAGTGGCCATACCTAGTCCTAAATATTGTCTTTGGGATGTCTTCTTCCTTTATTCTTAATTGATGATAGCCTGAGTGAAGGTCAATTTTGGAGAACACTGAGGCTCCTCTCATTTCGTCAAGTAGATCATCAATACGAGGCAAGGGATATTTGTTCTTTATGGTGGTCTTATTCAACATTTTGTAGTCAATGCACAACCTTAGTGTCCCATCCTTCTTCTTTACAAATATGACTGGTGCTCCCCAAGGTGATACACTAGGCCTTATCAACCCTTTCTCTAGCAATTCTTGCAATTGTATTTTTAACTCTTGGAGTTCTGTGGTGTTCATCTTATATGGGGCTTTAGATATAGGTGTGGTTCTAGGAAATATATTGATTGAAAAATCAAATTCCCTTTTAGGAGGTAATCCAGGTAGTTCTTCAGGAAACACATCTTTGTAGTCCCAAAGGAACTGACTATTTTCAAAGGTAGGGGCTTCTTTCTCTTCTCCCTCCTCATCTAAAGATACTAAGAATATCTGATTTCCTCATTTTTGCCTTGCCTTCTTTAGTTGCATAGCAGAAATGGTCCCCACTGATATAGGTCTGTAAATTCCTTGGATCCTAACTCTACACCCCTTATCATCTACATACTCCACCACCTTGTTATAGCAATCTACATTAGCCTTATGACTCGTTAGCCAACTTATTCTGATTATGACATCATAGACTCCCAAGGGTGCGACATATAAGTCAGCTTTGGTTTCTAATTCAGGAAACTTAACGAGGGCTTCTCTTATGTACTTGTTCACCTTCCATATAGCCTTGTCGCCATACTGAACCATCCATGATGATTCCATATTCTTAGTTTACAAAGACATTCTTCTTACCAATTCTGGGGAAATAAAATTCTCGGAGGAACCAGTATCTATCAAAATAGTTATGGGTTTACCAAAAAGCATACCTCTTGTCTCCATAGGTACATTTTGATGGTGAGTTTGTTGATTTCCAATGACAGCATGTATTTGATGTTGCCGAGGTTGCTGTGGCTGATTGTACCCATTCCTTTTTAAACAATCCCTTGCATAATGATTGCCTCCACACATAAAACATCCACCGAGGGGTCCATTAGAAATTTGAGGTGGTGCATTCCCATTACTATTGTAATTATTCTTGTGATCTTGATTACCAGCAGCTTCTGTTCTACCCCAGTCTCTCCTCCTATTCTTCTGAGCTCCTCTGTTGCCCCGATTGTCTAATTTCCTTTTGAAGGAAAATTGTTTGTCCCAAAAGTTTTGCTTTGCCACTGATAGTGCCTGTAATTTCTTTTCCTATTTGAGTGCCTTTTCTAAGACTTGATTCATGTTCTCAAGGGCAAACATATCCAATTCTGCCCCAATATCAGTATTCAACCCCAAAAGAAACTTCCTTGCCCGAGACCTTTCATCCTTTTGATAGATAGGAACATATTTCAGTAGCTTCGCAAATCTATCCCAATATTGTTGGACTGTGAGATTTCCTTGTCTAAGATTGAGAAATTCAGTCATCTTCTCATCATAAAATAGTTGTGGAAGCCATCTCTCACGGAAGTGGCTCACAAACTGCCTCCAAGTTAGGTTTTCCTTTGAATAACAATATTGTTCCTTTATGTTTATCCACCAACTAGTAGCTTCTCCCTCTAATTAATAAGCTCCCCAGTTTGCCTTGATATTCTTTGAGTAGTTTCTTAGTTCAAAATATTTCTCCATTTTGGTGAGCCATCCTTCTACAGCATCCCCCACATGTTTACTGTCAAATTTAGGAGGAGTTATCTTCTTGAGGTCTTGTGAGATATCTAGAGTGGTAGTTTCCTGCCGAGACGTAGGACCCTCTAGCTCATTAGTTGTTTGAGCTATGTGTACTTCCGCACCTTGATGTTCATCTTCAGGTTCCAGAATGTTTTCTATGGTCCCCTGTCTAGTCTTTAAGTCTTGTATAGTTTTCTCAAGGTTTTCCAACTTTTCTCTCTGTTCTGTCAACAACTGAATAATTGCTTCTATACCAGCATTTGGGTTCTCAGGTGGGTTTTCAACTGGTTCTTGGTTGACCGGTTCCTCTCCATGCAGATCTCAGAAATTTTGGGTTCTCGCCATTTAATTTTGAAACAAGGAGAGAGGTGATTTACCACTTGCTACAATTTTTGGTTTACAACATGTAAATTGACTGTAATTAAATCTGTCACAATTCTAATCTTAAATACCAATTATTATTGATTTTGAGTTAGTAGGCCTCCAGGCCGAGTGTTTGAACCATCCTCTGATACCACATGTAAGGACCTGCTCAGTCCAAACTCAAATTTTCAAAAATTTTACTTTATTAACAAGTTCTTATGAGATATATCAAGACTTTGATTGAGTACTCAGGAAAAACTTCAGCCAAAATGGCTATATGTTCAAAACAGAACATTCTTAAGCCAACCTGGGCTCTTCTATCCTTTGGGAAAATAGGTTCATACAGAACCAGGTCTAACGGACCTTATCGCTACCTGATTCGGGTAGAAGAAATAGTGGCCAAAAGGCTTAGTGGGTCAAATAGACCAATACTCTATCCAATCCAGGATAAATAATCACAACAGCCAATCGGGCTAAATAGGACAGGAATCATTATGCTCTGGCCAAAGACTTCTGACACCCTTGGGACCAATACAGGTTCATGAGTCACTTCTTGGGGACCACAGTCTGCCCAGACACTGTACTAAGGATGTCAACCAGGGAACACATAACATCAACTTGTACTCACCTCAGTTTATGGCAACGCCAGGTACAAGTAATCCACCCCAGGGATTCATCTGAGTACTAGGAGAGTTCTTAAGTTACCTAGATAACCTTTAAACTAGGGATCGAGATTATGAAGCTGATTATAAAGAAGTATACTATATCTGAGGGACTTGAGTACTGTGGCATCTTTCACCGTCCAGACTACCTACATACCCTGTATCCACAAGATCAAGGCCCTCTTCGGATGCGATCTACACGATGAATGCGAACATGTAGTTCTGTCTTGTACTATGTTTAATGTAGTTGTGAGTGGGTACACAACTCTTCGCCGATTGCCACCCACTCGAGTGATACAATGGATGGAATTCCTAAGAAACTATTTTGCAAACACACCTCCTGGGAGTGTTTAAGGTTTAGGTTTTCAAGTGTGAATAGTTTACCTAACACACATATTTCCTTGACGAGGTCTTCCCACTAATCGTCCTACAACAATTTTTGATAGTCTCACCTTTGCTTTCAATTAATCTTTTTAGTGACGTATCCGATGAGATTTTCCTTTCCTACGAATTTAACTTAGACATGTTCCTTATTACTCCATGATGATTTAGAGGGACGGTGCCCAGACGTCATTGTTGCAGCTATGTTAGGCGCGAGGTACTTGGTTCAATGCGACGGCATTACCCGTAAACATGACCCAGAGGTACCGCAAATACTGAACACTGCGAATGTTTCAGTTTGGACATTTTTTTACAAGGTTTACCTATATAGAAAAGAAAACTTATAGGATAGCTTATAAGGAAATGAGAAGAATTAAACTTCTTTGCTTGCATGTAAAGAATAAGGCTAGATGTTTTGATCCATTCATAAATACATAAGGAAGAGTAAAGTAACGACATTCAAACAATTGTAAACATAATTTTAGAAAATACTAATTCACTTACGTTAATCACAAACATAAATTAGAAAAGATATTTATTCATTCAGTTTCAAGGTGATATGATAGTTAATTTCTCGTATATCAAGTGATCTTTATTCAAGGTAAAACAATGATGTATAATCACATATCAAATTAATCTTTGTTCCAAGAGTAGGATACTAGATCATTTCCTTGCATAATTATTTGAAACCAAATTAAGGCTTGTAATCATAACAGGATAAGTTATCCCACATGAATTTAACTCAACTTCTTTAGTTGAGAATTAACAATTCCTAAATAATGTTGATTTCTAATTCATAGGTCAAATGAGGGGTTCTTCGATCACATTTTGAGATTAGGGGAAATTGTTTCAAAACACTGGGTTTTCATTTTGTTCTTTCTAAAGCATTTAAGATTTACAATTGTATAAAGAATTATTGCAATCCATCTTTGATTCTCACTATAGGCTTCTACTAAATATTTGACCCAACCCTTTATGTTGAAATATATTCCCAAGAAATAAAAGTTTATGTATTTCCTTGATGATATCATTAGTTCAATATTGTTCATTAAGATATTCTAATAAAACATTATACTTCTTCCATTATTATCCAAGGAAACGTAAACTCATATAAGGGGACTCTATCCTTCACTTTGTCGTATAATTGATTTCCAATATCTGCTTAAATAGTTAGGATTGGAGTGTGTAACACTATTATTGGTTTTATCAATAGTATTGAGCAATAGGGTACCATTGATCAATTATCAAAGTCTACAAAGTACCCATCCACATATTTCATGTTTGTTTATTGCATTCATCCATTTGGAAGACCTTTGTTTTTGAAACATTATGCTTAAGGGGCAATTTAGTTTATTTACTTTTGTTTTCCTTAGTAAACCTTATTGTTGATTTAAGTAAATTTAGTGTATTCTTATCCAAGGGAGCATACATATTAAGATGACATTTTTTTATTTATTGGTCTATAACAATAATTAAGCATATGGTTGTTTGTTCAAGAAATGAGGGGATAGAAATGTAAAGTTAATCTATTATCTAAGTCCGTTTATAATTATTAAGGCTAAATATTTTATTATTACATAATTAATTATGCCTATATTTATTTTGACTACAAATTCATATTTCTATAAGTAATGGCATCTAATTATTCATCCTGCTAAGACTTGTGTGTCAAATAAGGTGATTCATTTTCCCACTTAATAGTCTAAAAAATATTTTTACAAGGCAATTCCATTATAGGCTGTGTCTATGTTACAAGTTCTCAAAAGAATTACTAAAGATTTAAATTTGTAGAATTACAGTGGTTCGAACAATAGTTATAGTCTTATTGTATGGAGATTACAACCAAAGAAAACTAAATATGTCATATCACTTTTATTCCTATTGAGACTATATTTTAAAAGATTCAACATCTAATATAAATCAAAATTGGCTTAGAATCAGACATATTTACCTTCTACATTCTTCTACCCAATCATATAAAATTCCAACAATAGTGACCATGTCTGTCTTCTACAGTTGAAGAAAGTTTAGTTTGGAGAGATTTGCAAAGAAGGAAGGAATTTCTCCTGATATTGTACAAAATGTAGAAGAATAGACAAGACACATCAATTGTTTTGACAGAATGTCTTAAAGAAATGTCATCTCGTGAAATGCAAGGATTGTAGGGTATCACAAAATGGATTAGTTGAAAAGGCTTTAGAAACTTTCAAGCGAATGAAATGGGCAGGCATGAAGTCAAATCACTCAGCCTTTACCAATCGTCCTCCCTGCCTGTGCACAAACTGAAGTTAGGGAACAGGGTATAACGAAGGGAAAAATTTGTCGGATGTTGTAAAGAATGTGAACCATTTGACAAAATGCCTCAGAGAGAGGTCTTTTTCGTGGGATGCATGATTGCAAGAATTTCATAAAATGGATTTGTTGAAAAGTCTCTAAAAACATTTAAGCAAATGTAATTGGTAGGTGCAATTCTAAAATCCACAACCTTTGCCAGTATCCGCTCTGTCTGTGCCTACATGGGAGCTTTAGAACAGGGCATGGACCTACATTAGAGCATAAAGGAAATACTAGATTTTGTAGTTGCAAATGCCCTGACACACGTGTATACAAATTGTAGAAGCATACGCAAGCACATAAACTGTTTGAAAAAATCCCTCAAAGAAATGTTGTCTCATGGGTTGCAACAACTGTAGGACTTGCAAAAGATGGATTTGATGAAAAGGCTTTAAAAACTTTCAAGCAAAAGCAATTGGCAAATGTAAAGCCAGGCTCCTCAACCTTTGCCAGCATCCTCCGTAGCTCATAGCTTAGAAACAGGGTATGGTCATCTATTAACCCACGGACAGAGTGGATGCACAGCAGCCCAACCGAGACGTAAGCTCATGAAATGCAATGGCTGTATGATCACACTAAATGAATTCGTTGAAAAGGGATTTAGAAATTTTTAAATAAATGAAATTGGCAGGTATAAAGCCAAATTCCACAACTATAGCTAACGTCCTCCTTGTCAGTGCATGGTCACAGGGTATTAAAACAGGGTATTGAATAGGGTATGGACGACAGAAGGCTGAGGGCTGGGGGCAGAGAGGAGAAGCAATTGGGTTAAGGGGGTTTATTTCAACAAATGCTATCTCTATTCATCAAAAACTTTCATAAAAACTTCAACACAGTTATTAAATTTGCAACATATCATGAACATGAATTGAACTAAAATTAATTAACAAAATGCAAGAACTACTCATTCAAGATAAACAAAACAAAATAATGAAGGAGGGAGCTCATACAAATTTCTCCAGCACTCCCAAACTAGAGATTAAAAACTTCTTCCTTACAATCCAAGCAAATTTATAGAAAAACTTGACCCTCATGGAAGAACTCCAAGTCTTCAGTCAAGTCTTCATCTTAAATGCTTCCTCTCCATTTTCTAAGTTGCCATTCAATGCTTGTGGAAATGGACTTACAAATCTTTAATGTATCCTCAAATTTTCCAATGGTAATAAATTTTAAGGAGAAAATGGATTCATCTCATAAATTGGGGTCTTGACTTGAGGAATGGAGGGAAGGTTCCTTATTAATGCTCATTCTAGAAGTGTCCTTACCCCATTTGACATTTAAACTTGTTTATTATTTTGTTTTTTTTTTAAATGAAACTATATTTATTTTTCAAATTCAAAATTCAAAAAAATTGAGTTGTGACTAATCTGTTTCGAGCATATCCGCCATCATGGTTTAAGTATGAAACGCTCCTTTTTCTTAGTAATGTGCGGTCTCCAAGCCGAGAATCCGCTGACAAGGAATAGATGGAATTTGAACTTATACCTGTCAATTCACATTTGCTTGGAAGTTTCGATCCCTTTCAACAAAACCATCTTGTACATATTATGCGATCCTTGCAACAGCTTGCACAATTTATCTATGCATTCGGATTTTACGTGCATATTTGTCCATCAAGGCACTTCATATTCTCAAACCTATATTTTGTCACGAAGCTTCCGTTATGCTGTTGATTTTTGGTATGAGCTGGAAATGATGGCGAAGGTGGCCTTTACAAATACTAATTGCATTTGCTTTGAATGTTTCTAAAGCTTTTTCTTGTAAAAGAAAATAGAAAATAAACAGATAAAATCACAACAGCGAAAGTAAATAAACAAAACAAAACACAGGGAGATAATTGACACGTTTTTAACGTGGTTCACCTTTTCAAACTACATCCACAAATAAGTAGAGGATTTCTCTTTTCTATTAAAATACAGAATACAACACTGCTTCAACATCTATATATACTCCTACAGCAATTACACTCCACTCCCTTAATATCTAATAATAGCCAACATACAACATGCACACGTAATCTGCCTCAGCAGCAAAGTAACCGCAGAGTTGGCAGAGTAACCGAAGAGTGGAAGAGTGGCTTCACCACCCAACATTTCTATGTGAAAAACTCGAATGCTGACAGAGTTGATGCTGCTTTCTTAAGATAATATCTCTTTGTGAAGTGACGACCTTTAATGCTTTCACTGTTTACAGGCATGATGACTCGGGCACTCTCAACAATAATATCTTCCACATCGTATTTGCAGAAGTTTTGAGCTTCTTCGGCAAATCTGTTTCATGCATATCTGCAGAGATTTATAACATAAGATATTATCCCTTCTCCCAGCAAGGCCGCGTCCTTTTAAATGAATTCTCAATTTCCATGCACGTTATATCAACTTTGAGCACTTCAACTTTATTGTCTGACAGAGACTATAACGATTTTCCAAGGCATCAAATATTGTTTGCATTTGCTTGAAGATCTTTGAATCTTTTCAATGAATCTGCCTTGTCTACAGATTGTCAGGTGGCTACACTAACCATAGTGGAAGAAACATAATTCAAATAAGTGACAGAGCTCAGCATGGCAGCCTTCTTGGCATGGCTCTGCATTTCAACATCTGTAAATGTTGCAAATCCCAACATTACGTCCAGATCATCCCAACTCTAGCACCCAAATTTCCTTCTATTCTCAATTGTATGTAGTGTGCTTATAACTAAGCATGGTTGCACATATCTATAAGATGTAGAAGCATTGGAGTGTTGCCACGTATACCATCAGACATCATATGTCCATGCAACGGAACGCCCTGGTAGAAACTGCTGACACGGCCCAAGCTAAGGCAGCTGGTGAATCAATGGAATGTATTGCAAGTGTTTTTCTTTTGAATGAATCATATCTGAAAAATTCTAGATAGATACTTTCCCTTCAAAATCCTTCAATTCGAAGTTGCAGAAAGCCTTGGCAAGTGTAGTTTTTCTTTGGCCTGTTATTCCATAATGTCCTTGTGTATTCCATATTCCCATCTTTACTTAGAAATTTAGACATATGGCCTTTCATCCATGACTATACGCATCCTTTTTGTATAGATAGATTCCTGCATATTTTCTTGAATGTACATAGAAGATAACTCCAAGAAACTATTATTTGAAACTAGGGACTGAATTATAATCTGCTACGATAGGCCAATATCATGCAACAATTATGAACCATGGGAGTTCAACAATGACAACTCAAACAAACAGATGGAAGAATGATTTCCTGTGCAACTTGAGGAGACAAGCAATGCATATAAGTTCTGGTTTTGACAATATGTGAAAATGGGCAAAATTTTAAAAAATTTCATGCTTAAAATTTTTGGGTAACAAACTGCAAACAATTCTATCACAGCCAAGGCTTTGGAACATGAATCCGCTAAATCCATCTTGCCTCAGCTGACACAATCTTCATTCCTTATTGATTCCTTCTTAAGGAAATACAAGTTGTGCATTACACTTGCTAGCAAATTTAGGGGTTCCCATACACGAGGGGTGTTTGATAACAACAATTTATGGAACTTTTTCAATAATATTAACAATATCTAAGGGGCTGAGGAGGGAATTTGATAGTTGGAGTGCCAAATTTGAGAAAAATTCTCAACTAGAGATTTTAGAGTGTACCTTCCTCCCACCTTACCTTTTCCAAGCTCACTTGGATTTAATCCTAGTAGGAGATCAAAGAGGATTATCTTGAAATAGAACCATCAAGAGAGGATACATTATTGTGGTCACTATAGTCACAATTGGGGACGGGGGAGGAAAGGGTGGCAGGGATTTTACATGTTGTGGTGGCTATAGTCACAATTGGGGATGGGGGAGGAAAGGTTGGGAGGGCTTCCTCATTCATATCATAGTAAGGGTTGACATTATTGTTTGCAACATAATTTTTCAAGAGACCATGTTCCTCCAAATTTGTTGTGTTATCCATCATTCTCCTTACCGCTTTGATCCAAAGTTCAACGATAGGAGACATACAATAAGTTTACAATCAAGACAAATCTAAGCCCAATTTTGCAAGCTAAGCATTGAGGAGTAAGGACTTTCATATTGTTCTAAGAGGACTCAAGCAACGAGCATGTTCAAGTACCAATGGATTACTTGTAGTAAAGTCAAAGCACTTATGATTTGTCATGTCTCAAACTATTATGCTTTCTGAACTTAACTATAATTAGAACTATTTTATGGATAATTGTTTCTGGATTAATTGAATGATTCAAAATGATGAAATGTATAGTGCTTCAGCTATGGATTGGTCACTAACCTAGTAATGGAGAATTGAGTTTAATGATGGCAGATTGTTAAAGACAAGCATATGGTTGAGGTAGAGGTGATTAGCCACCTGGCAAGGATGGGATGGAGAGACTCTAGGTTGAACACACACAAGCACTTAGTTGCATTTCATTTGCATCTTATAATTGCATGAATGATCCTATGCCGATAAATTGATTTATTGCACATGTCAAATTCTCTCCATTATGCCTTCGAAATTGCCAAACTAACTAATCGTTCTTTAAATTTGAAGGTCATTTTATTGAATTAGAATAAATTTAATAGGTATATTCTTTTAAATTTTATGTGGAGAAGATGATTTTTCTTTTAATAACTTACTTCCTAGACGTTAATTATGTGCTAAATTGAAATGATAAATAAATAAATATACAATATTTTTATTTGTTTTATCATAGTAATTATCCATTCGAATAGTAGATTCTTTTATCTTATTTAGATAATGACAAAAATTAAAAGATAAAATAAAGCAAGGAAAATAGAAAGAAAACTAAAAAATAATAGAAAGAAAACAAAAAGGAAAGAAAGCAAAAAGATCAAAGGAAGAAAAAGTTAGAAACAAGAAAGGAATAAAAAGAGAGGGAACGCGGCACAGACGAAAAAAAGAAGAGGGAGAAAAGAAACATTTGGACAACAAAGATAGAGGAAGGAAGAGTGGAGAGCAAGGAAATAAAAAATAGACTTTAGAATCCGGGTATGTGATTTAAAAAAGTAAATTCCATTCTATATTAATCGACCCTTATATAAATTGAATGTCTTTCGTTTCCAGCGAATTTAGTGTCTCCAGACCCAACTTTCTAGATTAAGCCGTTCCTTGGCTTATTAGAAATATGTATGACTTTGGGTTCTTTATCTTCCCCTAAAACCAATCGACCTCCTTTGAGAACCTCTAAGTGCTAGAAAGTGTTGCCTCAATAAGTCACCTACTGAATTATGTCTTGTCCACTGCATCGCCCTTTGAATGGTGTCAACAATCGAAATATTGATTCTTACTACTCTTATTATAATTTCAAAATGTGTCTCGTTCATCTATTAAAATATTCACAATTTTTTTTGGTTTTCATTCTTTTTTTGTCTGTATATGTTTTGCCTGTCGATATATATATATATATATATATTACAAAGATTGCCGATAAAATTATTATTAGAACAAGATTTTTTTCTTAGTCGCTAGATGCATTTATCTATTTTATGGGTAGCAGAATATCCAGCATGCAAACAAGACCCTTTTTCCTTGACCTATTTATGTAGAATATGTGTATTGAATTGCTAGGTGATATTTCAGTTATCATCATTATTTTCTTCCATTGTGTTTCTTGTGGATTAAAGAGTGCCTCTTCCTATTTTTTTGATGTTCTTGGGCGCCGAAATTTTCTTATTATGATATCGGAACTTAAGCTATAAAGTTGCATTAAGCATTATAATCAGTCACCCTTTTAGTTGTTGTACCATGGGTTAAATCCCTATTTAAGCAAACCAATATTCATGTTATTTCGTTGAACTATACTCCAATCAATATAGTGCTGCGACCTCTATATGGTTACCTAAAAAGCTCATTCCAGCGGCTTATAGGAGTTCTTTTGGCAACCAGTACATCACCTTTTATTTGCTGTATCGACCATAATGAGATAGATTGTTTCAGATTTACTATTATTGCATTCCATGTGAGGACATCTCTCTGAGGCATTCTTTCAACGATTGGCATGTTGAGCCATCCTCACACAACTACCTCTTTTTTTATGTTCTTTTATTAACTTCAACTTTGTACAAATCTGCCTAATGAAAGCCCCAGGTTTTTCTTGTATAAATTTTCATCATAGCAAGGGCTTCGATATAGGTTAGTTTCTTTATTTATGATGAATTAGTGGATACCAAGTGATAGAAATTTATCATATATGAACTAGAAAGCATTTATCACCTTGTGGTCATTTACTTGCCTAGTCTTCTTTTAAATCATTATTAAGAAAAAAGTAGGTGTAGTTACCTTATTTGTGTATAAATATAGATTTATTGATCTTAGAAATGAATGTAATCTGGATTAAAATAATAAAAGGTTCCATATTGTATTTTCCTTAGTAAAATTTGGTAGGGTATATTAGATGAGCAAGTAATTGCCGTAATAGTCTTTAAATTGGCTTTATTCTAACCAAATTGGTATAAATGGTTAGTAGCATCTGTGGTATCTTCTTTTAGATAAAGCATGTCTTTTAGCTTGACAATAATTTATACTTTGAGTTGGATGATTGATAGAATGTTAAATTTATATTTTGTCTTAAACCCCATCTATAGGATCTTGGTGTTCATAAATAGTGTCTAATCTTTGAAGGATATATACATTTAGAATTGAATCTATGATATCAACTTAATTAAACTTCTTAGATTATGTACATAAGTTGGGAATGGTAAGTCTTGAGTATTATGTTTTAAGTAGTTTTCTTAGTTGAGTGTAGATGCTAGTATGTCTGTTATAACAATAGTAGTAGTTCATTTTGCTAAGTGTAACGTAGAGCTTACCTTCCATGACACAATGTCGAGTGTGGATTCATAGAGATGGTAAACTTCTTTTTCATGTTTTACCACTTTATTTTTATTTATTTGGCCAAAGCTAGATGTACCATTGAAATACATGGAAAATAAAAGCCTAGTTGTATTTATTTATTTGTTTATCTTTGCCACATCCTGCATGCAAGACATATGTCATTCTAGTTTAGAGTGCATATAGGCATCAGGCTTGCATCAAGAGTTCCCTCCGCCCATCCATTCTAGGTTGCTAGGTTCCTCATACAGGGTCGGGGATTTCTTTGAGTTAGGAAGAAACCCAGGGAAGTGTAGTGCTTCATGGTTGGGTGGAAAAAGCACTTTAACCATGCTTTTGGCTTTGGCTTGCAGAAGACCAGTGGGTCGTGGTGGCTGAAGATAGATTTAGCTTATGTTATGTGACTCAAGATGGATATTTCATTGTACTTATCCTTGTATGGCTTGTTTCGCCAATTATGTAACTGTACTTTTCATTGATTTATTATTGATGTATTTGGACCAATTGAAAAGATGTAATTCTATTTCCTTCTTGTGCTTGTAGATGCACTTTACTTATATTGGAAACTTGCAAATGTTATACATTTATGGATATCCCAATTAATGAACTGATTCACTTTCCATTTTTGGATTACATTGCTTTTCGTAGGTTATTTTTAGTAAATGATATTTTCAGACTTTACATTTGGTATCAAAGCATCTAGGCTAAACACTAGGACCTTTGCCTATTTACGCTAAAGATACAAATGTGTGCAGATTGATCAAGATGGATACAAGGAACACTAACTAAAGTGGAGGGTCCCATGGTGACCAAAACAATAGATTAGACCAAATCCTCGCACTATTGACTCAACAAGGGACTATAATGGACAATCTAGAGAAAGAAATACGAGCAAGCCAAGTAGGGTAGAACCAAGATGGAAGTGGGAACCACAGGAGTGAACCAAGAAACCTTGAAAATGAAGGAAATGCAAATAATCAGAATAGAATAGCTAAGGAGTTGGGCAAGGATCTTAAGAAGGTTACCTCACCTAAGTTTGATGGAAAAACAATTGTATATGGTATGGAGGCATGGATAATTGAAATGGAGAAGTATTTTTCCCTCTGCAACTTTTCCAATGAGACCAAAGCAATCTGGGGATCATATTAGCTCACCGGCGAAGCAGCCACTTGGTGGGACAATGAGAAAGCTGAGAAGCAGTTGTTACATGGGGAGATAACATGGGAGTATTTCCTGCATCTTTTTTAGGAAGAGATGGCTACCCTAGTTATATTTTGACAAAAAGATGACTAAATTTTAGAATCTAACTCAGGGAGGGATGAGAATGACATAGTACAGGGAAAGATTCTCCCATCTACTCAAATATGTACCACAGTACTAGTTAGATGAGAGGTTCCAAATTTAGAAATTTATTATGGGGTTAAGGCCTCAGATTGGGGCTGACGTGGACATTCACAACCCCTCAACCATGGATGAAGTATTCAAGAAAGTAATCAAATAGGAGCAAAAGTTGCAACAGGTTGCCAACTACCGCAAGAGCAGGGATGCGAAGTATGGAAACAAGAAGTTTCAGAGGAATAATCATAATAACAATAATTAAAGAACAATAATCAAGGCAACAATAACAATCGACAGATCAGGAATCTAAAAAGGGGAAATAACTCTCAAGACTGCAATGGCAGGAATTAGAATAACAACAACAAGAGGGCCAACAACAACAACAACAATAATAGTAATAGGAGAGACACATTAGATAAACCCAGAGCACCCTACGGAGGATGTTACACGTGGTGGAGAGCATTATGCTAGTGTGTGTCTGCAAAGAGAAAATAACCAAATGAATAGAAACCAGCACCAGATCCATGTGGCGTTTGACAATCGCCAAGCAGATTTCCAAGCGACACCGATCAAATGTACCGGTAAGCTCTTTGATTGCCCTATTTCTATATTAATTGACACTGGAGCTACCAAATGTTTCGTAGATCCTAATGTCTTTTTCTAAGTTGTCTTTTAAACTCGGTTATATGGCTGATTCATGGAAAGTTCAATATGGGAATCGAGTAGAGAAAAAGGTAAAGCTATGTCTTGCTTGCAGTGAATTAGACCTTCCTAGCTTCCAAACCCAAGTCAACCTATATGTGGTACCCCTAGGGTTTTATGATGGAATTTTTAGGATTAATTGGCTCACTAAGCATAAGTCAATAGTGGATTGTGAAGGGAAAATTGTGAAATTTCTAGATGATCAGGGAAACCGAGTAGAAATTCTTGGTTTGAGAAGCCCCTTAGAACTCAAGAAAATCTCTGCCATGCAGTTGAAGAAAGCTAACAAAAAAGGGTGTTCCATCTATACAATTAAGGTTAGAGAGATTGATAACTCAAAGCCATCAGTTAATGATTATCCTCTTCTGGAAGAGTTTCAAGATGTATTTCCAGATGAGCTAACCGAGTTACCGCCAAAAAAGGGAATTCAACTTCTCGATAGATTTGCTACTTGGAACTGAGCCTCAGTCGAAGGCACCTTATAGGATAAGTACCACTGAGTTATATGAATTGAAGGCACAATTACATGAGGTGCTAAATCAAGGATTCATAAGGTCAAGAGTGTCTCCATGGGGAGCACCAGTTATTTTTCGTGAAAAAGAAAGATGGAACCTTGAGGTTGTGTGTTGATTACAAGATGCTCAACAAGGCCACCATAAAGAATAAATACCCACTCCCAAGGATAGATGAAATATTTGATCAAATGAAGTGAGCCAAGGTGTTCTTGAAGATAGATCTAAGGTCGAGATAGCACCAATTAAGGATAAAAGATGAGGACATATCTAATACTACATTCAAGACTCGATACAGACACTATGAATTCACCGTGGTACCATTCGGGTTAACCAATGCCCCTATGGCATTTATGAACCTAATAAACAGTGTGTTCTGAGACTGTTTGGATGATTTTGTGTTAGTATTTTTGGATGACATCCTGATCTATTCCAAATCAGTAGAAGATCATGATAAGCACCTAAGGATAGTATTGCAATGCTTGAGGGAGTGTAAACTTATTGGGAAGCTATCTAAATGCACTTTTTATCAAAGGTGCACTATTTAGGCCATGTCATTTTAGTAGAAGGGATAGCAATGGATCCGAAAAAGATCAAAGCAATAATGGAGTAGCCAGCACCACATAATGTAACGAAGGTCTAGAGTTTATGGGACTTGTCAGCTATTACAGGAAGTTTATAAAGGGTTTCTTGACGATAGCTGCACCCATCACTTTGCTATAAAAGAAGGGAAAGAAATTTGAGTGGAGTGACAAGTGTGAACAAGTATTTTAGCTTTTGAAGGAGAAGCTCACTTCTGCACCTATCTTAACTATGTCAGATCCAAATAGGCACTTCACTGTGATAATGGATGCTTCAGGAGAGGGTGTGGGAGGAGTACTTATGCAATATGGATAGGTGGTAGCATACAAATCCAAAAAATGAAACAACATGAATTGAACTATGCACCACATGATTCAGAGTTGGCTGCCATGTGCATGCCCTTCAAATGTGGAGACACTACCTTTTAGGAAAGCCCTTCGAATTGAAAATAGACCATTTGGAGCTTAAGTATCTCTTCAATCAACCTAATCTAAATGCTTGATAGAGAAGATGGTTGGAGTTTTTGAGAGAGTATGATTTTTGGATTGAATATATAAAGGGAAAGGAAAATAGAGTAGCAGATGCCCTTAGTAGGAGGAGACATCTTGCAACTATGCTCACTATAAGATCAAATTTTAGACAACAGGTGATACAGGCTCTACCAAGAGACAAACATTATGTTAGAGTGAAACAAGCCTTAGAGAAGGATTCCTTTGATCGCAGATTTGATGGATATATGATTGAGATAGATGGACTCTTAAGGTATCAAGGATGGATGTATGTTCCTAACTCGAGGGAGTTGAGGAAGCTAGTGCTCGAATAATTTCATAATGCACTGTACTCAAGGCACCCCGGTGTAACGAAAATGATAGAGGGACTAAGACCCTTGTACTTCTGGAAAGGACTCGAGAAGGATGTTACATAATTTATAGCCCAATGTTTGGAGTGCCAATGAGTTAACATTGAGCATGTGCATCCGATAGGACTTTTATACCCACATAGTGTGCCAGAGTATAAGTGGCAGGTAATCAATATGGACTTTATTCAGGGGTTGTCCATGACCAATAATCAACATGATGTCATCTTGTTTATTGTAGATAAATTGACAAAAGTGGCTCACTTTATTCCAAGGAATCTCAATGATGCATCTTTGATCCTAGCCAAAAAGTTTGTACAAGAAATTTTCTGTTTACATAGAGTGCTAGAAACGATCATCTCTGATCACGACACTCGTATGATTTCTAGATTGTGGATGACATTGAATGCATCATTGGGGACTAAATTAAACTTTAGTTCAACCTATCATCCTTAGACTGATGGTCAGATGGAGAGGGTGAATCAAGTGGTGGAGGATCTCCTAAGGATGTAATGCATGGATCAGTAGTATAAGTGGGAGGAGTACCTTCCCTTAGTGGAGTTTGCCTATAATAATTCATATCATGCCTTCTTAGGAATGTCACCTTTTGAAGCCCTATATGGGCGTAAATGTTGTACACCTATCAATTGGAATAAGGTGGAAGATAGGATAGTAACTAGACTAGAGATGTTGAAAGAAATGGAGGATTATCTAATGAAGTTGATTAAGGAGAAATTGAAACAAGCTTCAGATCACTAGAAGAGTTATGGGGGTAAGAATGGAACCTTTAGACAGTTCTCAATAGGAGACAAGGTCTTCTTGAGAGTTTGAGCTCAAAAAAGTTCCATTTCATTTGGCAAAGCTTCCAAGATTAACCCCAGATATGTTAGACTTGTAGAGTTGTAAACTCTACATTTTGATGTTCTATATGGATGTGGCTATGTATTTCATTTTCAGCTTGTGGCTTAGTTCCTGCAGTTTCTGCTGATATATGTTTATCAGGTTGCATAATGTATCAGTATTGAGAATCTGTAGTGGGATGTTTCTCAGTGTTGCAGATGCCGCCACGTGGAATGGGGTTTCAAAGAGGTTGAAATATTTTTGAGTATCTCTGCAGATGCTGTGTTTCTTTTATGCTTTGCAATTTCTAGGTACTTGTTGAGCATGCCATGTATCTAGCTCCATTTCCCTTTTATAATTTGTTTGCTGAGCGTGGGTTACACCACGTGTCACACCACGTAGCTTGTAGAGAAATATTAAGTTGATGCTTCAGTGATGTGGATGGAACCATGTGTCTTTTTGTTGTAGTACCAGACGCGACCACGTGTATCTTTTGCAATAGCTTTTGAAGCACCGGAAGCAAGTGGTGGGCCTAGGATATTAAGTATTAATTTGTTTCAGTTGAGTGCTGACTTTGCCATGTGTTATTATCTGTAGGGCTTTAAAGAAACTTTTTGATGAAGCTTCCAGTGATGCGGAGGTTGTTGGAATTAGGGTTGACAACTGAGGGGGGGTGAATCAGTTGTCTAACAATTTTAATGCTTGCTGCAGTTAATTATCCTTTACCACTTCTTAATAGATTAATAATGTAACCATGAAAAGCAAGAATCAATAACACATGAGAAGAAACACAAATAACACACTTGACACCAAGATTTTTGACGCGGAAACCCAGTTAAGGGAAAAACCATGATGGGGGTTAACCCACAAAGATTATACTCTATTAAAAGTATTACAAATGGGGACTATACATGCATTTAGGCTCACTGCCCAGAGCTCACTGTTCAAAGGAAGGCTCACTACCTACAGAAAGAAGATTACAATGTGTTTGAACTAATAATTGGCATCTACCAATGCAAAGATTCAGTTCTAATTAAACACAAAATACCAACTTGATACACTTCATCTTTACTCTGTCCTATTTTACTGCTCTTCCATAATCCGAACCTTAGATCTATTCTCTTTTACTTCTTTGATCTACCTTTTCACACTACTCCATAATTGCACACACTATATTCGCTATACACTCAAATCTATCGGCTATATATATCCGCCTCAAGAAATTCAATCACTTTTTCATCGGCCTTATGAAGAACTTAACAAACAATATAAGTGCTTTGTTCTATTAGCTGAATCCATACACCAATATTGATGCGTACCAAAAATAACAGTTGCAGGTCACTACCCATGTTGGCCACTAACATTATATCCAATACTCAACTCACCAAAATACTTCTACTAGATCTGCACAAGGATCTAACATAAGTTAGTCTGTTCTTCACTTGAACTATTTTGTCATATTAGGACTCGGTACTCAGATGCTCATAAATTTTAATCCCTTTGTCATCGGAGGCTAAAATCTTGGATTTAGATTGTTCCCACATTCCTCTACACTACCTCAAATTTGCAACATACAATGATTAACTCGAGAGATTCGCTGATCAAAATGTTTAACTCTGCCATATACCCTATTCATGTCAATCCAGACTGGACACATCTTGGAACTGACTTCTGGCATGATCTGATACTGCACTGTGGATGTGAGGATTGGACTTAGTTGCCATCAATGACAACACATGACATGCCTTGTAGTGTCTCTTGCCAACAATCTCCCCCTTTGGCATTGATGGCAACATTTAGTGAAAAATGACTAAGTGTCATGACTGACTCCCCCTACTGTGTGCACTTATATATTCTTCCACTGCTCCCCCTTTGATGAATTCTTCATTTTCTTTCATTTTTCATTGTCTCTCAGTCCCCCTTTGACATCAATGGCAAAGGATGGAATCTACAAAGCAAAATTCACCCAAAAATTCTGTATACAATGCCACATATGTACAAACAATCCTTAAGTTATGTTTACATATACTTAAGTATATCTCCAATAATATTATTTAGCAGGCCCAACTCTCTATCCCAACTCTTCTTCATACTATTCAAAGTTGAAATGTGGCCACTGAACAAAAATGCTTGTGCTTCAGCCTTCTGGAGGTCAATGGGATCACTTGTTTGTGCAATAGTTTGGGCTTCTATCACAACATTGAATATTTATTCTATCTTAGGGGAAATTAGTCCCTAGAGCTCACCCATTATTGCTTCAATGTTCTCCTTTTCTCTTGTCAACTTATTTATTTCTTCCATCAGGCTGATTGCTTGACACTCCTTACTTACCACTGATACTATCAATGGATCAAAATCTTGGGACATACTTGACAATTTCTATTTAGAATCCTTTATTTTATCTTCTATATCCTCTATGACTTTAGGAAAAGATTAAAAAAACTTATATATATTGCCTCCTGAAAGAGCATTTTGAATACTCTTTATACTGTTATCTAGCACCAATCTATCTACCCCAATCATGCCTTTAAGTGCATCAAATCTTTTGCTATTAAATTCATTCAAAACTTTAACTTCTGTAGATTTTTTAAAGGACTCAAAGTGTGTACTTATAGAATTTACAAGGCTCTTTAGATTTCCAGAGGGAGAATCAAATGGATTCTTCTAAAACATTGGCATTATCTTCTCCAATATACTAGATGCAAGGCCTAACAACTCACTGTCCTCTACGTGAGATTTCAATATCTTTTCTCTCGCCTTGGCTTGTGTGAAAGATGCCATCTTCATCATTTGGACCGCAGAGAGAGTATCTAGGTTGAGTGGTCCTTGAACCAGTTCTAGTTCATCAAACTCTAGCATTTCTTTACTAAAAAAACTCTTCACTGCATTTGCAATGTCTCTTGCCACAATTTCTGGACCACTTTCCTTTCCTTGAGTTTTCTTAGTATTAGGACTATTTTCGTTAGGTGCATCAACATTTACACCATCTTCTTCTTCTTTACCTTTCTCTGTGTCATCTGCAAGGGAATTCTTTCCTTTGTTCTCATCATCTGCAATCAGTTCCTGAGGATCTTGTGTAGCAGCAGTATTCTCAACATTATCTTCTTTTCCAGATTGATTAGGAAGAATTAGAGTATCTCCTATATCATCAGTTTTATCCACCATCTATGTATCTTCCTTGTTTATTTGTTCCACTTCTGGATCAGAGGAGTCATCAACGTTGGTTTGATGCTCATCAGTTTTCATTTCTTCAAAATCTGGGATTGATGAATCAATCCCATCATCAGTCTGCTCCTCAACAAATGGAAGATTGTGTTTCTTTAATGCACTTACAAGTATTTCCTATGTTTCTTTAACTATTTCATCTAATTCTCCAAGCATTAGTTTGTTCATTCTCTTCTTGCTCCTAAATTCATCCTTCACTTCTTTAAATATCATATTCATTTGAACTTGAGTGATATGAGGGCATAGTTTTATCAATACATGTTTTCTAAGCTCTAAATCCTTGCTTTTTGCATTTTCTTTCTTCAACTCCAAAGTGTCTGCAAGACTTTGAGGGAGATCAAAAGTTATTTCAATCAGGGCCTTATTATAGTTATTCAGATATCTAACAGTTGCTTCCTCTAACACCCTCTTATCTGTATCACTGTATTCATCATAAAATTCAGTCATGGGTTTCAAATTTCCATCCACAGTGACTGATTTTATTACATCCTCCATAGAAATTCTGAGCTTCTCAACATATGTATCTGTCTTCTACCTTTTTCTTTCCCTTTTTCTTCCGGAGGGCTTTTGCTTAGTCACCTTGGCTGTTTTTGATCCAGAGGCTTTCAACTCCTTTACCTCAGCATCTGAATCTATTTCTTCTTCATCAACTTTTGTGCTCTTATAGATTCTTGTGGCCTTTGTTTTCTTTCTCTTTCCTCCTTCATCGGATGGTGTGGCTTCTGGTGTCTCAAGATTTGTAGGTTTTGGGGAAACAAGAGCAGCAATAGAGCTTTTAGTAGTCCTTGATGTGGAGGAGGATTCTACCAGAGTACTACCTTGTTTCTTATCCTGCTTCTCCTTCTCTACCTTTTTAGTTCTTTCCCTGAATTGCTTCACAACTTCCTTTGTGAGGCCTAGATTCTTCGCCAACTACTCAACTTCTTTTCTTACTTTCCTTTTGGTTTTAGGTTTTCTGAGCTCATCATGTAGTTTTACACTTAGTTCCTCATATGTTCCAAATCTTTCAACTGATGTGTCTTTAGGCTTGCTCAAAAGATGTTGAGCATACATATTTAAGATTTTTGCATCTACCTCATACCCCATGGGCATGATCCAAACAGTGTTGGGTTCTACTGCTTCCATTAAGCACTGATTAGTATCAACCATAAAGCATATTTCATTCTTGTACTTCTCAACAACTGATTTGGGGATTCTTTCTCTAGAATGCATCATATTCTGAAAATTCTTGAAGTATCCCCAAATAGCAATTTTCTATGCTTTATACTCACCAATGCTGCGTAGATGATCTCTGATCTGAATAGCCACTGGCTCGTCATTAGTCCAGTGTATACCTTTTACTCCAGGTACCTCATTCATAAAGTAGAAAAATAAACATAGAACCAATGTGCCATATTTGAAGGTGTGTTTCTTGTCTTTCTTAATTTTGTTTAAGTTCTCAATTAGTTGGTTCTGTAATAATTCACACAAGTCATAATCTACATTTTCTTTTAACATTTTGTATGCAGCATATATGGTAGTTCCGGAGACAGAGTTCTCCCTGCTGGAGTGATAAATCTTGTAACCAATGACCATAGAAGCAAACTTAACATCTGGTTCAATAATGTCATTGATGGTCATTGCCCTTTTGTCAAACTGGGCATTGGTTGCATCAGTAACTGTCTGGTTTTTCACAATTTTCAACATTGGTGATCCACCAGTTGAATTTAACCCAGTCACAATTCTGATAACATCCTTTGTAATTTTGAATGGTTTCAACAGCCACAAAAACTCATCATGCATTCATCTTAAAACATACTGGACCCACTCATCTTCATCAAATGTTGGAAATCCCATCATCTGAATGAAATGTTTTTCATGCAGTGCCTTATACTCAGGTTTAAGGTCATGATTTTCATCCCTAAGATGACTCAAACAAATCTACATACATTGAGTCCCCAAATTCATCTATGTTCGCATGAATATAGACCCTAATATCTTCAACATGCAGCACACCATATGGAATACTTGAAAATGCACCTAATGGGTCAACTTCTATTGATTTGTGTGGATGCCTTTTAAATTTGGGTCGAGGCCTTTCAGTAGTATCAACAACCAAAGGTGTAGCCATTGCAAAAGATTACAGGGTCAAAGCTTCACAGATAAATACCTTTTTCACAAAATTAGGGTTGGCAGGCAAATTCATCGGTCACACTTCAAATATTTGAAATCTCTTCTCAGATGCTATTCTTTATGCTTTCTTTGTATGTGATTCAAATGAAGAGTGAACTACCCTTTTATACTTCACAAAACCTAATTTGCCTTTGTAATAAATGCTCTACCCTAACACATCTGGTTACACTATTTCTACATACAGTCAACCTTCAATTGCTCCGCAAATCATCATATCCACTTCTTTTCTTCCAGAAATCCTTTCAAATGATCTGTAATAATCCAAATTATTTTCTCTCATCTTGCTAGATTCAGGCGCCTACTTACTGGTTGGGGGAATTTGATTTTTAATGCTTCTCCCCCTAAGCTAGAGCTCCTAATTCAATTTCTGGAGGAATTGTCAGCACCGGATTCCAATGTGGACCCATCACTATTGTTCATAGCACTTTTCTTGACCCATGTCTTACTCATTTCATTCTAGATCTCATTCACATCAATTTTGCCCTTGCCTTTGTCTTGTCTCTACTCATCTGGTTTTTTGTTTACCAAACTTCTTCTTTCATTATTCTTGCTTTTGCAGAATCTTGTAAAATGACCGGATTGGTTACAATTGAAGCACACAACATTTCTTTGCTTATTTACTTGATTCCCTCTTGATCTGCACTAATTTTCCATGTGTCCAAATCCATTGCATGCAAAACAATATCCATTAAAGGAATTACCATTTCCACTATTGTTAGAGTTATTCATTATCATACTTCTGCATTCATTGGATCTATGACCATACCTCTTACAATTGAAGCATTGACCGGAGAAGGATGGATTACTTTGATTTACTTTACTTCTGCATTGAGTAGCTCTATGACCAAATTTATTGCATTTGAAACAATTTCCATTGAAAGATGGATACCTTTGAGCATTGGGTTGTCTTACTGGAGGTCTTCTAGGATTCCTTCTTTGATTTCTTGCATCACGATTTCTTTAACCAAATCCAAAGCTTTCACCTTTCTCAAATCCCAGACCATGCTTATCATCTACCTTCTTATGACTGTCAAGCAACACCTCAAGTTTAGCTAAACTTATCTTGAATTTCTCTTTATATTCATTTGTAATTTCTAGGTCATGTTTGAGAATGACAAATTGCCTTTCAAACTCCCTTTCATTGTTTCTACTTTCCTGTAGATCAGACTCTAGATGGCCAACAATTCCGTCCAACTTGCAGTATTCTTCTATTCTTTCTTTCAGAGTTTGTTTTAGGTCTTCTTCAGTCTTCTTTCTTTCCTTAATTTCTTTGGTTAACCTTATCACCCCAAATTCCATTTCATGTTTTAGGACAACAACTTCTTTAGATAACTTCTCACATTCCTTTGTCTTCTCTTTTAGGACCTTATCCTTGTTGTTGTCTTCACAATGATTTCCTGGTTGAAGAAGTTGCTCCTTCCTCTTTTCATTGGATTTTCTCAATTTTTGTTTTAAAGTCTCAATGAAGTCTTCAGCATCTTTAAGATTCTCTTGCAATTCTCTAACTTTGGCTCTCAACTGATCAAGATCTTCTAAAGAAAGTCTAAGTTGTTCCTGAAGGTTGTATTCATGCATTTTACTAGATCTTCCTTAAGCTATTAAACTTTTTCAAAGGAACCTTGCTCTGATACCAATTGTTGGAATTAGGGCTGACAACTAAGGGGGGGTGAATCAATTGTCTAACAACTTTAATGCTTGTTGTAGTTAATTCTCCTTTACCACTTCTTAATAGATTAATAATGTAACCATGAAAAGCAAGAATCAATAACATGTGAGTAGAAACACAAATAACACACTTGACACCAAGATTTTTGACGTGGAAACCTGGTTAAGGGAAAAACCATGGTGGGGGTTAACCCACAAAGATTATACTCTGTTAAAAGTATTACAAATGGGGAATGCACATGCATTCAGGCTCACTGTCCAAAGCTCACTGCTCAAAGGAAGGCTCACTGCCTATAGAAAGAAGATTACAATGTGTTTGAACTAATAATTGGCATCTACCAATGCAAAGATTTAATTCTGGTTAAGTACAAAATATCGACCTGATACACTTCATCTTTACTCTGTCCTGTTTTATTGCTCTACCATAATCCAGACCTTAGATCTCTTCTCTTTCGATTCTTTGATCTGCCTTTTCACACTACTCCATTATTGCACACACTATATTCATTATACACTCAAATCCATCAGCTATATATATCTGCCTCAAGAAATTCAATCACTTTTCTGTCAGCCTTATGAAGAACTTAAAAAACAATACAAGTGCTCTGTTCTATCGGCTGAATCCATACACCAATATTGATGTGCACTAGAAATAACACTTGTAGGGCACCACCCATGTCGCCCACTAACATTATATCCAATACTCAACTCACCAAAATACTTCTACTAGATCCGCACAAGGATCTAACATAAGTCGGTGTGTTCTTCACTTGAACTATTTTGTCATATTAGGACCTGGTACTCAGATGCTCATAACTTTTAATCCCTTTGTCATTAGAGGCTGAAATCTTGGATTTAGATTGTCCTAACATTCCTCTACACTACCTCATATTTGCAACATACAATGATTAACTGGAGAGATCCGTTGATCAAAATGCTAAACTCTACCATATACCTTGTTCCTGCCAATCCAGACTTGACACATCTTGGAGCTAACTTCCGGTATGATTTGATACTACACTGAGGATGTGAGGAATGGACATAGTTGCCATCAATGACAACACATGACATGCCTTATAGTGTCTCTTGCAAATAGAGGTCACCATGTTTTATTTGTTGTAGTGTGTGGAAGATGCTGCGTGTCCCTATATTTTGTTAAAGTTTCAAGGAGTGACAAGATATATACTATGGGCCCCACAAAATTTTGGCTATAGTTTCTAAGTGCTGCGGAGTATGCCACATGTTGCCTACAGGAGTGTGGATAATGAAAACTAAAAGGACTTTTGAAGATTGTGGATAGTGCCATCTATCCCATTTTGAAACCTGCGGAGGCTAACACATATTGAGTTATAAAGTAGAGCAGCGAAGGTGCCAAGTGTCACATTATGATGTATTTTCTTTAATACTAAGGGAAATTAGCCCGATGTAGTGGAGAGCGCCAGATGTCCCAGTATGAAGTTTCAAGATGCTGCCTTGTGTTCATTTCTCAGTGAAATGGAAAGTGCCAAGTGTTATAGTTCTTGTTTCTTCTTTTTGTATCAAAGCAATGTAGCCATTGCTGCAAAAGGTGCCACGTAATATATTTTTGGAGCCATTGGAGATCACCATGTGTCAATAGAACTGCAAGACAGTATCACATTCTCAGTATCGATCAACCAATGGGTGAGGGGCCAAAAATAGTTGCAGATCCATGAAGATCCTGAGTATCAGTTCGAGTCTCAGTTGAAGTCCAAAAGTAGTTACAAGCTGTTGATATTTTGGCTATAAGTAGTGGGAAATTTTGTAATACAAGGAGACATATAAAAAATTGAGAATTCTAAGTATTATCTACAACTGGATTGTATCATTTTATCCCTTCATAGTTGTTTCAAGGAGAAGCATATAGACTTTGCATGTTTTGTGCCTCTTGTATCTTTCTTAATCTATTAATGAAAAGAAACTTTGTTTTATGTTGTTCGATGGTATTCTCTGTGTCTCTATGTAATTGCTTTGAATTTGGCCTTTGTTTCTAAAATATGTTTGCCATCTATTCATACTGATCATGTTTTGATTGCTCTTCAATATAACTAAATTCTAAAGGTTTAAACATTGTGCTAAGTGTTGATACATATACAAATCTGGTGCATCACCACAGAATTAAGAATTTTGTTTATTGTATCTGTAATCTTGTTTTTCTTACCTTTACATAAGCCTCATTGAAAAAGGAGAGCCAGCTTCTATAAAATCTAGATGTTGCTTCAAGTGTCAAGTCCCACATTCTTGGAGCTTCACATGTTGGTGCTAGAACCTATGCAATTTTAATCATCAACAGTTTTTGGCACGCCCGATGGAACTTTTCTTGAAATTTTGATCAAGATCATATGAACCAAAGAGCTTCAAGGAGTCAGAGCTGTGGACCAACGACAAGAACTCAATCAACAACTAATCCAAGGATCTTACTACCCCCATTAGTAGCCACTTCAAGAAGAAGGGTGAATCGAGTAGCAACAGCATCTGAAAAAAATATGGTAACACCTACGCCACCGCAGAGTTTTGCAAATTAGAATAATAGCAGTCCCCTTGTCCTACCAACACCACCAGATACATGGGACCCAATCCTAGCTAATGCTCTGAAAGTGTTGCCTAAATTCAATGGGGAAGAGGCCAAGACACTAGGGGAGCATCTCTAAGATGTGTCAGATGTATGTGCAGTGCATGTTATTACTGAGAAAAATATTGTTATCCAATTGTTGGTGGCTTCTTTTAAGGGGAAAGCTCTGAATTGGTATAGGTCATTACCTACAAATTCTATATCCACGTGGGATGAGCTTGGAGATGTCTTCTTTGCGAGATTCAACGAAAAGGGTGATATATCCTGCCTACTGCAACAATTGATCACTATAAAGAGAGCACCTCAAGAAGCTCTAACAGACTTCAACACAAGATTTTAGAAGACTTGAGATAGAATTCCTACTGTAGCTAGACCATCACCAGGTATGGCAATTGTTTTCTATCTCAAAGCTTTCAATTCTGATATATCAGTAATGATTCAATCTCTGGGAGGACAGACCCTACTAGCAGCATATGAGTTAGCTATGAGGGCAGAGAATAACCTAATAGATGTTGGAAAATTGCCTCCATAGCCTCCTATGCCAATGTTCCCAGAAATTTCAATTCCCTTACCCCAAGAAGTCCCTAATCCACCATGTACACCTGTGTCTATTTACACTTTTCCCACTCCCCAGCAACCCACTATACCAACACCCTCTGTCCCTCCATCTGAGATGGATAACGTCCAGAACATTCACAGGACCTTTTAAAATGAGATTATTAATCTCAAGAGGCAATAGACTTCTTACTCGAAGCCTTCTTACCAGGGGTTTCAAGGAAATAGACCCCCATATCAACTGAATCAATATCAAGGTACTCAAAGACCCAATAATCCACCACCCTTGAATTAGTTAGTTACCATTCCCACTCCATTACAGTCTGTCCCATCTAACCCAGGTAGGGAAATGGTAACTGGACAAAACAATCTAGCAAAAGATGTGTTGGGTGAATATTTTAACGTCAACTCACTAACAACAAAATGGTTATATTAACCATAGTGTGATGAGATAAATCTCTCCTCTCAGAAAGGGGAGGTTCCCTTTTTATTGTTTATTGAAACAAAACAAAACTACTTATTTACACTAGCTCTGATCATATAGGGGGTGTGTTACATTCATCATTTTCTCTTCTTTTAGAAAAGATGTTTACAACTTTTCATGGTAATATTCAATAATGCTTCTATACTTCTAATATTAACCTAAACAGTAATCACCAATATTCTTGTGAGTTGAAGCACAAAGTCATTCAACTTACTTCACAAAAAGATTCATGAACCAAGTGAATAATCCCAAGCACAAAGTCTTCAAATTACCCCAGAAAGATTTTAAAAGTAACTGTATCACTAGTTGTAGCACAAAGTCTGTCAACTAACAATACCACTGATCCACATGAATGTAATTGAAAATTATAGCACAAAGTCTACAAGTCCTCAACACGATTCATATACAAAGTGAACAACTACAAGCTCAAAGTCTTTATAATTCTCCACCAAGAAACGGTTTCAACACACAAATTCAAGGAAATAATATAACACAAAATTATATGATTTATCTTGAACATCCTCCAATCATGATAACCAAACACCACTTTCTCCAATCCATCAATAAGAGAAATCAGCAAAAATGCCATATGTACATCCTCACTCATACAGATTCGACTCAACACAAAGTTTGATATCAAGTTTTGCCTTCTTTATTGATTAGAATTGATCGTACAATTTGAACAGAAAGTCTCAAAGTTGAGTCTCAATTTAGGCAGTGCTTCGTTGCATAAGATTAAAGATAAAAATTACAATAAGGGCCCTCTTTATTTATAGGGAGAGGCCTTGAGCTAATCTAGGAAAAAGTCTAACTACTTTGACTTATTCAACAAAAGAGTCCTATTTGACTTGGGACTTGCTTTGTCTCACATGTAATTAGATTTTGGAAAAATACATGTGAATATGTCTAAAACAAAATACAAATTGCATATACAAAAGTGAAAATAAACTAAGGCATGAATAAAGATTTTCAGCTGCCACCATCATTCTTCTTCAGGAAATTGTGATACATGGCCTTTATTTTTTCCATCTCATAAATGTCCAGTCCAACTATATTGTCTGAGACAACATGAGGTTTGACGATTGTATCCTTCACCACCTTTATCGCCTTTTCATGCTTCCCAAGATTGTCTTTCAAATTATCAAGGGTTGATTGATAATCTTGGAGTTTATACATTTAAGCAATTGAAAATGCTTCATTTTCAAAGTTCTTCTGGATCATCTTTTCAAAGGCATCAACCATCTCTTCTGTAGGAAGAAACTTGTGATTTTCAGCTATGAGGGTATGTGGGAACTCTTCAAACCTATGCAAAAATGTCACATCATTGTCTTAGCTTTGGACGGAGATGGCTTGGACATCAGCTTCGGAGAGATCACTGGATATGGTGTCAATCACAGCTACTACTTGATGAAACTGCAAAAGTTCATGATCTTGCAGTTAGGGGAAAAATTGGCAAATTAGGGACACTGTGAATTGATGATCATGTTATAGGAGTATGCTTGAAATGGCTTGAGAGCGCACAAATTGAGCAAAAAGGTGAGAGCAAGTCAATAGGCTTTTGAAAAGAAAAATTTCCTAGTGTTAGGAAAATCTACAGGGTGACATGCATGGGCAGCCAAAATGGCCACTCCTGCATGGAGCGTATAATGCTAAACATGCTCGATCGGCTAAAATGATCGATATTACATATAGAGGGAAAATGCAATTGTGATGTAGGGGTAGTCAAAATGACTGCCCTTACATGAGGGAAGATCAATAATTGAATTATATGCACAAGCGATCAAAATAGCTGCTAGTGCATGTTAGAGGGAAAATCCACAAGTGCATCATCGGCTATTTTAACCGCTTATACACAATCCAAAACCTAAACAACATGTGCTGTTGGTCCAAAAAGTAGACGGTGCATATTTTAGAGGTTAAGTTTTAGAGATGTATCATTGGGAATTTTCACTGACTTTACAGGTAACTGAAAACAATAAAAACTAAAACGGTGAAAACCATCATCGACGAAGAAAGCTAAGAACCCAACAATTCTAAAATAACCTTAAGATTTGACAAAAACTAAGCTTTCGACTCATTCAGGATTGGTGAGTTTCGTCATTTAAGACATAAGAGAAATTCTAAGTTTCAAAAAACTAGGGTTTCAAAGAAAAATAGTTTTACAAAAGAAAAGAATAATAATATGATGATACAAGGATTTAAATACTACAACGATTTTATAAAAACAAAAAAATCAATCATACATATGATTATACACATCAAAACCCTAAAAAGAAAATAGAACTGAAAAGAAAATAAGGGACTTTCCTAGAATAAATAGATGTAAAAACCCTAAACTCAGCTGAGAAGAACAAAATCCAAGCACGATCCAAAATATGAGGAAACGAGATGATTGTAGGAAGATTTACGGGTGACTTGAAGGTTTTGAGAATGAACAAAATGAAAAACAATGAATAAAAAAACTTTTAAGTGATTAAAAAGATGACATTAATGCCAACATGAGTTGCATTAATGTCACTCAAGTTAAAAGATCAGGAAAGAAATGTCTCGTTGGTAAAAACTACCAACAATACATGTCATCACCGATGTACAAACGACGTTTCCAACTGCTCCTACATGCATGACAAAACAAAGAAGGCACATGTACAAGCAGTTATTTCAACCGCCAATGCATACAAATAAAATAATAAACATGCAAGGGTCGGCATTTTCACTGCCAGTACATGTAAAGACAAAATTTTACTTACACCCAAATTATTCAAAATTGATATTTTGACAGGCCTGTAACTTAGTCAATCTTCACGAATTTTAAGGAATCAACTTAGGGGAATGTCACAAACCATTTCAATGATGTTAGATAACTTTGTACGAGGTTAAGAGAACTTTCCTCGATTTGAAAACATAGAGAGTAGGCTACGAAATGGACAAGTTTCGTAGGGGTTGTCTACAAAAATGAGTGTAGCTGATTTTGAGAACAACAAGATGTTAATGATTTATGTTTTCCCTGTAATAATGCCCATATGCCTAGGGATTGTCCTAGGGGCAATCTGCAACATAAGATAGCAGAACAAAGGAGACAAGAAAGTCAAGATGTTGCACCTAGTGCTTCCCCATATCAATTACCTGGTGACCCGAACTTTGTTATGGTGGCTCAAATGCAAGGGATGTCTTTAGAACAAGAGGGAGAAATTGCCCCTCAACATGCTCTATTCTCATGAATCAAAGAAGAAGACTCTATGTTTGTGAATGAAACATCCACTTCCAAGAAGCCTCTGATCCACTCTAATTATTACACTAGATCAAAAAGGAGAATGTTAGAACAGCCTGAGGCAAACCCAAATGAAGCAACTAGGGACTCTCCATCACAAGGACAATACATACCTGTTGCAAGGTAAGAAATGCCTATTGGTACTCAGAATCAAAGAATCTCAAACCCAGTGGTGGAAAGAGCAAGGTATCCTTACTATCCCAAGATACAAGCATTAGGGCCCATGAATGTGGTAGAACAACTGAAGAAGATCCCAGCACAAGTGTCACTATGGGACATGCTGGCTATCCCTGAGCAAAAGACACTACTTCAAGAAGCATTGCAAGATCAAACAAACCCTAAATTTGTCAATACAAGAGAAGGAGGTGCTATTAAAGGAAAGACTCAAAATAAAGACACTCCACCCCTGTAGTCAGCTTCTCTTCTAAATGTTGAACCAGAGGTAAGCAGATCCAAGCCTAACCCCTTCTATTTAACTTTTATAGTGGGAAAGAAACTGTTGCACAATTCAATGATAGACTCAGGAGCTAGTACCACAGTTATGCCAAAGCAAATAGCTGATGCCTTGAAAATAGAATATGAGCCACAAGCTAAGGGAGTCATGCAGTTAGATGGAAAATTTGTCGAAACTGTAGGGATGATCAAGCAGCTCCCCTTACAAATGTATTCATGTCCCAACATAACTGTATTGCAAGATGTGGCAGTTATAGATATTCTCCTTGTCTTTGGTTTATGCTTGTCTAGAGATTTCACAATTGAAACAGGAGGATACAAGTCCTTGGATTGGTCACACTTGATACTAAGAACCAAATATGGAACCAAGATGAAAGTCTTGTCTAAACCTATGTCTAAAGGTCATATCATAGAGGAACCTACCCCTAGAGTTGAGGCAGCCCACGCCATGATGAATAGGGAAGATAGGGCTCTGGTTGAGGAATTGGAAGACTGGACTGAGTATGACCAATAGGAAGAAGAAAATAATCAACTGATAACCATGATGCAGAGTGATCCCTGTGGGAATTATGACTATACTGGTCTAGGCACCTATGTTATTTTTGAGGAAAATTAGGAGATACCAAATATTATGCAGCAAAAGGTATCTGAAAAAGAAAGTTCTGATAAAGATTCATAAATCTATACCTTAAATTTTGATGGTGCCAGAAGTTAAAATGGTGCTGGAGTAGGTATCTGCATTACCTCTCCAAGCGGTGAAAATATTTTTAGAGCCATACGCTTTCAATTTGCTTGTACCAACAATGATGCTGAGTATAAATCTTTAGTACATGGCCTAGTGTTGGCTAAGAAGTTGGGAATAAAGAACCTGGTGGTCAAAGGTGATTAAGAGCTAGTGGTAAAACAAATTAGACAGAAATTTGTGGCTAAGAATGTGAGGATGAGATCTTACTGCCATAGGATTTGGGATCTCATTAACAATTTTGATGCTTTCAATACAACAGTTCCCAATTTGACCTAGCAAGTGACCTGCCCATTAACAATGAGGTAGTAAAAGTCATCATTAGGCCTGTCATCCCTGATAACATTCATAACTAGAAAGTGTTTGATAATGACCTTCAAGTGCTACTGTTTTTGTAACAGTTTGGGGAGTTTGCTAACCAATTACAGCCCAAGATTGAGGAGGCATATGGTGATCAGATCATTCAACTGAAGTCCAATAAGCTCCCAAGGGGGCTAATAACATTAGAAAATCTATTTGATCCTGATGATGTGAGCCTGGATAAAAGAAAGTTTAAGGTCAACAAAGAGGACTACTCTGAGATACATGTCAATGAAGGGAGAAAGTTAAAGGTAGGGTATGCTACTACTCCAGAGGAAAGACATAGGCTTGTCTCTTTGTGTAACAAATATGATAGAGTAATTGCATGGACCTATGATGACCTTCATGGTTACAACAAAGATGTCATCCAACACACTATAGAACTTGCTGAAGGGTCAAAATTAGTCCGCCAAAAATAGAGACCAGTGAACCCGAGAATTGAGCCCTAATGGTAGATGAATTGTAGAAACTTCTAGAGTCCAAGATTATATTTCCCATCAAACATTCAACTTGGGTCTCTAATCTGGTGCCAGTAAGGAAGAAGAATGGGGACATCAGGCTCTGTGTAGATTTTAGAGACCTAAATAAGGCTTCATTAAAGGATCACTACCCTCTGCCCTCTATGGAGCAGATTTTGCAGACAGTGGTTGGGTTAGAGAGATTCTCCTTGCTTGATGGCTTCTTAGGATATGACCAGATCTGGCTGGTTGATGAAGACCAACATAAAATAGCATTTACAACAAAGTGGGGAACCTTCGCATATGCTAAATGCCTTTTGGCCTTTCCAATGCTGGAGCCACTTTCCAATGCGCTATGGATATAGCATTCAAAGGACTGATAAATAAGATCATCCTGATCTATTTAGATGACCTTACAATATTTACTAAGAATGCCAGAGACCACTTCAACCATTTGGAAGCTGTTTTCCAAAAGTGCCAAGAGTTTGAGATTTCCCTAAATCCTAAGAAGTGTGTTTTCGCTGTGCCCCAAGGGAAACTTTTGGGATACATTATTTCTAAAGATGGAATTGCCATTGATCCAGAATGGGTCGTAGCTATATTGGATTTATCTCTGCTAGTCAACAAGAAGGTAGTGCAAGCTTTCCTGGGCAAAATTAATTTTATCAGTTGGTTTATATCAGACTTTGCAGGTCTGGTCAAGCCCATAACGATGATGCTAAAGGAGTTGATTTTCAAATGGAGACCTGAAGGGAGACATGCTTTTGAAGAGATCAAGAAAGCCATCTCTATTGTCCCAGTATTGAGGAATCCAGATTTCTCCCAAACCCTTCATTATGTATGTATATGGAGGAGAACATAGTATTGTTGATGTGCTGACACAGAAGGATAACAAGGATGAGGGAGAGCATCCAATTGCTTTCTTATCTAGAACACTCAGGGAATATGAATCTAGGTATAATTTTGTTGAGAAACAAGCTTATTGTATGGTAAAATCTCTTAAAAAGTTTAGACATTTAGTAACAGGGAATAAGATCCTAATATTAGTAGCTCACCCTAGTGTTAGGAAGTATATCATGGAAGGTGAGATTACTGAAAAAAGGGCTAATATGATAACTAAGATTTTTGGGTATGATGTAGAAGTAAAACCTACTAAATTGGTCAGAGGCAGAGGACTTTGCCAATACATCCCTCAAGATATGAAGGAGTTGATGTCTAAAGAAGCAGGAGCTAAAACAGTGTTGAAACTCCAAGAAGTGGATCATGATTCTTGGGTAAGTGACAGAATCCAATTCATGAGAACTGATGTTTTCCCCAATGAACTTTCCCAAGATAAGAAAAGATACTATAAACAACAGGGAGTCCATTTTGTATTGATTGACCATGTTTTATTCAGAAAGAATATAGATGGAATACTATTAAGATGTGTTGAAAATAATGAAGCTCAAAAGATACTGCATGAGTTCCATCATGGAGCCTCAAGATGACACTTTTCAGAAAAAACTACTACAATTAAGGTTACACAAGTTGGTTACTTTTGGCCAACATTGTTTGCAGATTGCTATCAGGTGGTCAAATAATGCCAAGCTCATCAGTTTTACACTGGAAAGAGAAGACATGCATCACTACCTTTAAGTCCTATAGTAGTAGAAGAACCCTTTGCTCAATGGGGATTGGATTTTTTTGGAATGATTAATCCAGTGTCAAATATGGGATATAAGTGGATCCTTGTTGTGACAAACTACTTTACAAGATGGAGTGAAGCAGTGCCACTTAAAGAAGCTACCGAAAAGGTGATCTTAGAGTTTCTGGAAGGGATAACTACCCAACTTGGCCCTCCGTGCACTGTCATATCAGACAATGCTAAGGCATTTCTTGGAACCAGTTTGTCAAAGTTTGCTTTAAAAAATGGAATATATTTAAAGACTTCCTCAAACTACTATCCACAAAACAATGGCTTGGCAGAATCTACCAATAAGAATCTGATCAGGCTTATCAAAAGAATGGGGGTGGATCATTAGAGAGATTGGCACAAGTCCCTTAACTCGGCATTGTGAGTAGACAGAATCACACCAAAGCAGGTAACCAAAATGTCCCCATATGAGCCGGTATATGGTAAGAGTACAATGATGTCACTAAGTATAGAAATTCTAGCGTTGCAATTAATCAAATAGCTAGAGATAGAAGAAAATGGCTCGATGCATGTGAGGCTCGCCGAGTTGCTAGAAGTCCAAGAAAAGAGGGGAGGGGCACATGAATCTCTGATGAAACATCAATAGATTGTAAAATAATTGGTTTGACAAACAGACCTCCAACCTGAACTTCAAAGTTGGGTCAATTGTCCTTAAATGGGATGAAAGAGCCGCGAAAATAGGCAAACACAACAAATTTGACTCATTATGGATGGGCCCTTTCAAGATTCGTGCCTGTAAACAACATAATGCATTTGAACTGGAGAATATACAAGGAGAGCCCAAGGAGATTCTTGTAAATGGGATCTTTCTGAAACACTTTACATAGTCTCGAATTTGCCTTTGTATCATAGTTAATTAGGTGTCTTTTTGTTTCTTTTCCCACTTTCGTCTTGCCTTTCCTACTTTCTCTTTTAAATAAGTGTTCTGTGAACACATGTCCACAACGAAGTATTTCTTTTATTGGTAGTTATATTTCCCTGAGGCTGTTAAGTAGTTCCTTAGACTTTTAAAGAAAGTAGCTAATCATTTTAGAGGGATGTCGCTTTTAATGATGATTTGATGCACACTCCATACAGATTTGGAACGATACATAAGTCATCTTTTTGGCATTAATGCCATTAATAAGTTGTAATAGGTCATTTAATGCGTCATTATGCCCCCGCTGCACCCAGTATTAAGCTTCACAAATAGTTGCAACTGTTATTCCTTATTCCATTGCCTCTAAGCTTTTTGCTATTTGTGTCGAAGTTCCAATTTTTCCCTGCAATTCTTGCTAATTTCGATACATTTGCAGCTTCTAGTGTTTAAATTAGAGATACAGAGATGTCTGAGTGATAGTCATCACAAGAAGGGCTAGGGCTATTCGAACTACTCGACAAATTGAAGGGTAGTAAGTCTTATGCATCTGCAGTAGCAAATCTAAAAGCTAGTTATCCAAGGACAAGAGTTTTGGATACGGGACTGAGTGATGATGCTACACAGGTTAAGGACTATGTGGATGGCATTTTTGACACTCAGATGCAAAAGAACCCAAAGAATCTTTAAGAAGGGGCACACTAGAGATGTCTCTAAAAGGCTGGAAAAGGAGAGTCAGAGACCTTTGGAATGAGAATCTAGACTTCACAACTGGCACAATTCTTGGTTCCTGCGATCCACCCCTATCCAGAGTTGGTCAAAATGTGCACGGAGGCTTTCCACCCACCAACTGCCTCAATTCAACGTGGTGCTTTCATGGTACAAATAACACCTAAATCTATTTGAGATATGCTGGCTTTGAGTCATGACCACATAGCCACATTCCCTAAGATTCCTAAGTTGCAGCACACATGGGCAAATCTCCACAGTAGGGTACAGTTTTTGAATACAAAGATGCATTTAGATGATGGCAATACACAGCTGCTTTAGCTACCCACAAGATGGGCTCAATTTAATGTTGATGTTCAAGATGCCCTTTCTATGTTGTCTTTCATCTTCAACCAGAGTGATGATTCATGGGTATATGATTGGCAACTAGCTACAATTTTCATACTCAAAACTGTAGACAAATCTTTAGAGTACCATTTCGATTTCTCGAAACAAATCTCACATGCTATGGTGGAGCAATTGACAAATTTCAAACAGAATAGGGTTTTTTGGTATTCTGCTTATCTATTTCATTTAATCTTGTATCAAAATCACAGTCTCTTCCAATAATACATGCCATTGAATATTTATGACCCAAAGTCAAGCACAAACAGGGCAATTCTAGTGTCTACCTAGACTCATGTCCTCTCAGATACTTCAGATCCTTACGAGTTTGCCAAGTTTTTTGTTGCCCCAAGTTTTGAATAATTAGGGTCAAAACCTGTAATAAATAGAATGACAGATAGTTTGAAGTGTTTCTTGTCAAATTTGAAAGTTCCCTGTGATTACTTCTTTGGTGCTCACACCACCATAATCAAACTTCCTAGATTTGTTGGAGAGCCTATTTTGCTCCCAAAGGTTTTGACCCCTAGGGTCACATTTTTAGAAGTGGCATGTCAATTGTCTATTATAGATAATAACTTTGGTCATAAGAAGAGGAAAAAGAAAATATATGATTTTCCCTAGAGCAGGGGAAACATTACAATTGAGAAAAGAGAAACTAAAAGTCTCCTATTGAGGAAACTAGCAGCATATGGTTTTCTAGTAGTAGAAGATAAATGTAAATATGATCTCAATAGCTTCTTAGCATCTTGGATTGTTAACAATAAGGTTTCTACCACATTTATTCATGAGAGATTCTCTTCTTGGGAGAAGAGGAGATCAATGAAACACGATGATCCTGCACTGTATGTTGATTTGAAAGATTTGCGAGATGAGGGCCCTAGGCCCTCGGAAACATTTTATTAGAAAGAGTAGGAATATGACCCCAAGAAGCTGATGACTCCTGGTCTAAGGCAAACCTTAAAGAAAATAGATTGGAGTGTAGAAAAATAGCTGCTTACTAGAAATATAGACAAGAGATATCACAATTAACCCATACTTTTGGGGGTGTTGAGATAGATGAGCAGTGGGAGGCAATTTGGGATGAGTACCATATGACTCCAGTTTCTAGCCCTAACACAAGCAACATTCCTAGTGGTTCCCATGGAGTAGAAGAGGTGAAAGTATTAGAAGAGGCTTAGGAGCAAGAAGAAACAAAGCAAACAGCCACACAAGCTCTCAGAACCCCATGGCCACTATCTCTCAGTGCCTTGTAGAAACAAAAGGATACAACATTGTTGTCTCATGAGACCCAAACAGCTTCGACATCTGGGGGTCTTGGAGTGGCATATTTCCATCAAATAGTGATTGATTCAGAAGAAGAGGGTCCAAAAGATTCAAAGGATATGCCTTTAAGGAAAAAATGTAAATTGGTGTTAGAGAAGGAAGATACAGAAGAAGAAGTAGTGGCACCCTAGTAGCAACAAGTTATTACAAGCTCATTGGTAGCCCAAGTTAGTGTTTCTCCTCCTTTTTCTTCTCCTTTTGTTTCTTCTCAATTAGGGGTGGTAACCCAAGCAACATATTCTTCCATGTCTCCTACCACCTCTACTATGCCACTTCAGTCTTTTGCTCCAATAGCCAGTTCACCGGCCACATCATCAAAGGCCATAACATTACCTCTTTTTTCCCCAACTTTGCCTAAATGAGCTTCAACTCGACCTGATCCTAGTGGTCAAATTGACACTATTCCATATGGTTTACCCTAGGGACATCCTTTTTCCAGAGGGCTTATTGCTTCTCCCCCTTTATTCCAAACCCAAGCAGATGCTATCAAGAAAGCAAGGGAAACAAGGATGAGGAAACAAAAAAAGAAAGAAGGGCAACGCCCTGCTTTGCCTCATATGAGGTCATTATTTGATCTTGTTCAACAATCTTTGATTGTTACTCATTTAACACCAAATGTCATTAAGCCTACTAAGCAAATGCAGCCACAAGATTATACAATGAATGCAATAGCAATCAATCTTGCACATTTTAGGCCACAGGACAAAGTAGAATTGATGAATGAAATTGCTACTGCTGTAACAACTGACTATCTGAATGTCACAAGGAGGTTATGGATAGTGGAATCAGACTTGGAAAAAGAGAAAGCCACCAATAGCAACTTGACATCAGAGATAAAGGAAAAAGAAAAGGAGATTGATACTCTCAATAAGGATTTGCAGTCTATTGTTTCTCTGCAAGTACATCAATCATTGCAAGCATAGGTTGCAGCTATGCAAAATGAGATAGCTCAAGAAAAGGCTACTATAGCTGCTTTCAGACAAGAGAAGGATGCCATTGAGAAGAAGTGCCAAGACAAAATGCAGGAAGTAGTGCAGTTGCAGCAAACCCTTTTGAAGGAGCAAAATCAAAATAGTGCTGCACAAGTGCAATTTATGGCTGAGCAACAGAAAACCAAACAATTAACCATATAACGAGCAGTCAAAGGCCATAAAATGTAGCGGTCTTGAATATGTTGAAAGAGCTTTATGCATCTGCATGGGGAAGAATCTCTGAGGAGATTGTATAGCTTAAACCATCCCTCACCTTCCTGCTAAACACCCAGCAACTATGTGAGAAGGTAGAGTCTTCTGTCCAAGCAACTTTGTCTATTGTTTCATTGAGAGTTTCAGACTCCCAACTTCTATTGCAGAAACTCTATGACACATCTGATGAGACCCTGTCTGTGGTTGGTGTAAGTGATAGAATGGTTTCTGCTAAAAAGGTAAATGAGGTGTTGAGTTGTAATTCTGCTACCATGAATTGTAAGGAACTTTTAGATGTAGCTAAAGAAGGTGTAAAAAATATGAAGAGGCACATTGAAGGGTTGGTCCAGTTGGGGTTACCATCCCCTTTTCTTGATTACAGTATAGTGCTAATGACTGATGCAATAAAGGCCCTCTTACTCACTAAGCACAATGATTAGACTATCTTTCAGAGTCTGAGTGATTCCTCTAGTGTGAAAGAGGTAGAAACGGTTCTTGTTCCAATAGCTCGCCTTGAGTTTTAGTTACATTCTGTGGTTTAGATTTTGCAGTCCTTTTCTCATAAGGACATCATAAATTTAGATTTTGCATTTCAAGATTTGTAGAGTAAGCAAGGCTTAACAGATTCAGAGTGGTCTATATATCAGGCCACACTACAGAAATTATAATTCTTTTTCTTTGCCAATGGCAATACAATTTTATTTTTGAAGCTTTTTCTGTTGATTTGGGAGTTCTCTCTGAGTAGGCGTAGAGGTCCATGTAGTTGCCAAGAACTGTAGAGTTGTAAACTCTACATTTTGATGTTCTATATAGATGCGACTATGTATTTCATTTTCAGCTTGTGGCTCAGTTCTTGCAGTTTCTGTTGATATCTATTTATTGAGTTATATCAGTATTGAGAATCTACAGTGGGATGTTTGTAAGTGCTGTGGATGCCACTACATGGAATGGGGTTTCAAAGAGGCTGAAATATTTTTGAGTATCTCTATGGATGTAGTGTTTCTTTTATACTTGTAATTTCTAGGTATTTGCGGAGCGTGCCATGTATCCAGCTCTATTTCCCTTTTATAATTTGGTTGCTGAGTGCCGGTTGCACCATGTGTTGCGTCATGTAGCTTGTAGAGAAGTATTAAGTTGATGCTTTAGTGATGCGGATGGCGCCATGTGTCTTTTTGTTGTAGTACCGGACGCAACCACGTGTATCTTTTGCAACAACTTTTGAAGTGCTGGAAGTAGGTGGTGGGCCTAGGATATTAAGTATCAATTTGTTTCTGTTGAGTGCAGGCTTTTCCATGTGTCATTATCTACAGGGCTTTAAAGAAATTTTTTGATGAAGCTTCAGTGATGCGGAGGTTGCCATGTTTTATTTTGTTGAAGTGTGCGAAAGATGTCGTGTGTCCCTATATTTGAAGTTTCAAGGAGTGATAAGATATATACTATGGGCCCCACAACATTTTGGCTATAGTTTCTAAGTGTTGCGGGAGTGTGGATAATAGAAACTAAAAGGACTTTTGAAGATTGTAGATAGTGCCATCTATCCCATTTTGAAACCTGTGGAGGCTGACATGTATCGAGATATAAAGTAGAGCAACAAAGGTGCCAAGTGTCGCATTATGATGTATTTTCTTTAATACTAAGAGAAATTAGCCCAATGCAGCAGAGAGCACCAGATGTCCCGGTATGAACTTTCAAGATGCTGTCATGTGTTCATTTCTCAATGAAGTGGAAGGTGCCAAGTGTTATAGTTCATGTTGCTTCTTTTTGTATCGAAGCAATGTAGTCGCTGCTGCGAAAGGTGCCATGTAATATATTTTTGGAGCCGTTGGAGATTGCCATGTGTCAATAGAACTGCAAGAGAGTGCCGCATTCTCGGTATCAATCGGCCAATGGGCGATGGGCCAGAAACAGTTGCAGATCCAAGAAGATCTTGAGTACCAGTTCGAGTCTCAGTTGAAGTCTAGAAGCAATTACAGGCCATTGAGATTTTGACCGTGGGGCGATCTTGAGTCAACTTTTGGCTATAAGTAGTGGGAAATTTTGTAATACAAAGAGACATAAAAAATTGAGAATTTTGAGTTTTATCTGCAACTGGATTATATCATTTTAGCCTTTCATAGTTGTTTCAAGGAGAAGAATATAGACTTGTGCATGTTTCTGTGCCTCTTGTATGTTGCTTAATCTCTTAATGAAAAGAAACATTGTTATGTGCTATTCGATGGTATTCTGTGTGTCTCTGTGTAATTGCTTTGAATTTGGCGTTTGTTTCTAAAATCTATTTACCATCTATTCATATTGATCATGCTTTGATTGCTCTTCAATATAACTAAATTCTAAAGGTTTAAACATTGTGCTAAGTGTTAATACATATACGAATCTAGTGCATCACCACAGAATTAGGAATTTTGTTTATTGTATCTGTAATCTTGTTTTTCTTACCTTTACCTAAGCCCCATTGAAAAAAATGATCCAGCATCTGTAAAATCTAGAGGTTGCTTCAAGTGTCAAGTCCCACATTCTTGGAGCTTCCCATGTTGGTGCTAGAACCTACGTAATTTTAACCATCAACAGGACCGTTTGATGTTTTGGAAGTAATTAATCTGGTTGCATATAGGCTTCCTCTACCATTGGCTCTATCCTAAATAATAATATCTTCCATGTATCTTTTCTTAAGTTGTATCATCCAGATGCTTCACATATTCTTGATTGGCGTGCATTGCAGGTTTAGGATCCAGGGGTGGTGTTGGTGGAGCCCACCCAAATTTTGGAGAGGTTTACTATTAAGTTGTAAAACCAGGATGTGGTGCAGTATTAGGTCTAATGGGACAAATATTCGGTGGATAATGCCACCTAGGAGAATGTTGATTATATTGCCAGAACTTTTCCTCATTTGAAAAATTAGTGTAAACTCTTTTTATTTCTACATAATTATGACTTGGTTGATACTTTAATATTAAGTTGTGTAAGACTTTTATATTTGGTGTTGTGTAATAAGACATTAGGACTATGTCACTTCCAAGTGGGGAAGGATGTCATATCTCAAACTGTTATGCTTTCTAAACTTAACTATAATTAGAACTATTTTATGGATAATTGTTTGTGGATTAATTGAATGATTCAAAATGATGAAATGTATAGTACTTTAGCTATGGATTGGTCACTAACCTATTAATGGAGAATTGAGTTTAATGATGGTAGGTTGTCGAAGACAAGAGTATGGTTGAGGTAGAGGTGATTAGCCATCTGGCAAGGATGGGATGGAGAGATTCTATGTTGAACACACACAAGCACTTAGTTGTATTTCATTTGCATCTTATAATTGCATGAATGATCCTATGTTGATGAATTGATTTATTGCACATGTCAAATTATCTCCATTATGCCTTCGAAATTGCCAAACTAACTAATCGTTCTTTAAATTTGAATGTTCTTTTATTGAATCAACATAAATTTAATAGCTATATTTTTTAAAATTTATGTGGAGAAGATGATTTTTCTTTTAATAACTTACTTCCTAGAAGTTAATTATGTGCTAAATTAAAATGGTATATATATATATATATATAATATATATATATATATATAAATAATTTGTTTTATGATAGTAATTATCCATTCGAATAGTACATTCTTTTATCTTATTTAGATAATGACAAAACTTAAAAGATAAAATAAAACAAGGAAAATAGAAAGAAAACTAAAAATAATAGAAAGAAAACAAAAAGGAAAGAAAGCAAAAAGATAAAAGGAAGAAAAAGTTAGAAACAAGAAAGGAATAAAAAGAGAGGGAACATGACACAGATGGAAAATAAAAAAGGAGGGAGAAAAGAAACGTTTGGACAACAAAGATAGAGGAAGGAAGAGCAGAGAGCAAGGAAATAAGGAACAGACTTCAGAATCTGGGTATGTGATTTAAAAAATAAATTCCATTCTATATTAATTGGCCCTCATATACATTGAATGTCTTTTGTTTCTAGTGGCTTTAGTGTCTCCAAACCCAACTTTTTTGATTGAGCCATTCCTTGGCTTATTAGAAATATGTATGACTTTTGGTTCTTTATTGTTGATAACTGAGAGGGGGGGGGGGGGGTGAATCAGTTATCCTAATTATTTCTTCTTTTGAACTTTCTTATTAATCAATGCAGCATTGAATCAAACAAACAAACATTACCATGAAATGAAAAACACATGACACAATTTTTTTGACGTGGAAACCCTGTTAAGGGAGAAAACCACGGGGTGATTAACCCAAAGATTATTCTCTGTTAGAAGAATAAGGAATTACAAAATGGCACTTGCCAATTAGGGCTCACTGCCCGAGCACACTGCTCACAAAGAGGCCCACTGCCTACAAGGAGACACATTGTCTACAAAGTGATAAGAATCACAGTCTTGAACTGATTGGAAGCATCTATATATGCTGGAGTTCAGTTCCAGTTAGGCTCAGTATACTGATCTGCTGCACTTCATCTTTCCTTTGTTCTTTATTCTGCTATCCTTTCACATACCAGATCTTTCTTACTACTTCTGCTCTGTTCTGCACTTATTCGCATACACCATCACATGATTACACACTTCTCAACTAAATCCATCCTCTATATATATCCACACAAGTAATTTCATCACCTTTCTAGTCGGCATCCGGAACAGTCTAGTTTCTTACAAACTCTATTCTGTCAGCTGAATCCTTGCTCACCAAGCAATGCGGATCAAGCATATACTTGTAGATATCATTAATCATGTCGGCCAAACATGATTCATGCCTTCACAACCTTTACCATCAATAGTAACACATCCGGAAAATAGTCTGATACTCTGTCAGTCAGTTCTTCATCTGCTCTCACTGTCTCTCAGGAATCCGGTACTCAACTATTCATATCTTTTTCTTTGTTCATCACCGGAGGCTAAATCCTTGGAATATACTACTCAAGGTAGTCCTCTTGACTTCCCCAAATCCGCACTGCACCAAGACACTTCCTCTGAGAGATCCGGACCAATCTGTCGGACCTTGCCACATGCTCTGTTCTTGTTCACCGGACCACAACAATCTTCATTCTTACTTCCGGTAGAGACACACCATAACTTGCGGATATGTGGGATGACCTTTGTTGCCATCAATGACAACAACCATGAATCCATATAGTGTCTCTTGCCAACAATCTCCCCCTTTGGCATTGATGGCAACACTTAGTGAAAAATGACTAAGTGTTTATACTACGCTCCCCCTTGGCTGATGCTCTATATACAATTTCTGGAACTCCCCCTTAGTTGGATTCCTCATTTTTCACTGCTCCTCACTCCCCCTTTGACATCAATGGCAAAGGGTAGGGTCCGCACACCAAAATTTTCAAAAATTTTCTATACATAGCCGCATATTTACATACTCACATATACTGAAGAATGTCTGCAAAAGATGTCTTCAGTTGGATCAGTTCTGTAGCCCAACTTTGCTTCATTCTATCCAAAATTGAAATGTGACCACTCAACAAAAATGCAAATGCATCTGCCCTTTTTAGATCTTTCGGATCACTTGTTTGGGCTGTGATTTGAGCTTCTGCTATGGCCTCATGCATGGCCTCTAGCTTAGGGACAATTAACCCCCTAAGCTCACTCAACCTGCTTATTCTATTTTTCCTTTCCTTCTCCAATTTCTTGATTTCACTCAAGACTGCAATAGTCTGACATTCTTGATTTGTTATAGAGGAAGAAAGAGGATCAAAACTTTGAGACAAGCTTAGTAGTGTGTCCTCTTGCGCTTTTATTTTCTTCTCAATGTCCACTGTTACCTTGGACCAGGAGATACAAAATTTGTATATTTCACCGCCATCCTTAAGAGCATTTTCTAAGCTCTTTATCCCAATGTTCATGTTTCTCCTATCATTAATGATCAAACCCTGAACCTCGGAGAACCTTTTATCCAAAAACTCCTTTCAGACCTTTTCTTCAGCTAATTTTTCTAAAGATTCAAAATGTGTATTAACACTGCTGACTAAGGTTTTGAGATTACCGGAAGAGGAGGCTGCCGGATCTATCTGGACCGATGGCATAATCTTCTCAAGCACTCCGGAAGTAGCCTCTATCAACTCACAGTCTTCCATATGAGACTTTAGGAGCTTTTCATTTGCCTTAGCATTTGTAAATGAGGCTATCTTCATTGTCTGCACCGGAGAGAGGGAATCAAAGTTGAATGGGCCTTGTAGTAGCTCCGGTTCATCGATCTCTATTATTTCTTTGCTCAAAAATTGTTGAACAGTTTGTGCAGTGTCTCTTGCCGGAGACAGATGTTTCTTTTCTTTTGCAGTCTTGGAACTGTCCTTTGGGATTTTCTCTCCTTCCACATTCTTACCACTATCAGTCATGGTCTTCTCTGATGGAGTCTTCTCTTTCTCTGCACCCTTGGTACTGTCAACCTCTTTCTCTTTCACCACTGCTTCCTTCTCCTGTAATTTCTCTTCTTCTTTGGATCTAGAGACTATAGGGGAAACCAGAGGAGAGATGCTAGCCTGTTCATAGGCCACTTCTTCTGGAGCAGAGGGTTCCAAGTCCACAGCTATTTCTGCACCTAAGTCCTCTACAACAGGAAGATTGAACCTTTTGAAGGCCTTCCGGAGGATCTCTTCTGTTTCGTTGGCCACCTTGTCAGTCTCACCAAGCATGAGTTGATTCATCCTGGCTTTACTTCTGAACTCATCTTTGCAGTCTTTGAATATTATGTTCATTGTCTTGGGATCAATTTGAGGATATAGTTGAATAGCTATCTGCTCCCAGATCTCAAGATCTTTTACCTGAGCATTATTCTTCGTTAATTCTAATTCCTTTTCTAGGCTTTTAGGGATTTCAGAGATAATCTCAATAAAAGCTTTATTGTAGATGTTCAAGTACCTTATTATAGCTTCTTGCAGGATCTTTTGATCTGCCTCGTTGTAGTCATCATAAAATTCAGCCACCAGTTGAAGGTTCCCATCCACAGTGACTGATTTGACTACACTGTCTAGGGATAGAGTGGGCTTTTCAGCAAATTCTTCTGCCATTTCTTCCTTATCTTGGCCTGTGGAGGGTTTCCCGGATCCTTTCTTCTTCTGCTTCTTTATTTCTTTTACTCCCTCATCTGACTCAGTTTCCTCTTCATCCTTTTGGCTTTCATAAGCCCTTGTGGCTTTTGTCTTAGATCTTTTACCGGATGCCTGGACTTCCAGTTTTGAACTTTTGGTTGTGGGAGGTGCAGATCTTTTTGATGATCTAGTCCGGGTGGAAGTTTCAACCGGAACACTTTCTTTACTTTTCTTTTCTGCCTCTTTCTTTTCTTCGTCAGATTTTCTTCTCTTTTCTCGGCTGGCATCAAGTGCCTCTTTTGAGATGCCTAGGCCTTGAGCAATGTGCTCTACTTCTTTTCTCACCTTCCTCTTTATCTCAGGTTCCCTGAGTTCTATATGGATCTTTACACTTAGCTCCTCAAAGGTTCCAAACCTTTCTGCCTTTGGATCTTTGGGCTGACTTAGCATGTGTTGAACATGCAGCTCCACTATCTGTTCATCCACTTCATACCCCATGGGCATGATCCAGACAGTCCTTGGCTCCACTGCCTCCATTAGGCACTGATCAGTGTCCACCATAAAGCACACTGAGTCTTTGTATTTTTCAACAAGAGACTGGGGAATTCTTTCTCTTGCTTGCATCATGCTTTGGAAGTTTTTGAAGTATCCCCATAGGGCTGTATTTCTTGCTTTGGCATCCCCAAGCCCATGTAGATAGTCTCTTATTTGGACTGCAACAGGTTTGTCATTTTGCCATGCCCATCCACTTGATCCGGGCAGCTCATTCATGAAGTAGAAGAATAGACATAATATAAGAGTACCATACTTAAATGATTTTTTCTTGTCCTTCTTGATTTTCTGTATATTTTCCATTAATTGGCTTAAGAGCAGTTCGCAGAGATCATATTCTGCATTCTTCCTTAGCATTTCATAGGCAGTATATACTGCAGTTCCAGATACAGAATTCTCCCTGCTGGAGTGATAGATCTTGTACCCTATTATCATGGACGCATACTTGATATCCGGATCAGAAATATCTTCAATGGTCATTGCCCTCTTATCAAATTTTGATCCAGTGGCCTCAGTTACAATGTTATTTTTGACAGATTTGAGGATAGGTATCCCTCCGGAAGAGTATAGACCAGTTACTGCTCTAATTGTCTCTTTTGTGATCTTGCAGGGTCTATCCAGCCATAGGAAGTTGTCATGCATCCTGCTCAGTACATACCAGACCCATTCATCTTCTTCAAAGCAGGGGAAATAAATGAATTGATCAAATTGTTTCTTCTGGATACCCTTATACTCTGGTTTAAGCTCAAAAGCATTGTCTATCAGTTGTTTGTGATAGAGATCTCTTAATTTGAATTCCCCAAATTCCTCAATGCTTACATGTATGTAAACCCTAATGTCTTCTGTGTGTAAAACTCCGTGAGGAACACTGGAAAATGCTCCTAAGGGATCTACTTCCAATGACTTGTATGGATGTTTCTTAAATTCAGGTCGGGGCCTATCTGAGATTTTTACTATATTTGGAGTAGCCATTTCTTCAAAAGATTTGTAGCAAGATATCGAAAGTGGAAAATACCTTTTGCGTCTTCGGTTGCACGGAGTAGTTGGATTGATTTCTGTATGTAATGACTTCGGCAGGAGATCTTCGGTATGCTTGATGAGTCTTATTGCAGAGCTCCACTTTTCGCTTCTTCTTGAGTGCATAATGAGCAAATGATTTATGAGAAATCCCTTATATCATTTCACAAACCCTAATATATGTTTGCAATAAATGCTTCACCTATATTATTCCGATTTGCCTTGTCTGGATAGCTTGGAGTATCCCGGATTAGTCCTGATCTATGAACATCATGCGGATCTTTCAATCATGGATAAATCGAGATGACACATTACAAGAACATCCCAAACATTCTGTCCAGTCCGTAGAGTAAAATAATGTACTTCCGGATCTCTCTGGACCCTTTTGTAGTCCTCTGTCATTCCGGAGCATCTCCTGGAACAGGTCTTTACTTGATCGATCACAACTTTTATATCTTCATGTGGACCTCTGAAATCTTGTCTGGATCATCTCAGGACTGGTATCTTCAAACCTGTTGTGATGTTCACAACACGCCCCATTTTGCTCCTTAGCAAAACGAGGACCCCTACTGATGTCTTGCTTTTTGCTTCTGCTTGTGTTTTTTCTGCTTTCTGGCGGTCTGGTAAAAATGAAGGTCAGGTGCATCATCATCATGATATTGCATGAGGTGGGTCATCATCATGAGGTCAGTTTGTCAAGGTTCATATTTTGTTTCTGTGACCTCATATTTTGAAAGAGCTCGAAATTCCATGCAGGTTTGCCTTTTACTTCACTTGAAAATTCGTCCATATGTGAAAGTTATGCACGGTCAAAGTCTTGGTCAAACCTGATATTCGCAAGAGGATCATCATATTTTTTATATCCTAAGTCATGTTGACAGGATCATCATGATCTTGGTCTATCACCCACTAAAAATCATGCAGTCGCAACATCCGGACATCAATCTTAGGTGGTAGTGCTTTTTACACGTCAAAAGGCCTTGTGCGCATTATGCAGCATCATGATTCTTTTAGGAAGGTCATATTATAAACTCGGTTTTGCTGAAGAGCATCATCATCATCATATTTTAAACGTACCCCCCCCCCCCCCCGATAATATCCTGAGGTTTGAAATATCATGATGACATCAACTTTCAGTCAAGGTAAGTTCCCCGTCGAAATGGTCTTTTGTATCGCGAGCATCATCATGATATCCTTGCATCGCCTGATCTTAAAATATCCTGCTGATGGTCTAAGATCACCCTGACTTAACAAATTCATCATCGGCATATTTGCATGCACATGCTATAAACCTATCGCTAGGTCATCATCATGATATTTGCTGAAGTTCGAAATATGATGATGACGACTTCATATCACCCTGATCTTTCACGAGGATCATTTGCTGAATTTCGCCAAGTGCTGGAATCATCATCATGATAATTCAAGAAAGAGGATCATCATCTTCATATCCTCCTGATCTCCGGTTAGCATAATATCATGATGATCACCCTATCTATTAAGAAGAAGCCGATATTACGTTTCTCAACCGCATCATCATATTTTGTAATATCACCCTGGCGCAAGTATCATGATGACCTTAACTTATCCTTGTGCTCCGAAAATGAAATATGATGATGACGTCATCATCATATTTTTATCCTGTTATATTGTCAAGATCATCATGATCTTGTTTGTTCGCCTGATATTTCGCAAAGTCCTCCTACCGAAAATGCAACCTTTTGAGAACATCCTGATCATCATCATCATCATCATATTTTTATCCTGATGATCATCATCATCACATTTTCCCTTCGGCAGGATTTTTTCCCAAACATGATCCGGTTGGCGAAATATCATGATGACGTCATGTTCAAGTTTAACGAAGGCTCCGAATATCATGATGACGTCATCCCGATCTAATGAACGAAGAAACAAATATCCTCCTGATAATCATCATCATCACTTTTTTCTTTCAGCAGGATATTTTCCAAAACCCGATCTGGTTTGCGAAATATGATGATGATGTCTTATTCTATGTTCAACAGAAGCTAATATCCTGATGATCATCATCATCATCTTTTTTCCTTCAAACAGGATATATTTTCAAGCACGATCCGTTTGCCCAAGCATGATGATGACGTCTTATTCCAAGTTCGACAAAGGCAAATATGATGATGATCTTCATCATGCTGATTTTTTCTTGAGAGGGTTACCTTGGCTGCGAAAGGGTCATATTCACTTCATCATCCTGATCATGCTCCTTAGGTGACCCGATATCACAAATATCCCCCTGATCTTAAACGAACATGATGATGACATCATCCTTAGCATTTCAATGGAGCCCGAATATCATGATGACGTCACCATCATCTTCCTTTCCTCGGCAGCATGATTATATTCGCATCCTCCTATTCTTCTTCAACATGAAGATGATGATGATGTTGTTCTTTTCTCTAGTATGCAGAACCCGAATATCATGACGACCTCATCTGGACCTTCAGAAGCGAGACCATCATATTTCCAGAAAATCATGATGATGAGGTATATCGACTAACCTGTTTTTTGACGCACCGACAGGGATGATCATGCCAATGGGCGGGAAATGAAGCGGTGGAGTTTTAAAGTGTTTTTTTTGGCGCCTCTGGCATTTTTCAGTCAGCGGTGGTTGACCTAATCAATTTTGAGCAGCTTGGGCGCATTTTGGACGCATTTTGAGCGATTTTCTGATCCGATTTTCTCCATTTTTGCGCTGTCACCTGGATTTAAACGCTTATTCTATTTTCATGCTGTTTTTGTGATAAATGTGAAACTTATTGCTTGTCTTGTCTTGCAGGCTTGCAGTTGAGGAAGCAGCTGGAAAGTCAATACAGTGACCTCATGGAGGCAGAAGATCTGATCTCAGGAGCAAGAAGATAGAGATGAAATGCAAAAAGTCAAAGCCATTCAAGTGAAGAGGAAGGTCGCAGCTGGAGGTATTTCTGCAAAAGACAAACAGAAGTTATTGCCCAGCTGCTGGAACTTCTCAGAAGGGGCAATATTTCGCCCAGATTTGACCATTGCTCAGAGATATTTTTGAGAACTGGTTCACCTGCATTTATTGCTGTAACTAGAGGTTTGAACCAGGGGTTCTGTTAGGTTTTTGCTGTAGTGAGGACAATCAAAATGTCTTTATATTGTGCCTCTCTACATTGTAGTACTTTACAATAGGGGCTACACACAGAGATTTTAGGAAAGCATGTTAGCATAGTTTAGAGTAAAAGAAGGAGGTCACCTGTTCGTCTGCAGTAAGATGTGCGTGGAATGTCTGGCTGTCTTACTGTATCTGTAAAGCTTGTAAGTTCTTTGTAGTATGATCAATGAAACTAAGAGTCATTCTTACATTGTAAATCATGTATGGCTATTCGTTTCTAATGCAATAGAATCTGGAGTTCTGCATCTATCTTCTGAGTGTTCTCCTGCTCTTCTTTGTATTTTGAAATATCTTCTTTGAGAGCTTGCAATTTTAAATGTATGTTTGTGAAAATGCTCAGAACTTACATTTAGGGTTTTTACTGTGGATTTGATCAAACTACTGTGGTATTTACATAATGCATAACAGAAACACTTAGATCCTTCGGTAGATTAAGTGAGGTATAGTTTAGATCTCTCTAACTTTTCCCAACCCATCTGAAATATCTAGCTGAAAACGTAGAAATCCAAAGGCAATTGTCTCAAATCTGAAGAAGCATGCATAACAGAGTCTAAGTAGACAGTTTTCATAAGTACATAAAGAAGGAAGCTGCAAGAAATCCAAGAAAATCCTCTGAAACCTGCAGCCCAGTAACACTTGTATGCAAATGAACAGAATACTTGTTGAAATCTATGACCTCTTTGCATATTCTTAGTCCAGTAAACCACAAAATAAACCTAAACTACGTAAGGCCCCTTGAACATTACAGCTTCACATTGACCAACTGAACTTGACCAACCGAACCATTGTAGACTTGGGATTAGTTGAATCACCAAATGATTCCTTCTCATCTTTCAAGTATAGTTACAGTTCATGTCATGTGAATTTTAACTTATTGTTATGATTGCATCAAAACAGTCATCAACAGTTTTCTGGCGCTAGAAGGAGGGCCTGCCTGAGTTAGGTTTCATTTCAAACTGGCTAACGACGGTAACAGAGTGACTAGGTCTAGGTCCAGTTCAGGAGATATATTTGGGCAACTACCTGATACAAGGCGAAGTAAAAGCCCTTTAATTTGGAATCCAAAGATATCGCAAGCAGGAAGTTCATCTAGAACACCTCCTGGGTCACCTTTTAACATCCGTAGTATTGTAAGTCCTGACAGATCACTGTTCAGATCTTTAAATCTTGGTTCAGGCACTCCTGGAGGTCTTAATCCTCCTCTAAATCCTAATCCACCAATCAATCCAGGTATTTCTGCAAGTTCAAGTCAAGCTCAAACACCTGCAATGGCTTATTTCGATGTCAATTCTCCCATATTCTTCAATGACTATCATGACATGCCAAAAAATCCGGAAAAGATATGTCCCAAATACCAATTGCATCAAGACCCAGAAGATCATATTAGAATATTTAAGGAAGCATGTTTTAGGGCTATGTTAGAGCACGAGGATGTTGTGTGTAGGTTGTTTCCTTACACCTTTAATGAGCAGGCCTCTAGCTGGTACGTAAACTTACCCAATGGTTACATTTCTTCCTGGGCACTTATGGAAGAAGCATTTCTGTCAAGATTTAGAGGACCCATTGACCCTTGTGCTTTATATCATAAGTTGGCTGCTATAAAACGAGGTGAGGGAGAGCTAATTGATAATTTCAATGACAGATTTCAAAAGGCCTATTCTAGGCTAGCAGCTCCTTATACCATAGATGATGCTCCCTTGTTGGCTATGTACTATGCTGCTTTGGATCCTTTAACTGCCATGTTTGTCAAAAGGAAACCTGACATAGATTCAATATCCAAAGCCTATAAAGAGGCAGCCTCAGTGAACCAAGAAATGAGACATACAACCTACAGTCCATTTGGAGGAAATTTTGGGGTACAGAATCAGGCACACCCATGGAATGGAGTCCCTGTGCAGCATGCTCCACTAATAAATCCGGTTCCTTCTTACACACCTGTGTATAATCCTACTCCAATCCAGGCTATAACTCCTTACACGGCTAGTACTTCCAATAACAGTCAAAATAATGGTCAGCCTTTCTTCCAACTTCCTAGGGATGTAATTGTGGCAAAAGCACAAGATGATAGGGAAGACATCAAAGAAATTACTGCACATCTGAAAAGATTAACAACCGAAGTGACACAGCTAAGAAATGAGAACCTCTATGGAAGAAGCAACCAAAACTACAATCCACCTCAAGGTCACAACCAAGGCCAAAATCAGAATTATAGTCTCAATCAAAATCAGCAGTACAATCAGAACCAAAACTACAATCAGCATCAAGGCCCCAGTCAGGGGTAACCAATGCAAAATAGGGGGCCAGTGATAGATAATAGGACCTGGGGCAATAATAATAAGAACCAGAATCAACCTAGGCCACCCAAGACATGGAACACTGGGCCCAACAACGGTACTCTGGCTTCTCCTTTTGAGAATACAGATAATCATGGTGCAAAACAAATAACTAACATACAAATGGCCAATACAGCACCTAAAAATTGGTGCAGATTTCACAATACCAATGCCCATGCTGAGCATGACTGTCCACAGTTCCACTTGGCAGCTAGTATCTTCAACGTAGATGTACAGCCTCCTACCTCTGAATTTCTCATCCCTAAGGGTAATGAGGTAGTACCCTCAGAATATGACACAGCATTAGTCTTAGAAACGTTTACCTTTGCAACTGCAGAAGAGAAAGAGGATGAATTACTAGAGGATGAACCATACTGTTGTGAAAGTCTTTATCCCGAATCAGCCTTTGTGTTAAATGCTTTTCAGTTTCCTTTTGAATCTGAAAACGAGATATTAAATGAAACAGAGGAGGTGCAGGCCTTTCAACAGACAAATAAAAGCCACACCTACAATTTGAGGAACAACCCTAGGCTGGGAGGACCTTTCACCACTTCCACTCCTCCGAATAACATTAATACACCCCCAGATTAGAATGCTAGCAACAATCCTGCCATACTTAAATCTAGTCAGCACACAAATAATGGAACAGCAGTGCAAAAGGATCAAACAGGTAAGACAGAAGCAGTAGAGACAACAAGACTAATGAATTACTTATCAGAGGAAATAAAGAAAATGAAGGTCAGCATACCTCTAAATGAATTATTGAAGACCCCAGGGATCAGAAATGCTTTTTAAAAATCCCTGGACACATCCATAACAAACATGGTGTCTGCTGATATAACTGTTCCTAGTAGTGATTCACCACCTAAGGAGAAAGGTAAGAAAGTTGAGCAGCCTTCCAACACAAATGTAGTAATACATGCGGATAAGAGGGATACTCGACCTTTCTTGTTAACTGTTAGGTTGTGTGGGAAGAATATACACAATTGCATGGTAGATTCTGGTGCTTCAGCCAACGTAATGCCCTTAGGAATATGTAAAACTCTCGGGCTGACTCCCACCAAATCTGCCAAGGTCGTCACACAATTAGATAAGACCGAGGTTAGTGTGATAGGAGAACTCATGAACATACAGGTGCAGTTAGCTTCAGACCCTAGGGTGAGCCAAATCATTGACATCCAAGTAGTGGATATACCCGTAAATTATGGAATGTTGCTGAGTAGGGATTGGTCCAAGACATTAAACGAATATATGGCTACTGACTTTTCACACATGTGGTTACCATGGAGAGGCATCCCAAACCAGATCAGAATAGAGGCAGAGCCCAGAATGAGACATATGATAACAGAGTATAATCAAACTAATGAAATCTTATATGCTGCTGTTGAGCCAGGTGTCTACAGAATTACCAACAATGGGATGCAGATTGAAGAGATTATGATGTTAAACATTAGAAAGAAGTGTGTCAGCAATAGAACGGCACTATTCATTGAGTCTGACGGAAATTCTTCAGATGAGGAAAACAATGCCATAGACAAATTTGGTCATGCCATTAGACGAGAGGTGGAAGAGTGCATTACACACAATCTCCCAGTCCAATGTAAGTTATATAAAAATAAGTGTAGAGTCCATGATAGGCAGCATTCTGAGGAGAATTGTGAAATATGCAAAGACATCATTGAATATGAATACAAGAAGTGCATAGGGAAGGTAGAGTCACAAGAGAAAAATGAGCATCCTGATCCAACACAGAGATATGTTCAGGATAATATAAGTGCCTTGATTCCAGATCTAGGGAAAGAAATAGAGGACAAGGGTGGTTATATTTCTGAGTTGCAAACTACAAACACACATATGCAAGATAACCAAATGAAAAAACCCATGAATCAACAAGACAACACCCCACAGGCAATAAAAGGGACAAAGTGTGCCAAGGTAAAAGATCAAAAAAGTAAGGATGGCATGTGGACGTTAAAATGTGATGGGTCCAAATCAAAACAGGGCGCAGGTGCAGGTGTTGAACTCATAAATCCTCAAGGTAAATCTCATTTGGCAGCATATAGATTACAATTTTCCTGCACTAACAATATTGCTGAATATGAGGCCCTAATTTTAGGACTTGTCATGGCCATCAAGAAAGGGGTAAAAACCATCAGAGTATTTTTAGACTCTGAATTAGTAGTCAGACAAGTGAGAAAATTATATGCCTGCAATTATAAGAAGATGATCAGTTACAGACATAGAGTTTGGGGTTTAATGGATTCATTTGATGCTGTTAACATAGAGCATATTCCTAGAGAGCTGAACCACAGGCCAGATGCGTTAGCAGTTGCTGCTAGTACATTAGAACCATTGACACTGTCAGGATTAAGACGATTTGCTGTTGAGCTAATTAACGTGCCCAGTATACCAGACAACGTTACACACTTTCAGGTATTTGGAGAGGATCAGCAAATTATTGATTTTCTGACTTGTAATGAGGCATTTGAGGCCCAAGTTATTGATGAACAGGAAAGGCCTGAAGTAACATGGGACGAAGAAGATATGATCAACTTAAAGAGCAACTTCTTGCCAAAAGGAGTAATTGAATTAGAACACATCTTTGACTTCGACGGAATAATAAGACAGAAAGACTTACCCAAAACGGAAGGGGGTAAGTGTGATTTACATAACTTAGGGACTGAGCTAAATCCGCAAAATGTACTAATTGGGAAGGCTTGCTCTGAGAAAATCAGAAAAGAGGTTCTGGATGTTCTGAAAAAATATAAACATGTCATAGCATGGACTTATGAAGACTTGAAAACATTTGATGAGTCCATCATAACTCACGTCATACCTTTAAGAAAAGAAGTCAAACCATTTAGGTAGAAACAGAGGCCCGTAAATGCCATTCTAGAGCCTTTAATCTTTGAGGAAGTTAAAAAACTACTGTCCGCTGGAATAATTTTTCCAGTCAGACATTCTGTCTGGGTAGCTAACTTAGTGCCAGTAAGGAAGAAAAACGGAGACATTCGGCTGTGCGTAGACTTTAGAAATTTAAACAAGGCTTCTAAAAAGGATAATTATCCTTTGCCCCCAATAGATGAAGTACTGCAAGCAGTAAATGGCGCAAAGATGATGTCTTTTTTAGATGGTTTTTCAGGTTATAACCAGGTCTTAATTGACAGGGAGGATAGACTAAAAACCACCTTCACTTGCAAATGGGGAAATTATACGTATAGAAGAATGCCTTTTGGTCTGATTAATGCAGGTGCCACTTTTCAGAGGGCCATGGACGTTGCTTTTCGTGGATTATCAGGTAAATGTATTGTTATATATATGGATGATTTAACTGTGTATTCCAAGGATGCATCCACCCACACTGAGGACCTCAGAAAAGTACTCCAGCGATGTGAAAGGTATGGGATTTCCCTTAATCCTAAGAAATGTATATTTGGCGTAACTGAAGGTAAATTATTAGGCCATGTCATTTCTGAAAATGGAATTTCAATTGATCCGGATAGAATAGAATCCATAAAAAATTTGCAAATACCAAACAGTAGGAAAGAATTGAAATCATTTTTTGGTAAAATTAACTTTGTTCGGAAGTTTATAACAGGTTTTGCAGAGATTGTGCAGCCGTTGAATGCCATGTTAAAGAAAGATACACAGATGGAATGGACGCCAGTAGCTAAAGCCGCATTTGAAGATATCAAGGAGGCAATTTCTAATGCCCCTGTATTGGCAAGTCCAGACTACACATGCCCGTTTTACATCTACTCCTTTGCATCTTCTCATTCTGTCGCTGCTGCCCTGACACAGAAAGGTGAAAATAATGACGAGAGGCCCATAGCATTTATGAGTGCGCCTCTAAAGGATGTACAGCTGAGATATCTAGATATCGAAAGACAGGCATTTGCATTGGTGAAGGCTGTGAAAAAATTCAGACACTACATCCTGCGCAGCCAGATTAAAGCCATAGTACCAGACGCAGCAGTAAAGATGCTGCTGATGCAGAATGAGCCTGGAGAAAAAAGAGCCAAATGGATCACCACGCTGCAAGAATTCGACATGGAGATCATTCCCGCAAAGCTGGTCAGAGGGCAGGCGCTGGTGCAGACAATAGCAAACATGGATCCAAATCTGATAAAACAGTAGTATGTATTGGATTCCCAAGACGCATCAGGCTGGTACGATGATTTAAGCACCTTCCTGATAGCTGGAAAGTATCCAGGCAAGATGAAGGCTTCTCAGAGGAGAGCTTTGAAGATTAAGGCACAGCATTATATCGTCCAAGGAGGTCTTCTATTCAGGAAGAACCATGATGGAATTTATTTGAGATGCATAAACAGAACTGAAGCTGATAAAGTGTTGGCAGAACTACATGATAAGTACGGAACCGGCCATGGTTCCCATTTAGCTACAACACACAAAATATTGAGAGCGGGCTATTACTGGCCCACTATGTTCAAAGATACTAAGCGTCATATCAGAGGTTGCCACACCTGTCAGACTGCAGCAGACAAAGGAAGAAATCTGGCCAATCCACTGCAGCCTGTGATCGAGTCCAGACCGTTTGCACAATGGGGCTTGGATTTTATCGGAGTCATCAATCCCCCATCTTCTGCGGGACACAAGTTTATATTGACGGTGACGGACTATTGTACAAGGTGGACTGAGGCCACCTGCTGCAAGTTTTCCACAACTGAGGTAGTTATCAAGTTCCTTGAAGAAAACATCATCACCAGGTTTGGAACACCCTATTCATTGGTATGTGATAACGGCCCTGCTTTCTCTTCTTTAAAATTTTCTAAATGGGCATTTGAATATGGGATCATTCTAAGGTTTTCTTCGAACTATTACCCTCAAGGTAATGGACTGGCTGAATCAACAAACAAAATCTTATTAGACATCATCAAGAGGTTAATTGCCAAAAGTCCTAGAGAGTGGAATACCCTATTAAGATATGCATTATGGGTAGACAGGACCAAGTTCAAAACAGCCTTAGGTAGCACACCTTACCACCTAGTTTATGGGACTGATCCCATACTTCCGGTTAATCTGAGAATACCAACCTGGAAGTTTGCCAATGAATATCTGGGCTTTGATAACCATAGGGAAGCTAGAATAGTGCAAATGTTGCAACTAGAGGAGAAAAGAGGTCAAGCCCTCGAGAAGTTTGCCAAACATCAAGTAGTTGTTAAGAGGTGGTTTGACAAAAGGGCAAGAGTCAAAACATTTAGGATATCAGACTTAGTGTTGTGCTGGGACAAAGCACATGAAAAGAAAGGAAGCCATGGAAAATTCGATAAATTATGGCTGGGTCCATTACAAATCTCAGAAATAATAGGAGATAACACCTTTAGACTTAAGACCTTGACTGGAGAAGATGTGCCATTACCAGTTAATGGCCAGCATTTGAAACACTACTTCCAGGCTTGAAGGTCAGGATGAGGCAGTCCTTTCTTTCTTAATGTAAAATGCTGTAGATAATGTAAAGTTCTGCTTTTGCTGTTTCCTTTTGGGTTGGCTGTTTGTGTAAGCCTGTCCTCTGCTTGTTTTTGCTTTTTGTTTCTGTCTGTTTGTACAGTTTTTTCTGTTGTTTTGTTGTTTGTACAGCCTGTTTGTTTGGTCTGTTTGTTGTCTCCTCAGCAGGGATCTTTATTTTACTGTAGAGTATTAAGGAGTAGAACTAGCAACCATTCAAAATAGTATATAATTTAGGATATTCAGGTTAACCATTTGCAATTTATACATAACCTGTCACTGTCATGAATGTAGAGAGTTGTTCATCTTCTGAAGTTTCGTATTCAATAAATGTGATTGAGAATTCGAAGCAGGTTTCTCACGATGACACACCTAAAATCCTTGGGTTTGTTGAACCTACCAGTGTAGATATTAGGTGAAAAATCAGAGGTCACCCTTGCTACCATTACAATTCTCAGCTTAATTTCAGCAAGTGTCCACTCCTTGCATCATCATGAAGTTACAAATTGCTCTACCCTGTGAAATCTTTCAAAATTAGAAAACAAAAAAAGTAAATAAATAAATGAATAAAATGGATTATACTGAAAATCCAGATTAAGCCATCTAAGTAACTCTACCGGGGCTATGGACGCTCGCTGGCAGTGGGGCTCTACTTAGGAGAATTGTAACGATAACCTTGCCGGGGCTATAGACGCTCGTTGGCAGCAAGGCTCTATCCGGTTGGCTATGAGGGAATATCCTCACCTACGTAGGCTAATGTCAGTCACTAGTTTGTTCAACCGATCTTCAAGATGAGGATAATTAATCACATGCACACAACTAAACTGAAAATGAAAATTCATGCATCTTTATTGAATACTTTGAGTCTCAAGCTGAGTAGCAATTTGCAGGAAAGATAGTTGGAAGTTATGAGTTCATTTCATCTAGTTTCCTTGAACACTCTAAATTTAATTGTTTTGTTTTGGTTGCTAGTTGTTGTGATGTTCACAACACGCCCCATTTTGCTCCTTAGCAAAACGAGGACCCCTGCTGATGTCTTGCTTTTTGCTTCTGCTTGTGTTTTTTCTACTTTCTGGCGGTCTGGTAAAAATGAAGGTCAGGTGCATCATCATCATGATATTGCATGAGGTGGGTCATCATCATGAGGTCAGTTTGTCAAGGTTCATATTTTGTTTCTGTGACCTCATATTTTGAAAGAGCTCGAAATTCCATGCAAGTTTGCCTTTTACTTCACTTGAAAATTCGTCCATATGTGAAAGTTATGCACGGTCAAAGTCTTGGTCAAACCTGATATTCGCAGGAGGATCATCATATTTTTTATATCCTAAGTCATGTTGACAGGATCATCATGATCTTGGTCTATCACCCGCTAAAAATCATGCAGTCGCAACATCCGGACGTCAATCTTAGGTGGTAGTGCTTTTTACCCGTCAAAAGGCCTTGTGCGCATTATGCAGCATCATGATTCTTTTAGGAAGGTCATATTATAAACTCGGTTTTGCTGAAGAGCATCATCATCATCATATTTTAAACGCACCCCCCCCCCCCCCGATAATATCCTGAGGTTCGAAATATCATGATGACATCAACTTTCAGTCAAGGTAAGTTCCCCGTCGAAATGGTCTTTTGTATCGCGAGCATCATCATGATATCCTTGCATCGCCTGATCTTAAAATATCCTGCTGATGGTCTAAGATCACCCTGACTTAACAAATTCATCATCGGCATATTTGCATGCACATGCTATAAACCTATCGCTAGGTCATCATCATGATATTTGCTGAAGTTCGAAATATGATGATGACGACTTCATATCACCCTGATCTTTCACGAGGATCATTTGCTGAATTTCGCCAAGTGCTGGAATCATCATCATGATAATTTGAGAAAGAGGATCATCATCTTCATATCCTCCTGATCTCCGGTTAGCATAATATCATGATGATCACCCTATCTATTAAGAAGAAGCCGATATTACGTTTCTCAACCGCATCATCATATTTTGTAATATCACCCTGGCGCAAGTATCATGATGACCTTAACTTATCCTTGTGCTCCGAAAACGAAATATGATGATGACGTCATCATCATATTTTTATACTGTTATATTGTCAAGATCATCATGATCTTGTTTGTTCGCCTGATATTTCGCAAAGTCCTCCTGCCGAAAATGCAACCTTTTGAGAACATCCTGATCATCATCATCATCATATTTTTATCCTGATGATCATCATCATCACATTTTCCCTTCGGCAGGATTTTTTCCCAAACATGATCTGGTTGGCGAAATATCATGATGACGTCATGTTCAAGTTTAACGAAGGCTCCGAATATCATGATGACGTCATCCCGATCTAATGAACGAAGAAACAAATATCCTCCTGATAATCATCATCATCACTTTTTTCTTTCAGCAGGATATTTTCCAAAACCTGATCTGGTTTGCGAAATATGATGATGATGTCTTATTCTATGTTCGACAGAAGCTAATATCCTGATGATCATCATCATCATCTTTTTCCTTCAAACAGGATATTTTTTCAAGCACGATCCGTTTGCCCAAGCATGATGATGACGTCTTATTCCAAGTTCGACAAAGGCAAATATGATGATGATCTTCATCATGCTGATTTTTTCTTGAGAGGGTTACCTTGGCCGCGAAAGGGTCATATTCACTTCATCATCCTGATCATGCTCCTTAGGTGACCCGATATCACAAATATCCCCCTGATCTTAAACGAACATGATGATGACGTCATCCTTAGCATTTCAATGGAGCCCGAATATCATGATGACGTCACCATCATCTTCCTTTCCTCGGCAGCATGATTATATTCGCATCCTCCTATTCTTCTTCAACATGAAGATCATGATGATGTTGTTCTTTTCTCCAGTATGCAGAACCCGAATATCATGACGACCTCATCTGGACCTTCAGAAGCAAGACCATCATATTTCCAGAAAATCATGATGATGAGGTATATCGACTAACCTATTTTTTGATGCACCGACAGGGATGATCATGCCAATGGGCGGGAAATGAAGCGGTGGAGTTTTAAAGTGTTTTTTTTGGCGCCTCTGGCATTTTTCAGTCAGTGGTGGTTGACCTAATCAATTTTGAGCAGCTTGGGCGCATTTTGGACGCATTTTGAGCGATTTTCTGATCCGATTTTCTCCATTTTTGCGCTGTCACCTGGATTTAAACGCTTATTCTATTTTCATGCTGTTTTTGTGATAAATGTGAAACTTATTGCTTGTCTTGTCTTGCAGGCTTGCAGTTGAGGAAGCAGCTGGAAAGTCAATACAGTGACCTCATGGAGGCAGAAGATCTGATCTCAGGAGCAAGAAGATAGAGATGAAATGCAAAAAGTCAAAGCCATTCAAGTGAAGAGGAAGGTCGCAGCTGGAGGTATTTCTACAAAAGACAAACAGAAGTTATTGCCCAGCTGCTGGAACTTCTCAGAAGGGGCAATATTTCGCCCAGATTTGACCATTGCTCAGAGATATTTTTGAGAACTGGTTCACCTGCATTTATTGCTCTAACTAGAGGTTTGAACCAGGGGTTCTGTTAGGTTTTTGCTGTAGTGAGGACAATCAAAATGTCTTTATATTGTGCCTCTCTACACTGTAGTACTTTACAACAGGGGCTACACACAGAGATTTTAGGAAAGCATGTTAGTTAGCATAGTTTAGAGTAAAAGAAGGAGGTCGCCTGTTCGTCTGCAGTAAGATGTGCGTGGAATGTCTGGCTGTCTTACTGTATCTGTAAAGCTTGTAAGTTCTCTGTAGTATGATCAATGAAACTAAGAGTCATTCTTACATTGTAAATCATGTATGGCTATTCGTTTCTAATGCAATAGAATCTGGAGTTCTGCATCTATCTTCTGAGTGTTCTCCTGCTCTTCTTTGTATTTTGAAATATCTTCTTTGAGAGCTTGCAATTTTAAATGTATGTTTGTGAAAATGCTCAGAACTTACATTTAGGGTTTTTACTGTGGATTTGATCAAACTACTGTGGTATTTACATAATGCATAACAGAAACACTTAGATCCTTCGGTAGATTAAGTGAGGTATAGTTTAGATCTCTCTAACTTTTCCCAACCCATCTGAAATATCTAGCTGAAAACGTAGAAATCCAAAGGAAATTGTCTCAAATCTGAAGAAGCATGCATAACAGAGTCTAAGTAGACAGTTTTCATAAGTACATAAAGAAGGACGCTGCAAGAAATCCAAGAAAATCCTCTGAAACCTGCAGCCCAGTAACACTTGTATGCAAATGAACAGAATACTTGTTGAAATCTATGACCTCTTTGCATATTCTTAGTCCAGTAAACCACAAAATAAACCTAAACTACGTAAGGCCCCTTGAACATTACAGCTTCACATTGACCAACTGAACTCGACCAACTGAACCATTGTAGACTTGGGATTAGTTGAATCACCAAATGATTCCTTCTCATCTTTCAAGTATAGTTACAGTTCATGTCATGTGAATTTTAACTTATTGTTATGATTGCATCAAAACAGTCATCAACAAAACCCTTTTCTCCGCATCTTGTGTCACATTCAACACCACTTGATTGGCTGGGGGAACAGAATTTTTTTTGAGTCTCCCCCTGAGCCAGAGCTCACTTTTTAATTTCTGGAAGAAATATCAGCACCAGAGTCTGGTGCGGATCCAACCTCTACATTCTCTGAACTTTTCTTCACCCAAATCTTGTTCATCTGGTTCCTAACTTCATCCACATTCATCTTTTGTTTACCCTTGTCTTGATTCTAATTGTATACCGGACCTCTTTTGTCCTGATTCTTGCTTCTGCAGACTTTTGCACTATGACCGGACCTATTACAGATTTGGCAAATAACATTTCTTTGCATATTTGACTGATAACCTCTTGATCTGCATTGATTAGCCATATGACCTACTCTATTGCATGTAAAACATCTGCCATTGAATGATTTATTTACTTGCATATTTCAGCATTCATGAGACTTGTGTCCATACCTTTTGCAGTTAAAGCACTGTCCGGAGAAGGATGGACTAGTTTGATTCATCCTTTTTCTGCACTGATTAGCTTTGTGACCAAAGTGATTGCAGCTGTGGCAATATCCATTGAAAGATGGATATCTTTGAGCATTGGGCTGTCTTACCGGAGGTCTTCTAGGCCTATTCCTTGGATTTTCTGATCCAAAATTCTTTTGACCGGATCTGGAGCTTTCTCCTTTCTCATATCCCAAACCATACTTGTCATCTGTCCTCTTTTGACTTCCAAGAAGTACTTCAAGTTGGGCAGAACTTATCTTGAATTTTTCTTTATATTCATTTGCTGTTTGAAGATCTCTTTTGAGAGAGACAATTTGATCCTCAAGTTTTTCTTCATTATCTTTGGCATCTTCAAGATCAGATTCAAGATGTCTGATAATCCTGTCCATCTAGTGGCATTCTTCTGATTTCTCTTTAAGAGATTGTCTTAGATTGTCTTCAGCTTTTCTTTTTTCTTCAATCTCTTGAGTAAACTTTATAGTTCCTGATTCCATTTCATGTCTTAACATAATGACTTCTTTTGATAACTTTTCACATAACTTGGTTTTCTCAGTCAATTCTTCATCTGTATTGCTTTCTTCACTTTGTCTTGCCAATTGTTGGAGCAGCTCCTTTCTCTTTTTCATAGAGAGACTTAATTTGTCCTTTAATTCTCTCATGAATTCATCAGCCTGTTTGAGTCTTTCCTTTAATTCATTGACTTCAGAATTTGACTGTTCAAGATCCTCAAGGGCAGTCTTGAGTTGTTCCCTTAAACCATATGCATCCATTTGAACTCCCAAATCTTCCTCAAGCTGTTAGGCTCTATTAGGAGGAACCTTGCTCTGATACCAATTGTTGATAACTGAGAGGGGGGGGGGGGGGGTGAATCAGTTATCCTAATTATTTCTTCTTTTGAACTTTCTTATTAATCAATGCAGCATTGAATCAAACAAACAAACATTACCATGAAATGAAAAACACATGACACAGTTTTTTTGACGTGGAAACCCTGTTAAGGGAGAAAACCACGGGGTGATTAACCCAAAGATTATTCTCTGTTAGAAGAATAAGGAATTACAAAATGGTACTTGCCAATTAGGGCTCACTGCCCGAGCACACTACTCACAAAGAGGCCCACTGCCTACAAGGAGACACACTGTCTACAAAGTGATAAGAATCACAGTCTTGAACTGATTGGAAGCATCTATATATGCTGGAGTTCAGTTCCGGTTAGGCTCAGTATACTGATCTGCTGCACTTCATCTTTCCTCTGTTCTTTATTCTGCTATCCTTTCACATACCGGATCTTTCTTACTACTTCTGCTCTGTTCTGCACTTATTCGCATAGACCATCACACAATTACACACTTCTCAACTAAATCCATCCTCTATATATATCCGCACAAGTAATTTCATCACCTTTCTAGTCGGCATCCGGAATAGTCTAGTTTCTTACAAACTCTGTTCTGTCGGCTGAATCCTTGCTCACCAAGCAATGCGGATCAAGCATATACTTAAAGATATCATTAATCATGTCGGCCAAACATGATTCATGCCTTCACAACCTTTACCATCAACAGTAACACATCCGGAAAATAGTCTGATACTCTGTCAGTCAGTTCTTCCTCTGCTCTCACTGTCTCTCAGGAATCCGGTACTCAACTATTCATATCTTTTTCTTTGTTCATCACCGGAGGCTAAATCCTTGGAATATACTACTCAAGGTAGTCCTCTTGACTTCCCCAAATCCGCACTATACCAAGACACTTCCTCTGAGAGATCCAGACCAATCTGTCGGACCTTGCCACATGCTCTGTGCTTGTTCACCGGACCAGAATAATCTTCATTCTTACTTCCGGTAGAGACACACCATAACTTGCGGATATGTGGGATGACCTTTATTGCCATCAATGACAACAACCATGAATCCATATAGTGTCTCTTGCCAACATTTATCTTCCCCTAAACCAATCAACCTCCTCTGAGAACCTCTAAGTGAGCTAGAAAATGTTGCCTCAATAAATCACCTACCAAATTATGTCTTGTCCACTGCATATTGATTCTTACTGCTCTTATTATAATTTCAAAATGTGTCTCATTCATCTATTAAAATATTCAAGGGTCTTTTTTTGTTTGCTACCTTCATTCTTCTTTTGTCTGTATATGTTTTTCTGTCGATATATATATATATATATATATATATATAAGGATTACTAAGATTTCTGTTAAACTTGTTATTAGAACAAGATTTATTTGTCAATCGCTAGATGCATTATATCTATTTTCTGGGCAGCAGAATATCTAGCATGCAAACGTGACCCTTTTTCCTTGACTGATTTACATAGAATATATGTATTGAATTGCTGGGTGATCTTTCAGTTATCACCATTATTTTTTTTCCGTTGTGTTTCTTGTGGTTTGATGAGCATCTCTTCCTACTATTTTTGGTGTTCTTGGGCACCAAACTTTTCTTATTATAATATTGAAACTTTGCATTCTCCTCCTTTCCTCTTGATGATGGATCATGGAGTATGATCTGAAACGTTGAGACAAAAAAGCAAACACAATTTTTCCAAAAATCACTTGTACTATCATCATGGACTATGGAAATATCATGTCTACAATACATTAAACATTATAATCAGTCATCCTTTTAGTCGTTGTACCATGGGTTAAATCCTGATTTAAGCAAGTCGGTATTCATGTTATTTCCTTGAACTGTACTCCAATCCTTATAGTGTTGTAACCTTCATATCGTTACCTAAAAAGCTCATTCCAACGGTTTATAGGAGTTCTTTTTGCAACCAGTGCTTCGTCTTTTATCTGCTATATCAACCATAATGAGATAGATTGTTTCAGATTTACTATTATTGCATTCCATGTGAAGACATCTCTTTGAGGTGTTCTTTCAGCAATTGGCTGTTGAGCCATCCTCACACAACCAACTTTTTTTTCGTGTTCTTTTATTAACTTCAACTTTGTATAAATTTGCCTAATAAAAGCCCCAGGTTTTTCTTGTATAAATTTTCATCATAGAAAGGGCTTCAATATAGGTTAGTTTCTTTATTTATGATAAATTAGTGGATACCAAGTGATAGAAATTTATCATATATAAACTAGAAAGCATTTATTACCTTCTGGTCATTTACTTGCATAGTCTTCTTTTAAATCATTATTAAGAAAAAAGTAGGTTTAGTTACCTTATTTATGTATAAATATAGATTTATTGATCTTAGAAATGAATGTAATTTGGTTTAAAATAATAAAAGGTTTTGTATTGTATTTTCCTTAGTTTAAATTGGTAGGGTATATTAGATGAGCAAGTAATTGACATAATAGTCTTTAAATTAGCTTTATTCTAACTAGATTGGTATAAATGGTTAGTAGCATTTGTGGTATCTTATTTTAGATAAAGCATATCTTTTAGCTTGACAATAATTTATACTTTGAGTTGGATGATTGATAGAATGTTAAATTTATATTTTGTCTTACCCCATCTATAGGATCTCGGTGTTCATAAATAGTGCCTAATCTTTGAAGGATATATATACATTTAGAATTGAATCTATGATATCAACCTAATTAAACTTCTTAGATTATGTGTGTAAGTTGGGAATGGGAAGTCTTGAGTATTATGTTTTAAGTAGTTTTCTTAAACAGATTTCGTTGTAAATGATTAAGTACTTTTCTTAATTGAGTGCAGATGCTAGTATGTCTGTTATAACAATAGTAGTATTTCATTTTTCTATGTGTAAGGTAGAGCTAACCTTCTGAGATAGGATCTACTAAGTGTGGATTCACAGAGATGGTAAACTTATTTTTCAAGTTTTACCACTTTATTTTTATTGTTTTGGCCAAAGCTAGATGTACCATTGAAATAGATGGAAAATAAAAGCCTAGTTGTATTTATTTATTTGTTTATCTCTGTCACATCCTGAATGCAAGACATGTCATTCTAGTTTAGAGTGCATATAGGCATCAGGCTTGCATCAAGAGTTCCCTCCTACCCTTCCATTCCAAGTTGCTAGGCTCCTCGTGCAAGGTCAGAGATTTATTCGAGTTAGAAGAAACCCGGGGAAGTGTAGTGCTTCGTGGTTGGGTGGAAAAGCACCTTAACCATGCTCTTGACTTCGTCTTGTGGAAGACCGGTGGGTCATGGTAGTTGAAGACAGGTTTCTTATGTTATGTGACTCAAGATGGATATTTCATTGTACTGGTCCTTGTATGGCTTGTTTAGCCAAATATGTAACTGTACTTTTCACTAATGTATTATTGATGTGTTTGGAACAATTGAAAAGATGTAATAATATTTCCTTCTTGTGCTTGTAGATGTACTTTACTTATATTGGAAACTTGCAAATGTTATACATTTATGGATATCCCAGTTAATGAATTGATTCACTTTCCATTTTTGGATTAATTTGCTTTTCGTAGGTTATTTTTAGTAAATGATATTTTCAGACTTTACATGATTAGTCAACATCATCTAACACATAATTTTACAGTAGTCTCATTATTGGATCACTTGATCAACTATTTAGCAAGAAGCCTTTCCCATTGAATGCACTAACAACTACAACATTTTTTAAACTCAAGGATTCACTTTTCTCAAACTCTAGTGCCTTCCATTCTTGATCTACATCATTCTTGTGAGATGGAAATATATACCTTTGATTATTCCATACGGAATGTTCTAAAACAAGGACATCACCCTATTGTACACTATTATTTTATGCAGAAATAGAGAACTACGATGGATTTGGAAAATAATTATATGCATAGGTAAACTACTAAAGTAATGGATGTGTTCCATCCCTCAAGTTTTTGAATTTATCTTCGAGGATATAAGGACATTAATTTGTATTATATTTATCACTTTAATCTCCTTATTAAAGAAGGGATTGCTTAGAATAGAGTTGTTGATATGTTAGCACACCTACTTCTAAGGTCTTCCATATTCTCAATTCTAGATTTATTATATATGAAGATTAGATGTCATTTTATTTCATGGATCCACAAGTTGGATCAATTCCTCTTAATTATAAATTTAGAGATAGTTTGTAATACACATTAAATTAAATTTGTGTTCTATATGTTTTAACTCACCTTGTATTGATTAGAGAAGACATTTTCCCCATTACATGGTGGTCTATTTGGGACAACAAAAAAATTGTAACAATTTCCAAGATATTTTTATTGGCCTTCTACAAGGAACCACATGGAATGTTTATAAAGAGATATTCACCATGCATCCAATCTATGCCTTCTAATAGAAAGATTGGTTTGTATTGCTGACTTCTAGCTCCTTCTATGCCTTTGTAATGCATTCCCATGGACTTTATTAGTGAACTTCCACTTACTCTTAGGAAAATGATTGCATATTTGTTTTGACTACAATTTTTTTTATAAATGGCGATATTTGTTCCAATCAACAAGATTGTAGATATTTCAGTGGATATTTCTACTATTATATAGCTCAACCTTCTTAAATCATATTTAGAAAACCTTGTGTAAGATTTAGGGTGGTTCTCTACATCCTTTCATCCATAAGTTGATACCAAGATTATAATATTCAACCACAATTTGGTTCACACTCTTTGCAAATATCACAAATTTAATAAGCAATGGAATACTTAATCTTTGTGTAATACGACATAGATTTTAACTATACATGACATTCTTCATTTAAGGATTGCTATAGGTATTGATCCCTTGTTCTTATGAGATTATGGTAGTCCTACCATAATTTCTTATTTCATTAAGAAAATTAGCAATCTAAATCCTCTTTTTTCTAACATTTAGATAAAGTCCATACATATTTTTGTGGTATGTTATTAAGACTCAATCCAAATAAAAAGAGCTTGATTATTGAATTTGAATTTTTCCACATTTTTAGTTTGGCAATAAAGTTTAGCTATACTTGGATGGACATAAATTTATATATTAGAAACAACCTAAGTTCAAACCTACTCATTATGGGACTTATACTATTTTGTGCTTATTGTTAGATTTAATAAAGATTATGCAATATTAAATCTCCCTAAGATTACAAGAACAAGATGACACCAATTCAAATGCAAATAAGATAAAAATAATACCTAATTTGAATATTTGTATTCAAGAGTATGTAAAACTAGGAATAAAATATAATATATAGACTCTAGGCATGCACAAGTTAAGGTGGCAAGTGTCACAGAGGAGAACAATAAATTAAAGGATTGACTCAACTATAGGAGCAAAGGTACCAAATGAACATATCTTGATGAGGGAGATGTGACATCTAACTATTGTCAATCAAGGAGATGAATGAGATAGAGGCAACAAATTATCTCATCAATCAAGGGAGTTGACGAGAGTTGATATGTGCTTTTATTTCCTAATTTACCTAAGTAAATAGTATTAATTGACTAAGTAAATTTAATATAAGGTGCAATATAATATTACACCAACACCCCCTTAAGTGCAATTGAGGTAATAGAGAAATGTGCTCTAACAAGACAAGCCATATCAAGTACCCATGTACAATTTGAAAGAAGCCCAACATACAAAGAGAGTGTACCCCCTTAGAAGAAGAGAGAAAACTTGTAGAAAAACTCTAACCTAAGGAGAGGCAGAGGAATGAATTTAGAAGTTGCTTGTTTACCTCAATATTGATGCTAAATTGTAACTAAAATCGATTGATCGAATCAAGTACCATGAAGATTTGGGAATATTGAACATAATATTTATGATTTTCAATTTTAGATGTGAACCAATGTGAATCAAATGCAAGATTCAAGAACATTTACAATAGACAAATGACTCTCAATTTGAGATGTGAATTGATGTGAATTGGGATGTGTCAAGTCATAAGTATAATGTAGGGGAGAGCAAGAGGATCCACAATAGTTGATGCAACACAGTGTGAGTTTTCATCAAAATGGAGGTGGAATCATAATGTATGTCATGTGATTACACTACTCATCCCGCAATATGTCCTATTGTATAGAAACACTACAAGCACATGAATTAATCCTTCCCATGATGAAACTTTATTTTGTAATAACATGGGTGGTGACACTTTATAAGATAAGTATGTTTGTATTAAACAACCCCCAAACATTTCAATTTAAACAGCCTTAGCAAGTTACAATGTTTATCACTTATAAATTATTGCGTTTATAAAGTGGATGCTAATTTTTAAAAATTTGACAATGTCTAATATGGACCAGAAAGTTGAAAGTACCATCAAATGGAAACATAAGAACAAATAGCTAGCACCATTATGTAGTTCTTGAAAAAAAATCCACCTATTAAAAATGGTACTCAAATTTGAGTCCGTTTGTGAAAGTTGTGAGACCTAGAAGTTCAAAAATTGCAGTTGTACAACAAATTCTAAGAGAAAATTGATATTTGAAAATACCAATAGTCATGAGCATAAATTGATTATATAATCACAAAATTCATAAAATTTTGGCCCATTAAAAAAAATTGGACTAAAAATTACCTTTGTATGATGAAGATATGGCCTTTTGAAGTTGACCTCGCAAAGTTCAATGTGCATCAGAGAGGGGATGAGAACCCTCAATCAAATTTGGAACCATAGCCAAAATCTCCACCAATTTAGCAAAATTTACCAACTTTAACAATTTTAACAAAAATGTCGCAAATGTAAAAATCTACCAGATAAATTAGAAAACCCCTATATCTAGAGGATCAAAGCTAAATTTAGTGAAACACTGCCAAATTTAAAGTTCATGCTGCCAACTTTAGAGAAGCAACTAAAATTGTGGGATACCAACAAACATTGCCAAAATGGTGAATTTGCCATTTAATATAATTGTTACCAAAAATTAACAAATCCCACATAGGTTGTATGGAGGAGGGATCACCATATTGGTAATGCCACATAGGCTTGTTGAATTTTTTTGAAAGTAATTTTAAAACATAGAAAAAAAAGAGGATGTTCAATCCTTTTGGGGCTAGGATCTAGTGGTGGTGGCCCCACCTCACAATGCAGGTTGTGGCTTGGTAGTGAAGGTCATGCCATCCACTAAGCACTACGACCCTTTTGCATAGGCCACGACCTATGAGAAATGGTTGTGGGCCTTTTCAATTTTCTTTTTTTGACTTTTTTGGTATAATTTTTTTTATAACTAAAAATGAGTTGCAAAATTATTATTTTTTTCAAAAATACACTTTTTATTTAGATCTCAAAAAAATAAAAAAATTATACCCTTACAAGTTATTATCTTGGGCAATGTGTCTGGAACCAATTTTTTTGCCTCAAGATAGAGTTCAACATAAACTTGTTTATTGTTGATCATTATAGATTTCTTACTTTTGGATGCAATGGCATGACCCATTTTTAGTAGGTCACTTCCTACAAAAATCAAAGAAAACCATTCCTTTGGTCACCTTCATGTTTGTCTTATTTAGACAAAATAATAGTGGATCCTAGTTAATTTGATTGTTTCAGACACATTGGTGAGCTTAGAATAGCTCCACCATTCATCATATATGTGAGGAACTTTTATCCATGAGCACTCAAAACCTAAAAATAGATTAACTCTATGACATAATGGCTTTGATATCGTGTTAGATTTAATAAAGATTATGTAATATTAAATCTCCCTAAGATCAAAACAACAAAATGAAACTAATTCAATGCAAATAAGAATAGAATAATATGTTTTTAATATTTTTATTCAAGAGTGTGTAAAACAAGAAAATTGACTACAATATATAGACTCCAGCATGCACAAGTGAGAGTGACAAATGTTTTAGAGGAGAGCAATAAACTAGAGGATTGACTTAGCTATAGGAGCAGAGGTGTCAAGCAAATTCATCTTGATAAGGGAGATGTGACACGTAACTGCCATCAATGAAGGAGATGAGTGATATAGAGGTGGTAAAGAATCTTATCAATCAAGGGAGTTGGCATGTGCTCTTTTCTTAATTTAACTAAATAAATAATATTAAATACTTAAGTAATAAGTAAACTTAATATAAAGTAGAATATAATATCACACCAATACTTATTGACAAAAATGCTTTCATGTTGAACATTCTTCTTAGTTTAGAATAGATGCTATTTGAATTTATAATTCAAATTAAGCTTTACTACCCACAAATTTAGAGGAACAAATAACTCTCTCATCATTATGATAATATCCTAGGATTATTTTTGGGGGAGGAAAATACAAACTACTAGGAGCCACCTTACTACCACTTACCTTGTTCACTACAAGCTAAGTGACAATTTCTAAGCTTGCAACATAAATTAGGCATAATTTCCTCTAAGTTAGGAGGAGATGATAAGACACAAGTCACATTCGATATGAGACAATTACATATATATTTTAAAATTTTATTGTAAATTCTTATTTCTCATAATACATCACACAGGTAGAGTAAGTTCTTACAGGTTGTATCTCTATCTTCATATCTCTTCTCTTAGGACTTTCCTTCCTCTAGAAGCTTATGAGTACATCCTTCATATATATATACACTTGTCTACAACTAAAGTAATCTCTCATGCTTTATATTTGATTCTCTTTCTCACAATTTTTCATATCATTGATAGCAAAGCTAGTGTATTTAGTCTACAAGTCAATGTATTTGTATGAAGATACATGGATTTGAAGAAAGGTGATGTGAGACCTGTGCATAATGGACTTCGATGTCTATAGCATAACACATATTGAGGAGGGCTCTATATTTAATTCTCTTTATTTCAATTATTTATATCATCTATTTCAAAGTTAGTTGCATTTAGTTTACAAGCTAATATATTTGCATGAAGATACATAGCTTTGAGGAAAGATGTCATGAGAGATGTGCATGTAATGGATATCGATGTCTATAGTACAACACATATGGAGGAGGCTATATTGTATAAACCTAAAGTATGTGTAGAAGTGATCCAAATTAAGATGGTCATTTAGAGGACGATATATTAGTTAAGGAACTTAACATATAAGTAACAATTGAACGAATTTCAAATAAGATAAGATTAACAACTAGTGAATAGTTGAAAGGAATTGATTATTATTTTGACTGAGAGCTTATGTAAAACAAATGGACTTTGTAGGAGAGATATATGTCTTATACTCTAATTATATGCTTCAAATCCAACTATTTTATAGTTTTATAATACAAGAAACAAAAACTTACTAAAATAGTAAATTAAGGTTCTTGGTTAGAATTGAAGCGTCGCCATGCTAGGTAGTGACTTGTCTCCTTGGAAGTTGAAATGGACACTCATACAAGTCCATAAACTTGTTAGAAATTGAAACTGTAAGTTGGATTTATTAAATTTTGGCACTCATACTTGTCAAGATTATAACTCGTAGCTTGTTACTTGAAATTTGAAGTTCATATATGTGTAAAGCTTAGGCTACGAACTAATCAATTTTGAATGGGTCATAGTGTAAGTAGGGTCCAATGGTTGTACCACCAAATTTCACTCCAAAGGGCCTAAAAAATGTAAAATACAAAACTATGGAAAATAATAAAAAATAGATTTTTAGAAATCTTCAAAATATTGCCCAAAAGTGCTAAAAAATATTTTTCATAAATTTTAGAATGCTGTCTAAAAGCACTATGTGGATGATTTAAGATTTTTTGGATCAAGAAGGTGCATGTCATGATAGATAAGATGTTGGACATTGGGATAATCTCCCAAATTGTGAAAAGTATATGTGTTCCACTCATAATAATTATTTTCAAAGAGGAAGGAAAGATAATTTTTCTTTTCTAAAGCTTGAATACAAACAACACAAGAACAAATTGATGCTTCATCTTGTTCATAGATTTCATCCTTGATGAAGCAGTTAGACACAAGATTTTCTCAATTCTTAATGGATTTAGTGGCTAATTAGATTAACATTACAAAATAAGACAATCTAAAGACAACCTTTGTGGTTAAAACTAGTACATATTCTCATAATATCAGTTAGACCACCTTCTAAAGGATCATATTCTACATCTTTGAAAATATTAGGACAAAAAAATTCAAAGTCCTAGATGTTTTTCAAATGTGTGAAAGGAATCGTACATTTGAGAGTTTTGGAAGAGAAAATGAAAATATTCCAAGAGGATAAGTTGATGTTGAATCCAAAGAAATGTTTGTTCATGACATGGTTCAACAAGTTATTAGGGGTTTATCGTATTCTAAGTAGGGGTGAAGACATATCTAAATAAGATCTATATGGTAAAGCTAATGGAGGTTCTACAAGATGGAGGAATGATTTAGTCATCCCTTGGATATCTTGGGTGCTAAATGAAAGGAAAGCCACATGATCTACCTCAAACATAGCTCCACATAAAATCATGGGTTCTATTGATTTTGTCTCTTCTCATGGCTAAAGGTCTATTGATAAGTTATTTCACAAAAGGAAAATTGCCAACTTTGAGGGGCTAGTCTTGACATAGTATAGTCAAAATGTTTAGAAGGATAAGAAAGATGATAAATATAATCAAAGGAAGATTCTAGGAAACCTATATCAAAAGACCAAGTTAGGGAAGTAAGCTAGAAAGGAAAATAAAGACTAGAAAGTTCTTAGCAAATCGATGTCTCCAAATTCTAATCTAGTTATATGAAAGTGATCTGGCCTAAACAAACAACAAAAAACACATTCAAGCATACCGCAAATAAGACTTGTAGGATTTATAAATCTTCCTACAATCATTATATTTAAAATAAAAATAAGAAAATAAAAACATATAAGTTTAGTTAAGATAAGCCTACTTCACCTATCTATCAACAATTTAAAACTATTTTATTGAATAATTAAAAAAGATGTGTTATACTTTATGTTTGTAGTTTTATGATTTTGTAATGATGCAAGCAATGAGCCAAATGAAAACCTCCAAATTAGTGAAGAATGTTTTTCAAGACATCTAATATACCTCTATTTATAATGAATCAATCAATAAACCTATTCTAAAAGCGTTGTAAAATAATGGTTACCTTAGAAATTAGGAAATATGATATGAATCTAAGCTAAGAAAAACATGTAGAAATCTTAGAGAAAGTTAATTTAAGCCTAGTGCATATATAATTAATTTTTTGAGACAACAAGAATGTAGCTATTTTTCTTTTCATATTCAAATGATGTGAATTCTATTGAAGCATGAAAGTGTTGGATTGAAAATACTATGGATACAAACTAAATTGAAACAAAGCAAAAACAAAAAAACTAGAGGATTACTTAATTCTTCCAAATGTTGGAAGTGCAAGAGAACATATGATAAAGGATTGTGCAATATTAGATTACAAAATTTTTTAATAGTCAAACATTTTGTAGATGCACATAAATTATGTTACAAATATGAAGAATGTAGTAAGATTAAGATAGGACAATGAGAATGGGTAAAATTTGTTTTAGATGAAGTGCACGTGTACAATAAAATATTTGAAATGTTAGGACGTATCAAGATACAATATTGTTTCAATCTCAAAGAATGACAATTCAATGATGCAAGAAACCAAATTAAGATGAAAAGTATTATGAATCAAAAGCATGAAAACACTCAAAATGCCAAGGAAATTGAAAAGATCATCATCCTTCATGAACCTCCTCTTGCTCATCCTCAAGTTCATCATCCTTCTCACCCAATTCACCATAGTTGATTCATGAAATTGTGCTGCCTCCTCTTTAGATGACATGTCCTCTTCATCATCTTCATCATTTCCATGGGAATTGATCCAGGAACCTCCAAAACAATCTCATTAGTCCTTGAATGATAATTTATTATTATTTAAAGAAAATATTATAGTTTCTTCTTCATCCTCATCACCATCTTCATTGCCATCATTATCATCCTCCCTTGACAACCCTATAATTTGCAACCTTGGTCAAAGGACACTCATAAAGCTTCACTTGAGCCAACAGTGTGGGGTTCACAATATAATGAATTTTATTGCTCCACACATTGAGAACTCATTGCTTCTCTAGAAACTCGAACCCCCTAGCTTTACAACTATCCCTCAAAATAAGCTTTTTGTAGAAACATACAACATCAATGATAATGTCAACTAGGTTATAACCTACAACATTGATAGGTTTAGTAAATTTCACAAAAAAAACTTTATAGGGTAAATAAATTCCACACTTTATGCCACAACTACATAATAATTCCCATTTATTTTGGTGTGGAAAAATTTGTTTGATCAGGAAGTCAATAAAATCGTGTAGCTACTGCTAGGTAGAATGAATCATAAGTGACTTTGATAAAAGACATAATTGTTTGTGATCTTGATAAGAATGGCTGAGATTGTTTTCATGGTCGGTCAATGCATTTTGGAGTTTTCAAGCGATTAATTTTTTATTACACCTATATTAGATCTCACTCTTTCATAGAGGGGAACACCAATCGAGACAATAAGAAAACCATAAATGTTGCATGATAAACTCCATATATGCATTAAAGATTCTAAGAATTGAACACATTAATATGACTCTTACAGTGAAAATGAATATGAAGATGTAGGGAATGACACTAGTACCTTTCAAAATGAATTGAATAAGTATGAGATGAATGAAAAAGTTTATAGAGATACCTAGATGAATGAGATGGCAAATAGACTAGAAGAGATTGAAAAAGTTTTTCATAGGAGAATGGATTGTACCACTTGTCAGGATAGCTAGACTAATATGTTTAATATGCTACAGATGTACCAACAGAGAATGGTGATACTGCAATAGGGTCTCAAGGATTTGACTAAGTTCACTAATGACATTATGAGGAAAACAACCTATTATGTCAAAGACATTCGGACCTAGCTAGAGAAATGTAAAGTTCAGTAGGAAAAGGAGATGGATGCTAGTAAAAGATAGAAGAATGAGCATCAGAAGAGCTCCTCTTCCTAGGAGCATATGATGGCTCAAATGTGTACGGATTGGAGAAACACAACTAATTAATCTAGTGGTATGTGTTTGGTTTTTTGTTTTTATTCTGTTCTATTGACTGTTGTTATCTTGTTGTTTTCTTATTGATTCTCTAGCTAGTGTGTAAATGATGTATTTTACATGGAATTTGACAAATAAAATAATCCTAGCTTGATTCTATTTGCACTCAATTCAAGAGTCCAAACATGACCCTTAGTTTATTTTTCCATTACCTTGGTTTAGATCCGTGATTTGTAAAAATGATTGCAACTATTTCAAAATTCAAAATTTTAATTTTAGGCCTAGACATTTCCTTCCATTTAGCTGTTATGAGATGACTAAATAAAAAAATAATTTCAATTGCATGCCTTGGTGTTATATAAAAGAAAAATCCTTAATTTACTTTGATCATCTATCAAACATCTAGAATCTAAAATCTAGAGCATATCAAACGCACATCTAGGAATATTATTAGCAAACTCCATTACTCATTACATCATCACAAGATCATAACATTAAAATTGCATCAACACTCTAGGCATATTGTATTAGTGTCAAGCTTGCCTTCTATCATTAGGTAGTGTAGGAAAAATTACTACTTAATTGAATATCTTCAATCAACGGAGTTTTCCACTAACGGCACACTCGGGTCCTACTATCTAAGGTGTTAGATGTCTAAGAACCTACTCTAGGTCTTAACAAAACTACTACATGTCCCAATCAAAGAAAGACAACTAGACTAGGTGCTTGACAATGAAGGGAAAAGAACAAAATTGATGAAACTAAACAACTATGTACAACATTGAGAAAAATGATAGCAGAGGCAGAAAGAGATAAGAAAATGGAACATGTAGCCAGAGGGAGGAGCTCACTACCTTGGATGATAGTGTACCGTGAGGATGTCTGCGCTAGGCATTGGAGTCCAAAATGCAACAAAAAATAAATTTACCAGGTATTTATAGACCTAGAATGTCTGCACAACACAAATTTAAACACAACACATACCCAACATCATCTAGGTAACACAATATATCAAAAGGAAACAACTATGCTATGAAAATAACACAAAGCAAAAGGAAAGAAGGGAAATGAAACCTCCGTACAGTTGTGAAGTCCTTACTCCAAGAAGTATTTCCAAAATGAGAGAAGAGAGGGATTGTACTGCTAAGGAGCTTGCCTCAAGCAAGCCATGGTTTCGGTATTCCTACCTCCATGAGAAACAAATTAATAAAAATGATTTGAAAGAAAATAAATCAGTGTGTGCTCCTATCCTAAGTGCATCTAGGAGTTAAGAGCAATAAACAAAGCAAGTAAACTAAAAGGATTTACTTTCTTGGTCCATGGGGAAGAAATCATTAACATGCAACAAATGCAAAAGAGAAAGATGGTGGTCTACACCAGAACAATGCAATAAAATGGTGGTCTATACCATAACAATGAACTACACAACATCAAATAGATTTAAATGAAACAATATTGAGAAACACAATGAACAAACTTAGTAGTTTAATGAAAGAGAGAAAGTTGCAAGTTTACAGAAGCTCAAATATGGTAGACAACTTAAAACCCAACAAGATCGAGCTTCCTCAATGAGCACAAGAGTGACTAAAAACCTCCAAGAGTGTTTGAAGGTGATACAACACCATAAAAAGTACCAAGGACTCAAGTAGCTGCTATAGAGATTAGATTCACAAAGGAGTTTTGCATAGTAGAGCCAATAATCTTGTGAGTTTTGCAAGACCAAGTGAAATAAATTGAGAGAGAGATTGAGAGGCTGTTAGAAAATTAAGGTTTACATATAATAAGTTAGTTTTTAGGTAGTTAGTTGGATGGGAAGTTATTCCCTAGGCAGTTTGTAAATGAGAGAATAATGGCTTTTTAAATCCATCGTATGGAATGTAATATGATACGATTGAACATAATGAAATTCAAGTATATTTTTGCTATTATTTACAATGTGAATCTTTAATATTATTTTTTAGTTTTGTTTCTCTACAAATTCAATAGTGGTATTAGAGTGAAATTATTTTTTGTGCCTGTGTGAGAGTTTTGAAGGTAAAGAGAAGGGGAGATGAAATGGCATGGTATGCTTTGAAGGAGACAAGGGACCACTGCAACTCTATAATGGGGTCATCAATCTCTATGGTGGTGTCCAGAAACATGAAGAAGATACCAATGTTCATAGATGTTATATCATTATTATTTCCCTGATTAATGGTAGCCACTTAGGTGAAGGAAAGCATACAAATTGACAAGCACATGAGTTGTTTGACAGACTGCATCTGGGATCTCGAATATTATTACTGTAGAAAATAGAAGACATAGAAAGGCATTTGAAGTAGTTGTAGATGTTGTTGAAAGGAATTTTGAATATTTGAGACAATCAAATAGCCATTGAAGCAGAAGAAATCACTAGAAATTACTTGAATTCAATCATTCAAGCCGACAAGTTTAAAGGATCAATTTGGATTAAAAGAAGTTGTCCCCATTCCAAGGTGAGTTGATATGGAGAAATAGGGAAAACAAGACAAGGCATGTGAAGGAATATTGATTGTGTTGAGTGATGAATAAGGTGTGTGATATTCTGGCATGAATGTTTTTCAAATGGTTTAAAACAACATTCCATTCAGATCTGAATAGGCAGATCACACTCACTCTAGTTTTAATTTCCTTTCTTATATTCTAATATACTCATTCACCCCTCATAAGTGCACAATCAATAACAAAAGTGCAGCATATGTAAGTTCATAATTTCACATTTATGCTGAAGTTTGTTCTAGTTGTCTTCTACAAAGTCACATTAGAAATAGTTTGATGCAATTAGGTGAAAAGCCAATAGATAGATCAATTGGAGAGGATATTTAAATTTTTAAAAGTGGTTATAGGTTCAAACTTCATAAACGTATATTGTTTTGTGAAATTGTTTGTAAGATGTTTGGGTAAATGTACATTCTTGAATTATTTTTTGTGTTAAAAAGGAAGGAAGAAGTGAATAAAAAATATTTATGAATTAGAGTTGAATTTTCTTCATTGAAGTCTACAAATCTAAGGAGAGAGAAGGTTGTGTTCAAAGCTTTTGGAGTTACAAGGATTCATTTTGTAAAAGGTGCATTTTTAGTGGAATCTGATACCTTGTCAAATTTATTCTTTATCATGGTCACACATATTGCTTGTTCTCTTGGGGACATCTTTGTTACACCTAACAGGGCCTTCAAAGACTCACATGCTTGTTCTATCTAAGAGATTAGTGAGACATCAAATGGATAAAGTGTAACAAGGTCAAATTGGAGGGTGGAGGCATCGAAGGTAGGAGGATTTGTATCATCTCAAGCTAGCTTCTTACTCAGAGATGATACCAACTTGCATGAGAAGCACCTATTTCATCTCTAGCCTCTTCAGGAGCAAGGTGGGCTTGGTAGTGATTTGTTGGTTTGTAGATAGTTGAATCCACAAACTTGTTATGGATAGTTGAGTGTGTCTCAATCTGAAGTTTTGTAGATTTGTACTTGTGGATAATGGAGTTAGTCTTGATCCACAAATGGAGGAGAGTTATTGTGAATAATTGAGTTAGTCTTAATTCATAGTTAGTTGGTGATTTTCCTATGAATAATTGAGTGTGTCTCGATTCACAGAGAAACGTTGTATAATCAGGACATTTTCCTAGAAATGGGGAGTTTGGGTTGATGTTGATATAGAGATGGATAATTAGGACATTGACCCGAACATGAGGACTTTGGATTGATGTTGATGCAATATTTCTTTTGTTTTTCCTTTTTTTAATGTAAACCTTAAGGGGGTTGCTAGAAAATTAAGGTTTACATATAATAAGTTAGTTGTTAGGTATTTAGTTGGGTGGGAAGTTATTCCCTAGGTAGTTTGTAAATAAGGGAATAATGGATTTTTAAATTTGATGTATGAAATGTAATATGATATGGTTGAACATAGTGAAATTCAATTATATTTTTGCTATCATTTACAATGTGAATATTTAATACCATTTCTTAGTTTTGTTTCTCTCTAAATTCAACAGAGATAGAAAGTGAGACCACATGTAAGGAAAGAGTCATTCAGATCTCGAAGGCATTACGTGAATCTTACTAGCCGTGGGAGTAATTCAAAATGTGTCCAAAAATAGACTCACAGACTGTTTCACTTTCGCAGGATGCCCGTGTGGTGCACAAACATTCATGCTAGGTGCTGGTGTCTAAGTGAATCTACCTCAGAATCTCATAAATCTTCTCCACGCTATGAGAATCACAAAACCATAAAACAAAATTTTGAGAAAAGAAGAAAAATAGGTGAAATAAAGGAAACACAACCCTAACATACAAAGAGAGGATGCAAACACTAAGGTGGTTGTCAAACGTAGTGTGAAAGTGAGAGGGGTACACAATTTTTTATGTTACACATTGTACTAAGATGTTAAATCAATATCTAGGGGTTTGACCAAGTGAGAATCACCCTTACCTAGCAAACTCCTCAAAGGTGTCAACACTACCTCTTTATTATTTCAATTCAAAATACCCAAGAAAATTTCCATTTAATGGTGCTAAAGAACCATTGTCATTAGATTTAGATCTATGGTTGAGGCAACTAGGGAGCTTAAGGATGAGTCCAATGAGGACTACATACCTAAAGGGTAAATGGATGAGTTAACATCAAAGAATCTAGGGCATGAGGATGAGGAGGCAACAACAACATATGCCACTCCTAGACATCACCTTACTTTACTTTCAGAGCTAATAGAGGAGGAGATGAGGATAGTTGATCCATCATGGTAGCCTAGTGATCCTTGTGAGTACTAACTAACATACTCCTACTACATTTTTGCACTTCCTTTCTTGAAACATGATTTTGTTCTGACATGGATTAACATTCTTTCCCTTTCTCTCTTATTCTTTCTTGCACACTATTGACGAGTGGAAAGACTTTGTTAGATTTACTTTTCTAGACATTCTGGTCCCTGCTAGTGGATGTGCTCGAGAGACACTTCTAGTTAATGTTGGGATTCTATCTCTAGTAGGTCACCATATAGATTATTTTGCTCCTTATCATGCTAGCTAGGACTTATCTTCTCAGCACATGAGAGTTGCTACATTGGAGGCTAAGATTTCTTTGCTTTGATAGATGGCCCATCTTGATGTTCAGAGATGATCTTTAGCTTCACCAGTCCCTACTACTGTCAGACTATCTCATTCATGGATACATAATCACATTGCTTCACCAAGTCACACTCACAAGACCCCTAGACCTTCTAATGCTACAAATAGCAAGAGATGAGACTTCCTTGATGGACTTCATTTATTGCTTTCCTTTTGACAATTTCCCTCCTTGTATGGGGAAGATTTATTATACATGTGTGCACAATTGTTAGTTCTTTTTGAGGCTCCCTTGAAGGAGCAAATTATACTGAAAACACTCTTTACTATTATGACATTAGACTTGTACTGTGTTGATCTGTATGCTCTCTTAGTCAATTTCTTCTACTTTGCTTTCCTCTTGGTGCACATGGTTGGATAGGACTTATTTATTTATGTTTATGCAAATGCTTATGTCTATGCACACCTATGATCACATGTGATGATGATGATGATGATGATGATATTATTTTCATTATCTTTTTTTGTTTATAATGTATGCAATGTGTATGAATGTGATCCACATATATTAAATGCAAAGTAATAGGTTAGATGCTAGATGCCACGATGGTATGACATGTTTTATTATTTTGTATGTATACAAATGGAACAACAACTATGAATGCTCTTTAATATGATTTTTGACTTCAGGGATTGTGAGTTGACCTAATATAGGATGACCTATTAAAGCTAGTTGAGATAGGATATAAGGGAATCAAGATGGAGTGAGAGTTAGATGGAACTTTGAAACTTGGTTTTGCAAAGGGCTATACATTGATCCTTATCTAGACAAAATAATTTGACTGGCTTTCAACTTAAACAAGCAACAAATTTTATTAGCACCTTCTAGACTTCGATTAGAGATGCCCAACAAGTTAGAACTAGAGTAAAGGAAGGGCTCCAAAGAAAAATATGGCCCTAAAAGATAGCTGGACACTTAGCTTTGCCGAACTAGTGGAAGTGTGTCCTTTGTACCTCTCTTTTATTTTCTCTGATAGGTACTACCCTCATAGCTTCAAGATTAGATTTATCTCCACTTGAGAGTACAGACATCAGAAATCCTTTCTTCTCATTTTTTCTTTTCTTTTCTCTTTCTTTTGATTTTTTTGCAGTAATTCTTTTTTGATCTCTCACTTTTTTGACTTTTTTGTGATTTTCTTGGTAGTGATTTTTTGTATTTTGTATTATTTTTAATTACTTAGCAAAGTTCAGATCCCCTTGACAGTTTTGGCTAGTATGAATAAGGAGTTGGGTGCCACCAAAATCTTTCACTACCTCGTAGGACTTCCTTCTCACTAAGGAGGATTATGGAAGATTTGCTTGTAAGCTCCTATGTGTATCATAGGTTTGTGTACTTGCTATGTTTAGACTTGACAACATGATTTTCTAAGATCGAGATTAGTATGAAGCTAAAATATTGACTTCATTTGAACTCATTCGGAATGTGGAGGGGGAAAATGGATAATGATGATTTTTTGGGAATCTTTAAGGCTTAGAAGGCACAACCTATACTAGATAACCTTAAGATTCCTTGCAAAGAAAAAAATCTAATAAGAGCATGTCACAAACAAAGTACAAGGTGAACAAAATGAAAATGCATGTTTTTGGATTTTTATGTTTTGTAATTTTCATGAATTTTTAATTTTTTATAGATTTTTTTGAATTTTTATGTTTTATGATTTTTTTGATTTTCTAAATTTAATATTTCTTAAGGTGAAAGACATTAACCATCTCATCAAAGTCTTGTTTATTCATGGTACTAATGAGGTAGGTGTTATTTTTGACATCTTCCTTAATCACATATGGACCCTTCTAGTCCTTTTGAAACTTTCTTTTCTTTCTATGTCTCTTATTCTTAGTGCTCCATCTTCAGAGCACTAGCTCTCTGACTCTAAAGGACATGTTGATTCTTGTTGTGCTATAGGAATGCTTGCATTTACTTGTGTTGGATGAGCTATTATAAGGTGGGATAGGCATTAATGTGCTTGAGGTGATCCCACAATAGTGTGTCCCACTTTTTGGTCGAAGTGGGACATTGGAATCAACATTTTAAACCAATTTTTCATTTTTTGACACCTACAACAACTAAATTGTTAAGAATTTGAAGATGATTTGAACTAGTAATTTTTGAGATTTTGTGTTTAGATTATGAATATATTTTTAAAAAATAAAAAAACAATTTGTGAAATTTTTTACATAACTTTTAATATGTTGTTTTTATACTTAACATTTTATTAAAAAGTGATGTTTATACCATATAGCATAAATTTTTGTATAGAAAGCATAAAATTATAAATTTTTAAATATAGATTCATCACACCAATATCTAAAGCATATCTATATTTTTTTGTATTTCTTTGCTGCATTTTTAAAAATTAATTTTTGAAGTGAGATTAATTTTAATTTAGACATAGTTTTATACCATATAGCATAACCTTTTCTGTATATATCGAAATTAACTTTTTTTTTTAAACAAGGACATGAATACCTAGTGCATGTATTTTTTTTTTTAATTCTCTATTTTACTATTTTTCCACATGTGTTGAACAAAGACCTTAATGTTCGGTCAAAAACTAATGTTTATTAGAAGATAGAAAATAAATATAATAATCAAATTAAATACATTTGAAATTATACTTTTTGGAAAGCTTAATCCAAGGGCTATGATCCTACAAATTATCTTGTCATGTTAGCTCCATTTGTTGGTCCAACCTAAGGTTTGAAACTAATTTTTTTGAGGAAAATCTGAAAAGAAGAGCAGAAGAGGCCATCCAAGGGCCTTCATCCGAAGGACCTTTGAAAGAAAGTCCTATTCAACCTTCATCTGAACATCCAAAATATATTAAAATATTAATAGCTAGCCACCTTCATTCTAAGGTCTCTATGTAAGAAAATATTAAAAAAAATTGGGATCAAAGACCTTTGAACGAAGGTGTTTAAGCCATACTTGAAAAAGCTACACTTTAGGGATTGTTTATAAATATCAGTCATAATGTATTTACCCAAAAAAAATTTTAAAAAATCACATTTTTGGGATTATTTGTAGGCATAATATTTGGTATAAAATTCAATAAATTCTATTGTAATTTTGGGAATTTTTGTAGGGAAAAACATTTGGTAAAGAATAAATCAGAGCATGATATGACAATGTAGGAGCTATGGTATGATGAGATAGGATCATGGTCAGATCAAGGCAAGTAATCAATGGTCAAAGGATAAAATATAACTATCATAGTATTGTAAATGTCACAAGCATAGGCATGAAAATATAAGTGAATGGTAACATAAACAAAGCATCATGGTAAAAATGAAAATGTATAACAAGCATGTAATGGGAAGTAACAAGACAACAAAAGAAGCCAAAGTGGTAAGGCATGGACTATAGAATCATGAGTAAATAAGCATAAAAGAAAAAAGACATGCATAAGAATGTGGAAGGTGAAGAAGGAAGACAATAAGTAAAGTGGAAAACATAGACCAAAAACAAGGCTAAAGCAAAACTTATAAGTATAAATAGGATGCAAACAAACAAAGGATGAAATATCTCAAACAAGGAAAATATGGGAAGAAGTAAATGCCCTCCAAGTAGGAAAATCCATGCATGAAAGCAAATATATAATGTGAAATGATCATGTTTAAAGTACAACAAATAGGGTGCAATAAAAAAGGCTAAGGTGTAATTTAAGTAATGGGGAAACAAAAGGCAACAATGAAATCTCAGTTCTATAGGTATATAGGCTTAGTGATGCTCATGTGTCATTGAACAAAATTTGGAGACTCAACTTTCTCCAAAGGCTCGTGCTCATCTTCTAACAAATCATCATTATCCCAACAAAAACCATCAAATTTATCTTCATTTGCTTTTGCTTCTTGTTCTTCTTTGCTTTCCTTTTCTAGTACATATCTCTTCTTTATATTCCTTCATTCTAGGTCCAAATATATTATCATGTGTAAAATTAGGCATGTCATTTCATACCCATATTTCTTGTTTCTTTATTTGTAGATGTGGTGGAATGATTGCCATTGGATTGCTTTTGTATGTTTCTTTTGTTCTTTCTTTGTATCCTTTCTTAGTACATATGAGTGATTTTTTGTTCATAAGGATCATTAGAAGGTATTCATTATCAAGGTATTTATGTAGATTAATCTCTGATTGTGCAACTTGAGGGTCTTTTGCTTTTGGATAATCTCAATCTAGCTACTTTTAAAGTCTTTCCAGTTCATCCAAATGTATCTTATATAAGTCATGCATGAGATCATCTTTCTCATATGGTACATCTTTTTGTGTTTTTAAAAATACATCTAATGTGAAGTGACTAGCATTATATATGCTTGTAATGAGCTCTTTAAATCTTATTAACTTGTCCTTCATGTATAAATTTAACACATCGATACAAAATTGAAGGAGCGACCTTAAATTCTTCTATCAATGTTCTACAAAGTAGTGTGTACCAAATCTATCCAAAGATGGTATCACATAACATAAACCATGTAATTCTTTAGGACCTACTATCAATCATAGAATAATACATCTAAATGTATTAATTAACATTCAATTAGTCATATTCAATGAAATATGGGTTGAATGTGCACATTTCTAATGTCTAATATGTTTATTTAAGAGTTATTCTTCTATACATATGTTCTATTAGTATGAAATATGAATAAGAAACTAAGTAGGTGATTTTCCATAAAGATTACTAGCTAAATATAATGGGCCATAATAATTATCTTGTGAGATCTTGTTATAAGAAAATGTAATCAATGGAGAAAGAAGAGAAGAAAAAGATGTAGCATTAGTTTCAATAGTTCCCACAATATCATGTTCATGTGATGTATCCTCATTTTCAACATTATTTTATGTGTATCATGTACCTCAACATTGTTTAAATGATTTGGAAAAGGATTTGTGTATATTTTCAATTGATTATTAGTATGCGTAACTAACAGATTTATGTTTCCATTGATAACTTAAACTTTGATCATAATGTTAATGTTACATTCCCAACTTACATTTAGACTTAATCATTAACTTTGCATTGTAATCGGAAGGATTAGTCATAGTTAACTAATTTGATATTGTGGAAATATCTAAATTGATCATTGTTAATGATGTTAATGATTGATGTTAATTAGTTTTGAACATTAATTACTTTATATTATGAGAAATGATTATGATGCACTGATCATAATTTTGTGGTCCTGAGTGTGAACAGGGAAAGTTAATGACCTTCAAAGAAGGAAGGAGGGTATCATCCTAGAGGAATGGTTAGATGTCGAGAAAACAAGGTTGATTAGTCATCTAAGTATCAATTTCCATGTCCTTCCAAATCCCTTGTAAGTTGTCATGAGTCATGTCTTCCTTCTTTGTAATTCTATCCTTGTGAATCATTTTGTCAATGGTGCTTTAACAACTAGACGACGTTGATGACGTTCTTGGAACAACATCTCAAGTCGTATGATAGTCAAGTTAAGAGTCAATGAGATCTCTCATTTCCCTATTCTTAAATAGGGATATTATTTCTTTATTTTCTAGTCAATCAACTAAAGTTTACTGTCATTGATGGGGGAGTATTACTCGACCCCGATTGCCCTAGGATTTTAGTGTGATATCTTTTGCTTTAATCTTTATGATGATTTTGCATATTTTAATAGTTCTTCGACCTATGTTATTAGTCGAGGCTGTTTATATTTATATATATATATACGAACCCCTTTAGAGGTCAATGTTAATAACTCTTGACTATGCGAATAACTATCTTATCTTATCTTATTCTTACCTCATCGATATCCTTAAACCCATGAGGAGTGGGAAAGGAGAGATGATAGGTTGAGTGGGCTGTGTGAATCAAAAGATCCCACTAGGTGGCAAGCCCAAATCGCATGCACAAAGTATGCTTTGGTTAGTTACCAAACGCCATCTTGGTGTCTTATGGAAGTTGGAGTTTGGGTAGTTTTGGTTGTTATTTTCTGGTGTTAGACTTCGAGAGAGAAGTGGGTGTGTGGGTGGCGAGCACCAGGGAGCTACATTCTCTTGTTGCAAAGAATTACAGTCGAAGAGAATGACTAGAGTAGCCAAAAGAGTTCAAGCTCTACGAGATACATCTTTAACTCTGTGAAATATATTCAAGTATCTTTAATTTAGAGACCTTAGCTCATATGATATTTTGACTACAATACATTATAACTTTCTTTCGTCTAAAAGTAACATCAGCATTATCGACTATAAAGATTAAGAAATACTTTGTTTTTAATGTACAGAGTTGAGACTGTATATTTATTTATGTATATCAATGAATTTTAAGAGTAGCCGAAGGCTCTTGGAGCCCCAAATGAAATATAATTCATGATACTTTGAAATTGTTGCTCTTTTGTGGTGCTCGGCCAGCTTGAGGCCATAAACCTTACGTGGGATTGCATGCATGAGCACCCACAAGTTTTATCTCTTCCTATGCACCATACATTATGCACCATACATCTTTAATGATGTCTTATATCTTTATGATTACTAGTTGTTAAATCTTGCAAATCTGTATATGCAAATGAGCCCAAAAGAGCAACATTCTATAATGAATGAATAATAGTGGTATCGACCTGTTGAACAATCCTCACCATTATTTCTAATGGCTGCAACCATGATTACTTTAAACACAGTAAACCCAAGATAAAATGGGTCGTGCTACTGCACTTGAAACCTTATTTACTTTGATCATCTATCAAACATCTAGAATCTAAAATCTAGAGCATATCGAACACACATCTAGGAATATTGTTAGAAAAGTCCATTACTCATTGCATCATCACAAGATCATAACATCAAAATTGCATCAACACTCTAGGCATATTGTACTAGTGTCAAGAGTGTCTTCTATCATTTTGTAGTGTAGGAAAAACTACTACTTAACTGAGTATCTTCAATCAATGGAGTTTTCCATTAATAGTACACTCAGGTCCTACTATCTAAGGTGTTAGATGTCTAAGAACCTACTCTAGGTCGTAACAAAACCACTACATGTCCCAATCAAAGAAAGACAACTGGACTAGGTGCTTGACAATGAAGGGAAAACAATAAAATTGATGAAACTGAACAACTACATACAACACTGAGAAAAATGATAGTAGAGGCAAAAAGAGATAATAAAATGGAACATGTAGCCAGAGGGAGGAACTCACTGCCTCGGATGATAGTGTACAATGAGGATGTCTGCGCTAGGCACTGGAGTCCAAAATGCAAAAAAAAATAAAATTATCAGGTGTTTACAGACCTAGAATGTCTGTACAACACAAATTTAAACACAACACATACCCAACATCATCCAGGTAACACAAAATATCAAAAGGAAACAACTATGCTATGAAAATCAAATAAAGCAAAAAGAAAGAAGGGAAATGAAACCTCTGTGTGGTTGTGAAGTCCTTACTCCAAGAAGTATTTGCAAAATGAGAGAAGAGAGGGGTTGTGTTGCTAAGGAGCTTGCCTCAGGGAAGCCCCAGTTTTGGTATTCCTACCTCCAAAATCAACAGATTGATAAAAATGATTTGAAAGAAAAGAAATGAGTGTGTGCTCCTATCCTAAGTGCATCTAGGAGTTAAGAGAAATCAACAAAGCAAGTAAACTAAAAGGATTTACTTTCTTAGTCCACAGGGAAGAAATCATCAACATGCAACAAATGCAAAAGAGAAAGATGGTGGTCTACACCAAAACAATGCAAGAAAATGGTGGTCTATACCATAAAAATGAACTACACAACATCAAATTGATTCAAATGAAATAATATTGAGAAACACAATGAACAAACTTACCAGTTTAATGAAACAGAGAAAGCTGCAAGTTTACAGAAGCTCAAATATGGTATACAACTTAAAACCCAACAAGATAGAGCTTCCTCAATGAGCACAAGAGTGAATAAAAAGCTCCAAGAGATTTTGAAAGTGATACAACAACATAAAAAGTACCAGGGACTCGAGTAGCTGTTGTAGATATTAGATTCACAAAGGAGTTTTGCATAGTAGAGCCAAGAATCTTGTGAGTTTTTCAAGACCAAGTGAAAGAAATTGAGAGAGAGAGATTGAGAGACTATTAGAAAATTAATGTTTACATATAGTAAGTTAGTTTTTAGGTAGTTAGTTGGATGGGAAGTTATTCCCTAGGTAGTTTGTAAATGAGAGAATAATGGATTTTTAAATCCATTGTATGGAATGTAATATGATACGGTTGAACATAATGAAATTCAAGTATAGTTTTGTTGTTATTTACAATGTGAATCTTTAATATTGTTTTTTTAGTTTTGTTGCTCTACAAATTCAATAGTGGTATTAGAGTGAAATTATTTTTTGTGCCTGTGTGTGAGTTTTGATGATAGAGAGAAGCAAAGATGAAAAGGCATGGTACGCTTTGAAGGAGACAAGGGATGACTGCAACTCTACAATGGGGTCATCGATCTCTATGGTGGTGTCCATAAAAATGAAGACAATACCAACATTCATAGTTGTTATATCATTATTATTTCCTTGATTGACGGTAGCCGCTTAGGTGAAGGAAAGCATACAAATTGACAAGCACATGAGTTGTTTGACAGACTGCATCTGGGATCTCAAATATTATTACTGTAGAATATAGAAGATATAGAAAGGCGTTTGAAGTGGTTGTAGATGTTGTTGAAAGGAATTTTGAATATTTGAGACAATCAAATAGCCGTTGAAGCAGAAGAAATCACTAGAAATTACTTGAAGTCAATCATTCAATCCAACAAGCTTAAAGGATCAATTTGGATTGAAAGAAGTTGTCCCCATTCCAAGGCGAGTTGATATGGAGAAATAGGGAGAAGACAGGGCATGTGAAGGAAGATTGACTACGCTGAGCGATGAATAAGGTGTGTGATATTTTGGCATGCAATGTTCTTTCAAATGGTTTGAAACAACATTCCATTCAAATATGAATAGGCAGATCACACTCACTCTATTTTAAATTTCTTTTTCTTATATACTAGTACACTCATTTGCCCCTCATAAGTGTACAACCAATAACAAAAGTGCAGCATATGAAAGTTCATAATTTCACATTTATGCTAAAGTTTGTTCTAGTTGTCTTCTACAAAGCCACATTAGAAATAGTTTGGTGCAATTAGGTGAAAAGCCAATAGATAGATCAATTGGTGAGGATATTTAAATTTTTCAAAGTGGTTATAGGTTCAAACTTCATAAATGTATATTATTTTGTGAAATTGTTTGTAAGATGTTTGGGTAAATGTACATTCCTGAAATATTTTTTGTGTTAAAAAGGAAGGAAGAAGTGATTAGAAAATATTTATGAATTAGAGTTGAATTTTCTTCATTGAAATCTACAAATCTAAGGAGAGAGAAGGTTGTGTTCAAAGCTTTTGGAGTTACAAGGATTTATTTTGTAAAAGGTGCATTTTCAGTGGAATCTCACACCTTGTCAAATTTATTATTTATCATGGCCACACATATTGCTTGTGCTCTTGGGGACATCTTTGTTACACCTAATAGGGCCTTCAAAGACTCACATGCTTGTTCTATCTAAGAGATTAATGAGACATCAAATGGATAAAGTGTAACAAGGTCAAATTGGAGGGTGGAGGCATCTAAGGTAGGAGGATTTTTATCATCTCAAGGTAGCTTCTCACTCAGAGATGATACCTTTCATGAGAAGCCCCTGTTTCATCTCCAGTCCCTTCAGGAGCAAGGGGGTCTTGGTAGTGATTTGTTGGTTTATGGACAGTTGAATCCACAAACTTGTTATGGATAGTTGAGTGTGTCTCAATCCAAAGTTTTGTAGATTTGTATTTGTGGATAATGGAGTTAGTCTTGATCCACAAATGGAGAAGAGTTACTGTGAATAATTGAGGTAGTCTCAATTCACAATTAGTTGGTGATTTTCCTATGAATAATTGATTGTCTCGATTCACAGATAAACATTGTATAATCAGGACATTTTCCTAGAAATGGGGAGTTTGGGTTGATGTTGATATAGAGCTGGATAATTAGGACATTTACCTAAACATGAGGACATTGGGTTGATGTTGATGCAATATTTCTTTTGTTTTTCCTTTTTTTAATGTAAACCTTAAGGGGGTTGTTAGAAGATTAAGGTTTACATATAATAAGTTAGTTGTTAGGTATTTAGTTGGGTGGGAAGTTATTCCCTAGGTAGTTTGTAAATAAGGGAATAATGGATTTTTAAATCTGGTGTATGGAATGTAATATGATACGGTTGAACATAGTGAAATTCAATTATATTTTTGTTGCCATTTACAATGTGAATATTTAATACTATTTTTTAGTTTTGTTGCTCTCTAAATTCAATAGAGATAAGAAAGTGAGACCACATGCAATGAAAGAGTCATTCGGAGCTTGAAGGCATTACGTGAATCTTGCTAGCTATAGGAGTAATTCAAAATGTGTCCAAAAATAGCTTCACTAACTGTTTCACTTTCACAGGATGCCAGTGTGGTGCACAAACATCTGTGCTAGGTGCTGGCATCCAAGTGAATCTACCTCAGAATATCATAAATCTTGTCCACACTATGAGAATCACAAAACCATAAAACAAAATTTTGAGAAAAGAAGAAAAATAGGTGAAATAAAGGAAACACAACCCTAACATACAAAGAGAGGATGCAAACGCTAAGGTGGTTGTCAAATGTAGTGTAAAAGTGTGAGGGGTACACAATTTTTGATGTTACACATTGTACTAAGAAGTTAAATGAATGTCTAGGGGTTTGACCAAGTGAGAATCACCCTTACCTAGCAAACTCCTCAAAGGTGTCAACACTACCTCTTTATTATTGCAATTCCAAATACCCAAGAAAATTTCCATTTAATGGTTCTCAAGAACCATTATCATTATGTTTAGATCTATGGTTGAGGCAACTAAGGAGATTGAGGATGAGTGCAATGAGGACTACATACCTAGAGAGGAAGTGGATGACTTAACATCAGAGGATCTAGGTCATGAGGATGAGGAGGCAATAACAACAAATGTCACTCCTAGACATCGCCTTACTTTACTTTTAAAGCTAAAAGAGGAGGAGATGAGGATAGTTGATCCATCATGGTAGCCTAGTGATCCTCGTGAGTACTAACTAACATAATCCTACTACATTCTTGCACTTCCTTTCTTGAAACATGACTTTGTTCTAATGTGGATTGACATTCTTTCCCTTTCTCTCTTATTCTTTCTTACACACTATTGACGAGTGGAAAGACTTTGTTAGATTTACTTTTCTAGATATTATGGTCCCTGCTAGTGGATGTGCTCAAGAGATACTTCTAGTTAATGTTGGGATTCTATCTCTGGTAGGTCACCATACAGATTCATTTGATCTTTATCATGCTAGCTAGGACTTATCTTCTTAGCACACTAGAGTTGCTACATTGGAGGCTGAGATTGATTTTGTTTGATAGATGACCCATCTTGATGTTCAGAGATGATCTTTAGATTCACCAGTCTTTACTACTGTAAGACCATCTTGTTCATGGATACACAATCACATTGCTTCACCAAGTCACACTCACAAGGCCCCTCGACCTTCTAATGCTACGAATAGCAAGAAATGGGACTTCCTTGAGGGACTTTATTTATTTCTTTCCTTTTGACAATTTTCCCCCTTGTATGGGGAAGATTTATTATACATGTGTGCACAATTGTTACATCTTTTTGAGGCTCCCTTGATGGAGTAAATTATACTCAAAACACTCTTTACTATTATGACATTAGACTTGTACTGTGTTGATCTATATGCTCTCTTAGTCAATTTCTTCCACATTTCTCTCCTCCCGGTGCACATGGTTGGATAGGACTTATTTATTTATGTTTATACAAATGCTTATGTCGATGCACACCTATGATGTTCACATGTGATAATGATGATGATATATTTTCATTATCTTTTTTGTTTATAATGTATGTAATGTGTATGAATTTGATTCACATTTATGAAATGCAATGTAATAGGTTAGATGCTAGATTCCATGATGGAATGACATGTTTTATTTTTTTTTATGTATACAAATGGAACAACGACTATGAATGCTCTTTAGTATGATTTTTGACTTAGGGGATTGTGAGTTGACCTAATAAGGATGACCTACTAAAGCTAGTTGAGATAGGATATAAGGGAATCAAGTGGGAGTGAGAGTTAGATGGAACAACTTTGAAACTTGGTTTTGCAAAGGGATATACATTGATCCTTATCTAGACAAAATAGTTTGACTAGCTTTCAACTTAAACAAGAAACAAATTTTATTAGCACCTTCTAGACTTAGATTAGAGATAGCTAAGAAGTTAGAACTAGGGTAAAGGAAGGGCTCCAAAGAAAAATATGGTCCTAAAAGATAGCTAGACTCTTAGCTTTGCCCAACTAGTGGATGTATGTGCTTTGTACCTCTCTCTTTTATTTTCTTTGATACGTGCCACCCTCATAGCTTCAAGCTTAGATTTATCTCCACTTGAGAGTACAGACATCAAAAATCCTCTCTTCTCATTTTTTATTTTCTTTTCTCTTTCTTTTTATTTTTTTGTAGTAACTATTTTTTGATCTCTTGCTTTTTTGACTTTTTTTTGTGATTTTCTTGGTTTTGATTATTTTGTACTTTTATATTATTTTTTATTACTTAGCAGAGTTTTGATCCCCCTAATAGTTTTGGCTAGTATGAATAAGGAGTTGGGTGCCACCAAAAGATTTCACTACCCTGTAGGACTTTCTTCTCACTAAGGAGGATTATGGAAGATCTACTTGTAAGCTTCTGTGTATCATAGGTTTGTGTACTTGCTATGTTTAGACTTGACAACATGATTTTCTAAGATTGAGATTAGTATGAAGATAAAATCTTGACTTCATTTGAACTCATTGGGAATGTAGAGAGGGAAAATGGATAATGATGATTTTTAGGGAATCTTTAAGGCTTAGAAGGCACAACCTATACTAGATAACCTTAAGATTCCTAACAAAGAGAAAAATCTAGTAAGAGCATGTCACAAACAAAGTGCAAGGTGAACAAAATGAAAATGCATGTTTTTGGATTTTTATGTTTTGTAATTTTCATGAATTTTTAAATTTTTATAGATTTTTTTGAATTTTTATGTTTTATGATTTTTTTTATTTTCTAAATTTAATATTTCTTAAGGTGAAAGGCATTAACCATCTCACCAAAGTCTTGTTTTTTCATGGTGCTAAGGAGGTACATGTTATTTTTGACATCTTCCTTAATCACATATGGACCCTTCTAGTCCTCTTGAAACTTTATTTTCTTTCTATGTCTCTTATTCTTAGTGCTCCAACTTCAGAGCACTAGCTCTTTGACTCTAAAGGACTTGTTGGTGCTTGTTGCACTATAGGAATGCTTGCATTTACTTGTGCAGGATGAGCTATTATAAGGTGGGATAGGCATTAATATGCTTGGGGTGATCCCACAATAGTGTGTCCCACTTTTTGGCCAAAATGGGACATTGAAATCAACATTTTAAACCAAATTTTCATTTTTTGACACCTATAACAACTAAATCGTTAAGAATTTGAAAATGATTTGAACTAGTAATTTTTGAGATTTTGTGTTTAGATTATGAATATATTTTTAAAAAAATAATTTGTGAAATTTTTTATATAACTTTTAATATCTTGCTTTTATAGTTAACAATTTTTTAAAAACATGACGTTTATACCATATAACATAACTTTTTTTGTATATTGAAATTAATTTTTTTTTGAAACAAGGACATCAATACCTAGTGCATTTATATATTTAAAAAAATTCTCTATTTTGCCATTTTTCCACTTGTGTGGAATAAAGACCTTAATGTTCGGTGAAAAACTAATGTTTATTAGAAGATAGAAAATAAATATAATAATCAAATTAAATATATTTGAAATTATACATTTTTGAAATCTTAATCCAAGGGCTATTATCCTACAAATTATCTTGTCATGTTGGTTCCATTTGTTGGTCCAACCTAAGGTTTGAAACTAATTTTATTGAGGAAAATCTCAGAAGAGCAGAAGAGGCCATCCAAGGGCCTTCATTCGGAGGACCTTTGAAAGAAGGTCCTATTCAATGTTCGTTCGACAATCCAAAATATATTAAAATATTCATAGCTAGCCACCTTCATTCTAAGGTCCCTATGTCAGAAAATATTAAAAAAATTTCAGATCAAAGACATTTGAATGAAGGTGTTTAAGCCAACCTTGAAAAAATTACAATTTAGGGATTGTTTATAAATATCAGACATAATGTATTTACCCGAAAATTTTTAAAAAATCACATTTTTGGGATTATTTGTAGGAATAATATTTGGTAAAACATTCTAGAAATTTAATTTTAATTTTGTGATTTTTTGTAGGGAAAAACATTTGGTAAAGAATAAATCAAAGCATGATATGACAATGTAGGATCTATGGTATGATGATATAGGATCATGGTTAGATCAAAGCAAGTAATCAATGGTTAAAGGATAAAATATAACTATCATAGTATTGTATATATCACAAGCATAGGCATGAAAACATAAGTGGATGTTAACATAAACAAAGCATCATGGTAACCATGCAAATGTATAACAAGCATGTAATGGGAAGTAACAAGACAACAAAGGAAGCCAAAGTGGTAAGGCATGGACTGTAGAATCATGAGTAAATAAGCATAAAATAAAAAAGACATGCATAAGAATGTGGAAGGTGAAGTAAGAAGAAAATAAATAAAGTGGAAAAGATAGACCAAAAACAAGGCTAAAGCAAAAATTGTAAATATAAATAGGATGCAAACAAACAAAGGAGGAAATACCTCAAATAAGGAAAAGATGGGAAGATGCAAATGCCCTCCAAGTAGGAAAAGCTATGGATGAAAGAAAATATATAATGTGAAATGATCATGTTTAAAGCACAACAAATAGGGAGCAATAAAAAAGGCTAAGGTGCAATTTAAGTAATGGGGAAACAAAAGGCAACAATGAAATCTAAGTTCTATAGGTATATAGGCTTAGTGATGCTCATGTATCATTGAACATAATTTGGAGACTCAACTTCCTCCAAAGGCTCGTGCTCATCTTCTAACAAATCATCATTATCCCAACAAAAACCATCAAATTTATCTTCATTTGCCTTTGCTTCTTGTTCTTCTTTTCTTTCCTTTTCTAGTACACATATCTCCTCTTTATATTCTTTCATTCTAGGTCCAAATACATTATCATGTCTAAAATTAGGCATGTCATTTCATACCCATATTTCTTGTTTCTTTATTTGTAGATGTGGTGGAATGATTGCCATTGGATTGCTTTTGTATGTTTCTTTTGTTCTTTATTTGTATGCTTTCTTGGTACATATGAGTGATTTTTTGTTCATAAGGATCATTAAAAGGTATTCATTTATCAACGTCTTTATGTCTAGATTAATCTTTGGTTGTGCAACTTGAGGCTCTTTTGCTTTTGGATAATCTCAATCCAACTACTTTTGAATTCTTTCCAGTTCATCCAAATGTGTCTTATATAAGTCAAGAACGAGATCATCTCTCTCATATGGTACATCTTTTGGTGTTTTTAAAAATGCATCCAATGTGAAGTGACTAGCATCATATATGCTTGTAATGAGCTCTTTAAATCTTATTAACTTGTCCTTCATGTATAAATTTAACACATCGATACAAAATCAAAGGAGCAACCTTAAATTCTTCTCTCAATGTTCTATGAAGTAGTGTGTACCAAATCTATCCAAAGATGGTATCACATGACATAAACCATGTAATTCTTTAGGGCCTACTCTCAATCATAGAATAATACATCTAAATGTATTAATTAACATTCAATTAGTCATCTTCAATGAAATATGGGTTGAATGTGCACATTTCTGATGTCTAATATGTTTATTTAAGAAATATTCTTCTATACATAAGTTCTATTAGTATGAAATATTAATAAGAAATTAAGTAGGTGATTTTCCATAAATATTACTAGCTAAATATAATGGGCCATAATAATTATCTTGTGAGATCTTGTGATTAGAAAATGTAATCAATGGAGAAGCAAGAGAAGAAAAATATGTAGCATTAGTTTCAATAGTTCCCACAAAAGCATGTTAATGTGATGTATCCTCATTTTCAACATTATTTTATGTGTATCATGTACCTCAACATTGTTTAAATGATTTGGAAAAGGATTTGTGTATATTTTCAATTGATTATTTGTACGCATAACTAATAGATTTATGTTTCTATTGATAACTTCAACTTTGATCATACTGTTAATGTTGCATCCCCAACTTACAATTAGACTTAGTCATTAACTTTGCATTGTAATTGGGAGGATTAGTCATAGTTAATTGATTTGATATTGTGGAAGTATCTGAATTTATCTTTGTTAATGATGTTAATGATTGATGTTAATTAGTTTTGAACATTAATTACTTTATATTATGAGATATGATTATGATACATTGATCATAATTTTGTGGTCCTGAGTGTGAACAGGAAAAGTTAATGACCTTCGAAGAAGGAAGGAGGGTATCATCCTGGAGGAATGGTTAGATGTCAAGAAAACAAGGTTGATTAGTCATCTAAGTATCAGTTTCCTTGTCCTTCTGAATCCCTTGTAAGTTGTCATGAGTCATGTCTTCCTTCTTTGTAATTCTATCCTTGTGAGTCATTTTGTCGATGGTGCTTTAATGACTAGACGATGTTCTTGGAACAATGTCTCAAGTCGTATGATAGTCGAGTTAAGAGTCAATGAGATCTCGCAATACCCTATATTTAAATAGGGATATTATTTCTTTATTTTCTAGTCAATCGACTAAAGTTTACTATCATTAATGGGGAAGTATTACTTGACCCCGATTTCCCTAAGATTTTAGTGTGATATCTTTTGCTTTCATCTTTATGATGATTTTGCATATTTTAATAGTTCTTCGACCCATGTTATTAGTCAAGGGTTTTTATATTTTTATATATATACGAACCCCTTTAGAGGTCAATGTTAATAACTCTTGACTATGCAAATAACTATCTTATCTTATCTTAATCTTACCTCATCGATATCCTTAAACCCACAAGGAGTGGGAAAGGAGAGATGATAGGTTGAGTGGGTTGGGTGGATCAAAAGATCCCACTAGGTGGCAAGCCCAGATCACATGCACAGAGTATACTTTGGTTAGTTACTGAATGCCATCTTGGTGTCTTATGGTGTTATTTTCTAGTGTTAGACTTCGAGAGAGAAGTGGGTGTGTGGGTGGCAAACACTGGGGAGCTACATTCTCTTGTTGCAAAGAATTACAGTCAGAGAGAACGACTAGAGTAGCCAGAAGAGTTTGTGATCTACAAGCTACATCTTTAACTCTGTGAAATATATTCAGGTATATTTAATTTAGAGCCCTCAGCTAATATGATATATTGACTGTAATATAGTATAACTTCCTTTCATCTGAAAGTAACGTCGACACTGTCGACTATAAAGATTAAGAAATACTTTGCTTTTAATATACAGAGTTGAGATTGTATATTTATTTATGCATATCGATGAATTTTAAGAGTAGCCGAAGGCTCTTGGAGCCTCAAATGAAATATAATTCATGATACTTTGAAATTGTTGCTCTTTTGTGGTGCTCGGCTAGCTTGAGGCCATAAACCTTATGTGGGATTGCATTCATGAGCACCCGCAAGTTTTATCTCTTCCTATGCGCCATACATTATACACCATACATTTTTAATGATGTCTTATATCTTTGTGATTACTAGTTGTTAACTCTTGCAAATTTGTATATGCAAATGAGCTCAAAAAGGCAACATTCTGTAATGAATGAATAAAGGTGGTATAAACATGTTGAACAATCCTCACCATTATTTCGAATGGCCACAACCATGATTACTTTAAACATAGTAAACCCAAGATAAAATGGTTGTGCTACTGCACTCAAAACCTTATTCTACCAATTCGATAGAAAAGTTGACAAGAATTGAATGGCTATCAATAAATATACATGTTGTGTGAACATGATAGCTCTTCAAGGAGAGTAATAGAATACTATTCTTACACTGTCATAGTAATGCTATCATGACAGTTGAGACTTCGATCTTGCCTTCATTATGAAGTAAAGTCTTGCTATACCTTTCGATATTAGAATCTACCCTAGAGTTTTATTATAAGCTAGTGGTCTTAAATGAGATGAATGTCGACTATATAAATGACATTTATGTTTTTATATTAACTTTATGAAAGATTTTAGAGAAGAGATTAGAGGGGTTCAACTATATGATTCTTTATGAACTTTTAAAAGATACTATGATTTGGGCCTTTTCTTTTATTATGGACTGGTTTCTTTTAACCATGACAATAGGAAAACAAGGTAAACTTTGACCGAGTAGGGTGAGAGTTGAAAGCAAGATTATTCTAGTAAATGAGATAATGTGACGTGGAGTCACTAGTAATCGAGTGTTTATGAAACCAAGAACCTAAGTATGGCTTTCAAAATAACAATCCAGTGTCCAAGGATTGGACTTAAATGCATTGAATCCTCCTTATATTAGACCAAGAATGGTCAATTTTGATATGACTTGCATAGTGGAACAAGGTGATGAGGAGTCACAAGTTCCATGTTATGAAAATAACCTTTTTAGTCGTAACCAAACCATGATGGGAGTCAAGTGTCCTGACATGGGCAAAGAATTGAATTGATCCTGTTTATTCTAGACCTAGAGAGAAAGGTCAATTTGAACTTAATGTAGGACATGACAACTTATAAGTCGAGTCAAGGTGGTGGACATATGACAACATTCAATGCATAATGTTTATGTATGTAAATCTTTGTCCAAAGTAATGCATCCATCTTTGCATGCATTGTCGGTCCACAGTGCTTGAGATGGCCTAGTGTCTCTAGTAGTGTCATACATAGTTAAGGTGGATCTATAGTTTTGTGACCATGAGACATTAGGAAGGACATAACACTAGATACTCAGATGGATAACCTAAGGGTTCCTAATATCTAACCTTTCCGTGAAGGGTTGGGCCACTTCAAGTTTGGAAGTTGAGTGGGGGACAACAGGTCTGTGGTTGGTGGAAAAGCACCAGGATGATGCTCTACTTCCTAAGCATGAGACAAGTCGAGGCTCATGGATACAGATGTCATTGGTTCCAGATACAGTGTTTGCATTTATGTCTAGATGGTCTATTGTAATATATGAATTGATTTATGATGCCTTGGGCATAACTTGTACATGATTAGCGATGGCTACTCACTAAAGATTTGTAAATGATTATTGTATTGTAAGCTTTGTTATATTCTATTTAGAATGGTGTGCTTAATTGATGAAAAGATAATGATTATTTATGGTTAAGAATTGATTTGCATAATCATGTTAACTAATCTCTTGATTAAGATGAATGTTTAAGTTAATCATGAGCATAATGGATAGTGATGTTACATATGGTATCAGAGCTACCGGGTTCAATACATGGACCTATGAGCTCACTACTGATGATTATTGGTGTCCAACATTAAGTGTGCTAATGTTTGGATGTTATATGCCAGAATGGTAATAATTAGAACACCTCCAAAGAAGGTAACAGAACATGGACGTTACCTATGACAACAAAAGATCTTGAAGGCACGAGCCTCGAGGATGAAGAAACTTGAACAGACTAGTTGCCTAGTAGGAGCATGGTTAACTGATGAGGAAACCTTCGTTGATGTCGAGAAATGCATCAAGCAAGAGTTAGGGAAAGAAGAAAGGATGGCTACCCCTAAATCTATTGATGCATCAGAAACACCGTCTGCCCCTAAAGCACCACCTGAGGGAAATACCCCTAAATTTTGTAATGTACTTAAGGAGATTGGGAAGGGGTACCAATGTGTATCCTCCCCTCATAAGATTGAAAAGAAAATGTGAACATGGGAAGTTATCCTAGTTTGTAAATGACTTGCAGTAGCAAGGTGTAAATACAATTTTGTAATTTTGGTGGATTATATATAATCCAATGGAAACTACAATGCAATGGCAATTTTGACAATCTTTGCTTGTTAAAGATTACATGAATGTGAATAGATTTGTAAAATGAATGAGTTAAATGGCATGGAAAAACTAATATGTGATTAACCTACAAACTTCAAGAAGAAGTAGATTGCAGCAAAGGTTTAGATTAGAACCAGAATGGGGGATAGCCAGGATGAAGGAGCACCTTCATGGAAATCTGAGTCTAAGTTAGACCAGATCTTGACTTTGTTGAAAGAAACAAGGATGAGGGTAGAAACTTTTGAATAGGAAGTAAGAGGTCGACAAGAAGCCAAGCGGGGTGCTTATGATGGGGGTGATGATGGAGAATGTCATAATGACACCACCCAAAGTGAGCATGGGGAAAACAACTACCAGGATAGACATGAAGTGGATAAGAGGAGCCTTATGGCTATGGAACTACCTCATGACATGAAAAAGGTGATGGATCCATAAGAGGAGATGCCATGGAGGCATGGCTTATCGAAATGGAGTATTTTGAAATCAAAAACTATAATGAAATCATAAAGGTGGTATGGGGAGCATACTAGCTAGCAGGTGAAGAATCCACGTGGTGGATGAATAAAAAGATGGAACTAGGCTTGAGGTCTACAAGCCTTACTTGGGACATATTCATGGAAATATTTAGGCAAAGATGATTATCGTAGTTGTTTTATGATGAAAAAACTCATAGATTTTTAGAATCTGAAGCATGCCAACTTGTCAGTAAATGAATATTGGGAAAAATTCACCTGCTTGCTTAAGTATGTGTCGCAGTTCCAACGGGATGAGAGATTTCACATTCAAAAGTTTATAATTGGGTTAAACGCCCAAATTGGGGGCAAGGTTGATGATCATGGTCCTACCACTATGGACCAAGTCTACGAGAAGGTCATCAAGCAAGAACATAAACTAAAGGCTGTGTTGGCTTATAGGGAAAGAAATCGAAAGATATATAATTGGTCTCAATCGTCTCAGTCCTCTAAGAAAAAGGGGAAGAAAAAGGAATATACTGAGAAAAATGACAAAGGGGCCAAGAATAAACAAACTAAGTCCAAGGGAGAGAAAAAGGGGAATAATCACTCCATGAAGAATGGAGACAATTCTGGTAAACCTCAGGAGAGGCGAGGACCAGTACAGGTGGATGCTACACTTGTGGCAGAGATCACTATGCCAATCAATGTCCCAACAAAGAACAAGGAGCACAACTAAGAGGAAACCCTCTACCTTCTCAGCAAGTGGTGTTCCAACAACACATCCACGTAGCCTTGGACAACCGGCAAGCCGAGTACCAAATAACTCTCATCGAGACAACATGTATTTTATTTAGAGCTCCAATTTCAGTCTTGATTGATACTGGTGCTACGGAATGCTTTGTTTCCCCTAAAATTGTAAATAAAATTCCTACAAAGGTAGGATTCATGGAAAACACTTGGTCTGTAGAATATGCAAATCATACCAAGGCTCAAGTAAAGCAGTGTCTGTTTGAGGCTAGGGTTAAACTTCCAAGCTTCTCCATGGAAGTAAATCTTTATGAAGCCCCACTAAGTTCATATGATGTCATCCTAGGGATAAATTGGCTTTGGAGACATCGAGCCAAAGTGGATTGCTATGCCAAAACAATAGAGTGTCTGGATGATTTTGGAAACAAAGTCTTTCTCCAAGGGAAATCTAGGGAAGTCAAATTAAGGCAAATTTCTACCTTGCAAATGAAAAGAGCCCAGAGGAAAAGATGCTAGCTTTTTGCTGTCAAAATGGGAAAACTAGATGAGACTAAGGAAATTTAATTCCAAGATGACTTAATGTTTTATGAATCCTAGAAACTTAATGAAGTTGGGATGAAGGAGTCCATAAGTTAGAAAAGATCAGATATGGATAGGTATCCATTCCTTAGAGACTTTGAGGACGTATTTCTGGATGAACTACCGAGGTTACCTCCTAAAAGAGCCTTTGATTTCACCATTGGTTTTATTCTTGGGTCAAAGCCTATTTCTAAAGCCCCCTACAAAATAACCACTACATAACTAATGGAGTTAAAAGCTCAACTACAAGAGCTGTTAGATAAAGGGTTAATTAGACCCAGTGTGTCACCATGGAGAGTGCTAGTCATTTTTGTGAAAAAGAAAGATGGCACTTTGTAGTTGTGCATAGATTACCGCATGTTGAACAAAGCCACCATTAAGAACAAATACCCTTTCCCTCACATTGATGATCTATCGATTAGATGAGGGGTGCAATAGTATTTTCCAAGATTGATCTTCAGTCTGGATATCACCAATTGAGGTTGAAGCATGAGTACATCCATAAGACATCCTTTAGAACCAGGTATGGACATTATGAATTCACTGTCCTACCTTTTGGATTAACAAATACGTCGGTGGCATTTATGAATCTTATAAACAATGTGTTCAGGGACTGTCTGGACAAGTGTGTTTTAGTGTTTCTTGATAACATTTTGATTTATTCTAAAAATGAGGAAGATCATTTACAGCATTTGAGAATTGTTCTCTAGAGGTTGAGAGAGCATAAACTATATGAAAAGCTCTCGAAGTGTACTTTCTTTCAGAAGGAAGTACAATATTTGGGCCACATAAGTTTAGCTAAGGGAATAGTTGTGGACCTAGCTAAAATTAAAGCTATTTTGGAATGGCTAGAACCAAAGAATATTCATGAGGTCTGAAGTTTCATGGGCCTTGCTGGATATTATAGGAAGTTCATGAAAATCTTCTCTAAAATTGCATATCCTATAGCTTCCTTGCAAAGAAAGGGAAAGACATTTGAGTGGTTAGCAAAGTTCCAGGAGGCCTTTGACCTACTAAAGGAAAAATTGACTTTAGCACCAATATTGAAAGTACCTAACCCAATGGGTTAATTTGTAGTCATTACCAATGCCTCAAGGGAAGGCTTAGGTGGTGTACTAGTCTAGGATGGATAGGTCATCATGTATGAATCACGTAAGATGAAAAAATATGAACAAAATTATGCCCTACATGATTTGCAACTTGTAGAAGTTATTCACACACTTCAAATGTGGAGACACTATCTACTTGGGAAACCTTTTCAGTTGAAAATAGATCACCAAGGACTCAAATATTTGTTCACTGAACCCCATCTTAATGCTCATCAAAGAAGGTCATTTGAATTCATCTCGGATTATGATTTCGAGATTAAATATATATACAAGGAAAAGAAAATTGGGTGGCAGATGCTTTGAGTAGGAGAAGACACATCTCCTCCATGATCTCTTTACATTCTAATTTTAGGAATAAGGTGTTACAAAAATCTAAGGGAGATGATTTTATAGAAGGTAAAACAAGCCCTTGAAGAAAACCCCTAGAATTCGAGATATGAAGGATTCAACATTGAACCAGATGGGTTATTAAGGTTTAAGGGAAGGATGTATACACCTAACTTAGTAGAGTTAAGGAGTATGGTATGGAAGGAGGTTTACTTTGCACCGTATTCTAGGCATCCAGGAGTAACAAAGTTACTTATTGATGTGAAACCATTATATTTCTGGAAAGTAATGAAGAGGGATGCTACAAATTTTGTAGCTACATGTATTAAATGCTAGAGGGTGAAGGCGGAACACCATCACCCAGCAGGGCTCTTATACCCTCATGAAATTCCTAAGTGGAAATGGCAAATTATAAGTATGGACTTTGCGCACAAGATTCCTATGTCAAGGAATAGGCACAATGCTATCTTGGTTGTGGTGGATAGACTCACCAAAGCCACTCATTTTATACCTAGAAACTTGATAGATGGGGCACCCATTATTGCTCAAAAATTTGTTCAAGAGATTTTTAGATTACATGGTATTCCTAAGAAGATTGTCTCAAATAGGGATGCACAGATGACATCAAGATTTTGGAAAACCTTGTTCTCTTCACTTGGTACTCAGTTGAACATAAGATTTGGTTATCATCCTAAGATGGGTGAACAAACTAAGAGGGTGAACCAAGTGTTGGAGGACTTATTGAAGATGTATTGCATGGATCAACAGTACAAATGGGATGATTATCTTCCTTTGGTGGAATTCACCTACAATAATTCCTATCATTCAGCTATTACGATGGCTCCATTTGAAGCATAATATGGACGGAAGTGTTGAACCCCTATAAGATGAAACATGTTTCATGTTTGAAAAAGTTTAATTCTATTGATAATCAAATTCCTATGCTTGTTTGGAATACTCTACATGTGAAAGACCTAGGAGTGGTGGTGATTGAGCCCATCAAGGTGCTTGAAACACGTAAGCTACACTTACATAACAAGGAATTAACACAATGCAAGGTCCAATGGAACCAATATGCAAAGGAAAATGCCACCTAGGAAAATTATGATGACTTTCATGCTAGATTTCCTCATCTTTTTCGAAACATTTATTGATTATGTTCTTGAAACATTTTCTTATTATGTTGATTAACTTTTAAGACAATTAATCATCGGGGGCAATGATTATTATGGGGGGAGATATGTTACATCACCAACTTACAATTAGACTTAATCATTAATTTTGCATGATAATTGAGAGGATTAGTCATAGTTAAATGATTTGATATTGTGGAAATATCTAAATTGATCAATGTTAATGATGATAATGATTGATGTTAATTAGTTTTGAACATTAATTACTTTATATTATGAGATATGATTATGATGCATTGATCAAGATTTTGTGGTCTCGAGTGTGAATAGGAAAATTTAATGACCTTCAAAGAAGGGAGGGTATTATCTTGGAGGAATGGTTAGATGTTGAGTAAACAAGGATGATTAGTCATCTGAGTATCAGTTTCCATGTCCTTCTGAATCCCTTATAATTTGTCATGAGTCATGTCTTCCTTCTTTGTAATTCTATCCTTGTGATTCATTTTGTCGATGTTGCTTTAACAACTAGACAATGTTCTTGGAACAACGTCTCAAGTCATATGATATTAGAGTTACGAGTCAGTGAGATCTCTCATTATCCTATTCTTAAATAGGGATATTATTTCTTTATTTTCTAGTCAATCGACTAAAGTTTACCGTCGTTGATGGGGGAGTATTACTTGACCCGGATTGCCCTAAGATTTTCATGTGATATCTTTTTCTTTCATCTTTATGATGATTTTGCATATTTTAATAGTTCTTCGACCCATGTTATTAGTTGAGGGTGTTCATATTTTTATATATATACGGGCCCCTTTAGAGATCAATGTTAATAACTCTTGACTATGTGAATAACTATCTTATCTCATCTTATTCTTACCTCATCGATATCCTTAAACTCACGAGGAGTCGGAAAGGAGAGATAATAGGCTGAGTGGGCTATGTGGATCTAAAGATCCCACTAGGTGGCAAGCCCAGATCACATGCACAAAGTATGCTTTGGTTAGTTACCAAATACCATCTTGGTGTCTTACGAAAGGGCTCAGTTGGAGTCTAGGTAGTTCTGGTTATTATTTTCTAGTGTTAAAATTTGAGAGAGAAGGGGGTGTGCGGGTGGTGAACACTGAGGAGCTACATTCTCTTGTTGTAGAGAATTATAGTTAGAGAGAATGGCTAGATTAGCCAGAAGAGTTCAAGCTCTACAACCTACATCTTTAACTCTATGAAATATATTCAAGTATCTTTAATTTAGAGCCCTCATCTCATATAATATATTGACTACAATATAGTATAACTTCCTTTCATCTAAAAGTAACATCGGCACTATTGACTATAAAGATTAAGAAATACTTTGCTTTTAATGTACATAGTTGAGATTGTATATTTATTTATGCATATCGATGAATGTTAACAGTAGTCGAAGGCTCTTAGAGCCCCAAATGAAATATAATTCATGATACTTTGAAACTGTTGCTCTTTTGTGGTGCTCAGCCAGCTTGAGGCCATAAACCTTATGTGGGATTGCATGCATGAGCACCTACAAGTATTATTTGTTCCTATGCGCCATATATTATGTGCCATACATCTTTAATGATGTCTTATGTCTTTATGATTACCAGTTGTTAACTCTTGCAAATTTGTATATGCAAATGAGCCTGAAAGGGCAACATTCTGTAATGAATGAATAACAGTGGTATTGACTTGTTGAATAGTCCTCATCATTATTTTTGATGGCTATAACCACGATTACTTTAAACACAGTAAACCCAAGATAAAATGGGTCGTGCTACTACACTCGAAACCTTATTTTGCCAATTCGATAGAAAAGTTGACAAGAATCGAATGGCTATCAATAAATATACATGTTATGTGAACACGATGACTCTTTGAGGAGAGTAATAGAATACTATTCTTACACTATCATAGTAATGCTATCATGAGAGTCGAGACTTCAATCTTGCCTTCATTATGAAGTAAAGTCTTGATATACCTTTCAATATTAGAATCTACCCTAGTTTTATTATAAGCTAGTGGTCTTATATGAGATGAAAGCTGACTATATAAATGGCAATTATGTTTTTATATTGACTTTATAAAAGATTCTAGAGAAGATATTAGAGGGGTTCAACTCTATGAGTCTTTATGAACTTTTAAAACATACTATGATTTGAGCCTTTTCTTTTATTATGGATCGATTTCTTTTAACCATGACAATAGGAAAACAAGGTAAACATTGATCGAGTAGGGTGAGAGTTGAAAGCAAGATTGTATTCATTATTCTAGAAAATGGGATAATGTGACCTGGAGTCACTAGTAACCGAGTGTTTTTGAAACTAAGAACCTAAGTATGGTTTTCGAAATAACAATCCAGTGTCCAAGGATTAGACTTAAATGCATTGAATCCTACTTATACTAGACCAAGAATGGTCGATTTTGATATGATTTTCATAGTGGAACAAGGTGACGAGGAGTCACAAGTTCCATGTTATGAAAATAACCTTTTAGTCATAACCAAACCATGATGGGAGTCGAGTGTCCTGACATGTGCAAAGAATCGAATTGATCTCGTTTATTCTAGACCTAAAGAGAAAGGTTGGTTTGAACTTATTGTAGCACATGACAGCTTATAAGTCAAGTCAGTGTGGTGGACATATGACAATGTTCATTGTGTAACATTTATGTATATAAATCTTTGGCCAAAGTAATGCATCCGTCTCTGCATGCATTGTCAGTCCACAGTGCTCCAGATGGCCTAGTGTCTCCAGTAGTGTCATACATAGTTAGAGTGGATCTATAGTTGTGTGACCGTGAGACATTAGGAAGGACACGACACCAGATACTCGTATGACTAACCTAAGGGTTCCTAATATCTAACCTTTCTGTGAAGGACAGGGCCACTTCAAGTTTGGAAGTTGAGTGGGGGATCGCAGGTTCATGGTTGGTGGAAAATCACTAGGATGATGCTCTCCTTCCTAAGCATGAGACAAGCCGAGGCTTATGGAGATAGATGTCATTGGTTTCAGATACAATGTTTGCATTTATGACCATATGGTCTATTGTAATATATGAATTAATTTATGATGCCTTGGGCATAACTTGTACATGATTAGTGATGGCTACTCACTAAAGATTTGTAAATGATTATTGTATTGTAAGCTTTGTTATATTCTGATTAGAATGACATGCTTAATTGATGAAAAGATAATGATTTTTTATGGTTAAGAATTGATTTGCATAATCATGTTGTTAACTAATCTCTTGATTAAGATGAATGTTTAAGTTAAATCTTGAGCATTATGGATAGTGATGTTATAGTTAACAATAACATCTTATACCTTATGATTAAGACCCATTCATAATTGATTGTAATGGCCTTTAACTATATGGAAATTACAAAATGCTTGATCATTGAATGTCCTAGGAAGTAGTTTGCTGGGATCCAATGGATGAATGTGAGGAAGAGTGATCAAATTAGCACTCAGTAAGCTCTAAAGAACATCATCCATGTATTCTCAAAGCTTAGTAAACTTCCAAGTAGCATTTGGTGTGAATGGGGGAATAATAGAGGTATTAGCAACTTGATGAACTTTATTTTCATGTGCCATTAGCCTTTGAAAGATCATTTGACTTTTGATACTTTGAAGGGTATGAATTTTTTTGACTTAATGATCCACATTTGAAAAAAGGTCTTCATAACAACTTGGATTCCACAATTTTAATATTTTCACAAAGGTCTAAAAAAGATGCATGCCTATAATTTAGGTACACATTCTCCAGAATTGGTTTAAGCAATCCCTTAATAAAGATGTTTTGCAATTTGAAATCATGTAAGGTACTAATCATTTCATTGAATAAGGAATTAAATTGTATAAGTCATTTTAAATAGATCAAAAACTATAACTCTAAGGCCCACATTAACTATGGATTGCTTTAATAACACCTTTGTCAAATCATCAATTTGTGAACAGATCCTTGAGGAGGTGAAAAGAACCACTTGAAAGCATATTCTTTAAGACTCCATTGAAATAATTTATCCAATATAGTCAATCCTCATAATGGGAATCTATGCATGTTGAGTTACAAATGACATCAAATGTGTGTTAAGACCACCTTCATCATAATATATAAAAAACGGGGTGTCACAAAGCCCATAGGTAGAGGATGTTCAACAATCTCATAATATTATGGTGTATGTATAACATCTTTGAATTCCTCATTGTTTTTCCCATTAGGTATTGCATCCACTCTTTATCAACTTGATCTATCTTATGAATTAGTGCATGTAGGGTGGAACATGAAAGAATAACAAGGGAGTGTTGAGGGCCACTATGGTATGTATAAAAGTGGGTGTGGGAAGTATGAGGGATGGAAGAGGCCATAGGGTGGGGAAGAGGCATTGAAGTAGAAAGATAATTGAGGGTATGCATGGAGGTGGATAGAGATGTAAAATAAAGGATAGACATGGCATGAGATGGGGTAGAACATGTAGGGATGAACTGACTAAAAGGGGTAGTGATAAGTTAGGTCTAGCAATTAATGAGATGAGCATGGAGGTTTAATACATCATGTGAGAGGTGAGTATCCCAAGAGGGACGAAGTTTGGAGGAAGGCCATATTAAGGAGGGAAAGTGGAGAAGGGATAATCACTATGTGATGGAACACTAGTAGTAGCAATATTATGAGGATGAGTGGTGGTGGAAGGGGTAATAGTAGATGATGGATCAATGGTAGAAGTAGGAAAGGAGGTAGATGTGATATCACAATAGTTGAATCAATCTTGGCATTAATTTCTTGCAAGACCTATTATACATATGTCTTGTTAATGAACACATTATTAATCATATCATCTAGTGGTGTAGGATTTCCCACATTAGCCTAACTATCTCGCTTATTAGCAAAATCTTGGTTGGCTACATGGACATCATGGTCATAATATTGATTATCCTCTAAGTTGTTTTCAACATGAGTATGGAGATAGATCCCAAACTTATTGGATTGGTGACCAAGTTAGTGTTTAGACAAGCACTCCTCAATGGAAGATTGGATCACAAGTAGCTTGTGACATAAACATAAGATAGAAAGGTAAAGCCCAATAATTCACTTTCAAATTCAAAAATTAAAAAAAAATACTAGTTATATATTAGATGTAAAAATGAAAACCTAATGGAGTAACCAAGAGTGGGTGGGATGAGTAAAAGATATATCGCAACAAAGCTCAAAACCATAAAAAAGAAAATATGAAATAATGAAATAGTAATGAATCACAAAAAAAAGGGGGCTTCTAGATCTAGAGCTAAGAAAAACTAGAAAATTAAAGATTTTAAAACCCTAATGTTTAGGAGAAAGCCCTAGGGGAAAACTAGGTCATGTAAGAGTGAACAAGTTCACCAAAATGTAAAGCGAAAGAACCTTTACCTAAGATTAATCTAGGGTGATTAAATATGATGCATATACATAAGCATAAATTAACCTAGATTAATTGATTGAGAGTCATGGGAGTGGTAATTAACAATAAATGTTATTCCAAGAAATTAAATGTAAAGAAGGAAAGATGTACTTAGCTCTAGGCTTGAAGATGGATGATTTTGATGTAACTTTAGAATTTGGATTATGTTAGGACTAGAAATATAACCTTTATGTTTGTGTAATGCCTTTAAATATATGCAAGATATGTGTCTCTATAAGGGTTGAGTCCATGCTAGTAGATTATTCCAATGTTATAGACATGTCCTCTTACACATGAATCTAAACCTACAATTTGTGTGTCTTTGCTCTTTGGTTTAACAATTTTATCGATGTTTACTTTGCTATGAAGATTGATGATATTTGAGAACACCTCTAGATGACTACTACATCGTTAGGAGATAAGTTCTCCTAGGTTAACCCTAGGAAAAGACTGGCCTCACGGTCATGCTAAGGATCGAAGACACAATCAATGTGTGTAAGTGCTCTAGAATGATTATATAGATTTAAATATCTTTTAGATGCTCCAATTAAAGTGTTCCTAGGATGGTCCTTCCTTAAATTCAAATGAATATTTGAATGATGCTTTTGTATGTGTGATTTGAATGCAATTGAATGCCTTTAAAGACAAACACATAGTGATAAGTCTTGCAAACATATATTTAGTCATCTCACAAGGACTAGTGGAACAAGCAAGAGTTGATTAAATTTGAATTTGAATATTTGAAATTTCAGGGGTTAGAGAGGCAAAGAGATTGCAAGATTTCATGAACAACTTAAATTACAACAAGAAGGTTTGGCATTTCATTGCTAGGTCCTACTTTAGAATGATAGCAACAAGCACATGATATTACAACTCTTATCATGGGATGAAATAAATTTACAACATCCACAAACTAGAACTATAAGATGAAGGGAAAAAATATGGAGAAGAGGCAAAAAAAAAAAAATGGGTGATTGTCAAACAATTGTAGCATGCAAGAATTACAACGAGATCACATTAACAAGACATATGTTATATGATTGGTACAATTTTAACATACCTTTTCAACATTAGACATTATTTTTATATTCTAACTAATATTTTTCTACGAAGTTAGAGAACAATATGACATTATAAATAGAGAATTGTAGATGATAACCCTGCAATCAATAAATTGAATTTCAATAAATTTAAATAGTTGAAAATAAAAGAATTTTTTAGTCATACATTAAAACTTGAATAAATACCATTGATTTTAAATTCTTATTGATTAGCAGTAGGGGAAAGGGGCTAGTAGCCACCCACCCTAACTTTGTGTACGTCCAGCTCATAGCTAGACATATCGCATTTCGACAATTTTTTTGGGTTTCTCTGTATGCGACCGAAGAGCTTAAAGCTATTCTTTCAACTTTTGGGCACTTATACATTTCACTGTATGATGCATTATGTGCACATGGGTCAAAAAAGTGTCATTTCAACATGTCACCCCATACATGCGCAACGATGTGCCAATAACTTCTCGCCATCAAATTGGTGCATTTGTGTTAATTTATCAGGTTAAATTATTGGAGTTGTGAACATGTATTGGTGCATTTGTGAACATGTATTGGAGCTGTGAACATGTATTGGTGCATTTGTGTTAATTTATTAGGTTGTTATTTTACATGTATTAGTTCTTTTTAAAAATTTAATTCGGTGGTCAAGTGCACAATAACATAGTGGTTATTGGGGCGTGGGCGGCTACTGGCCCCTTTCCCCTAGAAAACTAACAATCTAATGTGAATGTCTAAAGGAACTAATAATAGGAAGACAAAGAGTAAACAAAATAAAGTGAAAATTTATTAGTTGGTCTGCTAGTGAAGTTGAATGATTCTAATGAGCCTACTAGGGGTCAAGTCTTTGAGTGCAACACCCCCAATGCCATAAGTGATGAGTTTGGGATCATCCACTGAATGACTTTGATGGAATGGATACCCCTCAAATATTCATATAACAAGGGACGCATTGCGTCAGGTTCCTACTGTTGGATGTGTGATTTGTTAGTTGATGTTGAAACTAGTAGTGGTAGCAATTTAAGTTTGATAATAACACAATAAGAATTTATTGAATTAGTGGACAAATTCAACATGGAATTGTAATATTAAAAACAGTAATATTACTATTTCTAAAAGATTTCAAACTACATTTGAAAGCAAATAATGAGGGAGAAATTGTAAATGCCAAATACTGAATACAAATAGTGTTTTTTCACTTCTTCAAAATAGGTGATAGTTTGTTATATAGAATTACTTTGAAAGAAATATGATCAATCATATATAAGTTTTTTTATCCAAAAGCTTGTTAAAAAAACATAGAACTTCATCAGTATGTGATTTTATGCTCCATTTGCATCCTGCAAGATATCTATAAAGATGGTTGTCAATAGATTATTGTAGTAAATAAGCTATTGTAATGAGCAGTTATATCTAAATAATAGATTGTCTAAATATTTTATTGGTAACGAACAAACTAATTTCTTTGAAATAGTTTTTTAAATAAGGTACTAGCAAGTGAAGTATAATTATACATTTCCATACTCATTAGTCTTCCTTCCAATTGGCACTGATAATAACATTATTTTGGTTTAGTGTAAATTGTCCTTTTGCTGAGAAGTCTCGTAGCATGAAGACAATTGCTGATGTGTCTTCAATGTACTCTTCATAGGTAATGTTTTGTAGTTCAGGGAGAAATACCTGAATGATGGACTTCTTAAAAGAACAATTAATAGTTTGCTTATTATCATTTACCAAAATGGTTTTAAGATACAGAGAGTGTATGTAAGTAACTTCTTGATTGCATATAATGCAATGGGCGGTGTGATCTTATAGTGTTTCATATCCATCAAATTTGTAATTACAGTTTAGATAGGATGCATGGAATGGACTAGAGAAGGCATTGACAAGACATGTTCAAGTATTATTATCTTTGGGCTTAGATTTACAAAATTGTAGGTAGAGAGATTTTGAATACAAGGAGACATTCTCATTTTTTAGGTTAGTAAAACTAGTCTCTCTATTAAATTTGCCCAGGGACTTTATGATGGGTTAATATTGGGTACACAAATTACCCTTGACACTTTTTCTCTACCAAATTTGTGTCTAGAATTACCCTTGACACTTTTTCTCTACCAAAAGTGGAGACCCCACAAAGCCCACTATGCACCATCAAATAATAGTAAATGGACACATATTATAGTGATTTGTTAGTCAAGGAATCTATGTGATTGTAGAATTGATTGAAAAGGAGAAAAACAAAATATTTTTTCATGTCCTTTGAATAAATAAAATTGATAATGAACTAATAATTAATATATTCTAAGAGTTGGAATTATATTTATTTGGATTAAATGTATTAAATTGAAATAAATCAAATAATATTTGTTTGTCAGGAACTGTAGAAGTGATTTGTACAATATAATTGCTAATAGTTCAAACAATTATGAGTGCAATTGGTGATGTCAGGACAATGTTAGCCAATAAAATATCAATAAAAGCATTTTATTATATTAAAATAGAAATTGAAAACCAAAAAACTTTAGAAAAGTTAGTCAAACTAATTTAATTCTCCAATCCCATTAGACAATTGAATAAAAACTAATAAAATTGAATGAATGCATTAGTATTCCTCCTACGAACTCATAAGAAATTCATCATATTAATTTTTTTGTTATATTGAATTATTATTATTTATTGAAGTAACAATTGATTGTACTACACTAATAGAAAAAAAAACCCTTAAAAAAAAACCTTAAAATTAATTTATTGTGGCATTCTTATAACTCAATTCTGAATTTGAATACCAGCCTATCCTAACATAAAGTTCAAATCTAATCTTTTAGTCTGATTCTGCCTGTCCTCAATTATTATAATTGAAAAAGACTTGTGTGGTGATGTACTCCACACGATTCTTATCTGTAAAGTGAGTCGGCCACTTAATCTACGCTTTCCTTCTCTTACATATACTTACTAGTGCTTCACCTCCTCAACAAGACCCTGCTTTTACTGGTTTCTCTTTCATCGTTTCTTCGTGCTTTTGCTTAGTAGTTCAATCCATTTCCATGGCATCTACTAAATCTACTTCCATGGTATCTACTTCCACTTCTAAATCTAGAATGGAAGAATTAGCACCATCTACATCTGGATCCTCAATGCCTGCCTTTGATAGATACAACCCTCCCGCTACCAAACTTGCCTTCCGCAGCAATAAGAGGTATCATGTGTTTCTGAGTTTCAGGGGACCAGATGTAAGAAAGACTCTGGTTGATCATCTCTTTCAAGCTCTCTCCTCAGCAGGACTCAATGTCTTTATAGACAGTGACAAATTGGAAAAGGGAGAAATGATTGACTCGAGCTTAGAAAGAGCAATCGAGAGCAGTGCCATACGCATTCCTATATTTTCCAAAGGCTATGCAGACTCAACTTGGTGTCTCAAAGAGGCCGCTGCCATGTTGAGCACCCCTGCCTTGATTATTCCCCTCTTTTATGATGTGGATCCAACTCATGTTAGATATCCTGAAAGTGAGTCCAGTCCCTATAACCAATCATTTCTCAAACATTATCGCCATTCAGATCGATACCCAAGAGAAGAGATTGAGTGGTGGAAGCATGCCCTTCAACAGATCTGTCCATGTCTAAAATTTTATGAGCATTCAGTTCGACACAAAGTTGAAGACGTTGATGCGTGGAAGAATGCCCTTCTACAGATCTGTAAACGCTCAGGCTGGTCCATGGATCTAACTCAAGGGTAAGTAATTAATTTCACTTTCTGCTTGCTTTTCTATATTTTTTTGTTGGGTTAATTTCTCCATAGTTTATTATTGGCTCCTCTTGGATATCCGTTATATAAGTGCTTTTGATTAGTGTAAGAGTGCTTCTGGAAAAAACACAGTCAAATCCAGAAGCACATTGAAAACTAATGCCTACTAATATGTGCTTTTACTAGAATATAATTAATAGACATCGGATTTCCACAGTTTCAGTGTTTTAGGGTTTAACTGTGTGAGTTTTTTTCAAAAGTTTCGGATCACACTCCGTGATCCATTATCAGGATGAATTTCATTCTCTTCTTTGGCTCTCTTCATCCTGATGATGGATCACTGAGTGTGATCCGAAACGTTTGAAAAAAACTCACACAGTTAAACCCTGAAGCACTAAATAATAGAATATAATTATTTAAAGAGTGTTTTAGGGAAATAGGACTAGGGCTTCTATTTTTATTCATGGAAAAATTCATTTTATTCAAGCAAAATGAATGTATCCTTCAGTAGTTGAAATTTGAAGGTTTGACTATCAAGCAAATTTTTCATGACAGTTATCTATTCAAACTTACATTTCAAATACTAAGAAATATTTTATTATAAACAAAATTCTATATAAACTAAATATATATATTAAGTAACTTTTTAGAATTTTGACAGTGTATTTGAAATCCCTTCCTAAAATTTTGATTGTATTTTATGGCAAAAATAACTAAATATGGCCATACCAATAGGGCCATCAAATTTAGGCACTCACTACTATCCTTACTTTCTCTACTTGCATTTGAAATCTTTAATATATTATTTCAAGGATGATTTATGTGTCTCCACTCAAATATAGCTATTTAATTATTTTATATTTTCATTTTTTATAAAAATAATATTTTATAAAACCATTTTTAAAAAAATTATTTTTTCTTCCTATTTACTAATAATTTAAAAGCTGATAAATTTTAATTACTTCTTAATTTTGATTATTATCTATTAATAAACATGGCTTAATTTGTTTAATTATTTAAGAGCTTGGTCTGCAATTTCATCATTTGTGTTCTCTTCTCTTACTCTCTATCTCTGATGATGGTTCATTGAGTGTGATTTTGAGGAAAAATATCTAACACAGTGAGAAGCATTCAATCCATAATTATTTAATTGTTGAATAATAGATAACATCTATTTCTTCATCAACCCCTTTACCCATTATTGTTTTTTAGTTTTTAGAGGATTATACATGAATATATGTGTGTGTAGATATACATATACTTATACTTTTACATATATACACATATATTCATGCATATGCATACATATATATGTGTATACTTACAGATATGCATACCATGTATTTTCAATTTATACATATTTATTTGTAGGTGTATGTATACATGTTTGCCCTTTATTTATCATTCCCATATTGTTTTTTAAGTTTTTAGGCCTCTCCTTATTTGTGCCCCTTCCATTTTTTTTTTTAACATATACACACACTTCTTACATAAATGCATGTATACACATATATGCATATACATATATATACCTTTTGTATACATATTTTTTGTAACTTGATTATGCATTTTTGTTTGATTCCTTTTTATTTTTATGTTCTCATTGATTTGTTTTTGTTCCACATACTTTATATATATATACACACTTTTTTCTTACATTTATGCATGTATATGTGTATGTATATGCATGTATACACATATATACATATACATACATATTCCTCTTATATGCATACATTTTTGTAGCTCTATTTTGCATTTTATGTTTTTTACCTTTTTATTGTTTTATTTCTCTTTGATTTATATTCGTCCACATATTTTATATATACATATAGTTTTATGTTGTATGACTTGGATTTGTTATGTAGTTGTTTTTGGTTTATTTTTATGAAGTGGTCTTGTTGTTAAATTTCTCTAGGCCTCCATGTCACCTCACTACCTCCCTCTCTTTTTAAGAGCTTGGTCTGCAATTTCATCATTTGCATTCTCTTCTCCTAGTCTCTATCTCCTAATGATGGTTCACTGAGTGTGATCCTAAACTTTGAGGAAAAATATCTAATACGGTTATATCTAGAAGCATTCAATCCATAATTATTTAATTGTTGAATAATAGATAACATCTATTTCTTCATCAACCCCTTTACCCATCACATTCTTAATTATAATTATTAATTTTAAAATAAATACTTATATTTATTACTAAAAATAATTCTTAAATGTAAATTTTTCTTATGAGCCTTCCATTTAATATATAAAATCTCTCTTTTCCAACTCTTTTATACTCTTTGCAAAGGAGTGGAACGACGATAATTAGTAGTAGCTTTGTCGTTGCAGCTACGAAGCTGGGCTAGTAAAGATGGTGGTGAAGGACCTGATTAAGACATTGGGCAGAGTGCCCTTAGAAGTTGCCAAGCATCCAGTGGGAATGGACACCGTCAAGGATTCTCTCATTCAGAAATTAAATCTCGATTCAGTGGAGGATTCAGTGGAGGATGTGGTTAAACTTGGAATATGGGGTATCGGTGGTATTGGCAAGACCACAGTTGCCAAGGCCGTGTACAATCAACTTTATGCTGATTTTGAAGCTGCTTCCTTTGTATGTAATGTCCGTGCCACTGCTGCAGAGGCCACAGGCCTTACAAAATTGCAGAAACAAATTCTCAAAAATTTATGCAATTATGATAAAGAAGTAGACAGTGTTGATGAGGGCATATCTTTGTTCAGGGATCGCTTGGGAGGAAAGCGTGTGTTGCTTATTTTGGATGCTCTTGTTCAATTGAATGCTTTGGTTGGGGATTGGCTGGCCCCTGGCAGCAGAGTTATAATTACTTCTAGAGACCAACATATTCTCAATGTTGCTGTTCTCAATGTTGCTGATTGCATCCACGAGATGACTGGATTGGAGATAAAAGAAGGTCTCAAGTTATTTAGTTGGCACGCTTTTCTTAGAGAATCTCCAAGTCCCAGATACCAAGATCTGTCCATAAAGATAGTGCAAGCTTGTAAGGGGCATCCTCTTTCATTGGAAGTGATTGGATCTTCCTTATATGATAAGCATAATGACACAGATTGCTGGACTGAAGCTCTTCGTAACATTACTCTCAACCCAGGGATTCACGAAAGACTCTACATTAGTTATAGTGGTCTTACTCATGAAGAAAAAGAAATATTTGTTGACATTGCTTGCTTCTTCATTGGAGAACACAAAAGATTTCCCATTATTTTCTGGAAATCCTTGTATGAGAAGGTACACACTGCTGTAAATAATCTTTCGATGAAGTTGCTGATAAAGATTGATGGTGAAGGTGTATTTGATATGCATGACCATTTGCGTGATATGGGGCGGAGCATTGCTGAAAAAGAAAAGTCGGGTACCCGACTATGGGAGACATCTCTCGACATCGGCTCCAACGTCATCTCCAACGATATCTCTCGCCTTCGGCTCAATGGTGGCAATCTACAAAAGCTAGAAATGCTGTACAAACCTGGTCTTCGCTATCTTCATTTGCAGAATGTGTTGATTGAAGGCATGACAGAAAACACGCTTGTCATGCTTCCTCAAAGTTTGATATGGTTAAGGTTGGAAGATTGTGACACGAATACAACACTAATACAGCCACGTCACTCCAGATTTGTGGGCAACGTCAGGCAACTGAAGATTATGCAACTAGTTGGCCCCTATTTAACCAGCAGCTTATTTCTCTCATCCGTATTTTCACTTCCTAATATACAGCTGCAGCAATTGGTCGTGAAATCGCGTTTTAAGTTAAATAGCCGCCCCGATACCTCTGGAAACCTGTCACAGCTGCAGCACTTGGACTTGGGAGAGTGTTGGGAGTTACATAAGCTCCCTGATACCATTGGCAACCTGTCACAGCTGCAGCACTTGGACTTGCAAGGGTGTCTGTTGTTTAATAAGCTCCCTGATACCATTGGCAACCTGTCACAGCTGCAGCACTTGAACTTGCAAGGGTGTTACTGGTTAAAGAAGCTCCCTGATACCATGGGCAACCTGTCACAGCTGCAGCACTTGGACTTGACAGTGTGTGTAGGGTTAAATAAGCTCCCTGATACCATTGGCAACCTGTCACAGCTGCAGCACTTGAACTTGCAAGGGTGTTGGAGGTTAAATAAGCTCCCTGATACCATTGACAACCTGTCACAGCTGCAGCACTTGGACTTGAGAGGGTGTAGGAGGTTAAATAACCTCCCTGATACCATTGGCAACCTGTCACAGCTGCAGCACTTGGACTTGCAAGGGTGTCTCTTGTTAAATAAGCTCCCTGATACCATTGGCAACCTGTCACAGCTGCAGCACTTGAACTTGCAAGGGTGTTGGGAGTTAATTAAGCTCCCTGATACCATTGGCAACCTGTCACAGCTGCAGCACTTGAACTTGCAAGGGTGTCTCTTGTTAAATAAGCTCCCTGATACCATTGGCAACCTGTCACAGCTGCAGCACTTGAACTTGCAAGGGTGTTGGGAGTTAATTAAGCTCCCTGATACCATTGGCAACTTGTCACAGCTGCAGCACTTGAACTTGCAAGGGTGTGGGAGGTTAAATAACCACCCTAATACCATTGACAACCTGCCACAGCTGCAGGACTTGAACTTGCAAGGGTGTTGGAGGTTAAATAACCTCCCTAATACCATTGACAACCTGCCATAGCTGCAGGACTTGGTCTTGTAAGGGTGCCCTAACTTAAAGAACCTCCCCCCTACTATTGCCAAAACTTGTCAACGCCGAGGCACTTTGAACTTGGAAAGGTGTGGGGTCACAACTGCAATTTTTGAAGTGGCCGGAGGGAAGTATTTTGAAGGACTAATATTCAGGGACGGCTACCTCCTTTAAATGTTAGAGCTGTTACTTTGAAGGACTGTAATAGAGCTTCAAGTAGGCTATTGCAGAGCAGAAATTGAGACAATCTGGCTCCTTTAAATGGTTTATTAAATGCTCTCATAATTTAACTGTATTCAAATTTCTTTCCCAATGTTTGCACGGAAATTCAAAACGACGTGATCTCTACAAAAATATAATCTCTGACATGTTTTGTGGCACAGTCATTTAAGTTCGTGTAGAGAGTAGATGTTGTCCTACACGTGTTAATCTGTAGAAGAATCTATATCATTCACCCATGAAATCTGCTGGACAAATTTTTTCTTCCAACATGGAGCATTGCTTAGACTTCAAATGAGAATATTCTTCCTTCCTTTTAAAATTTTAATCTTAAAATTTAGTTGTGGCCTTTTTAGTTTTTTATGCGCTTATACGAAATAGCTTTTTTAAGGGTTTTAATGTTAGTGTCCATCTCCTTTATTGTAAAGGTGTCTTATTAGTATTCAAAGAAAAAGAAAATGTATGCAGCTTTGAGGAGATTTATTGGGAAGATCTTGTGTTTTATTCATAAAAATATATATGATATTTAAATTTTGTTTAATTTTTTCTATCTTAATTAAGTATATTATGTCTTATAATTTTTATTTTAAAAGATAATTTGAGAAGAGAGGCTCTATTATATTTTCATATAGTAAGAATATTTTGCAGTTTATATATGTTTTCCATTTTACTTTATATTTGAAGAAGAAAATTCAATAACATCAATTTTTTTTCTAAATCTCAAGTTCAATCTAGTTATCTCTTGTAGCTTTATAGCTTTAGTGGTGTGAGCCTATACATTTAATAAGACTTGATCCTTGGTGGGCTCTTTGTGAGCCTTTAAAAAAATTAGGTATTGCTACATGTTTAGTCATTATTTTATGCTTGTATGTTGCCTTTAAACATTATTTTGTACTAGTGACTTAGTAAGAAGGGTTTGACCAAAGCAGGACAATCCTTGCTTAAAAAGCCCTAAATGTTATCTAATGACACCACTTCCTTATAGATGAAGGAAACATACATCAAGGCAAATAATTTTTAGACACCAAAATCAATGAGGTTCAAGTCCCATACTAGGTTTAGATCAATGCACATGGCTTAGATCTATAGTCACAACTCTTTAACATAGGGCTCATTGATTACTTGTGTTAAATCATTGCTTTGTGTTGGTTTATTTGTATAGGGTGTACCTACTTCTCATGTTTCTTCTTCTAGTGTCATGACTAGTTCTCACCTTAATAGTCTTTTATCTATTTCTTACTTTTTGTGTACTAGTGTCACCACTATCACACTAATTTACCGATTTTGACACTTTTGACACTATCCTAGTTATATATAACCACATGCTCATATCACCTCACCACTAATTAATTCAACAAATGAGTCTTGTTTAATTAGTTAGGAAAATCTCTCACATTATCGCATCACCAAATTAATTAAATAAACCATAATTATTTAATTAAGCTAATTTCTTGCATCTCCATGTCACTAATTAATTAAATAATTTTATTATTTGATTAATTAGTCTAAAATCCCACTTCATCACTTAAATAAATAACTAAATCCTTTTCCATAGGCTAATTCCCACTTTGTCATTTAATAAATAAATCAAAACCCATTTCCCTTTCATTCAATCTTAACCCTCCATCCACAACCAATCTCAACCATTCACCTTGGCTTGCTCTAGAAGCTAACTTGCTCTAGAAACTAATGCATCTTAACCCTCTATCCATAATCAATACCAATCATTAATCCTCTTAGCTTTCCCTAGAAGACAAGAAGCTTACCCTATTCAATCCCAACCCTCCATTTCAATCAAATCTTAGTCATCTATCTTTCATCAAAACATTTATAAATAAACTGTCATTCTCAATCAAATCAGGGGAGCTAAGATTTGCAAGTACATGCTCCAGAAATGGCAAAGGTTTTTCATCAAGCCTCCATCAAATCAACATCAATATAGGTGCATATCACTTGGGATCTTGTACAACACATGAGCAACCACATCCAAGAGCACATAGGTTCAACAAGAAGGTATAATGTTTAGTTTTCTTTAAACATTTGTTGTGCTTTTAGCTTCTTAGCTCAATTTGAGGTATTCTTGGGTTTGGAATAGGGATTCTTTAGTTTACACATTGGGGTGATCCCACAATAGTGTTTCCCACTTTTTGTCCAAAATGAGACATTGAAATCAACATTTTTAACTAGACTTTCACTTTCTGACACCTACAACAACTAAACCATTAAGAATTTGAAGATGATGCAAACAATTAATTTTTGAGATTTCATGTGTAAATTATAAATATATATTTTTAAAAATTTTAAAAAATAATTTGTGAATATTTTTTACATAACAGTTAATAACTTATTTTTAGAGTTAATAGTATTTTTTTTAAAGTGACGTTTATACTATATAGCATAACTTTTTCTATATTTATCAAAATTCTTTTTTTTGTTGAAACAAAGACATCAATACCTAGTGCATAGATATTTTTGAAAAAAATTTGCTATTTTTGCATGTGTTGAACAAGGACCTTGATGCTTGGTCAAAAACCCATGTTCACTAGAAAATATAAAATAAATATAATAATCAAATTAAATGTATTTGAAATTATACTTTTTGGAATGATTACCCTGAGGGCTATGATCCTACAAATTATCTTGTCATGTTGATTCCATTTGCTGGTCCAACCCAAGGTTTGAAACTAAATTTTTTGAGGGAAATTTGAGGAGCAGAGGAGAAAAGGCCATCCAAGGGCCTTCATTTGAAGAACCTTTGAATGAAGGTCGCAAAGAACCTTCGCTTGAAGATCCCTTCATTCAAAGGTCCTTTTGGCCAATGACAATATATTAAAAATTCTTAACAAATGACCTTTGAATGAAGGTCCCCAATAAAAAATATTAAAAAAATCATGATCAAAGACCTTTGAGCAAAGGTTCTTAAGCTGACATTTACAAAAATTTACAAAATTTGTGAATTGCTTATAAATATTAGACATAATGATTTTACTAAAATTTTAAAAAATGAAATATTTGCATTTTTGGATTATTTGCAGGTAGAATATTTGGTAAAAAAAATTGTAGAAATTGTGTTTACAATTTTGAGATTTTTTTGCAGGGCAAGATATTTGATAAAGGAATTTGGGGCACATATTTTGCAAAGGAGGAGATGGGAAATAAAAGAATAAGGCAAAATAAGGCTATGCATTTATATTCAATAGAAAATGGAACATAAATTAAGTTAAGAAAGGGCATAAAGATATTTCAGAATGTAAGTAGGTACATATATATTTTTAAATTTATATAAAAATATTTCAAAAATATTAGATTTTTATTTATCCCTACTTCCTCAACTCTAGGGTTTGAATATAGTTGTTAATTTTAGATTTAATTTTAATACAAATTAGATTGTTAGATGTTCTACATTCATTTAATTTTAAATTCTACATGGATTTTAAATAAATTCTCTGGGTTAAATTCACTAGATTCACTAGTTCCTCTCTAGGGTTTGCATCTGTTTCCCCTACTTCCTCAACTCTAGGCTTTGAATATAGTTTCTAATTTTATATTTAATTTAAATACTTGAATTAGATTCCTATATGTTCTACATTCATCTAAATTTAAAAAATTCTATGTAGATTCCAAATAAATTCTCTAGGTTAAATTCACTAGATTCACTAGTTTCTCTTTAGGGTTTGTATCTCTTTCCCCTACTTCCTCAACTCTAGGGTTTGAGAATAGTTTCTAATTTTAGAATTAATTTTAATACAAATTAGATTCCTACATGTTCTACATTTATTTAAATTTCAAATTCTACATAGATTCTAAATAAATTCTCTAGGTTAAATTCGCTAGATTCACTAGTTTTTCTCTGGGGTTTGTATCTATTTCCTCTACTTCTTCAACTCTAGGGTTTGAGTATAGTTTCTAATTTTAGATTTAATTTTAATACAAAATAAAGATCTACATTAAATTCACTAGTTTCTCTCTCTGGAATAGATACCAATTTTCTAATTTCAATCAATGCAATTCTAATACAAATATAAGCTCATATACTTTAAGTCTAGTTGAAAACATGTTTAGTTATAATAATTCCATGGACAAGATCCAACCTTCAATTAAATTACAAGAATAAAATGGTTGTGGTAACTTAAGAAAACCTCCAAAAGACAAATACACAAAACAAATAGTTTTGGTTAATAAAAGATTGCTCTTACACCTGGGATGCTCTTGCATGACATGTATAACCAAACCTTGAAACCTAGTTATTGATGATAATGTTACTCATGATCAGACACATATAGAAATTCTACTTCAAACACCTATCTCTCTTGAAATATATGATAAATTCACAATGAATTTATAATCCCAAGGCTCCATTAGTTAGGTCTTGACTTCACTTGTAGTCACTTAGGGTTCATTGTAGGCTGTTTTACTTGGGGGACTTACACATCTTGCACTTGATATTCTTAATTCAGATAATTTCCTACAAATATCACTATTATCTTGTATGATCTGCACATATATTGCACAATTCTTGTCAACTTTATCAATTAATGACCGAACTTTGAGTAGATTATTTGTGATTTGGACATAACTTTGATCAGTTCTTCTGAATTATCTTCAATCAACTAAATCTTTGATCAATTTGTGCTTATTTTGTGTAACTTTGGTCAGTTCTTCTAAATTAGTTATGATTAGTTGATCTTTTCATAGTTCATCTAAATTCACTTAAAGATCTTTAAAGCATCAATTTCATTGATATTATTGATTATTTCCTTTGGATTTATTATTATTTGCACTTATTAAAGACAATTTGTGAAAATGAAAGACAAAAGATGAGGTTGAGAAAGAAAAAGTACTAAGAATTTAAGTTTTCAATGAACTCACACATATATCCTGACAATTTATGAATTGAAGTTAAATCTAGTTATACTTCACCAGGTGTTCTATAGCTATGTATAACAAATGCAAATTTTCGAAGGATAATTGATAACAACAAGAAATGGTTCAAATGCACTCCAAGGGATGCAACAATTTGATATTCATCACCAGAAATCAACTGGAAGATCACTTATGATTTACAATGAGGTAGTAATCCAGTCTTCAATCCATTCATATGCACAAAATATACAAATTATCTCACTGAATGTGAGATAGAATCATGAGGTAAGCCAAAAAGTTACAAAATGTGCTAACTCAATGCTCAACGAATTTCATCAATTGAAATCCCCTATCTACAATGATTCAAATGCCTTTTATAAGACAAGGATCCAGAATTAGTTACAATAATCAACGATCAGGATCTCACTCTCAACATTAACAGTTAGGGAACAAGGCATGTGATTGCTAGTTGACACTCAATTGTGGATGACAGTTGTCTCAACAAGATATTCTCTCTTCACTTTATCAGAATTTGGGAATATTCTAGAATATCCACCCCTTTTACCACCTAATCCTTATTCATCCTTTGCTTTCTGACAGCTCCCCTAAATCATCATCCAAATATCCACTTTGGGTTAAAGCAAGAAGTTGAGTATACATTTCGTGGAAGTCTCCTACGAATGAAAAATGTTGCTTGAAATGGGTACCCGTTTAGGATCGGGCTCCTGAAGCAAAACGGGTACCCATTTTCAAAAAGTATTTTTTTTGTTTTACATTCTTATGGCTAAATTTATTATTTTTTAGAAACGGGTACCCATTTATAACGCACACCTGTTTCTTTAGGCTTGGAAATCCAAGCCTTAGCTTTGAACCTGTAACTAGGACACCATAAAAACAACAAGAGAAAAAACTAGTTTCACCACTATGGCTAACGACTTTTTTTAAGAATATTTTAATGAAATTAAAACCCGTTATTAGATCTGAAAGTCTAGTTTTCAAATATATAATTTTTTCTACTATTGAACATAATTTTCTATTTATTATTTATTTTCCAAGCAAACTAGCTCATAAATTTGATATAACATAGGTTACTATTTTTTTAATAACTTTTGATTTTGAAAGTTTCTTGAAAAAAAAATTATGTCTGACCAAACTAGACATCATTCTCTATATGATGAAAAAAAAAATTGGGTGAATTAATTAGTTTAGCTCAAATTATGTTGGCCGTACACGAGGGGTTTTAGAAAACACTAATTAGGGCCATTAAAAAATTAATAATAAAAAAAAATATCTATTAAAAATTTACAAAAAAATGTCCTGACCAAAATTCAACATCCTGAGAATCTTTTCACAAAAGGAATTAGAAAAATACATTAATTTAGGTCAAATTATGTTGGTCGTACACATGCATACTTTTGCAAAAAATAGAGGACTTTTAAACAACCACTTTTTGTACATCCAATAAAAAACTAACTTGCATCATCTGGGTATTAGAAAAAATTACATATTTGAAAACTAGAAATAAAATCCCACATTTATTATTTTTAAATCATCTTAATATTTTATGTGCAAGTGCTTCAAATTGTCACTCCAAGTACGACAAAATTTGAAAAACAAGGAAAACACTTCCACTTTTTGGCCAAAAAGTGAACTCATCTTCTTGCACTTACCCCTTTATTGTACTTCACCAAAATATATCCCAACTAAACTTCTAGTCATGCCAAAAATACTTAACATTATGATGAGCCTCATCACTCTGTATCAGATCTCTTATCTTCTTTGATCAACATTTGAGCAAAATCTAGAGCCTTATATGCATCATAGGAGGCAATGGATTTCCTGATACCATCCCTATCAAAGGCTTGAGCTATTATTTTGGCATACTCCTACATGTGGAGTTGATCTGTCAAGTTTATCCATTTATTGGTTTTGGCATCCAGCTTCTCCTTATATCCTTTGATCTTCATATAGAGGTCCATGACCTCATCTATAGCCTTCTTCAAGAAGTGATTTACTGGATCCTCTAAAATTAGGCCATACTTGGCCTTGAAATTTATAGTTGAGGCTTGCTCCTCATATACTTCCTTTTTGTCCATCATCTGGCTAGTTATCTCCTCCTGAATCTCCATTTCCTTAGCCAAGAGTTCATGGATCTTGATGCTGATGTCTATGGCCTTAAGTCAACAGGTTTTCAAAATCTCCTCCTCGAACTTCAAATCCTTCAACCAAGTCAACATGAGTGGCATGTTCTAGATGGTCATGATGTTATGCTTTATCAACATCTTGTTCGACAACAGTTAGATAGCTTTTAGCTTCATGCTATCGTGATTAGTTTGGTCTAGACCTATGGCACATGCTGCCTTCAAGACATCAACCTTATTCTTGATGAAGGTCAAGGTGTCCAAGTTTGATAGAGCTGTCTAGATGACCTCTTCCCCTTCCTCTAAGAATTCTAGGTACCATTTCTCCATGACTTGAGCTTGATGCTTCTTTTCATCCAGCTCTGTTACCTGTTCTTGGGTCACCAATGTCAAGTTGGTTGGGACCTCGATTATTGATATTCCTGGGGTGAATAGCCCCTTTATGAATGTCTCTAGCAAGGAAATGCACCCTTTTAGCTCTTGTTTCTTCAACTTATTCTTTCTTATCTATGTTGTAATAGCCTCCGCACTGCCTTTGAGCTCATATATCTCTTGCTCCACAGTGGCATGCCCTAAGTCCAAAGTAGTTATCTAGTACTCACTTATACTTATTTCTCCTTTAGCCTTATCCACCATAGGTACAACCAATTGGGTTGTCCTACATCCTGTAGCATCTCTTCAAATAGAAGATACTACTCTTGCTTTTCCCCCAGGCTTTATTTCTTCTACTAAAAGCAATGCTTTGAAGTCAAATGGGATCAAATGAATTGGAGGATCGTGTACCTCCGATGCCAACCATTATGGGGCATTTGGTGTGGGTCCTTCCTAACCAGGTTGTTCAACATCTTCTATTTGCCTTTCAGCCTCCTAAAGTAGTTCTTCTTCTCTATGCGGTTCCTCTTCATGCTGAGGAACTTCTTGTTGGGGAGCGTCACCTTTGTCCGATTCCTTTTCTAGATGATGTTCACCTTTATCCACCCCAAGACCTTGTTTGTCATTAAAGGCTTAAGTGCCTTTATCTTCTTCCATAACTGGTGGATCTACATCCATAGGTTGAGGCTCTAGATTATATCCTTTAGGAGGTACCTCTTCAGTCTCTTGGTCCTTTAGACATTCAAAAGATGTCAGCTTCTACTGCACTTCTTTTTTTTTGATCCTTTATCAGATGCTCTTCACCTTGTTGTGCATCACCCTCCTTAGGGATGTCCTGATGAGTCTCTTCTTTATCTTCAAGAAGAGTAGTGTCTACATTTACTTCTTCTATCTCAACTTGTTGCGATGGACCTACCTCTTCTTGTGTCGCTATGCCCACATCTTGGACTTGTTATGGTTGGTCTACCGACGCAGTTTGAGGTCCTCACATCTATTTGTTAGATATCACTTCTACCTCTAGACCATTTATTTCTTCCACCCATGGATGTATTGATTGGGATTCCTCTGATTGTGATGCCTGTGGTGTGAACAGAGAAGAGACTGGACCATTCGTCATATCATTAGTGACTTCATCATTAGCCAGGTCTATAACCTAACTTAAGGGAAATTGTATATCTTCAACCTTGGCTTGTTGTTGGATCTCTTGATCCTTCTTCATTTCTTCTACCATCTCCCTCTTCACCTAGATGATCCCTTGGATCTTTTGTGCTTGAGGTGTTAGGGCTTGGGACAAGTGCAACTTAGGTTGAGAAGATGTGGATGCAAACATCATCTCCATAGTGGTGGCAGCTCCGAATGTCCCTACCTCTTCACCTTTGTCTTATGGAAGTGCCCCCCTCACATGTGTAGTTAGTTGAGGCATTCTTCTCTTCTGCTTGGGGATGTCCATTCCTCCCAAGATATCTACCACTGGGCGCTCTGGTGGGGCTGCATAGGATATTGGGATGGTGCCAATTTGGGTTGGTCTCTTTTAGGTGAGGGTACCATGGCTATACTCTCACCTACTAAAGTTAGAGGAGGTCCAAAACTGGATGTGCCATCTTTGGCCAATGCTACCTCCATGACTCTCCTCTTGACTATGAGGAAGTCATCGTAATCAGCATCAGTTCAGTCTTTCCTCTTCCTTTTCTTTCCATAGGTCAGGTCCACTCCCTTATCCTTAATCTCATTTACCTGTTGGTCTACCCATCTTTGGGTAGTGACCACGACATTCTTGGATATGACATCGATTGATGTCTTGTTAGGTTTTGCCCAATCTGGGAGAGGTAACATCTCCTTGTATACTTGTTTAGTGTCATAACTTCTAGGTCTAAGGTTAAACCATCATCAAACTTGACTTATGATGCCACCTCTAGAATTCCCAGAGTTCTCATCTAATTCAAAGTTAATCTTTGATATCCTCTCTTCTAGACATCTTCCTCATTGTTGTAGTCTGTCCAAAAGTCCTCTAGATGAGAGACATGTCACAACTTATTGTTCACATATGTCTCCATCCTGTGGTATGGATCGAACATCTACTAGAGTGGGAATGGCTATAAGTTCAACATTTGTAGTTCAACCTCAAACAATTTGGAGTCCTTAAACTTTGCACATTTGTACCACTTGATGTCCAGTGGGAATTTGATTATTCTTTGGCCATTCTTCTGGACATATGCCTCAAAAGAGGGGATGATTTGTCTGGTTTTCTCTAGGATCAATATCTTATCTATAGGGTACCTTGGTAGCATAAATGGGTGACCCTCGAATCCCTCCATCCTGATGTAGGTGAAAGTGGGAAACTGGATAAACCAAGATTCGTGAGTTGTGATGACCCCTTGGGCCTCCCTGGATATCATTTTTTCTCGGTCCCCTTCCATTAACTGGACCAACCACATCAAGAATTAGTCATTCACTCTCTTGAAGTGTGCAATGGACTGGTTCCTCTCCAACTGAGGGTAGTATTGCCACACTAGTTGTTCTCTGTCCTTTCTCCATAGCTTGCCCATGGTGTATAATCTATCAAATTGTGACTTGTAGGTGTAGGAGTAGACAATGTATGAGGTCTTGAAGAACCTCCTCTTTTTCTTCTTCCAGTCAACAATACCATTATGTATTGAGTCGCTAATCAATTATGCCTAGTGCACAACTCCTCCAACATCATTTACGAATTTGATTAAACCAAACATCCATAGGCTGAGGGAGCTAGTATCTTCTTTCTCGACCATCCTACTCAGTAAGGTGATCATGTATTAGACTTCCTCATTGAAGTAAAACTTGAATAGGGTATGTGCCATCTTCAAAATTGCTTTAGGTCTGGTTGTTGGATCTAACCATGAGTTATGCATTACCTTGTGGCATCCAACAACATTCGAGTTATATTATGTTGTCAATTCATTTAGGTCGATCTCAAATACGTCCCTGCTCCTTGGGAGGTTGAATGTCTTCGAGATGCCCTTGGGCGAGAAATCAACATATGTTTGGCCCTAGTGCTCTACATGTTGATTGAGCGGGATATACATTTGTGCATATTGGATGACCAGTTCTAGTGCATCCATGGTGTATGGGAATCCTATCGCATTGTACATTCCACTAGAAACTATGTTCTTCAACACATCATTTGCATCATGAGCATGAAGCTTTATCCTAAATGCCTCTATGTTCACATAGCCATAGTGAGTATTGAAGGCATATCCAAACTTCCAGGTGCGTGACCCATTGGGTTTTTGATCTCATCATCCCTTTGCTTCTATATTTTAATCATCATGTCCTGCATGATGCACACCCACCAAAGTTAGTTTGCCTATGTGGGGCTAGGGTTAAGAATTAATCTTTTTACTACCTAAGTGAAAACTAGATCTTTTAGCGAAATGCAGTCATGGATTAAAATGTGTAGGTAATAATAGGATTTACGGTGATAACTGAACAAATCTTATTTTACCCTAGGTTAAAGAAAATTACCCTACTAAAATTGACAAAGTTTTTTGTCATATAGTTACCTGTAGAAGTGGAAATTCACCTTTGTAGATAGTTGCAATGGATGTCCATTTACCTTTGGGTGTGTTTTGTTCAAGCCGAGATTGTTTTGTGATTCCAACTCCATTCACCTCAAGATCTCTGCAAATTGCTATAAATCTCTATGCAATTTCACTTAAGACACTTGAATGCTTTGTGATTACTAAATGGATTGAATTATGCTTTTATCCTTTGTGAAATTCACTAAGTGTTCATGCATTCAATACTACAATATAGTAGGTGAGCAATTACTCTTCAAGAGTAGGGAAGTGTGATAACTGTGTAATTCATATTTAAATTTGAATTCCAATGGTGAAAAGGTAGCTCGCTTTATGGGAGTTTAATGTGGATAGGACTGGATGGATATCAAGATATCCAGTTGAAATGTCTTGTGGGAAATATCTAGTCAAAATGTCCTATGGGAAATATCTGGTCAAAAAGTCAACGGTTATTCAGGACATGGGATATCCCTTGTAAATCTTGGACGTGATCTTTGGATAGGACCAGACATGACAAATGTTTGGTCCTATCAGGTCAAAATATCCTGTCAAGTAGGAATGTCCAGAGCTTATGAGGATAATTTTGATGGTTTCAAAAGGATCTGGACATGAACTTCATGAGCGCGCTAATATCCAATCCGATTGAGAAATTAATTAGTTGTATTTGAATTTGGCTTCAGGTCTAAGTATTTTTTAAGGGATTTGCAACCTGATATGGATACCAGACATGACTTGAACATCTCACAAATGTCCATGTCCAATTGACCAAAAATGTCCAGTTGACTAGAACGTCCAATGGTCATAACTCACTCATTCTAGCGAATTTTCAAAAGCTTCAAGAGGCAACCCTAGCTAAAATTTCATTCTCTACCCATCCATGACCATTTTAGGGTACACTTAGTAACTTGGAATTTATCCTTAGTGACTTGAAATTTTATCTATATCACCCAAGAAAACAACAAAAGGACTACCAATGCAAAAAAAGGGGTTGGGTCCTCTTTTTTCCAAGGCAAAATGGAGTGTGTTGTGAGTGTTGAACATAATGAGGTGCTGAGAAGGGGGGTGAATCAGCACACACAAAAACTTAAAAAAATATTTGCAGATAAAGCTGAGTAACTTAAGGAGCAGAAAGTAAATCATGCAACATAAAAATTAACACAAGAACACCAAGATTTTTATGTGGAAAACCCTAAAATAGGGAAAAACCACGGTGAGTGTTAGCTCACAATATATTATGCTCATTGTAAAAATGTTACAACTTTGTTTTTGGGCTACAACCCAAGGAATCTATAGTTCTACTCCCTGTACTTTGTGCTTACAACAATTATAACCTTAATTTAGGGTAGAACCCAAGGAAGCTACTTCTCCCTGAATATTTTTCTCACTGCATTTAGGATTTACAAAAATAGATATATGGATTGCTGCAAAGTAGACATCTGACTTATGTTGATATTGCAGTCTTCTTTTTCTGATCAAAATATGCCTTCAAACTAATTTTGCATACTTCATACCTTGCCCTCTGCTATCATATACACTCACACATTTTTCATTTCAAATGAATTTGATCTTCTATAAATATCCTCCGCAACACTTCAAAACACTAATTAGGTCGGTATCATAAACATTATTGGATGAAACGTGTAACTCTTCAAGGGTCGGCCTCAATACATACAATATGATAAGACAACTTGTTGTAGACCTCAAATCTTCATGAAAAAATTCAAGACATATCTCTTCACACTTTCCAAAGTCAAAGCAATAGGTCAGGATCTACCGTACATACCAAGAACTTAATCTGTCAGCTCAAATTGTTCAAAACTACTAACTATACATCTTCACACTATCGGGAGAGGCCAAAATCTTCATGCAGACCAAGAATTTGATCACGTATCTTGTCAACATTATCCAAACATCAGTCTCTTGAAGTATCTAACCAATATATGCATCCACAAAACAAGGAACATACTAAACTGATGAAATAGGGCATTCCAGAATGACTATGACACATCAAAACTTGAGCTATCGCAATGCGGTACACCAAAACATTTGAAACTTCTTAGGAATGAAATTACACACACACACACACACACACACACACACACACACACACACACATATATTTCTTTCTAGATCCACACATCTTCATTTTCACTTGTAGAGAAAATCAAAGACTTGACACAAGTATATTGTAATCCAGAGGATAGTCATATGGAATTCTTCACTAACTGACTTAGATACATTATGCAGTATAGGATATAAGAAAGATTTGCATGCAATTCAAACCTGAGATACATTAGTACATGTAGAATCTCCACACAAGCTCCTATAGTTGATCGGTATACTTTCCATCTTCCGCAAGTACTCAAATGTGTGCTTCTAAGAACAACTTAGACATCTAGACTTAACTATATTACTTCTATCATTTTGATAACTGACCTTGCAAACCCTTAGAACACTTGATACTACACAATAGCATGCATTGTGCATCCCTGAGCATGTCTTCAAAACTACATGACAAAATAATGTCTTGCAAAGGAATGCAGAGCATTCCATTAAGTCTCCATCATTGCTTTGCCATGTCTAAGTAGTAATCAGTACCCTGTCCCTTGTAACTTTTTCTACTGGAGATGTGAAGACCTAAAAACATGGATATATTATTTCAATACCTATATAAACTTGTCTTTAGAACCACAAGATCAAATCTTACACTGCGGAGAGATGCGGATCAAAATAATGATACTCTGCCTTGGGATATGCATTATGAATGCCTTAGAAATTTTTTTGGTATTTATCATTAAGTGTGGTACTCAAAACTGATGAGATATACTTGTAGGGATATTGGAAACATGCAAAGATGTGTATTTACCTCCACATCATGCTTAGACATAAAACTAATCATCTCACCATACTTAGATTATTTTCTCTTCTCCCGGACAGGTTTACCTTGACTATGTTGACTCTAACAAGTTTGTCCCTAAACCTCCATATACTATGTTGACATCAATGACAACACATATTGCCAAAAATCCCCCCCTTTGTCATTAATGGCAACATATACTCCCCCTTATATATATATTTCTCTCTCCCCCTTTGACATCAAGGACAAAGGGCTTTCAATGTCAAGTCCTTCAACTATTTTGACTACACCATACTCCCCCTTTGTCAGATAAATATATGTATATACATGAGAGTAGCTCCCCCTTTACAAAACAATTTCTAAAATTGTACTCCCTTGAGATGAAGATTCCTCAAAAATAGATGCTATATACATGGTGTGACTCTACTATCCTTCGCAAGATTATATACATAAAAAATTTTCTTATTTACATTCCTCTTAAAACTCATTTGGATGGTATAGTGGCCTTGTAGATTACCTTGCGTTGTTGAAGAGTTGTTGTCTAGTTGGCACTTTCTGAGGCAAGCATATGGTTTTGGCATTCACACTGCATGCATAACTCCTCATCTTCCTCTATGTTGCTTGGGGTTTTCATCTTTTGATCTACCTTTTCTACTTCCCCTAGGAAACCAAACAATGAGGCAAGTCTCAAATTCATTGCCTCTCAACTGACCAAATTATTTCTTCAAGTTTTCTCTTTGGTCTGCAGTTGAGATAACTATGCATGAATGTTTTCCAATTGAGATCTTGTTGCCCCATTTTTTTCCTTAGACAAATCATACACACCAACCATTTGACTGATTTGTGCCTCAATGGTATCCATTTCATCTTTGATATTCTTTGTTGACTTTGGCCAATTTAGATAGAACAGATATAATGTGTTGGCCTCATCAATTCAATCTTTGAACTTCTTCAAATTTTCTTTAAGTTTATTATGTGCATTAGCACATTTGTTAATCATCTCAGCCATTCTCTTATCATTTATTCTTTTTGCTGCCTCTTGTTCTAATTTTTGCTCAACATGAGAAGAGTGATCTTTAAAAGAGTCCATTAATAGCTTCAACCTTTGCTCTGGAGGTAGAGAGGAGTCAATGATTACCTCTGGTAATCCTTCCTAAATCAACTTCACAACATCTTCAACTAAGATGGTCTTTTTCAAGCTTTCTTGCAAGAACTCCTTTCTTATAGAGGCATACAATATATCACCAAGCTGCAATTTGTGAAGTGGAGAAATATTTGCCAAGTCAATCTGCCCTTCCTGAGTTGGAATCTATAGCAATTAAGGAGTGATAACAGGTTGAAATTGTGATTGCATATCTAATAGGTCTTTGAATGATTATGTCTCAGATGCACTTTGACCTATATCTTCTATTCCTTCTAATTGTTCTCCTTCCTCAATTTCTTCCTTATCCTCTTTATCTTTTTGTTCCTCATCATTTTTTTCCTTTTCTTCCTAATCCTCCTTAGGATTAACTTCTTTCTCTTCCTCCTCATTCCCTGTATTCTTCGGAGGAGAATCATTATGCTCTACATTGGAGTCAGTGTTCCTTAGAGGAGAAGTACTATCTTTATCCTGACCCTCTATGTCTTGTGCCTCAGTATTTTCCAGAGGGGGAAAATCATGTCTTGTATCAGGGTTATCTGTAGGAGACACATTTTGTTCTGCAGAGGTATCCGAAGGGGGTATATTTGCTTTATCTTGAGCCTCTATGGTTGTTGCTCCAATATCCTCAAGAAGAGAAATCTCCTCATTCTTCTTAGGCTTGTCATTACTTTCCTCATTACCTTCAGAGACAGACTGATCAGATATATCTTCAATGATTCCTGCCTTAATTTTCATTTCTTTAATAATTTATGCAGTCTTCTTCAGAGTTTCCTTCTCCAATCTCTTAATTTCATCCTCATCTTTTAACATCAAAGTGTTTAACCTTATTTTTGTCCTAAATTCTTTGGCTTTTAGTTTAGACACTTCAATCTTTTCAATCTCAAAGATGGAGGGACAAACCTTTTCAATTGCTCTTTTTCTCATTTTAACATCTCTGCTCATAGCTTCATTTCTCCTCTGAGTAAGGACTTCAGCCAGACTCTCATGCAATTGATGTCTGATTTCAATCAAATCTATATTTAAGGCTCCCACATATTTGACTATTGCCTCCTCAATAGTAGATTTGTCATTTGGTGGCCTTTCATCATAGAGTTCAGCAACTTCTTCTAGAGCTCCATGTTCTATCATTGCATTAACTATGGCTTCAAGTTGTAAGGGCACATAATCATATTTCTTACCCTTCTTTGCTTTTTCTTTCTCCTTTGAGGTCTCTCTCTTTTTAGTTTCTTCTCTAGTTCTTTTCTTCTTTCTTTCCAAAGCCTCAAAATCCTTTTCTTTTTCTTCTTCTTCAACATCTTCATCATCTTTTATGTTAACTCGTTTGATCTTTTCTCTTTTTGCCCAACTCTTCTATCTGGGCTTCTTCTTTTGAGTTTGTTCAGGGATTTCTATAGTACTTCTTTTGACAAGCAATGAAGATTTGGAGGGTGTTGGGACTGAAAATAGCAACAACCCTAAACCCTAAAACATTCCTAAATCACCTAGGCCAGGGATGGTTGTTCTAGGTGATAGGAAGGGGTTCATCAACAAGTTTAGGGTGATTTTGGCCAACTAATAGGAGTGGGTAGGCTCCTCTTCACTTTGAACTTATCTTAGACTTAGGAGGGATATTCCAAGGGGTATATGTAAATAGGTATTGGCTTCAACACCAGATGAACAACTAAAGGTGAAATCTGCTGGAAAAAAAATTTCTTCCAACATGGAGCATTGCTTAGACTTCAAATGAGAATGTTCTTCCTTACTTCTAAAATTTTAATCTTAAAATTTAGTTGTAGCCTATTTAGGATTTTCTAGGCCAACAAACTAATCACTTTCTCATTTTTCATTTTTTATGGGCGTATACGAAATATGTTATTTAAGGATTTTCATGTTAGTGTCCATTTCCTTTATTGTAAAGGTGTCTTATTAGTATTCAAAGGAAAAAAATGTATGCAACTTTGAGGAGATTTATTGGGAAGATCTTGTGTTTTATTCATAAAAATATATGATATTTAAATTTTGATTAATTTTTTCTATCTTAATTAAGTATATTATGTTTTATAATTTTTATTTTAAAAAATAATTTGTGAAAAGATAATTTGAAAAGAGAGGCTCTATTATATTTTCATATGGTAAGAATATTTTGTAGTTCATATATGTTTTCCATTTTACTTTATATTTGAGGAAGAAAATTCAATAACATCGATTTTTTTTAAATCTCAAGTTCAATCTAGTTCTCTCTTGTAACTTTAGTGGGGTGAGCCTATGCATTTAATAAGACTTGATCCTTGGTGGGCTCTTTGTGAGCCTTTAAAAAATTTAGGTATAGCTACGTGCTTAGGCATTATTTTATGCTTGTATGTTGCCTTTAAACATTATTTTGTACCAGTGACTTGGTAAGAGGGGTTTGACCAACGTAGGACAATCCTTGCTTAAAAAGCCCTGAATGTTATCTAATGACACCACTCCCTCATAGATGTAGGAAGCATACATCAAGGAAAATAAATTTTAGAAACCAAAAACAATGAGGTTCAGGTCCCATATTACGTTTAGATCCATGCACATGGTTTAGATATATAGTCACAACTCTTGAACATAGGGCTCATTGATTACTTGTGTTAAATAATTGCTTTGTGTTGGTTTATTTGCATAGGGTATACCTACTTCTCATGTTTCTTCTTCTAGTGTCATGACTAGTTCTCACCTTACTAGTCTTTCATCTATTTCTTACTTTTTGTGTACTAGTGTCACCACTATTGATTTGCAATCATTGCAAAAACTAAAGTTTGTAACATATTATTGTCATTGATGTCATAAAGGTTGAAGTGCTTTGATTGTATCAAGGTTAGAGGATGTCATGTTGTCATTGATGTTTGGATTTGGAATTGGTTCACCTTGTCACCTTGATGTGTCTTAGATGTTTCCATCATTAGAGCAAAGGATGCATTGGTCTGCCTCAGGTCATTGTTGAGAAGGGTTGAAAGATCAGGTTGTTTTGCCATCATAGTGTACCTTAATGGTTTGTTTATGCAGATATGCAGAGATGTGATCTTCATTCATGGTTTACTTGGTTTACAAAGGTATGTTGTGAGGTGTGGACAATTAAGATTATTACTTCTCAGTTGACACCTTGTAGTATGATGCTTCAGATTTTGCATATATTATCATGCTATCAATATTGTCTTATGCCTTAGATTATCTTCACAATCACCTTGGAAAGAACATTTTGGACAGTGGGATCTTGCTTCATGTTATCATTGTGTTATTCAGGATAATCAGAGTGGTCTTCATTCATGATCTTTGTTATGTTAATCCCAGATACAGGCTTGAATCTCTATGCAAAAGAAGTCTTCATGTCATGAGAGGTATAGTGTAAGGCTTGCAGAGAGTATACTTGTGCAGAAGACTTTTGTTTAAAAAAAAATGTTGTCACATGCCTTGTTATCAGTTGTATAGTTATTCTTGGCAAGTTTATGTGAAGGTGAAATATTCTTGTTCAACAACGAGTCAAGTGTGAGCTCACAAAACCCTAAATAGAAGATCATAAATCACATTATAAAAGCCCTTAATTACACGTCATACACTTTATGTCTATTTGTGCATTTAATCGGTTGCGTATAACTTAAGTCACATTTTAAGGGTTATTTGCTCATTGTTTAACTGGTCCCAACCTCCTAGGGATACTGGTAAGTATATGTTGTTGATGTCTTTGAGAAACCAAATAAAGATCAAAGGTTGTTATCAAAAGATGAGGTGGCAGGAACTTAATAATCAAAGGTCATTATTTAATCTTGATTTAAATACCAACGGTTTTCTATGCATCATGAAATTTGATGGGTGGTTTTTTAACTACCTTTCAAAGTTGTTATACCAATGAATCACAAGGACCAGAAAATGAAATATGAACAGTTATGAGATGATTTCGATGATGGATTTCTTATGATTTGGCTTCAATAGATTCAAATCTCTACATGTATGTGAAAATGACAAGATATTGAAAAAGTTTCAAACAATCAATAATCTGAGAGGAATGATCAGAATAAAAGGGTTTGTGAAGTATAATGAAGAGATCTAGAGATTCTTTTTACATATATGAAAGAGTTGAAGAATGAAGAGGTTAGAAGAAATTGTTTAATCAAGGGTAAAGAGTTGGTGCAGGAAAAGATTGAAAAAGTAAAGATCAAATTGAAGAGCAAAGGGTAATGCTTTTTACAGTGATTGTTATCTATGATAGAGAGGGCCAGAAAAATTTGTATCTCAATCTGTATGAGAGAAATTTGAAGGAGACCTGGATAGATTGAAAGCATAGACATATACCTGTGAGTCTATATAAATATAGAAGAAAATAGTGATAGATTATAAGATTTTTGCAGTCAAACATGAATGATATTTTGTAGTCTTTGCATGGAGTTTGCAGACAAGATTCATTGTAATGAGCAGAGAGATACCTACATGCAAATATGGAATTGATAAAACATGGAGTAGATATGAAGGCATATTAAGGAGTTTGAATCTGAATGAAAACTAGGATTCATTGGAAGACAGAGTTTAAAAGATGAAGCAAAGTGTAAGTAGTGTGTGATCTAATGATTGAAGTTGCATGAATTATAATACAAAGATGGCAATTAAGAAGATTGTATGTTGAAAATGTTAATTGCATCAAATTGCAGAGATGGTGAGTTGTTGATTTTTTTGATCAGGATGAATCGATTGTTATTAAAAGAAAGCTTGTCAAGTGAAGATTAAATAAGTGAAGTTTTTGTATTTCAGTGAATTAGGGTAACCCCCTGAATTGAATTCATTTTCTTTTCCATCTGATTGGTCAATAACTAGTGAGGCTTGTAGGTCAGTGAGACCTTTAATTTTTCAGTGAGACACTAAGTGCCAGTGAGGCTTGAATGTACTAGTGAGGTTTTTGATTAAGCCAGTGACATAGTTTTTGAGTGGTTTTTCTACCCTAGGAGGGTTTTCCACTCGTGAAAAACTTGTGTCATGATTCATGTTGTTTTCATCTGTGTGTGTAAATTATTGCTTTGCTCATGAGGTTTTGTTCACACCTTTCATTATCAGTCTTGTGCATATGTGTTTAACAAATCATTGATGCCTTTCTCTCTCTTTGTCTTGTAAGTTAAAAGTTGCAAAAAGATTTGAAAGTTTATACAACACTGATTCACCCCCTTCTCAGTGTTGTCCTATACTTCAACAAAGTTGTGGTTTTGAAATATTCGATTATTGAAATACAAAAACTATATTATTTTCAATGTAAATTGAAACGAATCTATGCTCAAATACTACTATAAAAATGCAAGCAAAAATAATGAAAAACATTGCATATTTTTCACCTAAGAAACCCCCTATAGAGACTTAAGTTTCACCACATCCTAATATATCACACCTAACATTACATCCTAACACAATTCTAACTCCATGTCAACATTATCACCACACTAATTTTCCAATTTTGACACTTTTGACACCATCCTAATTAAATATAACCACATGCTCATATCACCTCACCACTAACTAATTCAACAAATGAGTCTTGTTTAATTAGTTAGGAAAATCTCTCACATTATCGCATCACCAAATTAATTAAATAAATCATAATTATTTAATTAAGATAATTTCTTACATCTCCATGTCACTAATTAATTAAATAATTTTATTATTTGATTAATTAGTCTAAAATCCCACTTCATCACTTAAATAAATAACTAAATCCTTTTCCATAGGCTAATTCCCACTTTGTCATTTAATAAATAAATCAAAACCCATTTCCCTTTCATTCAATCTTAACCCTCCATCCACAACCAATCTCAACCATTCACCTTGGCTTGCTCTAGAAGCTAACTTGCTCTAGAAACTAATGCATCTTAACCCTCTATCCACAATAAATACTAGTCAATAATCCTCTTATCTTTCCCTAGAAGACAAGAAGCTTACCCTATTCAGTCCCAACCCTCCATTTCAATCAAATCTTAATAATCTATCTTTCATCAAAACATCTATAAATAAACTATCATTCTCAATCAAATAAGGGGAGCTAAGATTTGCAGGCACATGCTAGTGAAATGGCAAAGGTTTTTCACCAAGCCTCCATCAAATCAACATCAATATAGGTGCATATCATTTGGGATCTTGTACAATACATGAGCAACCACATCCAAGAGCACATACGTTCAACAAGAAGGTATAATGTTTAGTTTTCTTTAAACATTTGTTGTGATTTTAGCTTCTTAGCTCAATCTAAGGTATTCTTGGGTTTGGAATAGGGATTCTTTAGTTTGCACATTGGGGTGATCCCATAATAGTGTGTCCTACTTTTTTGTCCAAAATGGGACATTGAAATCAACATTTTTAACCAAAATTTCACTTTTTGACACCTACAACAACTAAACCATTAAGAATTTGAAGATGATGCAAACAATTAATTTTTGAGATTTCATGTGTAAATTATAAATATATATTTAAAAAAAAAAATTTAAAAATAATTTGTGAATATTTTTTATGTAACAGTTAATAACTTATTTTTTATAGTAAATAGTATTTTTTTAAAAGTGACGTTTATACTATATAGCATAACTTTTCCTGTATATCAATTTTTATTTTTTTTGTTGAAACAAGGACATCAATACCTAATGCATAGATATTTTTCAAAAAAAATTACTATTTTTGCATGTGTTGAACAAGGACCTTGATGTTTGGTGAAAGACCCACGTTCACTAGAAAATATAAAATAAATATAATAATCAAATTAAATGTATTTGAAATTATACTTTTTGGAAAGCTTACACTTAGAGCTACGATTCTACAAATTATCTTGTCATGTTGATTCCATTTGTTGGTCCAACCTAAGGTTTGAAACTAAATTTTTTGAGGGAAATATGAGGAGCAGAGGAGGAAAGGCCATCCAAGGGCCTTCATTTGAAGAACCTTTGAATGAAGGTCGCAAAGAACCTTCTCTTGAAGATCCCTTCATTCGAAGGTCCTTTTGGCCAATGATAATATATTAAAAATTCTTAACCAATAACCTTTGAATGAAGGTCCCCAATAAAAAATATTAAAAAATTCATGATCAAAGACCTCTGAGCGAAGGTTCTTAAGCTGACATTTACAAAAATTTACAAAATTTGTGAATTGTTTATAAATATTAGACAAAATGATTTTACTAAAATTTAAAAAAATGAAATATTTGCATTTTTTTATTATTTGCAGGTAGAATATTTGGTAAAAAATTGTAGAAATTGTGTTTGCAATTTTGAGATTTTTTGCAGGGCAAAATATTTGATAAAGGAATTTTGGGCACATATTTTGCAAAGGAGGAGATGGGAAATAAAAGAACAAGGCAAAATAAGGCTTAAAATTATTATTAGAACATGATTTATTTCTCAGCCGCTAGATGCATTATATCTATTTTCTGGGTAGCGAAATATCCAGCATGCAAATAGGACCCTTTTTCCTTGACTGATTTACGTAGAATATATGTATTGAATTGTTGGGTGATCTTTCAATTATCACCATTTTTTTTTCCGTTGTGTTTCTTGTGGATTGATGAGCGCCTCTTCCTACTATTTTTGGTGTTCTTGGGCACCGAACTTTTCTTATTATGGTATCAAAACTTAAGCTATAAAGTTGCATTAAACGTTATAATCAGTCGCCCTTTTCGTATTTATTCATATTATTTCATTGAACTATACTCCAATCCTTATAGTGTTGCAACCTCCATATGATTACCTAAAAAGATCATTCCAACGACTTATAGTTCTTTTGGCAACTAGTGCATCACCTTTTTTCTGCTATATCGACCATAATGAGATAGATTGTTTTAGATGTACTATTATTGCATTCCATGTGAGGACATCTCTCTGAGATGTTCTTTCAGTGATTGTCATGTTGAGCCATCCTCACACAACCACCTTTTTTTTCAATTTCTTTTATTAACTTCAACTTTGTACAAATCTACCTAATGAAAGCCCCAAGTTTTTCTTGTATAAATTTTCATCATAAAAAGGGCTTTGATATAGGTTGGTTTCTTTATTTATGATGAATTAGTGGATACCAAGTGATAGAAATTTATCATATATAAACTAGAAAGCATTTATTACCTTGTGGTCATTTACTTGCATAGTCTTCTTTTAAATCATTATTAAGAAAAAAGTAGGTGTAGTTACCTTATTTGTGTATAAATACAGATCTATTGACCTTAGAAATGAATGTAATTTGGTTTAAAATAATAAAAGGTTTTGTATTGTATTTTCCTTAGTAAAAATTGGTAGGGTATATTAAATGAGCAAGTAATTGTCGTAATAGTCTTTAAATCGACTTTATTCTAACCAAATTGGTATAAATGATTAGTAGCATCTGTGGTATCTTCTTTTAGATAAAGCATGTCTTTTAGCTTGACAAGAATTTATACTTTGAGTTGGATGATTGATAGAATGTTAAATTTATATTTTGTCTTACCCCATCTATAGGATCTTGGTGTTCATAAATAGTACCTAATCTTTGAAGGATATATATACATTTAGAATTGAATCTATGATATCAACTTAATTAAACTTCTTAGATTATGTGTGTAAGTTGGAAATGGTAAGTCTTGATTATTATGTTTTAAGTAGTTTTCTTAAACTGATTTCATTGTAAATGATTAAGTAGTTTCCTTAGTTGAGTGCAGATGCTAGTATGCCTGTTATAACAATAGTAGTAGTTCATTTTTCTATGTGTAAGGTAGAGCTTACCTTCCAAGACAGGATGTCGAGTGTGGATTCATAGAGATGGTAAACTTGTTTTTCAAGTTTTACCATTTTATTTTTATTGTTTTGGCCAAAGCTAGATGTACCATTGAAATAGATGGAAAATAAAAGCCTAGTTGTATTTATTTATTTTTTTATCTCTACCACATCCTACATGCAAGACATATTTCATTCTAGTTTAGAGTGCATATAGTCATCAAGATTGCATCAAGAGTTCACTCCTACCCATCTATTCTAGGTTACTAGGCTCCTCATGCAAGGTCGGGGATTTCTTTGAGTTAGGAAGAAGTTGGGTGGAAAAAGCACCTTAACCATTCTCTTGACTTCGGATTGTAGAAGACCTATGGGTCATGCTAGTTGAAGATAGATTTCTTATGAACTATGTGACTCAAGATGGATATTTCATTGTACTAATCCTTCTTCTGCTTGTAGATGCACTTTTCTTATATTGGAAACTTGTATTTATGTTATACATTTATGGATATCCTAGTTAATGAATTGATTCACTTTCCATTTTTGGATTGCGTTGCTTTTCGTAGGTTATTTTTAGTAAATGATATTTTTAGACTTTACATGATTGATCAACATCATCTAACACATAATTTTACATTAGTCTCATTATTGGATCACTTGATCAACTATTTAGCAAGAAGCCTTTCCCATTGAATGCACTAACAACTAAAGCATTTTTTTAACTCAAGGATTCACTTTTTTCAAACTCTAGTGCCTTCCATTCTTTATCTACATCATTCTTGTGAGATGGAAACATACACCTTTTATTATGCCATACGGGATATTCTAAAACAAGGACATCACCCTATTGTACACTATTAAAAAATATTTTATGCAAAAATAGAGAACTATGATGCATTTGGAAAATAATTATATGCATAGGTAAACTACTAAAGTAATGGACGTGTTGCATCCAATCCCTTAAGTTTTTTTATTTACCTTCAAGGAAATAAGGACATTAATTTGTCTTATATTTATCACTTTAATCTCCTTATTAAAAAAGGGATTGCTTAGAATAGAGTTGTTGATATGTTAGCACACCTACTTCTAAGGTCTTCCATATTCTCAATTCTAGATTTACTATATATGAAGATTAGATGTGCTTTTATTTCATTGATCCACAAGTTGGATCAATTCCTCTTAATTATAAGAGATGGTTTGTAATACACATTAAATTAAATTTGTGTTCTACATGTTTTAGCTTACCTTGTATTGATTAGAGAAGACATTTTCCCCATTACATGGCAGCCTGTTTGGGACAACAAAAAAATTGTAACAATTTTCAAGATATTTTTATTGTCCTTCTACAAGGAAGCACATGGAATGTTTATAAAGAGATATTCACCATGCATCCAATCTATGCCTTCTAATAGAAAGATTGGTTTGTATTGCTAACTTCTAGCTCCTTCTATGCCTTTGTAATGCATACCCATGGACTTTATTAGTGAATTTCCACTTACTCTTAGGAAAATGATTGCATATTTGTTTTGACTACATTTTTTTATAAATGGCGATATTTGTTACAATAAACAAGATTGTAGATATTTCAGTGGATATTTCTACTATTATCTAGCTCAACCTTCTTAAATCATATTTAGAAAACCTTGTGTAAGCTTTAGGGTTGTCAGTTGAGGTTCTCTACATCCTTTCATCCATAACTTGATTCCAAGATTATAACATTCAACCACAATTTGGTTCACACTCTTTACAAATATCACAAATTTAATAAGCCATGGAATACTTAATCTTTGCGTAATATGACATAGATTTTAACTATACATGACATTCTTCATTTAAGGATTGTTATAGGTATTGATCCCTTGTTCTTATGATATTATGGTAGTCCTACCATAATTTCTTTATTTCATGAACAAAATTAGCAATCTAAATCCTCTTTTTTCAAACATTTAGATAAAGTCCATAAATATTTTTCTGGTATGTTATTGAAGACTCAATCCAAATACAAAGAGCTTAATGATTAATGATTGACTTTGAATTTTTTCACATTTTTTTAGTTTGGTAATAAAGTTTAGTTATACTTGGATGGACATAAATTTATATATTAGAAACAACCTAAGTTCAAACCTACTCATTATGGGACTTATACTATTTTGTAGCTTATTGTTAGATTTAATAAAGATTATGCAATATTAAATCTCCCTAAGATTACAAGAACAAGATGACACCAATTCAAATGCAAATAAGATTAAAATAATCCCTGATTTGAATATTTGTATTCAAGAGTATGTAAAACTAGGAATAAAATACAATATATAGACTCTAGGCATGCACAAGTTAACGTGAAAAGTGTAATAGAGGAGAATAGTAAATTAAAGGATTGACTCAACTATAGGAGCAAAGGTACCAAATGAACTTATCTTGATGAGGGAGATGTGACATCTAACTATTGTCAATCAAGGAGATGAATGAGATAGAGGCAAAAAATAATCTCATCAATCAAGGGAGTTGATGAGAGTTGATATGTGCTTTTATTTCCTAATTTACCTAAGTAAATAATATTAATTGACTAAGTAAATTTACTATAAGGTACAATATAATATTACACAAACACCCCCTTAAGTGCAATTGAGGTAATATAGAAATGTGCTTTAGCGAGACAAGCCATATCAAGTACCCATGTACAATTTGAAAGAAGCCCAACATACAAAGAGAACGCACCACCTTAGAAGAAGAGAGAAAACTTATAGGAAAAACTCTAACCTAAGGAGAGGTAGATGAATGAATGAATTTTGAAGCTGCTTGTGTACCTCAATGTTGATGTTGAATTGTAACTAAAATCGATTGATCGGATCAAGTACCATGAAGATTTGGGAATATTGAACATAATATTTATGATTTTCAATTTTAGATGTGAACCAGTGTGAACCAAATGCAGGATTCAAGAACATTTACATTAGACGAATGACTCTCAATTTGAGATGTGAATTGATGTGAATTGGGATGTGTTAATTCATAAGTATAATGTAGGGGAGAGAAAGAGGATCCACAATAGTTGATGCAACACAGTGTGAGTTTTCATCAAAATGGAGGTGGAATCATAATGTATGTCATGTGATTACACTACTAATCCCACAATATGTCCTATTGTATAGAAACACCACAAGCACATGAATTAAGCCATCCCATGATGAAACTTTATTTTGTAATAACATGGGTGGTGACACTTTATAAGTTGAGTATGTTTGTATTAAACAACCCCGAAATAGTTCAATTTAAACACCCTTAGCAAGTTACAATGTTTGTCACTTGTGTTTATAAAGTGGATGCTAATTTTTTAAAATTTTACAATGTCTAATGTGGACTAAAAAGTTGAAAGTACCATCAAATGGCAACATAAGAACAAATAGCTAGCACCATTATGTAGTTCTTGAAAAAATATCGACTTATTTAAAATGGTACTCAAATTTGAGTCTGTTTGTGAAAGTTGTGAGACCTAGAAGTTCAAAAATTGTAGTTGCACAACAAATTCTAAGAGAAAATTGATATTTGAAAATACCAATAGTCATGAGCATAAATGGATTATATCATCACAAAATTCATAAAATTTTGGCCCATTAAAAAAAAACTGGACTAAAAATTACCTTTGTATGGTGAAGATATGGCCTTTTGAAGTTGACCTCATAAAGTGCAATGTGCATCAGAGAGGGGATGAGAACCCTCAATCAAATTTGGAACCATAGCCAAAATCTCCACCAATTTAGTAAAATTTGCCAACTTTAACAATTTTAACAAAAATATCGCAAAGGTAAAAATCTATCAAATAAATTAGAAAACCTCTATATCTAGAAGAACAACTAAATTTAGTGAAACACTGCCAAAGTTAGAGTTCATGCTACAAACTTTAGAGAAGCAACTAAAATTGTGGGATACCAACAATCATTGCCAAAATGGTGGATTTGCCACTTAATATAATTGTTACCAAAAATTTACAAATCCCACATAGGTTATATGGACGAGGGGTCACCATATTGGTAATGCCACATAGGTCTATTGAATTGTTTTGAAAGTAATTTTAAAACATAGAAAAAAAAGAGGATACTCAAGCCTTTTGGGGCTAGGATCTGGTGGTGCCGGCCCCATCTCACACCACAAGCTGTGGCTTGGTAGTGAAGGTTATGCTTCCCACTAACCACTACGACCCTTTTGCATAGGCCATGAGCTATGGAAAATGGTTGTGGGCCTTTTCAATTTTCTTTTTTTTTTGAATTTTTTGATATATATTTTTTGAAACTAAAATTGAGTTGCAATTTTTTTTTTTTCAAAAATACACTTTTTCTTTAGATCTCAAAAAAATAAAAAAATTATACCTTTACAAGTTATTATCTTGGGCAATGTAATTGGAACCAATTTTTTTGCCTCGAGATAGAGTTCAACATAGACTTGTTTATTGTTGATCGTTATAGATTTCTTACTTTTGGATGTAATGGCATGGCCCATTTTTAGTAGGTAACTTCCTGCAAAAATCAAAGAAAACCCTTCCTTTGGTCACCTTCATTTTTCTCTTATTTAGACAAAATAATAGTGGATCCTAGTTAATTTGATTCTTTCAGACACATTGGTCAGCTTAGAATAGCTCCACCATTCATCATATATGTGAGGAACTTATATCCATGAGCACTCAAAACCTAAAAATGGATTAAATATATGACATCATGGCTTTGATATCATGTTAGATTTAATAAAGATTATGTAATATTGAATCTCCCTAAGATCAAAATAACAAAATGACACTAATTCAATGCAAACAAGAATAGAATAATATGATTTTAATATTTTTATTCAAGAGTATGTAAAACAAGAAAATTGACTACAATATATAGACTTCAGCATGCACAAGTGAGAGTGACAAATGTTTTAGAGGAAAGAAATGAACTAGAGGATTGACTTAATAGGAGCAGAGATGTCAAGCAAATTCATCTTGATAAGGGAGATGTGACACCTAACTTCCATCAATGAAGGAGATGAGTGATATAGAGGCGGTAAAGAATCTTATCAATCAAGGGAGTTGACACGTGCTCTTTTCTTAATTTAACTAAATAAATAATATTAATTACTAAGTAATAAGTAAACTTAATATAAAGTATAATATAATTTATCACACCAATTCTTATTGACAAAAATGATTTCATGTTGATCATTCTTCTTCATTTAGAATAGATGCTATTTGAATTTATAATTCAAATTAAGCTTTACTGCCCACAAATTTAGAGGAACAAATAACTCTCTCATCCTTATGATAATATCCTAGGATTATTTTTGGGGGAGGAAAATACAAACTACTAGGAGCCACCTTACTACTACTTACCTTGTTCACTACAAGCTAAGTGACAATTGCTAAGCTTGCAACATAAATTAGGTATAATTTCCTCTAAGTTAGGAGGAGATGATAAGACACAAGTCACATTCGATATGAGACAATTACATATATATTTTAAAATTTTATTGTAAATTCTTATTTCTCATAATACATCACATAGGTAGAGTAAGTTCTTAAAGGTTGTATCTCTATCTTCATATCTCTTCTCTTAGGACTTTCCTTCCTCTAGAAGCTTATGAGTACATCCTTCATACACACACACACACACACACACACACACTTGTCTACAACTAAAGTAATCTCTCATGCTTTATATTTGATTCTCTTTCTCAAAAAATTTCATATCATTGATAGCAAAGCTAGTGCATTTAGTCTGTAAGTCAATGTATTTGTATGAAGATACATGGCTTTGAAGAAAGGTGATGTGAGACCTGTACATAATGGACTTCGATGTCTATATCATAACATATAGATGGAGGAGGGCTCTATATTTGATTCTCTTTGTTTCAATTGTTTATATCATCATTTTCAAAGTTAGTTGCATTTAGTTTACAAGCTAATGTATTTGCATGAAGATACATAGTTTTGAGGAAAGATGTCATGAGATGTGTGCATGTAACAGATATCGATATCTATAGTACAACACATATGGAGGAGGCTATATTGTATAAACCTAAAGTATGTGTAGAAGTGATCCAAATTAAGATGGTCATTTAGAAGACAATATATTAGTTAAGGAACTTACCATATAAGTAACAATTGAACAAATTTCAAATAAGATAAGATTAACAACTAGTGAATAGATGAAAGGAATTGATTATTATTTTGACTGAGAGCTTATGTAAAACAAATGGACTTTTTAGGTGAACTATATGTCTTATACTCTAATTATATGCTTCAAATCCAACTATTTTATTGTTTAATAATACAAGAAACAAAAACTTACTAAAATAGTAAATTAAGGTTCTTGGTTAGAATTGAAGAGTTGCCATGCTAGGTAGTGACTTGTCTCCTTGGAAGTTGAAATGGAATCTCATACAAATCCATGCAAACTTGTTAGAAATTGAAATTGTAAGTTGGATTTATTGAATTTTGGCACTCATACTTATCAAGATTATAACTCGTACCTTGTTACTTGAAATTTGAAGTTCATATATGTGTAAATCTTAGGCTATGAACTAATCAATTTCGAATGGGTCATAGTGTAAGTAGGGTCCAATGGTTGTACTGCTAAATTTCACTCCAAAGGGCCCAAAAAATGTAAAATACAAAACTATGGAAAATAATAAAAAATAGATTTTAGAAATCTTCAAAATATTGCCCAAAAGTGCTAAAAAATATTTGTCATAAATTTTAGAATGTTGTCTAAAAGCACTAAGTGGATGATTTAAGATTTTTTAGGTCAAGAAGGTGCATGTCATGATAGATAAGGTGTTGGACATTGGGATAATCTCCCAAATTGTGAAAAGTATATGTGTTCTACTCACAGTAATTATTTTCAAAGAGGAAGGAAAGATAAATTTTCTTTTCTAAAGCTTGAATACAAACACATCACAAGAACAAATTGACGCATCATCTTGTTCATATATTTCATCCTTGATGAAGTAGTTAGACACATGATTTTCTCAATTGCTAATGGATTTAGTGGCTACTAAGATTAACATTGCAAAATAAGACAATCTAAAGACAACCTTTGCGGTTAAAACTAGTACATATTCTCATAATATCATACCACTCATGGTGTGCATTGGTTAGACCACCTTCTAAAGGATCATATTCTACATCTTTGAAAATATTAGGACACAAAAATTCAAAGTCCTAGATGGTTGTCAAATGTGTGAAAGGAATCGTACATTTGAGAGTTTTGGAAGAGAAAATGAAAATATTCCAAGAGGATAAGTTGATGTTGAATCCAAATAAATGTTTGTTCATGACATGGTTCAACAAGTTGTTAGGGGTTTATTGTATTCTAAGTAGGGGTGAAGACAGATCTAAATAAGATCTATATGGTAAAGCTAATGGAGGTTCTACAAGATGGAGGAATGATTTAGTCATCCCTTGGACATCTTGGGTGCTACATGCAAGGAAACCCACATGCTCTACCTCAAACATAGCTCCACATAAAATCATGGGTTCTATTGATTTTGTCTCTTCTCATGGATAAAAGTCTATTGATAGGTTATTTCACATAAGGAAAATTCCCAACTTTGAGGGGCTAGTATTAACATAGTATAGTCAAAATGTTTAGAAGGATAAGAAAGATGATAAATACAATCAAAGGAAGATTCTAGGAAACCTATATCAAAGGACCAAGTTAGGGAAGTAAGATAGAAGGGAAAATAAAGACTAGAAAGTTCTTACCAAATCAATGCCTCCAAATTCTAATATAGTTATATGAAAGTGAACTGAACTAAAGAAATAATAAAAAAGACATTCAAGCATACCACAAATAGGACTTTTAGGAAATAAATCTTCCTAAAATAATTATATTTAAAAGAAAAATAAGAAAATAAAAACATATAAGTCTAGTTAAGATAAGCCTACTTCACCTATCTAGCAACAATTTAAAACTATTTTATTGAATAATTAAAAAAGATGTGTTGTATTTTATGTTTGTAGTTTTATGATTTTGTAATGATGCAAGCAATGATCCAAATGAAAACCTCCAATTTAGTGAAGAATGCTTTTCAAGACATCTAATATACCTCTATTTATAATGAATCAATCAATAAACTTATTATAAAACTATTGTAAAATAATGGTTACCTTAGAAATTAGGAAATATGATAGGAATCTAAGCTAAGAAAAACATGTAGAAATCTTAGAGAAAGTTAATTTAAGCCTAGTGCATATATAATTAATTTTTCAAGACAACAAGAATGTGGCTATTTTTCTTTTCATATTCAAATGATATGAATTCTATTGAAGCATGAAAGTGTTGGATTGCAAATACTATAAATACAAACTAAATTGAAACAAAGCAAAAACAAAAAAAAACTAGAGGATTACTTAATTCTTCCAAATGCTGGAAGTGCAAGAGAACATACTATAAAGGATTGTGCAATATTAGACTACAAAATTTTTTAATAGTCAAACATTTTGTAGATGCACATAAATTATGTTACAAATATGAAGAATGCAGTAAGATTAAGATAGGACAATGAGAATGGGTAAAATTTATTTTACATGAAGTGCACGTGTACAATAAAATATTTGAAATGTTAGGACATATCAAGATAAAATATTGTTTCAATCTCAAAGAATGACAATTCAATGATGCAAAAAACCAAATTAAGATGAAAAGTATTATGAATCAAAAGTAGAAAACACTCAAAATGCCAAGGAAATTGAAAATATAATCATCCTTCATGAACCTCCTCTTGCTCATCCTCAAGGCCATCATCCTTCTCACCCAATTCACCATAGTTGATTCATGAAATTGTGTTGCCTCCTCTTTAGATGACATGTCCTCTTCGTCAACTTCATCATTTCCATGGGAATTGATCTAGGAACCTCCAAAACAATCTCATTAGTCCTTGCATGATAATTTATTATTATTTAAAGCAAATATTATAGTTTCTTCTTCATCCTCATCACCCTCTTCGTTGCCATCATTATCATCCTCCCTTGACAACCCTATAATTTTCAACCTTGGTCAAAGGACACTCATAAAGCTTCACTTGAGCCAACAGTGTGACGTTCACAATATAATGAATTTTATTGCTCCACACATTGAGAGATCATTGCTTCTATAGAAACTCGAAACCCCTAGCTTTGCAACTATCCCTCAAAATAAGATTTTTGTAGAAACATACAACATCAATGATAATGTCAACTAGGTTATAGCCTACAACATTGATAGGTTTAGTAAATTTCACAATAAATACTTTATAGGGTAAATAAATTCCACACTTTATGCCACAACTACATAAGAATTTCTCATTTATTTTTGTGTGGAAAAATTTGTTGGATTAGGAAGTCAAAAGTGTGTAGCTACTACTAGGTAGAATGAATCATAAGTGACTTTGATAAGAGACATAATTGTTTGTGATCTTGATAAGAATGGCTGAGATTGATTTCATGGTCGGTCAATGCATTTTGGAGCTTTCAAGTGATTAATTTTTTATTACACCTATATTAGATCTCACTCTTTCATAGAGGGGAACACCAATCGACACAATAACAAAACCATAAATGTTGCATGATAAACTCCATATATGCATTAAATATTCTAAGAATTGAACACATTAATAAAAGAGTGTTGTAAAGTAACATATAATCTAAAATAATAATAATGATATTAATGATCAACAGATGCAGCATGAAGAGGAAGAGTTGAGGGAAGATGTTAACTTGACTTTTCAATTTGATCAAGGGGATGTAGGGGGTGACTCTTACAGTGAATATGAATATGAAGATGTAGGGAATGACATTAGTACCTTTCAGAATGAATTGAATAAGTCTGAGATGAATGAAAAAGTTTACAGAGATACTTAGATGAATGAGCTAGCAAATAGACTGGAAGAGATTGAAAAAGCTTTTCATAGGAGAATGGATTGTACCACTTGTCAGGATAGCTAGACTAATATGTTCGATATATTATAGATTTACCAACAGAGAATCGCAAGACTGTAATACAATCTCAAGGATTTGACTAAGTTCACTAATGACATTATGAGGAAAACCTCTTATGTCAAAGACATTCAGACCCAGCTGGAGAAACATAAAGTTCAGCAAGCAAAGGAGATGGATGTTGGTAAAAGATAGAAGACTGAGCATTAGAAGAGATCCTCTTCCTAGGAGCATATGATGGCTCAAATGTGTAAGGATTGGAGAAACACTACTAATTAATCTAGTGGTCTGTGTTTGGTTTTTTGTTTTTATTCTGTTCTATTGACGGTTATTATCTTGTTGTTTTCTTGTTGATTCTCTAGCCCGGTTAGGGTTATTTTTAGGGATTATTATTGATATTTTGCTTTATATGATGAACTATTGGATATACTATGTTTTTCTTGATTCCCTAGCCTAGTTAGGGTTATTATCAGGGTTTATGGCTATAATAGTGGACTGTTAGTACTTCTTTTGTATGGGTCTGGGACCCTTTCCCAACTAAACTTAATCAAAAGTTATTTTTATTTTACTATGATTTATAATATCATTTTCACAATGGATAATTATAATTTCCTTATTCCATAATGGAAAGAACATTTGATTGATGAGGTTCTTAAGAATTTCAATGGTGAAAATTGCACATCTTTTACTTTTCCCTTTCATTTTGGACTTACTTTCATTGATTTGTCTTCAATATAATGACTAGTGTGTAAATGATGTATTTTACATGGAATTTGACAAATAACATAATCCTAGCTTGATTCTATTTGCACTCAATTCAAGAGTCCAAACATGACCCTTAGTTTATTTTTCCATTACCTTGGTTTAGATCTATGATTTGTAAAAATGATTGCAACTATTTCAAAATTCAAAATTTTAGTTTTAGGCCTAGACACTTCCTTCCATTTAGCTGTTATGAGATGACTAAATCATAAAATAATTTCATTTGCATGCCTTGGTGTTATATAAAAGAAAAATCCCTAATTTACTTTGATCATATATCAAACATCTAGAATCTAAAATCTAGAGCATATCGAACACACATCTAGGAATATTATTAGCAAACTCCATTATTCATTGCATCATCACAAGATCATAACTTCAAAATTGCATCAACACTCTAGGCATATTGTATTAGTGTCAAGCTTGCCTTCTATCATTGTGTAGTGTAGGAAAAATTACTACTTAATTGAATATCTTCAATCAACAGAGTTTTCCACTAATAGTACACTCGGGTCCTACTATCTAAGGTGTTATATGTCTAAGAACCTACTCTAGGTCTTAACAAAACCACTACATGTCCCAATCAAAGAAAGACAACTAGCCTAGGTGCTTGACAATGAAGGGAAAAGAACAAAACTGAAATTGAACAACTGTGTACAACATTGAGAAAAATGATAGCAGAGACAGAAAGAGATAAGAAAATGGAACATGTAGCTAGAGGGAGGAGCTCACTACCTTGGATGATAGTGTACCATGAGGATGTCTGTGCTAGGCATTGGAGTCCAAAATGCAACAAAAAATAAGTTTACCAGGTATTTACAGACCTAGAATGTCTGCACAACACAAATTTAAACACAACACATACCCAACATCATCTAGGTAACACAATATATCAAAAGGAAACAACTATTCTATGAAAATCACACAAAGCAAAAGGAAAGAAGGGAAATGAAACCTCCATGTGATTGTGAAGTCCTTACTCCAAGAAGTATTTGCAAAATGACAGAAGAGAGGGATTGTGCTGCTAAGGAGCCTGCCTCAAGCAAGCCATCGTTTCGGTATTCCTACCTCCATGAGAAACAAATTGATAAAAATGATTTGAAAGAAAAGAAATGAGTGTGTGCTCCTATCGTAAGTGCATCTAGGAGTTAAGAGCAATCAACAAAGCAAGTAAACTAAAAGGATTTACTTTCTTGGTCCATGGGGAAGAAATCATCAACATGCAACAAATGCAAAAGAGAAAGATGGTGGTCTACACTAGAACAATGCAAGAAAATGGTGGTCTATACCATAACAATGAACTACACAACATCAAATAGATCTAAATGAAACAATATTGAGAAACACAATGAACAAAGTTAGCAGTTTAATGAAAGAGAGAAAGATGCAAGTTTATAGAAGCTCAAATATGGTAGACAACTTAAAACCCAACAAGATAGAGCTTCCTCAATGAGCACAAAAGTGAATCAAAACCTCCAAGAGCTTTTGAAAGTGATACAACACCATAAAAAGTACCAAGGACTCAAGTAGTTGCTATAGAGATTAGATTTACAAAGGAGTTTTGCATAGTACAGCCAATAATCTTGTGAGTTTTGCAAGATCAAGTGAAATAAATTGAGAGAGAAATTGAGAGGCTGTTAGAAAATTAAGGTTTACATATAATAAGTTAGTTTTTAGGTAGTTAGTTGGGTGGGAAGTTATTCCCTAGGTAGTTTGTAAATGAGAGAATAATGGCTTTTTAAATCTATTATATGGAATGTAATATGATATGGTTGAACATAATGAAATTCAAGTATATTTTTTCTGTTATTTACAATGTGAATCTTTAATATTATTTTTTAGTTTTGTTGCTCTACAAATTCAATAGTGGTATCAGAGTGAAATTATTTTTTGTGCATGTGTGAGATTTTTGAAGGTAAAGAGAAGGGGAGATGAAATGGTATGCTACGCTTTGAAGGAGACAAGGGACGACTGCAACTCTATAATGGGGTCATCAATCTCTATGGTGGTGTCCAGAAATGTGAAGAAGATACCAACATTCATAGTTGTTATATCATTATTATTTCCTTTATTTATGGTATCCACTTAGGTGAAGGAAAGCATACAAATTGACAAGCACATGAGTTGTTTGACAAACTGCATCTGGGATCTTGAATATTATTACTGTAGAAAATAGAAGACATAGAAAGGCATTTGAAGTGGTTGGAGATGTTGTTGAAAGGAATTTTGAATATTTGAGACAATCAAATAGCCATTGAAGCAAAAGAAATCACTAGAAATTACTTGAAGTCAATCATTCAAGCCAACAAGATTAAATGGTCAATTTGGATTGAACGAAGTTGTCCCCATTCCAAGGCGAGTTGATTTGGAGAAATAGGGAGAACAAGACAAGGCATGTGAAGGAATATTGATTGCGTTGAGTGATGAATAAGGTGTGTGATATTCTGGCATGCAATGTTCTTTCAAATGGTTTAAAACAGCATTCCATTTAGATTTGAATAGGCAGATCACACTCACTCTAGTTTTAATTTCTTTTCTTGTATTCTAATATACTCATTCACCCCTCATAAGTGCACAATCAATAACAAAAGTGTAGCATATGTAAGTTCATAGTTTCACATTTATGTTGACGTTTGTTCTAGTTGTCTTCTACAAAGTCACATTAGAAATAGTTTGATGCAATTAGGTGAAAATCCAATAGATAGATCAATTGGTGAGGATATTTAAATTTTTAAAAGTGGTTATAGGTTCAAACTTCATAAACATATATTGTTTTGTGAAATTGTTTGTAAGATCTGTTTAGGTAAATGTACATTCTTGAATTATTTTTTGTCTTAAAAAGGAAGGAAGAAGTGAATACAAAATATTTATGAAATAGAGTTGAATTTTCTTCATGAAGTCTACAAATCTAAGGAGAGAGAAGGTTGTGTTCAAAGCTTTTAGAATTACAAGGATTTATTTTGTAAAAGGTGCATTTTCGGTGGAATCTGACACCTTGTCAAATTTATTCTTTATCATGGTCACACATATTGCTTGTTCTCTTGGGGACATCTTTGTTACACCTAACATGGCCTTCAAAGACTCATGTGCTTGTTCTATCTGAGAGATTAATGAGACATCAAATGGATAAAGTGTAACAAGGTCAAATTGGATAGTGGAGGCATTGAAGGTAGGAGGATTTTTATCATCTCGAGCTAGCTTCTAACTCAGAGATGATACCAGCTTGCATGAGAAGCACCTGTTTCATCTCTAGTTGCTTCAGGAGCAAGGGGGGCTTGGTAGTGATTTGTTGGTTTGTGGATAGTTGAATCCACAAACTTGTTATGGATAGTTGAGTGTGTCTCAATCCGAAGTTTTGTAGATTTGTATTTGTGGATAATGGAGTTAGTCTCAATCCACAAATGGAGGATAATTAGGACATTTACCTAAACATGAGGACTTTGGGTTGATGTTGATGCAATATTTCTTTTGTTTTTCCTTTTTTAATATAAACCTTAAGGGGGTTGTTAGAAAATTAAGGTTTACATATAATAAGTTAGTTGTTAGGTATTTAGTTGGGTGGGAAGTTATTCCCTAGGTAGTTTGTAAATAAGGGAATAATAGCTTTTTAAATCTGATGTATGGAATGTAATATGATATGGTTGAACATAGTGAAATTCAATTATATTTTTGCTGTCATTTACAATGTGAATATTTAATACTATTTTTCAGTTTTGTTGCTCTCTAAATTCAACAGAGACAAGAAAGTGAGACCACATGCAAGGAAAGAGTCATTCGGGGCTCGAAGGCATTACGTGAATCTTACTAGCTGTGGGAGTAATTCACAATGTGTCCAAAAATAGCTTCACTAACTGTTTCACTTTCGCGGGATGCCCGTTTGGTGCACAAACATTCGTGCTAGGTGCTAGCGTCCAAGTGAATCTACCTCAGAATCTCATAAATCTTCTCCACACTATGAGAATCACAAAACCATAAAACAAAATTTTGAGAAAAGAAGAAAAATAGGTGAAATAAAGCAAACACAACCCTAACATACAAAGAGAGGATGCAAACGGTAAGGTGGTTGTCAAACGTAGTGTGAAAGTGTGAGGGGTACACAATTTTTTATGTTATACATTGTACTAAGATGTTAAATCAATATCTAGGGGTTTGACCAAGAGAGAATCGCCCTTACCTAGCAAACTCCTCAAATGTGTCAACACTACCTCTTTATTATTGCAATTCCAAATACCCAAGAAAATTTCCATTTAATGGTGCTAAAGAACCATTGTCATTAGATTTAGATCTATGGTTGAGGCAACTAAGGAGATTGAGGATGAGTCCAATGAGGACTACATACCTAGAGAGTAAATGGATGAGTTAACATCAGAGAATATAGGTCATGAGGATGAGGAGGCAACAACAATAGATGCCACTCCTAGATATCACCTTACTTTACTTTCAGGGCTAATAGAGGAGGAGATGAGGATAGTTGATCCATCATGGTAGCCTAGTGATCCTTGTGAGTACTAACTAACATACTCCTACTACATTTTTGCACTTCCTTTCTTGAAACATGATTTTGTTCTAACATTGATTGACATTCTTTCCCTTTCTCTCTTATTCTTTCTTGCCCACTATTGATGAGTGGAAAGACTTTGTTAGATTTACTTTTCTAGACATTCCGGTCCCTACTAGTGGATGTGCTCGAGAGACACTTCTAGTTAATGTTGGGATTCTATCTTTGGTAGGTCACCATACAGATTCATTTTCTCCTTATCATGCTAGCTAGGACTTATCTTCTCAGCACACGAGAGTTGCTACATTGGAGGCTGAGATTTCTTTGCTTTGATAGATGGCCCATCTTGATGTTCAAAGATGATCTTTAGCTTCACCAGTCCCTACTACTATAAGACCATCTCGTTCATGGACACACAATCACATTGCTTCACCAAGTCACACTCAAAAGACCCCTAGACCTTCTAATGCTACAAATAGCAAGAGATGGGACTTCCTTGATGGACTTTATTTATTTCTTTTCTTTTGACAATTTCCCTCCTTGTATGGGGAAGATTTATTATACATGTGAGGCAATTGTTAGTTCTTTTTGAGGCCCCCTTGAAGGAGCAAATTATACTCAAAACACTCTTTACTATTATGACATTAGACTTGTACTGTGTTGATCTGTATGCTCTCTTAGTCAATTTCTTCTACTTTGCTTTCCTCTTGGTGCACATGGTTGGATAGAACTTATTTATTTATGTTTATGAAAATGCTTATGTCTATGCACACCTATGATGTTCACATGTGATGATGATGATATTATTTTTGTTATCTTTTTTTGTTTATAATGTATGTAATGTGTATGAATGTGATCCACATATATGGAATGCAAAGTAATAGGTTAAATGCTAGATGCCACGATGGAATGACATGTTTTATTATTTGGTATGTATACGAATGGAACAACCACTATGAATGCTCTTTAGTATGATTTTTGACTTCAGGGATTGTGAGTTGACCTAATATAGGATGACCTACTAAAGCTAGTTGAGATAGGATATAAGGGAATCAAGTGGGAGTGAGAGTTAGATGGAACTTTGAAACTTGGTTTTGCAAAGGGCTATACATTGATCCTTATCTAGATAAAATAATTTGACTGGCTTTCAACCTAAACAAGCAACAAATTTTATTAGCACCTTCTAGACTTCGATTAGAGATGGCCAACAAGTTAGAACTAGGGTAAAGGAATGGCTCCAAAGAAAAATATGGCCCTAAAAGATAGCTAGACACTTAGCTTTGCCCAATTAGTGGATGTGTGTCCTTTATACCTCTCTCTTTTATTTTCTCTGATAGGTGCCACCCTCATAGCTTCAAGCTTAGATTTATCTCCACTTGAGAGTATAGACATCAAAAATCCTTTCTTCTCATTTTTTCTTTTCTTTTCTCTTTCTTTTGATTTTTTTGTAGTAATTCTTTTTTGATCTCTCACTTTTTTGACTTTTTTTGTGATTTTCTTGGTTTTGATTATTTTGTATTTTGTATTATTTTTAATTACTTAGCAGAGTTCGGATCTCCCTGACAGTTTTGGCTAGTGCCACCAAAATCTTTCACTACCTCATAGGACTTCCTTCTCACTAAGGAGGATTATTGAAGATCTACTTGTAAGCTCCTATGTGTATCATAGGTTTGTGTACTTGCCATGTTTAGACTTGACAACATGATTTTCTAAGATCGATATTAGTATGAAGCTAAAATATTGACTTCATTTGAACTCATTGGGAATGTGGAGGGGGAAAATGGATAATGATGATTTTTTGGGAATCTTTAAGGCTTAGAAGGCACAACCTATACTAGATAACCTTAAGATTCCTTGCAAAGAGAAAAATCTAATAAGAGCATGTCACAAACAAAGTGTAAGGTGAACAAAATGAAAATGCATGTTTTTGGATTTTTTATGTTTTGTAATTTTCATGAATTTTTAATTTTTTATAGATTTTTTTGAATTTTTATGTTTTATGATTTTTTTGATTTTCTAAATTTAATATTTCTTAAGGTGAAAGACATTAACCATCTCACCAAAGTCTTGTTTATTCATGGTGCTGAGGAGGTAGGTGTTATTTTTGACATCTTCCTTAATCACATATGGACCCTTCTAGTCCTCTTGAAGCTTTCTTTTCTTTCTATGTCTCTTATTCTTAGTGCTCCATCTTCAGAGCACTAGCTCTCTGACTCTAAAGGACATGTTGATTCTTGTTGCGCTATAGGAATGCTTGCATTTACTTGTGCTGGATGAGCTATTATAAGGTGGGATAGGCATTAATATGCTTGGGGTGATCCCACAATAGTGTGTCCCACTTTTTGGTCGAAGTGGGACATTGAAATCAACATTTTAAACCAATTTTTCATTTTTTGACACCTACAACAACTAAATCGTTAAGAATTTGAAGATGATTTGAACTAGTAATTTTTGAGATTTTGTGTTTAGATCATGAATATATTTCTAAAAAATTAAAAAAACAATTTGTAAAATTTTTTACGTAACTTTTAATATCTTGTTTTTATAGTTAACATTTTATTAAAAAAGTGACGTTTATACCATATAGCATAAATTTTTGTATAGAAAGCATAAAATTATAAATTTTTAAATATAGATTTGTCACACCAATATCTAATGCATATCTATATTTTTTTGTATTTCTTTGCTGCATTTTTTTAAATTAATTTTTGAAGTGAGATTAATTATAATTTAGATATAGTTTTATACCATATAGCATAACTTTCTCTGTATATATCGAAACTAACCTTTTTTTTTTAAACAAAGACATCAATACCTAGTGCATGTATATTTTTTTAAAAAATTCTCTATTTTACTATTTTTCCACATGTGTGGAACAAAGACCTTAATGTTCGGTGAAAAACCAATGTTTATTAGAAGATAGAAAATAAATATAATAATCAAATTAAATATATTTGAAATTATACTTTTTGGAAACCTCAATCCAAGGGCTATGATCCTACAAATTATCTTGTCATGTTAGTTCCATTTGTTGGTCCAACCTAAGGTTTGAAACTATTTTTTTTGAGGAAAATATGAGAAGAAGAGCAGAAGAGGCCATCCAAGGGCCTTCATTCGAAGGACCTTTGAAAGAAAGTCCTATTCAACCTTCGTTTGAAAATCCAAAATATATTAAAATATTCATAGCTAGCCACCTTCATTCTAAGGTCCCTATGTAAGAAAATATTTTTAAAAATTGGGATCAAAGACCTTTGAATGAAGGTGTTTAAGGCAAACTTGAAAAAACTACAATTTAGGGATTGTTTATAAATATCATTCATGCACGAGATCATCTCTCTCAAATGGTACATCTTTTTGTGTTTTTAAAAATACATCCAATGTGAAGTGAATAGAATTATATATACTTGTAATGAGCTCTTTAAATCTTATTAACTTGTCCTTCATGTATAAATTTAACACACCGATACAAAATTGAAGGAGCAACCTTAAATTCTTCTATCAATGTTCTACAAAGTAGTGTGTACCAGATCTATCCAAAGATGGTATCACATAACATAAACCATGTAATTCTTTAGGACCTACTCTCAATCATAGAATAATACATCTTAATGTATTAATTAACATTCAATTAGTCATCTTCAATGAAATATGGGCTGAATGTGCACATTTATGATGTCTAATATGTTTATTTAAGAGTTATTCTTCTGTACATATGTTCTATTAGTATGAAATATCAATAAGGTGATTTTACATAAAGATTACTAGCTAAATATAATGGGCCATAATAATTATCTTGTGAGATCTTGTGATTAGAAAATGTAATCAATGGAGAAGCAAGAGAAGAAAAAGATGTAGCATTAGTTTCAATAGTTCCCACAAAATCATGTTCATGTGATGTATCCTCATTTTCAACATTATTTTATGTGTATCATGTACCTCAACAGTGTTTAAATGATTTGGAAAAGGATTTGTGTATATTTTCAATTGATTATTAGTATGCATAACTAATAGATTTATGTTTCCATTGATAACTTAAACTTTGATCATACTATTAATGTTACATCCCCAACTTACATTTAGACTTAATAATTAACTTTGCATTGTAATCAGAAGGATTAGTCATAGTTAATTGATTTGATATTATGGAAATATCTAAATTGATCATTGTTAATGATGTTAATGATTGATGTTAATTAGTTTTGAACATTAATTACTTCATATTATGAGATATGATTATGATGCACTAATCATAATTTTGTGGTCCTGAGTGTGAACAGGAAAAGTTAACGACCTTCGAAGAAGGAAGGAGGGTATCATCCTTGAGGAATGGTTAGATGTTGAGAAAACAAGGTTGATTAGTCATCTGAGTATCGATTTCCATGTCCCCAAATCCCTTGTAAGTTGTCATGAGTCATGTCTTCCTTCTTTGTAATTCTATCCTTGTGAGTCATTTTGTTGATGGTGCTTTAACAACTAGACAATGTTCTTGGAACAACATCTCAAGTCGTATGATAGTCAAGTTAAGAGTCAATGAGATCTCTCATTACCCTATTCTTAAATAGTGATATTATTTCTTTATTTTCTAGTCAATGGACTAAAGTTTACTGTCGTTGATGGGGGAGTATTACTCAACCCCGATTGCCCTAAGATTTTAGTGTGATATCTTTTGCTTTAATCTTTATGATGATTTTGCATATTTTAATAGTTCTTCAACCCATGTTATTAGTCGAGGGTGTTTATATTTTCATATATATACAAACCCCTTTAGAGGTCAATGTTAATAACTCTTTACTATGCTAATAACTATCTTATCTTATCTTATTATTACCTCATCAATATCCTTAAACCCATGAGGAGTGGGAAAGGAGAGATGATAGGTTGAGTGGGCTAAGTGGATCAAAAGATCCCACTAGGTGGCAAGCCCAAATCGCATGCACAGAGTATGCTTTGGTTGGTTACCAAACGTCATCTTGGTGTCTTATGGAAGGTCTTAGTTGGAGTCTGGGTAGTTTTGGCTGTTATTTTCTAGTGTTAGACTTTGAGAGAGAAGTGGGTGTGTGGGTGGCGAACACCGGGGAGCTACATTCTCTTGTTGCAGAGAATTACAGTCAGAGAGAATGACTAGAGTAGCCAGAAGAGTTCAAGCTCTGCGAGCTACATCTTTAACTCTGTGAAATATATTTAGGTATCTTTAATTTAGAGCCCTCAGCTCATATGATATATTAACTGCAATACATTATAACTTACTTTCGTCTGAAAGTAACGTCAGCACTGTCGACTATAAAGATTAAGAAATACTTTACTTTTAATGTACAGAGTTGAGACTGTATATTTATTTATGCATATCAATGAATGTTAGGAGTAGTCAAAGGCTCTTGGAGCCCCAAATGAAATATAATTCATGATGCTTTGCAACTATTGCTCTTTTGTGGCGCTCGGCCAACTTGAGGCCATAAACCTTATGTAGGATTGCATGCATGAGCACCTGCAAGTTTTATCTCTTCCTATGCACCATACATCTTTAATGATGTCTTATATCTTTATGATTACTAGTTGTTAACTCTTGCAAATCTATATATGCAAATGAGCCCAAAAGGGCAACATTCTTTAATGAATGAATAATAGTGGTATTGACCTGTTGAACAATCCTCACCATTATTTCTAATGGCTACAACCATGATTACTTTAAACACAGTAAACCCAAGATAAAATGGGTCGTGCTACTACACTGGAAACCTTATTCTACCAATTCGATAGAAAAGTTGACAAGAATCGAATGGCTATCAATAAATATACATGTTATGTGAACATGATAGCTCTTTGAGGAGAGTAATAGAATACTATTCTTACACTGTCATAGTAATGCTATCATGACAGCCAAGACTTCAATCTTGCCTTCATTATGAAGTAAAGTCTTGCTATACCTTTCAATATTAGAATCTACCCTAGAGTTTTATTATAAGCTAGTGGTCTTATATGAGATGAATGGTGACTATATAAATGGAAATTATGTTTTTATATTGACTTTATGAAAGATTCTAGAGAAGAGCTTAGAGGGGTTCAACTCTATGAGTCTTTATGAACTTTTAAAACATACTATGATTTGGGCCTTTTCTTTTATTATGGACCAGTTTATTTTAACCATGACAATAGGAAAACAAGGTAAACATTGACCAAGTAGGGTGAGAGTTGAAAGCAAGTGTAACACCCTCTCCCTGAAACACTTAGAGAAAATTACATTTACACTAAATGAAACAGGAATTTTTTTTTTTTGAATAAGATAACAAAGTAATGTTAACATAACTAATTACACCATTTAACTTACGACATGTTCTCTAAGGGTACAAGGTTGCATTGCTTACAAATCAACTGACATAATTTAACATACATCCAATGCATAACATAATTATATTCATTGCATGTCCTCAAATAATATAACTTTCATGATCAAATACATAACTGTAATGTTTTCTTTACACATAAGTACATCATTACATCAATGACATCTTTTACCTACATCAAATTACATACATTAAGAATGATCTGGTACACAAGTTAGGTACACAATCATCTTCCTCAACTGGTACAAGTACAATTGTCTGAAACTGTGATAATCCTTTTCTGCACATGAACTCTGACAAGGAATAATCAATGGATAAGAAGGCTCTTCAACCCGACCATGTGGAACCCTAAGGTCCACCCCCCGAGCTAGGAGTTTAACATGAGGTCCCAAACGACAACAGTCAGGTAGACAAAGACTAACATGAATGAAGGATGACCAAACTCCAATACAACACATGACAATAACACAACACAACTTCTAGAGGCAACACAAAACACAAGTGGAGAGACCATACAAGGAATGCTAGGTTGCAGTAGGGAGAGTGTCATCGCATGGTCCTAGCATGGGTTATCCTGATAGCTTCTCGTTAGGCGCCGGCCCCCATCTATGGTTATCTTGATAGCCTCTCACTAGGTGCCAGCCCCATAGGGTGACACATGCGGAATCGACCTTCCTTTTGTGAGGACAAGGAAGTCAATCATGCCGACCAGGCCTTCTCTACCCATCCTTATTCTGAATGAGCACTACAGGCCATGGGAGAGGAATCTATTTATCTTGTTTAATGTGAAATCTACCCTTAACCCCCTAGTTCATTTTAGGTTATCACTTGATTAACCTACTTCCAATGGGTTATCCTGACAGCCTCTTTGGGCGCCGGCCCCACATTGAAAGCCACTCTCCTTGCTAGCACCTAGTAAACCTTAACCACCAAACCGGGCATTATAGCAGTACACATACATGTTCAATGCAAGGCATAGACCCTCTTGCATTACAAATAGAATCTTAACACCATTTGTTAACCAATGCCTATAGCATTACAATACTTCACTCTTTTATAGATTCCAATCTCTCCATGAGACAATTATGACAAACGGGTACAAGATAATCACAAGTAATTAAATATCTCCTCCAAGAGTATTACCTTCACGAAACACATTAACAACTTGGACAATACTTCATTTTACTACACACTAAAATAGAACCACATGTTCATTGTAACATCACAATACTAGAACTCCTATCCACCTGTTTGCATGTACTCAAAATATGACATACTAAGCCTCTAGAATAGAGTTCGACCACTCACAAAACCACCTCCTTACGACAAGAAGATTACTTAACTTAAACAGTTCGATTTAAGTTCGAGGGTTAATGCTAAAACTCCTCTTTGTTACAATGTATAACACCTAAATTTGTACCTATACATTGACTTCCTAACCACATTGAAATATTTTTAATTAAATACAACCATTAACTAAATTATCTAAATTCTCTTCATTATGTTTCAAAAGATAGATCACAAGGTTTAACTACAAGGATCATTTAATTATAATATTAATAACCTCAATATCCTATCATATAAACTAGCCGATAAAAATCCATATCTTCCGACCTTTGATTGAATTTCTTCCAACTTTAGATAAATCTAATGCTTTAATCATCAAAGCTTCAACCGAATACAAACTAATTGATCTAAGTTATACAAATTATAAAGAGGTAATAAAAATACACTTAAATAGCAAATAATAACATCTTAACATATCTATATGTTTAATAATAACTAAGAATGCATTTATTTACCTATATGATTAATAATAACTAAGGATACATTTGTAATATCTCCCAAGTGCCTTTGAAAAATGAAATATATATATATTTTTAATATGAACAACGAAAAATTGCCTTTCAATCCTAGTGTAATGTAGTATAAAGAAACCCATTTTTTTTTAATGCAAGGAAAATAATATATGAATGGTTTTATCCTTTTCAAATTGAATTGTGAAAAAGAACATTTAACTTTCATATTTTAATTTGAATCCAAGAATATATGCAAGCATGAATTTCAAAAGAATATAATTCTCTCATAAGAGTCCTACATATTTAAACCCCAATACAAAGCATATTATACTTATTGTAGATTACATGTAGTAAGATAAAACACACATACTTTTATAAATAATCTAACAATATGTTCATTCCTTTAATTAAACTATATATATATATATATATATATATATATATATATATATATATATATATATATATATATATATATATAAGTAATTCTTTACCTTCTGATATGTTTATTTGAATACATGTATTTTTAAATAGTAACAACTCTATCTTCTAAACACCGAGATATAATTTACATATACTTACAGAAGTACATAAGTGAACCCTATTTATTTTTTTTTGTATAACACATCAACATAATTAAAAATAAAAGTTAAAGCCCTAATATTACCTAAACCATTATAATTGTAAACCTAACAATTAAATCTTTTTCCTTATTGATCACCTATGAAACCCTAAAATTAATTTATCAACAGACGAACACTAATGTCTCAAAGAAACCATCAACCCTAAAATTTATTCATCAACTATAGATTTGTTGAAGGAGGCTAAAATATTAGCAATTACAATACCAAAATGTTATGGTAGGCCTGGGAACGAACAACATGGATTAAGAAAATAGTTTTCATGATTCTATTAAATAAGTCATCATTAAAATTATCATTAAATGACAGTAAAGCAGCTATATGAGAGAGGTAAAGTCCTTTCCTTAAATTTAGAGATAAAAATAGAATTATATAAATAAGGATAAGATTTAAGAAATTACTGCAAAAAGAATCATTCTAATGAAGAGATTTTGCTAAAAGTTTAAAAGTATATAACTAAATGGAGTAAAGATATTATAAGCACCCATCTAGATTTATAAAATGAAGTAAGGTTAATATTTAGCTAAAGAGAATCTTAAGATGATTCGAAGGTAAATCTAGGGAATTAGAAAAGTAATACTTCATAGCATAAACATGAATTCATATGAATACCCAACATTTTTTTGTATGGCAGGAAATCATTCTATTTCAAGTGCCTAACGCCAACATAATGCAAGGAAAATTTTGTCAGATATTAAAGATGAAAATAATACAAAATGGATTTATTGGGAAGGTCTTAGTAATTTTCAAGCAATGCAATTGGCAGTTTAACACCAAATTCACAACCCCTGCCAACGTCCTCCTAGCCACGACTAGCGTGGAGCTTGGGAACTATTATGGACATTCATCAAGGCGTAAAGGATAAAGGAGTTTTATTAGATGTTTGTGGTTGCTTCTACCCTCGAAGACAAGTATGCTAGATGTGGAACCAAGGATTGCAGCGTAGGAACAGGTGTGGTAGTTGCGACGGCCCTGCTCAAAATTTATACAGACTGTTTGATAGTATGCAATGATCATAGGGTAATACAAAATAGTTTTGCAATGATTTGGTAGTTTGCCTCAAAGAGATTCTATCTCAAGGAATGTAATGATTATCAGATTTGCACAAAATGGATTTGTTGAAAAGGTTTTAGAAACTTTTAAGCAGAATGCTATTGAAATGCCACATGAAGTTGAAGGTATTCATTGATAGAACAATTAATGAATTTATAAAGTTTTTGGGCATGAAACTTTTGTTTACGGTGTGGAACAACTTTGAGCCATAAATGTGTGAATCATTTACTTATGTAGAGAAGAAAATGCTCATTTGTAACTAATGAGGATGAGTTAATGGCCTTATCAGAAGAAAGATAAATATATTTATATGAGTTCTGATTTAAAATCTAACACATCCATAATTCTAAATATTGGTCTCTATTCTTTGAATGATTAGAAAATAATGTCTTCGGCAGAGTTAAAGGTGCATGACAAGGAAACTTTCCAGTGTGAAACATTGGCAAGGGAAACATAGTAAAAGTGCATGAATTATTTGACCTAATGCCTCAGAAGCAACATGGAAAGCAATAATTGCATAATATGCACAAAATGGATTCGCAAGGATGATCTAAAAAGCTTTAAATCTTGACACAGAATCATTTAAACTATTAAAATCATAATAAACTTTTTAAAATTATCCTACAAAAATCGAATGACATACCCAAATTGTTTTACCACAAATTCTAACTTTTCCTTTCTCTGGATTTTTGAACCCCCTCCTCTCTAGGCAAAAATCCCCCCTTTTAAAAACCCTCCTCTCCTCAGATCCATTAATCATCGGTTATTCCACAGAGAGGATCATTAATTAATTAATTTAAACCATAGCAACTACCCACTCTACAACTCAACAAGAAAATAATTTTATTTTATTAAATCTTAGAATCTAATTTATTTATCTAAATATTCAAAGCAATAATATTATAATTAATAATACAAAGTTTCTAATAACTATTAATCCATAGTTTTACTCCCCGCAACCTATAATTTATTTACCACAATTATTACAATTATCGACATTAATTAACCTTATATTTTCCATAAAAAAATAATTCTATTTAATGCACAATCTTTACTTACCCACAAAACACCTTCTGACCTAGTTAGACATCAGGGTGCAACATTACCTGCTTGCAAGTTACGATCAAACGACAGATAATGACCACAAAGTAAACTGACAACTAGACAACAATGACAGGGGACCCCACATTAACTCCCTACAACCATTCCATTGGCGAAGGCACGCTCAGACCTGGTAATTCAGGTGGAGTCAGTGCCCAGTACCTGCATCCTGTAGCAACCACACTGTTAAACATAACAAGATATATATCCACATGCAGTCATATAGTGAATGGAAATCGCAGTGGGGTAGGGTACTCGAGAGCGAGTAGTATGACACTGTTCCATTCACGTTCTTGTATAAACAAATCACTACATTGAACAAGATTTCTAGTTAGTTATCAATAACATGAATTATCTCACCATCAAATATAGCAATTAACATCAAAACATCTGACACATCTAGTTTATTTATCAATTGTAAAGCCTATGACCTAGACGAGCAAGGACCTCCTCAAGAAGCTGGCGAAGCTGAGCACCCTCTGGTTGACCCTGACTCTCCTGATTCTCGCCCCCACCTTCTTGTGTACTTCCATGAGGGGAACTAGGAGGAGGGCTATTAGCACCCCCTCTTCCACGTCCCCTACCTTGCCCACGTCCTTGACCTTGACCCCTAGGCATCTCCCTGACTGCACACCCATGAACAACTTCAGGTTGCTAGGTGAGGACTACTAAAATATTCTAGAGATTAAGCAACTAGTATAGCTTAATGGACTCATATAAACCCAGAGTGCCCAGTGTTAGAAACCCGGGCTCTGATACCAGATGTAACACCCTCTCCCTGAAACCCTTAGAGAGAATTACATTTACGCTAAATGAAACAGGAATTTTTTTTTTTTGAATAAGATAACAAAGTAATGTTAACATAACTGATTACACCATTTAACTTACGACATGTTCTCTAAGGGTACAAGGTTGCATTACTTACAAATCAACTGACATAATTTAACATACATCCAATGCATAACATAATCATATTCATTGCATGTCCTCAAATAATATAACTTTCATGATCAAATACATAACTGTAATGTTTTCTTTACACATAAGTACATCATTACATCAATGACATCTTCTGCCTACATCAAATTACATACATTAAGAATGATCTGGTACACAAGTCAGGTACACAATCATCTTCCTCAACTGCTACAAGTACAATTGTCTAAAACTGTGATAATCCTTTTCTACACATGAACTCCAACAAGGAATAACCAATGGATAAGAAGGCTCTTCCATCCGACCATGTGGAACCCTAAGGTCCACCCCCCAAGCTAGGAGTTTAACATGAGGTCCCAAATGACAACAGTCAGGTAGACAAAGACTAACATGAATGAAGGATGACCAAACTCCAATACAACACATGACAATAACACAACACAACTTCCAGAGGCAACACAAAACACAAGTGGAGAGACCATACAAGGAATACTAGGTTGCAGTAGGGAGAGTGTCATCGCATGGTCCTAGCATGGGTTATCCTGACAGCCTCTCACTAGGCGCCAGCCCCATAGGGTGACACATGTGGAATTAACCTTCCTTTCATGAGGACAAGGAAGTCAATCATGCCAACCAGGCCTTCTCTACCCATCCTTAGTCTGAACGAGCACTACAGGCCATGGGAGAGGAATCCATTTATCTTGTTTAATGTGAAATCTACCCTTAACCCCCTAGTTCATTTTAGGTTATCACTTGATTAACCTACTTCCAATGGGTTATCCTGACAACCTCTTTGGGTGCTGACCCCACATTGAAAGCCACTCTCCTTGCTAGCACCTAGTAAACCTTAACCACCAAACAGGGCATTATAGCAGTACACATACATGTTCACTACAAGGCATAGACCCTCTTGCATTACAAATAGAATCTTAACACCATTTGTTAACCAATGCCTATATCATTACAATACTTCACTCTTTTACAGATTCCAATCTCTCCATGAGACAATTATGACAAACGGGTACAAGATAATCACAAGTAATTAAATATCTCCTCCAAGAGTATTACCTTCACGAAACACATTAACAACTTAGACAATACTTCATTTTACCCCACACTAAAATAGAACCACATGTTCATTGCAACATCACAATACTAGAATGCCTATCCACTTGTTTGCATGTACTCAAAATACGACATACTAAGCCTCTGGAATAGAGTTCAACCACTCACAAAACTGCCTCCTTACGACAACAAGATTACTTAACTTAAATAGTTTGATTTAAGTTCTAGGGTTAATGCTAAAACTCCTCTTTGTTACAATGTATAACACCTAAATTTGTACCTATACATTAACTTCCTAACCACATTGAAAGATTTTTAATTAAATACAACCATTAACTAAATTATCTAAATTCTCTTCATTATGTTTCAAAAGATAGATCACAAGGTTTAACTACAAGGATCATTTAATTATAATATTAATAACCTCAATATCCTATCATATAAACTAACTGATAAAAATCCATATTTTCTGACCTTTTATTGAATTTCTTCCAACTTTAGATAAATCTAATGCTTTAATCATCAAAGCTTCAACCAAATACAAACTAACGTAGCACTTTTATATTGAGCATATTGTCTTTTCATTGATGTCAAAATGTTGGTAATAATGATAGTGATATTTCAGATATATCAGGGACATTTCATTTTGCATATCATAGTTGATCACAGTTGTCAAAATGTTGGTAATAATGATAGTGATATTTCAGATATATCAGGGACATTTGATTTTGCATATCACAGTTGATCATATATCAGGATGTTGGTCATGACAAGACACAGTAACAATATTGATCTTCAATATGGTTGGCAGGTACATTTCATACTTGGTTATGCAGTGTAGAGGTACATTTCATACTTGGATCAGTTACAAAGAATTCATCTTGTTGGATCAGATATTTTTGATTTGAAGTGTTGCTCAAAATGCATAAGGATTTCAAGAACCTACTTGAAAATTGATGATCATTTGACATATCAGAAAGGGTGCTTCAAGGTTCAAGTCATGCTTTCTGTGTTAATTTATATTGGTGCAATTTATATGTTTTGATCAAAAAGTGTATATCTAGTTCAAAATATTCTTGTATGAGCTCACACATTTTTTAAATAGAAGATCACAAATTATATCCTATGAGCTCACACATTTCTAAATAGAAGATCACAAATTACATCCTAAGAGCTCTTAAAATAAATGTCATTCACTTTTTTTTTAATCGCCAGTTGACCGGCTTGGAAGGTTTATGTCACTTAAGTGACAACTTAAGGGTTGCATTGTCATGGGTTTTACCGGCCCTGTTGCCTAGGGTGCCTGGTCACCAAGTTAAGGATGCTCATGACTGGCGGGAAGCATAGATCGATGCTCTACATTCAAAGCACAGTTGGCGGGATTACCACATCTGACGGTTGAGTTCAAAACGATGCCACAGTTTGTGACTGTTAAATTTGATGGCCTCTTTGATGAAAAAGTAGGAAAGCAAACTTGTTTCTATCTTTAATGATAGCGAAAGAAGAAGGTGAAAAGTTAGAAAGTATTTGAGATGGAAAGTCTCATAAAAGATTTTTATTTTCATTGTGGCATGTGAATCGACAAGGAGAAATTGAAAGTGGAAACTTTCAATATAGAAATTAAAAGATATACATTTCTTTTTAAGGTGAGAAGAAGTGGATTTTTGAGTTTAAGTCTTTTGGAGAGAGTTTTTGAGAATGAGAGAGATTTTTCAGAGGATGAAAGATTTTGTTATGAGATGAATTTTTGCAGGTGTGATGGTGCAATCAAGATTGAAAGGTTTTTATGATCAAAGAGCAGAGTAATATTTCTTGTTGATGGGATGATGCAATCAAAGTTGAAGTTTCTCAGAGAAGATTGAAGATTTGAAAGATAATTGTTTTCAGAGAAGGTTAATTTTTCAAATTTGCAGTGAGAAAGTTTATGATATTGTGAACTGATTTTGGGAATTGTGTTGCAGAGAAAATATATATTTGTTTGATTCTTTTTAAAAGGGAGAAATAAGGTATTGTTCTTATTGAAATAGGGAAACCCCCTGAGTTTTTTTTTAATAAAATTTTTGATGTTGAAAGTCAATGAGACATGTAGAGAAGAACAATATGCCTGTGAGGCAGAATTGTGTTTGTCAGTGAGACAATTGTAAACCTAAGTTTTATCATTCAAGCCAGTGAGGCAGTTTGAGTGGTTTTTATACCCCAGGAGGGTTTTCCACTCTGGAATATTTTGTGTCAAAATTTTATGTGTTGATATTTTGTATATTTTTCATATCTGTTTGAAAATTCTGAAATTGTGAAATCAAAGTTTATCAAAAGTTTGAAAAGTAATAAAGTTTTTAACTACACTGAATCACCCCCCCTCTCAGTGTTGTGTGTGCTCCTACAACTAATTGATCTAAGTTAAACAAATTATAAAGAGGTAATAAAAATACATTTAAATAGCAGATAATAACATCTTAACATATCTATATGTTTAATAATAACTAAGAATGCATTTATTTACCTATATGATTAATAATAACTAAGGATACATTTGTAATATCTCCCAAGTGCCTTTGAAAAATGAAATATATATATATATATGAACAATGAAAAATTGCCTTTCAATCCTAGTGTAATGTAGTATAAAGAAACCCATTTTTTTTTTATCCAAGGAAAAGAATATATGAATGGTTTTATCCTTTTCAAATTGAATTGTGAAAAAGAACATTTAACTTTCATATTTTAATTTGAATCCAAGAATATATGCAAGCATGAATTTCAAAAGAATATAATTCTCTCATAAGAGTCCTACATATTTAAACCCTAATACAAAGCATATTATACTTATTGTAGATTACATGTAGTAAGAAAAAAACACATACTTTTATAAATAATCTAACAATATGTTCATTCCTTTAATTAAACTATATAAGGATATATATATATATAAAAGTAATTCTTTACCTCCTGATATGTTTATTTGAATACATGTATTTTTAAATAGTAACAACTCTATCTTCTAAACACCAGGATATAGTTTACATATACTTATAGAAGTACATAAGTGAACCCTATTTATTTTTTTTTGCATAACACATCGGCATAATTAAAAATAAAAGTTAAAGCCCTAATATTACCTAAACCATTATAATTGTCAACCTAACAATTAAATCTTTTTCCTTATTGATCACCTATGAAACCCTAAAATTAATTTATCAACAGACGAACTCTAATGTCTCAAAGAAACCATCAACCCTAAAATTTATTCATCAACTATAGATTTGTTGAAGGAGGCTAAAATATTAGCAATTACAATACCAAAATGTTATGGTAGACCTGGGAACGAACAACATGGATTAAGAAAATAGTTTTCATGATTCTATTAAATAAATCATCATTAAAATTATCATTAAATGACAGTAAAGCAGCTATATGAGAGAGGTAAAGTCCTTTCCTTAAATTCAGAGATAAAAATAGAATTATATAAATAAGGATAAGATTTAAGAAATTACTGCAAAAAGAATCATTCTAATGAAGAGATTTTGCTAAAAGTTTAAAAGTATATAACTAAACAGAGTAAAGATATTATAAGCACCCATCTAGATTTATAAAATGAAGTAAGGTTAATATTTAGCTAAAGAGAATCTTAAGATGATTCGAAGGTAAATCTAGGGAACTAGAAAAGTAATACTTTATAGCATAAACATGAATTCATATGAATGCCCAACGTTTTTTTGTATCGCAAGAAATCATTCTATTTCAAGTGCCTAACGCCAACATAATGCAAGGAAAATTTTGTTAGATATTAAAGATGAAAATAATACAAAATGGATTTATTGGGAACTATTATGAAAATAACGCCAAATTCACAACCTCTGCCAACGTCCTCCCAGCCACGACTAGCGTGGAGCTTGGGAACTATTATGGACATTCATCAAGGCGTAAAGGATAAAGGAGTTTTGTCAGATGTTTGTTGTTGCTTCTGCCCTTGAAGACAAGTTTGCTAGACGTGGAACCAAGGATTGTAGCATAGGAACAAGTGTGGTAGTTGTGACGGCCCTACTCAAAATGTATGCAGACTGTTTGATAATATGCAATGATCATAGGGTAATACAAAATAGTTTTGCAATGATTTGGCAGTTTGCCTCAAAGAGATTCTGTCTCAAGGAACGTAATGATTATCAGATTTGCACAAAATGGATTTCTTGAAAAGGTTTTAGAAACTTTTAAGCAAAATGCTATTGAAATGCCACAGGAAGTTGAAGGTATTTGCTGATAGAATAATTAATGAATTTAGAAAGTTTTTGGGCGTGAAACTTTTGTTTACGGTGTGGAACAACTTTGAGCCATAAATGTGTGAATCATTTACTTATGCAGAGAAGAAAATGCTCATTTGTAACTAATGAGGATGAGTTAACGACCTTATCAGAAGAAAGATAAATATATTTATGAGTTCTGATTTAAAATCTAACACATCCATAATTCTAAATATTGGTCTCTATTCTTTGAATGATTAGAAAATAATGTCTTCGGCAGAGTTAAAGGTACATGAGAAGGAAAATTTCCAGTGTGAAACACTGGCAAGGGAAACATAGTAAAATTGCATGAATTATTTGACCTAATGCCTCACAAGCAACATGGAAAGCAATAATTGCATAATATGCACAAAATGGATTCGCAAGGATGATCTAAAAATCTTTAAATCCTGACATAGAATCATTTAAACTATTAAAATCATACTAAACTTTTTAAAATTATCCTACAAAAATTGAATGACATTCCCGGATTATTTTACCACAAGTTTCAACTTTTCCTTTCTCTAGATTTTTGAACCCCCTCCTCTCTCCAGGCAAAAATCCCCCCTTTTAAAAACCCTCCTCTCCTCAGATCTATTAATCGTTGGTTATTCCACAGAGAGGGTTTTTAATTAATTAATTTAAACCATAGCAACTACCCACTCTACAACTCGAAAAGAAAATAATTTTATTTTATTAAATCTTAAAATCTAATTTATTTATCTAAATATTCAAAGAAATAATATTATAATTAATAATACAAAGTTTCTAATAACTATTAATCCATAGTTTTACTCCCCACAACCTATAATTTATTTACCACAATTATTACAATTATTGACATTAATTAACCTTATATTTTTTGTAAAAAAATAATTCTATTTAATGCACAATCTTTCCTTACCCACAAAACACCTTTTGACCTAGTTAGACATCAGGGTGCAACATTACCTGCTTGCAAGTTACGATCAAACAACAGATAATGACCACAAAGTAAACTGACAACTAGACAACAATGATAGGGGACCCCACATTAACTCCATACAACCATTCCATTGGCAAAGGTACGCTTAGACCTAGTAATTCAGGTGGAGTCGGTGCCCAGTACCTGCATCCTGAAGCAACCACATTGTTAAACATAACAAGATATATATCCACATGCAGTCATATAGTGAATGGAAATTGTAGTGGGGTAGGGTACTCGAGAGCGAGTAGTACGACACTGTTCCATTCACGTTCCTGTATAAACAAATCACTACATTGAACAAGATTTTTGGTTAGTTATCAACAACATTAATTATCTCACCTTCAAATATAGCAATTAACATCAAAACATCTGACACATCTAGTTTATTTATCAACTGTAAAGTAGAATCCAACATCAACAACTGCTATCATAACAATTAGTTCCACAATAAATCAACAAAACAACAAGGGATCCATCATCAGATAATCTAAGATACTGTCAAAATGTCAAATCCTAATAAGCAACTATCAATCAGACAGACGACAAGGTGAGGGGCACTACAGCAAGATTGTATTCATTATTCTAGAAAATGAGATAATGTGACTTGGAGTCACTATTAACCAAGTGTTTATGAAACCAAGAACCTAAGTATGGTTTTCGAAATAACAATCTAGTGTCCAAGGATTGGACTTAAATGCATTGAATCCTACTTATACTAGACCAAGAATGGTCGATTTTGATATGACTTGCATAGTGGAACAAGGTGGCAAGGAGTCACAAGTTCCATATTATGAAAATAACCTTTTTAGTCATAACCAAACCATGATGGGAATCAAGTGTCCTGACGTGGGCAAAGAATTGAGTTGATCCCGTTTATTCTAGACTTAGAGAGAAAGGTTGATTTGAACTTACTGTAGGACATGACAACTTATAAGTCAAGTCAGGGTGGTGGACATATGGCAACGTTCAATGCATAATGTTTATGTATGTAAATATTTGGCCAAAGTAATGCATCTGTCTCTGCATGCATTGTCGGTCCACAGTGCTCCAGATGGCCTAGCGTCTCCAGTACTGTCATACATAGTTAGAGTGGATCTATAGTTGTGTGACCGTGAGACATTACGAAGGACACAACACTCACTAGTAGAAATATGGCAAACAAATGACTAGGTGACTAAAACTTTTAGTCATGTGACCAAACTTTTAGTCACGTGACTAAAACATTTTGCAACACAGCTATAAATGACTAAATAAATGACTATTACTCCTCTATTCTTAATATAATATAATATTATAATATATTCAATATTATATAATGTTATATTATATTATAAATATTATATTATAAAATAATATAATTATTATATTATAATATAATATAATACTTATAATATAATATAATGTTATATATATTATAATATATTCAATATTATATAATATTATATTATATTATAAATATTATATTATAAAATAAGATAATTATTATATTATAATATAATATAATATTATAATATATTATATTATATAATATTATAATATAATATAATATTATATTTATATTATATTATTAATATTATAATATATTTAATATTATATAATAATATAATATTATATTATATTTAATAATATGGGCACCAAAATTAATTTTCATTTCATTTTGGTGCCCACCTCCATTTCATTTTAATATAATATTATATTTATATTATATTATTAATATTATTATATGGGTAAGTGCAAAAAGATGGGGGGCCAAAAAATGGCCAAATTATTTTCAAAAAAAATTAATACAAAACGCGAGCGTGTTATAACACACTTGCATTTTGACTTGCTATAAATAAATAAAAAAAAGGTTTCTATCTCATTTCATTTATTTCTTCTCCTCTATGCCCGCGGCCTGCAAACCCTAGAAAGTGCGCTTGTGTTTTGCAAAGCTCCATTCAACACAAAAATCTTATTGATTCATCACCAAAATGCCGCCATGACATTGAGCACGCCAAAGGAGTGAGTTATATTTGTTTTTTTTTTAATTTGTTTCTAAATAGGTAGGTTTGAGTTAATTTTTGATGTTTATTTCGTTAATTGTCAGGAAATGTTAATGCACCTCCTCCTCCTCCTCCTCCTCCTCAAAATCCACAAAATCATGAGGAGGAAATACCTGCAGAACAACAACCTCCTCCATCAATTCCTCGACATGCCCCTGGAACACAAAAAAATATAATGGGGCAAATTGAAAACAACAAAAAAGAAATTGAAGATATAATTGCAAGGTTGAAAGATCCTTCCACTTCAACCTTGCATAGATCCATGCTTGCTGAATCTCTTGAATCTATGTTATCAAATGTAGATTCAATTAGCAAGCAAATAACTAGTTGGACGGATAATAGGAGAGAGTTCAGAGATTATTATGCAGACAAGTTGTCATACCAATGTGAAAAAATTACAAATCACAAAATTAGACTTGTGTTCCATTTTTAGAAACCCACAAACAAATCAACCTCCACCCATTACATGCAAGAGGTTCCATATCCATTGGTGCAACAACCAAGCGATAAGGGACAATTTTTGGCAGAGGTGGTGGATGGTTTTTGACCATCCTCCATGCAATAATAATGAGGTCTCGCAATACTTTTTGAGGAAACTCTACTGCGAGTTTGTCCTCAATAAAGTGCCAAACTATTTTGATATGCAGGACTTCCAGGGTAGAGGTGGGGGTTTAGCACAAGATAGACCAGGGGCACGTCTTGACCCATAGTGGGTAGTGAGACGAGAAATCAGTAGAGCAGCCCATGGGCATGTTTCTATCCCTTCCATTGTAAAGGAGAGTGTTGAGGTCGATACACTTCAGTCCATTAGTGCCTTAACCCAGAGCATCATAGAGCATGCCAATCCTGCAGCATAGAGTGGGTTGGGAGATAGTACGAGGAGTAGGGTCCCACCCCATGCTTGTCAGGCTTGCAGGTTAGCCTGTGGTTATGACCCCATAGATAGTCAGGACGCAAGTGCACAGGCTACATCTGCAGCTGAGCAGATGGTGATGACAAATACCCTCCTAAGTGAGACTTTCGGCCTTGATACTCAGGTAAATATTAGCAAGTTTATTGAATTTAATTTATTAAATTTCATTTTTGAAATGCAAGATTAACTAATTTAAATTGATGATTTTAATGAAATATCAAGGTCATAGCGTCGATGTAGTTTTTAGTGATTCTCCACCTGCATTTTACACTAGATCATCTACTGTCATGGTATGTAACTAGTAAACAATTATAAATATTACATGTGAATAGCATTGTTATATGAATGGTATTCTAATATCTAATTTTGGATGTTAAATAGGTTAATACTGTAGATTTCACGGCAACACCTGCCAGCGGTGGTGGACTTCAAAGCTTTACGGAGGTAATAAAATAAATAGTTTAATGAATGAATTGTACTTACTAGATTTTTGTATGTGACTTGTGTGCTTTATTGTGTGTACTTCCATGTTTAGATGAATGTGTGTGTATGTTAGGAGCCATGATTTGCATCACTATTGTAGTTTTTGTAATTGAATAATGTTGTTTTATTTCCAGATGATGTAGGCTGCGGAGACACCTCCCCATGTTCATAGGGCAATGGAGTAGGGTGTGGCCTCTGCGATTCATAGCTCCATGGCATTGACAGGGGTATGAGGTAGATTAGTAAATTTCAATTTACATTCATTGTTATAGTTGTCTATTTTTGAAAAATCAAAAGATTATTGATTTGAGTTTAATTTCTATTTGGATGGTTTCTATAGGACATGACATCACCAGGGCCTATTCCTGCTACTGAGGCAAGTGAGGAGATAGATTATATGTTAGTGGTAAGTGATTATTTTGTTAAATGTTTTATTTTTTATAACATGTAATTTCTATATATTAATGTCTATACTTTTTATTGTAACAGGTAAAGATGCAGGAAGAACTAAATAGGAGGAGTAACCCTCAGGTTCATAGTAGACCACCCACATGTGCGTCTCCATCCCCTAGAAGATCAAAGGCTGCCCGTGATCTATTCTCTTCACCAGCCAGAGGGGAATAACTTTTTATTGTGTTCCTTTGTTGTATAACTATATGGCATTTGTGGACATATATTTTGTATTGTATATAGTTGACATTGTATGCCTATATGGCATTCTTGTAAGCCTATATGGCTATTTTGTATATATGTTATACTTATATTGACAGATATTGATGTATGCCTATATGGATATTTAGTTAATACAAATAATTTTTATTGATGGCATCCATACTTTCATTATAAATCCACGTTTGAATGGATATTTGTAGATGGCTACTTCAAATATTTAAAGTCCAATTGTATTACATAGGATGTTTGTTGATCCAATAAGCAAGCTATTGTTATTCAAGTATCACCTAAACCTCATTTTGGAACTAAAAGATAAAAGTTGTATTTAAAAAAAAATGAATCATCATGTTGAATATAAAATATTAATATTCTTTATGAGTAGAATACAATGTCAACTATATGCAATACAAAAAAATGAATCATCATGTTATTCTTTATGTTTGAGATCCTGAAAATAACTAAGTCTGGTACCCTGATATCCTGAAACACTAGGATGAATATCCAAGTAATTAGGATGATTGCGCCTTGAGAAAAAGTCATTAAGATGAGCACCTAAAGGAGACTTTCTTAAACATTCAAACATTGAGCAACAAGCATGAAGGGTTAAGGTGCAATTTGCAACTCATAAAGCCTCAAAAGGGCACCCAACTTAGAGAGAGCATTCATTTAAGACAAGGTGCCCATTGACACATGTTCCACCATAAAAGTGCACCTAAGGTGGAAGGAGAACAAGCCTCTAGTAAGTGAAGCGCACCTATTGTCTAAACCACTTCATTATGGCACCCTAGCATGAGGAGGAGTATATAAGTCAATAGGAAATGGCACCTAGAATACAAATGAAGGACTAAGTGGCATATTCAATAAGCATCAATTCACCTTGAGCTTTCAATAAATACATCAAATTGAGCCCCATAAGCCTATGCACCCATTGCCTTCAAAAGAACCTTGTATCGATGTCAAGAGTTGGTCGTATCAGTGTATCAGCAGACCTTGGTTAGGCTTTACCGATAGTGGTCTATCTTGCCGATGAGTGTGGTTCGAAGTTGAAGACATCAGTGTATCAGAAGATAATCCCATCGGTGCATCGAAAGAGCAGTTGAGAGATTCACCGATGAAGGTGGTCACATTGACAGTCAAAATCTATTGGTGTATCGGCCCAACGAGATTAGAGTTCACTGATGTTTGGAGTCTCACCAATGGGTGTGGTCTAAAGGTTGTCATTGGTGAGATCGGTGTGTCAGCAAAAGAGTTTTTGAGTGTGCTGATGGTATTAAGTCCTACCAATAGGCGAGGGACTTAGAGTCTCGTATTAGAGTGACAAAGACATCGATGTGAAAGGATATAAAGTCACCGATAGTGGTCTATCTGACCAATAAGAGTCAACGATGGGATGTTTGTCAGAAGTGAAATCAAACGGAGTCATGGTGGCATCGGCCAATCGGCCGATGAAATTTTAAGCTTGCCGATGGTATGTTGTCTCACCAATAGTGAGTTCGAAGGTTCAAAAGTTGATAATTCTATGCCTCCATTGTGTGCTCTGCATTAGACACTCATCCCTACTACAGTCTAGCATTCTCTAGTTGTGTTCTCCCCTTTATTTTTGTGAATGCCTCTGGAAGTAATGTTGAGTTACTTGTGATGTCCTTATTGACTGGTGTTGTTTTGGATTCATGTGTAGTCCTTGTTCCTTATAGTCTATTGTCTACCTGACTGTTTGTTGTAACTTATTGAACCACTATGATTTTGAATATTTAGATTTAGAGGGCATTAGACACCAAAACTTCTTGACCTTTAACAACCCAAACTAGAATCAATAGATTTTTGTCCATCCCAACTATTCTAGTCAAGACAAAGCATGTTGATTCTCATTCAATCCAAAGTTCATTAACAAGATTATCTTATCATAATATTTAGGGAAATGACCACCTAGATGGACAATGATGTGAGCTATCTATAAAGAAACTTGCAAGAAGTATAGGAGGCATGAGAATCCCTCCATGTTGTTTATCAAGTTGAATGATCTATGACACATCATGTATCATTAGAAAATATTCTCAAAGAGAAAGCAAGTGAAAATACTCAAAAGAACCCATAACAAGGTGGAGAAGTTTAAAGGATGGAGGTTGCAACACTTTCCAACCTCATAGCCACACTAGTCCAATGGATCAGGATAATACTATCAAGCATCCACATAACAGTAGATAATCTTATCAAAAGTCACAGAGAAATTTCTAAGGACCATAGTGTTATCCGTATGACTTGACACATAATGCTTGTTTCATAAAGCAAAGGGACATGATATAAATATTATTGTTATATGGAGCCTAATCAAACTCGGAGGTTAAATTTACCCAACTTTTATCATCGTGGTTTCCCCCCAAATATTTTCCTACTAGTTTTGGCACCTTGAAGTCTAAGTGCATGAAAATCATTCTGAGTTGGCAACCTAATCCAATGACTTGACACAGATCCCAAAACCACCTATTGGACCAATAGGATCCTAGGTGCTCACTTCATGCATTATGATTTCTAGGCGCCAGTTTGATGCTCCATCACAAGGAAAGTGCGCCCACACTTGCAAGTGTTTTTCTTCAGGATCTAGGCGCCAGTTGAAGGTTGTAGTTGCCAAGAAGAGTGCCTAGCAAGAGGAAGTCTTTTGGAGTCTCCAAAACACATCAAACACTTGACTAACAACAAGATAACTTTTTCCCAAGTTAGGCGCTTCAAGAGGGAAGTTAAAACATGAATAAGTGCCAACTTGTCTAGGCGCAAACTCAAACTTGTTGAGGACACACATGGCGCCCAACATTCCTTGGTGATTTCATAAACTTCAAATGCTCAAAACTGTTCAAGGAATGCCCAATGCCCCTTCTTGATGATAGACACCAAAGTGTGGGTGGAATTGCGCCTTGATGACATTAGGCGCTATCTAGAGTATGCTACTCCATGGAAATGCGCCTTCTTGCTTAGAGTAATTCAAACACTCCAAGGTCTTCAGTGATCAATTCCCCAACTTATGAAATGTCCTCCTTCATTTTAAAACACATTATAATGCTCTAGAGAGATGACTATACCTAGGCATCAATCTGGGTTAGAAATGCCTCCAAAGTGCACCTTCTCTTTCAGAATGCAAAATAAGGTCCAAAGGTGCTAATAAACTAAAGCGCTTCTTTGGAAAAGTCCTGGAGGTTAAGATGCACCTTGTCTTAATGAGGTGCAACTCTTGGGTAAGAAAGCTTGTAAAGTGCGCCTAACTTAGTGAAGAGGTTGATAACTTCTAAACCCTTCTTGGAACTTAGATTGCTTCAACTGAAGATCATCTTGCACCAATACATCACCAAACTTTCAATCACAAGATCAATTCAAACTTAGGCGCTCATTAAGAGTCTTCCAATGTTGGCGCATCTAGGAGGTTAAATTGGCAAAAGATGGTGCCTAGCTTCCTAGACCTTATTTCAATATGTTTGAGTTCCAAAGTTGACTCAATGGTATCAAGATGCTGCCATAGAGTCTTTGGACTAGTTCCTTAGAGTTTCAAAAACATTCTGGCTCCTTGAAAATTCCTCCTACATGCTTGGGTGCCATTTCAAGGTCCTAGAACCATGATGTAGTGCCTTATTACTCTAGGTGCCCATTCATGATTATGCAACTTGAGATTGGTGCCTAGAGTGAATAGGCTTTCATCCTGACTTAATAAACTGCATCCTTCTGACGATTTTTGGGGCAGCAGAAAACCTTTCACCATGGGCAAATGTCTCAGAGATATAAAAAACTAAGAGAGGTTATTGTAGAGGCACCCTACATCATCGCGTTGCCTTAGATGAAATGTTTCTAAGTGACACAATTTTTGAGTAACATCTCGTCAAAGATTGTTGCCTTTTTGTACTTTGGACTCTTCAGGGATATCGTCGGTATAATGTAACTCGGACTGTTTCGACATGTTTGGGTGAAAAATAGGACTATGCCTAGTGTAAATATAGCCATCCAGACGTGTTGGAATAGTCAGTTTGGTCACATCAGGAGCAGGATGAAAGTTACACCCCTTTGCAACTTTACACTGCCTCTTTTTGATGATTTTTGGGGTAGTAGAAAACCTTTCACCACAGGCAAATACCTTAGAGATATAAAAAACTGAGAGAGGTTATTGTAGAGGCACTCTACATGATTGCGTTGCCTTAGACGGAATGTTCCTAAGTGACATGGTTTTAGAGTAACATCTCGTCAAAGATTGCTGCCTTTTTGCACTTTGGACTTTTCAGGGATATCGTCGGTACAATGTAGCTCGGACTGTTTCGACATGTTTGGTAAAAAATAGGACCATGCCTAGTGTAAATGTACCCATCCGAACGCGTTGGAATAGTCACTTTGGTCGCATTAGGAGCAAGATGAAAGTTACACCCCTTTGCAACTTTACATTGCCTCCTTCTGATGATTTTTGGGGCAGCAGAAAACCTTTCACCACAGGTAAATGCCTCAGATATATAAAAAACTGAGAGAGGTTATTATAGAGGCACTCTACGTGATCGTGTTTCCTTAGATGGAATGTTTCTAAGTGACACGATTTTCAAGTAACATCTCGTCAAAGATTGCTACCTTTTTGCACTTTGGACTCTTCAGGGATATCGTCGGTACAATGTAGCTCAGACTGTTTCGACATGTTTGGGTGAAAAATAGGACCATTCCTAGTGTAAATGTACCCATCTGGACGTGCTAGAATAGTCAGTTTGGTCGCATCAGGAGCAGGATGAAAGTTACACCCCTTTACAACTTTACACTGCCTCCTTTTGACAATTTTTGGGGTAGCACAAAACCTTTCACCACGGGCAAATGTCGCAGAGATATAAAAACCAAGAGAGGTTATTGTAAAGGAACTCTATGTGATCGTGTTTGCTCAGACAGAATGTTTCTAAGTGACACGATTTTTGAGTAACATCTCGTCAAAGATTACTGCCTTTTTGCACTTTGGACTCTTCAGGGATATCGTCGGTACAATGTAGCTCAGACTGTTTCGATATGTTTGGGTGAAAAATAGGACCATGCCTAGTGTAAATGTACCCATCCAGATGCGTTGGAACAGTAAATTTGGTCGCATCAGGAGCAGGATGAAAGTTACACCCCTTTGCAACTTTACACTCCCTCCTTCTGATGATTTTTGGGGCAGCAGAAAACCTTTCACCACGGGCAAATGCCTCAGAGATATAAAAAACTGAGAGAGGTTATTGTAGAGGCACTCTACATGATCACGTTACCTTAGATGGAATGTTTCGAAGTGACACAGTTTTTGAGTAACATCTCGTCAAAGATTGCTGCCTTTTTGCACTTTGGACTTTTCAGGGATATCGTCGGTACAATGTAGCTCGGACTGTTTCGACATATTTGGGTGAACAATAGGACCATGCCTAGCGTAAATGTTCCCATCTAGATGCATTGGAAAAGTTAGTTTGGTCACATCAGGAGCAGAACGAAAGTTACACCCCATTGTAACTTTACACTACCTCCTTCTGATGATTTTTGGGGCAGCAGAAAACCTTTCACCACGGGCAAATGCCTCAGAGATATAAAAAACTGAGAGAGGTTATTGTAGAGGCACTCTATGTGATCGTGTTTCCTTAGACAGAATGTTTCTAAGTGACATGATTTTTAAGTAACATCTCATCAAAGATTGCTGTCTTTTTGCACTTTGGACTCTTTAGGGATATCATCAGTACAATGTAGCTCGGACTGTTTCAACATGTTTGGGTGAAAAATAGGACCATGCCTAGCGTAAATGTACCCATCTGGATGCATTGGAATAGTTAGTTTGGTCATATCAAGAGCAAGACGAAAGTTACACCCCTTGGCAACTTTACACTGCCTCCTTCTGACGATTTTTGGGGCAGCAAAAAACCTTTCACCACGGGCAAATGCCTCAGAAATATAAAAAATTAAGAGAGGTTATTGTAGACGCACTCTATGTGATCATGTTACCTTAGACATAATGTTTCTCAGTGACACAGTTTTTGAGTAACATCTCGTCAAAGATTGCTACATTTTTGCACTTTGGACTCTTCAGGGATATCGTCGGTACAATGTAGCTCGAACTATTTCGACATGTTTGGGTGAAAAATAGGACCATGCCTAGCATAAATGTCCCCATTTAGATGCGTTGGAACTGTCAGTTTGGTCACATCAGGAGTAGGATGAAAGTTACACCCCTTTGCAACTTTACACTGCCTCCTTCTGACGATTTTTGGGGCAGTAGAAAACCTTTCACCACGGGAAAATGCCTCAGAGATATAAAAAATTGAGAGAGGTTATTGTAGAGACACTCTACATGATCACGTTGCCTTAGACAGAATGTTTCTAAGTGACACAGTTTTCGAGTAACATCTTGTCAAAGATTGCTGCCTTTTTGCACTTTGGACTCTTCAGGGATATCATCGGTACAATGTAGCTCGGACTGTTTTGACATGTTTGGGTGAAAAATAGGACCATGCCTAGTGTAAATGTACCCATTTGAATGTGTTGGAATAGTCAGTTTGGTCGCATCAGGAGCAAGACGAAAGTTACACCCCTTTACAACTTTACACTGCCTCCTTCTGTCGATTTTTGGGGCAACACAAAACCTTTCACCACAGGCAAATGCCTCAGAGATATAAAAAACTGAGAGAGGTTATTGTAGAGGCACTCTACATGATCGCCTTTCGTTAGACAGAATGTTTCTAAGTGACACAATTTTTGAGTAACATCTCGTCAAAAATTGTTGCCTTTTTAGACTTTGGACTCTTCAGGGATATCGTCGGTACAATGTAGCTCAAACTGTTTCGACATGTTTGGGTGAAAAATAGGACCATGCCTAGCGTACATGTACCCATCCAGATGCGTTGGAATAGTCAATTTGGTCACATCACGAGCAGGACACCAAAAATGTAAAAGTTACTTTGTGCAACTTGACAACATTGACACTTTTTTGCAACATGACTCAAAGACTCAAACTGACCCCAAATGACTCAAAGTGACTTAAAATCACCTTGATTTTGGCACCCAATGTACATTATAGAGGTCGAGGTGCTCCTTATCATTCAAACATCTTAGATGAGCTCATAGGAAAGAAAAAAGCTCTAAGTTTCATCATCATGAGCACCTAATATAAGGAGACTTTAATGGCTCAAACCTTAGCATGGAGTCCTAAGGTGCATTTCATGTCTCCTTTCATCCATTTTGGTGCCCTTATGTAGATTTTTCAACTTGATTTGGTGCCCTGTATGTGAAGGAAGATCTAAAGGCATGAAATTGGATGTCGTTTTGCAAGAGTTTGGATCATCAAAATTGAAAGAAATAAGTCTATTAAGCTTGGGTGCCCCTTGGTCTTCTTTTCATTCATTATGAGCGCCTTGGGAGAATGGTATATAGGTCATCATCATGATTGAGCACCCTAGATCTAGAGTGCTGGAGAGATCATCAAATGGTGTCTAGAGGAAGTAGGGTGAGTTATGAGTTTGGTCACATCAGGAGCAGGACACCAAAAATGCATAACATGATGATGTAAAAATGTGTATATGTGTAAAAATGTAGGAGGAAATAAAAAAAGACAAACCTTACAAATTAATGTGCATACTTACAACTCAATGTAACATGACTTTACAAAATCAATGTGAATACTTGCAAATTAATCCAATGAACCATCCAGGTCTGCTCTACTCTTTATTGTGTCAACTATTGCTTCATGGTCAGACTCACACACCTTCCACAAGATTTTGTTCAAAGGTCTACCCTGATACTTTATCAAATAAACATTGGATGCCACGACAAGGTTTGAGTAATGAAGAATCTTCTGATGCATGTCAAAGTCCTGAAATAGACAAATATTAACACTCTTATGTGGGTACCTTCTAAGCCATGTTCTAGTAATAACCACTGAGCCTATAGGGTATTCGATGTTTTCTCCATCTGTGACAGGGGCCTCCAATTTATTTTTGGCCTCAATACAACAACATAAGTAATAATTTGTTTCCTCTTCATTATCTTCATCTGGAATAACTGCATATACGTGCCCTACATTGATATGTGTAGCAAATTAGATGAAATTAGTCAACATTACAAAAACACCACAAAGTAAGATGACATTACTTGGTTGAACTAAATGAAATTAGATGCATATACATGCCCTATATTACCTGGTTGAACTAAATCTGATATGTGGTCAAAGTCAACTGATGATTCCATCTGTGTTAGTTCCAGTGCCGTCGGGGGTCGATACGTGTCAAGTGGGCTAAGATAACTTAACTGCCATTCGTCAACCCACTCCTTTGACTCACACTCATCCCAGAGCCCAATTGTATAGGAAGAACAAAAGCATGACATCTTTCGTGTATGGATACTCCATGAACCTGTAATTGAGCTTTTGAAAGATTGCATCTCATTTGATCCTATCAGTGTACAACAGTCCTCATATGGTGCAATGTTAGTATCATCTATCAACCAAAAAATTTACGAACTGAAGACTTACCTTCATTACCTGGACCCATGGAAGCATTACACCACTCAACAATTGATTTTACATCTGTCAACTTTGCATTGTCTTTATACTTTAACTCTTCTCGTGCTATGGCTCTTTTGATACATGTTCCTGCACCATCATGCTCCCCCTTTCCATGCCCGGCCTCACAAAAGTTCCACATATGCTGAATACCTGTAAAATTATGCCTCCTACTCAGCCAATAGAAATTTCACGAGTTCTTGAATTGTGACACATAATTATCCTACCATATGATATGTTGACTAAATGATATGCCCCTTCTAGCCAAATCATTGTAGAACACCTGAAAGCAACCTTGCATGAACTCCGTAGAGTGCGTACGATCATCACTAATATAGAAATTATACTCCCTTAGGATCTTTCTATCATCCTCTATACTATCATTCACATGAATAAATGCGATGTGCACAAATATAGAAACCTGTGTGGAGTTGTAATATTGTGATTGCACCTCACGCTGTGGCTATAGACTGTAGTTCTCTACAAAGTCGATGACTAAAACAATGCTACCAACCAAAAATGTGTCCTTGCATAACTTGAATTGCAAGTCCAACCATCGAGCTCTATGGGCATGTCTTGCATACTCATACACTATGCTGTCACGAAATATAGGCATAAACTGATACACTAGAATCTTTTCAATAACCAATTCACACCTCTTTGCTTCTTTACCATATTTTGTATTGTATGCCACTGTTTTATATTTGCCAAACTCTACTAGTTTGTTTCCAACCGCATGTTTTATTTCCATATGTTCACATATTGGCAAATGTTGCAAGCCACCGCAACGATGACATGTGCCATCCAAGCATAATTTCTTGTAGAATATTTGACCTTCCTCTCTTTCACATAAAATTCTTGATATGAAGTCTCTTGAAGATGTTGGTAGGGCACATATGACAGAACCCTGCAAATCATTGTTAGTATGCATATCTAAACATATAGACCTGTAAGCATCAAAATGGTTAGAAAATTCAATATGTAATCTACAACAACAAGTAGTGAGTGTGTGATTTATCTTAACATAAAAATGTTTTAGCATTTCAAAATATCTTTGACAAATTTTAATTTGAGGATACTTCTCTAGAAATTTACCATAAAACTGTGTTTGAGTCTCATCCAAAAAATGCTTTAGATGTGGCTTGCGGTTCTGACTACCGATTCTCCTTCTTACCACATCCCTTTGATTCAGAGATACCCTTGTGTAATTCTTCCAAAAGTCTTCAATTAGTGATCTCAATGCTTCAACAATTGGTTTATCTTTCCGTGGTAGTCTCCCCAAGAATGCCCATAATTCATTGGCATTAGTATCCTCAATTCTTTGGTGTCTTCCAACGGCTCTTGATAAAGTTTTCCTATTAATTCTCAATTCTTGACTCGTCTTTCTAATGAGACGAGATTTCCTCGTTTGACTACTTACTATAGTCGATGTAATCACACGCCATGTTGCATTACTATCTTTTGTGCATGAGGTGTTACCCACACTCTCATACACACTCATTAGATTCTTGACAATAGATTTTTCACTTGAAGCCTCTGATGTTCTCAACCCAAGAATCTTCATGATAGACCTATACTTTATACTTCGCATCATTTCAACGAATAGTTGACATCTTGCAGTCTCATTTAACTTTTCAAAGAACAATCTCCAAATCTTATTAGCATATCTTCTACAAGTACATTTTGGAATCTTACCTTCCATTGGCTGCAAAATATTCTCATCAATATCAATCAAATACTTTGGCTTTCTATGCAAAATTCTAGGTGGTGTTAAGTTAGGTAAATTCATCTCAACATTAGGAATTTTATCAATATTTAAATGAGATGGGCTAGATGGCATACCTTCGATCGAAGATGGAATAGATGACGTACCTTGAGGTTGAGGTGGGAACGATGGCATACCTCCTTCATCACATGTGAGTGATGATGTAATCTCAACTTGATATGTGGTAGATGGTGTCCCTACATGTTGACTTGCGGTAGAGGATGTGTCTCCAACTATGGTATTCAAATCTCTCGTACCACGAAGTTTTTGCATTTGTTCTCTTTGTGCCGCCAATACCATATCTCTTTGTGATGGTTGTGGTTCTTCTTCAATTGGTATGTCTTCATTTATCATGTCCAATTTCCTCTTCTCACGAAGTTCCCTCATAGCCACTGCTTTCTTTGCATTCTTAGCTACTATCTCTTCCTATGTTGGTTTAATTCTTGATCGTTTCCTCGGCATGACGGAGAATTTGTCTGTAGCATGATAAAGAGACCAATATTAGTTCCTAAGAAATGAATACAAGATAAAAGTGGGATTATGTTGTAAGGATTTATTCTTGTATAGTTTGACATCATGGTATGTTAAGGTCTATTTATTACACATAAATATTAAAGACCCCAAGTGTACAAAATATACATGGCATCATGTGAGATTGTAGGCTGCTTTCTTGATTGGGAATGTGTCTATTTTAAACATGTATGATAAAGCATGATAAAGTAATTCAATCTGAAATAAGGAAAATGTAAAGAACATGCATGTAAAGATTTGACATACCTAAAAAATGAAGATTAGAATGGAGAGAGTACCCAATTATGTAGTGTTTTTTCTTCTTGCATCAAACTCCTCAACAATTTGAGTTTTTCACCACTTGCTTCCTTTTCAATGTTAAATTGAATAACATTCAAATATAATTACTAACAACAATACTATTAACCAATCTATGATGTTAAATTCCTAAAATTGAATCACAATTAACATTGCAACACTACAAAAATTGAAACTTGAATAGATATATATCAAACTTGGTGTGAAAACTAGGTTATTTCCTCCTTCTCAAGTTGGAAAAGCATAAAAGGTGGTGGAAAGATCATGCAAAGGTGGTACAATATGTCAAATGTGCATGTGAACTTCCCAACAACATGAAAGCACTTCTCTTTTGTCAGAGCACGCGCATAATTAGTATGAAAACAGAGCATGTGGGCCTGCATCATGGGGGTCAACACTTTTTTACCATTTCTATAGCAAGACAAAATGCGAGCGCATTAGAATTAGTATGAAAACAGAGCATGTGGGCCTGGATCACGGGGGTCAACACTTTTTTACCATTTCTATACCAAGACAAAACGCGAGCGCGTTATAACGCGCTCACGTTTTGCCCTGCTATAGATTGATCACATCATTTGCATTGATCACATCTCTTTGCAAACCTTCCCCTTTAGACTTGAATGACCACAAGGTTTTTGAGGGAGAACTTTTCCTGTTTCCTGCAAGAGCTTGCCAGATGCTCTGCCATATGATAGGCATAACAATGAAGGGGTAAGCCTTCATAATCAAGTTCTTGATAGAAAATGCCCATCGAGGAAGAAATATGGATCTTCTTTGGAAGCAGAAGTTCTAGTTTGTGACAAATCCTTATCCAAGCATAAATAGCAGGGGTTTTGTCAAGCGATTTCCAATCCACTTCCACAAAGTCTCTAAACCCTTATCCCTAAACCCTTCAAGTCTATCCCTAATCCTTATACCCTCCACACTCTACTTTAACCCTAATCCCTCGACCCTCAACCCTATCCCTAAACCCTTGACCCTCGAACCTCAACCCTCAACCCTCAAAGTCAAACCCTAATCCCTCAACCCTTAACTCTGATCCCTCGACCCTCAACCCTATCCCTAAACCCTAAACTCTAAACCCTAAACCCTCAACCCTCAATGTCAAATCCTAATCCCTCAACCCTTCACTCTAATCTCTCAACCCTAAAACCTATCCCTAAACCCTCAACACTATACCTTAAACCCTAATCCCTTAGCCCTCAACCCTAAATCTTATCCCTAAACCCTAATCCCTCAACCCTCAACCCTAATCCGTCATCCCTCAACTCTAATCCCTCATCCCTAAACCCTAAATTCTATCCCTATTCCTAAACCCTCAATAGACTCGATACTATACCTTAAACCCTAATCCCTTATCCCTAAACCCTCCAACCCTATCCCTAATCCTTATACCCTCCACACTCTAGTTTAACCCTAATCCCTCGACCCTCAACCCTATCCCTAAACCCTTGACCCTCGAACCTCAACCCTCAACCATCAATGTCAAACCCTAATCCTTCAACCCTTAACTCTAATCCCTCAACCCTCAACCCTATCCCTAAACCCTAAACCCTAAACCCTCAACCCTCAACCCTCAACCCTAAACCCTAAATGTTATCCCTATCCGTAGACCCTCAACAAGCTCTATACTATACCTTAAACCCTAATCCCTCTACCCTCGACACTCTTATTTAACCCTAATCCCTTGACCATTAACCCTATCCCTCAACCTCAACCCTCAACCCTCAACTCTCAACATTAAACCCTAATTCATCAACCCTAAACCATAATCCCTCAAACCTAAACCCTATCCCTAAACCATCAACCCTCAACACTATACCTTAAACCCTAACCCCTATCCCTCAACCCTTAACTCTTAAAACTTAAACCCTATCCCTACACCCTCAACACTTGACACTATATCTTAAGCCTTAAACCCTCATCCCTAAAGCCTCAACCCTCAATCCTTAAACCTTCAACCCTAAACTCTATCCCTAATCCCTCTACCCTCGACACTCTAACTCTAACCTCGACATTAAATGCTAATCTGTCAACCCTAAACCCTATCCCTAAACCCTCAACCCTCAACACTATACCTTAAACCCTAATCCCTCAACCCTCAACCCTAAACCTTATCCCTAAACCCTAATCCCTCAACCCTCAACCCTAATCCATCATCCCTCAACTTTAATCCCTCATCCCTAAACCCTAAATGCTATCCCTATTCCTAAACCCTCAACAGACTTGATACTATACCTTAAATCCTAATCCCTTATCCCTAAACCCTCCAACCCTATCCCTAATCCTTACACCCTCCACACTCTACTTTAACCCTAATCCCTCAACCCTTAACCCTATCCCTAAACCCTTGACCCTTGAACCTCAACCCTCAACCCTCAACATCAAACCCTAATCCCTCAACCCTTAACTCTGATCCCTCGACCCTCAACCCTTAACTTTGATCCCTCGACCCTCATCCCTATCCCTAAACCCTAAACCCTCAACCCTCAACCCTCAACATCAAATCCTAATCCCTCAACCCTTCACTCTAATCCCTCAACCCTAAACCCTATCCCTAAACCCTCAACACTATACCTTAAACCCTAATCCCTCAACCCTAACCCTAAACCTTATCCCTAAACCCTAATCCCTCAACCCTAATCCGTCATCCCTCAACTCTAATCCCTCATCCCTAAACCCTAAACGCTATCCCTATTCCTAGACCCTCAACAGGCTCGATACTATAACTTAAACCCTAATCCCTTATCCCTAAACCCTCCAGCCCTATCCCTTATTCCTTAACCCTCATGATTAATAGCCTTGAACATAAAAAAATTTAAGGGGAACATAACGCGAGCACGTTATAACGCGCTCGTGTTATGTCAAACATGACCAACAATAAACTTGCAGAAAAGGAAAAATGCAAAGCAAAACATAACGCAAGCGCATTATAACGCGCTCGCGTTATGTCTTGCTTTGGGAATCCCAAGCCTTGGGCTTGGAATTTGCTTTGGATTTCCAACCCAAAGGCTTGGAGTGCATTATGAACAGTCACAGATGTGTTTTTCCATATTCTTCAAGATTTCACATAATTTCGTTCATGCTAACCCTCAGATTTGCACGTGTTTCAAGGTCGAACAAATCAAACACCTGGGTAATGTTAGGCTTTCTCTTAGCTATTTGACGATGTGATTTTTTTCACATTTTAACAATGTTAAGCTTTTCATCTTTAATTTCTTTTGTTTGTGTGTCCATTTTTGGGCAAAAACCACTATTTGGTCTTTTTTTCATTGTAAATTAACTATTCATTCAAATTTCAAAAAAATTACATATTTAGAAAATAGACTCCATTCTACAAATATTAAAAAAAGAAAAAAATGATTTTCAATTAGCTTTCAAAATTTATAGGGGTAGCACGGCCAAAATTCTATTTTTTAGGATGTGTCCACTTTGAAAATTAGTAAAAAATCAAATATTCATCAAAAAATTATCAGAAAAATTAGGCATAAAATACATGCTATTAACTAATTTCTCACCAAAGCGATTTTAAAAATACCAAAAAGAAGTTGACCTTTTGAGGGAGCCACAAAACATGCTATGTTATGTTTTTTTGACAGAAACAACACCAATTTCTGTGGCTCCCTCTTTTGAACCCCTTAATCTATGCCATTTTCAAAAAAAATAGTAGTTTAGAAAGTAGACTTGGAGTACTACGAACATTGTTTTGGTTGCATCTCCAAATTTTGAGTGTAACTATGCTCAATTTCTCATCCAAGGCCAGTATTTCCTAATTTCAGAAAAAAAGTGGCCACTTAAGACCCCTTTTTGGCCCCCCATCTTCTTGCACTTACACATATATTTAATATTATATAATAATATAATATTATATTATATTTAATAATATGGGTGCCAAATTTAATTTTCATTTCATTTTGGTGCCCACCTCCATTTCATTTTGGCACTTCTCATTGAATCCCTAAAAGTAAACCCTAACTATTTTGTTTCTTGGTCCTTGCTCATTTTTTGACGGCGCAGACATTCCAGATGAAAGGGTTGCAGGGAAAGAGGCTGGGTATTATTCAAAACCCAGATTTATCACCTGGATTTGATGAAGTAGTATCCTTTGAGAAGCATCTACCAACTATGAGGTAAGATTAACATTTTTAAGAGTAAGCAAATCTGTGCTTATTATTCGAGAGTAGGTCTCCCTTCACTAAGAATGCCTTATTGAAAAGCTGCATTAAAACCAGGGTGTGTTCCTATAGATTTAGGATAGGTTTTTGAAGCAATATCAGAAACAAAAACATATTCTACTTTAGAGAAAACTATATGAACTCTTTTAATGTCTGATTTGCAGGAAGAAAGGGGCAACTTTAGTGGAAAATCACATTTTCAATAATTTTTTGAATTTAAGCACCAACGCTGAGCAAATTGTGCTAAGATACGAGTTTAAACATGATGTGAACATCTACCTTTCAAAGCTCCTACAGTCTCCCATTCACACATTAGCTGACATCATCGCCTTCAATACACAACATTCTATGGAGGTAGATCTCTTTCACACTCTGTTTTCTGTTTGGTTTATTTTCTTTTTTAAAATGTTTATAAGATTATATCTACTTTTTCTATTAGGAAAAAATTCTTGAGTATGGACAAGAGAAATTCCTCCTATCTCAGAATACATATGGCTTGAAAGCACAAACATATAAAAAAGTCCTAAACATAGATCGCATGCTAACAAAAACATAAGTCACAGCATTTTTAGGATCCAAATCAAAAAGCAACATTGTTGTAAATACTCCTAAGCCTATATTCATATGTGATTTACAAGCACCAAGAAAACACATCCACACAACCACCATAGGTTTAACTGGCATTTTAATGTTAAAGTTTTGGTTGTCCTCAAGATAGCCAACACGGGAAAGAAGGTCAACCATGCACACATAATGATTGACTGTAGGAGTAATGCAATAAGGGTTACTCATGTGATTGAAGTATGTACAACCCTCATCCACTAAACTTGAATAGTTGCATGCACATAGAACACAAGAAAAGCTTACAATGTTAGGATATGCTCCAGAGTGCTTCATTAATTCAAAGATTTTGAGAACATCATTGCAAAATCCATTTTGTACATATCCTACAATCATGGAATTCCATGAGACCACATTTCTTTGATGCATTTTGTCAAATAGGTCACGTGCCTTGTCTATACTTCCACATTTTGCATACATGTCTACTGGAGCATTTCCAACTATAATTTCTGACAAAAATCCCCCTTCCATTATGCTTTGATGGATGTCCATACCTTGTTCCAAAGCTCCCATTTTGGCACAGACAAGGAGGATGCTGGCAAAGGCTGCGGAATTTGGCTTTAGACCTGACAATTGTATTTGCTTGAAAGTTTCTAAATCCTTGTCAAAAAATCCATTTTGTCCATGTCCTGTAATCATGGCATTCCACGAGACCACATTTCTTTCAGACATTTTTTCAAATAGTTCACGTGCCTTCTCTGTGCTTCCACATTTTGCATACATGTCTACCAGGGCAGTTGTGCAGAAGACCACCGCAACACTACAAGGTGGTTGTTGGGCCTTCGCGGTGATGCAGGGAGTTCCTCGCATCACCGCAAAGGCCCAACAACCACCTTGCGGTGTTGCGGTGGTCTTATGCATAAGTTGTTTAAATGAATGACTTGTGCATAGATAAGGATAAAAAGGTCATCCACCGCCATATTTGATTCATGAAAGATGTGCGTGATGGTGAAATTTTTAAACTTTTCTAAGATTAGACTAATCACATTGATCTATATCATAAACTTCTAGTTCTATGCTTTTCAAGATTTAATGGCATTTATGCAAATTAAAGAATCCCCTCAATGTCGATGGAACTAATGTTCATCAAATAATTTTCATCGGGCAAATTTTCCCCATGGCCTGTGACACACTCCTCTGTCATGTTTCACATAGAATTAAAATCTTAAGTGACAAACTTTCATCATCACTCTGGCTTTTAGTCTTGTATTCTCTTTGCCATGGCAGTTCTGTTGGAAATAGAAAAGTCTCTTAGATCTACTACAGCATACTCTCCCTTCATTTTGGACTCACTTTAGTTGAAAAAACAAGAGGGAATACAAAATATTTCGTATATTAATTGTACTTGTCTAAATGCAACGTATTACATACATCTAGATAAAAAGAGTGCCTAAATTTCAAATCACTCTTGGTTGATGCAAAATATTCTTCTCTTCATGGATACATATGCCAAAGTATGTTAATTTTTCTAGAGTACAACTGTAAATAATATGCTTTGGAGCAACTTATGCCCACATACCATAAAAATAATTGCACCAAACAAAGGAATCAAAATCTTATTATCAGAGGGTTCTCCACATGTTTTAGTTTATCATATGGATATGAAAACATTCAGATCATATTACATTATAGGTGTATTGTACTAAAGGTTTAGCTAGATTTGCAATGTTTAAGACACTCTAGAGCTTGGTTGTGAGGGAAATATTATGTTCAAATGGAACTGCCATGGCAAAGAGAATGCAAGACTAAAAGCCAACAACAAATAGAGTGATGATGAAAGTACCCTATTCCAAAGCTCCCATTTTTGCACAGGCAGAGAGGATGTTGGCAAAGGTTGTGGAATTTGGCTTTACACCTGCCAATTGCATTCGCTTGAAAGTTTCTAAAACCTTTTCAAAAAATCCATTTTGTGCATATTCGACAATCATTGCATTCCATGAGATGACATCTCTTTGAGGTATTATGCCAAACAGTTCACATGCCTTGTCAATACTTCCACATTTTGCATACATGTCTACCAGGGAAGTTGCCACTACAACAAATGACAAAATTCCTCTATCCTTCCCCAGGCTTCCCGCATCACCATGGGAGCTGTCAAGAGTCAGTGTGGGAGTGCATTCCCACACTGACTCTTGATAGCTCCCGTGGTGATGCAGGAAGCCTATCCAACATTTTACATGCATGTCTACGAGAGCATTTCCAACTATAATTTCTGACAAAAATCCCCCTTCCATTATGCTTTGATGGATGTCCATACCTTGTTCCAAAGTTCCCATTTTTGCACAGGCAGGGAGGATGCTAGCAAAGGTTGTGGAATTTTTCTTTACACCTGCCAATTGCATTTGTTTGAAAGTTTCTAAAGCCTTTTCAAAAAATCCATTTTGTGCATATCTGGCAATCATTGCATTCCATGAGATGACATCTAAAAATTTAATATATTAATTTGATCATAATAATACATATATTACTCAGATTAATATATTATTGATATTAGGTATATAAATTATTATTATGATCAATATATTATATAATAATTATTATTAAATATTATAATTGATAATTAATAGGATAGGATTATTAATAGTAACCTTAATCTAATGATACAAATATAAATTTCTTTGGGTATTTGTCAAAACCATCTCTCTAAATCCAGTGCATCCTCTCTAAAACCTTGAGGAATAGTAGGTTAGTTAAATTGTACTTTTTAGAAGTTTCTAATTAGTGTGTGAGAGTTAAATGAGGTTAGAATGTATGTTAATTTAATTACATAATAAACTTAATTAGAGTGTATGTTGATAGATTTAAGTTAATAATAAATTAATTAGATTGTATGGACTTTTAAATAGGTTTAAAATTTATGATAAGTTTAATTTAATTTGTAAGTTTATTTTAGTAGTTTAGTCACGAAATAATCTTGTATGGATATTTAAATAGGTAGTTCTCTCTTGTAATAATAAGTTATTATTGATTCAAATTCTATGTTTTAATTGTAAAACTAATTAATTAAATTATTAAGTTGCTCTAACCATTATATTTTTAATGAAATTTAGTTTAGCTATAGTTTTCTTCATTACATAACCTAGGAATTTAAGTTCTCTATTTAAAATTAGATTGTTTTTTTTAAATAATAATAATAATAAGTTTGTATGAATGTGGAATTAGTAGGTTTAGTTAGATTTAAATTGATTTAGAAGTTTCCAATTGGAAACTTAGTTATTAATAATTCAACAATAATCTAATTTATTTTCAGGTCATTTCTTTCCCATGAATTTTGAATTTTATCCTAAATTAATTACTCATGTACAAATAATGTGGAGATTCTTTTAGTTCTAAATATGTAAACAATGAGAAGATTTAAATTTTATTTTGTACTTAGTTAGAATGAATGAATTTTATTTTATTTTATTATTAGTCACAGACTTTGAATAATAACTCTATCCTTCATATTATTGGATAGAGTTAATAAATAAATATTGAGATTAAGAAAAAATTAGGCGAACATAACAAAATAAATACCGTATGTAATAAATTGGGTTATTATTAGTTAGGTTATAATAGTATTTTATGAACACATAAGATTGTTAGTTAATATTTTCTTATGATAAATTTATGTGAAAGTTATTTAGATTATTTAAATAATTAATTAAGTTAAGTTGTTGTAAACATTGCACTTTTAAAATTAAATCATAGTCCTCTCTACATTATAGTCTTGGAACTTAGGTTTTCTTATTTTATACTAAACATTGTCTAGACCCTAACTTGCTATTTCTTGTTTATAAGAAGATTGTTGACCAGAGTGTCATTGCATCATTCTGCTTCAAAATAGTGTTGCAAATACTCCTAAGCCTATATTCATATGTGATCAACATGCACCAAGAAAACACATCCATACAACCAACACAGATTTAATAGGTATCTCAATGATAAAGTTTAGGGTGTCTTCAAGATAGCTAGCATGGGCAAGGAGGTCAACCATGCACACATAATGATCAACTGTAGGTGTTGTAATGCCCCGCAATGAAAACCTTAGAGGACAACACATCTAGCTATGCAAAGCGGAATATTTTTTTTTTGGTATAAAATAACAGGGTAATGTTGAACAAATCAATACACATCATAAACTTAACAACTTGTCTTCTAAGGTTCCATGGTTGCATTACTTGACAAATTAATCAACATAATTTAACATACATTGTTAACTAACATCAGCAGTTCATTCTACACCTATTGCACTAATGGTTATACATATACATCTCCATTTCATGCCATAATTAGATAATCAACTTTGATCAAGTTTACATGTACATATTCAAAAGTCTATACATATGAGTACATCATCATGTAGTTTACATTTTCACTATCCTGATTACATATGAATACATACATTATGAATCAACTGATACACAGGCTAGTACATGAGCATAATAACTATCCTCATATCAAGGACAAGATTTGATGTCTGATACACAAGATAAATCCTCCTCGCTCACGAACAACGGCAAGGGAAAAACCAATGGATAAAGCTCTTCCACCCGACCATGTGGAACCCTGAGGTCCACCCCCCGAGCTAGGAGTTAACATAAGGTCCCCACTACAACATACAGCCAAGTAAACAGTGGGCTATAAGACAACACATGACTCCAACACCACAAGTCAATATCACAAACAACACAACAGTACTTCCAGAGGCAACCACTAAACAAATGGGGAGAGTACAACTAGGGAATGCTAGGCTGTAGTAAGGAGAGTGTCATCGCATGGTCCTAACATGGGTTACCCAGGCAGTCTCTCTCTAGACACCGGCCCCCATCTATGGTTACCCTGGCAGTCTCTCTCTAGACACCGGCCCCATAGGTGACGCATGCGGAATCCACCTTCCTTTCGTGAGGACAAAGAAGTTGATTTGCCAACCAGGCCTTCTCCCCTCATCCTTAGTCTGAACTAGCACTACAGGCATGAGTGAGGAATCTAATTATCTTGTTAGTGTGAAAACTACCCAACCCCTAGATTTATTATAACGTTATCACTTACTTACCAACTCCCAATGGGTTACCCTGGCTAGCCACTTGGCACCAGGCCCACATTGGAAGCCACTCCCTTACCTACAACTAGAAGACCCTACACAACAAGCATAGCAACATCATCATGACAACGAGGGCACAGGAACCATGCAAGGCATTGACCATCTTGCATAACAACTATCCTTATATCAACATGTATATATAACAATGCAAGGCATTAACCCTCCTAAACATAATCATAAGGGCAGAACTCCTAGACCATTGCCCATAACAACACATATGCATTACATCTCTATGGTTTCCATGTCACCCCATTCCACAACTCACCACAAACTCGATACAAGACCAATACAACAAGGCATCCACAGAGAAGTACATTGACCATTCACCTTGTCTTTTAATTCATATATAACTAGAGACGACATGCTTCTTAAAACATCATGATCTCAAGACATCTATCAACGCAATATACGGAATCAAGACATCCCAAGCTAAGCCTCTAGAACTCTAGCCACACAGGTAGATACAAAATCAAAAGACTATATGAACGGGTTTATGACCCACAAATTGAATTAACATATTATGAGAAATCAATTATACTTATGATTAAATTATGCCTTCTTACAACTAATCCACTATAGCAGATTGCAATTGACTAAGTTATTACAATAGTATAATAAGCATTAAAATATAGCTTATCATTTGATTGTATTCTTATTAAGGAATAAATCTATAATACAATAAAGTGAACTATATGTAAATATTTATTAAAATAATTATTTAATTGATTTACAAGATACAAATATCATTAACATCACTAAAGTAAACCACTATTGTTAGTGTTATAAATCAAATTAATTAAATAATGATAATGTGATTTAAATTCCATTCTTACAGATAAACTTGAGGGTTCTTGTTTAATTTATAATCATAAAAAAAAAACCTATATCTTGTAATAACCTATTTACTTAAAAGTAAAAAAAAAAGAAACAATTTTAATCACTTCTACGTAAACAACAATTACAAATACGTATAGATCAAATATTATTGGTCTACTATCACAACATTCATGAGTAATCAAGTACATTTACAAAGGAAATGGGATCTAGTTTGACAAGTCATTTATAAAGAGAAGGTGATATATTTCAATACCACACTAAGTTTCATTTATCCACACTACTATTCAACATATCGAATATTCATTTATTCCAATCTAATAAATTGTCTTTCCTTATCATGTTCCATTTACATTCTAAATTATTAAACCCAATAATTTGATTATATCAATTTCGATAGCTTGATTTAAATAAATCACGTGACCCAAATAATAATAATAATAATAATAATAATAATAATAATAATAATAAAATTCCACAGATCATTTGATAATGAATATTTTCATCCAAAGTCATTAAATAATTAACGTTACACTATTAACAAGTCTACTATAAATAAATAATCATAACAAATATGTATTCCTCAAGATTATAAGTGAAAATATAAAGGAATAGATATAATTTTCTTTATGACCGATCATATGAATACGACATGAAGTTAATAAGGATATTGATTGAACTCATGATGATTCTATAAGGCAAAAGAATGGATGTCCAGACAATAACCGCTTATAAGATGTGGCACAAAATGTGGGTACTTACCGATACACAAGGATCACATCTATTATTGCCACGTAACAGATTCTATAAGGGAAGATGTCTTCCCCATTCGCAAGAGTTTATAGGTATACCACTATCTACCATCTAAGCATTCTAACAAAAAAGTCTCAAATATATATATATATATTTGCTAAACGGCTGTCGGCCACCTAAATACCCTCGACGACCAAAGCTCAGAATGACTACAAACTCTCAAAATGCACTTACCCAATGGCAACTCTCCTTAACCACCTCATAGCTACAATGACATAATGGAAGCAACTTCCAAAGCTTGCTCTTGGCTGTAGGTTTCGACTGACTACAACTTCATCAGCGATGGAAGGGCATAATGAGAGATGCACAAACCTGGCTACAGAAGACGTTTGACTCACGACCACCTCAGGTTAACGACTACCACCAAGGAAATGCATAAGCTAAAAGTTTGACCATCGGCCAAGATGACCAGCAAACAGGTAGTACCATTTGCCAAATACTTCCTAACAACGAGTGCACCAAACACTGACCATACGTAGTGCCAAAAATGACAACAGTCTAACTGTGGCAAGGGAGTATAAACTGAGGCTTTAAGAACATAAGCAGCGACTTAACACCACGTTGAGGTAGTCGACTTCACTGACCATTTCATCAGCCTAGACATCTATGGGGAAACAAAGACATAATGTATACCATTTCTATGACACCTATGAAGCTCGTAGTCTAACACCGAAATAGATTAGAGACGTTTGCTGCCAATGACCATTCAAGTTAACAAAGCCACCACTGTCAGAAGATGACTCCACCCACAGTTTCTGATCAAAACACACTTGCTATAGATGACCACTACTACAGACCTCTCGCTAAGCCCACGACTTTCCAAAAGGCAACCTAACCCCACGATCCTTGTAATGCCCCGTCATGCAACCCTAGAGTGATAGTCTAACCAGAGCGGAAAATAGAACTATTTTTTATTTTTTTTAAAGCAATAAAGTGCAAAACAAGATCCAAAGATATTATAAAACACATAAAATAGAAAAGTACACTTCTAACCACTCTAGGGCAACATAACTGCATTAGGAAATTAAGTACAACCAAAAGAGTGATAATCATCAATCTGCAGAGATAACTAACCCAATAGCTTTTATAACAACAATATAATTTGATTACATAGTCTCAGTTCCAGTTTACATGATTACAAGAATACAAGATTGCAAGAATACAAGTTTGCAAGAATACAAGTTTGCAAGAATACAAGTTTGCAAGAATATAAGATTGCAAGATCGATCTCATCGATTTACATAAGAAGGTATATCACACTGCTGAAGAATGAAGCCACTTGAAACTCAAACATCTCTGCACAAGGCTCAAACTGGATCTCCAAGAAAACTAATGGATAGCTCTACCTCCCAAACATGTGGAACCCTGAGGTCCACCCCACCGAGCTAGGAGATAACAAGAGGATTACCACTAGGTCAAGCTTGCAATCAAGAACACAAATATCAATACCAGACTCCATGAAGACAAACATGATGAAAAAACTACACAGAACTGACAGTACTTAACCAGACAGATCAAAACATCAGACTAGATCAATCATGAAAAAAAGACCACACTCCAGAGGTACCAACAGGAACGAAGAGAAAGTAACTGAACCGCGTAAGGAGAGTGTCATCGCATGGCCCTAGCATGGTTTACCCAGGCTATCTCTCACCAGAAGCTGGCCCCCATCTATGGTTACCCTGGCAGCCTCTCTCTAGGTGCCGGCCCCATAGGGTGACACATGCGGAGCTGACTTGTCCTCTCATGAAGACAAGGAGGTTAGCCTTGCCAACCAGGCCTTCTCATCCCTCCCTTATCCTATGAGAGCACTCAAGGTGTGGGTGAGGTCACATAATTTATCTTGTTAAGTGTATTACTACCCAACCCTCCTAAGTACATTATTAGGTTTCCACTTGGTTACAACTTCCATGGGGTTACCCAAGCGACCTCTCACTAGGCGCTGGCCCCACCATGGAAGCCACTCCCTTAGCGTTCTCTGACCAACCAGGCACTCCACAACATGCAAGGATAAAGGACACAAAAAGACACTATTCCAATACATATGTCATACACTTGGCCTCAACAATAAGCCCTTGATTCCCTTCAAGAAAAATTAAAACATCACATCTAGAAACCAACTCGCACACGCACAAGACTAACGATGAAGCCTCTGGAGTCAATAAAGAAGTCCTTACTAGGTCACCACAGTACCTTTTTCAACATGGATATAAGGTTACAACCCCCACGATCATAAATGGGAAAAAGACCAAGGATCAAGCGAATGAGAAAACACAACACAAGGTGTCCTTGCCACTAGACTACCCTAGCTTCCAAGGTGGCAAGTCCCTGGAGTTACACAAAATGATCATGACAACAAAATCACTAACCAACATGTCACATACCAAATTATTCCTCCTAAGGAACTCAAATGCACACCATAGGACTATTAAGACAAAACACAATCACCAGACTCAACACCGAACTGTTTGCAATGAACCAAAGGTATCACTAATATACTTTGGTTCAGGGACAACAATAATATCAGAGAGTAAAATACAGCATGACTAGCAATGTTAATATTCAACAAGGTACTTAATGCAAAAATAGCACCATATTGATATCTCGAGAGGCTAGAAACATAATATCAATAACTACTAAAGTCTCGATCCCTACATTTATCAACCACACAAGTAACTCCTATTTTCACCAACAATCCATCCATAATCTAATAAAACCATTTCATACTCATAATTAATACTACAAAATTATTCTCTACTAAAACCTATTCCCTTACCAAGTGATGACAAGGAGTCTATTTCTCTAATGAAAATTTTACTAAGTTAGTATCATCCTCAAAAGAAAATCAAGATAGGAATTCTCTTCATAGGGAAAGCATAAATTATCTATACAGTCATACGTTAAAGATATGCCTTTCCAGATGATATCTAGCTATCTCAAGGATAAAATGATCATTTTCCTACTTGAAAGTCTTGATCTAATCTAGACATATATAATATCCTCTGATATCAATTGAAAGAAACTATTACTATTGCTACACTCATTCTAGGATTAACGCTTAACTCGAGTTCTATAACTTAACCCAATAGCAACTTAAAGTTATAACATGATACACATTATAGACGACATAAACCCCCTTATAACTTGATCCAACACGAAAATCTATAATAAGACAAATTATATATCATCAACTAAGACAACCAAACTTAACCATTCCATATCATACTTTCTTCCAATAAAAACTACTTAAGTTCTTTAAATACCTTTCCGCAAATCTGGTTTTGGTAAATAATCCAGCACAGTTTTATATATAAAAGGATAGATATTTTCAAATAACAAAATTACATTTATGATACTATCAAAAATTTATTAGATTCTGTTACATGAGAAGGATAAATACCTATCTATATATTTTCATTAATCTCCTCTAGAAAAATTGGTTATCTACACCAATTAATAGAGTGTATATCTAGAGGATCAAGTAGATATTTGTTCTACAAGATTTACTAGAGTTCTAAAAGGAAACTTCTTATTATGGGCCGAATCCCTCGAACATAGAAATGCAGTTACTTAATGCACAGAGACATGACTTTCTATTACCAGTCGAAGTTGAGCGATTATGCTTCAGAGAGATAAATTTGAAGGTAAAAAACAAAAACAAAGACTTGTTTAGAAGGCAGAAGAAGCTGTTAATTGATGACCAACACCACAAAAAGGGCATGAAAATAGTTTGGCAGAATGCATCATGCAATGATTGCTGAGTGCAAAAAAAACAATGGATTCATTGGGACGAATGATGCGACTTTCAAATAAGTGCAATTGGCAGCGTAAGGTTAAAATCCTCATCCTTAAATGATGATGGCATGCGCAGAGGTCTTGGAGCCAGATATGAATATCCATCAAGGCATAACTGAAGGGGAAACTTTACCAGGTGTTGTTATAACAATAGAACTGGTCAACATGCATTATGTAGGGGAAAACATTGGCAACAATTAACGTTTTCAGGCTTCAACGATATTATGCGATTTCACTCATAAGTTGGTGCCACAAGACAAGACTCTGGCGACCTTTACCTCAGCTATTGATATACCACTCAGCGCTTACTAAGGCAAAAGAGGTATACATTTTCTGAACTATTAACTCCTACAGAGATTAATCTATTTTAAAGCTAATTCATTTTTCACAACAAATTAATACTAGCATGACCAGATAATGAAGAGTGCAGGGTGAAAACTATAGGTATTCCTATGAGCGACAAACAGAGCTAACAGGCTTCGACATCCTCAAGTTTGCATCGCATATTCCAGATCAGAAGCAGTTCAGTAAAATACTCATATAAGCTCCACGAGTTTCAGACTACGCTAGAAGGAAACATCTCCATAGGTGAAGTGGTTTAGGGCATGTAATGGCCCATCATGGAAGTTGTATGAGCTTTTCAATTCTAATGTGGCCCATTACAGAGGGTTACAAGCATGATGCAGGAAGTGATTAAACTCGAGGACAAAATCAATGCAAAGGAGGAAAGGTTCCATTTAATCTACGGACAAAGATCACATAACAACCAACACAAAAGCAAGAATTTCACAAAGGAGAGCAGGATGACAAATAGGTCGATTCTATGTCCGAGCCACCATCTAAAGAATTCAACAAGAATTCTAATACTACGGAGCAATCATAGACAAGGTAATGCAGAAGTTTACAAGACATACCCGTACCAAAACACTCCAGAATTCAATCTTCTCTCAGAAATCCCTTCTCTTTCTTTGCAAAGTATTTCTCTGTAACCTGCCTCCTTCCCCGAACAAAATCCCCCCAACATTTAAAAATCACAAACATAAAAACCCCCCACCTTCATACCAAACTTCCCGAGACCAAAAATAGGCAACCGCCATGAATTCCTATAACTCCCAATTAATTATCCAATCCCTCTCCATACGGGGAAAAATTTGAAATTTTCCTAATCATAGAGATTCTCAAATCTCTAATTATATCCAGCAACTATCAACCTTAAATTATTCACCCAAAATAAATAATAAGTCAAATATATACTAATTACCTCTCAACAACAACTTAAGAATCATAGACATTAAAACCTTACAATAACTGATTATGTCAATAACAGGCTTAACACAAACAATAGTCCTATTTTACGACTATACCAATACTGTAAGGTCATAAAATACAAAGAATACATAAACAGGTATAACAACTTAACAACATTCCACAACCCGCGACGACCAACCACAAGAACCAAGGAATAACCTCGCATCACAACACAAGACTATGGCAAGGACACGAGATGACGACCAGAACACAAGACTACGACAAGGACTGAAATTGACCTAGCAGTAAAAACCTCTTATTATCTCCGTCACCTAATCCATGGTGTAGGGCCCGCTCAAACCTGCTAAATCAGGTGGAGTCGAGGCCCAGTACCTGCAACCTACGTGAAAACCAATGGGTTATATATGATCAATTGTAAATATATATATCACACACACCGAGATAGAGAATCACGGCGTAGTAGGGTGCTCGATCCGAGCAGTACTACACTATCCCTGCTCCAACACAAGACTATAATCAAAAGCATAAACATGATATTCTCTAACCATCACTAATCATATCCATCTCATCATAACTGAGGTAATCATAATGTCATCAAAACTCATAACACACGTCTCAAAACATCCATCGAACATATTCCATCAAGATCCAGTAAAACATAAACCATAACATACTAGTCCAAATGTCTCGAACTGTAAATATGCAATATAAAACTATCAACTGTTCCAGAACTGACAGAAAGCAATATGAAAATAACATCTATCACAAGCCAAAAGTGAGGGGCATTACATCCTCCCCCCCTTGACTTAGGCTTACTCCTGGAAGCCTGCAAATAAGTGAGGATATAACGCCCTCATCCTAGAAGCATCCTCCCAAGTAGTAGAGGTCTCATCATTAGGGTCCCACTGGACCCTAATCGGCTCTATGTCTCTACCCCTGAGAGCCAGTCTCCTGTGCTGAAGAATGCCTACGGGCTCCAAAGCCAACTGCCCGTCCTCTACCTATAGAGCAGTCCAATCAAGAACATGAGCAACATCTGGAAAGTAAGGTCTAAGTACTGAAACATGAAACACATCATGGATGCGTGAAAGGCTAGGCAGCAAAGCAAGGTGATAAGCAATAGGACCAATCCTCTCCAACACCTCAAAAGGTCCTACAAAGCGTGGTGCTAGCTTAGAACCCTTTCCATAACGGATTGGACTCTTTCACGGTCGCACACGCAAGAACAGCCGATCCCCAACCGAAAACTGACGATCGATCCTATGAGCATCTGCATACTTTTTCTATCTATCCTGAGCTGCCACCAAATGCTCTCTAATCCTCTCAACCTACTGCTCCATATCTCTAAGCATATCAGGACCCAGAATAACTCTATCCTCCAGACGATCCCAACTCAAAGGAGTCCTACAGGGACACCCATACAAGGCCTGAAATGGAGACATGCCGATAGAACTGTGATATCCATTATTAAAGGCAAACTCCACCAAGTATAGGTAATCCTCCCAATGGCTCTGCCGATCCATCACATACATCCTTAGCATATCCTCGAGAACCTGATTAACCCTCTCAGTCTGACCATCAGTCTCAGGGTGATAAGTTGAACTAAAGTTCAGTTGTGTCCCCAAAGCATGCTGCAAGGAAGTCCAAAGGGCAGAAGTGAACACTGGATCCCTGTCGAAGATAATCCTACGAGGAATCCCGTGAAGTCTGACAATGTCCTCCATGAACAGTCTGGCCACCGTAGAAGCATTTTAAGAAGTACGGACGGGAGAGAAGTGAGCTGCCTTCATCAACCTATCCACCGTGACCATAATAGCATCATGTCATCGAGAGGACATTGTCAAATCAACAATGAAGTCTATCGAAATGATATCCCACTTCCACTCTGGAATCAAATGAGGCTGCAAAAGACCTGCAGGGTGCTGGTGCTCCGCCTTCACCCTCTGACACTCAAGACATCTCGACACAAAATCAGCAATATCTCACTTCATGCCACTCCAAAAGTATAGCTGACACAGATCTGCATACATCTTCTTGACACCTGGATGAGCAGAATAGGGTGCCCGATGTGCCTTAGACAAAACTAGAGTACGAAGACCCTCAGAACTGGGAACATAAATACGACCCAAATGTCACAAAAGACCATCTAACTCAAATGAGAAACTGGAGAATCTACCCTCTAAAGGTCTACCAGACTCAATCTCGAATCTCACCTCCTAGCACCAACTGTCCGCCAGAAGAGCAACAAGAATCTGACCTCTCAAATCAACTGTAAGAGAAACTACTGAAATCTCATGCCTCCGACGACTAAGAGCATCTGCTACCACATTCTCCTTGCCCTGAATATATCTGACCTTGAAGTCATACTCGCACAGGAACTCCATCCAACGCCTTTTTCTTGCATTCAAGTTTGGTTGCGTGAAAATATACTGCAAACTATGATGATCACTGTGCAGCTCAAACCGATGCCCTAACAGAAAATGCCTCCATCTCACCAAGGCATGCACAATTGCTACTAATTCTAGGTCATGAGTGGGATAGTTCAATTCATGATCCTTGAGTTTGCGACTCATAGGCAATCACGTGACCATCCTGCATCAGAACTGCCCCCAAACCCTCCAAGGAAGCATTGGTACAAATAACAAAGTCTCTATTAGGATCAGGAACTACTAAAATCGGTGCACTAGTCAACTGCTCCTTAAGAGTCTAAAAAGCTACCTGACACTGCTCTGACCAAACAAACTTCTTCCCTTTCCTCTGAAGAGAAGTAATAGGATGGGCAATCCTCGAAAACCCCATGACAAAATGACGATAATAGCCTGCCAGTCCCATAAAACTACGGACCTCAGAAACATTAGTGGGTGTAGGCCAGTCCATAATAGATTGGATCTTCAAGGGATCCACCACAATACCCTCTCCAGAAATGACATGACCCAAATACTTAACCTCTGATTGAAAGAACTCACATTTTGATAAATTGGCATAAAGCTAATTTTCTCTCAGACACTGCAAAACTTGACGCAAATGCTCCTCATGCTCCTCCATAGTCCTTGAATAAATCAGTATATCATCAAGAAACACAAGGACAAACTGGTCAAGATAAGTACAGAAAACACCATTCATCAAGCTCATGAAAACTGAAGGTGCATTCGTCAACCCGAATGGTACCACGGTGAACTCATAATGTCCATAACGGGTACGAAATGCTATTTTGTGAATATCTACCTCAAATATCTGTAACTGGTGATATCCTGACTTAAGGTCAATTTTAGAGAATACCTTTGCTCCTTTAATCTAATCAAACAAATCATCGATCTGAGGCAAGGGATACCTATTTCTCACTGTTACCTTATTGAGCTGTCGATAATCATTACATAGCCACAGAGATCCATCCTTCTTTTTGACAAAGATCACAGGTGCTCCCCAAGGGGAAACACTAGGTCGTATGAACCCTTTGGGTAATAGCTCCTCCAACTGCAGTCGAAGCTCCTTGAACTCCTAAGTGATCATCCTGTATGGAGCTCGTGAGATAGGCTCTGCACCGGGAATTAGATCAACCCTGAAATTGATGTCACGCTTAGGTGGCATCCCCAAAATATCAGAAGGAAAAACATCTGTATACTCCCTCAAAAGTGGGTGATCATCAAGAGATGCCTCTCAACTCTCCTCCATCTCCAAATCACTCATAGTTACTACAAAAAGCTAACATCCCTGACGCATGCATCTCTTGAGTTGCATAGCGAAGATCATACGTAGGGAAATGGGTCTCTGAACTCCTACAACCTCGACCTCAGCACTAGAATCATCCACACATCTAATAGACTTATGCCGGCAATCTATCACTGCCTGGTGCGCCTCCAACCAATCCATCCCCAAAACTATGTCATATGAACCCAGGGGTAGAATGCGAAGGTCCACAAAAGTAGATAGAGAGCCAATATCATATCACACCCAGAAACTAGAGACTCAACTGCTATCTTAGCCCCGGAAGCTAGCTCAACCTGCCACCTATCAACCTGCTTTGTTGCCACTAAGCCACAATGCTCCACAAGAGAAGGAGATATAAACGAATTAGATGCACCAGAGTCAAATAAAATAGAGAAATCAATACCTCACATGTGACCAAAAGTCTCCACCATGGTGCCTTGATGCTCTGCCTGTCGGCCATCTACTGCTGCAAAGACTCGATGTGACCTACCTACATCACCAACCGTCAGTTCAGATGCCACCGGTCGATGTCTAAATCCTGATGCACCCTTCTGCGGGCACTATCTAGCAATATGGCCTTGCTAGCCACAAGAGAAGCACTCGGTGCCTCTACCCAAGCCACCGTCACCCTGAAAAGTACTAGACTACTGGAAGCTACCTCTGCTCACTGCGGACTACGTACTTTGAGCTAGCTGATCAAAACAGTTGTGCTTGTTGCACTGCCAAGACCGGTCTTTCATTTTTTGAAATCTATTACCTTGCTGATGCTGAGAACTCTTTAGCTTAGCCTGTGAAAACTACTGTCGACCACCCTTTGAGGGTGCATGGGAACCTGATGCTTGAGTGTGACCACCTCGAGAACCATACCCTGAAGATGGTGCACTGTCAATGTGCACTCCCGTATGCCCACCAAGTGCCATAGCCAGATTCTCCTCCACTAACCGGGCTTTCTCCACGGCAACCTCCATAGTCTTAGGTTCGAATACATGAACCCCTCCACTAATCCGGGCATTCAAGCCCCTGATGAAATGTTGCACCAACATGGACTCGTCATCCCCATTACCTGCATACTGTTTGAGCTCGTAAAATCTGTGCTCATACTGCTCAACTATCATGGCCAACTGCCTCAGCTCGTGGAACTCATCTACTCGACACTGCCTCCAATGGTCAGAAAGAAAGCAGGCTCTGAATCTCTCTAAGAATAACTCCCAAGACATAATGCTAATATCCAAATGCAGCTTCTGCTCCTCTAGCCACCACCAAGTCGAAGCGAACCCTTGAAGATGCAGAATAGCACATCTGGCTTTGGTGTTGCTGCCATACGGATGCATGGCGAAACACCTACCTAAGTCCAAAAGCCAAGTCTCTGCCTCAAGTCCACTACCAGCTCCATCAAAGATGGGAGGGCGTGCTCTCAGTAAATCCCTCATATGGCTGGCTAGAGTGGCCTCCTGCTCAGCTATCAACTCTCTAGGTCTAGGAGACCTCTCTCTCTCTCTAGGACCCCACTGGTCTACCTCCTGCTCACCTCGGGTCTGCCTACCCTCTTGCCTAGGGCCTAAACAGGCAAGGGCCTCCTCAAGAATCTGTCTCAACGGAGCTCCATCAGGCTGATCCTGACCCCCCATGTTTTGACCCCCACCTTCATGGGCACTTAACTGAGGAGAACTGGGAGGAGGTGTACCGCCACCACCTCTCCCACGACCCCTAGCTCTACCCTGACCTTGGCCCCTACCTCTAGGCATCTACCTACAACACAAAAGCATGTTATTACATTTAGAAGGAAACATCAATAGAGATACAATCATTCTACAGAGTTTAAGCACTAGGTTACATAATGGGCTTAAGTATAACCAGGGTACCCAGTGTTTAAACCTGGCTCTGATACCAAATGTAATGCCCCATCATGCAACCCTAGAGTGATAGTCTAACTAGAGTGGAAAACAGCTCTCATAGGCTAAGGGAGGGATGAGAAGGCCTGGTTGGCAAGGCCGACCTCCCAACCATGTGGAACCCTGAGGTCCACCCCACCGAGCTAGGAGATAACAAGAGGATTACCACTAGGTCAAGCTTGCAATCAAGAACACAAATATCAATACCAGACTCCATGAAGACAAACATGATGAAAGGACTACATAGAACCGACAGTACTTAACCAGACAGATCAAAACATCAGACTAGATCAATCATGAAAAAAAGACCACACTCCAGAGGTACAAACAGGAACGAAGAGAAAGTAACTGAACCACATAAGGAGAGTGTCATCACATGGCCCTAGCATGGGTTACCTAGGCTATCTCTCACCAGAAGTCGGCCCCCATCTATGGTTACCCTGTCAGCCTCTCTCTAGGTGCCGGCCCCATAGGGTGACACATGCGGAGCTGACTTGTCCTCTCATGAAGACGAGGAGGTTGGCCTTGCCAACCAGGCCTTCTCATCCCTCCCTTAGCCTATGAGAGCACTCAAGGTGTGGGTGAGGTCACATAATTTATCTTGTTAAGTGTATTACTACCCAACCCTCCTAAGTACATTATTAGGTTTCCACTTGCTTACAACTTCCATGGGGTTACCCAGGCGACCTTTCACTAGGCGCCGGCCCCACCATGGAAGCCACTCCCTTAGCATTCTCTGACCAACCAGGCACTCCACAACATGCAAGGATAAAGGACACAAAAAGACACTATTCCAATACATATGTCATACACTTGGCCTCAACAATAAGCCCTTGATTCCCTTCAAGAAAAATTAAAACATCACCATCTAGAAACCAACTGGCACATGCACAAGACTAATGGTGAAGCCTCTGGAGTTAATAAAGAAGTCCTTACTAGGTCACCACAATACCTTTTTCAACGTGGATATAAGGTTACAACCCCCACGATCATAAATGGGAAAAAGACCAAGGATCAAGCGAATGAGAAAACACAACACAAGGTGTCCTTGCCACTAGACTACCCTTGCTTCCAAGGTGGCAAGTCCCTAGAGTTACACAAAATGATCATGACAACAAAATCACTAACCAACATGTCACATACCAAATTATTCCTCCTAAGGAACTCAAATGCGCACCATAGGACTATTAAGACAAAACACAATCACCAGACTCAACACCGAACTGTTTGCAATGAGCCAAAGGTATCACTAATATACTTTGGTTCAGGGACAACAATAATATCAGAGAGTAAAATACAACATGACTAGCAATGTTAATATTCAACAAGGTACTTAATGCAAAAATAGCACCATATTGATATCTCGAGAGGCTAGAAACATAATATCAATAACTACTAAAGTCTCGATCCCTACATTTATTAACCACATTAATAACTCCTATTTCGACCAACAATCCATCCATAATCTAATAAAACCATTTCATACTCATAATTAATACTACAAAATTATTCTCTACTAAAACCTATTCCCTTACCACATGATGACAAGGAGTCTATTTCTCTAATGAAAATTTTACTAAGTATCATCCTCAAAAGAAAATCAAGATAGGAATTCTCTTCATAGGGAAAGCATAAATTATCTATATAGTCATACGTTAAAGATATGCCTTTCCGGATGATATCTAGCTATCTCAAGGATAAAATGATCATTTTCCTACTTGAAAGTCTTGATCTAATCTAGACATATATAATATCCTCCGATATCAATTGAAAGAAACTATTACTATTGCTACACTCATTCTAGGATTAATGCTTAACTCGAGTTCTATAGCTTAACCCAATAGCAACTTAAAGTTATAACATGATACACATTATAGACGACATAAACCCCCTTATAACTTGATCCAACATGAAAATCTATAATAAGACAAATTATATATCATCAACTAAGACAACCAAACTTAACCATTCCATATCATACTTTCTTCCAATAAAAACTACTTAAATTCTTTAAATACCTTTCCGCAAATCTGGTTTTGGTAAATAATCCAGCGCAGTTTTATATATAAAAGGATAGATATTTTCAAATAACAAAATTACATTTATGATACTGTCAAAAGTTTATTAGATTTTGTTACATGAGAAGGATAAATACGTATCTATATATTTTCATTAATCTCTTCTAGAAAAATTGGTTATCTGCACCAATTAATAGAGCATATATCTAGAGGATCAAGTAGATATCTGTTCTAAAAGATTTACTAGAGTTCTAAAAGGAAACTTCTTATTATGGGCCGAATCCCTCGAACATAGAAATGCAGTTACTTAATGCACAGAGACATGACTTTCTATTACCAGTCGAAGTTGAGCGATTATGCTTTAGAGAGATAAATTTGAAGGTAAAAAAAAACAAAGACTTGTTTAGAAGGTAGAAGAAGCTGTTAATCGACGACCAACGCCATAGAAAAGGCATGAAAATAGTTTGGTAGAGTGCATCATGCAATGATTGCTAAGTGTAAAAAAAATAATGGATTCGTTGGGACGACTGATGCGACTTTCAAATAAGTGCAATTGGCAGCGTAAGGTTAAAACCCTCATCCTTAAATGATGACAGCATACGCAGAGGTCTTGGAGCCAGATATGAATATCCATCAAGGCATAAACGAAGGGGAAACTTTACTAGGTGTTGTTATAACAATAGAACTAGTCAACATGCATTATGTAGGGGAAAACATTGGCAACAATCAACGTTTTCAAGCTTCAACGATATTATGCGATTTCACTCATAAGTTGGTGCCGCAAGACAAGACTCTCGTGACCTCGACCTCAGCTATTGATATACCACTCAGCGCTTACTAAGGAAAAAGAGGTATACATTTTCTGAATTATTAACTCCTACAGAGATTAATCTATTTTAAAGCTAATTCATTTGTCACAACAAATTAATACTGGTGTGACCAGATAATGAAGAGTGTAGGGCGAAAACTATAAGTATTCCTATGAGTGACAAATAGAGCTAACAGGCTTCAACATCCTCAAGTTTCCATCGCATACTCCAGATCAGAAGCAGTTCAGTAAAATACTCATATAAGCTCCACGGGTTTTAGACTACGCTAGAAGGAAACATCTCCATAGGTGAAGTGGTTTATGGCATGTAATGGCCCATCATGGAAGTTGTATGAGCCTTTCAATTCTAATGTGGCCCGTTACAGAGGGTTACAAGCATGATGCAAGAAGTGATTAAACTCGAGGACAAAATCAATGCAAAGGAGGAAAGGTTCCATTTAATCTACGGACAAAGATCACAGAACAACCAACACAAAAGCAAGAATTTCACAAAGGAGAGCAGGATGACAAATAGGTCGATTCTATGTCCAAGCCACCATCTAAAGAATTCAACAAGAATTCTAATACTACGGAGCAATCAAAGACAAGGTAATGTAGAAGTTTACAAGACATACCCGTACCAAAACACTCCAGAATTCAATCTTCTCTCAGAAATCCCTTCTCTTTCTTCGCAAAGTATTTCTTTGTAACCTGCCTCCTTCCCCGAACAAAATCCCCCCAACATTCAAAAATCATAGACATAAAAACCCCTCACCTTCATGCCAAACTTCCCGAGACCAAAAATAGGCAACCGCCATTAATTCTCGTAACTCCCAATTAATTGTCCAATCCCTCTCCATATGGGGAAAAATTTGAAATTTTTGTAATCATATAGATTCTCAAATCTCTAATTATATCCGGCAACTATCAACCTTAAATTATTCACCCAAAATAAATAATAAGTCAAATATATACTAATTACCTCTCAACAACAACTTAAGAATCATAGACATTAAAACCTTACAATAACTGATTATGTCAATAACAGGCTTAACACAAATAATATTCCTATTTTACAACCATACCAATATTGTAAGGTCATAAAATACAAAGAATACATAAACAGGTATAACAACTTAACAACACTCCACAACCCGCAATGACCAGCCACAAGAACCAAGGAATAACGTCGCATCACAACACAAGACTATGGCAAGGACACGAGATGACGACCAGAACACAAGACTACGACAAGGACTAAAATTGACCTAGCGGTAAAAACCTCTTATTATCTCCATCACCTAATCCATGGTGTAGGGCCCGCTCAGACCTACTAAATTAGGTGGAGTCAAGGCCCGGTACCTGCAACTTGAGTGAAAACCAATGGGTTATATATGATCAATTGTAAATATATATCACACACACCGAGATAGAGAATCGCGGCGTAGTAGGGTGCTCGATCCGAGTAGTACTACACTGTCCCTGCTCCAACACAAGACTATAATCAGAAGCATAAACATGATATTCTCTAACCATCACTAATCATATCCATCTCATTATAACTGAAGTAATCATAATGTCATCAAAACTCATAACACATGTCTCAAAACATCCATCGAACATATTCCATCAAGATCCAATAAAACATAAACCATAACATACTAGTCCAAATGTCTCGAACTATAAATATGCAATATAAAACTATCAACTATTCCAGAACTGACAGAAAGCAATATGAAAATAACATCTATCACAAGCCAAAAACGAGGGGCATTACAATCCTCATCGAAAGAAAAGGCATAGAATACTTGAAACCAATGAAGCATACTAAGAAAGAAGTGGCAGCGCTATTAGCAAGGGTTCTGCCATAACTCTATGTCCACACCAGATGACGCAGTCCACTAGACATAGAGGGCATAAAACCTGGGAAATAAAGATCAACTGCCAACAGAAGTCGACTCACATTCCTATTTAAACCACACATTATTTATTTGGCTTATCACAAAGCAATCTTCTAAAATGTTACACAGTTTATGCTTTCTGAGATAATATGAATCAAATGAAAGTAGCAGAGGTTCGGCCAGGGAATGAATAGAGGGATAGCCAGGAAGATTTAGTTGTCTACAAGGGGAAAATTGATAGGATTGCTACTGGGCATAACACCTTAAAAAGGTAAATAAAGACCCACGGATGTGGATAGCTATAGGACTCAGTAAAGCAGAAAGTTCTTCCTTAATTACATCGATTCTAAAGGTAGACATAAGATCAAAATGTGGATGCAAATTTTGCAGAGTGGATTTATTGTTAGGGCTCAAGGAATTTAAAGCAATTGCAGATGGCAAGAGTTTATATGTATCTGCATACCTATATTATATATATATATACAAGGGCAACATGAGTACTACACTAGGGTTCTGAGATAGAAATCAACAAAGGTAAAGTAGAGCTCTGTATAAGTACTAGTCTATGTGCCCTATTGGATCCACAGGACAAATCCAAAGGGTGCAATTTGTTTTGTTCGGCTAAATGTTAGATAAAGAATCACAAAACAAAACAAGTGATTTTCCACAGAAGGGGTGCAGACTCAATTTCATAGAAGAATTTAACTCAGCATTCAAGAATACAAACAGGGGTATAAGGGCATGTCAGATTCGAGATATTCAATTGTATCTGAAGCACATGGAAGATTGTGACAAGCCTCAAAACTAGAGATAGACTAGAGATCACAAGTAATTTCAAGTCTGCCTTTAAAGAATTTAAATACCAAATCTTGAATAAATCTCATCAATGAAGGAAAACACAATTAACCTGATTCTATTAAAATTTCATATGAAATAGGCATAAAACATATACAGAGCATACCTGAAGTTTTTAAGCTTTTACTAGAGTCTTCTCTCCAAATGCCAATCCCCTTCCCTTCTCTTCCAGAATTCTTTTTCCTCTCCTCAACCAGGACTCTCTCTCCCCGGATAAATGCAGGAGACATCCTCTCATCCTGACAACCCACTTTCTCAAAACACGGGTTGAACTTCCTCGAGTAAATGTAGAAACATTCCTCTCTTCTTCCAACAACCCACTCTCTCATGGAATTCAAAAATACACTATACCCAGGGATTCCCAAACCTCCAATTGCAATTGACGGCACATGAAGTTAAATTTGCACATCCCCAAAATACTGATTACATGATACCAGGTGACAACACCATTTATTAAACTTTAGAATATTATCTTTATTACTATCAATTCATTTTATCAAGATTGTAATTGTTTAATCATCTTATGTATTTTATTTCCTTTTTAATTTAATCCACTTACAATCTTGTGACTTATTATTTCATTTAATCATTTATCTAATTTATTTATTTATTTACTAATTCATGATAATTTACCAATTATCAAACAATTAAAACATTTATAATTAATAACAGCACATACTTTCCTTAGGCAAAGTCTATTTCACATTAGCATAATTTTAACCTTATTTATAACCAAGTACTAACCAGGCTTAAATCAACACCTTAGATTGGATAAACCCAACTTACTAGATGATACCTGACCCCATGTGAAGCCACAGGACATGACAACAAGATAACGACAAACAGTCCAACTGACGGTGACGATAGGATACAATACTGGAAACTCATCCTCCTTGAGGATGTTGACTAAATAGGGAACCTTATGCTAACTCCAATCAACAACTCCATTGGCTAGGGCACGCTCTGACCTGGTAGTTCAGGTGGAGTCGATGCCCGGTACCTGCATCTTGCAACAAACAACAAGGTTGTGCATATATACATATATAAACATGTAGTCACAGACACAATGAATGGAAGTCGTAGCATGGCAAGGTACTCGGACACGAGTAATGCCACACTATTCCATTCATGTAAACACATCATTAAATAACTACATCCATTACCAGCTATGCATCATAAACATGATCGAATAACACATTAACTCAGAGCAACATAAATCTATAGTCATCAAATATGTCCACCATGATCAAGGAGAACATAAACCATAACATACTTGTCCAAATATCTCAAAACTGTAAACATGCAATATAAGACTATCATCTATTCCAGAACTATCATAGGAAATATGAAAATAACATCTATCACAAGAAAAAAGTGAGGGGCATTACATCCTCCCCCCATATAACTAGGCTTACTCCTGGAAGCCTGCAAATAAGTGAGGATATAATTCCCTCATCCTGGTAGCATCCTCCCAGGTAGCGGAGATCTCATCATTAGGATCCCACTGGATCCTAACCTACTCCATGTCTCTGCCCCTGAGAGCGAGTCTCCTGTGCTAAAGAATGCCTATGGGCTCCAAAGCTAGCTGCCCGTCCTCTACCTGTAGAGCAGTCCAATCAAGAACATGAGCAATATCTAGATAGTAAGGTCTATGTACAGAAACATCAAACACATCATGGATGCATGAAAGGCTAGGCAGCAAAGCAAGATGATAAGCAACTGGACTGATCCTCTCCAACACCTCAAAAGGTCCAACAAAGCACAGTGCTAGCTTAGAGCCTTTTCCATAGCAAATTGGACTCTTTTGCGGTCGCACACACAAGAACACCCGATCCCCAACAGAAAACTGATGATCGATCCTATGAGCATCTGCATACTTCTTCTACCTATCCTGATCTGCCACCAAATGCTCTCTAATCCTCTCAACCTACTGCTCCATATCTCTAAGCATATCCAAACCCAGAAGAACTCTATCCTCCAAATGATCCCAACTCAAAAGGGGTCCTACAAGGACGACCATACAAAGCCTAAAAGGGAGACATGCCAATAGAACTATGATAACCATTATTGTAGGCAAACTCCACTAGGTAAAGGTAGTCCTCCCAATGGCTCTGCTGATCCATAACATACATCCTCAACATATCCTCGAGAACCTGATTAACCCTCTCAGTCTGACCATCAGTCTCAGGATGATAAGTTGAACTAAAGTTCAGCTGTGTCCCCAAGGCATGCTGTAAGGAAGTCCACAGGGTGGAAGTGAACACTGGATCTCTATCGGAGATGATTCTACGGGGAATTCCATGAAATTGGACGATGTCCTCCATAAACACTCTAGCCACCGTAGAGGCATTGTAAGAAGCATGGACAGGAGAAAAGTGAGCTACCTTCGTCAACCTATCCACAATGACCATAATAGCATCGTGTCGTCAAGAGGACATCGGCAAACCAACAATGAAGTCTATCGAAATGATATCCCACTTCCACTCGGGAATCAAATGAGGCTACAAAAGCCCTGCAAGGTGCCAGTGTTCCGCCTTCACCCTCTGACACTCAAGACATCTCAACACAAAATCAGCAATATCTTGCTTCATACCACTCCAAAAGTATAGTTGACGCAGATCTGCATGCATCTTCTTGACACCCGAATGGGCAAAATAGGCTGTCTAATGTGCCTCAGACAAAACTAGGGTGCGAAGACCCTCAGAATTAGGAACATAGATACAACCCAAATGTCACAAAAGACCATCTGATTCAAAAGAGTAACCAGAGAATCTACCTTCTAAAGGTCTACCTGACTCAATCTTGGTCCTCACCTCCTTGCACCATCTGTCAGTAGGAAGAGCAATGAGAATCTGACTTCTCAAATCAACTGTAAGAGAAACTGCTAAGATCTCATGCCTCCGATGACTAAGAGCATCTTCTACCACATTCTCCTTGCCCTGAATATATTTGACCTCGAAGTCATATTCGCACAAGAACTCCATCCAACGCATTTGCCTTGCATTTAAGTTGGGCTGTGTGAAGATATACTGCAACTACGATGATCACTGTGCAGCTCAAACTGATGCCCTAGTAGAAAATGCCTCCATCTCACCAAGGCATGCACCATAGCTGCTAACTCCAAGTCATGAGTGGGACAGTTCAATTCGTGATCCTTGAGTTTGTGAGACTCATAGGCAATCACGCGACCATCCTGCATTAGAACTGCTCCCAAACTCTCCAAGGAAGCATCGGTACAAACAACAAATTCTCTGTCAGGATCAGGAACTGCTAATATAGGTGCACTAGTCAGCTATCCCTTAAAAGTCTGAAAGTCTTCCTGACACCACTCTAACCAAACAAACATTTTCCCTTTCCTCTAAATAGAAGTAATGGGGTGAGTAATTCTCGAAAACCCCATGACGAAGTGACGATAGTAACCTGCCAACCCCATAAAACTACAGATCTCAGAAACATTGGTGGGTCCAGGCCAGTCCATAATAGCTTGGATCTTCGACGGATCTACTGCAATACCCTCTCCAGAGATGACATGACCTAAATACTTAACCTCTGTCTGGAAGAATGCACATTTTGACAAATTCGTATAAAGCTGATTTTCTCTCAGACACTGCAACACTTGACATAAATGCTCCTCATGTTCCTCTATAGTCCTCGAATAGATCAATATATCATCTAGAAATATGAGGACAAATCAGTCGAGATACGTGTGAAACACACTATTCATTAAGCTCATGAAAACTAAAGGTGCATTCATCAACCCGAATGGTACCACTGTGAACTCATAATGTCCATAACGGGTGCGAAATGCTATTTTGTGAATATCTGCCTCAAAAATCTGCAACTGGTGATATCTCAACTTCAGGTCAATTTTAGAGAATACCTTCGCTTCCTTAATCTGATCAAACAAATCATCGATCTGAGGCAAGGGATACCTATTTCTCACCGTTACCTTATTGAGCTGCCTATAGTTGATACATAGTCGTAGAGATCCATCTTTCTTCTTCACAAAGATCACAGGTGCTCCCCAAGGGGAAACACTAGTTCATATGAACCCTTTGGCTAATAGCTCCTCCAACTGCAGTCGAAGCTCCTTGAGCTCCTGAGTGGTCATTTTGTATGGAGCTCGTGAGATAGGCTCTGCACCGGGAACTAGATCAATCCTAAAATCGATGTCATGCTTAGGTGGCATCCCTGGAACATCAGAAGGAAAAACATCCACATACTCCCTTAAGAGTGAGTGATCATCAAGAGATGCCTCTTGACTCTCCTCCATCTCCAAATCACTAACAGTTACTGTAAAAAGCTGACATCCCCGACACATGCACCTCTTGAGTTGCATAGCAGAGACCATACATAGGGAAATAGGTCTCTGAACTCCTACAACCTCAACCTCAGCACCCGAGTCATCCACACATGTAACCGATTTATGCCGACAATCTATCATTACCTGATGGGCCTCCAACCAATCCATCCCCAAAACTATGTCATATGAACCCAGGGGTAGAATGCAAAGGTCCACAGAAGTAGATAGAGAGCCAATCTTCAAATTACACTCTGAAGCTAAAGACTCAACTGCTATCTTAGCCCCGGAAGCTAACTCAACCTGCCACCTATCATCTTGCTTTGTTGCCACTAAGCCACAACGCTCCACAAGGGAAGGAGACATAAATGAATCAGATGCACCGGAGTCAAATAGAATAGAAAAATCAATACCTCGCATACGACCAGAAGTCTCCACCACGGTGCCCTGATGTTCTGCCTGCCAATCATCTACCGCTGAAAAGACTCAGTGTGACCTGCCTGCATCACCAATCATTGGCTCAGATGCCACTGGTCAATGTCCAAATCTTGATGCACCCTTTTGCATGCACTGTCTAGCAATATGGCCCTGTTGGCCGCAAGAGAAGCACCCGGTGCCTCTACCAAAACCACCGTTACACCAGAAAGTACTAGACTGCTGGAAACTGCCCCTGCTTACTATAGACTATGCAATCTAGGCTGACTGATCATAACGATTGTGCTTATTGCGCTGCCAAGACCGGTCTTTCTTATTTTGAAACCTATTACCTTGCTGATGCTGTGAATTCTTTGATTTGTACTGCGAATACTGCTATTGTTGACCATCCTCTGAGGGTGCATGAGAACCTGATGCCTGAGTGTGACCACATCGAGAACCATGTCCTGACGAAGGTGCATTGCCAATGCGCACACTTGTATGCCCACCGAGGGCCATAGCCAAATTCTCCTCCACTAGCTGGGCTTTCTCCACGGCAACCTCCATGGTCTTAGGTTCGAATACACGAACCCCTCCACTAATCCAGGCATTCAAGCCCCTGATAAAAAGCTGCACCAACATGGGCTCGTCATCCCCGATACCTGCATACTATTTGAGCTCATAAAATCTATGCTCATACTGCTCAACTGTCATGGCCAACTACCTCAGCTCATGAAACTCGTCTGCTCGACGTTGCCTCCAATGTTTAGAGAGAAAGCGGGCTCTGAATCTATCTTCAAACAACTCCCACAACACAGTGCTAATGTCCAAATGTAGCTTCTGCTCCTCTAACCTCCACCAAGTTGAAGCAAACCCTCAGAGATGCAAAATAGCACATCTAGCTTGCGTATTGCTGCCATACGGATGCATGGTGAAACATCTACCTAGGTCCAATAGCCAAGTCTCTGCCTTAAGTCCTCTACCAATTCCATCAAAGATGGGGGGGCGTGCTCTCAGTAAGTCCCTCATATGGTTGGCTAGTGTGGCCTCCTGCTCAGCTGTCAATTCCCTACACCTGGGAGACCTCTCTCTCTCTCTAGGCCCTGACTGGTCTACCTCCTGACCTCCTCTAGGCTGCTCACCCTCCTGTCTAGGGCCTAAACAGGTAAGGGCCTCCTCGAGAATCTATCTCAACTGGGCTCCATCAGGCTGACCCTGACCCTCCATGTTCTGACCCCCACGTTCATGGCCACTCCCATGAGGAGAACTGGGAGGAGGAATACTGCCACCACCTCTCCCACGACCCCTACCTCTGCCCCAACCTCGGCCCCTACATCTAGGCATCTACCCTACAAACAAAAGGGCAAATTATTATTATTTTAAGAAAAGGGTCTCAACAGGAGTTAAATCATTCTACCAAGTTTAAGCACTAGGTTTCATAATGGGCTCAAATATAACCAGGGTACCCAGTGTTTAAACTACACTCTAATACCAAAATGTAATGCCCCACAATGAAAACCTTAGAGGACAACACATCTAGCTATGCAAAGCAGAATATTTTTTTTTGTATAAAATAACACGGTAATGTTGAACAAATCAATACACATCATAAACTTAACAACTTGTCTTCTAAGGTTCCATGGTTGCATTACTTGACAAATTAATCAACATAATTTAACATACATTGTTAACTAACATCAGCAGTTCATTCTACACCTATTGCACTAATGATTATACATATACATCTCCATTTCATGCCATAATTAGATAATCAACTTTGATCAAGTTTACATGTACATATTCAAAAGTCTATACATATGAGTACATCATCATGTAGTTTACATTTTCACTATCCTGATTACATATGAATACATACATTATGAATCAACTAATACACAAGCTAGTACATGAGCATAATAACTGTCTTCATATCAAGGACAAGATTTGATGTCTGATACACAAGATAAATCCTCCTCACTCACGAACAACGGCAAGGGAAAAACCAATGGATAAAGGTCTTCCACCCGACCATGTGAAACCCTGAGGTCCACCCCCTGAGCTAGGAGTTAACATAAGGTCCCCACTACAACATACAGTCAGGTAAACAGTGGGCTATAAGACAACACATGACTCCAACACCACAAGTCAATATCACAAACAACACAACAGTACTTCCAAAGGCAACCACTAAACAAACGGGGAGAGTACAACTAGGGAATGCTAGGCTGCAGTAAGGAGAGTGTCATCACATGGTCCTAACATGGGTTACCCAGGTAGTCTCTCTCCAGACACTGGCCCCCATCTATGGTTACCCTGGTAGTCTCTCTCTAGACACCGGCCCCATAGGTGACGCATGCGGAATCCACCTTCCTTTCGTGATGACAAGGAAGTTGATTTGCCAACCAGGCCAGGCCTTCTCCCCTCATCCTTAGTCTGAACTAGCACTACAAGCATGAGTGAGGAATCTAATTATCTTGTTAGTGTGAAAACTACCCAACCCCTAGATTTATTATTACGTTATCACTTACTTACCAACTCCCAATGGGTTACCCTGGCTAGCCACTTGGCACTGGCCCCACATTGGAAGCCACTCCCTTACCTACAACTAGAAGACCCTACACAACAAGCATAGCAACATCATCACGACAACGAGGGCACAGGAACCATGCAAGGCATTGACCATCTTGCATAACAACTATCCTTATATCAACATGTATATATAACAATGCAAGGCATTAACCCTCCCAAACATAATCATAAGGGCAGAACTCCTAGACCATTGCCCATAGCAACACATATGCATTACATCTCTATGGTTTCCATGTCACCCCATTCCACAACTCACCACAAACTCGATACAAGACCAATACAACAAGGCATCCACAGAGAAGTACATTGATCATTCACTTTGTCTTTTAATTCATATATAACTAGAGACGACATGCTTCTTAAAACATCATGATCTCAAGACATCTATCAACACAATATACGGAATCAAGACATCCCAAGCTAAGCCTCTGGAACTCTAGCCACACGAGTAGATACAAAATCAAAAGACTATATGAATGGGTTTATGACCCACAAATTGAATTAACATATTACGAGAAATCAATTATACTTATGATTAAATTATGCCTTCTTACAACTAATCCACTATAGCAGATTGCAATTGACTAAGTTATTACAATAGTATATTAATCATTAAAATATAGCTTATCATTTGATTGTATTCTTATTAAGGAATAAATCTATAATTACAATAAAGTGAACTATAAGTAAATATTTATTAAAATAATTATTTAATTGATTTGCAAGATACAAATATCATTAACATCACTAAAGTAAACCACTATTGTTAGTGTTATAAATCAAATTAATTAAATAATGATAATGTGATTTAAATTCCATTCTTACGGATAAACTTGAGGGTTCCTGTTTAATTTATAATCATAAAAAAAAACCTATATCTCGTAATAACCTATTTACTTAAAAGTAAAAAGAAAGAAACAATTTTAATCACTTCTACGTAAACAACAATTACAAATACGTATAGATCAAATATTATTGGTCTACTATCACAACATTCACGAGTAATCAAGTACATTTACAAAGGAAATGGGATCTAGTTCGACAAGTCATTTATAAAGAGAAGGTGATATATTTCAATACCACACTAAGTTTCATTTATCCACTCTACTATTCAACATATCGAATATTCATTTATTCCAATCTAATATACAGTCTTTCCTTATCATGTTCCATTTACATTCTAAATTAATAAACCCAATAATTTGATTATATCAATTTCGATAGCTTGATTTAAATAAATCACATGACCCAAATAATAATAATAATAATAATAATGATGATGATGATGATGATAATAAAATTCCACAGATCATTTGATAACCAATATTTTCATCCAAAGTCATTAAATAATTAATGTTACACTCTATTAGCAAGTCTACTATAAATAAATAATCATAACAAATACGTATTCCTCAAGATAATAAGTGAAAATATAAAGGAATAGATATAATTTTCTTTATGACCGATCATATGAATACGACATGAAGTTAATAAGGATATTGATTGAACTCATGATGATTCTATAAGGTAAAAGAATGGATGTCCAGACAATAACCGCTTATAAGATGTGGCACAAAATGTGGGTACTTACTAATACACAAGGATCACATCTATTATTGCCACATAACGGATTCTATAAGGGAAGATGTCTTCCCCATTCGCAAGAGTTTATAGGTATACCACTATCTACCATCTAAGCATTCTAACACAAAAGTCTCAAATATATATATATATATAAATATATATATATTTGCTAAATGGCTGTCGGCCACCTAAATACCCTCGACGACCAAAGCTCAGAACGATTACAAACTCTCAAAATGCAATTACCCAATGACAACTCTCCTTAACCACCTCACGGCTACAATGACATAATGGAAGCAACTTCCAAAGCTTGCTCTTCGCTGCAGGTTTCGACTGACTACAACTTCATTGGCAACGGAAGGGCACAATGAGAGACGCACAGACCTGCTACAGAAGACGTTTGACTCACGACCACCTCAGGTTAATGACTACCACCAAGAAAATGCATAAGCTACAAGTTTGACCATTGGCCAAGATGACCACTAGATAGGCAGCACCGTTTGCCAAATACTTCCTAACAACGAGTGCGCCGAACACTGACCATACGTAGTGCCAAAAAAGATAGCAGTCTAACTATGGCAAGGGAGTATAAACTGAGGCTTTAAGAACATAAGCAATGACTTAACACCATGTTGAGGTAGTCGACTTCACTGACCATTTCGTCGGCCCAGACATCTACGAGGAAACAAAGACATAATGTATACCATTTCTACGACACCTACAAAGCTCGCAGTCTAACACCGAAATAGATTAGAGACGTTTGTTGCCAATGACCATTCAAGTTAACAAAGCCACCACTGTCAGAAGATGACTCCACACACGGTTTCTGATCAAAACACACTTACTACAGACGACCACTACTATAGACCTCTCGCTAAGCCCACAACTTTCCAAAAGGCAACCTAACCCCACGATCCTCACTGAAAGAAAAGGCATAGAATACTTGAAACCAACGAAGCATACTAAGAAAGAAGTGGCAGCGCTATTAGCAAGGGTTCTTCCATAACTCTACATCCACACCAGATGACGCAGTCTACCAGACACAGAGGGCATAGAAACTAGGAAATAAAGATCAACTGCCAACAGGAGTCGACTCACATTCCTATTTAAACCACACATTATTTATTTGGCTTAGCACAAAGCAATCTTCTAAAATGTTACACAGTTTAAACTTTATGAGATAATATGAATCAAATGAAAGTAGCAGAGGTTCGGCCAGGGAATGAATAGAGGGATAGCCAAGAAGATTCAGTCATCTACCAGGGGAAAATCGATAGGATTGCTGTTAGGCATAATGCCTCAAAAAGGTAAATAAAGACCCACGGATGTGGATAGCTATAGGACTTAGTAAGGCAGGAAGTTCTTCCTTAATTACACCGATTCTAAAGGTAGACATAAGATCAAAATGTGGATGCAAATTTTACAGAGTGGATTTATTGTTAGGGCTCAAGGAATTTAAAGTAATTGCAGATGGCAGGAGTTTATATATATCTGCATACCTATATTATATATATATATACAAGGGTGACATGAGTACTACACTAGGGTTCTAAGATAGAAATCAACAAAGGTAAAGCAGAGCTCTGTATAAGTACTAGTCTATGTGCCCTATTAGATGCATAGGACAAATCCAAAGGGTGCAATTTGTTTTGTTCGGCTAAAAGTTAGATAAAGAATCACAAAACACAACAAGTGATTTTCCACAGAAGGGGTGCAGACTCAATTTCAGAGAACAATTTAACTCAGCATTTAAGAATACAAACAAGTGTATAAGGGCATGTCAGATTCGAGATATTCAATTGTATCTCAAGCACATGGAAGATTGTGACAAGCCTCAAAACTAGAGATAGACTAGAGATCACGAGTAATTTCAAGTCCGCCTTTAAAGAATTTAAATACCAAATCCTGAATAAATCTCATCAATGGAGGAAAACACAATTAACCTGATTCTATTAAAATTTCATATGAAATAGGCATAAAACATATATAGTGCATACCTGAAGTTTTTAAGCTTTTACCAGAGTCTTCTCTCCAAATGCCAATCCCCTTCCCTTCTCTTCCAGAATTATTTTTCCTCTCCTCAACCAAGACTCTCTCTCCTCGAATAAATGCAGGAGACATCCTCTCATCCCGACAACCCACTTTCTCAAAACACGGGTTGAACTTCCTCAAGTAAATGCAGAAACATTCCTTTCTTCTTCCAACAACCCACTCTCTCATGGAATTCAAAAATACACTATACCCAGGGATTCCCAAACCTCCAATTGCAATTGACGGCACATGAAGTTAAATTTGCACATCCCCAAAATACTGATTACATGATACCAGGCGACAACACCATTTATTAAACTTTAGAATATTATCTTTATTACTATCAATTCATTTTATCAAGATTGTAATTGTTTAATCATCTTACTTATGTATTTTATTTCCTTTTTAATTTAATCCACTTACAATCTTGTGACTTATTATTTCATTTAATCATTTATCTAATTTATTTATTTATTTACTAATTCATGATAATTTACCAATTATCATACAATTAAAACATTTATAATTAATAACAACACATACTTTCCTTAGCCAAAGTTTATTTCACATTAGCATAATTTTAACCTTATTTATAATCAAGTAGTAAACAGGCTTAAATCAACACCTTAGATTGGATAAACCCAACTTACTGGATGATACCTGACCCCATGTGAAGCCACAGGACATGACGACAAGATAACGACAAACAGTCCAGCTAACAGTGACGACAGGATACAATACTGGAAACTCATCCTCCTTGAGGATGTTGACTAAATAGGGAACCTTATACTAACTCTAATCAACAAATCCATTGGCTAGGGCATGCTCAGACCTGGTAGTTCAGGTGGAGTCGATGTCCGGTACCTGCATCCTGCAACAAACAACAAGGTTGTGGATATATACATATATAAACATGTAGTCACAGACACAATGAACAGAAGTCGCAGCGTGGCAGGGTACTCGGACATGAGTAATGCGACACTGTTCCATTCATGTAAACACATCATTAAATAACTACATCCATTACCAACTATGCATCATAAACATGATTGAATAACACATTAACTCAGAGCAACATAAATCTATAGTCATCAAATATGTCCATCATGATCAAGGAGAACATAAACCATAACATACTAGTCCAAATATCTCGAAACTGTAAACATGCAATATAAGACTATCATCTATACTAGAACTATCATAGGAAATATGAAAATAACATCTATCATAAGAAAAAAGCGAGGGGCATTACAGGTGTAATGCAATAAGGGTTACAAATGTGATTGAAGTATGTATTGCTCTCATCCATTAAACCTACATGGCTACATGCACCTAGAATACAAGCAAAGCTTACAATGTTAGGATATGTTCCAGAGTGCTTAATTAATTCAAAGATTTTGAGAGTGTCCTTGCAAAATCCATTTTGTGCATATCTTTATAACTTGAGTCTAGTATGTATATTCAATTTATATTTTGAGTAGTATGTATCATTTAGACTTTCACAGCCATTTACTAGAAGATTTTTACCAGAATTGACATGCTTATGTTTTGATTAGTATGTGATGGTCTAGATGTTTTATTTGTTTAGCATCAAAGTTATATATAGTTCATAATGTTTTGATTGTAGTTGGTTAATCTTCCACGTAACCCAACAGTGGATGATATTTTGAGAAAGTATCTGGAGCACAAGACCAAGAAGGAGGGTGTGTAAGTGAGTTTTTTTTAATATGCATATTTCTTTCTTGTCATGACTGACTGCTTCTTTGGTACCATTTGTTGGTTTTCCTCCTGTCTTTCAATCTGCTTCAATCTTTATTGCCGTGTCTATGTGTAAGATACATATAGTGTAAGGTGGATCTTATTGCATTAATGCTATTGAGTTCCATTTAGTATTAGTGCATTCAGTTTGTAAAATTCTTTAATATTTGAAGACTATTTATATGTTAGTGTGGGATTGATCTTGAATGCAAATGCATGGTAAAATTTTGTAACAACAAATTTCTTCTAAGAATAAAATTATTGAGAGATATTTGCTAGTGGTTTTTCCTGGTACAAATTAGATTTTCCATGTAAATTTGTGTTGTCTATTTTTTACAGCTTACTACTATTTCATATTTTATTTATATTATCTATTTTGACTTACTCTATCTAAATAGATCTAAGAAGATCCGTGGAGTCAAGAAGGTAAATATTCTTTCAAAGAACATGTTAAAGTAAGTTACTTATTTGCTTTTTGTTACAAAGGGGCAATTTACTTATTGCATTGCTGGGTTCTGTTTGTGCAGACCAAGGCAGGAGATGTAGCAAAGAAGAAGTAATACAACAATTAGCAATATTAAGCAAGTTTTGATACATTTATTCATATTTTGAGATGTAAAAGCCCATGATGAAATATTTAGGCTTCATTTTGCAAGTAGTTCTTTCATGTTTTAGAGTTGTATAAGCAAAAAATAGAGCATTGTAACTCAGTTTTCTCAGTCACAACATTGAGAAACACACTTTGTAACACATTTTTCAAAGCAAAGACATATTTAAGTCTTGTATCTGCTGTAAAAACACCTTTTCTCAATAAAATTTTAGTATTTTGCCTTCTTAATAGATGTTTCATTGTGTGCAAATGAATGATTGATTATGTTTTTTTGTGTTTTATGTTTAAACCTCAAAAACAATTAAATAAACTACCAACTGACTAAATATACCACCAACTGACAAAAATTGATGACTAAATATACTACCAGATTACCAAATATACTACCAAATTGATGACTAAATATACTACCAAATTGATGACTAAATTAATGACTAAAATTTGTTTAGTCATAAATTTGGTCACGAGATAAATGACTGGCAATAAACTACCAATGGTCACATGACTAAATATACTACCAAATTGATGACTAAATATACTACCAAATTGATGACTAAATATACTACCAAATTTATGACTAAATATATTACCAAATTAATGACTAAATATTCTACCAAATTTATGACTAAATATACTACAAAATTAATGACTAAATATACTACCAAATTAATGACTAAAATTTTTTTGGTCATAAATTTGGTTGCGAGATAAATGACTGGAAATAAACTACCAATGGTCACATGACCAAACTGCTGATCACATGACAATTTTTTGGTAGTTTTTTCAGTCATTTTTTCATGTTTTTCTACTAGTGACTAGATACTCAGATGGCTAACCTAAGGATTCCTAATATCTAACCTTTCCGTGAAGGGTAGGGCCACTTCCAATTTGGAAGTTGAGCGGGGGACCGCATGTCTGTGGTTGGTGGAAAAGCACCAGGATGATGCTCTCCTTCCCAAGCATGAGACAAGCTGAGGCTCATGGAGACAAATGTCATTGGTTCTAGATACAATGTTTGCATTTATGACCAGATAGTCTATTGTAATATATGAATTGATTTATGATGCCTTGGGCATAACTTGTACATGATTAGTGATGGCTACTCACTAAAGATTTGTAAATGATTATTGTATTGTAAGCTTTGTTATATTCTGATTAGAATGACATGCTTAATTGATGAAAAGATAATGATTCTTTATGGTTAAGAATTGATTTGCATAATCATGTTGTTAACTAATCTCTCGATTAAGATAAATTTTTAAGTTAATCTTGAGCATTATGGATAGCAATGTTACATATGTTATCAGAGCTACCAGGTTCAATACATGGACCTATGAGCTCACTACTGATGATTATTGATGTCCAACATTAAGTGTGCTAATGTTTGGATGTTCTATGCCAGAATGGTAATAATTAGAACAACACCTTGAAAGAAGGTAACGGAACATAGATGTTACCTATGACAACAGAAGATCTTGAAGGCACAAGCCTTGAAGATGAAGAAACTTGAATAGACTAGCTGTCTGGTAGGAGCATGGTTAACTAATGAGGAAACCTTCATTGATGCTATGAAACACATCAAGAAGGAGTTAAGGAAAGTAGAAAGGATGGTTACCCCCAACTCTATTGATGCGTCAGAAACACCCTCTTCCCCTAAAGCACCAGCTAAGGGAAATACCCCTAAAGTTTGTAATGTACTTAAGGACATTGGGAAGGAGTACTAGTGTGTATCCTCCCCTCCTAAGACTAAAAATAAAATGTGAACATGGGAAGTTATCCCAGTTTATAAATGATTTGCAGTAGCAAGGTGTAAATACAATTTTGTAATTTTGGTGGATTATATGTAATCCAATGGAAACTACAATGCCATGGAAATTTTGACAATATTTCCTTTCTTGTTAAAGATTACATGAATGTGAATAGATTTGTAAAATGAATGAGTTAAATGGCATGGAAAAACTAATCTATGATTAACCTACAAACTTAAGGAAGAAGTAGATTATAGCAAAGGTTTAGATTAGAACTAGAATGGGGGATAGCCAGGATGAAGGAGCACCTTCAGGGCAATCCAAGTCTAAGTTAGACCAAATCTTGACTTTGTTGAAAGAAACAAGGATGAGGGTAGAAACTCTCGAATAGGAAGTAAGAGATCAATGAGAAGCTAGGTGGGATGCTTATGATGGGGTGATGACGGAGAACGTCATAATGACACCACCCAAAGTGAGCATGTGGAAAACAACTCCGAGGCTAGACAGGAAGGGGTTAAGAGGATCCTTATGTCTATGGAACTATCTCATAAGCGGAGATGCTGCGAAGGCATGGCTTACGGAAATGGAGTATTTTGAAATCAAAAACTATAATGAAATCACAAAGGTGGTATGGGGAGCATACCAACTAATAGGTGAAGCATCCACGTGGTTGATGAATAAAAATATGGAACTGGGCTTGTGGTCTACAAGCCCTACTTGGGCCATATTCGTGGAAATCTTTAGGTAAAGATGGTTGTCATAGTTGTTTTATGATAAAAAAATTCATAGATTTTTAGAATCTAAAGCAGGCCGACTTGTCAATAAATGAATATTGGGAAAAATTCACCTGCTTGCTTAAGTATGTGCCGTAGTATCAACAAGATGAGAGATTTCACATTCAAAAGTTTATAACGGGGTTAAACGCCCAAATTGGGGGCGAGGTTAATGTTCATGGTCCTACCACTATGGACCGGGTCTACGATAAGGCCATTAAGCAAGAATAGAAACTGAAGGCTATGTTAGCTTATAGGGAAAGAAATCAAAAGAGATATAATTAGTCTCAATCTTCTCAGACCTCTAAGAAAAGGGGAAGAAATAGGAATATATTGAGAAAAATGACAAAGGGGCCAAGAATAAACAAACTAAGTCCAAGGGAAAGAAAAAAGGGAATAATCACTCCATGAAGAATGGAGAAAATTTTGGTAAACCTCATGAGAGGCGAGGACCAGTGGGTGGATGCTACACTTGTGGTGGATATCACTACACCAATCAGTAGCCCAACAAAGCACAAGGAGCACAACCAAGAGGAAACCCTCTACCTTCTTAGCAAGTGGCGTTCCAACAACGCATCCATGCAGCCTTGGATAACTAGCAAGTTGAGTACCAAATAACTCTCATTGAGACAAGTATTTTATTAGGAGTTCTAGTTTCAATCTTGATTGATATTGATGCTATGGAATGCTTTGTTTTCCCTAAAATTGTAAATAAAATTCCTAGAAAGGTAGGAGTCATGGAAAACACTTGGTCTGTAGAATATGCAAATCATACCAAGGCTCAAGTAGAGCAATGCATGTTTGAAGCTAGGGTTGAACTTCTAAGCTTCTTCATGGAAGTAAATCTTTATGTAGCCCCACTAGGCTCATATGATGTCATCCTAGGGATAAATTGGCTATGGATACATCGAACCAAAGTGGATTGTTATGCCAAAACAGTCGAGTGTCTAGATAATTTAGAAAACAAAGTCTTTCTCCAAGGGAAACCTAGGGAAGTCAAATTAAGGTGAATTTCTGCCTTGCAAATGAAAAAAGCCCAAAGGAAAGGATACCAGCTTTTTGCTATCAAAATGGAAAAACTAGATGAGATTGAGGAAATTTACTTCCAGGATGACTTAATGTTTTATGAATCCTAGAAACTTAATGAAGTTGGGATGAAGGAGTCCATAGGTCAGAAAAGATCAGATATGAATAGGTATCCATTCCTTAGAGACTTTGAGGATGTATTTCCAGATGAACTACCGAGGTTACCTCCTAAAAGAGCCTTTGATTTCGCCATTGATATTATTCTTGGGTCAGACCCTATTTCTAAAGCCCCCTATAGAATAACCACTACATAACTAATGGAGTTAAAATGTGATGCCCTGCCATGCAACCCTAGAGTGCTAGACTAACAAGTGATAATATTATAGAAATTTTTTTTTGAAATAAGGAAATGCATTATACATCAGATATAACTGCACTAATAACAACATGAAATGAACAACTAACACTTCTAGGGAACATAACTGCATCACATAAGATTTAAAACCATATAAATGATATGCATCATGATACAACAGAAGAATAATTCATTATACATTAACAGAGATGAATCATTACAAGTTTCAATTCAAGATTACAAGACCTTTTACATCAGTTTACAGATAATACAATTATGAATGTATGTAGTAACTTGAAGGTGCAGAACAACTCTGGAACTGGAACACTTCTGTACTGATCTCGAAACAACATCCAAAAGAACCAATGGATAGCTCTGCCTCCCAACCGTGTGGAACCCTAAGGTCCACCCCTCCGAGCTAGGAGATAACAATGAGGCTCTACTAGGTCAAGGTTACAATCATGAACACAATCACAAGATCCAGACTCCATGCAGACAAACAGGATAACAAGACTGCACAGACATGACAGAACTCACCAAAACAAGAGAAATCAAAACATCAAGCTAAGAGCAACCATCAAGACAAGTCTGCACTCTAGAGGTAACAACAAAGGTAAAGAGGAAGTTACTAAGTTGCATAAGGAGAGTGTCATCACATGGTCCTAGCATGGGTTACCTAGGCTATCTCTCACTAGAAGCCGGCCCCCATCTATGGTTACCCTGGAAGCCTCTCTCTAGGCACCGACCCCATAGGGTGACACATGCAGAGCCGACATGTCCTCTCATGAAGACAAGGATGTCGACCTTGCCAACCAGGCCTTCTCATCCCATCCTTAGCTTGTGAGAGCATTTAAGGCATGGGTGAGGTATCTTACTTATTTTGTTATGTGATTTACTACCCCAACCCTCCTAAATAAGTTATTAAGTTATTAGTTGCTTACAACTTCCATGGGGTTACCCAGGTGACCCCTCTGGCACTGGCCCCACCATGAAAGCCACTCTCCTAGCAATCTCTGACCAATCATCCAAAACCACAATACACAAGGACAAGGTTTACAATAGATTCTGATCCAATACACAAGCCATTCACTTGACCACAACAATATAAATCCCATTGTCCCCCTCAAATTCACATAATACATCATGAAATAATATGACACAAGTATCAAGTTGAATACCCAAACGGTTAGACCTTTGGAGTCGGTAATTGAATTCTTTACCCAGTTACAACTACACCTTTCCCGATAGGGAAACTAGGTTTCAATGACCATGACAATATTATAAGATCAACAAGGGATGAAGAGAAAGAAAAGCTAGCTCAATACCATCCGTAATACAAGTTGATAAAATAACCAATTTTGTCCCAAGGATGACTTCTAACTAATACCGGACAAGGTTTGTGAAATTAAATCATTCCAATAAAAAGGTAAATACAACATTACAACCCATAACCAAAATATTCATACTTCCTTGCATTAATGACAGAATGAACTCCAACCTTACAAGACACAAAACTGCACTACAAGAATATTGGTTGGACATTATTAGACTGGAATGACGACGATTAAAGAGACTAAATAAGACAAAAATCCAATAATACATTTAATTCTTACTCTCTATTTAATACAAGCTTAATGAGAAAATATCTATACTAACATGGATTAAAAAGAAAGATTTCAACAATCTCCTACTCAACTTCAAGGTCTAAAAACTATTATTCCAAACCCTATTAATTTTATTCCTAATCACAATCATAAAAAATAAGTGACTCTGTCTTAACAACTTGGCACGAAAATTACAAGTTATTAACTATATCATTATTAACAATACGCTAGTAATCACAAGGAATAACACTTACTACACAAGGGCTAGAAGTATTTATGGACTCTAATTATTGAGATACAATTACATAGAAGCATACAAAACATATTTAAATACCTATTGTTAAAAAAATCAAAAGATCATTCTAAAAGGAATACTAAGTCTCAATTAGGCATAATACCGTGCAAAGATAAGGTTACAATCTCTAGGCTAGGCTTGACCGAAAAAAGGATTCCCATTTAAGACTTCTTCCAAAATAGAACTTACACATTCATCGAAGGTTGAGTTTTAACTCTAAACATTAATACTACCCTATTCCACAAAATAAATAGGAGACTAAGCACCCGCTAAAGATATAAACTACTAGGATCTAACCTATCCCGAACATAAATGAAAGAGAATCAAGTTAGAGTAAATCATAAGTAATGGTAACCACTAACTGCAATAAATTTGCTAAAGATTTAATGTAGGGGAAAATCACTATGATGACAGGGCCGTGTATCTACCACTAAAGACGAGCTCAAAGAAGGAAGGCTATGCCACCACTTTTAACAAATTCTATAACTTAAACAAAACAAAACAAGATTCTAAATTGACTTGCTGCCTTCTAAAACTGACATAGGTTGAAATAGTATGAAATTGTCATAAAGTAGATACATTCCTTCCTCCACGAGCCGACCCTATCACAACACGTGAAGCTAAATGATTTCAAGTCTGGGGATAGAGACAATAGTGGATTCGAAGGAAAGGCAAAACAAGGTCGTGGTTAAATCTAACGTCTGGGGTCTGCAGATACAAGATTATGCCCTCAGTTCCATCAGTCCATAGGATGAGAGGATGACTTGATCACGGAAGATCCCAAGGGTCAACGAAGTAGAGGTCGAAAGAAAAGCATTGCAGGGGCATTGAAAGCATAGTCAGGAAAGAATGAAAGAGACAAGGGTTTAAAGAGAACAAAAAAAACTCATGGGAACAATACCTGAGTTTAATTGGTGCAAATGTGAAAAGTCTGAAACATGCAACACTGATTCTAAAATATTAGAGAAAATAGAGTATGATGATTAGAAATACCTACGAGCTCTATTGGATATTATGAGTTGATGCCTCTATAAGGAAAACAAGTGATCTACCTTAGAGGATTTTAACTCTAAACATTAATACTACCCTATTCAACAAAATAAATAGGAGACTAAGCACCCGCTAAAGATATAAACTACTAGGATCTAACCTATCCCGAACATAAATGAAAGAGAATCAAGTTAGAGTAAATCATAAGTAATGGTAACCACTAACTGCAATAAATTTGCTAAAGATTTAATGTAGGGGAAAATCACTATGATGACAGGGCCGTGTATCTACCACTAAAGACGAGCTCAAAGAAGGAAGGCTATGCCACCACTTTTAACAAATTCTATAACTTAAACAAAACAGAACAAGATTTTAAATTGACTTGCTGCCTTCTAAAACTGACACAGGTCGAAATAGTATGAAATTGTCATAAAGCAGATACATTCCTTCCTCCACGAGCCGACCCTATCACAACACGTGAAGCTAAATGATTTCAAGTCTGGGGATAGAGACAACAGTGGATTTGAAGGAAAGGCAAAACAAGGTCGTGGTTAAATCTAACGTCTGGGGTCTGTAGATACAAGATTATGCCCTCAGTTCCATCAGTCCATAGGATGAGAGGATGACTTGATCACGGAATATCCCAAGGGTCAATGAAGTAGAGGTCGAAAGAAAAGCATTGCAGGGGCATTGAAAGCACAGTCAGGAAAGAATGAAAGAGACAAGGGTTTAAAGAGAACAAAAAAAACTCATGGGAACAATACCCGAGTTTAATTGGTGCAAATGTGAAAAGTCTGAAACACGCAACACTGATTCTAAAATATTAGAGAAAATAGAGTATGATGATTAGAAATACCTACGGGCTCTATTGGATATTATGAGTTGATGCCTCTATAAGGAAAACAAGTGATCTACCTTAGAGGATTTTGAAAAAGTAATATCTAATATAAAGAATAATGACTTCATTGAAACCTTGGAACATTGGTTTGTGCTTGAAGAAAGGAACTATTGTGACAGTGAGTAGAGATACAAGAAAATTGAGGCCAAGAGAATTTTGACTCCAAGGAAATCGACCAAAGGGAGATAAGTAAAATTTGATTTGATTTAATTGAAGGTGCATAAAATTTTCCCATACCCTAGTTCCTTCCAGGAGTTACTTGATTGCAGACTGAGTCTAAATAAGCTTTGCCATAAATATTGCATGTGCCTCCACAAATTTAATGTGGGCTACTACAAAAGATAATCACTAAGAAGTTGAAATTGAAATTGCTGGTTGGAGGATATGATAAAACAGTGGTAACGAAATTTGAAGAATGATGCAAGAAATGATTAAAAGCTCATCGATTAAGTCAGAGGAGAGAAATGTCGCAATTTAGGAAAAGTTCAAATTGATCTACAAGTGAAGATTACAGTTAATCCATTTGAGGAAGAGGTTTAGAGTTGTAGAGATGATTTGCAAGTTTAAAATTTTTGCCAAGCCTTCCGAAAGAGCAACCAACAAGAAGCAAGGAGTTTACAAAGGTGACAAGGGTGAATTGCAGATCGATTTCATGTCAAAATAACTAGACAACAAAGAAATCTAATTCCTTAGAGTATAACAAAGACAAAAAAAGTACAGAAATTCACAAGACATACCCGTACTATTCACACTCCAAAATCAAATCCTCTTTCAGAACTTCCCCTCTTTTTTTTTTGAAACAATCCTCTAAAAACATGCCTTTCAAAATCTCCCCCAAAACAAAAAATAACCTCAGTCATAAATACCCACTCACACCAAATCCTCTCCCATGAATCTTCTTCACCATAATTTTTAAATTTTTACTATTCACAGAGATTCCCCTCTCTGGAATCATAAATGACCACTAACCGCCTTTTATTAATCCCTAGAAGATACGATACTTAATTATGAATAATAATGAGTTAAAATGGAACTTTGACCCACATAAAAAATATTTACCACATAAGAATAGTTACTTGATTTGCAATATAATTTATTTACATAGCTTCCTCCAAGAATATTCCAATTTTATGACACCACAAGGTACTATAATATTTGACAATAAAACATTATAATATTAAAGATCAGTTATGCATACAAGACTACACAGAGGCTGACCTAACAATGACCCGACAATAACTTACAAACCACCTGACAACCATCAAATAGAAGATTGAATTGACCTAGGGGATGAACCTCATGTTATCTCCATCAACATTATCCATGGTGTAGGGCTTGCTCAGACCTGCTAAGTCAGGTTGAGTCGAGGCCCGGTCCCTGCAACCTGCATAAGAACAATAGGTTGTATACGATCAACTGCATAAATATCAAACACACATAGAGTCAGAGAATCACGGTGTAGTAGGGTGGTCGAACCGAGTAATACTACCCCATCCCTGCTCTGAAACCAAACTATAACCATTTACATTTAAAATCAGATATCAATAAGTCACATAAAACATGATAATATAAAACCATCACTGATCATGTCCATCTCATCATAACTAGAATAAAAATGTTGTCATCATAACTCATAACACAAGTCAGAACTATATTAGTTAAACATAATCTATCACTATCAAAATAAGTATAAACCAAAGGCCTAATAATCCAAATGTCTCATAACTGTCTAAATGCAAAGGAAGAACTAACAACTGTCTCAGATCAAACAAAGAGTAATGTAAAACTAACAACTATCACAAGCCAAAAATGAGGGGGCATTATATAAAAGCTCAACTACAAGAGTTGTTAAATAAATGGTTAATTAGACCCAGTGTGTCACCATGGAGAGTGCCAGTCATTTTTGTGAAAAAGAAAGATGGCACTTTGCAGTTGTGCATAGATTACCGCATGTTGAACAAATCCACCATTAAGAACAAATACCCTTTACCTCACATTGATGATCTATTCGATCAGATGAGGGGTGTAATAGTATTTTCCAAGATTGATCTTTGGTTTGGATATCACCAATTGAGGTTGAAGGATGAGTACATCCATAAGATAGCCTTTAGAACCAAGTGTGGACATTATGAATTCACTGTCCTACCTTTTGGATTAACAAATACACTGGTGGCGTTTATGAATCTCATGAATAGTGTGTTCAGGGATTGTCTGGACAAGTTTGTTTTAGTGTTTCTTGATGACATTTTGATTTATTCTAAAAATGAGGAAGAGCATTTACAATATTTGAGAATTGTTCTCCAGATGTTGAGAGAGCATAAACTGTATGACAAGCTCTCGAAGTGTACTTTCTTTTAGAAGGAAGTACAATATTTGGGCCACATAATTTCAGCTAAGGGAATAGTTGTGGACCCAACTAAAATTAAAGCTATTTTGGAATGACCAGAACCAAAGAATGTTCATGAGGACTAAAGTTTCATGGGCCTTGCTGGATATTACAGGAAGTTCATGAAGAACTTATCTAAAATTTCATATCCTATAACTTCCTTCTAGAAAAAGGGCAAGAAGTTTGAGTGGTTAGCAAAGTGCCTAGAGGCCTTTGACCTATTGAAGGAAAAATTGACTTCAGCACCAATATTGAAAGTACCTGACCCAGAGTGTCAATTTGTAGCCATTACTGATGCCTCAAGGGAAGGCTTAGGTGGTGTACTAGTCCAGGATGGATAGGTCATTACATATGAATTGTGTAAGTTGAAAAACTATGAACAAAATTATGCCCCACATGATTTGGAACTTGCAGTAGTTATTCACGCACTTCAAATGTGGAGACACTACCTGCTTGGGAAACCTTTGAGTTGAAAATAGATCCCCAGGGACTCAAATATTTGTTCACTCAACCCCATCTTAATGCTCGTCAAAGAAGGTGGTTGGAATTCATCTTGGATTATGATTTTGAGATTAAATATATACAAGGAAAAGAAAATTGGGTGGTAGATGCTTTGAGTAGGAGAAGGCACATCTCCTCCATGATCTCTTTACATTTTGATTTTAGGAATAAGGTGTTACAAAAATCTAACGGAGATGATTTTACGAGTAGGTAAAACAAACCCTTGAAGAAAACCCCCAGAATCGAAGATATGAAGGATTCAACCTTGAACTAGATGGGTTATTAAGGTTTAAGGGAAGGATGTATGTACCTAACTCAGTAGAGTTAAGGAGTATAGTATGGAAGGAGGTTCATTTTGCACCATATTCTCGGCATCCAGGAGTGTAAACAAAGTTACTTGCTGATGTGAAACCATTATATTTCTAGAAATAAATGAAGAGGGATGCTACAAATTTTGTAGATACATGTATTGAATGCCAGAGGGTGAAGGCGGAACACCATGAACTGACAGGGCTCTTGTACCCTCATGATATTCCTAAGTGGAAATGGTAAATTATAAGCATGGAATTTATGCACGAACTTCCTATGTCAATGAATAGGCACAATGCTATCTTGGTTGTGGTGGATAGACTCACCAAAGCTACTCATTTTATACCTAGAAACTTGATGAATGGGGCACCCATCATTGCTAAAAAATTTGTTCAAGAGATTTTTTAGATTGCATGGCATTCCTAAGAAGATTGTCTCAGATAAGGATGCATGGATCTAACATCAAGATTTTGGCAAACCTTGTTCTCTTCACTTGGTACTCAGTTGAACATAAGCTCTACTTATCATCCTGAGACGGATGGACAAACTAAGAGGGTGAACAAAGTGTTGGAGGACTTCTTGAGAATGTACTGCATGGATCAATAGTACAAATGGGAGGATTATCTTCCTCTAGTGGAATTCATCTACAATAATTCCTATCATTCATCTATTATGATGGCTCCATTTAAAGCATTATATGAGCTGAAGTTTCGAACCCCTATAATGTGGGATAAGCTAGAAGATAGGGTTAGCCTTAGTCCAGAAATGCTATCAGAGATGGAAGAACAAGTCCATCTAATTAAAAGAAGGATAGCGGAAGCCAATAATAAGTAAAAGAGTTATGCAGATGCAAAGTGTACTAAACATCATTTCACATTAGGAGAGAAAGTTCTCCTAAGGGTAAAACCTCATAAAGTTCCATTAAATTTGGAAATATGTCTAAACTGGCACCTAGATACGTGGGTCCTTTCAAAGTTCTTGAGGAAGTCAACCCAATAGCATACAGAATTGCTCTACTGCCAGGACTTGCCATGGTGCATAATGTTTTTCATGTTTCATGTTTGAAAAAGTTTAATTCCGCTAATAATCAAATTCCTATGCTTGATTGGAATACTCTATAGGTGAAAGACCCAAGAGTGGTGGTGATTGATCCTATCAAGTTGCTTAAAACATGTAAGCTACGCTTACATAACAAGGAATTAACATAGTGCAAGGTCTAGTGGGACCAATATGCAGAGCAAAACTCCACCTAGGAAAATTCTGATAATTTTCATGCTAGATTTCCTCATCTTTTCTGAAACATTTATTGACTATGTTCTTGAAACATTTTCTTATTATGTTGATTAAATTTTAAGACAATTAATCATCAGGGACGATGATTCTTATGGGAGGAGATATGTTACGTCCCCAACTTACAATTAGGCTTTGTAATAATCTCTCTCATGTTATACATGGGCATATGCAGTTATTTTCTGGATTACTAAGTGTTATATCAAAAAATGTCTCCCTAGGACTTTTTCCCTCCTATGTTTAACTCCCAGGTCCTTTAGAAAGAATTTTTATCATCTTGCATATTCATGTTGACTCCCGATGAGAAAACCCCTAGGTTTTATGGCAAATAGGACCTAGGGGGTGTTATTAAGACAAGTCCTAACTAAAATAGAGAGGGAGGACTTGGGTGCTCGCGCCCTAGTCCTGCCCTATTTTAGGTAGGACCTAAATTCAAGTGTCAATTATGTGACTGTTAATTATGTCCTATGCCAACACCTTAAGTTTGAATTACGAAATTCTTAGCAGGAATGTGTTTAGCTGCATATATATAAGCATGTTTAGGGATTCATTTGTAAACTAGAAGATGATTATGAATTTTTAGAAAACTTATGATTATAGAGCATTCAAGATATTCATTGTTGTAGAGAAGACTTGTCTTGTTATTGTGTTTGTTATGCAGATTTGGCTTCATCTTCTCATGATGTGAACAATTTTCATCTATATGTTAGCTACACCTCTGAGGTGACATTTATTTGTGATTTCAATCATTTATCATTTGGTTTTTGCCTCTATCCCATAGGGATACGCACTCTTTATTTGACAACAGTGTTCAAAAGATTGAATGTCTCTCTAGGGCTTAACTGAGGAAAGCCTCTAAACACCACAATGCCCAACCCTCTTTTCTGTGATTGTAGGTTACAGGTTGCAAAAGCAGAAGAAGTGGAGTTACAGGGAAGCAAAAAAAAGTGTCAGAATTTCAAAGCAAATTGGAAAACAAGACCTGGACTTAGATGCCCACTCATTAGTCCTCTGGATCCTAAAACATAGAAATATCTAGAACAATAGAAACAAGTTGCAGACAATCTTCAAAGATCCTGACATAAACTAGTACATTGGACTCAGGTGCTTGCTCATTAGTCCCCAACTTTTCCAGATACAGAATCTTGAAATCTGGTATGTATCTAATTTTCATTCGATATTTCTATGTGTGAACATTTATCAAGATTCATCTGTTTGTTTACAATTTTATAAAATTAGGGTTTTAAGCATAATTAGACTTTAATTAATCAATTAAGTAGCAAACTCCAAGTTTCCTCTTCATTCTAAGGGACACTAAATCTTGTTGGAATTAGTCCGAACAACTGAGAGGGGAGGGGGTGAATTAGTTGTCCCAAAAATTAACCTTTTCTTTCTTTTAATCTTCTTTCACAATTGGCAAATTGATTAATAATTAAAGAATATAACAACATCACATAAACAGAAACATAATCAACACATTTGACACCAAGATTTTTGACGTAGAAATCTGGTTAAAGGAAAAACCATGGTGGGTGTTAGCCCACAAGATTCGTACCCTGTTAAAAGTACTTTAAAATAGGAAGGCACTTACCTTTGGGCTCACTGCTCAAAAGAGAGGCTTACTGCCTATAAGAAATTTATGTTCAACACAAAAAGAACTAACTGATAATTAGCATCTTTTCATGTCTAGTTCAGTTCATTGAATGCTCACAAAACTTTTGCTTCTGTCTCCAAATTCTTCTTCACTAACTCTTCACTCTATACTACTCTCACTCCTTTACTTCTCTGCTTTGCTTCTAATCCTTTTTCATCTTTTATTCATTTTGCTCAAGGATGATTTTCCACACTTCAACTACACACCTTTATATGCTTCATCAACCTTGGAACAAACATCAAGGTTGGCTTGACTTGATGTGGATCATCACACTATTAGCCAAACATAGATGAAACTCAAATCTTCCTCTATAAACATGCCATGCTCCATAGAATACTCTTAGATCATCTGTAACACGTTAAGATCATCTGGTCAGCCAAGACTGGGAAGAACATCAACACCGAAAAGAAAAATCTTCAATAACAAGCTCAGACTTCAATGCGGACCTCCAACATAGTAGCTACATGATCTAGAGATCTCCACAAGCACATTGAATTCAATAGAAACATCTGCACTCCTCCAAATCATCAGAATCACTTACATTTTTATCTGGAACCTCAAGAACACTATCTGCCATTACTGTCAAACTAGAAAGATTGCTTGCGAACCTCCAAACAACACTGACTTCCCAAACATGCATATAGATTTGCAGATCATCATTTTACATTACCAAAGCAATTCAGACCTCTTTCCTATCACTTTGTCCCTCCTAAATATTGTAGGAACCGGTTCTACTCAGATGGCCATAACTTCTTCAGATCTTAATGCGAACCTTTCAAATTTTAACTGGAGCTTCTTCAGACAAACCTCTACATAGCGATATGGTCTGCATACATTGATTTCCATTAATTTTCTCAATATCCTCAACAATCCAGTCTTCCATACAGGCAGTAAAATAGGATGCAGTTGACACCAATGGCAACAAGGATATGCTGACATCAATGACAACACTGCTTAGGCACATATTTGCAACAATCTCCCCCTTTGTCATTGATGGCAACATATGATGTGAAAAACTGACTTCAACCATCAAGACAAGAACTTCTCCCCCTTTCTCTTTTCACTTTTGCAATTACTTTCTTCATTTCTCCCCCTTTCACTAGCAACTAGTTTTTCACATGAACTTCTCTCCCCCTTTGACATCAATGGCAAAGGGCACATATTTGCAATCTTTTCTCCTTTTTTTTTTGTTTCAGATTGATCCCAAGATTTGCATACTGACTACTACCCCTGAGTTGTATTTCCTTAACACCAATCCAGATCACAAGATATGAATGTGAATTCCATTAGACTAATGCACCTTAGTGCATCTTAGTTCTGATCAGGAGGGGTAATAACCCCTAACTTCTCTCTGAGATACTCAAAAATATCCTTGCGAAGAGGCTTAGTGAAGATATCCGCAATCTGATCTTTGGAAGACACAAACTCCAACTTGACTTCATTCTCATTTACCTTCTCTCTCAAAAAATGAAACTTGATAGATATATGCTTTGTCTTTGAATGCAACACCGGATTCTTTGAAATGCTTATTGCACTTGAATTATCATAGAAGATTGTTACTGACTCCCCAAACACAATTTTGATGTCTTTCAACATTTGTTCCATCCATAGAACTTGAGTATAATTATTTGCTGCTGCTATATACTCTACCTCTATAGTAGACAATGATATTGCCTCTTACCTTTTTCTCATCCAAGAGACCAATCTTCTTCCTAAGAAGTATGCACCACTACTAGTACTTTTCTTGTCATCCACATCTCCTGTCCAATCAACATATGTATATGCATGAAGAGTGAAGTCATTATCCTTTGGATACCATAGTCTATAATCAATTGTCCCCTTGAGATATTTGCAAATTCTTTTTACTGCCACAACATGGGATTCTTTTGGATCATCTTGAAATCTAGCAACAAGTTCAACTGCATTCATGATGTCAGGTCTGGTCTGAGTCAGATAGAGCAATCCTCCAATGATTGATCTATACCTTTTTATTTGCCTTGAGGGAGTCATCATCTTTACTTAACTTGCATCTAGTTACCATAGGTGTACCTACTGGCTTTGAATCTTCCATTCCAAACTTTTTCAACAATTCTTTCACATACTTGGACTGAGATATGAAGATATCTTTATCTGATTGAACAATTTGTAGACCTAGGAAGAAATTCATCTCACCAAACATTGACATCTCAAATTTAATTTTCATCTGATCAGTAAATGCTTTGCACATACATTCATTTCCACCAAAAATTATATCATCAACAAAGACCTCAACAATTAGAATGTCCTCATGATTAATCTTAAAGTACAGATTACTATCAACAATACCCTTTCTAAATCCTAGCTTAAGCAAATGCTTATCCAATCTTGCATACCAGGATCTTGGGGCTTGCTTGAGTCCATACAATGCTTTTCTCAGTCTGCAGACCATATCTCTCTAATCATACAATTGAAATCCTTCTGGTTTCTCAATGTAGACTTCTTCGTCCAACTCTCCATTCAGGAATGCTGATTTGACATCCATCTGATAAACTTTAAAATCTCTGAAAGCAACAAAAGCAAGAAATAATCTGACTACTTCTATTCTTGCCACCGGAGCAAAAGTTTCTTCAAAATCAATTCCTTCCACTTGAGAATAGCCTTTACATACCAACCTTGCTTTGTTTCTTACAACTTCACCATCTTCATTTAGTTTAATTCGGAAGACCCATTTGGTTCCAATCACATTTTTATCCTCAGGTCTAGGAACAAGATCCCAAGTGTGATTCTTTTCAATTTGCATCAATTCATCTTCCATTGCTTTAACCCAGTTTTCATCATTGCAGGCTTCACTTACTGATTTAGGTTCAATATTTGAAATCAAACAAATCTCCTCTTGATCTTCATAAATTTTTCTCCTAGTTCAAACACCTTTACTTTTATCTCCTATGATCTGATATTCAAGATGATTCATCCTTACATACCTGGGAGTTTTGGAAATTGTTTGAACTTCTGTTTCTTCAGCTTGTTCCTCAACATCTCCACTATCCTCTTGAGTCTGTAGAGTTACTGGTTTGGACTTGCCTTCCTTGACTTTGACTTTCATCTTGATCATCTAAATCATATCCGTAATACCTAGATTGTCCTTCTTTACTCTCATCAACTCTAACATTAGCACTTTCAACAAATTTTTTGACCTCTTGTTAAAGCACTGGTAAACCTTACTTTGAGTAGAGTATCCCAAAAATATTCCTTCATCACTTCTTGCATCAAACTTGCCTAAATCATCATCTCTTTTGATATAGCATTTACTACCAGAAACTCTAAAATATCTCATAGTAGGAGGATGACCAAACCATAATTCATAAGGGGTCTTACCAGAATTGCCTTTGATCTGCACCTAGTTAAGAGTGTAGATAGCAGTACTCACAACTTCTCTCCAATAAACTTGAGGAACATTTGTTTCCATCATCATGGTCCTGGTAGCTTCTTGAATGGTCTGGTTCTTTCTTTCCACAACTCCATTTTGCTGAGGAGTCCTAGGAGCAAATAATTGTCTTTTTATTCCATGATTTTCACAGAAAGAATCAAACTCACCGGAAGTAAATTCTCCACCTCTATCGGATCTCAGACACTTTAATTTCTCACCAATCTCATTTTCAACCATTACCTTGAAAACCTTACACTTGTCTAGAACTTCTGATTTTTCTTTTAAGAAAGTTACCCACATCATCTAGGAATAATCATTAATCAGCAACATGAAATATTTGTCTCCTTACACACTCCTAATTCTGGCAGGACCATAGAGATCAGTATGTACCAGTTCCAAACGTCCACTTGAAGCTTGTTCCTTACTTTTGAATGAAATTTTGTTCTGTTTACCCAATTGACATTCTCTACACATGCTATCAAGTTTCACAAGTTTTGGAAGATCTCTTACAGCCTAAGTGGAACTTATTTTAACAATGTTATCAAAATTCACATGATACATCCTCCTATGCCATAACCAAATTTGATCTATCTGAGCAATCAAACAACTTTTACCAGAACTACTTAAATGAAAGATGTTACCTCTAGTTTGAGTACCAGATGCAATTTCAGTTCTGGAGCTCTCCAAGATTCTGCATTTTCCATCTTTGAATCGATGATCATAACCCTTGTCAACCAACTGTCCAACACTAAAAAGATTATGTTTCAGTCCTTCCACATACAAAACATCATTAGTCTATTCTTGCCATCAAAAGAGATGGATCCTTTACCATGGATTCTACCAGCTGAGTTGTCTCCAAATTTCACAAGCCCACCTTCATATTTTTCAAAACTCACAAACTTACTCTTGTCACCAGTCATATAATGAGAACATCCACTATCAATCATCCATTCATCCTTTTCAACAACCTAAGCAACCAAGGCACTTTCAACATTTGTACAGCTAGCAGATTCAGTAGACATTGGATCTTCTTCTTTGATAGCAATGAACACCCAATCACCTTCTCCATGATTAGATTCTTCATCTGTGACTCCTTCTCCAACTTCTTGGACATAGTAGCAATTCTTCTAACTTTTGTATCTATTAGAGTTTGGTTTTGAAAACCTCTCCAGACATCCTGAGGCAAAATGATCAATCTTATTACAAGCAAAACATTTTAATGGCAACTTTCCTTCATACTTACCGGATTCTCTTGGCAATAAGAGCTTCAAGTTCTGTAGACTCAATTTCAACATCTTCAAGATCCTTGTCTTAGCAAATATGTTTGATCTTCCTAAAGAGCTTTCACCTGGATCATATTTTTGTTTCCCATGAACAATTGCCTTGAATGCAGATTTAGACTTAGGAAGAGAACCACCAAACTCACTCAATTCAAAAGCTGAAATTTTGCCAACAAAATAGGATACAGTTGACACCAATGGCAACAAAGATATGTTGACATCAATGACAACACTGCTTAGGCGCATATTTGCAACAAATCTATAGAAGAGCCCTCTTACAAGAGATTATGGCTTCACTCAATTTATGTCCTTGAATGTAAGGTGTGAAGGGAGGATTTACCCTTGAAATTAAAACCCCTCTTTTTACTCCTAAACACTAAGTATGTTATGTTTCAAGATTTCATATTCTATGGTGTATGCAAATAAATAGCTCATTGTTCCTTTGGTTTCAGTTTGTTGTTTTCTTAATAAACTATGACTCTGTTGCCCATAGAGTAGGTTTTAGTTTGTTGTTTTCTTAAGAACCATTATTTCTATGAATCCTTGATTGTCAGTATAAATAGAGAATTATTTCAAGTAAATATAAATGAATCTATTTCATATGGGTCATCCATGCATGGTTACATCAGCTATATAAGGGTTTTGTGACAACCAGTTGTTCTTGGTTAAGTGACAATTTTGGGATCAAGATAATGGGATGTGTTTGGTTGTTCATTGGTTTTTAGTTGTTCATCTTGTTTGAACTCAATACTTGTTAAGGTATACCCCTTGGAATATCCCTCTAAACCCTAGCTGAGCTCGAAGTGTAGAGGAGCCTACCAACTTTTGTAATGTTGGCCAAAATCACCCTAAACTTGTTGACAAGCCTCTTTCCAATCACCTTGATGACACCCTCGGCCTAGGTGATTATGAAATGTTTCATGGTTTTAGGTTATGGTTATTTTGGGAACCAACAAACACCAATGAGGTTGACATAAGAAATCCTTAGGTATCCAAGAATAGTCGCATTACCTCTTCTCATTTGTTTTATGGCTTCTTTATAAAACCCCAAGTAGCACACTAACCCGTGTAGGTTGAATACTCTATATTTTTATGCAACTGTGGAATTGCTTTGCAAAGTTTGCCTTTCCCACATACCTATGGGTCTTGTAGTGAATTCTTCACTACAAGTAGCAGATCTATCCCACCTCATTCTCTGATCAATAAGAATACCACACAACATCTGTGGGCCTCCCTACTCCAATTCAAATTTGTAGTTTTTGTCCCCTGTTGAAATTTAAAGATGTTCATAATCTTGTCAAATGCATGTTGTCCATGTTGGCAAGAGACACTATATGGATTCATGATTGTTGTCATTGATGGCAACAAAGGTCATCTTACATATCCGCAAGTCATGGTGTGTCTCTATTGGAAGTCAGAATGAAGATTATTGTGGTTCGGTGAACAAGAACAGAGCATGTGGCAAGGTCCGACAGACTGGTCTGGATCTCTCAGAGGAAGTATCTTGGTGCAGTATGGATTTGGGAAAGTCAAGAGGACTACCTTGAGTAATAGATTCCAAGGATTTAGCCTCCGGTGATGGACAAGGAAAAAGATATGAACAGTTGAATACCGGATTCCTGAGTAACAGTGTGAATAGAGGAAGAACTGACTGACAAAACATCAGATTGCTTTCCGGATGTGTTTCTGACAGTGGTAAAGGTTATGAAGACATGGATTATGATTGGCTGACATGATTAATGATTTCTACAAGTATATGCTTGATCAGCATTACTTGATATGCAAGGATTCAGCTGACAGAACAGAGTTTGTGAGAAGATAGACTATTCCGGGTGCCGACTAGAAAGATAATGAAATCACTAGTGCGGATATATATATAGGATGCATTTAGTTGTGAGATGTGTGGTTGTGTGATGTGATATGCGAATAAGTGCAGAGCAGAGCAAAAGCAATAAGAAACATCCGGTATGTGAAAGGAAAGCAGAATAAAGAGAAGAGGAAAGATGAAGTGCAGTAGATCAGTGTACTGAGCCTAACTGGAACTGAACTCCAGCATATGTGGATGCTTCCAATCAGTTCAAGTATTGTATAACATTCTTTTGTAGACAGTGTGTCTCCTTGTAGGCAGTGTGCCTCCTTTGTGAGCAGTGTGCTCAGGCAGTGAGCCCTAATTGGCAAGTGCCATTTTGTAATTCCTTATTCTTCTAACAGAGAATAATCTTTGGGTTAATCACCCCATGGTTTTCTCCCTTAATAGGGTTTCCACGTCAAAAATACTGTGTCATGTGTTTTTCATTTCATGGTAATGTTTGCTTATTTGAATTAATGCTGCATTGATTAATAAGAAAGTTCAAAATAAGAAATAATTAGGATAACTGATTCACCCCCCCCCCCCTCTCAGTTATCAACAATTGGTATCAGAGCTAAGTTCCTCCTAATCGAGCCTAACAGCTTGAGGAAGATCTGGGAGTTCAAATGGATGCATATGGTTTAAGGGAGCAACTCAAGACTGCCCTTGAGGATCTTGAACAGTCAAACTCTGAAGTCAATGAATTAAAGGAAAGACTCAAACAGGCTAATGAATTCATGAGAGAACTAAAGGACAAATTAAGTCTCTCTATGAAAAAGAGAAAGGAGCTGCTCCAACAATTGGCAAGACAAAGTGAAGAAAGTAATGCAAATGAAGAATTGACTGAGAAAACCAAGTTATGTGAAAAGTTATCAAAAGAAGTCATTGTGGTAAGACATGAAATGGAATCAGGAGTTATAAAGTTTACTCAAGAGATTGAAGAGAAAAGAAAAATTGAAGACAATCTAAGACAATCTCTTAAAGAGAAATCAGAAGATTGCCACCAGATGGATAGGATTATCAGACATCTTGAATCTGATCTTGAAGATGCCAAAGATAATGAAGAAAATCTTGAGGATCAAATTATCTCTCTCAAAAGAGATCTTCAAACAGCAAATGAATATAAAGAGAAATTCAAGATAAGTTCTGCTCAACTTGAAGTGCTTCTTGGAAGTCAAAAGAGGGCAGATGACAAGTATGGTTTGGGATATGAGAAAGGAGAAAGCTCCGGATCCGGTCAAAAGAATTTTGGATCAGAAAATCCAAGGAACAGGCCTAGAAGACCTCTGGTAAGACAGCCCAATGCTCAAAGATATCCATCCTTCAATGGATACTACCACAACTGCAATCACTTTGGTCACAAAGCTAATCAGTGCAGAAAGAGAATGAATCAGACTAATTCATCCTTCTCCGGACAGTGCTTTAACTGCAAAAGGTATGGACACAAGTCTCATGAATGCAGAAATATGTAAATGAACAAATCATTCAATGGTAGATGCTTTGCATGCAATAGAGTAGGTCATATGGCTAATCAATGCAGATCAAGAGGTTATCAGTCAAATATGCAAGGAAATGTTATTTGCCAAATCTGTAATAGGTCTGGTCATAATGCAAAAGTCTGCAGAAGCAAGAATCAGGACAAAAGAGGTCTGGTATATAATCAGAATCAAGACAAGGGTAAACAAAAGATGAATGCAGATGAAGTTAGGAATGAGCTGAACAAGATTTGGGTGAAGAAAAGTTTAGAGAATGTAGAGGTTGGATCCGCACCAGACTCTGGTGCTGATATTCCTTCCAGAAATTAAAAGGTGAGCTCTGGCTCAGGGGGAGACACAAAGAAAATCCTGTTCCCCTAGCCAATCATGTGGTGCTGGATGTGGCACAAGATGCGGAGTAAAGGGTTTGTAGATATGAGTCTTGAGATGATCCAGATAAGATTTTAGAGGTCCGCATGAAGATGTGAAGAAGTTGTGATCGATCAAGTAAGACCTGTTCCGGGAGATGCTCCGGAATGACAGAGGATTACAAAAAGGTCTGGAGACATCCGGAAGTGCATTGCCTTATTCTATGGATTGGACAGAGTGTTTGGTATGTCCTTGTGATGTGTCATCTTGATTTGTTCATGGTTGGAAGATCCACATGATGTTCAAAGATCTAGACTGATCCGGTTCTTCAAGTCATCTGAATAAGGCAAACCAAAATAATGCAGGTTGAGCATTTATTGCAATCAGATATTAGGGTTTGCGAAGCAATATAAGGGATTTCTCATAAATCACTTGTTCATTCTGCACTCAAGAAGAAGTGAAAAGTGGAGCTCTACAACAAAGATCATCAAGTTCACTGAAGATCACTTGCAGAAGTCATTACATACAAAAATCAATCCAACCACTCCGTGTAGCCGAAGGCGCATAAGGTATTTTCCGTTTTCAATATCTCACTACAAATCTTTTGAAAAAATGGCTACTCTGAATATAGTTAAGATCTCTGATAGACCTCGCCCCACATTCAAGAAACATCCATACAAATCTTTGGAGGTAGATCCCCTAGGAGCCTTCTCTAGTGTTCCGCATGGTGTATTGCATATGGAGGACATTAGGGTTTACATACATGCGAATATTGAAGACTTTGGAGAATCAAAATTGATGGATATATATCACAAACAGTTGATAGACGACTCCTTTGAGATTAAACCTTAGTACAAAGCCATTCGAGATAAGCACTTTGCACAGTGCATTCATTTCCCCTATTTTGAAGAAGATGAATGGGTCCGATATGTACTAAGTAGAGTGCATGACAATTTCCTATGGTTGAACAAGCCTTTCAAGATCACCAAAGATGCAATTAGAGCTGTAACCGGTCTGCACTCATCTGGTGGAATACCTATCCTCAAGTCTGTCAAAAATCAAACAGTTAGTGATGCAACCGGATCAAGATTTGATAAGAGAGCTATGACAATTGAAGACATCACTGAACCAGATGTCAAATTTGCATCTATGATAATTGGTTACAAGATCTATCACTCCAGTAGGGAAAATTCAGTTCCGGGAACTGCAATTTACACAGCTTATCAAATGCTGAAAGAGAATGCAGACTATGATTTGTGTGAGCTTCTTCTAAATCAACTTTTGGAAAATCTACAGAAGATTAAGAAGGACAAGAAGAACTCCTTCAAGTATGGTAGTTTGATCCTTTGTCTATTCTTTTATTACATGAATGAGCTTCACGGATCCAGTGGATGGATATGGCAGAATGACAGACCAGTTGCCATCCAAATCAGAGATTACTTGCATGGACTTGGGGATGCTGAAGAAAGAAATACAGCCATGTGGGGATATTTCAAGAACTTTCAGAGCATGATGCAAGCAAGAGAAAGAATTCCCCAGTCTCTTGTTGAAATGTACAAAGACACAGTATGCTTCATGGTAGAAATAGATCAGTGCCTAATGGAGGCAGTAGAACCAAGAACTGTGTGGATCATGCCCATGGGGTATGAAGTGGATGAACAGATTGTGGAGCTGCATGTTCAACACATGCTAAGTCAGCCTAAAGATCCAAAGGTAGAAAGGTTCAGAACCTTTGAGGAGCTGAGTATAAAAATCTATGTTAAACTCAGAGAACCAGAGATCAAGAGGAAGGTTAGAAAAGAAGTAGAACATATAGCACAAGGCCTTGGGATCTCAATGGAGGCACTTGATGCTCACAAGAAGAAGAAGGAAGAGGATGAGAAAGAGAAGAAGAGGGCAGAAAAGAAAAGTGAAGAAAGTGTTCCGGTAGAAACCTCCACCCAGACCAGATCATCAAAAAGATCTGCACCTGCCACAGCCAAAAGCTCAAAACTGGAAGTCCAGGCATCCGGCAAAAGATCCAAGACAAAAGCCACAAGGGCTTATGAAAGTCAAAGAGATGAAGAGGAAATCGAATCAGATGAGGGAGTAAAGGAAATAAAGAAGCAGAAGAAGAAAGGATCCGGTAAACCCTCCACAGGCCAAGACAAGGAAGAAATGGTAGAGAAATTTGTTGAAAAGACCACCCTGTCTCTAGAGAGTGTAATCAAATCAGTCACTATGGATGGAAATCTTCAACCAATCGTGAATTCTATGATGACTACAATGAGGCTGACCAAAAGATCCTGCAGGAAGCTACAATCAGGTATCTGAACATTTACAATAAAGCTTTTATTGAAATCATCTCTCTGATTCCTAAGAGTTTAGAGAAGGAGTTGGAAATGAGAAAGACCAATGCCATGGCAAAAGACCTTGAGATCAGGGAACAGATAGCTATTCAGCTATATCCTTCAATTGATCACAAGACAATGAACATGATATTCAAAGACTACAAGGATGAATTCAGGAGCAAAGCAAGGATGAATCAGCTTATGCTTGGTGAGACCGATAAGGTAGCCAAGGACACTGAAGAGATACTCTAGAATACATTCAAAAGGTTCAACATTCCTATTGTAGAGGACTTGGGTGCAGAAACAGCTATGGACTTGGAATCCTCTGCTCCAGAAGAAGTGGCCCTTAAACAGACTAACATCTCTCCTCCAGTTTCCCCTACAGTCTCCGGATCCAAAGAAGAAGAAAAATTACAAGAGAAAGAAGCAGAGGTGAAAGAAAAAGAAAGTGACAGTGCAAAGGTTGCAGAGGGACAGAAGACTTCAGCAGAGAAAACCACAACTGCTAGTGGTGGGAATATAGAAGGAGAGAAAACTCCAAAGGACAGCTCTAAGACTGCAGAAGAGAAGAAACATCTGTCTCCAGCAAGAGACACTGCACAAACTGTTCAAAAATTTATGAGCAAAGAAACAATAGAGATTGATGAACCGGAGCTTCTACAAGGTCCATTCAATTTTGATTCCCTCTCTCCGGTACAGACAATGAAGATAGCTTCATTTGCAAATGCTAAGGCAAATGAAAAACTCCTAAAGTCTCATATGGAAGACTGTGAGTTGATAGAAGCTACTTCCAGAGTGCTTGAAAAGATTATGCCATTGGTCCAGAAAGATCCCATAGCCTCCTCTTCCGGTAATCTCAAAACCTTAGTCAGCAGTGTTGGTACACATTTTGATTCTCTAGAAAAATCAGCTGAAGAAAAGGTCCGGAAGGAGTTTTTGGATAAGAGATTCTCAGAGGTACTAGGATTAATCTCTCATGATAGGAGAAATATGAGTATTATGATAAAGAGCCTAGAAAATGCTCTTAAGGATGGCGGTGACATTTACAAATTTTGTATCTCCTTGTCAAAAGCAACAGTAGAAATTGAGAAGAAAATAAAAGAGGAACAAGACAAACTACTAAGTTTGTCTCAAAGTTTTGATCCTCTTTCTTCCTCCATAGTAAATCAAGAATGTCAAACTATTGCAATCACAAATGCAATAAAGAACCTTGAGAAGGAAAGGAAGAATATAATTAACCAGATGGGAGAACTTAGAAGGATTATTATCCCTAAGTTAGAGACCATGCATGAGGCCATAAGTGATGCTCAGACTACCGCCCAAACCAATGATCCGACAGATCTCAAGAGGGAAGAAGCTTTTGCATTTTTGTTGAGTGGTCACATTTCAATTTTGGATAGAATGAAACAAAGTTGGGCTAAAGAACTGGTCCAATTGAAGACATCCTTTGCAGACATTCTTCAGTTTATGTGAGTATGTAATATACAGCTAAGTATAGTAAAATTTTGAAAATTTTGATGTGCGGACCCTACCCTACCCTTTGCCATTGATGTCAAAGGGGGAGTGAGGAGCAGTGAAAAATGAGGAATCCAACTAAGGGGGAGCTTCAGAAAATGTATATAAAGATAGAGCATCAGCCAAGGGGGAGCATAGTGTAAACACTTAGTCATTTTTCACTAAGTGTGGCCATCAATGCCAAAGGGGGAGATTGTTGGCAAGAGACACTATATGGATTCATGGTTGTTGTCATTGATGGCAACAAAGGTCATCTTACATATCCGCAAGTCATGGTGTGTCTCTACTGGAAGTCAGAATGAAGATTATTGTGGTCCGGTGAAAAAGAACAGAGCATGTGGCAAGGTCCGATAGACTGGTCCAGATCTCTCAGAGGAAGTATCTTGGTGCAGTGCGGATTTGGGAAAGTCAAGAGGACTACCTTGAGAATAGATTCCAAGGATTTAGCCTCCGGTGATGGACAAGGAAAAAGATATGAATAGTTGAATACCGGATTCCTGAGTAACAGTGTGAATAGAAGAAGAACTGACTGACAGAACATCAGATTGCTCTCCGGATGTGTTTCTGACAGTGGTAAAGGTTATGAAGACATGGATTATGTTTGGCCGACATGATTAATGATTTCTACAAGTATATGCTTGATCCGCATTACTTGATATGCAAGGATTCAGCCGATAGAATAGAGTTTGTGAGAAGATAGACTATTCCGGGTGCCGACTAGAAAGATAATGAAATCACTAGTGCGGATATATATATAGGATGGATTTAGTTGTGAGATGTGTGGTTGTGTGATGTGATATGCGAATAAGTGCAGAGCAGAGCAGAAGCAGTAAGAAACATCTAGTATGTGAAAGGAAAGCAGAATAAAGAGAAGAGGAAAGATGAAGTGCAGCAGATCAGTGTACTGAGCCTAACCGGAACTGAACTCGAGCATATGTGGATGCTTCCAATCAGGTCAAGTATTGTATAACATTCTTTTGTAGACAGTGTGTCTCCTTGTAGGCAGTGTGCCTCCTTTGTGAGCAGTGTGCTCGGGCAGTGAGCCCTAATTGGCAAGTGCCATTTTGTAATTCCTTATTCTTCTAACAGAGAATAATCTTTGGGTTAATCACCCCGTGGTTTTCTCCCTTAACAGGGTTTCCACGTCAAAAATATTGTGTCATGTGTTTTTCATTTCATGGTAATGTTCGCTTGTTTGAATTAATGTTGCATTGATTAATAAGAAAGTTCAAAAGAAGAAATAATTAGGATAATTGATTCACCCCCACCCCTCTCAGTTATCAACAGTCCAATCATCCAAAACAATTTTGATCTAATTGTTTGTAGGATTTTTCAAAGGTTTCCAGCACCAGTTTTCCCAGGAGGCCTCAACATAATGACACATGGGTAAGACAAAGAAGCAAAAGAAAGGAAGGTTCGTTATAAAGTATTTGCAAGCCCCACCTATGTCATTAAGTATAAAGCAAAGTCATTGCCTTGTTTGATATGTGTGGTGTGCTCACAAGGTTTCAAAAAAGGCAAGGAGTGAAGTATCTCAAAAAATAACATGTACTGTCTAATCTACCACCAATAATCTCATTTGACAGCCCACACGACATGCAACCATGGCAAGACAAAGCAACTTCTTACATCTCAGCTCTACAATTTTGGTACCTATAGCCTCCCCATGTCATCCTAAGAGAGTCTACAACACTAGGCTAGCACAAGCAAGATTCAACACATCTAAATTTAAAATTCTTGGAACAGTATGGGTCAAAATTCATGGCTATCACTCGAGTGATACCTAGACAAAAATTTTCACCTACCAGAGTCTCAAGAAACATAGAAGCTAGACAACAAACTCCATAGACCAGGTACAAAAGGTTGCATCGTTGTGCCCAACCACCAAGAAAAACAATTAAGACATTGGACTATCCAAAATTGTCTTCCTTCTACAGATTTGAAATTCAAATGTAATTTTGGGGGTGGGGCGAATTTTGTGGGGCAAGGTAGAATAGAACTATATATACTAGCCTATGTGCCTTTATAATGAGAGGAATTTTGAACAACTAAGTTGAAGAGCCTAATGTGTTGATTGTTTCTCCAAGGAGGATATTGGTCATAACTAAGTTGAAGAACCTGATATGATAGTTGAATCTCATCTCTCTTCATTTCTAATAGGGGAGCCTCTATGTATGTTTCCAAAAATATTGTCTCTATAATTGTACATGATCAATGAAGTTAATAATAAGCAAGCCATCAAAGTATCCCCAGTCTAGTCTTTGTTCACCATGTAGTTTTTATACATGTATATTTCTTGTTGATTATTGCATCATGAGCTACTTAGCTTTTCTCTAATTGTGAAGAAAGTTAAACTATCTGATGTGAGCCTTTTGTTTTAATTATTTTCTTTCTACAATCTCTAACTCTTTTCATCCCTCTTGCTAGCATACACAACGTAGATAGCTTTAGGTTTACTCCATTTGATAGGAAGAGAACCATCCCTCTAACCCCAAAGATTGCTTTGTTGGAATCACCCTCATTGCCATAGGCATTGTAGCCAATAAGGCTTTCCATTGTTAGACTATTCACATGTGGCACATCAAACCCTGGAACTAGGTTGGTGCAGAAAAGTCAATCCAACAGTTTCTTGTGACCATGGTGGAACCTAAATTCAACTGGCATAAAGCATGCATTTTAGTTTGCCCCACAAAATTAGTTTTAATGTCCTATAGTTGAATCCCTGATGAACTCTCAACTATTAATTTTAGTATTGGTTCTAAAACAGCTATGGTCATGAAACATAGAGGAGTAAATAGCCTCCCAATGATATATGATATTGCTCTGGCAACAAAGAATGACCTAATCCAAATTGGTAGATTGGCTCCCTGTCTTCTAATGCCCCTATTCCAAGGTATCCAGCCACCATACCAACAAATGCAAATGAGTGATTTGTTCCTTAATCACTCCTGAACCCAATACTAACAAGGCCACAACTGAAGCATCACTTTGCTAAGCCATCAGCTTCCTCTGAGCTGGATGCGATGAGGAATCTACTTTGAACCATGTCCAATAAGGTCACTACCCTGAGAAGAAATCAACATCATGTACAAAGGCCCCTTATGTTAACGGACGACATCCTACAAGTCAAACACATAACCAGCAATGTAATCAAGGATATAGGTCATTCCAAAACAATCATCTATACCCACAAAAACCTACTTATCAATTAGCCAGACCACCAATACATTACAACCAACTAGTTCCAGTAGAGCAACCCTTACAAACGATTCCTCATTATCCCAATAGGGAGCTAATGATAACTCAGCAGCAGAATGGATAGTAGACACAACAGTAAATGAGCATTTCTAATTTTTATTATATGATATATGACACTATGATGTGTATTGAACTTATTTTATAATCTATAGATGAAGGAAAACTACTTGTGAGTTCTCAAAATTCAATTTTATGTATGTTTTTTAATATTATTTTGCAAATTTACATGTTTTTAATGTTTAAGAAATTTGTTGAGTCCTAATTTCAAGTTAAATATTGGGTCTATGGAAGGACCTGCTTGGTCCAAACTTGGATTTTCAAAAATTTTACCTTATTAACAAGTTAATATGGGATATATCAAGATTTTGACTAGGTACTTAGGAAAACTTCAACCAATACGGGCCATATGTTCAAACAGAACATTCTTTAGCCAAACCCGACTCTTCTATCCTTTGGGCAAATAGGTTCGTATGGAACTAGGTCTAACGGACCTTATCGCTACCTGATATGGGGTAGAACAAATGGTGGCCAATTGGCCTGATTGGTCAAATAGACCAAGACTCTATCCAATTCAGGATAAGTAAACATGACAGCCAAACGGGCTAAATAGGACATGAATCATTATGCTCTAGCAAGAGACTTTTGACTCCTTCGGGACCAATACGGGTTCATGAGTCACTTCCTGGAGACTACAGTCTGTCCAAGCATTGTGCTGAGGATGTTAACCAGGGAATGCATAACATCAACTTGTACACACCTCAGTTTCGGAAAAGTCAGGTACAAGTAATCCACCTTAGGGATTCTTCTGAGTACTAGGAGACTTCTTTAGTTACTTAGCTAACCCTTTAAACTAGAGATCGAGATTACAAAGTTGATTATAAAAAAGTATCCTATATCCAAGGGACCTGAGTATTGGGGGCATGCTTCGCCATCCAGACTGCACACATACCCTGTATCCACAGGATCAAGGCCCTCTCCGGATGCGATTGGCACGGGGAATGCGAACATGTAGTTATGTCTTGCACTATGTTTGATGCAACTGTGAGTGGGTACACAGTTCTTTGTCAACTGCCACCCACTCGAGTGATACAGTGACGGAATTCCTAAGAAACTAGTTTGCAAACACAACTCCCGGAAGTGTTTGACATTTAAGTTTTCATGTGTGAATAGTTTACCTAGTACACATATTTGTCCGACGAGGTTTTCCATTGATAGTCAAAAAGGTTTTCTATCGTGGTAATCGTCATACAACTAATTCGATGGAAACGTCCTTTCTTTTTAGTAAATCTTTTTTAATGAGGTATCCAAGGAGATTTTCCCTTCCCGTGGATTCAACTTCGACGTGTCCCTTATTACTCCCTAAAAATTTAGAGGGATAGTGCCCAGACGTCATTGTTGTAGCTATGTTAGGCATGAGGTACTTGGTTCAATGCGACAGCATTATCCGTAAATGTGACATAGAGGTACCGTAAAAATTGAACACCATGATTTGTTTGAGTTTGGACGTTTCTTTACAAGGTTTACCTATCTATTAGAAAAGAAAATCTTGCATAATAACTAATAAAGAAATTAACAAAGAAAAGATACTTCTCTAAGGCATAATGAAGTAAAGTATAGTAAAGATGCTTGTTCAATTTACTTAGAGAAGATACTAAATCAATTTTGTCAATTCATAATTGTACGTAACATAAATAGAAAAGATATTCTATCAGTAAAAGATTTAGTCTTCATAAAAACAACAAGGAAATCTGGATAACTTATTTTGTCATACATCAAGTTCTTTCATGATCATTACAAGCTTACTTTAAATTGAAACCAAAAGGTTGTAAAATATGATAGATCTCTTAACAAGAGGTTTATTTTAAAGTTCCTAAATGAATTTATACTTTATTTCCATTGTCAATAAAATTGTGAGTAAAACTGACAAGGGTTCTAGTTACCCAAAACTAGTCAATAGTTGTTCTAAGGCTTTATAATCAAATACATGAGTATAGTTTACATTTCATAGTTTCCATGTTGTAGATTACTGACAATAGTTAGTTGAAAGTTATTTATGGTGATGAGCAACAATGTTGGCTTTGATTTACACTAACCAAAGTAAGCATCAATTTATTCTAGCATGTTTAGAGCCTGGTGACTAATGTGTGCATGATGTTGCAATATATTTTAACCACTGCTTATAAAATTTCCAACCTACTCTTCGAGGAGAGTTAGTTTGTATTGTGTTTTTGTTTTTGTTTGAATTCTGAGTTTTTGACCGTAAAACATAAGATTGTGTTGGGAAAGTGTTGACATTACTTTTGTAAAAATTTTGTGTTTCATGTCAAACATGAAATTAATTTGTAATTAGATGTACTAAGAATATATTAAAGTGCAAGTTAAAATAGAATTTCTAGAAGACCAATATTTTGAGTAACATGTAAATATAGATTGTATAGGATAAGATTTTATAGTTGACTTTTAAGAGAAGTAATAGAATTTTGGATCTCTAAACTTATGCATGAATTCTAGATATAGAAGAAAATTAAGTTAAATTTAAAATAATTCAAATATAGTTTGATTTAGTACAAGAAAGAAATTCTATAAGAATCCTATTGTGAACATTGTGTGTATGCAATCTTTTAATAATGTAATGAAACTCTACTAGTCTTAATAACTAAATACTTTATTATCTCTTTTGTATTTATCTTTGTGAATACTTTATTAAAATTTAATTAAAAGTTTATAGAAATTTTGATTACATCAATAAAACCCTTGTTTTACATAAACAACCACTATATTTATTCAAAATATCCAATAAAACCTAAATATAAAAATAAATCATACCATGAAAAATATTTAGAGAACCATTATTAATTCTATTTCTTTTTAATAGAGTATATAAAAGATTCATCCATTTAACATTTTACATACTTTCACAAATCAATTTACTCACTAACATGACTTAAATCAATAATATACAATTACATAGTTAGTTGTTCAAGAAAAATAGAAATATAAAAGAAATTTGTTAATTAAGTCAGTTTATAAATATTAAGACTTAATGTTTTAATATTACCTAATTAATTATGTAATATTACGAACAAGGAAAAATGAATTTCATGGGATGTTGTAGTTGCAAATGCCCCGGTAAACATGTCTACAAAATGTGGAAGCACATGCCAAGCGTGTGAATCTATTTGACAAAATGACTCAATGAAAAGTGATATTAGGAAATGCAACGATTGCAGCATGTGCACAAAATGGATTTGTTGAAAAGGCTTTTAGAAACTTTCAAGCAAATGAAATTGGCATGCGTGAAGCCAAATTCACAACCTTTGCTAATGTCTTCCCTGCCTGTGCCAAATGAGCTTAGGAACAAGGTAAAACAGGACGGAAGGGAGATTTTTATCAGATGTTGTAATTGCAGTTACCTGATAGACATGAAAAAAATGTGAACTATTTGATAGAATGCCTAAATAAGATGTCGTCTCATAGAATGCCAAAAAAGCAGGATATGCACAAAATGGATTTGGTGCAGGACATGCACCAAATGGATTCATTGAAATGGCTTTAAAACTTTCAAGCAAATGGAGTTGGTAGGTGTAAAGCCAAATTCCACAACCCTTGCTAATGTCCTCCCTGCCTATGCCTGCGTGGGCTCTGGAACAGGGTATGGACAGCCATCCAAGCATAACGAAAAGGGGATTTGTGTCAGATATTATAACTGGAAATGCTCTAGTAGACAGAGATGCAAAACATGGAAGCTCAGACAGGGCACGTGAACTGTTAGAATGCCTTAAAAAAAAATGACTGCAAGATTGCACAAAATGGATTTGATGAAATGGATTTGATGAAAAAGGCTTTAGAAACCTTCAAGCAAGACTAAGTTTAGGAATAGAGTATGGGCATCCGTCCTAGCATATAAAAAAAAAGAAGGGGTTTATATCAACAATGCTACTTCCATTCACATAAACTTATACACAAATTCTTCCGTGATTGATTTCAATCATCCTAAGATATATCATCAAAATGAATTCAAAACTAAATTGAATTAAAATAAATTTATTAACAAAATTTCAAGAACTTCACTTCAAAGGAAAATAACAAAATGATGGAGAGGAGAGCTCTTACAAATTTCTCCAACATTCCAACCAATTTTTTTTTTTGTGTCTCCTTCAACAATTCCATGCTATTTATAGAAAAACGTAACCCATATGAAGGAAAATTCAAGTCTTGAGTCAAGTCTTCCAATTAAATTCTTTCTCTCTATTTTCCAAATTGCCATTCAATTCTTGTGGAAAAGGACTCATGTTTTCTCTCCAATTTTTCAATTGTCATAAATTCAAGGAGAAAAATCTGATTTTATTAACTTTGAGTCTTGACTTGAGAATGAGGGGGGATGTTCCTCATTTATTGCTCTCTTAGAGGTGTCCTCATTTATTTAATTAGAGTTTTAAATTGGGATACAAAAATCACTATTTTTCTATTATTTTGTTTTTTAAAAGAGACTATATTTATATTGTTTAATTTTGCTAGCTTTTATGTTATTTGAAAATAAAATACCTACAATTTAGACATAGTATTCTATGAAAGAATAGGCCCAATAAACAACAAAACATAATAGCAAATGAAAACAGGGCAAAACAGAGTTAATAAATTTAGAAAAAATATTTATCTAACTTGAATTATATTTCATCCAACTGTCGTGTACAATAGCTTTGTTCAATCATATATAATTACAAAAAACTTGAAGCCTGGAAGCTTCCATCTTTCTAGATTATTCTATATTTTAATTCTAGAAAAGCTGGAATATTCTATTAGTTTTATGGAAAACTCTAGATAAATTCTAACTTTCTATTGTGGAAAACTCTAGACAAAACATGCTATTTCCTAGACAATCTTACTTTCCTTAACATCCCCCCTTAAGATTGGCTAGAATAATACAAAGAAAATATAAAAGAGAGGGGAAATACAAAGAGAGGGGAACATTATATTACTATCCCCCCTTAATGTTCACCTCTAATAGACCAAGCATTCCTCGTAATTTTAAAAATTTGGCTTCAGTCATACTCTTAGTGAAGATATCAGCTACTTGTTCTTCACTTGGACAAAATTGAAGATTGACAATAGATGCTTGAACAAGATCCCGAATGTAGTGAACATCAATTTCAATATGCTTTGTTTTAGCATGAAAAATTGGATTATTGGCAACCTGTATGGTACTTTGATTGTCACAATACATAGTGCTAGCTGAACTTTGTAGAAAACCAAGCTCAAATAGAAGATTTCGAATCCAAACTGCTTCCTTGCCTACTTCTTTTGCTACTCTATATTCTGCTTCACATGAAGATAATGATGTAGTTGTTTGTTTCTTGCTGCTCCATGTAATAGGTCCTGATCCAAAATTGAAAACATAACCACCAGTAGATTTCCTATCATCTATATCACCACCCCAATCTGAATCAGTAAATCCAACCAAAGAAATTGAAGATGTATAGTCATAGAAGATGCCAAAGTGTATGGTTCCACGGATATATCGTAAAATTCTCTTAGCAGCCAACCAATGACTTTCTTTAGGTGCCTGCATAAATCTGGATACAAGATTGACTGCAAAACAAATATCTGGTCGAGTATGAGTTAGATAAACCAAGCTACCAACAAGCTGTCTATATAAAGTGGCATCTACACTCTTAGAAGTACATTCTTTAGTAAGCTTGACTCCAGATTGAAATGGGGTAGATGCTGGCTTGCATTCAAGCATGTTAAACTTTTCTAAAAGGTCCAAAGCATATTTTGATTGTGAGATGAACAATCCATCATGTAATCTACAAACTTGTAATCCAAGAAAATAGTTTAGTTCACCCAAATCACTCATATGAAATGTCTTCTTAAGAACTGATTTTAAATCATTGATGAGCCCAATATTTGGTCCAGCAATGAGTAAATCATCTACATAAAGTGCAACAAGAAGAATCTGATCTTGAACTTTCTTCACATAAAGATTGGGATCTGACTTACATCTCTTAAATCCATGAAACTGAAAATACCTATCAATTTTCTCATTCCATGCTCGTGGTGCTTGTTTAAGACCATAAAGTGACTTCTTTAATCTGCAAACAAGATTAGGATGTTGCTGATCTACAAAACCTAGTGGTTGATCCATATAGATTTCTTCATATAAATCTCCATTTAAGAAAGTATTTTTAACATCCATTTGATGGATATGCCACCCAAGACTTGCAGCCAAAGAAAGAATAATTCTAACTATATTCATCTTAATGACAGGAGCAAATGTTTCTTCATAATCAACACCCTCCTTTTGATTGAACCCCTTAGCAACCAATCTAGCCTTGAATTTTTCTATAGCACCATCTGATTTAAATTTTGTTTTATAAACCCATTCGCAACCAATAACATTCTTACCTTGGGGGCGGGGTACAAGTTCCCAAGTGTTATTCTCTATCAATGCATCATATTCCTCTTTCATGGCTTTCTCCCACTCTTTCTTTCCTCTAGCTTGCTCATATGAGATTGGGTCATTTACTTGTAAGACTTTGGCCATGAGAGCACTACCATTCCTTCCTTGGATCTTTGAGCCTTGTCTATATATTTCTTCAACACTCCTTGTCTTTTGTCTAGCTGAAATGTCACCTTCTTCATCATCACTACCTGCAGAAAATGGCTGAGTACAAACATTAGTAGTTTCATTTTCAATAGTATTATTGTCATCAGTAGTGCTATCCTCATCAATATTGGCTTCATTTCTTTCTAAAATATCTAAAAAATTAGAAACATTTGCTATTGTAGAGTGAGAGGAAGTAGCTGTAAGTTGTGAATACTCATCAAACTTTACATCTCTACTAACAAAGACCTTTTTTGTTGTCAAATCATATAACCTGTAAGCCTTTGATTCTTCACTATAACCCACAAACAAACACTTATGACTCTTTGGTTCTAACTTTTCTCTCTTTTCATCAGGAGCCCAAGCAGTACACCCAAATACTTTAAAATACCCAATGTGAGGCTTTCTACCACTCCATGCTTCTTCAGGGGTGATATTTGTGAGAGCTTTAGTGGGAATTCTATTCACAATATATGCAGCACAAGAAACAGCCAAACCCCAAAATTTGTTATGCAAACTTTTAAAATGCAACATACAACAAGCCATTTCTAAAAGAGTTCTATTCATTCATTCAGCCACCCCATTTTGTTGAGGAGTATAAGGAATTGTTCTTTGCACCTTAATACCACAATTTTCACAAAATGACTCAAATGCATAATTGCAATATTCACCCCCATTATCTGTCCTTAAACATTTAATTCTTTTTCCACTTTGATTTTCAACTAATGCCTTAAACTTTTGAAAGACTTCAAATACTTCATTTTTCCTTTCCAAAAAATAAACCCATACTCTCCTGCTGTAATCATCAATAAAAGTGAGAAGATACCTGGCACCTGAAAGTGAAGGATACCCTGGTTCACATAGATCACTATGAATGAGTTGCAATGGATAATTAGCTCTCCATGCTTTGCCTGAATCAAAAGGATCTCGATGATGTTTGCCTAACACACATCCTTCACACACACCTTCAGAAGCTAAAATTTTTGTTAATCCTCTAACCATATCCATTCTAACCATGTCTTGTAATTTTCTATAATTTATATGTCCAAGTCTAGCATGCCAAAGTTTTGACATATCATCAGTCTGAGCAATAAAAGCATGAGAGATTGTGTATTCATTATCAACAAACCCCGCAAATTTAAATAGACTCTCTTTATGATCAACTCTACCAATAGCAATTATATTGCTTGGGTCTTTTCTATCTCTAACAATAACTTGATCAGCAGTGACAACAAACTCATATCTAGCTTGGGCAATTTTATATACTGAAATAAGATTCACCCCTAATCCTTCAACCAGCAAAACATTTTTCAAAGACCCATTTGTTACATTAACAGTCCCTGTTCCTAAAACTGGAAGTTTCATTTTATTGCCAATGGTAATTTCTTGATCTGAATTCTTCCCTTCATTAAAATCAATAAACAAAGATCTATCCCCAGTCATGTGATAAGATGCCCCTAAATCTAAAATCCATTCTTTATTAGAATCTGAAGCAAAATATCCCCCTTTAACACTACTTTTAGGTCTAGCAATTACCTCCTTATTTGATTTCTCTTGCCTTTTTAGAGAGATGGCTACGAAGCTATGCCTATCCTTCTTGCCATCCTTGAACCTTTCTTGCTTGGGCTTGTATTGCTGCCTTTCATTGTCCCTCTTCCTTAAACAAAATTTTTCCATGTGATTTTCACCTCCACAATACCTGCAAATAATCAATTTTTTTGCAACTTGTTTTTCTGTACCATCATTTCTAGAAAAATGGTTAGAACCATCATTATTTTGAAATTTATAATTTCCTTTCCAATTCTTCTTTCCATCATATCTAGAAAATTTACTCTTGGCTGAATATGCATGATTCTTCTTAATATGTCCTTCTTTGATAAGCTGAACCTCTTCATCTAAAACAGACTTACAAAATTGATCAAAAGTTTGTTGGGGGGTATTGGGATTTAGTTGAAGAACCCTTTTCTTTGATTCCTTAAATACCTTGTATGGTTGGGGAAGCTTACTTTCAACCATTGCAATCAATTGAAAATCTTTTTTTGCATATTCAGCACCTATTTTCTTCAGTTGGGCATTTAAAAAAGTAACTTCATTGAAATAATCAGTCATTTTTTCAAAATCAAAAGGAGCTAAATTCACCAATTTTTCTTCTATACTAAATGTTGATGTGTTTTCCTTGCACATACAACGCAGAATAAAATACTGGTGTACTCTATCCTCTCTTGAACAAAATCCCTCAAATGCTAAGCTAAGTGATCATATGAGTGGACTCCAAGGTTCTTGATTAGTTACTTTTTGTGTTGCGACTTGGGATAACTTAGCAGTAGGATGCGAAGTACTGTTTGACACAAGGGGACTTACGTAAATGCTCAACAATAGGAAACTTGTTTCTCTTGGATAACATGTAACACAGCTTCTTAGAAGGTCTACCAATTCGATAATGACAATGGAAGCTCTTGAATCTAAATCTAACAAGATTTTAAAGAAAATGCAAAAGGAAATAAGTTTAAAAGGCTCTAATCTAAATGCAAGCAGTCACCACTGATTCACTGGAATCTCAACCACACTTTGCTTCGCCATAAGGAAACAACTACACAAAAGTGATGCTATCTTCTAAGGGTAAAGTAAGATTTTCAGATTAAGCTCAGATGATGTTCAGACTAACCATGCACTACAACCTGCCATCGACAAATTATAAATGGTATGAACTATGGAGACACCAAACACGAATCAGCAACAACAACTTCCACAAAACATAAAACTAAATTGCTGAAAACAAACTAAATAGATCTTATTCTGTGAGTGAACACTTAGAAACCATGCATTCATTTGAAACAACACAAATCACCATGAAAATTTCAGCAATGAATTTGTATTTATTTCAGCAGAGTCTTGAGCAACAATTTCTCAGAGCATCCCCCCCCTTACAAATGAGAGCAAAATGGGTTTATATAGGCTCCCAAAACTCAATGGATGGCCAAGATTAAAACTTTAAATCGAAGGCCCATATTATGCCACACAGGCAAGTGGTTACAAATTTTACTAAAATTGGACCTTGCATTAATGATGCACTAACTAAGTGGAACACCCTCATTTATGACCTTTCCTTTTTGCGCTAAACTCCACAAATCTAGCGACGACACGCGTAATCTCCTCCATAGGGACACTTGGCAGAGTCTGAATGGTGCCCTCTACGATTTGCAGCTCCTCTGTAGATTTGACAACTGTCATTTCCCAACTAGCCATGGATGTCTGAAACGTGCCCATGAAAGTGGAAAGCGTGCAAATTTCATCCAACAACTCCCTCGAAATAGCCTGTGTATGCTGAAAATACTTTGCATGCATCTTGTCTTTCAGCAAGTATTCATCAATCTCTCCATTGGAATCAACTACCCTGTTTACGAAAACAAGTATTTTGTTTTGCATTTCCCGAAGTACCTCTTTTGTTTGAGTGCAGTCACTCTCAACCTTTCCCAGAACCTGCTCCTTTATGCTGAGTGCACAATACCAAGAATGGAAATTATATGTTGGACCCCGCTCAATCACCCCTTCATCCAACAATGTGGCACTTGGAGTATAAATCAACCTTTTCAACTGAGGCATAACTTCTTCCCTTACATTTCTGAATTGTGCACAAGTAATTAGAATACTCTGAACTTTGTCAAATGTTGAAGCAGCCTCCTTATACAACTTCACAATCTCATCCACGAACCTATCAGCCTTGATCTTGAAATTTGCTGCCCATTCCTGTAATATTCGAGAAGAGGACCTCATTTCTTCCAAATGAACCACAGACTCCTACGAGAGCAATGCCGGTGGTGCAACCATCACTTCAGCTTGGCTTAGTGGCCTCATTAATTGCTGAATATAATGCTGAAATGCCAAGTTATCCTTCTCTAACTGAATCCTCTGTTCTTGTTCCTTCCGTAGCCTTTCTTTGATGACAGCAACTGAATCTTCCAACTCTTCTATCTCCTGCTCTGCCGTGGCTGGTCCCAAATCAAAAGTATTGATGTCATATGCACTCGGAACACCACCATCTGCCTCCTTGCTGATTCTTGGGACAGCAATATGCACTTGCCTTGACCCTGAGCTGCCTCTTGTGATCTTTGAGAATTTAGTAATTTTCTGCTTTCCATTGTCAGTTTTGGCCCTATTTAGCAAGTCTTCCAGACTTAATATGGGTTCCCTTTCAATAATAGACTTTTCCTTGACTCGATCTCTCAACCACTCAGGCAGATTGGACAGGTCCTCCTGACTTTCCTCTTGAACTCCCTTATGCTGAACAGTGGGAAGAGCCTCCTCATCAAACTCATACAACTCTTTGTCATCTTGATTTTCAACTTCTGTTTCTATCACGACCACTTCTTGTTCCTTAGCTGATTTTGACACCACTTCACCAATTTGATTACCTTGTTTGTTTCCCTGATCATCTTGGATTTTCAAGGCTGTCTGCTCATCAGGTCTCACTTCATCTTCATCAATATTTATTATATTGTTACCCTCCTGTCTTGAAAATGCACTAGTTGCCTCCTGATCGTTAGTCTTTGCTTTCTTACTTGGCTGAATATCCTCATGCGGATCATCATCTTCACCCTCCGAACCATTGGAATTATTGGATGACCCATCACTTGAAGCATCCTTGGACTGATGTACACTAACCCCTCCCATTAGGTTGTAAGTCAATTGGACATTCTTCTCCTGGAGCCTACGAATCTGGAAGTCTACATACTTTCTTGTATGCGATACGATTGGCATCATCAAATCATCATTGCATGTGGCCTCCTGCTCAGACCAATTGATGGTGAAGGGCCTATCTCTCTTCTCTTCATATGAACTTTGTGAAAGTCTTTTGTGATTCTCCTCAAGCTGATCAGGAATGTTGATCACTCTTGTTGATCTGACCAAATCCAAAGACAATCGGTAGCAGCTTTTCTTTCTTATTTCTATATCATCATATGTATCTATCCAATGATCCTCGAGCTGTGGTTTGTGCTCATATCTGCTCCCAAATTTCTACCTGACCGTGCCAAATGGATCGAAGTTACTGCGTGCATCATTGTGGCATACCAAGTTGTAAGCCTGCAACTCTATCTCTGAATTTTCAGCGGCTTGTAAGGACATGCAAGTCTCGAGCCTCCTGATGCTAATTGGAAACTTTGTTGTAGTCTTTTTCCTCTTTCTCTGGACCTTGTCAAATGCAACCAGCTGTCGTGTTACTTCCAACAACACCATTCTGTCAGTGGGGTACCTAGGCAATCTATAAGGCAGTGATGAGAAGCCCTCTACACGGATGTATGTGAACCTTGGAAACTGAATAAACCATTTTCCGTATTTTGCGATGAAGCTCATGGCTTCCTTTGACAATCTCCTGCATGTGCTACCTTGTAACAATCTAACAATATGCATGGAAAAGGCATCATTAAACCTTCTGTAATGGGATATAGCCTGTAAGTGCAGCTGAGGATAGCAATCATAAACCTTGAACTGTCCTTCTCCATTTCCAACTCTCCCTTTGCAGTTCAATCCTGGATATCTCTCGTTTCTGGCAAGCATATATATAATATACAAGCTCATGTAAAACACTTTCGTTTCCTGTAAACCCTTCAATTGATCATCGATGTTACTGCTGATCATTTCAGCCCAATCTATCATTCTTTTTCCACTTATAATTTCTTCAATGAAGAAGAACATCCAGGGCTCGAAATTTGCCGATTGTGGGCAGCCCATGATGCGGTTCAAAAACACAACCATATAGTTAATTTCTTGATGAAAGTCAAACTTGTGAAGCTTTTTAGGTACCTTACTCACATGTGGCCTTGGCTGCATCAACCAACTATTGTTTATTACCTCCATACATTTCTCAGGTCCCGCCAAATAAAGTTGCAAAGCAGACTCCTTGTCGCAGAATGTAGTAGTCTTGTATGAGGGGATGTCGAAAGCTTCCGCGATCGCCTCCTTTCTCAGATAAGCAAGTACTTTGCCCTCTCTAGTCATAATACATCTCTTTTCATGATTATAATGCTTGGCACATTCTAACATCAGTTCTGGACACAGCATTGTTGGCGGGAAACAAGCAACTTGCACAATCCCGTTCTTCATCATTCGTCTGACCAGATCCGATGGATTGGGTTTGTGCAAATTTTGCCGAATCTCTTGCATATTGGTCTTCCCCAGATTGGTGTCACAGAGGTTTCGCCACTTCGAAGTGATCTTTGTCTCTGGCCACGTTCCCTTCATGTCGCTCCTCATCAATGCTTGTCTATCCTTCGCACTCATCCTTCACCTGCACAACCGCCTTATGTCAAAATCCTGAAAATGATATTCAGTAACAACATAATAGTAACAAAACCTACATTTAATACATGCGGGATTATTTGAATGCAAGATTTCAATTTATCTCACCCCTCTGCTAAAGCAAAAAAAAACAAAAAATGCGATTCCCGCGAGAACAGAATGTCCAAATGTTTCACCAACACACTTAGTTCTTATTTGCCCCTGTCAAATCTGATCTCCTAATGGACCTGCAATAATCATGTGTTGTAATCCCCTATGCGCTTTAATGGAGGGGAGGTCGATTTCCAAGCAATATAAGGTGATCTTTCTTAAACTTTCAAAAACTTCAACCAAGGAAGACACTCTTAAACCTGCACTCAGGAAGCGTCAAGAACACCGGGCAGATTATGTGATATTAACCAGTTCAACATCCAAGCACCCACTCAGACAACCCCATAAGGATCCCCTCCTGCAGACAAAACTCATGAACACAGTCAGGTTTCCAAATACTCAACTTAGCAACTGATGCAGGAGGCGAAGCTCACTGTTAGAACAAATGACAAAACACCTTCGAATCCCCTCTCGTCCCACACAGTGCAATCACCTTTTCTGGAGGACAGCGCATACCATGAATGCTCAGAACGTTGGCACTTTTACTCACAATAATGCTCAAAAGATTTTGCTGGCATAAATAGTGCGCTTCCACCTCCTCTACCGCATACATGTCATTCAATGGCTTAAAACGTGGGGCTAAAAATAGGAGGAGCCAAATTTTGCAAGATACGTGCCTCCAACTCCTGCCAGGAATCTTAATTTATTCCCCATACATGTGTTTTTCAAAGTGCAGTGCCCATTTAATGGCATGCTAAGAATAGATTTGATTCGTTCTGCAAAAAAAAAACGTTCAATGCTTCCAAATTTCGGGTCATGATCGCCAAAGAGGTGGCAGGGAACAAGCGGGTCAGCGCAAATGTTAGAGATCCTGGCAAAAAAAGAAAAAAAAACAAACCACAGATCCAGCTCCACCCTGGCGGTCCTTTTGCTTCAACGTGCACAATGCAGGAGTGCAATGGACTCTCAAAAGTCCGTCCCTCACAGAATGACCAACGTGGAGTGAAATGCTATATTTCACATCTGACGCGATGCTGAGAATAGAATTTTACGTGAGGTTTAGAAAATCCGCCAAAGGGGCATTAATAACCATGCCAGGCAACAGACATCCTGGGCAAACGGTCAGCCAAGCCTGCTGAAGATTAAGCTAATCATGGAGAGTTCCTGACGAGTCAAGAAGATCCGTCCAAGCGGTCATCTAGCCCGTTGAGAGAATAGGCAATGGAAAACCATGCCAGAAGGTAACTAAAGTCCGCTTAGGCGGAGATCCAGGGGAAGCGGGCATGCTGTTGAAAGAAGATCTCAATGCAGAAAAGAAACTGTGACGCAGACCACAGACCAAAGCACCAAAACAAGGGGGTCCCCATGGCTGATGGGGTGATGTTGGACCACGTCACAACACTAAACATGCTAGCAATATCTGCATCTTTATAATCTTTTTCCAAACTCTCCCACAACTCTATTGGATTATCAATATCAACAAATCTTCTATTGAGATTGGGGCTTAAAGCTTTACTAATAATACCTCTAGCTTGTTCCAACTTGCATTTCCATAGCTCCTTTTCTTTTTCACTTTGAGGTTCTCCAATTTCTTTGTTCACTATCCTCCATAGAGCCTTTTCTCTCAGAGCATTCTTGACTGCAATCTTCCAATCTGCAAAACCACTTCCATCAAATATTGGCAAGACTTCATTTGTTGAGCCCATGTTAGCCAAAACAAGATCAGTCTTCAAACAAATATCACTCCAGCAATAATGCAGCCCTGCAAACAAATATCACTTCCAACAATATATATGCCCTGCAGCTGAACCTGGAAAAAAAAATCTAGCTGAACCTTGCTCTGATACCATGAAAGAACAGGCCCAATAAACAACAAAACATAATAGCAAATGAAAACAGGGCAAAACAGAGTTAATAAATTCAGAAAAAATATTTATCTAACTTGAATTATATTTCATCCAACCGTCGTGTACAATAGCTTTGTTCAATCATATATAATTACAAAAAACTTGAAGCCTGGAAGCTTCCATCTTTCTAGATTATTCTATATTTTAATTCTAGAAAAGCTGGAATGTTCTATTAGTTTTATGGAAAACTCTAGATAAATCCTAACTTTCTATTGTGGAAAACTCTAGACAAAACTTGCTATTTCCTAGACAATCTTACTTTCCTTAACATTCTAATTCGAATTTAGAACTCAAAAGTGGGTTGTGACAGTCTACTCTATGTATTCCTCAAAGGCCATGACAATTTTATATCAACCCTTTCACCTAATGAACTAGTAGTTTACACTGCTATCATGCACCAAAACCATTTGTTTCATGCAACTAAAGTTGGAAAACCGGTTATAGATTTTTTTATCACATTCAATAAGCAATTGACAATCAAAATGAATATTAGCTTGGGTTACCATAAAATTTTGACTAGCTTAAAAGTTAAGGAACATGATTTCATCCCATTGCAGCATTGATGCAATGTATCAACTGGAAATGCATAGGTTCTCAATGTAGAAGGTCTAAAAGAAAAAGAAACTTCGCATTCTTCTGAAAAGACATTAAAGTATCTTCTTCATGAAAATTTATTGTTAACCTAACTAGAAATCTTTATACATCTTGTCAAAATTTATTGTTAACCTACCAGAAATTTTCGTACGTCTTCTCTTCTCCTGATACTCTGCAGGCTCAGCCACTTTATGTATTCCCCACAGCAATTCTTTTGATGTCTGCAAGATAATACATACATAACTCTTCTCATTCACATCAAGATACAATATTAATGAGAGGATTCATCGATCACCCACAAGAATGCAGCTAAAGAAGACTCTCGAATGAAAGCAATTGTTCTTACTGGTGCTAATGGCAACGAGTATCATTACAAAGTTCATTATGAATAACCCTTGTCATATAGTCAGAAGCTGAAGGTTGTCTGTTCATTGCCCTCTTTATTAGGTCTCCACAAATTTGACAATGCAATATGAGAAGAAAATTTCATTTGCTCAGTTGTTACTGCTACAATTTCTAGTAAAAGCTTTAACTCAGTCATGATTACATCTACCTAAGTAAAACAATGTAGGCTATACTCTGTGAATCAAAGTAAGAGTGAATACTTATACTATCAAATAAAAATGTCAAATCACATAAACATAAAGCTTGGCTCCAGGCCAAGTCCAAAATAAATTATATATCTACAAACAAGATATTATGATATATAAATAAGCATACCTTCCAATGGTGAGTTCTATAATTGTCAACTTCATCAGTGAAGTTGTGATAAATACTTAAGTCATAACCACAAATATGAAAACTTAGCATGAGACAATCTGATATATATGTGTAACAAATAACCAAAGACTGCATAAAGAATTTAGACCCTCACCTGGTGATGAGGTAGTGTGCTAGAATTTATTTCCATCATCACCTTTTGAAAGCAAGGGCCGTGATCACTTTTTTAAAGATCACAAAGAAATATGTAAAATCAAGAGGATGAGGAAAGCTCAGAAGGAGGCTACTGTAATATTATGACAAAAAATGAAAACTTCTAGGAAAATATTGAGAACACATACTTGTGGTCCTTATTCCTATCAGTGAGCCACAAGTATGCATGAATCATTTCATGCAGTAAAGTGTTTTTCAAATCAGCGGTTGAACGAAACTTTAATAAAGGCTCTGAAAGCCGTATAGCACACCCTCCCATTTTCATGTACTGGCAAATACCTGCACAGCTGTACCAGAAATGAAATGGATATTAGCTAGAGAAAGCAGAATTCAAATAATTTAATAAAAAGAATACATGCAATTATAATGTCTAAAGATTAGCTATAAGCTGCTCTAGCATGGTATTAGAGCTCTCGTTAATGTTTAAGACAACATGTTGAATTTGCTGAGAATTCAGACGACAAATAGATAAGTGATTCAGTCTCAGAAATGCTCATCTTAAACCTTAACAGGAGCAAATAATTTAATAAACAGAATACATGCAAATATAATGTCTAAAGATTAGCTATAAGTTGCTCTAGCATGTTATTAGAGCTCTCATTAATGTTTAAGAAAACACGTTGAATTTGCTGAGAATTCAGACAACAACTAGATAAGTGATTCAATCTCAGAAATGTTCATCTTAAACCTTAACAGGAGTTTTGATCCAATGCTAGAATGACTTATACTCGCTCCTTTCATTTAGATGTTGCATGTATTTTGTTTAAAGTGAAAACAAAGATTACAGAAAGGGTAGCTACAGTTTACTTCTCTCTTTCACTCTTTTTGTAGCTTCGCTGCATCTTAACAAGCTGAAAATATCAATGAACACTTCTGTTCCATCATTTTCACCTTTTACATTACTTCTTATATATCTTTAAGACTATTTTTTCCTCAAACGCACATGGAATAAGTTTCAATGCAGATTCAAGCAGCTCCTAATTTCCATCTAGAAATAGGGCGACTCTTTATCCACAGATGCATTAAGAAAAGGATGTGGTTATCCTTCCCTTCATAGATCTCACTTAGATCTTGTGTTCTTTTTCACATTTATCTTATACTTTATTTTCCCATATTATCAAAGGCTTTGAAGATCTTCTATAGCCATGTTATGAAATATTGACCCCAAATGGGCTTCTTTTCCATTTCCATTATCCCTTACCCAATCTCAAACATAAGCAAGAAAAAGAATTGAAAAATCTTTTTCACTTTCATAAAGAAATGATTCCTTTTTCCATTCATGTACTCCCAAGTTTGTCTACCTATAAATACTGCAGGATTCTCAATTTAATTGGCTCAATAGGAAAATGATAAATCCGTACTAAGGTTTTTTTCCATTGGGTACAGACTCTCACTAAATCCTCTCATGACCCAGCTGTGTTGGGTATTTGCAAGAGATATATAAGACCTTCTCCAGTGGGTCCTTAAGTATCAGATCTCTTCAAATTTTGTCCTTCCATTTTGCACAGTAGACATATTCTTGTTTCTTTAAATCTCTTTTCCTTTCCATCTGCTGCTTTTACTAGTAAAATCATGTGACCGGCAATAGAAAATGTCCCTGATCTCTCCATAATATGATAACAAACCTACTATTTCACACACAAGCCCAGATATACCAAGGATAAATTTATTTATCTACAGGTTACACCTATTCCCCAATAAAAGTAGATCGTGTGCTGCAATTGCTTTCAACGGACTCCATCAATTAACTCCTCAACACTTACAGGATTAATAGCAAAGCAGCTCATCTTAAACTACTCCAAGTCCCTTTTAAAAATTGAAAATTTATTATCTACCATGAGACAAATATAGATAGCCAGTATTCACAGTCCGATATCAATATTTAAATAAAAATTAGACAATTGAATTTCTCTTTTATACATCAACGAAGGTGGCTGAAATTTTCATATATTGTCACATAATTAGTGCAACTGCCTTTAAAAATACCTGAAACTTTCTCATTTAAAATGAGACAATCTACAAGGTCAGCATTTAGAGTTCAAGATGAACACTCTACAAAAGATCAATGTCTGATTTGACATTGAGATTTTTGAATCTTTTCTAAATAATGACACGACTCCCTGGGAAAACCTTCAAATTTTGTCATTTTCCATGAGATAAATCTAAAAAGCCATGTTTACAGTCCAAGTATGACACTTTAATAAAAGGCCAACATGTTTGAATTTTCTCTGTAAATTTAAATTAACAATGGCCATTGCAAAAAAAAAATGTATCTTTTCAGAAATATTGCAGCTCCCTCAAAATTTATTATTTACCTTGAGACAAATTTAAAGAGTTGGTGTTTGTAGTCTGAGGTGACCATTTTAATAGAAGGTCAACATCTAATTTTATTTTGTAAATAACTCATGAAGGTGGCTGAATCTTTTGTACATTATCAAATTTCCAGTCAATCCCTTGAAAAAACTTCAGATATCTCTTTAACCTGCAAGAAATCTGGAAACCCATTGTTTATAGCCTGAGATTGATCATTTTACAAAATGAGTTACATCTCTGAATTCTCATATTAGAACCACGGGCATGCCTTATATTTTTGCATAATATCAAAAAATCACCTGTATCTCCCTTCAAAAAACCTCAATTTATCATTAACGGTCACACAGATTTAGGAAGAGTCTTTATGGCATAATATAGTTGAAATTTCTCCATCTTATAAACAAATTATTGCATTTCCCTTCAAAAACCTTCAATTTATCATTTAAGTGACACATATTTAGGAAGTCAGTATTTGTAGTAGAAGATGAACATTCAAACAAAAAACCAAGAATGTCTCAAATTTGTCCTTTTAACACCTACTGAGGTGGGTAATTGTTTTCCATCGTATAAAAAATCACTTAATTCCCCATCAAAAGGTCTTAAAAATTATCACTTACCACAGGTCAATTTTAGGATGCTGATATTTGTAGTTGATTAAGAATCATGTCTGAATTTCAATTTTTAGACATTACTTGCAAGCGGCTAAAATTTTTGCATCTTATCAAAACTCACTGAAATCCCCTTCATACTACCTTGAAATTAATCGTTTACTATGGACAAAAATTCATTGCCCTAGTGTTTATGGTTTGATAAAAAAGAAATTCACATCAATAAACATGGCAAAAAGAATTGCATCTTATCAAAAAATTGTGCAATTCCCTTCAAAAGACCTTGAAATTTATCATTTATTGTAGACAAATTCAGGATCCCACTATTTGTAATTTGAAAAAAAAAGTCAACATGTCAGAATTTTTTCTTTCTAAATATCACTAGAGAAGAACAAAATTTTTGCATGTAATCAAAAAATACTGCAATTTCCTTCAAAAACCTTGAAATACTGCAATTTCATTTTTCATGAGACAAATTAAGGACATCGGTTGTTATAGTTTGATGGGAACATCTTTAAAACAGATCAAGCTTGCCTGATATTTCATTTTTAAATATGGTGTCACTGAATTTTCAAACTTATCAAGAATTGCTGCAAAAAACCTTCAAATTTGAAATAACTGACTACCATAAGATTGCCCATTGGAATGAGCTCAAGTGGTAAAAGCATCTGAGCTTCCAGAATCGAGCTCCAGGTTCAAATCCCCAGGACACAATAGAGTGCTCAAAAATGACTAAAATACCACATTAATTTTGCAGTCAACAAATTTTATCAAATCAGAAAAAAAATATTCACTGCAAGACAAATTTGATGCAGCTATTTATGATTTGCAATGAACACTTATTAAATAATGGAGATGGCAAAAGTTTTTTGTGACGTATCCTTGCAAGCTTGTCGAGTGGGATGAGCTCAATCATAAAAGCGTCAAGGCTTTTGGCATAGAGCCCCTGGTTCAAATCCAGGAGACATGATAAAATGTTGAAATTGGATAAAGTATAAACTACCACATCCAATTTGCACATTGTGACATGCATCCAAATGATTTTAACCTAAGAGAGATATGGCATCTAAATTGAGATGAACCCATTTTAACCAAATATCAACACTGCTGAATTTCATTTTTCATTATATAGTTGAATTCTTTTGTGAAATCAAGCCTGCAAACTGTAAAGAAAAAAAGGTTAATTGGGATAACCTCAACCAATAAAAGGATTGGGGATTTTAAAATAGAGTACCTTATTCAAATCCCAAGAGTGTTAGGATAGTTAAGATTGTCTAAAAAAAGACAAAATATTTCTAGAAGTCTTCCAAAGAACATTCCAGATTATCTAGAAAGGAAGAAGCTTCCAGCTGTTCTAGAAAAGAACTTTCTAAGAGAAACTTCTAGCTGTTCTAGAAAAGAACGTTCTAGGATTTTAGAGACATCTAGAATGCTAGAAGCTTCTAGGTCTCAAAGCTTCTGTAACTATATATATGTGATTAGAGAGAGCTGCTGTACACGGCATTTGGATGTAATGCAAGTTAGATGAATATATATTTCTAAGTTATTCAACTCTATTTGCCCTGTGTCTTCTCTGTTTTGCTGTTGCTGTTCCATTTTTATTATCTTGGGACTGTTTTTACATGGTATCAGAGCCTGGTTCAGCTATATTTTTTTATCCAGGTTCAGCTAAGAGATTTAGCTAGAAGTTCAATTGGAAATACAATGCTGGAGTGATTTGTTTGCAGGGCAAATATATTGCTGGAAGTGATTTGTCTACAGGGTTCATATTTTGCTAGAATAATATTTGTTTGAAGACTAATTTTTTGGCTAACATGGGCTCAACAAATGAAGTATTGCCAATATTTGATAGAAGTGGTTTTGCAGATTGGAAGATTGCAGTCAAGAATGCTTTGAGGGAAAAGGCTCTATGGAGGATAGTGAACAAGGAAATTGGAGAACCCCAAAGTGAAAAAGAAAAGGAGCTATGGAAATGAAAGTTGGAACAAGCTAGAGGTATTATTGGTAAAGCTTTAAGCCCCAATCTCAATAGAAGATTTGTTGATATTGATAATCCAATAGAGCTATGGGAGAGTTTAGAAAAAGATTATAAAGATGCAGATATTGCTAGCATGTTTAGCATAGAAGAAAAATTGGTGAATTTAGATCCTTCTGATTTTTAAAAAATATCTGATTACTTTAATGAAGTTATATTTTTAAATGCTCAGTTGAAGAAAATAGGTGCTGAATATGCAAAAAAAGATTTTCAATTGATTGCAATGGTTGAAAGTAAGCTTCCCCAGCCATACAAGGTATTTAAGGAATCAAGGAAAAGGGTTCTCCAACTAACTCCCAATGCCCCCCAGCAAACTTTTGATCAATTTTGTAAGTCTGTACTAGATGAAGAGGTTTAGCTAATTAAAGAAGGGCATATTAAGAAGAATCATGCATATACAGCCAAGAGTAAATTTTCTAAATATGATGGAAAGAAGAATTTGAAAGGAAATTATAAATTTTGAAATGACGGTTCTAACCATTTTTCTAGAAATAATTCTGCAGAAAAGCAAGTTGGAAGGAAATCAATTATTTGCAGGTATTGTGGAGGTGAAAATCACATGGAAAAATTTTGTTTGAAGAAGAGGGACAATGAAAGGCAGCAGTACAAGCCCAAGCAAGAAAGGTTCAAGGATGGCAAGAAAGATAGGCATAGCTTCATAGCCATCTCTCTAAAAAGGCAAGAGAAATCAAATAAGGAGGTAATTGCTAGACCTAAAAGTAGTGTTAAGGGGGGATACTTTGCTTGAAATTCTAATAAATAATGGATTTTAGATTTAGGGGCATCATATCACATGACTGGGGATAAATCTTTGTTTATTGATTTTTATGAAGGGAAGAATTCAGATCAAGAAATTACTATTGGTAATAAAATGAGACTTCCAGTTTTAGGAACAGGCACTGTTAATGTAACGAATGGGTCTTTGAAAAATGTTTTGCTGGTTGAAGGATTAGGGGTGAATCTTATTTCAGTATATAAAATTATTCAAGCTAGATATGAGTTTGTTGTCACCGCTGATCAAGTTATTGTTAGAGATAGAAAAGACCCAAGCAATATAATTGCTATTGGTAGAGTTGATCATAAAGAGAGTCTATTTAAATTTGTGGGGTTTGTTGATGATGAATACACACTCTCTCATGCTTTTATTACTCAGGCTGATTATATGTCAAAACTTTGGCATGCTAGACTTGGACATATAAATTATAGAAAAGTACAAGATATGGTTAGAATGGATATGGTTAGTGGATTGATAAAATTTTCAGTATCTGAAGGTGTGTGTGAAGGATGTGTGTTAGGAAAACATCATCGACATCCTTTTGATTCAGGGAAAGCATGGAGAGCTAATCATCCATTGCAGCTCATTCATAGTGATCTATGTGAACCAAGATATCCTTCACTTTCAGGTGCCAGGTACCTTCTAACTTTTATTGATGATTACAGCAGGAGAATATGGGTTTATTTTCTTGAAAGGAAAAATGAAGTATTTGAAGTTTTTCAAAAGTTTAAGGCATTAGTTGAAAATCAAAGTGGAAAAAGAATCAAGGGTTTAAGGACAGATAATGGGGGTGAATATTGCAATTATGCTTTTGAGTCATTTTGTGAACATTATGATATCGAGGTGCAAAGAACGGTTCCTTATACTCCTCAACAAAATGGGGTGGCTGAACGAATGAATAGAACTCTTTTAGAAATGGCTCGTTGTATGTTGCATTTTAAAGGTTTGCATAATCAATTTTGGGGTTTGGCTGTTTCTTGTGCTACATATATTGTGAATAGAATTCCCACTAAAGCCCTCCCAAATATCACCCCTGAAGAATCTTGGAGTGGTAGAAAGCCCCACATTGGGTATTTTAAAGTATTTGGGTGCATTGCCTGGACACATGTTCCTGATGAAAAGAGGAAAAGGTTAGAACCAAAGAGTCATAAGTGTTTGTTTTTGGGTTATAGTGAAGAATCAAAGGCTTACATGTTATATGATTTGACAACAAGAAAGGTCTTTGTTAGTAGAGATGTAAAATTTGATGAGCTTTCACAACTTACAGCCACTTCCTCTCACTCTACAACAGCAAATGTTTCTAATTTTTTAGATATTTTAGAAAGAAATGAAGCCAATATTGATGAGGATGAGGTGAGCACTACTGATGATGATAATACTATTGAAAATGAAACTACTAATGCTTGTACTCAGCCATTTTCTGTAGGTAGTGATGATGAAGAAGGTGACATTTCAGCTAGACAAAAGACAAGGAGTGTTGAAGAAATATATAGACAAGGCTCAAAGATCCAAGGAAGGAATGGTAGTGCTCTCATGGCCAAAGTCTTACAAGTAAATGACCCAATCTCATATGAGCAAGCTAGAGGAAAGAAAGAGTGGGAGAAAGCCATGAAAGAGGAATATGATGCATTGATAGAGAATAACACTTGGGAACTTGTACCCCGCCCCCAAGGTAAGAATGTTATTGGTTGCAAATGGGTTTATAAAACAAAATTTAAATTAGATGGTGCTATAGAAAAATTCAAAGCTAGATTGGTTGCTAAAGGGTTCAATCAAAAAGAGGGTGTTGATTATGAAGAAACATTTGCTCCTGTCATTAAGATGAATACAGTTAGAATTATTCTTTCTCTGGCTGCAAGTCTTGGGTGGCATATTCATCAAATGGATGTCAAAAATGCTTTCTCAAATGGAGATTTATATGAAGAAATATATATGGATCAGCCACCAGGTTTTGTAGATCAGCAACATCCTAATCTTGTTTGCAGATTAAAGAAGACACTTTGTGGTCTTAAACAAGCACCACGAGCATGGAATGAGAAGATTGATAGGTAATTTGAGCTTCATGGATTTAAGAGATGTAAGTCAGATCCCAATCTTTATGTGAAGAAAGTTCAAGATGATATTCTTCTTGTTACACTTTATGTAGATGATTTACTCATTGCTAGACCAAATATTGGGTTAATCAATGATTTAAAATCAGATCTTAAAAGGACATTTCATATGAGTGATTTGGGTGAACTAAACTATTTTCTTAGCTTACAAGTTTGTCGATTACATGATGGATTGTTCATCTCACAATCAAAATATGCTTTGGACCTTTTAGAAAAGTTTAACATGCTTGAATGTAAGCCAGCATCTACCCCGTTTCAATCCGGAGTCAAGCTTACTAAAGAATGTACTTCCAAGAGTGTAGATGCCACTTTATATAGACAGCTTGTTGGTAGCTTGGTTTATCTAACTCATACTAGACCAGATATTTATTTTGCAGTCAATCTTGTATCTAGATTTATGCAAGCACCTAAAAAAAGTTATTGGCTGGCTGCTAAGAGAATTTTATGATACATCCATGGAGCCATACACTTTGGAATATACTATGGCTATAAGTCTTCAATTTCTTTGGTTGGATTTACTGATTCAGATTAGGGTGGTGATATAGATGATCAAAAATCTACTGGTGGTTATGTTTTCAATCTTGGATCAGGCCCTATAACATGGAGCAGCAAGAAACAAACAACTACATCATTATCTTCATGTGAAACAGAATATAGAGCAGCAAAAGAAGCAAGCAAGGAAATAGTTTGGATTCAGAATCTTCTATTTGAAATTGGTTTTCTACAAAGTTCAGCCAGCACTGTGTATTGTGACAATCAAAGTACCATACAGGTTGCCAACAATCCAGTCTTTCATGCTAAAACAAAGCATATTGAGCTTGATGTTCACTACATTCGGGATCTTGTTCAAGCATCTATTGTCAATCTTCAATTTTGTCCAAGTGAAGAACAAGTCGCTAATATATTCACTAAGAGTATGACTGAAACCAAATTCTTAAAATTAAGAGGAATGCTTGGTATGTTAGAGGTGAACATTAAGGGGGGATAGTAGTATAATGTTCCCCTCTCCTTTGTATTTCCCTCTCCTTTGTATTTTCTTTTTATTATTCTAGCCAATCTTAAGGGGGGATGTTAGGATAGTTAAGATTGTCTAGAAAAAGACAAAATATTTTTAGAAGTCTTCCAAAGAACATTCTAGATTATCTAGAAAGGAAGAAGCTTCCAGCTGTTCTAGAAAAGAACTTTCTAAGAGAAGCTTCCAACTGTTCTAGAAAAGAACTTTCTAAGAGAAGCTTCCAGCTATTCTAGAAAAGAACATTCTAGGATTTTAGAGACATCTAGAATACCAGAAGCTTCTAGGTCTCAAAGTTTCTGTAGCTATATATATGTGATTAGAGAGAGCTGTTGTACATGGCATTTGGATGTAATGCAAGTTAGATGAATATATATTTCTGAGTTATTCAACTCTATTTGCCCTGTGTCTTCTCTGTTTTGCTGTTGTTGTTCCATTTTTATTATCTTGGGACTATTTTTACAAAGAGATGGGACAAAGTGTTTAAATAAAAATTAGATAAAATACCCCATCCGACTTCATGAGTGCCTTATACCCGAACAGATGAGGTCGGATGCACATCCCAATGAATTTGACATAAAAGAAACCCCTTAGTCATGGTAGCTAAGCAAAAGAAAATAATCAAATCAAAAAATTACCTACTACAAGGCCAAGTTTAGGATGCAGCGGTTTTTAGTTTGAAGGTATCATAGCAGAGCCCCTTGTTAAAATGCTAGAGAAGTCATGATAAAGCATTGCAACTAGGAAAATTAAAAGTAACATATAACTTACTGGGTGTGATGTAGCCCAACCGACTAGACCTGCTAACCAATTTAGGATATATGCATGAATGAATCTTTTTAAACATTAAAGTTGTATATTAAAAATGGAAAAATAAATGTCTAAAAAGTATGAGATCGAGTAGTAAAAGCATCACAGTTTGATTCAAATACCAGAAAACATGATGAAGTGTTGAAGTTAAATAACATGCCTCAGGCATTTTTACTTATCTTTTAGAGCTGTAGTTGGCACAGGTTCAAGTCAGGGCTTGACTCCTCAAGGCAGCGCCCCTTCTCAAGTACCCATAACAAAATTAAACAAAACTAAAAACACCACATCCAACTTGCAAGGTGCAGCTTAAGTTAGAGGCCAAGGCTTGGCTAAGTTGATGGCTAATTCAAATCTTAAGGCAACAAAGGTAATGAAACAGATGTAGAAGATACTCCTTCTCATTGCAGATTGATTAACAATGCATGGTATAATGATGTCATATTCTATCTTGAAAATATGAATTTTCCACCATGTATGGATGAGAATCAAAAAATGACTCTCAAGCTGAGATCTCAAAGGTATGTGCTGTTCCAAAATGAGCTCATGTGGAGAAATCACAAGGGTATATTGCTCAAGTGTTTGGATCAAGAACAAGCTGAAGCAGTAATCAATGAATGTCACCATGACATTTGTGGAGGACATTTCAAAGCTAAGACCTCTGCTTATAAGATCATTAGAGCTAGGTATTGGTGGCCAACTTTATTCAAGGATGTAGCATAGAAGATAAGAAACTGTGATGCTTGCCAATGATTTTCTAGTAAGTTGAAGTTTGCTGGAGCACTACCCCTTCTGCCCCTCGTAGTTGATGCACCTTTCCAGTAGTGAGGAATTGACATCATTGGAGAGATACAAGAAAAATCTAGCAATGGGTTTGAATGGATCCTTGTGGTCACTGACTACTTTACCAAGTGGGTAGAGGCAGTCCCCACTCACAATGCAACTTCCAAGGTGGTCATTGATTTCATGATCAACAATATAATAACTAGGTTTGGAGTGTCAGCTAGGATTTTGGTAGACAATACAATGTGTTTTAGGTCTCAAGAAATGTTCAACATGTGTTCTAAGTTTGGTATAATCCTTGTGCATTCATCCCCCTATCACCCCCAAAGTAATGGACAAGCTGAATCAAGCAATAGAAGTCTGATGAAGATCATAAAAAGAACATTGGATCAGAGTAAGAGAAGATGGAATGGTAGTTTGAAATATTGTAACATCCACGTTCTAAAACCATAGTAAAAACCAAAAATTTCACCATAAAGTAACTTTACAAGATAAAAATGAGACAGAGAAAATTTTTCTTTTATTCAACATAAAGTCGAGTAACTACAATTACAAGATACCTCATTACAAATTCAATAAACCATATTGACTTTCTCAAGTACAATGTTTACAATAATAAATCAATCATAAATACCTGAATCAGATAATGTTTTACTTAGTCTCAATAAACACAAGTCTCAATAATATACTGCATCCAAAATTCTGATATCTTTATCACAAGCCTCAGCATGTCTTCTGCTAGAGAGAGAGAGAGTATCTTCCCAGTGATTTACCTCCAACCACAGACCGTCGGTCTCCCGCACTCCTTCCTAACCGGAAGTGGCCCTTCCCTTCACGAGAAGTATAGACCAAGGAGACCAGTGGTAATTTGCCTTTCCGAGTACATAGTGTTGTATCTTACACAACTCTATCTATCATACAACCCTAGATACCCTCTAGCTAAGTATGATTCCCAATAGGATGTGCAATCCAGATACAGTGAACCGACAATGCATGCAGAGACATATGCATTACTATGGCCATAGTTTTCAATATAAATTGACGTTCCCAATGAACGTTGTCGTAATGTTCACCCACTCCAACTCGACTTGGATACTATCATATTCCTACAGTTCGACTTGGTCAATTATGTTTAACTTGAGAAGTTATGGCATTTGAAACAATTGAGTTTTCTCGACCCATACGTGTTTTCTTACACTATCTATAATCCATAGACCCGTTCAACTTTCTTTATTTATGAGGACTCTCCTTGCTTCATCGCAATATCTGAGGTCCACGACTTATTGTCTCATAATATAAAAGGATAGATTAATTACAACTAAGATGATAACCTTAACCAGGTCAAGCATTATAGTCTAGGAATCTAAATCACTTCTTGCAAGTAAGAATAGTTACGCATAGTCAGGGCACTAGACCCTTCATTCATGATCTAAATAATGATCTCAATGTCTTAATATAATAATTACCATATCTAGGTTAACTATAGATTCAATTGATGAGTTTTACCTAATTCAAACCTAGTCTTTCTGACTTAGGTGAATTCACAAGACACTGTCGTTGCTCTATAAATGTTATGGAAAGACTATCCATTCTTAGGTATCTCTTTTCGCATCTATGCAACATTAAAGATTCACCCCCTTGCCGACAAGCAATAGCTTAAGAGAAGTTATGATAAGAGGTATAATGAATTAATGCTTGACTAACCATTTAATGGTACCTCTTGCATACTTGCAATACCTGAGGCTTAAGACTTATCTCTCTAGTCGATTGGTAACCATCAAATAGCTTCCTCTACCTAAGGTTAAACATTCTCAACTAATAGCAAATCTCTTTTCAAAAAGATAGTTATGAACATGTATTAAATTAGGGTTCACGACCTTCTTAGTCGACCCATACATAATCCACTAAACAGGTTGTAACCCCAAAAAGGTATAATTATAACCTTACCCTACTGGGTCACTCTAGGGTTTTTATATTTCCTTTTCCATGAAAATGGAAAATCAAGAAAAGAGTTTAAGTTTACAACTTTCCTTTAGTCTTCTATTTTTAACTCAGAATCCAAGTTCATTTATAAGATACTACGAGTTGGTTTAATAGTTTCAATCTTGAAACATAGGAGTAGTCCACTATGTCTCCGAAATTACTTTTCAACATAGATATTGCTTAAGACTTAATCAATCTTTTCCTTGAAAGAGTGGTTCCTTAGTATAATCATCAACATTCTAGGTTTTAGTCTTTCAAAAGGAACCTCTTGTTGCAACTATAACATGGAATCTATGACTTCCTGACTTTCTATTCCTTGTTTGAAAGTTTTTATCTATTCTTGGTTCTAGAGTCTAGTATTGTCATAAAGAAATAGTTTTGTCTAGAACTTCATAGTTCAACCAATTTACTAAACTTTCATTTAGAATAATTACCAAATCATGGCTAATTAGATGCCATCATGTGACATGGTTTTATCGACCCCCAGTCCTTTCTGGACTATCAAAAAGGTTGGTCGAAAGGGTACCTTAATAGAGTACATAACATGCTACTATTTACAATAATACATATCCAAGATAAACATAGTTCTTCTTCTTGAACTAGTAATAGTATTTTGAATTATGAGACTCGAGAATCTATCATCTCTTAAACCTCAATTATATCTACTTAGGGTTTTATCTTCCATATTCCAACACAATGGAATATCAAATAAACTTGTTTTGAAAAGCAATATTTTGTAAGAAAGAAATTATCCTCTAGTCTTTATCCGACTACGAGGTCGTCTAAATCTCACAAACGTTGACTAGTTTAAAATATTTGAGTTTTCCTCAGATATAATAAGGCTAAGGGTCCAATTTCAAGTCTTAACTTCTCCTAAGTTTAGTTTGATTCCCAAAAAGATGATAGAATAATTCTGTTTACTATCCACTTAGTTCTATGTTGAAAAGTTGCTCTTTCATTCATGTACTATGTTATCATTGAATATGGCCATCTATTTCATTTCGAGCAATAGAAGAGAAATATAATAAAATCCACAAGCTTGACAACATTGTCCGTGCCAAGTTTATGTAAAAATAATGTGATTCCTTAAACACACAACTAATATAAATATTTACACGTGGTTCTATAAGAGTACAAGAATACTATTTTCCAAGTGGTATTCTATATCATACACATTCAACATGAAAAGTACTACTTACACAGAAACTTCACGGCATAAAATCTCTGTCTATATCTAGCATACAACCATGCATATGGATGATTACGTTATCTACCAAAAGATAATTAGAGGTGTCGAAATCTAGACGTGCATTACATAAAGTAAAAGAAGACTACATATTAAAAGAAGAACCTGGTTAGAATTCTTCGACAGTCTTGAACACCTTTGAAGAGCTCTATCTCTTCACTTATTGCTCCTAACCTCTCTTATCCCATGGTCACCTCTGTTATTTTCTTGCTTTACGTTTGTTCCTTCCACAAGACAAGATCTCTTTCCAAACGGTGGTAGCTATTCTATCCTCAATTCAACAACACTATTGTCTTCCTCTACGTTAACACAATAGTCTCTGCATAATATCCTAGCTCACCTCCTCTTCCTACCGTGCGCAGCGAAGCAAAACAATGCTCCCCCTCTGAGGTTTCTAAACCTTCACTACTCCCTCCTCGTGCACAGCGAAGCCATCCCCTCCAAATGGATGGTGCCTCTCTCCGCAGTTTCTCCACAATAGAAACCTAATCCTTCCATCCTCTCTTCGGCAAGGAAGAACAATTTTTCTATCCTCGTCTACCCTATACGGTGAAAAACAAAACACTTCCCATCGCATTTTCCTCTCCTCCCTATTTCTCCCCAACCGAATCCTCTCCTCTCGACTCCCGTTCCCCAAGATGCCTCCAACGACTTCACAGTCATGGTTCTCTGCACTCCGCTTCCCCTAACGTGTCATTAATAACTTCTTTAAATCACTTGCTCCGTTAGCAAGGAAATCGGAGTCTCAACCGCCACTACTCTTAAGGAATCTTCTTTTCTCTGGTTTTCTCCATAACAACCGCCATTTCAATGCAATAAAGAAATTCGTAATACTCTCACCTGTCCCCTCGGTGAAAGAGATTAATCCCCTCCCTTCACGGTTTTAATATTCCATTTCATAACCACTGAAACTCCCTTTTTCTGGCCGCGTACAACGACTAGGATCCCCTGGCATTCACTCGCCATTCCATGCCTTAGAAAAAGGAGGTTAGTTGTTGCAACCACCCGTCTCCCTCAACAACCGCGACCACTAAACATGAAGAAGACTCCTATAATGCAACGTGGCACAACAACCTCGTCCATTACTCGCACAAGCAGGCTTCCTAACTTCCGAGTATGGAACTAACACGATTAGAGGAGTTAAATTCGTATAAGGTGATGAAATAATAAATGCTTATTGTGTCTCCAAGTTCGAAAAGAGAGAAGAAGTAAAAACTGACTTAATAAAGAAGGTGTAGGTTTGATTTATGATCACTCAAGTCTTAAGCTCGAAGGGAAAAGATGCATTCGTAATGGAAGACGTCCCAACCGACAGAGCTAGGGCAAAAACCACTTGACTCGATGAGAAGCCGACATCAAGAAAACTAAAGGAAATACCTCACGTTTACCAAGAAATATAACTAAGGCGAATTTGGAATATTCTTCCAAATAACGACCATAACAGTTATAGCATATAACGACTTCGCATTCGACTTCCGTCGATTTACAAAAGGGAAACAATTCAAAACACACGATTAACGCTTTTTGACGGCAATCGCGACGGATTGGGCGTAACGCAACACAAGTTTTCTAAATCGTTTGACGCACAAAACGACTTCTCGCATCTTTCGACTACGAGACGTGATCCACAAATCTGCCACAAATACGTTCATCTATTGACGTTAAACGTCGACAATATTAGCGTCATCAAACTTGATGGGAACGTCTTGACGTTTAAGAGCCGACAATACAACCTCAATCAACACAAAAAGAATAACGCAACCAATTTTATGGCTATGACGTTGTTAACTTAACAAGCGACTATGTCGTCTCATCATCGAGTTGACTAGATGATAATCAAGGTATTGACTACCCATCGAATTAGATTCAAAAGTAACTGGCAAGACAAGACATACCTCATACGACTCATTGATTCACATTATCGTTTACTACTAGACTCGTTTGGCAAATTGACCACTCGTAATCCAAGATCTATCTCTCTCTTCTCGAAAGATACTCTCTCTCTCCTCTCTGAGAGTCGATACCCTGTAATCCTGTTTCACTTGTCATCAAGCAATAAGAGATCAGTGCATCTTTATTCGATAAATTCACTAATAAATCAAATCTTATAATACAGTTATTAAATCAACCATAACATAATCATTTCCATGATTTCATAATTGATATTCAATACAATTCCATGTCATATCCTGTCTTAAGTCTATAACATCTCAACAAATTTACTTATGCCCAAGTAAAAAGTAAAAGTATAGCAAGTTAGAAAATAGGGATGTAACAAATATGCTCTATGGACTGACAAGATAACTTTCAAAGGATCCATAAGTAGAAGCCCTTTTGAACTGGTGTATGGAATAGTGGTGAAGATGCCCATCAACATGGAACTGCTAGTCCATTAGTTGCTACAAGCCACATAAGAATATCAATATGATGCAATGTCCCAGAGGATAATGTAGTTAATTGAGTTAGAGCAACAAAGAAAAGTTGTACATGATAAAAAAAAATTGAATCATAAGCAGAAAATGAAGTATTTGTTTGATAAGAATACTATGTTAAGAGATGTTTAGATTGGTGACTTGGTCCTCCTTTGGAATGCAAAATCCGAGGATAAAAGGAAACATGGTAAATTTGATCCATTGTGGCTTGGGCCATATGAATTGGCTAAGAAATTTAAGCTCAACATCTACCATTTGATGACTCTAGAAGGAGATCTCATGGAGCTGCACATTCATGGACAACATCTAAAACTCTACTTCTCATAAGTATTATGGTCCTTCAAAATTTTGTGATGAAGTTTTGTTATATCTATTATTTTTTACCTCAAGTAGTCTTGATCATTGTTGATCATGATGGTGTTTTGTTTTAGTTCTTGTGTGTCATTTTTTGGTGTTTTTTGGTCTGCTCAAAGATTTGGATTCTCGTTGTGCCACTTCTTAGCACACATCCGCAACTAGAGCCACTATTGGGACCCATGTTTTCAAGCCAAGTATTTACAAAATCTTGCCAAGTTTCCCAAACATGTTAATCTTTCCAAATTCATCATGAGTCCTACCTTGTTCCTTTTCTAATGCAAGGAAGAAACCCCCAAAAATGGATAAGTCAAAAAATTCTAAGCCTTTTCCTTGTATTTTCTACCTTTTCGGGGTTGAGGGGTTTTAGGTTCTTGCCTTCCATCATGCCATCTCTATTGGCTCTAAAATCTGCATTGGTTCTTTGCAAAGTTGCCTAAGTATTTCAAGCATCGAAGGTCAGGCTTGTGGACTTTCATCTTCTTTAGGGCATGCGTTTAGGGAGAAGGCCCATTCCCTAAAGGCCACCGAAGTTTCAAAAGTGTCTAAGTGTTTCAAGTACCGGAGGTCAAGAGGTTCATTTTCCTCCTACAATTTGTAAGTGGTAGATGGAAGGTCTAATTGCCGAAGCTCGATGAGTTCCAGTGTTTCTAAGTATTGTGGGACTCGGCGATCATGGGGTTTTCTCTTCCTCTTTCCTTTTGGAAGAAGGCAGGCAGAAGGCTTGACGGCTGAAGTTTGGCGAGCTTGTGTTCTTCTAAGTGTTTTGGAAGGCAGTGAGTCAAAAGTTTCTTTTCTTCCTTCTTTCTTTTGGAAGGTGGAAGGAAGAAGCTCTGAGGCCCAACCCCCGATGATTTTCAAAGTTTGTTCTAAGTATTTTAGGATCAGTCGATTATTTTCTTCCTCTTCAAAATGCATGGCGTATGGTGGAGGCCCAACCCCTGAAGCCCAATTTGTCAAGGCATGACTTTCTTTCCTTGCTCTCTTTGTCATCCAGAAACATCCAAAAAATGTGGGAAAACATGCCAACAACTTCCAGGATCACCGTTAATGCGAAATGGGTATTCAAAATTGATGTTTTTATTGTAGTTGGTGGGGTTGTTCGAGGTTTTCCCACTTATTTCACCCTTAGGTCTAAATTGTGAAGGCTATAAAGGTAAAATCAAAATTCATTCTAAGGGTTTCTCTTTTGGCATTTCTTAAAGCAAAAAAGTATAGAGCTCTCTAGGGTTTCAAAGAACAAAAGGTTTCAATTCTCTAGCAAGGCAGATAAAGGTTATGAAAGGTTTCATATTGATTTCAAGAATCGGTGTATGAACTTCTCCTTCTTCTCATGTAATTTTTCAAGGAAATCCTAAGTTTCAGCTAGGGTTTCCTCTTACCACACTTCGTGGTATGATTGTAACCATTGATCGGATGAATATGACATATTCTTAAAACATTACATGCTATGTGATGATCTCTTCTATGGTTGTAGATGAATGGTTGCATTTTGATAAAAGATTACTAAGTATATTCTTTATTGGTTATTCTTTTTCTACATCTGGTATCCAGAAAGTGCATGTTTCATTTCTATTTTTTCTTATCCTCTACTGAACTGTGGACTCTGTAGCCCATCCTACTAGGCACCAGTCTAAAATGTTTGATCACCCACACCTCTTAAAAACTAAAACAAACTTATTAAGTGTGAGATAAATAGTTACTATTGTATACAAAGTTGTGGTTTTGTGTTGAAACTAGGAAATATTATCACTGAATCTTCAAAGTGCCAATTTTAACAAACCAGATATTCATACCAGCACCTTCCATTATTGCAGGAAGTGCTTTTCATCAGCTTAAATAGAGGTTTTATTGTAGCAATCTTGTCTTAATCTAGTGACTATATTTAGGGATTAGGATAGCAGTTGGGTATTGTTGCAGTGATATGACTTTGAAAACTTCTTCCATTGTTATTAATCCTTGTTAACAAATACCTCTAGGAACACCCTCCTTGGCTTAGTTGAGCCAGAAATCAAGGGGAGATTACCCATTCACAACCAGTTGACCCTTAATCATCCTTGTCCTATTGATGAACCACTTCTCTCTCTCTCCTTGATGACATCTCAAGCCTTGAAGATTGAAGAATGTTCTAGGGATTAGGATAAGCTATTTTGGGACCTAACATGATCCACACTTATAACAATAGAAATAAGTGAGATAATAACACTAACATGAATAAGAATAGAGATCACATGGCATGATAGATGTTTTTCGGTCAGTATCCCAAATAACCAGTATATTTAGAAGTGGAATAAATCCTTAGGCTAGTTGACACCGTATAATACCCCTTATGAAAGAAGTCACTCCATGCTATATCTCCAACACGAGATCTCAAACACATACAACACTCTTTACATATCCCTTACAATGATATTCACCTTTTGTATAAGACCTAATAACATCATGGAGGGGTAAACCACTAATCCCAACATTTAGGCTGACACATTACTGAATATAATTAATTACACAAATTATTCATATGATCCAATATAACTAACTAAAGGAATGTGTGTCACATGTTGGCATCCACATCACCCTCGCAATATCATATGCCTAAGTACATAACATGCCATCCTTCCTTGACATCATGTGTTGTCCCCAAAACATGAGAAGTAATGAAATAGTGAATCTTCTGCCAATCATTATGCATGTGATGCTATGATTTATCATCAAACCACCAAAATTTGATCTTATTGCATAGTTTTGCTTGATCATACCTATCTCCAATTCATGTTACATATTTTTATGTGTCACCCTGATTCCATTCACCTCCATAGTAATTCATCTTTTGTTCAATGCATAATCATTTCTTCTTTGATGTTATTAATTTGATGTTTGTTACTCATTTGATTTGATGTATATCTATAATGATTGCTCCTTTGATTTCATGTAGGTCCATAGTTGATCCTTTGATTCCATGTGTACCCGTGGTGATTGTTCTTCTGATTCCATGTGTACCCGTTGTGATTGTTTCTTTGACTCTATGTGTGTCCATACTTAATGCTTCCTTGATGCCTAGCACCTTGCCTCCATGATTTTTCCCTCTCATGATCATGTGCACATTCATACGCCACACCCTTAGTCCATTATTGTGTTTAACTCTGGAATGATCTTTGATATCTTTGATTTTTCAACCTTTTTGGCCACTTGTTTCTTTTGCTTCTAGAGTAGAAGTAGTCATTTTCTCTTGTTCCTTTTCTTCATTTTCCTCGTTCTTTTTTATTCTTCCTTATTCTATTCTTTAAATTCATCTACTTGTTCTACTTTGACCTTCTTTGGTCCACATTATGTGTAATATCCTACAAAGTTATATTTTTCCTCCTATATCAAAGTTTCATGAACTTCTCTTATACATTAATATTGAATACCCCTAAAATCTCTAACCAAGGATATCCAATAACAATATCTGACCTATTCATATTCGAATCATAAAAATATGAATACAAGACATATTTTTCCACGTTGAGCTACAAATCTTCACAAACTTGGACATATTTACTATCTATAAGAGTCTCCTTGATATACTTTTCTTGCACTTGTAATTGTTTAGCCAAGTTCATGTGGATGAAGTTATATTTGTTGTCATCTTTTTTAGATATAATGATCACTTTCTTTTGAATGCATCCTTGAAATTTATATATTGAAACTTTTTTCTTTGGAGCTAAACTACTTGAACTTTTATCCTCCACCTCTTTTTCATATTCCTCTTCCTTATCCTCATCCTCTTATTCATTATCATCACTACCATTATCATTATTATTTTCTCCTTTTCTTCTTCGTCATTCTCACCCCCCTCCTTGCCATAGATCCACATACCATTTGCTTACTTCACCATCAACTTATTGATAAAAGCTAACTTGCCAAAGAAAAGTTTGAGAATGGTTTTGTTTAAACTGGAACTGTGAATCTCTAGTATCAATATCATCCTTCATACCAAATTTAGAGTTCTTCATGAAATGTAGGATTTCAATAAAACTTATTTCCAATTAATCATCTTATCTACCATAAATCTAAAATATCATGTAGTTAGATGTAAGCATTGTAGTTACCAAAAATATTTTTCAGTTTGCTTACTTGGATTGCATGATATGAATGTTTTCCTAGGGTTGTGCCTTGAAAAACCTTGAAATTTTTATTCCAAAGGTCAACTTTGGAGGGTTACCAGCACCCTTAGTGCTATTCAAAATCCTTATTATGACTACTTCTTGGAAAGATCTTGAAAATCTCTTTTCTAACAACATAATTGCTAAAATTGGACTATTGCATGAGGAGAACAAAGCCTTTGAAGTTAATTTCTTTTTTGCCATAATTCATTGTTGAAAATATTTGTCAGAAATTAGATTTACAGGGTTAACCTGGCCATATCTCTCTTGATGCTGCTCCAAATCTTTATGATGACGACTTTTGTGAAGCTCATGAAATTCTCTTTCTAATGATTCCAAGTTTTACTTAATCAGATGCTTATGTGAGAAGAACTACCTTTTGCATAATAGATATTTTCTTGGAAAAAATAATTAAAGTCTTTTCTCTTTGCCCAAATTGATGCTCTGATGCCACTTGTTATGATCTGTACATATAATAACTTCGATATTTTAGATAATAACAACAATACACAGAATGAGGGGAGACCCTTTGGTGAAATGGTGGGACTTCTTGCCTGTAGTGCCAACAACCAAGGTTCAAACCTCGCAGGTTGCTCTCTACTGTAAATCAATAATTGAGGGACCTTAAAAAGGGGAGATCCTATGGTGAAATGGTGGGGCTTCTTGCTTGTAGTGCCAACAACCTAGGGTCAAACCTTGGGGGGTTGCCCTTTACTGCATCAACAATTGAGGTTGTTACGGCCAAATTTTATAAATTAGTTAGGAATTGTCTTTAGGGGCTCTGTCATATTTTAGGATGGAGGATGGAGGTAGCCGCCTACACCCAATCATTATCACAATAATGCAAAGAAGAAATAGATATGCTTAGAAAGACTGTTGTGATTTGCTGCTTCATAGGAGCAAAATTAAGCAAAAGCCAAATTTGAGATTGGGTCAAAACTTCCTGGGGCTCCCCTTGCATTCTAAAATTCCTGCCGAAAGGGTTTTTCAACGCTATCTTTCTGTCTGAAGTAGACAGAGACTCAATCATTAAAGATAAATCCTAGAGTTTGGGTGATATTCCACTCTACATTCACCAATGATCTCCTCTTTTTAACCTAATCGCCTATGAGCCATATGATGGACTCAAATGGCTCTAACTCTACAATCTGCCTCTTGAATTTTAGCCTGAGAGCTGCTTAAGGAAGATTGGTCGCTCCTTAGGCACTCTGATCAACATGGACCTAGAAAGGTTGGACCAGGACTCATACTTATATGTGTGCATCCAAGTTGCAGCTATCCAAAGATTTCCTTTAGAGATCACTCTATGCTTTGCTCAAAAGACATGGGTTTAATCCCTTGAGGTTGAGGAATACAAATTCTTCTGCCTCTCTTGTGGAAGTTGTAGACATGCTGGCGATAACTGTCCCTAGAATAACACCAAGATGGACCTCCACATGGTTAAGTCAAATCGGAGCACTTCTCCACCTGGTCAAGACGGTCTGGTCCATCCCCCATCCAATTCAGATGTGCGCCCTCCTCTTACGCCACCTCCTACTATAGTAGGACCTCCTACCAACTCTCCTTCCCTTAAGGGTCCTGAAGATCCCACTCCTTGCTCTCCTAAAGTTGGACCATATCCTAAAGTGACATGCTCCCAGGCTACTACAACTAGTAAGCCATAGGGTCAAACTCTGCTTTCAAAATTAGAAGCAATAGAAATTCCGTCAGGACTGGCTACTCTAATATCCTTGACCTTGGCCCTTTCAAGAAATAAGGGACCACCCCTTTTAACTTAGAAACTCACCATCCAAGATCTGTTAGCTAGGGCACGTGGAGGCAATGCCTTCGCCAACCCCTAAAACTCAACCTATTGGACCGTGGCCTTTCTAGCCTAGTCTAACTGGTGCCCTCACTAGTGTCATCCTAGACTTACATTCTTTCTTTCCAAATAGCACTCATGTCTCCTATTGGTTTTTTCAGTAAGTGGCACATGTAAACTCTACATTTACTATCGCTACTCCTGCATGCTAACACCAAGGAAATTGAATAAGTGATTACCCCTCCCGCACATGTGGTATTGTCCTATCTTCAAGCGAGTTCACTAAATAAGCACTTCTAACAATTTTAGAATTTTGAATCAGAGGTGTACATTCATCATTTGGTTCAGCAGACACATTCTGATGGGACTATGTATTTAATGTTGAATTTATTTCCTTCTCAACCCGAGTTTATAAAACTCTATGGTTCTTCCATTTCTACATTGATGGTTATAGTTAGCCTCAAAATCCCATGTCTCCCCATGGCCTTCGCACCAATTTATGGTTACAATTGCCCATGTGACACCAATGATATTTTTGTTCAGATTTGATGTATGTTTATAGTTCAGAATTAGGACACGATGCGGGCCTTGGTATAAGTCATAAACCCAAGAGTTCTAGTGGGTTTCCATCTCCACGATCATTTCTTTCTTGGGAGGTTTTTGGCCCAGTTTATGCTAGCCCATGGCCACAAAGGCCTGAAATTAATCACAGTGAAGTGAGTGGTGGCTCCTCACTTGTAGTCGCTTGCACTGGATACAGTCTCCTTCAACAATCAATCATCCTTTGGAAGTTGAGGTGGCGTTTTCAAACTCAGACAATTACATAGGAATGTATACATGAGACAAGTGATTACTTTGTTCCGGGAAGGTGTTATCTAGGAAAATATGGAAACTTATGAATTTGTGGTTGGTTTCCTAGATCCCCCACTAACAAAGGATCGTTGGAGGTGGCTGGAGCAATTTGCTGCATGTACCCAATACCTTCTCCACTAGATTCCAAAATAACAAAACTTCTGTACTTTTTGTGTTATCTCATCTTGTGATATGTTATCCTATTGTATCACCTATGCACCCTTGTGACAACAAGGCATGCTTGTTGTACGAGAGTGGTTCCCTTAACCGCATTTATATAAAAAAACAATAATACACAGAATGAGAATATAAATAAACACACAACACAACAGATTTTTATGGTCCAAGATGTTCCAATATTTGATAAATTTAGACAGAATAAACCCTTAAGGTAGGGCAACTCCATACGATGCTCCCTATGGAAGAAGTCACTCCACACTATATCGTCAACATGAGATCCAAACTAAATACAATACTCTTCACATCTCCTTACAATGATATTTGCCTCTTATATATAGATCTCCTCCTAATAACATAATGGAGGGGTAAACCACTAATCACAACATAGGTTGACTCATTATCCAATATAATTAGTTACACAAGTTATTTGCAAGATCCAATATAACTGACTAAAGGGATGTGTGCCACATGTTGGCACCCCATCGCCATATGCTCAATTTCATAAAACTCTAATTGAGTTTTTCTATTACTTGGTTAAACTAGATATCAACTTAAAATAGCTGGTGCCTTATTTGCACCATATTGAATTTTCAGAATTACTGCCTGTTATGTCCAAGAAAATTATCCCAATCTATGAAAGTTATGTATATTTTTATATATACTTTGTAGGAGATATATTTATTTAAATATCACATACTAGGAAGTACCAAAGAAACTTTATGTGCATTTTGATATCATGGCCATAGATTAAGTATCTTCCATTTAACTCTAGGTTTTGTCAATAAGAGGTGGAATATGAACGAAACTAGACAAAGATCACTTATGGTTGGTACAATGAGGAGGTAATTATTGATGGAACAAGTGGACTAATACGAGGTGGAATATGAATGAAACTGGACAATTTTCACTTATGGTTGGCACAATGGGGAGGTAATTATTGATGGAACAAGTGGACTAATATAAGAGGTGGAATATGAATGAAACTGGACAATTTTCACTTATGGTAGGCACAATGGGGAGGTAATTATTGATGGAACAAGTGGGCTAGAAACAAATTGGCATGATAATTGCTATCCATTTATTGTTAATGATTTAATCCTCTCACATTTGTGTTTGCCTTGTATCTGTTAAGTGGCATTATTTTACATTTTGCTTGCAAACTTCAGGCTGTGATCACTAGTTTAGACAGCTGCCATGACAAGTTTGTTGGATAGACCCCCAATGAATATGTTTATTCTATGATGATTACTATCTTAATTAGCCGTTTATTTTCTTTAAGCTACCTTCTTTGCAGCACATGCTTTTGTTTTAAGCTACTGGTTTCAATTTTTCAGACAGGTGTATTTGAATGCTATTATTTTCCAAAATCTTGTATTGGCTTATGCTATCTTGCAATTTTTTGAGAATTCTTTTTTTAATCTCTTTTACTTCCACTCTCAGGTGCTACAGTATATTTAATATTTTTTTTTTCTAGCAGTTATGTTTTTTACTAGTTAAAAACATACACTTACACTTACATGCACATCCAAGTGCCCACATGTACACGCATACATATATATTGAGAAACACAAGAAAAAAAAGGAAAAAGGATATATTGTATTGGAAATCTTTTGTAATATATGTATATCACAATCTTTTTTCTTTTTTTTTTTTTTTAAAGTTGCCAATAGTAAACCTAATGGTACCATTACCAGCCTATTTGCATTGCTCATTGATATTTCACCGAAAATGGAAGAAAAGCAGGAAGTTGCAATTCTAAACTTGATTCTAACACTGCCAACCTATTTACATTACTCCATAAGCTACAAATGATATTCCTACAAAAAACCATGCTCTTACAGTGCCAAGATTTAGTGGTAGTAAACCATAAGATTGATAAAACCACAGTAACCAAAACAAACAAGCCTGCCAAGAACTGAACCTGGCACCACCTTAGTTGTGCATTCCACCATAGATATTGCACCATGGTGGGTAGAAGCCAGGTTGGTGGGTGGACTGACACTTGTAATAGGAGCAAATAAATCCTTCCAGTTGGTTGATATGTTTCTCCAAGGCCTAGAAGTGAGTCTTCATCTTCTCGTGAATGGCATCCATTATGACCCCTGCAGTAGGTGCACTGTCTAGAGCATTCATATTGTTGATTTTCTATGTCATCACAAGTTGGAAGGAGGGTCCATCAAAGGGCTTATCCTCACTAAGAACAACTGAAGGAAGAGGGAATACATTTCTAACAACACCATCAGCATCACCTAAGAGTAGACTAGAGATTATTGTCCTCACTTTTGACTAGATGTAGCTGATGAGGCCTGCTACTTCCACAACTATGATAATTGGTATTTCTGCCCATTTTTTCTTGCCCCTATAGCTCCACTACCACTCATCAACATTGTCCTTGTAATTTGGATCCCAGGCTTCAGCACCCAACACAAAAAAGGAGTCAACATCAAAGTTATATGTAACGCCCCTACCAAGGAACCCAAGAGGACAACACTAAACTAGGTTAAATTAATGGAATAATTTTTTTTTAACAAATAACAATAGAATGCATAACATAACATAACAGTCTAAACCTAGGTCTTCTAAGGTTCCTCAACTGCGTTACTCACAAATCGAGATTACAAGAAACAAAGGTTATCAATAACATAAAAGAGAACTATATACTAGCCTAAGGCACTAAGGGTCGACCTACTACCTCGAGGGCCAACTTAGATGACCTTGCCTACATACGCGCAACGCAAAGGCATCGTAGTTTAGTCAAAGAACAAATTTTGTAAATATAGGGTTGAATTAGATATAATGACACATAAGAAATCTAGTTCATCATATAATATTATTCTCTATGACTAAATGCTTAAATAGAAAATACATTCTCAACACATGAACTTATGACAATCATCGTTACATAATGCAGGAATACAACAATCATTCATGATGCAACACTTTCATCTTCCATTGTACATACAAGATCACAAGTTAGCTGATCCTCTAATCTACAAAGTAACATATATGTTCTCAAAATAGTATTATCAAACAATTGAAGATAGAATGACATCGAATCATATTCATTCATTCATGAAAGGATAGGTGATACCAATGTACTCTAGTAGTTCTAATTCACAAGGATTTAATTAATTACACAAACCATATAATCACTTGCTAATCTCAAATAAACAAGTTAAGCAACCTTGTTTGCTAAGAGAAGATTACTTACACTACAAAAGGCATAAGAGACTAAATTGATTTATTAACTGCACCAAATTATTCATATATAGCTTGTTGACTCAATTTAACTATTTACTTAAACATTCTTCATTCTTTCTTATTATAATACTATTTATTATCGCATAAGATTATGTCATCTCTTCAAAATCAAAATCACACAATAACACCATAATAAATTCTACTATATACCCTAAAACATTAATAACAACATTTCCAAATCTTGTCAAGGCATTTATACTTCCATCAAGTCTATTCATTCTATTATAGGTTCAATGCACAACTCTTACCTATGATATAATGTTTTACGAGAGTATTTCAACCCTAAACTATAAATTCTTTATAAATATCCTGTCATACATAAGAAGTGAAATAACAATAATTTATCTCATTTAATTTTGTTAACTCTTCCATAAATTGCTTATATATTCCTCTTGAACTTTGATAATAATATGATCAAATTACGATACTCCTTCCCATAAATTTATAACACTCATCACATAAACACAATATTACTATATTTGATAAATGGTCCACAGACCATCAAATTTTGAGGCTGGTAGGAATAAAATAGTTATTAACATGTTCCCCACATTCCCCTAACAATCAAACTGGACTTTAATGCAGCATAACATAGGAATACATGTTACCTCATACATTAATAATAATAATATAGTCTTACGCATTCTAATAATAATAATAATAATAACATAGGAAAACTTTGGTCGACATAAATGCAAAATGAGGAAGCACTACCTAGGCACATGAATTGCTTGATAGAATGCCTCAAGGATTGTCATCTGATGGAAGCAATGATTGTAGGATATGCACAAAAAGGATTTATTGAAAAAGGCTTTAGAGATTTTAGAGCAAAAGCAAGTGGCAGTCGAAAAATAAATTCCATAATATTAGTATGTGCCACACTAGAGACTTGATCAGCAAATAAAATGATAGAAATTGGTTTGGTACTCATGTATGCAAAATGTGAAAGCAAGCCCAAGACGTGCGAACTATTTGATAGAATGCTTCAGAGAGATGACATTTCATAATTTGCAAAGGTTTAAAATTAATTGCTGAATACACGCACTCGGATCTTCAAGATATCTATATCTCCAGAGACCAAGGTCTTTTAAAGGATTACATATTTTGCTAAGGATGGAAGCATCGACTCACTAGGGTTTTATCTCATCAATGTCTTTAGAGAAGCAAAGCCTCAAAAACGCTCAGATGCATAGGAACAATTATAAAGATTGACAAAGTTTTAAGCAAAGGTATTTGACAGACACACTATATTTTCATAATGAAGACTGCAAAACTACCTAATTTCACATAGCTGCCATACTCCCAACACAAAACTATTCACCAAAATATCTCAAGGAGTGGGATCATTAAACCATGCAAAGATCGACAGTCTTCCACAATCCTATTGGAATTATTAATTTGGAGTGGGCATTTATGCCACCTACCCCGTCAGAGATCTCCTTAGATCTCTTTCCTGCCCCTCCTGACCAAAATTGTGAATACACTCAGCTAGCCCATCAGATAGAAGTTATTGCTGATCAATTTATTTAATACTGGTAGGTAGATTCAAATTTTGAGTGGCAGATTTTTGGAAAACAAGAAAAAATAAAAGGAAAGAATGAAGAACATTTAGTTAGTTGTAAGTGAAGAATATTGTGAGCAACAGCAGCACCGTAGTGCAGAGCAGAGAGAATATTTTTTATCGCAGTAGCAATAGGAAGAATACATTCGTGAGAGAGTGTAGAGGGTCAAGCTTCAGACAGCTCTCACCATGCATAGCAGACAATTAGAGGAAAGAGTAAAGTAGCTCCAAACAAAGAAGAACAGTTGTAATGTCCAGCTATTCCAGATAGAGTAGTAGTTGTAGGAATAGAGGAATTAGGGCCGTAGCTCTGAGTTGTATTTGTTGATTGTAAAATAGTTTTAATGATTAATAGAAATCTCTATTTGTTTGTGTAATTTTCTTGTGTCCCCTCTCTCTGTTTGTCTTATTCTTCCTCCCTTGAGTGGTATCTAAGCCATACCACTCCCAACAAAATGGTATCAGAGCCTAGGTTAGCAGATCTAGAGTTTTAGCTTTCTGGGTATTGAGGAAAACCCCTAAGTTTTTCTGGGTATTAACAGTCTCCCTTTGATTTAGAAGAATGGCTAGAGGCCACCCATATTTGATGAGAAAAACTATGATTTTTGGGCAAAGAAGATGAAGACCATCTTGGTTGCAAATGATTTATGGGAACTTGTGGTCAGTGGGTTCACAGATGTGACTGACCCAAATGCCTTTGCAGCCCTGTCAAATGCCCAGAAGAACTAGCTAAAGGAGACAAGAAGAAATGATGCAAAAGCCCTCAGCTTGATTGAGGCGGCCTTGACAGAGGCTATTTTCCCTAGAATAGTAGTAGCTAACTATGCAAAAGAAGCATGGGAAATATTGCAAAACAGTTACAAAGGAACTAACAAGGTGAGATCAGTGAAATTCTAGCTACTTAGGAGAGATTTTGAGACCCTACAGATGAAGGATAGTGAGTCTATTTCGAATTTTCACACAAGGGTTTCCACCTTGGTTAATCAATTGAGGATAAATAGAGAAACCACGGATGAGAAAAAGATTATAGAGAAAATCCTTAGAAGTTTGCCCCTTAGATTTGACCCAATAGTTATTACCATAGAAGAGACCAAAGACCTCTCAAAAATGGCACTTGATGAGTTGATGGGTTCTCTTCTTACCCATGAGCAGTGACTAAATAGATACGCTCCTTCCCTAGAGCAAGCATTCAAAGCACAAGGAAATGTGAGAGGCAAGGGAAGAGGAAGAAATGGCAAAGGAAGAGGTCAAAGGGGCAGAGGTAGAAGCAACTCTAGAAGAGGAGGCTCTAACAGTCAAGAGGAGGCCAGTACCTCCAAAATAGACTTCTAAAACAACAAGAAGAGCAACAGCTCCAACCAGAGGTATGATAAATCAAATGTGCAGTGTTACTACTGTCACAAGTTTGGTCACTTTGCAAATGAGTGCAGGAAGAAATAACGTGACCAATGGAGTCAAAATGCCAATGTGGCAAATGAGAACAAGACTGAAAATGAAAATCAGTCTAAGGTCTTTATTGTGTGTAACCTTGCTGAGCAGAGCAGCCCTGAAGTATGGTATTTGGACAGCAGATGCAGCAACCACATGAATGGTAATGCAAATTTGTTTGCCTCCATTGAGAAGAGTGTGGAGCACCTACGAATTTTTCAGTGTGTGGCATATGCATTTGTGGCTAAGGAGAAAAGACAAAAGTTTGATGACAAAGGAGAAAAGTGCATCTTCATTGGGTACAACAAAGAATCAAAAGGCTACAAGCTGTACAACCCTATTAACAAGAATGTTATAATCAGTAGGGATGTTGAGTTTATAGAAAATGAATCATGGGATGGCACAATTGACACCACCACAAGTATCTCAACAATGATACCCATAGATGATGAAGAAGGTGGAAATGAAGCAGATTCAGCACCGGAGCACTCTGGATCCAACTCTGGAGCTCTCTGGAGCCATCCCTAGAACAGTTCAGATTTAGCCAGTTCAAGACTACAGCAACATAGTTAGCTCCAGAGCACTCTGGAGTCAAGCAGCAGTAACTCCATAAGCAGTTTAGATCCTACGCTCGCTTCTCTAATGCTAAGAAAGACAAGGAGCATGAGGGAGATTTATGAAGACACTAAGTATGATGATTTAGATGAAAATCTAGACTTTTCTTTGTTCTATCATGGTGATCCAATAGTTTTTGAAGAGGCTATGAAAGAAGAAAAATGGTGTAAGGCCATGGATGAAGAGATGGATGCAATAGAAAGGAATAAAACATGGGAGTTAACAACCTTACCCAAGAGTAAACAGGTTATTGGAGTGAAGTCGGTCTACAAGACCAAGAATACTGATGAGGGAAAGATTGAAAGGCATAAAGCAAGGCTGGTTGTTAAGGGATACAAACAGCAGCCTGGAAGAGACTATGATGAGACCTATGCACTAGTTGCAAGGCTAGAAACCATGCGGGCAGTCATAGCAATTGCAACCCAGCACAAGTAGAAGGTATATCAAATGGACGTGAAGTCGGCCTTCCTAAATGGAGTGTTGAAAGAGGAGGTGTATGTGAAGCAACCACCTAGCTATGAAGTCCCAGGGCATGAAGACAAGGTATATAGGGTCCAGAAAGCTCTCTACGGGCTTAAGAAAGCACCTTAAGAATGGTACAGTAGGATAAATTCCTATCTGTTGAGTAATGGCTTTGGAAAAAGTGGTAGTGAGCCTACACTCTACATTAAAGTAGCCAATGGTGAGATTTTAATTGCTATTTTGTATGTAGATGATCTGATTTTTACTAGGAATAGTGATCTCTTCATTGCTGATTTCAAAGAGGCGATGTAGAAAGAGTTTGAGATGACTGACCTAGGTTTGCTGAGATATTTTCTTGGCATTGAGGTCCAACAAGCTGAGCTTGACATATTTATTTTGCAAACTAACTATGCCAAACAGATTTTGAAGAGATTTAAGATGCAAAACAACAAGCCTACACCAACACCAATAGCTACAGGTCTAAAACTAAGCAAGGAGGATAGCATCAATGAAGTGAACCCAACCCTCTTCAAGAGAATGGTTGGAAGTCTAATGTATTTGACTACTACAAGGCCTGATTTAATGTACGTGGTAAGCTTGATATCTAAGTTCATGAAAAAACCTATGGACACACACTGGCAAGCAGGAAAGAGGATCCTGAGGTATGTCAATGGCACGCAAGGCTTTGGCATATTGTACACTACATCAAGTGAGTTTGAGCTAGTTGGTTACACAGATAGTGATTGGGCAGGAAGTGTAGGTGACAAAAAGAGCACATCTGGATATGTCTTTGACATGGGTTTGAGACCCATTTCATGGGCATCAAAGAAGTAGCACATAGTTTCTCTCTCCACAGCTGAAGCATAATTCATAGCAGCAAATGCAACAGCATGTCAGGCTATTTGGTTGAGGAGAATTCTTGTAGATTTGAAAAAACATCAAGAATATGGTACAACCATACTTTGTGTCAATGTTTCCTCCATAGCTTTGATGAAGAATTCAGTCTTCCACGGACGAAGTAAACACATAGAGATCCGCTATCATTTCACAAGGGAGTTAGTGGAGAATGGAGAGATCAAACTTTAGTTTTGTAGGTCCAAGCAGTAGCTCGCTGATATATTTAATAAGGCACTGTCAAAGGAGAGCTTTGAGTGGCTGAGAGACAGCTTGGGCATTGTAGACAGCCCCAGATTTCAGCTCTAGAAAGAAAGCTCCAGATAGCTCCAGAGACACAAAATGTGGCTCCAGATTAAGGGGGAGTGTTAGAATTATTAATCTGGAGCAGGCATTTATGCCACCTACCCCATCAGAGATCTTTGTAGATCTATTTCCTGCCCCTCTTGACCAAAATTATAAATGCACTCAGTTGGCCTGTCAAATAGAAGTTATTGCTGGTCAATTTGTTTAATGCTGGTAGGTAGATTCAAATTTTGAGCGGCAGATTTTTGGAAAACAAGAAAAAACAAAAGGAAAGAATGAAGAACATTCAGTTAGTTGCAAGTGAAGAATATTGTGAGTAGTAGTAGCACCGTAGTGCAGAGCAGAGAGAATATTTTTTGTTGCAGCAACAACAGGAAAAATACAGTAGTGAGAGAGTGCAGAGGGTTGAGCTCCAGACAGCTCCCGCCACGTATAGCAGATAGTTAGAGGAAAGAGCAGAGCAGCTCCAAATAGAGAAGGACAGTTGTAATGTCCATCTAGCTCTAGAGAGAGCAGTAGTTGTAGGAATAGAGGAATCGGAGCCGTAGCTCTGAGTTGTATTTGTTGATTGTAAAATAGTTTTAATGATTAATAGAAATCTCTATTTGTTTGTGTAATTTTCTTGTGTCCCCTCTCTCTATGTTTGTCTTATTCTTCCTCCCTTGAGTGGTATCTGAGCCATACCACTCCCAACAAATCCCTCCAATATATAAAACATCATTTAAAATAGAAAAAGAAAGCATACCTGGAGTTTCGAAAGCCTGTCCTGAGTTTTCTCGCCCCTTTGGAATGAAGGACCGATCCATTTATAATCCTTGGAGGGTTACAACTGTCCCCAAAAGTTACTTTCATGACAGCCATTACCTTTTGATGCGGTTTAGTTAAATTAGTAGTATTTACTGCTAAATGCTCCATAACGGTTTAGGGATCTAAAATTGTCAGTAGTCTAAATCTGCTTGTAGTAATCTTATCTTTGAACTATGATTATCAATTTCATTTGAAATCCTCGAGTTGTGGTGTTCTTTTTATAAACTAACGTAACTGTGATCATTGATATTAAATATAAACTACATCCTGTATGCACCTCAATTAGTTGTAGTAACGTTTATAACTTTTCAACTATATAGGTCTTTAATTGCCATCTCAAATATTTAATTAACTTGTCTTGAGGGCTTCCTTGGCATCAAATCGACTTCCACTTATTGTTGTTTGCACCAATGAAATATATTCCAGCCTGTACTTGCCTCCAAATATGGTCTTTAATATCATTGAGATAAACAAGTATGTTCTTCTATGCCACTGATAACAACTTCTGCTCCTCCACACTCAGTTTCTCTACATTCATAGTCTTCGCCACCATCTAAGGGAATAAGTTCCTTCATAGCTTCAAACACCAATAGCCACTAATAATTCCCTCAAAGCATACATATTCTTTTACATGCCAACAATTACTTTCCTTTAATCAATCAAGAGATGCTTTTTTTGTTGGTCTTCCTGTTCTTTTTTAAATGTAACCAACCTTTTCGTCCATGTTTCATAAGAGCGTAATATCCATGTTAATACTTCTGCGTTGCCTATCATAGCAATCTCTAACCTTATCAAGTCACTGACATGATTCCTTATGGAGCAACCACACTCAAATTTGTGTTGCAAAAGAGTTGATGGGGCAAATAATGGATGTTTCAAATAAGTGCCAGTAACCCAAATAAGAAACTTATCTCTTATGGCCTTTGCATATAGTTTAACTATTTCCTTGGTCAATAAGATCGGCCTCACAAGAACGATCATACCACATTTAGAATTTAATTGGATTCTGTATATAGATCAAATCTCTATACCCACTAACTGAGCCACCAATGGCTATAGTTTCAACTAGAATTTCAATCTGTAGTTAGCTCACTTCAAATCTGATTTCTCCTTTGACATCAATGGCAATATTTCTAACATGAACAACCTTCACTATATGTGGTTACAAATGCAATATTCTTGATTTACAATTTGCTACTCTTTGTATCTGTATTCAATCTCACAATTCTTCAATAATATCACATATCTGCTTCATCACACTCTGTAGAGTCTGTAGTCTCTGCAGTTAGGTAAACACGCAGTGCCTATCCATATTTGTCTATTTCATGATGAAAGAGGCTCTTTGGTTTGACACTCCAAATAGAGGACACCATTCGAGAGAGGATCCCTTTAAATATCCCTATTATTTTACCTTCATCTCCAAGTTCCAAAGCTACACATCCACAGTGAGAATGGAGGGGCACTACATTATCTGCCATTTTTTCCACATTCAAGCAATTCTTTACCCAAGGAGTGTGTGATTTGCATGTGTCCACAATTTTCAAATTGAACATAGCAACCCTTAGCATGAAATTATTTAACATAGACTCAAGGCACAGAGACACAAGTGATTTTTGAAAATAGAGCTTGAGTGAGTTTTTTCTGTGAGGATGCATGCTATTTTAAAAGGCAAGGTTTACAATTAGGCAGACAAAGCTCTTGTCAATAGTTTTTAATGTGATAGAGTGCACACACTAGCTTTTGGATGCGCCCATGTGCCAGTTGTTTATTATTTTTTGATTCTGTTTTCTGTCCACTTTTATTGTCCACCTCTTTACTATAATTCATTCAACCTATTTAATAACCTTGTTGCTTGTGGATCAATTTGTCGAAACCATTTCTATCCCCAGTATTTCAACCAGCTGGTTGTTTTATAAGGCACCAGCTGGTTAAGATTTACCCTTTGGATGGGTGCTAGAGAACATTGCTGCAAAAAAAAAATGCCTGAGGTGTGTGATTATTATTATTATTATTATTTAATTAATATATAAATATATGAAAGGCTGAATCTGCCCAAGAAAGAGACATGACATAAACCTGTTCCTGTAAGATTAATTTAGGTGATAGTTCTAGGTTTTAAGTGAGGCAACTTGTCTGAGGTGCTTCAATTTGCTTATCTCTAGTATCTGTGCTTCGAAAATTTGTGGAGGGATTGGGCCATTGGTTGAATTAGTGAACAAGAGCAAAACTTGTAAACCCTGCATTAAACCCAATTCCAGAGGACTAAAGCTTAAGTTATTTCCTCATAACCTCAATTCCACTAATTGTCTGTGATTCAAAGTTTTGCAGGGACTCAACCAGAAGGTGTTTTGATTGAAATAAGTTCTGAAAGGTGTTGCAGCAGTCCAAGGGAGGACAATATGTGCCATGTGAGCTGATTTTGGATGGCTGAATCGAGAGTGATATTGCTGCACTTGTACAGCTGGTATGGTATATTTACACTGAAGAGATTGTCAAGAGTTAAACTCTGATGGGCTTTGTGCAGTTATGGCTTGGTGTTGCATCCGATCAGCTATCTCAAACACATAATATTATATATGGTGTGCTTGATGATACATATGAATGTAAAAAATGATGCCCCATTACACCCTGTATTGCAAACAGATAGCCAAGATGGGACCCTAGGAGCCTCTAATATTATGTAACATGCAGCCTTCCATTCTCACTCTGATATTATTTATCATTTTCTGTTTTGATTGCATTCCATTTATCATTCCATTTTCTGATATTATGTTGAATTAAAGAGACCTTAAAATCATAGCAATAATAATGGAGATGTATTCACATGATAAAAATCATAGCAATAATAATGACAGACACAATTTAATAAAAATATTGTGGTTGTAATGAGCATGTTTTATAAACAATCATGAAATTACATGGTGTTAAATTTTATTTATTTTGCAGCCCATAAAGTGCAGTCCGAGTGGCTGCATGGTTGCTGCTGGAAGCCGTGGGACTTTGGTTTAAGTCTCACAGTGGGACTTTGTGGTAGATAATAGCCCCTTAAAAAATTTGAATATGCATAATAAAATAAAGTAGCCAAAGCTTGACCTATTTGTTGTTTTTGATTTTCGTGGCTTAGCATATTAGTGAATGAGTGAAGGAAGAAATTTAACATTCCCACACAAACTAAAAGGGATAAGAAGGAAGATGTACTCATAAGGAAAGTTTTTTCATTTACTTTCTCGTTTGGGCCATAATATTCTATCTTGAGATAGCACTTTTTATCTTGTTTAGTTGGTTTCTCGTCGTTTGATCCTAGACATCCTTCTCTCCAGACTCCCATTACCTTGGTAAAACATAAATTTGTGTAATTTTGTTTATTAGAATGGTCATAAAAATCTGAAGCACAATGCAGATAAATATAAAAATGGAAATGATGCCGATTTCTTCTAGTTCTTAGGCAATTTATTACCTTTCTATATTGCATAAAAATTCTATCTATGATATATAATTTATTTTCTAAGCTTGGGCTCAATCGTAATTGATAATGAGTTGTTACTAATAATCTCAAATAAAAAAATAGGAAAATAGGCGTAAATTATGATGTGAGACTAAACAAGATTTGCCCAGGCTCATGTTAGCGGCACCAAGTAGATATTGAGATTCAACACCACCAACAGGAGGATCACCACGACCAACACCCATTTTGGTGGCATGTTTTTACTCTTCATCTCTCTAACCTCGTAATATTACTAATCAAGGGTTTGAGTAGTGACTTTATTGACTAGAGTTGAGAAACACATTTTCTCATCAATAGGTTGTAATATGAGAGCTGCTATTCATGTCTCTCTAACCCCATCTTAGAAATGTATTAGCATACAGTTTTTGTCACTGCAAAACATCTAGACTCAGCCCAATAGTTAGCAACAAAATATGCTAAAAAATGGAGGAAATGCAATGATTCTCCTCTGCGGGGCAGCTCCCTCGTATGATGAGAGTTTTTGGATTTTAAAGAGAGAAAGGAAGAGAGATAAAGAAAAAGAATTTGACTGTGAACATAAAAACACAGTACAAATCTCTAAAAATCTCTAAGATAAAAGACAAACTGAACTTAAGTACAAATCCCTAAGATAAAAGGCAAATTGAACTTAAACTTAAGTACAAATCCCTAAGATAAAAGACAAACTGAACTTAAAGAGAGAAGCACAAAGAGAGAGAGTAACCGTCAACAACAGAAACCCAAGGTCCTCTGTAAATATCTGAATGCGATTCAACTTCACAGGTTGAGTGTATTACAGAGTTCGGGGGCACAACGGAGACAAGTGATTTCAAGCTGAAAGGAGTCTCAAGCTGATTTATTGAACCGGCCTAACTCGCAGCATTTCCATGCACTCAGATACAACAGACACAGTTGGATCCATATGAAGAGCCTCTAGAATACGACCAGATGTAAACGAGTTGACATGTGGTATATGCTTTGAGACTTATGCTCGTCAAAGAATGAGAGTTACTACTTGTGGCCAACAATTCTGTAACATATGTTGTGCAGGTTATATTCATACTGTGATCGGAGATGGTTCTATGATGCCCTGATCCATCATGTGGTGCTGTTATTGGTGAGGATATGGTTCCTGATGAAGACAGAATCAAGTATATGCTCTACCTTCTTAAATCATATGTCGAAGACAATAGAAAGACTAAGTGGTGTCCGGCACCTGGCTGTGAATATGTTGAAGAATTTGTCCTTGGACGTTTGTTGTTATGACATTACTTGCAAATACTCATAGATCTTTGGCTGGAATTGTTTAGAAGAAGCTCACCTACTAGTAGACTGTGAGACAACGGAAAAGTGGATTTTGAAGAACAGTGCCGAAACGTTTCAACTATAATATCCTTTCAAAAACGTTTCAACTATAATATCTGACAAAATCAATTGCATTTGCATGAAAGTTTCTAAAGTTCCTCAACCAATCTATTTCGAGCATATCCGCCATCATGGTTTAAATTTGAAACGCTCCTTTTTCTTAGTGATGTGCGGTCTCCAAGCCGAGAATCCGCTGACAAGGAATAGATGGAATTTGAACTTATACCTGTCAATTCACATTTGCTTTGGAAGTTTCGATCCCTTTCAACAAAACCATCTTGTACATATTCTGCGGTCCTTGCAACAGCTTGCACGATTTATCTATGCATTCGGATTTTAGGTGCATATTGTCCATCAAGGCACTTCATATTCTCAAACTTATATTTTGTCACGAAGCTTCCGTTATGCTGTTGATTTTTGGTATGAGCTGGAAATGAAGGCGAAGGTGGCCGTTACAAATACTAATTGCATTTGCTTTGAATGTTTCTAAAGCTTTTTCTTGTAAAAGAAAAAAGAAAATAAACAGATAGAATCACAACAGCGAAAGTAAATAAACAAAACAAAACACATGGAGATAATTGACACATTTTTAACGTGGTTCACCTTTTCAAACTAATCCAGAATACAACACTGCTTCAACATCTATATATACACCTACAGCAATTACACTCCACTCCCGTAATATCTAATAATAGCCAACATACAACATGCACATGTAATCTGCCTCAGCAGCAAAGTAACCGCAGAGTTGGCAGAGTAACCAAAGAGTGGAAGAGTGGTTGTAACGGTTGGGCTTCACCACCCAACATTTCTATGTGGCTCAAGATGCTGCTTTCTTAAGATAATATCTCTTTGTGAAGTGACGACCTTTAATGCTTTCACTGTTTACAGGCATGATGACTTGGGCACTCTCTATTGGAATGTAATCCCAACTACCCTCAATGAATGCATCAAACAAAACACTGTTTTGTCATAAATATTGAAGTCCTTCTAAAGGACTGATCTGTCTATCTCCATGCCTCTATTCAACTCTGCCATACGTTGCTATCCTATCTTCATTATTATGTATTGCTGCCCATACTTTTGCAGTCCCTTCTCCTTTCTATCAAATTAATTTCTTCTGCAGAGAAGTTATTAGGTGTATGGTCTTCCTTTCACCGTAGAAAATAAGGAAGACTGTGTGTTGTTTTGAGTTAGAGTGTGTGCAGAGAGTAAAAAAAAGGTTTGCTCTGTTTTTTTTATGAATGAAGAAACTGCCCTGTTTTTCTTAGTTTTGTGTATGGAAGAGCTGAAGCTCTGTTTAAGCAGAAATACATATATTTTATTTTCTTTTGCTTTGTGTAAAGATCTCAATGTCTGCAAAGATCATTATTGTTCTATAAGCTCTTTATACATTGTGTTTAATATCTCAAGAAGACTATATATGCTGTTTTTTTTTCTGTATTTTTTATAAAGAGCGGCAGCTCTGTTTCAAGGTAGCTCTGTATTTCTTTTTTCCCTCTGCCTCTTAACTAGCACTCTCAACAATAATATCTTCCACATCGTATTTGCAGAAGTTTTGAGCTTCTTCGGCAAATCTGTTTCATGCATATCTGCAGAGATTTATAACGTAAGATATTATCCCTTCTCCCAGCAAGGCCGCGTCCTTTTAAATGAATTCTCAATTTCCATGCACGTTATATCAACTTTGAGCACTTCAACTTTATTGTCTGACAGAGACTATAACGATTTTCCAAGGCATCAAATATTGTTTGCATTTGCTTGAAGATCTTTGAATCTTTTCAATGAATCTGCCTTGTCTACAGATTGTCAGGTGGCTACACTGACCATAGTGGAAGAAACATAATTCAAATAAGTGACAGAGCTCAGCATGGCAGCCTTCTTGGCATGGCTCTGCATTTCAACATCTGTAAATGTTGCAAATCCCAACATTACGTCCAGATCATCCCAACTCTAGCACCCAAATTTCCTTCTATTCTCAATTGTATGTAGTGTGCTTATAACTAAGCATGGTTGCACATATCTATAAGATGTAGAAGCATTGGAGTGTTGCCACGTATACCATCAGACATCATATGTCCATGCAACGGAACGCCCTGGTAGAAACTGCTGACACGGCCCAAGCTAAGGCAGCTGGTGAATCAATGGAATGTATTGCAAGTGTTTTTCTTGTGAATGAATCATCTCTGAAAAATTCTAGATAGATACTTTCCCTTCAAAATCCTTCAATTCGAAGTTGCAGAAAGCCTTGGCAAGTGTAGTTTTTCTTTGGCCTGTTATTCCATAATGTCCTTGTGTATTCCATATTCCCATCTTTACTTAGAAATTTAGACATATTGCCTTTCATCCATGACTATACGCATCCTTTTTGTATAGATAGATTCCTGCATATTTTCTTGAATGTACATAGAAGATAACTCCAAGAAACTATTATTTGAAACTAGGGACTGAATTATAATCTGCTACGATAGGCCAATATCATGCAACAATTATGAACCATGGGAGTTCAACAATGAGAACTCAAACAAACAGATGGAAGAATGATTTCCTGTGCAACTTGAGGAGACAAGCAATGCATAAAGTTTTGTTTTTGACAATAGTGAAAATGGGCAAAATTTTAAAAAAATTTATGCTTAAAATTTTTGGGTAACAAACTGCAAACAATTCTATCACAGCCAAGGCTTTGGAACATGAATCCGCTAAATCCATCTTGCCTCAGCTGACACAATCTTCATTCCTTCTTGATTCCTTCTTAAGGAAATACAAGTTGTGCATTACACTTGCTAGCAAATTTAGGGGTTCCCATACACGAGGGGTGTTTGATAACAACAATTTACGGAACTTTTTCAATAATATTAACAATATCTAAGAGGCTGAGGAGGGAATTTGATAGTTGGAGTGCCAAATTTGAGAAAAATTCTCAACTAGAGATTTTAGACTGTACCTTCCTCCCACCTTACCTTTTCCAAGCTCACTTGGATTTAATCCTAGTAGGAGATCAAAGAGGATTATCTTGAAATAGAACCATCAAGAGAGGATACATTATTGTGGTGGCTATAGTCACAATTGGGGTCGGGGGAGGAAAGGATGGCAGGGCTTTTACATGTTGTGGTGGCTATAGTCACAATTGGGGATGGGGGAGGAAAGGTTGGGAGGGCTTCTTCATTCATATCATAGTAAGGGTTGACACTATTGTTTGCAACATTATTTTTCAAGAGATCATGTTCCTCCAAATTTGTTGTGTTATCCATCATTCTCCTTACCACTTTGATCCAAAGTTCAATGATAGGAGACATACAATAAGTTTACAATCAAGACAAATCTAAGCCCAATTTTGCAAGCTAAGCATTGAGGAGTAAGGACTTTCATATTGTTCTAAGAGGACTCAAGCAACGAGCATGTTCAAGTACCAATGGAGTACTTGTAGTAAAGTCAAAGCACTTATGATTTGTCATGTCTCAAACTGTTATGCTTTTTGAACTTAACTATAATTAGAACTATTTTATAGATAATTGTTTGTGGATTAATTGAATGATTTAAAATGATGAAATGTATAGTGCTTCAGCTATGGATTGGTCACTAACCTAGTAATGGAGAATTGAGTTTAATGATGGCAGGTTGTCAAAGACAAGAGTATGGTTGAGATAGCGATGATTAGCCACCTGGCAAGGATGGGATGGAGAGACTCTAGGTTGAACACACACAAGCACTTAGTTGCAATCGTATAATTGCATGAATGATCCTATGCCGATAAATTAATTTATTGCACATGTCAAATTATCTCCATTATGCCTTCGAAATTGCCAAACTAACTAATCATTCTTTAAATTTGAAGGTTATTTTATTGAATTAGAATAAATTTAATAGCTATATTCTTTTAAATTTTATGTGGAGAAGATGATTTTTCTTTTAATAACTTACTTCCTAGAAGTTAATTATGTGCTAAATTGAAATGATAAATAAATATATATACAATATTTTTATTTGTTTTATCATAGTAATTATCCATTCGAATAGTAGATTCTTTTATCTTATTTAGATAATGACAAAACTTAAAAGATAAAATAAAACAAGGAAAATAGAAAGAAAACTAAAAAATAATAGAAAGAAGACAAAAAGGAAAGAAAGCAAAAAGATCAAAGGAAGAAAAAGTTAGAAACAAGAAAGGAATAAAAAGAGAGGGAACACGGCACAGACGAAAAAAAGTAGAGGAGGGAGAAAAGAAATGTTTGGACAACAAAGATAGAGGAAGGAAGAGCGCAGAGCAAGGAAATAAGGAACAGACTTTAGAATCCGGGTATGTGATTTAAAAAAGTAAATTCCATTCTATATTAATCAACCCTTATATACATTGAATGTCTTTTGTTTCCAACGAATTTAGTGTCTCCAGACCCAACTTTCTGGATTGAGCCATTCCTTGGCTTATTAGAAATATGTATGACTTTTGGTTCTTTATATTCCCCTAAAACCAATCGACCTCCTTTGAGAACCTCTAAGTGCTAGAAAGTGTTGCCTCAATAAGTCACCTACTGAATTATGTCTTGTCCACTGCATCACCCTTTGAATGGTGTCAACAATCAAAATATTGATTCTTACTGCTCTTATTATAATTTCAAAATGTGTCTCGTTCATCTATTAAAATATTCACAATTTTGTTTGGTTTGCTACCTTCATTCTTTTTTTGTCTGTATATGTTTTGCCTGTCGATATATATATATATATAATCAATATATTGATTCTTACTGCTTTTATTATAATTTCAAAATGTGTCTCGTTCATCTATTAAAATATTCAAAAAAAAATGGTTTGCTACCTTCATTCTTTTGTTGTCTGTATATGTTTTGCCTGTTGATATATATATATATATATATATATATATATATATATATATATATATATTACAAAGATTGCCGATAAAATTATTATTAGAACAAGATTTTTTTCTTAGTCGCTAGATGCATTTATCTATTTTATGGGCAACGGAATATCCAGCATGCAAACAAGACCCTTTTTCCTTGACCTATTTACGTAGAATATATGTATTGAATTGCTAGGTGATATTTCAATTATCACCATTTTTTTCCTCCATTGTGTTTCTTGTGGATTAAAGAGTGCCTCTTCCTATTTTTTTGATGTTCTTGGGTGCCAAACTTTTCTTATTATGATATTGAAACTTAAGCTATAAAGTGGCATTAAGCGTTATAATCAGTCACCCTTTTAGTTGTTGTACCATGGGTTAAATCGCTATTTAAGCAAGCCAATATTCATGTTATTTTGTTGAACTATACTTCAATCAATATAGTGCTGCGACCTCTGTATGGTTACCTAAAAAGCTCATTCCAACGGCTTATAAGAGTTCTTTTGGCAAACAGTACATCACCTTTTATTTGTTGTATTGACCATAATGAGATAGATTGTTTCAGATTTATTATTATTGCATTCCATGTGAGGACATCTCTCTAAGGCGTTCTTTCAATGATTGGCATGTTGAGCCATCCTCACACAACTACCTCTTTTTTTATGTTCTTTTATTAACTTCAACTTTGTACAAATCTGCCTAATGAAAGCCCCAGGTTTTTCTTGTATAAATTTTCATCATAGCAAGGGCTTCGATATAGGTTAGTTTCTTTATTTATGATGAATTAGTGGATACCAAGTGATAGAAATTTATCATATATGAACTAGAAAGCATTTATCACCTTGTGGTCATTTACTTGCCTAGTCTTCTTTTAAATCATTATTAAGAAAAAAGTAGGTGTAGTTACCTTATTTGTGTATAAATATAGATTTATTGATCTTAGAAATGAATGTAATCTGGTTTAAAATAATAAAAGGTTCCATATTGTATTTTCCTTAGTAAAAATTGGTAGGGTATATTAGATAAGCAAGTAATTACCGTAATAGTCTTTAAATCGGCTTTATTCTAACCAAATTGGTATAAATGGTTAGTAGCATCTGTGGTATCTTCTTTTAGATAAAGCATGTCTTTTAGCTTGACAATAATTTATACTTTGAGTTGGATGATTGATAGAATGTTAAATTTATATTTTGTCTTAAACCCCATCTATAGGATCTTAGTGTTCATAAATAGTGCCTAATCTTTGAAGGATATATACATTTAGAATTGAATCTATGATATCAACTTAATTAAACTTCTTAGATTATGTACATAAGTTGGGAATGGTAAGTCTTGAGTATCATGTTTTAAGTAGTTTTCTTAGTTGAGTGTAGATGCTAGTATGTCTGTTATAACAATAGTAGTAGTTCATTTTGCTATGTGTAAAGTAGATCTTACCTTCCATGACACGATGTTAAGTGTGGACTCACAGAGATGGTAAACTTATTTTTCAAGTTTTACCACTTTATTTTTATTTATTTGGCCAAAGCTAGATGTACCATTGAAATAGATGAAAAATAAAAGCCTAGTTGTATTTATTTATTTGTTTATCTCTGCCACATCCTGCATGCAAGACATATGTCATTCTAGTTTAGAGTGCATATAGGCATCAGGCTTGCATCAAGAGTTCCCTCCTACCCGTTGATGCAGAGGTCTAGAAGAATCTCAAACAAGTGTTATCATGTTTCACAACAATGGGTTTCAATCCCACAACCTCATAAGTCTTCACAAGAAATATCCATAGAACAATGGCATAGATTAAGTTTTTCCACAACTCTGACCCAAACAAGGTTTACCTAAGACTTTCAACCTCCTTAGATACTTAAACCCATTTACCAAGTCTGCCCATTCCTTGAATCCAAATCTTTAAGTTACCAAAAGGACTTTAACATACAAACTTCAATATAGCACAAAATTGGGGTTTCACCTTCTCTGACTTAATCAAGGCCACAAATGTGTTTTTTTCATCACTTAGGAACATTCAATTAACCAAAAAAACCAACCATTGAGGTCTGCCCTTTCATCTTGTTACCAATCCTTCATTAACCCATTGCATGGCTAGTAGCCCTTCTTTAAAGAACTGTCAGACATAACTTTTTCTACAGAACCCTTCTCAAGACTGTAATGGGCTTTTTGGGTACCCATTAAGGCACTTTAAAACATATCTAGAAATTAATATTGGTTGTTTTGAAAAGAATGCCTCAAATTAGGATTGTCAGCGTGCTAACTAGGCCTAATAGGCTTGATCTCCACAAGGGCTTATAGGTTCTATAGGTTTCAGACCCTAACTCTCATCACCAACCTTTGGAACATATTATATTGTACCTTCCCAAGCTATTAATAACTCCAAAAGTCCATTCACAGGGATATCTATACAAACCCTAAGACTTACTTTCTTGACTGTCCTATTTTCTGACTGTATACAGAAATGCAGTCATAAAACTTTGATTTTCCCCACATCAACCTTAATCATTTGGTCGGAGACCTCAAGAATATGAAGGAAAATACTATCACAATCATTTTCCACCAAGGATTAATAACATGCAATGGATAAACTGGAAGAAACACAAGATTTACGTGCCACTGTTTACCCTAACCAGGGTTTTTGACAGTTTCTTGAAAAATCACAACAGCTAATTCAAAATACAATCAAAATGCATGAGACAAACTTCAAGTGGAAGGTGATTGAAAGAACTTTCATTTGAAATCAAAAATAAATGTCCTCCTACCCGTACTGGGTCATACCATGCAAGAAAATAGTAAATTTCTGAAGAGGAATACATAAAACAGTGTCTTTTAACATTCCATTCTCAATCTTCAATCACCTCTGAATTCTTAAAAGGTTACAAGGCCTTTTAAAGGCATTACAACTTGACTCTTCAGTTTCTAACTGATTTCTAACTTCCTATCAACGCCTAGAACCAAAATGACCTTTCATATTCTAAGTTTGCATCATTTGCAACTTTACAATTTTGCATCATTTACACAAATTTGAACTTAGACCTCTCCTAGTGACTTTAATAAAAGGAAAATCACTTAAATTATCTCATTACATTGTTAAATCACCAAAGTTTAATCAAATTCCTATGGGGACATCAATTTGTGAAGGTGCTCCTGCACCATACAACCAACCAACAAAGATTTCCAAGTCCCTTGGAAATGTATCAAAGATCTTTTTCTACATCTCCTCTGGCTTTATCTTCAATCTTTTCAGTTTCAATATTCCAATCTTCAGACTAATAAGAATGATGACCAACCAACCAACAAATCAAACTATGAACTTTAGAGCTTCTTTAGGCTCCTTCTACTCCTATCAATGGAGTACTCTTCAGGCTGCAACATCAAGTGCTTCTTCAGTTAGGTATCCATCTCTCTACTGCTTCACAACACCAACTCACCAAACCATTCATCTCACGCAACAACAGATCCTGGTGATGCACCTACCACTCTCTCCTCAGTGGTTTCTCTCTGCACCCTTATCTAGCCTAATCTCCATTGGAGAATGGTCATGACAGACCTCATCTTGTCTGCCCACACACAATCTCAGAAAACATCCTTCTGCAGCTAGATGGACCAAGCACCTGCAACCAAACAACTTAGCAAACAAAATAATGGTCACCAACACAATCTGTCCTTCAGTTCCTCACCTACCTTCTCAGTGACAAGAACAAATACAACAGCCAAATCTTTCACCAGCTCTGATACCAATCTGATGCAGAGGTCTAGAAGAATCTCAAACAAGTGTTATCATGTTTCACAACAATGGGTTTCAATCCCACAACCTCATAAGTCTTCACAATAAATATCCATAGAACAATGGCATAGATTAAGTTTTTCCACAACTCTCACCCAAACAAGGTTTACCTAAGACTTTCAACCTCCTTAGATACTTAAACCCATTTATCAAGTCTGCCCATTCCATGAATCCAAATCTTTAAGTTACCAAAAGGACTTTAACATACAAACTTCAATATAGCACAAAATTGGGGTTTCACCTTCTCTGACTTAATCAAGGCCACAACTGTGTTTTTTTCATCACTTAGGAACATTCAATTAACCAAAACAACCAACCATTGAGGTCCGCCCTTTCATCTTGTTACCAATCCTTCATTAACCCATTGCATGGCTAGTAGCCCTTCTTTAAAGAACTGTCAGACATAAATTTTGCTACAGAACCCTTCTCAAGACTGTAATGGTATTTTTGGGTACTCATTAAGGTACTTTAAAACATATCTAAAAATCACCATTGGTCATTTTGAAAAGAATGCCTCAAATCAGGACTGTCAGCGTGCTAACTAGGCCTAATAGGCTTGATCTCCACAAGGGCTTATAGGTTCTATAGGTTTCAAACCATAACTCTCATCACCAACCTTTGGAACATATTATATTGTACCTTCCCAAGCTATTAATAACTCCAAAAGTCCATTCATAGGGATATCTATACAAACCCTAAGACTTACTTTCTTGACTGTCCTGTTTTCTTACTGTATACTGAAATGCAGTCATAAAACTTTGATTTTCCCCACATCAACCTTAGTCATTTGGTCAGAGACCTCAAGAATATGAAGGAAAATACTATCACAATCATTTTCCACCAAGGATTAATAACATGCAATGGATAAACTAGAAGAAACACAAGATTTACATGCCACTATTTACCCTAACCAGGGTTTTTGATAGTTTCTTGAAAAATCACAACTAATTCAAAATACAATCAAAATGCATGAGACAAACTTCAAGTGGAAGGTGATTGAAAGAACTTTCATTTGAAATCAAAAATAAATGTCCTCTTGCCCGTACTGGGCCATACCATGCAAGAAAACAGTAAATTTCTGAAGAGGAATACATAAAACAGTGTCTTTTAACATTCCATTCTCAATCTTCAATCACCTCTGAATTCTCAGAAGGTTACAAGGCCTTTTAAAGGCATTACAACTTGACTCTTCAGTTTCTAACTTTCTATCAATGCCTAGAACCAAAATGACCTTTCATATTCCAAGTTTGCATCATTTGCAACTTTACAATTTTGCATCATTTACACAAATTTGAACTTAGACCTCTCCTAGTGACTTTAATAAAAGGAAAATCACTTAAATTATCTCATTACATTGTTAAATCACCAAAGTTCAATCAAATTCCTATGGGAACATCAATTTGTGAAGGTGCTCCTGCACCACCCGTCCATTCTAGGTTGCTAGGCTCCTCATAAAGGGTCAGGGATTTCTTCAAGTTAGGAAGAAACCCAGGGAAGCGTAGTGCTTCATGGTTGGGTGGAAAAAGCACTTTAACCATGCTTTTGGCTTTGGCTTGTAGAAGACCGATGGGTCATGGCAGCTGAAGATAGATTTAGATTATGTTATGTGACTCAAGATGGATATTTCATTGTACTTATCGTTGTATGGCTTGTTTAGCCAATTATGTAACTGTACTTTTCATTGATTTATTATTGATGTATTTGGAACAATTGAAAAGATGTAATATTATTTCCTTCTTGTGCTTGTAGATGCACTTTACTTATATTGGAAACTTGCAAATGTTATACATTTATGGATATCTCAGTTAATGAATTGATTCACTTTCCATTTTTGGATTACATTGCTTTTCGTAGGTTATTTTTAGTAAATGATATTTTTAGACTTTACATTTGGTATCAGAGCATCTAGGCTAAACACTAGGAGCTTCGCCTATTTACGCTAAAGATGCAAATGTGTGCAGATTGATCAAGATGGATACAAGGAACACTAACTAAAGTGGAGGGTCCCATGGTGACCAAAACAAGAGATTAGACCAAATCCTCGTACTGTTGACTCAACAAGGGACTATAATGGACAATATAGAGAAAGAAATACGAGCAATCCAAGTAGGGCAGAACCAAGATGGAAGTGGGAACCACAGGAGTGAACCAAGAAACCTTGAAAATGAAGGAAATGCAAATAATTAGGATAGAATAGCTGAGGAGTTGGGCAAGGATCTTAAGAAGGTTACCTCGCCTAAGTTTGATGGAAAAACAATTGGATATGGGATGGAGGCATGGATAATTGAAATGGAGAAGTATTTTTCCCTCCGCAACTTTTCCAATGAGACCAAAGCAATCTGGGGATCATATCAGCTCATCGGCGAAGCAGCCACTTGGTGGGACAATGAGAAAGTTGAGAAGCAGTTGTTACATGGGGAGATAACATGAGAGTATTTCCTACATCTTTTTAGGAAGAGATGGCTACCCTAGTTATATTTTGACAAAAAGATGACTAAGTTTCAGAATCTAACTCAGGGAGGGATGACAATGACACAGTATAGGGAAAGATTCTCCTATCTACTCAAATATGTACCACAGTACTAGTTAGATGAGAGGTTCCAAATTTAGAAATTTATTATGGGGTTAAGGCCTCAAATTGGGGCTAACATGGACATTCACAACCCCTCAACCATAGATGAAGTATTCGAGAAAGTAATCAAACAGGAGAAAAAGTTGCAACAGGTTGCCAACTACCGCAAGAGCAGGGATGTGAATTATGGAAACAAGAAGTTTCAAGGGAATAATCATAATAACAATAATTGAAGAACAATAATCAAGGCAACAATAACAATCGACAGATCAAGAATCTAAAAAGAGGAAATAACTCTCAAGACCGCAATGGCAGGAATCAGAATAACAACAACAAGAGGGCCAACAACAACAACAACAATAACAGTAACAGGAGAGACACATCAGATAAACCCAGAGCACCCTATGGAGGATGTTACATATGTGGTGGAGAGCATTATGCCAGTGTGTTTCTACAGAGAGCAAATAACCAAATGAATAGAAACCAGCACTAGATCCATGTGGCGATTGACAATCGCCAATCAGATTTCCAAACGACACTGATCAAATGTACTGGTAAGCTCTTCGATTGCCCTATTTCTATATTAATTGACACTGGAGCTACCAAATGTTTCATAGATCCTAATGTCATTTCTAAGTTGTATTTTAAACTCAGTTATATGACTAATTCATGGAAATTTCAATATGGGAATCGGGTAGAGAAAAAGGTAGAGCTATGTCTTTCTTGCAGTGAATTAGACCTTCCTAGCTTTCAAACCCAAATCAACCTATATGTGACACCCCTAGGGTCTTACGATGGAACTTTTGGGATTAATTGGCTCACTAAGCATAAGTCAATAGTGGATTGTGAAGGGAAAATTGTGAAATTTCTAGATGATCAGGGAAACCAAGTAGAAATTCCTGGTTTGAGAAGTGATGCAGAGGTATTGGATTGTTTGGTTTTATTCACACAATGAACCTAGACTTCTAGGTTTCCTTCACAATATTTTTTCAAACCCTATGCAACACAAGCCTATACAAGGTTATTCAAGAGGCTGATCTAGTCTGGGACCACAACCTGGAGTCCAACCACATAGACTACTCAACTTTCTTTTGGGGAGTCTCTACTCAACCCAACCAACACACAAACATACCTTCTAGATCAACAACCAAACTACCAATATCCCTACCAATAGGACCTCATACTACCACCAACACAAATTTTTCAAGGACATGACCAACACATGGTCTCTGACCCAGTAATACTATTTTGTACCTTCAAGGACAGTGGACAGTAATCTAAAGTATGACTGCACTATGACATTGCTTAAAGTGACCTATTCCTTATAGCCCTAGAGATCGGCTAACCAAAGGATAACTCCACAAACTTTTACAAGACAAACCAACCTCTTTGCACATTTGGATACCCACTATGGACATATAACAGTCTACCAAGTTGCAGGGCCGTACTCTGTTTCAGGCGTCCAATGATAGTGAACCCTTCTTTTTAGGAAATAGGCCTAATTTGAGACCCTTACAAAGGAAGTGTATCAAATTCTCTTGCTCAGGACTAGACAAACACTTGCACAGGTCTGTATACATCCACAAACACCAATTACATCCTCCATTTGGTTGGTCTCTTGACTATTTTTTGAAATCACACCGATTTCCACTATTTGCATACTAACTAGTCACTATGTAGACTAGTTAGAATCATGCCAAGTGCCTTGGATTGAGGAGTGAAGACCTTATGCAATCTACTCTATCTTCCTCCATCCTACTAAAAATGGTTGATGCTTTTCAGAGGATAGAGGAGCAATCACTCATTTTGCCACAAAACCCTAGTTTTGAGGGTTTTCAAACCAATTTGCACAAATTGACTTGGTTCTCACAGCATAGGAGGTTTCAAGAGGCCCAACTACATTCAAATGAAAGGTATTTCGAAGAACCAACACATTTCATAATTTTTAGAACCCTTACTGTTCGTACAGAGCCGTACTGAATGACTATTTCCAGAAAAATGCACGAATTTACTGTTTTTGCACTCCAAAACTTTAATTTTTCATTATTCTTGGCCTGTGATTACATTCAACTTCCTATAGAAGGCTTGAGGGCTGTTTCTCCTCCTCCACCAACCATACAACTGCTATCCAAGGGTAGTTAACCATTGGGTATTACTTCCTTCACAAGAAACCACATATTTCTTAAGTGTAATTACATTCAAATCGACCATATCAAGGTCTATATTAGACAAATCGACCAAATGGACGAAGTCCTTATTACAACTCATGAAAATGGCTTTCAAATCCTTAGGGAGAACATGACAACCAAACATGACCTATCAAAAAGATGACTAGAATAGGGAGCTCCTGCACCAAGAAGGCCCTTAGAACTTAGGAAAATATCTGCCATGCAGTTGAAGAAAGCTAACAAAAAAGGGTGTTCCATATATGTAGTTAACATTAGAGAGCTTGATAACTCAGAGCCATCAGTTAATGATTATCCTCTTCTGGAAGAGTTTCAAGATGTATTTCCAGATGAGCTAACCGAGTTACCGCCAAAAAGGGAATTCAACTTCTCGATAGATTTGCTACTTGGAATTGAGCCTCAGTCGAAGGCACCTTATAGGATGACTACCACTAAGTTATATGAATTGAAGGCACAATTACAGGAGGTGCTAAATCAAGGATTCATAAGGTCAAGAGTGTCTCCATGGGGAGCACCAGTTATTTTTGTGAAAAAGAAAGATGGAACCTTGAGGTTGTGTGTTGATTACAAGATGCTCAACAAGGCCACTATAAAGAATAAATACCCACTCCCAAGGATAGATGAACTATTTGATCAAATGAAGGGAGCCAAGGTGTTCTCGAAGATAGATCTAAGGTCGAGATACCACCAATTAAGGATAAAAGATGAGGACATATCTAATACTACATTCAGGACTCGATACGGACACTATGAATTCATCGTGGTACCGTTCGGGTTAACCAATGCCCCTATGGCATTTATGAACCTGATAAATAGTGTGTTCCGAGACTGTTTGGATGATTTTGTGTTAGTATTTTTGGATGACATCTTGATCTATTCCAAATCAGTAGAAGATCATGATAAGCACCTAAGGATAGTCTTGTAACGCTTGAGGGAGTGTAAACTTTTTGGGAAGTTATCTAAATGCACTTTTTATCAAAGGTGCACTGTTTAGGCCACATCATTTCAGCAGAAGGGATAGCAGTGGATCCAGAAAAGATCAAAGCAATAATGGAGTAGCCAGCACCACATAATGTAACGAAAGTCTAGAGTTTATGGGACTTGTCGGCTATTACAGGAAGTTTATAAAGGGTTTCTTGATGATAGCCACACCCATCACTTTACTATAAAAGAAGGGAAAGAAATTTGAGTGGAGTGACAAGTGTGAACAAGTATTTTAGCTTTTGAAGGAGAAGCTCACCTCCGCACCTATCTTAACTATGTCAGATCCAAATAGGCACTTCACTGTGATAATGGATGCTTTAGGAGAGGGTGTAGGAGGAGTACTTATGCAATATGGATAGGTGGTGGCATATGAATCCAAAAATTGAAACAACATGAATTAAACTATGCACCACATGATTCAGAGTTGGCTGCCATAGTGCATGACCTTCAAATGTGGAGACACTACCTTTTAGGAAAGCCCTTCAAATTGAAAATAGACAATTTGGGGCTTAAGTATCTCTTCACTCAACCTAATCTAAATGCTCGATAGAGAAGATGGTTGGAGTTTTTGAGAGAGTATGATTTTTGGATTGAATATATAAAGGGAAAGGAAAATAGAGTAGCAGATGCCCTTAGTAGGAGGAGACATCTTGCAACTATGCTCACTATAAGATCAAATTTTAGACAGTAGGTGATACAGGCTCTACCAAGAGACAAACATTATGTTAGAGTGAAACAAGCCTTAGAGAAGGATTCCTTTGATCACAGGTTTGATGGATATATGATTGAGATAGATGGACTCTTAAGGTATCAAGGATGGATGTATGTTCCTAACTCGGTGGAGTTGAGGAAGCTAGTTCTCGAATAATTTCATAATGCACTGTACTCAAGGCACCCCGGTGTAACGAAAATGATAGAGGGACTAAGACCATTGTACTTCTAGAAAGGACTCGAGAAGGATGTTACAGAATTTATAGCCCAATGTTTGGAGTGCCAGTGAGTTAACGTTGAGCATGTGCATCCAATAGGACTTTTATACCCACATAGTGTGCCAGAGTATAAGTGGCAGGTAATCACTATGGACTTTATTCAGGAGCTATCCATGACCAATAATCAACATGATGTCATCTTGGTTGTTGTAGATAAATTGACAAAAGTGGCTCACTTTATTCCAAGGAATCTCAAGGATGGATCTTTGATCCTAGCCAAAAAGTTTGTATAGGAAATTTTTTGTTTACATGGAGTGCCAAAAATGATCATCTCTGATCACGACACTTGTATGACTTCTAGATTGTGGATGACATTGAATGTATCATTGGGGACTAAATTAAACTTTAGTTCATCCTATCATCCTTAGACTGATGGTCAGATGGAGAGGGTGAATCAAGTGGTGGAGGATCTCCTAAGGATGTATTGTATTGATCAGCAGTATAAGTGGGAGGAGTACCTTCCCTTAGTGGAGTTTGCCTATAATAATTCATATCATGCCTTCTTAGGAATGGTACCTTTTGAAGCGCTATATGGGAGTAAATGTTGTACACCTATCAATTGGGATAAGGTGGAAGACAGGATAGTAACTAGACCAGAGATGTTGAAAGAAATGGAGGATTATCTAAAGAAGTTGATTAAGGAGAAATTGAAACAAGCTTCAGATCACCAGAAGAGTTATGGCGATAAGAATGGAACCTTTAGATAGTTCTCAGTAGGAGACAAGGTCTTCTTGAGAGTTCGACCTCAAAAAAGTTCCATTTCATTTGGCAAGGCTTCCAAGCTTGCCCCCAGATATGTTGGACCTGTAGAGTTGTAAACTCTACATTTTGATGTTTTGTATGGATGTGGCTATGTATTTCATTTTCAGCTTGTGGCTTAGTTCCTACAATTTCTATTGATATATGTTCATCAAGTTGCATTATGTATCAGTATTGTATCAGTATTGAGAATTTGTAGTGGGATGTTTCTAAGTGTTGCGAATGCTGCCACGTGGAATGGGGTTTCAAAGAGGCTGAAATATTTCTGAGTATCTCTATGGATGTTGTGTTTCTTTTATGCTTTGCAATTTCCAGGTACTTATTGAGCATGCCACGTATCTAGCTCCATTTCCCTTTTTTAATTTGTTTGTTGAGTACGGGTTGCACCACGTGTCGCGCCACGTAGCTTGTAGACAAGTATTAAGTTGATGCTTTAGTGATGCGGATGGTACCATGTGTCTTTTTGTTGTAGTACCAGATGCAGCCACGTGTATCTTTTGCAACAGCTTTTGAAGCACCGAAAGCAGGTGGTGGGCCTAGGATATTAAGTATTAATTTGTTTCAGTTGAGTGCCGACTTTGCCATGTGTTATTATCTGTAGGGCTTTAAAGAAACTTTTTGATGAAGCTTCAGTGATGCGGAGGTTGTTGGAATTAGGGCTGACAACTGAGGGGGGTGAATCAGTTGTCTAACAACTTTAATGCTTGCTACAGTTAATTATCCTTTACCACTTCTTAATAGATTAATAATGTAACCATGAAAAGCAAGAATCAATAACACATGAGCAAAAAACACAAATAACACACTTGACACCAAGATTTTTGACGCAGAAACCCAATTAAGGGAAAAACCATGATGGGGGTTAACCCACAAAGATTATACTCTGTTAAAAGTATTACAAATGGGGAATGTACATGCATTCGGTCTCACTGCCCAGAGCTCACTGCTCAAAGGAAGGCTCACTGCCTACAGAAAGAAGATTACAATGTGTTTGAACTAATAATTGGCATCTACCAATGCAAAGATTCATTTCCAGTTAAGCATAGAATACCAACTTGATACACTTCATCTTTACTCTGTCCTATTTTACTGCTCTTCCATAATCCAGACCTTAGATCTATCCTCTTTTACTTCTTTGATTTGCCTTTTTGCACTACTCCATAATTGCACACACTATATTCGCTATACACTCAAATCAATCAGCTATATATATTCGCCTCAAGAAATTCAATCACTTTTTCATCGGCCTTATGAAGAATTTAACAAACAATACAAGTGCTTTGTTCTGTCAGCTGAATCCATACACCAATATTGATGCGTACCAGAAATAATAGTTGCAGGTCACCACCCATGTCGGCCACTAACATTATATCCCATACATAACTCACCAAAATACTTCTACTAGATCTACACAAGGATCTAACATAAGTCAGTCTGTTCTTCACTTGAACTATTTTGTCATATTAGGACTCGGTACTTAGATGCTCATAACTTTTAATCCCTTTATCACCGGAGGCTGAAATCTTGGATTTAGATTGTCCCCACATTCCTCTACACTGCCATAAATTTGCAACATACAATGATTAACTAGAGAGATCCGCTGATCAAAATGTTAAACTCTGCCATATACCCTATTCCTGTCAATTCAGACTAAACGCATCTTGGAACTGACTTCTGGCATGATCTGATACTGCACTGCGGATGTGAGGATTAGACTTAGTTTCCATCAATGACAACACATGACATGCCTTGTAGTGTCTCTTGCCAACAATCTCCCCCTTTGACATTGATGGCAACATTTAGTGAAAAATGACTAAGTGTCATGACTGACTCCCCCTACTGTGTGCACTTATATATTCTTCCACTGCTCCCCCTTTGATGAATTGTTCATTTTCTTTCATTTTTTACTATCTCTCAGTTCCCCTTTGACATCAATAGAAAAGGATGGAATCCACAAACCAAAATTCACCCAAAAATTCTGTATACAATGCCGCATATGTACAAACAATCCTTAAGTTATGTTTACATATACTTAAGTATATCTCCAAAAATATTCTTTAGCAGGGCCAACTCTCTATCCCAACTTTTTTTCATACTATTCAAAGTTGAAATGTGGCCATTGAACAAAAATGCTTGTGCTTCAGCCTTCTGGAGGTCAATGGGATCACTTGTTTGTGCAGCAGTTTGGGCTTCTGTCACAACATTGAATATTTATTCTATCTTAGGGGAAATCAATCCCCGGAGCTCACCCATTCTTGCTTCAATGTTCTCCTTTTCTCTTGTCAACTTATTTATTTCTTCCATCAGGCTGATTGCTTGACACTCCTTACTTACCATTGATACTATCAACGGATCAAAATCTTGGGACATACTTGACAATTTCTATTTAGAATCCTTTATTTTATCTTATATATCCTCTATGACTTTAGGAGAAGATAAACAAAACTTATATATATTGCCTCCTGAAAGAACATTTTGAATACTCTTTATACTGTTATCTAGAACCAATCTATCTACCCCAATCATGCCTTTAAGTGCATCAAATCTTTTTCTATTAAATTCATTCTAAACTTTAACTTCTGCATATTTTTCAAAGGACTCAAAGTGTGTACTTACATAATTTACAAGGCTCTTTAGATTTCAAGAGGGAGAATCAGATGGATTCTTCTGAAATGTTGGCATTATCTTCTCCAATATACCAGATGCAAGGCCTAACAACTCATTGTCCTCTATGTGAGATTTCAATAGCTTTTCTCTTTCCTTGGCTTGTGTGAAAGATTTCATCTTCATCATTTAGACTAGAGAGAGAGTATCTAGGTTGATTGGTCCTTGAACCAGTTCTAGTTCATCAAACTCTAGCATTTCTTTACTCAAAAAACTCTTCACTGCATCTACAATGTCTCTTGCCACAATTTCTAGACCACTTTCCTTTCCTTGAGTTTTCTTAGTATTAGGACTATTTTGTTTAGGTGCATCAACATTTGTACCATCTTCTTCTTCTTTACCTTTCTCTATGTCATATGTATGGGAATTCTTTCCTTTGTTCTCACCATCTGCAATCAGTTCCGGAGGATCTTGTGTAGTAGCAGTATTCTCAATATTGTCTTCTTTTCCAGATTGATCAAGAAGAATTAGAGTATCTCCTGTATCATCAGTTTTATCCACCATCTATGTATCTTCCTTGTTTATTTGTTCCACTTCCGGATCAGAGGAGTCATCAACCTTGGTTTGCTGCTCATCAGTTTTCATTTCTTCAAAATCTGGGATTGGTGAATCAATCCCATCATCAGTCTGCTCCTCAACAAATGGAAGATTGTGTTTCTTTAATGCACTTAAAAGTATTTCCTATGTTTCTTTAACTATTTCATCTAATTCTCCAAGCATTAGTTTGTTCATTCTCTTCTTGCTCCTGAATTCATCCTTCACTTGTTTAAATATCATATTCATTTGAACTTGAGTGATCTGAGGGCATAGTTTTATCAATACATGTTCTCTAAGCTCTAAATCCTTGCTTTTTGCATTTTCTTTCTTCAACTCCAAAGTGTCTGCAAGACTTTGAGGGATCTCAAAAGTTATTTCAATCAAGGCCTTATTATAGTTATTTAGATATCTGTATCACTGTATTCATAATAAAATTCAGTCATGGGTTTCAAATTTCCATCCACAGCGGTTGATTTTATTACATCTTCCATAGAAAGTGTGAGCTTCTCAACATATGTATCTGTCTTCTGCCTTTTACTTGCCCTTTTGCTTCTGGAGGGCTTTTCCTTAGTCACCTTAGCTATTTTTGTTCCAGAGGCTTTCAACTCCTTTACCTTAGCATCTAAATCTATTTCTTCTTCATCAACTTTTGTGCTCTTATAGATTCTTGTGGCCTTTATTTTCTTTCTCTTTCCTCCTTCACCAGATGGTGTGGCTTTCAATGTCTCAGGATTTGCAGGTTTTGGGGAAACAAGAGCAGTAGTAGAGCTTTTAGTTGTCCTTGATGTGGAGGAGGATTCTATCGGAGTACTACCTTGTTTCTTATCCTGCTTCTCCTTCTCTACCTTTTCAGTTCTTTCCTTGAATTGCCTAACAACTTCCTTTGTGAGGCCTAGATTCTCTGCCAACTGCTCAACTTCTTTTCTTACTTTCCTTTTGGTTTCAGGTTTTCTGAGCTCATCATGTAGTTTTACACTTAGTTCCTCATATGTTCCAAATATTTCAACTGATGTGTCTTTAGGCTTGCTCAAAAGATGTTGAACATACATATTCAAGATTTTTGCATCTACCTCATACCCGATGGGCATGATCCAAATAGTGTTGGGTTCTACTACTTCCATTAAGCACTGATCAGTATTAACCATAAAGCATATTTCATTCTTGTACTTCTCAACAACTGATTTGGGGATTCTTTCTCTAGAATGCATCATATTCTAAAAATTCTTGAAGTATCCCCAAATAGCAGTTTTCTATGCTTTATAGTCACCAATGCTACATAGATGATCTCTGATCTGAATAGCCACTAGCTCGTCATTAGTCCAGTGTATACCTTTTACTCCAAGTACCTCATTCATAAAGTAGAAAAATAAACATAGAACCAATGTGCCATATTTGAAGGTGTGTTTCTTGTCTTTCTTAATTTTGTTTAAGTTCTCAATTAGTTGGTTCTACAATAATTCACACAAGTCATAATCTGCATTTTCTTTTAACATTTTGTATGCAGCATATATGGCAGTTCTGGAGACAGAGTTCTCCCTGCTGGAGTGATAAATCTTGTAACCAATCACCATAGAAGAAAACTTAACATCTGGTTCAATAATGTCATTGATGGTCATTGCCCTTTTGTCAAACTGGGCACTGGTTGCATCAGTAACTGTCTGGTTTTTCACAACTTTCAACATTGGTAATCCACCGATTGAATTTAACCCAGTCACAATTCTGATAACATCCTTTGTAATTTTGAATGGTTTCAACAGCCACAAAAACTCATCATGCATTCGGCTTAAAACATACCGGACCCACTCATCTTCATCAAATGTTGGAAACCCCATAATTTGAATGAAATGTTTTTCATGCAGTGCCTTATACTCGGGTTTAAGGTCATGATTTTCATCCCTGAGATGACTCTTAAACAAATCTACGTACCTTGAGTCCCCAAATTCATCTATGTTCGCATGAATATAAACCCTAATATCTTCAACATGCAGCACACCATATGGAACACTTGAAAATGCACCTAATGGGTCGACTTCTATTGATTTGTGTGGATGCCTTTTAAATTTGGGTTGAGGCCTTTCAGTATTATCAACAACCAAAGGTGTAGCCATTGCAAAAGATTACAGGTTCAAAGCTTCACAGATAAATACCTTTTTCATGAAATTAGGGTTGGCGGGCAAATTCATCGGTCGCACTTCAAATCTTTGAAATCTCTTCTCAGACGCTATTCTTTATGCTTTCTTTGTATGCAAAGTGATTCAAATGAAGAGCGAACTACCCTTTTATACTTTGCAAAACCTAATTTACCTTTGTAATAAATGCTCTACCCTAACACATCCAATTACACTGTTTCTGCATACAGTCAACCTTCAATTGCTCCGCAAATCATCATATCCACTTCTTTTCTTCCAGAAATCCTTTCAAATGATCTGTAATAATCCAAATTATTTTCTCTCATCTTGCTAGATTCAGGTGCCTACTTACTGGTTGGGGGAATTTGATTTTTAATGCTTCTCCCCCTGAGCTAGAGCTCCTAATTAAATTTCTGGAGGAACTGTCAGCACCAGATTCCTGTGTGGACCCATCACTATTGTTCATAACACTTTTCTTGACCCATGTCTTACACATTTCATTCTAGATCTCATTCACATCAATTTTTCCCTTGCCTTTGTCTTGTCTCTGCTCATCTGGTTTTTTGTTTACCGGACTTCTTCTTTCATTATTCTTGCTTCTGCAAAATCTTCCAAAATGATCGGATTGGTTACAATTGAAGCACACAACATTTCTTTGCTTATTTACTTGATTCCCTCTTGATCTGCACTGATTTGCCATGTGTCCAAATCCATTACATGCAAAATAATATCCATTAAAGGAATTACCATTTCCTCTATTGTTAGAGTTATTCATTATCATACTTCTACATTCATTAGATCTATAACCATACCTCTTACAATTGAAGCATTGACCGGAGAAGGATGGATTACTTTGATTTACTCTACTTCTACATTGAGTAGCTCTATGACCAAATTTATTGCATTTGAAACAATTTCCATTGAAAGATGGATACCTTTGAGCATTGGGTTGTCTTACCAGAGGTCTTCTAGGATTCCTTCTTTGATTTCTTGCATCAGGATTTCTTTGACCAAATCCAAAGCTTTCACCTTTCTCAAATCCTAGACCATGCTTATCATCTACCTTCTTCTGACTGTTAAGCAACACCTCAAGTTTAGCTGAACTTATCTTGAATTTCTCTTTATATTCATTTGTAATTTCTAGGTCATGTTTGAAAATGACAAGTTTCCTTTCAAACTCCCTTTCATTTTTTCTACTTTCATGTAGATCAAACTCTAGATGGCCAACAATTCCGTCTAACTTGCAGTATTCTTCTATTCTTTCTTTCAGAGTTTGTTTTAGGTCTTCTTCAGTCTTCTTTCTTTCCTCAATTTCTTTGGTTAACCTCATCACCCCAGATTCCATTTCATGTTTTAGGACAACAACTTCTTTAGATAACTTCTCACATTCCTTTGTCTTCTCTTTTAGGACCTTATCCTTGTTGTTGTCTTCACAATGATTTCCTGGTTGAAGAAGTTGCTCCTTCCTCTTTTCATTGGATTTTCTCAATTTTTCTTTTAAAGTCTCAATTAAGTCTTTAACATCTTTAAGATTCTCTTGTAGTTCTCTGACTTTGGCTCTGGACTGATCAAGATCTTCTAAAGAGAGTTTAAGTTGTTCTTGGAGGTTGTATTCATCCATTTTACTTCTTTCCTAGATCTTCCTCAAGTTGTTAAACTTTTTCAAAGGAACCTTGCTCTGATACCAATTGTTGGAATTAGGGTTGACAACTAAGGGGGGGTGAATCAATTGTCTAACAACTTTAATGTTTGCTGTAGTTAATTCTCCTTTACCACTTCCTAATAGATTAATAATGTAACCATGAAAAGCAAGAATCAATAACACATGAGGAGAAACACAAATAACACAATTGACACCAAGATTTTTGACGTGGAAACCTGGTTAAGGGAAAAACCACAGTGGGGGTTAACCCACAAAGATTATATTCTGTTAAAAGTATTACAAATGGGGAATGCAAATGCATTCAGGTTCACTGTCCAGAGCTCACTACTCAAAGGAAGGCTCACTGCCTACAGCAAGCTCACTGCCTATAGAAAGAAGATTACAATGTGTTTGAACTGATAATTGGCATCTACCAATGCAAAGATTCAGTTCCGGTTAAGTACAGAATATCGACCTGATATACTTCATCTTTACTCTATCCTATTTTACTGCTCTACCATAATCCAGACCTTAGATCTCTTCTCTTTCGATTCTTTGATTTGCCTTTTCACACTACTCCATCATTGCACACACTATATTCATTATACACTCAAATCCATCGGCTATATATATCTACCTCAAAAAATTCAATCACTTTTCTGTCAGCCTTATGAAGAACTTAACAAACAATACAAGTGCTCTATTCTATCGGCTGAATCCATACACCAATATTGATGTGCACTAGAAATAACACTTGCAAGTCACCACCCATGTCGGCCACTAACATTATATCCAATACTCAACTCACCAAAATACTTCTACTAGATCCACACAAGGATCTAACATAAGTCAGCGTGTTCTTCACTTGAACTATTTTGTCATATTAGGACCCGGTACTTAGATGCTCATAACTTTTAATCCCTTTGTCACCGAAGGCTAAAATCTTGGATTTAGATTGTCCCGACATTCCTCTACATTGCCTCAGATTCACAACATACAATGATTAATTGGAGAGATCCGCTGATCAAAATGCTAAACTCTACCATATACCTTGTTCCTGTCAATCTGGACTTGACACATCTTGGAGCTGACTTCCGGTATGATCTGATACTACACTGCGGATGTGAGGAATGGACATAGTTGCACATGACATGCCTTGTAGTGTCTCTTGCCAACAAAGCTCGCCACATTTTATTTTTTTGTAGTGTGCAGAAGATGCTACGTGTCCCTATATTTTGTTGAAGTTTCAAGGAGTGACAAGATATATACTATGGGCCCCACAACATTTTAACTATAGTTTCTAAGTGTTGCAGAGTATGCCACATGTTGCCTATAGGACTGTGGATAACAGAAACTAAAAGGACTTCTGAAGATCGCGGATAGTGCCATCTATCCCATTTTGAAACCTGGGGAGGCTGACACGTATCGAGTTATAAAGTAGAGCAGTGAAGGTGCCAAGTGTCGCATTATGATGTATTTTCTTTAATACTAAGGGAAATTAGCCCGATGTAGTGGAGAGCGTCAGATGTCCCGGTATGAAGTTTTAAGATGCTGCCTTGTGTTCATTTCTCAGTGAAGCGGAAGGTGCCAAGTATTATAGTTCTTGTTGCTTCTTTTTGTATCAAAGCAATGCAACCATTGCTGCAGAAGGTGCCACGTAATATATTTTTGGAGCTGTTGGAGATCGCCAAGTGTCAATAGAACTACAAGACAGTGTCACATTCTTAGTATCTATCAACCAATGGGCAAGGGGCCAGAAACAATTATAGATCCATGAAGATCCTGAGTATCAGTTTGAGTCTCAATTGAAGTCCAGAAGCAATTACAAGCTGTTGAGATTTTGGTCATTAGGGCGATCTTGAGTCAAATTTTGGCTATAAGTAGTGGGAAATTTTCTAATACAAGGAGACATAAAAAATTGAGAATTCTGAGTTTTATCTATGACTGGATTGTATCATTTTAGCCTTTCATAGTTGTTTCAAGGAGAAGCATATAGACTTGTGCATGTTTATGTGCCTCTTGTATCTTTCTTAATCTATTAATGAAAAGAAACGTTGTTTTATGTTGTTCGGTGTATTCTCTGTGTCTCTATGTAATTGCTTTGAATTCGGCCTTTGTTTCTAAAATATGTTTGCCATCTATTCATACTGATCATGCTTTGATTTCTCTTCAATATAACTGAATTCTAAAGGTTTAAACATTGTACTAAGTGTTGATACATATACAAATCCGGTGCATCGCCATAGAATTAAGAATTTTGTTTATTGTATCTGTAATCTTGTTTTTCTTACCTTTACCTAAGACTCATTGAAAAAGAAGAGCCAACTTCTGTAAAATTTGGAGGTTGCTTCAAGTGTTAAGTCCCACATTCTTGGAGCTTCCCATGTTGGTGCTAGAACCTGTGCAATTTTAACCATCAACAGTTTTTTGCATGCCCGGTGGGACTTTTCTTGAAATTTTGAACAAGATCATATGAACCAAAGAGCTTCAAGGAATCAGAGCTGTGGACCAACAACAAGAACTCAATCAGCCGCTAATCCAGGGATCTTACTACCCCCATTAGTAGCCACTCTGAGAAGAAGGGTGAACGGGTAGCAACAGCATCTAGAAAAAATATGGTAGCACCTGCGCCACCGTAGAGTTTTGTGAATTGGAATAATAGTAGTCCCCTTGTCCTACCAACACCACTAGATACATGGGACCCAATTCTAGCTAATGCTCTGAAAGCATTGCCTAAATTCGGTGGAGAAGAGGCCAAGACACCAGGGGAGCATCTCCAAAATGTGTCAGATGTATGTGTAGTGCATGTTATTACTGAGCAAAATGTTGGTATCCAACTGTTGGTGGCTTCTTTTAAGGGGAAAGCTCTGAATTGGTATAGGTCATTACCTATAAATTCTATATCCACGTGGGATGAGCTTGGAGATGTCTTCTTTGCGAGATTCAACAAAAAGGGTGATAGATCCTCCCTACTGCAACAATTGATCACTATAAAGAGAGCACCTCAACAAGCTCTAATAGACTTCAACACAAGATTTTAGAAGACTTGAGATAGAATTCCTACTGTAGCTAGACCATCACCAGGTATGGCAATTGTTTTCTATCTCAAAGCTTTCAATTCTGATATATTAGTGATGATTCAATCTCTAGGAGGAAAGACCCTACCAGCAGCATATGAGTTAGCTATGAGGGCATAGAATAACCTAATAGATGCTGGAAAATTGCCTCCACAGCCTCATATGCCAATGTTCCTAGAAATTTCAATTCCCTTACCCCAAGAAGTCCCTAATCCACCATCTACATCTATGTCTATATACACTTTTCCCACTCCCCAGCAACCCATTACACCAACACCCTCTTATTGCAAGTATGAGGTTAACCAGTGTTGTCATTGATGTCAACATACTCGATGCATTGGTAAGAAGGATTGGATGAGTTGTGTGCTGAGGTTATTGAGGAAATCAGTCTTAATCAGGAACAGTGAAGAACAGTGATGAGAAGAAGGCAATAGTACTCAATAGGTTGAGGATCAGAGGATGCAGATTAAAGGGTTTGTAGATATGAGTCTTGAGATGTTCCAGTCAAGATTTCAGAGGTCTGCATGAAGATATGAAGAAGTTGTGATCGATCAAGTAGAACCGGTTCTGGGAGATGCTCCGGTGTGACAGAGTGTTACAAAACGGTTCGGTGAGATCTGGAAGCACATTGTCCTATTCTGCAGATTGGAAGGAGTGTTTGGGATGTCCTTATGATGTGTCATCTCAATTTGTACATAGTTTGGAGGTCCAGAAGTACCTTTTGCATTATGACAGTGGCGGTAGATGGTGTTCTTGAAGTTCTGGATGAAGAAGAGAAGAGATTCTGATAAGTAGAGGAAGTGCGGATGTACCTGGTCATTTAGGTAAGCCTGTGAAGGTTCTTGGATCATGTTGAGGTTGTGTTGTTGGTCCGCATTAGTGTTAGAGCCCAGAATTGGAGATATTCTTCCGGATGAAGATGTTCTTGTTCAGACTAGCCGACCGGATGAGTTATTCATCTTGCGAATGTTCTTGTGGATGATTGATGACTTGCGAATGTTATTGTGGATGATTGCCGACTTAGATGATTGTTCCTAAGTCGATGCCTTGTATAAATAAAGGTTTGTGAATTCATTTCGTAGTGTGTTGTGAAGCGGATAAGTGTGGCATAGCGAGAGAGCGAAAGGTAGAGCAGGTGTGTCTCGAGCTTAAATGGAACTGATCCAGACATGGTGAAGATGTCAATCTCCAGTTCAAGTTTGTGATTCTTATCACTTTGTAGAGAGTGTGTCTCTTTGTAGGCAGTGTGCCTCCTTGTGAGCAGTGTGTTCGGGCAGTGAGCCCTAATTGGCATGTGCCATCCATTTTTCTTATTCTTCTAACAGAGAATAATCCTTGGGTTAATCACCCCATGGTTTTTCCCTTAACCAGGTTTTTCACATCAAAATCTTAGTGTCTAATGTGTTGATGATTATCTGCTCTGGTGTTTATGCTTTATGCTTTCATGAATGGTTAATTGATATGATGTTAACTAACAAAGAAGAATCAAGTGTTTGAAGTGGAAGCAAGTTTTTGCACAACTGATTCACCCCCCTCTCAGTTGTGTGCCCTAGATCTAACAATTGGTATCAAAGCCAAGTTCCTCTAAAAGGAGCTTAACCACTTGAGGAGATCCAGGATGTCGTCATATAAGGACAGTCTGAAGTTTGATGGAACCAACTTCACTCTTTGGAAAGGCTGCATGAAATGTCACTTGGAGTGTATGGGAAAGGCGTACTTATCCATGGTCACAAAAGCATATAAACCTCCACAAGGTGGTCTGACAACTCTGAATAAAATCACAGATGCTAAAAACAATCTACAGACCAAAGAAGCTCTTCTAATTACTTTGACTGACTCAAAACTCTCAAATGTTATTGACCTACCAACTGCATATGAGATCTAGGTTAAACTGGAACTTCTGCATGAAGGAGATGAGTTTGTTAAGAGTGCAAGGCTGCAAAGTCTCAAAGGGAAATTTGAAATATTGAAGATGAGAGATGATGAAAATATCACTACCTTTATGCCAAGAGTAAATGAGTTGGTGTGTGGAATCAGGAATGCTGGTGGAGTTCTAGATGAAAATGAGATTGTTTGCAAAATTCTCAGATCCCTTCCTGCTGCCTACAAAATCAAGGTTGCTGCCATTGATGAATTCAGAGCCCATACAACTGTCACAAGAGAACAATTGGCTGGCAAACTGGGTGCATTTGAAATGACCGAATTTGGAGATGATCACCCCAAGACTGAATCTGCATTTAAAGCTAGTGCCTATGTGAAAGGCAAACAAAGATTTGATCCGGGAGAGAACTCTTCAAGGAAGCTGTCATGATATGATCAAGCAAGGAAAGACATGGAAGAGGAAGAAGTAGAAACAACTCAACTTGAAGCCCTTATTGCAAAAAGACTGCCAAGAGGATCTGGTAAGTATGAAGGAAAGTTACCTTTCAAATGCTTTCACTGCAATAAAATTGGTCATTTTGCTTCAAGATGTCCAAAAAGATTGCAAGGTCAAATTCTAACAGACAAAGGTTCCAAAAGAATTGTTATTATGTTCATGAACAAGCTGATAATGAAGGAGTAACAGATGATGAATCAGAGATAGGAGACAAATCCATAAATGAATGGGTGTTTATTGCCATTAAGGAAGAAGATCCAATATCTATCAATCATAAGGTTGTAGAAAGAGCTCTGGCTGTCCAAGTTGAAGAAAAGGATGATTGGGTTATTGATAGTGGATGCTCTCATCATATGACAGGTGACAAGAACAAGTTCTTAGATTTGGAAAGGTATGAAGGAGGAATGGTAAAGTTTGGTGATAATTCAGCTAGTAGAATCAGAGGAAGAGGAACTATCTCTTTTAATGGAAGAAACAAAACTGGTAATGTGTTGTATGTTGAAGGTTTGAAGCACAATCTTCTCAGTGTTGGATAGTTGGTGGACAAAGGCTATGATCTTCGATTCAAGGATGGAAAATGCAGAATCTTTGAAAGATCTGGAACAAAGATTACATCCGGTACTCAAACTAAAGGTAATATCTTCCACTTGGTTGGTGCTGATAAAAGTTGTCTACTTGGTCAAATTGATCAGAGCTGGTTATGGCATAGAAGGATGTGTCATGTAAATTTTGATAACGTCATCAAGATAAGCAATATTCAGGCTGTAAGAGATCTTCCAAAATTGGTAAAACCTACAAATAGTTTGTGTAAAGAATGTCAGCTAGGTAAATAGAGCAGAGTCTCATTTAAGAGCAAAGATCAATCCTCTACCGGATTATTAGAATTAGTTCATACTGATCTATGTGGTCCAACAAGAGTCAAGAGTATGCAAGGTGATAGATACTTCATGTTACTAATTGATGATTACTCCCAGATGATGTGGGTTACCTTTCTGAAAGAGAAATCAGAAGCTTTTGAGAAGTTCAAAATCTTCAAGGCTATGATAGAGAATCAAACCGGATTGAAACTAAAATGTCTGAGGTTTGATAGAGGTGGAGAATTCACATCCGGTGAATTCATAGACTTTTGTGAGAAGCATGGTATAAAGAGACAATTGTCTGCTCCTAGGACTCCACAGCAGAATGGAGTAGTTGAGAGAAAGAACCGGACCATCCAGGAAGCTACCAGGACAATGATGATGGAAGTAAATGTTCCTCAGATGTTTTTGGAGAGAAGCTATCAGCACTACAGTCTACACTCTTAATTGAGTTCAAATCAGAAGCAATACCGGTAAGACTCCCTATGAACTTTGGTTTGGCATCACTCCTACTATGAGATATTTCAGAGTATTTGGTAGCAAATGTTACATTAAAAGAGATGAAGATCTAGGAAAGTTTGATGCTAGAAGTAATGAAGGAATCTTCTTGGGTTAATCCACTCAAAGCAAAGCATACCGGTGTTACAATAAGAGACTGAGAAAGATGATAGAAAGTACTAATGTGAAAGTTGATGAAGGAATTGAGAAGCCCTCAAGATTTTATGAGTATGATGAAGATGATCAAGATGGTGTTTAGGTTTAAGGAGCTCAATCCTCTCCGAAAAATTAGATTCAGACTGATCCGGTAAATCAGAAAGAAGAGATAGGTCTGAATGAGCCTGATCAAGAAGCAGAAGTACAAGAAACTCCCAAAGTTCCAAGATATGTAAGACTGAACCACTCTGAAGATCAGATCATAGGTGACAAAAGCAAAGGTGTGCAAACTAGAAGGAATGTTGCTTAAAATCCAGATGAATGTTGTCTGATCTCAAAGATTGAACCTAAGACAATAAATGACGCCTACAATGATGAAAATTGGACCAAGGCAATGGAGGAAGAGTTGATGCAAATTGAGAAAAATCACACTTGGGATCTTGTTTCTAGACCTAGTAACAAGAATGTGATTGGAAACAAATAGGTCTTCCGGAACAAACTAAATGAAGATGGTGAAGTAATCAGAAATAAAGCTAGATTAGTTTGCAAAGGCTACTCTCAAATAGAAGGGATTGATTTTGAGGAAACCTTTGCTCCGGTGGCAAGAATTGAAGCAGTCAAACTATTTCTTGCATTTGCTGCCTTCAAGGATTTCAAAGTGTATCAGATGGATGTCAAATCAGCTTTCCTGAATGGTGACCTAGAAGAAGAGGTGTACATTGACCAACCGGATGGATTTCAGTTATCAGAGCATGGTGATATGGTCTACAAATTAAAGAAGGCACTGTATGGTCTAAAGCAAGCTCCAAGAGCATGGTATGAAAGGCTGGATAAACATCTTTTGAAGATTGGTTTCAACAAAGGTACTATTGATAGTAACCTATATTTCAAAATTGATCATGAAAACATCTTGATTGTTGAAGTATTTGTTGATGATATCATTTTTGGAGGAAGAGACAGTTTGTGTAAAACCTTTGTAAATCAAATGAAAAGTTAGTTTGAAATGTCAATGCTTGATGAAATGAATTTCTTCTTAGGTCTGGAAATTACTCAGATGGAGAAAGGAATCTTTATCTCTCAGACTAAATATGTGAAAGAACTTTTGAAGAAATTTGGAATGGAAGATTCAAAGCCTATGCACACTCCTATGGCTACTGGATGTAAGCTAAGCAAAGATGATGACTCTCCTAAGACAAATCAGACAAACTAGAGATCAATGATTGGTGGATTACTGTATCTCACTCAGACTAGACCAGATATAATGTAGGTTGTTGGTCTTGTGGCAAGATTCCAGGTTGATCCCAGAGAATCTCATGTCATGGCAATCAAAAGAATTTTTAGTTACTTGAAAGGAACAGTTGAGTATGGCCTATGGTATCCCAGAGATCATGACTTTTCTCTTCATGCATATACAGATGCAGATTGGGCAGGAGATGTGGATGATAGGAAGAGTACAAGTGGAGGAGCATTCTTTTTGGGAAAAAGGTTGGTTTCTTGGCTAAGCAAGAAACAAGAGGTAATATCTCTGTCTACAACTGAAGCAGAATACATTGCAGCAGCAGGTAGTTGCACTCAAATCTTATGGATGAAGCAGATGTTAAGAGACATTAATGTAGAATATGAGAAGCCTATCACAAATTTATGTGATAATTCAAGTGCAATAAATATTTCTAAGAATCCGGTGTTGCATTCTAAGACCAAGCACATATCTATCAAGTTTCACTTTCTAAGAGAGCAAGTGAACAAGGATGAAGTCAGATTGGAGTATGTACCCTCCAAGGATCAGATTGCAGATATTTTTACTAAACCTCTTCCCAAGGACTCTTTTGAGTATCTCCAGGAGAAGTTAGGGGTCATGGCCCCTCCGATGATGAACTAGGATGCACTGATGTGCATCAGTCTGGTGGATATCACAGTCATATCTTGTGATCCAGATTGATGATGGGGAGCTGCTACTAAGGGGGAGCAGCTGGTATGATTCTGATGTGTTAGAATTGCAAGTATGAGCCCTTTGCCATTAATGTCAAAGGGGGAGAGAAGACATGTGAAAAACAATTGGTTGATGATCAAAGGGGGAGCAGTAAAGGAAGAGAAGACATGTAAAGAGTTGTTGCTGATAGGGGGAGATGTGACAGAAAGGAGAAGTTCTTGTCTTGATGGTTTTTCACATCATATGTTGCCATCAATGACAAAGGGGGAGATTGTTGAAAGTATGAGGTTAACCAATGTTGTCATTGATGTCAACATACTCATATTGCATTGGTAAGAAGGATTGGATGAGTTGTGTGCTGAGGTTATTGAGGAAATTAGTCTCAATTAGGAACAGTGAAGAACAGTGATGAGAAGAAGGCAAAAGTACTCAATAGGTTGAGGATCAGAGGATGTGGATTAAAGGGTTTGTAGATATGAGTCTTGAGATGTTCCAGTTAAGATTTCAGAGGTCCGCATGAAGATATGAAGAAGTTGTGATTGATCAAGTAGAACCAGTTCCAGGAGATGCTCTGGAGTGACAGAGTGTTACAAAAAGGTCCGGTGAGATCCGGAAGCACCTTGTCCTATTCTGCGGATTGGAAAGAGTGTTTGGGATGTCCTTGTGATATGTCATCTCGATTTGTACATAGTTTGGAGGTCTGGAAGTACCTTTTGCATTATGATAGTGGTGGTAGACTGTGTTCTTGAAGTTCTGGATGAAGAAGAGAAGAGATTCTGATAAGTAGAGGAAGTGCGGATGTACCTGGTCATTCAGGCAAGCCTGTGAAGCTTCTTGCATCATGTTGAAATTGTGTTGTCGGTCCGCATTAGTGTTAGAGCCTAGAATTGGAGATATTCTTCTGGATGAAGATGTTCTTGTTCAGACTGGCCGACCGGATGAGTTATTCATCTTGCGAATGTTCTTGTGGATGATTGCCAGCTTGCAAATGTTATTGTGGATGATTGCTGACTTAGATGATTGTTCCTAAGTCAATGCCTTGTATAAATAAAGGTTTGTGAATTCATTTCATAGTGTGTTGTGAAGCAGATGAGTGTGGCATAGTGAGAGAGTGAAAGGCAGAGCATGTGTGTCTCAAGCTTAAATGGAACTGATCTAGACATGGTGAAGATGTCAATCTCTAGTTCAAGTTTGTGATTATTATCACTTTGTAGAGAGTGTGTCTCTTTGTAAGTAGTGTGCCTCCTTATGAGCAGTGTGCTCATGCAGTGAACCCTAATTGGCATGTGACATCCATTTTTCTTATTCTTCTAATAGAGAATAATCCTTGGGTTAATAACCCTATGGTTTTTCCCTTAACTGGGTTTTCCACGTCAAAATCTTGGTGTCTAATGTGTTGATGATTATCTGCTCTGGTGTTTATGCTTTATGCTTTATGCTTTCATGAATGGTTAATTGATATGATGTTAACTAACAAAGAAGAATCAAGTGTTTGAAGTGGAAGCAAGTTTTTTCACAACTGATTCACCCCCCCTCTCAGTTGTGTGCCCTAGATCTAACAATTGGTATCAGAGCCAAGTTCCTCTAAAAGGAGCTTAACCACTTGAGGAGATCCAAGATGTCGTCATATAAGAAGGACAGTCTGAAGTTTGATGGAACCAACTTCACTCTTTGGAAAGGCTGCATGAAATGTCACTTGGAGTGTATGGGAAAGGCGTACTTATCCATGGTCACAAAAGCATATAAACCTCCACAAGGTGGTCCGACAACTTTGAATGAAATCACAGATGCTGAAAACAATCTGCAGACCAAAGAAGCTCTTCTAAGCACTTTGACTGACTCAGAACTCTCAAATGTTATTGACCTACCAACTGCATATGAGATCTAGGTTAAATTGGAACTTCTGCATGAAGGAGATGAGTTTGTTAAGAGTGCAAGGTTGCAAAGTCTCAAAGGGAAATTTAAAATATTGAAGATGAGAGATGATGAAAATATCACTACCTTTATGCCAAGAGTAAATGAGCTGGTGTGTGGAATCAGGAATGTTGGTGGAGTTCTGGATGAAAATGAGATTGTTTGCAAAATTCTCAGATCCCTTCCTGTTGCCTACAAGATCAAGGTTGCTGCCATTGATGAATTCAGAGCCCATACAACTGTCACAAGAGAACAATTGGCTGGCAAACTAGGTGCATTTGAAATGACCGAGTTTGGAGATGATCACCCCAAGACTGAATCTGCATTCAAAGCCAGTGACTATGTGAAAGGCAAACAAGGATTTGATTCAGGAGAGAACTCTTCAAGGAAGCTGTCATGATATGATCAAGCAAGGAAAGACATGGAAGAGGAAGAAGCATAAACAACTCAACTTGAAGCCCTCATTGCAAAAAGACTGCCAAGAGGATCTAGTAAGTATTAAGGAAAGTTACCTTTCAAATGCTTCAACTGCAATAAAATTGGTCATTTTGCTTCAAGATGTCTGAAAAGATCTGCAAGGTCAAATTCTAACAGACAAAGGTTCCAAAAGAATTGTTATTATGTTCATGAACAAGCTGATAATGAAGGAGTAACAGATGATGAATCAGAGATAGGAGACAAATCCAGAAATGAATGGGTGTTTATTGCCATCAAGGAAGAAGATCCAATATCTATCAATCATAAGGTTGTAGAAAGAGCTCTGGTTGCCCAAGTTGAAGAAAAGGATGATTGGGTTATTGACAGTGGATGCTCTCATCATATGACATGTGACAAGAACAAGTTCTTAGATTTGGAAAGGTATGAAGGAGGAATGGTAAAGTTTAGTGATAATTTAGCTGGTAGAATCAGAGGAAGAGGAACTATCTCTTTTAATGGAAGAAACAAAACTGGTAATGTGTTGTATGTTGAAGGTTTGAAGCACAATCTTCTCAGTGTTGGACAGTTGGTGGACAAAGGCTATGATCTTCGATTTAAGAATGGAAAATGTAGAATCTTTGAAAGATCTGGAATAGAGATTGCATCCAGTACTCAAACTAAAGGTAATATCTTCCACTTGGTTGGTGCTGATAAAAGTTGTCTACTTGGTCAAATTGATCAGAGCTGGTTATGGCATAGAAGGATGTGTCATGTAAATTTTGATAACATCATCAGGATAAGCAATATTTAGGCTATAAGAGATCTTCCAAAATTGGTAAAACCTACAAATGGTTTGTGTAAAAAATGTCAGCTAGGTAAATAGAGTAGAGTCTCATTCAAGAGCAAAGATCAGTCCTCTACCAGATTATTGGAATTAGTTCATACTCATCTATGTGGTCTGACAAGAGTCAAATGGATGTCAAATCAACTTTCCTGAATGGTTACCTAGAAGAAGAGGTGTACATTGAACAACCAGATGGATTTCAGTTATCAGAACATGGTGATATGGTCTGCAAATTAAAGAAGGCACTGCATGGTCTAAAGCAAGCTCCAAGAGCATGGTATGAAAGGATGGATAAACATCTTTTGAAGATTGGTTTCAACAAAAGTACTGCTGATAGTAACCTATATTTCAAAATTGATCATGAAAACATCTTGATTGTTGAAGTGTTTGTTGATGATATCATTTTTGGAGGAAGAGACAGTTTGTGTAAAACCTTTCGAAATCAAATGAAAAGTGAGTTTGAAATGTCAATGCTCGGTGAAATGAATTTCTTCTTAGGTCTACAAATTACTCAGACAGAGAAAGGAATCTTTATCTCTTAGACTAAATATGATAAAGAACTTTTGAAGAAATTTGGAATGGAAGATTCAAAGCCTATGAACACTCCTATGGCTACCGGATGTAAGCTGAGCAAAGATGATGACTCTCCTAAGACAGTTTAGACAAAGTACAGATCAATGATTGGTGGATTACTGTATCTCACTTAGACTAGACCAGATATAATGCAGGCTGTTGGTCTTGTGACAAGATTCCAGGATGATCCCAGAGAATCTCATGTCATGGCAATCAAAAGAATTTTTAGGCATCTGAAAGGAACAGTTGAGTATGGCCTATGGTATCCCAGAGATCATGACTTTTCTCTTCATGCATATACAGATGCAGATTGGGTAGGAGATGTGGATGATAGGAAGAGTACAAGTGGAGGAGCATTCTTTTTGGGAAAAAGGTTGGTTTCTTGGCTAAGCAAGAAACAAGAGGCAATATCTCTATCTACAACTAAAGTAGAATACATTGCAGCAGCAAGTAGTTGCACTCAAATCTTATGGATGAAGCAGATGTTAAGAGACATTAATGTAGAATATGAGGAGCCTATCACAAATTTCTATGATAATTCAAGTGCAATAAATATTTCTAAGAATCCAGTGTTGCATTCTAAGACCAAGCACATATCTATCAAGTTTCACTTTCTAAGAGAGCAAGTGAACAAGGATGAAGTCAGATTGGAGTATGTACCCTCCAAGGATCAGATTGCAGATATTTTTACTAAACCTCTTCCCAAGGACTCTTTTGAGTATCTTTGGGAGAAGTTAGGGGTCATGGCCCTTCTGATGATGAACTAGGATGCACTGATGTGCATCAGTCCGGTGGATATCACAGTCATATCTTGTGATCCGGATTGATGATGGGGAGCTGCTACTAAGGGGGAGCAGCTGGTATGATTCTGATGTGTTAGAATTGCAAGTATGAGCCCTTTGCCATTGTTGTCAAAGGGGGAGAGAAGACATGTGAAAAATAATTGGTTGATGATCAAAGAGGGAGCAGTAAAGGAAGAGAAGACATGTAAAGAGTTGTTGCTGATAGGGGGAGCTGTGATAGAAAGGAGAAGTTCTTGTCTTGATGGTTTTTCACATCATATGTTGCCATCAATGACAAAGGGGGAGATTGTTGCAAGTATGAGGTTAACCAGTGTTGTCATTGATGTCAACATACTCATATTGCATTGGTAAGAAGGATTAGATGAGTTGTGTGCTGAGGTTATTGAGGAAATCAGTCTCAATTAGGAATAGCGAAGAATAGTGATGAGAAGAAGGCAAAAGTACTCAATAGGTTGAGGATCAGAGAATGTGGATTAAAGGGTTTGTAGATATGAGTCTTGAGATGTTCCAGTGAAGATTTCAGAGGTTCGCATGAATATATGAAGAAGTTGTGATCAATCAAATAGAACCGGTTCCAGGAGATGCTCTAGAGTGATAGAGTGTTACAAAAAGGTCTGGTGAGATCTGGAAGCACATTGTCCTATTCTACAGATTGGAAGGAGTGTTTGGGATGTCCTTGTGATGTGTCATCTTGATTTGTACATAGTTTAGAGGTCTGAAAGTACCTTTTGCATTATGACAGTGGCGGTAGACTATGTTCTTGAAGTTCTGGATGAAGAAGAGAAGAGATTTTGATAAGTAGAGGAAGTGCGGATGTACCTGGTCATTCAAGCAAGCCTGTGAAGGTTCTTGGATCATGTTGAGGTTGTGTTGTTGGTCCGCATTAGTGTTAGAGCCTGGAATTGGAGATATTCTTCCGGATGAAGATGTTCTTGTTCAGACTAGTCGACCGGATGAGTTATTCATCTTGTGAATGTTCTTGTGGATGATTGCTGACTTGCAAATGTTATTGTGGATGATTGCCGACTTATAAGATTGTTCCTAAGTTGATGCCTTGTATAAATAAAGGTTTGTGAATTCATTTCGTAGTGTGTTGTGAAGCAGATGAGTGTGGCATAGTGAGAGAGCGAAAGGCAGAGCAGGTGTGTCTCGAGCTTAAATGGAACTGGTCCAGTCATGGTGAAGATGTCAATCTCCAGTTCAAGTTTGTGATTCTTATCACTTTGTAGATAGTGTGTCTCTTTGTAGGCAGTGTGCCTCCTTGTGAGCAGTGTGCTCAGGCAGTGAGCCCTAATTGGCATGTGCCATCCATTTTTCTTATTCTTCTAACAGAGAATAATCCTTGGGTTAATCACCTTGTGGTTTTTCCCTTAACCAGGTTTTTCACGTCAAAATCTTGGTGTCTAATGTGTTGATGCTTAGCTGCTCCAGTGTTTATGCTTTATGCTTTATGCTTTCATGAATGGTTAATTGATATGTTGTTAACTAACAAAGAAGAATCAAGTGTTTGAAGTGGAAGCAAGTTTTTGCACAACTGATTCACCCCCCCTCTCAGTTGTGTGCCCTAGATCTAAAACCTTTGCCCCTCCATCTGAGATGGATGATGTCAAGAACATTCACAGGACCTTTTAAAATGAGATTATTAATCTCAAGAGGCAAGAGACTTCTTACTCGAAGCCTTCTTACCAGGGGTTTCAAGGGCATGTTATTACTGAGCAAAATGTTGTTATCCAACTGTTGATGGCTTCTTTTAAGGGGAAAGCTCTAAATTGGTATAGGTCATTACCTGTAAATTCTATATCCATGTAGGACGAGCTTGGAGATGTCTTCTTTGCGAGATTCAATGAAAAGGGTGATAGATCCTCCCTACTGCAACAATTGATCACTATAAAGAGAGCACCTCAAAAAGCTCTAACAGACTTCAACACAAGATTTTAGAAGACTTGAGATAGAATTCCTACTATAGCTAGACCATCACTAGGTATGGCAATTGTTTTCTATCTCAAAGCTTTCAATTCTGATATATCAGTAATGATTCAATCTCTGGGAGGAAAGACCCTACCAGTAGCATATGAGTTAGCTGTGAGGGCAGAGAATAACCTAATAGATGCTGGAAAATTGCCTCCACAGCCTCATATGCCAATGTTCCCAAAAATTTCAATTCCCTTACCCCAAGAAGTCCCTAATCCACCATGTACATCTATGTCTATATACACTTTTCCCACTCCCCAGCAACCCATTACACCAAAACCCTCTGCCCCTCCATCTGAGATGGATGACATCTAGAACATTCACAGGACCTTTTAAAATGAGATTATTAATCTCAAGAGGCAATAGACTTCTTACTCGAAGCCTTCTTACCAGGGGTTTCAAGGAAATAGACCCCCATATCAGCTAAATCAATATCAAGGTACTCAAAGATCCAATAATCCACCACCCTCAAATCAGTTAGTTACCATTCCCACTCCATTACAGTCTATCCCATCTAACCTAGGTAGGGAAATGGTACCCAGACAAAACAATCTAGCAGAAGATGTGTTGGGTGAATATTTTGTCATCAACTCACTAACAATAAAATGGTTATATCAACCATAGTGTGATGAGATAAATCTCTCCTCTCAGAAAGGGGAGGTTCCCTTTTTACTGTTTATTGAAACAAAACAAAACTACTTATTTACACTAGCTCTGATCATATAGGGGGTGTGTTACATTCATCCTTTTCTCTTCTTTCAGAAAAGATGTTTACAACATTTCATGGTAATATTCAATAATGCTTGTATACTTCTAATATTAACCTAAACAGTAATCACCAATATTCTTGTGAGTTGAAGCACAAAGTCATTCAACTTACTTCACAAAAAGATTCACGAACCAAGTGAATAATCCCAAGCACAAAGTCTTCAAATTATCCCCAGAAAGATTTTAAAAGTAACTATATCACTAGTTGTAGCACAAAGTCTGTCAACTAACAATACCACTGATCCACATGAATGTAATTGAAAATTATAGCAGAAAGTCTACAAGCCCTCAACACGATTCATATACAAAGTGAACAACTACAAGATCAAATTCTTTATAATTCTCCACCAAGAAACACTTTCAACACACATAGATTCAAGGAATTAATATAACACAAAATTATATGATTTATCTTGAACATCCTCCAATCATGATAACCAAACACCACTTTCTCCAATCAATTAACAAGAGAAATCAGCAAAAATGCCATATGTACATCCTCACTCATACAGATTCAATTCAACACAAAGTTTGATATCAAAATCTGTCTTCTTTATTGATTGGAATTGATTGTGCAATTTGAACACAAAGTCTCAAAGTTGAGTCTCAATTTAGGCAGCACTTCATTGCATAAGATTACAGATAAAAATTACAATAAAGGCCCTCTTTATTTATAGGGAGAGGCCTTGAGCTAATCTAGGAAAAAGTCTAACTACTTTGACTTATTCAACAAAAGAGTCCTATTTGACTTGGGACTTCCTTTGTCTCACATGTAACTAGATTTTGGAAAAATACATGTGAATATGTCTAAAACAAAATACAAATTGCATATACTAAACTGAAAATAAACTAAGGCATGAAGAAAGATTTTCAGCTGCCACCATCATTCTTCTTCAGGAAATTGTGATACTTGGCCTTTATTGTTTTCATCTCATAAATGTCCGGTCCAACTGTATTGTCTGAAACAACATGAGGTTTGACAATTGTATCCTTCACCACCTTTATCACCTTTTCATGCTTCCCAAGATTGTCTTTCAAATTATCAAGGGTTGATTGATAATCTTGGAGTTTATACATTTAAGCAATTGAAGATGCTTCATTTTCAAAGTTCTTCTGGATCATCTTTTCAAAGGCATCGACCATCTCTTCTACAGGAAGAAACTTGTGATTTTCAACTATGAGGGTATGTGGGAACTCTTCAAGCCTATGCAAAAATGTCACATCATTGTCTTAGCTTTGGATGGAGATGGCTTGGACATCAGCTTAGGAGAGATCACTGGATATGGTGTCAATCACAGCTACTACTTGATGAAACTGCAAAAGTTCATGATCTTGCAGTTAGGGGAAAAATTGGCAAATTAGGGACACTGTGAATTGATGATCATGTTATAGGAGTATTCTTGAAAGGGCTTGAGAGCGCGCAAATCGAGCAAAAAGGTGAGAGCAGGTCAATAGGCTTTTGAAAAGAAAAATTTCCTAGTGTTAGGAAAATCTACAGGGTGACATGCATGGGCGGCCAAAATGGCCACTCCTGCATGAAGGGTATAATGCTAAACATGCTCAATCGGCTAAAATGATCAATATTGCATATAAAGGAAAAATGCAATTGTGATGTAGGGGCAGTCAAAATGACCACCCTTACATGAGGGAAGATCAATCATTGAATTATATGCACAAGCGATCAAAATAGCTGCTAGTGCATGTTAGAGGGAAAATCCACAAGTGCATCATCGGCTATTTTAACCGCTTATACACAATCCAAAACCTAAACAACATGTGCTGTCAGTCCAAAAAGCTGACGATGCATATTTTAGAGGTTAATTTTTAGAGATGTATCATTGGGCATTTTCACTGACTTTACAGGTAAATGAAAACAATAAAAACTAAAATGGTGAAAACCATCGTCAACGAAGAAAGACAAGAACCCAACAATTTTAAAATAACCTTAGGCTTTGACAAAAACTAAGCTTTCGACTCATTTAGGATTGGTGAGTTTCATCGTTTAAGACATAAGAGAAATTCTAAGTTTCAAAAAACTAGGGTTTCAAAGAAAAATAGTTTTACAAAAGAAAAGAACAATAATATGATGATACAAGGATTTAAATACTACAACGATTTTATAAAAACAAAAAAATTGATCATACATATGATTATACACATCAAAACCCTAAAAAGAAAATAGAACCAAAAAGAAAATAAGGGACTTTCCTAGAAGAAATAGATGTAAAAACCCTAAACTCAGCTGAGAAGAACAAAATCTGAGCATGATCCAAAATCTGAGCAAACGAGATGATCGCAGGAAGATTTACGGGTGACTCGAAGGTTTTGAGAATGAACAAAATGAAAAACAATGAATAAAAAATCTTTTAAGTGATTAAAAAGATGACATTAATGCCAACATGAGTTGCATTAATGTCACTCAAGTTAAAAGATCAGGAAAGATATGTCTCATTGGTAAAAACTACCGACAATACATGTCATCACCGATGTACATGTGGTGTTTCCAACCGCTCCTACATGCATGACAAAACAAAGAAGGCACATGTACAAGAAGTTATTTCAACCGCCAATGCATACAAATACAATAATAAACATGCAAGGGTGGGTATTTTCACCGCCAATACATGTAAAGACAAAATTTAACTAACACCCAAAATAGTCAAAATTGATATTTTGACAAGCTTGTAGCTTAGTCAATCTTAACGAATTTTGAGGAATCGACTTAGGGGAATGTCACAAACCATTTCAATGATGTTAGATGACTTTGTGCAAGGTCAAGAGAACTTTCCTTGATTTGCAAACTTAGAGAGTAGGCTACGAAATGGACAAGTTTCATAGGGGTTGTCTACAAAAATGAGCGTAGCTGATTTTGAGAACAACAAGATGTTAATGATTTATGTTTTCCCTGTAATAATGCCCATATGCTTAGGGATTGTCCTAGGGGCAATCTGCAACATAAGATAGCAGAACAAAGGAGATAAGAAAGTTAAGATGTTGCACCTAGTGCTTCCCCATATTAGTCACTTGTTGTCTAGAATGTTGTTATGGTGGCTCAAATGCAAGGGATCTCTTTAGAACAAGAGGGAGAAATTGCCCCTGAACATGCTCTATTCTCATGAATCGAAGAAGAAGACTCTGTGTTTGTGAATGAAACATCCACTTCCAAGAAGCCTCTGATCCACTCTGATTATTACACCAAATCGAAAAGGAGAATGTTAAAATAGCCTGAGGCAAACCCAAATGAAGCAACTAGGGACTCTCCATCACAAGGACAATACATACTTGCTACAAGGTAAGAAATGCCTATTGGTACTCAGAATCAAAGAATCTCAAATCCAGTGGTGGAAAGAGCAAGGTATCCTTACTATCCCAAGATACAAGCATTAGGGCCCATGAATGTGGTAGAACAACTGAAGAAGATCCCGACACAAGTGTCAATATGGGACATGCTGGCTATCCCTATGCAAAAGACACTACTTCAAGAAGCATTGCAAGATCAAACAGACCCTAAATTTGTCAATACAAGAGAAGGAGGTGCTAATAAAGGAAAGACTCAAAATAAAGACACTCCACCCCTGCAGTCAACTTCTCTTTTGAATGTTGCACCAGAGGTAAGCAGATCCAAGACTAACCCCTTCTATTTAACTTTTATAGTGGGAAAGAAACTGTTGTACAATTCAATGATAGACTCAGGAGCTAGTACCACAGTTATGCCAAAGCAAATAGCTGATGCCTTGAAAATAGAATATGAGCCACAAGCTAAGGGATTCATGCAGTTAGATGGAAAATTTATCCGAACTGTAGGGACGATCAAGCAGCTCCCCTTACAACTATTTCATGTCCCAACATAACTGTATTGCAAGATGTGGCAGTTATAGATATTCCCCTTGTCTTTGGTTTATGCTTATCTAGAGATTTCACAATCAAAATAGGAGGATACATGTCCCTAGATTGGTCACACTTGATACTAAGAACCAAATATGGAACCAAGATGAAAGTATTATCTGAACCTCTATCTAAAGATCATATCACAGAGGAACCTACCTCTAGAGTTGAGGCAGCCCACGCCATGATGAATAGGGAAGATAGGGCTCTGGTTGAGGAATTGGGAGACTGGACTGAGTATGACCAATAGGAAGAAGAAAATAATCAATTGATAACCATGATGCAGAGTGATCCTTGTGGGAATTATGACTATACTGGTCTAGGCACCTATGTTATTTTTGAGGAAAATTAGGAGATACCAAATATTATGCAGCAAAAGGTATCCGAAAAAGAAAGTTCTGATAAAGATTCAGAAATCTACACCTTAAATTTTGATGGGGCTAGAAGTTAAAATGGTGCTGGAGTAGGTATCTGCATTACCTCTCTAAGCGGTGAAAATATTTTTAGAGCCATACGCTTTCAATTTGCTTGTACCAATAATGATGCTGAGTATAAATCTTTAGTACATGGCCTAGTGTTGGCTAAGAAGTTGGGAATAAAGAACCTGGTGGTCAAAGGTGATTCAGAGCTAGTGATAAAACAAATTAGAGAGAAAGCTGTGGCTAAGAATGTGAGGATGAGATCTTACTGCCATAGGATTTGGGATCTCATTAACAATTTCGATGCTTTCAATACAATAGTTCCCAATTTGACCCAGTAAGTGACCTGCCCATTAACAATGAGGTGGTAAAAATCATCATCAGGGCTGTCATCCCTAATAACATTCATAACTAGCAAGTGTTTGATAATGAGCTTCAAGTGCTACTATTTTTGTAACATTTCAGGGAGTTTGCTGACCAATTATAGCCCAAGATTGAGGAGGCATATGGTGATCAAATCATTCGACTGAAGTCCAATAAGCTCCCAAGGGGGCTAATAAAATTAGAAAATCTATTTGATCCCGATGATGTGAGCCTGGATAAAAGAAAGTTTAAGATCAACAAAGAGGACTACTCCGAGATACATGTCAATGAAGGGACAAAGTTAAAGGTAGGGAATGCTACTACTCCAAAGGAAAGACATAGGCTTGTCTCTTTGTGTAACAAATATGATAGAGTAATTGCATGGACCTATGATGACCTTCATGGTTACAACAAAGATGTCATCCAACACACTATAGAACTTGCTGAAGGGTCAAAACCAGTCCACCAAAAATAGAGACCAGTGAACCCTAGAATTGAGCCCTTAATGGTAGATGAATTGCAGAAACTTCTAGAGTCCAATATTATATTTCCCATCAAACATTCAACTTGGGCTCTAATCTGGTGCTAGTAAGGAAGAAGAATGGGGACATCAAGCTCTGTGTAGATTTTAGAGACCTAAATAAGGCTTCATTAAAGGATCACTACCCTCTGCCCTCTATGGAGCAGATTTTGTAGATAGTGGTTGGGTCAAAGAGATTCTCCTTGCTTGATGGCTTCTCAGGATATAACCAGATCTGGCTGGTTGATGAAGACCAGCATAAAATAGCATTTACAACAAAGTGGGGAACCTTCGCATATGCTAAATGCCTTTTGGCCTTTCCAATGCTAGAGCCACTTTCCAATGCGCTATGGATATAGCATTCAAAGGACTGATAAATAAGATCATCCTGATCTATTTAGATGACCTTACCATATTTACTAAGAATGCCAGGGACCACTTCGACCATTTGGAAGCTATTTTCCAAAAGTGCCAAGAGTTCGAGATTTCCCTAAATCCTAAGAAGTGTGTTTTCGATGTGCCCCAAGGGAAACTTTTGGGACACATTGTTTCTAAAGATGGAATTGCCATTGATCCAGAATGGGTCATAGCTATACTGGATTTATCTCTACCAGTCAATAAGAAGGCAGTGCAAGCTTTCCTAGGCAAAATCAATTTTATCAGTCGGTTTATATCAGACTTTGTAGGTCTGGTCAGGCCCATAACCATGATGCTAAAGAAGGAGTTGATTTTCAAATGGACACCTAAAGGGAGACATGCTTTTGAAGAGATCAAGAAAGCCATCTCTACTGTCCTAGTATTGAGGAATCCAGATTTCTCCAAACCCTTCATTATGTATGTATATGGAGGAGAACATAGTATTGTTGATGTGCTGACACAGAAGGATAACAAGGATGAGGGAGAGCATCCAATTGCTTTCTTATCTAGAACACTCAGGGAATATGAATCTAGGTATAATTTTGTTGAGAAACAAGCTTATTCTATGGTAAAAGCTCTTAAAAAGTTTAGACATTTAGTAAGAGGGAATAATATCCTAATATTAGTAGCTCACCCTAGTGTTAGGAAGTATATCATGGAAGGTGAGATTACTGAAAAAAGGGCTAATTGGATAACTAAGATTTTTGAGTATGATGTAGAAGTAAAACCTACTAAATTGGTCAGAGGCAGAGGACTTTTCCAATACATCCCTCAAGATATGGAGGAGTTGATGTCTAAAGAAGCAGAAGCTGAAATAGTGTTGAAACTCCAAGAAGTGGATCATGATTCTTGGGTAAGTGACAGAATCCAATTCATGAGAACTGGTGTTTTCCCTAATAAACTTTCCCAAGATAAGAAAAGATACTATAGACAACAGGGAGTCCATTTTGTATTGATTGACCATGTTTTATTCAGAAAGAATATAGATGGAATACTATTAAGATGTGTTGAAAATAATGAAGCTCAAAAGATACTGCATGAGTTCCATCATGGAGCCTCAGGATGACACTTTTTCAAAAAAAACTACTGCAATTAAGGTTACACAAGTTGGTTACTTTTGGCCAACATTGTTTGCAGATTGCTATCAGGTGGTCAAATAATGCCAAGCTTGTCAGTTTTACACTGGAAAGAGAAGAAATGCATCACTACCTTTAAGTCCTATAGTAGTAGAAGAACCCTTTGCTCAATGGGGATTGGATTTTATCGAAATGATTAATCTAGTGTTAAATATGGGATATAAGTGGATCCTTGCTACGACAAACTACTTTACAAGATGGAGTGAAGCAATGCCACTTAAAGAAACTACCAAAAAGGTGATCTTAGAGTTTTTGGAAGGGATAACTGCCTAGTTTGGCCCTCTGTGCACTGTCATATCAAACAATGCTAAGGCATTTCTTGGAACCAGTTTGTCAAAATTTGCTTTAAAAAATGGAATATATTTAAAGACTTCCTTAAACTACTATCCACAAGACAATGGCTTGTCAGAATCTACCAATAAGAATCTGATCAGGCTTATCAAAAGAATGGGGGTGGATCATCAGAGAGATTAGCACAAGTCCCTTAACTCAGCATTGTGGGTAGACAGAATCACACCAAAGTAGGTAACCAAAATGTCCCCATATGAGCTGGTATATGGTAAGAGTACAATGATGTCGCTAAGTATAGAAATTCCAGCCTTGCAATTAATCAAACAACTAGAGATAGAAGAAAATGGCTCGATGCATGTGAGGCTCACCAAGTTGCTAGAAGTTCAAGAAAAGAGGGGAGGGGCACATGAATCTCTGATGAAACATCAATAGACTGTAAAGAATTGGTTTGACAAACAGACCTCCAACCCAAACTTTGAAGTTGGGTCACTTGTCCTTAAATGGGATGAAAGAGCCGCAAAAATAGGTAAACACAACAAATTTGACTCATTATGGATGGGCCCTTTCAAGATTCATGCCTGTAAACAACATAATGCATTTGAACTAGAGAATATGCAAGGAGAGCCCGAGGAGATTCTTGTAAATGGGATCTTTCTGAAACACTTTACATAGTCTCGAATTTGCCCTTGTATCATAGTTAATTAGGTGTCTTTATGTTTCTTTTCCCACTTTCGTCTTGCCTTTCCTGCTTTCTCTTTTAAATAAGTGTTCTGTGAACACGTGTCCACAACACAGTGTTTCTTTTATTGGTAGTTATATTTCCCCGAGACCATTAAGTAGTTCCTTAGACTTTTAAAGAAAGTAGCTAATCATTTTAGAGGGATGTCGCTTTTAATGATGATTTGATGCACACTCCCATACAAATTTGGAACGATACATTAGTCATCTTTTTGGCATTAATGCCATTAATAAGTTGTAATAGGTCATTTAATGTGTCATTATGCCCCGCCACACCTAGTATTAAGCTTCGCAAATAGTTGCAACTGTTATTCCTTATTACATTGCCTCTGAGCTTTTTGTTGTTTGTGTCGAAGTTCCAATTCTTCCCTGCAATTCTTGCTAGTTTTGATACATTTACAGCTTCTAGTGTTTAAATTGGAGATACAGAGATGTCTAAGGGACAGTCATCACAAGAAGGGCTAGGGCTATTTGAACTACTCGACAAATTGAAGGGTAGTAAGTCTTATGCATCTGCAGTACCAAAGGTAAAAGGTAGCTATCCAAGGACAAGGGTTTTGGATACGGGACTGAGTGATGATGCTACACAGGTTAAGGACTATGCAGATGGCATTTTTGACATTCAAATGAAAAAGAACCCAAAGAATCTTCGAGAAGGGGCACACCAGAGATGTCTCTGAAAGGCTGGAAAAGGAGAGCCAGAGACCTTTGGAATGAGAATCTAGACTTCACAGCTGGCACAATTCTTGGTTCCTGCCATCCACCCCTATCCAGAGTTGGTCAAAATGTGCACGGAGGCTTTCCACCCACCAATTGCCTCAATTCAGCATGGTGTTTTCATAGTGCAAATAATACCTAAAGGTATTTGAGATATGTTGGCTTTGATTCATGACCACACAGCGACATTCCCTATGATTCCTAAGTTGTAGCACATATGGGCAAATCTCCATAGTAGGGTACAATTTTTGAATACAGAGATGCATTTAGATGATGGCAATACATAGTTGCGTTATCTACCCACAGGCCGGGCTCAATTCAAGATGCCCTTTCTATGTTGTCTTTCATCTTTGGCCAGAGTGATGATTCATGGTATATGATTGGCAACTAGCTACAATTTTTAGACTCAAAATTGTAGACAAATCTTTAGAGTACCATTTCGATTTCTCAGAATAAATCTCACATGCTATGGTGGAGCAATTGACAAATTTCAAACAGAATAGGGTTTTTGGGTATTCTACTTATCTGTTTCATTTAATCTTGTATCAAAATCACAGTCTCTTCCAGTAATACATGCCATTGAATATTTATGACCCAGAGTCAAGCACAAAAAGGGCAATTCTAGTGTCTACCTAGACTCATGTCCTCTCAGATACTTCAGATCCTTACGAGTTTGCCAAGTTTTTTGTTGCCCCAGGTTTTGAATAATTAGGGTCAAAACCTGTAATAAATAGAATGATAGATAGTTTGAAGGGTTTCTTGTCAAATTTGAAAGTTCCCTGTGATTACTTCTTTGGTACTCACACCACCATAATCAGACTTCCTATATTTGTTGGAGAGCCTATTTTGCTCCCAAAGGTTTTGACCCCTAGGGTCACATTTTTGGAAGTGGCACATCAATTGTCTGTTATAGATAATAACTTTGGTCATAAGAAGAGGAAAAAGAAAATGTATGATGTTCCCTAGAGTAGGGGAAACATTACAATTGAGAAAAGAGAAACTAAAAGTCTCCTATCAAGGAAACTAGAAGCATATGGTGTTCTGGTAGTAGAAGATAAATGGAAATATGATCCGGATAGCTTCTTAGCATCTTGGATTGTTAACAATAAGGTTTCTACCACATTTATTCATGAGAGATGCTCTTCTTGGCAGAAGAGGAGATCACTGAAACAAGATGATCCTGCACTGTATGTTGATTTGAAAGATTTGCCAGATGAGGGCCCTAGGCCCTGGGAAACCTTTTATCAGAAAGAGTAGGAATATGACCCCAAGAAGCTAATGACTCCTGGTCTAAGGCAAACCTTAAAGAAAATAGATTGGAGTGTAGAAAAAATAGCTGCTTACTGGAAATATAGATAGGAGATATCACAATTCACCCATACTTTTGGGGGTGTTGAGATAGATGAGCATTGGGAGGCAATTTGGGATGAGTACCATATGACTCTAGTTTCTAGCCCTAACACAAGCAACATTCCTAGTGGTTCCCATTGAGTAGAAGAGGCGGAAGTATCAGAAGAGACTTAGGAGCAAGAAGAAACGAAGCAAGTAGCCACACAAGCTCTTAGAGCCCCATGGCCACTATCTCTCAGTGCCTTGTAGAAACAAAAGGATACAGAATCGCTATCTCATGAGACCCAAACAACTTTGGCATCTAGGGGTCTTGGAGTGGCGCCTTTCCGTCAAATAGTGATTGATTCAAAAGAAGAGGGTCCAAAAGATTCAAAGGATATGCCTTTAAGGAAAAAGTGTAAATTGGTGTTAGAGAAGGAATATACAGAAGAAGAAGTAGTGGCACCCTAGCAGCAACAAGTTATTACAAGCTCAGTGGTAGCCCAAGTTAGTGTTTCTCCTCCTTTTTCTTCTCCTTTTGTTTCTTCTCAATTAGGGGTGGCAACCCAAGCAACATATTCTTCCATGTCTCCTGCCACCTCTACTGTGCCACTTTAGTCTTTTGCTCCAATAGCCAGTTCATCGGCCACATCATCACAGGCCATAACATTACCTCTTTTTTCCCCAACTTTTCCTAAATGAGCTTCAACTCGAACTGATCCTAGTGGTCAAATTGACACTATTCCATATGGTTTACCCCAGGGACATCCTTTTTTCCAGAGGTCTTATTGCTTCTCCCCCTTCATTCCAAACCCAGGCAGGTGCTACCAAGAAAGCAAGGGAAACAAGGATGAGGAAACAAAAAAAGAAAGAAGGGCAACGCCCTGCTTTGCCTCATATGAGGTCATTATTTGATCCTATTCAACAATCTTTAACTGTTACTCATTTAGCACCAAATGTCATTAAGCCTGCTAAGCAAATGCAACCACAAGATTATACAATGAATGCAATAGCAATCGATCTTGCACATTTCAGGCCACAGGACAAAGTAGAATTGATGAATGAAACTACTACTGCTGTAACAATTGACTATCTGAATGTCACAAGGAGCTTATGAATAGTGGAATCAGACCTGGAAAAAGAGAAGGCCACCAATAGCAACTTGACATCAGAGATAAAGGCAAAAGAAAAAGAGATTGATACTCTCAATAAGGATTTGCAGTCTATTGTTTCTCTGCAAGTACATCAATGATTGCAAGCATAGGTTGTAGCTATTAAAAATGAGATAGCTCAAGAAAAGGCTACTATAGCTGCTTTGAGACAAGAGAAGGATGTCATTGAGAAGAAGTGCCAAGACAACATGAAGGAAGTAGTGCAGTTGCAGCGGGCCCTTTTGAAGGAGAAAAATCAAAATAGTGCTACACAAGCCCAATTTATGGCTGAGCAACAGAAAACCAAACAATTAACCATAGAACTCAATCAAAGGCCATAAAATGCAGGGGTCTTGAATATGTTGAAAGAGCTTTATGCATCTGCATGGGGAAGAATCTCTGAGGAGATTGTACAACTTAAACCATCCCTCATCTTCTTGCTAAATACCCAGCAACTATGTGAGAAGGTAGAGTCTTTAGTCCAGGCAACTTTGTCTATTGTTTCATTGAGAGTTTCAGACTCCCAACTTCTATTGCAGAAACTCTATGACACATCTGATGAGACCCTGTCTACGGTTGGTGTAAGTGATAGAATGGTTGCTGCTAAAAAGGTAAATGAGGTGTTGAGTTGTAATTCTGCTGCCATGAATTGTAAGGAACTTTTAGATGTAGTTAAAGGTGTAAAAAAATATGAAGAGGCACATTGAAGGGTTGGTCTAGTTGGGGTTACCATCCCCTTTTCTTGATGACAGTATAGTGCTAATGACTGATGCAATAAAGGCCCTCTTACTCACTAAGCACAATGATTAGATTGTCTTTCAGAGTCTGAGTGATTCCTCCAGTGTGAAAGAGGTAGAAACGGTTCTTGTTCCAATAGGTTGCCTTGAGATTCAGTTACATTCTGTGGTTTAGATTTTGTAGTCCTTTTCTCATAAGGACATCATAAATTTAGATTTTGCATTTCAAGATTTGCAGAGTAAGCAAGGCTTATCAGATTCAGAGTGGTCTATATATCAGGCCGCATTACAAAAATTATAATTCTTTTTCTTTGCCAATGGCAATACAATTTTGTTTGTGAAGCTTTTTATGTTGATTCAAGAGTTCTCTCTAAGCAGGCGCAGAGGTCCATGTAGTTGCCAAGGACTGTAGAGTTGTAAACTCTACATTTTGATGTTCTGTATAGATGCAACTATGTATTTCATTTTCAGCTTGTGGCTTAGTTCCTGTAGTTTCTATTGATATCTTTTTATCGGGTTGTATCAGTATTGAGAATCTACAGTGGGATGTTTCTAAGTGTTGCAGATGCCGCTGCATGGAATGGGGTTTCAAAGAGGCTGAAATATTTTTGAGTATCTCTGTGGATGCAGTGTTTCTTTTATGTTTTGCAATTTCCAAGTATTTGCAGAGCATGCCGTGTATCCAGCTCCATTTCCCTTTTATAATTTGGTTGCTGAGTGTGGGTTGCACCACGTGTTGTGCCGCGTATCTTGTAGAGAAGTATTAAGTTGATGCTTCAGTGATGCGAATGGCACCATGTGTCTTTTTGTTGTAGTACCGGATGCAACCACGTGTATCTTTTGCAATAGCTTTTTATGTGCTAGAAGTAGGTGGTGGGCCCAGGATATTAAGTATCAATTTGTTTCAGTTGAGTGTGGGCTTTTCCATGTGTCATTATCTGCAAGGCTTTAAAGGAATTTTTTGATGAAGCTTCAGTGATGTGGAGGTCACCACGTTTTATTTTGTTGTAGTGTGCGAAAGATGTCGTGTGTCCCTATAATTTGTTGAAGTTTCAAGGAGTGACAAGATATATACTATGGGCCCCACAATGTTTTGGCTATAGTTTCTAAGTGTTGCGGAGTATGCCACATGTTGCCTGCGAGAGTGTGGATAACAGAAACCAAAAGGACTTTTGAAGATCGTAGATAGTGCCATCTATCCCATTTTGAAACTTGTGGAGGCTGACATGTATCAAGTTATAAAGTAGAGCAACAAAGGTGCCAAGTGTCACATTATGATGTATTTTCTTTAATACTAAGAGAAATTAGCCCGATGTAGTAGAGAGCACCAGATGTCCCGGTATGAAGTTTCAAGACACTGTCATGTGTTCATTTCTCAATGAAGTGGAAGGTGCCAAGTGTTATAGTTCCTATTGCTTCTTTTTGTATCGAAGTAATGTAGCCGCTGCTGTGAAAGGTGCCATGTAATATATTTTTGGAGCCGTTGGAGATTGCCATGTGTCAATAGAACTGCAAGAGAGTGTCACATTCTCAGTATCAATCGGCCAATGGGCAATGGGCTAGAAATAGTTGCAAATCCAAGAAGATCCTGAGTACCAGTTTGAGTCTCAATTAAAGTCCAGAAGTAATTACAGGCCATTGAGATTTTGGCCGTTGGGGCGATCTTGAGTCAAATTTTGGCTATAAGTAGTGGGAAATTTTGTAACACAAGGAGACATAAAAAATTGATAGTTTTGAGTTTTATCTGCGACTGGATTATATCATTTTAGCCTTTCATAGTTGTTTCAAGGAGAAGCATATAGACTTGTGCATGTTTCTGTGCCTCTTGTATGTTGCTTAATCTCTTAATGAAAAGAAACATTGTTATGTGTTATTCGATGGTATTCTCTGTGTCTCTGTGTAATTGCTTTGAATTTGGCCTTTGTTTCTAAAATTTGTTTACCATCTATTCATATTGATCATGCTTTGATTGCTCTTCAATATAATTGAATTCTAAAGGTTTAAACATTGTGCTAAGTGTTAATAGATATACAAATCTGGCGCATCACCACAGAATTAGGAATTTTGTTTATTGTATCTGTAATCTTGTTTTTCTTACCTTTACCTAAGCCGCATTGAAAAAAAAGAGCTAGCTTCTGTAAAATCTGGAGGTTGCTTCAAGTGTCAAGTCCCACATTCTTGGAGCTTCCCATGTTGGTGCTAGAACCTGCGCATTTTTAACCATCAACAGGACCGTTTGATGTTTTGGAAGGAATTAATCTGGTTGCATATAGGCTTTCTCTACCATTGGCTCTATCCTAAATCCATAATGTCTTCCATGTATCTTTGCTTAAGTTGTATCATCCAGATGCTTCACATATTCTTGATTGAGCGTGCATTGTAGGTTTAGGATCTAGGGGTGGTGCTAGTGGAGCCCACCCAAATTTTGGAGAGGTTTAATGTTAAGTTGCAAAACTAGGATGCGGTATAGTATAAGGTCCAGTGGGACAAATATTCGGTGGATAATGCCACCTGGGAGAATGTTGATTATATTGCCAGAACTTTTCCTCATTTGAAAAATTAGCGTAAACTCTTTTAATTTCTGCATAATTATGACTTGGTTGATACTTTGATATTAAGTTGTGTAAGACTTTTATATTTGGTGTTGTGTAATAAGACATCAAGACTATGTCACTTCCAAGTGGGGAAGGATGTCACATCTCAAACTGTTATGCTTTCTGAACTTAACTATAATTAGAACTATTTTATGGATAATTGTTTGTGGATTAATTGAATGATTCAAAATGATGAAATGTATAGTGCTTTGGCTATGGATTGGTCACTAACCTATTAATGAAGAATTGAGTTTAATGATAGCAGGTTGTCGAAGAAAAGAGTATGGTTGAGGTAGAGGTGATTAGCCATCTGGCAAGGATGGGATGGAGAGATTCTAGGTTGAACACACACAAGCACTTAGTTGCATTTCATTTGCATCTTATAATTGCATGAATGATCCTATGTTGATGAATTGATTTATTGCACATGTCAAATTATCTCTATTATGCCTTCGAAATTGCCAAACTAACTAATCATTCTTTAAATTTAAATGTTCTTTTATTGAATCAAAATAAATTTAATAGCTATATTTTTTTAATTTATGTGGAGAAGATGATTTTTCTTTTAATAACTTACTTCCTAGAAGTTAATTATGTGCTAAATTGAAATGATATAACTTACTTTTTCAATTGAGCCATTCCTTGGCTTATTAGAAATATGTATGACTTTTGGTTCTTTATCTTCCCCTAAAACCAATCAACCTCCTCTGAGAACCTCTAAGTGAGCTAGAAAACGTTGCCTCAATAAATCGCCTACCAAATTATGTCTTGTCCACTGCATATTGATTCTTACTGCTCTTATTATAATTTCAAAATGTGTCTTGTTCATCTATTAAAATATTCAAGGTTTTTTTTTTGTTTGCTACCTTCATTCTTCTTTTGTCTGTATATGTTTTTTCCTATCGATATACATATATATATATATATATATATATATATATATATATATAAGGATTACTAAGATTTATGTTAAACTTGTTATTAGAACAAGATTTATTTGTCAGTCGCTAGATGCATTACATCTATTTTCTGGGCAGCAGAATATATAGCATGCAAACATGACCCTTTTTCCTTGACTGATTTACATAGAATATATGTATTGAATTGCTGGGTGATCTTTCAGTTATCACCATTATTATTTTTCCGTTGTGTTTCTTGTGGTTTGATGAGCATCTCTTCCTACTATTTTTGGTGTTCTTGGGCACCAAACTTTTCTTATTATAATATCGAAACTTAAGCTATTAAGCTACATTAAACATTATAATCAGTTGTCCTTTTAGTCGTTGTACCATGGGTTAAATCTTGATTTAAGCAAGTCGGTATTCATGTTATTTCCTTGAACTGTACTCCAATCCTTATAGTGTTGCAACCTTCATATGGTTACCTAAAAAGCTCATTCCAACAGTTTATAGGAGTTCTTTTGGCAACTAGTGCTTTGCCTTTTATCTGCTATATCAACCATAATGAGATAGATTGTTTCAGATTTACTATTATTGCATTCCATGTGAAGACATCTCTCTGAGGTGTTCTTTCAGCGATTGGCATGTTGAGCCATCCTCACACAACCACCTTTTTTTCATGTTCTTTTATTAACTTCAACTTTGTATAAATTTGCCTAATAAAAGCCCCAGGTTTTTCTTGTATAAATTTTCATCATAGAAAGGGCTTCAATATAGGTCAGTTTCTTTATTTATGATGAATTAGTGGATACCAAGTGATAGAAATTTATCATATATAAACTAGAAAGCATTTATTACCTTGTGGTCGTTTACTTGCATAGTCTTCTTTTAAATCATTATTAACAAAAAAGTAGGTTTAGTTACCTTATTTGTGTATAAATATAGATTTATTGATCTTAGAAATGAATGTAATTTGGTTTAAAATAATAAAAGGTTTTGTATTGTATTTTCCTTAGTAAAAATTGGTATGGTATATTAGATGAGCAAGTAATTGATGTAATAGTCTTTAAATTAGCTTTATTCTAACCAGATTGGTATAAATGGTTAGTAGCATCTGTGGTATCTTATTTTAGATAAAGCACGTCTTTTACCTTGACAATAATTTATACTTTGAGTTGGATGAGTGATAGAATGTTAAATTTATATTTTGTCTTACCCCATCTATAGGATCTCGGTGTTCATAAATAGTGCCTAATCTTTGAAGGATATATATACATTTAGAATTGAATCTATGATATCAACTTAATTAAACTTCTTAGATTATGTGTGTAAGTTGGGAATGGTAAGTCTTGAGTATTATGTTTTAAGTAGTTTTCTTAAACGGATTTTGTCGTAAATGATTAAGTAGTTTTCTTAGTTGAGTGCAGATGCTAGTATGTCTGTTATAACAATAGTAGTATTTCATTTTGCTATGTGTAAGGTAGAGCTTACCTTCCAAGACAGGATCTACTGAGTGTGGATTCATAGAGATGGTAAACTTCTTTTTCAAGTTTTACCACTTTATTTTTATTATTTTGGCCAAAGCTAGATGTACCATTGAAATAGATGGAAAATAAAAGCCTAGTTGTATTTATTTATTTGTTTATCTTTGTCACATCCTACATGGAAGACATATGTCATTCTAGTTTAGAGTGCATATAGGCATCAGGCTTGCATCAAGAATTCCCTCCTACCCATCCGTTCCAAGTTGCTAGGCTCCTCATGCAAGGTCAGAGATTTATTCGAGTTAGGAAGAAACTCGGGGAAGTGTAGTGCTTCGTGGTTGGGTGGAAAAGCACCTTAACCATGCTCTTGACTTCAGCTTGCGGAAGACCGGTGGGTCATGGTAGCTGAAGACAGGTTTCTTATGTTATGTGACTCAAGATGGATATTTCATTGTACTGGTCCTTGTATGGCTTGTTTAGCCAAATATGTAACTGTACTTTTCACTAATGTATTATTGATGTGTTTGGAACAATTGAAAAGATGTAATAATATTTCCTTCTTGTGCTTGTAGATGTACTTTACTTATATTGGAAACTTGCAAATGTTATACATTTATGGATATCCCAGTTAATGAATTGATTCACTTTCCATTTTTGGATTAAGTTGTTTTTCATAGGTTATTTTTAGTAAATGATATTTTTAGACTTTACATGATTAGTCAACATCATCTAATGCATAATTTTACATTAGTCTCATTATTGGATCACTTGATCAACTATTTAGCACAAAGCCTTTCCCATTGAATGCACTAACAACTAAAGCATTTTTTTAACTCAAGGATTCATTTTTTTCAAACTCTAGTGCCTTCCATTCTTGATCTACATCATTCTTGTGAGATGGAAACATATACCTTTGATTATTCCATACGGGATGTTCTAAAACAAGGACATCACCCTGTTGTACACTATTATTTTATGCAGAAATAGAGAACTACGATGCATTTGGAAAATAATTATATGCATAGGTAAACTACTAAAGTAATGGACGTGTTGCATCCCTCAAGTTTTTGAATTTATCTTCGAGGATATAAGGACATTAATTTGTCTTATATTTATCACTTTAATCTCCTTATTAAAGAAGGGATTGCTTAGAATAGAGTTGTTGATATGTTAGCACACCTACTTCTAAGGTCTTCCATATTCTCAATTCTAGATTTATTATATATGAAGATTAGATGTCATTTTATTTCATGGATCCACAAGTTGGATCAATTCCTCTTAATTATAAATTAAGAGATAGTTTGTAATACACATTAAATTAAATTTGTGTTCTACATGTTTTAACTCACCTTGTATTGATTAGAGAACACATTTTCCCCATTACATGGTGGTCTATTTGGGACAATAAAAAAATTGTAACAATTTCCAAGATATTTTTATTGGCCTTCTACAAGGAAGCACATGGAATGTTTATAAAGAGATATTCACCATGCATCCAATCTATGCCTTCTAATAGAAAGATTGGTTTGTATTGCTGACTTCTAGCTCCTTCTATGCCTTTGTAATGCATTCCCATGGACTTTATTAGTGAATTTCCACTTACTCTTAGGAAAATGATTGCATATTTGTTTTGTCTACAATTTTTTTATAAATGGCGATATTTGTTCCAATCAACAAGATTGTAGATATTTCAGTGGATATTTCTACTATTATCTAGCTCAACCTTCTTAAATCATATTTAGAAAACCTTGTGTAAGATTTAGGGTTGTCAATTGAGGTTCTCTACATCCTTTCATCCATAAGTTGATACCAAGATTATAACATTCAACCACAATTTGGTTCACACTCTTTGCAAATATCACAAATTTAATAAGCCATGGAATACTTAATCTTTGTGTAATACGACATAGATTTTAACTATACATGACATTCTTCATTTAAGGATTACTATAGGTATTGATCCCTTGTTCTTATGAGATTATGGTAGTCCTACCATAATTTCTTATTTCATTAACAAAATTAGCAATCTAAATCCTCTTTTTTCTAACATTTAGATAAAGTCCATACATATTTTTGTGGTATGTTATTAAGACTCAATCCAAATAAAAAGAGCTTGATTATTGAATTTGAATTTTTCCACATTTTTAGTTTGGCAATAAAGTTTAGCTATACTTGGATGGACATAAATTTATATATTAGAACAACCTAAGTTTAAACCTACTCATTATGGGACTTATACTATTTTGTAGCTTATTGTTAGATTTAATAAAGATTATGCAATATTAAATCTCCCTAAGATTACAAGAACAAGATGACACCAATTCAAATGCAAATAAGATTAAAATAATACCCAATTTGAATATTTGTATTCAAGAGTATGTAAAACTAGGAATAAAATATAATATATAGACTCTAGGCATGCACAAGTTAAGGTGGCAAGTGTCACAGAGGAGAACAATAAATTAAAGGATTGACTCAACTATAGGAGCAAAGGTACCAAATGAACTTATCTTGATGAGGGAGATGTGACATCTAACTATTGTCAATCAAGGAGATGAATGAGATAGAGGCAACAAATGATCTCATCAATCAAGGGAGTTGACGAGAGTTGATATGTGGTTTTATTTCCTAATTTACCTAAGTAAATAGTATTAATTGACTAAGTAAATTTAATATAAGGTGCAATATAATATTACACCAACACCCCCTTAAGTGCAATTGAGGTAATAGAGAAATGTGCTCTAACGAGACAAGCCATATCAAGTACCCATGTACAATTTGAAAGAAGCCCAGCATACAAAGAGAGTGCACCCCCTTAGAAGAAGAGAGAAAACTTGTAGAAAAACTCTAACCTAAGGAGAGGTAGATGAATGAATTTAGAAGCTGCTTGTTTACCTCAATATTGATGCTAAATTGTAACTAAAATCAATTGATTGGATCAAGTACCATGAAGATTTGGGAATATTGAACATAATATTTATGATTTTCAATTTTAGATGTGAACCAATGTGAATCAAATGCAAGATTCAAGAACATTTACAGTAGACAAATGACTCTCAATTTGAGATGTGAATTGATGTGAATTGGGATGTGTCAAGTCATAAGTATAATGTAGGGGAGAGCACGAGGATCCACAATAGTTGATGCAACACGGTGTGAGTTTTCATCAAAATGGAGGTGGAATCATAATGTATGTCATGTGATTACACTACTCATCCCACAATATGTCCTATTGTATAGAAACACTACAAGCACATGAATTAATCCTTCCCATGATGAAACTTTATTTTGTAATAACATGGGTGGTGACACTTTATAAGATAAGTATGTTTGTATTAAACAACCCCCAAACAGTTCAATTTAAACACCCTTAGCAAGGTACAATGTTTATCACTTATAAATTATTGCGTTTATAAAGTGGATGCTAATTTTTTTAAATTTTACAATGTCTAATGTGGACCAAAAAGTTGAAAGTACCATCAAATGGCAACATAAGAACAAATAGCTAGCACCATTATGTAGTTCTTGAAAAAATATCCACCTATTAAAAATGGTACTCAAATTTGAGTCCGTTTGTGAAAGTTGTGAGACCTAGAAGTTCAAAAATTGCAGTTGTAAACAAATTCTAAGAGAAAATTGATATTTGAAAATACCAATAGTCATGAGCATAAATTGATTATATAATCACAAAATTCATAAAATTTTGGCCCATTAAAAAAAAACTGGACTAAAAATTACCTTTGTATGATGAAGATATGGCCTTTTGAAGTTGACCTCGTAAGAGAGGGGATGAGAACCCTCAATCAAATTTGGAACCATAGCCAAAATCTCCACCAATTTAGCAAAATTTGCCAACTTTAACAATTTTAACAAAAATGTCACAAAGGTAAAAATCTACCAGATAAATTAGAAAACCTCTATATCTAGAGGAACAAAGTTAAATTTAGTGAAACACTGCCAAATTTAAAGTTCATGCTACCAACTTTAGAGAAGCAACTAAAATTGTGGGATACCAACAAACATTGCCAAAATGGCAGATTTACCATTTAATATAATTGTTACCAAAAATTAACAAATCCCACATAGGTTGTATGGAGGAGGGATCACCATATTGGTAATGCCACATAGGCTTGTTGAATTTTTTCGAAAGTAATTTTAAAACATAGAAAAAAAAGAGGATGCTCAAGCCTTTTGGGGCTAGGATCTAGTGGTGGTAGCCCCACCTCACACCGCAAGTTGTGGCTTGGTAGTGAAGGTCGTGCCTCCCACTAAGCACTACGACCCTTTTGCGTAGGCCACGACCTATGGGAAATGGTTGGGGGCCTTTTCAATTTTCTTTTTTTGACTTTTTTGATATATATTTTTTTAAAACTAAAAATGAGTTGCAAATTTTTTTTTTTTTTTCAAAAATACACTTTTTCTTTAGATCTCAAAAAAATAAAAAAATTATACCGTTACAAGTTATTATCTTGGACAATGTGTCCAGAACCAATTTTTTTGCCTCAAGATAGAGTTCAACATAAACTTGTTTATTATTGATTGTTATAGATTTCATACTTTTGGATGCAATGTTTAGTAGGTCACTTCCTGTAAAAATCAAAGAAAACCCTTCCTTTGGTCACCTTCATGTTTGTCTTATTTAGACAAAATAATAGTGGATCCTAGTTAATTTGATTGTTTCGGACACATTGGTGAGCTTAGAATAGCTCCGCCATTTATCATATATGTGAGGAACTTTTATCCATGAGCACTCAAAACCTAAAAATAGATTAACTCCATGACATAATGGCTTTGATATCATGTTAGATTTAATAAAGATTATGTAATATTAAATCTCCCTAAGATCAAAACAACAAAATGACACTAATTCAATGCAAACAAGAATAGAATAATATGATTTTAATATTTTTATTCAAGAGTATGTAAAACAAGAAAATTGACTACAATATATAGACTCTAGCATGTACAAGTGAGAGTGACAAATGTTTTAGAGGAGAGCAATAAACTAGAGGATTGACTTACCTATAGGAGCAGAGGTGTCAAGCAAATTCATCTTGATAAGGGAGATGTGACACCTAACTACCATCAATGAAGGAGATGAGTGATATAGAGGTGGTAAAGAATCTTATCAATCAAGGGAGTTGGCATGTGCTCTTTTCTTAATTTAACTAAATAAATAATATTAATTACTTAAGTAATAAGTAAACTTAATATAAAGTAGAATATAATATCACACCAATACTTATTGACAAAAATGCTTTCATGTTGAACATTCTTCTTAGTTTAGAATAGATGCTATTTGAATTTATAATTCAAATTAAGCTTTACTACCCACAAATTTAGAGGAACAAATAACTCTCTCATCATTATGATAATATCCTAGGATTATTTTTGGGGGAGGAAAATACAAACTACTAGGAGCCACCTTACTACCACTTACCTTGTTCACTACAAGCTAAGTGACAATTGCTAAGCTTGAGACATAAATTAGGCATAATTTCCTCTAAGTTATGAGGAGATGATAAGACGCAAGTCACATTCGATATGAGACAATTACATATATATTTTAAAATTTTATTGTAAATTCTTATTTCTCATAATACATCACACAGGTAGAGTAATTTCTTAAAGGTTGTATCTCTATCTTCATATCTCTTCTCTTAGGACTTTCCTTCCTCTAGAAGCTTATGAGTACATCCTTCATATATATATATATATATATATATATATATATATATATATATATATATATATATATACACTTGTCTACAACTAAAGTAATCTCTCATGCTTTATATTTGATTCTCTTTCTCACAATTTTTCATATCATTGATAGCAAAGCTAGTGTATTTAGTCTACAAGTCAATGTATTTGTATGAAGATACATGGCTTTGAAGAAAGGTGATGTGAGACCTGTGCATAATGGACTTCGATGTCTATAGTATAACACATATGGAAGAGGGCTCTATATTTGATTCTCTTTGTTTCAATTGTTTATATCATCAATTTCAAAGTTAGTTGCATTTAGCTTACAAGCTAATGTATTTGCATGAAGATACATAACTTTGAGGAAAGATGTCATGAGAGATGTGCATGTAATGGATATCGATGTCTATAGTACAACACATATGGAGGAGTCTATATTGTATAAACCTAAAGTATGTGTAGAAGTGATCCAAATTAAGATGGTCATTTAGAGGACGATATATTAGTTAAGGAACTTATCATATAAGTAACAATTGAACGAATTTCAAATAAGATAAGATTAACAACTAGTGAATAGCTGAAAGGAATTGATTATTATTTTGACTGAGAGCTTATGTAAAACAAATGGACTTTGTAGGAGATCTATATGTCTTATACTCTAATTATATGCTTCAAATCCAACTATTTTATAGTTTTATAATACAAGAAACAAAAACTTAATAAAATAGTAAATTAAGGTTCTTGGTTAGAATTGAAGAGTCGCCATGCTAGGTAGTGACTTGTCTCCTTGGAAGTTGAAATGGACACTCATACAAGTCCATAAACCTGTTAGAAATTAAAACTGTAAGTTGGATTTATTGAATTTTGGCACTCATACTTGTCAAGATTATAACTTGTAGCTTGTTACTTGAAATTTGAAGTTCATATATGTGTAAATCTTAGGCTATGAACTAATCAATTTTGAATGGGTCATAGTGTAAGTAGGGTCCAATGGTTGTACCACCAAATTTCACTCCAAAGGGCCCAAAAAATGTAAAATACAAAATTATGGAAAATAATAAAAAATAGATTTTTAGAAATCTTCAAAATATTGCCCAAAAGTGCTAAAAAATATTTTTCATAAATTTTAGAATGCTGTCTAAAAGCACTATGTGGATGATTTAAGATTTTTTAGATCAAGAAGGTGCATGTCATGATAGATAAGATGTTGGACATTGGGATAATCTCCCAAATTGTGAAAAGTATATGTGTTCCACTCATAATAATTATTTTCAAAGAGGAAGGGAAGATAATTTTTCTTTTCTAACGCTTGAATACAAACAACACAAGAACAAATTGATGCCTCATCTCGTTCATATATTTCATCCTTGATGAAGCAGTTAGACACAAGATTTTCTCAATTCTTAATGGATTTAGTGGCTAATTATATTAACATTACAAAATAAGATAATCTAAAGACAACCTTTGTCATTAAAACTAGTACATATTCTCATAATATCATACCACTCATGGTGTGCATTGGTTAGACCACCTTCTAAAGGATCATATTCTAGATCTTTGAAAATATTAGGACAAAAAAATTCAAAGTCCTAGATGTTTTTCAAATGTGTGAAATGAATCATACATTTGAGAGTTTTGGAAGAGAAAATGAAAATATTCCAAGAGGATAAGTTGATGTTGAATCCAAAGAAATGTTTGTTCATGACATGGTTCAACAAGTTGTTAGGGGTTTATTGTATTCTAAGTAGGGGTGAAGACAGATCTAAATAAGATCTATATGGTAAAGCTAATGGAGGTTCTACAAGATGGAGGAATGATTTAGTCATCCCTTGGACATCTTGGGTGCTAAATGAAAGGAAAGCCACATGCTCTACCTCAAACATAGCTCCACATAAAATCATGGGTTCTATTGATTTTGTCTCTTCTCATGGATAAAGGTCTATTGATAAGTTATTTCACACAAGGAATATTGCCAACTTTGAGGGGCTAGTCTTGACATAGTATAGTCAAAATGTTTAGAAGGATAAGAAAGATGATAAATACAATCAAAGGAAGATTCTAGGAAACCTATATCAAAAGACCAAGTTAGGGAAGTAAGCTAGAAAGGAAAATAAAGACTAGAAAGTTCTTAGCAAATCAATGCCTCCAAATTCTAATCTAGTTATATGAAAGTGAACTGGCCTAAACAAACAACAAAAAACACATTCAAGCATACCAAAAATAGGAGTTGTAGGATTTATAAATCTTCCTACAATCATTATAATTAAAAGAAAAATAAGAAAATAAAAACATATAAGTCTAGTTAAGATAAGCCTACTTCACCTATCTATCAACAATTTAAAACTATTTTATTGAATAATTAAAAAAGATGTGTTATACTTTATGTTTGTAGTTTTATGATTTTGTAATGATGCAAGCAATGAGCTGAATGAAAACCTCCAAATTAGTGAAGAATGCTTTTCAAGACATCTAATATACCTCTATTTATAATGAATCAATCAATAAACTTATTATAAAAGTGCTGTAAAATAATGGTTACCTTAGAAATTAGGAAATATGATATGAATCTAAGCTAAGAAAAACATGTAGAAATCTTAGAGAAAGTTAATTTAAGCCTAGTGCATATATAATTAATTTTTTGAGACAACAAGAATGTAGCTATTTTTCCTTTCATATTCAAATGATATGAATTATATTGAAGCATGAAAGTGTTGGATTGAAAATATTATGGATACAAACTAAATTGAAACAAAGCAAAAACGAAAAAACTAGAGGAAATTACTTAATTCTTCCAAATGTTGGAAGTGCAAGAGAACATACGATAAAGGATTGTGCAATATTAGATTACAAAAATTTTTAATAGTCAAACATTTTGTAGATGCACATAAATTTTGTTACAAATATGAAGAATGCAGTAAGATTAAGATAGGACAATGAGAAGGGGTAAAATTTGTTTTAGATGAAGTGCAAGTGTAAAATAAAATATTTGAAATGTTAGGACGTATCAAGATACAATATTGTTTCAATCTCAAAGAATGACAATTCAATGATGCAAGAAACCAAATTAAGATGAACAGTATTATGAATCAAAAGCATGAAAACACTCAAAATGCCAAGGAAATTGAAAAGATCATCGTCCTTCATGAACCTCCTCTTGCTCATCCTCAAGGTCATCATCCTTCTCACCCAATTCACCATAGTTGATTCATGAAATTGTGCTGCCTCCTCTTTAGATGACATGTCCTCTTCGTCATCTTCATCATTTCCATGGGAATTGATCCAGGAACCTCCAAAACAATCTCATTAGTCCTTGAATGATAATTTATTATTATTTAAAGCAAATATTATAGTTTCTTCTTCATCCTCATCACCCTCTTCATTGCCATCATTATCATCCTCCCTTGACAACCCTATAATTTGCAACCTTAGTCAAAGGACACTCATAAAGCTTCACTTGAGTCAACAGTGTGAGGTTCACAATATAATGAATTTTATTGCTCCACACATTGAGAACTCATTGCTTCTCTAGAAACTCGAACCCCCTAGCTTTGAAACTATCCCTCAAAATAAGCTTTTTGTAGAAACATACAACATCAATGATAATGTCAACTAGGTTATAACCTACAACATTGATAGGTTTAGTAAATTTCACAACAAAGACTTTATAGGGTAAATAAATTCCACACTTTATGCCACAACTACATAATAATTCCCATTTATTTTGGTGTGGAAAAATTTGTTTGATCAGGAAGTCAATAAAATTGTGTAGCTACTGCTAGGTAGAATGAATCATAAGTGACTTTGATAAAAGACATAATTGTTTGTGATCTTGATAAGAATGGTTGAGATTGATTTCATGGTCAGTCAATGCATTTTGGAGTTTTCAAGCGATTAATTTTTTATTACACCTATATTAGATCTCACTCTTTCATAGAGGGGAACACCAATCGACACAATAACAAAACCATAAATGTTGCATGATAAACTCCATATATGCATTAAAGATTCTAAGAATTGAACACATTAATAAAAGAGTATTGTAAAGTAACATATAATCTAAAATAATAATAATGATATTAATGATCAACAGATGCAGCATGAAGAGGAGGAGTCGAGGGAAGATGTTAACTTAACTTTTCAATTTGACCAAGGGGATGTAAGGAATGACTCTTACAGTGAAAATGAATATGAAGATGTAGGGAATGACACTAGTACCTTTCAGAATGAATTGAATAAGTATGAGATGAATGAAAAATTTTATAGAGATACTTAGATGAATGAGATGGCAAATAGACTGGAAGAGATTGAAAAAGTTTTTCATAGGAGAATGGACTGTACCACTTGTCAGGATAGCTAGACTAATATGTTTAATATGCTATAGATGTACCAATAGAGAATGGTGATACTACAATAGGGTCTCAAGGATTTGACTAAGTTCACTAATGACATTATGAGGAAAACAACCTATTATGTCAAAGATATTCAGACCCAGTTGGAGAAACGTAAAGTTCAGCAGGCAAAGGAGATGGATGCTAGTAAAAGATAGAAGACTGAGCATCAGAAGAGCTCCTCTTCCTAGGAGCATATGATGGCTCAAATGTGTAAGGATTGGAGAAACAATACTAATTAATCAAGTGGTATGTGTTTGGTTTTTTGTTTTTATTCTGTTCTATTGACTGTTGTTATCTTGTTGTTTTCTTATTGATTCTCTGGCTAGTGTGTAAATGATGTATTTTACATGGAATTTGACAAATAACATAATCCTAGATTGATTCTATTTGCACTCAATTCAAGAGTCCAAACATGACCCTTAGTTTATTTTTCCATTACCTTGGTTTAGATTTGTGATTTGTAAAAATGATTGCAACTATTTCAAAATTCAAAATTTTAATTTTAGGCCTAGACATTTCCTTCCATTTAGCTGTTATGAGATGACTAAATCAAAAAATAATTTCAATTGCATGCCTTGGTGTTATATAAAAGAAAAATCCCTAATTTACTTTGATCATCTATCAAACATCTAGAATCTAAAATCTAGAGCATATCGAACACACATCTAGGAATATTATTAGAAAACTCCATTACTCATTGCATCATCACAAGATCATAACATCAAAATTGCATTAACACTCTAGGCATATTGTATTAGTGTCAAGCTTGCCTTCTATCATTGTGTAGTGTAGGAAAAATTACTACTTAATTGAATATCTTCAGTCAACGGAGTTTTCCACTAACGATACACTCGGGTCCTACTATCTAAGGTATTATATGTCTAAGAACCTACTCTAGGTCTTAACAAAACTACTACATGTTCCAATCAAAGAAAGACAACTAGACTAGGTGCTTGACAATGAAGGGAAAAGAACGAAATTGATGAAACTGAACAACTATGTACAAATAGCAGAGGCAAAAAGAGATAAGAAAATGGAACATGTAGCTAGAGGGAGGAGCTCACTACCTTGGATGATAGTGTACCATGAGGATGTTTGTGCTAGACATTAAAATGCAACAAAAAATAAATTTACCAGGTATTAATAGACCTAGAATATCTACACAACACAAATTTAAACACAACACATACCGAACATCATCTAGGGAACACAATATATCAAAAGGAAACAACTATGCTATGAAAATCACACAAAGCAAAAGGAAAGAAGGGAAATGAAGCCTCCGTGCGGTTGTGAAGTCCTTACTCCAAGAAGTATTTCCAAAATGAGAGAAGAGAGGGATTGTACTGCTAAGGAGCTTGCCTCAAGCAAGCCATGGTTTCGGTATTCCTACCTCCATGAGAAACAAATTAATAAAAATGATTTGAAAGAAAATAAATGAGTGTGTGCTCCTATCCTAAGTGCATCTAGGAGTTAAGAGCAATCAACAAAGAAAGTAAACTAAAAGTATTTACTTTCTTGGTCCATGGGGAAGAAATCATCAACATGCAACAAATGCAAAAGAGAAAGATGGTGGTCTACACCAGAACAATGCAATAAAATGGTGGTCTATACCATAACAATGAACTACACAACATCAAATAGATTTAAATGAAACAATTGTTGCAAGTATGGGTCTAACCAGTGTTGTCATTGATGTCAACATACTCCTGTTGCAGTAATGACAAGGATTGGATGAGCTATGTGCTGAGGATATTGAGAAAATTAGTCATATCAAGAACAAAGGAGAATAGTGAAGACGGTAAGGTAAAGATGCAAGTTAAGATGACTATTAGAGGTTACAGTTCAAAGGGTTTGTAGATATGAGTCTTAAGATGATCCATTCAAGATTTTAGAGGTCCGCATGAAGATCTGAAGAAGTTATGATCATTCAAGTAGAACCGGTTTCGGCAGGTATTCAGAGGTGATAGAGTAACACAGATAGGTCCGCTGAGATCTGAAAATACATTGTCCTATTCTGCAGTTTTGAGGAAGTGTTGAGGAAGTCTTTGTGAAGTGTCAACTCATTTGGTTCTTGGCTTGAAGGTCCAGAAGCATCTGTTCTTTTGTGACAGTGATGACAGACGGTGTTCTTGAGGTTCCAGATGAAGGAGAGAAGGATTCCAGTAAGCAGAAGAAGTGCGGATGTTGTTGGTGATTCAGGCAATCTTGTGGAGGTCTTCGAATTGTGTCTAGTTTGTGTTAGTGGTCCGCATTGGAGTTGGAGCCCGCAATTGAAGAATAACTTCTGAATGATGGTGTTCTTCCTGAGACTGGCTGACCAGATGTATTACACATCTTTCAAATGTTCTTGTAGGTATTTTCTGACTTAGATGATTATTCCTAAGTTGATGCCTTGTGTAAATAAGGGATTGTGAAGTCATTCCAAAGTGTGTCTTGTGGAGATGTGAGTGTGGTAGCGAGGAAAGGAGAGAAAGGCAGAGTAGAAGTTTATGGGCTTAAATGGAACTGATTCAAGCATAGTGAAGATCCTATTCTCCAGTTCAAGTATGTGATCTTGTAGACTGTGTCTTTTGTAGGCAATGAGGCTCTTGTGAGCAGTGAGCTCAGGTCATGAGCCCTAATTGGCAGGTGCCATTTTATTCTTTCTATTCTTCTAATAGAGAATACATTCTTGGGTTAATCGCACCGTGGTTTTTCCCTTAACTGGGTTTTCCACGTCAAAATCTTGGTGTCTCTTGTGTTGATGTGTTTCTGATGTTAATTCAATGCTTTATGTTTCTATGATTGATTTATTAATGTATTGCTAAATTACAAAGTGTAATTAAGTGTTTAATTAGAAGAAAGTTATTGACAACTGATTCACCCTCCCCCCTCTCAGTTGTCTACCCTAAATCTAACAACAATATTGAGAAACACAATGAACAAACTTAGCAGTTTAATGAAAGAGAGAAAGTTGCAAGTTTACAGAAGCTCAAATATGGTAAACAACTTAAAACCCAACAAGATAGAGCTTCTTCAATGAGCACAAGAGTGAATAAAAACCTCCAAGAGAGTTTGAAGGTGATACAACACCATAAAAAGTACCAAGGACTCAAGTAGCTGCTATAGAGATTAGATTCACAAAGGAGTTTTGCATAGTAGAGCCAACAATCTTGTGAGTTTTGCAAGACCAAGTGAAATAAATTGAGAGAGAGATTGAGAGGATGTTAGCAAATTAAGGTTTACATATAATAATTTAGTTTTTAGGTAGTTAGTTGGGTGGGAAGTTATTCCCTAGGTAGTTGGTAAATGAGAGAATAATGGCTTTTTAAATCCATGGTATGGAATGTAATATGATATGGTTGAACATAAGGAAATTCAAGTATATTTTTGCTGTTATTTACAATGTGAATCTTTAATATTATTTTTTAGTTTTGTTTCTCCACAAATTCAATAGTGGTATTAGACTGAAATTATTTTTTGTGCTTGTGTGAGAGTTTTGAAGGTAAAGAGAAGGGGAGATGAAATGGCATGGTATGCTTTGAAGGAGACAAGGGACGACTGCAACTCTATAATGGGGTCATCAATCTCTATGGTGGTGTCCAGAAACATGAAGAAGATACCAACATTCATATTTGTTATATCATTACTATTTCCCTGATTAACGGTAGCCACTTAGGTGAAGGAAAGCATACAAATTGACAAGCACATGAGTTGTTTGACAGACTGCATCTAGGATCTCGAATATTATTACTATAGAAAATAGAAGACATAGAAAGGCATTTGAAGTGGTTGTAGATGTTGAAAGGAATTTTGAATATTTGAGACAATCAAATAGCCATTGAAGTAGAAGAAATCACTAGAAATTACTTGAATTCAATCATTCAAGCTGACAAGTTTAAAGGATCAATTTGGATTAAAAGAAGTTGTCCACATTCCAAGGCGAGTTGATTTGGAGAAATAGGGAGAACAAGAGAAGGCATGTGAAGGAATATTGATTGCGTTGAGTGATGAATAAGGTGTGTGATATTCTGGCATGCAATGATTTTTCAAATGGTTTAAAACAACATTCCATTCAGATCTGAATAGGCAGATCACACTCACTCTAGTTTTAATTTCCTTTCTTATAATCTAGTATACTCATTCACCCCTCATAAGTGCACAATCAATAACAAAAGTGCAACATATGTAAGTTCATAATTTCACATTTATGCTGAAGTTTGTTCTAGTTGTCTTCTACAAAGTCACATTAGAAATAGTTTGATGCAGTTAGGTGAAAAGCCAATAGATAGATCAATTGGTGAGGATATTTAAATTTTTAAAAGTGGTTATAGGTTCAAACTTCATAAATGTATATTGTTTTGTGAAATTGTTTGTAAGATGTTTGGGTAAATGTACATTCTTGAATTATTTTTTGTGTTAAAAAGGAAGGAAGAAGTGAATAGAAAATATTTATGAATTAGAGTTGAATTTTCTTCATTGAAGTCTACAAATCTAAGGAGAGAGAATGTTGTGTTCAAATTTTTTGGAGTTACAAGGATTTATTTTGTAAAAGGTGCATTTTCAGTGGAATCTGACATCTTGTCAAATTTATTCTTTATCATGGTCACACATATTGCTTGTTCTCTTGGAGACATCTTTGTTACACCTAATAGGGCCTTCAAAGACTCACATGCTTGTTCTATCTGAGAGATTAATGAGACATCAAATGGATAAAGTGTAACAAGGTCAAATTGGAGGGTGAAGGCATCGAAGGTAGGAGGATTTTTATCATCTCGAGCTAGCTTCTCACTCAGAGATGATACCAACTTGCATGAGAAGCACCTATTTCATCTCTAGTCCCTTTAGGAGCAAGGGGGCTTGATAGTGATTTGTTGGTTTGTGGATACTTGAATCCACAAACTTGTTATGGATAGTTGAGTGTGTCTCGATCCAAAGTTTTGTAGATTTGTATTTGTGCATAATAGAGTTAGTCTTGATCCACAAATGGAGGAGAGTTATTGTGAATAATTGAGTTAGTCTTAATTCATAGTTAGTTGGTGATTTTCTTATGAATAATTGAGTGTGTCTCGATTCATAGATAAACATTGTATAATCAGGACATTTTCCTAGAAATGAGGAGTTTGGGTTGATGCTGATATAGAGCTAGATAATTAGGACATTTACCTAAACATGAGGACTTTGGGTTGATGTTGATGCAATATTTCTTTTGTTTTTCCTTTTTTTAATGTAAACCTTAAGGGGGTTGTTAGAAAATTAAGGTTTACATATAATAAGTTAGTTGTTAGGTATTTAGTTGGGTGGGAAGTTATTCCCTAGGTAGTTTGTAAATAAGGGAATAATATGATATGGTTGAACATAGTGAAATTCAATTATATTTTTGCTGTCATTTACAATGTGAATATTTAATACTATTTTTTAGTTTTGTTTCTCTCTATATTCAACAGAGACAAGAAAGTGAGACCATATGTATGGAAAGAGTCATTCGGAGCTCGAAGGCATTACATGAATCTTACTAGCCGTGGGAGTAATTCAAAATGTGTCCAAAAATAGCTTCACAGACTGTTTCACTTTTGCGGGATGCCTGTGTGGTGCACAAATATTCATGCTAGGTGCTGGCGTCTAAGTGAATCTACCTCAGAATCTCATAAATATTCTCCACGCTATGAGAATCACAAAACCATAAAACAAAATTTTGAGAAAAGAAGAAAAATAGGTGAAATAAAGCAAACACAACCCTAACATATAAAGAGAGGATGCAAATGCTAAGGTGGTTGTCAAACGTAGTGTGAAAGTGCAAGGGGTACACAATTTTTTATGTTACACATTGTACTAAGATGTTAAATTAATATCTAGGGGTTTGACCAAGTGAGAATCACCCTTACCTAGCAAACTCCTCAAAGGTGTCAACACTACCTCTTTATTATTGCAATTCCAAATACCCAAGAAAATTTCCATTTAATGGTGCTAAAGAACCATTGTCATTAGATTTAGATCTATGGTTGAGGCAACTAGGGAGCTTGAGGATGAGTCCAATGAGGACTACATACCTAGAGAGTAAATGGATGAGTTAACATCAGAGAATCTAGGTCATGAGGATGAGGAGGCAACAACAACAGATGCCACTCCTAGACATCACCTTACTTTACTTTCAGAGCGAATAGAGGAGGAGATGAGGATAGTTGATCCATCATGGTAGCTTAGTGATCCTCATGAGTACTAACTAACATACTCTTACTACATTTTTGCACTTCCTTTCTTGAAAGATGGTTTTGTTCTAACATGGATTGACATTCTTTCCCTTTCTCTCTTATTCTTTATTGCACACTATTGACAAGTGGAAAGACTTTGTTAGATTTACTTTTCTAGACATTCTGGTCCCTGCTAGTGGATGTGCTCGAGAGACACTTCTAGTTAATGTTGGAATTCTATCTCTAGTAGGTCACCATACAGATTCATTTGCTCCTTATCATGCTAGCTAGGACTTATCTTCTCAGCACACGAGAGTTGCTACATTGGAGGCTAAGATTTCTTTTCTTTGATAGATGGCCCATCTTGATGTTCAGAGATGATCTTTAGCTTCACTAGTCCCTACTACTGTCAGACCATCTCGTTCATGGATACACAATCACATTGCTTCACCAAGTCACACTCACAAGACCCCTAGACCTTCTAATGTTACAAATAGCAAGAGATGGGACTTCCTTGATGGACTTCATTTATTTCTCTCCTTCTGACAATTTCCCTCCTTGTATGGGGAAGATTTATTATAAATGTGTGCGCAATTGTTAGTTCTTTATGAGGCTCCCTTGAAGGAGCAAATTATACTCAAAACACTCTTTACTATTATGACATTAGACTTGTACTATGTTGATCTGTATGCTCTCTTAGTCATTTTCTTCTACTTTGCTTTCCTCTTGGTGCACATGGTTGGATAGGACTTATTTATTTATGTTTATGCAAATGCTTATGTCTATGCACACCTATGATGTTCACATGTGATGATGATGATGATATTATTTTCATTATCTTTTTTTGTTTATAATGTATGTAATGTGTATGAATGTGATCCACATATATTAAATGCAAAGTAATAGGTTAGATGATAGATGCCACGATGGAATGACATGTTTTATTATTTTGTATGTATACAAATGGAACAACCACTATGAATGCTCTTTAGTATGATTTTTGACTTCAGGCATTGTGAGTTGACCTAATATAGGATGACCTATTAAAGCTAGTTGAGATAGGATATAAGGGAATCAAGATGGAGTGAGAGTTAGATGGAACTTTGAAACTTGGTTTTGCAAAGGGCTATACATTGATCCTTATCTAGACAAAATAATTTGGCTAGCTTTCAACTTAAACAAGCAACAAATTTTATTAGCACCTTCTAGACTTCAATTAGAGATGCTCAACAAGTTAGAACTAGGGTAAGGGAAGGGCTCCAAAGAAGAATATGGCCCTAAAAGATAGATAGACACTTAGCTTTGCCCAACTAGTGGATGTGTATCCTTTGTACCTCTCTTTTATTTTCTTTGATAGGTGCCACCCTTATAGCTTCAAGCTTAGATTTATCTCCACTTGAGAGTACAGACATCAGAAATCCTTTCTTCTCATTTTTTTCTTTCTTTTCTCTTTTTGTTGATTTTTTTGTAGTAATTCTTTTTTGATCTCTCGCTTTTTTGACTTTTTTTGTGATTTTCTTGGTATTGATTATTTTGTATTTTGTATTATTTTTAATTACTTAGCAGAGTTCAGATCCCCTTGACAGTTTTGGCTAGTATGAATAAGGAGTTGGGTGCCACCAAAAGATTTCACTACCTCGTAGGACTTTCTTCTCACTAAGGAGGATTATGGAAGATCTGCTTGTAAGCTCCTATGTGTATCATAGGTTTGTGTACTTGCTATGTTTACACTTGACAACATGATTTTCTAAGATCAAGATTAGTATGAAGCTAAAATATTAAATTCATTTGAACTCATTAGGAATGTGGAGGGGGAAAATGGATAATGATGATTTTTTGGGAATCTTTAAGGCTTAGAAGGCACAACCTATACTAGATAACCTTAAGATTTCTTGCAAAGAGAAAAATCTAATAAGAGCATGTCACAAACAAAGTACAAGGTGAACAAAATGAAAATGCATGTTTTTGGATTTTTATGTTTTGTAATTTTCATGAATATTTAAATTTTTATAGATTTTTTTGAATTTTTATGTTTTATGATTTTTTTGATTTTCTAAATTTAATATTTCTTAAGGTGAAAGACATTAACCATCTCACCAAAGTCTTGTTTATTCATGGTGCTAAGGAGGTAGGTGTTATTTTTTACATCTTCCTTAATCAGATATGGACCCTTCTAGTCCTCTTGAAACTTTCTTTTCTTTCTGTCTCTTATTCTTAGTGCTCCATCTTTAGAGCACTAGCTCTCTGACTCTAAAGGACATGTTGATTCTTGTTGCTCTATAGGAATGCTTGCATTTACTTGTGCTGGATGAGCTATTATAAGGTGGGATAGGCATTAATATGCTTGGGGTGATCCCACAATAGTGTGTCCCACTTTTTGGTCAAAGTTGGACATTGGAATCAACATTTTAAACTAATTTTTCATTTTTTGACACCTACAACAACTAAATCGTTAAGAATTTGAAGATGATTTGAACTAGTAATTTTTGAGATTTTATGTTTAGATTATGAATATATTTTTAAAAAATTAAAAAAATAATTTGTGAAATTTTTTACGTGACTTTTAATATCTTGTTTTTATAGTTAACATTTTATTAAAAAAAGTGACATTTATACCATATAGCATAAATTTTTGTATAGAAAGCATAAAATTATAAATTTTTAAATATAGATTCGTCACACCAATATCTAAAGCATATCTATATTTTTTTGTATTTCTTTGTTGCATTTTTTTAAATTAATTTTTGAAGTGAGATTAATTATAATTTAGACATAATTTTATACCATATAGCATAACTTTTTCTATATATCGAAATTAACTTTTTTTTTGAAACAAAGACATCAATACCTAGTGCATGTATATATTTTTTTAATTCTCTATTTTACTATTTTTCCACATGTGTGGAACAAAGACCTTAATTTTAGGTGAAAAACCAATGTTTATTAGAAGATAGAAAATAAATATAATAATCAAATTAAATACATTTGAAATTATACTTTTTGGAAAGCTTAATCCAAGGGCTATGATCCTACAAATTATCTTGTCATGTTAGCTCCATTTGTTGGTCCAACCTAAGGTTTGAAACTAATTTTTTTGAGGAAAATCTAAGAAGAAGAGCAGAAGAGGCCATCCAAGGGCCTTCATTCGAAGGAACTTTGAAAGAAAGTCCTATTCAACCTTCGTTTGAACATCCAAAATATATTAAAATATTCATAGCTAGCCACCTTCATTCTAAGGTCCCTATGTAAGAAAATATTAAAAAAAATTGGGATCAAAGACCTTTGAACGAAGGTGTTTAAGCCAAACTTGAAAAAACTACAATTTAGGGATTGTTTATAAATATCAATCATAATGTATTTACCCGAAAATTTTTAAAAAAAATCACATTTTTGGGATTATTTGTAGGCATAATATTTGGTAAAACATTCCATAAATTCTATTGTAATTTTGGGATTTTTTGTAGGGAAAAACATTTGGTAAAGAATAAATCAAAGCATGATATGACAATGTAGGAGCTATGGTATGATGATATAAGATCATGGTCAGATCAAGGCAAGTAATCAATGGTCAAAGGATAAAATATAACTATCATAGTATTGTAAATGTCACAAGCATAGGCATGAAAACATAAGTGAATGGTAACATAAACAAAGCATCATGGTAAAAATGAAAATGTATAACAAGCATGTAATGGGAAGTAACAAGACAACAAAAGAAGCCAAAGTGGTAAGGCATGGACTATAGAATCATGAGTAAATAAGCATAAAATAAAAAAGACATGCATAAGAATGTGGAAGGTGAAGTAGGAAGACAATAAGTAAAGTGGAAAAGATAGACCAAAAACAAGGCTAAAGAAAAAATTATAAGTATAAATAGGATGCAAACAAACAAAGGATGAAATATCTCAAACAAGGAAAAGATGGGAAGAAGTAAATGCCCTCCAAGTAGGAAAATCTATGCATGAAAGCAAATATATATTGTGAACTGATCATGTTTAAAGCACAACAAATAGGGTGCAATAAAAAAGGCTAAGGGGCAATTTAAGTAATGGGGAAACAAAAGGCAACAATGAAATCTAAGTTCTATAGGTATATAGGCTTTGTGATGCTCATGTATCATTGAACAAAATTTGGAGACTCAATTTCCTCCAAAGGCCCGTGCTCGTCTTCTAACAAAATATCATTATCCCAACAAAAACCATCAAATTTATCTTCATTTGCCTTTGCTTCTTGTTCTTCTTTGCTTTCCTTTTCTAGTACACATCTCTTCTTTATATTCCTTCATTCTAGGTCCAAATATATTATCATGTGTAAAATTAGGCATGTCATTTCATACCCATATTTCTTGTTTCTTTATTTTGTAGATGTGGTGGAATGATTGCCATTGGATTGCTTTTGTATTTTTCTTTTGTTCTTTCTTTGTATCCTTTCTTGGTACATATGAGTGATTTTTTGTTCATAAGGATCATTAGAAGGTATTCATTATCAAGGTCTTTATGTAGATTAATCTCTGATTGTGCAACTTGAGGGTCTTTTGCTTTTGGATAATCTCAATCTAGCTACTTTTGAATTCTTACCGGTTCATCCAAATGTATCTTATATAAGCATGCATGAGATCATCTCTCTCATATGGTACATCTTTTTGTGTTTTGAAAAATACATCTAATGTGAAGTGACTAGCATTATATATGCTTGTAATGAGCTCTTTAAATCTTATTAACTTGTCCTTCATGTATAAATTTAACACCTCGATACAAAATTGAAGGAGCAACCTTAAATTCTTCTATCAATGTTCTATAAAGTAGTGTGTACCAAATCTATCCAAAGATGGTATCACATTACATAAACCATGTAATTCTTTAGGACCTGCTCTCAATCATAGACTAATACATCTTAATGTATTAATTAACATTCAATTAGTATGAAATATGGGTTGAATGTGCACATTTCTGATGTCTAATATGTTTATTTAAGAGTTATTCTTCTATACATATGTTCTATTAGTATGAAATATGAATAAGAAACTAAGTAGGTGATTTTCCATAAAGATTACTAGCTAAATATAATGGGCCATAATAATTATCTTGTGAGATCTTGTGATTAGAAAATGTAATCAATGGAGAAGCAAGAGAAGAAAAAGATGTAGCATTAGTTTCAATAGTTCCCACAAAATCATGTTCATGTGATGTATCCTCATTTTCAACATTATTTTATGTGTATCATGTACCTCAACATTGTTTAAATGATTTGGAAAAGGATTTGTGTATATTTTCAATTGATTATTAGTATGCATAACTAACAGATTTATGTTTCCATTGATAACTTAAACTTTGATCATACTGTTAATGTTACATCCCCAACTTACATTTAGACTTAATCATTAACTTTGCATTGTAATCGGAAGGATTAGTCATAGTTAACTGATTTGATATTGTGGAAATATCTAAATTGATCATTGTTAATGATGTTAATGATTGATGTTAATTAGTTTTGAACATTAATTACTTTATATTATGAGATATGATTATGGTGCACTGATCATAATTTTGTGGTCTTGAGTGTGAATAGGGAAAGTTAATGACCTTCGAAGAAGGAAGAAGGGTATCATCCTGGAGGAATGGTTAGATGTTGAGAAAACAAGGTTGATTAGTCATCTGAGTATCAATTTCCATGTCCTTCCAAATCCCTTATAAGTTGTCATGAGTCATGTCTTCCTTCTTTGTAATTCTATCCTTGTGAGTCATTTTGTCGATGGTGCTTTAACAACTAGATGACGTTGATGATGTTCTTGGAATAACGTCTCAAGTCGTATGATAGTCAAGTTAAGAGTCAATGAGATCTCTCATTACCCTATTCTTAAATAGGGATATTATTTCTTTATTTTCTAGTCAATCGACTAAAGTTTACTGTCAGTGATGGGGGAGTATTACTTGACCCCGATTGCCCTAAGATTTTAGTGTGATATCTTTTTCTTTAATCTTTATGATGATTTTGCATATTTTAATAGTTCTTCGACCCATGTTAATATATATACTAACCCCTTTAGAGGTCAATGTTAATAACTCTTGACTATGCGAATAACTATCTTATCTTATCTTATTCTTACCTCATTGATATCCTTAAACCCATGAGGAGTGGGAAAGGAGAGATGATAGGTTGAGTGGGTTGTGTGGATGAAAAGATCCCACTAGGTGGCAAGCCCAAATCGCATGCACAGAGTATGCTTTGGTTAGTTACCAAATGCCATCTTGGTGTCTTATGGAAGGTCTTAGTTGGAGTCTGGGTAGTTTTGGTTGTTATTTTCTGGTGTTAGACTTCGAGAGAGAAGTGGGTGTGTGGGTGACGAACACTGGGGAGCTACATTCTCTTGTTGAAGAGAATTACAGTCAAAGAGAATGACTAGAGTAGTCAGAAGAGTTCAAGCTTGGTGAGATACATCTTTAACTCTGTGAAATATATTCAGGTATCTTTAATTTAGAGCCCTTAGCTCATATGATATATTGACTACAATGCATTATAACTTCCTTTCGTCTGAAAGTAACGTCAACACTGTCGACTATAAAGATTAAGAAATACTTTGCTTTTAATGTACAGAGTTGAGATTATATATTTATTTATGCATATCGATGAATTTTAAGAGTAGTTGAAGGCTCTTGGAGCCCCAAATGAAATATAATTCATGATACTTTGAAACTGTTACTCTTTTGTGGCGCTCGGCCAGCTTGAGGCCATAAACCTTACGTGGGATTGCATGCATGAGCACCCGCAAGTTTTATCTCTTCCTATGCGCCATACATTATGCACCATACATCTTTAATGATGTCTTATATCTTTATGATTACTAGTTGCTAACTCTTGCAAATCTGTATATACAAATGAGCCCAAAAGGGCAACATTCTATAATGAATGAATAATAGTGGTATCGACCTGTTGAACAATCCTCACCATTATTTCTAATGGCTGCAACCATGATTACTTTAAACACAGTAAACCCAAGATAAAATGGGTCGTGCTACTGCACTCGAAACCTTATTTATTTTGATCATCTATCAAACATCTAGAATCTAAAATCTAGAGGATATCGAACACACATCTACGAATATTGTTAGCAAAGTCCATTACTCATTGCATCATCACAAGATTATAAAATCAAAATTGCATCAACACTCTAGGCATATTGTACTAGTGTCAAGCTTGTCTTCTATCATTTTGTTGTGTAGGAAAAACTACTACTTAATTGAATATCTTCAATCAATGGAGTTTTCCACTAACAATACACTCAGGTCCTACTATCTAAGGTGTTAGATGTCTAAGAACCTACTCTAGGTTGTAACAAAACCACTACGTGTCCCAATCAAAGAAAGATAACTAGACTAGGTGCTTGACAATGAAGGGAAAAGAATAAGATTGATGAAATTGAACAACTACATATAACATTGAGAAAAATGAGAGAAGAGGCAAAAAGAGATAATAAAATGGAACATGTAGCCAGAGGGAGGAACTCACTGCCTCGGATGATAGTGTACCATGAGGATGTCTGCACTAGGTGCTAGAGTCCAAAATGCAAAAAAAAAAAAAAAATTATCAGGTATTTACAGACCTAGAATGTCTGTACAACACAAATTTAAACACAACACATACCCAACATCATCCAAGTAACACAAAATATCAAAAGGAAACAACTATGCTATGAAAATCACATAAAGCAAAAGGAAAGAAGGGAAATGAAACCTCTGTGTGGTTGTGAAGTCCTTACTCCAAGAAGTATTTGCAAAATGAGAGAAGAGAGGGGTTGTGCTACTAAGGAGCTTGCCTCAGGGAAGCCCCAGTTTTGGTATTCCTACCTCCAAAAGCAACAGATTGATAAAAATGATTTGAAAGCAAAGAAATGAGTGTGTGCTCCTATCCTAAGTGCGTAGGGAAGAAATCATCAACATGCAACAAATGCAATAGAGAAAGATGGTGGTCTACACCAGAACAATGCAAGAAAATGGTGGTCTATACCATAAAAATGAAATACACAATGTCAAATGGATTCAAATGAAATAATATTGAGAAACACAATGAACAAACTTACCACTTTAATGAAAGAGAGAAAGCTGCAAGTTTACATAAGCTCAAACATGGTATACAACTTAAAACTCAACAAGATAGAGCTTCCTCAATGAGCACAAGAGTGAATAAAACCCTCCAAGAGCTTTTGAAAGTGATACAACACCATAAAAAGTACCAGGGACTCGAGTAGCTGTTGTAGATATTAGATTCACAAAGGAGTTTTGCATAGTAGAGCCAAGAATCTTGTGAGTTTTGCAAGACCAAGTGAAAGAAATTGAGAGAGAGAGAGAGAGATTGAGAGACTGTTAGAAAATTAAGGTTTACATATAGTAAGTTAGTTATTAGGTAGTTAGTTGGTTGGGAATTTATTCCCTAGGTAGTTTGTAAATGAGAGAATAATGGCTTTTTAAATCTATTGTATGGAATGTAATATGATATGGTTGAACATAATGAAATTCAAGTATATTTTTGTTGTTATTTACAATGTGAATCTTTAATATTGTTTTTTTAGTTTTGTTGCTCTACAAATTCAATAGTGGTATCAGAGTGAAATTATTTTTTGTACCTGTGTGTGAGTTTTGATGGTAAAGAGAAGCAGAGATGAAAAGGCATGGTACGCTTTAAAGAAGATAAGGGACGACTGTAACTCTACAATGGGGTCATCGATCTCTATGGTAGTGTCCAGAAAAATGAAGACGATACCAACATTCATAGTTGTTATATCATTATTATTTCCCTGATTGACGGTAGCCGCTTAGGTGAAGGAAAGCATACAAATTGACAAGCACATGAGTTATTTGATAGACTACATCTGGGATCTCGAATATTATTACTGTAGAATATAGAAGACATAGAAAGGCATTTGAAGTGGTTGTAGATGTTGTTGAAAGGAATTTTGAATATTTGAGACAATCAAATAGCCGTTGAAGCAGAAGAAATCACTAGAAATTACTTGAAGTTAATCATTCAAGCTAACAAGCTTAAACGATCAATTTGGATTGAAAGAAGTCATCCCCATTCCAAGGCGAGTTGATATGGAGAAATAGGGAGAACAACACAAGGCATGTGAAGGAAGATTGACTACGCTGAGTGATGAATAAGGTGTGTGATATTTTGGCGTGCAATGTTCTTTCAAATGGTTTGAAACAACATTCCATTCAAATCTGAATAGGCAGATCACACTCACTCTAGTTTTAATTTATTTTTCTTATATACTAATACACTCATTTGCCCCTCATAAGTGTACAACCAATAACAAAAGTGCAGCATATGTAAGTTCATAATTTCACATTTATGCTAAAGTTTGTTCTAGTTGTCTTCTACAAAGCCACATTAGAAATAGTTTGGTGCAATTAGGTGAAAAGATAATAGATAGATCAATTGGTGAGGATATTTAAAATTTTCAAAGTGTTTATAGGTTCAAACTTCATAAACGTATATTGTTTTGTGAAATTGTTTGTAAGATGTTTGGGTAAATGTACATTCTTGAAATTTTTTTTGTGTTAAAAAGGAAGGAAGAAGTGATTAGAAAATATTTATGAATTAGAGTTGAATTTTCTTCATTGAAGTCTACAAATCTAAGGAGAGAGAAGGTTGTGTTCAAAGCTTTTGGAGTTACAAGGATTTATTTTGTAAAAGGTGCATTTTCGGTGGAATCTCACACCTTGTCAAATTTATTCTTTATCATGGCCACACATATTGCTTGTGCTCTTGGGGACATCTTTGTTACACCTAATAGGGCCTTCAAAGACTCACATGCTTGTTCTATCTGAGAGATTAATGAGACATCAAATGGATAAACTGTAACAAGGTCAAATTGGAGGGTGGAGGCATCGAAGGTAGGAGGATTTTTATCATCTCAAGCTAGCTTCTCACTCAGAGATGATACCTTTCATGGGAAGCACCTATTTCATCTCTAGTCCCTTTAGGAGCAAGGGGGGCTTGGTAGTGATTTGTTGGTTTGTGGATAGTTGAATCCACAAACTTGTTATGGATAGTTGAGTGTGTCTCAATCCGAAGTTTTGTAGATTTGTATTTGTGGATAATGGAGTTAGTCTTGATCCACAAATGGAGAAGATTTACTATGAATAATTGAGTTAGTCTCAATTAACAATTAGTTGGTGATTTTCCTATGAATAATTGAGTGTCTCAATTCACAAATAAACATTGTATAATCAGGACATTTTCCTAGAAATGGGGAGTTTGGGTTGATGTTGATATAGTGTTGGATAATTAGGACATTTACCTAAACATGAGGACATTGGGTTGATGTTGATGCAATATTTCTTTTGTTTTTCCTTTTTTTAATGTAAACCTTAAGGGGGTTGTTAGAAGATTAAGGTTTACATATAATAAGTTAGTTGTTAGGTAGTTAGTTGGGTGGGAAGTTCTTCCCTAGGTAGTTTGTAAATAAGGGAATAACGGATTTTTAAATTTGGTGTATGGAATGTAATATGATATGGTTGAACATAGTGAAATTCAATTATATTTTTGTTTCCATTTACAATGTGAATATTTAATGCTATTTTTTCGTTTTGTTTCTCTCTAAATTCAATAGAGATTAGAAAGTGAGACCACATGCAATGAAAGAGTCATTCGGAGCTTGACGGCATTACGCGAATCTTGCTAGCTGCAGGAGTAATTCAAAATGTGTCCAAAAATAGCTTCACTAACTATTTTACTTTTGCAGGATGCCAGTGTGGTGCACAAACATCTATGCTAGGTGCTGGCATCCAAGTGAATCTACCTTAGAATCTCATAAATCTTCTCCACGCTATGAGAATCACAAAACCATAAAACAAAATTTTGAGAAAAGAAGAAAAATAGGTGAAATAAAGCAAACACAACCCTAACATACAAAGAGAGGATGTAAACGCTAAGGTGGTTGTCAAACATAGTGTAAAAGTGGGAGGGGTACACAATTTTTGATGTTACACATTGTACTAAGAAGTTAAATCAATATCTAGGGGTTTGACCAAGTGAGAATCACCCTTACCTAGCAAACTCCTCAAAGGTGTCAACACTACCTCATTATTATTGTAATTCCAAATACCCAAGAAAATTTTCATTTAATGGTTCTAAAGAACCATTGTCATTATAGTTAGATCTATGGTTGAGGCAACTAAGGAGCTTGAGGATGAGTCCAATGAGGACTACATACCTAGAGAGGAAATGGATGAGTTAACATCAGAGGATCTAGGTCATGAGGATGAGGAGGCAATAACAACAAATGTCACTCCTAGACATCGCCTTACTTTACTTTTAGAGCTAAAAGAGGAGGAAATGAGGATAGTTGATCCATCATGGTAGCCTAGTGATCCTCGTGAGTACTAACTAACATAATCCTACTAAATTCTTGCACTTCCTTTCTTGAAACATGATTTTGTTCTAATGTGGATTGACATTCTTTCCCTTTCTCTCTTATTATTTCTTGCACACTATTGATGAGTGGAAAGACTTTGTTAGATTTACTTTTCTAGATATTGTGGTCCCTGCTAGTGGATGTGCTCGAGAGACACTTCTAGTTAATGTTGGGATTTTATCTCTGGTAGGTCACCATACAGATTTCATTTGCTCTTTATCATGCTAGCTAGGACTTATCTTCTCAGCACACTAGAGTTTCTACATTGGAGGCTGAGATTGATTTTCTTTGATAGATGACCCATCTTGATGTTCAGAGATGATCTTTAGGTTCACCAGTCCCTACTACTGTCAGACCATCTCGTTCATGGATACACAATCACATTTCTTCACCAAGTCACACTCACAAGACCCCTAGACCTTCTAATGCTACGAATAGCAAGAAATGGGACTTCCTTGAGGGACTTTATTTATTTCTTTCCTTTTGACAATTTTCCCCCTTGTATGGGGAAGATTTATTATACATGTGTGCACAATTGTTACATCTTTTTGAGGCTCCCTTGATGGAGTAAATTATACTCAAAACACTCTTTACTATTATGACATTAGACTTGTACTATGTTGATCTATATGCTCTCTTAGTCAATTTCTTCCACATTGCTCTCCTCCTGGTGCACATGGTTGGATAGGACTTATTTGTTTATGTTTATGCAAATGCTTATTTCTATGCACACCTATGATGTTCACATGTGATGATGATGATGATATTATTTTCATTATCTTTTTTTGTTTATAATGTATTTAATCTGTATGAATGTGATTCACATTTATGAAATGCAATGTAATAGGTTAGATGCTAGATTCCATGATGGAATGACATGTTTTATTATTTTGTATGTATACAAATGGAACAACCACTATGAATGCTCTTTAGTATGATTTTTGATGTAGGGGATTGTAAGTTGACCTAATATAGGATGACCTACTAAAGCTAGTTGAGATAGGATATAAGGGAATCAAGTGGGAGTGAGAGTTAGATGGAACAACTTTGAAACTTGGTTTTGCAAAGGGCTATACATTGATCCTTATCTAGACAAAATAATTTGACTAGCTTTCAACTTAAACAAGCAACAAATTTTATTAGCACCTTCTAGACTTAGATTAGAGATAGCCAAGAAGTTAGAACTAGGGTAAAGGAAGGGCTCCAAAGAAAAATATGGCCCTAAAAGATAGCTAGACTCTTAGCTTTACCCAACTAGTGGATGTGTGTGCTTTGTACCTCTCTCTTTTATTTTCTTTGATACGTGCCACCCTCATAGCTTCAAGCTTAGATTTATCTCCACTTGAGAGTACAAACATCAAAAACCCTCTCTTCTCATTTTTTTCTTTTCTTTTCTCTTTCTTTTAATTTTTTTGTAGTAATTATTTTTTGATCTCTCGCTTTTTTGACTTTTTTTTGTGTTTTTCTTGGTTTTGATTATTTTGTACTTTTGTATTATTTTTTATTACTTAGCAGAGTTCTAATCCCCCTACTAGTTTTGGCTAATATGAATAAGGAGTTGGGTGCCACCAAAAGATTTCACTACCCTGTAGGACTTTCTTCTCACTAAGGAAGATTATGGAAGATCTACTTAGCTTCTGTGTATCATAGGTTTGTGTACTTGCTATGTTTAGACTTGACAAAATGATTTTCTAAGATCGAGATTAGTATGAAGATAAAATCTTGACTTCATTTGAACTCATTGGGAATGTAGAGATGGAAAATGGACAATGATGATTTTTAGGGAATCTTTAAGGCTTAGAAGGCACAACCTATACTAGATAACCTTACGATTCCTTGCAAAGAGAAAAATCTAATAAGAGCATGTCACAAACAAAGTGCAAGGTGAACAAAATGAAAATGCATGTTTTTGGATTTTTATGTTTTGTAATTTTCATGAATTTTTAAATTTTTATAGATTTTTTTGAATTTTTATGTCTTATGTTTTTTTTTTTTTTTCTAAATTTAATATTTCTTAAGGTGAAAGGCATTAACCATCTCACCAAAATCTTGTTTTTTCATGGTGCTAAGGAGGTAGGTGTTATTTTTGACATCTTCCTTAATCACATATGGACCCTTCTAGTCCTCTTGAAACTTTATTTTCTTTCTATGTCTCTTATTCTTAGTACTCCATCTTCAGAGCACTAGCTCTTTGACTCTAAAGGACTTGTTGGTTCTTGTTGTACTATAGGAATGCTTGCATTTACTTGTGCAGGATGAGCTATTATAAGGTGGGATAGGCATTAATATGCTTGGGGTGATCCTAGAATAGTGTGTCCCACTTTTTAGCCAAAGTGGGACATTGAAATCAACATTTTAAACTAATTTTTCATTTTTTGACACCTATAACAACTAAATCGTTAAGAATTTGAAGATGATTTGAACTAGTAATTTTTGAGATTTTGTGTTTAGATTATGAATATATTTTTAAAAAAATAATTTGTGAAATTTTTTATATAACTTTTAATATCTTGCTTTTATAGTTAACAATTTTTAAAAAACCTGACGTTTATACCATATAGCATAACTTTTTTGTATATTGAAATTAACCTTTTTTTCAAACAAGGACATCAATACCTAGTGAATATATATATATTTTTAAAAAAATTCTCTATTTTACTATTTTTCCACATGTGTGGAATAAGACCTTAATGTTCGGTGAAAAACCAATGTTTATTAGAAGATAGAAAATAAATATAATAATTAAATTAAATATATTTGAAATTATACTTTTTGGAAATCTTAATCCAAGGGCTATTATCCTACAAATTATCTTGTCATGTTGGTTCCATTTGTTGGTTCAACCTAAGGTTTGAAACTAATTCTATTGAGGAAAAACTCAGAAGAGCAGAAGAGGCCATCCAAGGGCCTTCATTCGAAGGACCTTTGAAAGAAGGTCCTATTCAACCTTCGTTCGAACATCCAAAATATATTAAAATATTCATAGCTAGCCACCTTCATTCTAAGGTCCCTATGTCAGAAAATATTAAAAAAAATTCAAATCAAAGACATTTGAATGAAGGTGTTTAAGCCAACCTTGAAAAAATTACAATTTAGGGATTGTTTATAAATATCAGACATAATGTATTTACCCGAAAATTTAAAAAAAATCACATTTTTGGGATTATTTGTAGGCATAATATTTGGTAAAACATTCTAGAAATTTTATTGTAATTTTGGGATTTTTTGTAGGGAAAAACATTTGGTAAAGAATAAATCAAAGCGTGATATGACAATGTAGGATCTATGGTATGATAATATAGGATCATGGTTAGATCAAAGCAAGTAATCAATGGTCAAAGGATAAAATACAACTATCATAGTATTGTATATATCGCAAGCATAGGCATGAAAACATAAGTGGATGGTAACATAAAAAAAGCATCATGGTAACCATGCAAATGTATAACAAGCATTTAATGGGAAGTAACAAGACAACAAAAGAAGCCAAAGTAGTAAGGCATGGACTGTAGAATCATGAGTAAATAAGCATAAAATAAAAAAGACATGCATAAGAATGTGGAAGGTGAAGTAGGAAGAAAATAAGTAAAGTGGAAAAGATAGACCAAAAACAAGGCTAAAGCAAAACTTGTAAATATAAATAGGATGCAAACAAACAAAGGAGGAAATACCTCAAACAAGGAAAAGATGGGAAGAAGCAAATGGCCTCCAAGTAGGAAAAGCTATGGATGAAAGCAAAAATATAATGTGAAATGATCATGTTTAAAGCACAACAAATAGGGAGCAATAAAAAAGGCTAAGGTGTAATTTAAGTAATGGGGAAACAAAAGGCAACAATGAAATCTAAGTTCTATAGGTATATAGGCTTAGTGATGCTCATGTATCATTGAACAAAATTTGGAGAATCAACTTCCTCCAAAGGCTCGTGCTCATCTTCTAACAAATCATCATTATCCCAAGAAAAACCGTCAAGTTTATCTTCATTTGCCTTTGCTTCTTGTTCTTCTTTTCTTTCCTTTTCTAGTACACATATCTCTTCTTTATATTCCTTCATTCTAGGTCCAAATATATTATCATGTGTAAAATTAGGCATGTCATTTCATACCCATATTTCTTGTTTCTTTATTTATAGATGTGGTGGAATGATTTCCATTGGATTGTTTTTGTATTTTTCTTTTGTTCTTTATTTGTATGCTTTCTTGGTACATATGAGTGATTTTTTGTTCATTAGAAGGTATTCATTTATCAAGGTCTTTATGTCTAGATTAATCTCTAGTTGTGCAACTTGAGGCTCTTTTGCTTTTGAATAATCTCAATCCAACTACTTTTGAATTCTTTCCAGTTCATCCAAATGTGTCTTATATAAGTCAAGAACGAGATCATCTCTCTCATATGGTACATCTTTTGGTGTTTTTAAAAATGCATCCAATGTGAAGTGACTAGCATCATATATGCTTGTAATGAGCTCTTTAAATCTTACTAACTTGTCCTTCATGTATAAATTTAACACATTGATACAAAATCAAAGGAGCAACCTTAAATTCTTCTATCAATGTTCTATGAAGTAGTGTGTACCAAATCTATCCAAAGATGGTATCACATGACATAAACCATGTAATTCTTTAGGGCCTACTCTCAATCATAGAATAATACATATGAATGTATTAATTAACATTCAATTAGTCATCTTTAATGAAATATGGGTTGAATGTGCACATTTCTGATGTCTAATATGTTTATTTAAGAAATATTCTTCTATACATATGTTCTATTAGTATGAAATATTAATAAGAAACTAAGTAGGTGATTTTCCATAAAGATTACTAGCTAAATATAATGGGCCATAATAATTATCTTGTGAGATCTTGTGATTAGAAAATGTAATCAATGGAGAAGCAAGAGAAGAAAAATATGTAGCATTAGTTTCAATATCTCCCACAAAAGCATGTTAATGTGATGTATCCTCATTTTCAACATTATTTTATGTGTATCATGTACCTCAACATTGTTTAAATGATTTGGAAAAGGATTTGTGTATATTTTCAATTGATTATTGGTACACATAACTAATAGATTTATGTTTCTATTGATAACTTCAACTTTGATCATACTGTTAATGTTGCATCCCTAACTTACAATTAGACTAAATCATTAACTTTGCATTGTAATCGGGAGGATTAGTCATAGTTAACTGATTTGATATTGTGGAAGTATCTGAATTTATCTTTGTTAATGATGTTAATGATTGATGTTAATTAGTTTTGAACATTAATTACTTTATATTATGAGATATGATTATGATACACTGATCATAATTTTGTGGGCCTAAGTGTGAACAGGAAAAGTTAACGACCTTCGAAGAAGGAAGGAGGGTATCATCCTGGAGGAATGGTTAGATGTCGAGAAAACAAGGTTGATTAGTCATCTGAGTATCGATTTCCATGTCCTTCTGAATCCCTTGTAAGTTTTCATGAGTCATGTCTTCCTTCTTTGTAATTCTATCCTTGTGAGTCATTTTGTCGATGGTGCTTTAACGACTAGACGATGTTCTTGGAACAATGTCTCAAGACGTATGATAGTCGAGTTAAGAGTCGATGAGATCTCTCATTACCCTATTCTTAAACAGGGATATTATTTCTTTATTTTCTAGTCAATTGACTAAAGTTTACCGTTGTTGATGGGGAAGTTTACTTGACCCTGATTTCCCTAAGATTTTAGTGTGATATCTTTTGCTTTCATCTTTATGATGATTTTGCATATTTTAATAGTTCTTCGACCCATGTTATTAGTCAAGGGTGTTTATATTTTTATATATATATACGAACCCCTTTAGAGGTCAATATTAATAACTCTTGACTATGCAAATAACTATCTTATCTTATCTTATTCTTACCTCATCGATATCCTTAAACCCATGAGGAGTGGGAAAGGAGAGATGATACGCTGAGTGGGCTGGGTGGATCAAAAGATCCCACTAGGTGGCAAGCCTAGATCACATGCACAGAGTATGCTTAGGTTAGTTACTGAACGCCATCTTGGTGTCTTATGGAAGGGCTTAGTTGGAGTCTAGGTAGTTTTGGTTGTTATTTTCTAGTGTTAGACTTTGAGAGAGAAGTGGGTGTGTGGGTGGCAAACACTGGGGAGCTACATTCTCTTGTTGCAGAGAATTATAGTCGGAGAGAATGACTAGAGTAGCCGGAAGAGTTTGAGATCTGCAAGCTACATCTTTAACTCTATGAAATATATTCAGGTATCTTTAATTTAGAGCCCTTGGCTAATATGATACATTGACTGTAATACAGTATAACTTCCTTTCTTCTGAAAGTAACATCAGCACTGTTGACTATAAAGATTAAGAAATACTTTGCTTTTAATATACAGAGTTGAGACTGTATATTTATTTATGCATATCGATGAATGTTAAAAGTAGTCGAAGGCTCTTAGAGCCCCAAATGAAATATAATTCATGATACTTTGAAACTGTTGCTTTTTTGTGGCACTCGACCAGCTTGAGGCCATAAACCTTAAGTGGGATTGCATGCATGAGAACCTGCAAGTTTTAGCTCTTCCTATGCGCCATACATCTTTAATGATGTCTTATATCATTATGATTACTAGTTGTTAAGTCTTGCAAATCTGTATATGCAAATGAGCCCAAAAAGGCAACATTCTGTAATGAATGAATAAAGGTGGTATCAACATGTTGAACAATCCTCACCATTATTTCGAATGGCTGCAACCATGATTACTTTAAACACAATAAACCCAAGATAAAATGGTTGTGCTATTGCACTCGAAACCTTATTCTGCCAATTCGATAGAAAAGTTGACAAGAATTGAATGGCTATCAATAAATATACACGTTATGTGAACATGATAGCTCTTCAAGGAGAGTAATAAAATACTATTCTTACACTGTCATAGTAATGCTATCATGACAGCTGAGACTTCGATCTTGCCTTCATTATGAAGTAAAGTCTTGCTATACCTTTCGATACTAGAATCTACCCTAGAATTTTATTATAAGCTAGTGGTCTTAAATGAGATGAATGTCGACTATATAAATGGCAATTATGTTTTTATATTGACTTTATGAAAGATTTTAGAGAAGAGCTTAGAGGGGTTTGACTATATGATTCTTTATGAACTTTTAAAAGATACTATGATTTGGGCCTTTTCTTTTATTATGGATTGGTTTCTTTTAACCATGACAATAGGAAAACAAGGTAAACATTGACCAAGTAGGGTGAGTTGAAAGCAAGATTGTATTTATTATTCTAGTAAACGAGATAATGTGATGTGGAGTCACTAGTAACCGAGTGTTTATGAAACCAAGAACCTAAGTATGGCTTTCGAAATAACAATCCAGTGTCCAAGGATTGGACTTAAATGCATTGACTCCTACTTATATTAGACCAAGAATGGTCGATTTTGATATGACTTGCATAGTGGAACAAGGTGATGAGGAGTCACAAGTTCCATGTTATGAAAATAACCTTTTTAGTCGTAACCAAACCATGATGGGAGTCGAGTATCCTGACATGGGCAAAGAATCGAATTAATCCTATTTATTCTAGACCTAGAGAGAAAGGTCAATTTGAACTTAATATAGGACTTGATAGCTTATAAGTTGAGTCAAGGTGGTGGACATACGACAACATTCAATGCATAATGTTTATGTATGTAAATCTTTACCCAAAGTAATACATCCGTCTTTGCATGCATTGTCGGTCCACAATGCTTCAGATGGCCTGGTGTCTCTAGTAGTGTCATACATAGTTAAGGTGGATCTATAGTTTTGTGACCATAAGACATTAGGAAGGACACAACACTAGATACTCAAATGGCTAACCTAAGGGTTCCTAATATCTAACCTTTTTTTGAAGGGTTGGGCCACTTCAAGTTTGGAAGTTGAGTGGGGGACCACAGGTTTGTGGTTGGTGGAAAAGCACCAGGATGATGCTCTACTTCCTAAGCATGAGACAAGTCGAGGCTCATGGATACAGATGTCATTGGTTCCAGACACAGTGTTTGCATTTATGACCAGATGATCTATTGTAATATATGAATTGATTTATGATGCCTTGGGCATAACTTGTACATGATTAGTGATGGCTACTCACTAAAGATTTGTAAATGATTATTGTATTGTAAGCTTTGTTATATTCTGTTTAGATTGACGTGCTTAATTGATGAAAACATAATGATTATTTATGGTTAAGAATTGATTTGCATAATCATGTTAACTAATCTCTTGATTAAGATGAATGTTTAAGTTAATCATGAGCATTATAGATAGTGATGTTACATATGGTATCAGAGCTATCAGGTTCAATACATGGACCTATGAGCTCACTACTGATGATTATTGGTGTCCAACATTAAGTGTGCTAATGTTTGGATGTTATATGCTAGAATGGTAATAATTAGAACACCTCGAAAGAAGGTAACGAAACATGGACGTTACCTATGACAACAAAAGATATTAAAGGCACGAGCCTCGAGGAAGAAGAAACTTGAACAGACTGGTTTGGTGCAGAAGCACCTACCTGACAGCTGGTCTTGATAAGGCAGTTAGTTGTTTTAGGTCTTGTTTATGTTTCCAAGAAGGTCTGTTAAGACCAAATGCATGTAATAAGGTCATGCTGATCATGATAAGATCATGCTGACCAGGCTTTGCTATTTTTAGTTAGTTTGTTAAGACAGTTGTCATGATGTATGTTCGGTTGGATCTCCCAGCCGCTTGGAGAGAGTTCCCAGCCGCTTGGAGTCGGGTCAGTAGTACTCGTAGGAAAATCTATTTAAGCAGGCGGATCGGTTGATTGTAGATCATCGATCGATAGTAGTGCATTAAGCAGGGGAGTTCGAGTGTGCTGTGTGAGAAACAGTATATTGTATTGCATCTTTGAAATCAATAAAGATCCTGTTTTCATCCTCTGTTGACTTCCATCATCTAATCGATTTGCTGGTTTGGTGGCCGTATGGATTCACTGATCCATTCCACCGGTTGATTCATCTGATCGGTGGAATGGTCATGTACAGTAGGTTAGGTTGTAGGTTGTTTTCTGTTTGCATGCAGGTGTGCAGGATCACCGTTGAGAGATGTTGAAGACCCTAGCATGGGTATGTGCTAGGTCAAGATGATAAGATAGAGTTTGGAAGATCACCCTGAGAGTGGATCGGGTCGTCCCTGGAGGATCGGCGAAGTGAAATTTCGCTAAGGCTGAAAGTTCGTCAAAACGGCATCATCAGGATATCTTGGTGAATATCCTGCAGTCATATCGGGCATCGTCATCCGGATAAGTGGAGGAGAGCATGATGCTTTCGATCGCTTGAAGTGTAAGTGCGTCGGGGTGATCATCATCAGGAGGGCCGAGGAGGAGCGTATCGGCATCAAGTTGAAAATCGGGTTGATCAAGTGGATCGCGGGCCGGAAAAACTAAGTTTGGCCATCAGCAGGATATGACGTCATCATCATCATGATATACGTCATCAGGACATTTCGGAGCAGCAGGATATTGAGCAGTTGCGGGTGACGTCATCGTCATCAGGATCTACGTCATCAGGATATCGGGTGACGTCAGCATCGAGTGAACGGTGCGAGGAGTTAAGGTTTTGTCATCATCAGGATAAAAGGAAGGAACCGGATGTTCGTTATCCTGTTGATTATCATGATGTTGAATATCATGATGCTGTTGCTTGTGTCGTCGGCTGTCGGAGCATCGAAAGGAAGGTGCTGAAAGGGTCGTCATCAGGATATTTGGAGCAACCGGATATTTGATATCCTGCTGACGAAGGTGGTGTCGAATATCATGATGTTGAAGGTAGTGAAGGAGGAGGTTGCGCTGAAGTGAACAGTGGACGTCAGGAGGATGTTCGCGCTGGTCGAACATGATGATGCTGTCGATGATCGAGTAAGGTGATGCTGTTGACAGGCGAAAGTGCGAAGGCTTGTCTGCAGGAGGATATCGGTCGGCAGATGAAATATGATAATGATGCTGACAGTGAAGTCAAATATGATGATGATGAGGATGAATATGATGATGATGATGGGCTGCAGACATCCATGCTGTATGCGAAGATTATAGTGTGGATGCCTCTGCATCATGGTTGCTTGGTAGGAGCATGGCTAACTGATGAGGAAACCTTTGTTGATGTCGTGAAATGCATCAAGCAGGAGTTAGGGAAAGAAGAAAGGATGGCTGCCCCTAAATCTACTGATGCATCAGAAACACCATCTGCCCCTAAAGCACCACCTGAGGGAAATACCCCTAAAGTTTGTAATGTACTTAAGGAGATTGGGAAGGTGTACCAATGTGTATCCTCCCCTTGTAAGATTGAAAAGAAAATGTGAACATGGGAAGTTATCCCAGTTTGTAAATGACTTGTAGTAGCAAGGTGTAAATACAATTTTGTAATTTTGGTGGATTATATATAATCCAATGGAAACTGCAACGCAATAGCAATTTTGACAATCTTTCCTTGTTAAAGATTATATGAATGTGAATAGATTTGTAAAATGAATGAGTTAAATGGCATGGAAAAACTAATATGTGATTAACCTACAAACTTCAGGAAGAAGTAGATTGCAGCAAAGGTTTAGATTATAACCAAAATGGGGGATAGCCAGGATGAAGGAGTACCTTCAGGGAAATCTGAGTCTAAGTTAGACTAGATCTTGACTTTGTTGAAAGAAACAAGGACGAGGGTAGAAAATTTTGAATAGGAAGTAAGAGGTCGACAAGAAGCCAGGAGGGGTGCTTATGATGGGGGTGATGATGGAGAATGTCATAATGACACCACCCAAAGTGAGCATGGGGAAAACAACTACCAGGATAGACATGAAGGGGATAAGAGGAGCCTTATGGCTATGGAACTGTCTCATGACATGAAAAAGGTCATTACCCCTAAATTTGATGGATCCATAAGCAGAGATGCCATGGAGGCATGGCTTACCGAAATGGAGTATTTTGAAATGAAAAACTATAATGAAATCATAAAGGTGGTATGGGGAGCATACTAGCTAGCAGGTGAAGAATCCACATGGTGGATGAATAAAAAGATGGAACTGGGCTTGAGGTCTACAAGCCTTACTTGGGACATATTCATGGAAATCTTTAGGCAAAGATGATTATCGTAGTTGTTTTATGATAAAAAAACTCATAGATTTTCAGAATCTGAAGCAGGCCAACTTGTCGGTAAATGAATATTGGGAAAAATTCACCTGCTTGCTTAAGTATGTGCCGCAGTGCCAACAGGATGAGAGATTTCACATTCAAAAGTTTATAATGCGGTTAAACACCCAAATTGGGGGCAAGGTTGATGATCATGGTCCTACCACTATGGACCAAGTCTATGAGAAGGCCATCAAGCAAGAATAGAAACTAAAGGCTGTGTTGGCTTATAGGGAAAGAAATTGAAAGAGATATAATTGGTCTCAATCTTCTCAGTCCTCTAAGAAAAAGGGGAAGAAAAAGGAATATATTGAGAAAAATGACAAAGGGGCCAAGAATAAACAAACTAAGTCCAAGGGAGAGAAAAAGGGGAATAATCACTCCATGAAGAATGGAGACAATTCTGGTAAACCTCAAGAGAGGCGAGGACCAATATAGGTGGATGCTACACTTGTGGCGGAGATCACTATGCCAATTAGTGCCCCAACAAAGAACAAGGAACACAACTAAGAGGAAACCCTCTACCTTCTCAGCAAGTGTCGTTCCAACAACGCATCCATGTAGCCTTGGACAACTAGCAAGCCGAGTACCAAATAACTCTCATTGAGACAACATGTATTTTATTTAGAGCTCTAATTTTAGTCTTGATTGATACTGGTGCTATGGAATGCTTTGTTTCCCCTAAAATTGTAAATAAAATTCCTAGAAAGGTAGGATTCATGGAAAACACTTGGTCTATAGAATATGCAAATCATACAAAGGCTCAGGTAGAGCAATGTTTGTTTGAGGCTAGGGTTAAACTTCCAAGCTTCTCCATGGAAGTAAATCTTTATGTAGCCCCACTAGGTTCATATGATGTCATCCTAGGGATAAATTGGCTTTGGAGACATCGAGCCAAAGTGGATTGTTATGCCAAAACAATAGAGTGTCTGGATGATTTTGGAAACAAAGTCTTTCTCCAAGGGAAATCTAGGGAAGTCAAATTAAGGCAAATTTCTACCTTACAAATGAAAAGACCCAGAGGAAAAGATGCCAACTTTTTGCTGTCAAAATGGGAAAACTAGATGAGACTAAGGAAATTTAATTCCAAGATGTTAATGTTTTATGAATCCCAGAAACTTAATGAAGTTGGGATGAAGGAGTCCATAAGTCAGAAAAGATCAGATATGGATAGGTATCCATTCCTTAGAGACTTTGAGGATGTATTTCTAGATGAACTATTAGGGTTACCTCCTAAAAGAGCCTTTGATTTCGCCATTGGTATTATTCTTGGGTCAGAGCCTATTTCTAAAGCCCCCTACAAAATAACCACTACATAACTAATGGAGTTAAAAGCTCAACTACAAGAGCTGTTAGACAAAGGGTTAATTAGACCCAATGTGTCACCATGGAGAGCGCCAGTCATTTTTGTGAAAAAGAAAGATGGCACTTTGTAGTTGTGCATAGATTACCACATGTTGAACAAAGCCACCATTAAGAACAAATACCCTTTACCTCGCATTGATGATCTGTCGATCAGATGAGGGGTTCAATAGTATTTTCCAAGATTGATCTTTAGTCTGGATATCACCAATTGAGGTTGAAGCATGAGTACATCCATAAGACATCCTTTAGAACCAGGTATGGACATTATGAATTCACTGTCCTACCTTTTGGATTAACAAATACATCGGCGGCATTTATGAATCTTATAAACAATGTGTTCAGGGACTGTCTGGACAAGTTTGTTTTAGTATTTCTTGATGACATTTTGATTTATTCTAAAAATGAGGAAGAGCATTTACAACATTTGAGAATTGTTCTCTAGAGGTTGAGAGAGCATAACCTATACGACAAGCTCTTGAAGTACACTTTCTTTCAGAAGGAAGTACAATATTTGGGCCACATAATTTCAGCTAAGGGAATAGTTGTGGACCTAGCTAAAATTAAAGCTATTTTGGAATGGCTAGAACCGAAGAATGTTCATGAGGTCCGAAGTTTCATGGGCCTTGCTGGATATTACAGGAAATTCGTGAAAAACTTCTCTAAAATTGCATATCCTATAGCTTCCTTGCAAAGAAAGGGCAAGACGTTTGAGTGGTTAGCAAAGTTCCAGGAGGCCTTTGACCTACTAAAGGAAAAATTGACTTTAGCACCAATATTGAAAGTACCTGACCCAGTGGGTCAATTTGTAGTCATTACCAATGCCTCAAGGGAAGGCTTAGGTGGTGTACTAGTCCAGGATGGATAGGTCATCACATATGAATCGTGTAAGATGAAAAACTATGAACAAAATTATGCCCCACATGATTTGGAACTTGTAGCAGTTATTCATGCACTTCAAATGTGGAGACACTATCTACTTGGGAAACCTTTTGAGTTGAAAATAGATCACCAAGGACTCAAATATTTGTTCACTGAACCCCATCTTAATGCTCGTCAAAGAAGGTCATTGGAATTCATCTCGGATTATGATTTTGAGATTAAATATATATACAAGGAAAAGAAAATTGGGTGGAAGATGTTTTGAGTAGGAGAAGGCACATCTCCTCCATGATCTCTTCACATTCTAATTTTAGGAATAAGGTGTTACAAAAATCTAAGGGAGATGATTTTATGAGAAGGTAAAACAAGCCCTTGAAGAAAACCCCTAGAATTCAAGATATGAAGGATTCAACCTTGAACCAGATGGGTTATTAAGGTTTAAGGGAAGGATGTATGTACCTAACTTAGTAGAGTTAAGGAGTATGGTATGGAAGGAGGTTTACTCTGCACCATATTCTAGGCATCCAGGAGTAACAAAGTTACTTATTGATGTGAAACCATTATATTTCTGGAAAGTAATGAAGAGGGATGCTACAAATTTTGTAGCTACATGTATTGAATGCCAGAGGGTGAAGGCAGAACACCATCACCTAGCAGGGCTCTTATACCCTCATGAAATTCCTGAGTCGAAATGGCAAATTATAAGTATGGACTTTGCATACGAGCTTCCTATGTCAAGGAATAGGCACAATGCTATCTTGGTTGTGGTGGATAGACTCGCCAAAGCCACTCATTTTATACCTAGAAACTTGACAGATGGGGCACCCATTATTGCTCAAAAATGTGTTCAAGAGATTTTTAGATTGCATGGCATTCCTAAGAAGATTGTCTTAGATAGGGATGCACGGATGACATCAAGATTTTGGCAAACCTTGTTCTCTTCACTTGGTACTCAGTTGAACATAGGCTTTGCTTATCATCTGATTCAAAGAAGGCTAGTGGAAGCCAATGATAGGTAAAAAAGTTATGTGGATGCAAAGCATATTGAAAGTTGTTTCACAGTAGAAGAGAAAGTGCTCCTAAGGGTAAAACCTCAGAAAGTTCCATTAAATTTGGAAAGATGTCTAAACTGGCACCTAGATATGTGGGTCCTTTTGAAGTTCTTGAGGAAGTCAACCAAGTAGCATACAGAATTTCTCTACTGCCAGCACTTTCCATGATGCATAATGTGTTTCATGTTTCATGTTTGAAAAAGTTTAATTCTATTGATAATCAAATTCCTATGCTTGTTTGGAATACTCTATAGGTGAAAGACTTAGGAGTGGTGGTGATTGAGCCCATCAAGGTGCTTGAAACACGTAAGCTATGCTTACATAACAAGGAATTAACACAATGCAAGGTCCAGTGGAACCAATATGCTAAGGAAAATGCCACCTAGGAAAATTATGATGACTTTCATGCTAGATTTCCTCATTTTTTTGAAACATTTATTGATTATGTTCTTGAAACATTTTCTTATTATGTTGATTAACTTTTAAGACAATTAATCATCGAGGACAATGATTATTATGGGGGGAGATATGTTACATCACCAACTTACAATTAGACTTAATCATTAATTTTGCATGATAATCGAGAGGATTAGTCATAGTTAACTGATTTGATATTGTGGAAATATCTGAATTGATCAATGTTAATGATGATAATGATTGATGTTAATTAGTTTTGAACATTAATTACTTTATATTATGAGATATTATTATGATGCATTGATCATGATTTTGTGGTCCCAAGTGTGAACAGGAAAATTTAATGACCTTCGAAGAAGGGAGGGTATCATCTTGGAGGAATGGTTAGATGTCAAGTAAACAAGGTTGATTAGTCATATGAGTATCAGTTTTCATGTCCTTCTGAATCCCTTATAAGTTGTCATGAGTCATGTCTTCCTTCTTTGTAATTCTATCCTTGTGATTCATTTTGTCGATGTTGCTTTAACAACTAGAGGATGTTCTTGGAACAACGTCTCAAGTCATATGATAGTCGAGTTATGAGTTAGTGAGATCTCTCATTATCCTATTCTTAAATAGCGATATTATTTCTTTATTTTCTAGTCAATCGACTAAAGTTTACCGTTGTTGATGGGGGAGTATTACTCGATCCCGATTGCCTAAGATTTTCGTGTGATATCTTTTTCTTTCATCTTCATGATGATTTTGCATATTTTAATAGTTCTTCGACCCATGTTATTAGTTGAGGGTGTTCCTATTTATATATATATACGGACCCCTTTAGAGATCAATGTTAATAACTCTTGACTATGTGAATAACTATATTATCTTATCTTATTCTTACCTCATCAATATCCTTAAACTCACGAGGAGTGGGAAAGGAGAGATGATAGGCTGAGTGGGTTATGTGGATCTAAAGATCCCACTAGGTGGCAAGCCCAGATCACATGCACAAAGTATGCTTTGGTTAGTTACCAAATACCATCTTGGTGTCTTATGGAAGGGCTCAGTTGGAGTCTGGGCAGTTCTGGTTATTATTTTCTAGTGTTAAACTTTGAGAGAGAAGTGGGTGTGTGGGTGGCGAACACCGAGGAGCTACATTCTCTTGTTGTAGAGAATTATAGTCAGAAGAACGGCTAGATTATCCAGAAGAGTTCAAGCTCTACAACCTACATCTTTAACTCTGTGAAATATATTCAAGCATCTTTAATTTAGAGCCCTCATCTCATATGATATAGTGACTGCAATATAGTATAACTTCCTTTCATCTAAAAGTAACATCGGCACTGCTAACTATAAAGATTAAGAAATACTTTGATTTTAATGTACAGAGTTGAGAATGTATATTTATTTATTCATATCAATGAATGTTAAGAGTAGTCGAAGGCTCTTGGAGCCCCAAATGAAATATAATTCATGATACTTTGAAACTATTGCTCTTTTGTGGCACTCAACCAGCTTGAGGCCATAAACCTTACGTGGGATTGCATGCATGAGTACCTACAAGTATTATTTGTTCCTATGCGCCATATATTATGTGCCATACATCTTTAATGATGTCTTATATCTTTATGATTACCAGTTGTTAACTCTTGCAAATCTGTATATGTAAATGAGCCCAAAAGGGCAACATTCTGTAATGAATGAATAACGGTGGTATTGACTTGTTGAACAGTCCTCATCATTATTTCTGATGGCCGCAACCATGATTACTTTAAACACAGTAAACCCAAGATAAAATGGGTCGTGCTACTCCACTCGAAACCTTATTCTGCCAATTCGATAGAAAAGTTGACAAGAATCGAATGGCTATCAATAAATATACATGTTATGTGAACATGATAACTCTTCGAGGAGAGTAATAAAATACTATTCTTACACTATCATAGTAATGCTATCATGACAGTCGAGACTTCAATCTTGCCTTCATTATGAAGTAAAGTCTTGATATACCTTTCGATATTAGAATCTACCCTAGTTTTATTATAAGCTAGTGGTCTTATATGAGATGAAAGTTGACTATATAAATGGTAGTTATGTTTTATATTGACTTTATAAAAAATTCTAGAGAAGAGATTAGAGGGGTTTGATTCTATGAGTCTTTATGAACTTTTAAAAGATACTATGATTTGAGCCTTTTCTTTTATTATGGATTGGTTTCTTTTAACCATGACAATAGGAAAACAAGGTAAACATTGATCGAGTAGGGTGAGAGTTGAGAGCAAGATTGTATTCATTATTCTAGAAAACAGGATAATGTGACCTAGAGTCACTAGTAACCGAGTGTTTTTGAAACCAAGAACCTAAGTATGGTTTTCGAAATCACAATCCAGTGTCCAAGGATTGGACTTAAATGCATTGAATCCTATTTATACTAGACCAAGAATGGTCGATTTTGATATGACTTTCATAGTGGAACAAGGTGACAAGGAGTCACAAGTTGAATGTTATGAAAATAACCTTTTTAGTCATAACCAAACCATGATGGGATTCGAGTGTCCTAACATGGGCAAAGAATCGAATTGATCCCGTTTATTCTAGACCTAGAGAGAAAGGTTGATTTGAACTTACTGTAGGACATGACAACTTATAAGTCAAGTCAGTGTGGTGGACATACGACAATGTTCAATGTGTAACATTTATGTATATAAATCTTTGGCCAAAGTAATGCATCCGTCTCTGCATGCATTGTTAGTCCACAGTGCTCCAGATGGCCTAGTGTCTCCAGTAGTGTCATACATAGTTAGAGTAGATCTATAGTTGTGTGACCATGAGACATTAGGAAGGACACAACACCAGATACTCATATGAGTAACTTAAGGGTTCCTAATATCTAACCTTTCCGTGAAGGGCAGGGCCACTTCAAGTTTGGAAGTTGAGTGGGGGATCGCAGGTTCGTGGTTGGTGGAAAATCACTAGGATGATGCTTTCCTTCCTAAGCATGAGACAAGTCGAGGCTTATGGAGATAGATGTTATTGGTTCTAGATACAGTGTTTGCATTTATGACCATATGGTCTATTGTAATTTATGAATTGATTTATGATGCCTTGGGCATAACTTGTACATGATTAGTGATTGCTACTCACTAAAGATTTGTAAATGATTATTGTATTGTAAGCTTTGTTATATTCTGATTAGAATGACATGCTTAATTGATGAAAATATAATGATTTTTTATGGTTAAGAATTGATTTGCATAATCATGTTGTTAACTAATCTCTTGATTAAGATGAATCTTTAAGTTAAATCTAGAGCATTATGGATAGTGATGTTATAGTTAACAATAACATCTTGTACCTTATGATTAAGACCCATTCACAATTGATTGTAATGGCCTTTAACTGTATGGAAATTACAAAATGCTTAATCATTGAATGTCCTAGGAAGTAGTTTACTAGGATCCAATGGATGAATGTGAGGAAGAGTGATCAAATTAGCATAGTAAGCTCTAAAGAACATCATCCACGTATTCTCGAAGCTTAGTAAACTTCCAAGTAGCATTTGGTGTGAATGGAGAAATAATAGAGGTATTAGCAACTTGATGAACTTTATTTTCATGTGCCATTAGCCTTTGAAAGATTATTTGACTTTTGATACTTTGAAGGGTATGAATTTTTTTGACTTAATGATCCACATTTGAAAAAAGGTCTTCATAACAACTTGGATTCCACAATTTTAATATTTTCACAAAGGTCTAAAAAAGATGCGTGCCTATAATTTAGGTACACATTCTCCAGAATTGGTTTAAGCAATCCCTTAATAAAGATGTTTTGCAATTTGAAATCATGTAAGGGACTAATCATTTCATTGAATAAGGAATTAAATTGTATAAGTCACTAACGTGTTCATTTAATCCTTGAGCACACTTAAATAGATCAAAAACTATAACTCTAAGGCCCACATTAACTATGGATTGCTTTAATAATACCTTTGTCAAATCATCAATTTGTGAACAGATCCTTGAGGAGGTGAAAAGAACCACTTGATAGCATATTCTTTAAGAGTCCATGGTAATAATTTATCCAATATAGTCAATCCTCATAATGGGAATCTATGCATGTTGAGTTACAAATGACATCAAATGTGTGTTAAGATCACCCTCATCATAATATATAAAAAATGGGGTGTCACAAAGCCCATAGGTAGAGGATGTTCAACAATCTCATATATTATGGTGTATGTATAACATCTTTGAATTCCTCATTATTTTTCCCATTAGGTATTGCATCCACTCTTTTATCAACTTGATCTGTCTTATGAATTAGTGCATGTAGGGTGGAACATGAAAGAATAACAAGGGAGTGTTGAGGGCCACTATGGTATGTATAAAAGTGGGTGTGGGAAGTATGAGGGATGGAAGAGGCCATAGGGTGGGGAAGAGGCATATAAGCAGAAAGATAATTGAGGGTATACATCGAGGTGGATAGAGATGTAAAATAAGGGATAGACATGGCATGAGATGGGGTAGAAGATGTAGGGATGAACTGACTAAAAGGGGTAGTGATAAGTTAGGTCTAGCAGTGGATGAGATGAGCATGGCGGTTTAATACATCATGTGAGAGGCGAGTATCTCAAGAGGGGCGAAGTTTGGAGGAAGGCCATATTGAGGAGGGAAAGTGGACAAGGGATAATCACTATGTGATGGAACACTAGTAGTAGCAATATTATGAGGATGAGTGGTGGTGGAAGGGGTAATAGTAGATGATGGATCAATGGTAGAAGTAGGAAAGGAGGTAGATGTGATATCACAATAGTTGAATCAATCTTGGCATTAATTTCTTGCAAGACCTATTATACATATGTCTTGTTAATGAACACATTATTAATCATATCGTCTAGTGGTGTAGGATTTCCCACATTAGCCTAACTATCTCACTTATTAGCAAAATCTTGGTTGGCTACATGGACATCATGGTCATAATATTGATTATCCTCTAAGTTGTTTTCAACATGAGTATGGAGATAGATCCCAGACTTATTGGATTGGTGACCAAGTTAGTGTTTAGACAAGCACTCCTCAATGGAGGATTAGGATCACAAGTAGCTTGTGACATAAACATAAGATAGAAAGGTAAAGCCCAATAATTCACTTTCAAATTCAAATTTTTTTTAAAAAATACTAGTTATATATTAGATCTAAAAATGAAAACCCGATGGGGTAACCAAGAGTGGGTGGGATGAGTAAAAGATATATCGCAACAAAGCTCAAAACCATAAAAAAAAAAATATGAAATAATGAAATAGTAATGAATCACAAAAAAAAAGGGGTTTCTAGATCTAGAGCTAAGAAAAACTAGAAAATTAAAGATTTGAAAACCCTAATGTTTAGGAGAAAGCCCTAGGGGAAAACTAGGTCATGTAAGAGTGAACAAGTTCACCAAAATGTAAAGGGAAAGAACCTTTACCTAAGATTAATCTAGGGTAATTAAATATGATGCATATACATAAGCATAAATTAACCTAGATTAATTGATTGAGAGTCATGGGAGTGGTAATTAACAATAAATGTTATTCGAAGAAATTAAATGTAAAGAAGGAAAGATGTACTTAGATCTAGGCTTGAAGATGGATGATTTTGATGTAACTTTAGAATTTGGATTATGTTAGGACTAGAAATATAACCTTTATGTTTGTGTAATACCTTTAAATCTATGCAAGATATGTGTCTCTATAAGGGTTGAGTCCATGCTAGTAGATTATTCCAATGTTATAGACATGTCCTCTTACACACGGATCTAAACCTACAATTTGTGTGTCTTTGCTCTTTGGTTTGACAATATTATCGATGTTTACTTTGCTATGAAGATTGACGATATTTGAGAACACCTTTAGATGACTACTACATCATTAGGAGATAAGTTCTCCTAGGTTAACCCTAGGAAAAGACTGGCCTCACAATCATGCTAAGGATCGAAGACACAATCAATGTGTGTAAGTGCTCTAGAATGATTATATAGATTTAAATATCTTTTAGATGCTCCAATTAAAGTGTTCTTAGGATGGTCCTTCCTTAAATTCAAATGAATATTTGAATGATGCTTCTGTATGTGTGATTTGAATGCAATTGAATGCCTTTAAAGACAAACACATAGTGATAAGTCTTGCAAACATATATTTAGTCATCTCACAAGGACTAGTGGAACAAGCAAGAGTTGATTACATTTGAATTTGAATATTTGAAATTTCAGGGGTTAGAGAGGCAAAGAGATTGCAAGATTCATGAACAACTTAAATCACAACAAGAAGGTTTGGCATTTCATTGCTAGGTTCTACTTTAGAATGATAGCAACAAGCACATGATATTACAACTCTTATCATGGGCTGAAATAAATTTACAACATCATCAAACCAGAACTACAAGATGAGGGGAAAAAATATGGAGAAGAGGCAAAAAAAAAAAGTGTGTGATTGTCAAACAACTGTAGCATGCAAGAATTACAATGAGATCACATTAACAAGACAGATGTTATATGATTGGTACAATTTTAACATACCTTTTCAACATTAGACATTATTTTTATATTCTAACTAATATTTTTCTATGAAGTTAGAGAACAATATGACATTATAAATATAGAATTGTAGATGATAACCCTGCAATCAATAAATTGAATTTCAATAAATTTAAATAGTTGAAAATAAAAGAATTTTTTAGTCATACATTAAAACTTGAATAAATACCATTGATTTTAAATTCTAATTGATTAGCAGTAGGGGAAAGGGGCTAGTAGCCGCCCACCCTAACTTTGCGCACGTCAAGCTCATAGCTAGACATATCGCATTTCGACAATTTTTTTGGTTTCTCCATATGCGACCGAAGAGCTTAAAGCTATTCTTTCAACTGCTGGGCACTTATACATTTCACTGTATGATGCATTATGTGCACATGGGTCAAAAAAGTGTCATTTCAACATGTCACCCCATACATGCGCAACGATGTGCCAGTAACTTCTCGCCATCAAATTGGTGCATTGTTGTTAATTTATTAGGTTAAATTATTGGAGTTGTGAACATGTATTGGTGCCTTTGTGAACATGTATAGGAGCTGTGAACATGTATTGGTGCATTTGTGTTAATTTATTAGGTTGGTATTTTACATGTATTGGTTCTTTTTAAAAATTTAATTGGGGGGTCAAGTGCACAATAACATAGTGGTTATTGGGGCATGGGTGGCTACTGGCCCCTTTCCCCTAGAAAACTAACAATCTAATGCGAATGTCTAAAGGAAATAATAATAGGAAGACAAAGAGTAAACAAAATAAAGTGAAAATTTATTAGTTGGTCTGCTAGTGAAGTTGAATGATTCTAATGAGCCTTCTAGGGGTCAAGTCTTTGAGTGCAACACCCCCAATGCCATAAGTGATGAGTTTGGGATCATCCACTGAATGACTTTGATGGAATAGATACCCCTCAAATATTCATATAATAAGGGACGCATTGCGTCAGGTTCCTACCATTGGATGTGTGATTTGTTAGTTGATGTTGAAACTATTATTGGTAGCAATTTAAGTTTTCTAATAACACAATAAGAATTTATTGAATTAGTGGATAAATTCAACATGGAATTGTAATATTAAAAACAGTAATATTACTATTTCTAAAAGATTTCAAACTACATTTGAAAGCAAATAACGAGGGAGAAATTGTAAATGCCAAATACTTAATACAAATAGTGTTTTTTCACTTCTTCAAAATAGGTGATAGTTTGTTATATAGAATTACTTTGAAAGAAATATGATCAATCATATATAAGTTTTTTTATCCAAAAGCTTCTTAAAAAAACATAGAACTTCATCAATATGTGATTTTATGCTCCATTTGCATCCTGCAAGATATGTATAAAGATGGTTGTCAATAGATTATTGTAGTAAATAAGCTATTGTAATGAGCAGTTATATCTAAATAATAGATTGTCTAAATATTTTAATGGTAATGAACAAACTAATTTCTTTGAAATAGTTTTTTAAATAAGGTACTAGCAAGTGAAGTATAATTATACATTTCCATACTCATTAGTCTTCCTTACAATTGGCACTGATAATAACATTGTTTTGGTTAAGTGTAAATTGTCCTTTTGCTGAGAAGTCTCGTAGCATGAAGACAATTGCTGATGTGTCTTCAATGTACTCTTCATAGGTAATGTTTTGTAGTTCAAGGAGAAATCCCTGAATGATGGACTTGTCAAAAGAACAATTAATAGTTTGCTTATTATCATTTGCCAAAATGGTTTTAAGATATAGAGAGTGTATGTAAGTAACTTCTTGATTGCATATAATGCAATTGGCGGTGTGATCTTGTAGTGTTTCATATCCATCAAATTTGTAATTACAATTTAGATAGGATGCATGGAATGGACTAGAAAAGGCATTGGCTATTCTTAATATTCCATGGAATTGCAAGACATGTTCAAGTATTATTATCTTTCGGCTTAGATTTAAAAAAATGTAGGTAGAGAAATTTTGAATACAAGGAGACATTCTCATTTTTTAGGTTAGTAAAACTAGTCTCTCTATTAAATTTGCCCAGGGACTTTATGATGGGTTAATATTGGGTACACGAATTACCCTTGACACTTTTTCTCTACCAAAAGTGGAGACCCCACAAAGCCCACTATGCACCATCAAATAATAGTAAATGGACACATATGATATTGATTTGTTTGTAAGGGAATCTATGTGACTGTAGAATTGATTGAAAAGGAGAAAAACAAAATATTTTTTCATGTCCTTTGAATAAATAAAATTGATAATGAACTAATAATTAATATATTCTAAGAGTTGGAATTATATTTATTTGGATTAAATGTATGAAATTGAAATAAATCAAATAATATTTGTTTGTCAGGTAGAAGTGATTTGTACAATATAATTGCTAATAGTTCAAACAATTATGAGTGCAATTGGTGATGTCATCATAATAAGACTATTGGACACTGTCAGCCAATAAAATATCAATAAAATTATTTTATTATAAAAAAATAGAAATTGAAAACCAAAAAACTTTAGAAAAGTTAGTCAAACTAATTTAATTCTTCAGTCCTATTGGACAATTGAATAAAAACTAATAAAATTGAATGAATGCATTAGTATTCCTCCTATGAACTCATAAGAAATTCATCATATTAATTTTTTGTTATATTGGATTATTATTATTTATTGAAGTAACAATTGATTGTACTACACCAATAGAAAAAAAAATCCCTTAAAATTAATTTATTGTGGCATTCTTATAACTCAATTTTGAATTTGAATACCAGCCTATCCTAACATAAAGTTCAAATCTTTTAGTCTGATTCTGCCTGTCCTCAATTATTATAATTGAAAAAGACTTGTGTGGTGATGTACACCATGATTGTGATGGTTGCCATAAAATCAACTACAGACGATTTAGTGACTACCAATCTGGAAATTATCTCCCGGCAATCTGTATCTATGAAACCCTCTTAGTGCCTTCAACCGCCGATTTCAAAGCGGGTAAAAATTTTAGAAAGGGCTTTTAAGAGTCAATAGACAGACACGGAAAAAATAGGAAACGGGCTAGCGAAACCGGCGGGGAAATCGTTCACGGCAAAACAAAAACAGTAAGGGCAAACTAAAAATATCAGCGGAATGGGGCGATGGTCAACGAGAATAAGCCCGAACAGGTTTACAGGAAAAAGCGGAGAAAAACAGTGAAAAATGGCCACCGGAAATAGCGAAATCTAACTGCTGAGAGCTCTGCAATTGTCTTACACGCTTCTACAGCAATTGAGACCGTCCATCCACAAAATCAGCCCTCTCTCTTACAAAGGGAAAGCCTTCAACGTAATAAATCAAACATTTTTGTGCGTCTAGAATTTGAGACTTTTATCGAAGTGGAAAAATTTCAAAGAATTGTTTGATTAGAGTTGAAGCCAGATCTCCGAAGGGCAAAAAAAAAATCTTCCTTAAAGATGCCTATGAAGCGATAGCACAGTTGCAGAATGGTATCGTACCTAGCTAGAGCATAGTAGCTTAGCCTCATCCCCCATCTAAAGTTTTCTTTTCAATTTCATTTATTCGTTTGGAAGAATGAATGCCTTGTCAAACAAGCCATCACTTTTTTTTTTTCCCTCGTGAATTCACCTATACTTCATGCATTTATGAATCTCCCATGCGGACCAGTCAAACTCCCATCCATTCCTCTACGGCGTGCCAAAACCCAATCAATTCGATCACCTACTGCATAGATATTTTCTTGCTGCATTTAACATTTCCAACAACTCTAAAAGATTTTTTCTTCCTCCATTATTCTTACCAACCACATTTGAGAGCCATCGTATGATACGGTCAGAGTTGTTACAGTGGTGATGTACACCACGATTGTGATGGTTGCATTGGATTCCTTACGCACTCTACACGATTCTGCATTCTTAGCTGTAAAGTGAGTCTGCCTCTCACACGATTCTGCATTTCTTCCAAGCGCTTTCCACAGGCTGTCGGCCACTTAATCTACGCTTTCCCTCTCTTACATATACTTACTAGTGCTTCACCTCCTCAACAAGACCCTGCTTTTACTGGCCTCTCTTTCATTGTATTTTTCGTGCTTTTGCTTAGTAGTTCAATCCATTTCCATGGCATCTACTTCCACTTCTACATCTAGAATGGAAGAATTAGCACCATCTACATCTGGATCTTCAATGCCTGCCTTTGATAGATACAACCCTCCCGCTACCAAACTTGCCTTCCGCAGCAATAAGAGGTATCATGTGTTTCTCAGTTTCAGGGGACCAGATGTAAGAAAGACTCTCGTTGATCATCTCTTTCAAGCTCTCTCCTCAGCAGGACTGAATGTCTTTATAGACAGTGAGAAATTGGAAAAGGGAGAAATGATTGACTCGAGCTTAGAAAGAGCAATCGAGAGCAGTGCCATACGCATTCCTATATTTTCCAAAGGCTATGCAGACTCAACTTGGTGTCTCAAGGAGGCCGCTGCCATGTTGAGCACCCCTGCCTTGATTATTCCCCTCTTTTATCATGTGGATCCAACTCATGTTAGATATCCTGAAAGTGAGTCCAGTCCCTATAACCAATCATTTCTCAAACATTATAGCCATTCAGATCGATACCCAGGAGGAGAGATTGAGTGGTGGAAGCATGCCCTTCAACAGATCTGTCCATGTCTAAAATTTTATGAGCATTCAGTTCGACACACAGTTGAAGACGTTGATGCGTGGAAGAATGCCCTTCTACAGATCTGTGAACTCTCAGGCTGGTCCATGGATCTAACTCAACGGTAAGTATTTAACTTCACTTCCTGCTTGCTTTTTCTATATTTTTTTGGGGATAATTTCTCCATAGTTTATCATTGGCTCCTCTTGCATATCCATAACATAAGTGCTTTTGATTAGTGTAAGAGTGTTTCTGGAAAATACACAGTCAAATTCAGAAGTATTCTTACACTAATCTAATGGACTGTGGAAAATTAATGCTTACTAATATGTGCTTTTATTAAAATATAATTAATAGACATCCGATTTCCACAGTCCATGATATTATTCAGTGCTTTAGGGTATAACTGTGTGAGTTTTTTCAAAAGTTTCAGATCACACTCTGTGATCCATCATCAGGATGAATTTCATTCTCTTCTTTGGCTCTCTTCATCCCGATGATGGATTATGGAGTGTGATCCAAAACGTTCGGAAAAAACTCTCACACAGTTAAACCCTAAAGCACTAAATAATAGAATATAATTATTTAAAGAATATTTTAGGGAAAAAGGACTAGGGCTTCTATTTTTATTCTTGGAAAAATTCATTTTATTCAAGCAAAATGAATCTATCCTTCCGTAGTTGAAATTTGAAGGTTTGACTATCAAGCAAATTTTTCATGACAGTTATCTATTCAAACTTACATTTCAAATACTAAGAAATATTTTATTATAAACAAAATTCTATATAAACTAAATATATATATATTAAGTAATTTTTTAGAATTTTGACAGTGTATTTGAAATCTCCCCTTTCATATTGAACAACCTTCCTAAAATTTGGATTATATTTTATGGCAAAAATAACTAAATACGGTCATACCCATAGGGCCATCAAATTTAGGCACTCACTACTATCCTTACTTTCTCTACTTGCATTTGAAATCTTTAATATATTATTTCAAGGATGATTTATGTGTCTCCACTCAAATATAGCTATTTAATTATTTTATATTTTCATTTTTATAAAAACAATATTTTATAAAACTATTTTTTTAAAAATTATTTTTTCTTCCTATTTACTAATAATTTAAAAGCTGATAAATTTTAATTACTTCTTAATTTTTGTTATTATCTATTAATAAACATAGCTTAATTTGTTTAATTATTTAAGAGTTTGGTCTGCAATTTCATCATTTGTGTTCTCTTCTCTTACTCTCTATCTCTTGATGATGGTTCACTGAGTGTGATCCAAAACGTTGAAGAAAAATATCTAACACAATTATATCCAGAAGCATTCAATCCATAATTATTTAATTGTTGAATAATAGATAACATCTATTTCTTCATCAACCTCTTAACCCATCAAATTCTTAATTATAATTATTTAGTTTTAAAATAAATACTTATATTTATTACTCAAAATAATTCTTGAATAATAGATAACCTCCCTGATTCATGCTAAGGAACTTCTTGTAGTTGTAGGTATATGTTTTTGTTCTTTTATATTTTTCCATTATTGTTTTTAAGTTTTTAGAGGATTATACATGACTATGTGTATATATATGTATAGATATACATATACATACTTTTACATATATACACATATATTCATGCATATGTATATGTATATATGTGTATACTTACATATATACATACCATGTATTTTCAATTTATACATATTTTTTTTGTAGGTTTATGTAAATATGTTTGCTCTTTATTTATCATTCTCATATTGTTTTTTAAGTTTTTAGGCCTCTCCTTATTTGTGCCCCTCTCAAGGTTGTTTTGTGCCCCTTCCATTTTTTTTTTTTACATATACACACACTTCTTACATATATACATGTATATGCATATGTATATGCATGTATACACATATATGCATATACATATATATACCTTTTATATACATATTTTTTGTAACTTGATTATGCATTTTTGTTTGATTCCTTTTTGTTTTTATGTTCTCATTGATTTGTTTTTGTTCCACATACTTTATATATATACATTTACTTATTCATATAAATTTACATATGCACACACACTTTTTCTTACATTTATGCATGTATATGTGTATGTATATGTAGGTATACACATATATACATATACATACATATTCCTCTTATATGCATACATTTTTGTAGCTCTATTTTGCATTTTATGTTTTTGACCTTTTTATTGTTTTATTTCTCTTTTTATATTCGTCCACATACTTTATATATGCATATAGTTTTATGTTGTATGCCTTGGATTTGCTATGTAGTTGTTTTTGGTTTATTTAATGGTTTATTTTTATGAAGTGGTCTTGTTGTTAGATTTCTCTAGGCCTCTATGCCACCTCACTACCTCCCTCTCTTTTTAAGAGCTCGGTCTGCAATTTAATCATTTGTATTCTCTTCTCTTACTCTATATCTCTTGATTCACTACCTCCCTCTCTTTTTAAGAGCTCGGTCTGCAATTTAATCATTTGTATTCTCTTCTCTCACTCTCTATCTCTTGATTTGAGTGTGATCCGAAACTTTGAGGAAAAATATCTAACACGGTTATATCCAGACGCATTCAATCCATAATTATTTAATTGCTGATTAATAAATAACATCTATTTCTTCATCAACCCCTTTACCCATCAAATTCTTAATTATAATTATTTAATTTTAAAATAAATACTTATATTTATTACTCAAAATAATTCTTAAATGTAAATTTTTCTTAACTCTTTTTATAATCTTTGCAAAGGAGTGGAACGACGATAATTAGTAGTTCTTTTGTTGTTGCAGCTACGAAGCTGGGCTAGTAAAGATGGTGGTGAATGACCTGGTTAAGACATTGGACAGAGTGCCCTTAGAAGTTGCCAAGCATCCAGTGGGAATGGACACTGTCAAGGATTCTCTCATTCAGAAATTAAATCTCAATTCAGTGCATGAGGTGGTTAAACTTGGAATATGGGGTATCGGTGGTATTGGCAAAACCACAGTTGCCAAGGCCGTGTACAACCAAGTTTATGCTGATTTTGAAGCTGCTTCCTTTGTATGTAATGTCCGTGCCACTGCTGCAGAGGCCACAGGGCTTACAAAATTGCAGAAACAAATTCTCAAAAATTTATGCAATTATGATAAAGAAGTAGACAGTGTTGATGCTGGCAAATCTTTGTTCAGGGATCGCTTGGGAGGAAAGCGTGTGTTGCTTATTTTGGATGATGTGGATGCTCTTGTTCAATTGAATGCTTTGGTTGGGGATTGGCTGGCCCCTGGCAGCAGAGCTATAATTACTTCTAGAGACCAACATATTCTCAATGTTGCTGATTGCATCCACGAGATGACTGGATTGGAGATAAAAGAAGGTCTCCAATTATTTAGTTGGCACGCTTTTCTTAGAGAATCTCCAAGTCCCAGATACCAAGATCTGTCCATAAAGATAGTGGAAGCTTGTAAGGGGCATCCTCTTTCATTGGAAGTGATTGGATCTTCCTTATATGATAAGTACAATGACACAGATTGCTGGACTGAAGCTCTTCATAACATTACCTTCAACCCAGGGATTCACGAAAGACTCTACATCAGTTATAGTGGTCTTACTCATGAAGAAAAAGAAATATTTGTTGACATTGCTTGCTTTTTCCTTGGAGAACACAAAAGATTTCCCATTATTTTCTGGAAATCCTTGTATCAGAAGGTACACACTGCTGTAAATAATCTTTCCATGAAGTTGCTGATAAAGATTGATGATAAAGGTGTATTTGATATGCATGACCATTTGCGTGATTTGGGGCGGAGCATTGCTGAAAAAGAAAAGTCGGGTACCCGACTATGGGAGACATCTCTCGACATCGGCTCCAACGTCATCTCCAACGACATCTCTCGCCTTCGGCTCAATGGTGGCAATCTACAAAGGCTAGAAATGTTGTACAAACCTGGTCTTCGCTATCTTCATTTGCAGAATGTGTCGATTGAAGGCATGACAGAAAACACGCTTGTCAGGCTTCCTCAAAGTTTGATATGGTTAAGGTTGGAAAATTGTGACACTGTGACTCCATTTCCGAATGAAACAGCAATAAGTAAGACGAATACAACACTAAGGATGCCACGTCACTCCAGATTTGTGGGCAACGTGGGGCAACTGAAGATTATGCAACTAGTTGACAACTCTTTAACCGATACCTTGGGCAACTCCAGATTTCTCTCATCCGTATTTTCACTTCCTAATATACAGCCGCAGCAATTGGTCATGAAATCATCAAGTTTTACCTCAAATATCCTCCCCGACACCATTGGCAACCTGTCACAGCTGCAGCACTTGGACTTGGGATGGTGTAAGATGTTAAATAAGCTCCCTGATACCATTGGCAACCTGTCACAGCTGCAGCACTTGGACTTGACAAGGTGTTCGTGGTTAAATAAGCTCCCTGATACCATTGGCAACCTGTCACAGCTGCAGCACTTGGACTTGGGATGGTGTAAGATGTTAAATAAGCTCCCTGATACCATTGGCAACCTGTCACAGCTGCAGCACTTGGACTTGGGAAGGTGTTATTGTTTAAATAAGCTCCCTGATACCATTGGCAACCTGTCACAGCTGCAGCACTTGAACTTGCATAGGTGTCACCAGTTAAATAAGCTCCCTGATACCATTGGCAACCTATCACAGCTGCAGCACTTGAACTTGCCTTATACCATTGACAACCTGCCACAGTTTCAGGGCTTGGTCTTGTAAGGGTGCCCTAGCTTAAAGAACCTCCCCCTACTATTGCCAAAACTTGTCACTGCCGAGGCACTTTGAACTTGGAAAGGTGTGGCCGGATGGAAGTATTTTGAAGGACTAATATTCAGGGACGGCTACCTCCTTTAAATGTTAGAGCTGTTACTTTGAACGACTGTAATAGAGTTTCAAGTAGGCTATTGCAGAGCAGAAATTGAGACAATCTGAGTCCTTTAAATGGTTTATTAAATGCTCTCATAATTTAACTGTATTTAAATTTCTTTTCAAATGTTTGCACGGAAATTCAAACCGACGTGATCTCTACAAAAATATGATCTATAACATGTTTTGCGGCACTGTCATTTAAGTTCGTATAAAGAGTTGGTGTTGTCGTACACGTGTTAACCTGTAGAAGAATCTATATCATTCACCCATGAAATCTGCTGGACAAACTTTTCTTTCCAACATGGAGCATTGCTTAGACTTCAAATGAGAATGTTCTTCCTTACTTTTAAAATTTTAATCTTAAAATTTAGTTGCGGCCTATTTAGTTTTTTCTAGGCCAACAAACTAATCACCTTTCTCATTTTTCGTTTTTTATGCGCGTATAGGAAATAGGTTTTTTAAGGGTTTTAATGTTAGTGTCCATCTCCTTTATTGTAAAGGTGTCTTATTAGTATTCAAAGAAAAAGAAAATGTATGCAGCTTTGAGGAGATTTATTTGGAAGATCTTGTGCTTTATTCATAAAAATATATGATATTTATATTTTGATTAATTTTTTCTATCTTAATTAAGTATATTATGTTTTATAATTTTTATTTTAAAAGATAATTTGAGAAGAGAGGCTTTATTATATTTTCATATGGTAAGAATATTTTGCAGTTCATATATGTTTTCCATTTTACTTTATATTTGAGGAAGAAAATCCAAAAACATCAATTTTTTTTTAAATCTCAAGTTCAATCTATTTCTCTCTTGTAGCTTTAGTGGGGTGAGCCTATATTTAATAAGACTTGATCCTTGATGGGCTCTTTGTGAGCCTTTAAAAAAATTAGGTATTGCTACATGCTTAGGCATTATTTTATGCTTGTATGTTGCCTTTAAACATTATTTTGTACCAGTGACTTGGTAAGAAGGGTCTGACCAAAGTAGGACAATCCTTGCTTAAAAAGCCCTAAATGTTATCTAATGACACCACTCCCCTATAGATGTAGGAAGCATACATCAAGGAAAATAATTTTTAGACATCGAAATCAATGAGGTTCAGGTTCCATACTATGTTTGGATCCATGCACATGGTTTAGATCTATAGTCACAAATCTTAAACATAGGGCTCATTGATTACTTGTGTTACATCATCGCTTTGTGTTGGTTTATTTGTATAGGGTGTACCTACTTCTCATGTTTCTTCTTCTAGTGTCATGACTAGTTCTCACCTTACTAGTCTTTCATCTATTTCTTGCTTTTTTTGTACTAGTGTCACCACTATTGATTTGCAATTGTTGCAAAAACTAAATTGTGGTTTTGAAATATTTGATTATTGAAATACAAAAAACTAAATTATTTTCAATGTAAATTGAAACGAATCTATGCTCAAACACTACTATAAAAATGCAAGCAAACACAATGAAACACATTGCACATTTTTCACCTAAGAAATCCCCTGTAGAGACTTAAATTTCACCACATCCTAACATCACACCTAACATGACATCCTAACACAATTCTAACTCCATGTCGACATTATCACCACACTAATTTACCAATTTTGACACTTTTGACACCATCCTAGTTAAATATAACCACATGCTCATATCACCTCACCACTAACTAATTCAACAAATTAGTCTTGTTTAAATAGTTAGGAAACTCTCTCACATTATCGCATCACCAAATTAATTAAATAAACCATAATTATTTAATTAAGCTAATTTCTTACATCTCCATGTCACTAATTAATTAAATAATTTTATTATTTGATTAATTAGTCTAAAACCCCACTGCATCACTTAAATAAATAACTAAATCCTTTTCCATAGGTTGATTCCCACTTTGTCATTTAATAAGTAAATCAAAACCCATTTCCCTTTCATTCAATCTTAACCCTTCATCCACAACCAATCTCAACCATTCACCTTGGCTTGCTCTAGAAGCTAACTTGCTCTAGAAACTAATGCATCTTAACCCTCTATCCACAATCAATACCAATCATTAATCTTCTTAGCTTTCCCTAGAAGACAAGAAGCTTACCCTATTCAATACCAACCCTCCATTTCAATCAAATCTTAATCATCTATCATTCGTCAAAACATCTATAAATAAACTGTCATTCTCAATCAAATCAGGGGAGCTAAGATTTGCAAGTACATGCTACTGAAATGGCAAAGGTTTTTCATCAAGCCTCCATCAAATCAACATCAATATAGGTGCATATCACTTGGGATCATGTACAACACATGAGCAACCACATCCAAGAGCACATACATTCAACAAGAAGGTATAATGTTTAGTTTTATTTAAACATTTGTTGTGCTTTGAGCTTCTTAGCTCAATCTGAGGTATTCTTGGGTTTGGAATAGGGATTCTTTAGTTTGCACATTGGGGTGATCCCACAATAGTGTGCCCCACTTTTTGTCCAAAATGGGACATTGAAATCAACATTTTTATCCAAATTTTCACTTTTTGACACCTATAACAACTAAACCATTAAGAATTTGAAGATGATGCAAACTAGTAATTTTTGAGATTTCATGTGTAAATTATAAATATATATTTTTTAAATTTAAAAAAAAAATTGTGAATTTTTTTATGTAACAATTAATAACTTATTTTTTATAGTTAATAGTATTTTTTAAAAAGTGACGTTTATACTATATAGCATAACTTTTTCTGTATATATTGAAATTAATTTTTTCTATTGAAACAAAGTCATCAATACCTAGTGTATAGATATTTTTCAAAAAAAAATACTATTTTTGCATGTGTCAAACAAGGACCTTGATGTTTGGTGAAAAACCTACGTTCACTAGAAAATATAAAATAAATATAATAATCAAATTAAATATATTTGAAATTATACTTTTTGGAAAGATTACCCTAAGGGCTACGATCCTACAAATTATCTTGTCATGTTGATTCCATTTGCTGGTCCAACCCAAGGTTTGAAACTAAATTTTTTGAAGGAAATCTAAGGAGTAGAGGAGAAAAGGCCATCTAAGGGCCTTCATTTGAAGAACCTTTGAATGAAGGTCACAAAGAACCTTCGCTTGAAGATCCCTTCATTCGAAGGTCCTTTTGGCTAATGACAATATATAAAAAATTCTTAACAAATGACCTTTGAATGAAGGTCCCCAATATAAAATATTAAAAAATTCATGATCAAAGACCTTTGAGCAAAGGTTCTTAAGCCGACATTTACAAAAATTTACAAAATTTGTGAATTGTTTATAAATATTAGACATAATGATTTTACTAAAATTTTAAAAAATGAAATATTTGCATTTCTGGATTATTTGCATGTAGAATATTTGGTAAAAAATTGTAGAAATTGTGGTTGCAATTTTGAGATTTTTTTCAAGGCAAAATATTTGATGAAGGAATTTTGGGCACATATTTTGTAGAGGAGATGGGAAATAAAAGAACAAGGCAAAATAAGGCTATGCATTTATATTCAGCAGAAAATGGAACATAAATTAAGAAAGGGCACAAAGATATTTTAGAAAAAAAATTTTAAAAAAAGAGGGTAAAAACTTTATTGAATCAAGAAAGCATTACAAATCCAATAGAGAGAAACCCACCAAGGGGCCAAACAAAACCAAGAATTAATTCACACCCAAAAAGCACCTCATGTCCTCCATAACCCACTCCTCAAGAACAAGGGCCAAATCACTAGGAAGGTTGCCCCAATGATCCACATACCAGGATCCCATCCTCTTAGTAGCCCACCTAGCTAAACCATCAGCCACCTTATTCCACTCTCGAGAAACATGGAAAAAAATAATAGACTCTAGAGAAGAGCACAGAGAAACAATCTGCTTGACCACCACAACCATCTGGTAATTCACATCCTCCAAATGACACTTATTCATCATATCAATAACAACCTAAGAATTAGACTCACAAACAATCTGTCGTCACCCAAGGCCAACCGCACGCTCAACTGCCAAAAGTATAGCAATAGCCTCCATGAGATTATTAGTATGCAGACCTCTATACATAGAGAAGAAAAAAACCACCACTCCCAAACTATCCCTGCCAATACCACCAACTCCAGCATGCCCAGGATTGCCCCTAGATGATCCATCCGTATTAATTTTCAGCTCCCCCAAAGCAGGAGGGCACCAGTAACCAACACGAGAAACCCTCTCATGACCATACCTTGATGCATACTGCTCAAATTTCCCTTGCCCCTGCCCACAAGGCCTAGAGCATTAACCACTCCCAGATCCCTAGGATCAACTGGAATAGACAAATCGCACTTCGTTGTGAAAGTCTCCTAAAGGACCCCCAGAATTCTCATCCAAAGCTACCCAATAAGCAACTTCTTATCTAAAAAAATTCTCCTGTTGTACTCCAACCAAATATGCTAAACAATCAAACTAGGGCCAATGATCCAAGCAATACAAAGAAAAGAGGTCTTAGCAAGAGACAACCCCTATCTCCTCCAAAAGTCTTCCAAAGAAGAAACATGGCAACATGGAAGGCTCCAGAGATTCCACCAGAGGTGCCAGATAGCTTTCACAAAATAACACTAAAAGAAGAGATGGGAAAAACATTCATCATGCTTAGCACACATAACACACATGGAAGGGCCCTGAAGCCCTCACTTCCAAAGATTTTCCCAAGTAAGCCACTTGCCTTGAACCACTAACCAAGAAAAGAAATTACACTTAGGCCAAACAAACTTATTCCAAACATGTTTCCACCAAGATACCTTAGAACTCATAAACAACTGCTTATCCAGAACTTGATATCTAGAGGCAACCGAAAATTTGCCATTCGAGTTAGGACCCCCAGCTGGCACATCTTTCCTAGGAAGAGATTACAAACACGATCCAATAAAATCGTAGAAAGCTCTTGATGATCCTCCACCATACCACCAGGAGACCACTCCAAAGGATCCTTCCACCTGGACACAGTAATCTATCCCAAGGTCTGTTAAGATTTGAAATTAGCCACACGACACCAACCAGCATCCATAAAATATTGGTACAAATCCTGCAGGTGAGAATGAGAAGATAAAATGGGAAGATGCCCATCCCAAGAATCATACCAAAAAAGAGCATCCTAACCACTATTGCAGATCCAAAACAACCCCTACTTAACAAGCTTGGCACCCCTTTTGAGGGTACCCCAAATCATAGAACCCTTCCCCTCCAAGCTAAATCTGGCAACTCGGCACTCTCCACCACACCCAGATATTTAAAGGTGAGAATTTTAGCCCACAACTGATGTTGTTGTGAACACCAATGCCAATACAATTTAGCTGCTAAAGCCTACCCATTCAGATCAGTCTAACATAAGCCTAGCCCACCTTCCTGCTTCGGCCTACAAACAACATCCCACTTAACCAAACTCCACTTTCTATGAAGAAGATTACCAGACCAAAGGAATTGACGAGACAACCTCTCAAAGTCCTTGATGAAGCTGAAAGGAGCAAAGAGAACAAAGCATTTGTAAACAGGGAGAGCCTATACCACCGACTTTAAAAGAGTCACTCTGCCCACCGAAGAAAGCCACCTGCAAGTCCAATGATTGACCAAATTCTGAAACTTATCAATAATCCCCTGCTAAAATAGTTTAGGAAGAGAACGAATAGCAAGAGGGATACTAAGATAAACAAAGGAGAGTGAACCAATCTGGAAGCAAAGAATGCCAGCTATTCTCCTCTAGATAACCTTAGGAGTATTAAATAAGTAGATGAAAGACTTCCCCTCATTAATACGCTGACCTGAAGCAGCCAAGTAACTGTCCAACACACTGCACCATCTGATAGCTTCCTCAACCATAGCCCTGCCCATCAAAGCAATATCATCCACAAACTAAAGATGGGACTGAGGAGGAATAACATTTCCCCAACTCCAACCTTGAATCAAGCCACTCTCTACCCGAGAACGAATAAACCTCCCCAAGCCCTCAACAAGTAGGATGAACAAATAGGGGGACAAAGGATCCCCTTGTCTAAGCCCCCTAGAAGCACCAAACAAATCCATGGGCACACCATTAATTAGCACCGAAAAGGAAGAACAAGTAACACAACTCTTGACCCATTCAATCCAGTCACCAGCAAAACCAAATGCTCCAAGAATCTTGAATAAGAAATCCTATTTAACCTGATCATAAGCTTTAGCCATGTCCAACTTGATAAACATTGATTTTTCCTTAGAAGACTCCATAGAATGAATGGTCTCCACAACAATAATGACACCACACATAATCTTCCTACCAGCAACAAAGCCCCCTTGATCTTCAAAGATTAACCCACTTAGCCAAGGCTTCAGCCTCTTAGTAATCAACTTAGTAATGATCTTGTAAACAACATTACATAAAGCACGTGGCCTAAAAAGATCCAAAGAGTTAGCCCTGTCCTTCTTTGGAATGAGAGATAAAAAGGTTGCATTCATAGATTTCAGCATTTGTTTACTCATGAAGGATTCCTGAACAACCTCTAAGAGATCCAACTTAACCACTTCCCAAAACTCCTAGAAAAATTCGGCTGGGAACCCATTAGGCCCAGAAGCTTTACCTTTCTTCATCTAAGACACAACATTCTCGATCTCTGACAAGGTAATAGGAGTAAGCAAAGAATCATTCATTTCATTAGAGACCAAAGGCAGAATACAATCTAGAATCCTAGCTTCATCTTCCTCTTTAGGAGGCGAATCCTCAGAAAATAAAGTAGAAAAGAAGTGAACAAATTCAACAAAAATAGAAGTGGAGGAGGAAAAAATCTCCCCATCCAGTGACAAGAGAGAGGAAATAACATTACCTTGTCTTTGATCCTGAACAGAATTATGAAAGAAATAAGTATTTTGATCACTTGCCTGGAGCCATTCAATTCGAGACTTCTGTTTCCAAAAAAAATCTTCTCTTAATTCCCACTCCTCAATCTCCTTCACCGCATCAGCTTCCAACAAACCAAGCTCCTCAGAGAGGCCTTGGTCACAAATCTGCCTGGTGATCAAATCCAAACTATCCTGAGCATTCTATTTTACGTGGAACACATTACCAAAGTGCTGCCTATTCCAACGTTTCAACCTATACTTCACATACAGGAGCCTTTTGGAGAAAGAGTACATAGCAGTACCAAAAGCCAGCTTACCAAGATACCACTAGCCAGGAAGCAGATCATGAAGAGACTCGTCCCTAAGCCACATAAGCTAAAACTTAAAGGACTGTGTTAATCAACGCCAGGGCAACTCAACATTAAGCTTAATCAGCCAATGATCAGAGCCTTTTCCATCCGAAATCTCCAAACTAGTCATCCATCTGTCTCCCACCCAAAAACTGGACACCAAAAATCTATCCAATCTTTCTGAAATAGCTACATCTCCACTTTTCCTATTACTCCAAGTAAAGACTCTTTTTGCTGGCTTAATAGCAACCAACCTCAAGAGGGCTACATTTTCCTGTAAGAGCCCTGAGGAAGGCTCCAAATAAGGACTTCCTCCTCTCTTCTCCTCTAATGAAGTGACAGCATTGAAATCCCCGATGAAGACCCAAGGCAGATTAGGATCCAAAGACCTCGCATATCTTACATGATCCCACAACCAAACTTTACCTTGAAAGTCAATCAAAGCATATATGTTAGAGAAAAGAACTCTCTCCCCTAACTCAAGATGAGAAGCAACACAAGAAATCAAACCCCTACATGATAGCCACCAAATTAGATTGACTTTCCGAGGATCCCATAAACAGGCCACCCCACCAGAGCTACCAAGTGCTCCAACACATTGACATTGTCCATGACCCCAAATCTTGGAATCCACACATAGCATACTATCAACTGATAACTTAGTTTCTTGAAGGAAGACCACATCAGGAGAATGAATACGAACCAAATCCTAAATAGCATTTTGTCGAGGGACGCTATTCATACCCCTCACATTACAAGAAAGCACAATCATTGTTGAGGTTGGGAGAAGTGAGCATCAATAGTCTTCACTGAACCTGCCTCAACCAATGTCTCACCAACTAGCTTAACTTTCTCTTGATCCTTCTTGTGACCAACCTTAGAATGTTTCTTAGGAACCCCCCTCTTGAGAGTTTTTGGCTGCAAACCCAAGGTAGGGGAAGAAGATTTATTTTTACCCAAGTCAGGACCACCCCGTGCCTCAGAGATAACCCCACCAACACTAGAAGAACCTCCAGAATCCACAATTTCCCCACCTCTCACAACTAGAGCCGGAGCTTAAGGAGCCAAATCAGTATCCATCTAAGGACCTTGTTCACCAAGTTGTTCCATCTTGGCAAACACCGAACGTTGTACCCCAGGCATCTCCTCAATAGAAGAACCAATTGTCAGCTGCAAGTCTACCTGGAACCCTTCCTCTTGAACTAACTCGTCCAATGCCTCAAATTTATTAAAATTTTCCTCCTTCTGTCAATCCTTGAAAGATCTCTTTTGACCCCGTCCACGATTACGAGACTTAACTAGATCAAAACCATCTTTATCTGTAGCCTCCCCTGCATGGGAGCTTTACCCTTTTCCAACCCTGCATTAGGCTAAGAGGTCACATTACTTGTACCAACTGGACCAGAAGCATGAGGACACCTCCGCTAAAGATGACCATACTCATGACACAGTCGACACTTGAAAGGTAACGTCTCATAATCTAACGACTGGGTCCAGGAGCTAGAACCAATAGTCAAATCTATGGAATCTGGCAAAGGTTGACTCAAATCAATCTCAACACATACCCACACATAAGAAAAAATCTTCTTATTCAAAGTTTTCTGAGAAGGACCAATAGGTTTTCCCAGCAACAAAGCAATCGACTGCAATATGTCACTTCTCCAACATTCAAGCAGCAGCCGAGGAAGACGAACCCAAACAGGGACCTTAGAAGGCAACTCCTCCACCGAATTAAAGCTAGCATGCCATGGTTTTATGAATAGGCCAACTTGACTATAAAAATAAGTCCCACCTTCAAACGCCTTGTTCCGAACTGAAATACATGAAAAAATCCACCAAAAAGAAGTTATTTGCAGCCATCAAAATATCAAAGTCACCTTCCGGATTCCATGTCTTATGGGTCCAGATATCAAGGAATGAAAGAGAAACCCTCATCCCCATAAAATTGCAGATCAAAACATGCTTGATGTAGTAATCCAGATCATTAGCCACCGCCTCTGATTGGATCACCAACACCAGACGAACATGGGCCCTCTCCAAGCACCCATTTACCTTCTACAATTTAAAAGCACTAGTTTGAGGCATGCCCACCCCAGAAGAAGACGGATTGGGGACCTCATCACCATTCTCCACCATAGCTGCATCCCCGCCACCTTATCCAAAAGCACATTCATTGCCATTAAAAAACCCAACATGCCAAAAACCCTAGCCAAAACTCCCCTCACACCAAACCAAGGCTGACACAAAGCCCAATATAGGCTTGCATGCGAGAGAAACCATGAGTAAAAAAGATGAACCCCCTTCTCAAGAGAATAGACACAAACCACACATGGCTAGCAAAGAAGCTACACCAAACACCCAGCCCAAGACTCCGAGCACTCAGCTGAGAAAGATAGTCATATTACCAAAGCCCGCACCGCACACAACCACGCATAGAAAGGGAGAAAAATTGCATGAAGCAAAGCAAGGAAACAAGGCACACAAGAACAGGCCCACATGGCCCCCCAAGAACAGAACCAAGCCCACATGAATAGAAAGAAAATCTAGAACAATAGGCTAGGGCTCGCATGCCCTAGCTCGCCCTCGATCGCCTCTCAACGCCATCGAACAACAACCTAATTCAATTTTTAGAAAGAAATAAGGTACATATATATTTTTAAATTTATATAAAAATATTCAAAAATATTAGATTTTATTTATCCCTACTTCCTTAACTCTAGGGTTTGAATATAGTTGTTAATTTTAGATTTAATTTTAATACAAATTAGATTCTTAGATGTTCTACATTCATCTAAATTTTAAATTCTACATAGATTCCAAATAAATTCTCTAGGTTAAATTCACTAGATTCACTAGTTTCTCTCTAGGGTTTGTATCTCTTTCCCCTACTTCCTCAACTCTAGGATTTGAATATAGTTTCTAATTTTATATTTAATTTTAATACTTGAATTAGATTCCTATATGTTCTACATTCATCTAAATTTAAAAAATTCTATGTAGATTCCAAATAAATTCTCTAGATTAAATTCACTAGATTCACTAGTTTCTCTCTAGGGTTTGTATCTCTTTCCCCTAATTTTAGATTTAATTTTAATACAAATTAGATTCCTACATGTTCTACATTTATTTAAATTTCAAATTCTACATAGATTCCAAATAAATTCTCTAGGTTAAATTCACTAGTTTTTCTCTAGGGTTTGTATCTATTTCCCCTACTTCCTCAACTCTAGGGTTTGAGTATAGTTTCTAATTTTAGATTTAATTTTAATACAAATTAAATATCTATGTTAAATTCACTAGTTTCTCTCTCTAGGATAGATACCAATTTTCTAATTTCAATCAATGCAATTCTAATACAAATATAAGCTCATATACTTGAAGTCTAATTGAAAACATGTTTAGTTATAAGGATTCCATGGACAAGATCCAACCTTCAATTAGATTATAAGAACAAAATGGTTGTGGTAACTTAAGAAAATCTCCAAAAGACAAATACACAAAACAAATAGTTTTGGTTAATAAAAGATTACTCTTACACCTGGGATGCTCTTGCATCACATGTATAACCAAACCTTGACACCCAGTTATTGATGATGATGTTACTCATGATCAGACACATAGAAATTATACTTTGAACACCTCTCTCTCTTGAAATATATGATAAATTTAGAATGAATTTATAATCCCAAGGCTCTGTTAGTCAAGTCTTGACTTCACTTGTAATCACTCAGGGTTCATTGTAGGTTGTTTTACTTGGGGGACTTACACATCTTGTACTTGATATTCTTGATCCAGATAATTTCCTACAAATATCACTATTATCTTGTATGATCTGCACGTATACTGCACAATTCTTGTCAACTTTATCAATTAATGACCGAACTTTGAGCAAATTCTTTGTGATTTGGACATAACTTTGATTAGTTCTTCTGAATTATCTTCAATTAACTAAATCTTTGATCAATTTGTGCTTATTTTGTGTAACTTTGATCAGTTCTTCCAAATTAGTTATGATTAGTTGATCTTTACATAGTTCATCTAAATTCACTTAAAGATCTTTAAAGCATCAATTTCATTGATATTATTGATTATTTCCTTCAGATTTATTATTATTTGCACTTATTTAAGACAATTTGTGAAAATGAAAGACAAAAGATGAGCTTGAGAAAGAAAAAGTCCTAAGAATTTAAGTTTTTAGTGAACTCACACATATATCTTAACAATTTAAGAATTGAAGTTAAATCTAGTTATACTTCACCAGGTGTTCCACAGCTATGTATAACAAATGCAAATCTTCAAAGGACAATTGATAACAACAAGAAATGGTTCAAATGCACTCCAAGGGATGTAACAATTTGATATTCATCACCATAAATCAACCAGAAGATCACTTATGATTTAGAATGAGGTAGTAATCCAGTCTTCAATCCATTCATATGAACAAAATATCCAAATTATATCACTGAATGTGAGATAGAATCATGAGGTAAGCCAAAAAGTTACAAAATGTACTAACTCAATGCTCAACAAATTTTATCAATTCAAATCCCCTATCTTCAACAATTCAAATGCCTTTTATAAGACAAGGATCCAGAATCAGTTACAATAACCAACGATCAGGATCTCACTCTTAATATCAATGGTTAGGGAACAAGGTACGTGATTGCTAGTTGACACTCAACTGTGGATGATAGTTAGCTCAAAAAGATATTCTCTCTTCACTGTATCAGAATCTAGGAATATTTTGGAATATCCACCCCTTTTACCACCTAATCCTTATTCATCCTTCGCTTTCTGGCAGCTCCCCTAAATCATCATATGAATATCCACTTTATTGTACTTCACCAAAATATATCCCAACTAAACTTCTAGTCATGCCAAAAATACAAGTAACATTATGGTGAGCCTCATCACTCTGTATCAGATCCCTTATCTTCTTCGATCAATATTTGACCAAAATCTAGAGCCTTATATGCATCATGGGAGGCGATGGATTTTCTGATACCATCCCTATCAAAGGCTTGAGCCTTTACCTTAGCATACTCCTGCATTTGGAGTTGATCTGTCAAGTTTATCCATTTATCAGTTTTGGCATCTAGCTTCTCCTTATATCCTTTGATCTTCATATAGAGGTCCATGACCTCATCTATAGCCTTCTTTGAGAAGTGATTTACTGGATCCTCTAAAATTAGGCCATACTTGGCCTTGAAATTTACAATTGAGGCTTGCTCCTCATATACTTCCTTTTCATCCATCATCTGGCCAGTTATCTCCTCCAGAATCTCCATTTCCTTAGCCAGGAGTTCATGGATCTTGCTGTTGATGTCTATGGCCTTAAATCGATAGGTTTTCAAAATCTCCTCCTCAAACTTCAAATCCTTCAACCAAGTCGACATGAGTGGCATGTTCTAGATGGTCATGATGTTATGGTGTATCAACATCGTGTTTGATAGCACTTGGATAGCTTTTAGCTTCATGATGTCCTGAGTTTGGTCTAGACCTATGGCACATGTTGTCTTCAGGACATCAACCTTATTCTTGATGAAGGTCAAGGTGTCCCAGTTTGATAGAGTTGTCTGGATGACCTCTTCCCCTTCCTCTTAGAATTTTAGGTACCATTTCTCCATGACTTGAGCTTAACGCTTCTTTTCATCCAGCTCTGTTACCTGTTCTTGGGTCACCAATGTCAAGTTGGTTGGGATCTTGATTATTGATATTCCCAGGGTGAATAGCCCCTTTATGAATCTCTCTAGTTGGGCAATGCACCCTTTTAGCTCTTGTTTCTTCAGTTATTCCTTCTTATCTGTGCTGCAATGGCCTCTGCATTGCCTTTGAGCTCATCTATCTCTTGCTCCGTAGTGGCATGCCCTAAGTCCAGAGTAGTTATCTGGTACTCACTTACACTTATTTCTCCTTTACCCTTATCCACCATAGGTATAGCCAATTGGGTTATCCTACATCCTGTAGCATCTCTTCGAATAGAAGACACTACTCTTTCCTTTCTCCTAGGCTTTATTTCTTCTGCTAAAAACAATGCTTTGAAGTCAAATGGAATCAAATGAATTGGAGGATCTTTGACCTCTGATGCCAGCCATTCTAGGGTGGGTCCTTCCTAACCAGGTTGTTTAATATGAACATCTTCTATTTGTCTTTCAGCCTCCTTCAGTAGTTCTTCTTCTCTGTGCGGTTCCTCTTCATGTTGAGGAACTTCTTGTTGGGGAACCTCACCTTTGTTCGGTTCCTCTTCCAGGTGATGTTTGCCTTTATCCACCCCAAGACCCTATTAGTCATTAAAGGCTTAAGTGCCTTTATCTTCTTCCATATCTGATGGATCTACATCCATAGGTTGAGGCTCTAGATTCTCTCCTTTAGGAGGTACCTCTTCAGTCTCTTGGTCCTTTAGACCTTCATCAAATGTCAGCTTCTACTGCACTTCTTTGTTTTGATCCTCTACTAGATGCTCTTGACCCTGCTATGCATCACCCTCCTTGGGGATGTCCGAATGAGTCTCTTCTTTATCTTCAAGAAGAGTAGTGTCCACATTTACTTCTTCTATCTCAACTTGTTGCGATGGACCTACCTCTTCTTGTGTCACTGTGCCCACATCTTGGACTTATTCTAGTTGGTCTACTGACGCAGTTTGAGGTCCTCACATATATGTGTCAGATATCACTTCTACCTCTAGACCATTTATTTCTTCCACCCTTGGATGTATTGATTGGGATTCCTCTAATTGTGATGCATGTGGTGTGAACAGAGAAGATATTGGATCATTCATCACATCATTAGTGACTTCATCATTAGCCAGGTCTACAACCTAACTTGAGAGAAATTGCATATCTTTGGCCTTGGCTTGTTGCTAGATCTCTTGATCCTTCTTCATTTCTTCCACAATGTCCCTCTTCACCTGGATGATCCCTCGAATCTTTTATGATTGAGGTGTTAGGGCTTGGGGCAATTGCAACTTAGGTTGATAAGATGTGGATGCAAACATCATCTCCATAGCGGTGGCAGCTCCAGATGTCCCTGCCTCTCCACCTTTGTCTTGTGGAAGCATCCCCCTCATATCTGCAGTTAGTTGAGGTATTCTTCTCTTCTTCTTGGGGATGTCCACTCCTCCCAAGATATCTACCACTAGGTGCTCTAGTGGGGCTACATAGGATATTGGGATGGTGTCAATTTGGGTTGTTCACTTTTAGGTGAGTGTATCATGGCTATACTCACACCTGCTGAAGTTAGAGGAGGTCTGGAACTGGATGCGCCATCTTTGGCCAATGCTACCTCCATGACTCTCATCTTGACTATGAGGAAGTCATCATAACCCACATCAGTTTAGTCTTTCCTCTTCCTTTTCATTCCATAGGTCAGGTCCACTCCCTTATCCTCAAGCTCATTTACTTGTTGGTCTACCCATCTTTGGGTAGCGACTAGGACATTCTTGGATATGACATCAATTGATGTCTCATCAGGTTTTACCCAATCTGGGAGAGGTAATGTCTCCTTGTATACATGTTTAGTGTCATAACTTCTAGGTCCAAGGTTAAACCATCATCAGACTTGACTTGCGATGGCACCTCTAGAATTCCCAGATTTCTCATCTGATTCAAAGTTAATCTTTGATATCCTCTTTTCTAGCCTGCATCTTCCTCATTATTGCAATCCACCCAAAAGTCCTCTAGATGAGAGACATGTCACAACTTCTTGTCCACATATGTCTCCATCCTGTGGTATGGATCAAACATCTGCTAGAGTGGGAATGGCTGTAAGTTCAACATTTGTAGTTTAGCCTCACAATTTGGAGTCCTTAAACTCTGCACATCTCTACCACCCGATGTCCAATGGGAATTTGATTGTTCCTTAGCCATTCTTCTAGACATATGCCTCAAAAGAGAGGATGATTTGCCTAGTTATCTCCAGGACCAATATCTTATCCGTAGGGTACTTTGGTAGCATAAATGGGTGACTCTCGAATCCCTCCATCCTGATGTAGGTGAAAGTGGGAAACTGGATAAACCAAGATCCATGAGCTATGATGTCCCCTTGGGCCTCCCTGGATATCTTTTTTTCTAGGTCTCCTTCCGTTAACTGGACCAACCACGTTAATAAGTAGTCATTTACTCTTCAGAAGTGTGCAATGGACTGGTTCCTCTCCAACTAAGGGTAGTTTTGCCACACTAGTTGTTCTCCGTCCTTGCTCCCTAGCTTGCCCATGGTGTATAATCTGTCAAATTGTGACTTGTAGGCACAGGAGTAGACAATGTATGAGGTCTTGGAGAACCTCCTCTTCTTCTTCTTCTAGCTGACCATATCATTATGTATTGAGTCGCTGATCAATTGTGCCCAGTGCACAACTCCAACATCCTTTACGAATATGATTAAACCAAACATCCACAGGTCGAGGGAGCCAGTATCTTCTTTCTCGACCATCCTACTCAGTAAGGTGATCATGTATTGGACTTCCTCATTGAATTCATACTTGAACAGGGTTTGTGCCATCTTCAAAATTGCTTTAGGTCTGGTTGTTGGATCCAACCATGAGTTATGCATTACCTTATGGCATCCAACAACATTCGAGTTATATTATGTTGTTAATTCATTCAGGTTGATCTTAAATATGTCCCTGCTCCTTGGGAGGTTGAATGTCTCCGAGATGCCCTTGGGCGAGAAATCAACATATGTTCATCCCTAGTGCTCTACATGTCGGTTGAGTGAGTTATATGTCTGTGCACACTAGATGACCAGTTCCAGTGCATCCATGGCATATGGGAATCCTGTCGCATTGTACATTCCACTAGAAACTATGTTCTTCAACACCTCATGAGCATGAAGCTTTATCCTAAATGCCTCTATGTTCACATAGCCACAATGAGTATTGGAGGCATATCCAAACTTGCTCCAAACTACTCTAGGTGCATGACCCATTGGTTTTTTGAACTCATCATCCCTTTGCTTCTGCACTTTAATCATCGTGTCCTGCATGATGGACACTTGCCAAAGTTAGTTTGCTTGTGTGGGGCTAGGGTTAATAGTTAATCTTTTTTCTACCTAAGTGAAAACTAGATCTTTTAGTGAAATAGAATCATGGATTAAAACATGTAGGTAATAATAGGATTTACGGTGATAAATGAACAAATCTTATTTTACCCTAGGTTAAAGAAAATTACCCTACTATAATCGACAAAGTTTTTTGTCATATACGTACCTGTAGAAGTGGAAATTTACGCAATGGATGTCCATTTACCTTTGGGTGTGTCCTGTTCGAGCCGAGATTATTTTGTAATTCCAAGTCCATTCACCTCAAGATCTCTACAAATTGCTACAAATCTCTATGCAATTTCACTTAAGACACTTGAATGCTTTGTGATTACTAAATGGATCAAATTATGCTTTTATCCTTTGTGAAATTCACTAAGTGTTCATGCATTCAATACTATAATATAGTAGGTGAGTAATTACTCTTCAGGAGCAGGGAAATGTGATAGCAGTGTAGGGTAAGTGCAAGAAGATGGGGGGCCAAAAAGTGGCCAAAATAATTTCACAAAAATTTAAGTCAATGCGAGCGCGTTATAACATGCTCACGTTATAACGCGCTCGCGTTATGGCTTGGCAATGACAAGCCTTAGGCTCGTCATTACCGAGCCATAACGCGAGCGTGTTATGGCCAAGTATAAATAAAAAAAAAGCAAACGAATTTCATTTCATTCTGATTTTCTCCTCTGCCCGCGGCTTCCAAACCCTCAAAAACGTGCTCGCATTCTGCAAAACACCAATCAACACAAAAAGCTTATCGATTCGTCGCCAAAATGCCACCGTGACGTCGAGCATGCCAAAGGGGTGAGTTATCTTTGTTTTTTTGTTTGAATTTCTTTCTAAATAGATAGGTTTTTATTGATTTTTGATATATATTTCGTTAATTGTCAGGAAATGTTAATGCACCTCCTCCTCCTCCTCCTCCTCCTCCTTCTCCTCCTCAAAATCCACAAAATCCTGAGGAGGAAATACCTGCAGAACAACAACCTCCTCCATTCATTCCTCGACATGCCCCTGGAACACAAGATAATATAATGGGGCAAATTGAAAACAACAAAAAACAGATTGAAAATATAATTGCAAGGTTGAAAGATCCTTCCACTTCAACCTTGCATAGGTCCACGCTTGCCGAATCTCTTGAGTCTATGTTATCAAATGTAAATTCAATTAGCAAGCAAATAACTAGTTGGACCGATAAAAAGAGAGAGTTTAGAGATTACTATGCAGACAAGTTGTCATACCAAGATGTCAAAAAATTACAAATTACAAAATTAGACTTGTGTTCAATTTTCACAAACCCACAAACAAATCAACCTCCACCCATTACATGCAAGAGGTTCCCTATCCATTGGTGCAACAACCAAGCGATAAGGGACAATTTCGGGCAAAGGTGGTGGATGGTTTTTGACCATCCTCCATGCAATAATAATGAGGTCCCACAATACTTTTTGAGGAAACTCTACTGCGAGTTTGTCCTCAATAAAGTGCCAAACTATTTTGATATGCAGGACTTCCAGGGTAGAGGTGGGGGCTCAGCACATGATAGACCAGGGGCACGTCTTGACCCACAGAGGGTAGTGAGACGAGTAATCAACAAACCAGCCCACGAGCATGTTTCTATCCCTTCCATTGTGAAGGAGAGTGTTGAGGTCGATACACTGAGGTCGATTAGTGCCTTGACCTAGAGCATCATAGAGCATGCCGGTCCTGTAACATAGAGTGGGTTGGGAGATAGTACGAGGAGTAGGGTCCCACCGCATACTTGCCAGGCTTGCGGGTCAGCCTGTGGTTATGACCCCATGGACAGTCAGGACGCAGGTGCATAGGCTACATCTGCAGTTGAGCAGGTGGTGATGACAGATACCCTCCTAAGTGAGACTTTCGGCCTTGATACTCAGGTAAATATTAGCAAGTTTATTGAATTTAATTTATTAAATTTTATTTTTGAAATACAAGATTAACTAATTTAAATTGATGATTTTAATGAAATTTCAGGGTCATAGCGTCGATGCAGTTTTCAGTGGTTCTCCACCTGTATTTTTCACTAGATCATCTACTGTCGAGGTATGTAACAAGTAAACAATTATAAATATTACATGTGAATAGCATCGTTATATGAATGGTATTCTAATTTCTGATTTTGAATGTTGAATAGGTTAATACTATTGATTTCATGGCAACACCTACCAGTGGTGGTGGACTTCAAAGCTTTACAGAGGTAATAAAATAAATAGTTTAATGAATGAATTGTACTTACTAAATTTTTGTATGTGATTTGTGTGTTTTATTGTGTGTACTTCCATGTTTAGATAAACGTGTGTGTATGTTAGGAGCCATGATTTGCATCACTATTATAGTTTTCGTAATTGAATAATGTTGTTTTATTTACAGATGATGCAGGTTGCGGAGACACCTCCCCATGTTCATAGGGCAATGGAGCAGGGTGTGGCCTCTGCGATTCATAGCTCCATGGCATTAACAGGGGTATGAGGCAGATTAGTAAATTTCAATTTACATTCATTGTTATAGTTGTCTATTTTTGAAAAATTAAAAGATTATTGATTTGAAGTTTAATTTCTATCTGGATGGTTTCTATAGGACATGACATCACCAGGGCCTATTCCTGCTACTGAGGCAAGCGAGGAGACAGATTATATGTTAGCGGTAAGTGATTATTTTGTTAAATGTTTCATTTTTTATAACATGTAATTTCTATATATTAATGTCTATACTTTTTATTGTAACAGGTAAAGGTGCAGGAAGAACTAAATAGGAGGAGTAGCCCTCGAGTTCGTAGTAGACCACCCACATGCATGTCTCCATCCCCTAGAAGATCAAAGGCTGCTCGTGATTTATTCTCTTCACCAACCAGAGGGGAATGACTTTTTATTGTGTTCCTTTGTTGTATGCCTATATGGCATTTGTGGACATATATTTTGTATTGTACATAGTTGACATTGTATGCCTATATGGCATTCTTGTAAGCCTATATGGCTATTTTGTATATATGTTATACTTATATCGACAGATATTGATGTATGCCTATATGGATATTTGGTTAATACAAATCTTTTTTATTGATGGCGTCCATACTTGCATTATAAATCCACTTTTGAATGGTTATTTGTAGATGGCTACTTCAAATATTTAAAGTCCAATTGTATTACATAGGATGTTTGCATTTTCTTTGATAGGCTTGATAGGCCATGGATTACATGATGGTGTTTGATGGAAAAGTATGGTACTAGAAGACTCTAGTTCATTCTTAATAGGCTTGTGATTGATAATATCTTTGCATGATTGCACTTGATCTTAGATCATGGGCATGTTGTTAGGATTTTGATTGCATTGTGGTGTTTGATGGATAGGCATGGTGTAAAATACCCAACTAGTTCTACGAAAATTTTTCCTTACTTAAACAATTTTACTTGCTATCAATTCATCGACTACTTCAACAACACAAAGATATACATCAAAGATAACTACTTGAATGAATCAACCTTAGAGTTGGGTACTTTTCTAGTTATTTGACTCAATCAACTTGCAATGTCTTATTACATGGATAATGCCTTCAATAGCATGAAGTTACAACTTATTCAATGGAGATACAAAAGAAAGGCCTTGAAGCCTTGATGTTTGCAATGGCATCTACACTTGATCAACTCAATCAAACTCAATGATGTCAACTAAATGTCAACACCTCACAATATCACAAGGGAGCATCACCTTGCTTGTTGAGGGAGCATCACCCCAACACTTGAAACTCGCAGGCCTCAAGATCACAAGCTAAATAGCTTTGCAGAGAGAATTCTGTCAAAATGATTAGATAACAAATGAATGAGAGGGCTCCTCATTTTATAGGCCTTCCAAAGGCAATGAAGGCACATTTTTCAATGCACAAAGAGGAACCAAGGCACATTTCCCAAGAAGCATATATAAGGGAATATTCCATCTGATGACTCATTTTGAGTTGGCAAACTTATCCAGGGGCCCTGACATGGATCCAAATGCTACCCTTCTGACCAATGAGCATTTAGGTAATTGTAACAACCTTAACTCCTTCTAGAGATCCTTAGGCGCAGATTTCTGACTTGGGCACCAAGTTGAGGTGATCTCCTCCTGAAGTTGCGCCTTGCCAACATTAGGTGCCTATTAGAGTTTATGGATGCTCTGGATTGTTTCCAAGAGTAGGCGCCCAAATGAGTTCTCTGGAACCCAGGTGTTGATTTCATGCATCATGAGTTCTAGGTGCCAATATGATGTCATAGTTGCAAGACTCTTAGGGTTAGGCACCAACTGAAGGTAGTAGAGACCAGACTAGGCGCCATCCTAAGCTGGGTGCTTCCTTGAGGTGGCAGAGACATGGATGAACGTCTGGTGGGGTTTGATGACTCTATATTGACACTCAAGTTCACTTAGGCACAATATTAGTGTTCTTTTGACTAGGCGCTAGATAGGAGGATTCTCAGGGGTTTTGGCGCCTAGGTTACAACTTGTCAATTTCTCAAAGAATCTTTGAAACACTTGACTTCCAAAGATTATCATCTTACCCTCTGATGGAGCGCCTTGTTCCAAAATTGGTCTTGGGGACTTGCATCTCTCTTAGGTGCATGTTTGGAATAATGTCAACTGGTATCAGCGCCTATTATCTCAATTCACACTTGACATCAAACTTTTGAAGCTCTTTTACCCTAGCACCTTTATCTTTTATCAAGCGCCTAACATTCTAGAGGTGAATTCCACCTTAATCCAAGTCTTCAAGGTACTTCCAAGTTTAGGCGCCAAAACAGGGTTATGGAGGAGCAGAACCACGCCTTAGGAGGATGACTGAACCCTAGGCACCAATTTGAGGTTGCAAGAGCATAGGTATGCGCCAAGCAGAGTTTGATGCTCAAAACATTAACATTATTCGGTGAAATCCTTTTTTGACTCTAGGCGCCATTTGGAGGCTAGAAAGAGGGAAGTTGACACCAACTACATTAGGCGCATTTCTGAGGTGATGGAGACCAATAAGTGTGCCTTGTCCTCTGGCTCTATTCCTTGTTAACTTTACAACTTAGATTATCTGAACAACACTGAGAATGCTTCCCTTCTTCCTGATACAAGTTGAAAGATCCATGGGCACCATTTCAAGTGTCTGGAGAGATCATCAACCAAGGGCGCTAATAGAGCCTTTGGCAAATGGAAAGAGCGCCTTACTTAGATTTGATTTCTGGATACCAGAATTGAGGAATTTTGCGCCTTGGCTAGGAGCTTCTCATTTCAATCTTGATCATTCATCTAAGTGACTTTCCTTAGCTCCCAAGCCTTTAATCTATCCATTACCCCTTGCTAGGCACTCAAAATAGAGTGTCAACGCCTTATGAAGGTTAGGCACATTCTGAGGGTGGGGAAGGCAAGTGAGGGCGCCAAACCAGGCCTTGAGACTTCTCTCCTCATCAAAGGCTTTCAATCCTAGGCGCTAGATCCAAGGAGTTCCAACCAACACATGCACCAGATTAGAGTATTAGCATGATACAAGTTCTCTTGAGACTAGGATGTCTGTATTGGTGCATGTGATCTTCTAGGAGGAGATGTTAGATCATGATGTCATGTTTGGATACCTAATTTTGTAGTTGGAGTTTTGACAGTGGTCTTGTTGGTTCTCTTGGTATTGAGTACATTGGTCATGTGCTTGGGAGCTTCATGATAATGTGGTGTTGCATTTGGAGCTTAACATGGATTGATTGGTTGTAGGTTCTCATACATACTTCGAGACTTGGGTGAGGCTAGAGTTCTCTTGGGATTAGAGACACTTGTTGAGATGGTTGCCCTTTAGAGCGCCTCCCTCAATGAAGTTCATTTTGTTAACTTAGTTCATCCTAGTGACTCAAGGGGTTGTTATATTCTTTAGGTGCAATCTTTCATAGACTAAAACATTCACTCCATGTTAAGGTGCTCAAAGGAGGCTCTGGAGATGGAAAATGGTGCCTTAACTCACTTATGTAAATTTTGGACTTTTAGGCAATTGCAAGATGTCTTGGAGGGCTCAATTCTTCAAGGCGCCCATTTTGTTCACCACTTGTAGCATCACTTATTCAAGGCACATGTGTGATTTGGTGAAAAATAGGCGCCTAGAGTGAATAGGCTTTCATCCTGACTTAATACACTGCCTCCTTCTGACGATTTTTGGGGCAGTAGAAAACATTTCACCACGGGCAAATGCCTCAGAGCTATAAAAAACTGAGAGAGGTTATTGTAGAGGCACTCTACATGATCGCGTTGCCTCAGATGGAATGTTTCTAAGTGACACAGTTTTTGAGTAACATCTTGTCAAAGATTGCTGCCTTTTGCACTTTGGACTCTTCAGGGATATCGTCGGTACAATGTAGTTCCGACTGTTTCGACATGTTTGGGTGAAAAATAGGACCATGCCTAGCGTAAATATACCCATTCAGATGCGTTGGAATAGTTAGTTTGGTCGCATCAGGAGCAGGACGAAAGTTACACCCCTTTGCAACTTTACATTGCCTCCTTCTGACAATTTTCGGGGCAGCAGAAAACCTTTCACCACAGGCAAATGCCTTAGAGCTATAAAAAACTGAGAGAGGTTATTGTAGAGGCACTCTACATGATTGTGTTGCCTCAGATAGAATGTTTCTAAGTGACACAGTTTTTGAGTAACATCTCGTCAAAGATTGCTGCCTTTTTGCACTTTGGACTCTTCAGGGATATCGTCGGTACAATGTAGCTCCAACTGTTTCGACATGTTTGGGTGAAAAATAGGACCATGCCTAGCGTAAATGTACCCATTCGGATGCATTGGAATAGTTAGTTTGGTCGCATCAGGAGTAGGACGAAAGTTACACCCCTTTGCAACTTTACACTGCCTCCTGACGATTTTTGGGGCAGCAGAAAACCTTTCACCACAGGCAAATACCTTAGAGCTATAAAAAATTGAGAGAGGTTATTGTAGAGGCACTCTATGTGATCGCATTGCCTTAGATGGAATGTTTCTAAGTGACACAGTTTTTGAGTAACATCTCGTCAAAGATTGCTGCCTTTTTGCACTTTGGACTCTTCAAGGATATCGTCGGTACAATGTAGCTCCGACTGTTTCGACATGTTTGGGTGAAAAACAGGGCCATGCATAGCGTAAATGTACCCATTCAGATGCGTTGGAATAGTTAGTTTGGTCGCATCAGGAGTAGGATGAAAGTTACACCCCTTTGCAACTTTACACTGCCTCCTTCTGACGATTTTTGGGGCAGCAGAAAACCTTTCACCACGGGCAAATGCCTTAGAGCTATAAAAAACTGAGAGAGGTTATTGTAGAGGCACTCTACGTGATCGCGTTGCCTTAGACAAAATGTTTCTAAGTGACACAGTTTTTGAGTAATATCTCGTCAAAGATTGCAGCCTTTTTGCACTTTGGACTCTTCAGGGATATCGTCGATACAATGTAGCTCTGACTATTTCGACATGTTTGGGTGAAAAAAAGGACCATGCCTAGCGTAAATGTACCCATTTAGACGCGTTGGAATAGTTAGTTTGGTCGCATCAGGAGCAAGACGAAAGTTACACCCCTTTGCAAGTTTACACTGCCTCCTTCTGACGATTTTTGGGGCAATAGAAAACCTTTCACCACGGCCAAATGCCTTAGAGCTATAAAAAATTGAGAGAGGTTATTGTAGAGACACTCTACGTGATCGTGTTGCCTTAGACGGAATGTTTCTAAGTGACACAGTTTTTGAGTAACATCTCGTCAAAGATTGCAGCCTTTTTGCACTTTGGACTCTTCAGGGATATCGTGGGTACAATGTAGCTCATACTGTTTCGACATGTTTGGGTGAAAAATAGGACCATGCCTAGTGTAAATGTACCCATTCAGACGCGTTGGAACAGTCAGTTTGGTCGCATTAGGAGCAGGACAAAAGTGACACCCCTTTGCAACTTTACACTACCTCCTTCTGACGATTTTTGGGGCAGCAGAAAACCTTTCACCACAGGCAAATACCTCAGAGCTATAAAAAATCAAGAGAGGTTATTGTAGAGGCACTCTACGTGATTGCGTTACCTTAGATGAAATGTTTCTAAGTGACACAATTTTTGAGTAAATGCTAATCCTAACCTCGACACTCTAACCCTAACCTCGACATTAAATGCTAATCTGTCAACCCTAAACCCTAATCCTAAACCCTCAACCCTCAACCCTCAACACTATACCTTAAACCCTAATCCCTCAACCCTCAACCCTAAACCTTACTCCTAAACCCTAATCCCTCAACCCTCAACCCTAATCCCTCATCCCTCAACTATAATCCCTCATCCCTAAACCCTAAATGCTATCCCTATTCCTAAACCCTCAACAGACTCGATACTATACCTTAAACTCTAATCCCTTATCCCTAAACCCTCCAACCCTATCCCTAATCCTTACACCCTCCACACTCTACTTTAACCCTAATCCCTTGAACCTCAACCCTATCCCTAAACCCTTGACCCTCGAACCTCAACCCTCAACCCTCAACGTCAAACCCTAATCCCTCAACCCTTAACTTTGATCCATCAACCCTCAACACTATACCTTAAACCCTAATCCCTATCCCTCAACCCTTAACCCTTAAAATTTAAACCCTATCCCTACACCCTCAACACTTGACACTATATCTTAAGCCTTAAACCCTCATCCCTAAAGCCTCAACCCTCAATCCTATACCTTAAACCCTAATCCCTCAACCCTCAACCCTAAACCTTATCCCTAAACCCTAATCCCTCAACCCTCAACCCTAATCCATCATCCCTCAACTCTAATCCCTCATCCCTAAACCCTAAATGCTATCCCTATTCCTAAACCCTCAACAGACTCAATACTATACCTTAAACTCTAATCCCTTATCCCTAAACCCTCCAACCCTATCCCTAATCCTTATACCCTCCACACTCTACTTTAACCCTAATTCCTTGACCCTCAACCCTATCCCTAAACCCTTGACCCTCGAACCTCAACCCTCAACATCAAACCCTAATCCCTCAACCCTTAACTCTGATCCCTCGACCCTCAACCCTATCCCTAAACCCTCAACCCTAAACCCTCAACCCTCAATGTCAAATTCTAATCCCTCAACCCTTCACTCTAATCCCTCAACCCTAAACCCTCAACCCTCAACGTCAAATTCTAATCCCTCAACCCTTCACTCTAATCCCTCAACCCTAAACCCTATCCCTAAACCCTCAACACTATACCTTAAACCCTAATCCCTCAACCCTAACCCTAAACCTTGTCCCTAAACCCTAATCCCTCAACCCTCAACCCTAATCCCTTGACCATTAACCCTATCCCTCAACCTCAACCCTTAACCCTCAACCCTCAACTCTCAACATTAAACCCTAATTCATCAACCCTAAACCCTAATCCCTCAAACCTAAACCCTATCCCTAAACCATCAACCCTCAACACTATACCTTAAACCCTAATCCCTTAACCCTCAACCCTAAACCTTATCCCTAAACCCTAATCCCTCAACCCTCAACCCTAATCCCTCATCCCTCAACTCTAATCCCTCATCCCTAAACCCTAAATGCTATCCCTATTCCTAAACCCTCAACAGACTCGATACTATACCTTAAACTCTAATCCCTTATCCCTAAACCCTCTAACCCTATCCCTAATCCTTATACCCTCCACACTCTACTTTAACCCTAATTCCTCAACCCTCAACCCTATCCCTAAACCCTTGACCCTCGAACCTCAACCCTCAACCCTCAACATCAAACCCTAATCCCTCAACCCTTAACTCTGATCCCTCGACCTTCAACCCTATCCCTAAACCCTCAACCCTCAACGTCAAATTCTAATCCCACAACCCTTCACTCTAATCCCTCAACCCTAAACCCTATCCCTAAACCCTATCCCTAAACCCTCAACACTATACCTTAAACCCTAATCCCTCAACCCTAACCCTAAACCTTGTCCCTAAACCCTAATCCCTCAACCCTCAACCCTAATCTGTCATCCGTCATCCCTCAACTCTAATCCCTCATTCCTAAACCCTAAATGCTATCCCTATTCCTAGACCCTCAACAGGCTTGATACTATACCTTAATCCCTAATCCCTCTACCCTCGACACTCTTATTTAACCCTAATCCCTTGACCATTAACCCTATCCCTCAACCTCAACCCTCAACCCTCAACTCTCAACATTAAACCATAACTCATCAACCCTAAACCCTAATCCCTCAAACCTAAACCCTATCCCTAAACCATCAACCCTTAACACTATACCTTAAACCCTAATCCCTCAACCCTCAACCCTAAACCTTATCCCTAAACCCTAATCCATCAACCCTTAACCCTAATCCCTCATCCCTCAACTCTAATCCCTCATCCCTAAACCCTAAATGCTATCCCTATTCCTAAACCCTCAACAGACTCGATACTATACCTTATACTCTAATCCCTTATCCATAAACCCTCCAACCCTATCCCTAATCCTTACACCCTCCACACTCTACTTTAACCCTAATCCCTTCAACCTCAACCCTATCCCTAAACCCTTGACCCTCGAACCTCAACCCTCAACCCTCGACGCCAAACCCTAATCCCTCAACCCTTAACTCTGATCCCTCATATCTCAACCCTAACCCTAAACCCTGAACCCTCAACGTCAAATCCTAATCCCTCAACCCTTCACTCTAATCCCTCAACCCTAAACCCTATCCCTAAACCCTCAACACTATACCTTAAACCCTAATCCCTCAACCCTCAACCCTAAACCTTATCCCTAAACCCTAATCCCTCAACCCTCAACCCTAATCTGTCATCCCTCAACTCTAATCCCTCATCCCTAAACCCTAAATGCTATCCCTATTCCTACACCCTCAACAGAATTGATACTATACCTTAAACCCTAATCCCTTATCCCTAAACCCTCCAACCCTATCCCTAATCCTTATACCCTCCACACTCTACTTTAACCCTAATTCCTCGACCCTCAACCCTATCCCTAAACCCTTGACCCTCGAACCTCAACCCTCAACCCTCAATGTCAAACCCTAATCCCTCAACCCTTAACTCTGATCCCTCGACCCTCAACACTATACCTTAAACCCTAATCCCTATCCCTCAACCCTTAACCCTTAAAACTTAAACCCTATCCCTACACCCTCAACACTTGACACTATATCTTAAGCCTTAAACCCTCATCCCTAAAGCCTTAACCCTCAATCCTTAAACCTTCAACCCTAAACCCTATCCCTAATCCCTCTACCCTCGACACTCTAACCCTAACCTTGACATTAAATGCTAATCCGTCAACCCTAAACCCTAATCCTAAACCCTCAACCCTCAACCCTCAACCCTCAACACTATACCTTAAACCCTAATCCCTCAACCCTCAACCCTAAACCTTATCCCTAAACCCTAATCCCTCAACCCTTAACCCTAATCCATCATCCCTCAACTCTAATCCCTCATCCCTAAACCCTAAATGCTATCCCTATTCCTACACCCTCAACAGAATCGATACTATACCTTAAACACTAATCCCTTATCCCTAAACCCTCCAACCCTATCCCTAATCCTTATACCCTCCACACTCTACTTTAACCCTAATTCCTCGACCCTCAACCCTATCCCTCAACCCTTGACCCTCGAACCTCAACGCTCAACCCTCAACGTCAAACCCTAATCCCTCAACCCTTAACTCTGATCCCTCGACCTTCAACACTATACCTTAAACCCTAATCCCTATCCCTCAACCCTTAACCCTTAAAACTTAAACCCTATCCCAACACCCTCAACACTTGACACTATATCTTAAGCCTTAAACCCTCATCCCTAAAGCCTCAACCCTCAATCCTTAAACCTTCAACCCTAAACCCTATCCCTAATCCCTCTACCCTCGACACTCTAACCCTAACCTTGACATTAAATGCTAATTCGTCAACCCTAAACCCTAATCCTAAACCCTCAACCCTCAACCCTCAACACTATACCTTAAACCCTAATCCCTCAACCCTCAACCCTAAACCTTATCCCTAAACCCTAATCCCTCAACCCTCAACCCTAATCCATCATCCCTCAACTATAATCCCTCATCCCTAAACCCTAAATGCTATCCCTATTCCTAAACCCTCAACAGACTCGATACTATACCTTAAACCCTAATCCCTTATCCCTAAACCCTCCAACCCTATCCCTAATCCTTACACCCTCCACACTCTACTTTAACCCTAATCCCTCGACCCTAAACCCTATCCCTAAACCCTTGACCCTTGAACCTCAACCCTCAACCCTCAATGTCAAACCCTAATCCCTCAACCCTTAACTCTGATCCCTCGACCCTCAACCCTATCCCTAAACCCTAAACCCTCAACCCTAATCTGTCATCCCTCATCCCTAAACCCTAAATGCTATCCCTATTCCTAGACCCTCAACGGGCTAGATACTATACCTTAAACGCTAATCCCTTATCCCTAAACCCTCCAACTCTATCCCTTATCCCTTAACCCTCATGATTAATAGCGTTGAACGTAAAAAAATTAAGGGGAACATAACGCAAGCGCGTTATAACGCGCTCGCATTATGCCAAACATGGCAAACAACAGACTTGCGTGAAAGAAAAACGCAAGGCAAAACATAACGCAAGCGCGTTATAATGCACTCGCGTTATTTCTTGCTTTGGGAATCCCAAGACTTGGGCTTGGGATTTGCTTTGGATTTCCAACCCAAAGGCTTGGAGTGCCTTATGAATAGTCACAGACGTGTTTTTCTATATTTTTCAAAATTTCACATAATTTCGTTCGTGCTAACCCTCAGATTTGCACGTGTTTCAAGGTCAAACAAATCGAACACATGGGTAATGTTAGGCTTTCTCTTAGCTATTTGACGATGTGATTTTTTTCACATTTTAACAATGTTAAGCCTTTCATCTTTAATTTCTTTTGTTTGTGTGTCCATTTTTAGGCAAAAACCACTATTTGGTCTTTTTTTCATTGTAAAATAACTATTCATTCAAATTTCAAAAAAATTAAATATTTAGAAACTAGACTCCATTCTACAAATATTAATAAAATAAAAAAATAATTTTCAATTAGTTTTCAAAATTTATAGGGGTAGCACGGCCAAAATTCTATTTTTTAGGATGTGTCCACTTTGAAAATTAGTAAAAAATCAAATATTCATCAAAAAATTATTAGAAAAATTGGGCATAAACTACATGCTATTAGTTAATTTCTCACTGAAGCGATTTTAAAAATACCAAAAAAAAAGTTGACCTTTTGAGGGAGCCACAAAACATGCTATGTTATGTTTTTTTGACAGAAACAACACCAATTTCTGTGGCTCCCTCTTTTGAACCCCTTAATCTATGCCATTTTCAAAACAAAATAGTAGTTTAGAAAGTAGACTCGGAGCACTACGAACATTGTTTTGGTTGCATCTCCAAATTTTGAGTGTAACTATGCTCAATTTCTCATCCAAGGCCAGTATTTCCTGATTTCAGAAAAAAAGTGGCCACTTAAGACCCCTTTTTGGCCCCCCATCTTCCTGCACTTACCCTGTAATTCATATTTAAATTTGAACTCCAATGGCAAAAAGGTAGCTCGCTTTATGGGAGTTTAATGTGGACAGGACCGAAGGGATATCAGGATATCTGATTGAAATATCATGTGGGAAATGTCTGGTGAAAATTTATCCTGTGGGATATATCCGGTCGAAAGTTCAATGGTTAATCAGGATACGAGAGGTCCCTTGTAAAGCTTGGACGTGATCTTTGGATAGAACTGGACATGACAAATGTTTGGTCCTGTCGGGTCGAAATATCCTATCAAGTAGGAATCTCCAAAGCTTATGAGGATAATTTTGACAGTTTCAAAAGGATCTGGACACGAACTTCATGGGCGCACTAATATCCAATCCGATTGAGAAATTAATTAGTTGTATTTGAATTTGGCTTCGGGTCTAAGTGTTTTTTTAACAGATTTGTACCCTGATATGGATACCAGACATGACTTGAACATCTCGTAAATGTCCATGTACAATTGACCAAAATGTCCAGTTGACTAGAATTTCTAGTGGTTATAACTCACTCATTCTAGTGAATTTTCAAAAGCTTCAAAAGGTAACCCTAGCTAAAATTTTATTCTCTACCCATCCATGACCATTTCAGGGTACACTTAGTAACTTGTAATTTAGCCTTAGTGACTTGACATTTTATCTATACCGCTCAAGCAAACAACAAAAGGACTACCAATGTAAAAAAAGGGGTTGGGTCCTCATTTTGCTAGGGCAAAATGGAGCATGTTGTGAGTGTTGAAAATAATGAGGTGCTAAGAAGGGGGGTGAATCAGCACACACAAAAACTTTAAAAGATATTTGCAGATAAAGCTGAGTAACTTAAGGAGCATAAAGTAAATCATGCAACATAAAATTAACACAAGAACACGAGGATTTTTATGTGGAAAACCCTAAAATAGGGAAAAACCACAGTGAGTGTTAGCTCACAATATATTATGCTCACTGCAAAAATGTTACAACTTTGTTTTTGGGTTGCAACCCAAGGAATCTACTACTCCCTGTACTTTGTGCTTACATCAATTACAACTTTGATTTAGGGTAGAACCCAAGGAATCCATTGCTCACTGCATTTAGGATTTACAAAAATAGATATATGGACTGCTACAAAGTAGACATCTGACTTATGTTGATATTGCAGTCTTCTTTTTCTACTCAAAATATGCCTTCAAACTAATTTTGCACACTTCATACCTTGCCCTTTGCTATCATATACACACTCACACATTTTTCATTTCAAATGAATTTGATCTTCTATAAATATCCTCCGCAACACTTCAAAACACTAATTAGGTCGGCATCATAAACATTATTGGATGAAACGTGTAACTCTTCAAGGTTCGGCCTCAATACATACAATATGATAAGACAAGTTGTTGCAAACCTCAGATCTTCATGAAAAAATTCAAGAAATATCTCTTCACACTTTCCAAATTCAAAGCAATAGGTTAGGATCTACCATACATACCAGAAACTTAACCTGTTGGCTCAAACTGCTCAAAACTACTAATTATACATCTTCACACTACCGAGGAGAGGCCAAAATCTTCATGCGGACCAAGAAATTGTTCATGTATCTTCTCAACATTATCCAAACATCATTCTCTTGAAGTATCTAACCAATATATGTATCCACAAAACAAGGAACATACTAAACCGATGAAACAGGGCATTTCAAACTGACTGTGACAAATCAAAACTTGAGATATCGCATTGCGGTACACCAAAACATTTGAAACTTCTTAAGAATGAAATTATACATCATTATATATATATGTTTCCAAATTCGCACATCCTCATTTTCACTTGTGGAGAAAATCATAGACTTGACACGGGAATATTGTAATCCGGAGGATAGTCATATGCAATTCTTCACTAACTGACTTAGATGCATTATGTAGTACAGGAGATAAGAAAGATTTGCATGTGGTTCAAACCTGAGATACATTAGGACATGTAGAATCTCCACACAAGCTCCTATAGTTGATCTGTATACTTTCCATCTTCCGCAAGTACTCAAATATGTGCTTCTGAGAACAACTTAGACATCCAAACTTAACTGTATTACTTCTGTCATTTTGATAACTGAACTTGCGGACCCTTAGAACACTTGATACTACACAATAGCATGCATTATGCATCCCTGAGCATGTCTTCAAAACCGCATGACAAAATAATGTCTTGTCGAGGAATGCGGAGCATTCCATTAAGTCTCCATCATTGCTTTGCCCTGTCTAAGTAGAAACCGATACCCTATCCCTTGTAACTTTTTTTGTTGGAGATGTGAAGACCTGAAAACTTGGATATAGTATTTCAATACCTAAATAAACTTGTCTTCAGAACCACAAGATCAAATCTTACATTGCAGAGAGATGCAAAGCAAAACATTGTTACTCTGCCTTGGGATATGCATTGTGAATGCCTTAGAAATTTTTTTGGTATTTATCATTAACTGCGGTACTCAAAACTGATGAGATATACTTGTAGGAATATTGGAAACATGCAAAGACATGAGTATTTACCACCGCATCATGCTCAGACACAAAATTGATCACTTGACCATACTTAGATTATTTTCTCTTCTCCTGGACTGGTTTGCCTTGACTATGCTGACTCTAACAAGTTTGTCCTTATACCTCCATATACTATGTTAACATCAATGACAACACATATTGCCAAAAATCTCCCCCTTTGTCATTGATGGCAACATATACTCCCCCTTAGATATATATTTCTCTCTCCCCCTTTGACATCAAGGACAAAGGGCTTTCAATGTCAAGTCCTTCAACTGTTCTAACTACTCCACTATACTCCCTCTTTGTCAGATAAATATATGTATATACATGAGAGTAGCTCCCCCTTTACAAAATGATTTCTAAAACTGTACTCCCCTGAGATGAAGATTCCTCAAAACTAGATGCTATATACATGGTGTGACTCTACTATCCTCCGCAAGACTATATACATCAAAAATTGTCTTATTTACATTCCTCTTACAACTCATTTGGATGGTATAATGGCCTTGTAGATTACCTTGAGTTGTTGTCCAATTGGCACTTTCTGAGGCAAGCATATAGTTTTGGCATTCACACTGCATGCATAACTCCTCAACTTCCTCTATGTTGCTTGGGGTTTTCATCTTTTGATCTACCTTTTCTAATTCCCCTAACAAACCAGACAATGAGGCAAGTCTCAAATTCACTGCCTCTCTCAACTAACCAAATTATTTCTTCAGGTTTTCTCTTTGGTCATGCAGTTGAGATAACTATGCATGAAGTTTTTCCAATTGAGCTCTTGTTACCCCATTTTTTTCCTTAGACAAATCATACACACTGACTATTTGACTGATTTGTGCCTCAATGGTCTCCATTTGATCTTTGATATTCTTTGTTGACTTTGGCCAATTTAGGTAGAATGGATATAATGTGGTGGCCCCATCAATTCAATCTTTGAACTTCTTCAAATTTTCTTTAAGTTTATTATGTGCATTAGCATATTTGTTAATCATCTCATCCATTCTCTTATCATTTATTCTTTTTGTTGCCTCCCATTCTGATTTTTGCTCAACATGAGAAGAGTTTTGAATTTGATAGAATCAAAGGGGTCGATATCATTGTGAGATAAGGATCATTTCCTTATGATTTTTTTAAAACCCTTTATTTCTATATGGTCGACTAATGATGTGGAAATGCCTCATGAGAAAAGCATGGTCGAAGACACCTTGAAATCATATGCAACATGGCCAAGAGTCAAAGTTTCCTCTCACATTCATGGAGACCAAGTGTGGTCAACAAAGGAGCATCATTTGAAGACAAGGTAATGTATGAAGAGATGGCAGGATTGTGGATAAGGTAAAGTTTTTCATGGTGGTATTTGTATGGTGAGACAAGGATATTTGCATGAAGTTTTTGAAGACAATGCATGTATGTGGATAAGGTAAGGTTATTTATGTAGGGTGATATACCTTATGAAGGCAAGGGGATGTATTTTGCCTTAATGCATGTGAAATGCAACTAGGAGATTATTTCTTGCATGGAGACATAAGGGGATATTTTTTTTCTCTCTCACATATTAAGTCCTAAATTTTGGCATCAAATCATGCAAATTTGTGCAAATTAGGCAAATGTAATTGGAGAAATAAGGTGTTTGTTTTCTTTTCATCTATCATGTATGAATTTACAACTAAAATCAATGTAAGTAAATAATATGGTAATATTTTACAAATTACTTTATTATTTTTTACAAGTTGTAAAATCATAGAGTTAGTACAAAATGTAACTAATAGTAAAGTAATTAGCACCTAATTACTTTATTCTTTGCTCACATCAATTTTGCAAATGCAAAATCATGCAAAATAGATGAGTTGAGTTAGCTGAGACTATTTGAAGACTTTTGCATGATTTGGAGGACATTTTGAGGAGTTTTGGTCAACTTCTTGGTCAAACACATGGAGAGATTCAGTTTGGAGCTATTTTTTTCTCATTTTGAGGCAATTTTGACCCTTATTTTAGGGATTTCTTGGTTTGCTCGTGGATCAAATTGGAGAGCTTATTTTTAGAGGCAGTTAGTTGCAGTTATTTTTTTCATGCCTCTTGGAGAGAGCAAACTATATAATGTAACGAAAAATTTAGGTTTTTCTTGTTCTTGCATTCTTTTCTCTTTTACACATTGAGAGAAAGAGGTTTTGTAACTCATTTTTTGAGTTCTTACCTCTTTGGCTCTTTATACTTTGGAAGAGAAGGAAGGTTTTGTAACTCAATTTTACAAATTTTATAAAGATTACAGCAGGTTACAATTTCCATTTTTTGTCTTTTATGCAATATTTTCCTTTATTTTTCATTGGAACCAAGTGTTTGCCTTTCCATTAATGCTACTTGTATGAGTGATTTGATAAAATTTTATTGTGTTTAAAAATCAAAATCTTTAAAATTATTGTCTCATTCTTACTTGCAAGTGTTAATCATAGTGATATCACAGGTCTTAGGTTGTGCTATTGAAGTCTGTTTTCCTTCATGTTGTGAAAAATCCTTTTTCCTTCATAAACAAGATAATTTCTAGCCTTCCTTAGAAACACTTTTGTGATTACATTGCTAAAATTGGATTGTGTGAATAGATTTCTAAGATCTATTGTGAATCAGATTTGCAAGTTTTCCATCAAAACTAGGTGCATCACCACATTTGTAGTTTCAGTTTTTAGTGATTCCATTAGATCTTTTTTACCCTTTTCCTACAAATTTATCATTTTATCAAGGGAACCAGCCCATCTAGAGGTTCAAACTCACCATAAGTCACCCACAGCCTGAGTTTGATCCCATGTTTTGAAGGATTGTAGGGTTTCACAACTTTACATAAGGGTGCAATCCTAATCGACAACAATTACCTATGGTAATCCTTCCTGAATCAACTTCACATCATCTTCAACTAAGTTAGCCTTTTTCAAGCTTTCTTGCAAGAATGTCTTTCTTACAGAGACATGCAGTATATCACCAAGCTGTAATTTGTGAAGTGGAGAAATATTTTCCAAGTCAATCTACCCTTCCTGATTTGGAATCTGTAGCAGTTAATGAGTGATAACAGGTTGAAATTGTAATTTCATATCTAATAGGTCTTTGAATGATTATGTCTCAGATGCACTTTGGCCTATATCTTCTATTCCTTCTAATTATTCTCCCTCCTCAATTTCTTCCTTATCCTCTTTATCTTTTTGTTCCTCATCATTGTTTTCCTTTTCTTCCTAATCCTCCTTAGGATTATCTTCTTTCTCTTCCTCCTCATTCCCTGTATTCTTCGGAGGAAAATCATTATGCTCTACATTGGAGTCAGTGTTCCTTAGAGGAGAAGTACTACCTTTATCCTAACCCTCTATGTCTTGTGCCTTAGTATTTTCCAGAGGGGGAGAATCATGTCTTGTATCAGGATTATCTGTAGGAGACACATTTTGTTCTACAGAGGTATCCGGAGGGGGTGGATTTGCTTTATCTTGACTCTCTGTGGCTGGTGCTCCAATTGCCTCAGGAAGAACAATATCATTCTTCTCAGACTTGTCATTAGTTTCCTCATTGCCTTCAGAGACAGACTGATCAGATATTTCTTCAATGATTCCTGTGTGAACTTTCATTTCTTTAATAATTTATGCAGTCTTCTTCAAAGTTTCCTTCTCCAATCTCTTAATTTCATCCTCATCTTTTAACATCAAGTGTTTAACCTTATTTTTGTCCTAAATTATTTGGCTCATAGTTTAGACACTTTAATCTTTTCAATCTTAGAGATGGAGGGACAAACCTTTTCAGTTGCTATTTTTCTCATTTCAACATCTCTGCTCATAGCTTCATTTCTCCTTTGAGTAAGGACTTTAGCCAGTCTCTCAGGCAACTGATGGTTGATTTCAATCAAATCTATATTTAACGCTCCCATATATTTTACTATTGCCTCCTCAATAGTAGATTTTTCATTTGATGGACTTTCATCATAGAGTTCAACAACTTCTTCTAAAGCTCCATGTTCTATCATTGCATTAACTATGGCTTCAAGTTGTAAGTGCACATAATCATATTTCTTACCCTTCTTTTCTTTTCCTTTTCCTTTCTCCTTTGAGGTCTCTCCCTTTTCAGTTTCTTCTCTAGTTCTTCTCTTCTTTCTTTCCAAAGCCTTAATATCCTTTTCTTTTTCTTCTTCTTCAACATCTTCATCATCTTTTATGTTAACTCGTTTGATCTTTTCTCTTTTTGCCTAACTCTTCTATTTGGGCTTCATCTTTTGAGTTTGTTCAGGGATTTCTGTAGTACTTCTTTTGACAGGCAATGAAGATCTAGAGGGTGTTGGGACCCAAAATAGCAACAACCCTAAACCCTAAAACATTCCTAAATCACCTCGGCCAGGGATGGTTGTTCTGGGTGATAGGAAGGGGTTCATCAACAAGTTTAGGGTGATTTGGCCAACTAATAGGAGTGGGTAGGCTCTTTTGCACTTTGAGCTCAGCTTAGACTTAGGAGGGATATTCCAAGGGGTATACCTAAATAGGTATTGGCTTCAACACCAGATGAACAACTAAAAATGAAAGGACAACCAAACCCAACTCATTTTTTAGGCCCCAAAGACTATCACTGGACCTAAAATAATTGGTTGTCACTAATAACCCCTATATAACTGATGAAAGGCACTCCCATTGACAATGGAAAGTGCAGGTATGCTTGGCTAGTTTATAAAGAGTGAATACTTCAAAGACTATTTTACAATATTTCATGTTCAAGACAGAATCACAACAAAGCATACAAAGCTAACTACTAACTTCATGGATGATGAATTTTGTTTTGACTTTTAAAGAGTGTGGATGATCAAACACTTCATACCAGTGCCTAATATAATGGGTTACAGAGTCCACAGTTCAGCAAAAGGAAGAAAATAACAAATAAATGAAACACACACTTTCTAGATATTCAGATGCAAGAAAAATAACAATCAATGAAGAATATACTTAGTAATCCTTAATTAGAACATAGTCATTCATCTATAACCACAGAAAAGATCATCACATAGCATGTAATGTTTTAAGAATTTTTCATATTCATCTAATCAATGGTTACAATCATACCATGAAGTATGGCAAGAGAAAACCCTAGTTCAAACTTTGGATTTTCTTGAACAATTACATAAGAAGGAGAAGTTCATACACTAATCACTGAAATTAGTAAAGAACCTTTCATAACCTATGTCTTATCCGCTGGAGAACTGGAACTTTTCTACTCTTTAAAACTCTAGAGAGCTCTACACTTAGTCGTGTGAAAATGCCAAATAGACCAACCCTTGAAAAAAGTTCAAGTCTTACCTTTATAACACAAGTAAATCTGATCTAAGAGTGAACTAGGCACCAAAATCCTCAACCACCCCAACCACTGCATTAAAAAACATTTAATTCTGCCACCCACTTCACAGTAATGGCATCCCTGGAAGTAGTTGGCACATTCCCAGGCAGTTGGAGGAGCCTGGAAGGCCAGGAAACAAACCTCTGAAAAGTGAAAGTTTTAGACTTCAAACTTTTGGCCTTTCAGCCCCTACACTTTTCTTCAATCACATTAGTCTTTTTGCTTTTGTCAAATTTTGAGCTTTTGGAGTTTCACCCTCTGTCTTGCTTTGTGTACCTTGAATGAGAAGGAGAAAACACCCAACTCTGACGACTTCAACACTTAGTATAATATTAGCCTTGTCGGACTTCGACCTTTGGGGGCTTCATTGTCTTGCCTTCCAAAAGCAAGAAGAGAAAAGACCACAACTCTGACCCCCAAAATCTACCTCATACTTAGAAAATTACTTAGACCTTAGGCAGACTTCGGCCTTTCAGCTTTCCATCTTTTGCTTGTCCTAAAGAAGAGAAAGAATCGAAATCCCTGACTCCCGCCTCCCAAAACACTTAGTCAAATTTGAAAACATCGGGGGTCGGCCCCTGGGTTTTCCATCTACCACCTTCCCTTTGGAAAAGAAAAAAGAAGAGGCCCACCATCCATTGAAACTACCATGTGTCATCTTTCTGCCATTCCACACTTCAGCTTACGGGCCCACCAGAAGGCTCCGTAGAATGGCGGAATGCCTTAGGAAAATTTTACCTATCGGCGGGCCTTCATCATAAACTTGATACTTAGAATATTTTCACTTCTTTGAGTGGACTTTGGCCCTCAGGGCCTTCTCCACAATGCTTTCCATTAGGAAGACAGAAGGGAGGAACTCCGACCTCCGAAACTCCATTGAACACTTAGGCAATTTTTGGGACCAAAAGAGGAAGCACAAAGGAAGGAGGAAGCCTGAAACTTTGACTTTTGACAAAAGGAAAAAACACAAGGAAATACTTTGAAATTTTTTGGCTTAGTTATTTTTGGGCTCTTCCCTTGTATTTTTTAAAAAGGCAAACATACAAAAACCTATGAAAGATGTCTCTGATTGGTTATAAGCTATAGGTTCAAGTGGGATTCAAATGGAACATGGGGGCAAAATGGGGCATTCTAGGGACAATTTTTTTAAGTCCCAACAGTGGCTCTGGTTGGGGATGTGTGCCAAGCAGTGGCACAACGAGAATCTAGATCTCTAGGTAGACCAAAAAATGACATACAGGAACCAGAAGAAAACACCATCAAGACCAACAATGGTCAAGATTGCTCAAGGTCAAAAATATCGGATATAACAAGATTTCATCATAGAATTTGAAGGAAATCATTACGTATGAAAAATAATGCTTTAAATGTTGACCATGAGCAGGCAGCTCCATGAGTTCTCCTTCTAGAGTCATCAAATGGTAGACATTGAGCTCTAATTTCTCTGCGACCTCATAGGGCCCAAGCCATAAGGGATTAAATTTACCATGTTTCCCTTTATCTTCAAACTTTACATCCCAGAGAAGTACCAAGTCACCAACCTAGAAATCTCTTGACACTATACTCTTATCAAATAAGAGCTTCATTCTTTGTTTATGGTTCAGCATCTTGTCATGTGCATCTCTTCTCTGTTCTTGCAACTCAATTAGCTATAAGATCCTCTAAAATATTACATTATATTGTTCTTCTTCAACATCTTGTAGCAACTGGTGGATGACAATTCTATGTTGATGGGCATCTTCACTTCTGCTCCATACACTAGCTCAAATGAGCTTCTTCCAATAGATCTTTTGAAAGTTATCTTTTCGGCCCATAGAGCATATTTCAAGTTGTCATCCCATCTCTTCTTGTTTGGAACCAGTGTCCTTTTTATGATTTTCATCAGGATTTTATTACTTGACTCAACTTGTCCATTGCTTTGGGGGTGATAAGGGGATGAATGCATAAGGTTTATGTCAAATTTAGAAAAAATGTTCAACATCTCTTGAGATCTAAAACACATTGCATTGTCTGTCAAAATCCTAGCTGGCACCCCAAATCTGGTAATTATATTGCTTACTATGAAGTAAATAACCACTTTGGATGTTGCATTGCAAGTTAGAATTGCTTCTACCCATTTGGTGAAATAATCAGTGGCCACAAGGATCCACTTAAATCCATTACTGGATTTTTCTTGTATCTCTCCAATGAAGTCAACTCCCCACTTCTGGAAAGGTGCATCTACAACAAGGGGTTACAGGGGTAATGCCCCAGTAAATTTCAACATGCCAGAAAATCTTTGGCAAGCATCACACTTTCTTATCTCTTGTGCCACATCCTTGAACAATGTTGGCAACCAATATCCAGTTCTTAAGATCTTATGGGCAATGTTTTTAGCTTTGAAGTTCCCCCCACAAACACCATGATGACACTCATTCATCATTGTTTCAGCTTGATCTTGATTCAAACATTTGAGCAATACCCCCTCATGATTTCTCCACATGAGCTCATTTTGGAACAGGACATACCTTTGAGATTTTAGCTTGAGGGTCCTCTTCTGATTCTCATCCATACATGGTGGACAGTTCATATTTTCAAGGTAAAGGATCACATCTTTATACCATGGATTGTTAGCCAAAGCACACATACTAGCAGATTGAGATGCATTTACCTCATCTACCTCAGCTACCTCTAAGTTGGAATTTGCCATCATTTTATCTAGGCCTTGGCCTCTAACCAACTTTGTGACCTATATGTCCATGTCATATTCTTGGATCCTATTGATCCATCTGCACCTTCTCCCAGAAGCTTCCTGCTGTGTGAAGCTACCCTTCACTACTGTGTGTAGCACATATGCTATGATCTTGGCCCCTGTGTTCAATAAGATCTAAAATTCTTTATGGCCTTAACCAATGCATATGCATGCTTCTCCATTATGGAATAATTCAATTTAGTGGCCTGTAAAGACTTGCTAAAGAATCCAATAGGTTGTTCAATCAATCTTCATTCTTTTGAAGTAGAACAATAGCAACAGTATAAAAGAAGCAAAGGAAAACAACTAAAGGGGTTTAGAATAATCTAGACTTTTCAGTAGTGGTGCCTCCTTGATAGTTTCTTTGATATCCTTGAATGCTCCAAATGGCTCTTTCTCCCATGTAATAGATTGCCCCTTCTTGAGCATTTTAGAAATAGTTTTAGTCTTTTCAGCAAAATTAGGAATAAATCTCCTAACAAAGTTGATCTGCCCAAAAAAAGACTGTATTCCTTTGAGTAATTTGGGCTGGGGAATGAGATCAATAGCCTTAAACCATTCTAGATCTATGCTTACCCAATCCTTTGACACAATGTGCCCAAGTAACTTGCCCTCTTCAACTCCAAATTGGCATTTATTAGGATTCAAAGAAATCCCATATTCTAAGAACCTCTGGAAGATTACCTCAAGATGCTTGCAGTGCTCACCTCTTTCTTTTGAAAATGTTGTCAAGTCATCTTGATAAACCACCATGATCTCATCAATGAGACCGACAAAAGCTACATCCATAGCTTGCTGAAATATTGACCCAACATTCTTTAATCCAAATGGCATTATTAGGTATACATGGGTCCCCCAACGAGTGGTGAATGTTGTTTTATACTGTTCTAACTCCTTGACCAACACCTGATTGTAACCTGAAAACCCATCCATCATGGAGATCAGCTCTAAACCAACAACCCTCTATAAAAGATGGTCCATACTCGGAAGAGGACAATTGTCTTTAAGGGACTCGATGTTTACGTTTCTAAAGTCAACACACAACCTAATTTCCTCATTCTTCTTTCTTACTAGGATAAGGTTGGATACCCACTTAGAATGTCTGATGGGTTTGATAATGCCTCCCTCTTTCATCTTCAACAGTTACTTTTGCATCTTGGGAGCAATGGTAGGATTTATAGGCCTCTATTTCTTCCTAAATGGTTTTACATCAGGTTGGATGGGAATGGTATGCTAGAACAGATCCTCTCTATAATCCTTAAGCTCATCATATGACCATGCAAAACACTTCTTGAATTTTCTAAGCAAAGCAATCAACATCTACTTCTCATGAGGCTTCAACTTCTTGCCTATGTAAACCATTTTAGGTGCCTTCCTAGTTCCCAGGTTGACACCTTCAACATTATCTTCTTCTACTGGTTTACCTTTACTCTTCCAATGGTTTGCATTATCAAACATTCTCTCCAATGCTACCAGACCCTTTGGAATAATATTTGTCTTTAAATTGCACAACCTCACTACCAAATAGAGTTTCATTACCATCAATTGCTTCTATCATTGGTCATTAATCAATCAATTGATTATCAAATTCATCCATACAATTCAAAAAACTATAAATCTTATTGGTGTCATTGAAAACCTGCCAATTATGAATATTATCAGGAATTGTTAGCCTTGTAAGTATTTCCACAGCATATTGGTCATAAGGACAATTCATTTGAGGATCAAATTTTGAAGCAATCACAGCAAGGGAATTTTCTTCTTCATTTTTAGTCCTCATAATCCATTCAATGCCAAGGGCATCAAACAATTACATTGTGTCCCACACTGCATTCTGATACATTCTGAGTCCATTTTCCTTGGCAACAAATATATTTCTAATCTACTGCACAATCACTTCTGAATCACCAAGTATTTTCAAACATGTGATTCCATGTTTATGAGCAACATTTAAGCCCAACAAGAGGGCATCATACTTAGCCACATTGTTGGTGTATTGAAAGTCTAAAAGACTTCCCAAACTGCTCACCATTAGGGGATGTTAGAACAATACCAACACCTGAGCCTTCCCTTGAGTATGCACCATCAAAATACAAAGTCCATAACTCTGATGTACCACAACGAGGAGTAACAAGGTTGGAAGGTAAGACATCCAAACCAAGATCATCATCACTACAATATCCCATGAAATGGTCTATGTTTGTATCAAAGAAACTTGCATGATCATCCTGTGTTTTATATGTCTTCTATGTGTTCATCTTCCACCTTCTTTTCCCTATACAGCTTCACCTCTACACCCTGTACTAGAATAGTAGCATATGACAAATCCATCTGAATACTACCACCCATAGAAGCTACCCATTTTCTTGATAACAACATACCCCACTTGGTAGGGCAATCCACAATAATTATATCCATCAAAAAAGACTTATCAGGATATGCTGCTAATTTGACCTCCACATCTTTTACGAGACCAATCACATTTACCTCTCTAGAGTCCAAGGAAAAACACTTGCCAAAAGATTTGGATACGTTAAGTCCCAATTCATTCATACTTTCGAGTGGCATGACATTGCTAGATGCCCCTGAATCAAGCATGCATTTGTGTAACGACCATCCATTTATGATTAAAGTGGTATAAAAGGGATCAACTCCCATCTTGCTATTAACCATGGATGACCCTAAGTAAACCTCAATTGTTTCCTCATTACTCAAGGCCTCGTCATTAATGCTGGGAACAACAAGAAGTTTTTATGCATCTACAATAGTAATAAGAGACTCTACCCTATCCCTATGTTCAAGGATTCTAAGGAGTTCTATTATTGGCACAAAAATTCTGATTTGGCTAAAGACTTGATCCATGTCAATAGAGAGATAATTGGGCAAAGGAGTATCACATGAAATAGTTACATCATTTGCACAAGGAATGTAAGGTATTATTTGATTAGATGAAATATCCTTACCTTCTCCCTTTGTCTTCTCCTTTTCTAGTTCTTTTTGTGCTTGAGGCTGATCATGCTTGTTATTGCCTTTTGGATAATGGACCCCTAGAATGGGTGTAGAAACTGGCTCGACAGTATGTATTGGATTCTTCTACACATACTTCTTTGTTGCTGGCATTTGCACTGGATCTCTCTTATTTTTAGGCAAATTCTTCTTGGGATCACTATTACTTTTCTACTCCATGTTTACCTTATGTTTACCCTTATTCTCATTCAATCCTTGCTGTCTTGATTCTTTGGCAGGGGCAATATGCATAGGGACAGACCTATTTCTCAGTTGATAGCCTCCTTGGACCTGCAAAATGGCTGCATCATTCAAGGCTTTCATGTCCTCTTTTGAAGGCTTGGGCTGCTAATATTTCTTCTGCATTAGGTCCCTTAGATGCCCAAAATCATGAGTTGGCAATTGGTATTTCTTTGGTCCTTCATCGTAATCATATTGGAAAATATTATCATCCTCTTCATGATTGTTAATCAATATCATGACCTATTTGGTCATAACTTTCTATGTCAAATTGATTTATTTCCTCCTCATAATATTCAGCTGCACCCTCTTCATTTGGAAGCTCTTCTTCTATGCTCAATGAATGAGCCACTACACAATTAGCTGGGTCATGGGGAAGGAAACAAGCCTGGAACCATAATGACTCTTCTTGAAAGTTGACATGATCCTTTTTCAAAGGATCAGGAGTGTCCCTCTCAGGCTGTTTGAAACTAACATGCCTAGGGGCAACCTGTCTATCATTCTGCTATGGTCTCTTAGACCAATTAGTATTATAGGGCCTATTATGCAATCTTTGACCTTCATTAAAATGTGTTGCAGCACCCTGAGGTGGAAAACCTTTGTCATTTCTAGCAACCTTATAGCATAAATCTTTCACAACCCCATGAGTTTGTCCAACTCGTCATCAGTAGTGAGGGGTTTACCGAAAACTAATTTGTCTAGCTGGGATAAATTCACATCAACCCTTTTAATATGCTTCCTTGATTCTCTCATATTACTTTCTATGTTTATGGTTGTAGCATAAGCCTCTCTTAACATTTGTGGACTCTTATCCCTCAAATAGTAACCTAGTTTTGAATCAAAAGCACCATAATATAAAACCAAGCACATAGATTCATTAGATCTCATATGAGGAGGTACCTTTCTCATTGTCATGATGAAGCAGCTGTTGAAATTAGCTAATGTCTCATTGATGGCCTTCTTGATGGTTGTGAGCTCATGGATGGAAACTTGGGGTCAATCCTATCCCCATACTGCAATTTGAAAACTCTCATGATCTCCTCCCAAGAATCAATGTTGTTATCAGGGAGAGCCTTGTACCATTCTTTAGCACTCTCTTCTAATGAGTGCACAAATAATTTCATCATGACATCCTCATCTTCAATTTCATATTCATCTGTGACATTAATGAAATGCCTAAGATGTTCCTCACTAGTGACAACAATATTACCCTAAAATCAAGGAATCTTCCCTCTAATCTCAGTTGGAATGGGATTAGGAAAATCTAGAATGCCAATGAAATCGAGTTGCTTATACCTTTCATCTCCTAATGGCTGCCTCTGTGGAAGAAACCTTTGTGCCTGTCTTCGCTGTGCATGCCCAACATTCTGAATGTTGCCATGTTGTTGGTTAACTTGATTTTGTGATGGTTGAAAGTTAATATTTTGAGCATGGGTTTGATTCATGCCTTGTTGTCCCCTTTGTTGTTGTTGTCGTTGATGACGATGTTGTGGTGGAATATTAAGGTTTTGGACATGGGCGTGATTTGCACCCTACCCCATTTGATGTCTCTATTGATGGCGTTGCCTTTGATTGTTCTATTGCTGAACATTCTGATTATTCTACAAATTATTGCCCTACGATTGGGCGTTTAGGTTTTGTTGGGCCTGTTGAGCAAGTTGAGCTTGTTGTTGGTCAAGCAAGGCATGCACTTCCCTTTGTCTATTTCTGAGATGATTAAGCAAATCTAGTTCATCCTAGATTCTCCTTTCTCTTTCCTCATCATCAAGTTGTTGTTGTTGATCACCCTCATTAGGGATGGTATCATGTTGGCTTTCAATTGATCTTGTGGGATAATTAGGATGCCTAGTATTTTGATATGCTTCTTCATTATCACTAGGCATCCCAAATGTCCTCAAGTAGGGATCATTAGATCTATCCCTGCTTCCTCTACCAATAACATTTTCATTTCTTCTAACATCATATTCATTTCTATTTGTTCTTCTATTTGTTCTAAGCATGTTATCAGCTGAGTCATTGGAAGTATATTGATATTGACATCTGAGGTCAACAAATGCATTGTCTTGGGTATTCCTTGAGGGTACCACATCAGGTATTCTTACCTTGTATCTACTCTTATTTCCTACATTGCTAGAGGAGTCCCCATGTCTAGGTTGTTCCTAGTTTCTTCCTCTATCCATTTTGAAACCTTTTTCAAACTAAAATTAATTCTAGGTTATTAGAATAGAGTCACCACTTTCCCTATTGGGAAGAAAAATTAAACAAACATTGTATTTCAAATATTGCAATAACTAGAACTGAAATGATTCGTTGTTACCAAAGGCTTCATATTTGGATCAAAGTATTGTGGTCCCTGGAAATGACACCAATCTATTGGGACCCAAAATAGTAGCAACCCTAAACCCTAAAACATTCCTAAATCACCTAGTCCAAGTATGGTCGTTTTTGGTGATAGGAAGGGGTTCATCAACAAGTTTAGGGTGATTTTGGCCAACTAACAAGAGTGGGTAGGATCCTCTACACTTTGAGCTTGACTTAGACTCAAGAGGGATATTCCAAGGGGTATACCTGAATAGGTATTGGCTTCAACACTAGATGAACAACTAAAGTGAAAGGGCAACCAAACCCAACTCGTCTTTTAGGCCCCAAAGACTGTCACTGGACCTAAAACAACTAGTTGTAACTAATAAGCTCTATATAGCTGATGAAAAGGCACTTCCATTGACAATGGAAAGTGCAGTATGCTTGGTTGGTCTATAAAGAGTGAATACTTCAAAGACTCTTACAATATTTCATGTTCAAGACAGAATCACAACATAGCATACAAAACTAACTACTAACTTTAGAGATGATGAATTTTATTTTGACTTTTAAAGAGTGGATGATCAAACACTTCAGACTGGTGCCTAATATAATGGGTTACAGAGTCCACAGTTCAACAGAAGGAAGAAAACAACAAAGAAATGAAACACACACTTTCTGGATATTCAGATACAAGAAAAACAACGATCAATGAAGAGTATACTTAGTAATCCTTAATCAAAACATAGTCATTCATCTATAACCACAGAAAAGATCATCACATAGCATGTAATGTTTGAAGAATTTGTCATATTCATCTAATCAATGGTTACAGTCATACCACGAAGTGTGTCAAGAGGAAACCCTAGCAGAAACTTTGGATTTCCTTGAACAATTACATAAGAAGAAGGAGAAGTTGATACACTAATCACTGAAATCAATAAAGAACCTTTCATAACCTGTGTCTTATCCGTTGGAGAACTAGAAGTTTTCTGCTCTTTGAAACCCTAGAGAGCTTTGCACTTAGTTGCCTGAAAATGCCAAATAGACCAACCCTTGAAAAAAGTTCAAGTCTTGCCTTTATAGAACAAGTAAATCTGATCTAAGAGTGAACTCGGTGCCACAATCCTCAACCATCCCAGCCACTGCATTAAAAACATTTAATTCTACCACCCACTTCATAGTAATGGCGTCCACAGAAGTAGTTGGCGCATTCCCAGGGGGTTGGAGGAGTCTAGAAGGCTAGGAAACCAACCTCTGAAAAGTCAGAGTTTCAAACTTCGGACTTTTGGCCTTTCAGCCTCCTACCTTTGTCACTTTTCTTCAATCACCTTAGTCTTTTTGCTTTTATCATATTTCAGGCTTTCAGAGTTTTGCCCTCTGTCTTGCTTTGTGCACCTTGAATGAGAAGGAGAAAACACTCGACTCCAACGAATTCAACACTTAGTATAATATTGTCACATCTCATTTTTGGACTTTATTTATAATTTAAATTATGGGACATTTTTACTATGATTGTTTTACTATTGAGTGATTCCACATGTGTGAAAGGTAAAATCGTTGATATTTTACATAAAAAATTAAAAGTTGATTGATGACCAATTATTGTTGGTAAGATTATGGATGTATATCTTGTCTTGCTTTGGCTATGATTATAAGGACTAACCTATTAATGGAAATCTAAGTGCGACTGAGTGCAGGAAGAATGTCGAAGACGAGAACATGGTTGAGGTAGAAATGTTCTAGTCGCCAAGAAAGAGTTGGCATGATGGAAACCCGATGCACACACACACTCACTTAGTTTCATACATGTTGCATCATTCATATTGCATAATTGAATGGATTTATTATGCATTTGTTACATAGTTACATAGTCTTGAATGTGCATTTCACTTTAAATATTGTTTGTGGTTATGACGTTTAATGTTTAGTTATCTATATGCAATATTAATTTATTTAAGTGTGTAGAAGTAAATCTATTTATTTATTTGATAATTAACTCTTAAGGTTAATTAGAAAATAAAATAAATAGATAAAGTTAATTACTTGTTTGATGCTTATATTTTATTTTAAATTAATTATCTAGTTAGATAATTATAGTTTTTAATTTTTTTTAAATAAAAATTAATGCAATTTGTATTTCAATTATTTAATTATTATAATTGAAATAGATTTAAAGTATGTGCATGCTTTTATTTTATAATTTAGAAATAAATAATAATATTTATTTCAATTTGAGAAAAAAAATTAATTAATAGAAGAAGAATTCTTTTAATTTAAAATAAATAAATAAATCGTGTTTGGTTAATTATGTGAGCATTATATTATTTATTTTGGTAATTAATTTCTTTTGGAAAAATAAATAAGTTGAATTATTTTAATTTGTTAAAAAAATTTAATTATTGAATGTGCATGTCTATTTTAAATATTTAGATAGTCAATTATTAAATTTATCATAAATGTGAATTAGAAAATTATATTTTCTAATATTAGTTTTAAGTAGGATGTGCATGAATATGAATAAAGTCATTTTAATATTTTTTTTCTTTTATTAAGAATATAATATTATATTTTGCTTTTTAGGTTTTGAAAAAAATAGGAATCTTGAGTTATTAAAAAAAGAGAATTAGCTTTTTTCAGTCTTTTTTTTTGTTATCAATTTTATTATGAAAAGGAGAAGAAAAAAAGATAAAAGGTTATTGAAACTCAGGGATTGGAAAGTGTTTTTTTTTTGTGAAGAATTGAAGGATTGTTGTAATTTTTGAATTGATTGGTTCATCTCCATTATTTTTACCAAATTGCTACAAGGATTGAGGTAGGATTCTTGTCATTAAAGGCTTAAATAGCAAAGACTTACTTTGGTTAATAATTGAATATAAGATTGTGTGAACAAATTGTGATTTATATGCTTCTTGTGCAAAAAGAAAGATTTAGACAAAGTATAGTTTCATTAATTTTGAAGATTATAAAAGATTTTTTGTTGAATTAGATTTGTTGGGAATTCTTAAAAGTTAGTAGGAAGATTTGATAGGTTATTTGATATGAATCTGATTTTTAAAATATTGAAATATTAATTTCTTGTATAGGAGAAAAAAATATAATAGAAAACTTGGGAAAAGACTGAAAAGAAAAATAGTAATCTTAGTTTAGACATATCTCTTAAACAATGATCTGGGTATTTCTAATTTTTGAATATATGGTTTTAAAGTAGGGTATAAACTTTACCTCTTATTTTTTGTAATTTTATCTTTTATAGTTTATTTTATATTATTAAAACAAGTTTACTATTTTTTTAAACTAGTAAACCTGTCATGAGGAAAAAATAGTTTGTTGCGTCATCAATAACTTTAGATTTTGAACGGGTTTCTCTAAAATTTTCGTAGAAGGTGCATAACTAAGTTGTTTAAATCATATAAAAAAATCAACCTTACTCAATTTGTCAATTACGAGATATGTATTAATTAGTTACTGTCTATCTCTGTTGCTATTTTTAGCATGATGTTTATATGTGATTATATTGTATTTCATTTTAATCCTTATTGTGACCTTATTTGAGTGGAATTATAAAATTGCTCGCAAATTGAAAATGTTAGTTTTAGATTCATATGGGAAATTTATGAAAGATATATGGGATAAATAATATACCTAGTTTTATTATCTCCATGCGTAACTTGAATGAATCCTGATAGCAAAAATAAGATATATCTATTCAACTTGCCTTCTTATGTTGTCGCTTAAAGAGGTTTAATTGATAAATATGATATTGTTAAACTATATATATACTTATATACATAAGTTCATGTGATCATTTGATTGTATGAAGCCATTAACTTGTTTATTGTTATTCAATTCCATATTTAACTTTATCTAAGAAATTATGAGTGAAACATGGGTTAGGGAATTTAACCAGTTTTATAGATTTTATGTGAAGGTGAATGAATAAATGTATCTCCTTATTGAAATATTTCTTGAAAGTACACTCTCATTGGTAGAGCAAAGAAAAGAACTAATAAACTGTATTTAGGTAAAAGTATGTGTTATTGATTTGGTTATGAAATCATAGATCAAACTTAAACTTTTGAAATCATTGAGCATGTTTACCATATGGATATCTATGTAAACGCCATCTTAAACATTAATGGCATCTCTCTATTTAAATTGATTTTTTCTCTTAAATTGAGAAAGGATAATAATGATATTTGAAATAATCATGCATGGAAGCTCATTGTTAAAGTGGATTAGGCATACATCATTATTGATTTTATTGCTTAAAATGTATTTGGTTGATTTTGCAAAGGAAAAGGATTAGAAATGGTTTTTAGGTGAATATGGGTTGTTTTTTGAAAAGGAAATTTTTTATCTCTTATGTGTCTTTAGGGTTACTTTATGGGCTAGGATGCTGAATGTGGAATATCAGAGATAGCTTTTCCTCTTTTCGAGATTTGAACCTAAAACTATTTATATGCTTGGCCAAGCTAGGAATTCATTTAAATGAGATGAATATTTGTCTAGCAAAACTTTATTTATATATATCTCTACCACATCCTGTTGTGAGACAATTTGCATATCATTATTTAGATTTGCACATTAGACTTCAGGTTGCATCGGGTGTTCCCTCCTACTAGTTGTTTCTAGGTTGATAAATGTTTCGTGCAAGGATGGGTTTCCTTCATGTTATGAAGGGATCTGGGGAAGTGTAATTGCTTCATGGTTGGGTAGAAAAGCGCCTGAGCCATGTTCCTGTCTCTCGGCTTGCAAGAGGACCATATGGGTTCGTGGCAGCTGGAGAGTTTGATTGATTTATTATTTCTTATATTGTACATGATTATTGTATCTTGTATTTATCATTGGATGATTTATGGCATGAGAGCCAATGAACATTGTATATTATTTATAGTGCTAACACCTGGATTAAGCACGCGATTTGTAAGATTTAATGATCTGATTGATTAATGATTATGAGATCTATCTTTTTACTTGAGTGGATGTAAATAAGTGGATTATTTACTTATGTAACTTTTGCTATGGAATGTGTACCTTACATTTGGTATCAGAGCATGGTTCCGACATTGGGAGCTATGGGGTGTGTGTTGCTCAGTTTGTTTGAGCATGTGCAGGTCCTTGTGTGTTGGTGTGCAATGAGTAGCATGTGTCTTCTTTTGTTATGTCTTCCTTGCATGTGTGTAGTGAGGAATATATTGTTTCGAGGTTAGATAGACCTTGGTGGTTGTCGAGAAGTTGCTTATGTGTGTTTTCCTTCTGGATGTCTTGAATGCTTGGCATGAACCCTTGCAATGTGTATCAATGTTCATGCTTATGTGACCCTTTTTTATAGTGGAGTTATAAGAATCTTTGTGTGAAAGGAAATACCATGTTCTTAAGTGTGATTGAACTTGGTTTACTCTTTTAAGAGTTATGTATCAGTATGTGAAAAAGGATGCTTGATCATATGCTTGATATGTGAAGAAAATTATTGTGGTAATACTAGTTTAAATGTACCTTGCATTGTGCACACTATTATGTGTATGTTAGTCACAAGAGTAGCATATCCTCGAAATGCTTGTTATAGTTGTTTAATAATTGCCTCTGCATGGTGACTAGTAATGGTTGCATTAAATGTATATTGCATCGTCTTCTTGAGAGCATGTCCCTGTGTGTGGATTCATTATGTGGGTGTAACAAAAATAGTGTTGCATTGCATTGCTAGATTAGATCATTTAGGTAATAACTTATGTTCTTAGATTGCATTCTTCCTTAGGATTCATGTGGGAACTTGGGTGTAATTATTTCATTACATTGTTTAAAGATAAAGAGGAAAAGGGGTTGTTAAAAGGGTCATTTGCACAGTCCTTGTGATGTTAAGGTGTAGAATCTTGAGTGAATTATAAAACCCTATATCTAGTGACTTTGAGTTGTGATTCTTTGGCTGCTTAGTGTGCATTTAGTATGCTTGTCATCATTTTGTCTCATGAGAATGTTTTATTAATGCATTATCCTTATGTTTGGTGAATCCTTGTTTGGTGAGAAATATTAACCGTTGCTTGTTGGAAAGATTGATGTGTTGAGATATCTTGGGTTATGAACTTGATTTTGTCCCAGCGTAATCTTGTTTGATGGATGTTTGCTAGAGTATGATTGTGTGTGTCTTTGCATGATGTTTATGATTTCCCTTGAATGGGATGTAATATTTGTTGTTGGGCATCTTGAGTGATGTTTGTGTGGTTCAATAGAAATGATCTTATGTGTTTGGAGTCTTAGAGAACTCATTATGGTTGGTGTGATTGAGTGTGTTCTCTTACTTGCCTCAATTTTGGATCCAGGCATAGTGTAGCATTGTACTCCCTCTCTGGTGGATAGAATTAGTCATGTAGTTCATGTAATGTGGAACTTTTGAATTTTCATATTTTATTCATTTGACTTTGGTAATTTCTCTAAATGTTGTAGGGACCATCACTGAATTTTTATTCCTATTTATGAATAAGTATAGCCATCAAAATTTGATATTTACTTATCTTATGACCTTGATGGTCATGTTTGATTTACTATTGAAATTGAGCTCATTTTATGCCTTATTGTTGGAATTGACTTTTTCTTTTATTTGGAATTTAATTACTATTGGTGGCTATGCTTGAATGTTTTAAATTGTTGGTCATGTAACATGTTATGTTTTCTATCATGTCCGTGATGGACCTCTGATGGGTGTATAAGGGAGTAGGATGCGGAGAATATATTATTTTGTAGCATGTGTATTACTAAGAGCTTTGGTAGATTGAATTCATTAATTGTTGTTAGATGCATTAAACATTGTTTGAAGTATTGAGGAAGTTCTAAAATAGATTTTTGTGTCACTATGGATCACTTGATATGAGTTGAATTTTGTGTGAAATTAAATTTTGTCAATGTGAACAAGATATGTAGAGAGCTCATGGGATTAAAGCTTGCTTTTAGAGAGTGTTATGTTGGTGTGTCCTTTGTTTGGGAGTTTCATAACTATGCTTATGTTTTGACATAGTGTAGGGTGAGATGGAACCTTAGTGCATGAGCATGTAATGTATATATTTATGGTATTATAGTTGTCTTCTTACTTTGAGTTTTCCAACCTTGGGAATTGGGTTGCTTCTAGAGATTTTCCTTAGTAGTTGGAGGTTTCCAAGCTTGATGTTGGAAGGGAGGCAAATTCTTATGTGAATAAGTTGTTGTCTTTTGTATTCCATTTTATGGATATTTGGTGTTAGGCCACAAGGAAGCCTTGTGTTGCCTAGTCGATTATGAACTCATGATTGTGTTGTATTGTTGAGCTTTAGGTCTAACTTAGTTAAGAGTTGAAGTGGTGTTGTGAGTATTCTTGCACCTTGTTGGTGTGTTGTGGCCACCTTAGAAGTGATCCTTGTAACAGATTGCTAAGCCTTACTTGATGGAAGTGCTTGCTCTTTTTAGAGGGTGTGGTTAGATTCTTTTCTCAAGAACTTGGTTGGTTGATCCATAGTTTTGGTAGTATAGAGCTAAAGTGTTAGAGAAACCCTTCATTTTAGGAGTGAAATGGGAGGAAGTACCTCATGTGGGGAAACCATGTCTAGAGTTGAGGCATGCTTTTGGTCAGGATGAATGTGCGATAGTGGTGCCTATAACCTTTTTAAGTTAGCTTTCCTTGATCCTTGAGTTCTTTTGTTGCAGGTAGTGCCTGAGAAAGGACTATTGAGAGAGTAATATTTTATTTTCACTTCTCCTTGAGAACGGATATGGTAGCCTTGTAAGTTTCCTAAGATTTAGTTGATAGCTTGAGAGGTTATCCTAGCATAGTTGTGGTCCTGAGTTTTTCAAACTAAACTTGCTTGTAGTCTGTTGCGCCTATTGGCTAGAGCATCTTTTCATTGCAGTAGCAGTTGGAGGATGGAGTGATGTAGTCTCAGAGGAGTTGTATGCACAATGGTTGGTTATGACCTAGTTAGTGCATCTTTTGAGATTTATTTTGTTGTTTTGTGATCTCGACCTAGTGTTGGTTTGAAGGACTGATCTTTGGTTACCATGAGATTGCATGTGTATTGTGATGTTGATTCATGCTTGTATGTGTCTATGATGAATTGATATATGCCTCATTTGGCATACATTAAAGATGTGATTATTATCCTTATGCTAGAATGAATGCAATTGAGTGGTAGTTGTATCATGTGTTGGATTATATACATTGTATTTGTATTAATGGCAGTTGTGCCATGTGTATTGATTGTATTGATTGACTATATACTTGAATTTTTCTTGATAGATGCAAAGTTAAGTGAGTAATAGAGTTATTGCTCGGTATAAGGTTGAGTAGGACGAATATTCTATGGATAGTACCACATGAAAAGATGCAGAAGATATAGATAGATTTTTTTCTTATTGAGGATATAGCAAAGAATCTTTTATTTGTTTGCATAGTAGAGATACTTTGTTCAATTCGATGATACTTATTGATACTTGATTATTATAGTGATATACTTTTATTATTTTTAGTATGAGTGTGATAAGACATCGGGATGATGTCTCTTCCTAGTAGGGAAGGATGTCGCATCTCATTTTTGGACTTCATTTATAATTTAAATTATGGGACATTTTTACTATGATTGTTTTATTACTAAGTGATTCCACGTGTGTGAAAGGTAAAATCTATTGCAAGTATGTGCCTAATCGGTGTTGTCATTGATGTCAACATATCATTGTTGTCATTGGTGTCATTTGTATCATATTCTACTACTTGTTTGGAAACTTTATATGTTGAGAATATTGAGAAAATTGGCCTCTCTGAAAGAATCAAATGAGTTACAATGAAGTGCAGTGTAGACAATGAGTTGTATGCTGAAGAACAGTCTGATAGATTGCTCCGCATTTCTTTATGCTTAAAGATCTTGGTCCATGGATTGGAATTTTTTTGAAGGGATGTCTAAAGATGCTAAATCCTAAGTTCAAGCCTCCGGTGTGAAGATTTGAGAGAGTTGCATTCACCAAAGTAAAACCTGCTTTTTCTTATTATTCTCTGGTGATAGGGAGAAAGTGTTTTGCTCTACATTCCTCCGCAATAAAGAATTTTTATCTGCAATTCTAGAGGGAAGTCTTGGATGATGATAAGTACCTACAATTGTAGTGGTTCATGTTTTGGTGGTCTGCAAGCTATCTTTCTTTTATGACAGTTGAAGAAAGTGAAGTTCATGTGTTCCGATGTGAAGATTCCTATGGTTAAAATGGTTAAGGTTTGTGCGGTTGCTCCTGATGATTATAATGTGCTTATGGATGTCTCCTGATCATGTTCCTATCTTGACATTGGTCCGTGTTAAGGAATTGAGATCGTGTTTGAAGATTGTTCCCAGATAACGTAGCGTGTAACCAGTCTTAACTGACTTGGTCAATTCCAGTAATTGCAGAGATCCCTTGAAGATCATGGAAGCATGTTGTAGCATGGAAGATCATGTTTTGAGTCCCAGATAAGGCATGGCATGATTTGCATACACTTTTACTTCATTTCCTTTGCATAATATTGTAATAGGTTAAGACCTATTTTGTAAATGTTTGTAATGCCGACCTTGGAGATTGTTCTAATGGTTGATGATTGTAATTCCAACCTTGATGATCATTCCAAGGTTGATGAAGTGTATAAATACTTGTAGTTGAGTCGTGGAAAAGATGTCCTTTTGCAAAGATGGAAAGATAAGGAAAGAGGTGCAAAGCAAAGCAGAGGAACTATTGTACTTTAATGTATCAATCTTAGACATGAAGAAGATGTTGATCTTGGCAATGAGCCTGGCAGTGAGCCACCAGTAGGGTTTAACAACCCTTATTGTAATCTTTCTAGGTTTAGGGTTGAGGCAGTGAGCCTACTAGACCTAGTTGTACTTCATGGCAGTGAGCCAGTATGTTCTGGGCCCATGGAGTGACCAAGCCTGAACATCAATTTTTCAAAGATTACAATATATTTTGAGAGCTAATCCTCTCCATGGTTTTTCCCCACCTCAGGGTTTTCCATATAAAATCTAGTGTCTCTTGTGTTTAATGTTGTATCTATGATTAAGTTTATGATTTCATGCATTCATTGTTAAATCATAATAATTGTGGATGAGTGATTAATGTTTAAGTGTAGAAGTGATTGAGTTTTTGGGACAAATGATTCACCCCCCTCCCCTCTCAGTTGTCTAGTGCATATCAACAATTGGTATCAGAGCCAAGTTCCTCTAAAGGAAGTCTAATAGCTTGAGGAAGATCCAAAATGTCTTATAAGAAGGAAGCGCTACATTTTGATGGGATGATATATGCTCTTTGGAAGGCGTGAATGAAAAGCCATCTTCTTTGTCTTGGTTACAAAGTATGGAAAGATGCAAAAACAAAATACACCATGCCTCAAAATGGACTAGTGACTGAAGATGAAATCAAAGAATATGAGATGGATGTCAAAGCAAAAGATGCTCTGTTAAGTTCATTAAATGACTCAGTACTGACAAAAGTTGTGGATCTTGAAATTGCAAATGAGGTATGGGAGAAGCTAAAAAATCTATATGAAGGAGATGATTCTGTGAAGGAGGCCAAGTTACAAAGTCTAAAAGTAAAATATGAGAGTTTGAAGATGAACAAAGATGAAAACATAATAGCCTTTATGCAGAGAGTTGATGAACTTGTCATTGGGATAAAAGGTATGGGGGGAACTCTGGGTGCAAAGGAAGTTGTGATGAAAATTCTCAGATCACTACCAAAATCCTATAGTCACAAGGTAGCTGCAATTGAAGAATTTATGCAAGTAAAAACTATTGACAGAGATTAGTTACTTGGTAAGCTTACTTCCTTTAAAATGAGAGAGTTTGGAGATGCCCTACCAAAAGTCGAGACTGCCTTCAAAGCCAATACTTCTGGGAAAACTTCCAAATCAGAAAAGTACAAGGTAGAATTTGATGATGAGTTTGATGAAATTGAAGCCAAATTTGTGGATAGACTACAAAGAGGATCTAGTAAGTTTAAAGGGAAATTACCTTTCAAATGTTTTTCCTGTGGTAAAGTAGGTCATTTTGCTTCCAGATGTCTTGAAAGAATTGAAAGAAATAGAAAAAGATATGAGAACAGGCCTAGGATCCAAAAGAAATGTTATTATGTTGAAGATTTTGATGATGATGAAGGAATATCAAATAATGGTGAACCAGATGATGCTAGTACTTCTGGTAATGAATGCTTGTTTATTGCTATTAAGGAAGAACATGTGTCTACTAATCCTGCTAGCTATGTGAAGGAAGAAAAACCAGTGAAAAGTGCTTTGGCTGCTCAGGTCATTAAAGACAAGGATGAATGGGTTATTGATATTGGCTACTCTCACCACATGATTGGTGACAAAAGTAAGTTTGTGAGTTTGGAAAGATATGATGGTGGACTGGTTAGGTTTGGAGATGATACAGTTGGTAAGATTTGTGGGAAATGATCTATTTCTTTTGATGGCAAACATAATACTAAAGATGTCTTGTGTGTGAAAGGATAAAAGTATAATATTTTGAGTGTGGGTCAGATAAAAGTTAGGGTTTATCACCCCTCCTAGTCTAAACTAAGATGCATAAGAGTGCATCATTCCAGTGGTGCTCAGAGTTCTACATCAAAATCTAGATTGATGCTTTAAGGGCTACTTCTAAGGGGGAGTAGTCAAAAAGTTCAGAAGAGAGATTGGATTAGAGCAGAAGAGTGCAAGTATGTGCCCTTTGCCATTGATGTAAAAGGGGGAGAGAAGTCATGTGAAAAACTCAGGTAGATAAAGAGTGCAGATGTGTAAAGAGCTAGGGGGAGAATCTTGTCTTGATGGTTGTTGTAGTTTTTCACATCATATGTTGCCATCAATGACAAAGGGGGAGATTGTTGCAAGTATGTGCCTAATCGGTGTTGTTATTGATGTCAACATTTATTTGTTGACATTGGTGTCAATTGTATCCTATTCTACTATTTGTTTGGAAACTTTATATGTTGAGAATATTGAGAAAAATGGCCTCTCCAGAAGAATCAGGTGAGTTACAGTGTAGACAATGAGTTGTATGCTGAAGAACAGTCTGATAGATTACTCTGCATTTCTTTTTGCTTAAAGATCTTGGTCTGCAAATTAGAATTTATTTGAAGGGATGTCTGAAGATGCTAAATCTTGAGTTTAATCCTTTGGTGTGAAGATTTGAGAGAGTTTCATTCACTAGAGTAAAACCTGCTTATTTTGATTATTCCCTGGTGACAGGGAGAAAGTGTTTTGCTCTGCATTCCTCCGCAATAAAGTATTTTATTATGCGGCTCTAGATGGAAGTTTGGGATGATAGGCACCTACAATTGCAGTGGTTCATGTTTTGGTGGTCTGCAAGCTATCTTTCTTTTATGACAGTTGAAGACAGTGAAGTTCATGTGTTCCAATGTGAAGATTCCTATGGTTAAAATGGTTAAGCTTTGTGCGGTTGCTTCTGATGATTATAACGTTCTTGTGGATGTCTCTTGATCATGTTCCTATCTTGACATTAGTCTGCGTTAAGGAATTGAGATTGTGTTTGAAGATTATTCCCAGATAACATAGTGTGTAACCAGTCTTAACCGACTTGGTTAATTCTATTAATTGTGGAGATCCCTTGAAGATTATGGAAGCATGTTGTAGCATGGAAGATTGTGTTTGAGTCCTAGCTAAGGCATGACATGATCCACATACACTTTTACTTCATTTCCTTTGTATAATGTTGTAATAGGTCAAAACCTATTTTGTAAATGTTTGTAATGCCGACCTTGGAGATTGTTCCAATGGTTGATGATTGTAATGCCAACCTTGATGATCATTCCAAGGTTGAAGAAGTGTATAAATACTTGTAGTTGAGTCATGGAAAAGATGTCCTTGTGCGAAGATAGGAAGATAAGGAAAGAGGTGCAAAGGCATAGCAGAGCAGAGGAACTATTGTACTTTAATGTATCAATCTTAGACATGAAGAAGATGTTGATCTTGGCAGTGAGCCGCCAATAGGTTTCAACAACCCTCAAGGTTTAACAACCCTTATTGTAATATTTCTATGTTTCGGGTTGAGACAGTGAGCCTGCTAGACCTAGCTGTACTTCATGGCAGTGAGCCAATATGTTCTGGGCCCGTGGAGTGACCAAGCCTAAACATCATTTTTTTCAAAGATTACAATATAATTTGAGAGTTAATCCTCTCCATGGTTTTTCCCCACCTTGAGGTTTTCCACATAAAATCTGGTGTCTCTTGTGTTTAATGTTGTATCTATGATTAAGTTTCTGATTTCATGCATTCATTGTTAAATCATAATAATTGTGGATGAGTGATTAATGTTTAAGTGCAGAAGTGATTGAGTTTTTGGGACAACTGATTAACCCCCCCTCTCAGTTGTTTGGTGCATATCAACAAAATCGTTGATATTTTACATAATAAAATTGAAAGTTGATTGATGACCAATTATTATTGGTAAGATTATGGATGTATATCTTGTCTTGATTTGGCTATGATTATAAGGACTAACCTATTAATACAAATCTAAGTGCGACTGAGTGCGCGAAGAATGTCAAAGACGAGAACATGGTTGAAGTAGAAATGTTCTAGCCGCCAAGAAAGAGGTGGCATGATGGAAACCCAATGCACGCACACACTCACTTAGTTTCATACATGTTGCATCATTCATATTGCATTATTGAATGACTTTATTATGTATTCGTTACATAGTTACGTAGTCTTGAATGTGCATTTTACTTTAAATATTGTTAGTGGTTATGGTGTTTAATGATTAGTTATCTATATGCAATATTAATTTATTTAAGTGCATAGAAGTAAATCTATTATTTATTTGATAATTAACTCTTAAGGTTAATTAGAAAATAAAATAAATAGATAAAACTAATTACTTGTTTGATGCTTAGATTTTATTTTAAATTAATTATCTAGTTAGATAATTATAGTTTTTAATATATTTTTTAAAATAAAAAATTAATGCAATTTGTATTTCAATTATTTAATTATTAGAATTGAAATAGGCTTAAATTATGTGCATGCTTTTATTTTATAATTTAGAAATAAATAATAATATTTATTTCAATTTGAGAAAAAAGATTGATTAATAGAAGAATAATTCTTTCAATTTAAAATAAATAAATAAATAGTGTTTGGTTAATTATGTGAGCATTATATTATTTATTTTGGTAATTAATTTCTTTTGGAAAAATAAATAAGTTGAATTATTTTAATTTGTTAAGTTTATTTAATTATTGAATGTGCATGTCTATTTTAAAGATTTAGAGAAACAATTATTAAATTTATCATATTTGTGTATTGGAAAATTATATTTTCTAATATTAGTTTTAAGTAGGATGTGCATGAATATGAATAGTCATTTTAATATTATTTTTTTCTTTTATTAAGAATATAATATTATATTTTGCTTTTTATGTTTTGAAAAAAAAAATAGGAAGAGTTATTAAAAGAAGAGAATTAGCTTTTTTTCAATCTTTTTTTTAGTTATCAGTTTTATTATGGAAAGGAGAAGAAGAAAAGAAAAATAGATTATTGAAGCTCAGGGATTGGAAAGTGTATTTTTTGTGAAGAATTGAAGGATTGTTGTGCTTTTTGAATTGATTGGTTCATCTTCATTAATTTTACCAAATTGCTACAAGGATTGAGGTAGGATTCTTGTAATGAAAGGATTTAGCAAAGACTTACTTTGGTTAATAATTGAATATAAGATTGTGTGGCAAATTGTGATTTATATGCTTCTTGTGCAAAAAGAAAGATTTAGACAAATTATAGTTTCATTAATTTTGAAGATTATAAAAGAATTTTTGTTGAATTGGATTTGTTAGGAATTCTTAAAAGTTAGTAGGAAGTTTTGATAGGCTATTTGATATGAATCTGATTTTTAAAATATTAAAATATTAATTTCTTGTATAGGAAAAAAAAACATAATAGAAAACTTGGGAAGAGACTGAAAAGAAAAATAGTAATCTACCTTAATTTAGACATATCTCTTAAAAAGTGATCTAGGTATTTCTAATTTTTGGATATATGGTTTCAAAGTAGGGTATAAATTTTACCTCTTATTTTTGTAGTTTTATCTTTTATCTTTTATTTTATATTATTAAAACAAGTTGACTATTTTTTTTCACTAGTGAACCTGTTATGAGAAAAAAATAGTCTGTTGTGTTATCAATATCTTTAGATTTTTGAACTTGGTTTCTCTAAATTTTTCATGGAAGGTGCGTAACTAAGTTGTTTAAATCATCTAAAAAAATCAGCCTTACCTAGTTTGTCAATTATGAGATATGTATTAATTAGTGACTGCCTATCTCTATTGCTATTTTTAACATGATATTTATATGTGATTATATTGTATTTCATTTTAATCTCTGTTGTGACCTTATTTGAGTGGAATTATAAAATTGCTTGTAGATTGAAAATGTTAGTTTTAGATTCATATGGGAAATTTATTAAATATATATGGGATAAAGAATATACCTAGTTTTATTGTTTCCATGCATAACTTGAATGAATCCTGATAGCAAAGATAAGATATATCTATTCAACTTGCTTCTTATGTTGTTTCTTAAAGAGGTTTAATTGGTAAATATGACATCGTTAAACTATATATATACATAAGTTCATGTCATCATTTGATTGTATGAAGTCATTAACTTGCTTGTTGTTATTCAATTCTAGATTTAGCTTTATCTAAGAAATTATGAGTGAAACATGGGTTAGGGAATATAACCAGTTTTATAGCTTTTATGTGGAGGTGAATGAATAAATGTGTCTCCTTATTGAAATATTGCTTGAAAGTGCACTCTCATTGGTAGAGCAAAGAAAAGAACTAATAAACTATATTTAGGCAAAAGTATGTGTTATTGAATTGGTTATGAAATCATAGATCAAGCTTAAACGATTGAAATCATTAAGCATGTTTTTCATATGGATATCTATGTAAATGCCATATTAAACATTACTGGCATTTATTCTATTTAAACTAAAATTTTCTCTTATCTTTGTTGCATGAACTGAGAAAGGATAGTAATGATATTTGAAATAATCATGCATGGAAGCTCATTGTTAAAGTGGAATAGGCATACATCATTATTGATTTTACTACTTGAAATGTATTTCGGTTGATTGTGCAAAGGAAAGGGATTAGAAATGGTTTTTAGGTGAATATGGGTTGTTTTTTTAAAAATGAAATATTTTTATCTCTTATGTGTGTTTGGGGTTACTTTCTGGGCTAGAATGTCGAATGTGGAATATCAGAGATGGCTTTTCCTCTTTTCAGGAATTGAACCTGAAACTATTTATATGCTTGGGCAAGTTGGGAATTCTTTGAAATGAGATGAATATTTGTCTAGCAAAACTTTATTTAAATATTTCTCTGCCACATCTTGTTGTGAGACAATTTGCATATCATTATTTATATTTGCACATTAGACTTCAGGTTGCATCGGGTGTTCCCTCTGCTAGTTGTTTCCAAGTTGCTAGACATTTCATGCAGGGCTGGGTTTCCTTCATGTTATGAAGGGATCCGGGGAAGTGTAATTGCTTCATGGTTGGGCAGAAAAGCATCTGAACCATGTTCCCGTCTCTTGGCTTGCAAGAGGACCATGTGGGTTCATGGCAGCTGAAGAGTTTGATTGATTTATTATTTCTTATATTGTACATGATTATTGTATCTTGTATTTATCATTAGATGATTTATGGCATGAGAACTAATGGACATTGTATATTATTTATAGTGCTAACACCTAGATTAAGCAGGCAATTTGTAAGATTTAATGATATTATTGATTAATGATTATGAGATCTATCTTTTTACTTGAGTGGATGTAAATAAGTGGATTATTTACTTATGTAACTTTTGTTATGGAATGTGTACCTTACAAATATTAGCCCTGTCAAACTTTGGCCTTCAAGCCTTCATTGTCTTGCCTTCCAAAAGGAAGAAAAGAAAACATCACAACTCTGAGCCACGAAATCTGCCTCATACTTAGAAAATTCCTTAGAGCTGAGGTAGACTTTAGCCTTTCGGCCTTTCGCCTCGTACTTGTCCTGAAGAAGAGGGAGAGCTGAAATCCCTGACTCCTCCTCCCAAAACACTTAGTCAATTTTGAAAACATCAGGTGTCGGCCCCTGGGCTTTCAATCTACCACCTTCCCTTTGGAAGAGAAAAGAGGAGAGGCCCATCATCTGCTAAAACTACCATGTGTCATCTTTCTACCATTCTGCACTTCAACTTGTGGGCCCACCAGAAGGCTCTATAGAATGGTGGAATGCCTTAGGAAAATTTTACCTGTCGGGGGTCGGTCGTCGAGCCTTCATTATAAACTTGATACTTAGAATATTTTTCACTTCTTTAAGCAAACTTTGGCCCTTGTGGCCTTCTCCACATTGCTTTCCATTAGGAAGATGAAAGGGAGGAACTACGACCTCTGAAACTCCACCGAACACTTAGGATTTCAACACTTAGGCAATTTTTGAGACCAAAAGGGGAAGCACAAAGGAAGGAGGAAGCCTGAAACTCCAACTTTTGACAAAGGGAAAAAACACAAGGAAATACTTAGAAATTTTTTAACTTAGTTATTTTTGGGCTCTTCTGTTGTATTTTTTCAAAAGGCAAACATATGAAAACCTATGAAAGATGTCTCTGATCGGTTATAAGCTATAGGTTCAAGTGGGATTCAAATAGAACATGGGGGGAAAATGGGGCATTCCGGGGACCATTTTTAAGTCCCAACAGAGGGAACAAAGGAAGTGGCTATAGCTAATGTTGATCTGCTTATTCTTCTTGGCAATTGTGCAGAGGAAATAGTTTGTGCTTCTCCTAGAGAGCCTTCAAGAGATTTAAGCATGTCTTCTAGGTTAGTTTTCATTTTCTCTACCTTATCTTTTACCTTTTCTTCATTCTCCTCTACCTCCTTTCTAACTAATTTACTAACAATTTCATCATAGGTGCCAAATCTTCCAATGGAGGGATCCTTCAGTTTGTTGAGTAGCATATTAGCATAACCTATCAAATCAAACTCTGAAACCTCATATGGTAAGGTTGTAATCCAAAATGTCCTTGGGTCAACAACCTCCATATAACAATTATCTTTGTCAACCATGAATGTTATGTCATTTTTGTATTTCTCTACTACTTTAGCTAGAATTCTTTCTCTAGATTACATGTCAAGCTAGAAAGTCTTAAAGAATCCCCAAAATAAAGTGTTGCAATGCTTATGATCAAGGAAACTTCTCATGTAATCCTTGATTTGGTGGGCCACCAAAGTATCTATTTTCCAGACAGTATCCCTTCATGCTAGGTAATTCTTTCAAAAAATAAAACATGAGACATATAATTAGAGAGCCATATCGGAACTTGTATTTTGATTCTTTTGTTCTCTTCAGATTGTCCAATAGTTATTGCCGCAGGAGCTCACATAGGTTAAAATCTTTTCCTTCTTTGACCATTTGGTAGGCTGTGTAGATTGTTGTTGCATTGGTTGAGTTCTCCCTATTGGTATAGTAAATTTTGTATGCAATGTTCATAGTTGCATACCGGACCCCCCGAGTCCTCAATATCATTCACTATCAATGATCTCTTGTCAATTTTTTCTCTGGTGAGCTTCATCACTTCTTCATTCTTAACAGGTTTCAGAATAGGCACTGGTCCAGAGGAACATAAACCAATCACAACTTTTATAGCAACCTTAGTGATTAGATAGGGGCGGTCCAAGCAAAAGAAGTCTCCATGAATTCAACTTAGGGCTATTCTAACCCAAGACTCTTCATATCAAAAGTTTGGAAAACCCTTCTAGATATCATGGTGCTTAGGAGCAATATTGTTAAATTTAGGTTTCAGCGGGAAATCATCTCCCAAAAAATTATCATTCCTAAATTGTTCAAGTTTCATGTGATCATATTCATCTATCGGTGAATGAATGTATATCTGAACGTCTTCAATATGCAACACATTTGCAGGAACATGTGAGAAGGTGCCAACTTCATCTATCATAGTGGACTTGAATGGATGTTTTTTAAACTTTAGCCTTGGCCTCTCAACCACATCTATCACAACTAGAGTCACCATTATAGTATCTTCAAGACCTTAGGGTTTTGATTAGTGAAATCAAGAAATACCTGAAGATGCGGAGAGTAGGGTTTGCTTCAACACTTGCTGGGAATCTTCTTCTCTATTTATCTCTTCAACTCACTTAGCTTTGTTCAAATGAGATATAAAATGATCAAACATTGTCTATATAACCCTTTCACCCACCAATTTTACTCTGCATTAATTTCCTTCTCAGTTTTGACCTAATTCACCCTTTACATATGCAAAGACCAAAAACCATTCAGCAATCCTCTATAAGTTAATCAATTGCTTCAGAATTTTCACCAAACTTCCTCATATCATCATCTGAGTATGTTCATACCAAATTTAGCCAGAATGCTAAGAAATTCAACATCTTATTCATTCAGGGGGTTTGAGGAAACTTGTATTTATAACTCTCCCTAAATCAATACCTTATCCTTTTAGTTATCGTAAGATCCATCTGCACTAGGTAGAGGTCTAAAAACTTCACATTATTCCTTCTTCCATACTTTGCTCATTCCCTTCTTTTGTTGATCAATATCAACCTTCTTTTGAGGAGCAGGCCTTATATTCCTTCCAGAGTGCCTTGTTTGATTGCACTTATGCAAGTGAAATTTGATTGTTGAGCATTACCATTTCTTCTCACTTTAGAACTGCAATTAGTTACCTTGTGGCCAAACTTGTTACAAGTGTAACAGTGACCATGAAAAGGTTGGGCATTATTCCTATTATTCCTTGACATTTTATTTATGCATTTATTAGCCTTATGTTCCATCTTGTTGCAAGCATAACACCTAATGGAGTTCTGATTTAACTTACTCCTACATTCAGCATCTTTATGACCAACCTTATTACAATTATAACACCTTACAACATTTTGATTCATCTTACTTCTACAATCAGCATCTTTGTGACCAATTTTATTACCAACATAGAAATTTCCATTCAAACCTTTAGGATACCTGATAGGAGCATTTTGTTTAGGTGCAGGCTTCCTAAAATTCTTTTTCATATTCTTCCTTTATCTCTGTTATGGACTTAAAAGTGGCCACATGCCTTTTTACCTCCTAGTTTAGCTCCTAGGTCCTATTTTCTTCCTTATACTTAATTTTACATTTTAATTGATCATCCCAAAAAAAACCTCCCAAAACCTAGGACATTTTGGGACCCTTGGGACCTATTTTAACTTATCCCTGACCCAATTTAGGCCCCTAGACTTGGGCACCACCTGCCCATGTCCCCCCTAATTGGTCGGGGATAACTTTTGGTATGTCAGCTTGGACCCTTCCAAAATATTTCTCTATGTCAGCTTTTGTGATTTAAATTCATAAATGTTAGTGGGAAAGCATATATAAGTGAGTTTATGACTTCATTTTACAACTAGATGGATAACACAAACTTATGATATTGGAGCAAAGAGAATTCAAGGCATTCATTTGGTATTTGTTGTAGATTTGTGTTATTATTTCTGTGTTTGTTGCAGATATGGCTTCATCATCCATCTCTTTGTGAGTTGAAGAGCTTTCATTCTCTCAAGGGCTTCACCACCAAGGTGACATCATTACTATTTGAATCATTTGAATCATCTCATCATTTGGATTATCTTTAGCCTCTGCCCTACAAGTGCACGCGCTCTCATTAACAATGGTGTTGGAAGACTTGAATGTCCTTATGGGGCTTGACTTAGGCAAGCTCCTAAACACCACAACCCCCAACCCCCTCTCTTGTCATCTTGTGTGTAGGTTACAAGTACAGGTTGCGGGAAAAGTGAAGCTACAGGGAAGCAGTGTAGATATTATAGTTTTGGGATCTAAAAATAGTGTCAGAAAATCCATCTACCTGGACTTGGTCAGTTTCTGCCCTAGTCTATAGGGCCTTAAGCTTTTGGATCTAAGTTTCCAACATCATCTACAACATTTCATCAGTTCTGAACTCCAGTAGATTCCAACATCTGGACTTGGGTGGTTGCTGAATTTGTCCTCCAACACCTCTACTTTTGAGAGACAGGTTTTGACATCTTACTTATCCTCTCTGTTGTTGATCATCTATTTCAAGCTGATTATCTTATAACTAGGGGTTCCTTCATACTGAGTCTAGGGTTTGATAAAATCTTGGTTGAATCTTATCTTTACTTGAAAAACAAGAGCACAAAGATCTATAGATAAGCCCTCTTCCATTTGTAGTGGCTTGGCTCAATCTTTGCCCTTGAATGTTGGAGTGAAAGAAGGGTTTGATCTAGTCAATCCATACATTCCATCATCTCTCTGTTTACCCCTTAACATTTTGGTGAACCCATGTTTTTTTTTGAACTTACATCTTGTTGAGTGTTTTAATCAATCTTTGCATTCATTCATATCATATAAATCATCTTGCATTGAAAACTTCTGCTTACGTTTGAAAAAATTGAAAAAATAAGCATTCTATGCTTGCATAATAGCATAGTTTTACATTATTTTCCTTGCATATTATTGGATACATTTGAGAATATAATTTTTAAATCAGATCTGAGATAAATTACAGCAATTAATTATTTCATGGTCTTACACCTTGCATTTGATATATCATTTGTTAGGGTTTTGTTGAAATTTTGCATTTTTTCATATAACCTAGTTTTTGCAAAAAGCTAGGGTTTGTAGTCAAAATCTTGTTTTAGATTTTCTTCTCCTTTAGACACTCATTCAAATATATTTTTGAGTTGTAGTGTGTCGTCATTGTGTGTCCTTGCATTCAAATTTCAAATTTTGCAATTACACATTGTGTATTTCAACAAACATAACTACCTTAATCTTGTTGATCGTACTCTTAGTTTTGGCATTGAGTGTTATTGGACTTTGCATGAGTTGTATAACCTACTGCCCTCCTAGGAACATCTTTGTAAGAAGAATTTGTAGACTAATGGGTTCTAATGTTATTGATAACAACGGTGTGCAAACATTGGAAAACCCATTATACAACCACTTTACAAAACATGACATATTTGGTGATAGGATAGAAGAACCAATAATTCCTCCTCTTGAAGAAATGGGTAACAAAGATATACATGTATTTGAGGAACATCTTAAGAAATTGGACAAACAACTAGCTGAATTTCAACAAATTGTCGAACAAGCACACCTAGCTCAAGAGGTGGTACCTATTATTGAAGGTATAAGAGGATTGTTACAAGAAGGACAGGAAGGTGTTGACATGCTCTGCAGATTAGCCCACATAGTGGATCATAACATCATGCATACAGCTAACTGTGCAAATAACATTGAAAATGTGTCACCATCGACATATATAAATTCACCAGTCTCGGTACCCATACCGACTACAAGAATATCCACTTTTACATCATCAATTCTCACCACCAATCCACATGCTTGTAGTAATTCTACCACTACCATGGGGACATCTAATGGAAATTACAAAGCCGTTGGATTTAATTATCAAAACTCCACACCTCATGTCTCTATACCAATGCATACCTATTCTCAACCACCTATTACCACTACCTATTCTCAACCACCTATTACCACTACTTATTCTCAACCACCCTTTAATTTCACAACCACAACATCCAATATGTCTTTCTCAAATCCACAAGTCAATTCCTCAACCAATGATACCTCCTAAATCAACTTTTATAGGGTATGTCTTCTCTACAGTAGAAAGTGACAAACTCGACTAACTCTTCTTCTCAACCTACTTTACCAACATATCATGCCTGTAGTCCTTTATCCTATGCAATTCTAAGAACTCCAATGCCTGACAAATTTGAGACCTCTCGCTTTGAAAAGTGTGGTGGTAAAGGTGATCCTAATACTCATGTGGCAACATTCACAGTGATGTGTAGTGATTTCTTCTTTAATGAGTAATTCTTAGCAAAACTCTTTCCCCAATCTCTCAAAGGTACTGCTTTGGAATGGTTTTGCTCTTTACCTCCTAATTCAATCAATTATTTATCACAGTTAGTGGATCAATTCCTGCAACATTTCTAAGCAAACATTGGACCCATTGTCTCCTTGATTGATTTGGTTCATTCTAAACAAGGCTTAAAGGAGAAGTTGACATAGTTCATTAGTTGATATCAAGGTCTCATCTCACAGATACAATATCCAATCAAAGATGAGGATATTTAGAAGGTATTCATTACAAACTTACAACCAAACATACGCGATAAGATATTGTTGATGAAGTATAGTTCTTTTCAACATTTATGCATAGTTCTCTGAGATTACCAACTTTCGTCTAGTTAGTATGAGATTCATACCTCATCAGCTCCTGTTAATCAATCCATGGCTAGACCATCTCAAAATTCATTCAAGAAGAACAACAAGACATCAAGATTAATGGGCAACATTCAAATAACTTTCACTCACAAGTGTCTTCTATCTCAAAGCCTCCCCGGACACCATTTCAATTCAAACAGGAACAAAGACAATTCACTCCATTATCAGATTCTCTCCATTCGATAATGATTCAAGAAGAAAATAACAATCTTTTGAAGTTACCTCCTACTCATCCTTTCAATAGTTCAAGGCCACAAGGACCCTCATTCAATGTTAATTCTTATTTTCACTATCACCGATCTTCGAGACATGATACTGAAAGATGTATGCGTCTTAAACATGAAATTCAAGACCTCATCGATTCTAATGTGATACAAGTTATTGGTGTGAATGACAATGGAAATAAGTCGATAGCACCTCCGAATCAAAATCTACAAATCTTCACCAATCCATTTCCTAAGCATAGCGACAACAATATGGTGGAACAGAATATAATTGTTGTCGATGAGGATTGCACCCTTATGCAAAGCTGTGACACTCTACAATCCTTCGAAACATGGGGACAAACTCAGGCTGTGGGTGACCTATAATGAGTTTGAACCTCCAGATTATGGGCTGGTTCCCTTAAAATATTCTATTGGAATGTATGATTTTATGTTTTGGAAAAGGGTAAGAAGGAAACTATAAGGAAATGAAATTGTAAAATTTGGTCATGCACCTAATATGGATAGATAATATGCAATCTAGTTCACAATATAACTCAGAAATTTGACTCACATAATCCAATCTTGGCACAAATATCACAAAAGTATTTCTAAGGAAGGCTTGAAAATAGGCTTTTTATGAAGGAAAAGGATTTCTCACAACACAAAAGGATTATTTTCATTAACACAACCTAAGACCTGCAATAACACTATGCTTAATACTTCAAGTAATAGTGAGACAATAATTTTAAAGGTTTTGATTATTAAACACAGTAAAATTTCATCAAATCACTTCATACAATTTGCATTAAATGGAAAGGCAACTACTTGATTTCAAAGAACAAAGGAAAAAATGCATGAAAACAAAGAAATTGAACCTGTAACCTACTGTGATCTCTCTATAAAACTATCAAATAATGAGCTACAAAACCTCTTTCTCTCTCAAAGTGTATAAGAGCAAAAATGCAAGAACTCAAAAAAATGAGTTACAAAACCTCTATCTCTAAATGTGTAAGAGAGAAAAGAATGCAAGAACCCCCAAAAATCAAGTTTTTCTTTACAATATATAGCTTTTCTCTCACTAAGAGGCATGCAAAAATGAACTACAGCTAACTGCCTCTAAAAATCATCTCTCCAAGGTAATCCACGAGCAACCTCAAAAATCCCTAAAAATAAGGGCTCAGACTACGACAAATTGAGCAAAAATAGCTCCAATTTTGATCTCTCCATGTGCTTGACCCAAAAGTTGACCAAGATCCCTCAAATCCCTCCTCAAATCATGCAAAAAGCCCCTAGATGGTCTAGTTAACTCAACTTATCAATTTGCATGATTTTGCATTTGCAAAATTGATTGTGAGTAAATAATAAAGTAATTAAAATAATCACTCTATTATTGGTAACAACTTGTACTACTTTTGATTTTACAACTTGTGAAAAATAATAAAGTAATTTGAAGAATATTACTTTACTATTTATTTACAATTGATTTATTTGTAAAATCATGCATGATGAAAAGAAAAATAAAACTTCTTATCTCTCCAATTACATTTGCCTAATTTGCATGATTTGAGTACAAATTAGGACTTAGGAGAAAATAAAAATCCCTTATATCTCCTTTTGAGAAAAAACAACCTAGTTGCATGACATACGCATTAAAGGCAAAAATCTACCCTTATCACTCCATTATATTGCCAAGGAGAAAAATATATCTTCACAAAAGCACTAAGGCAAAAATAAATACTTCCTGCCTTCCCCTTACCTTTTGTCTTTATTCATCATACCAAAAATGCACTAGGTCTTCATTTATGCAAAATACACCCTATCTTCAACTCTACCACCTTGCATTTCCATAAGGCATGTCTTCATACGATCTTCATTTGAAGTTATCTCCTTTGATCTTTGATGTAAAAATACATAAGGTATAAAAGATTATTTTTGACCCTATTCGGTCATCTTGCATGAATGATGTATCATAAGGAGGAATCTTTTAATAAGGTATCTTCTGACATTTGTTTGTTTGAATATCTTTCAACCATACAAAGCTTGAGCATCTTTCAACTATATGATAGTCGACTCCAAGGAATGAAAGGTTTGTTTGAATTTTTTGGCAAGGTATAACACAACACTTACAATCCTCGACCACTTTAGACTTGGAAAAGTATGTATGAAATACATATATGTCGGCCACCTCTAATAATGATCGCTAGGGAAAAACTCATTTGATGTTTTGACCCCGATCTCATTTTGGATAATGCAATGATTTAAGTTTACAAAGTCAAAAAATCACAAAGAAAAGAAAGGAAGCTTCGAACAAAAGGTGAGAAACCCTAATCACTAAATCATTTTTCATTTGCTTCCTTGTGTCAGCTGCTCTGAAACTCAATCGAAACACTTTAGGGTTTGATGGCTTCTTCGGCTTCTCCTTGGGTTTCTGAGGTCGAACTCAATGATTTCCTTGCATTTTTCTAAGTGAGAAGAAATGGCAGTGAGTGGTCAGTACGGTGTCCTGCTTTTGACTGGCATTTTCTTCATCTTTTTCTATTTTTTTTACTATGAATGGTCACGGCCATACGTGCTCATTTCTGCTCCTTCCTTTCTTGACATATTCTTTTATTCTCTGTGCATTTACTCTGCAATTGTAACCAAAGAAAATGAATGCAAACCCTGACCATGAGGGCACGGCCATACTATTTTTTCTCCTCTGCAACTTTTAAAAGGTAAGCTTTCTTCACTTTCTGCTGTGTATTTTCTGATCATTTCAACTTTTGAAAAAAAAAGTTCTTTTGTGAAAATTGAAATGGGTGTCTAATTTTAAAGAAGCATGTATCCTCCTTGTAATGGCCGCGGCTAATGAATATATTCTTTGCATTTTCTTAGTCTTCTTGATGTGAAACTTGAAGGTCTTCAACTTTTGAAATGAGGGTTTCTTCTTGAAAGTGCACAGAAATGTATTCTCTATGCACTGCCACACTTGTATACATTTTGTAACCTCCCTTTGACTGTATACGTAAAATGAAAAAGTTGTGAAAACTTATGACAAGGGTTTCATCAAGAATGTAAGTATTTGCCATTTTATGGCACGGCCTTGATAAAAACACATTGTATCATCATTCTTTTCCTGTAATGGTAAAAGATATGTTAGGGTTTCATAAAAAACCCATGTGGGTATCTTTAGAAAACTTTCTTTCTGTCACGGCCATGCTTGGAAACACATTGTGTTCTCTTCTTCTTGCTACAAAATGATATAAGGGTCTGTTGAAAAAATTCTAAGCAAGGGTTTATAAAAAAAATATTTACCCTTCTGGCATCTTTTTCTGATATCCTTCCATTGTATTTTCTGTACTAGCATTCTTTTTCTGAAAAAAGACCTGTAGCTTGTTATACTATTTCATTTTCTTGAGCATATATTTTGATTTGTCATTTCACTTTTCTTTGGCCTAAACTGGTCAACTACTAGGTACTTAACACAAAATCACTTCAGATATGATTGCACTCTTCTTGACAGATTTACACTTTGCATAATGTAAGTAATGACTGTAACTTACAAACTCAAAACCGTGTCTTTATACTTTATCCTTCTGTGCATTCAGAAAATCCTATAGAAAGTTTAGTATGTCATTTATCTTCTCTTTTGAACATGGCATATGCCTGCCATCACTATATTAGTCAGAAATCATGATGTATGACCAATGAATACTTAAATGTAGCATGTATCAGTTAGAGTATTACTGTCTTGATCTCCTTTGCTCACTACCTATAGATACTTTTATCATTTTGTCATGGATAATGATACCTATACTTGATGTAGCTTTCATTTGAAACTGTTATTTGATGTATCTCCTTCATTCATGACTGTCAGATGCTGCTTGTAGATTCTATCTTTCTAGAGGGAAGACCTGTATCACTTGTTTCAGTTGTACCTGATCTTTATGAACACATCAGTGTGACTTTGTGATTTGCCTTCAACTGTTGTATGAAAAATGAAGGCTCCTGTAGTATATCTTCACATTGTAGCTACATTTATCATTTGTTCATAATATTTACTCACCTGAGATGAAATAAATACCTGTTGTACTTTGAGATGGCTCCTATATCCTATTCTTTCTATCTGATATGCACTTGAGACTTGATTGACATATGTGTCTTTTTGTCCTTGACTGCTCTTTCTGTATTGTTCTTTGTGTATCTATTGATGGCATAGGACTGTTATGAAAAATCACACTTCATTAATGATAAAGAAAGTAGAACGCTACCTTGTTTCTTGCATATCATTTGGAATTTGATCACTAATGAGATATTGGATATAGCATAACATGTAATGGTATGATTGCTAGATGAACTTGTAGATTCTATCTTTCTAGAGGCAAGACCTGTATCACTTGTTTCAGTTGTCCTTGATCTTTATGAACACATCAATGTGACTTTGTGATTTGCCTTCAACTGTTGTATGAAAAATGAAGGCTCCTGTAGCATATCTTCACACTGTAGCTACATTTATCATTTGTTCATAATATTTATTCACCTGAGATGAAATAAATACCTGTTGTACTTTGAGATGGATCCTGTAGCCTATTCTTTCTATCTGATATGCACTTGAGACTTGATTGGCATATGTGTCTTTTTATCCTTGACTACTCTTTCTGTATTGTTCTTTGTGTATCTATTGATGGCATAGGACTGTTATGAAAAATCACACTTCATTAATGATAAAGAAAGTAGAACGCTACCTTGTTTCTTGCATATCATTTGGAATTTGATCACTGATGAACTATTGGATATAGCATAACATGTAATGGTATCACTTTGAGCATGCTAGGCTCAACCCTTGTGGGAGCCGCATTTTCTCCACATGTTTTAAATGTCTTCAAATCAGCAACATTACTTTTCCTATACCTGCATAGTGAACAAACAAGCTAGCATAAAAGATATACCTAATGGTGTTGATTGGTCTTCTTTATGATATGTCGACTTATAGCACATGTCTGATATGATCTTTCATATGAAATGCATGATGTGATAAGTTGATATATTTGCTTGATAAAAGCATATGATAACTTTAAACATCCGGAGCTCTAACAAGACTTTCCCCAATTTTTTGCAGGTTCAACTGATGATAGGAGCTGAAGATGAAGATTGAAGACCAGCATCAACAAAACAACCTTCTTGCTCAGGCAATGATGGATGTTTACTTTTATCATGTGTTCATATTATTTCTTTTATCATTCAGATGTATAGCTCTCATGTCTGCATTGCTCAGTCTAGTTACTCCCACAGCTTGTGTGGGACATATTTGAACACTTCTTTTAAACATAATTAGTTACTCTATCTTATGCACTTGATGTATATGTGTATTTCTTTTTCAGTCAATGCATAGAATAAAGTAACAGATATTGAATGTATGTTCAAAACATGACATGAAATAATAGTTTAAACAAATATCTTTATTTCTTTCTTTCAAATGTGATTAAGTGAATAACCAATCTGACTTATAACTCCTAACAGATAACACTATGTTAAATCAACTGTATTTCTTGAATGATTGATACCTTGGCAATCTTATTCTCTTGTCATGATGACTCATCATTCTTGATTAGACTGATGGGTTATCCTGTCAACTGAAATCCATTTGTGCTCTGTCAAGATAACAATTGTTCAACGAATGCAATAACTTAAAGTTTTCTTTTATTCTTTTTGAACGATTGCACTTAGGTCTAACTAATTTTAGTGTGAACAAAAATTAGTAACAATAATAGAGATTGAAGATGACTATCTTGATTAATCATGGCATAGTGGGTATGCTAGAAGTGGATAAGCTGACAACTAAAAATTCACCTCACCCATGTGGAAAAGGTATCTACGCTGAGGTCCCTCCTTTGGTATCCTTTTATGGATTAGGAGATAACCAACATGCACCAGATATGCAATTAGAATAGCCTATATGTAATCACTTGAAGTAAGAGAAAGTGGTGTCGATGAGAAGCATTCCATTTCATCGTGAAAGGCTCATAAATCAGACTAAGAAGGCAAAGGAAAGGAAAAGAGCAAGGAGACTTTCTTTGGTGGGAAATACCACTGATTCCCCTCCTTGTAAGAAACAAAATATTTTTAACATACCTGGTCTTAAGAAGCAAGCAGCGTATGTCCATCCTGGGAATCAACATCAATCAGGTATGAACTTCTCGCACAATTTGCCACTCTTGATGGAGCACCTCTCTAAGATGCTTGCAAGTTTGGCCTCTTCTTAGATATATAGAATCACATATGTCATGTTGTTTTCCCCTGTGTTGTGTTAAATGTTGTTTAGGTCTTTTTGTATGACCCTTGACACTCTAAGGTCAAGGATACAAGGAGACTGCTTCTATTGTACACTTCTATATGTTTCTCTATTCTTCTATCTTTCCTCTCACCCATTTTACTAATGTGTATTGTGCCTTGGGGGTATAACACTTGGGGGATGTCTTATCACATCTCCTCGTGTTACAAACCCAAGTCACTTTTCTCATTTTATTGTTTACATTCTTCAGTGGCTCTACTAGCTGGCGGACGACGAAAAATAAACAAATATTGATAAGGACCATGTGTCCCTTCGGCAAGAAAGAAAAATGGATGCAGTCCATATATGAAGATGGGGTTGATATATATATCTGACGCTTGGCTAGTAGAATCACTCCTTGTTGTGATTCATGTTGTGATATCAATTGTAGAAAACTTTTGCAATACTCTTAATCTGCTTCAATGCACTTTGGATTGTTTTGTATCTCACCTTGTTGTTACACTTAGTTTCGAGATACCTGCAATATAAGCCCAATGGCTATACTCGGTACTGAACCCGAAAGTGTAGCCTTGGTCTCTCATATGATACAATTACATGTATAGCTTCTATGAATTCATTTGGTTGTTATCTTAGAGTAAGATTTCCTAACTAAACTTTATATCTTGTTCATTATTTTAACAAACGATGTCGATGTGTTTGTGGGAACATTTGGTGATCATGGCACATGTCACCTTTGGGGGCATGAGCTTTACAAAAGCTCTTGTTCCCTTGTGTGTTTTCACTCTACCTTAATGCAATTGATACCGGCAAGTGGTATCAACCACCTTAAGGTGGGGGCATATATAATGATATCTGATCAATTATCTTTTACATTGACAAATCGTGTTTGTGTACACTTCCTTTTCACCATAAGACATCTCTGTGATGCAGGTGGGGTTGTGTATTTTATCTATTATGTATACCTCCTTTTCATTGTAAGGCATCTCCATGATGCGGGTGGGGTTTTATACCTTGAGCACATGATTCCTTTTCACTGTAAGGTGTCTCCGTGATGCAGGTGTGTAATATGCTGACCTATTCTGCTGTAATTTTTTTTGTTTTTTTAGTGTGTTTTTATATTTTATTATTGTGGTCTTTCAGACTAGACAGAAGATGCAGAAGGGGTTTTAGTTTTAGAATTGCATGTGTGTTTTTGAGAAAGATTTTACCATAAAAACATGAAATAATTGATGAACAATCAACTAGGAATAAAAATGAACACATTGCAAACTTGGAAACACATACCCAAATGCATATTTTGTATCTTTTTCCATTTCTGAGTTTACTGCTACAAATTATGAGTTGACAAGAGAGGAAGATTGATAATTTCTAGAATCATACAACGGAATGAAGAATACCCAGAAGTGCATATGTTATTCCAACCTCATGGCAGCCACTTTGCATCAATACCCATATGCCAAAACTAATTTTTGTGAGCACCCAATGTCAAACCCTAGCTGGAACTTAAAATTGCAGCAACACCCAATAGTTCAAATCTACAAAACTCAAATACCTAGATGGATTATTTGCAACACAACCTCAAAATCCATCACTCCTCAAACATGCACACCAAAATACCAACATGCAAGCCAAAATCTCCAATACCCAGATGGATTATTTGCAACACAACCTCAAAATCTATCACTCCTCAAACATGCACACCAAAATACCAACATGCAAGCCAAAAATCTCTGATAAAACCTCATTGTCATAAACATGCAAATTGAACATTTCAAACCCTAACAACATCAAACTCAATCTTTGAAGGTCTATGATGAAATCTACTTGACTTCATCCATCTATATGGCATGGGAGCATCACCACAACTTGTAATTCCAAGGGAACATCACCCTGGAAGTCTGGAATAAGCATTTCTAGAGAAAAGAGGTCATTCTGAGCATATATCAGCAAAATAGAAGATAGCATAAACCTCAACATGAAACTCCAAATTCCAAATATACTCCTCAAACATGGCGCCCAAAACAAGAAAGAATATTTCTTTAAAGTCCACTGCAAAAAATAAAATGAAATCAACTTTATTTTTTTATGTTTGACTTTATAAAGGGAACGCCACACCAAGTAAGAGGCCCACCTCTTTCTAGGCACTCAACTCCATGATTCATAAACCCTTCGTGGCCACTTTTTAAGTTACAACCTTCTAAAATAAAATAATACATTGAGGCACAGCTCCCAAGGTAAAGTAATTTTACTAGGACTTTAATAACAAAAAATATAATTAAAGATTACATTTAAATCAATCTCCAGTGCCTAGAAAAATATATCAAGTTGAAATAAATTAAGCAATAGAAATAACTCTAACTCCTCACTAGGCTTAACTCAAGATCATTCCCTAATCACCTGAATTAACCTACGGGAATGGTGAATATGCTAATCTACAACACTCTTGAAGATCACTCAGGAAGTGGGGACATGACAGTCCTTCAGATGGGTTGAAATATTGACCTCTTTTTATGTTGTTTTTATATGTTTTTAGAACTTTTCCATATGATCCTCCATACACTTTACCAACATCACCATCATTATATGCTATCTTTTTATATACTTTGCAAGACTTTGAATCCCTGTTATTAATATGGAATATGGTGATGATATTATCAATTGAATGGTTTGAATATGAGTATGCATGTAATATAAATGGAATCCTATGGTTTAGTCATGAAGGTTATTTGTGTGCATATGTTTTGTGAATTAACCCCTTGTGCAGCAAGAATGCGTCATCAAGGAAATGAGCATTTGCAGCAAAGTTGTAGATAGGAGAATTAAAGGAAGTGAAGTTAGGATGCTGAATGTGTAGGCAGCTGGAGGATGAATGTGAACCATCATGGATAGAAATAAATGCAGAAGAAGAAGACTTGTTTCAAATGTAGTGTTCTTCATGAGATCCATTGCATAAGAATTCTTATTTGAATAGGACTCTTTTTCCTCTATTCGGCTCGATTAATAAATCAATCTCAAACCTATATCCTAGTATCTAGGAAAGGATTGATGGTTGAAGTTAGTTGGTAGTCGCACAAAACTCTCCCATTTCTGTATAAGTTAGGAGGGATGAGTTAGATATCAAGTTAGTTACTTTATTTCCTAGATACTCAGTTGTTACTCTGTTTTTCAATATTGGAAGATCCAGACATGTTTTATTGAGGAATGTTATTATTGAATACAATCTAAAAAAATTATGTTTATGATTTGAAATGAATGGAACTGTGTGTCATGAAGATGCGTGAGTATCTGAATTTGATTTAATTTCCAGTTAAGTGAGTCAGTCCCCTGAGCTAGCTAGTCAAGGTACTGATCATCACTTCATTTATTTTCCCATTCCTTTATGCATTCTTGTTAAGTTTGTTTTCTATTAAGTTATAAATACATTACGAGTCAATTAGAATGCTTTGATTGTTTAATTACAAGTCATATGGTTCATGAACAATTGCATGCTTTATCAACTTTAAGTCCTCCAGAGGTTAGCACTAGTTCTCTTATTATTTTGGATGTTTTGGGTTAATTCTGTAAGTTCCTGTTGATAAAAGTCATCTACAGCTTATGCTACAGGTACCTGTAGCCACTAGATTCTGTAACTATTTTTACTGTTCTTGCATTTCTGTGAATTTTAGTAGAGTAGAATAGCCTGAATAGGTTTGGATAAGATATTCTAGGAAGAATATGAGCCCTAAAAGCACATATAGTGCAGTGCCATCATAATCTTACGCTCCTTGGTTGATAATTTAATGTAGGCATGCAATGATAGAGTGGATTGTTCAAATAGGTTTACCCCTGAATTATGCTAAGTCTACAACACATTAGTTTTCCTTTATATTTTTGGCACCATTTTCGGGGATGGTGCTACCTTCATAGGCTCATTTTACATGCTTTCATAGTTTAAACTTTGATTCCAGCATTAGGGTTAATAGATTCACTTTTCTGGAAATACCAGAATTATACTAACATTATGCACGACCATTGGAATATAAAGCCAAATTTACTGTATGTTGAGGCAAAGAGACATCTGAGGCAGATTCCTCCCTTCAAATTATCATGATATAGAAGATACAGCTGACTTTATCAACTATACAGTAGAAAGTACTGAAGAAGAGGAGCTTCCTCTCACAACACCTTCTACATCTCCATCAGCTTCTTCCACAACCACAGAAGGGACCTTCAGAACCATGGCAGATGCTGCGATGGAGGATCCACCAAAGCAAGCAATGTTTGAGTTCCCTATCACTAATCAAGAGAGGGCTACAGTGCTGAAAAATATTCCACCATCAACATTACCAGTCTTCTATGGCTTGGTGACAGAGGACCCAGATACGTTTTTGTTTGAGTTTGATATCTTGTGTAGGAGCTATGACTACACCTCAGATGCTCACAAGATGAAACACTTTCCTGCCACTCTCAAGGATGCAACCTTGAGATGGCTTATGGGATTAGGAAAAGATGTCATTCCAGACTGGGATACAATGAAGGAGAAATTCTTGGAGAAATGCCAAGATTACTGTCAAGGACATGACAAGAGGAGAGATGACATCTTCAGGATGTCATAAAAGGAGGAGGAGCCACTAGAAGACTACGTTGAAAGATTCTAGTTTGCTCTGAAGAAAAACCCCCAAAATAGATTATCTGAAGAATCATTAAAACTGGTTTTCTTAAGAGGAGTTAAGGATGATTGCATGGACACCCTGAATCTCATTGGGCAAGGTGATATTTCTCAGCTAGCTTTTGAGTCAATTTGTAAGGTTTGCCAAAATTATTCAAGGACTTTCACCAGAAGACCAAGGGGAGAAAGGATATCAATTACCAACAAAGCAACTAATGGAGTTTCAAGGGTGGAAATTAGTAACTTGTTGTCCAACATGAAGGAGGACATAATCAACCATATGGCTACATAGCTGGACACTCTTTATATCAAGAAGAAATAAGAGGAGACTGATGCAATACTTACTGAGTATTGTCCCAATTGTAGGCAAAGGAAGGCCAATTGTAAATGCAAAAGGGTGGCAAGCATCCAGCAAGAGAAGATTGAAAGGCTAGAATTTTAGCCATTTGAGGGAGAGGATGGACAATTGTTCTACATAGCTCAAAGGAGACCTTGGCAGCAAAGACAAGGTATGCCCTCTAATCCACTAAATTTCAGTTCACCCTTTCCTGCCGCGAACCAAAATTTCTTTGCTTGGAACACTCAACCATGGCCTAATCAAAATCTCTGGCAAAACCCACAATGGACTACTCTGCAACCTAGTTGGAACCAACAGCAGCCAAACCCATGGCCCCAACAAGGTTTTCAAGGTGCCAACTATAACCACTATTGGCCTACACAACAACCTTAATGGTAACCCCAATGGAACAAGAACCAACAATGGCAGCAAAATGTAAATTACCAACAACCTATGCTTCCACCTCAACCTCAGTAGCCAGCAATAATTCCTCCAATAGCACCTCAAAATCCACCTCCTAGACCTACCCAAATCCCCACCTAGCCTAGACCTAATCCTAACAACAAGCCTGTTCAACAGGCTTATATTAACGAGGTAATGCAATACCCCACCTATGGGGTAGAAGTGAGTAATGTTCATCTCAGATCAGGGAAGCAACTTGTGAGCCATTCATCTCCCCAAATTACAAAACTTGAAGATGAAGAACCCATAGAGGGAGCCTTAGATAAATCACCTCTAGAACTTGAATCAACTCAGGGCCCTCAAATCATTTCAAATCCTAAGCCTCCTTTCCTTGAACACTTGGCTATCTAGAAACAACCAGCACAGTCTGAAAATGACCTCATAAGACAATTACAAGGTAAAAGTATAAAGATTCCCTTAATCCAAGCCATCAAAGATATTCCCATCTATACTAAAACTATCAGAGATCTGCATAAAGAAACCAAGAAGAAAGAGGATAGACCTAAAGACAGTTCATTTTTTGGGTAACCTTGCTGACATAATGTTGGGAAATATAATTGTTCCCAAATATATAGATCCAGGTAGTCTAGTTGTGGATGTCAAAATCAATGGGACTCTGATTAAGAATACTTTGATAAATTTAGGTGCTGCAATTAATGTAATGACTAAGGAAATAATGCAAACACTCTAGTTGAACAACCTTAGGCCTACTCAGACAGTCTTGCAATTAGCTAATAGGTCTACAGTTAAACCTGAAGGAGTCATTGAGGATTTGGTCATTACATTAGATTCCTAGGAATATCCTACTGATTTCATAGTCCTACAACCCAAAGTTAATCTCGTTGGTTATCCTCTTATACTAGGCAGACCATGGCTTGCCACAATAGATGCATTTATAGGTTGCAGGTCTGGTAACATGATCATATCCAATGGGACTGTGACCAAGAAATTAGTTTTATATCCACCAGCCCAACCATTCCATGAGCTTGAACAGACCATTTGGCCTACCCTGGAAGATGAGGACAGCTATTCCCTACAAACATTGATGACTATTGAACGCAACCCCTTTCTAGATATTCAACATGAAGATGAGCTGATCGTTCACATCATACAAAATGACTATGGAAGACACCCACAGCAGCAAGATTGTTCATCTTGCTTACAAGATCCCTTAAGAAGTATAATACCTACCAATTCCTCAGAGGAGGTGTCTGAAATATTCTATACTTTATTACCCCAGCAATGCTTGCTAGTAATACCTAGCCTTGATTTGTCCTCTGTGCAAGAAATGTCTAAGCCATTGGAAGTCAAGCCAGGAAAGATGTTGACTATTGATAATGTATTGACTGATGAGCAGCAGCAATCCCTGCATGCAGTATTACAAACCCACTCAACAGTGTTTGCATGGGATTATAGTGATGTGAAAGGCATAAATCCTACTTTGTGTATGCATAAAATCTACATTGATGATGGGCATAGACCTATAAGACAACAGCAGAGATGCATGAATCCTACTCTCAAAGAGATAGTGAAAGAAGAACTTCAAAAGCTTTTAGATGCAAAGTGTATATACCCCATTTCAGATAGTGAATGGGTTTCACCATTGGTCATAGTGCCCAATAACGGTGGCAAATGGAGAGTTTGTGTTGATTATAGAGAACTAAATGTTGCCACTAGGAAGGACCACTTCCCATTGCCCTTCATTGATCAAGTTCTTGACTCTTTATCAGGTAAGAAATATTTCTCATTTCTTGGTGGTTTTAGTGGCTATAACCAAATCAAGATTGCACCAGAGGATCAAGATAAGACAACATTTACATGCCCTTGGGGGACCTATGCATATTCAGTCTTGCCTTTGGGTTTGTGCAATGCTCCAGCCACATTTCAAAGAGCAGTCCTCAGTATTTTCTCTGATTTTGCCCATGACAGCATGGAAATTTATATGAATGACTTCACTACATATGGTGAAACATATGAAGATTGACAAAAGATATTGAATTTGAATGGACTTCAGACTATCAGAATTCATTTGAGAAGCTTAAAGCATCTTTGACACAAGCTCTAGTTCTCAGAGGTCCAAATTAGACACTGCCTTTTCATATCCACACAGATGCATCAGACTTTTCCATTGGAGTAGTCTTAGGCCATTAAGAAGGAAATAAAGAGTATGCAATATACTATATCATTAAAAATCTATAGGGAGCTAAGTTAAACTACACTGTGACAGAAAAGGAAATGTTAGCTGTTGTTTATGCAATTAACAAATTCAGACACTACATAACTGGTTATAAAGTGTTCATACATACAAATCATACAGTAATCAGATACTTGATAAATAAGCTAATAGTGGGTGGCAGACTTCTAAGATAGTTGTTGTTATTACAAGAATTTGACATAATTGTTGACAAACCAAGGAAATCTAATGTAGTTGTTGATTTTCTGTCTAGACTACCTACACAATCACTAGAAGGAGTGGTTGATGACTCTTTTCCTGATGAGTGTCTATTTGCTCTAACTATACACACTCCATGGTATGCAGACATATCTAATTATTTAGTTTTAGGGCAGATTCCAGGTTACTTTTCTCCAAGGGAGAAGAGGCAGGTAGTTCACAAATGTTTCCCTTATTCTTGGATTTCTGGATTCCTATTCTACACTGGCCCAGATAACATTATGAGAAGATGTAGCAGAGAGGATGAGGTGTTTGTTATATTGAAGGCCTGTCATGATGAACCCTGTGGGGGACATTTCGCAGCCAAGAGGATAGCCTTCAAAATATTGACAACAGGATATTACTGGCCAACACTTCATAAAGATGTTGTCAAGTATACTAGAAGTTGTGATCGGTGTCAAAGGATGGGGAGACCTACAAGAAGTGATGAAATGCCTAAATTGTAGCCATAAATAGCATTAGCCCCTTTTGATAAGTGGGGATTGGATTTTGTTGGTCCTATCTCTCCTACTTCAAACAACAAGGAATACATATTGGTATGTATTGACTACTTAACCAAATGGGTGGAAGTTAAAGCCTTGCAGTTTGTTAGAGATGGCAATGTGGCAAAATTTTTGTATGAGGAGATCTTCACTAGATATGGTGTACCAAGGGAGATAGTGACTGATCAAGGCCCACAATTCACATCAGATTTAATCACCAAACTAGTGGAGGAATATCATATTAGACACAAGAAGTCTACTCCCTACCATCCTCAGGCTAATGGTTAGGTTGAGGTCACAAACAGGGAGCTTGACAATATATTGACAAAAATGGTACATCTTCATAGAAGAGATTGGGTTCTAGGTTACCAGAAGCTATTTGGGCATATAGAACTACCTGGAAGACAACTACAGGGTTTACTCCTTATGAATCAGTTTATGGAAAGACAGCAGTCCTGCCTATAGAATTTGAATACAAAACCCTAAGGACAATAGTAGAATTAGGGATGGATTTGACAGAAGCTCAAAAGGATAGACTACAACATTTGAATGTTCTTGATGAAATCAGATTAGAATCCATCCACCACACAGAGGTTATACAGAAATAAAGAGTTAAATGGCATGAAAAAGTATATCAAGACTAAAGAATTCATTGCTGGTGATTGGGCCCTTCTCTATGATTCAAGATACAAATATTTCAAGGGAAAACTCCAATCTCAGTGGTTGGGACCATATGTGATTAAACAAGTATTCCCTAATGGTACAGTCCAATTACAAACCATTGATGAGGTCTGATTCTCATTGTTAGTAAATGGACATAGGCTGAAACTATATAAGAAACCACTTCAGAAGGATGATTTTCTCATTTCTCTATCCACTCAGTATGGTACTCATGGCACCCCTGATGAAGGTTTTGCGACACCAACAGATACACCATCAGAAGATGATCCACCAATCCTATCTAGTGATGTAGAGGTTGAGTTGCAATACTCAACCCCTATCACTGAGACTTAATTTTTTCTTGCTTTATAATTCACATGCACACATAACACATTATCCAAGATGGACATAGTTAACTTCAGTTAGAACCTATTTTTCACTTTTAGTGGGACCTATTTTCACTTTCAGTTGGGACCTGACCTATGGCATATGTAATTATTCAGTTGGGACTTGTGTTTGAGGCACCCGTAGCAACTCATGTCTGCAAATGTCTTCACTACTTTGGCAAATAGTCCACCATTTTATTGCTCATTCCATATTTTCTACACATTGCTTCATTCATTTTAAGATAAATCTAGCACCGCTGCAAATGTGTCAACTCAAGTTCATGAGTTGTTCATTCATGCATTGTGAGCTATCACATCACATCAACTCTGTAGTCCCTGCCACCTGACCATTCATCCGCATGCATGTCATCTTTGTCATATCAAATAAAATGTTGAGTACATGTTCTCAAATTTCAAGGTGCACTGATCATTTATTTCCATAACATGTGTACATAAGGTAACTTACAATGATTAAACCTAGCTTTCTTTTTATATTCATTATTACTTTTTATTTATTTCATGCATGCAAAAATATTTCTCACCATTCCAGTTAATCAATACTCTTCGTTTCCTATCAATTGCCACGTGAAGTGAGGTCACTTCACACATTAGTTGGGGGGAGGGGTTTAATTTTTTTATTTTCACCATTTTTACCATCTTTGGTTTTATAGATACCAGATAGAACATCCTATGCCATTTTCTAAAAAAGTAAACCTACCCTATTTCACCAAAATATGAACTTGTTACCTTGAGAAAGTTGTAATGAAGAATAGAAAAGGGTAGTAAACTATAGGCTGGTTCTCTTCAAGGTGGTAGAATTGGAGTTTAGTAGAGATTGACACTTCAAGAGGTTGCACTTCAAGAAGGTAAACATAGAGATAATGGGGGGTGATGCGATACAATGAGAACCATCCACACATAAAGAAATATTAGAGGATGTGTTGGTGCTACCACTCTTTACCAGAGTAGGATGGTTGGACTACTTTTTGAAATTGATAAAATATGATAATGAAATGGCAAAGGAATTTGTAGCCACACTGCAGTATGATGAGGCAATGGTTAGGGGATTAGTTGTGGATGCTTTTGAAATGGCCATTTCCCAAGTCACAGGGTTGCCACACACAAGGTCCGAGTATCCAGCTCATGTTGATGTAGCCGCATCAAGGTAAGAATTTTGTGAGAGAGGAGAGCACCTAGACTCAATGACACAAGGTACAAATAGATTATCCCTTCCATTTTTCTAGGTAAATTGTGCTTCATACATCATTAAATACAGTACCTGTGATGGCCGGCATAATTTTTTGTATACTGTACATTTTAAGTTGCTCAATCATCTACGCCATGATAAGCTAGTCAACGTCCCCAATTTCCTATATAATATGTTGAAAAGGATGGGGTCTGAATACCAGAAAAAGCAATTGGACACCACATTCTCCCATCATTGTTTATAGTTTTATTGATCAAGAGGAGCCTGAGAATTCAACAACCACAGGTTGATTGGGAGGATTTTAAACACTGTGTAGATATTACAACATTGTTGGAACAACTTGAAGCAGAAGATGAACCCCGACATGAGCTTGAACAAGAAGGGCCACAGGAGGAATAACACTCTAAAGGATAGGCCAGTGGCAGCAGAAGAGCCCTCATTTTCTAACCCTAAACCTATGATAGGCACTGATTCAGCACCTGTTAAGAAAAAGAGAAGCAAGGAAAGTGTTGAGAAGCATAAAAGCACTATGAAGGGAGAAGATGCAGGGGAAACGAAGAAGAAGAGTAGTAAAAAGAAAAGAAAACATGAAGTCAAATAGAAGATTGTTACTCCTAGGCATTCAGGAAGGTTGAAGAGGTAGAGTGTGAAGGAGAAAGTTGTGGAGGAACAAGGACAGGAAGAAGGTGAAGGGCAGTAGCACCATGATCCAACACTAGTGAATTCAAATGTAGATAAAGGAGGAATTGCCCCTGAAGATGTCCTTGTTGATACTCCTGAAGATGTCTCTACTAGTGCTTGTGAAAATGTTAATGTGTCTGCTAAAAAGAGAAGGTATGTTTCCTCATCTTATGATTCTGACTTAGAGGTTCTATTTATTGCAAAGAAAGTGGGAAATTCAGTTCCTAGTAGTTCTGCTAAGGAAATTTTTTATATAACTGGGGATGATGATGATGAAGGTCTGAATTTTGAAAAGGAAATGGAATTGTTAGAAGATAGGAACATAAGAAAAGAACTTCAAGAAGCTCTTGATAGAATAAAATAATTGGAAGAGTGGGTGAGAGGGTCTGAAGAGAAAGACAAAGAAAAAGAGAAAACAATACAGGAGTTGGAGGAGAGAATTCAGACCTATGGCCATCGAACCAATTTAGATTTGTTGGCACAGATGGCTGTAAGTAAAACAAATGCTGAAGAAAATGAGGTACTCACTCCACAACCTCCTGTGATAAGGACTCCAGTATACCACACTACTTTGTCTTTGGGTTTTGAATTAATAAAACTCACTCATAAATCCAAACAAGAAAAGGAAAATTGGGAGAAGGAAAAATAGAATCTCAATGCATCAATAGAAGACAAGAATTTGGTGATAAAGAGGTTGGAGGATAAACTAACGGAGGTAATTGATAGGGCCATATAGATAATTGGATGTAGACCTCCACCAAGGGTATATGCATTGTTTTTGAAAGAAAATTTTCTTAGCTTCCAGTTTAATAGGTTCATTAATAATCAACCTGCTTTACATTCAAGGTATATTTTCTACAGCTATTTTAAAGAAGTCAGTTTAGAGGAGCAGGACTAATTGTGTGAATATTGTTTGCATAACTACTTAATGATAGAGGACACATAATGGAACCCTTCCATGTATGTTGGGGATTTGCAGGTTAGGGTATTGTTATCATATCTCAAGAATGAGAAGCTCATAGGGGAATTGATGGATAAATATGAAGAACAAGAAAAGATAGTGGCACTGCAGGTCAGAAGGGAAGCAATGAATCCTGATGTAATCCTCACTCAATGGTTAACACTCCTCTCACACAAAGGCCCAGGAAAAATAATTATGGATTTGAGACTGTGAGATCATAAAAGGATACAGTAGTTAGCAAGGCCTATGCTTCAAAATTGTCTAAGGTATGTGCAAGATAGATGGAATAGTTTGACTCCAGCACTGTAGAGGAAAGAGCCTCACTCTTTCCACAATTTTATGAATATGTTTGAGAGACTGCGCAAGTACATCTGGATTTCATAACAAGCAGGAGTAGGATGGCTGCCACTTACTTTTCATCCTCCTATTCTCCTCTATCCAATACCACACTGGACAGGAGAAAAGGGTGATGAATGTGGGAATGCAGAATCAGTCAAATTGGATAGGCTTGCTTGCTACAATGGTTTTTATCTTAAGTAGGGTGAAGGATTTAGAGAAATAATGCACCTTAGGCAAATTACTTTACACTACAATCTTCTCCCTAGATGTTCAATTCAATGATTTTGATTGAGGGCAAGCAAAAGGCTAGTTGGGGGGAGTGATGGGTTGAAATATTGACCTCTTTTTATGTTGCTTTTATATGTTTTTAGAACTTTTCCATATGATCCTCCATACACTTTACCAACATCACCATCATTATATGCTATCTTTTTATATACTTTACAAGACTTTGAATCCCTATTATTAACATGGAATATGGTGATGATATTATCAATTGAATGATTTAAACAGGAGTATACATGCAATATAAATGGAATCCTATGGTTTAGTCATGAAGGTTATTTGTGTGCATATGTTTTGTGAATTAACCCCTGTGCAACAAGATCGTGTCATCAAGGAAATGAGCATTTGCAGTGAAGTTGCAGACAGGAGAATTAAAGGAAGTGAAGTTAGGACGCCAAATGTGCAGGCAGCTGGAGGATGAATGTGAACCATCATGGACAGAAATAAATGTAGAAGAAGAAGAAGACTTGTTTCAAACACATCGTTCTTCATGAGATCCGTTGCATAAGAATTCTTGTTTGAATAGGACTCTCTTTCCTCTGTTTGGTTAGATTAATAAATCGATCTCAAACCTTTATCCTAGTATCTAGGAATGGATTAATGGTTGAAGTTAGTTGATAGTTACATAAAACTCTCCCATTTCTGTAGAAGTTAGGAGGGATGAGTTAGATATCAATTTAGTTACTTTATTTCCTAGATACTCAGTTGTTACTCTATTTTTCAATATTGGAAGATCCAGACATGTTTTATTGAGGAATGTTATTATTGAATACAATCTGAAAAGATTTTGTTTATGATTTGAAATGAATGGAACTGTGTGTCATGAAGATGCATGAGTATCTGAATTAGATTTTATTTTCAGTTAAGTGAGTCAGTCCCTTGAGCTGACCACTCAAGTTACTGATCCTCACTTCATTTATTTTCCCATTTCTTTATGCATTCTTGTTAAGTATGTTTTCTATTAAGTTATAAATACATTACGAGTCAATTAGAATAATTTGATTGTTGTATTACAAGTCATATGGTTCATGAACAATTGCATGATTTATCAACTTTAAGTCCTCTGGAGGTTAGCACTAGTTCTCTTATTAGTTTGGATGTTTTGGGTTACTTCTGTAATTTTTTGTTGATAACAGTCATCTACAACTTATGTTGCAGGTACCCGTAGCCACTAGATTCTATAATTGTTTTTATTGTTCTTGCATTTCTGTGAATTTTAGTAGAGTAGAATATCTTGAGTAGGTTTGGATAAGATAGTCTAGGAAGAATATGAGCCCTAAAGGCACATACAGTGCAGTGCCATCATAAGATTATGCTCCTTGGTTGATAATTTAATGTAGGAATGCAATGATAGAGTGGATTGTTCAGATAGGTTTACCCCTGAATTATGCTAAGTCTACAGCACATTAGTTTTCCTTTACACCTTCCTTCTCAGGATTGCTTGTCCTCAATAAATTGAAGATTAGGATGCTCCAAAATCTGTTCTCCTTCCCAAGTAGCATCCTCCATCGGCAAACCTCTCCATCTCACCAAATACTCCTTAATCACCCTATTGTACAACCTACACTCTCTCGTATCCAACATTGAATCAGGCTATAAGATCAATATACCTTCCTCATCAAGAGGAGGGAGGTCTGGAGAACAAACTATATGCTATCTGAATGCCTTCTTGAGGCATGATACATGGAAGATGTTATGAATCTTGCTACCTACTGGTAAGTCAAGCTCATACACTACCTCCCCAACTCTCCTAACAATCCTGTAGGGACCATAGAACCTTGGTTTCAACTTCTCTGCACCACTTCTCTTTAATGAAATATGTCTATAAGGTTGTAGACGCAAGAAAACCAAGTCATCAATCTCAAATGTCCTCTCCACTCTATGTATATCAGCATACAACTTTTGCTGATTTTGGGTCTACTGCATATTATCCCTAAGTGCCTTCAGGATATCCTAGGTGTCCTGTATTAGCTCCTTAGCTTTAGGAACTCTACTATCACCAAAAGCTAAATCAACAAAAGAAACTACATCATAACCATATAGAGCTTTGAATGGTGACATACCAATGGTCATATGATAGGTAGTATTATAACAATACTGCCCCAAATAAAGCCATCTAACCCAAGCACGTTGCTCCCCCGCTACATAATTTCATAGATAGCTCTCTACCCACTTTTACACAATCTCAGTCTGACCATCTATCTGAGGATGGTAGCTAGTGATGGGTGTCAACTCTGTACCTGATAATTAGAACAACTCCTACCAGAACATACTGAGAAACCTGTTGTCCCGATCACTAACAATGGTCTTAGGGAGACCATGCAGCTGAAATACCTCTTGAAAAAATAACTCTGCCACCTGCAAAGCTGAATAGTCTGTCGGTATGGCAAAGAAATATGCATATTGAGTCAACTTGTCAACTACTACATATATGCAATCTCTACCCTATACCCTCGAAAGGCCAGTAATAAAGTCCATAGAAATACTCTCCCACTTCTACTCAGGTATAGGCAAAGGTTGTAGAAGACCAGCTAGGAAAGTATGCTTTGACTTGTTCTACTAACAAGTCAAGCACTCTCTAACATGTTGCATCACATCATCCTTGAGACCCTTCCAAGAGAATTTCTCTCTAACATTCCTATAGGTTTTAAGGAAACCTGGATGCCCTGCTAGAGGTGAATCATGAATGGATCTCAAAATTTGTTGCTTAACCTTTGATTTAGGTACCAAAAATATCCTATCCTTATAGTATATGATGTCATCAACCACCCTGTATCTATCATCCTGAATCAATCCATCCATAAGCTTTCATGCAAAAGTAGATTTGGAATACTCAACCAAAAGTTGAGATTTCTAATCTGCTAAAATCTCAGTCAAGGAGCATAGTGTAGGCCTCCTAGAAAGGGCATCAGCGACCACATTTTTCTTGCCTTTCACATACTCTATATCAAAATCATGAACTTGTATCTTGTTGACCCACTTTTGTTACCTTTCATTTAGATCTTTTTGCTCCAAGAAATACTTCAAACTATTGTGGTCTATCCTAACCACAAATTTGGCACCCACCAAATGTTGACAAAACTTTGCCAACGCATGCATGATGGCAAGCATCTCCTTGTCATAGGTAGAGTACAAATGCTCTACACCCCTCAATTTTCTGATCTCAAATACAATAGGATGTATGTTCTACATTAACACAGCCCCAATGCCATCACCAAAAGCATCACACTCAAGGATAAATGGCTGTGAATAATTAGGAAGTGCTAAAACTGGAGTGGTGCTCATAACCTCCTTCAGCTTATCAAAAGATGCATGTGCATGATCAGGCCAACCAAAAGCTCCCTTCTTAGTGAGATTGGTGAGTAGTGCTACCAACTGAGAAAACCCCCTCACAAACCTCTTGTAGTAACTGCATAGCCCCATGAAACCTCTCAACTCTGAAATGTTCATGGGTGTAGGCCAATCTTGAATAGCTCTAATCTTTTCTTCATGCACTCTAACTCCATCTGCACTGATCACATGCCCCAAATATAAGATCTCCCTCAATCCAATCTCACACTTGGAAGCCTTAGAAAACAAAGATTGGGCTTCCATTATACCAAGAACCTCATCCAGATGATGAAGATGTTCCTCCCATGTCCTGCTATATATCAATATGTCATAAAAAAACACTAACAGGAATTTCCGCAACTGCTTGTTGAACACGTGGTTCATACAAGATTGAAAAGTGGCTAGAGCATTGGTGAGACCAAAGGGCATCACAAGAAACTCATAGTGCCCGTAGTGACATCTAAAAGTTGTTTTGGGAACATCCTCCTCTCAGACATGTATCTAATGATATCGTGAACGTAGATGAATTTTGGAAAAGAACACGGCCCCGTGTAACTCATCTAGCATCTCATCGATCCTGGGAATTGGGTACCTATTCTTAATTATCTTTTTGTTCAAGGCCCTGTAATCTATACACATACGCATGGTGTCATCCTTCTTCTTCACCAACACTACTTAAGAAGCAAATGCGCTAGAAGAAGGGCGAATGTAACCCATATCTATCAACTTGTGAATGGTCCTCTTAATCTCCTCTTTGAAGTGCCTAGGGTATCAGTATGCAGGAATATTAATGGGCTTGGTGCCCTCATCTAACTCTATCACATGCTCAAAACCCCTATCTGGGGGTCTACCTGGAGGGATGTCACCAAACACTCTTCTATGCTTATCCAACACTGACTGGATATCCACATCATAATGAGGACCATCGGGAGAAGATTTGGGAGAGATAATCACCTCTACTGCCCATGCCACATCATCATGGTGAAACAATGTCTCCATCCATCTAGTTGAAATGGTCTTAGGCCCACCATCTGAAAGAGCTCTCAAAACTATCCTCCTCCCATCATGTATAAACTCAATCTCCATCTTTTGTGTGTCTTGTATATAGCATCCAAGAGAATGTAGCCACTGCATCCCTAACACCACATTAATACCCACAAGATTCACCATGTAGAAGTCATCTGTCAGAGTATAATCACCCATCTGTATGTCAATCTAAGAAATCTTTTGTTTGTAATCCAAAGTATAACTGTCAGCAATAGTCACTAAAAATATTGGAAAGTCCTCAGCCTGTATGTTGTGCCTCTTCACCAACTTCTCATCAATGAAGTTGTGTGTGGCACCACTATCAACTAAACAAGTGACCCGTTGCCCCTTAAGTACCCCTCTCAAGAAGAAAGAATGATACCTAGGAATACCTAAGATAGAGGCAACAGTAACACCCCCTGAACCACCTGTATCATGGGCCTCAAGCTCCAATTGAGGTTGGTACTCTGTAGGATTAGCATCACTATGTGAACCTGTCTCCTCATGCTCATCATTTTCCTCATCTGAAACTGCCTCTATAAGGTGTACCTTGCCTTTTCCAAGGCATCTATGACCAGGTTCCCATAGTTGCTTGCATGAGAAACACAATTTTTTTCTTCTCAATTCATTTCTCTCATTGTTGATTGCATTAGAAGGATTAGACTTTGGTTAATTGATATTTTTTTTTCATTTGAACTCCCACCTTTGAAAGTATTCTTCTAAAATTAAGTTGGTGCAGGAGTGGTGTCCAAGTCCATAGCAAGCTCAATAGCCTCATCTAAAGTCTTGGGCTTGTGTACTTTCACCAAGACACACATCCTGTCACTCAATCCCTCAGCAAAAAGCATAACAACTCTACTTTCTAGCATCTCTGGGACCATGACAGCAATCTGTTGAAATTCATTTATATATGCATCCAATCTGCCCACCTATTTCTGTGTATGTAGGAAAACTCCATTGTTTGTAAGAGTTGGCTAGATAGGAGCCATCCAAGATCTAGGACTTCATGAAAGTACAAGAGAGACAATATGAAAGCATAATAATGTATTCTATCAATGAATGCAAAATTGTGTATATTACAATGCTTGAAAAGCTCTTGCGCAAATGGTGAATGCTAGAAGAAGACCAAAGAGGATCCAAAACCTGTAAACAACATGTCTTTGCTATCTAGTCAACTTAACATGTGTGAATTATGTAAGAGGATATTATTTAACTAATAAATAGTTAAATAATATTAAATTATTCTCACAAAAGGGAACTAGATAGCAAATATCCCTATTCACACTAACAATCTCCCGCAGTCAGAGCTTGGATTTGGCTCCCATGCCAGAAATTGTTAGTGTGAATAGGGATATTTGCTATTTAGTTCCCTTGTGTGAGGATAATTCAATATTATTTAACTATTTATTAGTTAAATGATATCCTCTTACATAATTCACACATGTTAAGTTGACTTAGTGAGTTTTCTAGGAGTCTAGTTGTGTGTTGAGTTGTTGATAGTTGAAGTGAGGTGTCTTATCCTCCACATGTGTAATTAGTTGGTATCCTCTAATTGTCACATGTTGTAGCTCTCCACTTTTCACTCCACCTTTCTAGCTCTCACCTTGTCTTTATAAGCAAGGCTCTTCAAGCATTGTAATATACACAATTTTGCATTCATTGATAGAATACATTATTATTCTTTCATATTGTCTCTCTTGTGATTTCATGAAGTCCTAGATCTTGGGTGGCTCCTATCTAGCCAACTCTTACATGGTATCAAAGCACTCTAGGTGGAATCTCTTCTTGTTAGCCAAATTGTTGAGAGATTGAATGCAAATTCATGATGGATCTTGATAGTCGAGTATGCTCTTCTCTTGCATCGAATGATGACTTGGAGAATCAGAAAGACTTGATGGAAAAGCCTAATTTGTGAGGGTATCATCTTTATGCATTGTATTGCAAGTTCATTTCAGAGCATGTTGCTACAAATCTGAGCACACGATTGTGTTCAAGAGGTCCGAGATAGTTGAGATCAGCTTTTGTTTCGTTCCAAATTAGACACCGTATATCAAATCTATGAGGTTTTCAATATGGACAATGGGTACCTAAACTTGGAGGCATCTATAATTTCATAGCAGTTTGGACAAAATCAGGCCCTGCCATTGCGTCTGGAAGGCATCAAAATTTCAGAGCAGTTTGGACAAAATCAAGCCCTGCCATTGCGTCTGGAAGGCATCAAAACCTATAGATCAACTATAAAATCATCAAAATTGGAGCAGTTGCATAAAAAGGCAAAAAAACTTTGCCCCTGCCTCGTCGTACGGACAGATTCTGCAAAATATTCTGTCATTATTGCAGGTGGAATATTCTCTCTGTGGTACATAGGCATCATCAAAGTGTCAACGTTTTCATCCAACGGGTAAAGGAAAATTTTTTTCTGTTTTATTAATGTTCGCTGGTTAAAAATTTATTTTCTGCGAATATCTGTTGTACCCTACCTGTGTAGGGTACCTGCGTGTGTAGGAAAGGTACTGACAGTTGCAGAGAACATATCGAGTAGTGGGGTGCCACATGGTATGGGCCCCCATTCTCCTCCATGCACTATGGATCACCAATCCTCCATGGTCATAGGCTTACCGGCGGTCTTGACCGGTCTTCAGAAATTGACAACGACCTCGGCATAAACAAATCAAGTCGTGACTGTTACTTCGACCACCAACCATAGGTTAAGGTGACCACCGGTGGGCACCTTTGATTTCAGCCACTCCCACTATCCAAAATGCTGGGTAATTTTTTAAACTGGTTGGTGGTTCCTATCGGTATCTTCCTTGAATCCTTAATACTCGGTGGGCTCCATCAAATCTTGGTGGCATTCAAACACCACCCCCGGACCGGACAAACCTCACACGATATGATCTCACCAACCGACGGTCAATAAACTTTTTTGCAGTTTATGAAACAATTCCAAATATATGGCGGTCTTCAACAAAACCACTGCCCATTCTAAATAGTTGTCAACTGCTGTAGAAACCACCCGACAAACCATCTACAATGCCGATAAATGGTTTTCTGCAATATGGGAAGCAGTTTTGACATTAGACTAGGTAGTTTTTCCTTTCTCATACAACGGTTTTGACCATAACAGCTGATTTCATCCAGTAGTTTTCTGATCAAATAAGGTGGTTTTTTCCATCAGGCAGTTTTTCTCTCTAAACCTATGGTTTTTCCATACAAAAGGCGGTTTCACTGTGTATACGCCTGTGACCTACTCATTGGCAGTTTTTGCCTAAAACAGTGGTTTTATCTTCTGATTAGCAGTTTTGTAGGCAAGGTGGCATTTTTTTCTCTACACAGAATATTTTGGTGACCAGAGAGAATATACCGGTGACTGCTATCATCATCACTGCATTAGCAGTGACATCAAAGGGCCACCTTTGGCCCCCTTCTAGCCCTAATAGGGCAATTTTTTTCAGAAGCCATAACTTTTCGCCATGGTGTCAAAAATCAACAAACAAGATGTTGCAAGTATGGGTCTAACCGGTGTTGTCATTGATGTAACCATACTCATGTTGCATTGATGAGAAGAATTGGATGAGCAGAGAGGATCAATGGAGATAGTGAAGTGAAGATCCCAGCTAAGATCCAGATCAGAGGATGCGGTTCAAAGGGTTTGTAGATATGTGTCTTGAGATGATCCAGTAAAGTTTTCAGAGGTCCGCATGAAGATCTGAAGAAGTTATGGCTACTCAAGTGAAACTGGTTCCGGCAAGTGTTCAGAGGTGACAGAGCGATACAGATAGGTCCGGTGAGATCTGGAAATGCATTATTCCATTCTGTAGATTTGAGGGAGTGTTGAGGACATCTTTGTGAAGTGTCAACTTGATTGGTTCATGATTTGAAGGATCAGAAGAATCTATTCCTTTGTGATAGTGATGACAGACTGTGTTCTTGAAGTTCCGGATGAAGGAGAGAAGGATTCCAGTAAGCAGATGAAGTGTGGATGTTCTTGGTGATTCAGGAAAGCTTGTGGTGGTCTTTGGATTGTGTCCAGTTTGTTTTGGTGATCCGCATTGAAGTTGAAGCTTGCAATTGAAGAATAACCTTCAGATGATGGTGTTCTTCCTGAGACTGGTCGATCGGATGTATTACACATCTTGCGGATGTTCTTGTAGATGTTTACTGACTTAGATGATTGTTCCTAAGTCGTTGCCTTGTATAAATAAGGGATTGTAAAGTCATTTCAAAGGGTGTCTTGTGGGATGAGAGTGTGGTAGCAAGGAAGAGAGCGAAAGGTAGAGCAGAAGTATTGGGCTTAATGGAACTGATTCAAGCATGGTGAAGATGCTACTTTCCAGTTCAAGTAGGTGATACTTATTTCTTTGTAGACAGTGTGTCTCTTGTAGGTAGTGAGCCTCTTGTGAGCAGTGTGCTTGGGCAGTGAGCCCTAATTGGCATGTGCCATATTGTTCTTTCTAAATTCTTTTAACAGAGAATACAATCTTGGGTTAATCACCCTGTGGTTTTTCCCTTAACTGAGTTTTCCACGTCAAAATCTTGGTGTTGTTGGCAAGAGACACATTATGGCTTCATGATTGTTGTCATTGATGGCAACAAAGTTCATCCCACACATCCGCAGGACATGGTGTGCCTATACCGGAAGTCAGATTGAAGAGTGTTGTGGTCCGGTAAGCAAGAACAGAGCATGTGGCAAGGTCTGACAGTCAAGTCCGGATCTCCTAGAGGAAGTATCTTTGTAAAGTGCGGACTTGGGGAAGTCAAGAGGAATACCTTGACTGATAGATTCTAGGGATGGAGCCTTTGGTGATGAAAGAGTGAAGAGATATGAGCATCTAAGTATTGGGGTCTGATTTGGCAGAGTAGACAGAGGAAGAACTGACTGACAAAGCATCAGAATTATTCCGGATGAGATATTGATGGTAATCAAGGTTCTTAAGGTATCATCCATGATTGGTTGACATGTTAGATGACTTCTATAAGCATCTCCTTGATACGCATCACTTGATAAGTAAGGATTCAGCCGACAGATCAGAGTTTGGATAAATATTGACTATTCCGGATGCCGACTAGAAAGTGGTGAAATCCTTAGTGCGGATATATATACCAGATTGATTTCGGTATGAAATTTAGTGTTGTGTGGTGTGGTTTGCGAATAAAAGTAGAAGAGCAGTATAAAAGCAGTAAGGCAGGTCCGGTATGTGAAACGACAACAGCACAAAAGAAGAGGAAGAATGAAGTGCAGTAGATCAATATACTGAGCCTAACCAGAACTGAACTCTAGCATATGTGGATGCTTCTCATCAGTTCAAGTATCTTATTACACTCTTTATAACTTGTAGACAGTGAGTCTCTTGTAGGTAGTGAGCCTCTTGTGAGCAGCGTGCTCAGGCAGTGAGCCCTAATTGGCAAGTGCCATTTTGTATTTCTATTCTTCTAATAGAGAATACATTCTTGGATTAATCACCCTGTGGTTTTCTCCCTTAACAGGGTTTCCACATCAAAAATATTGTGTCATGTGTACTGAGTTTATTTCTGCTTTCATGTTCATTTAAGCTTATGTGTTTTGATACTGTACTAGTTGCTAAAGAAGAACAGAAAGTTAAATTAATTAAGATAACTGATTCACCCCCCCACTCTTAGTTATCAACAAGTGTCTCATGTGTTAATGTGTTTCTACTCTTGATTTGTTGCATTGTGTTTCCATGATTGATTTACTATTATGCTGCTAAATAACAATGTGGAGTTAAGTGTTTAAATTGAAAGAAAGTTTTGTACAACTGATTCACCCCCCCTCTCAATTGTCTGCCCTAAATCTAACAATTGGTATCAGAGCCAAGTTCCTCTAAAAGGAGCTTAACCGCTTGAGGAGATCCAAAATGGCATCTTACAAAAAGGACAGTCCGAAGTTTGATGGAACCAATTTTAATCTTTGGAAAGGTCGCATGAAATGTCACTTGCAATGTATGGGAATGGCATACTAGACCATGGCTACAACATAGTATATAGCTCCACAGGGTGGTCTGAAAGCCCCAAATGAAATTACAGATGCTGAAAACAATCTACGGACTATAGAAGCTCTTCTAAGCGCATTATCTGATTCAGAGCTCTCAAATGTTGTTGGCCTGCCAACTGCTTTTGAGATTTGGCAAAAACTGGAACTTTTGCATGAAGGAGACAAGTATGTTAAAAGTGCAAGGTTACAGAGTCTGAAAGGGAAATTTGAAAATCTGAAGATAAGAGATAATGAAAATATTACTTTTATGCCAAGAGTAAATGAGATTGTTTGTGGAATTAGAAATGTTGGTGGAGTCTTGGATGAAAATGAAATTGTTGGCAAAATTCTCAGATCTCTTCCTGCCTCTTATAAAATCAAGGTTGCTGCCATTGAAGAATTCAGAGCACATACAACTGTCACAAGAGATCAATTGGCTGGCAAATTGGCTGCATTTGAAATGACCGAGTTTAGAGATGACCCCCCCAAGACTGAATCTGCATTCAAAGCCAGTGCCTCTCTAAAAGGTAAACAAAGGTTTGATCTGAGAGAGAACTCATCAAGGAAACTTTCATGGTATGAAAAAGAAAGAAAAGACATGCAAGAAGAAGCTGAAACTTCTCAACTTGAAGCCCTTATTACAAAAAGACTACCAAGAGGATCTAGTAAGTATGAAGGAAAATTCCCTTTTAAGTGTTTTAACTGCAATAAGATTAGTCATTTTGCATCAAGGTGTCTGGAAAGATTTTCAAGGCCAAATCCTAACAAATCAAGGTTCCAAAAGAATTGTTACTATGTTCATGAAAAAGATGATAATGAAGGAGTAATAGATGATGAATCAGAGACAGGAAACAAATCTGGAAGTGAATGGGTGTTTATTGCCATCAAAGATGAAGAACCAATATCCTCTATATCTGTCAATCATAAAGCTCTGGCTGCCCAAGTTGAAGAAAAGGATGACTGGGTCATTGACAGTGGATGCTCTCACCATATGATAGGTGACAAAAATAAATTCATAGATTTGGAAAGGTATGAAGGAGGAGTGGTAAAGTTTGGTGATAATTCTGCTGGTAGAATCAGAGGAAGAGGAACTATTTTTTTTATGGAAGGAACAAAACTGGTAATGTACTATATGTTGAAGAACTGAAGCACAATCTTCTCAGTGTTGGACAGTTGGTGGACAAAGGCTATGATCTCCGATTCAAGAATGGAAAATGCAAGATCTTTGAAAGCTCCAGAACAGAGATTGCATCCAGTACCCAAACTAAAGGTAATATCTTCCACTTGGCTGGTACTGGTAAAAGTTGCCTATTTGTTCAAGTTGATCAGAGTTGGTTATGGCATAGGAGAATGTGTCATGTGAATTTTGATAATATCATCAAGATAAGCAATACTCAAGTTGTAAGAGATCTTCCAAAATTGGTGAAACCCACAAATAGCTTGTGTAAAGAATGTCAGTTGGGTAAGCTGAGCAGAGTCACATTCAAGAGTAAGGAACTCTCTTCTACTAGATTATTGGACTTACTTCATACTGATCTTTGTGGTCCGGCAAGAATCAGGACTGTGCAAGGTGATAGATACTTCATGTTACTAATTGATGACTATTCCCAGATGATGTGGGTAACCTTTCTAAAAGAGAAGTCAGAAACTCTTGAGAAATTCAAAATTTTCAAGGCTATGGTAGAGAATGAAACTGGATTAAAATTGAAATGTTTGAGGTCTAATAGAGGTGGAGAATTCACATCCGGTGAGTTCTTAGAGTTCTGTGAGAAACATGGAATAAAAAGACAGTTGTATGCTCCTAGGACTCCATAGCAGAATGGAGTAGTGGAGAGAAAGAACCAGACCATCCAGGAAGCGTCCAGGACAATGATGATGGAAGAAAATGTTCCTCAAATCTATTGGAGAGAAGTTGTCAACACTGCAGTCTATACTCTCAATTGAGTTCAAATCAGAAGCAATACCGATAAGACTCCTTATGAACTTTGGTTTGGCATCACTCCTACTGTGAGGTATTTCAGAGTTTTTGGTAGCAAATGTTACATTAAAAGAGATGAAGATCTAGGAAAGTTTGATGCTAGAAGTGATGAAGGATTATTCTTGGGTTACTCCACTCAAAGCAAATCATATAGGTGTTATAACAAGAGACTGAGAAAGATAATAGAAAGTACAAATGTAAAGGTTGATGAGGGAATTGAGAAACCCTCAAGGTTTTATGAATATGATGAAGATGATCAGAATGGTGTTCTGATTCAAGGAACTCAAGCCCCTTCTACAAGTCAGATTCAAACTGATCCGGTAAATTAGGAAGAAGAGATGAGTGATAATGAGCCTGATCAAGAAACTCCCAAAGTTCCCAAGTATGTAAGACTGAACCACTCTGAAGATCAGATCATAGGTGATAAAAGCAAAGGTGTACAAACAAGAAGGAGAATTGCTCAAGATTCAAATGAGTATTGTCTAATTTCAAAGATTGAACCTAAGATAGTAAATGAATCCTGCAATGATGAAAAGTGGACTAAAGCAATGGAGGAAGAACTGATGCAAATTGAGAAAAATCACACTTGGGATCTTGTTCCCAGACCTAGAAATAAGAATGTGATTGGAACCAAATGGGTCTTCTAGAACAAACTGAATGAAGTTGGTGAAGTAATCATAAATAAATCCAGATTGGTCTGCAAGGGTTACTCTCAAATAGAAGGAGTTGATTTTGAAGAAACCTTTTCTCCAGTGGCAAGAATTGAAGCAGTCAAATTATTTTTTGCTTATGCTGCCGTCAGGGACTTCAAAGTATATCAGATGGATGTCAAGTCTGCCTTCCTGAATGGTGACTTGGAAGAAGTATACATTGAGCAACCGGATGGATTTCAATTGTCTGATCATGGTGATATGGTCTGTAAGTTGAAGAAAGCTCTATATGGACTAAAGCAAGCCCTAAGAGCCTAGTATGAAAGGTTGGATAAGCATCTTTTGAAGATTGGTTTCAACAAAGGTATTGCTAACAGTAATTTGTATTTCAAAATTGATCATGAAAACATCTTGATTGTTGAAGTGTTTGTTGATAATATCATTTTTAGAGAAAGAGATAGTATGTGTAAAACTTTTGCAAAGCAAATGAAAAATAAGTTTAAGATGTCCATGCTTGGTGAAATGAATTTCTTCTTGGATCTACAAATCACTCAAACAAAGAAAGGAATCTTTATTTCTCAGACCAAATATGTGAAAGAATTGTTGAAGAAATTTGGGATGGAAGACTCAAAACCAATGAACACTCCCATGGCAACCGGATGTAAATTGAGCAAAGATGATGATTCTCCTAAGGCTGATCAAACAAAGTATAGGTCAATGATTGGAGGACTATTGTATCTCACTCAAACTAGACCAGACATTATCCAGGATGTTGGTCTTGTTGCTAGATTCCAGGCTGATCCCAAAGAATCTCATGTCATGGCAATCAAGAGGATTTTTAGATATCTAAAAGGGACAGCTGAGTATGGTTTGTGATATCCTAGAGATCATGATTTCTCTCTTCATGCATATACATATGCAGATAGGGCAGGAGATGTGGATGACCGGAAGAGTACCAGTGGTGGAGCATTCTTTTTGGGAAAGAGATTGGTTTCTTGGCTAAGTAAGAAACAAGAGGTAATATCTCTGTCTACAACTGAAGCAGAATACATTGCAGTAGCAGGTAGTTGCACTCAAGTTTTGTGGATGAAGCAGATGCTAAGAGATATCAAAGTGGAGTATGAGGAGCCTATCACAATCTTCTGTGATAATTCAAGTGTAATAAATATATCTAAGAATCCGGTGTTGCATTCTAAGACTAAGAATATATCTATCAAGTTTCACTTTCTGAGAGAGCAAGTGAACAAGAATGAAGTCAGACTAGTGTTTGTGCTTTCCAAGGATCAGATTGTAGACATCTTTACTAAACCTCTACCTAAGGACTCTTTTGAGTATCTCAGATAGAAGTTAGGGGTTATTGCCCCTCTGGTGATGAACTAAGGTGCACTAGAGTGCATCAATCCGTTAGATATCATAGTCATATCTTGTGGTCTGGATTGATGAGAGGGAGCTGTCACTCAGGGGGAGCAGCTGATATGATTCTGAAATGTTGGAGTTACAAGTATAAGCCCTTTGCCATCGATGTCAAAGGGGGAGAGAAGACATTGAAAAACAAGTGGTTGATGATCAAAGGGGGAGCAATAAAGAAAGAGGACATGTGAATGGTTGTTGCTGATAGGGGGAGTTGTGACAGTAAGGAGAAGTTTTTGTCTTGATGGTTAAAATAGTTTTTCACATCATATGTTGCCATCAATGACAAAGGGGGAGATTGTTGCAAGTATGGGTCTAACCGGTGTTGTCATTGATGTCAACATACTCATGTTGCATTGATGAGAAGAATTGGATGAGCAGAGAGGATCAATGGAGACAGTGAAGTGAAGATCCCAGCTAAGATCCAGATCAAAGGATGCGGTTCAAAGGGTTTGTAGATATGTGTCTTGAGATGATCCAGTAAAGTTTTTAGAGGTCCACATGAAGATCTGAAGAAGTTATGGATACTCAAGTGAAACCGGTTCCGGCAGGTGTTCAGAGGTGACAGCATGACACAGATAGGTCCGGTGAAATCCAGAAATGCATTAGTCCATGTATACGCCTAAAAATGACACGATTCATCCTAAATAAATATTCTAAATATTTATTCAGTTCTTCTCTCAATTAAATAAATATTCCAAATTTATTTAATCGGTTCATTATCCTACAATTAAATAAAATCATTTTTATTTAATTAAAATCCCTAAATTCTTCTAATATCTAAAAACACAAATTCCACCTCATCTCCTCCACCTCACCATGTTGCACATATAATTAATCATTCTTAATATTTAATTAGCTAATATCCTCCATTTTCCAAAATAAATCTTAAAATCAATTATCCTCCACAAATTGAATATTTTATTCAATGTTCCCCACTCTCTTTCACAAATTGAATATTTAATTCAATGTTCCCCACTCCTCTTCTCCAATTGAATATTTAATTCAATTGTCATATTCCACTGTCCCCCACTATTGAATATTTAATTCAATGTTCCCCACTCCTCTTCTCCAATTGAATATTTAATTCAATTGTCATATTCCACCAATGAATAAAAGATACACTTTTATTCATAGCCATTGATCTTCATATCTTCTCTCAACCATTGATCTTCAGTCTTCCAAATCTATAAAAGAAACCTCATCCCTCCATTCTTTTCATCTAGGTTATTTGTATTGTTACTCTGCAGGTTTCTACTCACACTCCTCTCAACATTCCAATACCATTAGCTTGAGATCATCCATTTTCTTTGAAGCTCTACTTCATAGCAATATTTATCAACATAGCCATTTACCATTGACATCCTACTACACAGCTCAAAGAGTGCACTCACTGAGGGCCTACTTCATCAGCAAAGGACAATTGTAATAGGCAAACAACAGAAGCTCTGGATTCAGGGAAGGTTTGCATTTGTTATTCATTTGTTTCATCTCCTTCTGTCTTTCTTGTTTTCTTCATTCTGTTGATTGTTTGGGTTTGATTTTACACATTAGATTGGTCTCACATTAACCCCTACACATTTTGGCACCCACCGTGGGGCTGTGCCCCTTTTTCTCACCATTTTCAGAGTGTTTTTGAATGCAGGTTCTGGGCAGGTCGCGCACAGTGACGTACAGGGTACTTCGGCGCATACGTTTATTTCTACAGCGCATATACCTCCTGTTACGGCACTTCTGTTTTCCTGCGCATTTGAGTTATTTCGCGGCGCTTCTGATCACTGTTACTGCACATCCATAGTTGTTGTGCATAGGTTTATTTTCGCTGCGCATATATGATATTACGCATTCGTAAATGCTGCGCATACGTTCATTTAAATGATGCATTTGAATACTATTGCGGTGTATTTGTGTATCCTGCGCTTTGGTATATTATTGCTGCACTTATATCCACTGTTGTTGAGCATTTGTATATCCGGCGCATCTGCTTATTCCTACTGCGCTTATACGTACTTTGGTGGCGCATCTGTATTTGCTGCGCTTTTGTTGACTGTTTCTATGCATTTAGTCACTGAGGCTGCGTATCTGTAATAAATAATGGTCTTAGTGCTTTTTTTAGGAAAATTTACTAACACTAACATTTTCGCAGGTGTTCTCTGGAGCGGTTTTGCAGGATAGGCTCAGGTTTAGTACCATTTAGTTGCATTTAAATAGATCACACTTCGCTTTCTAAAGGATAGTAAAATTGATGTTCATTCAAATCCTCACATAGCTCTAATTAGGAAAGAAGTAACTGAATCAGTTGTTTCTTGCATTACAACACTTTCAAGTTATTGCTATCTGGGATTAAAATTGAACTCATCATTGATTTGAAGGTTAAAATTGAACTATTGCTATCTTGTTGGACCAAAACTTCAAAGTTAACTATTTCACGCTATCGAGGATTATAATTGAACTCATCATTGATTTGAAGGTTAAAATTGAACCATTGCTATCCTGTTGGACCAAAACTTCAAAGTTAACTATTTCGTGCTACGAGGATTAAAACTGAACTCACCATTGCCTTCTAAGGATAAAACTGAGCCAAAGGCTATCTTGCTGAAATCACTTCAAAGTTTTGAGCTTGAGTAGAGTAACCCATCTAGTTTTTCTACTTTTAATAGGTTGGATAAATCAGTATCTTCTGTGCTTGACGAATGACAATAGGCTTATGCTCTCTCCTTACTAGATGATCAGAGTGCCAGACTTGTCATTTTATCTGTTTAACCTTTAGGAGGGGCCCGCCCTTGGATGCACGCTTGTCCAAGTGGGAATGACCCTGAGTGGTAACAGCCTAAAGCCAAGCCCTACCGAGCCACTTAAAATAAATTGTGCTTGAGGTGAAAACTTCCTGCAACAAGTGCTGCTATGTTACACCGACGGGTAACCTCCCCCAAAACCCTCAAAGGTGCAACCCTTTGAGACTGGGAGACTCCATAACGGAGAGTAATGCCGCCGCATGTGTAACCACTTGAACGGTTGCCCGCATTAAATACTTCTTGTTTTAGTGGCCAAAATCCCTTATAATCCATTTCTAGCCCAGGATCTTTGTACTTGTTTTTGTTCATCTTTAGTCCAAAATAGAGTCGAAAAAACCACAAAAATAATGAAAAACAATAAAATATTCTTTGTTTGTTGTGTTTTCTTGCTATTAAAATCAAATCAAGAAGGCCTTTTCCTAGCCAGGGAAAAGTACCCAAAAAAAAATACCCAGAAAGCAGAGCTGCGCATTTATCTATTTTTGCAGCGCATTTATATCGACTTTTGGCGCATACACATATACTTGCTGCGCATTTGCAAACTGTTGCTGCACATTTGCGTTTCACCAGTGCTGCGCATATACTGCGACTTACGGCGCATATATTCATTTCTGCGGCACATTTGTTTCTACGCATACACGACAGTGGGCACATGCACTATTTTTGAGAAAATATTTTCACCTATTTGGAGCACCCATTTCAGCCTAGCTTCACTTTCTGAGATCAGGTTCAGCCTTGCAATCAATCTTCATCCATTTCCACCCAAAGTGTCTCTCTCCCGTCAGTCACCCATCCACCTTCTATCGAAGTATAAGTCAATCTATTCCATACTGGTTCGACATATGTCCCCTTTTCGTATCATTAGTGAATTCATGTAAGCCTAGTAGGTCATAGTACCTTTGCTAGTAGTCTTGTTGAAGAGACTATTCCCTACACAGTAAGACAGGTACCGGCTACCCTTACTAGTGGCTACCATCGTGTTCAACCATCTTACTTGAAGTCATTGAGCGAGAAAATCCTTTGTCCAAGTCCTGCCCTAAGTATCCCATTCACAACAGTCTCAGTCAGCACCTTGCCATAATTTCTAATCCTAGTCCACTCCATCCCACATCACCTTGCATGGTCTTTACTCGATCCTAGTACAAAAAGCAAATAGAAATGGCTGGCCCGTCCAATCACATCTTTCCAACTCAAGATGGTGATGAAGAAATTTCTTAGGAAGAGTATGAAGCACACATCCAAGATAGAAAATTCCAATGCCTGATAGAGAAAACACTCCAAGAAGACCCTCATAAGTATTTCCATCATCTTGCTAGCCTTGGAATCAAACTCCCCGTAGACTTTGATATACATACAATCATGGAAACTATAGACAATAATCATGAGCGGAGTACAAATGACACAGTCCCGCATACAAATGATAGAGGAAAGAAACCCATGGATCAAAATGCTCCTATGGAAGAAATGCGAAAGCATCTTGAGACCCTCACACAACAAATATCAGCTATTACAACGGGCACAAATACCAAGAACTATTCCTTGGAAGACATAGCTCCTTACCCTTTTGACAAAAGTCTAGACATGAGACCCTTCCCATACAGGTTCAAGGTACCCAAGTTCGATAAATATAAAGGGAAGGGGGACCCTAAAGATCATATCCAGGAATTCAATGCAGCATGTTTAGAAGTAGCTCACAATGATACCTACTTGATGAGACTGTTCCCAAGATCTTTAGGGGGTCAAGCTATGGAATGGTTCTCGCGTCTCCCACCCAGAATCAGAACCTTTAATGAACTGGTCAGAAAAATTTATAACACACTTTTCTTACAACATCGAATATGAGGTATCGATGCTAGATCTCTGTAACACCAAGCAAAGAGTGGAGAGTCATTCGCCACCTTCTTACAACGATGGAGACAATTAGCTAGTAAATGTTTTTATGATATGCCTGAGAAGCAACTATTAGAAATGTTTGTCCATAACCTAAACATTGATCTTAGCTATCAAATATAGATACAATGCCCTACGTCATTCACAAAGGTCATTGAAATGGGCTTATTCATCGAAAGGGCTATGATCACCAAAGGAACCATCAAGCTATACAAAGACACACCTACTTCTACTTACACAACGGATAGGTCAAAGTTCTAGACCAAGAACAAAAATGTAGTCAACGATGGGATAGTAGATGCCAAGGCGGCGGCTCCCAAACAACAACCCATTTTCACTCTTAAGGGAGAAACCAACAATAGTACACTCAACAAACCACCCACAAGGGACCCCCGACCTTGGTTCAGTTCAAACCCAAGGAGAAAATTCACACCATTAGGTGAGTCCCAAGAGTCTGCCCTAAGGAAATTGTTGCCTAACAACGAAGTTTCTCTACCGCCGACAAGTGATTACGAGCCCATAGTCAAACCTCCCTACTGGAAGGACACATACTATTGTGAATATCATCAAGGAAGGGGGCATACAACTAACAACTGTATTCGTCTCAAACATGTCATACAGGATATATTAGATCAAAATCAGGGAGGGACACAACAGCATACCTCCAATGAATCTCATGTGGCCTACAGGGATCCACTTCTAAATCACAACAGGCCGTATAACAACAACAACAGCCACAACAACAATAACAGTTACAATAACAATGGCAACAACAGTAACAACAACAACAATAATCGCCACCGGCCAAATCAGAACAGCGGGATGAATAATGCCAACTATGCAAGTGTGCCATTTGACTACACCATAAACTGCATTTCTGAGAAAATTCTGCAAGTCAATGTCATCTCACCCAACCAACAACCAGGACCTAACAGAACTGGTTGTAGCATAATTACCTGCAGCGATAAAGTCACGCTCAATCCCCCCCTCCAAGGTTGTCACCATCCCCATCCAATTTCCATCAGTACAATGTCATCGACCAGTTAGGGAAAACTCCGGCTCACATTTCTATATTGGAGCTTCTGCGTCTATCTCCTTCTCATAAGGAGATCCTTGAAAAAGCCTTAGTGGAAACCACTATCCCCACTAATCTGGCCCAAGAAAAGTTCCAGACCATGGTAGGTAATCTGACATCCTCCAACTCCATATCGTTTTCTGAGCAAGATGACCTCTCTGTATCCCAACCTCATAACACCTCCCTGCACATTGTTGCATTCATACACAAACACCGCATCAAGAGGGTTCTCATTGATGGGGGTGCTGGTTTAAATATTTGCACATTAAAGCTAGTCCTTGCACTGGGATTCTCCGAGCAGGCAGTTGATCTGAGGAAGAAAATTACCATCAAAGCTTACGACGAGGAGGAAAGAACCACAAAGGGAACCGTTGTCCTACCCATTCAAGTGGGACCAATAATAAAAGATGTGGTATGCCAAGTCCTTGATCGTGAGCTCACGTATAATATCCTACTAGGGAGACCATGGATTCATGCCATGAAGGCTGTCCCCTCAACCTATCATCAATGCATTAAATTCCTGCACAATGGCAAGCAAGTCACCATTCAAGGCGACCCTGACCCATACCAACACTGCAATTCTTTCCGTACAAAACCTGAATGTGTCATACCTAACAATAGAGCACACATTACTCCTACCTGGCAACAGGACCATACAACTGAAGCTTCCTCCTCAAAACTGAAAGAGCAAAAGATTACCATAAAAGAAACTGGGGTGGGAGAGTATTCATTTGAGCACAGCCTCAATCTTGCCAAGCTACCTTTGTCTCCTAGATCTTTCGGCAAACCCAAGCATTTTCCAAAGCTATCTGCTCTGCCTGTCGCTCTCGCAACTCCCTTTATAAAATGGGGGACCTTATCTGATGAAACGGAGGAGCGAGATCTCCTGCAGTGGCTCTATACTGAAGAGGAAAGCACACCCCAAGATCTGCCTAGACTCCCAATAGAACTCTATGGGTGAGGCGAGACTATTTTGCACAAAATGGGATACGAAGGACAAGGCCCCATTGGCCTCAGAAAAGAAGGAATCATTGAACCTATACAACCTTCTCCATCCTCATCGGCTAGAAACACAAATGGCCTAGGGTACAAAGGCAAGGGTAAAACCAAGGAAAATGCCTGTCTTGTAGAGATGATCCAAACACTCCAAGAAGACAGTGACACAGATTCCAATGAATATGAGTGGGATGAGCTAACAGAGCATTTCTACGACAACAAAGAGGTTGACACAATCCAAACTCTTAGCCCCTACCATGAGGGACAAATGCAACGGAACAGACCAGTAGAGTATGATTTACCCATCTCTGAGATTATGCCTTTCGAAGAAGGTTCAAATTCCATCGCGATAAACAACTTGGAGGAAGGTACCATCCCAAATACCACTCATTCCTATACTCCTAGCATATCCATTCACACCATCAATGAATCAGGCCCATCCTCCGATTCTATCCCCCTTGTGCATCCTGAGCTTATTGACTGGGATCTACGAGGAACCCCCCAGCTAGACATGTTCCAAAATGATGATGCCTACATTGACTATATGAACCTTAGGGACCACCTACCCAAAGGAGATCATAAAGCTAGCTTCTCTATTGAACTTAATACTGTGGCTTATTTCAAAGAGAATGCCAAGCCTTCCAGTCGCAAAAATATCAAGATAAAAACAGGATCTGATGGTGAAAACCACTCTGTGGTAGTATCAAATCCCAAAACAGTAAAAATAAAGGACACATCTGAAGGTGAAAACCCAATTGTGGCACCTGACAATGGAAGGCTTGACACTCTCCCTGACGACATGCATCAGGAGAAGTCTCAGATTGTGGTGGAACCTACAGAGCCAGTCAACATTGGTACAGAGGAACAGCCTAAAATCATTCATTTTGCAAAATCTCTTAGCCCACCAGAAAAGACCAGGTTTGTACCGTTCTTCAAGAAAAAGAGGGGCAGCTTTGCTTGGTCGTATGCAGACATGCCAGGCCTAGACCCAAACTTGATTCTACACCATCTTTCATTAGACTCAGGAGTAAAACCAGTGAAACAAAAGCTTAGAAAGATGCATCCACACATAGCACTGTTGGTCAAAGAGGAACTCAAGAAATTACTGGATGTGGGGTTCATCAGAGCTATAGACTACCCGGAGTGGATATCCAACATTGTGCCGGTGTCTAAACCAGATGGTCGAGTCTGATTATGCAGTGATTTCAGAGACCTAAACAAAGCTTGCCGCAAGGATGATTTTCCATTGCCGAATATAGATATCATAGTCAACTTGACAGCAGGGCATACCATGTTATCTCTCATGGACGGTTTCTCCGGGTATAACCAGATGAGGATAGCACCAGAAGACCAGCACAAGACAGCGTTCACTTGCCCGTGGGGCACCTTTTGTTGGAACGTCATGCCATTTGGGCTAAAGAACGTAGGGGCCACATATCAACGTGCTATGACAACTATATTCCATGATATGATGCATATAACAATGGAGGACTATGTCGATGACATCCTAGCAAAGTCACTTACAAGAGAATCACATCTGGATGTGTTAGAAAAAGTATTTCAGAGATTAGACAAATTCAAAGTCAAATTGAACCTGAAAAAATGTGTATTCAGAGTCACTTCAGGCAAGCTACTAGGTTTCATCGTGTCAGCAAACGGAATAGAGGTGGACCCCACAAAAGTGAAGGCTATCATGGACATGCCACCTCCAAAGACTCTTATGCAACTAAGATCACTACAAGGCAAGCTGCAAGCAATTCGTAGATTCATATCATAGTTAGCAGACAAGTGCCAACCATTCAGTCACCTCCTGCACAAGAACATTCCATTCAGATGGGATGAGAAGTGCGAAGTAGCATTCAACAGGCTAAATGAGTACCTCCTAAATCCACCCATTCTCATGCCTCCAATCCAAGGAAAACCTCTAATTCTCTACATATCAGCTACACCTACTGCTCTTAGAGCTCTTCTAGTGCAACAAGATTACGAGAACAAGGAAAGAGTTATCTACTACATCAGTCGAACCTTAGTGGGATACGAACTGCAATACTCACAAGTAGAAAGATCATGTCTCGCGGTAGTTTTTGCTTCACAAAAACTCTGACATTACATGCTTGCACATCCGGTAAAACTCATTGCAAAAATTGACCCATTGAAGTATCTCCTAAGCAAAGCAGCTCTCACAGGGCGCCTAGCCAAATGGGTAATGCTCCTGAGTGAATATGACATTGAATATATAGATAGAAAAGCTATCAAAGGGCAAGTCATCGCTGATCAGTTAGCAGAGGCACCGCTACAGGACACCACCCCAATGCAATTTGACTTTCCAGATGAATCCCTATTCAACATCTCAACACAGTTCTGGAAGCTCTACTTTGATGGGTCCTACACCAACCACGAATCGGGGGCAGGAATCTTGTTTATAACTCCCCATGGAGACACTATTCCAAAGTCTTACCGTTTGTTGTTTCCATGCACCAACAACATAGCTGAATATGAAGCCCTGGTCATTGGTATCAAGATGGCAACCGAATGGAAAATTAGAGAGCTACATGTCTATGGTGATTCTCAATTAGTGATAAATCAAGTCAATAATGATTACCAAACCAAAGATGAAATGCTTTTCCCTTACAAGCGAATGGTCGATGACTTTAAGGAATACTTTGCGACCATCTCTTTTGAGCAGATTCCTCGAATTGAGAACAAAGCTGCAGATGCCATGGCAACCATTGCATCCCTTCTTGAGATTCCAGAGAATGAGTCACGGTATGAGTTCTTAGCAGAAACTATTCGACAGCCAGCTTATGATCTTCCAGAGAACCATACCATATGCCTTTTAGTTCAGTCTGATTCACCTTGGTACGGTAAGATTTATACTTACCTCAAGGACAACACCTTCCCACCTGACCTATCTTCAAACCAATGACGAACCTTCATACACCAAGCCTCTCGCCATACCATTATCATCGATACCTTATACCGACATGGTCTAGATGGTACCTTACTCCGTTGTTTAGAACGAGAAGAATCCACAACCGCTTTGCAAGATGTACACGAAGGGATTTGTGGAATGCACTCTAGTGGTCTGACCTTGGCCAAGAAACTCATGCGCTTGGGTTATTACTAGCCGAACATGGAAATGGATTCATATCAGTTTGTCAAGAAATGCAAGCAGTGCCAAATACATGGGAACCTGATTCATGCACCTGCTCAAGAATTAAGACCCTTAACGACACCCTGGCCCTTTTGCTAGTGGGGACTTGACCTTGTGGGAAAGATCCATCCGCCCTCATCCAACGGCCATAAATTCATCATAACCGCCACTAAGTATTTCACAAAGTGGACTGAGGCCGTTCCCCTAACCACCGTCACAGGCAAACAAATTTCCTCTTTCATTCTAAATTACATTATCTGCAGATATGGCATTCCTTCATCCATCATAATGGATAATGGAAGACCGTTCAAAAATTAGAATGTCCAGGAACTCTGTGAGCGATTCAAAATCCAACACCACTTCTCCTCTCCATACTACCCCCAAGGTAACGGCCAAGCTGAGGCATCGAATAAAACCATTTTGAAAATCCTGAAGAAAACCATCAACGATGATGGCCATGATTGGCACATCCAACTCAATCCCGCTCTGTGGGCCTACAGAACCAGTATATGCACCCCCATAGGTGCTACACCCTACACCCTTGTCTATGGTTCAGAAGCTATTCTTCCCATTGAGGTCGAACTACCCTCTCTTAGGGTGTCGTTGAAAGGTCTTATATTAGACGAAGAATACAGAGTCTCCAGATTGCAAGAGCTAGAGTTACTGGAGGAAAGGAGACAAAAAGCCTTTGACCATCTCAAAGCGTATCAACAAATGATGTCAAGATGTTATAACCACAGAGTTCGCCCAAGAATCTTCAAAATTGGAGACCTAGTCCTTAGAGAAAATCCCCGCAATCAACAGGATAGGGAAAAGAAAGGAAAGTTTGAGCCTAACTGGCTTGGGCCCTATGTGATTGTAGCTGCTTACGGATCAGGGGCATATCAGTTGGCCACGTCAGAGGGGGAGTTGTTCAATGATCCAATCAATAGCATGCACCTTTGCCGGTTTTATACCTAGAAGAATCCCAGTGCAAGGGGGGCAAAAATACAAAAAAAAAAATCAAAAAAAAAAATTAGAAAAGTACAAAAAAATCGTCCTTTGGTGAAAACCTGGCAAACAGGCGCCTTGGATAGGTATCATGATAAAAACCTAGCAAACAGGCATCATGATTACTTTCTAGCTTCTTGTGCAAATAAAAACAAGTGATGAAAACCTGGTAAACAGGCGTTACTTGTGATAAACCACCTTCTCCATCTTTGAGAACCCATTCACTTTGAGTCCAGTCTTTCTTCACTCGCATCCCATTCCACCCATATCTATCCCATAATAAGCACCTGGCAGTTACCTATCATGGCTTGATAACTCTCTTTGTGGCCTTGTCAACCAAGGTTTTGTTCCATACCGTCTTGTCAATGTGAGCCTAGCATAGTGTCTCTCGTCCATTGCCGTGGTCCGAACCCCCGAACTACATTGCCTCTGCGTTGTCACGTAGGCAAGGCCATTAGTCCAATGCGCCCCTGAGGCTTTCTGTTGTCCCCTCCGTCCCATATCTAGTCAATCTATCCAGCTAGGTCCACCTCCACTCTCTCTCACCTACGTCTTAGGCTCGTTAGGGTCTACCCCAAACTACGTTGCCTCTACGTCGTCACGTAGGCAAGGCCATTTAACAATGCGCCCCCGAGGCACTAGGTCAGTCCCTTAAGGTCCATCTCACCAACAAAGATTGCAAGAATCTCTTCTCACCAAGCAGGCAGGTAGAAGCAGAAACCAAGCTCCAAGCAAGAACCATGACTTTCCGCAGCTTAACCTACTCAAATGCAAAGCAAAGTGCCCAAGGCCTTCTAAATGATTTTACTCAAATAACAGCAGGAAATGAACACATCTAAATGCAAGAATGTTTTGTGTATTGAAATCATGGTTAAGGTATAGGGTCTTGATTTTTGTTATCATGTCCTCCTATGCTACTCAAGGATGCCAAAAGCTAGAGATGTTATGATGTAAACATGATCATTTTCTTCGGTTGCTATCTGTGGATTACGCTTTAGTAATGTAACACCTTGTCTAAGGACATGATCAGCAAAAAGATCATCGAGGACATCAAAGGTCTAACATGAATGGGGGCAATCCTTGTCTATTAAAAAGGCAAGAAGTACTCAAGTCATCTAGATTCAATTTTGACTAGATGCTTGTATTGACTTGCTAAGGCAAAACCCATGTAAGTAGTACTTAGGTCATCTCGGTTTAATTATACCCAGATGCTTGTATTCACTTACAACATTTCAGAAAAGGTACCAAAAACAAATCGCCCGATGATGAAATAAAGCACTCTAAAAGCAAAGCATCCATCCTCTATCCATATACACATCCATGCATCCATATAATCATCAGTACCTGAACTATGCAGAGTAACAATATCAAATAAAGTTTCAAAAAGGCTATCCATACCATAGTCATTTTATCAAATCCATTTCTTCTATCTATCATCTTTCTGGTGTCGATAGCGTACATTTGGACATCACAAAAATAAAGCATATAGGAGCATCTCATATCACATTTTGAGTAAGTCATGAACATGATCAAATCAGGGGCATACATAATACAATGCATTAGGTCATCCATATATCATCATCGTGTCACATCAAGCAGAAAAGAAATTCAAAACATAGCTAAGTACATCATATACAAAGTTGCATCATCACATAGAACTCATGCTACATTTGTATACATTCGAAACATTAGATCATATAGACATCGCATAGCATCATATCAAAAGCATCTCATAATAGAACATCAGATAGAACTGCTAAGTCCACACATGCATCACATCATACAATAGAAGTAGATCATCATCTCATAACATATGCAATAGATCATAAAGCTGTATCATCGTATATACAATCATAAAAAGAAGTCCAAGTGTACAATATCGTCATCTCTCTATGAATCAAAATGTCATACACAGTATACATCCAAAGAGGATGGTGGTGCATGTCCCAAAAAAGTGCAAAATATGGTGCAAGTCTATCCCTGCTGCTCCGAACCTCCACTGCCAGCTCCTGACTGCTGGGGACCCATCACAGAAGCCCCTGACCGAGATGGACCTACTCTCTGAGTAGCCCCGGACTGACTCTGGAAACTCGTAGCCCTCTGGCTCACTGACACTGCCCCATGGTATAGGCCCTGGTAATATTGTGCCTGTGTCTGTGCTCTGGCAAGATCTGCCTGTACCTGTGCCAACTGTGTCTGCAACTGGCCCACCTGCGCCTGTGCCTGCTACACCTGCCCAACCAAAAAGGTGCTAGCTGCATCTATCCCCATGGCTGCCACGACCATGTCCCGCTCAACATGGATAAGGCGTACCCGTGCATCTGCCATGTCTCTCTCGTGAGTCAGACCAGATATCACTGCTACATCTGTCTCTCACCGGCTGTCGACCCTCCTGAGCTGTGCCCGCAGCTCTCGCACCTGTCCCCTTAGGTCAGCTATCTCCCTCTCATATACCTCTGCCTGCACTGGCCCCTATGCTACCTCGGCCTGTCCCGGCCCCTGTGGCTAGGGCACCTGCTGTTGTGGTACCTACTGGGGTGGCGGCATCTGCGCCTGCTGAGGTATCTGCTGCTGGGCAACCTGTCCTGGCACTGCCTGCTCGGCTTGAGCTACCCTCCTCCGCTGTCTAGCCTCTCTGCCCCCCATCCTCCTCAACCCCATCCTCCTCTACCTCCCCTCTGACCTCGGCCAACATGCCCCTCCTCCTCTGAATCGGCCTCATCAATGCGAGGCACCAACATGCCAGGTCCTGAGTATCTCAGGAAGGGGTGCGCTGCCAGCCAATCCTCGTAGTCTTGTGTCACCCCGGCATCAGCTATCTCTCTCCTCGTATCCCAGGCCACGTAGGGAGTCTGCCAGAACTCTGCCAAGGCCTCCTCATATGAAGCCATCAGCCCCCATCGGACCCTCTCTGCATGTGTCCATGCAAACAGTGCCTGTCCCTGTGGCATACCCTGTCGCCTGCCAAACTGTCTCAACAATCGACCCACCATCTGCCTCTCTAGTATGTGCCGTGTCTGGCCTATCAGCCACCTCGTCTAAAAGTAGTAGAGTAGCTCATCTCCCTCGTCATCCCAGGGCTCACAATCCAGATATGGTCACCAGACGACCACATCTACACCATCCAATGTATGCCTCCAGTACTCCAACTTCCCTAGCCTGTGCTGGGAAATAACTCCTACATAACCATAGCTGTATGGCTCTCCTCGCTGTCTCGTGAAAACACATATCGGCCTCGTCACTGCTATGTGCTCCCATAACCAGAATTGTAGTAGTAGCACACTAGCTGACAGACTCGTGCTGCGATGGTACACCACCTGGTGCATGTCGTGGTACAGGTGGGCTAGTACGCAAACTCCCCATGCATATCAAGTGCCCTTAGTCAGCATCCACTCCATGACCTGGCCCCATCCAATGGGGAACCTGTGTGATCTCCTGTTGGGGCATACAACGCCTCCGATCAATCCAGCCACTATCCCCGGGAAGTAGTCATAGCAGTCGTGTATCTCCTACCACGGGATGACCTGTCCCTCCAGCTCAAGGTGGTCAAACACTCGCCTGCACTCGATGAGTTCCACATCCTGCTGCGCGTCGTACTCTACTAGCTCCCCAACAATAGGTAAGTGCAGTATCCTGTACACGTCCTCTAGTGTCACAGTCATCTCTCTAGTAGGAAAGTGGAAGGTCCCATCCTCACTATGGAACCTCTCCACGGCAGCTGTCAGCAGCCCACGGTTCGCCCACACCTCGGGCATGAAGCACACATGGTACAAACCCATGGCACCAAGTGCCTCTCTGTCGAGCTCTGTAAGCATGTACCTCTGCAATAAGGGCATAGGGAACGTCTCCCTAGACTGCAATGTCTCTCGTATATCCTTCTGCAAACATGCAAAGCAAGGTGTCAATCTAAAAGCCACATATACCATACTCAACATATCTACTGAACTATGTCAACTAAACTTAGCATTTCTAATTGATCAAAACAGCACACTACATCTCCTAACTAGATTCCTGCAATCTCAGAGATAGCTCATCGATTCTCGCGTCAAATAGGACGCTAATCAAGTCAATTTGGTTAAGTAATTTGCTCTCTAAAGCAAATGCACCACTACAGGTGGTAAAAGCACCATTTCTTTACAAATGCACCGCTTCTAGTATATGTGCCGCTACAATCGACAGATGCGCCGCCAAATAACGTATGCGTCGTTACATTGCATGTATGCACAGTTTTAGCATATGCGCCGTAAGAATCCGCAGATGCACCGTAAGAATCCGCAAAGCGCCGCCACAAGCCACAAATGCGCAGTTCTAACATATGCGACGCCAAATTACGCATATGCGCTGCAGAATTACAAAAGCGCCGCTGTGCGGGGCATATGCGCCGTTCTACAGTATGGCGCATCTATTTGACCTATTTTCTAAGGGCATTTATGACACCCTAACTCGACCCTAGGGAAAAAATTTTGAAGCACATACTGGGGGTCCTGCCTCTGCTGGCCGCCCGAATCGACACTCGCTCGAATCGGTGCTCCTCACGCGAAATGTCTGCTGCTCTGGCTGCCATGCTGCTCCTAGTTTGCTCTAAGCTTTCTATCTCCAATCCAAATCAAACAAGTATACAAATGAGTAATCTTGTGGACCCAGCTCCTATTTATAGCCTCCCAACCCTAATTCTGGCTAGGTGATGACTGTGACTACCTCCCTTGCCTATTTTCCCTCTAGTTTTCGTCCCGTTTCCCTGAAACACGTCCTTTTTTCTCCAACCTAACCTGACCCCTTCATCTTTGTGAGATTGTTCATCTCAAAATCTGTCACCTTTTTCCCGTCCAACCTCCCGAGGGGGCATCCTATCGTCAATAAATTTGTACCAGGGGCAAACTGGGGCATGTATCATTGTCAGACTATCGATTTCTTTGAAACAACGCTACAAACAGCATTGCATCAAAGAGGGGCAAAATGTATATGCCTAAAAATGACACGATTCATCCTAAATAAATATTCTAAATATTTATTCAGTTCTTCTATCAATTAAATAAATATTCCAAATTTATTTAATCGGTTCATTATCCTACAATTAAATAAAATCATTTTTATTTAATTAAAATCCCTAAATTCTTCTAATATCTAAAAACACAAATTCCACCTCACCATGTTGCACATATAATTAAATATTCTTAATATTTAATTAGCTAATATCCTCCATTTTCTAAAATAAATCTTAAAATCAATTATCCTCCACAAATTGAATATTTTATTCAATGTTCCCCACTCTCTTTCACAAATTGAATATTTAATTCAATGTTCCCCACTCCTCTTCTCCAATTGAATATTTAATTCAATTGTCATATTCCACTGTCCCCCACTATTGAATATTTAATTCAATGTTTCCCACTCCTCTTCTCCAATTGAATATTTAATTCAATTGTCATATTCCACTGTCCCCCACTATTGAATATTTAATTCAATGTTCCCCACTCCTCTTCTCCAATTGAATATTTAATTCAATTGTCATATTCCACCAATGAATAAAAGACACTTTTATTCATAGCCATTGATCTTCATATCTTCTCTCAACCATTGATCTTCAGTCTTCCAAATCTATAAAAGAAACCTCATCCCTCCATTCTTTTCATCTAGGTTATTTGTATTGTTACTCTGCAGGTTTCTACTCACACTCCTCTCAACATTCCAATACCATTAGCTTGAGATCACCCATTTGCTTTGAAACTCTACTTCATAGCAATATTTATCAACATAGCCATTTACCATTGACATCCTCCTACACAGCTCAAAGAGTGCACTCACTGAGGGCCTACTTCATCAGCAAAGGACAATTGTAATAGGCAAACAACAGAAGCTTTGGATTCAGGGAAGGTTTGCATTTGTTATTCATTTGTTTCATCTCCTTCTGTCTTTCTTGTTTTCTTCATTCTGTTGATTGTTTGGGTTTGATTTTACACATTAGATTGGTCTCACATTAACCCCTACACAGTCCATTCTGTAGATTTGAGGGAGTGTTGAGGACATCTTTGTGAAGTGTCAACTCGATTGGTTCATGATTTGAAGGTCCGGAAGCATCTATTCCTTTGTGACAGTGATGACAGACTGTGTTCTTGAAGTTTCGGATGAAGCAAAGAAGGATTCCAGTAAGCAGATGAAGTATGGATGTTCTTGGTGATTCAGGAAAGCTTGTGGTGGTCTTTGGATCGTGTCCAGTTCGTGTTGGTGATCTGCATTGAAGTTGAAGCTTGCAATTGAAGAATAACCTCCAGATGATGGTGTTCTTCCTGAGACTGGCCGACCAAATGTATTACACATCTTGTGGATGTTCTTGTAGATGTTTGCCGACTTAGATGATTGTTCCTAAGTCGATGCCTTGTATAAATAAGGGATTGTAAAGTCATTTCAAAGGGTGTCTTGTGGGATGAGAGTGTGGTAGCAAGGAAGAGAGCGAAAGGTAGAGCAGAAGTATTGGGCTTAATGGAACTAATTCAAGCATGGTGAAGATGCTACTTTCCAATTCAAGTAGGTGATACTTATTTCTGTGTAGACAGTGTGTCTCTTGTAGATAGTGAGCCTCTTATGAGCAGTGTGCTCGGGCAGTGAGCCCTAATTGGCATGTGTCATATTGTTCTTTCTATTCTTCTAATAGAGAATACAATCTTGGGTTAATACCCTGTGGTTTTCCCCTTAACCGGGTTTTCCACGTCAAAATCTTGGTGTCTCATGTGTTAATGTGTTTCTACTCTTGATTTGTTGCATTGTGTTTCCATGATTGATTTACTATTATGCTGTTGAATAACAATGTGGAGTTAAGTGTTTAAATTGAAAGAATGTTTTGTACAACTGATTCACCCCCCCTCTCAGTTGTCTACCCTAAATCTAACACAAGATATCTTCAGAAATTTGGTTCCGAGCACTTCGCAATGGTGTAGTTTATTTTCTGATATTTTTTTGCAAGTGCCAGATATAGCTCTTTGAAGCCAGATCTTGCATTTTGCACTCCCAAGCTCACAACTTTCACCCACTTCTTCAAAATTTTAACTTCTTATAAGCGTTGGAAAGGTAATTATGTGATCTACAGTTCTGTCCATGCCATTTTTCTAGATTTTTCTTTAGACATCAAATTTTTAGTTTGGAGCACTTTGGGTACATATCACTCATTGATTAGAAAAGAGTTGAAATTGGTGGTTGTTTTGGTTTGGGGGGGGGCTTCAATCACAACATTGATTCAGTTTGTACTTTGATATAGCTTCTTGTGCTCTACTTTTCCTCTAAATCATGGATAAATCAAGGGTTCCATTGTTAACACCATATAACTATGCAACTTGGAGTCAACATGCATGGAATGTTCTCATAGATCTTGGACATTCTTTATATGTTGAAAACAAGATACCTGAACCCACAAATGATAAGGAAAAGATAAAATGGATGATAAAGCATACTAAAACTCTTGAATGTCTTCGTAGTTTCATTTCCCTAGATCTCTTGTTTCAGATCGAGGCATGTACAAATTCACATGATGCTTGGGATAAATTGGAAAAATTGTATGGTACAAAAGATGAAGTTAAAGGCTATCAAATTGATAATGAATTGATGAGCCTTGATCCTAATAACTTTAGCAACATCTAGGATTATATAGCTAAAGTTAATGATCTAAGAGCACAATGTAAAGCATGTGGTATTGAGAAAAAGGACATCTAGTTGATCTACAATGTGTTGAACAAACTTAGTCCTAAATATGCAACTTTTGTTTCTAGCTTTCACACTCACAAGTTGACTATGGGTTCTACTTTCACTATGCCTTCATTTGCATCCTTTTATGAGATGTTGGTGCATGAGCAATAGAAGCTTATTTCTATGGGTATCATTAAGCCATCACAGAATCATGCTTTGGTGGTTGCACAACCTAAGGAACAAAAAGCGTCAGGTTCTTCTAAAAAGAAACAAAAGAAAGCTAAGAAAAATCCACAAACAGATCAAGCACAAAAATCACCTAAGAAGGAGAAGCCTACATGTGGTTATTATAAGAAATTAGGGCATGATGAACATACTTGTTATAAGAAACAGACTGACATGTTGATGCAACTTGTTCAAAAGAACAAACTTTCATCTCCTGATTCTTCTTCTACTCCTTCATCATCTACATAGCTAGTACTTTTTGAATCTCATGCAAGGAAAGGTAAGGAACCTAAACATAAAGGTAAAGCACTTTGTGCAAGTACACGTTCTACATTAGGTAAATGGCTTCTTGATTTAGGTGCTTCTCATCATATGGCTTCTTCCAAGGATATGTTTTCTTCATTTGAGTTGTGTGATATGCCACCTATTTTGATGGGTAATAACACATATATGAATGTAATTAGGAAGGGAACCATTCATATTGGTGAAGGTACTTTCAATGATGTACTTTGTGTGCCTTCTTTGACCAATAATCTTCTTTCCATATATCAGATTACTCATAGTGGTACAGGGAAGACAATGGAGTTCACACCTGAGTTGGTTATTATCAGAGACTTGGAAACCACAGAGATTATTACTACTAGGGTGGTTGATCATACATCTCGGCTATACACCTTTTATGGTTTCTCTCCTGATGATGATTCAGATCCTTTGGCTGACATTCACACTCCTAGTGTGAATCTTAATTCAGAGGAGAAGTTTGGTCATTTGAGCCTTGGTATTCTTGCCTTTTCATCAGTTCTTGAGACTTGTGCTAAACTTCCATCTTCTCCACCTCTTGTTTCTTCAGAGTTTGGTGCTTCAGTTCAGCAGGATACTTCTTGTCTTTCAGACAAAGCCTTGTGGGATGAGCATTTGACAAGTGTTTCAGATTTGTTTTGTGAGTCCCATCTTGCAGATTTGGAGGACACATTGAGGGGTTATCTCTCCTCTTCGATGATAGTCATAGCACATTTGTTGTCCACCCTTCTTTGTCTTTGGAGATTGTTAATTTTCAGTTTCTACTAGATCCTGGATTGTCACTTCCATTAGTGAGGCCTAAGACTCCTAACTTGATTGTGGTATCATTTGGCATTCACATGGAGGCACATGATCAGCTTTTAGAGACATCATATTTCATGAGACTTCCTTCCTCTTCTCTTGGTTTGGAGTTGGAGTTTCTTCATGCACCAGTGGATTGGTTTCTTCCCAAGGGAAGACATATTGTTTGCAAGTTTTGGATCCTCTTTGGTCTTCTTCTTCTAGCATTCACCATTGGCGCAAGAGCTTCTTCATTATGGGGGGGACATCTTGTCTCATGCTTTCCCTCTTATTAAGGGGCTATTCATTGTATATATGTGATGGATGTTGTATTTGGTGGGTCTTGATTTTTCCATCATTCCATCATTTGTACATGTTGTGTATGCATTCTCACTTTTGGAGAGGAGTTTTTTCCCATGAGGTTTTCTCCTTGACTCCACTTGAGACTTGTTTGCACATGGGTACCTAACATGGCCTAGTAGCCAAGACCCATCCATCATTGCATCTTGCATTAGTCAGCTACTCCCTAAGTTGCACTTAAGGGGGTGTCAGTGTGAATAGGGATATTTGCTATCTAGTTTCCTTATGTGAGGATAATTCAATATTATTTAACTATTTATTAGTTAAATAATATCCTCTTACATAATTCACACATGTTGACTTAGTGAGTTTTCTAGGAGTCTAGTTGTGTGATGAGTTGTTGATAGTTGGAGTGAGGTGTCTTATCCTCCACATGTGTAATTAGTTGGCAAATATCCCTATTCACACTAACATTGTTAAGATCAAGACAAAATAGTAAAACCTACAATAACCTCAAGAAATCTAAAACTAAGTACAAATAAAACAAACAGAAAGTAGCAAGGAATGATTTCACCTAGTTTATTTGATTTCTTGGTTTCATTGTGGGTTGATCATCAAAGCATGCAACTACAATATAAAAGGCTGCTATGGATGCTCAAGATACTATGTGCCACAAATGAAGATAATTTTGACGCTAATTGATTGAGGACGATGAGAATGAGAGAGGAAGGGGGTATTTGTAGACAAGGAGGAAATATGATCAATGGTGGAGAAAGAAAGGAAGAATCAATGGATGAGGATGAATGAGAGATAAGAATAAACATGCACATGCCAAGTGTCCATAAAAAGGCACCTTATTTAGAAAGATTAGGTGGGTTGTTGATAAAGATACGATTCCTTTTCAAAATAGAATGTTGTTTCTATTTTGAAAGTTAGGTGATGAGGATATTTGATTTTTTCTAATTTATTATTTAAATATTCCCACATTTTGATTTTTTGCTATTTTATGGATAAAGGGGCCCACTTGCACGATTTTAGAAGAAAATGATAGAAATAGAAGAGGATGAGATATAAATTAAATAAATATAAAATTTATTTAATTTATGTGCATGTTGGGAAATAAATAAAATATTTAATTTTATTTATTTATTGATGAAACAAAAATGGGAATGCACATAAAAATAAAGATAATTAATTAAAAATAATAATTTATTTATTAATAGAGGAAAAACGTAATGATCAAATAATTAAAAATTATTTAACCATAGAAAGAAAGAAATGAAGATTAATTAAATAAATAAATTTAATTTAATTAATTAAGAGGAAAATGATTTTATTAATGATGAGTATGTCAGATAGAAATGGTGTGTATGATGCAGTATGAGTTTAATGCATAGATAATTAAATGGGTCAATTTTAGGTGTGTACATTTTGCCCCTCTTTGAGACAATGTCCATTAGGGTGTCGTTTCAAAGAAGATATGATATGTTGGATAAACAGGCTATGCTCCAGTGAAACTAGCGGATGATGCCCCCTCGAGAGGTAGACTAGGTTGACTAGGGAGAATGGGTTGACTTGCGACAAGAAAAGGCTAGAATAGGGCAAGAAGCAGAAGGAAAAGGTGCAGAAAGGTAAGGAAACCGTAGGTTTTAGGCCTATAAATAACACCTTATAGTGCAAATTCAATTCATTTGTTACATTTGCTTTTGTTGTTTGCTTTTTGCTTTGGAGTGTTATTTGGAGCTTTGAAGATGCCGATTTCACGTGATCATCATCATACTGAGAGGGTGAGGACGTTCAGGCAAGCGGCAGGGGCACGAGCACCAGTAAGTACCAAAAAAAATTCCATTTGTGTGTTTATTTTTGCCTAAGGTGTCATTAATTGCCTTATGTGACCAAATGCACATCAGCGCTCTACATGTTCATTTGAGCCTTGGTGTGTCACATTTGGCGTTTCTAGTTGCAAATGCACACGGGTTGGTCGCGTTTGGTTATTGCATGCACATCTGCTCATCAACTAGGTTAGGCTTTATTGTGCATGTGCCTTTAGCGCTTCAAGTCGCATTTGAGTGATAGTACATCACGTTTGGTAAAGCTGAGCACACATGAGCGATAGTGAGTCGCCTTTGGCTTTTCAAGTCACAATTGAGCGACAGCAAATCACACTTGGCTTTCTAAGGTGCATATGGCAAAGGGAAAAGTTGCCTATGGTGAAACAAGTCGCATATGGTCAAATTAGGTCAATTTTTAGGGTTTTGACAAATTTTAGGTAAGAAACTTGTTGATGATCATTGTATCATTTCCTGCATGAGGCATTACTTCCATTACTATCGCGAGAGCCTCACCCCTCAGATTTATAGTTGGTACGATAGCTGGATGCCGACGAGCTCCTATTTCTTGAGATTATTAGCTTTGAGCATGTTGTATATGTGGAGCCCATTCGTGCTCATACAGCATTGATGATATCACTGGTCAAGAGATGGTACAATGAGCACAACTCGTTCTTGCTTCCCACAGGCGAGGCGATTGTAACACTAGAGGATTATATTGCATTCTCTGGATTCAAATTCATGGAGATCAAGTTGATTATGATCCAGACAATGGGCCTAATTCTTTTCAGAGACTATTTGGCACACCTAACATCAGAGAGGAGGATCATGAGATCCCCATGTGACGGATGCGAGAGTTGGCGATCGACCGCAGAGAGTAGTTGTGGCTATCATCAGATTTCTTATGCTGGACCGACAAGCTCTGGGCTTTCCTACTGGATGGGGTACTGTGATGGAGAGCATGTTCATGTACAACACTAGATATCCATGGGCTCCTTGTGTTTTGAGATAGTTGTACCATTATTTACATGATTGCAAATTTATGTTTGGATCTAGCATGTCGGCTGGGGTTACAGTTTTACACGTATGGGCATTCGAGCACATCACAGTTATGAGGCCTATTGGACTGAGGCAGAGATTACCTAGACAGTCCTATGCACATATATATGGAGGTGTGCCTAGCTATAGGTAGTTGAGAGCCACAGTTTATTGGAGGCGACAGTTAGATGAGCTTAATCAGTTCACATGGCGGCCATGGAGGAGCTGTGAGGCTTGAACAGAGGATGCAGAGGAGCTAGTATATGCTTGACAGGCACAATATTTAATTGGTCGTGGTATCTACATTATTGAGAGGTATTTGCCTGAGAGGGTGCTTCGACAGTTTGGTGTTGTACAACCCCTACTAATTGGCGATGCTATCTTTGGTCGTACATGCAGAGGGGTTTCAAACTGGGGCCCAAAGGTAGTTGTGGACATAGCCCTAGCTAAGGTGGAGGGATTACAACTGATGATGTGGGGATAGGATTAGGGGCCAGTAGATCCGGGGATGTTTCCCAATTATGATGTATATTGGGAGATAGCTAGGCCAGTTCAACTTTCTGTACCAGGAGAGGTTGGGGAGGTAGCAGTGCATGTGCCGCAGAGAGGAGGAGATAGGGCACAGAGGAGAGCCCCATGGGTGCAGGTGATAGCTTCTCCAATGGCAGCAGTGGGGCCCTTAAGGGCAATAGTTGGACAAGGTCAAGGTGGAGGGCAGGTCCCTTGACTTGTGAGGATGCCACCTCAGCCACATCAGGTAGGGGATGATGGAGATGCTACCGTGAGACAGATGAGGCAGAGATTATAGGGGGGATCAACAAGAGGATACGAGTCCAGTACTGGTTGAGGAGGACGGAGGTGGATCGACACAAGGTAGTTGTAGCTATGAGACAGGCTCAGGGGCAGGCTCAGGGGCAGAGATTACCATGACAGCCCTATGCACATATATATGGAGGTGTGCCTAGCTATAGGCAGTTGAGAGCCACAGTTTATTGGAGGCGATGGTTAGATGAGCTTGATCAGTTCACATGGCGGCCATGGAAGAGCTGCGAGGCCTAGACAAAGGATGCAGAGGAGCTAGTATATGCTCAACAGGCAAAATATTTATTTGGTCGTGGTATCTACATTATTGAGAGATATTTGCCTGAGAGGGTGCTTCAGCAGTTTGGTGTTGCACAACCCCTACCAGTTGGCGATGCTATCTTTGGTCGTACACGCAGAGAGGTTTCAAACTGGGGCCCAGAGGTAGTTGTGGATGTAGCCCTAGCTAAGGTGGAGGGATTACAACTGATGATGTGGGGATGGGATTAGGGGCCAGTAGATCCAGGGACGTTTCCCAATTATGATGTATATTGGGCGGCAGCTAGGCCAGTTCAACTTTCTGTACCAGGAGAGGTTAGGGAGGTAGCGGTGCATGTACCATGGAGAGGAGGAGATAGGGCATAGAGGAGAGCCCTGTAGGTGCAGGTGATAGCTTCTCCAATGGCAGTAGTGCGGCCCTTAAGGGCAGCAGTTGGATAGGGTCAAGGTCAAGGGCAGGTCCCTTGACTTGTGAGGATGACACCTCAGCCACAGCAGGCAGGGGGTGATGGAGATGTTGCCGTGAGATAGATGAGGCAGAGATTAAAGGGGGAGATCAACAAGAGGATACGGTTCCAATACCAGTTGAGGAGGACGGAGGTGGATTGACACAAGGCAGTTGTAGCTATGAGACAAGCTCAGGGGCAGGCCCAGGCTTACCAGGGACAGGTTGCCCAACTTCAGGCCCAGGTACAAACATTATAGGGGTAGTTATAAGCTATGCAGGATCAGGCTGCATAGGTACGGGTTCAGGTTGTACCAGATGATGTTACCATTGCCAAGCTTACAGCAGAGAGGGATGCAGTGTTGCAGAGAGCACAGAGGGCCATAGCAGAGAGAGATGCAACCACAACTGCTCTTAGGACAGATTAGACAGGTTTATATTTGGCACGAGAGCTCGCCCAAGTACAGGGAGAACTCAATGCGACCCAGAGGGAGGCAGAGTATTAAAGAGGGTTGTACTATGGTACAGTGCCGACAGAGCAGTGCCAGTCGAGCTACAAGAGTCGATCAAGGGCTTCTACGTCAAGGAGGATAGAGGGGTCTCGATCAGTTGCCTCAGTGATGGGTCCACCTTAGCAGAGAGGTGCAAGGGGATCAGGTGGAGCAGGTGGAGACCAAGGAGAGGCTTCATCAGGAAGTTCTCTTCCGAGACACCAAGGATAGCCTACTATGTATACTATTGTATCACTTTTGAGGCCTGAGAGCCTATTGTATATATTTTTAAGGGCTCTTGGATAGCCATGTTGTGCATTTATTTTGTATATAGACACTTGTATATTGACCCATGGTATATATATATACATGATCCTACACATTGATGTGATATATTGTCTATGATTATGGATGCACTTGTGATATGGATATGCATTTATTTTTGTATTTTCTTATGTTTTTATGAGATGCACATGATGTGGTTATGAGATGCATATGCTCTAGATATTTTATGATGAGATGCTCTATGTATGGTTATATGTTTATGATTATTGCACAATACTTGTAATGATGATATTGTTAGAATTTAATCTTTACTTAGTGAAGATTATAATTTATTTGTAATTTATTATTTGGTGTATTATCCCCACACATGTTAGATAATAGAGGAAACATGTGGCACACACCTTATGCAAGACGGCATATGGGAGTAATGGATAACTCCATTACTCACCTCTATTTAAGAGGTGTCTCCTCCTCTCTTTGGTGTATTTCTCATCACAGATATCTTCTTCCTCACTCTTCTTTTCTTCTCATTTCACTCATTGAGAAGCTTCTCACTCTCTCTGTAATCTTTTTTAGGCTTCATGCCATTTGCATAACATAGGAGATTTTTCTTTGTTTTTCCCCCTTCACAATCTTGGTCTCCATTGGTGCATTGTGGTATCTTTCTCTCACAATTGATTTATTTACTTTGCATGTTTGATTAGTAGATTGTTAATCCTTTACTCTTCTTTACATGGTATCAGAGCTACACTACTAATCTCTCTGTGTGAAGTTCAAGGCTCTGCCATTTTTTGAAGCGGCTACACCTTGGAGACCTGTTGTAGGAACCTGAGAGAAGAGAAGATTCTCTCTACAAGAAAAATATTTACAATCGTTGGATTTTTTTCCTAGATTTTTTACAAAAATTTTGATATAGTTTGTAAAAATTTTATAAGATCTCTGCAAAAAAAAATTCTCTTATAAAATTTTTTAGTTTTTTTCATACTACAATCCTTTTATAAAAAAAAATTATATATATTTTACATTATAAATCAAGTTTAAAATAAAAAAATAAAAAAATTTGCAAATTTTTAAAAAATTCTACATTATTTTACAAATTATATATTAAAATTTTCAAAGTTTAAAATAAAAATAAAAATTCTTTTTTACAAATTAAATCTATTTCAAAATTATAAACAATTTTCTTTTTTTTTTTTAAATTAAACAAATTCTTTTAAGAAATTTTACAATTTTTTTAGGGCTTCATTGGCCCTAAAGGCCTCTACCCTTTTTTTGCATTGTTAAAAAAAAATTAAAATTTATAAAATACTAAATAAAAATTTATTTATAAAACTTTAATAACAAATCTTTTGTTTAAAGGCCAAAGGCCTGCCGGGGAAGTTACCCTAGCCCGTGAGCAACTGCCGCTCAGCGGCTTTCTAAACCTTCCGCCCTCCATTTTTCCTCCTTTGCTCGCTCAAACTCTGCATTCTTTAACACCAAAAACAAACTTTCATTGCATTAAAAAAAAAAACTGTCTCCTTCGTTCTTTCCTATATATTTATGATGTTTTTTTAACTTTTCTTAAGTTTCTTATAATGTTTTTTTTAACTTTTCTTAAGTTTCTATTTAGATTTCTAACTTAAGGTTTTAATTAGTGAGTGTTATTTATAATCTTTATTAATATAATTAAATAATTTTTAAATTTATCAAAAAAAATTTGGGTAAGAAGCAGGGCTTAAATTTGACAGTTGTATAGCTGTATTTAAGCATTTTTGCTGTAAAATACAATCAAATTTTTTAAAAAACTGTATCAAATGAAAGTTGAAATTTTGGACAAACTGTCAAAATTTATATAGGATTATGATGATATATATGTATTTGGTTTTTATATAATCTGCTTAATATAAGGTATGTCATAGTATTTTACAACCAACATTGAATAGATAACTGTCATAAAAAAATTGCTTGACAGGCAAGGACTGTCAAATTTAAGCCCTGGTAAGAAGCAATTAGATAATTAAGTTTTTTTAAAATGTGATTTTTTTTAAGGGCTTTATTTAAAAAAACAAGGTTTTCTTTTTCAAATTTTAGTAATATTTAGTTTGTTTTTTAAGTTTTTTTTAATTATTGTTTTTAGTAACTTTTAATTTTTTTAAAATATTATATGCAAAAAATTGTGCCTTTCTAATATAGCTTTTTAATATAGTTTTTTTTACTTTATATTTTTAATTTAAATTTTATACGCATTATTAAAGTTCTTTTTAAATAATTTTTTGCATATAAAAATTTCTCTAGGTAATTTTTTGCCTTTTCTTCTCATAATTAGATAATTTTTCAAAAACATTTGCATCTAATTAGATCTTTTTTTCAAAAAAATTGCCTTTTGTCTATCTAATTAGACATTTCTTCATAACAATTTCTTTTGCCTTTTATTATGGAAATTAGGCATTTCTTACAAAAAAATACCTTTTCTTTCCACATTTTTTCAAAATGTTGGTTTTTAATATAATTACACATTTACTTTATTATTGGACTTGATCAACCCAATAATTATGTACTTGTTCCATTCAATTTAAGGGATATTCATGTAGTCGCGAATGCATGAATATCACTTTGGAATATTCTTCTCATCTTTTTTTTTTTGAACAATTCCTATGTATCTTCAAGAACTTTCTATCACCGTTGGTGCCTAATTATCATTCTTATTTATCAAATTATCATTCTCTCTACTTAAGTCTTGATTTATCTCAATATTTAAAACAATCTAGAGTTTCCTTCTCAACTTCGATTATGTTATTTTGATAAAGGGAATCTGATATTTTATTGTACCTCATTAATCTGATATTGTGCCATATTGGTAAATGTTGTGCCCTTAATATTGGTGTACATAGGGTTATGAATAGTCGGCTTGTAACTATCTTAACTCCTAATTAAGTCATGTTATCATTATTATATTATTATTTAGTTAGATAGGTCGGACTAGGTGTTATATAGGGGTGTGTCTATTCATCCTAAGCATAATTAGGTATATATAGGAGGATGTGAGTCTTATTTCATCATTATATTGTGAAGTGTGTTCTCATTGGAGATATTTGGAGGTTGCCCCCTCGAAGTGGCCTATTATTCTCAGTTATTATCAAGTATTTGTAGAATATTTCATATTATCTTCTTCCATTGTGCAAGTTATTTCATTACAAGTGGTGTCAGAGCATGATCTTGGCACTGTAGAGGCAAGATTTTTTTCAACATTGGAGGCGATTTTGAGAAGAGCATAACTTTCAGATTTTAGCAAATTTTTTTGAAGATTCTTAAAAGGTTTTGAAGACCATATTAAAGAAGCTATAGTCCAGATTTCATAGGAATTGGAGCAGATTTGAGCGAATTATTGCAGAATTACGATTTCTACACAATTTATTTGAGATCTACATATCTCTCACATCTTGCCGAATTGGAATATAATTTGTATTGGATTTTTGAAGACATAATACAGGAGCCTACAGTCCAAATCTTAGTTAAATTGAAGCAAAAATAAGTGAGTTATTACAAAATTAGGGTTTCCAACAAATTCGCTCTCAAGGCAGCAAAATTGCTAATTTTTTGGATTTTTCACTGGGTAAGTGGTATCTTGGCCCTAGTAAGTTATGGTTAAAATTTTAGACAATTTACATTTCATTTGTGTGATTTATTTCAAAAATATTGGTTTCCATCATGACGGGGCTTGGAACAAGAGGCAAAAAGAATGCTGCCACACCGGGGAAATCCTTTGATAAGGATGGGGAAATAATCGAGGATAGTAATCCCAATGAGGAAATAAGTAAGGTCAAGGAAGAGGTTTCCTCAATTAAGAGGGATATGTGTGACCTAAGAGGAGATATATCAGATATACGAAGCATGTTAAGCACCTATATGAATGAACCAAGAAAGGAGTTCTCAAGCAACCAAGGTGAAACCTTCAAGTTGGCTAATAATGACACAAATTTTAATACTCCTATGGGATCTAGGAATTTTTTTCCAAAGGTGGATATGCGCAAGTTTGATGGTAAGGATCCTCTAACATGGATAAACCAAATGGAGAATTTTTTTGAAGTACATCAAATCCCATATGGATAAAAGGTCACGATGGCTTCCCTATTTTTAGAACTAGATCAAATCATTTGGTATCATTGGCTTTGTACTCATCGGAGGAAAAAGGGTCTCACCATCTCATGGTCAATTTTACAGAAGAACTCCAAGCACAATATAGCAATAGTGTGATAGACAACTTCTTCAGCCAACTTGCTAAACTTCAACAAACAGGATCAGTTAAGGATTATATTCAAAAATTACAAATCTATCCTTAAGAGTGGATACAATTACAAAGGAGAACTTGAATGATTTATTCTTGGGTGGTCTCAAGGATCACATTCAACATGAGGTACACATGTTTAGTCCTAGCTCGGTAAATGAGTCTTTTATCTTGGCACGTAGGGTAGAGGAGAAGTATTTGATTCCTAGAAAGCAAGGGGCTAATGTGACAAGAGAGAAAGGATATTCAACACCTTCTCTTCCTCAACCTACTAGGTTGACTCCACAGCAAATTGAGGAGAAAAGAGCAAAAGGGTTGTGTTTCAATTGTGATAGCAAATACAGTCGAGGACATAAATGTAGTGAAAATAAATTATTCTATATTGAAGGTCCAAGTGAGGAAGAAGAGGAGGAACCCATATTAGAGGAGGATAGGGAGTCAAGTGAGGAATCACATGATTCTCAACCAATCATTTCTTGTCATGCACTCTCAGGTTTTAATGCACCACAAACTCTCAAGGTAGTGGGTTTCTTAAAGAAGTAAAAAGTAACAGTGTTGATCGACTCAGGTAGTACCCATAATTTCATCAACAAAAAGTTGGCAACTCATCTAAATTGTTTTATATATCCAGCCCCAAAGTTTCAGGTTTTGATTGCAGATGGGGGTACAGTTAGTTGTTCGGGGAAGTGTCATAGCATTAAATTATCCATGGGAGATTATCAACTTGATACCCCAATGTATGCAATATCTATGGGTGCAGTAGATATTGTTTTGGGAGTACAATGGCTTACTACATTGGGAACAATTGAGATGAACTTCTGAGAACTATTCATGAGATTTCAATCAGAAGGAAAGGTAGTGGAGCTAAGGGGGTTGAAGGCAAAATCCCCGCAGATGGTAAGCTCTCATCAAATGCAAAGTTTCTTAAGAAAGGAGCGGATGGATTTGTGGCCTAGCTCTATTCATTAGAAGTCTGTCAATCTAATGCTCCTACTCATCCAGATTTACAAGCAATTATTGATTGTCACTCAGTGGTTCTTAGAGATATGCCTAAAGGACTTCCTCATAAGGGGGATCATGACCATGCCATACAACTAGTTCTAGGGAGCCAACCACCAAACATCAGGCCTTATAGGTACCCACACACAAAAAAGTGAGATAGAAAAAATTGTTGAGGAGATGCTAAAGGCAAGAATTATCAGGCATAGCCAAAGTGCTTACTCCTCGCCTGTGGTGATGGTGCGTACGAAGGATGAAACTTGGCGCATGTGCCCAGATTATAGAGTGCTCAACATGTACACCATTAAAGATAAGTTTCCTATTCCAGTCATTGATGATTTGCTAGATGAATTGAATGGAGCTATGTATTTTACCAAGTTAGATCTTAGATCTGGTTATCACCAAATTCAGATTAAGGAGGAAGATATTTGTAAGACAGCATTTCAAACTCATGAGGGTCATTATGAATTTTTGGTGATGCCATTCGGTCTTACCAATGCACCATCTACATTCCAAAGTTTGATGAATTCCATTTTTAAGAAGTTCTTGAGAAAGTTTGTGTTAGTGTTCTTTGATGATATATTGATTTATAGCAAGACTTGGAAAGAACATTTGCAGCATGTAGATCAAGCATTACAATTACTCGAAGATCATCAACTCTATGCTAAGACATCCAAGTGTGCTTTTGGTCTTAAGGACGTGGAGTATTTGGGACACATAGTTTCACATGAAGGAGTAAAGGTGGACCCTAACAAAATTAAGGCTATCATGGAATGGCCTATTCCAAAAACCATTAAGAAATTGAGGGGTTTCTTAGGATTAACAGGGTACTATAGAAGATTTGTGAAGAATTATGGTCGTATAGCAGCACCCCTCACCACTCTATTGAAGAAGGATTCTTTTCATTGGAATGAGTCCGCTAATGTAGCATTTGAGCAATTGAAGGAGGCTATGTGTACAACTCCAGTGCTTGCCACTCCGGACTTCACCAAGGCATTTATTGTGGAATGTGATGCTTCTAGAAATGGGATAGGAGTAGTTCTCATGCAAGAAGGTCGACCAATTGATTTTGAGAGTCGTCAATTAAAGGGTAAAAATCAGCTCAAACCTATTTGTGAGAAGGAAATGCTAGCAATCCTTCACGTAGTTAAACAATGGAGGCCTTATTTAATGGGTCGACACTTCAAGGTTAAGACAGATTATGATAGCCTAAAATATTTTTTGGAACAAAGACTATCCTCTGAAGAGCAACAAAAATGGGTCACTAAGATGTTGGGATATGACTTTGAGATTGTATATAAGAAAGGGAAGGAAAATATTGTGGCCGATGCACTTTCTAGGAAGGATGAGAAAGATGAAGCCTTATTGTGTGCCCTTTCAATATTACAAGCAAATTGGGTGGAAGAAGCCAAAGCAGAGTGGCAAAATGATGTTGCAACAAGTAATCTCATCCAACAATTAAAAAGTGATCCTAGTAGTTCAGATAAATTTTGTTTGAAGGGGGATATTCTTTGGTATAAAGAGCGCTTGTATCTCTGCAAGAATTCCACTCTTAAACACAAGATTCTCACAGAGCTACATGAATCCCCAGTTGGTGGTCATTCTTGAAGACATATCATCAGGTCAAGCAAGATTTTTTTTGGGAAGGGATAAAAGGTGATGTTCAAAAATTTGTGGCTGAATGTTTGGTTTGTCAAAGAAATAAGGGGGAGACAATTAAGACACCAGGTCTCTTGCAGTCCTTATCTATTCCTAGCCAGCGTTGGGAAGAGGTATCCATGGACTTCATCACAGGGCTTCCCAAATCTAAAGGTCATAATGTCATCATGGTAGTAGTTGATCGCCTCACTAAATATGCACATTTCATTGCATTATCACATCCTTTTACAGCAAGTGTAGTGGCAAATTTTTTTTTGGAGAATATCCAAAAGCTACATGGTACACCTAAGGTTATTGTCAGTGATCGTGATCTTATCTTTACTAGTCACTTTTGGAAAGATTTATTCTCATGTTTGGGTACTTAATTGGCTCATAGTTCTTCATACCATCCTCAATCAGATGGGCAAATTGAGGTTGTTAATAAATGTTTGGAAGGATATCTATGTTGTTTCACTTTAGAGAAACAATCTCAATGGGTAGATTGGCTACCACTTGCAGAATGGTGGTATAACACTTATTTTCATAGCTCATCAAAAATATCTCCATTTTTGGCACTTTATGGATATAATCCTCCTTCCATCACATCATCATTAAAGGTGTCACCAAGATTTTAGGCAGTAGAGGACAACTTGCTTCATCAACAACAGGTACTTTCAGGACTCAAGGAGAATTTAGCTATGGCACAAAATCAAATGAAACAACAGGTGGACCAACATCGTAGTGAAAGAAATTTTGAAGTTGGGGATTGGGTCTTCTTGAGATTGCAGCCTTATAAACAAATCTCAATGAAGCAACAAAAAAAGAATAATAAGTTGTCTCCAAGATATTACGAGCCATACCAAATCATGCAAAAGATTGGTAGTGTTGCCTACAAGCTAGAGTTGCCACCAACAACAAAGATACATCCAGTTTTTCATGTTTCTTGTTTGAAGAAGGTAATTGGGTAGAATATTCCTACTCAAACAGTACTACTAGAGCTCGATGAAGAAGGAAGAATAATTTTGGAACTAGAGTGCATTCTTCAAACACGCACGAAGAAGTTGAGGAATAGAACCCTCACTCAGTATCTCATCCAATGGAAGAATTTACTAGTTGAAGAGGCCACATGGGAGGATGAGGAGTTCATTCAAAAGAATCCACACTTGGTTAACATTGAGGACAATGCTTCTTTGAAGAGGGGGGGCATGCTACGCCCTTAATATTGGTGTACATGAATAGTCAGCTTGTGGCTATCTTAACTCCTAATTAAGTCATGTTATCATTATTATATTATTATTTAGTTAGATAGGTCAAACTAGGTGTTAAATAGGAGTGTGTCTATTCATCTTAAGCATAATTAGGTATATATATGAGGATGTGAGTCTTATTTCATCATCATATTGTGAAGTGTGTTCTCATTGGAGATATTTGGAGGTTGCCCCCTCAAAGTGGCCTATTATTCTCAGTTATTATCAAGTATTTGCAGAATATTTCATATTATCTTCTTCCATTGTGCAAGTTATTTCATTACAGTAAATTTGCCTTCTTATGGATTTAATCCATTTATATTTTTTTGAAAAATTAAAAGTTCATTAGAGCATTTGCCTTCTTGGTGGATTTATTCCATCTATATATTTTGCAAAGTAAATGACTTATCAAGTCTCAATGGAGCCTTTAAATCTTTTATGCGCAAGACGCATTTGCAATAATGTTGCATAGGGAGCCTTATCTATAATGAATTATATATTTTATCAAGTCTCATTGGAGTTTTTTTTGGGCCCCATGGAAAATACTTCCATCCACTTTGATGGTATGCACTTACATTTTTATGATGAACTGATCATTGGGGATCAAGTTCTTAAAATTATATTGAAGGCAATATGGTTTTTATACCATTTTTCAAACTATTTTCAAAGTCCTTTGATATTTTATGAAGGCATTATGGTTTTTTAAATCCATCTATAGGACTATTTTTCAAAGTCCTTAATATTGAAACTTAAAATGAAGGCACTATGATCTTTAGGACTAATTTTTAAAGTCCATTATTATTAAACTTGATATAAGTTCCCTTTACAATTCAACAAATGATGTTGTGAGAAGAAACCTAGAACTATTATTGCTGTCTATATATTGACATTTTATAATTTGGGCTATAAGCCATAATTTGTGCTACAACTTTTCTTAGCACTCTTACTCAAGACTTAAGGTTATTTTAGCTATGCTAACTTTTTCCTTATTAGCTTTATGACTTAAATTTGGATTCATTTGATCCACAAACTTTTATTATGCAATATGCAATTTGTATCTCTTTATATGATTATACTAATTCAAATTTAGGAGATGATCCCAATAATGGGAAATCCATTTTTTGGTTATGGTTTCTTTGATGGAACAGGTCCAATATCTACCTTGGCAACACAAGAACCATCAATCCACTTCTCTTGGCTCTAAAGGAGCTCTCTATTCAGATTGTTCAAAGGCATTTATACAAGCACTTTGGTTCACAAAGGCATCTATACAATTATTCTCAAGACCACTTGAAGACTTGCCTCTATCTCAAACCAGATTGTTCACTCTTCTTCAAGCTTCTTTCTCAAATTCTTTATTCTTATTCATTGTAAAGGATTTTATGCCATTCATGTAACATGTTGTAATCATCCTTTGATGGATTTATTGTAAATCTCCCCAAGTAAAGCTTAAAGGGGCATGTTAGAAATTAATCTTTACTTAGTGAAGATTATAATTTATTTGTAATTTATTATTTGGTGTATTATCCCCACACATGTCGGATAATTCACCTCTTTTATTCCTCTTGTAGGAATAATCTATTTTCTGTAGATTCCTCCTTAAGAGGAAACATGTGACACACACCTTATGCAAGATGGCATATGGGAGTTACGGATAACTCCATTACTCACCTCTATATAAGAGGTGTCTCCTCCTCTCTTTGATGTATTCCTCATCACGGATATCTTCTTTCTCACTCTTCTTTTCTTCTCATTTCACTCATTGAGAAGCTTCTCACTCTCTCTATAATCTTTTTTAGGCTTCATGCCATTTGCATAACACAGGGGGTTTTTCTTTGTTTTTCCCCCTTCACAATCTTGGTCTCCATTGGTGCATTGTGGTATCTTTCTCTTATCATTGATTTATTTACTTTGCATGTTTGATTAGTAGATTGTTGATCCTTTACTCTTCTTTATAGATATGCTTTATGGATGCATTAATGGTTATATGATAGATGCTAGATGCTATGGATAAATGATTTATGATGATGAACTTACTATATGGTAATGATTTTAATATGTCTGACACACTTGTGTTGCAGGAAAAGGAAGAATGTTGATGAAGAATGAGAAGATGCTAATGATGAAGATCAAAGATGATGATAATGATGATGATGAGAACAGCTTTAATAGTTGCATACTATATTCAAGGTTTACAATCCTTATTTTTGATGTAGCATGTGGATATTATGCACCAAGGTATGGAAGACCAAGGTGTCGTGTATCCAATGCACAACAGGCTAATACAACCTTGTCAAGGTACAAGATATGAATATTAGCCGCTTCGAGATGGACTTTGACTCTGTAAGTAACTGTTTGAAATTATTTCCACTAAACATAATGAACCTTGTTGGTTATATGTATGGGAATTAGTCTTATCATAGAATAGCCTTAGTGCATAAGAGACTATTTAGCTTCTCAAATGCAAAAGGAATTGATATGCAAGATGCTAATCCCAACACTTACAAGATACCATTAGGCCTAGTAGGAGAATAAGATCATCCCACAAACACAGCATATGAAAGCAAATGACCATGCCCCAGTCCAAACTTCATCGCAACATACCAAGATATGAAAGATCAAGGCAGTCTTGATTAGGTATTAGAAGGGACAGAAGATAAAACAAAAGACACATCCATCATGTTCTCTTGCCAAATTTAAGGTGCTCTTGGATGGATTTGAATAGTGCCTTGTTGAAAGGAAAGATATATCATATTGAAGGCTAAGATTGTTGTTGGGTTGACATAGCAAATGTTATCTTAAGACATGTAGACAAATGACTCGGTTTACCTCTGATTTGAACAAGCGCTTGAGCTATCAAAAGATGCACAATTTGTTTTGCTTGAATTAATCAAAGAGAAGAAGATGGAAGAAAGAGAAGATGATAGGGGGATCGAAGAATGAATTGTTGGTACTTGCGGACTAGATACTTCCTTTGTATTCCAAACTACCTACATACCCGTATCTAGGGGATCAAAGCACCACACGATGATGATGAGACATGATGAATATGTAGTTCTGGGTGTTTATTGATGATGTGGGAGATAGATGATGGAAGAAGAAAGTGATGAAAGAAGAGAAATAAGATCAAATGAAAGATGGAAGAGAAGAGGAGGCTTATCATCGTGTGCCTAAATAGGTATTTCCTTCATACACCAGACTACCTACATACCCTGTATCCACGAGATCAAGGAATTTAACGATAAAGATGATATGTAGTTCTTGTTGGTTTTGATGGGATGATGAAAGATGATGGGGGTTAGGATTGATTTGATTTGATGTGATTTGATACAGTGATGATTGAATTGGATTAGATTGATATGAATGCATATGATGAAGTGATGTGATGGTTTGACTTTATTTCTTGTATTTTTTTTGGCTATTTGATGTTTTTGTATATTTTTTTAGGACATTTTCTAATTTTTATGGATTTTTTTAGGTCTTTTTCTAATTTTTATGGATTTTTTCAGGACATTTATATGATTGACCATGATGCCTTAAAGCATCCACCTGATGTCAAAGTATAAGCAAGTGCCCCCAGTTTGGGAAGAATTTATTGCATATAGGCAAATGGAAATCTTTTCATAGGATATGATGGCTAGGAATGACTCAGTTAAAGCTAGGTGATATACACAAATGATACGTCAACTTTGACAAGTTCCAAGCCATGACAGTAGTAAGGTACTGGGACGATAAAAGGGATGAACAACTTAGCCATGGATGGATGAGGTTGTCAAAGGATGGATGAAGTGACATGACGCGATGGGGATTAAACAAATAATGAAGTGGATGGTGAGAGCTGGCTCTACCATAGCGCATGTTTGCCAAGTTTTCACTATGGTACTTATCCAAGGTGCTTGTTTGCCAAGTTTTCACCATTGGACGCTAACCCAAACCGCCACTGAAGTGGTTTTCACTATTGGATTGATTTTTTCTTCTCTTTTTTTTTCTTTTTTGGTACATTTTTATGATTTTTTGATTTTTTAGTACTTTTTCCAGAGAAAAGCTATTTACAAAAGATCATGGATAGAATTTTTTGAGATGAACACTATTGATCGATTCATCTAGGAAACACCATCAGTGGTAGCCAAAGCATAGGCTCTAGAGACGTAGACAAATGTGATCACAAAGGGGCCAAGCCAATTGGGCTCAAACTTGCCTTATTTTTCTCTGCTCTACTGATTCTTCTGATTCTCTTTCAATACCAGGTCACCAACTTGGAACCTTCTTTCTTTGATTTTCTTATTATAGCTTCAACAGAGATGATTTTGATACACTTGCAAATGGTTGAGAGTCATAATTCACCTTTCATCCAGTAGTTCCAATTCATTCAGCCTAGATTTTCTGTACTCTTCATCCGATATGATGTGCTAAAGTGATACACATAATGAAGGGATTTTGACCTCAATAGGAAGTATGGCATTGATACCATAGACCAAAGCATATGAAGGTGTACCAGTGGGGGTTTGGATGCTTATACAGTAAGCCCATAAGGCGGGATTAAATTGAAGATGTCAATCTCAGCCAGCTTCATTGACCATTTTCTTCAGGATTTTTATAATGGTCTTATTTGAGGCCTCAGCTTGGCCGTTTCTTTGAGGGTAATAAGGCATAGAAAATCTATGCTGGATGTGAAACTTTTGACGTAATTCATGAACTTCCTAGTTTTTGAAGGGACACCCATTATCAGTTACAATGGTCTAAGGGATACCATATCGACAAATAAAAAAATGTAATATGAACTTGGAGATTTGTTTCCCAGTGATATATTTCATAGGGATTGCTTCCACCCATTTGGTGAAGTACTCCATGGTAGTGATTATGAACTTATGACCATTTGAAGAGGATGGGTGGATTTTTCCTATGAGGTCTAATCCCCATTGCGAGAATGGCCAAGGAGCTGTGAGCGGTTGTAGTTCATGTGCTGGAGTGTGTATCAAATCTCCATGTATCTAACATTGCATGCATCTTTTTGAGAATTGTTGTGCATCTCGCTCTATAGTAGGCCAATAATAGTCGGCTCTAAGAAGCTTTTTGACAAGACTAGGGCCAACGGAATGCGATCAATAGACACCCTCGTGTATTTCTCGTAAAGCCACATTGGCCTCTTCCAAGTTGAGACGCCTAAGTAAGATACCATCAAGACTCTTGTGGTAAAGGGTTTGCCAAGGATAATGTAGCAAGAGGCTTGATAGATGAAAGATTTGCATTGAGAGTTGGAAAATTGGAAGGGGAAAGTGCCATTGACAAGGTATTGGTAAATATCTTCATACCAAGGAGATGTGGGACAATGAAACTCGCAGATGAGTTCTAATTGGGGTACTTCAAATGTTGGGATCAAAAGTTGTTCCACTAAGAATTCACATCGCTTTGAATTAGCAGGCATGTCCAGGAGAGAACCAATGGTTGTCATGGCGTCAGCTGCTTTGTTGTTGATTCTTGCAATCTGTTCAAATGTGATGTGAGAAATATTTCTTAAAGTCGTCAACCATCAGTTTTTATGGAAGAAGCTTTTCATCCTTTGTTTGGTACTCATCTTGAACTTGTTTAATTACCAACAGTGAGTCTCCAAATACTTGTAGCTCTCTGATGTCCCATTGGATAGCCATGCATAGCCCAGTGATCAGAGCCTCGTATTCTGCTATGTTATTTATACAAGGGAAGGTGATGCAGTAGGATTTTGGAATACAGCCACCCTATGGGCTGATGAATAGGACACTTGCTCCAAACCCATGTTGGGTGTAAGAGCCATCAAATTATAGTTGCCAGGTTTCAGAAGGAGACACATTGAAAAGTTCCTCATTAGGTAGCTCAGGATCAAAAGGATGAATGTCAATCATTGGAGCTTAAGCAAGTTGATTCGCGATGACTTGTCCTTTTATTGCTTTGCGGTCAACATATTCAATATCAAATTCACTAAGGATCATCACCCATTTGGCTACTCTACCAGTAATGACTGTTTTAGCAAGAAGATATTTCAATGGATCAAACTTGGAGATGAGCTTTGTTGTCTGATTTAACATGTAATGTCGCAACTTTTGAGCAGTAAACACAACTGACAAACATACTTTTCCACTGTTATGTAGTTGATCTCATATCCTACAAGAGTCATGTTGATATAGTAAATGGCTTTCTCTTTTCCTGTATCATCATGCTGAGCTAGGAGGGCACCAAGTATAGAAGCAAAGGTCGATCTCAAACAGGCGATACAAGCATAGGAGGTACTAAAAGATATTCTTTTATTTGATTGAAGGCTTGTTGAAATTTGTCATCCCACTTAAATGCTTCTCCCTTCTTGAGCAAGTGTTGGAAAGGATGGCACTTATCTTCTAGTTGAGCTATGAATCGACGAATAGATTATAACCGACCTTGGAGACCACGTAGCTGTTTCAAATTAGACGGAGGAGGCATATTAACTATGGCTTTCACTTTATCCATATCCACTTCAATGCCTCTTCTAGATACTATGTAGCCTAGAAAAGTTTCCCAGAAGTTACACCGAAGACACACTTTTTTGGATTCAATCTGACTTTGTACTTCTCAAGCCTATCGAATATTTGTTCTAAGACTTGGAGGTGGTCTTCTCTTGTTTTGGACTTGCATAAGATGTCATTGACATAGTCCTCCATTATTGTGTGGAAAAGATCATTAAAAATGATAGTCATAGCCCTTTGATAAGTTGCTCTGACGTTTTTAAGTCCAAGAGGCATGATGACCCAGCAGTATGTTCCCCATGGGGAGATGAATGAAGTTTTGTGCTAGTCGTCCTCTACGATTCTAATCTGATCGTATCTAGAGAATTCATCCATTAATGAAAGCATCTCATGTCCTGTAGTGAGGTCTACAATTGTGTCAATGCTTGGCAAAGGGAAGTCATCTTTAGGACATGCTCTGTTAAGGTCTCTGAATTCATTACAGTAACGAATTGTGTCATCAGGTTTGGCAACAGGCACTAGATTACATACCCACTCCGGATAATCAATGGGTTTAATAAACTTTGTATCCAAAAGTTTCTGGATCTCTGCTTTGACTAACAATGCTATATGTGGATGCATTTTTCTTAGCTTTTGTCGAACTGGTGTGGCATTCAGAGAGACAGCCAAATGATGCACTACCAAGGAGGGGTCTAAACCCGGCATATCTGCGTAGGTCCATGCGAAGTTGATAGCTCTTTTTATGAAGAATTTGGTGAAATTGACTTTTTATGTATCTGATAAAGAGGCTGCTAGAAATGTGATTTTAGGAGCTTGTTCGGTGCCCAAGTTAATTTCCTAGGATTTCTCGATCAACAAGTGTGATCTTTCTTGATATATAGAAGTTACAGGAAGGTCGGATCCTCCATCCGCGGGTGCCTCGGAGAGGTTTTCACCCTCGGATACCTCCTTTATTTTTATTTTTTCTTGGTCAAGAGATGCCTTTCAGTTTTCACCTGATGACCTTTCATTTTTTATTTTCTTGATTTCACTTTTGTGACTAGAAGATCCGACACTTCCACCAAAGTATGCCAACAATGGAAGATCAATAGCAAATCCTACCTTATGGTCTCCAAGAGGCAAGCCTTTCCTTGTTCCCATGAATTCAGTAATGGCCTCATCATTTTGAAATGTATCGAGGGCAGGTGCCCCCTGTTGATCCTAGTCGATTAGGTTGGGGTAGAGAAGTGGAAGGTCATGGGAAGTAGAGGATATCATGAAAATAGAGGTTTCTTGGAAAAGCTCAATGATATGAAAGGTAGAGTCTTTGATGGTATCTAGATTAGGGGCCTTTTCCGTGGGAAAGGCTTTAGCGACTTCATCAAGGATAAACTGGATGTCCAAGGAAGGCGGGCCCTCCTTTCGGTACCCTAGACCCTGTCGATTATACTTCTTTGACACAATTATTGGCTCTAAGAGGCCTTGTTCCTATAGACCCAGTCCACCTTTTCCTTTGTATCCCATATTTTTTATGGTTCTGAAACATTATTATATCGTTCCACTTCTAAGGATACCTAATCATTTTCATCATAAAACATCCAAGAAGAAATGTCACCAGAGACATCCTCATCATCAAGTAACCCTGATTATATGAACACTGTTGGAGGCATGGTGACAATTACTTTGGAGTCAGAAGCTTTTGAAACGACTAGCTTACCATATGATTTGGGTGATAAGGGCGTGACACCCACACAACATGACTCTTTGAGACTATACTCACCAAGTCCCTTTTCTTCATATTTGATTTGGATGCTAGGGGTGGACTTACTAGTAGAGGGTTTATTGAGATCATCTGGGTCAACATATGAAGTAGACAGATACGCTTCAACATTGAGAGGGACACAGTTAGGATTTTGATAAGTGGCTTGAAATGCACGGCAGTATTCAAAGGGCTTGGGATCTACAGGGATGGTGATTTCTACACCCTCATATGGAAACTTTAGGCATTGGTGATACATGGATGGGACTACTTTTAAGGAATGGATCCAAGGACGGCCTAGAATGATATTGTAGGGCATATTGGCATCTAGGACTTGGCATTTTGTATCAGTGGTAACAGGACCAACCCTTATAGGCAGAGTGATAATACCTTCTAAATCTCGCTCTCCATCATCATATGCCTTGATGGTTATTCTTTTAGTCATATCAATGTGGTCCTTGGAATAGCCCAATTGCTTTATTAACTTTAGAGAACAAATATTAAGACCAGCTCTGCCATCCACCAGGATCCGCTTGACATGGCATCGATCAATGAATACCTCTATGTGGAGTGCATCATAGTGAGATGGGTCGATGGATACGAGATATTGATTAGAAAAATTTAAATGATGGGGGGATGAGATTGTAATGTCCCCAATTTTTGCAAGTAACTTAAATGTGTCTAATTGTAAATTAATTTTATAAAGTATTTTAATTGCTTTATAAAATTGATATTTTATTAAGTTACTTGAAAAATACTTTATTAAATAAAGTATTATTGTACACACACATTTAAAAAGGGTCATGTAAAAGCATTTAAAATTGTAAGGTGTGATTGTGTACATAAAAACTTTCATTTAATAAAATTAGGACCTGTCCTAATTGATGAAAGTTTAAAAGGGTTGTTGAGAGTCATTGTTGAGTATGTTTTAGATGCTTGTGTTGATGTTTATTTTGTCAAGTTTCTAGTCATCTAATGTCAAGGAGATGTTCCCTTGCATTCATGGTATCGAGGAGATGACCCCTTGGTAGTTGTTGGTTTGGTGATGCTCCCTTACCAACCTTGAGGTGAAACTATCTCAGATTTCACAATTGGGCTTCAAAGGATTGTTCTACATTTCTATATGTTGGCATTATTGTGTTTTGAGGATTTGCATATTTACAAGTTAATAAATTGAAGAGTTGTTCTAAGGTCTCCATATTTGCAGATGTGTTGATATGGTGGGAAAGATATATTATCTACAAATTTATTGATTTATAAAATATAAATTTGCAATATTTGTATTGAGTTTCGATCTTTGAAGATTGTCGAAGACTCTTGAATTTTGTTAGTATTGAAGACCATCATTGCTTGAGTCATTCCCAGTTTAGATCGTAGAGTTTGAAGAATGATATATTTTATTATTTTAGGGAATCGCGTCACTAGAAGAAATGTATTTTTATGAACTATGGGTTCCATAATTTATATGTAACTTTATATCAGTTGATCGCGTCTTTCAAGGAAAATTAATATATTAGAAATTGATTTAAATATCCAAGTGGGTCCTAAGCTGTGAATGTTTATATTGTTTGCTAGCTAAGAGGAGACAAAGTCTGACAGGGTTTCAGCAAGTCTTCCTTTTGATATATATATATAAGGAGTCACAGGCCCTCTATTTGAGTTGACAATGCAATTTGAATATATTCAAGGATCATTGTTGCATATATAAAAAGGGAATCGCAGTTATTTAGACTTTGTCTTATTTAGTATTGAAGAAATCATGGGACCCATGAGGAAATCGTGAGATACATAAGTCTCATGCAGCGCTTTTGAAGGATTTGAAGGTTGTAGAGGTGACGCAGTCACTTTAAGGAGATTATGAGCATTTACATGTATTTCATATCATAAGGAGTATATGGTTATAGGTTGTGATTTGCAAAGGGGAGCTAGATTTATGGGATTATATTTTGTTTTGCATGTGTTAAAGGGGGACAAGATCTGACATACAGAATCCAGTCAGCAAACATTGATAAGTCTTTGGTTTTTTAGACTATTCGTTGGTTTTTGAGGAGTCCTAACACCTTTAGGACTTTAATAACTTTATCACTCGCCTTGGAGATGCTCATTGTTAAAGGAATTTGTGGGGCCCAGCAAGTCAATTACTACTCTTGTTAGAGATTGGATGTCATAAGGACTCTTATTAATATTCTAATATATGTTGAAGACTTATTTGATATTTTCATTGCCAAATCTCATATTAGGTGATCAGCATACAATAGCAGTGGCTAAACATTTGAAGGAGTTTGCAGCTGTGTGAAGGAGCCGATCAGCCTACTTGGAGACAGCAATACATTATTGGAAGCTAGTGAACAGACTTGTAGGGATTGTTATAGCAATTTGTATTAATTTGAAGATCTTATATTAGTTTTCAGACTTGTTGTACCCAACCAAATTTTTTGCTTCATTAAGGCATTTTGAAACAAGTCTAGAAAATTTTTCGTCAAAAAGTCAAAAAAGCAAAATTTCTAAAAATAGACATCGAGTTAGGTTTTTTGGGTTTCTTGAGATATGGATGTTGGCAAAACTTTCTAAAAATAGAATCTCCAAATCAGGTGTCGCGCTCGATTCTCATTGGTTGATTTTCCTTCACGATCGGCACGGTTCAGACAGAATCTTCAAACGACCAAGTTTTCTCTACTGGGTCATTTTTGCTTTTTCAGAAGGTGAAGCATGAGCTCGAAAGACATCAACACAGAAAATTTCACCTGCCAAAACTCTTCGACAGGTTTCCAACGCTGTTTCAACGACGCAAAACTGACAAACAGCCGTCGACTCGACGATGCACGCAAAACAATGCAAGATGGATCCAAGGTGAAATGAAATGTTGGAAAATCATAAATTTGACTAAGTCTGGTGAAACTGGGTGCCCCAAGAGGCTTGGGGCACCCATCCTCTCCTATGTTAGTTTTTTTTCTCACATTTTTCGAGAAACGTCGAAAATGCTTCCGTCAGCTCTTTTCTGGTGGGTCAAACTTGGTCAAAAGTCAGTCAAAGCCAGGATTTCATCACAGATATGTTCAAACTACTCAGATCACCCTCTGTCCCACCTCGATAGTTGTCAGAACGACCGAAATTGAAGATTGAACAGGAACAGTGGGCAGGAAAATTGAGAAAAGGTACAAAATTGAAAAATTTTGAAAAATTTTCTAAGTGTTGAGAAACCAGGCGCCCCAGGAGGCTTGGGGCACCCAAAATCTCTAGTGTTAGATTATTTTTGATGTTTTTCTCAAAAAATGTGAATCTCCTTCCGTCAGCCCGGTCTGGTTCAGTGTTGATCAGTTAGGCACATTTTTCGAGGTAAACAAAAGGTGCAATCAGCTCATTTTTCATCAGGCTTGCATATTTTCTAGATCATTAGACTCATTTCCATCCCAATTGATAGAAATTGACAGCCAAACAGGGGTCATGTGCCTCCGGAATGCGCACGCAAACCAAGAAATTGAAAAAGTTGGAAAAACTGAAAAAATGACTAAGTGTTGGGAAACCAGGCACCCCAGGAGGCTTGGGGCGACCAAATTGAGTAGTGTTAGAATATTTTCATGTTTTCAATGTTTTCCAATGTGCTTTGTTACCAATCTTCACCCATTGGCAGTTTCTGGGAGGTCAAACTTGGTCAAACGATGTCAGATCGTCAAACGGAGGCAGGGGATGGAATCTCAATTGATCAATCTCCAAAATGTCAGGATCAGTTAGCTTTTTCAGTCCACGACAACATTTTTCTACCTTGTTGAAGTCAGAGACAGACCATATTTAAGTCAAAACGAGTGTTGAAGTGTCGAAAATAAAGAAAATTTTGTTAGCACTTCTTTCAACTCGCGTGTTTGATGACATCATCAAAGAAGATATTTTTTGTCATCTTACACATGAAGCCATAGGCTCCTACAAAATAGGGATTCTTCCTATTCGAAGACATCAACTTGGATTTATGCTTTAAAAGATGCTTTCTTCATGGATGAGGGTGAAGTTTTCTTCTCACACAAATAAAGCTGCTTTTTCGACCAAAAGATTTATAAAGACAAGTTTTGGGCTTCTTTATTTCATTATCTTTTGCAGGTTGCATCCAGAGGAAAGATTTTATTTTTCTTTCAACGAAGATTCGAAGACCCAAACCAGGTGCTTTTTCAGTGTTCTTCATAGATTCGGGTTGAGGAAGAAGAGAGGCTTGCTTTTTCAGGGTCCTTGTTTCAAGGAGATCATTTTTTAGAAATCCGACCAGAGCTTTTTTAGTTTTCGTCGAGATGGGTCCATCCAGATTATCATCCTCTTGAAGATTGGGAGTTGTACTTTTTTTTCAGGAAACTACTTTTTTCCTGCTTTTTCAAAATCTGACAATCTGGGTTGCTTAGAAACAGAGTCATCTACAAAACCCATGTGCCAGCTTTTTTAGCTCACACTCTGCTTTTTCTAAAAATCAGCAAATAATTTTCAGCCATATGTCCAATTCTTTTTCCAACATAGGCGTGTTCACAGTCGATTTTCAAATCTTCCAATATGCAGTACTCTCCAACACAAATCAGGCACAAAACAACATTGGTTCATGATTACCTGAAAACTTGTGAAACAGACTTGCATAAAGTACTTCCAGTAATCAATTTACACTCCTTGGAGGATGCAGGAAATAATGCTATCAGGAATCTTGGACACTCTGTTTTACTTGCAGCGGCATCCTTTCCTATCACCGTGCAAAGTATCGAGTTTGTGATTGCTTGCGTGACGCATTACAACTCGGTCACAAGAGAAATTCAGTCAGGAGATGGACGTGTGCTCTGCAATTTGAGGCCAAACAACATTGAAAAGTGTTTTACAATACCTATTTGGAGAGACAACTTAACTATTTCACTTGAAGAATGCAAGAGGGTTTGGAACAATGATAAGGAAAAATACAGAAAAAAGATTGGTCAGAGGTGGTTGAAAGAAAAGCATAATATTATGCCAAAGAACGTTGGACGTGGAGAATTCAAGGAGGAGCATGCAATAATGATTACTCTGCTAAGTCGTATCACGGGTCAAGCAGATGCAAACAAATTTCAACTTTGGATGTTTTACATCATGTCCCAGATTGTTGACGGAACTGAATTCTATGATTGGTCGGCACTAATCAGTGACAGTCTCCATTAACAAATAATTGATTTTCAAAGGGCTCATGAATTCCACATGATATCATACCTTGTGTATTTGATGGCTTTTCAGGGTCAATTCAGAGGTTTGAATGTTGTTGGAACTCTGGGTACTCAGCATGTGTATCATCATTTCCCGCAGTTAGAGATCTCTCAAGCTGAACGACATTACAGGCGGGTGAATGATGCATTCTTGATGCATGCAGTGCGAGACATGGATAACAAGTTACATATACGGTTTTCCGTAGAGGCTAGAATAGCAATGGCAGAATGGGCTGATTGGTTTATCCAATTTCCTACTTTTTCCTACATCAGAGTATATGGCTTCTCAAGAGAGCCAGCCATGTTGCCACGATATCCTATAGACGAAATAGCATTTATGGAATTTTTGAGGCAAGCTTATGAAGTGCATAAATTTTTGCGTAGCAGACGCAAGACTGCCTTCAATTTTCTACTTGGGATGAGTATTTACAGATGTAGATCTGGAGCAGATGCCAAGGCAATCGGTAATGAATCATCCAGATATGGTCTTAAGTTTTTCGACAAGAGATCTTCATATGATCCCTGTGGTGTTTATGCATCACATCTTGGTCAGAATTGTATGCACAAGTTTGCAGTTGAAGACTTCTGGTCTAATTGTGCTGATGAGTTTGAAGTGCGAGGATGCAGTTATAGCAGGTTCACTCTTAAGCAGATGTCTGATATCCTATCAGAAGACATAGAAGGTTTGACAGAGAGTGGTGAAGTTCTACTTCCCACGTATTTTAGAGACTAAATTAAGCAACAACCGTTGCCACCAGTTGATTGGTCAGTAAAAGAGAGCACTTCCGTTAAGGAGAGAACAAGTCGAGTGGTTAAAAATAGTTTGATATTCTTGAAGACTAAGCAGAAGGATGATATTCCATTAGCAGAGCCGCCAGTTGTGCAACCATCAGAGCCTTCCACTTCCAAGCCAAAACAAAGAGTAAAAGCTATGAGTGTTCTCCCAGAGGGAACAAAAATGGCAAAGTTAAAGAGGAAAAAGGACGAGTCTCTAGTTCGTGTCCAACAGGAACATCCACCAGTTGAACCAGAAGTTCCTGTTGAAACAATGCCGCATGTTGAAGTGCTACCTTCAGATCATGTATATCTCCACCTTCTTCACCAATCTCTTCTCCTATTCACATATATTCAAAGCCAGATTCATCAGTTCGTAACTTTGATGCAAGCATTGATTCATCAAGAGCTGATGAGGCGAGAACCGAGTTTCCAAGAGAGGATGGCTCATCTTGGCTTGAAAACATTCTAGGAAGAAAGAGAAGAAAGCCCTCATATCAGCTGAATTTAACAGAGTTAAAAAGCGTCTATCAAGACACACCAAACAAGCAGCTGAAGAAGCAGATTCGCATTGAGAAGAATGCGGATGGAGAAATAATTCTTGAGACTGCAACACCTCCAGAAAATAGAAGTGCTAATGATGTCGAGGTTGATGACTTCACAGTTGTCAAAGCTAACCTTGGCAGAAGTACTTGCCATACAGATGTCAATCTCTTAGAGGTTGCAGCAGATAGCTTGAAGGAAAGGGTGTTGAGAGATGGAGAAGACAAGGCAGCTCTCAAAGCTGAAGTTTGACAGCTGCGGCAATACATTTCCAACCTTTTCCATGGCACTTCACAGGTTGATTTGCTTCTTCCACCAAATCTTGGATCACCAGTCGATCAGCGGCATTTCAGTAAATTGGTCCTCTATGGGAGGCACATGGACAGTTGGGTAGAAGAATTTGTGACCAAAGGGAGGGTTGTACTTGTAGAGCTTTATTAGTTGAAGTACAACACTCATGATTTACGCCAAGGCATACAAGGGTTGCAGCAGATCATGGCAGAAAATAGATCGGTATTTGAGATCATTATCTCTGACTTGAAGATTGCACTTGATACTGTTGATTCACCTGAAGATAAGAAGACAGTTTCTACTTGGAAAGCGCAATATCTTTTCACAGTAAAAACTTATGACAGTATGAGTTCAGAGTTGACAGAATGGAAAGAAAAGGTAGTTGGCATCCTCAAGTTCATCAGATCCTTTGTCTCTCAGATCCCATGTTCATATGAGAAAGAAGATGGTACCCTGTATGATCTCGGGGAAGTGCAAGTAGAGTTCCAGACTCTCGTTCGCAACAACTTTAATGATGATATCAATGCTAGCAAGATGAGTCATCTTGCCGCTATGACAGTGAAATTAGACAAGGCTGTGGGTGAAGTTCACGAATTTCTTCAGGTGGTTGCCAATGGTGAAGAAATGTTTGAGAATCAGAATATCGTTCTAGAGAGTATCAGTGCTCCTGGCAGAGATGCGGTCACTCACTTTTTAGAAGATATTGTTTCCCAGAATATCAACGGATGACATCACCAAAAAGCTAGAATGTTGATGAGGATGCATTTCAAAATAAAGCAACTTTAAAACATATGCTTTTTGTTTTAAAGCATGTGCTTTCATCCTAAGCTCATCCATTCTATATTTAAAAAGAAATCACCTTGTGATAGAAGGAATCTTCTTTGCTTTAAAGCAAATTGCTTTAAAGCATTTGTTTATTGTATCTTTGTCTTAGAATAGTAATAAAGCTTGCGAGTTGGCAAGTTAGGGTTAATCAAGGAGATTTTAGGGTTCCCTACTCCTTTGATTTTAATATAAATAAAGGCATCCTTGCCCATTGTTAGTAATGACTTTTGTGATAGCAAATTTGTTGTGCCTATTCTAGCCTACAAACATTGTTATTCTAGGTGTTTGTTCACTTTGTGTTCATTGTTCTCCAGTGTTTGATCGCTTACTGTATGCCTACCTTTTGCTACAGTATTGTTGTCCTGGAGTTGTGCAAACTTTATGATATTGAATAGAAGTCTCATGCCTATTTTGCTCTGATATTCTATATCGATTCATTAAGTTATCGTCGTCAGATGTGTAGCTTCTGCAGCTTTCATTTTCAGCTTCCATCATTAAAGTACTTTTAGTCTTGTGGTGTAAATCTAGAGGAAGACTGCTTAAGTTTTTGTGTTAACAATCATTCCTCGTTCACTTTCAACTTCCTTTGCTCTGAATTTACTCAGGAGGTTGAAAGCGTCTTTAGTCTATGCCAGTTGTAGTAGAAGTTTTATTAAAAAGGGAAAAAACCTCTTCTGCAGTGTTTAGAGTTTTATAACCTTGTGCTCTGCAGCTGAGAATCAAAAAGAAGATAGGCGAAGTTTCATTCAAGTTATCTTTTCAGTGAACATCAGCAACAAAGGGAACTCCCCCTTCCAATAGGAGAGCAGTTTATCTATGCATAGCTGTCTGTTTCCAAATCGCATACCAGAGGTGCGAATTGAAATGCCAACAAGACTATAAGTTATTTGTATCAGCATAGTTCATCATCTGGGATACTTCATCAATAGCAGCAATCAGACTATAGTTTAGCACTTGATTGATTCCATCAGGATAGTTACATGATAGCAGACACAGTGCTATAGATTCAAGGATTTGGTCAACTATCAACATTCATCTCAAAACCTTGTTGCATCAGATACAACAAAGTTTCATAATTTTGATCTAGTATGTTTGAAATTGATGTTACTGTAAGAACACATATATTCAAATCTTTAATTTGAATATCATAGTCTATTTTGGCTATAATCTTTGTGTTTGGAATTAAGCTAGTGTTGTTGTGAATCAAATAACAAGTGTTTGATCAGTATTTTAGCTTATATCCTGAAAGGGATATTACAGAGATGCTTGCCATCATAGCTTGGAACTATGTGGTATCAATATTATTTGGTATGGATGATTCTCTTAAGGCTTTATCCAAAATGGCTCTATGTACAAGAGATATGCGCAATAGCTCAAGTATGGATATGTGAGCAAGGGTTTTACCAAGGTGTTCAAGAACATTGTATTTAGAATTTGGTCGAATGACCGGAGGTGGGGTTCCACGAGCGGCCGGTGGTGGCACTCCTTGAATACTGACACGAGTTCGATGGGTAGTGACAGCACAGTCAGGGGCTTTTCCTCGAATGGTGATGGTAGAGATTTGTGATTACTCAATACGGCCAACAGTAGACTCATACATGTAGCCGACATTCTTTCCCATGTTGGAAGCACTTGCTTTATCATGTGAAGGGAGGAGATTTTTATAGGCATCAAGGTCATAATTGTTTGTTGGTTGTGTTGATGTGACCCTAATAAGTCCTTGATCGATGAGGTTTTGAATTGTGTGTTTCAATTTCATACAGCTAGCGGTGTTATGCCCCTTGACCCTATGGTATTCACAATATTTGTTGTCCTTGTACCAAGGAGGTTTAAACTGCGGCTCATTGTTCGGTCTAACTTCAGGCAAGGTAATGTTTCCCAATTGCACTAATTTTCTAAGAATGACCTCAACTGGTTATCCCAACAGGGTGAATTTACGTCTTGGTGCTGGTTTTGTATTCATTTGATCACGAGGTAGGAAAGGTGGGGCGCTAGGTGTTGTTTGAACTCAAGCAGGTGCTTATACAGTTTGTACATTCTTAGCATCGACAACACCATCGTTTATGACATTTTTATTTTTGTTCCAAAATTTTGATTTGTCGTTTGAAGTTTGTGGATTGTCCTTATTGTCCTTGAAGATTTTAATGAGGCCTTTTAAAATTAGATCTTTTTCAATGTTGCTTCCTTTAGAGATGACCTCATCAAATGAAGTAGCGCTATGCATTTGTAATTGGAAGGCCAACTCCGGATGGAGGTTTTGTACGAAAATATCAACTTGTTATTTTTCGGGCATATGCCACGAGAGTTTACTTGCCATGTTCCTCCATCGTTGAACGAATGATGAAAAATTTTCTCCATTTCTTTGTTTATTGTTGACTAAGTCGTTCATGGTGACCTCGTTTTCTATGTTGAAATCGAAATGGGATACGAATTTTTCGGCTAGTTCTTTAAAGGATTTAATACTGGGTGGCAGATGAGAGAACCATTCCATTGCCTGTCCCCCAAGGCTGCGAGGGAAAAGTCGTAGAAGATATGTATCGTTGTAAGCGACATCAAGGTAAGCAACATAGAATGTTCAGAGGTGATCGTTAGGGTCCCCCCTTCCCTTGTATTTGTCAAATTGTGGAATTTCAAGGCATGGGGGGAAGGGTATCATTGGTAGTGATTTGTCAAAGGGATAGGGATAGACATCCTCAAAAGAGAATGACTTCTTGTTTTGACCCATGTTCATGTATGTGATTTGTTGTTTTAGTTGATCTATTTCCTACCACACATCAGATGTAGAGTCTTGTTGTTGTTGTATGAACTTTTTATGATTAGGTGGTGGGATTAGATATATCAATTGTTGATTAGAAGAATATTGTTGTGACATATCATATTGTGGCATAGATTTGCTTTGAACTTGGCTAATAGTGTGCTGATTTGGGTTGATAATGTTCTGATGTTGGTTACCAGGTGGCTGAGGTACATATGATCCGGATGATGGATTGACAGTATGTGTCTGTGTCACGTACGAGCCATACGGAGGGATGGTATAGGACATGTTTTGAGTGGAAATCAACGGAGGTTGGGAAATGTTTGGTGGAGTCACATGAGACATTTGAATGTTAGAGGGTTGTGATCCAAGAGAAAGAAGTTGATCAACGTACGATGTGTTGGGATGGGTATTTGATGCTATAGGTTGATCAATGAGAGTTACGGTAGGATTGGATGTGACATGGGATGTTTGCATTGGTTGAGTGGATGATGATCCAACATTAGGGTTAGAAATTGGTGATGCTTGGGTAACTTGTGTGGGAATGACATTACAGAGGTAGAGGGAATGGCAGCCGACACATAAAAAGGAGGTACATTCATATTAGAAAGCGCCAGATCGAGCAAATAAGACAGTGTGAGTAAAGGCTCTATAGATATAGTGACATTAGGTGGATTTGGTCTCATGGGTGCAGTAGATATTTGGGGTATATGCATGTTTTGGTTAGGCATAGGTGGTGCCGAGGGTATGGTGGATTTGGTGGACATAGTAACAATAGCCATGGGATTTTTAGTAGCAACATTAGGAGGTTCTTATTTACGGATCGTTGACACATCAAAGTCACTAGGTAATTTGACTCCTTCTTGGATTAATTGTAGGAGAATGTGTTCTCTATTGGCATTTCGTAAGGATTTGGGATCTTGAAGATCCTCTTGATCATCAAATCAATCACTATCTTCATGAGGAGATTGTGGCATTACCACCATGTATGAGGGCTCAAGCTAATGTTGTCATAATGAGATAGATGATGAAGATGGCCTAAGGGTATAACCTTCTAGTAGAAACACCTGAGTGTTCATTCATGTTGTAAATTGAGAGGCATCTTTGAGAGGAGTGGTCTAAAATTCTCTAAGATTGGATTCCATAGCTTTCTTGTACTGATTTCTAGTCATTGGCATTGGATTAAGATGATTTGATTGAAACATGTTTGATTGATTGATATTGGCTTTAGTTGGATTAAAGAGATTGGGTTTGATTAGATGGTGGATTGATAGATTGATAGGATGATTTAGGGATTGAGAACCCTAGGGACGATGACTAAAGCCAATGGATTAAATGATGATTTTGGATGATGAGATTATTGAAAAATAGCTGACCAGATTAAGGATTTCTTGTAGAAACCCAGATTTGATGATTAGATTGATGGAAAAAGTAAAAGAAAAGATCACAGACTGCAAATGACCAGAGGTGATCCACCGATGCTCAAAGGCGATCTACGATAATTCAAAGGTGATTTATGATAAATCAAAGGTGATTTTTTGTGTGACAGTTTTGGGTAACAAGACATTGACCAGAGGTGAATCACTGTTATTCAAAGGCAATTTTTTCCTATTTCAAATGCAATTTGACAGGGCTCAAAGGTGATTTTCTGAGATAAGACAAGATAAGAAGCCATGATCAGAAGTAATTCAAATTTGATCAAAGGCGACTCGTTGTTTTTCAATTGCGACTCGACATGATGCAAAGGCAATTTTTTTGGGACAGAATAGGATAGAAATGACATTAACCAGAGGTGATTCAATTTTTTTCAAAGGTGACACATTGTTATTCAATTGTGGTTAGATATGGTTCAAAGGCAATTTTTTGTGGCAAAAGTTGTGTTTTTAGTAGTTTTTGATAAATTAATAGACAAGAGAAGCAAGATAGCAAACACTCATACTTACAACTTAGGTTGGCCAGGACTATATCTGTTGGGTTCCCACTTGGATTTCTCCAGCCGCACCTATTCAAAGTGGATAGCTCTAGGAACTTGGGGCACAGGCTCCCCCTTACAGTGCACTCACTTCTCAGGCACACCAAGTTCCAAGTCCTCAAGACATGCAGATCTTAAGGTACTTTGTTATCTTTGCTAAGAACTACGAAAGTGTGGGACGGCTATCAGAGGCCTAATCAGTTGTCCTCATGTACCAGTAAATAGAGGGTTTTTGGTTTCTAAAACACAATTTGTAGTAAAGGCTCCCATTCGGGTGGCTATACATGCGGCAATTCACTCCATTAATGGAGGCTTCCCAGCTTGCTGAGGTTACGCTCAGCAAGGTTTTGGGGGAAACTTTCTTTGGTATAGCGCAACAACACCCATCATTTGCGACTTTTGGCACAAACACCATATTTTATATAGTGGATTGGAAAGGGTTTGGCTTTAACCTATTGCCGCTTGGGTCATACCCCTTCTCACAATGGGAAGGCAGACCCTCTAGAGTTAGCAATAGTTTCTCTTACACCCCAGATCCATTGGATAGACAGGGGGAGAGGATATGTCTATTGCTAAATCAGGTTATGCACAAATAGGAAAAGCAAGCCTACTTTAGTATGAAAAGCTTTTTTTAAGTCCTTGGACTGATCGAATCTGCAAACAAAATATCAGTAGTTTGGAACCTCCATTCTTCGACAATCGATGAGACAAGCTGCACAAACACCCATTAGTTTCTAGAAACCCTAATTTTTAACATGCAAAACCAAAGACACATGAAAATTACCAAATGTGATTTACTGTTATTTAAATGCGATCATAAATTTACCAAAGGTGACAAAGCCCTCTGCAAATGCGACTTACTACTAAGCAATTATGATTTAAAACTGCATAAAAGTTAGATTTAGGGCAGACAACTGAGAGGGGGGGTGAATTAGTTGTGCAAAACTTTCTTCCCAATTAAACACTTAACTCCACTTTGTTATTCAGCAGCATAATATTAAATCAATCATGAAAGCACAATGCAATAAGTTAAGAGTAGAAACACATTAACACATGAGACACCAAGATTTTGACGTGGAAAACCTGGTTAAGGGAAAAACCACGGGGTGATTAACAAAAGATTGTATTCTTTGTTAGAAGAGTAGAAAGAACAAAATGACACATGCCAATTAGGGCTCACTGCCCGACCACACTGCTCACAAGAGGCTCACTGCCTACAAGAAACACACTGTCTACAAAATAATAAGTATCACCTACTTGAACTTGTAAATAGCATCTTCACCATGCTTGATTCAGTTCCATTTAAGCCCAATACTTCTGCTCTGCCTTTCGCTCTCCTCCTTGCTACCACACACTCATCTCCACAAGGACACCTTTGAAATGACTTCGTAAACCCTTATTTATACAAGACATCAACTTAGGAGTGATCATCTAAGTCGGCAAACATCCACAAGAACATCTGCAAGATGTGTAACTCATCTGGTCGGCCAGTCTAAGGAAGAACACCATCAACCAGAAGTCATTCTTCAATTGCAAGCTCCAACTCCAATGTGGACCACCAACATGAACTGGACACGATCCAAAGACCTCCACAAGCTTGCCTAAATCACCAAGAACATCCACACTTCATCTGTTTGCTGAAATCCATCTCCTCTCCATCCAAAACCTCAAGAACACAATCTGTCATTACTGTCACAAAGGAATAGATGCTTGCGGACCTTCAAACCATGAACCAATCTAACACTCCACAAAGACTTCCTCAACACTCCCTCAAATCTATAGAATAGGATAATGCAATTCTAGATCTCACTGGACCTGTCTATATCACTCTATCATCTCTGAACACCTACCGGAACCGGTTTAACTTGAACAACCATAACTTCTTCAAATCTTCATGCGGACCTCTGAAATCTCAACTAGATCACCTTAAGACACACATCTACAAACCCTTTAATCTGCATCCTCTGATCCTCATCCTATCTTGGACTTTTGCATTACTGTCATCACTGTTCTTCATTGTTCCTAATTGAGACAAATTTTCTCAATATCCTCAGCTCACAGCTCATCCAATCCTTATCATTAATGCAACAGGAGTATGTTGACATCAATGACAACACCAGTTAGGCCCATACTTGCAACAATCTCTCTCTTTGTCATTGATGGCAACATATGATGTGAAAAGCTATTTTAACCATCAAGACAAGAACTTCTTCTCACTGTCACAACTCCCCCTATCAGCAACAACCATTCACATGTCTTCTCTCCCTTTACTACTCCCCCTTTGATCAGAAACCACTTGTTTTTCACATGTCTTCTCTCCCCCTTTGACATCAATGGAAAGGGCACATACTTGCAATTCCAACACTTCAAAATCATACCTGTTGCTCCCCCTGAGTAGCAGCTCCCCATCATTAATCTAGATCACAAGATATGACTACGATATCCACCGGACTGATGCACCTTAGTGCACCTTAGTTCATCATCGGAGGGGCAATAACCCCTAACTTCTCCCTGAGATACTCAAAAGAGTCCTTAGGTAGAGGTCTAGTAAAGATGTCTGCAATCTAATCCTTGAAAGGCACAAACTCCAATCTGACTTCATTCTTGTTCACTTGCTCTCTCAAGAAGTGAAACTTGATGGATATGTGTTTAGTCTTTGAATGCAACACCGGATTCTTAGATATATTTATTGCACTTGAATTATCACAGAAGATTGTGATAGGTTCCTCATACTCCACTTTGATATCTCTTAGCATCTACTTCATCCACAAAACTTGAGTGCAACTACCTACTGCTACAATATATTCTGCTTTAGTTGTAGACAAATATATTGCCTCTTGTTTCTTGCTTAGCCAAGAAACCAATCTCTTCCCCAAAAAGAATGCTCCACCACTAGTACTCTTCCGGTCATCCACATCTCCTGCCCAATCCGCATCAGTATATGCATGAAGAGAGAAATCATGATCTCTAGGATACCACAGACCATACTCAACTATCTCTTTTAGATATCTAAAAATCCTCTTGATTGCCATGACATGAGATTCTCTAGGATTAGCCTGGAATCTAGCAACAAGACCAACAGCCTGCATAATATCTGGTCTAGTTTGAGTGAGATACAACAGTCCTCCAATCACTGACCTATACTTTGTTTGATCAGCCTTAGGAGAGTCATCATCTTTGCTCAATTTACATCCGGTTGCCATGGGAGTATTCATTGGTTTTGAGTCTTCCATCCCAAATTTCTTCAACAATTCTTTCACATATTTGGTATGAGAAATGAAGATTCCTTTCTTTGTTTGAGTGATTTGCAGACCCAAGAAGAAATTCATTTCACCAAGCATGGACATCTCAAATTCACTTTTCATTTGATTTGCAAAAGTTTTACACATACTATCTCTTCCTCCAAAAATGATATCATCCACAAACACTTCAACAATCAAGATGTTTTCATGATCAATTTTGAAATACAAATTACTATCAGCAGTACCTTTGTTGAAACCAATCTTTAAAAGATGCTTATCCAATCTTTCATACCAGGCTCTTGGGGCTTGCTTCAATCCATACAATGCTTTCTTCAACTTGCAAACCATATCACCATGATCAGACAATTGAAAACCATCCAGTTGCTCAATGTACACTTCTTCTTCCAAATCACCATTCAGGAAGGTAGATTTGACATCCATCTGATATACTTTGAAATCCTTGAAGGCAACAAAAGCAAGAAATAATCTAACTGCTTCAATTCTTGCCACCGGAGCAAAAGTTTCTTCAAAATCAACTCCTTCTATTTGAGAGTATCCCTCGCAGACCAATCTGGCTTTATTCCTGATTACATCACCAACTTCATTCAATTTGTTCCGGAAGATCCATTTTGTTCCAATCACATTTTTGTTTCTAGGTCTAGGAACAAGATCCCAAGTGTGATTTTTCTCAATTTGCATCAGTTCTTCCTCCATTGCTTTAGTCCACTTTTCATCATTGCAGGATTCATTTACTATCTTAGGTTCAATCTTTGAAATTAGACAATACTCATTTGAATCTTGAGCAATTCTCCTTCTTGTTTGTACACCTTTGCTTTTATCACCTATGATTTGATCTTCAGAGTGGTTCAGTCTTACATACCTAGGAACTTTGGGAGTTTCTTTCATTTCTGCTTCTTGATCAGGCTCATTACAACTTATCTCTTCTTCCTGATTTACTGGATCAGTTTGAATCTGACTTTCAAAAGAGGCTTGGGCTCCTTGAATCAGAACACCATTCTGATCATCTTCATCATATTCATAAAACCTTGAGGGTTTTTCAATTCCTTCATCAACCTTCACATTTGTGCTTTCTATCATTTTTCTCAGTCTCTTGTTGTAACACCGGTATGCTTTACTTTGAGTAGAGTAACCCAAGAAAATTCCTTCATCACTTCTAGCATCAAACTTGCCTAGATCTTCATCTCTTTTAATATAACATTTGCTACCAAAAACTCTGAAATACCTCACAGTGGGAGTGATGCCAAACTAAAGTTCATAAGGAGTCTTACCGATATTGCTTTTGATTTGAACTCGATTGAGAGTATAGACTGCAGTGCTGACAACTTCTCTCCAATAGATCTGAGGAACATTTGCTTCCATCATCATGGTCCTAGAAGCTTCTTGGATGGTCTGGTTCTTTCTCTTCACTACTCCATTCTACTGTGGAGTCCTAGGGGCAGACAACTATCTCTTTATTCTATGCTTCTCACATAATTCTATGAACTCACTGAATGTGAATTCTCCACCTCTATCAGACCTCAGACATTTCAATTTTAATCCAGTTTCATTCTCTACAATAGCCTTGAATATTTTGAATTTCTCAAGAGATTCTGATTTCTCTTTCAGAAAGGTTACCCACATCATCCGAGAATAGTCATCAATTAGTAACATGAAGTATATGTCACCTTGCACACTCCTGATTCTTGCCAGACCACAAAGATCAGTATGAACTAAGTCTAATAATCTGGTAGAGGACATTTCCTTACTCTTGAACATGACTCTACTCAGCTTACCCAACTGACATTCTTTGCACAAGCTATTAGTAGATTTCACCAATTTTGGAAGATCTCTTACAGCCTGAGTATTGCTTATCTTGATGATATTATCAAAATTCACATGACACATTCTCCTATGCCATAAACAACTCTGATCAACTTGAACAAATAAGCAACTTTTTCCAGTACCAACCAAGTGGAAGATATTACCTTTAGTTTGGGTATCAGATGCAATCTTTGTTCCGAAACTTTCAAAGATCTTGCATTTTCCATTCTTGAATCAGAGATCATAGCCTTTGTCCACCAACTATCCAACACTAAGAAGATTGTGCTTCAAACCTTCAACATACATTACATTACTGGTTTTGTTTCTTCCATCAAAAGAAATAGTTCCTCTACCTCTGATTCTACCAGCAGAATTATCACCAAACTTTACCACTCCTCCTTCATACCTCTCCAAATCTATGAACTTATTTTTGTCACCTGTTATATGGTGAGAGCAACCACTGTCAATGACCAAGTCATCATTTTCTTCAACTTGGGCATCCAGAGCTCTTTCTACAACTTTATGATTGACAGATACAAAGGATATTGGTTCTTCTTCCTTGATGGCAATAAACATCCATTCACTTCTGGATTTGTTTCCTGTCTCTGATTCATCATTTGTTACTCCTTCATTGTCATCTTCTTCATGAACATAGTAACAATTCTTTTGGAACCTTGATCTGTTAGGATTTGGTCTTGAAAATCTTTCCAGACATTTTGAGGCAAAATGGCCAATCTTATTGCAGTTAAAACACTTAAAAGGCAATTTTCTTTCATATTTACTAGATCCTCTTGGCAGCCTCTTTGCAATAAGGGCTTTAAGTTGAACAGTTTCTACTTCTTCTTCTTCCAGGTCTTTTCTTGCTTTTTCATACCATGAGAATTTCCTGGATGAGTTCTCTCCTGGATCAAACCTTTGTTTACCTTTTACAGAGGCACTGGCTTTGAATGCAGATTCAATTTTAGGAGGGGCATCTCCAAACTTAGCCATTTCAATTGCATCCAATTTACCAGCCAATTGATCTCTTGTGACAGTTGTATGGGCTCTAAATTCTTCAATGGCAGCAGCCTTGATTTTATAAGAAGTAGGAAGGGATCTGAGAATTTTGCCAACAATCTCATCTTCATCCAAGACTCCACCAGCATTTCTAATTCCACAAACAATCTCATTTACTCTTGGCATAAAAGTAGTAATATTTTCATCATCTCTCATCTTCAGATTTTCAAATTTCCCTTTCAGACTTTGTAACCTTGCACATTTAACATACTTGTCTCCTTCATGCAAAAGTTTTAGTTTTTGCCAAATCTCAAAAGCAGTTGGTAGGTCAATAACATTTGAGAGCTCTGAATTAGATAATGCGCTTAGAAGAGCCTCTATAGTCTGCAGATTGTTTTCAGCATCTATGATTTCATTTTGGGTTTTCAGACCACCCTGTGGAGGTACATACTGTGTTGTAGCCATGGTCCAGTACGCCATTCCCTTACATTGCAAGTGACATTTCATGCGACCTTTCCAGAGACTAAAATTGGTTCCATCAAACTTCAGACTATCCTTCTTGTAAGACGACATCCTGGATCTCCTCAAGCAGTTAAGCTCTTTTTAGAGGAACTTGTCTCCGATACCAATTGTTGGATTTAGGGCAGACAACTGAGAGGGGGGGTGAATCAGTTGTGCAAAACTTTCTTCCTAATTAAACACTTAACTCCACTTTGTTATTCAGCAGCATAATATTAAATCAATCATGAAAGCACAATGCAATAAGTTAAGAGCAGAAACACATTAACACATGAGACACCAAGATTTTGACGTGGAAAACCCAGTTAAGGAAAGAACAAAATGGCACATGCCAATTAGGGCTCACTATCCAAGCACACTGCTCACAAGAGGCTCACTGCCTACAAGAGACACACTGTCTACAAAATAATAAGTATCACCTACTTGAACTAGTAAATAGCATCTTCACCATGCTTGATTCAGTTCCATTTAAGCCCAATACTTATGCTCTGCCTTTCGCTCTCCTCCTTGCTACCACACACTCATCTCCACAAGGACACCTTTGAAATGACTTTGCAAACCCTTATTTATACAAGACATCAACTTAGGAGTGATCATCTAAGTTGGCAAACATCCACAAGAACATTCGCAAGATGTGTAACTCATCCGGTCGGCCAGTCTCAGGAAGAACACCATCAACTGGAAGTCATTCTTCAATTGTGAGCTCCAACTCCAATTCAGACTGCCAACATGAACTGGACATGATCCAAAGACCTCCACAAGCTTGCCTGAATCACCAAGAACATCCACACTTCATCTTCTTACTGAAATCCATCTCCCCTCCATCTGGAACCTCAAGAATATAGTCTGTCACTACTGTCACAAAGGAATAGATGCTTGCAGACCTTCAAACCATGAACCAATCTAGTTGACACTCCACAAAGACTTCCTCAACACTCCCTCAAATCCGCAGAACAGGATAATGCAATTCTAGATCTCACCGGACCTGTTTGTATCACTCTGTCATCTCTGAACACACCTACCGGAACCGGTTTAACTTGAACAGCCATAACTTCTTCAAATCTTCATGTGGACCTCTGAAATCTCTACTGGATCACCTTAACACACACATCTACAAACCCTTTAATCTGCATCCTCTCATCCTCATCCTATCTTGGACTTTTGCCTTACTATCATCACTGTTCTTCACTGTTCCTGATTGAGCCTAATTTTCTCAATATCCTCAGCTCACAGCGCATCCAATCCTTATCATTATTGCAACAGGAGTATGTTGACATCAATGACAACACTAGTTAGGCCCATACTTGCACCAATAAACTCTACAAAGGTGATCAGATAAAACATAGGTGATGCACTGTTCTTCAAATGTGATCTGCAACCTGCCATATGCAATTTTCTGTAAAACCAAAGGTAAGATAAAAATACTAGAGGCAACGTAAACCTCTGCAACTGCGAGTTGCGATTAACCCAGAAGCGCACATGTATCTAGAACTTCTCAAAAAACATAGTTTCAGTAATGAAAAACTAAAACTAATCAGGCTAGTGGTCCCATCGGGCATGCCAAAATGTGTACATAGGAAAACCCCATTATTAAGATCAAGACAAAACACTAAAACCTACGATACCCTCAAGAAATCTGAAATTAAGTGCAAATAAAACAAATAGAAAGTAGCAAGGAATGATATCACCTAGTTTATTTGATTTCTTGGTTTCATTGTGGGTTGATCCTCAAAGTATGCAACTATAATATAAAAGGTTGCCATGGATGCTCAAGATAGTATGCAAATGAAGATAATTTTGACGCTAAGTGATTGAGGATGATGAGAATGAGAGAGGAAGGGGGTATTTATAGACAAGGAGGAAATATGATCAATGGTGGAGAAAGAAAGGAAGAATCGATGGATGAGGATGAATGCGAGATAAGAATAAACGTGCACATGCCAAGTGTCCATAAAAAGGCACCTTATTTAGAAAGATTAGGTGGGTTGTTGATAAAGATAAGATTCCTTTTCAAAATAGAATGTTATTTAGAGTTAGGTGATGAGGATATTTGATTTTTCTAATTTATTATTTAAATATTCCCACATTTTGATTTTTTGCTATTTTATGGATAAAGGGGCCCACTTGCACGATTTTAGAAGAAAATGATAAAAATAGAAGAGGATGAGATATAAATTAAATAAATATAAAATTTATTTAATTTATGTGCATGTTGGGAAATAAATAATATATTTGATTTATTGATGAAAAGAAAATGGGAATGCACATACAATTAAATAAAAATAATTTATTTATTAATAGAGGAAAAACGTAATGATTAAATAAATAAAAATTATTTAACCATAGAAAGAAAGAAATGAAGATTAATTAAATAAATAAAATTTATTTAATTAATTAAGAGGAAAATGATTTTGTTAATGATGAGTATGTCAAATAGAAATGACGTGTATGATGTAGTATGAGTTTAATGCATAGATAATTAAATGGGTCAATTTTAGGTGTCGACAGTTTCAGTTGAGCTAAATCTCTGTAATGATGTCCACGTTCTTCTTGTCAAACCTGGATATGAGTTTACGAGTAAACTCATCATAAGAGGTGATCATCCCATGGTTTTGTGAGACCAAACCATGATGCCACCAATCGTAAGTTGTCCCCTCTAAGTGCATGGTTGCAAATTGAATGGCTTTTGCTTCACTCATAGGTTTAAGTGAAAGAAAAGTATCCAGTTTCTGAACCTAAGCTCTATCACTTAGCTTTTCGCTGCCATCAAAGTTCGGAAGTGGAACTTTGTTTAATGCTTCCTTATATTCTTTGTGTTCTTTCTTGATGCAAAGCGGGGGTTTAACTCAATCCAATGGAGGCATATTTCACAACAATGGGCTCAAATAAGCAACTTCTATAAGTTTCACAAGCAATCTTCTCAAGGCAACTTCCTTCTTCAAGGGCACAACTTGGGTTTCCATCTTTTCTGACCTCACAAGGTTACCACAGGCCTCTTTACACCTCAGGGACCCAAACACAACCAAACCAACCCCTTACCAAAGTCTGCCTCTTCAATTCTTGACTATTCCCTTATTGGTTGCACCAAAAGCTAGTAGCCCTCAAAATAGGACTATCACTCTTTCTCTTTCCAACTAGACACTGTAACCTAGAACTAATTGTATATTTGAGTACCCTTTAAGCTCATCTAAAACATATCCTAAACTTAGATAGGGTTACTTTGGACCAACATCACCAAAATAGTGTTGCTACACTGCCCCACTAGGCCAATTAGGCCACTTTAACAAAGCAACACCCACTCAATCACTTCCCTAACTCCAAAAATCAATTACAAAGTCTTACCTAGACTACAAACTGCCAAAATCAACCACTTTTGTCAGGGGAAACTCTCATCAAGTCTCATTAACACCAAACCCTCAATTTAGCCATTTTCCAAGAGGGTTTATTGAAAACTAACATTCCAGGCCTCTAGCAACTCTACCAATGCCTCAAACACATTCAATTATGTCTACACATGATTTACAAACCTTCACACAACCCTGACTCATGCATTTTATGCAAATTTCAACTTGGAGCCATCATTTTCAAGTTAAAAACTCATAAAATACAACTGGGGCAACATTTAATTCTCTCCAAATGGCTTCCCTGCTCTTAGAAACACACAAACACAACATCCTACACCTAAGGGAGCCATTCCACCAAGTTAGACTAGGTTTCATTAGGTGGAATGGCTTAGGGTTCCATTTTTCACTCTCAAAACTACTAATTCTAAGTTACAGGCTACCCACAGTAATTCACTTGTCAAACTCTTTAATCTCAATGAAACTTAACCAAACCACATCCAAGATGGAGCTAACACATATATTTACCTATTACAATGCACTTCAAACTGAAAAGCAAACTGTACGGGTCGTACAGATCTCTGGAGCAGCAAGAAAACAGTAAAAACTCAGAAAATAGGGTATCCTAATATTATTTGGATTCAAAAATGCCTTCAGTATCTCTACCTCAAAGTTTGTGAGGCATATTTATCCTTATTCCCTCCTAAAACAATGTTCATGACTTCTTTTTGAAACAAAAAACTCTTCAACTTCCAACTCATACCAAAATATGAAGATACAAAGCCACTTTTGAACCAAATGACTGTTCACCTTCCACAAAAGACCAAAAACTTGACAACTTCGCAACTTTTCTTACAAAATATTTATAGTTGCTTCACAAACTAACCCCACATGACTCAATACATTTCAAATGGTCTATTATGACCTTATTACATGACATTTAGACTCAACACACTTTAAACCAAACTTAAGACCATATTTACATGACTTGACATGGTGCCCCTGCACCATTTCTTTTCTTTCCTTTTTGGTTTATGTTCTTTGATACTCTTGTTCCTCTCCCTTCTTTGGTTCATGAAAGAATTGAAGTTAAGGGTTGTCCTAACTTCAGTGGGTAACAATATGTATTCATCATGTGCCATCATGATATCATCTATAAGATTGACTACCACCTCGTCTTCTGGTAATGATGAAGATTCCTCTTTGATAGTTTCAAATATTGGGCAAAGTGGTCTATCATCAGCAGTCACTGTGGCTCTACTTGTAAATGTAGGAGTGGGTTCTCTATGTTTTTTATGTCTCCGAGCATCATGTCTACCCGCATGCATGTCATGTCTACCAGGAACTGAATGCTCTCTACTAGCATGTGAAGATGTACTACTGTGTCTACTTTCACTTCTAGACCTCCTTGACCTTGGATGATCATGTCTCAAATTAGCAATGGAGTGAACCAGTTCATCTTTGAAAATTCTCATCTGCTACCCAAAACTTTGCATGAATTCATGAATATCAAAATCCCCTTGTCTCTTAGGACTGCTGCCACCTTCTCCTGACATTTCTTTCTATTTTTTAGCATCTATTAAAACTTATTTTTGTGCACCTATACCTGTTTCCAAAATTTCTTTTTGTTGTCTAGTTGCTTTTCTAGTATATTATTTGTGTGAACCAATTTTTGTAGGCTGCATAACCCAAAGCTGGCAAGTTTTTAGCTCTAATAACACTGTAATATGATGACCTATTAATGTGGTCTTTCAGACTAGACAGAAGATGCAAAAGGGGTTTCAGTTTTGGAATTGCATGTGTTTTTGAGAAAGATTTTACCATAAAAACATGAAATAATTGATGAACAATCAACTAGGAATAAAAATGAACACACTGCAAACTTGGAAACACGTACCCAAATACATATTTTGCATCTTTTTCCATTTCTGAGTTCGCTGCTACAAATTTTGAGTTGACAAGAGAGGAAGATCGATAATTTCTAGAACCATACAATGAAATGAAGAATACAAAGAAGTGCATATGTTATTCCAACCTCATGGAAGCCACTTTGCATCAATACCCATATGCCAAAACTAATTTCTGTGAGCACCCAATGTCAAACCCTAGTTGGAACTAAAAATTGCAGCAACACCCAATAGCTCAAATCTACAAAACTCAAATACCCAGATGGATTATTTGTAAAACAACCTCAAAATCTATCACTCTTCAAACATGCACACCAAAATATCAACATGCAAGCCAAAATCTCCAATACCCAGATGGATTATTTGCAACACAACCTCAAAATCCATCACTCCTCAAACATGCACACCAAAATACCAACATGCAAGCCAAAAATCTCCAATAAAACCTCACTGTCACAAACTTGCGAATTGAACATTTCAAACCCTAGCAACATCAAACTCAATCTTTGAAGCTCTATGACGAAATCTGCTTGACTTCATCCATCTATATGGCGTGGGAGCATCACCACAACCTGTAATTCCAAGAGAGCATCACCCTGGAAGTCTGGAATAAGCATTTCCAGAGAAAAGAGATCATTCCCAACATATATCAGCAGCATAGAAGATAGAATAAACCTTAACATAAGCTCCAAATGCCAAATATACTCCTCAAACATGGCGCCCAAAACAAGAAAGAATATTTCTTTGAAGTCCACCGCTAAAAAAAAATGAAATCAACTTTATTTTTTTATGTTTGACTTTATAAAGGGAACACCACGCCAAGAAAGGGGCCCACCTCTTCCTAGGCACTCAACTCCATGATACATAGACCCTTCGTGGCCACTTTTTAAGTTACAACCTTCTATAATAAAATAATACATTGAGACACAACTCCCAAGTTAAAGTAATTTTACTAGGACTTTAATAATACAAAATGTAATTAAAGATTACATTTAAATCAATTGTCAGTGCCTAGTAAAATATATCAAGTAGAAATAAATTGAGCCATAGAAATAAGTCCAACTCCTCACTAGGCTCAACTCAAGATCATTCCCTAATCACCTAAATTAGCCTATGGGAATAGTTATTAGGCTAATCTGCAACACTCCTGAAGATCACTCAGGAAGTGGGGACATGACAAGGTGGGGTTGCATTTTATAAAGCCCTCATCGCGAGGCAGGATGGTTTATCTCTTGAGCTAGTGCACATCCTTGTATACAAAGTCCTCATCACAAGGTGGGGTTGGATCTTGAGCTATTCACCCTTAAGCATGTCTTTGGCAGTTGTGGTAGTATAGCTCAACCATCAGGTGTGTTTGGCATGTTTTAGATAGTGGAGTAGTGATGAGCTAGCTCATCCCTATCACTCATGTTTGTCGTGTATAGGACGTATAGTGTGTCTATGGCATACTATGCGGTGCTCGTGTATTCCATGTGTCTTCCATATGTTTTGTGTCTTCTCTGTGTGTCTTGCATGTTTATGGCATAGTCTAAAGTTGTGTGGCGATGAGTCCCTCCCTACGCTCTATGTGTTTTGCATGTTTTTGTGTGGTATAAAGTTGTGTGGCGATGAGTCCCTCCCCACGTTTTGTGTTTGTTTACTTTAATTAGCATTTCATATATATATTGCTTAATCGTGTCTTCTATTAATGTCTTCTTTGTGTATTGTGTGACTGCATTCATGTCTTATCTGTGTATTGTGTGCTTTCACTATATTCGTCGTGTATTGCGTGCTTCCTTATTAACTTGTAAGATTATGATTGGTTGCTAATAGAGTCCAAACTTGAAATGAGTTTTAGAGCAAAGCAATTGCATCTTAAATTCATTAGCCTATGAAAAAGTATTCATTTTGGACATAAATAACTACCTTCAAAAATTGTGTTCCTCTACTAAAATCAACTTACATGATGCTAAGAGATAGTTGGGGGATGATGTAGAATACATATGATGGCTATCAAAATAGTTAAATATAGCTATTATAGTTTGGTCTCTAACAAAGAGATTGCAATACCTATTATGTAATGTGAATTCAAACATGCATCCAAATTGTATATTATTCCATGATAGCAACCCTCCTATAGGACACTCTAAGGCATTATTTTTTTATTGAAGGGGTAAATTTAGGTTTTGAAAGGACATGAAAACCTTTTACAGGGGCAAGGCGACAACAAATAAACAACCATCCCTAAGCACAATTGTAGCCAAGCTACCATACAAAACCAAACTACAACACATTTGAAAAAAAACTACCACAAAGAACAATAGACCAACATCCATCAAACTCAATGAAACAACATCCTACACTACGCCTGAACCTAACCTAGCAATTCACACACCCTTGGCCTAGGTATGGGATTCTGAAACAAAATTAGGAAGAATTTAATCCTCCTTTGAATGATTTCCAAGACCCACCATTATCTATATCTACATACTGAGGAGAAATAAGAGAGGGCACCTCTAATGTTGCCTCAACTCAAGTCACCTCCCTTGATGAGGAAGAATGCCCCAAACAAGATAGAGGCTGTAAGGAAACTAAAGAGTGAGATAGGTTCCCCCCACAACCAATCGAGAGGGCTAGGGAACCCATCAAATAAAACACTGAAGTCATGCCAGTCCCAAGGGGAGCCACCTCAGAAGGGACCATGGAGGCCACATCAAGACCTGTCGCCTAGGAGAAAGAAGGCTCATCACCCATACAATCTAAATCAGGAGAATCATCAACAATCAAATGGTTGGGGAGAGTGTTCTACCACCACGAAGAACACACATTCTTGTAGCGACAATCAGAGTAATTAGAGACAAGATGACTAATAGTGAAGCATTGTCTACAGGGAAAGGGGATACCCTCTTAATCATGCAGCTAAGTCCACTGTCTATTCTCCACCATCAAGGCAACATCCCTAGGAAGATCCTTAGAGGAGTTGATGTCCACCAGAAGATGAACAAAGGTAGTGTGATCAAGGTCAGAAGTAGTAGAATCTACCTTTAGTGTTTGAATGTTTAGGTGACAATAAATAGTAAAAGGGACTAACAAATATTGATTGCTCTTGTTACCCATTTTTTAAAAATTTGCAATAAAAAGTCAAAATTTTAACCTTTAGCAATAAACCTCGTCAATTTGTTTGGCTAACAAATTTAGAACAAAATTTAGACTACTAAAATGAAATCAATACATTTGATTGGCTAGTGTTGTTCCTTCCACAACACAACCCAATTCTCTCAAGATAGGAACCCCTTTTTTTAAATCACATGATTTATGCTTCATTTTCTTTGATTTTGTCCTTTTGTCCTTTGCATTCTAAATACAATTCATTGTAGACCTGTGTTGATAATGTATTGGAGGAGTTTTGATTTTAGAACTCAAGTATGTTTAGTATGGTTTAGGTCCCTTGGTTCATGAATGTCCTAGATTTAGTAAGACTTCTTGTTTATATATTGGCATTTTAATCCAAAGATCCTATGTTTATATGCACATCATGGCTTGATCTCAATTTCATGTTTACAGTTTTGCACTCGATCAATCTTACCCAAATTATGAAAGGTTGCCTATGAGTACAATGGAACTTGCTTTTTATTTAAGTCATATATAAAGATTATTCTTTGTCATGGTAGAAATTCCCTATTTAAGTCCTAAAGCTTATTCTTTGTCATGGTAGAAATTCCCTATTTAAGTCCTAGATTTGTTACAATGTCAGGCTTTATTTTGATTTATATACTTTTTATTCTAATTTATTGTTGACTTCCCATAACTGGTCTCCAACTTCTTAAGTAATATTTTTATAACATTGAGATCATTTACTAGTTCTCTACATTAGGCAACCCAACCAGTTGATCTCCTATAGTTTTATGTGGAGTCCAGGCTGACATTTAAACCAGTTCCATGGCAACCTTAGTGTTTGTCTTTGTCCTATCGAACCCATGCACTTTCAAATGGATAAGGGATCTTTGTGGTGACAAAGCCAGTATACTATAAAAATAGTTTACAGGCCCGTCCATTGTGAATTTCAAAAGATTTTATAAACTATGAGCAGTATACAGAGAACTTAAAGAATTTTTAAATTGTCGTTATCATTTTGCACAAGCAATAAGCTGGGAATAGAACTATGAAATCTGACTTGAACATGGACTATGACAGGAGTAGATGTAAGTGACATACCTATATATTCTTATGTGAACAGATAAATTATTTTCTTCTCTATCAAATCATCATCATCACAATAAATGTTTTGGAATAAGAACTTGTTTAATGTGAAAAATATTAAGCAAAAAACTTTAGACAGACAATAAAAATTTAAGTGAAAAATATAAGGAATTATAAAGTTGTTGATTAATATATTAGTATTTTAATTTAAGGAGTTTTTATAATGTTTGGAATAAGAACTTGGCTTAATGTGAAAAATATTATGCAACAAACTTTAAACAACTATAAAAATTTAAGTGAAAACTTTAAGGAATTGTAAAGTTGTTGATTAATATATTAGCATTTTAATCTAAGGAGGAGTTGTTTATATGCATATCATGACTTGGTCTTAGTTTCATGTTCGAAGTCTTGCTCTTGGTCATCTTACCTAGGGTATGGAGGGACCCTATGAGTATAGTGAAAACCCTTAGAACTTGCCTTTTGTTTAAGTCTATAAGACTTGCTCTTTGTCTTGGCCAAAATCCCATGTTTCAAATCCTAATTTTGTTGCAATGTCAAACTTTGTTTTAATTTATACACTTTTTGTTCTAAGCTAATTAAGTAAACAACTTGAGTGATATTATATCTATGTTCATTGTGAAGACCTATTTTAATTATTTGTAGAGTATTCATATTTGGGTCATAGTTTCAATGTAAAGTAATCCCATATCTACCTGAGTCCACATGGCTTATTCCCATTTGTTGGGGCAAGACTATGAAATAAAACCATGAGAAGCTTCAATTTTGTTGTTTGCAGCTCTACCATTCAATCTTCATAACTTTTGCAAAAAGAGATGCCAATGAAAGAACATTGATTTATGACATAAAATTATAAATTTTATTGCAAATTTCATCCTTAAATAAGTGGCCAAAACAAGATTATGAAAAAAAAACATAACATATATAAAGAGAGACTCCTCAATACAATACTCATGGAGAGTTCCCTTGAGAGTATAGTAAAACTATTTGAACCAAACTTGTGCTCTAAGTCTCAGTGTCTTTTGTTTATTATAAGTTTTGCAATCAAAGTCTTTATCACTTATGGGTTTACATTCACTTTGTTTTGTTTTAGTATCATGGGTTTCTTCTTTGTGTTTGGTTGTTTACTTTAGTTTAAATCCACATGCCCTTTATATTATGTTGCAATTCAAAAATATTTACCTTATGCACTTTTTGTTATATTTTCAAGTTAACCAATAATTGTCGGTCATCGGACATTTAAGTGATCTCCTTGCAATATTAAAATGACTAGTAACCTATTGACAACTCTCTAGACACTGCCTTCACCGATCTCCCTATGCCCTTCTCGTTGGCCCAACGGCTTTATATCTATGAATTTATTGAGCTAGCTATGTGTCACCATTTTATTCCTCTCAATCCAATGGGAAAGCAAACCACACACCACTTTCCTCTCACTTGGTAGCCTAATATCATAGATCTAAAATCAAACAAATCTTAATCATTGAATGTGTTAACGTTTAACATAGTGTAATGATTATATATAAACCTTTGAATTATTTTGTAAGTCCCAAAATAATAAAATGATTTAGTTGAGTCATTAGTGAAACTATTGAACAAAACATTACTCAAGTCCATGTGGCTTATTCCCATTTGTTGGGGCAAAATGGCAAAATAAAACCATGAGCATCTTCCCTTTAGCCATTCACACCTCTACTATCTAATCTTCATAACTTTTGCTTGACCATAGATTTATGGTGTGTGCAATAACGACAACTTTATATTGATTGTGCTTGTATTAGTCTCAATTAGAACAAAGGGGAACTTGATGTGTTTCAATATTATTGGTTAGAGGCGATAGAAACATGAGTGCAATAGGGAGCTACAACATAAAGAACCAATTAAAATTTGCCACATGTATGTTGAATGTTGACTGTGACTAATTTTGTTTGTATATGTGCGTACTTTAGGTATAACTAAGGGAGGTGTTATCTCTTGACACATGTCACCATTGGGCTTAAACATTCCTGTTAAACCCTACATGTGTTATCTTGGAATTTGAAGTCTTGTTCATTGGATCTCACATGTTTTTTTCAAATTGTTGATCCTGGTGCAATCACAGTTAGGAGGGTCCTCAACGAGAACAGTCCAAACCATGCAGCTAGAGTAAACACAATGGAAACAACTCAAAGAAATGAAACAAATGCAGATTCAATCATTTAGTATATCATGGAATTCAAATACAAATTGGTCGGCAACATGTGGGCTTACAATTAGGGCTCACAGGCCTAATTACAGAATATCATAATATACACAAGATATAGCTTTGAAGCTCCTTTGCAAGAATTCAAACTATCAACTATCTCTATGAATTTCACTTACTTTCCTAGGCATCTATTACATCAATATATATCATCTCCGAGACCAAAGATTCCTCCGCGTCGGCCAGCGAAGATCATAAATTCCAATGAAGAGTTGTAACATGTCTACACAGATATGTCGGACCTATTTGAATAGAATTCCTCCGCGAATGAATGGAATGTTGTGCGGATCTCAGGGAAGGTTGGCCAAGAACCAAACAGCATTGAATGATGTGTAATTTAGCCCAGCGAGTTGTGAAATTCTCCGTAAATTTTCTCCTTTAACTAATTAATTGGGACTGTCAGGATGCTCTGCTCTGAGAAAATAGTTGATCTTCTGATAGTGATATCTTACCGATACTTGATCCCAATGCTCTAAACTTTGGATATGACATGCATGAATGAATCTAGATGCTAAATCCAGCTCTACAAGGTCTGAAATGCAACTACGGTAGAATGCGGGCCAAAATACAAAAACTGCTATTGACTAAACTTCCTGAACTAAACTGGAAAATGAAAAGAAACAAACTAAAATGTAAATATTTTTGGTTGATGTAAGATTGCACTTGAGCCAGGGATGCTTCTGCATCAGACATCTGGGGTTATTGAAAAAGTGAGTCCCTCACTTTGTTGGGGTTAGAGGAAAACCAAGGCGGTCCACCCTAGCCTAAGAAATCCATGATGAATCTTCTGTTGGTCTGCCTCCTCTGGTGTTGCATCCAACTCTGCTATCCAAAATGTCTTTAATCTGCTCCGGTGCTTGCTATGGTAACTACTTCTTCAAGTCTTCTTCCATGTTGTCACTGAACTCTATTTCATGATACTAATATAGGTCTGCAATGTTGAAAATAGGTGATATACCCAATGTCTCTGGTAAGTCCACTTCATATGCATTTCTTGAATCAGATTTTCTAAGTATCCTACAAGGTCCAAACTTTTCATCTTCAACTTGTTATATATCCCAACTGGAAATCTTTCTTTCTCAAGTATACCATCACTTCATCTCCAACTGCAAATTCCTTATGTCTCCTCTTCTCATCTTCTTATTTTTTATACTTATTGTTCATCTCTTCCAAATGCTTCTTCACTAGATTATGCATTGTCTCCATATGTTCCACAAATTCTTCTACTTCTGCACTTCTCTTTTCTTCCATACTGATATCCCTCAACTTTGTCACTCCTCTAGGGTTTACTCTAGTAACAATCTCAAAAGGCGTTTTTCTAGTACTCTTATTCACTGAATTATTGTATGCAAACTCTACTTGTGAAAGAATCTAATCCCAACTTCCTGCCATCTCTCCAACCAAACATCTCAACAAGTTTCCCAAACTCCTATTCACTGCCTCTGTCTGTCCATCAGTCTGTGGATGAAATGTTGAAGTGAACTTCAAATCTATCTTCATCTTCTTCCAAAGTGTCTTCCAAAAGTATCCAAGAAATCTTGTGTCTCTATCTAAAATTATGCTCTTAGGTAATCCATGCAATCTCACAATCTCCTTGAAAAATAGGTCATCTACATGCACTGCATCAGTTGTCTTCTTACAAGGTATGAAATGTGCCATCTTTAAAAATTTTTCCACCACTACAAATATTGAATCATGTCCTCTTAGTGTCTTCGGCAATCCCATTACAAAATCCATACTTATGTCTTCCCAAGGTCTCTTTGGTACTGTAAAAGGTTTATACAATCCAATTTTCTGACTACTCACTTTTGTAATTTAACAAACTCTACAACTCTACACAAATTTCCTAACATCCTTATATATCTGAGGCCAAAAGTAATTTTTACTTACCAAAGCCACTGTCTTATTAATGCCAAAGTGTCTTGCTAATCCACCTCTGTGTTTCTCTGATCAAATTATCTCTCATGGAACTTCTAGGTATACATAATTGATTTCCCTTGAACAACATATCTTCTTGAATGAAATAGTCCAACCACTTACTCCTATCTGTCACAACAGGTTTCTTACATGCTTTTCAATGTTTTACAAAATCAAGATCTTCCTCATACATGTTCTTCAATTCATCAAATCCTATCACTTCAACTCTCATCTCTATCAACAAGTTTCTTCTACTCAATGCATTTGCAACTTTGTTTGATTTTCCACTCCTATGCTTCAACACAAATGTGTAACTCTGCATGAATTCTACCCATCTCATATGTCTCTGATTCAACTTTCCTTGATTGTTCAAATATTGCAAAGCTTGATGATCTGTATACAACACAAACTCCTTAGGCAACAAGTAATGTCTCCACTTCTTCAAGGCTTGAATTATGGCATAAAACTCCTAATCATAAACTAAATATCTTCTCCTTGCATTATTCAACTTCTCACTAAAATATGCTACAGGTCTACCTTCTTGACTTAACACTGCTCCTATTGCATTCCCACTTGCATCACAATCTACTTGAAATACCTTATTAAAATCTGGTAATGCTAACACAAGTTGCTCTGTCACCTTTTGCTTCAATAACTCAAAACTTTTATCTACTCCTGATGTCTATTTAAAGTCTTTTCTGTCTCCTCTCATTGTCTCTGTCATAGGGTTACAAACTAAACTGAAATTTTTGATGAACTTCCTATAGAAACTAGCCAATCCATGAAATGATCTGACTTCTCCAATCCTCTCCGATGTAGGCCATTCAACAATTGCTCTTACCTTCTCAGGGTCCATCTTCAATCCTTTCACAAAAATCACAAATCCCAAGTATACCAATTCTTCCTTCATGAAACTACACTTCTTGATGTTTATCAACAGTTTATCTTCTCTTAGTCTCTGCAATACTTGTCTCAGGTGTTGTAAATGTTCTTCTTTTATCTTACTGAAAATCAGAATGTCACCCAAATATACAATAATAAACTTACCCAAGAATTTCTTCAAAACTTCATTCATCAATCTCATGAAAGTACTTGGTGCATTTGTGTTGTCCCATTTTTTTTAAATGTACTAAAGTGTTCATGCCTTGGTTTTTTCTTCATCCTATGTATGTCACTCCCTTGCTTCTTCATCCCTAGTCCAATTTTACTTAGTCATTTTTCAAGTCATCAGTGATTCTTTGCATTCTTGAACCAAAGTCGGCAAGTTCAAAAGTTCTTGAACCACCCGACTTCCCGACTTGCCCGTGAAGTTCAATGCCTTAAGTCTCCCTTTGTGTCTCAGTATTGTAAAGTTTCTATGTTGTCGGGAGGTTGGAAATTATTTGAACTTTCGAACCTCTGATTTGGAGTTCAAAGCTTCAATTTCTACCCGACTTGCCAACTTTGAAGAGCGTGTTCCTTCATATGGTATTTTTGTTGCGCTGGCATATGGTATAAAGGAATGACACTTGTCACTTCACATTTAATTAGAAGTATGTGAGAACACAGTGGCACAATCTTTGGAGGGAAAATTGAGATATGTATTAATGAGTTTAAAAGATAAATTCACCGCCAAAATTTAATGTTCCCCAAGGGCGAATTTATGTGAAGTGACATTGATAAATTCTTCATCTCACCTAAGGTTGTGTCATTTCACAAAGGGAATGCGTTGCAGAGTGATAAACGGCTAGCTTGTTACGTGTGGGATATTAGCATAACTTCATTCTCATAAGTCAGTAGGATTAGTAATTCCATCTCTTTCTCATTTTACTCTGTTATAAAAGCACAACACTTTCTTTGGGAGTTAGAAAATTTCTATTTCCATGTATCTGTATAAAGAACTCCTTGTTAGTGCCTTGCATTACCCTATGTTGTCTGCATATGTTTCAGAGTTTCTGGTTGTTTGGTTCCTCAAGTATACGAAGATGAAGTTCAAATTTCAAAGAGTCCCTATGGCCTCTATCGTGGAGAATGGTTTGTATAGAGTGAGAGATATCAATTTAGGCCATGTTGATTTTGAAGATTTCTAGAGAAGAATGCAGTCTGAAAATTGAACTCCTTTGGTAGAAATGGTCATTAGTAGTGGGTTGGATAAAGCTGGAGTTTTTTTGCCCGCAGTGCAGTGTCCTGAATTGATAGTGGCGTGTGCAATTGGCTACTTTCTGGAGTCCCAGGAGATAAGAACCTCTAGCGGCGTTGTTGTGGCAAAAATTGATTCTGAATCTGTCACCCTAGCTCTGAATTTGGAGGAACATGAAGACAATGTTGATGCTTCTGTGTCCTTTGCCTGGAATTATTACAATGAAAGAAAAGATTGGTGTCATACTCGCATTGCTAAGAGCTGGTTAGAAATTGAAAAGACTAGGAAATCTTGGCTTCCCACCAATCTAAAAAGGAGCCATTTTAAGGAGGAGACTTCAAATATGATAACCTTGTTGAACAAAGGATTTGGGAGCCCAGAATCGGATACTTTTGAGTTTTGGATGTGCAGATTCATTTTGTTTGTTTGTGGATACCATCGCATTGATTGGGCAAATATTGTTAGCGAATGTTTGCATGAACAATTGATGAATTTCACAAGGAACATGAGTTTCCACATGTGTTCCCAACTGGTGTATTTGTTGGCATAGAGAGAGACTGCTTGGCCTAGTTTGAGGATTCAAGGAAATCCTGCCGCAAGTGCGCCTATGTACTAGATTTTCCCTCAGTTGTAGAAAATTGAAGGTATGAAAGATTTTAGGTGAGTAAATGATGCTTTTTCTATGATGTTGACTAAGAAGATTGATGGCTCGATAGAGCGAAGGTTCTCAGTTTAAGCGTCCACTCTGGGCATGAAATTTGGAATTTTTTACATACAATTTGATCACTTTTCTTATTTGAGAATTGGGGGTTATGAAAATGCCCCATTGAAATTGCCACGATACCCATCCGACTATCTGGTGTTCCTAGAGTTGTGTCGTCAGATGGTAGCAGTGAATGTAAAATATCATGCTATGAAGAAGAAGGGGTATTCTTTCCATGTGACCCTATCTTTCTATTCCTACAAGAGTAATGATGGAGCCAAGAATGTTGATAAGTTGCTATCAGAATTCAACCTCCACAGTTTATCACCCCGCACAACATTTGACAGTAAGAATTTCATAAAAGAAAATATGCATGGGGGTGGTTCTTATCTGCATCAGCCTCAACTCGAAGATTTTTGGGAAGATTGTGTAGATGAAAGAGAAGTGTAGAGGAGAAAATGGATGAGGCTAATTGTGGATCAGGCTCAAGCTTTCAAGTTGAATCTCCAAGTTCCTAACATAATTGATGATAACTCAGACATAATGGATGAAGGTTACCATGCTGCATCAATAAAACCCCAACCTCCTATGAAATGGTTTGAAAAGGAAATTACAGATGTAAAGTTACTTTCCCTCCATGTGTTGAGAAGAATGGAGAAATGGTTAAAAGGGAAAGTAAAGGAACGTGCTAGTTCTACAAGGCCAAAGGATTCAGCCTCTCAAAGCCAAAGCAGGTCTCAAACTATCCACTCATATAGAATTTTTTCTAGTTTGCACCTGACTCTTTAGAGAGTCGGCTCACAATCGAATGGCGATGATGACAGGCCCCCTGAGGAGGCTGGAAAGGTGAAAACGGCGTGTGAACAAGACACTCAACTAGCGAAAGGAAATACCAGAATGGCTGCTTCATCCAAGGCAGACCATGTGCCACTTATTAATAACCCTGTAAGTGATAGTGATTCTTTCATTTTCTCTCAAATTGGAGAAGATAGTTTGTTGCGATCTCTATTAAATCTGCCAAATTCCCCCCATCAAAATGAACCTCTAGAATAGAATTCTCACCCTGTGCCTCTAGTTGCTACTCTTGATGCTACTAATGTTCTGGCCTCATCTCCTAATTAGCTGAAGAAAGTTGTCCAAAGGAAAAAGAGGTATACCCCACCTGTAGATGAAGGTATTGATACTATAGCTAATTTGTTGCAAAGCACTCCTAAGCCCAAATGTGCCAAAAGAATGTCGAGAATGGTGACTGATCCTACCTCAGGAAACCAATTTCTGGAAATTGCAGATCTAGTAGTGGATAAGAATGACGATGAAGTGACAGAAGCTGACTTCAGAATGAGCAGGGTGGATTTGGGACCTTCTACTGCGGAGGGTGACCTTTACCATGTCAAATATTCAGTCAATAACATATCTAAAAGGGTAAAGGGGCTACAGGAGGAAAATTCAAAGCTACTGGCCCATGTAAGTTCTCTGTCATCTTTTGTTAATTCAGTTGCTAAGATAATAACACCCATAGCTGAAACTCCCTCAAATGTCGACCTTCACATCCTGGATTCCAATTTACTTCAACAAGTAAAAACATCATTGTCTTTGAGAAATGCTATGGATCAGTGGGTTGAAAAAGTTGTTTTTGATGGTCTTGTGTTCATAGAGGAGGCAGTAAAATTATTTGATTCCATATATGTGAAAAGGGAAGCTTTAATAGTAGAATTTGAAAAGGCTAGAAGTAATCATCATAGTCTATCTCTAGCCTCTAAAGAGATACAAGAAATGGCCGATATGGATCTTGGTATCTTAGTGGCTAAAGAAGTGATAACTGATCTTGGAGAACTAGACACACCTATGTGGGCTGATGTAGTTGAATGGAAACTCTGTCTTATAATCATAGTAGAAGATGAGATGAGAAAGGCAATTGCAATCTATTACAGAGAAATGATGAAAATTAAGAGGGATTTTGCTGCTCTAGAGGTGGAAGTCTGAGCTTCTTACAGTTTGGTTGTAAATCTGCCTTTATTGCTTTTTGGTCAAAAGCTTTGCCTTTGTTTTTGCTTTCTGGTTAAAAGCAATTTTGATTTTCATTCATAAGAATATCTTTCGAAGGTAGTTGTGCCTTGTTAAAGAAGCAGAGAACCTTTATAAAATACCAATATATTAGGCTCAACTATTAATTACATTTGTCACTTGTCCAGGCAAGAGTATATAGAGTTAGGTGACAAATCTGTTAACCAACAATTTGTCAATCCAAAAGGCATCACTAACCACTCATACAATCCTTCATTTGTCTTAAAAGTAGTCTTCCATTCATCTCCTTCTCTGATTCTGATCTGATGGTATCCACTCTTCAAATCTATCTTTGTGAAATATTTTGCTCCACTCAAACAATCCATGATATCATCCATCCTAGGTAAAGGGAATATATACTTAATTGTGATCTTGTTTATTTCTCTAGAGTCTGTACACATTCTCCATTCTCCATCTTTCTTTGGTGTTAACACTGCAGGTACTGCATAAGAACTCAAACTTTCTCTAATCAAACCTTTCCTCAACAACACTTGTATCTGTCTATTCAGTTCCTCATCATCCACTAGTGTCATTCTATTTGCTGCTTTATTAGGCAAACTAGCTCTAGGTATAAGATCTATGTGATGACTAAAACTTCTGATTAGTGGCAATCCTTCAGGTACATTGTTTGATATGATGTCTTCATACTTTATTAGCAATTCAGTTATCTCTCTAGTTGTGATTCTTTAGTCTCCTTCAATGTTTCATGCTTCTTAGGAATCAAGACATAACACATATTCACATGTCTCAGACCATCCAGAAATTTTCTTCCATCTACCAAATAGATTCTAGCATTTCCACATACTTCACTCTTAGGATCATCTTCCAAAGGAATCAAAGTAATTCTCTTTCCATTTGATGTTATATTGTATGTATTCTTTCTCCCATCATGTATAGCTTTTCTATCATACTGCCATGGTCTACCCAACAAGATATGGCATACAGCCATGGGCATAATATCACACAAAACTTCATCATGATAAGATCCAATATGAAATTTCACCAAACATTGTTCACTCACCAGCACCTTATGATCATCCTGAATCCATGCTATCTGATAGGGCTTAGGGTGTTTCAATCTTTCCAACTTCAACTTAGTCACCATCTCCTTTGAAACTAGGTTATCAGAACTACCACTATCAATTATAACTTTACAACATTTACCTCCTGATTTGCATCTAGTTCTGAACAAACTTTTCCTCTATGGTGGTTCTTCATTTGTCTTCGCTTGAAATAGTGCTCTCCTCATGACAAGTGATTCTCTTTTCTCACGTTTGCGCACTGAACTAGGTGATGCAACAGGTTCTTCTTCCACATAGGTTGCTCTTCCATTGTTCTATGTTCTCTTGCTTGTACTCCCCTGATTACATTCAAATGATATGTGTCCACCTCAACACTTAAAACAGGTTCCTCTGAATGTTCTGCTATCAAGTCCTCTTCCTTCTCTTCTATATCCTTCACTCCGGTATGGACTAGGCTTTCCTCTGCGGTAGAAATTTTTGTCATCTCTTCGGTATGCATTGTTATCTTTATCCTCCTTCTTGAATGTATTCTCTTGTTTGTTCTGCTCCGCATATGATCTCTCTCCTCCGAGAAATGTTCTACCTCTCTGAAATTTACCTCCTCTGCCTTTATGTTTTTTATCATGCCTCTTATTCAACTTCTCTTCAACCTTCAGGACAAATTGATATACTTCTTCCAATGTTGTCATCCTTACCAAACTCAGTTCTTCTTGAATGTTCAATCTCAGTCCATTGATGTATCTAGCCACTTTCTCCTTGCTTGCTTCACTATGTCTTGTCCTTATGATCATCTTATGAAATTCTTCAGTGTACTCCTTCACAGATTTCTCCTTTTGTCCCAGGTTTTGCAATCTCTTCAGCAGTTCTAACTCATAGTCAGCAGGTATAAACTAATTCTTCAATTTTGTCACCATTCTATCCCATTTTGTAATCTTTTCTTTTCCTCTTTTTTTTCTATCCAACTGAACTTCTTTCCACCATATAGCAGTATGCCCTTTCAACTTTGTCTTGGAAATTTCACCTTCTCTGGATCTTTAACTTCTTCAAACTCAAAATATTCTTCCATGTCATTTATCCATTCAATCAATTCTTCAGGATTCAAATTGTCAATATAGTTCAGAGCATCAACTCTAGGTATTTTCCTGATATTTGAAATAGCTTGCAACATCTTGACTTGATCTGAGTCCTCTTCTTCTTCACCTCCTAGGGTTTCACCATTTTGATCAGCAGATTGAAATTATTCATCATCATCACTTTCAATATTAGGTCTAGGTGTAAGTCCTCTTCTCCGATCTTCAACAGCATCCAAGGAAACTCACATGGTTTTCATCATCTCCATCATTTCATCCATTCTTCCAGCCATTGTTCCAACAGTAGGGATTCTCCTCAGTGGCATTCTTCCTAGGATCAAGTGCAAACTGCCTCAAATTCAGCGTTCAGGCTACAAGGTGACAACTACCTCACAATCAGCAATCGATTGTAACACAAGTAACCTGCCTCAGATTCGGTGATCTATTCACAACAAGATCTTACAGAATTCCTTCACCAACTTCAATCAATTCGCTCCCAAAGATTTGAACTTTCACTCTAATACCACTTGGTGCAGTCACGGTTAGGAGGATCCTCAAAGAGAACAGTCCAGACCGTGCAACTAGAGTAAACACAAAAGAAAAAACTCAAAGAAATGAAACAAATGTAGATTCAGTCATTGACTATATCATGGAATTCAAATACAAATTGGACGGCAACATGTAGGCTTACAATTAGGGCTCACAGGCCTGACTACAGAATATCAAAATATACACAAGATATAGCTTTGAAGCTCCTTCGCAAGAATTCAAACTATCAACTATCTCTATGAATTTCACTTACTTTCCTAGGCATCTATTACATCAATATATATCATCTCTGGAACCAAAGATTCCTCCACGTTGGCCAAGGAAGATCACAAATTCCAATAAAGAGTTGTAACATGTGTACATTAATAGGTCAGACCTATTTGAATAGATTTCCTCCGCGAATGAATGGAATGCTATGCGGATCTCAGGGAAGGTCGGCCACAAACCAAACAACATTGAATGATGTGTAATTTAGCTCCGCAAGTTGTGAAATGCTCTGCAAGTTTTCTCCTTTAGCTAATTAACTGGGACTGTTAGGATGCTCTACTCTGAGAAAACGGTTGATCTTCTGATAGCGATATCTTACCGGTACTTGATCTAAATGCTCTGAATTTTGGATATGATGTGCATGAATGAATCTAGATGCTAAATCTAGCTCCGCAAGGTTTGAAATGCAACTGCAGTAGAATGCAAACTAAAATACAGAAACTGCTACTGACTGAACTGCCTAAACTGAACTGGAAAATGAAAAGAAACAAACTAAATTGCAAATGTTTTTGGTTGATGCAAGATTGCTCTTGAACTAGGGATGCTCTTGCATCAGATCCTCAATGAATTGTTGAATGAAGTAAAAGAGATTTGCAATAATAAAATTGGTGGTAGCACATAGTATAAAATATATGTTGTGGCCTAATTTGCATTGAATTGCAAAGAAGTTTTTACCATGAGCCCATATAAAGAGAACTTTAAGAATTAAAATTGTTAACACCCATCCTTATCATGATTTTAAATTATGGCCTATAATCTACAAATACATCTATGAGGATCAACCTGAATGTAGGCCATGACACAAATCTGAACATGATGGGAGTTGCTAGAGTTAGTTTACATTGAAACCATGATATGTGGAACCTAGGTAGAATGAGAAACTTTTATATAGGGTACACCGTTGACTACAAGCCATGCATTTGACATAATTATGAGACTTTTTATATGATATGAATCCTACTTTTGCCTAGATTGTGAGCTCAACTCTAAATTGTGAGAGTATAAACAGAGGTAAACTAAAAACCTTGTGCATAGGAGAGCTTGTAGCACAAAGTATAATGTTATAACGAATTGAATCATTTTTGGAGAAAAGTGATTATTGCCACAGGAAAGTTGATTTTCTTATTATTAATCATATGGATTTTCTTTATACATATAGGATCAATTATAGGGGCTAGACCAACAATAAAAGCATACATTCTAAAATTAAAAAAACTAAACTCTATGGGAAAAAATTGCCTCTATATCATTTTTTCCTATGTCCTCTCTCAAGCTTTTTAGGTTATGTTTTCCAAGAGAGCACTTCAATCCAACCAATGTCCTCATCAAATTTAGATGATGCTAGAGATGTAGAAAGAGGTTGATTAATCTAACCTAATGGTGATACACTAAGACCCCATTATTAACAAAAGTCAAACGTGGTTTCCAACGAAGTCTTATCAACTTTGAAAGGCTAGGGAATGGGCATTTGAACCTCAATAGATGTAGATCAAACCATCTTATATTTTGATGGGGACTTATTCACCAGAGTTTTTTACTAGAAGAAGAAACACTAGGGGCATCAACCTTTATATTACCACCTTGAGAAGCTTCAAGAATATGCTTAAAATTTAACTTATCTTGATTTATATCTATTGCAATACATCCCTTTCCATTCAGTTTTGGTACTACTTCCTTACACCCAATAGTGTGATTCTTCGAGCTTGCCTTAGAAGGAGATTCCACAGAAGATTGATCCTTCCAAGCCTAATCATTACAAAAACATCCAACTTTGAGTTGTTTTGAAGGAGACTTAGAAGAAGAACAGTTTGGAACTCCAAAAGAATTTGCAATTGGTTAATTTATAAATAAATGTCCTATACAAGCTCCTTTCCACCATATCACTTTTTTAGAGGTAGACAATTTCATAACATTACAAGTTGTAGCAATGTTTCCCACCTAAAAACATTTATGACAATAAAATCAAACATTTTTGTAGTCCAACACTTGTTTCCATGCCCTATCTTCAACCTTCAACCACACTTCATTAGATAAACCTTTCAATATATCAATATCCACTTGAAAACGAGCAACCATAGAATGAATAAGGCCTTTCGTCATTGTGTCAATAGTATTAGATCTACCCAAAGCATTCCCAATATTCTAGAAACACAAATCAACCAAAAACTACAATAGCAAATATAGAAAACACACCCAAATTGGCATGACTAGAAAATCTCAATAGTAGAGTTAAAAGTCAAAAACCTTAATCATAGCACATGGCTATCCCAGAACCAAGGTTTGTTGCCTAGAATGAAATTTCTATCTCCCACACATGTACATAATAAAACAAAGAACCCTTGGGTGCTTGGATAAATTTCTATAAATCCTTGTATATGCAATTTCCATGTTTTTGTTATCCATGAATGCAAATTTACTAGACTTGGCCACTAGGAATTAAACTTACAAATTAGACCATGCTTGGAGTATCACCTTCAAATAAAACTCTATGCCCTAAAGAGATGATTGAGTGTTTCGTGAGCAAGGAGTAATATCCATTTTATGTTGCAGGTTTGATAAGCATGCAAGTTGTGTTGCATACGTTGGCGTGCATTTGCCTTGTATGCATGAGAAAAATCCTCATGGGAATTAAAACCTCTGGACAAAACTAACCCCTTACTCGTTTTATTGGTAGTCTTGAATGAAGTGTTCCCTTGGCGAGGCACCCTGAACAAACCCTAAGCCACATTGGATATATTTGCAACATCCAATACATTCTTACTAGGAGTAACTAGAGCTATAAGACCAATAGCTACAAGCACTAAGGGTCACCAATCCACAAAGTCCAAGATGTCACTATCTTTAGATGTTGCAAGAGCCTCATCCTTTATTGTAAGTTGCAGCCTCGTCTTGGATATCTTTGAAAAAAGTAATTGTACGAGGGTTCAAAAAGGATCGAGCTAGAAGCAACATTTTGAATTTTCAATCATGGATTTTTATTATTATTAATCATATGGATTTTATGTATTTTTTCATAATGTGGAAAGCTTTAGTTTAAACCCCTACACATTATCAAGTTTGAAAGGGAGGCCATGTGTCAATGTCAAGGTGAAATAGGCTTACTAAATAGTGCACAAGCTATCTCAAGCATTTGATCCTTGTTCATTGATCTCGACACCCTTTTACCACATCATTTGATTCATGTCATGACTCAAAAAAACTTTAAATTTTGCACTTTTGTTATGTTTTCTTGTTGACTAGTGTTTGTTGGTCCCGAAGCTTTTGAGTTACTTCCTTTAAGGTTGCTAGCAACCTATTACTAGAACCGTAGGTATTTGCTTAGTTTATTTCCTTTGTCTCCACCAGTGTTTGATGACCTTATCCTACAATGTTATATAAGCTAGTGATGTACCACAATGTTAATTGCCTCAACCCAATGAATGAGTTAACTATCTTATGTATTATGCCTCAACTAATATCATGTCACCATAGATTTAAGATAAAACAAATCTCTATTGTCAAAGGAGCCCAATGCTTATCAATATGGAGTGGTCATAACATAAGCCTTGGAACTACTTCATAGTCAAAATACTAAAAAGGTTTAGCAAAGTCATCGACCCAATATAACCATTGAACAAACTATTACTCAAAGCCCTAGTCATAATATTAATCGAATGTATATAGAGATGATTTCACATTTAATTATCCCATGAGGGAGTTTAATTAGATAATAGGCTTTTAATGCAAGCTTAACAAATGCTTAGAATAAGAACTTCAAAAATATTAAGCAAACAACTTTAGAAAAACAAGAAATGAAACTTAGATCTTAAGGAACTACTGAAGTAGTTGACAAAATATTTCAAATAAAGCATACAATTTGTCAATCACTATAATTCTTACCTTGGAGGTACTAATAAATAGAGATTTGTTTGTAAGGTATACCCTAAACCAAAGCAATTGGAAAAATGGGGAGATTGAAATTATGCAGTTACTACATAATAAAAAATAAAAAAATGTCGCGTGGCTACACACATTTTCTTCTCTCCTTTTTTATATTTCCCTCCAAATTTTACCTCCAGAATTTCTCTTATTAATTATATAAATAAATAGACATATCTAAATATTTTGTTTTTGTTTTTTTAATTTATATGGTTAAAAAAATTACAATTTAAAACAACTGCTTTAAAATTCATTGAACCACTAACTCCACAAAAACTTCTTAAAAAAATTGAACAATGATTGCTAAACAAAATAAATTAAGCAACCAAGTGAAACCTTGTCCTAAGAAAGCCCAAACACAACAATATTGTTGTGATTAATAGCCATTTTATAATGATCAATCATATGCTACATCCAAGCTCTTGTGTTAGAGTATTGAGAGTCCTTTTGCAAAGATATCCAAGCTCTTGTATTAAAACGAACCTTCTACTACAAAGAAAAGCTTCTGCGACAAAGAATGGTCAATGCTATCATACAATTTTAGCAAAGAATGAAAATATTGTCTCAACAATTGACCGTCGTAATGTAAACAAATTCATCATTAATAATTCAATAAATACCAACTGACAAACCATGTGCACTTGCTTAAGAACTGACACATCTATTTCAGTTGAGTTTCCTGTATCTTCCAAAGAAATCATAGAAGTCTGAAATATCACTTTTTAGTTGTGATTAATCACGAGAGTTAAAAATTGAATATCACTTTTTAACAATGTTCTACAAGGCTTCTGGGAGGGGAACATCTGGGTATAGGGGGGACACATTCCCAGAACAATTGGGATGTGAGGTTATTTTTTAGGGTAAATCAATTAAAAAAAGGAAATTTTAAAAATATAGGAAATTTCAATTATTTGCATAGACATTCATCATATATATTATGGAACCATATTTCAAAATTTGGTGTTTCCCAACAAAAATGAAATAGAAAAAATATAATATTCCATTAACTTGGATCAATAATTACAAAGACATTACACGTCTTATATAGAGCTCGAAGTGAACTTACATTATTGCATGTCCAATGCATGTAAACTTAACTAAAAATTAAAAAAAAACTAATATTAAAAATAGACTAATCTAATTTAAGTCGTTAGAACGACTTTATTACAAAAGTAAGTGTTAAAGATCTCTAATACCCCCTCTTAAGACTTACTGCACTAAAACAAAACAAACCAACATAAGCAAACTAAAAACATTTAGAATCATAAATTCTTCAGAAGCTTTTCTTTGAAAATAACTCTTCAACCAGGTAGACCTGCATAAAGCTGCCTCATAACCCTACTAGAAACATAGCTCTTGAGTTGAATTCCCAAGTTTACGGATTACCACCTCCCCGAACTCCCGAATCACAAATCCCTCGAACCATTGGACAACAATCCATGTTGAGCTACACTAACAAAGCTCCATCATGTTGTCGCATGACCCTCATAAGGGTATGACTCCTCAGATCCACAAACTCCCAAAGCTAATTTGGCAACTATCAATACTGAGCTTCAACTACACTGGATTCCTTCATGTCTTCAAAGAACCGAGCTTCTTTAGAATGCATAAAAAGAAACTTTTCCACCTTCTCCACCATCGTCAACATCCATAGGATCTTCAACAATGGCTACATTAGCTTCTCTGATCTTTCCCTTGAGAATATCAATTGCCCGATTTCTACAATTCGAAGTTGTATGACCCATTTTCTTGCAATAATAGCATTTAGTATATAATGTTACCTCAGTTTGAGGTTCATCTTCTGCATCTCCTGCAATAGTCCTCTTTTCTTCAGTTGTGAGAGTTGAAATCATATCTTCCAGAGTTTTAATAGAAAGTTGACTAAGAGTAAAGATGACATTGTTGAATTTTGAAGGCAAGTTGTTCAATAAAATGGCTTTAGCATCTTCATCATCCATTGTAGCACTGACTTCTGCTACTTGTCGAAGAACACATCTCAGATTGTTTGTGTGGCTTGACATAATGACTCCATCAATCATCTTGAACTTAAAAAGTTGAAGCTTCAAAGAAAACTTAGCATTAACTGCTTTTGCCCCAAACATGTTCAAATTTTCCCAAATTTCCTTAGATGATTTTGCGAGATCTATGTGATGTAACTTTGAATCGGAAAGAGCAAGGCCAATAATGGCTTTGGCTTTATCATCTCCACTTTGTCGTTCCGATACTTTAATAGCATCCATAGGAAGTTTCTCATTTCCATTTACAATTCTCCACAAGTTTATGTGCATCAGTTGCATCTAGATTTTAACTTTCCAAGTGTGAGTTGAAACCGGAATATTTATCCAATGGAAATTCTATTTCCAAATAATAAACAAACCCACCCAATGAACTTGAAAATTTTTCCAAATACCTACAAACTCTTTCCACAAACAAAATACAAATTCTGCCCTAATTGTTTGGAAAACCTGACTTTCTTTTTTTGAAACCCTAGCAGAATTAAAACATCCACAAATTACTTTCTTTTAAAAATATTGTCCAAAAGAAAATAACTCCCCTATTCGGATTTTCCTTGCACTACGATTTTTAATAAATTTGTCAACAAAACAGTAAGAAAACTTCACATCTAGTCGTGGACTGATGAATAACAACTCAAAAAAAGCCCTTCCTTTCTTGTCGCAGTACTCTTCCACACCTGCAAACGCGATTTCTTTGAATACTAGGCGTGATTTCCTGAGTGATGCTGTCCACAACTTACAAAGAACAAACACGAGACCTTCAAATGAAAACAAGGCACTTATTTTCTAGAAAAAAAATGGTCCAAATAGGGGCACAAAAGATCCGCCAAAAATTCATCACGCGGCCAAGAACAAAAAGGACAATTTTTCTCAGACCTTGATGTCGTTTTCAACAGAGAAAATCGACAATTTGTTGCCCTATGTCCATGAATTCGACCAATGCAAAACCCTAACGAACCTGCTCTGATACCATGTTATGAAATGAAATAGAACAAAATATAATATTCTATTAACTTAGATCAACGATTACAAAGACATTACACGATTTATAGAGTTCAAAGTGCACTTTACATTATTGCATGTCCAATGCATATAAACTTAACTAAAAATTAAAAAACTAATTTTAAAAATAGATAATCTAATTTAAGTCGTTAAAACAACTTTATTACAAAAGTAAGTATTAAATATCTCTAATAATTACAAGTCATATGTGCAAGTTTGTCTGCATTGCCATAAAGCAAGGCACTTCTCCCATTCATGCAAAGAATTTCAAACAAAAGGTTGTACTCAACATGGGAAAGAGAATGATGTGAATGAGTGCTATGCTACAAGGAATGAAGGAAATGATATGGGCATTGTTATTGTAGGTCTCATAGGGGACGTGTGTGGGTCTCCATCGAAGGATAATAGATGTCCTTTGGTTGAGCCTAGCTCATTTTCGAAAAAATGAACGTAACTCAATTGAATCAAGCTTCGACTCCACCTCAGAGTTCTTTGGTGAGGTTCAATTTTAAACCTCCATTATTGTGGTCATGGCTGTCCCTTTGTTGTGGCCTTGCTATCTCTGGTTTTAAGCCATGTTTCTTTGTTGGTTCTAGTCTCATGTTGTTGTTGGTTCTTGTCTCTGTGTTCTTGTCACTTGTGGTTGTTAGTTGTTCTTGTTGTACAAGATTTCAAGGTCCTTTCAAAACCCTTTCCAATTCATAGCTCCGGTTAAGAGCACTTATTTAATCAAAAACATTAGAGATGAGCTAAAAATTCAGGAGAGTGGACACATATTAACAGAATTTCATTGCTTTCATTGTTAATGTGCATATATATTATATAAAAATACAACATGCACAAAGCTACAAGTTACAAGTACAACTACCAAATGACAAAAAGAAGTTAGAAACAGAAAATTATGAGATTGAATAAGTAACCCCCACATCAGTAATATAAAATTCTTTATTTTTTTCACAACATAACTATTCTTATTGTCAAAATGGTTACTCCCTCTCTAATTATATAGACATACGTTGGTACCTTGAATAAAATGCAACAATGTTTTTGATTAATGTAAGCGCTTTTAACCGGAGCTATGAACCGGAAAGGGTTTTGAAAGGGTCCTGAAACCTTGTACAACAAGAAAAAGCAACAACCTCAAGAACCAACAGCAGCAAGCAAGAACCAAATAATGGAGCAGGCCTAAAAACAGCAAGGCCACAACCTCACCAAATAACTCTGAGGTGGAGTAAGATCTTGACTCAAATGGATTGTCTTACCCTTTTTTAAAGATCCGGACTCATTCAAAGGACACCTATTCTTATCCTTCAATAAAGCCCTTGGGTCATCCCCAATACACCTATTCTTATCTTTCAAAGGAAACCCCTGCTCATTCCCAACACGATCCACAACAATGTCTTTTTCTTTACCTTCATTTCTAGTAGCATCAACAATCTGACCCTCTTTTCCATGCTCAGGACAGGAAAGGGAGAAGTGTCCAGCTTTATGACAAAGCATACAAACCTGTGAAGAAGTCTCATAATAAATTCGCTACTCCCAAATGCCAAATTTGGAGAAAAGTCTAATGACTTTTGGCAGCACCTTATCAAAATCTACACACAAAATCTAGCAAAAATCAAACGCTTCATAGACTTGGTTAACATTATCTATGGATAAAAGCTGATCAATAGCATTTGCAATACATCTAATTATCTTTTCATTCCATAACTCTAAAGGAAGCCCTAGAAGCCGAACCCAAATTGAAGCCCATTAAAATCTTCCTTCGCTGCGTCAAAACCAAGAGACCGTCTTTTCAACAAAAGATTAAACTTTCCAAGGAATCAAGGTCCCCCCTGCAAAACAATCTTGCTTTCCTCAAGAGAATGGAAGGAAAAGGAAAAAAAATCCATTAATCATGTCAGCCACATGGATCTGCTCAAACATGCACCATCTTTTTTTAACCCAATTTTGAACAACATCAATTTTTGGACTAAAGCCGGAGAATCTCCCAATGAGAGCATTCTCCATGCTAGCAGTAGCACTGTCAACATCAATATCAGGGATCTCCAGCGAAACCAAGGGAACCCTAGTCTGATTTGCATTAACTAAAATCAGATCCTGAACAGAACTGGTTTGCATGTTCAAATCCCATTAATTTCAAATTGCCTTGTATTTGGAAGGAATAGCTTATAATCTCTTCAACACATAGCTAAATCAGCATGGGTAAGAGCAGTGTGAACTTTCATCTTTTTCTTGCCGTATTCATTTGGATTTCGTTCCCAATATCATATTCAAAATTTAGTGCATATTCTTCATTGATATTCCTCCAAAATTCAAGAGGAGAAAAAATCATACCATTATCGGTAAAACAAATGACAGTGAATTATAGCACTGTAAAGCCGCTGTTCTATTTATGTGGATCAGTCTGGATTTGACCCGAATTACATAACAGTTTTATAATATGGTTTCTCAATTCAACCTGAATTACACAACAGTTACAACCCTTTTGTAAAGCGCTTTTTGCAAACTGGGCTGCAGGGAATGACTAGCCGTTCCAGGGACAGTCAGGGGACATCTAGGCATCCCCTGCTGTGCCATTTCTGAGGCATACCAGAAATATTTCCTTGCAAAAAGATTGTAGGGGACGGTCCAGGGACATTTCCTACCCATCCCCGTGTCCCCAGTGCGGGGATGGGTGGAAATGAACATAGAAGTTTTTAACTGATTAAAACATCGTGGGCAAATCAATCAACTGACTTAAAATAGCAATTGTGTCTGTTACAGTTTTGACTTCCAAAATATGGTGAACAATAAAATGTGGGGCATACTTTCAATTGATATTAAGAATTTGTAAGCTTCTTCAGAAAGCCAGACATATCCTATATCAGTATTTATACAATATCTTTGCAGGTCCAAAATTTTTATTTTCTATTGCCTTTACGGACAAAAGAATGTGTCAGTTTTACATGCATTTCTGCAAGAGTAATTTTCAAAAGGAATTAATTCAGAATGAGATCACAACTAAAATTAAAGAAATATCAGAAGCCATCTATTGAATGTATAATCAGTCCAGATACAAAAATTAGCCCATAGGAGAGACTATTACTTTTACCATGGGGAATATCATCAAAATTTCAAGACCACAAAAATATATGCAGCCCATATCTTTCCAATTTCTGAACATCATAGATGAAATTCTTCAGCTTTCAAAAAACTCATATTAGAGATACTGACAAACCCTATTCTCTTTCTGTAAAGCTTCTAAAAATCGAAAAAACCAGAGTAACAACTCAACCTCGCATGCAAACAAATTCTGGTCAGCATGCTTCAAGCACATGATCCAATACAGGAATCAAGGTGGGCATTAAACCTCTGATTGAAATCCCCTTCACCAATATCTCCTTCAAGAACTATGTTACATACGGGACATGCAGCAGAAATCCCTGTTAAGCAGTATAGATAAAAATCAATTTAAAGATTATTTTCCAGTTCCTACAAAAGCTATTCTCATTCACTACTAATATACAAGTCAACATTACTTGATGCATTGTACTTAGGCTTTGGAAGAAATCAAAACACACAGTTGTTATTGTTAATATCATAGAAAATCCACCAAATAAGATTTGAATATTTCACAAATAACTCAAGGAAAGAAGTCACCCAAGGGATTCTTCAAAAATTGACATGTTTACGGCTCATTTTACTTTTTCTGTTGGCAATTTCTCTGTCTGTAATCTTTTAGGTTTTTTAAGCTAGTCAATCTATCAAATTAACTAAAACCATTGCCAAAGAAAATTTCTAACATGCTAATACACACATTGATAGTTTGACTATAGTACATTCTGCCATCTATATAAAACTGTTCAATAAGATATAAGGCAAGGCTGGCATGTTAACTGCCGCTAGGAAAATCTTGTATTAAGCAATGTTGCAAACCACTAAATAAAATTTATAAATCTTGATGGATTTTCTACTGAATTAAATGTAGATATAAGCTTAATTCAACAAGCTCAAAAGTCCAAACACATCCATCTCACAAAAAGAAATCATAAACTACCCAAAAAAAAACAGCAAGTTATGTAGCAATTAGTTTTTGGCCTAAAATAGACTTCATAACATAAAAATTTCAAACATAGCATACCATTGAAAACCCATGGTCACCTCGAGACATGGGATGTGGGAACGGGGACACCATTTTGAAAAAAGGTATGAGATCATATGAATAATGGTATGGTCATATATATTTAGATATAGTCATCAAGAAATATGGGTACAAGCACAGGGACAAAGTCCTTGTCCCTGAACCTGATTTCCTGATAACTGTGTGTCAAAAACATATTTGAAGAGAACTTTCAAACAACATACCATGAGACTGTTTAATTTGACTAACAAGGTAGACCTAGTACACCACCTTCTCAAGCAAGCATGGGGCAAGCATGGTATATGTGAATGAGGACAGCATTTTGAAAGAGGGTATGAGATTATATGAATAATGGTGCAGCTATATTACATTTAAATATAGTCACCAAGAAATGTGGGTATGAGTACAGAGACAAAGTCCTTATCCCTGAATCTAAGTTCCAAGTTTCCTGACGACTATATTGAAAACATATTTGAAGAGCACTTTCAAACAATATATCACTGGACTATCTTTAATTTGATCTAAGAGATAGACATAGTACACCACCTTCTCAAGCAAGCACAGGACAAGGAAAGCACAAGGATGGGAGAGCAAAATATGCCAACAAATATTAATCGACAACCTCCAAGCACAAAGTATATGAATACTTGTATAACAGTATACCACCACCACAATAGCAATCATACTTTCTCCTTCTCATCCTAGGCAACAATTGCACTAAGAATTGGTGCAACTAACTCAAAAATGCATTTGGTACGTAGTTACCTGAAATAAACTGGTGCATTTAGTAAATGTGAAAATTGATGTTCTGGAGGAGATATTGCAGTTGTAGATGAAATCAAACTTTTCTAAAGGATTTCTTCATTATTGGGCTTGGAAAAGGGTGGCTTGCTGCTAGAGCAATTCTACTGCAAAGTTGATATACTTTTGAGCAAACTTGATATACATTAGTATTTCACATTCCTTTAAGGGAGACCAGTATGGGTTAATGATAGGATCTCGTCATTATTATAATTTCTTCCAATTTGGTACATTGGAAAACTAAACAATTTATTTCATTTATTATATATGTTACCATTCAAGAGAGTGTTGGAAAACCCCGTATTGAACAGGGGCAGAACAGCTACCTCAAGAAATCAGAAACATAAAATCATAAATCCCATACACAAGATCTTAAAGCCATTCAAGACTTTTTGGAACAGTTTTCTATTTATATTAAATCAAATCAATCTGAACTTAGTAGCTTATAATCAATATCTTTTTTGCTGTCTTACTCTTTCACTGCTATCCTAACAATGATCTAACATTTCTACTTAGAAAAACAAAAGAAAACACTCTAAACATAGCCTTGCTTTTAAAGCAGTCCTATTCTTATATTCCTAATTTTATATTTAACTGTTGCTCCCATTTTTTTAACTGCTGCTTTTGGCATCCTGCTTCTTTGCATTCTGCTGTTCTGATTGGTATTTTGCTATAGCATTCTGCTGCGATTGTTTAGGCTGTTCTTTTTTTACATCAAAGTTTTCAACATTCTCCCCCTTGATGTCAAACACCTGTATCTCAATTTTGTCTTCAATTTTGAGTGTATTATCTTCCCTAGTCCTTTAGTCACGATGTCTGCCAACTATTCTTCTGACTTGCAAAACTAAATGTCAAACTTTCTTGTCTTGTACTCTCTCTTACATAATGGTGCTTCAATTCTATTGGTTTTGTCCTAGCATGAAATACTAGATTCTTTCTTAATTGTATTGCTCCACCCTTGTCACAAAATATTATTGTAGGATTTATTTGTTTCTCTTAGATTTTCCAAAACTCTTGTTAACAAAATTGTTTGTGTATGTGCTGTTGTTAATGCAACATACTCTGCTTCTATACTGGATAATGCAACTGTATTCTACTCTTTTGAACTCCATGTAATCAATCGACTTCCTAATGTAAAAAAATGATGTAATGTGCTCTATCATCTGATGATCTTGCCCAATCCAAATCTAAATAACCAAACAACTTTCAATCTTCAACTAAATAATAATGGATTCCATGATCCTTTGTTACCTTCACATACCTTTGTATTCATTTTGCTTCTTGTAATTGTCTTTTTGTAGGTTCACTTATATACCTTGAAATCAATGCTACTGCAAACATAATATCCGGCCTTGTAGCTGTCAAATACATTAAACTTATTTCTCTTCATCTACTTTCGGTGATCCATCATCTTTCATCAACTTTTCTCCAAATGCAATTTGGTAAATCAACTCCTTTACAATCTAGCATATTAAACTTCTTCAACAGATCTTGCACATAATTGACAAATAAAGATCCTACCTGAGATTAACGTACCTCCATAACAAGTAAATATTGCATAGGTCCTAAATCTATTGTTTCAAATTCTTTCATTAATGCCTCTTTGAATTCTTTCTTCGTTCTATTTGAGCTTTCTACATAGATTAAGTCATCAACATATCGACTTCTTCATTCTATTTGAGCTTCCAGCATAGATTAAGTCATCAACATATAGACTTCTTCATTCTCTTTGAGCTTCAAGTCATTGACATATAGACATTCATAAATTGTTTTATTACCTTCCTTCTTAAAATATAGTGTAGACTCATTCTTCTTCTCACATATCTATTTCCTAAAAATCATGTATTAATTTTTGAATACCATGCTCACGGTACTTGTTTCAAACCATAGCATTCTTTCTTCAACCTGTAAACATATCTTGTTTGCCTTCTTCAAATCCTTGTGGCTTCTCCACATATACTTTCTCTTCAATGTATCCATTCAAAAATACACTCTTCACATCTAATTGGTGTACTTTCCATCCTTTTTGTGCTGCTAATGATAATATCAATTTTATAATGTCATGTCTTGCAACAGATGCATAGGTCTCTTCCTAATTTATACCATACATTTGAGCATATCCTTTTGAAACCAATCTAGCTTTGTATCTTTCAATGGGCATGAAGGAGAAATGTCCTCTTGCTTTTTTCTCTCTTCCTCCTCTCAAACCTAATGTAAAAGAACTCAAAAGAATAATAATGAGAAAATGAAGGAGTGGGCCTCCCTTAAATAATATGCTTTTAGGGTTGTGGAGATGCCCTAATTTCCTATTACAATATTTAATAATTAATCAGAATTTAATTTAGTCAATTTTCTCAATGTCATATTTATTGATTTATTAGATTTTATTTGAATCCAATTGAATGTATTTGTTTAAATAATATTATTGATTAATTTAGCTTAGTGCACAGATTAATTTATTTTATTAAATTTAGACTTTAATTTTGAGGATTGAAAAATTTAATTTAAATAATTGATACTTAGTCTATATTTAAGATTAAATATGAGGTCAATGTAATTAAGCATTTTTGGAGTATTGCTATAATTTAGTTTAATTAATTGTGAATTTGATTAGTTGAGTGTTTTATTTTAAATGAGCTTGAGGGGTTGTTATAAATTAATTTAACTTAAATAAGTGCTTAGATTGAAGTTTAAAGAATGATAGAGTTTAATAATTAATTTTGTTTAATTATTAAATCGATAAAAAAATAGATCACTTAAATTATGACTTGGTCAGAAATTTACTTAAACCTATAAAATTATTAATAAATGATTAGATGGTGGTTGGTATATAAGCTCAATTTAAATAAGTGCCTTCTCCACCTTGCAAGTCAAATTTTCTTTAGCAAAAAATAATTTTTTTTTTAAAACTAACCAAAACTTTAAATATCGTATATTAACTCCTTTGAGTTTTACATAATAATTTTAGGGTGATTAGTTTTGTAATTAAAATTCTATCATATCTAGATAGTCTAATTTGCACTTTATTGATAATCTTACATTGATAAGTAAAAATGTGTTGTATTTTCCTTCCGAATTAATTTTAGTAGTATCGGTCAAAAGTGTGTTTGCTTAATCATTAAATTCTCTTGTGAATTGATTAATGTGTTTAGCTTGATTGGCAAGTTTAATTTTAATGATCTATTTTAATTCGTGTCATGGAGGCATGATCATCTACCTTCACTTCGTTGCATGTGCAATGGTGTCAGGTGCACATGGAAAACTACCATGTGTAGTGTGACAATAGTATATTTAGTGTTGTTTTAAAAAATATATTTGGTTGCATACATGTTTATGTGTGTTTTGTTCATGTATAAGTTTGAGCATGACACCATCACTCTTGTACTTGTCTTGTACACCCATTAGTTCCTATCACTTCTTTGTCATTAGGTAGCTTTACAAGCTCCCACGTTTGTTTCTTTCAATAGCATTAATCTCTTCTTCCATTGATTTAATTCATTCTTTCTTTTCAACTGCTTCTTAAAACTTAGAAGATTCCATCTCAATATTGAATAAAATGCATAATCAACCAATTCATCATCTTCATTGCTTTCTCTAGCCTGACTTCTTGTCAATCTTCCTTCAAAATTCCGATCTAACATTAGATTTGGAGGATGAGTTTGAATTACCTTCTAACTTTGTGTAACATTGCTTGAACTTGATGTAGATCTTGAACTTTTAACCTTTTTTCTTGATCACAAACTATTCCTTGACTTACTGTTTCTTTTTCTTTCTCCAAATGATCTGCATAGACTCCTCCTTCAACAATTATAGCATCTCTTGAAATAATGTTCTTCCTAGCTTGAGCAAAATAAAACTTGTAGGCGTTGCTTTCTGCAATATAACATGTAAATATGCATGCTTCACTCTTTGCATCCAATTTCTTTCTTTTCTCATCATTTATGTAAACATAAGTTAAACAACCAAACACTTTCAAGCGTGCCATCATAGGCTTTCTCCTATAGCAAGCTTCATACAGTGTCATATTTCTTACCACAATAGTTGAGCTCCTATTCATGATATAAATAGCAATGTTGATTACTTCCACCCAAAACATTTTGTCCATACTCTTTTCTTGTAGCATGCTTCTTGCTGATTCTATTATTGTTCTGTTCTTTCTTTCTACCACCCCATTTTGTTGTGGTGTATAATATGTTGTTATTTGTCTCTTGATTCCACGTCTTGCCAAAAATTCACTAAATTCTTTTGAAAAAATTCACCTCCTCTATCTATTTTTAAACACTTTATGTATCTTCCACTTTCTTTTTCTACCATTACTTAAAACATTGTAAATGCTTCAAAAGCTTCAGTTTTATTCTTCAAAAAGTAAACCCATATGTATCTACTAAAATCATCAATAAATGTAATCATGTAGTGGTTCATACCTATGCTTGCCTTGGACTTAGGACCACACAAGTCTAAATAAATAAGCTCTGGTAGCTGATTTTCTCTCCATGCGCTCCCAGGGAACCTGTCCCATTGCAGTGTTTTCCAAGTGCACAATCCTTGCACACCTCCTTTCCTCTTGCTTGAATCTTTGGTAACTTATGTACCATATTTCTTTGATACAACATATGCAATCCCTAGAAATTAAGATGTCCACACCTTTGGTGCTATAACCAAATTGCATCCTCAATAGTCACATGATAAAAAATTTATTCACTTGCTTTGATTCTCAATGGGACCATCTAGTTTTTTGTCATCTCTGTAGTAGCAATCATCTTTCCTCCTTGTATCTTATCATAGATAGAAAAAATTGTACCATCAAATACAAGTTTAAGTCCTTTTTCAACTAGCTGACCAACACTCACCAAATTATGCCTCAGTAGTGGTGAGTGGTATACATCTGCAATTTTTGTTTTTCCTTGTCTAGTGTCTATATCCAATTTTCCTTTTCCATAAACTTCAAGTACTTTATTATCACCCAATCTTACTTCTCTTTTAAAATTTTCATCAATCTTGAAAATGCTTCTCTACAACCTGGCATATGATTAGAACAATTTGAATCTAGAAACCATACCTCATTACTTGTGTTTTCAACTTTGTTGCATGAAAGTGAATAATGCGATGGATCATCATCTTTTTCTTGTGCATAGTTCAAATTTCTTTGTTTGAATTCTTGAAGCTACAATCTCTCCCTATATGAACAATTTTTTTGCAATTAGAACAGTACACTAACAACCTTTCTGAATTAAATCTACCTCTACCTCTTGAGAAACCACAACCTCTACTTTGTCCTCTTCCTCTGAAGTAAAAACCAAGCCCTTGATATGATTTCTCTCCCTTATTGTTTTGAGGAAAACTAGCACTTGGTCCTTGATTATTATTGATCTTTGTCTTTGACATAAGCACTTGACCTAGACCACTCATATAATTTACCTTCTCTTCATGGGTAAGTAATTATCCAATCAGCTCTTCAATCTTTAAATTTAAAGTATTTAAATCTTTGCAGTCTTCTAAAGTAATAACAATATACATCCACTTGGGTATAAAAGATCTCAGATCTTCTTCACAACCACATTATCTTTCATTGCCTCACAATATGTCATCTTCTTATTCACCATATTTGTTACTCTAACACAATCTTCAGCTTTTTCATTATCTTTCATTTTTTTATTCTCAAAATTCATTCTTAGGGGTTGAAGCTTTGCAACCCTTAACTGATATGTACCTCGATATGAAATTTCTAAAGCTGTCCATGCTTCCTTTGATGCCTTGCAACCCACAATTCTTGGGTAGATACATGGATTTATTGCACTCTGAATATAGAAAAACACAAGCATCATTTTTCTCATTTTCTTTCTTCTCTATCTTATCTTTTGCATTCAATGTATTCCAATCTGGAGGTTCAGCATAGGAAGCAAAGCCTTCATTCCTTCCTTCTTAGCGTTCCGGGGAAAATAAGGCCAACTTGGGCAAGTAGGGGACTAACTAGATAGAAGAGCAACTATCAATAAAGGCAGGCAAGCCTTCATCTATCTACGATTCTTATATCCAATACTCCTTTCCATATTAATACTCTTTTCAACTGATCTCTCCAATAATCAAAATTATCACTTTTAAACTGTGGAACTCGCACTATATCATTGCTAGCTACCATTATAGTGAACCAAACAAAGCTGAGATTTTCTCTCAAAGTATCAGGATCTCAAACTCTGATGAAGGAGCTTCACATCTAAACTTGTCCAATGTAATTCTCACCTGCACTGATAAACCTGGCTCTGACGCCATTGTTGGGAAATTTTATATGGAACAAGGTGCGGACAAAAACCTCAAGAAATCAGAAACATAAAATCATAAATTCCATACACAAGATCTTAAAGCCATTCAAATCTTTTTGGAACAATTTTCTCTTTATATTAAATCAAATCAATCTCCTACTTTGCTTCAGCATCATACTGAGCTTCCAATCAAAATATTTTTTGCTGTTGTACTCTGTCACTGCTATCTTAACAATGATCTAATTTTTCTACTTATAACAATATAAAAAACACTCTAAACATAGCCTTGCTTTCAAAAAACAAAAAACAGTCCTATTTTATCTTCCTAATTTTATATTTAACTGCTTCTCCTAAATTTTAACTGCTGCTTTGGCGTCGTACTCTTTTGCATTCTGGTGTGTTGAATGGTATTCTGCTGTGGCATTCTGTTGTGGCTGTTTAGGCTGTGCCTTTTGACATCAGATTTTCCAATAGGGAGATGATTAGCCTAATGATGAAGGCATATGTGTTCCATAAAGGAGATCACAAGTTCAAATCTAGACAGAGGTAGGGTTGTACAATTTGTCGAACAATATAGAAGATATATGGAAAAACAATCCCCTATTGGGCTTCCACAAGGGACTTCTCATACATCAAACTGGTGTCTCACTTGGCAATGACCTAAAAAACTAGCTTTACATTTATTCTTTTACTCAATTACACGTCTCTGCCCATGAATGGCATAGGACACGTGGAGCCACAAATGCATGTTTTTAACACTGAACGAAGAGGGGTTGATCATTAAGATGTCAACTCCAAGAACAGAAAGAACAATCCATAACATAAATATGTAAGTTCCTTTGATTTAGTAGCCAGCCTGACTTGGCTTTTTTAATTTAAAAGGATTCATGTCATTTGTTGAAAAAAAGAACCATGTTGTTTCTGTGCTACTATGCATTCCACTGAATATGTCAAAGAAGCAATGTCTCAAATCAATTAACATACTAGAAAATTTGGAACAAAAATTTTCAGCATTGTTGAATCAAATGATGCACAGAAAGTATATGGCAATATGCAGCACAGCAAGTAGAGTGTCTGTAATCTTAAAGCAAGTAATTTAACCAAGCCCAATATTTCAGATTAAATCAAAACATGTTAGCTCAAGCAGAATGGACTGAAGGCACTCGAAATAAGTTTTTAAGGCACCTTAGGAGCTACCTTAAGAGATAACTTATTTCTAAAGGGTCTAAGCAAACTCTCTTTAGGATTCACAGAATATCGTACAGAATGGAGTTTCAAAAATGAAATTATTCACTGAAATAAGAATACATCATTTTTTGCCCAGTACTGTTATGGATACTTACAAGTTAATACTTTGTCTAATGAAGAATGATATGATAAAAAAAATGCATCATAGAATTGTTCCCTAAATAGCTTAACTCAAACTGTGATACTAAAACTGCTCCAGTAAGACTTATAAAAGAAACCAAATAAACAACATATAGAGTTGGATATATAAGAGTAAAACAACTGCTAATTACCTAAAGCATACACATACTGGATATAATACTGCGTTAGGGCTTTGCCTAGTTTGAAATAAATGTAAACATTATATATTTCTTGAGTAGTATACCATTATTATATCAGCAAATGCTAATTAATATGATGTATTATCATATTTCATGGTGTATATACACTGAATAAAAGGCACACCCTGAGTCGACTAGTTGCATTTAGTCTTTCGGATGTACAATACAGATTCATTGAAGAGTTTTCCAATAGAACTTTTTACATCCTGAAGTCTAGACACTATAATTCTCTTAAAGGGGTCTACTTGACTTTTACTACATATCAGACACTCGAGGTCAGTTACCCTTGTAGATTGTACTCCCCCAATTTCACTGACTGCTTAACTTGAGACTAGACCAAAAACATCTTAGTTTTGTTATGGGAAACGTAGTGGTAAAATCATTGAGTTCTTATTAAGGAGAGCAAAGCTCAATATATACAAAGTTTACATGGAATGTTTCTAAAAGAAACATAATAGCTGTTTCTAAAATACATAGATAACTAACATACAAAAATAGAAACATACTTGACCATTAATATAACAAAGATATTAACTTAATACCCTCCCTTAATGGTCAATCTATCAACTACTGTAATGTTCCATTTTTGGCACATTGATTATTATGGGCATTTGTGATTGTTCCTAGTCTTTTGGAGGCTATCCAACATGTTTGAGAAGAACTCCAATGTTATTGGAGTGGTCTTAGTTCAGTCTGCAGAACAGTTAATTGGGTTTTCCTTTTGTAAATAGATAATTTTGTCTTGGTTTTGAGCTCAGTTGATGTTCCGGGTAACATTGATGGTTTTTAAAGTTTGATCGGGCTTCTGGTTTGCTCTCCAAGATCCTTGGAAGAGTTTTCTATTTTTGGAAAGTCACCCGGAAGACATCGTTGCACATCCCAAACCTTACAGAGCATATTGGTTCAGTTTATTTTGCTTTCGGAGGTCATTTGGGATTTTCCGCAAAATTTAATATTTAATGAGCTATTTTAATTATTATTTTCACTTAAGCTCCTAGGGGTGAAAATAATTAATAAAAATCTAAGTGTTATAGCTCGTTGGAACAAAGAAGAAAAGTTTTAAATCATAGATGCATCATTTTGGGGCCTTGAGAAGCAAATATTTCCTTTATTTTGACAAGGAGGTCTTTGGAGCTAAAAAGAGCTTTTAATTAAAAGTGGTGACTTTAAGTTGTGCACACATAATGAATTATTTTATATTGTTTGAGGAGAAATATGAAGGGATAAAGGAAATAATATTTTATTTCCCTCAAAAAGTTATAAAAAGAGGAGTTGGGCTCATTGTTTGGGTATGCTTGGATTTGTATTGTTACTCTGCTGGATTGAACCTGCATGTTCTTCCATATTCTCTTGAGGACGAAAACCCTCTTGTGGAATGCTCTTGAGGACGAAAACCCTCGAGGTTGGGTGTGGTTTCACTACAGGAATCACCATTGTGCTGAAGAAGAGATTTGAGCAAACTTATCCAGAGTTTGCCAGTGAGCTTTCATGGAGTTGAATATGTTTGAAGTTGCTAAGAGTTTTTGGATTAGAGTTCATTAAATATCATGGCAATCAGATGAGAATGAATTTAGCAGCAGATTTTTTATGCCTTGTTTAGTTTTAATGTCATATTGCTGGTCCGTACCATTATATTGCCGTACAGGCAGAAAAAGAGTTTTGCAAAAATAAAATTATTGAGAAGTTCTTTGTGTCTAAATCTTTTTGCACTATTAATATTTTCCTTAGGCGACCCCAATCTAATCATAGTGAGTGGTTGGGAAGCTTTGTTTATTTTTTTATGAGCAGCCGTACTTCTGCTGGCCGTACGGCCTAGGAAATGCATAGTTTGTGAAGTGTTTTTGTTAACTGATCTTTAGTGCATGGGAAACATTGGATTTGTCTTGTATTAGCATAGTTTTTAGAGTGGGAAACAATATTGTTAAGTGTGGGCAGTTTCTTGGGAGTTTTCAGCAGTCCGTACTATGCTGGGAAGGTGCTGTACTAGTCTGGAAGAAGTCATTTTATAGTCTATCACTCTCTCTGTTGTATTCAGTACATATAATTGATAGATCATTTAGGGACCACTTGTTTTGTCAAACATTGGGTTTAGTCTTGTAATATTATACTTCCCTGGATGCCAATGGTCTGTGTAGAGAGCAGTTGATATATCATTTCAGGTTGCAGTAGTGACGGACAGCAAATAAATACTACATTATCATTCAGCTATTCAAGAAATCTGCAGGGTATGGTCATGCTATCTTCACAAGATTCTTAATAAGTCCAAACAAGACTTGATTTACATTGTATTTGATATCATTGTAATATTTCTTGTGAATCACATTAAGGCCCCTGGATGGTTTACCGCCAGTGTGGAGGAAAGAACAATTAAACATATTGTAACCCCTGGATGGTTTTACCGCCAGTGTGGATAAATGAACTTTTCTTTATTGTTTCTACCCACTGCATAAGTGGAGTATTCCCACTAAATAAGTGGATGGCATTGTAATTTTCCTTTCTTGCTCTCATACCCACTAAAAGTGGTGAATCCCCACAACTTGTGGATGCCTGCATATGCAGATGAATGTTTACTTGTTTGCACAATGTTTTAATTTGTAATCTAAAGCACATTATGCTCTCACCTTGCCCGAATTGGGATCTTGGTGATCAGAAGTGCGGAGGAGTTTAGTTGTGCTAACACTGTTTATCATTGTTCTATATTTTGGAAAAAATTTTGGGGTTGTATATTACAACTACACCAAGGTGCCCCCTAAATTTGACAAACTTATCCGGGCTCAGAGACTTGGTGAGAATATTTGCAGTCTGGTCCTCCGTTGGTACATACTGCAACACCACGGATCCGTCTTCGACAAGCCGGTGGATAAAATGACAATGAAGATCAACATGCTTTGTCCTTTCATGGAAGACAGGATTGTTGGCCAATTTTAGCACCCCTTGATTGTCACAATACAAGGGTGAAGGCCCTGCTTGAGATAGTTGCATGTACGAAAGCATCCTACGGAGCCAAACTACCTCACATGCGGCTTTAATAGCTCCCTAATATTTAGCTTCAGTCGAGGAGAGAGCCACTGTCTGCTGCTTCTTGTTGGTCCATGTGACTACACCTGTGCCCAAACTAAAAACATACCCAAAAGTAGATTTCCTGTCATCCACAGAGCCTGCCCAGTCTGAATCTGTAAAATCGATCAGCTTAGGATCTTTGCACCTACCATATAGAATGCCAAATTCGGAAGTGCCTTTCACATATTGGAGCACACGCTTTGCTGCAACTCAATGTTCAGATGTAGGGGCTTGCATGAAGCGAGAGATGTAGCTCGCTGCAAAACTAAGATTAGGTCTAGTGGCAGTGAAATAGATGAGGCTGCCCACTAGTTGCCTGAATGTGGATTCATTCTCCACAGGGGAGTCTGAACTGGCTGAAAGTTTCAGCCCTTTCTCCATAGGTGTGGATGCAGGTTTGCAATCTGTCATCTGGAACTTGTCCAACAGACTTCTAGCATACTTGGACTGAGAGATGAAAATGTTGTCAATTGTCTGCCAAACCTCAACACCTAGGCGATAATGTAGAAGTCCTAAATCTGTCATGTCAAATGTTTGACTCAGATTATGTTTGATGTCCTCAATCACCTGTTCCGAACTACCAGCAATGATTAGATCATCAACATAGACAACGATGTAAAGACTGTCATCAGCATATTGGTTGACATACAGAATGGAATCAGGACTCCGTTGAAAACCATGATCCACAAGGTATTTATCAATCTTGATGTACCACGCCCTTGGAGCCTGTTTTAGGCCATAGAGAACTTTCACCAATTTGCATATCTGGTGTTCTTTACCAGCAACCTTGAAGCCAGGGGGTTGCGTCATGTAAACTTCTTCCTGCAAATCTCCATTGAAGAAGGCACTCTTGACATCCATTTGATGGACTTTCCATCCAAACTGGGCTGCCATAGCAAGGAGAAGATGAATGGTACTCATCTTGGTTGTGGGAGCAAAAGTCTTCTCATAGTCAATGCCCTCTTTCTGTGAGAACCCTTTGGCTACCAACCGAGCCTTATACTTATCGAGGGTTCCATCAGCTTTGTACTTAACTTTGTACACCCATTTGCAGCCAATGGGCTTCTTCCCAGGTGGAAGATTAGAGAGGACCCAAGTGTTGTTTTTCAGAAGGCTATGATGCTCAGCTTCCATAGCCTGTTCCCACTTAGGTATGCCTTTAGCCTCTGAATATGTCTGAGGCTCCGAGATGCTGTGAAGGTTGGCCATAAGAGCAAATTGACAGTATTTTGTTGCTTGCTCTTCTTCCGAACAGATCTACCCCCGATGAGTTCACTATCATGAAGATCACCAATTGTTTTAGCCCACCATTTAGGCTAGAGAGTAGATGTACCAACATCTGAAACAGGTGCAACAACATCACCTGGTGTGGCTGGAACAAGATCAGGAGGATCCAGAATAGCCGGAGGAGGGGCGGGTGGCGGAACAACAAGTGGAGTTGCTTGGACAACTGCAGAATCCCTCCCATCAGGGGGAGCCAGGGGAAGGCAAACAGCCACATCTGAAGCCGTCAAAGGCTAATCCTCAGAGATAACAGGAGTAGACAGAAGAAATGGCCCAGTAGTTTCATCAACCACGACATCACAACTAAATATGAGACGATTTGTATCTACATCAATCAGCCTGTATGCTTTATGATTTTCACTGTAACCAGTGAATATGAGTTTCTAAGTTTTGGAGTCCAGTTTGGTGCGCTTGGCATCTAGAATCCAAACATGAGCAGTAGAGCCAAAAACTTTTAGATGGTTGACTTGAGGCTTACGTCCAGACTAGCTTCAGGAGTCATTTTCTTGACAGCATAGGTTGGAGACCAGTTCAAAAGATAGACAGCAGTGTGTTGTTATATAATCACACATTGCCCCATTGCAAATGGGGACCCACCTTTTTTCTTGCAATTTTGAGCTTGTAGGATCCTTAGGAAGTGTTGTCAGACCTAGTCTCTTCCATGAAATGAAGAATGAGCCTCTCCGGATGCAGCGTGAAATGAATCAAGTGAGTTTAACAAGGTGCAATTGAGAATACTTAAGCATGTCCCTAAGATACTGAAAATTGACTAAGTCTGATGCCCTGAAGTCTGATGTCCTGAAATCTTGAAAACTGACTAAGTCTGAAATCTGGTGGATCCTCAAAAATCTAGAATCTGCATGTTAAATCTCATGGATCCGAGACCTATGAAATATACTTGATTTTAGGCACTAAAAATGGCTAAGTATGGGAAATTTCCTCTCCATGAGCGGAATGCACCTTACTTGAAGAAAACTTCTTCCACTCTCAAGGAACCAGCCCTCGTTAAGGAAATTTCTTCTCCATCAATGGAATCCATCCTCACTCAAAAAATTTTCTTCACCCTCCACCAAATGCGCCCTGCCTCAAGAAACTTTCTTCAGCCTTTGCCAAATGCGCCCTGCCTCAGGAAACTTTCTCCAGCGTTTGCCAAATCCGCCCTTGCTCAAGAAATTTCCTCTCAATGCATGGAATGCGCCCTCCTCAGAGAATTTCTCAAACCTCTGTCAGATGCGCCAATCATGATGAACTTTCTCCTCACCTTGTCATATGCACTTCTTCCTCTAGGATTTGGTGCAAAGGTTTCAAAACGCCCTCACTCAAGAATTTCTTCCTCAAGTTCACTCAGCCATGAGAAAGTTTCTTTAACCTACCTCATATGCACCCTCATTGAGACTTCTCCATCACTTGTCCTATGCACCCTCATATGAGAAGTTTCTTTAACACCTCTCTCATGCGCTCCAACACAAGAAATTGCTTCAAAGCCTAGTGAAATGCCGCCCAAGAACTAATCCAAGGAAATATGACAAAGGCGCCTTAGGAATTGTGAATGAAGAAGGGAGAAATGCGATCAAACATTGTGAAAAGGCATAATAGGAAATGCACCTAAGATTTACATTGCAAGAACCCATGCAAAAGGCGCTTCCTTGAAGAAATTTCTTTAGCATTGTCATATGCGCTCATCCTTGAAGATTTCTTCACCTTGCTTGAAAGGCGCTCATCATAGGAAAACTTCTTTGGCACTCAAGATATGCGCTCACCTTAAGAAATTTCTTTACCCTCCACTAGATGCGCCCTACCTCAAGAAATTTCTCCTTACCTTGTCCAGTGCGCTCAGACTTGGGAAATTTCTCCAACATCAGTGAAATCCGCCAGCCTTGAGGAAATTTCTCTACCCTACTCCAAATGTGCTCATCCAGAAGGAAATTTCTTCATGCCTAGTGAAATCCGCCCAACCTTGAAGCAAGTTTCTTTGACATACCTCATATGCACTCAACCTTGAAAAATTTCTTCACCTTACTTGAAGAGCACTCAGGCATGGGTCAAGTCGGCCTTGATTGGAGAAAATTAAGTATTCAAAAGAAAATAAAAAAAAGGGCAGACAAATGCTCCCTAATGAGGTCGACCCTAGCTGCCAGAGGAGGCCGACCTTGGTAGAAGTGACACTTGGAGTTGGTATAAATGGCAAGTTTTAAAACATGAGAACAAAACCTTCTTCATTGCATAAAACAAGTAAGATCTAGTCTAAGACCATTGCAAAGTATCCAAAAGAGAGACATGTTAGGAAATTAATAATGAAATGTGGATTGATGATCAAATGTCTTTGCATTGATGGATGTTTCTCTTGTGTAGGTAATGGAAGGAAAATGGCGAGAACTTGCACTTGAAGGTTCAAAGCATGGAAGAGTGTTATTCCAGTTCAAAGGAAAACACCAGCGCCACATAGAGGAAAGCTAGTCAAGATGATCAAATTTCAAGCACGCCACAACAAGACAAGGAGGAATTCAACACCAAGGTCATCATCAAAGGAGGTCCATTGCACAACACCACTTCATCATCCAGAAGCTCATGTCCAAGAATCCGAGAGTCTAGTTTCACATTCAAGCTCCGGACCCATCCACTTCAATCATGAAGTCTACTCCAACAATTCACACCCAAGGTCTACTTCCTGCACCATTCAGAGATATAACCCTGCATAAGAACAAGCACAAGAACATGATGAGAAGAGAAATGAGTCAATCATCAAGCAATCCATCAATTACATGAAGAACTTCTAAAATTCCCAAATTTGCAAGTTCGAAAGATGCAAAGTTCCAGAGGTGAAAATCCAAGTTCAAAGACTAGTCCAAAAAATCCATAATTTGGGAAAGTGTTCCAAGCAGTGTGAACACAGAGAGAAAGTCAAACCAGTTTGCAAGATGTTGAGGTGGCATGTGCACATCATCAAGCCAATCATAGTCTGCCACATTGTCTGTCCAAGTTCAATGTACCTACAACAAGCAAAAGGCCAAAGAGGGCGCCTATGTGGAAGATGCTCCAAAGATTCCATTTCAAGTTTGTCATATTGGAAAATGTGCCTTCATTGCCTCTCTTTTGGGCGGTTATGCCTTGTTGTCTTCACCTGGGCCATTGATTTGCAAATCAATCCTGGTCGTTCATGTAATTTTGGAGCCTATATAAGGCCCATTTCTTTTATTTGTAAGGTTAGAAGCTGTTAGCACTCTCAAGAGTATGAGTTGAATAGGAGTAGATTAGAGGAGACTCTTCGAAGTCATTGAAAAGACTTATGAAATTGTTGTAATCAAACACTTCCAAAATCAATACAAGCTCATTGTTGTCCCCATGGTGATTTGTGTGATTGTGGAATGTTAGCATGGTTTCAAATTCTTGAATATGATGGAGATGTGTTTCCAAGTAGCTTAGAAATAGATTAGAAGTTCATTGATGTAATGAGTATATGCAAAGATATTTGATGAATTCCTTAATGGTTCATACTTTTTGTGGATTGTCGAAGGCAACTCACTTTGCAAAGTTACCCTGAAACTCCATTAGCTTTAGTTCGATTGTGAATACTTGTTCAAGCTGCGCCAACTGTGGGTGTTTTGGATGAATGTTTCACAATATGAAAATCATTTACCTTAGAAGATTGCACCTGCTTCGTGTACTTGTTGGTTCTCATGGCGAAGCGGAGTCAGGTTTCGTGAGGAGTTTGTCTATCCTGGCATATTTCTTTATCTCATTGCCCTTAGATTAGAATCCTCTCAACCCTTGTCCTTTTTTTCCTTTCTTTCATAGTCGGTTAGAAGAAGTTCCATTTCATAAGGAAGAAGCAACATATTTGAGTGGAGTAAGGAGTAAATTCAGCGTAAGTCCCTTTGTGATTACCAACAAAATCACATCAACTATTCAGTCTATCCATTGCAGAACATGAATCAAGAACCTTGGAGTTGTCTCATTGGATCACATTGTTTAGCCTTTGAGAGACTTTGTTCAAGAGAGGATAGAATACTTGGTATTTTATTCCGAGTTGCATGTGCATAAAAAACACATCAACACAGTGTAGACTGTTTCAGCTAGAATTTCTTCGGAACACTTCTATGCTCCTACATAAAACATGCCATCTCAGTAATGGTGCGATTCTGACACTCAACGACACCATTCTGTTGAGGGGTGTAAGGTGTGGTAAGCTGGCGTTTGATGCCATGATCAGCACAGAAACGAGAGGAAGGCAAAAGAGCAAAATTCCCCCCCATTATCAGACCGAAGAGTGACTATTGGATACCTTGACTCTTTTTCAACCAAGGCCTTGAACTACTGAAATGTACCAAATACATCTAATTTGTTTTTTAAAAAATACACCGACATCTTTCTGCTGAAATCATCAACAAACAGAAGAAAATATCTGCACCCAATGACAGAAGGAGTGTTCATTGGTCCACATACATCAACGTGAACCAACTGCAAAACCTTGGATGCTCTCCATTTATCACCCTCTGGAAATGGAGTTCGATACTGCTTGTCAGCCTGACAAGCATTGCATATGCCAGGAAGCTGAGTCTGAATCTCTAGAAGACCACCAACCAGACCCTCCCGAGCTAATTGAGAGAGATAGTGCATGTTCAGGTGTCCATAACGTTGATGCCAGAGTTTGCTGATGGAAGTACTCCTGGCTGTCATGGCATGCTCTTAAGAAACACCAGAATCCACAAGTCTATACAAACCATGATCCTCAAGACCCTGAGCAACGATGGTGCATGTCTCATGATCCACTATGCTGCATGTGTGCATGTTGAAGACAACATCCAGATGAGGTGAGTGTCACATTATCTGACTGACGGAGAGAAGGTTCAGCTCCATTCCAAGTACAAAGTAAACATTGAGAAATATTAAATTTCTCCCACCAAACTGAATCTGGACATTGCCTTTTCCGACAAAAAGTGTACTCTTCGCCTCCTCCAAAGATGACAGAATCTTTGAATGACGTGTATTCTGTGAACCAATCTCGTCGATGTGTAAAATGTCGAGAAGCGCCTGAATCAATATATCAGGCAGAAGATTTGACAGGATCTGTCGGTCGCTTGGCCATAAGGGCAGAAACAGCAGACTCCTGCTGCACAGTGTGCTCGGCAAAAGACGCCATCCTCACGCTTTTCAAGGCACGAAAAAAAGAGATACCAAAGGATGTACAAAAGACAAACGACGAAATCTTGAGACAAGAAAACTGGCTCACAAATCCGAACACGGATTTTGAGACAAAAAAGAAAATTTCTGCATAGTTCTAATATGGTCTGCACAAAATCCAAGGTGAACAAAGACTATCCGCTAGTCATAGTGAGAACCCTACAAAAATGCAATCAGATTGAAGAGAAAGCACAGCTGGGTCCTACCACCTTTCTAAGCGGTTAGTGCTTAGTGCTAAAAAGAAAGGCTACGGGCAGGAGCCACAACAGAAAGTCGTGTCCAAAAACCCGCGATCAGAAAGGAGCTCCAAAAATGATGAGATTAGAAATAGAAACAAAACACGGTGCAAGGCCGAAACTCCTCTAGCATAAATCGCAACACAAAAACCCTCGATTTAAGCCACCGACTGGTCACAAGAATTCTTCAAACGGCACTCCACAAACAAATAACCTTCAGCTTCGACCCAGAAAAATGCAGGTCCCAGACAAATCAAAGCGACCAACCAGCAGAGAAATTTCAACCGTTGTTTCAGAAAACGCGACCCTGAAGGTCAACGGAAGGAATTTTTTTAAAAACGCGATGAAACCATCATTATAGGCGCCAAAAACGTGATCCAGATTAATGAGAAAACATGTTTACAAACAAGATGACGCCCGCAAAGAGAAGGTGCCCAGAAAACCCGTCGCTGTGAGGGGAGACAGAAAACGCGATTTAATGCCGACAGAAAGCAAGAAGACCCGCCAATCTTCAGAAATCTTGTGCAGTAAGTCCGCAGAGGAAACAAACTCACGACCAGGTAAAGTTCAGAAATCGCGACCTTCAAAAACATGGAGGAATGCAATTACGTGATCGGAGGAAATCAACAGATAGCGCCTAGATAACAACCGCGACCAGGAAAAGAAAAAAAAAAAAAAACTAAGGGTTTTCAGAACAAACAACGAAAAAGCTGAAGAAAACCCTTCAGATGCAAATCACAAGCATGTGAAATCGCAACTACGGATGTACGGAAGCCCTCGCCCTGGGCTCTGATACCATGTTACAAGAAACGTAGTGGTAAAATCATTGAGTTCTTATTAAGGAGAGAAAAGCTCAATATATACAAAGTTTACATGGAATGTTTCTAAAAGAAACATAACAGCTGTTTCTAAAATACATAGATAACTAACGTACAAAAATAGAAACATACTTGACCATTAATATAACAAAGATATTAACTTAATAGTTTCCAATCTATAAATTCATTTTTAACTTTGCACCAAGGGCTTATTAAAATAACTATTTTCTAATGCATTTGAATACCAATCCCATTTCAAAGAGATATTGTCCCACAACCCTAATGCACTATTGTGCTTTAAATTGTTTAATAGCTCATCATTGATGCTGATGCATCATAGACTTGCTCCCTAATAGCTTACTTGTGGTTCTAAACCTGCTCCAGTGTGATGTATACAAGAAACCAAATAAACAACTTTATAAGAGTCGTAGATACAAGACTCACCCAGAATCGCCTAGACTCAATGAGTCTCAAAGCAAACGGTGCTAACCAAGGCCAGAAGACCTGGGACCCAAGTACTTAACAAGTCTAGCCAAACTCGCCGAACCTGGCGAGTCCCATCATGAAAACTCAGTATTTTTAGGAAAAATACACACGTCCAAATAATGAATGATCCAAACTTCTACGACTCAGCAATGGACCCTTTGTGTCAGACTTCAAAAATGACAACAATATGTCCAAAGTCAAATGGCACAATATGTTTGGGTAATTCAATTATCTTTGCATTTAAGATTGTCTGCATTTTCTTCTACAAGCAGGATGTTCAATGGCTGAGCAGGAGCACTGCATCGCTTCTCCTCTCTAGTGGAATGCAACTAACCCTCTTCCACTTCTTCTTGCCAATGTTTCTCTATACTAAGTGTGGAGAGCAGATCTAAATTGATAATGTATTGTTCGATGAAACATTGTTTTATAGAATCAAAAAAAGGTTAAAAGCTCAATGTATTACTAGAATATGTTGTCTTGAATACAATGGCACCTGAATTCTTGGTTAAAAATGATAAAATTATGAAAAATAGCATCCACCATGAAGGTTTGTGTGGTCTGAAAGGCCTTAATTTGGATTTGGTAGGGAGCTGCCCCTGGACCCTCGCAAGGGGCACTGCCCCTCGGCCCTACTGGGGGCTGCCACCCCCAGACCCCCACTCTAATTTTTAAAAGCAAAAAACAAAAAATCATTTTGGGCCATGCCAGAAGGAAAAGCAACGTTTTTTTTTATTCTGTAAACTTTTTCCCAATTAATTGAATTACATTTATACTTTTGGTTTGCCAAGTCAATCCCAATCCTGAGTAGTGCTCCTATGGCTGTAGCAGCATTGCAGACTTGTCTGAGATGTGGGAATAGGACCCCACATAGAGCTAGTGATGCTGGGCCAAGTGATACAAGGTCCTTTCTACCATAGTTCATGACTCCATGTTGTGCTTTTTGTTTTCAATGCCACGAATATCATAATCCATGAGTTTTGTACAACTAAAACACTTGCAAATATTTATATATTTAAACTGTTGTTTCTTTCAGTTAAAATCCACTTTTATACTCATGTGACCAATATATACCTGTGTATGTCATCAAAGTAGCTTCTAGTTCTGTTTGATTAGTTTATTGTCTTTAAAATTTATTTATTGAAGGGTGCACAATAAAAGCTTAAAATCGTTAAAATCTCTATATTTCATGGTTTTTTCAATTTGCCAAGTCTTAGCTGAGCCTGAGTCTGAGCCAAAAATCAGCTTGCCAAGTCTGAGCCGAGTCCAAGTCTTGTGACACTGATAGGAGTACAACACCTACTAATTACCTAAAGCATACACATACTGGATATAATACTGCATTAGGGCTTTACCTAGTTTGATAGTTAAATAGGCCATTACCATAATGGGAGATAAATAAGTTAATGCTGTTAATTAGGCTAATCACTATTGAAAGATTAATAATTAGGAATAATCCCAACAAAATGAGATTGCCCTTTCACAAGAAGGTTAAAGAATAACATACAATCCTAGATTCGCCTCTATTATGATGAACATAATGATAACCAAGGAAATGCATAACAGCTCACAAGAAATGCAAATATTCAGCTAATAATCTCAAAAACAAAACAGATAAAGAACAAGAATATTACCATCATTTCCCATTTTGCCAACCTGCCTTTGCCTGCTCTCTTTTTGTTCTTTCTTTGACTGTCTGTTTAAATCAAAATAGAGAAGCCTTTTGGTCCTCTTTTTGTTAACATCATCACCCAGAGCTAAATTCTCAGGGCAATTTTCCTCTGATTCACTATCAGACAATTCAAGGCTGGAGCTCATCTTCTCTAATGCAACAGTATCCTCTTCAAGAATTTCACAGGGTTTACTGCAGTCCTGTGATTCACTATCGGAGATTTCAAAGATAGAGTTCATCTTCTCTAATGCAACAGTATCTCCTTTAAGATTTCCAGAAGATTTACTGCAGAAATGCCAATTGAAGGGGCCTGTCTCATGCTTGACTGATTGCACCTGAGGAGAGACAGCATCTACATCTTTATCATCCAGTTGAACTAGTTCATTGCTTAGCCTGCCCTTTAGGTCCAAATCCATTTCCTCATGGAGCATCTCCTTTTTATCCACGACTTTAGATCTTATAGATTTCTCTCCAACATTACCTGCAGATCCAAAATAGCTATACTTCGCATCTGTTATTGATTTGCAAGATGCATCAACCTCCATACCACTAGAATGAATGTTTCTCTGGACAAAGGGTTCAGAAACCATTTCTTCAACACCGGCGTGTTGGAAACAAGACTCCTCTCTTTTAAGGCATGTTTCAGTCCTGTTATTATCAAGAGATGGAAGTGAAATTGGACTTGAACCTGCTGTGCATAAGTGGCTGCCCTCCAGATTTCCGGTCACACCTGTTAAGCATGTCCCCCTGCCTACCATGCCCGTTGTGCTGCTAGTATCTAATCCAGGATTACCTATTTTAATCAAGTTTCTCTGTGTATGGTTCTCAGTTGTGTCATTCCTACCTGTCTGAAATATACTAATATCAGCATTGTATGATTTCTTGCATCCTGTAGCCTCTACTGAAACCTGTGTGTCACACCCATTTTGTATTTCAACAGATGTTAACATCTTTTCATGTCTTCTCCTTTCCTGTCTTTTGTTGATTAACGGTTCCAAGACTTCATCGTCATCTTCTCTCTCAAATGCATACCAGCCCTTCCATTTAATAATAACATCAAAATCGATCCCACGAGTACCAGAAGTAACAGCATGCTCTGATTTCTGGCGTTTCCTTTTAACTTTCTTACAAAACTTGCTTTCAGCATCAGTTGTCAGTGTTGAGAATGGACCTGATTTTACCCTTTCTTCAGGGTTGCATTTTCTTCTATGTTCAACTTCAGGTGTCAGTGTTGAGCCCGGGCATGCTTTTACCCTTTCTTGAGGGTTGCATTTACTTCTTTCTTCAACTTTAGGCATCAGCATTGAGCTCAGACCTGCCTTTACATTTTCTTCAGGATTCTGTTTCCTTCTCTTGAAGATAAGTATCTCATCACTATTCTCTTCACTGACTTTTTGATCAAGCACAGGGTTCTCATCTGAGCTCAAGTTTACCTTCTTCTCCAATTTGGGGTAGAAAAATTCAAGCGAGCGAGTTCTTTGTGATGAAGGACCTGTGTCACTTTCCTCCTTTATATGATCTGTGACTAAACTGCTCTTATTTAGTTTCTTCAAAAGATTCCCATCCTTCATTTGTCCATCATGGTCTTGTTTGCCTGTTAGTGCCAAATTCCAAAGCTTCTAAGTGGGAATAAACAAGAATATATAACTGAAAAATAGAAGCTATCACATTAATTCTTTGAAAGTGTAGGCAATTTGACACCAAATGAAATAATCTAACACTAGATTGCTCCATAGAGTTGAGGATTTTCAGGCCACTCACACTTTTGTATTATCTGCCATTTATTTGAATAGGTTAATACCAGAAATAATTGAGTTAGGAATCCACTGTCAACCTAGCATTAAACATAAGGTTTAACTTACCCCATCCATGGTTAAATTACCTCAGGAACATGTTTGGAACAGATTAATATAAAAAATTAGACATATAGGTGTAGTCCACGTAAAATGTCAATTATTATATTTGATAATTTGGGTTATCCGACTATGTATTAATTGTTTGTCGGCTCTCGGGTGGTTGTAAGAGATGGTTTGTCCAAGTCAATTAGTTGACAGTTGTTTTCCTCTTGGCAACCATCGGGTCTTTTAAATAGTCATTGTATTGTCAAGGAAGGGGTGTGATCTAGTCAGATCAACTTTGATCCTTGGCCAACCATCTCTGGTCTACTTCTATAATACTTTCATGTGCTAATAAAGATATACTTTTACTCCTCTGTTTGGTATGAATTGTAAGTTCTGTTCATTATTGCAAGTATTCATTTATTAGATAAGCAAGTAAACATTGGTGTCGTTGCCTTAAAAGAAATCGGGTCCAATATAAAAGATTCATGCCCTTAGACCCCAATAGAAGCAAGAAGAGACCATGTGATCAGGATCAAGAGATCAAAAGATCTATTAGGCTAGTAGAACAAAGAGAATGTAGAAGAAGACTAAGAGAGATTGCCGAAGTCCATTCTGAAGTAAAAGTCAAAGTCGGAGCATGAGCAAGAGTCGTAGTCGAAAGACTCGTAGTCGGGAGACGGAACACATTTCCACTACAAATAATCACACAAGCGTAGAGAGGGAAGGGATCCCGAGGCATCTTCCACTGCCAAACGACATGTGGATTGATCTTTCCAATCAAGTTGAAAAGTCAAAACAACCTTCTTTGGACAAGGGAAGTTGGAAGTCAGAATCAGATTCCTTCATAGAAGTGTACAAGAGCAACCTTCGAGGCATCAAAGGGTTGTCAATCCAAGGAGAAGAAGCCGAGCCAAGGGTGTATAAAAGAAAATTTTAAGGCCAAACAAGTGCGTGGAACACTGACATTGCGGGAAGAGTGGAGGATTCTCACATGGTCGAGAGTGCGAGAGAAGCACCGAAACGTTCGAATTGAAACTCCCTAGCAAGTAGGTTCCAGGCATGAGGTTTGCATCAGAACAAAAACATAGTAAGCCTCAATGGAGAAAACCAGAAGTTGCCCAAGTTTATAGGCAATGGATCGAAGAATCCCATCAGGCACTATAAGACTTGTGAGACAATCTGGACAGCAAATGGGCAAGATGATAAGGCAATTTGGCTACGGTCTTTTCCAACCACCTTGCGAGGTGTAGCAATTGACTAGTATACCGAACTTGACCAAGCCTCCCGAAACACATGGGAGAGATTAAAGAACACCTTTGAACAAGAGTTTAAGTTGCTGCGAGACAATATTGAAATAGTAGCCAAAATTTACAATACGAGGCAAGGTAAACATGAGAACATACAAGCTTATAACCATTGACTAAAAGAACTACTTGTAAAATTAGAAAAAGAACTTGCTAACGGTCTCAAGAAAAGGTGGTTCATCGAGGTTTAATTTTGTCATTAAGAAAAAAGATGAAGGTAGTACCACCCTCTTCATACGTAGATGCCTACACTCGAGCGATGGACATAGAAAGTGAAGACAAAATGTCCTCCCGTAGCAAAAGAAAAACAAAGGAAGATGGTAGTTTGGATGACGGCAACGACAGTGAATCAAGAAGGGTACAAGCACTCTAGAGGGACATGCTCCGAATGATGAAAGAATTGAAGAAGGAGAAAGAAACCAACAAAGAATCCATTGAACTTTGGTGTACTGAGTGCAAAAGTGAAGGTCACACCAAAGGTAATAGTCCCAGAAAATTATTTTGTGAGATTTGCTAGGTTATGGGTCATTCTATAAAGGAGTGCCCGTATAACTTGAAGACTAGGAGTACACAAGTACTCTTCACACAGGGAGAGCAGCCCACTCTGTCGAAGCCAAAGAACGCATCTCCAGGCGGTTATCGAAATCAAAGAGGCAGAGGTCAAAGTCAAATAAAATACGACTCCAAAGGACGTACGATCATACAGTGCCGACAATGTAACGAATGGGGACACTTTGCAAGAGACTGCCAAAACAAGGACAAAATGCAATTATTGTGCAAATGGTGTGGCCCGGGCGATCATGAAGATAATGACTGCCCGAAACAAAAAGGCAACATCAATCTGATCGACATAGAAGAAGTCTTCGTTGTCACCCATGCACAAGCAAAGAAAGCCATCTACCTTGACCCTCGTATAGAGAAAGAAAGGCTTCGGGAAGCGAGAGTGGAGGACGAACAAGCAATGGCAGAAGAATGAAGAAACTCCAATATAAAAGCCAGTGCATCCAATCGACTAATTTCAGACAAGAACATCGCCATCCAAGTGTTGTGTTGACTCCCAAAATAACTACAACCCAAAACCCTAAAACATTTCAAAAATCACCTAGGCCAGGGGTGTCGTCAAGGTGATACAAAGAGGTTTGTCAACAAGTTCTAGGCGATTTTGGACAACCTACAGGAGTGGGTATACTCCTCTGCACTTCAGGCTCAGCTAGACTTAGGAGGGATATTCCTAGAGGCATGAAATAAAACACAAACATATACAGCCATACCCAACATACACTTGACCCCTAAAGTTGTCACTAGGTCAAGACAAACTGGCTGCACAGGCCTCTTTATTAAGCTGATTACTACACTATGCATTTGCACCCAAACATAATTTCATTACATTCCTAAAGATGACTCCACATAACTTCGAATACACAAGATACATAGTGCAAGTATACATGCTCATGATTCACAAATGATTCGGTTTGTTTTGCATTACTTCAGATTTATCCTTGGTTATATAAGAGAACCATGAACAACATGTAGAACCCTAAACTAAACCTACTCCTACTCCTACAGCTAACAGGACGAGAGTTTGATTAAAATGATGACTGATCCATCCCCAATATGGACCGGTGCCTACTCCATTGGGCAACTGAGTCATAGAATGCAATGAGGAAACAAAATATACAGTAGGGGATCAACAGAACTAAACATATATTCACATATATGTCATAGATGGATCTTTATGCAATAGACTTAATAATCCAAGAAAGAACTGCAATGATTCATGAGCAAGAAAGAAATGGCAAATACAAAGCCTTGTATTGACTTGGGTGTTGTTACACACCTCCAAATCCCAGTTACAATCATGCCAGCAAATGTGGCAAGGGACAACATACAACTGCGATTATACGTTTGCCAAAATCATTACAAACTCCCATGGAGACATACCAATGCATACAAATTTGAGTTACACATCGTTCCTACACTCCGCTAGATACATCCCTTCACTTGCAGACCAGACTGGCGTGATTTGATGCCCTAAAATCTTCCTTAGGCGATTCCAAACCAGGCAATTGGTTCGGCAACCAACCCTTGAAAAGAGCTTTGATCTTCTATTTATAGCCTTCACACCCACGTCTGAGAAAGAATTGGGAGCCAAAAACCTCAACATCCTCACCAACTGCATTAAAAGCATTAAATTCGGCCACCCATTTCGCATTAATGGCATCCCCGAAAGTAGTTGGGGCATTCCAAGGCGGTTGGAGGAGTTTGGAAGGCCAAGAAGTCAACCTCCGACAAATCAGACTTTCGGACTTCGGATTTCGAACCTTCGTCCTTCGTCCTTCTGCCTTTGTCTCTTTTCTACAATCGCTTTATCTCCCTTTGCCAAATCAGACTTCGAGCTTCGAGCATTCCACTTTTTTGCCTTACACCACTTGGCAGGGTCCCGCGATTCCGCAAGACTGTTGTGTGTCCACCCAAAAGGCTCGGCAGAATGGCAAAATGCTTTAGAAAGAATTAACACCCGTCGAGGGTCGGCCGTCAGGCCTTCTGCCTTCCACCTTCCGCCTTCCTCAAAGGAAAAAAGAAGAGCCAACCTCCGACCTCTGCCGTGTTGATGATGTTTTCTTGACAACAACATTAGAATAAAACACCATGTGCTCTATCCTCTCTTGAACAAAGCGTCTCGAATGCTAAACTATGTGATCAAACAAGAACGCTCCAAGGTTCCTTGTATGTGATTTGCAACGGATAGCCTCGGTGGTGTGATGTGATTTGCTGGTAATCACAAAGGGACTTACGCTGAATATGCTCCTTACTTCATTCAAATATGTACTCTTTCCTTGTGAAATGGAACTTCTTCTAATCAACTACGAAAAGAAAAGGCAAAAGGCGAGGGTTAAGAAGGCTAATCTAAAGACAATGACATGATGAACGATGCTATGATAGACAAATTCCCTTAGAAAACCAAATTTCACTTCGCCATGACGAGCAACAACTACATGAAATAGGTGCAATCTCCAAGGGATAAACCAAGGATTTTCATATCATTGACACACTCCAAAGTACCCACAGCTGGCGCAACTCAAAGGAGCATCAACAATCAAACTATTTGCAAGATGTGGTTCAGGCTAACTTTACACAATGACTTGCCAGCGACAAACCATCAAAAGTATGAACCAACGGGAATTTATCAAACATCATTGCATATATCCATTACATCAATGACCTCTATCTACTTTATTATCTACGCTACTTGGAACCACATCTTCATCATATTCAAGAACTTGAAACCATGCTAACATTTCAAAGCCACAAGATCACCATGCCAAACAACAACAATGAGCTTGTATTACTTTGAAGTGTGTCATTACAACAATCTCATGTCTCTCTTCATGACTTTGAAGAGTTCCCCCTCTACTCTACTCCTACTTGATCTTTACTTCTAATGATCCTCTAATGATCTTCTAATTCTAATCTCCTCTCCAATGATCCCCCTTTATTGTTCGTTACAAATGAGAAGAATGAGCCCTTTATAGACTCCAGAAATTACATGAAGGGCCAGGATTGATTTGACAATCAATGGCCGAGATTGAGACAACAAGGCGGTTTGTTACAAAATTTTCTATTTTTAGAACATGAAAGAGGCAATGAAGGCACAATTTCCAATGTGATAAGCATCTTTGGAGCATCTTTATGGTGGGTCCTCTTGAATGAATGACATGGCAGAATGCGATTGGCTTGATGATGTGTATGTACCACCTCAGCATCTTCAAACGAACTAGTCTGGTTCACCTCATGTTCACTTTAATTAGAATATTTTCTTGTTGTTGCCTTGATGTAACTCATGGATCGCTTTGATGATCATGCTCATCTCTCATCTTGTGATGTTGTTGTGCTTGTGCAGGATCATGCCTCTGGACAGTTGCATGGACTCATGGAGTAGACTAGTGCCTAATGAGAGTTCTTCTTGTCTGGCACATGATATGTGAGCTTCTAGATGATAACCTCCTTCAAGATGTGCGTGGTGAAGTGACAACCTTCCACTGATCCTCGCCTCGAATGGATAATGCTCTTGATGATGAACAACACTTGTAACCTTGATCATCTTAGACTAGCTCCCTTTCACATGGCATTGATGTCTTCCTCATCCAGACATACAAAGTCTTCGAAGTAAGATAAACTTGATGTTGGAGCTCTCCTCCATGTGATGATGATGACAAGTTTGAGCAACGTTCCTCCACCTTCAAAGCTTCTTATGTATGAGCTCTCGCCATTCACCTCCTTGGATCCTTCATCACCTACAAGAAGAAACATATCAAATTAAGACTCGATATAAAGGATTTTCAACAACAAATTACATTCACCTTATGTATGTGGGATTAAATAATGACATTCCAAAGCAACCATCACTTGTCAAAATCAAATTTGGAAAGCTACACTTTGAATTCACTTGACAATTCACCTCTCTTCTTGGCTGACCAGCCTAAGTGGGTTTGAAAGGCATGTCTGGACTGTGGAATGTGAAATTCCATGCTTGAGTGTCTAGGCCGACCGTCTTGGGCAGGTTTGGAGGCTACAGGTGGAGAGTGTGTTGTGAAGAGGTGACATTGTCCAGATGGAGTCAAGGCACTTTGGCAAGGCGGTCCTGAAAGGTGTGTATGGAATGTATGATGTGAACTTCATTTTATAATCACTTGACCCTCATTAGCATGCCTTAGACCTTTCTCTTCAAAGTTTTGTTGATCACCTTTATTTGAGTAATGTCCTGGAATGACTTGCATAGCTTTTAACAACTTCTCCAAGTGCAGAGGTGAAGGCCGCTCACGTTGGGCGGGATTGTAGATGATGTGTGGAATTTTGCTTTCAAAACTTGTAATTTTTCATGTCATTTCTCCTGGGCGGGTTTGAGGTTAGTGCATGGAGGATGTCATGTGAAGACATGAGATTGTCCGAATGGAGGGTCTAAAGCCGCCTAGGAAGGGCGGGTTTCAAGGGTAGGCTTGGATTTTTCATGACTTAGTGATTTTTGCTTAGTTTTGATAGTCTAAAACCTTTTACACTTGTTTCATTGATAACTTGACCTCTTTGAATGCAATGGAAAGCCATAAGAGGATGGGCGGATTTCAAGGGTCTAGGCGGAGTATTTCATGTGAAGGAGATGACTCTGTCCAAGTGAAGGTCCTAAAGCCGCCTAGTAAGGGCGGGTTTCAAGGGTAGGCTTGGATTCTTCAACTCTAACCTTCGTTTGATGCTTGTTTCCTCCTCATGATTTCTCCTTGTTCTTATCTCCTTATAAGGTTTCATTTCTATACATTCTTAGGCGAGGTTAGAAGGCAGATCTAAAATGTTTGATGGACTTATCCTTATGTCATGGTGGAGTCCGCCTAAGCTAAGCAGCCTTGAAGATGTTGTATGGAGTGCATGATGTGAAAGAGGTGAATGAAAGTGAGAGTTTCTTAACAAAATAGTCTTGAGAGTGTGTATGGATTGCTTCCCTTAGCTCATTCATCTCCTCATGATGACCTTCTCTCCAACACCCTTAAGACTCAAATGATGCATCATGGATACTAAGTGATGATGTTATACACCTATCATGATGAAAACTGCCTAGGAAGGGTGGGTTTGGATAGGTAGTAAGGATTTTACTATGTGCACACATCTTTACCTTAACCTTGACACTCCTCTTCCACCTCCATGACTTAGTGACTTTCAAACTTCCTTCCTCTTAGAATGACCTTAATTATCTCATCTCCTGAGTGTGATCTTGATCATCCATCAAACAAACTTGCAACTTATGTCATTCTTCACCCTGGGCGGTTTTGAGAGTGTTGTGTGGAGAGTTTCATGTGGGAGGAGACAGAGTCCATGAGTACCTCTTGAGGCCGCCTAGGCTGGGCGGGTTTGAAAGTATGGTATGGATTCTTTCTGTAAAACTAGTTTCCTCCTTGACAATCTCATCTTCTTCTAAGTAAACTTACATGTCTCCAAGTGGATGGCGGATTTAGAGGCAATGTATGGAATATTTCATGTGAAAGAGGGTATAATCCACAGACACCCCTTGAGGCCGCCCAAGTAGGGCGGGTTTGAGGGTACCCCTTGGATTAACCTTCAACAGACATTCAATCTTATGCACTTTCATGAACTCATTTGTACTTTAACTCAAAACATTTCAAAATTGATAAGTCTTCTCCGTGAGCAGGTATGATGATGGTACTTGGAGTATATTATGTGCAGGAGATGAAATCATCCAAGCATGGAGTTCAAAGCTGCCTTACATGAGCGGGTTTGGAGAAGATGTCTGGATTTTGTTATTTAAAGCCTTATCCTCATGGAGATGTCTCCCTCTCCTTGCTTCTTAAGACTTAGTCAACTTTTCAAACTTCCCTCCTTTTGGAATGACTCACTCTCTAAGATGTGAGGTAAGTTGCAATCATGTCTCCAAGTTTACCTCTCTAGGATGATCTTCTCAAACATGTGAAGCTTCATGATGATTTAGGAAGTCAAGAAGAGTATTTGCATAGCTTCAACACCAAAATTCCAAACTGACCTCCCTAGGCCGCCCAGGTAGGGCGGGTTTGAGAGTAGGTCTTGGATTTTGGCATTTAGACACCTCTCATGCCTTAAACTTGACTATCTCCTTTCCTTGTGATATCATCTTGGCTATACTTAGCACACAAACCTTGCTTATTGTATGATTCTTCTCCCTGGGCGGTTTTGAAGCAAGTGTCTGGAGAACTTCTTGTGTCAGGAAACATTGTCCACAAAGGCCTCTTGAGGCTGCCCAAGAAGGCCGGGTTTAAGGGTGACCTTCGGATTTTCATTCCAAACTCACTTAATGCCTTCAAAAACCTTCAAATCTCCATCCAACTTTATCACCTTCTAATGTTTTGTGTTGAAACACTTTGAAATTTGCACAATCTTACCTAGGGCGGGATTGGAGGGACTGTCTGGAGTGATTGATGTGGAGGTGAAATTGTCCCCAGGAACCTCTTGAGGCCGCCCAGGTAGGGTGGGTTTAAGGGTGACCCTTGGATTTTCATCCAAAACTCACTTAATCCTTTCAAACTCTCATGTTTCTCTTGAATTTCACCACCTTCTAGTGCTTTATGCTTGAAAACACTTCAAAATTTGATCATTCTCACCTGGGGCGGGTTTGAAAGCTGCATCTGGAGTGTCATGAGGTGGTGAAGACACTGTCCATGTGAACATGCTAAAGCCGCTCAGATAGGGTGGGTTGAAGAGTGACCTATGGATTTGAACTTCAATTTTACTTGAACTCACTCCTTGCCTACAAACCATTACATCTCAGTGCTCCATGCATGCAAAAACTTCAATACTTAACCATTTTCCTTGCAGGGCGGTTTTGGGAGCAGTGTGTGGAGGAATTGATGTGGTAGGAGACATTGTCCATCACTCCCTCATGAGGCCGCCCAGCATGGGCGGGTTGAGAGGTGATGCATGGAATTTACCTTCAAAATCTCTTAAAAACTTGCAACCTCTCTCCTAGGGCGGATTTGGAGACTGAGTCTGGAGAAAGTGCGTGATCACAACCTTGAATCCAAGACCCCATGCCAAGGCCACCCAGGTAGGGCGGGTTTAGAAGGTGTGCTTGGAATGCAAGTCTTGTCGCCATATCGGAAATGTCCTGAATGGAAGTATATTGAAAATATGTTTAAGTATAAGTCAGATAATGAGTTTCTTATACTTTAAATATTTATCAATATACTTCCAAGATGTTTGAGATGGGTCTCAAATCCATAGGATTTAACATGCAAATTCTAGATTTTGGAGGATCCACCAGATTTCAGACTTAGCCAATTTTCAGGATTTTCAGGCTATCAGACTGTCATTTTTCAGGATTTCAGGACATCAGGCTTAGTGATTTTTTATCATTCTTTCCAATTGATTCATCCTTGTTGGGAGGAGTTTAAGTAATGTTTGGTTTGGAGATGATGCATGGAATGTTGCTTGTAATCTACTTAACTTCCCTCCAATTTGCAAACCTTGCTTGAAATTCATCATTTCTCAGTGCCTTGTGCTTGAAAACCTTCTAAACTTGACCATTTTTTCCTAGGGCAGATTTGAGGGTTCTGTCTGGACAAATGCATGTGCAGGAGGCTAAGTCCATGACCTCATGCCAAGGCCGCCCAGTCTGGGCGGGTTTGGAGGTGAGGCATGGAATTTTCATCAAAATCTTCGCTTTAGACTCCGTCATCACTTCCCAACTCCCTTCAATCGGCCAAAACTCGTGAAAATATCCTTACTTTCCCTGGGCAGGTTTGAAGGTGTTGTCTGGACAAGCTCTCCTGATGGTGAAGACACTGTCCAAGAGGACCTTGTGAGGCCGCCCAGTCTGGGCGGGTTTGGACATGGAGTGAGGAATTTCTTGCCTTAGTCAAATTTTGGATTTCCTGAATGGAAGTATATTGAAAATATGTTTAAGTATAAGTCAGATACTTTAAATATTTATCAATATACTTCCAGGATGTTTGAGATAGGTCCTGGATCCATAGGATTTAGCATGCAGATTCTAGATTTCTGAGGATCCACCAGATTTCAGACTTAGTCATTTTTTCAGGATATCAGACTTAGTCATTTTCAGGGTCTCAGTGACATGCATCAGGATGAAGGCATACAAACCTCTTGGCAAGAAATTGTCGAGACATGGGCAAAACAACACTACCAAAACCCTACAAGCTCAGAGCAAAACTAAACTTTAAAGCGAAACGAAGCGAGAAAGCAAAAAAAAAAACAGGGGGGTCACCATTTGCAATGGGGCGATGTGTGATTACATCACAACACGTCGTCTGCCTCATACTTAGACCTATCGAACTTTAGACCCCAAGGCTTCTTCCTAACACTTGCCATGAAGAAAACTGAAGGCCAAAGGCCCAAAGTCTGACCTCCAAAACACTTAGAAGAAAAAGAGCTCGTCGGACTTCGGCCTTCAAGTCCTCCACCTTCTAACTGCAACACTGAAGAAGATGAAAGGCCGAAACTCCGACCTCCGAAACTCCACAATACTGCACCATACATAGAATATTTTTCCCACCTCAAGTGAACCTTGGTCCTTAGGCCTTCTCACCAACGTCCGCCATGAAGAAGACGGAAGGTCAAAGGCCCGACCTCCGACTCAGACAAATTTCAACACTTCGGTAAATTTTGAGCCTCGGACCTTGAAGCCGATAGATAACACAAGGCGGAAGGCATGAACTCCGAACTCTGAAACACCAACAGAGGTGAAAATACAAGGAAACACTTAGAGCTTTTTGGACTTAGTCATTTTCTGGGTTTCCTATCTTGCATTTTCAAAAGGCAAACACATGAAAACCTATGGAAGATATCTCTGATCGGTTATAAATTATAGTTCAACAATGGGAGTATTAAGTGGGATTTAGATGGATTCTGGAGGCAAAATGAGGCATTTTGGGGACTGATTTTTTCAGGTGTCAACATGTTGCAGACTACCATACCTATAAAAATGGTCGATCTGTTACAAAGCATGCCACAATGGAGGGTGGCGATATCTAATGTGTTGGACCAAGCAATATCTAATGTGGTGGAACAAGAGCAAACAAACGAGAAAGATACAAATGATGATGTCATAGTGGAACCACACCTAGCGGAGAGCAAGTCGTCGACCCAATGTTGTTGGCAATTAATGTGGGGAAGAAGACGATCGTCGTCCATATGGAAATTCTCAGGAAAACTCTGACCAATAAATCATTGATGGAGGCTCAGGAGTCAACCTACTACTTGAAGATACATGAAGAAATTTGGGGAAGCCAACCCTGTGGTCGCCAAGCTTCCAATTAGTAGGAGCCGACCAACATGGAATTAAGGCTCTGGGAGTATTGATGGGACAGAAGGTGAAAATCGGCACTCAACACTTCCTGTTAAATTTTGTTGTCATCACCGTACACAAAAAGGCGTATGATGCACTTCTTACGCGAGGATGGTTGATAACAATGAAGGCTGATCATAATTGGAAGAGAAACACCCTATCGATTGAAAACAAAGGAAGAAAATTTATTATCGACCTGAAGATGCAAGTTGTGAGTGAAGAAATGGCTTCCTCCGATTCCGAGTTAGATGCAAGCGAGACATTGACAGGAGAGGAAAGAGGGCCTATGGAACCTAATGATGAGGGAATACTAGAATTACAACAATGTTCAGACAATGAAACAAGTTTGCTCAGGGGCTTTTTCATTGGCAAATTGAAGAATATGAGGTATTCCAACCAGAGTGTAACATGATTGAGGTAGGGGAAATTGAAGAAAACTTTCAGCTGATGACAAGCCAACTGACAATAAGTCAACCGACGACAAGCCAACCAACATCAAGTCAGACAAAGGGAGAAAAAGGAAAATTAAAAGGAGTGGTCCATTGCTAGCGAGTGGTTCCCTGACGAGTGGTCTCCTGATGCCTTCTTTCCTGACAACTTGACTACTTTTACTGACGCCTCCTATTTTCCTGACGCCTTGCACACTCCTCCTGACAACCCACTGGCTGACAACTTGCAAATACTTGACAACTTGAATTTACCTAACGGCTTTATAACATTGACAAGAGACTTAAATTGCTGCCCTCCTGTCAACTTAAATTCATTTGGCATGTCATCACTTCCTGTTGAGTCTTGTTGCTTGGCGGGTATACATCTTTATCACATCTTATCGAGTCATCTTGGCGTATATCCCATCTTGTCGAGTATCCATCCTGGCATGTTCTCTCTCCTATCAGGTATAAATCCCTTCCGATCGAGTATATATTTTTGTGTCTTGCTTCGTATACACACAACCTGTCAAGTCCAAGCTGCCTGACAAGATTCAATTCTATGTCGAGTCTCTTATCATTATATTTGTCGAGGCTTTTATTCTTGTCAAGTCTTCTTGCTGAGATTGGCCGCCTATCGAATTCCATTTCCTTGTTGAGTCTTCTTTGACGAATGCCTCCGTTGTTGAGTACCCTTTGGTGTGTGCATACATTGTCAAGTATCTTTTGGCGTGTATATCATTTGTCGAGTATCCTTGGGCGTGTACATCATCTATGGAGCCATATCCCTTGGTGCATACCTCCCTTGTTGAGTATCCTCCCTGGGCACATATATCACTTGGCAAGTTCCTTTGGCATGTCAAGGGTGTGACTGGCGAATCCTACTGCTACTTGTCGGACAATTCTATGACTAATTCTGGCACAATCACTGGGCTTGGCGAGTTTCTTTGGCATGACAAACTCACTTTGGGTGTGACCGAGGAATTCACCTGCTTATCTGAAGCCATTTTTCTTGGCGAATTCATTATTTCTAGCAAGTCCATTGTTTCAGGTGCAATCACTTGGCATGTAGGAAGACTCTGACGAGAGCATCAAATATTGGTGATCACCGTATGACCTAGTCTAGCCGTACGACCCCCATCCTCACTTGGGCGATTAAAAAGCTCTAGTCGACCATACTCAATCGACCCCCCTCTCCCGTACGACCCCCCTCACCGTGCGATACAAACACTTTCACCGTACGATTGACCCCCAATCTCCATTTCCAGCCATACGACTTCAACTCTCATTCTACAATCTTTACCGTACGATTCAAGTCATACAACATCCTCTTGCAAAATTTCCAATTGCTAATCACGCATGCTAATTGCCAACCGTACGATTACCCTATCGACCTGCAATTCCTATCAATAGTACGACTTCTTGCTGACAACTTGCCCCAGTACATACTCCGCTACCATACACCAATTACAATCTTCTGTCATACGAGTATAGGCTTTCTGCCAATCATACAGTCTACCTTTCCTATTTGAAATATTGCATCATAGGATGCATAAAATAATAATTTAGTAGGGTTGTTATAGTTTGTTGTATAGGTTATTGTATTAGAGGTACGAATATGTTGAGTTGTTAAAACAACTCAATATATTTAGGAAAGTTGTTTATGGAGTTTCCTACAAAATAGGATATGAGCATCCTATATATATATAATATGTATTGAATGGAAAATAATCAGGCACGATATTTTTGTTATGTTTAATTTTTGCTGCATCTATTATTCTGCCTAAAATCTCTATTATGGTATCAAAGCACAGCAATAAAGGTGGCGGAAGTAATAGAGAGAAATGAGGTTGTGAGATTTGTGTTTGCTGTTTAGGGAATTTCTTGGGCGACAGACATATCTCCATAGGCAGACAAAGGAGGTGCCAAGAAAGCATCTGCTCCTATAGCTAAAGGAAATCAGAGTCGCGCCATCATTTGCAAAGACAAGACCATTGCTGCTAGTGCATTCTTGCACTGTTTACAAAGGAGAAATTATTTTTTATTCCTAAAGTCTGTGGTTGGAGACACAGCAGCACATGCAACATTGTTTTTGCTTTATAGAGGACGTGTTGGTTGATTGGCATCACGAGAATGTGAGAATTGCAAAAGGAGGCATCCTATCCAATAAATCAGTTTGCACAAACAGATTAATCGCAGCAAGAAGGCCGCCATTTTTTATAAGATAGCATTGATCACAAGTCATCACCCAAAGGGAAAGATCAGTGATTGAAGCCGCATGCATAAAGAAAGGTATTGCAATTTTGTTTTTGTAAAGGAAGATCTCACAGTATATTGAAAAATTTGCAATCCAAGTCTCCATAGTCTAAGCCGCTGTCCAAGCAAAAATATCGCAAAGTTCTGCAATTGTAGTTTATCTTCAGCTGAGGTTATCAATTTAATTTCTAATAATAGCTTGTAGCTATATTAGAATATTTTTTAGAAGTCTACTTTCGTAGATTGAACGTCTAATGATAACTTTTAGTGAAGTTTTATAGTGACTGATTGCTATTGTTCCTATAGTGTCTTAAATTATAGTGTGTTGTAAATGTCAAATTTGTATTAGTGTTAAGGTGCATTATAGGTGGAGCCCGACACCTTCAGTATTATTTAGATTACGGGGGGGAGTCAATTAGTGTTTCTTTCAATGGAGAAAAATAGTGTTTTAATAGAAAAATTTGAAGGTACAGAATTGCACACTTGGCAAATCAAATTACAATTGATTCTTATTGAAAAGGATCTATGGGATGTGGTAAGTGGAGCAACAACAAGGCCAACTGATGCTAATGAAAGCGCAAAGTGGACTGCGAAAGATCGAAGAGCAATAGCTTTGATTGGTCTTGCACTCTCAGATGCATACCTCCACCACATTGACTTATCGAAGACCTCAAATGAAGTATGGGCTAATTTGAATGCTTTGTTTGGATCAAAAGCATCGAGTGCAAAAATGGGTCTAAAGCAGAAATTGTTCGGGCTGAAAATGGCAGAGGGTGACAACATCATTCAACTTATCAGTAAGTTTCGCTCTCTATTGAATCAATTAAATGGGATAGATGCTAAAGTAGCTGATGATGATTCAACGACTATTTTGTTAAATATCATGCCTCCTAGTTATAGCAACATTGTTTTCACTTTAAACAAAGTAGATGCTACCCTGGAAGAAATAATATCCACTCTGATTGATGAAGGAACTAAGAAAATTGAATCAACTATAGAGGAAACTGCAATGTATGGAAAAAATAAGCCTAACTATTTCTCCAAATCTAGTTCTTCTGCATCAAAGGAAAATCGTTTCTTCAAAAACAGAATTTTGTGCTACTATTGCAAGAAGAAGGGACATATTGTTATGAATTGCACTCAGCGAGCCAAGGATCTCCTTGATGGAAAGCTAAATACAGATAAGGCATTGGTTGCAGATGATGATGAAGAGTGCCTTAATGGGGTGGCTACTAAAGACCCTCCACACGAAGACAATGAGGAGGAATATGTTCTCTAAATCAAATCAATTGGAGGCAAGAGGCAACAGAGGCTGGAGGACATTCAGCGACCTCTCGTCAGTCACTAGCGATGGGGTCGTAAATTACATTAGTGACAAATCAACTTGTGCCAAAATGACTACAGCCAAGATCGGTTTCAAGGTGGCAGCGGCAACCGTCTCATATCATTTGTGATCAGAGTGGCAATGATCTATAGTGGTGGCTGCATACGCAACAATGAGGGCTTGGTGTTCAAGCTTTTATGTTGTGGTTGGATGTGTATGTCCCCAATCACATTTCTTGGTTGTATGTGAATGGATGTGTCTGTCCCCATTCACAAGATGGTGTAAATGATTGGATGTGTTTGTCCCCAATCACAAGAGTTGGTGATTATGATTGGATGTGTATCCCCAATCATAATTGTTGTGAGCAGAAGTGTATGTCCCTATTCATGATCTTGATGTTGGATAGATGTGTTTGTCCCTATCCAAACTTGATGTAATACCTTGGGTAGATGTGTCAGTCCCTATCCTCGGTTCGATGGGTAGAAGTGTTTGTCCCTATCCTTGGTTGAAGGTATACTGAGCATAGTGAGGCTAGTTCCACTATTGCTTGTCATGAGTAGATGTGTATGTCCCTACTCATACCTTATAATGAACTACTAAAATGTGGTCATCAAGTATTGTTGGTCCACTATGCCCATTTGGAGAATGATGCAATATGGGGGGGTGTTGGAAATATTGCATCATAGGATGCATAAAATAATAATTTAGTAGGGTTGTTATAGTTTGTTATATAGGTTATTGTATTAGAGGTACGAATATGTTGAGTTGTTAAAACAACTTAATATATTTAGGAAAGTTGTTTAAGGAGTTTCCTACAAAATAGGATATGAGCATCCTATATATATGTAATATGTATTGAATGGAAAATAATCAAGCACGATATTTTTGTTATGTTTAATTTTTGTTGCATCTATTATTCTGCCTAAAATCTCTATTATTTCCCCCAGTTATACAAGTTTCAAGTCCACTTTTTCTACAATCAGCAAGATGGTCTAGGAGAGCAAAATTGGTGTGTGCCATGAAGACCCACACTACCCCCAAACCCTTGCTAGGGGCACTGCCCATAAACCCTCGTGAGGGGCACTACCCCTCAACCCCGATGGAGGCGTTGCCCCCAGACCCCCATCAAACGAAGCAAAAACAAAAAATCATTCTTGTCAGTTGGTGAATTAAATGGATGTACATTCATGGCATATGGGGACACTAAACAATCTTGTCATGATCAGAATGCTTTTAAGATGCTTGCAGTACTATCTTGGTTCAGTGCTCAATTGCGTACAACATTCTCAGCCTTCAGTGTGGAATCAAATTGGGTCCTTTGGTTAGTTGTTCTTCACCATTTAGGATGTGTTGGTTCTACTTCTCCTTGTACTTTCAAGTTTTCCTCCAAGTTCTTCAACATTGTCGTCAATTTGGCACAACTTACCTAATGTCACTTGATACTTCATGGTTTTTCCATCGTTTGGAAGGCGACTTTTTCTTTTGGAGGGATGATGCAGTCCATATAAAATGTCGATTATTATATTTGATGATTTAGGTTATCCAACTATGTATTAATTGTTTGTCGCCTCTCAGGTGGTTGTAAGAGTCAGTTTGTCCGAGTCAGTTAGTTGACAGTTGTGTTCCTCTTGGCAATAGTCGGGTCTTCTAAATAGTCATTGTAATGTCAAGGAAGGGGTGTGATCTAGTCAGATCGACTCTAATCCTTGGCTGCCCATCTCTGGTCTACTTTTGTAATACTTTCATGTGCTAATAAAGATACACTTTTACTCCTCTGTCTAGTATGCATTGTAAGTTTTGTTCATTATTGCAAGTACTTAGTATTCATTTATCAGATAGGCGAGTAAACAATAGAAGTTATTTAAAAAATTTATCCTCAACGATGAACTTTTTACCATAATGGTGTCTCTGCGGAGTACGTTCAAATTCAAAATAATAATGAAGTTCCTCAGCGTTGAGGGTGACAAGAATCTACATTGTTTTCTAGGATCGATTACTACACAATTTTATGATATTATATTCAGATACTCACCAGTCAATATTTTTTCTAATTTGAGTTTCTTTTTTATGATCAATAATGCAAAAGATCTTTTTGAACCTAATTTACAGAGACATGTCCCCACCTTCCAACAATGTCCCCGTTCCCATCCCCAAAACATGGGGATGGCAAGGATGGCAGGGGACGTTCCTTGGCCATTCCCTATCCTCAAGGATTTCAAGGGCTTGTCACCAAAATGCCTCCTGACATGACTCAACGTCCTGAGGGCATCTAGTCGTCCCCAAGACGATTGGGGATGTGTGTGATGTCCCTGAACTGTTCAAGGGATGCCTAGGTGTCTCCCTTTTCTAATTTTAAAAAAGTCGCATTTTATTTAAAAAACAAAAAAAGGGGGGGCCCTCCCACACCCTTTATGAAACCCTAAAGCCTCCCTATATGTAACCCACTCACCCATTTGCAATTCACAATTACCACAATCAATTTTGCACTTGTCACTATGAATAGGAAGGAAAGATCAAGCATTGCCAGCATTTGTCATTGGCTGCAGTTCTTAGTGCCTTAATACTTCAAGATTGGCAGACTCCAACCACACATCGAGATGTTTATCCTAAAGATGCTAGAGATATTGATGAGGAGGTGTAATAGGGTTTGATTGAGGTCTCATTGGATGAGTCACAATTTGATATAGTGAGTGACTCAGAATCAGAGGCCGGTTTTGATATTGATAGCCCAAATGAGGCATAGCTATAGATCCGGTTGTCAACATCTATAAACTTTTTAATCTATAATCTTACTGCTATGTCCATTGTTGGGCATTTTGTCATTTTGTAGCCTTGGGGACTTTTGTGGTAACGAAAACAATCAAATTTTATTTTTTTATTGCTGCTATACTTGAATCAATGAACATTGAACGTTGAATCTTGAAATTAAAGCATTATATGAATCTCTAAACTTGAATCTTGATCGCATGTATAAATAAATTTGCAAATATTTGAATTTCCCTATATGTAGGTAAAAATATATACATGTCCATCCCCCAAATATGGCCTCTAGATTGCCATTCCCGAGACACATCCCACCATCCCTGTCCTAGGAACACCATGGAACATAGTTCTGATCCATTTTTGCCAGCCAACTGATTCCAGCAATGCCTTTTAATTCTTGAGCTATTGGTTGTTTAATATTGTACTTTTCCTTGTCTAGAATTCTTCTAAATGATGCATTATTCTACTGAAGATCAGATGTTTAATCAGATTCTCAATTTATTTAACCAGAATAGTTTTGCAGGTTTTGGATAGTAGGTTACAATGGAACCACTTTCATTTGCTTCAAGGTGTCTAACTTAGCATTTTGCGATTAGTTTCCATTATCCTGAAATTTATCCCTATCAAGATACCATGTGGTTCTAGAATGAGTATTCTGTGCAAAAATTATGATGTTTTTTCAGTCTCCTAATTAATCCTTTAAAAGTTAAAACATGTAATTGCAAAGCCCTGATAAGGATAATATGTCTAATGAAAGAATCTGCAAAAGAAAGGTTTTTTGTGTACAATTTCACAGCTGATATTACAGCCAAAGGTTTTTAGTGTACAATTTCACAGCTGATATTACAGCTATGACCTTTTCAACATCTTTTAGGTAGCCCTCATGAAGGGAACATGGCCTAAAATGCCAAAACTGAATCCACCACAGCCTCATTTGCCTTATCAAGTGTGATGTCCCCTTTTAAAAATGAAACCAAGATAAACCCAAGCGCCCAATTAAGAGAATCATAAGGTCACAAAAAGGAGCGCTCAAGTAATATTATAAAATTATAATAAAGTACAATTAAAATATTAAATAAGGTCTCTTAAATTAAAGTTTATTTTTAAATAATAATTTCTCTCAAGGGTCATGAAGGAACATGAAGAGTTATATCTATTGGAGGAAAAAGGTATTTAAGAGAGACCAAGCAAGGATAAGGAATAAATCAATGAATTGTGAATATATTTTATATCTGATTTTCACTCCTTGTGGAGCAGGGACTGTAGTTCAAGCAACCTGAGGACAAAATCCCTCTAGGTTTGAAATTAGAGGACAACAACCCCCTAATTTCCATTACTGAGTTAGTGGACGAAAACCCTTGATTCAGGCAGATTTGGAGACAATTCAAAGGCATTTTAGTGAAGAAAAATCACTGCAGATTTGGGATAATTAACAGCTGATAAAAAGGATAAGTTCCATCTTTCCTGAAATATATTCTAAATATTATATCTGAATTAAAATGAACTGTAAAACTGCAATTTCTGAAGTTGATATCATATTTATAATTAATTGTACTGCTATAATTGTGAGTCAAATTTTATTATACTTAAAGAAAAATATAAAAATTTAAACCTAAGATACCAGGTTCTTCAATAATGGTCCCCGTACCCGTATGGGTTCTTTTCGGGTCCTGGTACGAGTCTAGTAGTCCCTGGGATTCGTCCAGGGTCCTTCCCGAGAACCTGGGGTGCTCGGGGCGGATGTTGGGCGAACATTGGGTGAAAATGCATGAAAAAATTAAAATATATATTCTAAAGATAGTTTAGGAAGTTCTTGGATATATATTGACAATTCAGACATTGTACTTTCTTATTAATTGTGCATTTTATGGTTAAATTTTTGTCTCTCTGCAATTAGGGTGTTTCATTTAAAATATGGTATGAGGCCACAAGAAAATGACTAAAGGCAGAGGTCTATGGGAGTGAGAGTGCCCAATAATTAAGGATGTGAAATAAAGGTGAGCAGACAAAAGAGACATTGAATGAGAGAAATCCAGTTAGTGTGTGGTAGGAACCAGTATAGAAGATTGTTGAAATACAAAGGGAAGAAAATCCTGTTGGCAAGGACAAATATTTTGCATGTATTTGTAGTTTGCGTGAGAAATTTTGTGCACATGTAGAAAACATAAACGATATATAAAGGATCTGAGGCATCCTCATTGGACATCCTCAGAAATGCAGCAAAGGCCAAATGTCTTTTTTTTAATTATTTTTGAAGAGAAATTTTATTGTTAAGATTAAATTTGGAGAGCCAATGCAAAAGACAAAAACTAGGGAGTCTCTCGTCTATCTCCAGCACAGTAGAAATGTTCATTTACTCTTATGTAATACTTGGGAGAAGAAGAGGATTAGTTGAGCTACAGCAAATGCCTTAGTTGTTTATTATATATTATATAGTTATATATAAATTAATTATTTTATATATATAATATATATACATAAATATAAATATTTATTAATCTATATAGTTATATATATTAATTTAATTATATATATAGATGTTGTCGTACCGTACCCGGGCCAAAAAAAATTGTCGTATCCGCATACCCGAACCTCGTACCCATATCTGAACCCGTACCAGGATCGGCAACTTAGATTTAAATAGGACATTACATCAAGGTAATCCGAGCATAATCTTACAAAGCCACAATCCCAATGGACTCTATCCCCAAGGTGAATTATAAGATACAAGGAAGGCTTGTTTACATAGAGATCAAATTAGTGCATGCAATTAGCAAACCAAACACTCATGGGTTTTTTCCTTCGTTGAGTGTGATCACGGACTATTATCAAATCATGGGTGCATAAAAGATTGAAGATTTGCACGTGGACAATTAAGCCACCTTGTAATCTTAAGTATTTCTTCCTGTTTCAATTTGCAGTTGGAAAAGGACACTATTGGCACCCAAGTTTTCAGCCTCTTATTTGCACCATCTTTTCAAATTTCTCAAAATTTTCCTAAGGGATCCTTGTGCCTTTACCTTGATGTTGTTGAACCCCTGATTTTGGCTAAGTCTGAAACCCCGAAACCCTAAAAATTTGACTAAGTCTAAAATCTGATGGATCCTCCAAATTCTAGATTCTACAGTTTAACTCCTATGGATCCAAAACCCCCCTCAAACATCCTGACAATATATTTTAAAATAACTTAAAGTAATGTAAATCACTACTTAAATGTTATTCTAAAATATATTGTCCTGTCGGGATTTTGGAACCCGCAGGGACTTTTGGACTTGGTTCTTGCTACGACCCCGTGACCCCACATCTTGCTAAAAAGTTCAAAATCTTTCTAGACCCCCTCATTTTTCAAGACGAACTTAGAGGTGAAAAAAAAAGAATTTCCAAATAATTTTTTCAGGAAAGGGCTAGGTATGTTATGCAATTTCGAGTCAAACTTTCAATTTTGACTTTCGCCACTTTTGGTTCCGACAGGATTTCTGCACCCACCAAGACTTTTGGACTTTAGTCCATGACCCAAGTTCTCCAGCCGACCCGACACCCGTCGAAGGTCCAAAAAAACCCAGAAACACACAAAAAAGCGCCAACAACTTCCAAGATTGCCATCAATGCGAAATGGGTAGTTGAAATTTATGTTTTTATTGTAGTTGGTGGAGTTGTTGGGGCTTTCCCTCCCATTCCAACATCAAATCCAAGATGCTAAGGATATAAAGGCAAGATTGAAACTCATTTGAAAGAGAGGTGGGTTTTTAGTGTGTGGTCTCCAAAAGACAGCTACAGGTGCAGAAAGTTGCAGGGCAGCCATTGAAACGCCAATTCAGCTCATTAAGGAGTGCAGACCCGTGAAGTCAAAAGAGTTGATATTACATATGGTTTTTGTTGCAGAATGTCTCCAGGTCATTAGGTATGTGTCCAGGAAGATTTCTCAGTCGCAGTTGGGTGTTTTCCTGTGCCATGTTTGATGGCATGAATGTAATATTAGGTCAGATGAATGTGACAACATTCTTAAAATATTGCAAGCTTTGTAATAGTCTCTCATGTTATATATGGGCATATGCAGTTATTTGCTGGATTACTAAGTATGTTATGTTTCAAGATTTCATATTCTATGGTGTATGCAAACACATAGCTCATTGTTCTTTTGGTTTCAGTTTGTTGTTTTCTTAATGAACTATGACTCTATTGCGCATAGAGTAGGCACCGGTCTGGAGCCATTCCTATCAGCCTCACATCATTTTAAACAAACAAGAACATTAACCAATGGTTTAGAGGAAGAACCATTAATTCTATGCATCCTTGACTGTCAATATAAACAGAGAATTATTTCAAGTGAATACAAATGAATCTATTTCATGTGGGTCATGCATGCACAGTTACATCAGCTAGGGGTTTTGTCACAGCCAATTGTTCTTGGTTCAGTGACAATTTTGGGATCAAGATAACGGGATGGGTTTGGTTGTTCATTGGTTTTTAGTTGTTCATCTTGTTTGAACTCAATACCTGTTAAGGTATACCCCTTGGAATATCCCTCCAAAGCCTAGTTGAGCTCAAAGTGTAGAGGAGCCTACCCACTTCTATAATGTTGGCCAAAATCACCCCAACTTGTTGACAAACCTCTTTCCAATCACCTTGATAACACCCCTAGCCTAGGTGATTGTGAAATGTTTCATGGTTTCGGGTTGTAGTTATTTTGGGAACCAACAGACACCAACGAGGTCGACAAAATAAATCCTTAGGTGTCCAACCATAGTCTCATTACCTCTTCTCATTTGTTTTGTGGCTTCTTTATAAAACCCCAAGTAGCACACTGACCTATGTAGGTTGAATACTCTATATATTTTTATGCAACTATGGAACTACTTTGCAAAGCTTGCCTATCCCACATACCTATGGGTCTTGTAGTGAATTCTTAACTACAAGCAGTGGATCTATCCCACCTCATTCTCTGATCAATAAGAATATCACGTGGCATCCGTGGGCCTCCCTGCTCCAATTCAAATTTGCAGTTTTGGTCCCTTGTTAACGTTTGAAGAAGTTCATAGTCTTGTTGAATGCAAGTCGTCCAGATGTCCAAAACAATTTTGATCTAAAGGTTTGTAGGACTTTTCATAGGTTGCTAGCACCAGTTTTCCCAGGAAGCCTCAGCATAACGACACATGGGCAAGACAAAGAAGCAAACGAAAGGAAGGTGGGCCTTATAAAGTATTTGCAAGCCCCACCTCTATCTTTAAGTATAACGCAAAGTCATTGCCTTGTTCGAGATGCGTGGTGTGCTCACAAGGTTTTACGAAAAGGCAGGGAGCGAAGTATCTCAAAAAATAGCATGTACTGTCTAATCTACCACCAGCAACCTCATTTGACAGCCCACACAACATGATACCATGGCAACACAAAGCAACTTCTTACATCTCAGCTCTACAATTTTGGTACTTGTAGCCTCCCCATGTCATCCTAAGTGAGTCTACAACACTAGGCTAGCACAAGCGGGATTCAACACATCTAAATTTCAAATTCTTGGAACAGTATGGGCCAAAATTCATGGCTATCACTCGAACAATACCTAGATAGAAAGTTTCACCTACCAGAGTCTCGAGAAACATAGAAGCTAGACAACAAACTCCATAGAATAGGTACAAAGGGTTGCATCGTTGTGCCCAACCACCAAGAAAAAAATTAAGACATTGGATTATCCAAAATTGTCTTCTTCTACAGATTTGAAATTCAAATGTAATTTGGGGGGAAACTTTTGTGGGCAGGGTAGAATAGAACTATATATACTAGCCTATGTGCCTTTACAATGAGAGGAATTTTGAACTAAGTTGAAGAGCCTGATGTGTTGATTGTTTCTCCAAGGAGGATATTGGTCATAACTGAGTTGAAAAACCTGATATGGTAGTTGAATCTTGTCTCTCTTCATTTCTAACAGGGGAGCCTCTATGTATGTTTCCAAAAATATTGTCTCTGTAACTGTACATGATCAAAGAAGTTAATAATAAGCAAGCCATCAAAGTATCACCAGTCTAGTCTTTGCTCACCATGTAGTTGTTATACATGTATATTTCCTGTTGATTATTGCATCGTGAGCTACTTAGCTTTCCTCTGATTGTGAAGAAAGTTAATCTATCTGATGTGAGCCTTTTGTTTTAATTATTTGCTTTCTGCAATCTCTAACTCTTTTCATCCCCCCTGCCGGCATACACAACGTGGATAGCTTTAGGTTTACTCCATTTGATAGGAAGAGAACCAGCCCTCTAACCCCAAAGATTGCTTTGTTGGAATCACCCTCATTGCCATAGGCATTGATGCCAATAAGTCTTTCCATTGTTGGACTATTCACATGTGGCACATCAACCCCTGGAACTAGGTTGGTGCAAAAAAGTCGCTCCAATAGTTTCTTGTGACCACGATGGGACTTGAATCCCCACAAAATTAGTTTTACAGTCCTATAGTTGAATCCTTGATGAACTCTCAACTATCAATTTTGGTATTGATTCTAAAGTAGCTATGGTCATGAAACATAGAAGAGGAAATAGCCTCCCAGTGATATATGATATTGCTCTGGCAACAAAGAATGACCTAATCCAAATTGGTAGATTGGCTCCCTGTCTTCTAATGCCTCTATTCCCAGGCATCCAGCCACCATACCAACAAATGCAAATGAGCGATTTGTTCCTCAATCACTCCTGAACCCAATACTATCAAGGCCACAACCGAAGCATCACTTTGCTAAGCCATTAGCTCCCTCTAAGCTGGATGAGATGAGGAATGTACTTTGAACCATGTCCAATGAGGTCACTACCCTGAGAAGAAATCAACATCATGTACAAAGGCCCCTTATGTTAATGGACAACATCTTGCAAGTCAAACACACAACCAGCAGCCTAATCAAGGATATAGGTCATTCCAAAGCAATCATCTATACCCACAAAAACCTGCTTATCAATTGGCCAAACCACCAGTGCAGCACAACCAACTAGTGCCAATAGAGCAACCCTTACAAAGGATTCCTCATTATCCCAATAGGGAGCTAACAATAACTCAGCAGCAGAATGGATAGCAGAAGCAGCTGTAAATGAGGATTTGTAATTTTTATTATATGATATATGACACTATGATGTGTATTGAACTTGTTTTCTAATCTATAGATGAAGGAAAACTACTTCTGAGTTCTCAAAAATCAATTTTATGCATGTTTTTGAATATTATTTTGCAACTTTACATGTTTTTTAATGTTCAAGAAATTTGTCGAGTCCTAATTTCAAGTTAAATTTTGGGTCTGCCAAGTTTTTGTCAAGTCCGAGTTTTTGAACTATGATATTTACATTATTATATAGTATTAAGCCATTTAAATTGATTGATGTCCGACTCTATATATTCCTCAAATGCCATGACAATTTTATATCAACCCCTTTCACCTAATGAACTAGCAGTTTACACTGCTATCATGCACCACAACCATTTGTTTCATGCAACTAAAGTTTGAAAACCGGTTATAGATTTTTTGATCGCATTCAATAAGCAATTAACGATCAAATTGAATATTAGCTTGGGTTACCATAAAATTTTGACTAGCTTAAAAGTTAAGGAACATAATTTCATCCCATTGCAGCATTGATGCAATGTATCATCTGGAAATGCACAAGTTCTCAATGTAGAAGGTCTAAAGGAAAAAGAAACTTCGCATTCTTCTGAAAAGACATTAAAGTATCTTCTTGATGAAAATTTATTGTTAACCTACCAGAAATCTTTATACATCTTGTCAAAATTTATTGTTAACCTACCAGAAATTTTCGTACGTCTTCTCTTCTCCTGATACTCTGCAGGCTCAGCTACCTTTATGTATTCCCCACAGCAATTCTTTTGATGTCTGCAAGATAATACATACATAACTCTTCTCATTCACATCAAGATAAAATATTAATGAGAGGATTCATCAATCACCCACAAGAATGCAGCTAAAGAAGACTCTCGAATGAAAGCAACTGTTCTTACTGGTGCCAATGGCAACGAGTATCATTACAGAGTTCATTAGGAACAACCCTTGTCATACAGTCAGAAGCTGAAGGTCGTCTGTTCATTGCCCTCTTTATTAGGTCTCCACAAATTTGACACTGCAATATGAGAAGAAAATTTCATTTGCTCAGTTGTTACTCTAGCAAAAGCTTCAACTCGGTCATGATTCCATCTACCTAACTAAAACAATTTAGGCTATACTCTGTGAATCAAAGTAAGAGTGAATACTTATACTATCAAATAAAAATGTCAAATCACATAAACATAAAGCTTGGCTCCAGGCCAAATCCAAAATAAACTTAGATGGAATATTGAATATTTCATGAAGTATTTTGCAATATCTTTTACATCTACAGCATATCTATAAACAAGATATTATGATATATAAATAAGCATACCTTCCAATGGTGAGTTCTATAATTGTCAACTTCATTAGTGAAGTTGTGATAAACACTTAAGGCATAACCACCTGCAGGCCTCTGTAACAAATATGAAAACTTAGCATGAGACAATCTGATATATATGTGTAACAAATAACCAAAGACTGCATAAAGAATTTAGACCCTCACCTGGTGATCGGGTAGTGTGCTAGAATTTATTTCCATCATCACCTTTTGAAAGCAAGGGCCATGATCACTTTTTTAAAGATCACAAAGGAATATGTAAAATCAAGAGGATGAGGATAGCTCAGAAGGAGGCTACTGTAATATTATGACAAAAAATGAAAACTTCTAGGAAAATATTGAGAACACATACTTGTGGTCCTTATTCCTATCAGTGAGCCACAAGTATGCATGAATCATTTCATGCAGTAAGGTGTTTTTCAAATCAGCGGTTGAACGAAACTTTAATAAAGGCTCTGAAAGTCGTATAGCACACCCTCCCATTTTCATGTACTGGCAAATACCTGCACAGCTGTCCCAGAAATGAAATGGATATTAGCTAGAGAAAAGCAGAATTCAAATAATTTAATAAACAGAATACATGCAAATATAATGTCTAAAGATTAGCTATAAGTTGCTCTAGCATGGTATTAGAGCTCTTGTTAATGTTTAAGACAACATGTTGAATTTGCTGAGAATTCAGACGACAACTAGATAAGTGATTCAGTCTCAGAAATGCTCATCTTAAACCTTAACAGGAGCAAATAATTTAATAAACAGAATACATGCAAATATAATGTCTAAAGATTAGCTATAAGTTGCTCTAGCATGTTATTAGAGCTCTCATTAATGTTTAAGACAAGACGTTGAATTTGCTGAGAATTCAGACAACAACTAGATAAGTGATTCAATCTCAGAAATGCCCATCTTAAACCTTAACAGGGGTTTTGATCCAATGCTAGAACGACTTATACTCGCTCCTTTCATTTAGATGTTGCATGTATTCTGTTTAAAGTGAAAACAGAGATTACAGAAAGGGAGATACAGTTTACTTCTCTCTTTCACTCTTTTTGTAGCTTCACTGCATCTTAACAAGCTAAAAATATTAATGAACACTTCTGTTCCATCATTTTCACCTTTTACATTACTTATATATCTTTAAGACTATTTTTTCCTCAAACACACATGGAATAAGTTACAATGCAGATTCAAGCAGTTCCTAATTTCCATCTAGAAATAGGGCAACTCTTTATCCACAGATACATTAAGAAAAGGATGTGGTTATCCTTCCCTTCATAGGTCTCACTTAGATCTTGTGTTCTTTTTCAAATTTATCTTATACTTTATTTTCCCATATTATCAAAGGCTTTGAAGATCTTCTATAGCCATGTTATGAAATATTGACCTCAAATGGGCTTCTTTTCCATTTCCATTATCCCTTACCCAATCTCAAACATAAGCAAGAAAAAGAATTGAAAAATCTTTTTCACTTTCAAAAAGAAATAATTCCTTTTTCCATTCATGTACTCCCAAGCTTGTCATCCTATAAATACTGCATGATTCTCAATTTAATTGGCTCAATAGGAAAATGATAAATCCTTACTAAGATTTTTTTCCATTGGGTACAGACTTTCACTAAATCCTCTCATGACCCAACTTTGTTGGGTATTTGCAAGAGATATATAAAACCTTCTCCAGTGGGTCCTTAAAGTATCGGATCTCTTCAAATTTTGTCCTTCCATTTTGCACAGTAGGCATATTCTTGTTTTTTTAAATCTCTTTTCCCTTCCATGCTTTGACTAGTAAAATCATGTGACCTGCAATAGAAAATGTCCCTGATCTCTCCATAATATGCTAACAAACCTACTATTTCACACAAGCACAGATATACCAAGGATAAATTTATTTATCTACAGGTTACACCTATTCCCCAATAAAATTAGATCATGTGCTGCAATTGGTTTCAACAGACTCCATCAATTAACCCCTTGGCAATGCTCCCTAGAGGACAGGCAACTTACCCCACCAACTTCACTTGTTTCTCAAACACTTACAGGATTAATAGCAAAGCAGCTCATCTTAAATTACTGCAAGTCCCTTTTAAAAATTGAAAATTTATTATCTACCATGAGACAAATATAGATAGCCAGTATTAACAGTCCGATATCAATATTTAAATAAAAATTAGACAACTGAATTTCTCTTTTATACATCAACGAAGGTGGCTGAAATTTTCATATATTGTCACATAATTAGAGCAATTGCCTTTAAAAATACCTGAAACATTCTCATTTAAAATGAGACAATCTACAAGGCCAGCATTTAGAGTTCAAGATGAACACTCTACAAAAGATCAATGTCTGATTTGACATTGAGATTTTTTAATCTTTTCAAAATAACGACACAACTTCCTGGGAAAACCTTGAAATTTTGTCATTTGCCATGAGATAAATCTAAAAAGCCATGTTTACAGTCCAAGCATGACACTTTAATAAAAGACCAACATGTTTGAATTTTCTCTGTAAATTTAAATCAACAATGGCCATTGCAAAAAAGATTGTATCTTTTAAGATATATTGCAGCTCCCTCAAAATTTATTATTTATCTTAAGACAATTTTAAAGAGTTGGTGTTCGTAGTCCAAGGTGACCATTTTAAGAGAAGGTCAACACCTAATTTTATTTTGTAAAGAACTCATGAAGGTGGCTGAATCTTTTGCACATTATCAAAAACTTACAGTTAATCCCTTGAAAAACCTTCAGATATATCTTTAACCTGCAAGAAATCTGGAAACCCATTGTATATAGCCTGAGATGATCATTTTACAAAATGAGTTACATCTCTGAATTCTCATTTTAGAACCACGGGCATGCCTTATATTTTTGCATAATATCAAAAAATTACCTGCATCTCCCTTCAAAAAACCTCAATTTATCATTCACGGTCACACAGATTTAGGAAGAGTCTTTATGGCATAAGATAGTTAAAAATTTTCCATCTTATAAATTGAATACCGCATTTCCCTTCAAAAACCTTCAATTTATCATTTAAGTCACACATATTTAGGAAGTCAGTATTTATAGTATAGTATAAGATAAACATTCAAACTAAAAACCAAGAATGTCTCAAATTTGTCCTTTAAACACCTACTGAGGTGGGCAAATGTTTTCCATCGTATAAAAAATCACTTAATTCCCCATCAAAAGGTCTTAAAAATTATCACTTACCACAGGTCAATTTTAGGATGCTGATATTTGTAGTTGATTAAAAAACATGTCTGAATTTCAATTTTTAGCCAATTTTAGACATTACCTGCAAGCGGCTAAAATTTTTGCATCTTATCAAAATTCACTGAAATCCCCTTCATACTACCTTGAAATTAATCATTTACTATGGACAAAAATTCATTACAAAAATTCATTACCCCAGTGTTTATGGTTTGATAAAAAATAACATTTCTGAATTTTCCTTTTCAGACATTCACATCAATAAACATGGCAAAAAGAATTGCATCTTATTAAAAAATTGTGCAATTCCCTTCAAAAGACATTGAAATCTATCATTTATTGTAGACAAATTCAGGATCCCACTATTTGTAATTTGAAAAAAAAAGTCAACATGTCAGAATTTTTCCTTTCTAAATATCACCAGAGAAGAACAAAACCTTTGCGTGTAAACAAAAAATACTGCAATTTCCTTCAAAAACCTTGAAATACTGCAATTTCATTTCTCATGAGACAAATTAAGGACGTCAGTTGTTATAGTTCGATGGAAACATCTTTAAAACAAATCAAGCTTGCCTGATATTTCATTTTTAAATATGGTGTCACTGAATTTTCAAACTTATCAAGAATTGCTGGAAAAAACCTTTAAATTTAAAATAACTAACTACCATATGACTGCCCACTGGAATGAGCTCAAGTGGTAAAAGTATCTGAGCTTCCAGAATCAAGCTCCAGGTTCAAATCCCCAGGAGACACAATAGAGTGTTCAAAATGACTAAAATACGACATTCATTTTGCCAATTGTGGTAATACCACAATAACAATTTTTTTCAAATCAGAAAAAAATATTCACTGCAAGACAAATTTGAAGCAGCTATTTATGATTTGCAATGAAAACTTATTAAATAATGGACATGGCAAAAGTTTTTTGTGATGTATCCCTGCAAGCTTGTCGAGTCGGATGAGCTCAATTGTAAAAGTGTCAAGGCTTTTGGCATAGAGCCCCTGGTTCAAATCCAGGAGACATGATAAAATGTTGAAACTGGATAAAGTATAAACTACCACATCCAATTTGCACAGTGTGGCATGCATCCAAATGATTTTAACCTAAGAGATATTTGGCATCTAAACTGAATGTTACCCTGTAAGGGAAACTTACCAAATCAAAAGTTAGCAAATACTTACCACAAGATAAACATAAGATTTGGCTCTTTATGGTTTGAAATGAACCCATTTTAACCAAATATCATCACTGCTGAATTTCATTTTTCATTAAATAGTTGAATTCCTTTGTGAAATCAAGCCTGCAAACTGTAAAGAAAAAAAGGTTAATTGGGATGAGCTCAACCAATAAAAGGATTGAGGATTTTAAAATAGAACACCTTGTTCAAAGCCCAACAGATGGGACAAAGTGTTTAAATAAAAATTTGATAAAATACCCCATCCAACTTCATGAGTGCCTCATACCCCAACAGATGAGGTTGGATGCACATCCCAGTGAATTTGACATAAGAGAAACCACTTAGTCATGGTAGCTAAGCAAAAGAAAATAATCAAATCAAAAAATTACCTACTGCAAGGTCAAGTTTAGGATGCAGTGACAACTGACAAGTTTAGGGTGCAGCTGTTTCTAGTTTGAAGGTATCATAACAGAATCCGTTGTTAAAATGCCAGAGAAGTCGTGATAAAGCGTTGCAACTGGGAAAATTAAAAAAGTAACATATAACTTGCTAGGTGTGATGTAGCCCAACCGACAAGACCTGCTAACCAATTTAGGATACAGGCATGAATGAATCTTTTTAAACAGTAAAGCTGCATAGAAAAATAGAAAAATAAATGTCTAAAAACTCTGAGATCGAGTGGTAAAAGCATCACAGTATGATTCAAATACCAGAAAACATGATGAAGTGTTTAAGTTAAATAAAATGCCTCGCCCATTTTTACTTAACTTTTGGAACCGTAGTTGGCACAGGTTCAAGTCAGGGCCTGACTCCTCAAGGCAGCGCCCCTTCTCAAGTACCCCTAACAAAATTAAACAAAACTAAAAACACCACATCCAACTTGCGAGGTGCGGCTTAACTTGAGGTCGCATACATATCACCATGCAGGTGATCGCACAAAATATTCTACTAAAATTTTGAAAAGCTGAAGTTTATGAAAGAGAATTCCATCTACTGGCAATGGGGGTCAATAAATTTGCAGCAGCCAACTAGAAATTTGAAGAAATGTTTATGTCAAATGTTAATCTATATGTGGTCTGCTTTTGATTATAATTTTGAAGCTAAATTTCATATTTAAAGTCCTACAAAACAAAACCATAGTAGAATAGAAGATTTCGTTTTCCACTGTACGATGTGACTACACAAATCTCCAAAATTATACTGCAACAGCTGTTGAGAAAACTGTGATGAGGTTAATCCAGCAGAAAAGGCCAGGATCAAGTCTCAGGTAAATTCAAGCGAAACGATATCCGTATGTACCAAAACTAACACAAGGGTGTATTACAGAGACATAAACTATTGCAATGCAGGGTGAATTTGACAGAAGAGAAACCCCTCAGATGACAAAAAAGCTCATTTTTTCCAACAACAACAAAAAATTTTTAAAAAGAAGAAGAAAAGGACCAAAAAAGGGAGTAATTTGTTTAAAGATAAAAATAATTACAGGGTCATGCGCTTGGAGCTCCAGTCGACGGTGCATGCGCCTAAAGCATTGTTGAAATACAATTGATTGTAATGGCAAAAGAGTGCATGAATGTCTGGATTAGGATCTAGAAGATCTGCTTCATTCATCGCTCTCATTTCAATCTTTTCCTCCTCCTCCTCCTCCTCCTCCTCCATCTTCTTTCGTTTCAATTCTGCCATTCTTTTATTATTCCACGGAGCTCTCTGGAACTGGGAATTCAAGTGATTTTTCCCTCTCTATATTTGCTTGCGTCGTTACATCTTATTGGCGGCACCTAAACACGTGGACAACATCCATTGGTACACGTGCTTAGGGTCGATTCAACTTGCCCCCTCACAACAAGGGTTTAGGAAAATTGTGTACATCTGTAAAGAAATTTTTCCTCTTGATGGAGCATTGGGTTGATAGTGATTCTCATATAAATGTTTGGAACTTTAAAAACTAGCAATTTTTTTTGTTACTAACATTACACATGTCCATTGTTTCTTGTTGATAGTGAGTTGGAATTACCAGAATGAAACTTATAGAAATGAAAATGGATGCATTGTTTCTTGTTGATGGAATCCTTCTCTATTGCTTTCTCATGATGTGTTGATGTTGAAGTACCATCCTCATTAAATTGTGTGCCCCTCTATCACTTGAAATTGACCTCCATCATATCATAATGACTACAAGTTGGTTATTTTTTCACATAGCCAAAGGATAATGAAGTCACAAATTTTAAGAAGTTTCAAATTTCCAATATGCTTTAATTTTATTATCTATAATCTTTTATATTCATGATCTATTGTATAATTGGCAAAGAAATTAGCTTCCTTGTTACCTTCTCCATATAGACATGTTAAACCAAAAATGTAGGTAAAGACTCCAAGATTAGCCAAACCTCTTGCATAATGTTTGCATTTTTTTAATTAGGGATCCTTTCTTCTAATTACATTAATGATTATCATTACATCTCATTCTATTTGCACCAATTTTTTCTTATGTGACCTACTCACAAATCATAATGACTACAATTTGGTTATTTTCTCACATAGCCAAAGGATAATGATGCCACAAATTTTAAAAAGGTTCCAAATTTCTCACATGCTTTAATTTTATTATCTATAATCATCTCATATTCATGATCTATTGTATAATTGGCAAAGAAATTAGCTTCGTTGTTACCTTTTCTATATAGACATGTTAAACTAAAAATGTAGTTAAGGACTTCAAGATTAGCCAAACTTCTTGCATAATGTTTGCATAATTTTAATTAGGGGATACCTTTCTTCTAATCACATTAATGATTATCATTAAATCTCATTCTATTTGGGCCATTTTTTTCTTGTGTAACCTACAAATTTGTAAACTTAGTGGGAGGGCCTATGTTTTAGCTTCATTACATGTACCACTTGTTAACTTTTTTGAGGTAGTGACAACTAAACTTATCTTCTCACCCCCAAATGATACAACCTCCACCTAAAAGGCCAAGGTTTCCCCTGGCCACCCCATCAAAATTCATTTTCATCCATCTAGTTGGCAAGGGTTGCCATTTGATCCCCACTCATGGATTGACTGGGGAGTTAACTCTAACTTCCCCATGAACAGGGTTTTTTTTACATATCAACCTCATTCGTCTAAATATCTATAACTTAATCTTCAATTAGAGAAATTAGAAATACTATTCGAATCATTAATAAATTATATGTCTATCCTTAATAATTATTGTATTTTTGACCAAGATTTCTTCACATAAATAATTCCCTTAACTCTTTTCTTTTAGAAAAAGTTTTGTTGATCAATCAAAGCCTTACAAAGAATAGAAACCAATCTGAGAGAATGAGCCAGATAAATACAATAAATTCTTCACCTCATGGTAAATAGGATCCAACCTAGAGTGCTCTAGAAGAGGGTAAATATTAAGCATTATATTCATTGGGAGGATTTTATATACCTCTATTCTTGAACTTTTTAACTTGAGCAAAACCCTGAGGTAAAAGAATGCCTTCATTAGCTTTTTTATTAGCACGAGAGTTCCAAGATTTGGGAATGTAGTGCCAATGTAGTTGATCATTTTTTTTCAAATATTTCTAGTTTGAATCAATAGAAGCTTTGGCTGAATGGATTTAAGCCTTCAGGTGTTGCAGAAGAATTATATGATTAGCTTAAAGTCCATGTAGATTGAGAGATTCTTGGTATTTTCTTTAGTTGGCAAGGATAAGTCAAGCTTGCATCCCATCAATTCAACAATATTATTAGAAGTTTGTCCCAAGTTCATGAAGAATTCCAAAAAAAATTATGTTAGGTCTAGTCTTTAAAAGCACTCCACTAGTAGTGAGAATACTCGGGTTATCTTTTGAAGCACCATCAAATAAGAGGAATGGAAATTTGATGGGGACATAAGAGTTGTTGGAGATGGACAAGCTAAAGAAATCAGAGAGGTTCTAAGAAAACTGAGTTTGACTCTAGAGAGGATGCTTGAGTTCTACTTTTCTTTGAAACGGACTTTGGCATTTTCTATCATGGCATATTGAATCTTTTGGAGTAGATATTTCCTTTAGAGGGCTTTGTCTTCAAAGATTTTGCTATTCCTATCCAACCAAATATTCCACATGCAGAAGAAGGGAATAGAAGACCATAAAATCTTAATGAGAGGTTTACCTTTTAAAGAGCTATTGTAGCATTTGTTCCATTTGGTGGAGTAGGTGTCCATATTTAATCTATTTCTAAAGCAAAAATAAAGAGAGATCCAAATTATGGATGCTTCATCACAGCCAAAAAAAAGGTGATATTGGGCTTCATTACCTTTCAAGCATATGTGAGAGCCTAAGATGCCTTTTTTGACAAGATTGTCTCTAGTAAGAATCTTATTTTGTCTAACCAACCATTGAATTTTTTTTACTTAAGGGTGACATTTTAGCTCTAGATGTTATCCAAGTACTTGTTAGTGGGATCATCGTCCTATTTATGATGAGCTTCGTCCATCATGATGTAGTAGCCAATGGAGTTGATTTTACCCCAAAATAAGATAGTCCTCACTTTTAGGATCGGTAGGAAGAAGGACAAAAAAATCTTTTAAAGTAAGGACCACATTCTATATTGTGTTAGGCTCAACCTCTAAAGGTGAATCTATTTGGGTTGAAGGTCGTCCCAAGTCAAGAATTGAGCAAGCTTTTTGATGGCAAGATGAAGCATGCACTGAAAGAGGTGCCTAGGCATAGACAACTTTGGAGGCTTGTTCCCAAGGATGAGCTCATCCTCACATTTAATGTTGCTCCCATTTCTAAGAAACCATGAAATATTATTTTTTATTATACTAATAGATGAGACAATCAAGGACTAGATTTTGGAGATGCCTAATTTATGTTGGATATTGTTGAGGAGAGTGAAACCATTCAAACCATCTCCATATTTATAGACCAAAATCCTTTTCTAGAGACTAGTAGGAGGGTTTATAAAATTCCAGATAATCTTAGCCCCAAGAGCCTTGCTCATGATAGTAGTAATATGGATACCTAGACTCCCTTAGGATTTTCTTTTGAGACTTGCTTTTAACTAACTAGATGAGATCTTTTCTACAGAGAATATTTTCTTCCTTACCATAAGAAATTCATGATTCTTTTATCTAGCTCAAGAAGGATAGAGGCTAGAGGATGATAGATCATCAGCTGATAGACAAGGAGATCAGAGATAACAAATTTTATTAAAACCAATATTCCAACAAGACTTAGCCACCTATTGTTGAAGTTGAGGATTCTTTTATCAAATTTTTAATAATAAAGGGGACTACCAATTGGAGTTTTTGGGCTTAAATCTCATAGGAACTTCAAGATAATCAAAAGGTCTGTGACCACCATGATCAAACTCAATGATTTGAGGAAAACTTCTAATTTTAATTGAAAAGTATTGATAGTATAAACTTTGCATTTATTGACATTGATAATGGCTCTAAAGCTAGAAAGAAAAGAGTCGAGCCAACCTTTAAATCTTCTAACATTTTGTTTGGTGGACTCCCCCATTAACATAGTGTCCTTGATAAATTGAGCATGAGTGATTTCTCTTACCCTATTAACAATTTTGATTCCAAATATTTTCATTGCCCTCCTTTCAGTAGAGATAGATCTACCTAAAGCCTCAACCAAAAGAATGAACAAATAGGGGGATAAAGGGCATCCTTGGTGAAGGCCTCAGGAGGCTTTGAAGAATCAGGTAGGAGACCCATTAACAATAGGACTATTGCAAAGAGTCAAAATGTAGCCAAGGGCCCGATTTAAGAATAACAGAGGAAATCTGAAGGCTTGATGGATCCGAACTAAGAAATTCAAGACATCTCTATCAAAGCATGTGCCATATCAAGTTTGATAGCAATATTTCTTAGATTCCTTATTGCTCCAATGAAAATCCTCATGAACAATTACAACATTGTCACATATTTGTTTGCTAGGTATGAAGCCTCCTTATTCATTAAAAAAAAGGTAGCCAAGGAACTTCTTAATTCTATTTGCCATAATTTTTGTCATGAATTTACAAGAGGAATTGCACAAATAAATAGGCCTAAATTGACTAAAAGAGATCATTTTTTCCTTGGAAATCAAAGCTAAAAAGTAGAATTGATACCTCTAATCAACTTAGTAGTTTTATGAACATCCTCAATCATGTGATGGAGATCTGTTGCAATGACATCAAAGAATTTATGACAAAGGGTATTGGAGAACACATCTAGATTAGGAGCTTTATCTTTTGTAGATCCATAAACAACATCCTTTAGCTCATCTAAGGTGACTTTTTTGAAAAGAGCAGTTCTAGATTATTTTGAAAGAACATTAGGAATATGTTGGGGCAACAAATCTAGAGATATGAGGTCACCCTCCAAATTTTGATATAAATTCCCAAATGGTCATAGACAACTTTGATCTCGAAGATATTGGAAATAATCTGACCATTGATGAGCTTAATTTCCTTGAAAGTATTTCTTTGATATCGTTGGTGAGCTTTGAGATAGAAAAATGTGGTGTTGGAGTCATCATCATGTAGCCAAGTCATGCGATATTTGAGGCACCAAATTTGTTCTTCTTATTGTGCTTTCTCTTGAAATTGGAAAGAATAGAATCATGCTTCGACTTTAAGAGCTCATCATTAGGGGGATCTAACTCAAATAGTTCCTCTAATTCACCCAGTCTACAGAGAAGGTTTTGCTTGGAGATATGTGAACTAATGTGGAGTTTGATCCAATGTCTCAAATCAGATTTCAACCTTGAGATTTTATTCTTCCATATATCTTGGCCATTCCTTGAAGGACACCAGGAATTCTAGTCATGTTCAAATTCCTCTAAGAAGCCATTGGTATTCACCCATTTGGATTATATTTGAAAGGTATGGATCCTAAATTTTTGTTGCTTCCACTACCTAGAAGAATGGGCTTATGATCTGAAAACAAATACTCTAAATGATTTTTCTGGTCATTTAGGAAAAATAGATGAGAATGTCCTCATGAATTATAAATGTAATGCCCCGAGCTTTCACTCAATACATTAACGATCAAAGCGCAAACGGACAATTTTTTCACAATGTATATGCAACATCCACATACCATATTACACACTTACGTGCACAAGGTATCATAACACAACATAATGACACATAAGACATGTAACACCAATGCACTAAGAATGGTGACACAAGCAGAATACTTAACCATGCCATGTGAAAAGTCACCACGACACACATATGAGAGGGTACAATTTCTTTAAGGAAATGATTAGAAATTTGAAGAAACGTTTATGTCAAATGGTAATCTATATGTGGTCTGCTTTTTATTATAATTTTAAAGCTTTTTTTTTATATTTAAATTCCTACAAAACAAAACCATACTAGAATAGAAGATTTTATTTTCCACGGTACGATGTGACTACACAAATCTCCAAAATTATACTGCAACAGCTGTTGAGAAAACTGTGACGGCTGGGCCCAGAATATGATTGTTGCAGCATTCGTGAGGAGGCAGTCCCATTGTTTCACCGTATGCAACAAAAACTCCAATCCGATCCGTTTACATTTGCAAGCGTACTCTCAGCGTGTGCCAAAACAGGAGCTTTGAAGCAGGGAATAAATGCATAAAGTATAGAGGAATTTTATCAGATTTTGTTGTTGGAAATGCTCTGGTAAGGTTTGGCGTTTTAATCCCACATTCGTTCCGTGTGTTGTTCAAGGTGAATAAAGAGGCTATTAATAAGCCAACACACGGTACTGTTTTGATCTTAAGAACTCTCACGGTTATAGAATAGGCAAATATTATAATATAATTTCTTTATTAGAAGTTCAAAACTTAAAATTTTAATTATTATTATTTTATAATATTTAAATTTTTAATGTCTTATAATGATTATTATTAAATTTAATATATTTAATAATGTAATTATATTATTTTGTTATTTATTGTAAACTTTATAATATTTAAATTTTTAATGTCTTATAAGGATTATGGTGATATTTAATAATAATAATTAAGTAGTAAATTTAATTTAATATAATTATATTATTTTGTAAGATAAATTGTGTTGACTATGATTTATCTGGCTCAAAATTCAATGATACAAATATGATGTGGGAGACATCGATTTGGGGTTGGAATTTTAAGGTTTGATTAGGTAAATGCCTCAAAATGTGTAATCTAAATCTACTATGTTTTGGTTCAGATCCATGTTTATGAAAGAGAACTAGTGCATTGACCTAAACTTGTACCTGTATGAATGAACTGGTAGAAATTTGATGCTTGGAATTCAATGTCCTTGATCTTATAATACTTGAATCTCAATAAGGACTTGTAGTGTTTAGAAACACCTTTATGGAATTTGTTGAACTATAAGGACCACGTTCTCCTCAAGCAGACCCCTAGGCAAACTGATTCAATGAATTCAGAACAATGATCATAGATGTATGATGATATATGTTATGATAAAATGTTACTACATTGCTTTTTTGATAACTCCTAAATGTCCTAACATTCTTTGATAACTTTAAATGAATGAGAGTATATCTTTATATACAACAACATAACACACAAATCAACACAAACGTGCTAGGTTAACTCACAATGGCTAATGTGAGGGAGTTGACAAGAATTAATTTGAATTTAAAGTTTAAAAGTTCAAGGTTCAAAGCTACAACTATGGAAATTACCCAGGTCAAGTCTGCTCAAGTAGATATAATTCTAGGAGCATTGAGAAGAGTACTAAATAGCTGCACATTTGGATTTGGTGCTTTAAAAATGAGTAACAAATTTAATTTCTAAGCGAATTATCTATTATCTTTGATCATTTGTCCACTAAATAGACATCCTTGCCTAGCTTGACATGGTGGAAATAGTGGGATTCCGCCAATTGCAAGTCAAAAACTATACTAACCCCCTTTTTCTATTCAGAGCTCCAATAATCCATCTTTAAGTTGCACGCAAGATTAAAGTTAGAATTACATCAAAGGTCAAGTTTGTAGCAAAATATTGAGTTTTGGTTGTAAATTAAACTCATATTGTTGGCAAGAGACACTATATGGATTCATGAATGTTGTCATTGATGGCAACAAAGTTCATCCCACACATCCGCAGGACATGGTATGCCTATACCGGAAGTCAGAGTGAAGAATGTTGTGGTCCGGTAAACAAGAACAGAGCATGTGGTGAGGTCTGATAGTCAGGTCCGGATCTCTCAGAGGAAGTATCTTAGTGAAGTGTGGATTTGGGGAAGTCAAGAAGAGTATCTTGACTAATAGATTCCAAGGTTTGAGCCTCCGGTGTGAAAAGGATAAAGAGATATGAATGCTTGAGTGTCGGGTTCCCAAGTGACAGTGTGAACAGAGGAAGAACTGACTGGCAGAACATCAGACATTGTTCCGGATGTGTTATTGATGTTGGAAAAGGTTATGAAGATATAAATTATGTTTGGCCAACATGATTAATGATTTCCACAAGTATATCCATGATCCGCATTACTTGGTAAGCAAGGATTCAGCCGACAGATCAGAGTCTATGGAAAATATTGACTATTCCGGGTGCCGACTAGAAAGGTGATGAAATCACTTGTGCGGATATATATACAAAATGGATTTAGTTATGAGAGTTGTTGTTGTTGCAAGTGATGTGCGAAGAAAAGTAGTAAAGCCGAATAAAAGCAGAAAGGAAGATCCAGTATGTGAAAGAAGAGCAGTATAAAAGACGAGAGATGAAGTGCAGCAGATCAGTATACAGAGCCTAACCGGAACTGAACTCCAGCATATGTTGATGCTCCTTATCAGTTCAAGTATTGTATTACACTCTTTATAAATTGCAGACAGTGTGTCTCTTGTAGGCAGTGTGCCTCTTGTGAGCAGTGTGCTCGGGTAATGAGCCCTAATTGACAAGTGTCATTTTGTAATTCTATTCTTCTAATAGAGAATACAATCTTGGGTTAATCACCCCATGGTTTTTCCCTTAACAAGGTTTCCACGTCAAAAATATTGTGTCATGTGTCTTTCTATTTCATGATTAAGTTTGCTTGTTTGAATTGATGTTGCACTAATTATTAAGAAAGTTCAGAAAGCAGAAATAATTAAGATAACTGATTCACCCCCCCTCTCAGTTATCAACAATTAGTATCAGAGCCAAGTTCCTCCCAACAGAGTCTAATAGCTTGAGGAAGATCTGGGAATTCAAATGGATGCATATGGTTTAAGGGAGCAACTCAAGACTGCCTTTGATGATCTTGAACAGTCAAACTCTGAAGTTAATGAATTAAAGGAAAGACTCAAACAGGTTGATGATTTCATGAGAGAACTAAAAGACAAATTAAGTCTCTCTATGAAAAAGAGAAAGGAGCTACTTCAGCAATTGGCAAGTCAAGGTGAAGCAAATGATGCAAATGAAGAACTGAAGGAGAAAACCAAGTTATGTGAAAAGCTAACAAAAGAAACCATTATGATAAGACATGAAATGGAATCAAGAGTTATAAAGTTTACCCAAGAGATTGAAGAGAAAAGAAAAACTGAAGATAATCTAAGACAATCTCTCAAGGAGAAATCAGAAGATTGCCACAAGAGGGATAGAATTATCAGACATCTTGAATCTGATCTTGAAGATGCTAAAGATAATGAAGAAAAACTCGAGGATCAAATTGTCTCTCTCAAAAGGGATCTTCAAACAGCAAATGAATATAAAGAGAAATTCAAGATAAGTTCTGCCCAACTTGAAGTTCTTCTTGAAAGCCAAAAGAGGGTAGATGACAAGTGTGGTTTAGGATATGAGAAAGGAGAAAGCTCCAGATCTGGTCAGAAGAATTTTAAATTAGAAAATCCAAGGAACAGGCTTAGAAGTCCTCCGGTAAGGCAACCTAATGCTCAAAGATATCCATCCTTCAATGGATACTGCCACAACTACAATAACTTTGGTCATAAAGCTAATCAGTGCAGAAGACGAATGAATCAGACTAATACATCCTTCTCCAGACAGTGCTTCAACTGCAAAAGGTATGGTCACAAATCTCATGAATGCAGAAATATGCAAATGAATAATTCATTCAATGGTAGATGCTTTGCATGCAATAGAATGGGTCATATGGCTAATCAATGCAGATCAAGAGGATATCAATCAAATATGCAAAGAAATGTTGTTTGCCAAATTTGCAATTGATCTGGTCATATAGCAAAATTTTGTAAAAACAAGAATCAGGATAAAAGAGGTCTGGTATATCATAATCAGAATCAAGATAAGGGAAAACAAAAAGTAAATGTGGATGAAGTTCAAAGTGAGATGAACAAAATTTGGGTGAAGAAAAGTACAGAGAATGTAGGGGATGGATCTGCACCAGAATCTGGTGCTGATATTTCTTCCAGAAATTAAAAAGTGAGCTCTGGCTCAGGGGGAGACACAAAGAAAACCTTGTTCCCCCAGCCAGTCAATTGGTGCTGGAACTGGCACAAGGAGAGCTGCGGATTGAAAGGACTCATACAAGAAACATCTAAAAGGGGTATGGTAAAGATTTGAGAGATCCGCAAGAAGATTTGAAGAATCTAATCCTACCAGAATTGATCTGATAAAACAGTCTTCTGATAAAAACAGATTCCTTACAAGTTTGGTCTAGTATGATTCAAATTATGGTGTCTTGATCTGTAAATGGATCAAATAACTAATGAAAGGAAGACAGATTATCACTACTCTCCTAGAATAACTTTGAAATCTGTCTCAGTGATCCGGAAAGGTTTTGTCTCCGAATAAGACAAACAAGGCAAACCGGAATGAATTAGGTTGCGCATTTATTGCAGAATGAAAATTAGGGCTTCTCAGAAATAAAAGAGTTCATTCGCTCATCATTTGTACACTCACTTTCGAAGAAAAGAGAAAAGGAGCTCTGCAACTACTTCTCCCAAAGATCAAGATGATTATTCGTACAGCTCAATCCGAATTTCATTGTGTGTGCCCTAAACAACGTAAAAGGTATTCTTCATTCTTGACATCTCTCAGTAAGATTCCTTGATGATGGCTACTCCGAATATAGTAAAGATTTCTGATAGACCTCGCCCCATATTTAAGAAGCATCCATACAAATCCTTGGAGGTAGATCCCCTAGGAGCCTTCTCTAGTGTTCCGCATGGTGTTTTACACACAAAAGATATTAGGGTTTACATACACGCAAATGTTGAAGAGTTTGGGGAATTGAAACTAAGAGATATCTATCACAAACAATTGATAGACGATGCTTTTAAGCTTAAACCAGAATATAAGGGCATCCAAGAGAAACATTTTGATCAGTTCCTGCTTTGAAGAAGATGAATGGGTCCGGTATGTGTTGAGTAGGGTACATGACAACTTTCTATGGCTTAACAGACCTTGCAAAATCACCAAGGAAGCAATTAGGGCAGTAACTGGTTTACACTCCTCCGGAGGAATACTTGTCCTCAAATCTGTCAAAAACAACATTGTAACTGAGGCCACCGGATCAAAATTTGATAAGAGGGCAATGACCATTGAAGATATTACTGACCCGGATATCAAGTTTGCATCTATGATAATAGGATACAAGTTATATCACTCCAGTAGGGAGAATTCAGTATCCAGAACTGCAATATATACTGCCTATGAGATGCTAAGAAAGAATGCAGAATATGATCTCTGTGAACTTCTTTTGAGCCAATTAATGGAAAACTTACAGAAGATCAAAAAGGACAAGAAGAACTCCTTTAAATATGGTGGACTAATATTATGCCTATTTTTGTACTTCATAAATGAGCTGCTCGAATCAAATGGATGGGTATGGCAAAATGACAAACCGGTAGCAATTCAGATCAGAGATTACTTGCATGAACTTGGGGATGCTAAGGCAAAGAATACAGCTTTGTGGGGTTACTTCAAGCACTTTCAAAATACAATGCAAGTCAGAGAAAGAATCCCCAAATCAGTAGTTGAGAAATACAAGGATACAGTGTGCTTCATGGTAGACACTGATCAATGCCTAATGGAGGCAGTAGAGCCAAGGACAGTCTGGATCATGCCTATGGGGTATGAAGTCGATGAACAAATTGTAGAGCTGCATGTTCAACACATGCTCAGTCAGCCAAAGGACCCAAAAACAGAAAGATTGGAACCTTTGAAGAACTAAGTGTGAAAATTCATACAGAGCTAAGGCAGCCAGAGATCAAGAGGAAAGTGAGAAAAGAAGTGGAAGATGTTGCCAAAGGCTTTGGCATCTCAAAGGAGGCACTTGATGCCAATAGGAGAAAGAAGGAAAGGGTTGAGGAAGAGAAGAAGAAGGCAGAAAAGAAAAATGAGGAAAGTGCTTCGGCAAAACCTTCCACCCAAACCAGATCATCAAAGAGATCTGCACCTACCACTGTCAAAGGCTCAAGGACATCAGAACCGGAAGCACAATCATCTGGCAAAGGAGAGAAAAGAACAAAGACAAAAGCTACAAGAGCTTATGCCAGTCAAAGGGATGAAGAGGAGACTGAATCTGATGAAGAAATCATAAAAAATGAAGAAAAAGAAGAAAACATCCGGTCAACCCTCTACCGGTCAGAAGGAAGAAGAAAAGACAGAAGAATATGTTGAAAAACCCACTCTTCACATTGATGACATAATCAAATCAGTCACAGTGGACGGAAATCTTCAGCCAATAGTTGAGTTCTATGATGATTATGGTGAAGCAAATTAGAAGATATTGCAAGATGCCACAGTAAGGTACCTAAATATCCACAACAAAGCATTCATTGAAATTATATCTCTGATCCCCAAAAGCTTGGAGAAAGAACTAGAAATAAGAAAGAACAATGCCCAAGCCAAAGACCTAGAAATTCAGGAACAGATAGCAATTCAGCTATATCCTTCAATCGACCCCAAGACAATGAATATGGTATTCAAAGATTGTAAGGATGAGTTTAGAAGCAAAGCAAGGATGAATCAACTTATGCTTGGTGAGACTGACAAGCTAGCCAAGGACACAGAAGAGATCCTCTGGAAGGCCTTCAAGAGATTTAATCTTCCTATTATAGAGGACTTGGGTACAGACCCCTTGACCACAAGTGTTGCAGAAGAATCTACTGAGAAAATGACAGAAGAGGTGGGCCTTGAACAGTCTAACATTTCTCCTCCAGTTTCCCCTGCTAACTCCGGATCCAAAGGAGAAGAAAGAATAGAGGAGAAAGAAGCAGAGGTGAAAGAAAAAGAAGATGCCAGGACAAAGGTTGTGGAAGGAGGGAAAGCCCCAAGAGACAGCTCTGTGACTGCAGAAGAGAAGAAGAATCTGTCTCCGGCAAGAGACACTGCAGAATCTGTCAAGGACTTCTTGACAAAAGAGAGCATGGAGATTGATGAACCGGAACTGCTAAAAGGGCCATTTGATTTTGATTCTCTTTCTCCGGTACAAACAATGAAGATAGCTTCATTTGCAAATGCAAAGGCCAAAGAGAAACTACTGAAATCTCACATGGAAGACTGTGAGTTGTTAGAAGCTACATCCGGAGTGCTTGAAAAGATTATGCCATCCTTTCAGAAGGACTCCTCAGCTTCTTCGTCCGGTAATCTCAAGTCTCTTATTAATTCTGTCAGCACTCATTTTGAGTCTTTAGAGAAATCAGCTGAGGTGAAGGTCCGGAAAGAGTTCTCTGATAAGAGATTTTCAGAGGTTCAAGGGTTGATAATTAATGATAGTAGAAATATGAATACAAGAATAAAGAGCTTAGAAAAAGCTCTTAAAGATGGAGGAGAAATGTACAAATTTTGTCTATCATGGTCCAAAGTAACACTAGACATTGAGAAGAAAATAAAAGAACAGGAGGTTAAACTGTCAAACCTATCAAAGAATTTTAATCCTCTCTCTTCCTCTATAATAAATCAAGAATGTCAGACTATTGTAGTCTTGAATGAGATCAAGAAACTTGAGAAGGAAAATAAAAATAGAATAAATAGGTTGGGTGAACTCAGCAGGATAATCATCCCTAAGTTAGAGGCCATGCATGAGGCTATAAAAGAAGCTCAAATCACTGCCCAGACAAATGATCCAACAGATCTTAAGAGGGCAGAAGCTTTTGCGTTCCTGTTGAGTGCTCATATTTCAATTTTGGACAGAATGAAGTAAAGTTGGGCTACAAAATTTATTCAATTAAAGACAACTTTTGCAAACATACTTCAGTATATGTGAGTATGACATATGTATATACTCATGCGGCTAAGTATAGTTAAATTTTTGAAAGTTTTGATATGCGGATCCTACCCTTTTCCATTGATGTCAAAGGGGGAGTGAAGAGCAGTGAAAAATAAGGAATCCAACTAAGAGGGAGCTCCGGAAAATGTATATAAAAACAAAGCATCAGCCAAGGGGGAGCATAGTGTAAACACTTAGTCATTTTTCACTAAGTGTTGCCATCAATGCCAAAGGGGGAGATTGTTGGCAAGAGACACTATATGGATTCATGAATATTGTCATTGATGGCAACAAAGTTCATCCCACACATCCGCAGGACATGGTATGTCTATACCGGAAGTCAGAGTGAAGAATGTTGTGGTCCGGTAAACAAGAACAGAGCATGTGGCGAGGTCCGATAGTCAGGTCCGGATCTCTCAAAGGAAGTATCTTAGTGAATTGCGGATTTGGGGAAGTCAAGAGGAGTATCTTGACTGATAGATTCCAAGGTTTGAGCCTCCGATGTGGAAAGGATAAAGAGATATGAATGCTTGAGTGTCGGGTTCCCAAGTGACAGTGTGAACAGAGGAAGAACTGACTGGCAGAACATCAGACATTGTTCCGGATGTATTATTGATGTTGGAAAAGGTTATGAAGATATAAATTATGTTTGGCCGACATGATTAATGATTTCCACAAGTATATCCATGATCCGCATTACTTGGTAAGCAAGGATTCAGCTGACAGATCAGAGTCTATGGAAAATATTGACTATTCCGGGTGTCGACTAGAAAGGTGATGAAATCACTTGTGCAAATATATATACAAGATGGATTTAGTTATGAGAGTTGTTGTTGTTGCAAGTGATGTGCAAAGAAAAGTAGTAAAGCCGAATAAAAGCAGAAAGGAAGATCCAGTATGTGAAAGAAGAGCAGTGTAAAAGAAGAGAGATGAAGTGCAGTAGATCAGTATACAGAGCCTAACCGGAACTGAACTCCAGCATATGTTGATGCTCCTTATCAGTTCAAGTATTGTATTACACTCTTTATAAATTATAGACAATGTGTCTCTTGTAGGCAGTGTGCCTCTTGTGAGCAGTGTGCTCGGGCAGTGAGCCCTAATTGGCAAGTGCCATTTTGTAATTCTATTCTTCTAACAGAGAATACAATCTTGAGTTAATCACCCCGTGGTTTTTCCCTTAACAGGGTTTCCACGTCAAAAATATTGTGTCATGTGTATTTCCATTTCATGATTAAGTTTGCTTGTTTGAATTGATGCTGCACTAATTATTAAGAAAGTTCAGAAAGCATAAATAATTAAGATAACTGATTCACCCCCCCTCTCAGTTATCAACACATATTGATGAACTCAACTAGAGCAAAGGAGAGATCATTATTCTAATTTTGATCCATACATATGACTATTACAAAGTTTCTTAGATATGGAGATGTACCATGATTTTAGTGTCTTCATCCACTTAGCATTCATTCTTCATTCATAGAGCTAAGCGATCTACCCTCCTATTTATTTCTATTTATAGGGAATTATACAATTTATCTAAAATTGTTTATGATCTAATCTATTTCACCCATCCATTCTTTAGTTCAAGTTAAGTGTGCTTATGTTTATGCATTTTATTGATTATCCTAGACTAACCATAAGGGATTGTGTTTTCCCCTCTTCATTTAGGTGAACCCAATTGATCCTACATAACCTAGTTTACCTATATAAGGATTTATAGTTTTTTAGATCTACATTATTTTTCATTACATCTTATTTTTGTATTTGAACTATCAGAGTGCTTTTCCATGTGATTCACTGATAGATCTTTTAACTTAGGGTTTGGTGCTTCTTTCCATAATCCTATCCTATCGGCACCCTTCCAACCCTAGCTAGGTGATATATGGCATCCACTTTTAGTACTAGCTTATAAGGGGAAATGTGGTAATTTTAACCTTTTAGTGGGTGATTACACCTTGAAATCTAATATGTTCATCCTTCCACTCAATAGCTATGATGTGGTTCTTGGTGTATAATTGCTATGCACACTATTATTTCATGTTATATTAACTTAGACTAACCCTAGGGATTATTCTTTTCCCTTCATATTTATGGTGAACTCGATTGATCCTACACAACCTTATCTTCACTTTAGGGCTTCTAGTTCATATTTTATAGATCTCATATTATCATTTGAAATTTACCTAGGGTTTAATTTTCATATTCTTATACTTTTTGGATTAAGGTTGGAGTACACATTGTGATATGTCTTTTAACCCACGCTCTCACCTCAGGGCATTCTATATTATGGTTCCTCTTATATATTACTCCTTGGAGGATATTCATGTATACATTTTAGATTTTGATAGATTCCTACCTTACACAAAATCCCTCTATCCTTGCCATGCTCAAGACACATTTTTATAAGGATAAATATGTGTTTTCAATGGAAGGTTTGTTCTATCAAGTTTCATCTTTCCCATCCCTCATGGAGTTGATAATGTAATCTCTATGTTATTAGAAATGTTTAGTTCCTTTTTCCATACATGTCATGATGATCCTATGCCTTGTATTAATGATGAGCATATACTAAGAAAGGGTCTATCATGTAGCTCGTCTTTTCATGACATTTATATAACTTGTGATGATATATCTTCTACATGTCATGCTTTCCCTATTTCTGTAGATTCATATACTTCACATGATTTATCTTCTTTTATACATAATGATAAGTATAGTGATGACCATTTTCCTACATCTCATGTGGAGATTATGGATGATTTTGATTTCTCATCTCCACCTATCTATGATGACTATCCTAGTGATGAACCTTATGTTGATAACTTGGTTTGTAGAAGGACTCCCAATAGGGGTCATTGCACTTGTCTAAGCCGCTCCAGTAGTAGTAGATGTTGTCAAGGCTATATCATTCCCCATCTTTGGGGAAATGGGAGGAGAGTCCAACATCCTGAGAGTCATAGCCATAAACAAATATCAATTGTCAAGTGGTCGAGGATGGTGTTCCTCCACCATGTACCCACTCCAACCTTCTTACAATGAGAAGGGGGCAATCAAAAGCAAGGTGCCTAGTAGTGAAGCATCAATTACAACAAAAGGGGAGACCCTCATAATTGAGAAATTGAGTCCAAGGCCTATCCTCCACCATCAAAATGTCCCTAAGAAGAGCCTTGGAGGAGTCGATGTCCACCAAAATACATCCATAGGTAGTGTGTGGTTAATATTAGAAGTAATTAAATCAACCTCTAAGAATTGACCAATAGAATTGCCAAACTTCCGACGACTGTAAAAACTGGGCGGTTGACTCTGGTTAACGCGAGCGTTGGTGAAAAGGACGGGTTAGGTGAGCCCCACTTTAAGCAGTCAAAGCTTAGAGTGTGTTAGATAAGCCCAGCGAACTATGATGAGGTTAATCCAACGAGGTGCAAGTCTTAGGTAAATTCAAGCAAAACGATATCCGAATGCACCGAAGGCTACCAAAACTAACACAAGGGTGTATTATAAAGACATAAACTATTGCAATGCAGGGTAAATTTGACAGAAGAGAAACCCCTCATGACCAAAAAAAAAAGCTCATTTTTTCCAACAACAAAAAAAAAATTATTAAAAAGAAGAAGAAAAGGACGAAAAAAGAGAGGAATTTGTTTAAAGATAAAAATAGTTACAGGGTCATGCGCTTGGAGCTCCAGTCGACGGTGCATGCGCCTAAAGCATTGTGGAAATACAATTGATTGTAATGGCAAAAGAATGCATGAATGTCTGGATTAGGATCTAGAAGATCTGCTTCATTCATTGCTCTCATTTCAATCTTTTCCTCCTCCTCCTCCTCCTCCTCCTCCATCTTCTTTCGTTTCAATTCTGCCATTCTTTTATTATTCCACGGAGCTCTCTGGAACTGGGAATTCAAGTGATTTTTCCCTCTCTATATTTGCCTGCGTCGTTACATCTTATTGGCGGCACCTAAACACGTGGACAACATCCATTGGTACACGTGGTTAGGGTCGATTCAACTTGCCCCCTCACAAGGGTTTAGGAAAATTGTGTACATCTGTGAAGAAATTTTCCCTCTTGATGGAGCATTGGGTTGATAGTGATTCTCATATAAATGTTTGGAACTTCAAAAACTAGCAATTTTTTGTTAGCAACCTTACACGTGTCCATTGTTGCTTGTTGATACTCAGTTTGAATTAGGAGAATGAAACTTAATAGAAATGAAAATGGATGCACAGAGATAGCTTTGGAATCCTTCTCTATTGCTTTCTCATGATGTGTTGATGTTGCCAAGTACCATCCTCATTAAATTGTGATTGCTCCTCCATCACGAATCGTAATGACTACAAGTTGGTTATTTTCTCACATAGCCAAAGGATAATGAAGTCACAAATTTTAAAAAGTTTCAAATTTCTCACATGCTTTAATTTTATTATCTATAATCTTTCATATTCATGATCTATTGTATAATTGGCAAAGAAATTAGCTTCCTTGTTACCTTCTCTATATAGACATGTTAAACTAAAAATGTAGCTAAAGACTTCAAGATTAGCCAAACTTCTTACATAATTGCATTGTTTTAATTAGCGGATCCCTTTCTTCTAATCACATTAATGATTATCATTAAATCTCATTCTCTTTGTACATTTTTTTCTTGTGTAACCTACAAATTTGTAAACTTAGTAGGAGGGTCTATGTCTTAGCTTCGTTGCATGTACCACTTGTTAACATTTTTGAGGTAGTGACAACTAAACTTCTCTTCTCACCCCAGATGATACAACCTCCACCCGAAAGGCCAAGGTTTCCCCTGGCTACTCCATCAAAATTCATTTTCATCCATGTGGTTGGCAAAGGTTGCCATTTGATCCCCACTCATGGATTGACCAGGGAGTTAACTCTAACTTCCCCATGAACGAGGTTTTTTTACATATCAACCTCATTCATCTAAATATCTATAACTTAATCTTCAATTAGAGAAATTAGAAATACTATTCGAATCTCTTAATAAATTATATGTTTATCCTTAATAATTATTGTATTTTTTACCAAGATTTCTTCACATAAACAATTCTCTTAAATCTTTTCTTTTATAAAAAGTTCCATTGATCAATCAAAGCCTTACAAAGAATAGAAACCAATCTGAGAGAATGAGCCAGATAAATACAATAAATCTTCCACCTCATGGTAAAGAGGAGCCAACCTAGAGTGCTTTAGAAGAGGGTTAATATTAAGCATTATATTCATTGAGAGGATTTTCTATACCTCTATTCCTGAACTTTTTAACTTGAGCAGAACCCTTCATTAGCTTTTTTATTAGCAAGAGAGTTCAAAGATTTAGGAATGTAGTGCCAATGTAGTTGATCAATTGTGTTCAAAACATTTCTAGTTTGAATCAATAGAAGCTTTGGTTGAATGGATTTAAGCCTTCAAGTGTTGGAGAAGAATTGTATGATTAGCTTGGAGTCCGTGCAGATTGAGAGATTCTTGGTATTTTCTTTAGTTGGCAAGGATAAGTCAAGCTTGCATCCCATCAATTCAACAATATAATTGGAAGTTTATCCCAAGTTCATGAAGAATTCCAAAAAATTTATGTTAGGTCTAGTATAAAGCACTCCACTAGTACCCTACCTAGATTATCTTTTGAAGCACCATTAAATAAGAGGAATTGAAATCTAATGGGGCCATAAGAGTTGTTGGAGATGGACAATTTGAAGAAATCAAAGAGCTTCTAAGAAAACTGAGTTTGACTCTAGAGAGGATGCTTGGGTTCTACTTTTCTTTGAAACGGACTTTGGCATTTTCAATCATGGCATATTGAATCTTTTGGAGTAGATCTTTCCTTTAGAGGGCTTTGTGTTTGAAGATTTTGTTATTCCTATCCAACCAGATATTCCACATGCAGAAGAAGGGAATAGAATACCATAAAATCTTAATGAGAGGTTTACCTTTTAAAGAGCTATTGTAGCATTTGTTCTATTTGGTGGAGTAGGTGTCCATATTTAATCTATTTCTAAAACAAAAAGCAAGAGAGATCCAAATTATGGATGCTTCATCACAGTAAAAAAGGAGTTGATCTTGGGCTTCATTACCTTTGAAGCATATGTGAGAGCCTAAGATGCCTCTTTTGACAAGATTGTCTCTAGTAAGAATCTTATTTTGTCTAACCAACCATTGATTTTTTTTTACTTAGGGGTGACATTTTAGCTCTAGATGTTATCCAAGTACTTTTTAGTGGGATCATCATCTTGTATATGATGAGCTTTGTCCATCATGATGTAGTAGCCAATGGAGTTGATTTTACCCCAAATAAGATAGTCCTCACTTTTAAGATCAGTAGGAAGAAGGCAAAAAAAATCTTGTAAAGTAAGGACCACATTCTATGTTGTGTTAGGCTCAACCTCTAAAGGTGAATCCATTTGGGTTGAAGGCCATCCCAAGTGAAGAATTGAGCAAGCTTTTTGATGCCAAGATGAAGCATGCATTGAAGGAGGTGCATAGGCATAGATAACTCTAGAGGTTTGTTCCCAATGATGAGCTCATCCTCACATTTAATGGTGCTCCCATTTCTAAGAAACCATGAAATATTATTTTTTATTATACCAATAGACGAGACAATCAAGGACTAGATTTTATAGATGCCTAGTTTATGTTGGATGTTGTTGAGGAGAGTGAAATCATTCAAACCATCTCCATATTTATAGACTAAAATCCTTTTCCAAAGACGAGTAGGAGGGTTTATCAAATTCCAGATAATATTAGCCCCAAGAGCCTCACTCATGATAGTAGCAGTATGGACACCTAGACTCCCTTAGGATTTTCTTTCCAGACTTTCTTTTAACTAATTAGATGAGATCTTTTCTGAAGAGACTATTTTCCTCCTTGCCATAAGAAATTCCTGAATCTTTTATCTAGCTCAAGAAGGATAGAGGCTAGAGAATGATAGATCATTAGCTGATAGACAGGGAGATTGGAGATAACAAATTTTATTAAAACCAGTATTCCAACAAGACTTAACCACCCATTGTTGAAGCTAAGGATTCTTTTGTCAATTTTTTAATAATAAAGAGGACTACCAATTGGAGTTTTTGAGCTTAAATCTCATAGGAACTTCAAGATAATTAAAAGGCATGTGACCACCATGATCAAACTTGATGATTTGAGGAAAACTTCTAATTTCAACTAAAAAGCATTAATAGTATAAAATTTGCATTTATTGACGTTGATAGTGGCTCTAAAAATAGAAAGAAAAGAGTCAAGACAATCTTCAAATCTTTTGACATTTTGCTTGGTGACCTCCCCCATTAACATAGTGTCCTTGACAAATTGAGCATGAGTGATTTCTCTGACCCTATTAGCAATTTTGATTCAAGATATTTTCATTGCCCTCCTTTCAGTAAAGAGAGATCTACCTAAAGCCTTAGCCAAAAGAATGAACAAATAGGGGGATAAAGGGCATCCTTGATGAAGGCTTCAAGAGGCTTTGAAGAATCAGGTAGGAGACCCATTAATAATAGGAGTATTCCAAAGAGTCAAAATGTAGCCAAGAGCCCAATTTAAGAATGATAGAGGAAATTTAAAGGCTTGAAGGATCCAAACTAATAAATTCAAGTCATCCCTATCAAAAGCATTTGCCATATCAAGTTTGATAGCAATATTTCTTAGATTCCTTATTGCTACAATGAAAATCCTCATGAACAATTACAACATTATCACATATTTGTTTGCTAGGTGTGAAGCCTTCTTATTCATAAAAAATAAGGTAGCCAGGAACTTCTTAATTCTATTCGCCATAATTTTTGTCATGAATTTGCAAGAGGAATTGCACAAATAAATAGGCCTAAATTGACTAAAAGAGATCATTCTTTCCTTGGAAATCAAAGCTAATAAGTAGAATTGATACCTCTAATCAACTTACTAGTATTATGAACATCCTCAACCATGTGAAGGAGATTTGTTGCAATGACATCAAAGAATTGATGACAGAGGGTGTTGGAGAACCCATCTAGATTAGGAGCTTTATCTTTTGTAGATCCACAAACAACATCCTTCAGCTCATCCAAGGTGACTTTTTTGAAAAGAGCAGTTCTAGATTCTTTTGAAAGAACATTAGGAATATTTTGGGGCAACAAACCTAGAGGTATGAGGTCACCCTCCAAATTTTGATATAAATTCCCAAAATGGTCATTGACAACCTCTTTGATCTCAAAGATATTGGAAATAATCTCACCATTGATGAGCTTAATTTCCTTGAAAGCATTTCTTTGATATCATTGGTGAGCTTTGAGATGGAAAAATGTCATGTTGGAGTCACCGTCATGTAGCCAAGTCATGTGATATTTGAGGCACCAAATTTGTTCTTCTTATTGTGCTTTCTCTTGAAATTGGAAGGAATAGAAGCATGCTTCGACTTTAAGAGCTCATCGTTAGGGGGATCTAACTCAAATAGTTCCTCTAATTCACCCAATCTACAAAGAAGGTTTTTCTTGGAGATATGCGAACTAATGTGGAGTTTGATCCAATGTCTCAAAATAGATTTCAACCTTGAGATTATATTCTTATATATATCTTAGTCATTCCTTGAAGGACACTGGTAATTCTAGTCATGTTCAATTTCCTCTAAGAAGCCTTTGATATTCACCCAATTTGGATTATATTCGAAAGGTATGGACCCTAAATTTTTATTGCTTCCACTACCTAGAAGAATGAGCTTGTGATCTAAAACAAATACTCTAAATGATTTTGTTGTTCATTTAGGGAAAATAGATGAGCATGTCCTCATGAATTGTAAATGTAATGCCCCAAGCTTTCACTCAATACATTAACAATCAAAACACAAATGGACAATTTTTTCACTATGTAAATGCAACATCCACATGCTACATTACACACTTATGTGCACAAGGTGTCATAACACAACATAATGACACATAAGGCATGTAACACTGATGCACAAAGAATGGTGACACAAGTAGAATACTTAACCATGTCATGTGAAAAAGTCACCATGATGCACATATGAGAGGGTAGAATTTCCTCTAAGGCAAATATTAGACACTAGTCTATGATCTTTTTCTCTCATAGACACAAGGATTGGAATGAGAGTGACACACTTCTTCATTCCACATCCTAAGATGACACAATCAACATCCAAGAAAATGTGAGAATGATATCCACTCACTAGGATTTCCCCCCTCAAGAGGAAGGTCAATTGGGAGATACAAGCCTCAACCAATCAAACTGTTGACTAGGTGCTTTCACTCAAAGGCACACATTCCAACACAATGGAATGGATAACTTGTGAGGAACCTCAAAGGAAAAAATGAGGTCACACAAACCAATATAAGGGTAGAGCTAGAGCAGAACAAGCCTATAGCATACTAGCCTCTAAACAAGGCATAACAACCTCAAACCAAGTGTTCACTAGAAATGGTTTGATCCAAACATTTACCTGCACTCAAGGTTCAACAACATGCATAAAATTCTACATAAAACAAGGGATTCATTTTAACCCAAAATGTCATTATTCACTAGCATACCCATTTGCCTCATGTACAACACAAACATACATGGCAGGTGTTAACTCTTACAAGAGTCGAATGCACAACATAGACTAATGTTTTCACTCCACAACCATAACAATGATCAGAGCATAACATATATTTCTTAAGCATTGACATCATAAGACATCAAATGTGACAACCATACAAGAGTAATTTAACTCCTTGCATAATGTCAACTACACAACATTGTATAATTGATTCTATCTAATCGTAGCATTCAAATGATAAATAGAACATTGATTCAAGTTTCATTTCGACTACATAAATTATTAAGCCTATACATCTCATAATCAGGGTTGCCCAAGCATGATAAATCCCTTCTAAGATGATAATCAAATGCTACACAAATAATGACATACATGTATTACCATGAAATGAATCTCATCGCAAACATAGATGTTTCTAATTCTAAACAATAGGATCCACTAGCATTGATATCAAAACACCAAGATTCATCATTATAAATATCAACTACAATTTGCTTCTCTTTACATGGCTAACAAGCATACTCTAACATGCTATTGAAACATGATTTAGAGCCCAACTTTCCATGCATCGTAACTAAGCAAGGACATTCTATAATAATGAATCTCATTTCGTTTTGATAACATAACTCAAAGCTTGATTCACCTAAATATTTTATTTCCAAATAAGATCAATTCAACTATTTAATGCACATGAGAACAAGCCTATCAATCATGCTACAATGACATATCAAATTGATCATAACTTAATGGAAATAAGAGTTGGATGAACACCAACCACACCATGGAGTTTCAATTACCTCCACTACACATTAATGAAATAAAATATCACTTAATCACTTTTTTCAAAAAGCATGAATAGAAACATCTACAAAGCTTAAATGAAATTACCCGCCTACACATGCATTTTTCTACCAAAATACATAACACAATAATTATTACAATTGCAAGCCCACATCTGAATAATACTTGGATGGGCATAAATTGAGATCAAATACAATATTAATTACAATAATAATATGATTATTGTTAGTGGGAGAGGGGGCATAGACTGAAGATCTGTGCTTATGCTCTCCAAAGTGTAGTTTATACCCCGATATAAATGGGCAAGAGGAAGATTAGAATCAGTGTAGTGGATTACAATGAAGTTTGGCAGAATACAATGTCAATTAATCAAAAATACATACACATGACCTTTCATCACATTCATATGACAACTAGTACAAACCATTATATAATCACTATATATACTTGCAGTATGTTCACATGAATATCTTAACATGTGATATTTCTTATACATATATATTATCTTTTCGTTTCTTCTCTTTCTTTCACATCTCTTCTTACTCACACATCTCTCTCCTACAAGTGTGGTGTATCTATATACATATTGTTACATAGAGGTATATGTCATTTTCCTTATTGTGACCCTTAGATTCTCTCACATGTCAGTTGTAAGTGTTGCATGTGTCACATGGTGCCTTTTAATCTTGTTTTGTGTGTTGCACAACTTTGTCCTACCAACAATTACAACCTTTACATAACTCATGGCATATTACAAGATTGAAAATATACCAAACTAAGAGCTCTTCAAGCTCCCAAGTGATCTTCCAAATGTGAACCAATGGGGAATGTCACTCACCTCCCAACCATATACCATCATCGAGTGTAATAGATGTCTATGCCACTCTAGGAAACCCTTGAGCTACGAAGAGAGATCATGGATACACTTCTAGTGTGACCAATCTCACACACAAACTAGGGTCTCACATGAGACGCCAATAATCCACACTATCTAATGCATAACACCACAAGAATAATAATCCAATAGAATTAAATGCACAACCACACCTAAATACACACACATCAAGTGTCCAATGCATAATTTGAAGATAAAAATACATTAGTAATTTAATGCACAACCACACTTGAATATGTTGGAAATGTAGTCATTGATGTCAAAGGCGTATGGAAGAGATTGTTGTCATTGATGTCAAAGGCGTATGGAGATTGTTGGTAAGTTTATTGTCATTGATGTCAAGAAAGATGACATGGATATCATGATGGAATTAACTAGTTCAAGAAGAAGAAAATCACTACAGTAGCAATGGCCAAAGGCCAATAATTGTATGTTTATTTAAAAGTAATAAAGATGCACACAAGGCTTCCAAGGATGCCACCAAACAAATAAGATAATGAAAGTGGTGGTCGACTTGTAAAATACATTTTCATGAGAGGAGTCGACTTGTTTCTTTAGTTTTTACTATCCATATCTTATGAAGAGCATCAGTTACATATAAGGAAAACAAAAGGCATATAAGTAAAGATTAATCGTCCAAGTCAAAGGTATGTTAATCGCTCAAGTATTATGGTTATGTAGCACCAAGTTTAAAATCAGATTAAAGTTTAAATGAGTTGATTGACAAGGTTGACCCATTCTTATTGCCGCCACTCTTGAGGGAATAGAAGTTAAAACAAATAAATTGTGATGAAGGTCGACTTCCCTATAAGGAAGATTAAAATAAATTAAGGCCAACTTGAAATGAAATAATCGTCTTTTGGTGAAGAGACATAAATAGATATAAATAGAAGATGAATAGAGTGTTATCATAGTAAGAAATACAATGCAACATCATACGAATTAGAGAAAATCATATTTAAAGAGCAACGATGATGAAGAGCAGCGATGATGTTATGAGGAATGCTTAACATATGAGTAGTGATATTTGTATGAAGCAATCCATGTATTTGACAATGATATTTGTATGCAACGCTTCTTATATTTGACAGTGATCCTTGTGTGTAGTGATCCTTGTGCAGTAACATCAGTAGGCATTAGTTATTAATCACTATTATTTGAAGGCAACGATCAACTTTGATGTTTTGTAATTCAAGAGTGAAGTTTTAGTTTGATGTATGTGGAGTGTTGAAGATAAATCACTTACAACATTAGAGGTATGATTTTGTATATGCAGATCTAAAGGAGGTATATGCAGATTTGAAAAAGAATGTGTTAATTGGTGAAGAGCGCATCATCTACAAGAAGATCTTTGTGAAGGCATTGAGAAAGGAACATCACGAAGGTAGAAATCTTATTGTGTAGAAGGTTGGTGCTTCCCAATAGAACATATTGGTGTCTCTTACTAAGTTGGTGCTTAGTTGTGGGGATTGGTGTCTCTTACTGAGTTGGTGCTCAGTTGTGGGGATTGGTGTCTCCAGTGGGTTGGTGCCTACAAATCATATAAGAGGGGATTGGTGTCTCCTATAGGTTGGTCCCTACAAAGATTGCAACAGAGATTTATATATAAGCAATTTTTTGCTACGGTTTTCTCTCGTAAGGGTTCCCACGTAAATATTGTGTTCTTCTTGTGTTGCATAATTGTTAGATCTTGCGTGATTGATATTGTTATGGTTGTTAAGTGTTGAAAAAATAAAAGATTCTATTATACTGATTCACCCCCCTCTTAGTATAATTGTGTGCTCATCAATTGGTATCAGAGTGGGTTCCTTTGAATAGTTTAACCGCTAGAAGGTAGATCTCAAGCACACATGGCAATAGAAACAAGGAGTGATGTATTGGAGAGTGAAGATGACTTTATGAGTGAAAGAAAAGAAGAGATGGAGTTAGAAGAGGAAGAATATGATGAAATGGATGCTAAAATTGATTTGGAACAAGAACTCATTTGTGTCTTAGATGAGATCAAGAAACTTGGAAAGAAGAATTTGAAACAAAAATTACAGCTTCAAGAGGAATATGAATCTAAGGCTAAAATGTCACAAAGTCTTGAAGAGTTAGAGAAAATGATCATCGATCTGAAAATTCAAATTGAAGAGGCAAAACAAATTAAGGAAGAGGTAAAAATGCAATTAATAGCAAAAGCAAAAGATTGTGAGAGGCATGAGTCCAGAATTGCTTCCTTAAGGAAAGAATTAGAGGAAACAACTGCTAAGCTAAACAGAAGCCTCAAGTTTGAAAAGAGTACCAAGATCTTGGATGATATTATAAATGGGCAAAGGTCACCATTTCTAAAGACTGGTCTTGGATATGAGGAAAATTAGATGGCTAACAAAGAAGATTCCAAAGAGCCTCCAAAGAAGGAAAATGAGAAAAAGACAAAAAGCTATACATATGTGCTAAAGAGTCCTATAAAAAATGAAAGTAATAAGAAGAAGGAGAATCATGTTCCATAGAAATCAAGCACTCCTCCAGAAGTTAACAAGGACAAATCCAAAAAGTCCTTTCCTCTGAGGCAAGCGCATAAGACCAGGTTCCAAAATTCATTTTATAGTTATTGCTATTCCTGTAATAATTTTGGTCATAAAGCAAGAGATTATAGGACTCATGCAATAAATTTTGGTTGGAACAAAGATACAAGTCCTTATGGGTTTTCAATTAGGAAATATAATTCATTTGTTCCTTTAATGGATTACAATGTCATATGTTATAAGTGCAATAACTTTGGACATACAACTCGCTTTTGTAGAAGTGATTTTATGGAACCTCCTAGACAAAGCATAAAGGTAGATATCGTGGCAATCAAAAGAAAGGATCTACAAAAGTTTGTAAGGGGAAGCAAGAATGAAAGAAGGAAGAATTTATGTTTGAGCAAATTGCATTGCATGCACAAGAGGTGTCACTAAGTTCATAAGAAGTATGAATTTAGGGGGAGCTAATCATTGCATTATCTTTTAGCTCTGTGGAGAAGAAAATTTAGAGTTAGATTAGCCGATGAAGATTCCTTGTGAGAGTAATCAGTAATCCTTTACCATTGATGTCAAAAGGAGAGTTTCAAAAAGGGGGAGTTATCAAAAGGAAGAATGATGCCATTGATGTAAAGAGGAAGTATTTCAGAAAGGAGGAACTTTATAGATAGGGGGAGCATCACAGAAAAGAGGAAGAATCACATCATGAAGGAGAAGTATGTTACATCCCTTTGCCATTGATGTCAAAGGGGGAGAGATAGAGACAGGGGGAAAATTATGCTGCCATCAATGACAAAAGGGGGGGATTGTTGGAAATGTAGTCATTGATGTCAAATGTGTATGGATGAGATTGTTGTCATTGATGTCAAAGGCGTATGGGAGATTGTTGGTAAGTATATTGTCATCGATGTCAAGAAAGATGTCATGGATGTCACGATGGAATTCACTAGTCCAAGAAGAAGAAAATCACTAAGGTAGCAATGGCCAAAGGCCACTAATCATATATTCATTTGAAAGTAATAAAGATGCACACAAGGCTTCCAAAGATGCCACCAAACAAATAAGATAGTGCAAGTGGTGGCTGACTTGTAAAAGACATTCATGAGAGGAGTTGACTTGTTGCTTTGGTTTTTATTGTTCATATCTTATGAAGAGCAATGATTACATATAAGGAAAACAAAACGCATATAAGTAAAGATTAATCACCCAAGTCAAATGTATGCTAATTGATCAAGTCTTATGGTTATGTAGTGCCAAGTTTAAAATCAAATTAAAGTTTAATTGAGTTGATTGACAAGGTCTACCCCTTCTTATTATCGCCACTCTTGATGGAATAGAAGTTAAAACAAATAAATTGTGATGAAGGTTAACTTCCCTATAAGGAAGATTAAAATAAATTAAGGCCGACTTGAAATGGAATAGTCACCTCTTCTGGTGAAGAGACATAAAGAGATATAAATAGAAGATGGATGGAGTGTTATCATAGTAAGAAATACAATGCAACATCATACGAATTAGGGCAGATCATATTTAAAGAGCAACAATGATGAAGAGTAGCAATGATGTTATGAGGAATGATTAACATATGAGCAGTGATATTTGTATGCAACAATCCATGTATTTGATAGTGATATTTGTATGCAACAATTCTTGTATTTGACAATGATCCTTGTGTGCAGCGATCCTTCTGTAGGAATAGCAGTACGCATTAGTCATTGATCACTATTATTTGAAGATATAGATTAACTTTAATGTTTTGTAATCAAGAGTGAAGTTTCGGTTTGATGTATGTGGAGTGTTGAAGATAAATCAGTTACAACATCTAAGGTGTGAGTTTGTATATGTAAATCTGAAATATATACATGCAGATCTAAAGGAGGTATATGCAGATTTGAAAGAGAATGTGTTAATTTGTGAAGAGTGCATCATATACAAGAAGATCTTTCTAGAGGCATTGAGAAAGGAACATCAAGACGGCATAAATCTTATTGTGTAGGAGGTTAGTGCTTCCCAAAAGAAGAGATTGGTGTCTCTTACTGATTTGGTGCTCAGTTGTGGGGATTGGTGTCTCCAGTGGGTTGGTGCCTACAAATTCTATAGGTGGGGATTGGTGTCTCCAACGGTTTGGTGCCTACAAAGATTGTAATAGAGATTTATATATAATCAATGTTTTACCGTGGTTTTCACCCTTAAGGGTTTCCACATAAATCTTATGTTCTTCTTGTGTTGCATAATTATTAGATATTGTGTGATTGATATTGTTATGGTTGTTAAGTGTTGAAAAAGAAAAATATTGTATTATACTGGTTCACCCCCCTCTCAGTATAATCTGTGCTCATCAGAATACACACACATCAAGGGTCCAATGCATAAATCCACATAACTTGTCCTTTACTATTCATCAACACCAATCATTTCATTTCAATGCAGTTGAGAAAAGAAGGAAAACACTCCAATTCCATGTTATAATTCTTCCATTAATACATGTTAAGTCATCATACACCAAATGATCGAAGCACAAAATATAAGGCATAACATGGTCATCCAATAAACATACACATTGTGATCATATTCAAACAATGGCGCGCAAGGGTTATGGTAATCAACAACAAATGACAAATGAGGGAATGGTGACAACCACCAACACCAAGCAATGAGTTTGATGATCCAACAATACTCAAGCAAGGGAATCACATATATAATTAGGTACATCAACCTAATGAGTAATAGGAGAAGACTACTAGACAAGGATGTAGAGTGACATCACCATGGGTTCCCCTCTACTCCTATCTCCAGGGTGTAATCCTAGCTCAAAATGCCCAAAATGACCCAAAAGATTATGACATGGAAAACAAGTCCAAAAAACATGATGCCTATATCCAAAAGGTAGGAAATCACAATTCCAACATGAGACATTTCATCCCATAAAATAAAAATCTTTTACATGCCTTAAAATCTAAAATTCATGTTTTTACAATTCCAAGAACCATGCAAAAAGCTCAATCACCATTAATGGAAGCTTTGAGCTTTTTCACTATTCACCAAAATTTACTATAAATAAAAAGTGCACAATTTTAAAGTCAGTTATACCCTCTTGCTCTAAATAGGCTAGGGATCACACTTTTTCAATCACACAATTTTTTGTGAGGATTTCCGGACCATTTTATGTTTTTTAAAAAACTTAAAAAAACACCCAATCAATTTTCTAACAACACCCTTTTGCTCTATTCGACCCAAAACCCCAAATATGCAATCACATAAAATTTTGGGGAAATTTTGCCAACCTAATGGTGCCACTTTGAATTTCTCAAAAATAAATCACAACATCATAAAATAAATACATACATCTATTTTATGAATTCAAACTCAATTCCATTCCAAGTAATGAGATGCCATATGCAACCACCTAGTGTGGGCACAACCAAAAGCAAGAAATAATAATCAATTGCATAAATAAGAGGATACTTCAAGTTAGATATTTTACAAATAAATATTTTTCTTTTTTATATTTCGCTAATCATATAAATCAAATGCATTTGCAAAAAATACCTTTTAAATGACTAACATAGCAAGTTCACAAATTAACTAATGTATATAGGAATTTCCTTTAAATGCATAACATAGTGATTTCCCAAATTAGCTAATGCATATAATCAAAATAATTTCTTTTAACTTAAAGTATTTTCTAAATATTTCCACATTAAAATGCATGACCTTGTTACAAAGGTAGTTAAATAACTAACTTTTCAACCATGCATTTAAGATTACTCCCCAAACACTCCAAAACAAACATTTTAAAAACTTGAGAGAATGCATGCAAACTCAAGTTAAATAAACACACATAGAGGAAACAAGCACGTTTTGAATTCAACCACAACACAAAGATTCATAATCACTAATGATTCAGATTAGTGGTGAACTAGGTAAACACAAGGAACATCCTTCTATTCATAACCAAATAGGATGGGTTAAATAACCAAACATACCACAAGAGTCACAAGGTTAGTGACTCAACTAGTAGGGTTGGGTATAGTGAGAAGATCAAGTGAATTCATGTCATTCTCATCCACATCCATCTATTGGTCAAACACCTATATATATCTTGCACACTTAAGGCGAAGCGTCAAATCTGATAACATAGATCATAGCTGAAGCAACATATAATGACCAATGGGGACATGTAATCTAGTAAGGAACATATCCACCCTATAATTACATCATATCATAATCAACTCAATATAAGCTTTAATCCAATCATAGAGACATTAAGATAAGTTATGAGGCCATTGTAGTGTATTTAATTACTCATCATTTAAGTCTATCAATATGGGTTGGTGTCTGAAGCAATTTGTAATAGGGTTCCTAAGTCTCAAGGATACTATTCTATCCTAAAACAACTAAAATGGGATGGAAACCTAACTTAATGTTCTAGGAAATAAACACACTTTAATTGAATTCACTTGTTAGAATTAACACATATGCTAAAAATAAACATTCATGCTGAAAGTAATGAACACACTTGTTAAATAAAAATGCTAAAAGAGAAAAGTTTTTAGTTATATTTTTTGATTTATACAATTGCATGTAGGTCCTTGTTCTAAAGCATACAAAGACAAATAACCAAATGAGTGGAATGATTCTATCTAAAAAAATAGTAAAGTAATGAATTTAACACACACATAGGAATACCATAAGATCACCTCCTTTGGGTAGAGTGGGCCCTACTGCTCATCTGGATTGACCTTCTATGCTAAGAAAATGTCAGAATGATTTTCTTATTTACAACTAATAAAGAAATGGGATCTTACATATTGTCTTGTCATAGAATTACTTCCTAGTGAATTTGATTTCTAGAGAAAAATGCTAACTATTTGAACTCCCTAATGAATGAAATCCCCTTCGCTTCTAATATTTGAGGAGATTTATTAATCTAGGCTTTAACTAAGACTTATTGAAGTATGAATCCCTACAGCTACTTCTGATACTGCAAGTCTCTTATTTTGAATAAAAGCTGACTTCAATTTAAGTAAGAAATTTCGTAATTTTAAGATGAGAGAAAAGAACATGCATGAATCACACTGGAGTGCATCCAAAGTCAAAGAAGAACTGAATGGAAAGATACTTCAGTTATCCAAATAATTAGAGTGTTAGGTCCATGAGAATAGGGTATGAAGGAGAACACTAAAAATAGATAGTCAAAAGTTTCTTGACAACTAAATTAACTAAAGTCACTCAAACTCATCCTATGCTTTATGAGGTGTGCACCAAAATTAGTGCCATGTGTTGAAGTCTGTCATTTTGATGATGGGTTTGTGAATTGCTTGACAATTGGAACTCTATAGTACCACTTTGGAGCTCTATGGCCCACTCTAGAGCTCTATCACGTTGGTCTAGAGTTGAATGTTCTTCTGCACAAATAGCTCTAGAGAGATTCAGAGTGTTCAAATATTCATTCATGTGTATTTTTTTTCATAAAAACAAATAAATATATAGAAAAAAGGAATTCTAGAGTCATCTAAGCACATTTAATCATTGAAGAAACAAGTCCCAAAATGTACCATTCATCTATCTTTAATATAGTTATAACTAATTAAGCATGTATTAAGTGTACCAAGTGTAGCTAGGGTAAAAATCTGGGTAAAAGCATAAACAACAATAATGAAACCCTAACAATCACAATAGAGCACAAGATAACATGAAAATCAAAATAACAAATGCAAATGCAAACTAATCTCCACGTTACTCTTGATTTATCTCCATTGCTCTTCTCAATCTTGCATAGGAATGCATGAATTCAAAGGTTGAATATGGGAGGAATGTTGATTGATCACTATTTCAGAAGCATAACAATGGCATGAGGATGAATGACAAGAGGCTCTAATGTCATTTCGAGAGCATAAGGATACTTGAATACTCCATCGTGCAAATGGCTTGTGAGAGGGTTGATTTATAGGAAGTGAGTGGTTTGAACAAATGGTTGTGATTGAAAGTTGGTTTCAATGATATGGACGACTAGGATCGAATAGGGTTTCCCACTCCTTAAGGAGTTGTAGTCATGTGACAAGTGTGGGAAGGAGAATAAAGGAGACCTATTAGTTGGACATGTGAAGGATATTAAATGAAAGCTTTACTACCACACATGACTAAATTGAGAGGTGGACAAGTGTTGGAATGTGGTGAGAGGTGAGGATAAATTCAAATATTTTATTTGAATTAGTTGGGACATGTGAAAGGGAAATTAATTAAATAAATAAGATTTATTTAATTAATTGATTAGTGGGATTAGGATGGGAAATTAATTAAATAAATAAGATTTATTTAATTAATCGGATAATGGAATAAGTGGGATTAGGACAAAATGCTACATGATGTCTCTAATAATGTATTTGACTAGGTGATGCAAGACATGGACAAATTTGGGTGCCTACATTTTGCCCCTCTTTGAGATGATGTTCGAGATGATGAGATTTATGTCGAGTAACATCATTTCAGAGAAGCTAAGGTATGGATAGAGGAAAATGGGTAGGATGATGATGCCCCCTCGAGAGGATAGGCGGGTTGGACAAACACAGGTAGGCTCTTGAAATGAAAGGGATTGGATAAGGAAGATAGCTAAGGGAATGGATAGAAGAAGATGCATTATGTTGCAATGAAGGTGAGCAACCATGAAGTTTGATATAGCACTAGATGTTATGCACCAAGGTATAAGGACCAAGGTGATGATGTGTCTTATGCACTAGCATAATACGGCCTTGTCTAACGTATGAGGAAGAAAACTTAGAGCATTAAATTCCTAATGCACAAAAGGTATGATATGACCTTAGATGCAAAGGTTAATGCAAAAAGCTATTCCAACATACACAAGATATGAATATTATCTAGAAGGACATGAATTTGATACAAATTCAAGATAAAAAGATAACACACGCAAGCAAGCAAGCATGCACAAATGATACAAAGACAAACAAGGTATTGCCACTGTCAAGTTGTAAATCAATGATTAATTGATTGATTGATGATGATAGTGTTGTCATTACGGGGAACGATATATCCCTAGATCAACACAAGGATGTGGGAATGATATATCCCATTGATGATGATGATGATGATGATTGATTGATTAATTTGGTTTACGACAAGATAGGGATCAAGACCAAAGGATGTGATTGGATAATTTGGCAAGATCGATTAACTTGATTAGTATGGATTAAGGATGACTTGCATTTGGATCATTGTTTGGATTGACTTACTTGATTTGATTTGAGGAATTGGTTTGATTTGATGAATTGATGTTGATGGACTTGATGGATTGATTAGATGGAGTGATTTGATTTGAGTTTGATGTGATGAATTGATTTGATGGATTGATTTTATTGCTTGGATTTTTGTTGGATATTTGATTTTTTTGTATTTTTGAAATGTTTTGATTTTTTTTGGATTTTTGAAATGTTTTGATTTTTTCTTGTATTTTTGAAATGTTTTGATTTTTTTGGATTTTTGAAATGTTTTGATTTCTTTGGATTTTTGGAAATGTTTTGATTTTTTTGGATTCTTTTATTTTTTATTTTTGGAAATATTTTGGAAAATGCCAATGGATTACAATTGGGGTAGCCTTTATGCTAGATACCAATGACAAGGGGAAACCAAGTCTAGGTGCAAGGATGGAGGTAGGATTGGATGGATAAAAAGATGGGCAATTAGTAAATGTGATGATAGGCTCATGATAGATGGATGGGATGGACAACTCATGATAGATGGATAAATAAGAGGATAGGCCATGGAATGGAAAGCTCATGATAAATGGATAGATACAAGGATAAGCTATAGTGGAATGGAATGGATGTATGCGTAAGAGAACAAGGATGTGATCTCAAAGACTATGTCGCATAGGAATAACATGCCCCACTCTTCGTGTAATGTTTAGGATTTTTCATGACAAAGCCTATGAATATAGGATAATAATAGGATCAAATGGAAAGGATGAGGTATGTCAAGAGATACCCAAAGCATATTTCAACATTTTCCCCCCATATCCTTATCAAGATCAAAAGGAGGAAGGGTAAATGGATGGACTCAATAGGATAGGTAAATGGGTGTATTGGATACGGATGGTAGGATATGGTAAGATAGGACATGATAGGATGGAAAATGATAGATTGGATGAGACAATGTGCCCCCAAGTGTAAGTGACATAGAATATCAACCTACACATGATGCATGTTTTCCAAGTTTTTATCATGGTACTTATCCAAGGTGCCACCAAGGGTGGTTTTCACCATTGGGTGAATGGATTTCTCTTTACTATTTTGATTTTTTTTTACTTTTTAGATGGGAGAAGGGGAATATGGATAGGAAGGACTCAAGTGTCTAGTTCCATGAAAGGTGATAGTCCCATTAGAGATGAATGTCATTGCATGGACCATGTCAAATGTCATTATGCTCATAGATGTTGGTAGGGGATTGCATGAAAGTGAGATGGATTAGGTAGATAGTGAATTATGAAGGGAATGCTAGTGGATTATGATGTGGTTATAGAGGGAAGAATGGATTATGATATGGATTAAGGAGGACTTATGCAAAAGGATGGATGAAAGGCTTATGCAAAAGCATGGACCATAGGAAAGTGATTGGGGAGATATGTAGGATAGTGGATGAAGGATGGGGAGATGGAGGTATGTGAGAATGGAATCATGACCAACGGTTGCACACACTGAGATAAACATTGAAGATTTTGATGGGAAGGTGGTGAAGTAAGCAATGGCAATGTTTGCTTAAGAGATGGGTGACGTAGTAACTTAGGTACTCACATAGACTTAGTATTTTTATTATTTTTGTTTTGCTTGTGGGATTTTTAGAATTTTTGAATGGAATGGGAATTTTGGATGGAAGGGGATGGTTGGGATTTTTGAGATGTGGATGTGCCATTTGACTTGCTTGATTTTTTCTTAGGGACCCAAAACATTTTGTTTTTGGACTTTTCTTGTGAAGGTTTAAGCTTAGGTAACCTTTTAGACGTATTTTTCTTTGACTTTTTGCATTGATGTCCCAAGGCATGAGGATCCTTAGGATTTTTGGATTTATAGGTAGAGGCATCCAAATTTTTACTTTTGAATCCCATGGGTTTGGTGGAATGAGTGGAAGCTTCATGTTTAGACAATGTATGCATTTGTTGGTTATGATTAGGATTTTTAGGGGACTTATGGATAAGTGGATAATTAGGCATTGGTAGAAGTGGAGGCAAAATGGATGGAGGGATAGTAGGAGTTGGAAGGAGTGGAGGTAAAGTTGATGGAGGAAAATTAGGAGTTGGAAGTAATGGAGGTAAATTGGATGGTGGAAGGTGTATGGTCACATGCTTTTGACATTTGTAGGATGGTGGAAGTGGAATGGCCACATATGTTTTGGGGGTATGATAGGATGCATGGAATTTGGGATGGAAGGATGTGGATTTAAGAGTCATGGAGGAATTACCAATATCTTTAGATTATTTACCTTGGGGTGTGTATCCAAGGCCATATGAGTGTGGAGGGACCTTGACATGGATTGGCTCCAAAATACCTTGTTCATAAAGGCCTAAGCCTTCACCTTGGTAGTTCATATTTTGGAGTATGCAATGGAGAATGGGACTTGGTGTGCTTTGGTAACTATATTTGATCTTATTATTAGATGGAGAAGGTGAGGTAGTAGACAATGGTTGTTGTTCCCCTAAGGAAGAACATTCATGGATGAGGGTGGTAAGACTAATAGAATATGATGATGGATTTGCAACATGGTTGATAGTGGATGACAAAGGATGATTAGGAACTTGAGTATCATTATGCTCATTAAGATCCAAGCTATTGGTTTGATCATCTATGTCTTCTTGGGAGCCAAGTGTCTCATCAAGGGAAGTAGATGTTGTGGAATTATGGATATGGCTAGATGGAGGATGGATTGGAGAAATTTGGATATCTTGCTCATGGATAGGTATAGGATTATGGATAAGATCAAGGTGCTCATGGATAGCTTCTTTATCATAGATATCATCTTGATCATAGAAAATATATGCGTTGGATAGGTTGGATTTGGATTGTTTGCCCATGGATAGGTATAGGATCAAGTTGCTCATGGATAACTTCTTCATAGGTAATATCTTGATCATAAAGAATGTATAGGTTGTGGATGGGTTGAATGGAAAGGATTTGATCTTAATTAGAATAAGGTCTTGATGTTTCCACATGCTTTAGATTAGACTCTTGAAATATCTCTTGACTTTATTGAATGGAAGCAGAAGTGAGAGACTCTTGGATAGACTTGATAAACTCTTGACAATCACCAACATGAGGGTACAATGGCTCTTGACTTGGACTCATGGTGGGAGACTCTTCAATAGACTTGAGGGGTTGTAGGATTGGACATGGCATTTGGAAGTTCTTTGATAGGCTCAAGGATAGGTGTTTGGTGACATGGAGATGGTTGATTCCTTACTAATAGCCAATAGATCATATCCTTCATAAGTGTATGGGTGGATGGACAATATAATGGATGGATAATAATGGTAGATGGTGTTGTAGGCTGAGGATTACAATTTGGTGGATGGATAATAGGGGTGGAAGGTGTTGTATGCTTAGGATTAGGATTTTGTGGAGGGATAATAGGGGTGGAAGGTGTTGTAGGCTTAGGATTAGGATTTTGATTGGATGGAGGGATAGTAGGATTGGATGGATTAGGACTTGGACTAAATGGTTTTATCAAGGGTATCTCAAGTAATTACGCTTGGACCAATTATTGTAGGGTTATCTCCCAAGAATCCTTTTGTGGAAGATTGGAGGAACATGGGGACAAAGGTAATGAAGGGCTCAATGGATTAGAAGGTTAATGGACCAATGAATTAGGATTGGGAGTACATGATGGTGTTGGTATAGGACTAGTAGGCTTGTGGATTGGCATTTGAGTGGATAATGATGAAGGGTACTCATAGGATACATAATCTAGATTGGTATCTCCCTTATCAAAGGTAGCATGAGGACTTAAGGATGTTTGGTCTTGCTACATAGGGTAACTTAGTCTCACATGTTCTTGTTGTGAAGGCACTTGATGAATTTGGTAGTTAGGTGAAATGGTGGGATATGTAGATAAAAGATCTTGGCGTATGGATTGATATGGATGTTGGTTGATATTGGAAGAAGTGAGATATGGTGATGTAGAATTGACATGATATGTGGATGAATTGGTTTGGTATGAAGTTGAAGGCATTTGATCTTGTTGCCAAGGTGTACTTGGGCTCACATGTTCTTGTTGTGAAGTGAATTGACATGTTGATGTGGCATTGACATGGAAAAATGTGAGATAAGTTGATGTGGCATTGACTTGGAAAAATGTGGGATAAGTTGATGTGGCATTCACTTGATGTGTGGATGAATTGGGTTTTGGACTTGTCTCATCCTCATAACTAAAGAGATAGCCTCCTCAAAGTATGAACTTAGGCTTAGGAGGAGGGTCTCCTTGGAGTATAAGCTTTGGCTTTGGTTTTTCCTCATGATTTGGAGTAGGAGAAGGGGCTCCTTTAATTATAATCTTTGGCTTTGGTTTGTTCTCATGATTTAGATTAGGAAGAGGGCCACCTTTAATTGTGATCTTGGGATTTAGTTTGTTCTCATGATTTGGATTAGGAAGAGGGCCACCTTTAATTGTGATCTTGGGTCTTGCATTGTCTTCATGATTCATATTAGGAGGAAGGCCACCTTTAATTGTGATCTTGGGTCTTGCATTGTCTTCATGATTTGGATTAGGAGGGCCACCTTTAATTGTGATCTTGGGTCTTGCATTGTCTTCATGATTCAGATTAGGAGGAGGGTCACCTTTAATTGTGATCTTGGGTCTTGCATTGTCTTCATGATTTGGATTAGGAGGGCTACCTTTAATTGTGATCTTGGGCTTTGGTTGGGGTGTAGGCTTGCTAAGTATTATAACCATTTTGACAAGTGTTTGACTAGGATTAGGATGATAAGATGGAATGCTTAGGATAGATAAGATGTGATTAGGATGAAATTGATTGGATTAGAAAGAGGATGATTAGGGTGAAGATGACTAGGATGACTTGGCTTGGAATGATTGGATAATGTGTAATGATTAGAATGATGTTGATTGGATTATAAAGAGGATGATGATGATTAGGATATGATTAGGATGATGACGGTGACTTGTCTTAGAATGAATGTGTTGGAAAGAAATGTTTAGGAAGAAATACTTATGTGTTTGTGTTTATAGCTTGATTTGGCAATTTGCAAATAAATGATCACACATGTACACTCATGAATCACACACGCAAGACACATAAGCAAGTTTGAATTTGAAATTTGAAGAATGTGATGATTAAGCAAGCACTTGAAGAAGACACATCAACAAGCCCTATATTAGTCAAATGGGTATGGCCAATTAGGTCTTACTCTAGGTCGCACAAGTTGATTAAGGATGTATCCAATATACTCAAGGTATGGGGGGCTCAATTCCGTGAAATGAAAGAGAAATAATGCCACATAGCTGGGAGAAAGGGGTAACCCACCCTTCACCTTCACTTCCCAAAGGTATAAAGTTCTTTGGGGCTTAGCCAAGAGTGACAAGATTTTGACTTTCAAAGAGGGTGTCTTTCGATTCACACCTCACTATTTATACTTCGCCAAAATGCTAGAGTTGAGGTCATCCCTTGGGGTGGTGTGTCTCTAAGCAGACCTCCTAGGAAGGGTATGACAAAAACAAACCAAGTGGGTGTTTTTGATCTCCAAGATCACCTTGTGGTGAGAGGAGAGAGCATACACATGCACACTTGATTCACACTCACACTTGTTAATTTCCCTTTAAGAAAATAAAATGTATGGTGTGAAATTGAATGGATGAGAGGTGTTTTTGATTCTCAAGGTCGCATGAAGTGCATGAGAAGAGCATACACACCCCTAACCTCACTCAAATTCACCAAACAGTTCAAGCACTTATTCCTTTTAACCCCAAATCAAAATGTGTGAAAGAAGACACTTATTCATTTTATGCCCAATTTTTTATGTGAATGAAGATAAGAGTATGTTTTAGAGCCCAAATTGAAAATGTGTATGCAAACAAGATGTTCTTTTTATGCCTAATTTGAAGTGTGTTTGCAAACAATGATTATGAAGAAATGAAAAGAGATGAAAGATGAAATGGATGCACCTAGATTTTTTGCTTCCAATATGCTATATATGATTGATCCCAATGTTGTTCCAGCTCCTTAGGTCCACCTAGAAGCCATGAAAACAAGAAGAAAGTGAGTAAACTTGCAAACAAGTGTATTATGCGAAAATAAAGCAAGCTGATAAAATCTGATCAAGATAATGAGATACAACAAAATGACTATCATGAACAAAAAAGTAGACAAAATTTTATGCACTTTTAAAAAAAATCATGAAAACCAGATCAATTTTGCTCATGATATTTGCATTTGAAGTTCAAAATAAGAGCTGAATTTGAATGGAAAAAAGTTCGATAAAATGATATAGTCACTTGATGAAACCTACGTCACTGCCAAGTTGGTTGAGTCAACTTTCCAACGAGTCCCTATTTGTGAATTTTTGATATCGTATGGCCAAGTTATGAGGAAAAGAAAACAAATGCCCTATTAGGTCTTGAGGATAAACAAGGTAACCCTGGTAGTTAAGTCCTAATCATAGGCGGTTAGTGATAGACCTAGTCACATGTGCTGTTAAATCACCTATGGTTAGCACTGGTGGTTTGTTTTAGGTGGGGCCCTTGGTCACTGATATGACCAAGGGCTTGGATGATTAAAAAAATAATAAATAAAAGGTAGGGGGCTCGCTGGCCCTTCCCCACCTCGATCACCAATGTGACCATGCCTTAACAGCCACGAATGATGTAATCAAATTTTTAAACAACAACATGTTTTAGGTTTTACCAGCAGTCAATAGTACAGGGTTTGGCAATGAGGTAAAGTGGCAGACGATAGACAGTCAGTCAAAGGTTCGATAGAGATAATCCAAGGCGGATGTAGGGTTGATGCTTTGGCTCATGAGGTCGATAGTAATAGTGAAGGATTAATCCCTATGATGGAAGCCAGGGATTGACCACAGTGAAATGCTAGGGTTTTTGAATCTGTATCTAGAGTCAACTAGGGTTTAGGCAGAGTGATCGACAGAGAATTTATAGCAGCGGGTTTCGACAGGGAATTTAAAGGGTTGCGACCGGGGTTTTAAAGGCAGTGGTGGATGGGCTAATGGGTGGACGACAAAGCCAAATCAATGGTGGCAGGGAGGTTTTGGTGTTGACGGAGGCCAAATCGGTGGCGATTAGGTGATGAGAAGGAAGTGACATGGTTTCAATAATAGCCACTGTTAGGATTTTCCATAGAGGGCCGAGCAAAGGTGTAGCAAAAGGCGGTTGAGATGGGGTTTTAAAACCACATCGACTAGGCATTTAATCTATTTTAATCTTGTAAAACATTGAATTTCAAACCCTCAAATAGAGACAAGATTAAAATCTGCAACCTGAGAAAGCCACAACCGAATACAGAAACATAGTGCTGTCAGTACAGCCGATCCATACCGTACGGATCTATATGGTATAGGCTGGCAATAAAATTAAAAAAAATACAAAAAATTTATAGTGAGCAAAACCTAGCAAATTTTATGTTGATCTTTGTCTACGAGGCCTCCCGGACTCAACGACGAGGTCCGTTTCAGGCCTAGAGGTCACTTGCAAAAACTAATTTTCAGAAATCAACAAACAATATTAGATTTGCATGCATTCATGTCAAGTTCACCAAATGTAGCTAGGGTAAAAATCAGTGTAAAAGCATAAACAACAATAATGAAACCCTAACAAGCACAATAGAGCACAAGATAACATGAAAATCAAAATAACAAATGCAAATGCAAACTAATCTCCACGCTATGCTTGATTTATCTCCATTGCTCTTCTCAATCTTGCATAGGAATGCATGATTTGGTTGAATATGGGAGGAATGTTGGTTGCTCACTATTTCAGCAGCATAAAAATGGCATGAGGATGAATGATGAGAGGCTCTAATGTCATTTTGACAGCATAAGGATACTTGAAAACTCCTTCATGCAAATAGTTTGTGAGAGGGTTGATTTATAGGAAGTGAGTGATTTGAATGAATGGTTGTGATTGAAAGTTGGTTTCAATGATGTGGATGGCTAGGATCGAATAGGGTTTCCCACTCCTTAAGGAGTTGTAGTCATGTGATAAGTGTACGAAGGAGAATAAATGAGACCTATTAGTTGGACATGTGAAGGATATTAAATGAAAGTTGTACTACCACACATGACTCAATTGAGAGGTGGACAAGTGTTGGAATGTGGTGAGAGGTGAGGATAAATTCAAATATTTTATTTGAATTAGTTGGGACATGTGAAAGGGAAATTAATTAAATAAATAGGATTTATTTAATTAATTGATTAGTGGGATTAGGATGGGAAAATTAATTAAATAAATAAGATTTATTTAATTAATTGGCTAATGGGATAAGTGGGATTAGGAAAAAATGCTACATGATCTCTCTAATAATGTATTTGACTAGGTGTTGCAAGACATGGACAAATTTGGGTGTCTACACCAAGTCCATTGAAAGAAGAGAGAAATTAAGCAATGTCTTTATGAAATATAGAAGCAGTATCGTAGCTCATCACCCCCCCCACTGGAATTGAACCATGTCCTCATGGGACAAATTGGACTTCATCTTCCCTAGCTAGTGTCTTATCCTCCAAGATTTTGCTACAATCATAGTCCCCTTCATTGTATTGTATTAAATGACTGCCACCCTATGCATAACCATCAGAATTTGAAATATTCTCAAACCATTTTTGTGCCTTTTCTTGCAACATTTACACTGTAGCAGTCTAAAGAGGACCTAGCATAATGATCAAGGGAGGCTAGAACTACATTCTAATCCAGTCGTGCTACTTTTCTTGAATATGTATAATGAGAGTTCTTTCCTTGGTCAGGCTCCACCTTAGATTGGTTAGTGAGACAAGCTCCCTTCTCTTTAAATGCTTTGGCAAACCCTCCCATCTATTTATGCAAGCTTTGATTGCATTTAGAGGAAGGTAGCCTTCATGATCCTATAATGTAACAATGTTGGAGAGTAGATTTTGTGCATATTGTTCTTTGATTCCTGGTTGATATACAATGGCCTTTAATATTTTTGAGAAGTGGGTGGTTTTGGGGTATTTATGGTGCATCTAAAGACCTATAGTAACTTCTACAATGTGATATTTTATGGTCTTATTTCCCCATTATATTTGATGGCAAAGAAGAGAGACAAGACCCTACAGTTGGAGCTTTCCCACATACAAATTGAGAATGGAAGTGTGGTGGTGCCCCATTAAAAACCCTTGCTGGTAGAATTCACACAACATATCCTTTTGCTCTAATGTACTTTCAAAATAGTTTTGCATAAATTATTTATCATTGTTAAAATCAAATGGAAGTTTACAAGATATCATCAAAAGCTTCCATTGCAGTAACTACTCTCTTAGAAAGAGAGCATACACACCTTAAGTTTGTTGAAGGGCCAAAAGAGCTTCTCCAATCTCACAGGTTTGGGTCACCTATTCCTTAGCAACATTCTTATCCCATTTAAGGGTCTCCAAATCTCTCCAAAGATGAGTGTTCTCCTCCCTTATCCCAACCAAGGTTGGTGTAATGGGGCATTGAGGTGTTGGAAAGGAGATTTGCATGTTTTTGTCCATGGTGGGAGCATCTTGTGGTAATTGTTATGAAAGAAGTGCAATTTGGGCATATTTGGTAGTGGCCCCTGTTCTTTCTCATTCTAGGGTTTGTTTAAGATCAAAAATCAATTTATTTTATGTTTCCATTTCTTGTGTGGCTTGTTATTGTATTTCTTCTAGTTCTTTCTCCTTGTTAAAGAGAAGTTGTTGTAACTCCATTAATTGTTGTCTACACTTTGGAGAGAGTGCTCAACCTTAGACATGGCAAGAGTCTACATGGCTTATTCACCTTCCAAAACTGTGTCCTACTGCATTAGGATATATTTTCCTTCCCTACAGAAAGCTCTAGAATGCTACTCCACCGGTGTTGTAAGACCCATAGACATGTTGCCCAAAATTTCAACAATTCCCACCTCTTCTTTTTCTTCTTCTTCATATTTTTGAAAAATAAGCCTTTGGTACTTCCTTGCAAGGTTTTGATGGAGGTGGCTACTTCAAATTACTCTATGTTAGTAATAGGTGGCTTAGCATCTATCAGGTGTTGTCGAGAGGAGCAAGTGAGTGGATTCTATGGAGTGGCTAGTGTGGGAGCCGAAGTGTGTTTTACTTTCTTCTTCTTTTTCTCTGGATTACTCTAGAGAAATGTTTCCCATTTCCTCTGCTCATCTTCTTGTTGTAGGAAATGATGTTTGATAACATGATGGATGAGGCCATGGTGGTTGATCTGTCCATTAGTCCTTTTAAATTTGTTGGTCATGCTCTGCAAGTAATTATAAAGGAAGGCAGGTAGATTGACGAGGCATTCAGGCTTGTTAAGGCCATACCATAAACGAATGATCATTCTCATTCCTAGTCCTGAGACCATACCATATTGCCCATCACAGGTAAAGAATTTCATATCCCATAGAACCACCATAGACCATGGCTCCGAAAGGCTACTTTTATCTATGCCTTTTGTGGCACCCTTGCTGGGGATATACCTCGATAGGGGCTCTAGAGCAACACAAGACTTTTTAATGAACTCTTCGTAAGAAACTTTAGATTATGAAATATCTTCGCCCACCTTAAGAATTTTGGATAACCAATTAATGATCCCATAGTCGACTTCAATGTGGACCCATTTTACCATAGTGAAAGTAAAATAGAAATTTCAAATTAAATCATCAAACAATTCAATTTCATATCCTTCAAATTTTAGAAGGAAGTCCAACCATCCAGCATGAGCAAAAATTTCTAAACTTTGGGCATCGAACATTGCATTCTCTGGCTTAGACTTGCATTTGTGGCCCATGGTCTCTATAGAATACCTATCATTGGTTACAACTGCTAATGAATTTAACACCAATGGATTTGAAAAATTCTCTTGTGAATAATAAGTATGTGAATGGCTGCAGAGTAAATTATGTAATTATTATGATGTCAATCAGTTAACTGTCAATTCAAAGAGCTTATTTTGTTGATTGGTGTTAGTGCAAGAGGTGTATGGCAACAACTGAAGTGTCATAATGACATGACATGACCATCACTTTCCATTCATTAACATCATAATGAATTAATACTTGTGCCTGATTTATAGTGAATTTGTTACAAATTTGAATTGTACTTCCCTTTTCCACTCATACAAATAACACCTTCCTATTTATTACTAGCTGCCATTTCTAGTTTTGGCATACCAATAAAAGTTATGATGATATATATGGGGGATTACTACCATAATTTCCATTGTGTATTAAATTATGGTTTGGTTGTCATGATGATGATTTGTCATCATCACTACCTTTGCACCTTGCCTGCAACCTATTAAGAAGCGTTGATTTCTATGTATCAACATGAGTGAAATCTCATTTGGTGTTTGAGTGGGTCATGTGCTTACACATGCTTAAATACTTGGAATCATTAATGACATTCATAATTAACATAACTATTTTATAAAGAAGATAAACAAATGCAGGGTACTGTCTTCCGAATGGTGTCAATGCGCTCATCTGAATCTAGTAATTTGGAGCCATGCTAGTTCAGTGGTGTTGTCTAGAGATTTTCAAGTGCAATGGTGTTGTTTGGAGCCTTGTAAGAGTTTAATTCATGGAAATGATCCATTCATTTTGGGAAATCTGGAGCTATCTATGTTTAGCTGCATTGTTAGGAACCCTACAAAACTATCCAAAGGGGTTAGAGCATACGTCTTGGCTGGTGTTTGGTGTAGAGGTAAGAATAATCTTGGATGAGTCTAAAACCTATTGCGTGAGAAGGATCACCATTTATAGATTTCAATCCTTCCCCCTTTTTTTACAGAAAGGATTGCCATTTTTGGTTTTCAATCCTTCCCTTTTTATTTATGTTTTTTTGTGCATTGTATTGAATTAGGGTACCATACCCATGGAAGAAAGATCTTCCATAGTATAGTGCTTAATGTGAGTTTGCATCTCTACTGTGAATTCCTCCCTAGATGCTAGCTTATGGTATACCTTCACTCGATGGTCATTGACCAAAAGTGTCTTATGGCTCCCATCTATTGGCAACAATTGTACTGCTACATTGCTGAAAACGTGAACTATCTCATATGGTCCTAATCACATGGTATGTAATTGACCCTTGAAATATTGATACTTAGAATTGTACAATAAGGCCCAGTCCCCTATTTTGAATTGTTTTCTATTGATGTGTTTGTCATGTCATTCTGTTCTTTACTATTGAACAAGTTATGTATGTTGAAGTGCTTCCAATTGCATCTCATCCAATATGTTAAGTTGTATTATGTTGTGATGTTGGGCTTATGTCAAGTCAATGCTCGACTCCAACACTATCTTTAAATTTTTCAGCCCATGTTCTATAGGAAGTGTTGGCTTCTTTTCATATACTAGCTCATAGGGGGTAAAGTTGGTAGTGGTCCTTCAGGGGGTGTTGTAGGCCCAAACAACCTTTGTCAAACTGTCTACCCAGTCAGACATGTTGGCTAATATGGTCTTTGTTGGGATATTCTCTAGTTCTCTATTAGTCACCTCTACCCATCCATTTGTTTGAGGGTGGTAAGGAGATGAATTCTTATGGCTAATTTGGTACTTTGTCATAAATGCCTTGATCATTATTGATATGAACTATGGACCCTGATCTGAGACAAGAGCTCTTGGGGATCAAAATCTTTGCAAGATGTGTTTATATAGGAAATTTTCTACCTTCTCCTCATGTGCAGTAGGTAAGGCCTTAGTTTCCACCCATTTAGTAGCATAATCTATACAAACTAGAATGTAATGGTTGCCTCTGGATGGTGTGTCAATAGGTCCAACAAAGTATATTCCCCACTTCTCAAATAGTTCAAGAACCACTTGAGGGTGGAGAGACATATTGTTGGAGAGTGTCGAGCACCCCATCCTCTGTATTGATCACAGTGCTTTACATATTGATGTATGTCCTTATAGTGGGATAGTGGTATCTAGCTCCAAGAACCTTGTGGCTAGTCCTTAGAGATAAAAAATTTCCTTTGGAGAGTTTATCATGGCATGAACAAATGATGTCATATACTTTTGTTTCTTGTACACATCTACATAAAACATGACTAGGATTACATTTAAATAGTATACCATTCAACCATGTAAACTAAGGGATGTTTTTAATTAACTGATTTACTTATTTTTTATTTAAATACAAGGGACACTTCCCTATAGCCATGTAGTTTTCCAAGCTAGCAAACCATGGTGATTGAATTGAGATGGAAAATAGGTGTTCATCAAGGAAGGCATTATCCACCAGTTCTCTATTTCCTTGCAAATTCAATCTTCACAAAAAGTTAGCAACCACATTATTTTTCCCCACTTTTTAATGATGGTTATGTCAAGCTCTTGCAATAGTAGTAACTGTGAATGGGAAAATGAGATTGATCGATAAAGATAAATTAACCCAAACAACAATGAAATATGCGAATAACAAGAATAGATGAATGAAGTGCAAACTTACAACACCTGTTACCCTGCGGCTTCCATTGCTCGCCTATTCTTTCTTGATCTTGAATGATGAAGGTTGGCCCTCAGGGAGCTTGCTTCCTTGCTTCAATTCCTCAAGATGACAAGGAGAAATGGCTATGATGATTTCTGCATTACGATGGTATGAAGAAGAAAGTTGAGAAGAAGAAGATTCCCTAGAGGAATTTGGGCATAGTAAGGATGCCAGAAGAAGTCTTTTTTAATTGCTTAGAGAATGGTCTCATTTATAGATTTTCTGAAAAGGGAATGGAGGGTGAGGATCAAAAGATGAGATCAATGGCTCTCATTTTTTGTGAATCTTTAATTCATAATGGATGAATTAAAAATTCATTTTTGGGAAGAGTGGGTTATGACAAGTTGAATTTTTTATTCAACTTGGTGGAGGACAAATTGAATTTTCAATTCAATAGTGGAGGACAATTGAATTTCTAATTCAATAGTGGAGGATAATTGAATTTGTAATTCAATGAGTGGAGGACAATTAAATTTGTAATTCAATTAGTGGAGGACAATTGAATTTTAAATTCAATTAGTGGAGGACAATTGAATTTGTAATTCAATGAGTGGAGAATAATTGAATTTCAAATTCAATTAGGGGAGGACAATTGAATTTTCAATTCAATGGTGGGGGATAATTGAATTTCAAATTCAATTAGTGGAGGACAATTGAATTTCAAATTCATTTTTGGATAATGGAGGATATTAGCTAATTAAATATTGAGAATATTTAATTATATATGCAACATGGTGAGGTGGAAGAGATGATGTGGAAAGATGAGGTGGATTGATGAAGTGGATTTTGTGAGGTGGATTTATGACTTGAGACATTAGAAGAATTTAGGGATTTTAATTAAATAAAATGATTTTATTTAATTGTGGGATAATGAACCAATCAAATAAAATTATAATATTTATTTAATTGACAGAAGAAAATAAGAATTAAGATAAATATCAAAATATTTACTTAATTCAACTTGAGCCAATTTTAGGTTTATACATTTTGCCCCTCTTTGAAGCAATGTGTTTTATCACATTGTTTTAAAGAATAAGAATAGTCTGATAATGATACATGCCCCAGTTTGCCCTTGGTACAGGTTATGATGATAGGATGCCCCCTTGGGAGATTTGGATGAGGAGAAGGCGGCAGGCATGAGACGGACAATCTCACAATAAGATATGTTGATAGGAGATGAAATGGTTGAATGCAGAAGAAAGGGATGAATGATATGGAATGCAAGATAAAAATGATAACACACACAAGCAAGTAAGCAAGTATGCACAAACGATACAGGAACAAACAAGGTATTGCCCCTGTCGAGCGGTAAACCAATGACATGGATCGATGATGTCTAGTTTCAGGAATGAGATATGTCGTATAAGACTCTGGGTCTGGTTTCGACAATGCAACATCCTGTCTAAGACATTTGATACGATAGTGTTGTCATGGTGGGGAATGATATATCCCTAGAGCAACACGAAGGATAGTGTCTGGTTTCAGGAAATGAAGCATGTCGTGTAAGACGCGTGTGTTGGTCTGGTTTCGACAATGCAACATCCTGTCTAAGACAATTGATTGATTAACTAATCGAGTTGGTTTACGACCAGACAAGGATCAAGACCATTGATTGTGATTGGATCATTTGACAAGATTGATTTGACTTGATTGACATGGATTAATGATAGACTTGCAATTAGATACGGTATGGATATGGATATGGATACAGAGACGCAATTGGATATGGTATAGATATGGAAATGGATATGAACTGCAGTTGGATATGGTATGGATATGGATATTGATATTTGTCACCTTGATGTAGCAAGTATTTTGAAGCGCTTTCATCATTGGGTGTTATTATGTTGTAAGAAAATACAAGCATCTAGGTATAATTAAACCGAGATGACCTGAATATTACTTACATGGATTTTGATATAGCAAGTTAATACAAGCATCTAGCCAAAATTGAATCTAGATGACTTGAGTACTTCTTGCATTTTTTTACAGACAAGGATTGCCCCTTTTCATGTTTAGACCTCAGAGTCCTCGATGATCTTTTGTTGATCATGTCGTTAGACAAAAGTCGTTACATTACTAAAGTTTAATCCACAAACAACAGACAATGAAAATAATCATGCCCCCATCATAGCATCTCTAGCTTTTGGCATCCTTGAGTAGCATAGAAAGGCATGATAGCATAAATCAAGACTCTTAATCTAACCAACACAAAATATTCTTGCATTTAGATGTGTCTTTTTGCCATAATTGATATGAGATTTAGCTTGAGTGTGTCAGTATGGTGCTTTGTTTTGCCTTGGACAGGTTGATGTTTTGCGTCATGATTTTTGTTGTTTTGGGAAGCGTGCTTTGTTGCTCTTATTTGTCTAGCAGAAGATATCACAATCCTTATTGGTGGGACGGACCCTAAGGGACTGACCTAGTGCCTCGGGGGCTCATTGCTAAATGGCCTTGCCTACGTGACGACGCAGAGGCAACGTAGTTCAGAAAGAACCCTAATGGACCTAAGATATGGATCAGATGAGACACGGTATGGAACAGATATGGATCAGATATTGAACAAGTAAGACATGATATGGAACCGATATGGATCAAATATGGATTAGATAAGACTAATGACAAGGAACCACCACAGATAGGTAGATGTATGGGTGAATAGAACAGGTAGGTAGAAGGAACCAAGGATGTGATCTCCAAGGACTATGTCGCATAAGAATAACGTGCCCCATTGTAGGTAGAATACGCAGGATTGTTCATGACAATGCTAATGACGATAGGAGGATGAGAGGATAATGAAAGATTTGCATGTTGTGGAGGGATAAGGTATGTCAAGAGCCATCTAGAACATTTGTCAACATTGTACCCCCAATCTTTATCAAGACTAAAGAATAGAGGAAAGGAAGTTTGGATGGATGGACGGGAAATGATAGGTATGTAATGGATAGAGGATAGGATAGGAAACGTAATGAAAGAAAACTGGTAGGAGAAGAGTGATATGCGGATGAGACAAGGTGCCCCCAAGTGTAGGTGACATAGAAGATCAAATTTACACATGACACCTATTTGCCAGGTTTTCATCTTGGTACTTATCCAAGGTGCCTATTTGCCTGGTTTCCACCATTGGATGAAGGGATTTTTCTTTACTTTTTTTTTTCCTTTTTTTTTTGTTTTTTTTTTTGTTGAAACATTTGGGTAGGAGAAGGCGGATATGGAAAGACTCAAGTATAGAGTTCCTTGAAAGGTGATAGTCCTGCTAGATAGATATTGTTGCATGGACAATGCCAAGTGTTCTCACTGATGTTGGTAGGGGATTGCATGAAAGTGATATGGCATAGGTAGATAGTGGATTATGATGCAGAATATGGAGGGAAGGCTTATGCAAAAGCATGGACCATAGGAATAGGATGAGGAAGATGTGTAGGATAATGGATGTAAGATGGGGAGATGTAGTTATGTGGAGGTGTTGTGAAGTGGAAAGGAACCATGACCAACGGCTGCAGACACTGTGATAAACATTGAAGCTTTTGATGAGATGGTGGTGTAGGAAGCAATGGAGATGTTTGCTTAGGAGATGGTTGATGAAGTGATTTAGGAACCCACCTAGATTTAGTAGTTTTAGTGATTTTGTTGTGCGTGTGGGATTTTTGAAGGGAATGGAAGTTTTGGATGGAAGTAGGCTTTTGGATGGATATCAGTGGTTGGGATTCCTGAGATGTGGATGAGGATGCCTCATTTGACTTGCTAGCTATTTTCTTAGGAACCCAAACCATTTTGCTTTTGGGCTTTGCATTTGGAGGTAAGGGTTTAGATCGCTGTTTAGATGAACTTTGCTTTGATTTTGATTCTTTATGTCCTAAGGTATGAAGACCATTAGGATTTTTGGTAGGAATTTTAACTTTATGTATAAAGGCATCAAACTTTTTTCTTTTGAATCCCATGGGGTGGGTGGAGTGGATGGAATGATTGGAAGCTTTATGCTTAAATGATGTGTGCTTTTGTTGGCCATGTTTAGGGATGTGAGGATACTTATGAATGATAGCTATGTTAGGTGTCAGAAGCAATGGTGGCAAGGTGGATGGAGGGACATTGGGAGTTGGAAGGAGTGGAGGTAAAGTGGATGGTGGAAGGTGTATGATCACATGCTTTTGACTTTTATAGGATGATGGAGGTGGAATGGCGACATATGTTTTGGGGATATGATAGGGTTTGCGATGGAAAGTGGTAGACTTAGGAGGAGTGGAGGAAGTACCAACATCTTGAGTTTGTGCACCTTGGGGTATGTATCCAAGGCCGTATGAAGGTGGAGGAACGTTGACATGGATAGGTTCCAAAATACCTTGTTCATGAAGGCCTAAGCCTTTACCTTGATAGCTCATATGCTGGTGTATATGGTGGACAACAGGATTATGTGTAGGTGGAACACTAGACACAAGTTCTTTATTGGATGGAGAAGGTGAGATAGTGGATAATGGTTGCTGGTGTTCTAAGAAAGAACATTCATGCATGAAGGTAGTAAGACCAAGGATATATGGTGCAGGATTTGCCGCTTGGTCCATAACAGATGGTGAAGGAGAATCATTAGGATCATGATTAGCATTGTGTTCACTAAGATCCAAGTTATTTGTTTGATCTTTTATGCTTACTTGGGGGACAAGTGTCTCACCATGACAAGTGGATGTTTGCTCATTATGGATAGGGCTAGATGACAGGTGACTAAAAGTAATTTGGATATCTCGCTCATGGATGGATAGAGGATTATGGATAGGATCAAGGTGCTCATGGATAGCTTCTTCATAGGTGTCAACCAAGAGCTTATCCAAGAGTCTTCTACCTCCACTTTCATTCCAACAACCCAAGAGTTATGTCAAGAGCACACTTTAGAGCATGTGGAAACATTAACCCCTTGTCTAAACCAAGATCAAAACATTCCCATCTGACCCCTGCATAACCTTTATCTCTTCAATGATCCTATACCTATACATGAGCAAGAGATCCAATTTCCCACTAGGCATAACCTATATCTTTTCCATGATCAAGATACTACAGTTGATGAAGAAGCTATCCATGAGCAACTTGATCCTATACAGGAGCAAGACCATATACATAACCTATATCTCTCCTATGACCAAGATATTATCACTGATGTGGAATCTATACAAGAGAACATTAATCCCATCATGCTAAATCCTATCTATGATCAAGATCTCATCTATGATGACGCACTTATCTACGATCAAGCAGACCATGATGATTCTCTAAGCCCACTTTATATGTCACATGGTCTTGAGCCTATCACCCCATCTAGTCCTACCCAAATTTTTGTCTAACGACATGATCGGTAAAAGATCATCGAGGACTCTGAGGTCTAAACATGAAAAGGGGCAATCCTTGTCTGTTGAAAAATGCAAGAAATACTCAGGTCATCTAGATTCAATTTTGACTAGATGCTTGTATTAACTTGCTATATCAAAATCCATGTAAGTAAATACAAGCATCTAGGTATAATATCCCTACATCCACCTTGCCACCGTTGCTTCCGACACCTAACATACCTATCATTCATAAGTATCCTTACATCCCTAATCATGGCCAACAAAAGCACACATCATTTATGCATAAAGCTTCCAATCATTCCATCCACTCTACCTACCCCATGGGATTCAAAAGCAAAAATTTTGATGCCTTTATCCATAAAGCTAAAAATCCTACCAAAAATCCTAAAGGTCTTCATACCTTAGGACATAAAGAATCAAAATCAAAGCAAAGTTTATCCAAACAACCATCTAAACCCTTACCTCCAAATGCAAAGCCCAAAAGTAAAATGGTTTGGGTTCCTAAGAAAAGATCCATATCGATTCCATATCATGTCTTATCTGATCCATATCTGTTCCATACCGTGTCTCATCCGATCCATATCTTAGGTCCATTAGGGTTCTTGTCGAACTACGTTGCCTCTGCGTCGTCACGTAGGCAAGGCTATTATCAATGCGCCCCCAAGGCTCTGCTTCCCTATCCATCTCATATCTTGTCGTCTATCCTCTAGTACATCCATGGTCCAAGCCCTGAACTACGCTGCCTCTGCGTTGTCACATAGGCAAGGCCATTATCAATGCACCCTCGAGGCTCCACATTCCCTATTCGTCCCATTGAATTTCAAATTGAATTAGTGGAGGACAATTGAATTTCAAATTCATTTTTGGATAATGGAGGATATTAGCTAATTAAATATTGAGAATATTTAATTATATATGCAACATGGTGAGGTGGAAGAGATGAGGTGGAAAGATGAGGTGGATTGATGAGGTGGATTGATGAAGTGGATTTTGTGAGGTGGATTTATGACTTGAGACATTAGAAAAATTTAGGGATTTTAATTAAATAAAATGATTTTATTTAATTGTGGGATAATAAACCAATCAAATAAACTTATAATATTTATTTAATTGACAGAATAAAATAAGAATTAAGATAAAAATCAAAATATTGTATAATTAAAAATTCATTTTTGGGAAGAGTGGGTTATGACAAGTTGAATTTTTTATTCAACTTGGTGGAGGACAAATTGAATTTTCAATTCAATAGTGGAGGACAATTGAATTTCTAATTCAATAGTGGAGGATAATTGAATTTGTAATTCAATAGTGGAGGACAATTGAATTTGTAATTCAATTAGTGGAGGACAATTGAATTTCAAATTCAATTAGTGGAGGACAATTGAATTTGTAATTCAATGAGTGGAGAATAACTGAATTTCAAATTCAATTAGTGGAGGGCAATTGAATTTTCAATTCAATGGTGGGGGATAATTGAATTTCAAATTCAATTAGTGGAGGACAATTGAATTTCAAATTCATTTTTGGATAATGGAGGATATTAGCTAATTAAATATTGAGAATATTTAATTATATATGCAACATGGTGAGGTGGAAGAGATGAGGTGGAAAGATGAGGTGGATTGATGAGGTGGATTGATGAAGTGGATTTTGTGAGGTGGATTTATGACTTGAGACATTAGAAGAATTTAGGGATTTTAATTAAATAAAATGATTTTATTTAATTATGGGATAATGAACCAATCAAATAAACTTATAATATTTATTTAATTGACAGAAGAAAATAAGCATTAAGATAAATATCAAAATATTTACTTAATTCAACCTGAGCCAATTTTAGGTGTATATAGTAACCACTGAATGATCCTACCACCTACAATGGCCTTGTTCATGAGTTAGCTAATAGTAGAATGGTCTATATGGATAAACACCTTGTATCTTGTAATGTAGTGGTAGAATTTGTTAATGGCATAAACTATTGCAAGAATTATTTTTTATGGTTGTATAGTTTTTCTCTATAGGCTTTAGGTTTTTGCTAATATAATAAATTACATGCATATCTCCTAATTCACTTTTATGACATCCATATAAATAATCAACCCCATCGATTGATTAGATGCATCCATATGAATGTGAAAAGGCTCTCCCCAATTGAGTCCTTTTATGACAGGTGTTGTGTGTTGGTTCCCAAAATAGCTAACCCAAAACCCTAGAGTATTTTCTAATCTCCTAGGCCAAGGGTGTTATCAAGGAGATAAGAAGGAGGCTCATTAATAGATTGAGGGTGATTAAGGGCCAACTGGTAGGAGTGGGTGATCTCCTCTTTACTTTTGGCTCATCTAAGCCAAGGAGCATGTTTCTAGAGGCATCCCTCAACAGGGATTGATTATAACACAAAATATGTAAAACGATAACACATCAATAGTACCCAAATTGAAGTTTTAATCCCTAAGGTTGTCACTAGATCAAAACTAACCTAATACATTAGATAACCTCTTGTTGAGATAATAAATACATCTCTATAGCAATGCAAGATGCAACAATGCCTATTTGGTTCAATGAGATTCATTATTGATAAATTTATAAAAAATATACCCTGGTTAAAGTGCAGAACCAAATGATGCATATAGATTAATACCTATCTCTATTCCACAAGAGGAAACCCTAGTTATGATTAAGGAATTTCCCAAAATGAACACATACTATAATGGAAAAGTTCATAAATGATACCAAATACACCTAAATCAATCTACATATAGATCTTAATACTACCTCCTGAAGGAATAAACTATCATTTGTTGAAGGCTTAAGAAATCTCTACACCTTCACTACTCGAAGAACTATAAAAACCATCCCCTATATTCATGTTTTGCAAAGAAATATATGGCTGCCCTTTGAGTGTTGCAATTTGGATGGGAATCCATTCAACTACCTCTTGTACCTCCTTACCAACCTCATTCAATACATATCTACCTACTGTTAGCATGCCCAAAATTTTTAGCCAATGAATTTGCAAAATCCTAAGTCCTATGCCCCCTTTGCATCCCTACTTTTCCCATCAATTATATCTGATCAGAGAGATCTTCTATGGGCCTCCATCCTAAAATCATCTAAGTATGAAAATCCTCTAAGTGTTTTCCTCCAAAGTGTTTACATTTCGATAGGTTCTCGAGTTTAAGAATTGAAAATGGTTTGTCGGTTCATGTTTTCACTGAAATGCTAAAGGAAAAAGGAAAAGGAAAAAGATGAAGAAAGAGAATATGTTTCTAAGAGTTTGTGATTTTTGTAAATTTGTTGAATCATTGAAAGAGGAAGAGGGAAGAGTCAGTCAGAAAGAGAAAAAATTAAGAAATGTTTTGACAAGTTCATTAGTTCATGAACTTGCTGAAATGCCAAAAAAGGGAAGACAAGATGGTGAATGAAGAAAAGAAAGAAATGTTTCAATGAGTTCATAGGTTTGCGTACTTGCCAAAATTCTAAAATAGTTCATGAGTTTACCAAAGTGCCGAATTGTTGAAAGACAAGGAAAAGAAAGAACAAAGAAAGGAGAATAGGATTGGGAAGGTTCATTAATTCACCAAAGTCCCAGAACGCTGAAATAGATAAGTAATGAATAAACAAAGATTTTTTTGGTGGTTTCAATAGTTTGCAAACCTCCAATTTCACTGAAAGTTTTTAAAATTTAATGTAACATGTTTTGAAACACATTTTTCATAGGTTCTCCAGTTTGAATTTTCACCTACACCTAGGACACCATCAATGCAATAAAGATGAATTACAAGTAGGTGGGGGAGTAGGTTCAATTCAATGCTAATGTTACTGAGGTAGGTGGGGTATGTGACTCCTACCCAAATACAATAGTGCAAGAAGTGCTATATATGCATGATCAGAAGATGTATTTGGGGTTGGTCGTTGAACCAAATTTCTAGAGGTGCAAGAGCTCATGGTGATTTTAGGGCATCAAGCAAAGCTAGCCTAGGCTGCAAACAAGGGAATGCATCTAGTACAATGTAGGAATGGTTTGTAAAGCACATCTGTGCAGTGGTATGTCTCTATGGCAGTTTTGTAACAGCTCAGGGGAATGTATATTCATAGATATATGTTTTCTTTCACCACACTTGTTGGTGCGAATGTAACTAAGATTTGATAATGTGTGACAACATTTACTTTAATACAAATTTCTTTGTATTGGTCTTTCCTTTTTTGAATATGGACTGTTGTGTTTCTGTTCTGGATCACTAAGTATGTCCATTGTATGTGGGATGTAATCTTTGATATGTATGTGAATGCACATATGGTTCTTTTGATGTTTTATTGGATGCATCTCCTTCCTCTTTGCTATTCATGACTGTTGCCAAATGGAGTAGGCACTGGTCCATATTGGAGAAGGATCAATCACCTTTCATTTATCAAATGTTAGTTGTAGGAGTAGGATTATATTAGGTTCCACATGCTATTCATGATTCAGTATTATAACTAGGGAATCATTCTAAGTGACATCAAAATGTTCAAATCATTTGTGAATTGTGTTCTTGCATGCCTGCACCTTGTGAGTGTGTATGTGAAGTTAAGTGGATTCATCTCAAGGGATGCAATGATGTTATCATTTGTTGGTGCATCTCTACGGTGTAGTAATCAACTCTACTAGAGGTTTTATGTAACCATTTTATCTTGGCCTAGTGACAAATATAGGGGTCAAGTGTACATTGGGTATGGTTATGCTTATGAATTTATGTTCCATTTCATGCCTCTAGGAATATCCCTCTTGGGTCTAGTTGAGCCCGAAGTGCAGGAGAGCATACCCACTCTCGTTAGTTGGCCTTAAACATCCTCAATCTGTAGATGAGCCTCTTTCTTGCCTTCTTGATGACACCCCTAGCCTGGAAGGAGGAGAAAAGATCTAGGATTTTGGACCTACATTTTTGGAACTAACAGAATGGCACCGTTGCTTGAGATATTTTAAGTTGAAATTATTTTGAAGAACTTGGTGATTAGTCTTTACATGTTTGCATTTTGTTGTGTGTTGAGTTGGCATCCTGTCAACTTACGCCAATAGAAAGGCACAGTTGTCGAGGATGAAATGCTTTAGTTTAGATCTTGAAGCCCTTTGCAACAGTCATCAAAGAAAGGTTGGAGTCGTTTCCAAGTGCATTATGCTTGGGTAAGTTGGTAGCCTGTCAACTTACACCAACAGAATGGTGCTATTGTTAGGGAAGAAAATTACTGCTAAGTTAAAATGAAATGAGACTTTCCTAATGAGATGAACCTAGAATCAATTTATAGCCTTGAAGATTGGTGACACTTCAAGGTTTCATATCTAAAAGAGGTGGTGACTCTGCTGTCAAAAAGAAGATTTGTTGTTGTTGTTGATTTGTTTGATGTTGGTGATTTGAAGACCCCATCTTAATGTGCAACAAATAGTTTTTAAAGGTACGTGTGGTTTTTCTTCCTACCTTTGAGATTGAGTTCCTTTCATGGTAAAGGAACATAATTTGTAATACCTCTATTTTATGCCCTATATTGTAGAATGTTTTAGTTATGGCCTCTAGGTGTGAATTTGAAGACTCTAGGGATGCTCCTTCATATACATCTTCCTATATTTCAAACCCTAGAAAGTAGATTGGATTAGATGGCTATGACCATTCTGAAAAAAAAGCAAGGTACGCATAAATGCTTCCTACACCAATTTAATAAGGGGAGATGTATGCAAATTCTTTTTAATCCTTACAATTTCAGCAATGTTAAACATATAACAGAGATATTACAACAACAAACACAAACACAAGAGAACATGTGACACAAGACATATCGTGGGAAAACCTTTTCAAGTGAAAAACCCCACACTCTAAAACCTGCACAATGTATTATCAAAACAATAATAGTTTACAATACCCCTGCAATGCAAGCTCTTCCAAGAGTCTTCAAATGTCATTTCTAGAGTGATTCTGACAACATAACAGTACTTGTACATCAACTATATAAACTACAACTCCATACTCCACATTATATAGAGATACAAGGCACAAACGGGAAGCTTCTAGAGATGGGCGTCCATCTTGGTCACATGGCCATTTTCCAACATGAATATACCTTTCTTACATCTGTCATAACATGGTAGATTTGACTTCCCAAGATGGAGTGCTCCAAGGCTAAAAATAGACTATGACAGATGCTCTTATGCATCTTACAACTGTCATAAATCTGCCCAACATAACAACCTTAAATGTTATAAGAGAATCTATCATACAAGACTAAATATAGCATATTCCTCTTAAAACATGTCATAGCCCAACTTGGGTGCCCAAAGATTCCTTTCTCTCATACAGAGATACTCTCTGACACTTGTCCCCACTTGTCATAGGAATCTCTATACTTGGCTCTTACGTGTCATAGATTCTGTCATATGGAATATCCTCTTCCACATGCCACAAGATGCTGACACATGGCATATTAGTACCACCTCAAATGGGACGCCCAAATCCATGTGAGTTTGACTTGACTATCCAAGTCACATTCCAAGTAGGATGACATGTCACAATGCCACCACAACTAAGTGACCAAACTGAATGTGCAAGTAAATACAAAATTAGGCAATAAATAAATACGCAATTAAATAAACAATGCTAGGAATTTGCAAAGGTTGAGACACCTTAATTCCAAACATTCACCCACTTGTCAAACACCTTGCAAGAGCCAAAAGAGTGACAAGATTTAACTGCTAGGGGCCAAAAGGCCCATAGACTTTGAACACCATATGAACTTCTCTATGCCCACTGGTTTCGTCAATGCATCTGCAACATTCTTCAAAGTGTCTACCTTCTCCAATATCACATTCCCATCTTCTACCATATCTTGAACAAAATGAAACTGAACATCAATATGATTTGTTCTGGCATGGAAAGTAGGATTCTTTGCTAGGCAAATCACACTCTGACTATCACAATAGATATTAATCTATCCTACATCAACACCAATATCTGAACACAACCTCTTAAGTCAAATGGCTTCCTTACAAGCATGAGTTGCTGCCATGTACTCTACTTCTGTCGTGGACAAAGCAACCATAGGTTGTCGCTTACTCATCCAACTAATAGCACCACCAAACATGCTAAACACATAACCATTGGTGGATCTCCTGCTGTTAATGTCACCTGCCCAATCAAAATCCACAAATCCATGAATACTCACAGAATTTTGAGGTCCTGTAGGATAACCATGATAGCATAAGGAATACTCAGAAGTACCCCTCAAATAGCTAAACAATCTCTTCACTGCATCCCAATGTAACCACCCAGGATTAGCCATAAACTGACAAAGGACTCCCACTGCTTGGGCAATGTCTAGTCTTGTACAGACCATAGCATACATCAAACTGCCAACCACACTAGCATAAGGCACTTTGCTCATATCCTCCATCTCAGAAGGAGACATTAGACAATCATTAACATATAACTTTGTCCCCAATGAAACAGGAAGACACATTGGTCTACAATCTACCATGTTGAATCTCTCCAACACGGTCTTCACATACTTACTCTGGCTTAACCAAAATTTTCTATTTTCTCTATCTCTTCTGATCTCCATCCCCACAATGTAACTAGCTATCCCTAAGTTTTTCATCTCAAACTGTGCTGACAACTGAGACTTCAAATCAAAAATCATATTCTTACCATTCCCAATCAGCAACATATCATCAACATACAATGCAATAATGAGAATATGATCATTGTCAAACTTGTAATACACACAATGATTTGATTTTGATCTCAGAAATCCAATGGACAACACAAAGGCATCAAACTTCAAGTACCACATCCTAGGAGATTGCTTCAAACCATACAAAGACTTCTTTAACTTACTAACCAAATTTTCTTTACCTTTCACCACGTAGTGCTCAGGCTTTGACATATAAATTTCTTCCTCCAAGTCACCATGAAGGAAAGCTATCTTCACATCCATTTGTTCCACTTCTAAGTCATAAGCTGCTATAAGAGATAACAAGAACATAATAGATGTCAGCTTTGCAAAGGGAGAGAAAATATCACCATAATCAATTCCCTCCAATTGTGAATACCCCTTCACAACTAATTTGGCCTTGTACTTCTCAACACTGCCATCTGCTCCAAATTTCTTCTTGAACACCCATTTGCATCCAATAGGTTTCCGTCCATCAGGCAAAGGCACCAAGTCCCAAGTTTTATTCTTTTCCAAAGAAGCCATCTTATCTTCCATGGCCTCCTTCCAAGAAACTGCATCTTTCATGTCCATAGCCTCTGTCACAGTTCTAGGCCCATCAGTGTTAGTAATCAAGGCATAAGCACAACTAGACTCTAGCAATGTAAAACCAAACCTTTCAGGTTACTTCCTGATTCGTGTGGACCTCCTTAAAGGTTGAGGTGGAGGTTCTACTTCTTCTTCTAAACTTTAAGAGCTTCTAGAGCTCTCCTCATCATCATGTTGGAGTACAGACAACACTAAGAGGGGGGGATGAATCAGTGTTGTAGATAAAAATAATTCAATTGACTTCTTCTCAAAACTTAAAACAAAAGGTAAAGATACTGATATAATGCAAGATACCAAAAACTCTGCAATAAAGGATAGGAAATTTAATCATGAAGAGAAAATGTACCATGCATCAAATGAGACCATAACACAAAGATTTCAGGAGTGGAAAACCCTCACGGAGTAGAAAAACCACTCAGTAAATGCCTCACTGGCATAATCAAAATGTGCTTCACTAGCAAATGCAGATGCCTCATTGGCTATATGTGCCTCAATGGCTATTTGTGCCTCACTGGCTTTTATACAATCTCATGAATACAATAGAGAATTTGAATCAATACAGAGGGTTACTCTATTTCCTTACAATCTAGTTCTGAATTCTCTCATTATTTGAGACTCAAGAATTAACTCTGCACATCAAATCAAGATAGATCTTGCATCAACACTTTGTTACTATCTCAATGATAGTTTAACCATACACACTCATTAATCTCATGCAGGTGTTTACATATCATGCTTTTTTATACATTTTCACTAACCTTTTTTTCTTTCATGAAATAGTTTGTAAGAGTAGGTAAACTGTGTGAAGTAGTTGCCAATTGAATATGTAACTGTCAGAAGAGAGAGGTCGATCAGACCCATTATCAAGAACTTGGGTTTGTAAAAAATCTTTCACAATACTTTTGAGAATATTTCAACCTTTAATCAAATGATTCAAAAAATACCTTTCCAAACTGTGGTTACAAAAACCTTAACCACAACAAAATAGGATAAACAAAATAATATCAAAAATTGCCTTCAAAAATTTGCATGAAATGCCAAGTATGTCCTTCCAAACCCTAGTGGGTATTTCTTTTTCAAACCCTAGCAGTTTTATGCTTGAAAACTAATCTTTCCATCAAAACAAATCTTGGTAAAACCTTAACCAAAGTAAGAGAAAACAAGAGTACATTCTTCTTGAAACCCATTAGTGTTCAACCCAAATGATGTCGTTACCAGAAAACTTACTCATAACTGTTTTCCTTTAAGACAAACCATCAAAATGAACCTCCAAAAGATACCACAATGGCAAAATATCCCCTGAATAATGCAGACAACTTGAAGTTTTCTATGACTGAGAGTCCAAAAAATAAGTGTCAAGTTGAAGCTCACTGTAGCTCCAGCTTTGTCAAATCCTAGAGATCCTTATCATCATGATTGAATCTTGTAACACTTTGCATAATATTGAAACCCTAAGTTGAGAGCAAGTATATCTCAAACTTTAACTTTACTAAATGAGACTTCAAGGAAAAATTTTCATCAATTACACCTTTGACTGATAGTCCTGGTGTGCCCTAAAAGGCCCGGTGACATTCAATACAATGTATCAACATTTACCTGCTCATTATACTTGATACCTACTCGCCAGGTTAATAACTTAAGTGGCCCGACAATATACTTTGCTCATTTAATTTTTATATAAAACAAATCAACAACCTTTGATCATATGGTGCCTTGAGATTTCGAACTAATAATCTCCTTCACACAACTTTAGGATAACCTTAATATGCTTTAACAATATGAAGCCTCATTTAGATACAAGAGAGATATTAAGGGATGAACAATGAAAAGATAACAAAAGCAAGTATAAACCCTTGGAAAGAGATCATGCCTTAGTAATAATGAGTTGTAAAGTTAAGACAATAACATTTGACTTCCCTCTAAGAACATGGAGATCACAAAGAATGAAATAAAAAAAACATGTCAATGATGACTTTTGAAATGAAACAAATAATTTTTGTGCCCCTTTGAAAGTGATCAAGACATAGTAAGCACAACTTCAAGGAGTCTGGATATTTATCAAACTGAAGCAAGAAACCTTTCATATCAGTGATAACCTTAATGAATATTACTTGCATAATGGATCAAGAGAAGATAACCAAGTGCCTCATTCAACTCAGGTGAAACATGCTCAATTGCAACATAATCATATTGCTAAGAGAATGTAAGTAAAGAGATCATGCCATAGGTTTGACATCTATGCCAACTGCCATAGGGGTCAATGATGCAGGAGCATCCAGGGTGTAAGAGCAATCTTGCATCAACCAAAAAAAAAAATGTTGTTTCTTTTCAATAAGGGCTAAATTTGGTAGGGTTACTATTTATAGTAAGTTTGCATTTGTGCACGGTTGGATACAAAATCTTACATGGACCTCTAGAATGGTGAATTGAAGCTAATGGTGATGAAATCACTTCAATATCGTTTGTCATTTGTGAGATATTAAAATTTCAAATTAAAAAAATCCTATTGAAATGTTCAAAGTCAAATTTGAGGCACTTAGAGGCTCTAGATGGGCCTGAAATTTGGTGCGAAGCCCAAGCAGTCTAGCTTTAGGCCCCGCGAAGTTGACCTGTTTTTGGGGGGGAGATGCAAAATTTGAAATTAAGCTGGTGGCCACCAAAAGGGGCTATATATGACCATTTTTTGGAACCCTTGGAGTAGTAGAGTTAAGGGGGAAGATGTAGAGTCAAGAAAAGGCAGGAAAATAGAAACCCTAGTTGATTTGGGGTTACAGAAGGTTGAAGATTCCAGAGTCTTGAGAGAGGGAGCTGTAATGTGTTGTAGCCTGTAGGGGATTCATCTTCTGATTGTATTTGAGCTTCTGTAATGTAATGTTTTGCCCATATTAATAAAATATCATTCTATTTTCTGTGTACAGTTTCTGTTATTGCATGTTTTATGATTTACCCCTTCATCAAGTGGTATCAAAGCAAGGGTTCCTGAGTGTGTAGACATATCGCTAACTGTGAGGCAGTTTGCACCAGGACCTGAGGTTGTGGGTTTGCTGCAAAGATCAAGATGCCTCCATGAAGAAACCGTGGTGGCAGGAATGCTTTGATGGAAGAGGGTTTTAGAGCCTAGCAAAGACAAATCGATGCATTGCAAGAGGAGCTGTGAAGAGGGTTTGAGCTGAGAAGGAGAGAGGAAAGCAAAGATGAAGCTAAAGAAGAGATATGTGAGGAAGAACAAGAAGCTGCGAGAGATCCTGTAGAAGTTAGGTTGTTGAGGACCATTTCAAAGATCAGAAAGAGGCCCAAGATCAAAGTTTCTACCTATTTTGGAGATTTGAATTCGGAACAACTTATTGATTAGATCAATGATATGGAGGAGTATTTCAAGTATGAAGATGTTGAAGACCCAGAATGGGTCAAGTTTGCAAAGATAAAGTTGAAGGGCCATGTCAGTATTTAGTGGAAGGAGGTCCAGTTAGAGAGAAATAGAAGAGGAAAGGCAAAGATTACCATATGGAATCAGATGGTGGAGAAATTGAAGAAGTAGTTCATTCTTGTGGACTATGAAATGGAGTTGCTAAAGAAGCTGCAAGGATTGAAGCAAGGTAACAAGTCTGTTAAGGAGTATACAAAAGATTTTTATAAGATCACTATCAGGACAGGCCATGGAGAGGCCAACAAGAAGAAGGTAGCATGTTACATTAATGGGTTGAGGCCAAGTATTCAAGAAGAGTTGAGCCTGGTCAGAATGACCACCATAGAAGATGCATACCAGTTTTCCCTGAAGGTGGAAGAGAAGTTGAATAAGAGATTTGAAAGAAAGCAAAGGGGAAGAGGTCAAGGCAGAAGGATTGGTGGAAGACCCTATGGAGGCTGAAATGAAGATCTAAAGAAAAGTGAAGAAGCTGGAACCTGTTGAAATTAGAGAGGAGATAATACCTACCACCCTCATGACCAGAATAATGGTGAGAAAAGAGGAAGAGGAAGAGGTAGACCTGGGCAAGGACCTGGAAGAGGAGGTTTCAGAGGAACCTATTTCCAATGTGGAGAAGAAGGGAATCAAGCATATGAGTGTCCGCAACATCAAGGAAGGACAAATAGAAGTCCTGAAGGTAATGCACGAGTTGCACATGTAGATGAAGATGCACAGTCTGAGCATTTTGAAGATACTGAAAGGGGAGAAACCCTAGTTAGAAAAATTTTGTTGAATGAGGAGAAGAACCCAATCAGAGGAAGAGTTTACTCCGCACAAGGTGCAAATGTTAAGGTAAGTGTTGTGATATTATTATTGATAGTGGACGCATTGACAATCTTGTTTTAGAGGAGATGGTTGACAAGAAGAAAGCATCCACATCCATATTGGATTGCATGGTTGCAGAAGGACCATAGAGCTTTGGTCAATGAGCAGTGTTTTTGTGAAGTCCAAGATTGGAGACTACCATGATAAGGTGTTGTGTGATATCATACCAATGGATGCATGTCATATGCTGTTGGGGAGGTTGTGGCAATATGATAGGAGCACTGTCCATGATGGCCATGCAAACACATATTCCCTAACAAAGGATGAAGTTCATCATAAATTGAAGCCCTTGAAGGAAGTGGAAGAAAAGGTATGTAGTACTGCCAGAATTTGCTTGGTAGATGGTAGAATTTTTTTGGAGGGTATGAAGCATGAGCGTCATTGCTTTGCATTGATTCCCAAGATTAGTCAAGAGAAATGTGAAGATGTACCAGGAGAAGTCTCAAAAATGTTGGAAGAATTTCAAGATATTGTCTCTGATAATGTACCAGAAGGTTTACCACCAGTGAGGAAGATAAGTCATCAAAAGGATTTGATACTAGGAGCTAGTTTGCCAAATAAGGCAGCCCACAGAATGACTCCAGTAGAGAATGAAGAGTTGAACAGACAAGTTCAGGAGTTGTTGAGGAAGGGATTGATAAGGGAGAGCCTGAGTCCATGTGCGGTACCTATAGTACTAGCACCAAAGAAAGATGGAGAGTGGAGAATGTGTATAGATTCTTGAGCCATAAATAAGATGATGATCAAGTACAGGTTTCCATTGCCAAGAATGGATGATATAATAGACTATTTGAGTGGAGCCAAGTACTTCACAAAAATTAACCTGAAGAGTGGGTATCACCAGATCCATATCAGGGAAGGAGACGAATGGAAGACAACCTTCTGTTAGACTTAGGGCACACAACTGAGAGGGGGTGAATCAATTGGATAAAACTTTCTTCCAATTAAACACTTAACTCCACTTTGCAATTTTAGCAGTATAATAATAAATCAATCAAGGAAACACAATGCAACAAATTAAGAGTAGAAACAAACACATCAACACATGAGACACCAAGATTTTGACGTGGAAAACTTGGTTAAGGGAAAAACCACTAGGTGATTAACCCAAGATTGTATTCTCTGTTAGAAGAATAGAAAGAACAAAATGGCACATGCCAATTAGGGCTCACTGCCTGAGCACACTGCTCACAAGAGGCTCACTGCCTACAAGAGACATACTATCTACAAAGAAATAAGTATCACATACATGAACTGGAGAATAGCATCTTCACCATGCTTGAATTAGTTCCATTTAAGCCCAATACTTCTGCTCTACCTTTCACTCTCCTCCTTGCTACCACACACTCATCTCAAAAAGGACAACTTTGAAATGACTTTGCAATCCTTTATTTATACAAGACATCAACTTCAGAATGATCATCTAAGTTGGAAAACATCAACAAGAACATCTGCAGGATGTGTAACTCATCCAGTCGGCCAGTCTCAGAAAGAACACCATCATCCAGAAGTTATTCTTCAATGCGAGCTCCAACTTCAATGCAGACCACCAACACGAACTGGACACGATCCAAAGACCTCCACAAGCTTTCTTGAATCACCAAGAAAATCCATACTTCATCTGCTTACTGAAATCCATTTCTCCTTCATCCGAAACTCAAGAACACAGTCTATCATTACTGTCACAAAGGAATAGATGCTTGCGGACCTTCAAACCATGAACCAATCTAGTTGACGCTCTAAAAAGACTTCCTCAACACTCCCTCAAATCTGTAGAATAGGACAATGCAATTCTAGATCTCACCAAACCTGTCTGTATCACTCTGTCATTTCTAAACACCTACCAGAACCGGTTTTACTTGAGCGGCCACACCTTCTTCAGACTTTCATGCGGACCTCTGAAATCTCTACTGGATCACCTTAAGACACATATCTACAAACCCTTTAATCCGCATCCTCTGATCCTCATCCTATCTTGGAGTTTTTTCTTACTGTCATCACTGTTCTTCACTGTTCCTGATTGAGACTAATTTTTTCAATATCCTCAGCTCACAGCTCATCCAATCCTTATCATTAATGCAATAGGAGTATGTTGACATCAATGACAACACCAGTTAGGCCCATACTTGCAACAATATCCCCCTTTGTCATTGATGGCAACATATGATGTGAAAAATTGTTTTAACCATCAAGACAAGAACTTCTTCTCACTGTCACAACTCCCCCTATCAGCAACAACCATTCACATGTCTTCTCTCCCTTTACTGCTCCCCCTTTGATCAGAAACCACTTATTTTTCACATATCTTCTCTCCCCCTTTGACATCAATGGCAAAGGGCACATACTTGCAATTCTAACACTTCAAAATCATACCTGCTGCTCCCCCTGAGTAGCAGCTCCCCATCATCAATCCAGATCACAAGATATGACTGTGATATCCACCGGACTGATGCACCTTAGTTCATCACCGGAGGGGCAATAACCCCTAACTTCTCCCTGAGATACTCAAAAGAATCCTTAGGTAGAGGTTTAGTAAAGATGTCTGCAATCTGATCCTTGGAAGGTACAAACTCCAATCTGACTTCATTCTTGTTTACTTGCTCTCTCAAAAAGTGAAACTTGATGGATATGTGTTTAGTCTTTGAATGCAACACTGGATTCTTAGATATATTTATTGTACTTGAGTTGTCATGGAAGATTGTGATAGGTTCCTCATACTCTACTTTGATATCTCTTAGCATCTGCTTCATCCACAAAACTTGAGTGCAACTACCTACTGCTGCAATATATTCTGCTTCAGTTGTTGACAGAGATATTGCCTCTTGTTTCTTCTTAGCCAAGAAACCAATCTCTTCCCCAAAAAGAATGCTCCACCACTGGTACTCTTTCGGTCATCCACATCTCCTACCCAATCAGCATCTGTATATGCATGAAGAGAGAAATCATGATCTCTAGGATACCACAAACCATACTCAACTGTCCCTTTTAGATATCTAAAAATCCTCTTGATTGCAATGACATGAGATTCTCTAGGATCAGCCTGGAATCTAGCAACAAGACCAATAGCCTGCATAATGTCTGGTCTAGTTTGAGTGAGATACAACAGTCCTCCAATAATTGACCTATACTTTGTCTGATCAACCTTAGGAGAATCATCATCTTTGCTCAAATTGCATCCAGTTGCCATGGGAGTATTCATTGGTTTTGAATCTTCCATCCCAAATTTCTTCAACAATTCTTTCACATATTTGGTCTAAGAAATGAAGATTCCTTTCTTTGTTTGAGTGATTTGTAGACCCAAGAAGAAATTAATTTCACCAAGCATGGACATCTCAAACTCACTTTTCATTTGATTTGCAAAAGTTTTACACATACTATCTCTTCCTCCAAAAATGATATCATCAACAAACACTTCAACAATTAAAATGTTTTTGTTAGAGTTGGCTATGATTGGAGCCACCCAGGATCTAGGACTTCATGAAAGCACAAGAGAGATCAACTGAGAGAATAATGCTATTCTATCATTGAATGCAAAAGAAGGATTATTGTTTAATTGATTACATAATACATGAAGAGAGCCTTGCTTATACAGGCAAGGTGAGAGCTAGAAGGGTGGAGTGGAAGGTGAAGTGGAAGGTGGAGATATTCCAACAACATGTGCCAATTAGAGGATGATAACTAATTGCACATGTGGAGGATAAAACAACTCACTCCAACTATCAACAACTCAACACACAACTAGACTTAACTAGACACAACTAGACATCTAGTAGACTCACTAAGTCAACTTAATATGTGTGATGTGTGAATATTATTTAACTAGTAAATAGTTAAATAAGATGAATTATCCACACTAGGGTAAACCGGTTAGGTGAAAAACCTGTTCACACCAACACCCCCCTTAAGTGCAACTTAGGGAGTAGTTGACTAAAGCAAGATGGTATGATGGATGGGTCCTGGCTACTAGGCCATGTTAGGTACCCATGTACAAACAAATCTCAAGTGGAGAAAAGGAGAAAACCTCATGGGACAAAACTCCTCTCCAAAAGTGAGAATGCAGAAACAATGAATGTGAAAGAAGAAGTGATAGTAGGAGGACTCAACATGACCCCCCAAGGACAACTTCTATCACATATGTACAATCAATTACCCCCCGATAGGAGAGCAAGAGTGAGACTATGGGTCCCTCCCACAATGAAGTAGCTCTTGTGCCGATGAAGAATGTCTGAAGATGAAGACTGGAAAGTGTCCTATACCTGCAAACAACATTTCTCCCCTTAGGAAGAAACCAATCCAAAGGTTGATGTCGAAGAAAATCCATCTCAAGGAATGAGGGAAAAAGCCTCATGATGTATGCCTATGAAGACTGCTCAAGTGGCCACATGTCAGAATGAAAGAATGTCACAATGCAATGAGGTGTGACCAATCCAAAATCTTGTGTAGACTAATGAGGAACAACCTCCAAAGACGAAGTAGATGGGATAACAGTTGTAACTGTAACTGTCAAAATCTTGTGCTGTAACTGTCATCAAAGAGGAGAGATATCCCCTCAAGTGTGTCCTCCAAATCTACAATATGAGACTCACAAAACAAGTTTGATATACCTGCCAAGAAAGTATCCCACAAAGTTGTGTCTGAAAGACCTGAATGATCCTGCTCAACTGAAGTAGATGAACCCATGTCGATGTCAATCTCTGAAGAAGCAGGAGAATGAGGTGATGGAAGCTCATCACTAGTCTCATGAACTGAAGGGGATGAAAGAACACCAAGGTTCAAGTGACCAAACTTCACCTCAAAAACATGATTCACACTTGATGCATGAGTGTGAATATCCATCAATGGATCTACATCATCAGAAGAAACAAAATGGGAGAAGGAATACAAGCAAGATGCATGGTCAGCCATCCCAATTGCAATGATATCTCTGCTCTCCAAGTCTCGAATGATCATTGAATTAGGAGTGAACTCAACTATTTTGCTTGCACCACAATGAGTAATCTGATAGATGGAAAGGAGATTGGATGTCAAGGAAGGTACACACAGCACATTGTTGAATGTATTCTCTCCAACATCAATTGCCCCTTTACCTGATGCATGCATGTATGTATTGTTACCCATCAAGATAGGTGTCGAAGTACATGACTCAAATGTAGAGAACATCCCTTGTGAATATGCCATATGATGAGAAGCCCCTGAATCAAGAAGCCATCTCTCTGACTGTAGACTTGTTGATGCAAAGAATGCTTTTCCTTTTCCTTTATCTGTCCCATTTGCAATGCCTGCTGTCCCTGTATGTGTTGATGATGATGGTGTCGAAGAAGAGGGTGTACTAGGTGATGATGATGGCATTTTGATGTGTTTTTGAATAATGTGAGTCAACTCATCAATTTTCTTCTCATAACACTTATGCTCATCATGTCCTAGTTTCTTGCAATATGCACACTTTGGTCTCTCCTTCTTAGATGATTCCTCCTTGGGAGAGGATGAGGACTTAGGTGATTTGGTTGATTCCTTGGCTTCCTCATTGTTCTTGAAATCCTTATTTTTCTGTTTCTTGCCTTTGCTAGTTGAAGTCTTTTGATCCTTTGTACCTTGACTAGAAAGAAGTGCTTGAGGTTTAGGAGACTGTAATTTGCCCATGTGTACTAACTTAGCTTGCTCCCTTGTGAGTGATGCAGCAAACTCATCAAGTGAAGGCATTGTGAAAGCTTTCCCAAGTGCATCCATCGTAGCATAGAAGGTAGAAACAAAAACTAAATAGTCAGGACCAAGCTTGGCAAGGATTGAAAGAATCAATTGAGTGTCCTCTTTCTCAATTTGACATTGTTTGAGTTGCAATCTAAGTGACTTTAGTTTTGTGAAGAAGTCTTGGATGCTTGCAAAATCGGTTGGATTCAAACGAATTAATTCATTCTCCAATTTGAAACCTCTCATTGTATCTTGTTTACCAAAGAGATTTTCTAAGGTAGTCCACACTTCATTAGGTGTTTTACAAGATTCAATATGAAAAAGAAGATCAGGAGAGATAGACAAGCATAGTGTTCCATAGGCTTGATCACATCTATTATACCACTTTCTCTTTTCTTCAGCTGCTGTTGGTTCAATTTTTGTACCCATTGTTACTCTATGAATTTTTAAACTTCTTAAATGAATCTCCATTTTAGTTTTCCACTCATGATAGTTATATGGTGTGAGTAGAGGAAGTTTGTGTGAATCCATGATGCAAGAGTACAAAAAAGAACACAAGACACCCCCCTATTACTCAATCAAAGAGATCACCCCCAAAAAAATGAATGATTGTGGCACTTTATACTTAGTGTAATTTACAATCGTCCTCAAGGGACCAAGAATGGGAAAGTATGAAAATCTCTTAAAACTAAGATTCAAAGGAGATTACAATTGCTCACAATGATTAACCACATCAAATAGATCCCTTCAAAACAAGTTTCACTTCCTCAGGTGCCAAAATGCCCAAGTTATCACTCAAAAGCCAAAAAATTGACAAATGAAATAGAATGAACTTAGAGTAGAATTTGAGAAAAGTGCATGGATGGATTTGAAGAGCTCTTGAATACCTTTCCGATGCTGCAAGAATCGCGTAAATCAGAGATTGTGACAAAAAGTTGTGAGCTTGGAAGCAAAAAATGAAGATCTGTCTTCAAACTACTGTAACAGTCACCTGTAGTAGAATTTTAGAAAAATACTAAGACAACTATGAAGTGCTCTCTGTCAGCTTTCTGACGATATCTCGTTTGCCCGATATCGCCTCTGTGGGCAAAAGTTGTGCAAAAAAGAAAAAAAGCCCTAGTTTAGGGCTTTGAGGGGCAAAAATGGCCCCTGGCACTGATGTCACGCTGACGTCAGTGGAATATTATCAGAATATTCTGTTTGGCAGAAAAAAAATACCCTCCTTCCGGAAAAGCAAAAAATTTTGTTTGAGTTGCCAATACCACGGTTTGATTTACTGATACCGCCTATTGTCACGGAAACCACCTTTTGACTGCGGAAACCGTTTGATTGTCACGGATTATGTAGAAATCGTTTGATTGTTGTCAGAAACCACTTTTTGAAAAGGATACTAGCTGTTAGGTAGTTAATCCGATGGTCAGTTTAGAATGTCGACTGGGCGGTTTTAAACGTTGACTGATAGATTTTTAAACGCCGATTGGTAGAAAACAACCGACGAGATAGGAAAAGTTTTAGTGACAATTCTGACTGCCTTGCTGGCTTGGTTCGCTGATGGCGACCGCAGGCTCGAATTAAAAAACTTCCTAAAAAATTGAAGTCTGCCGACGAAGACTTAGAAGCCACCGAGATTTGTAAATTGCCGGGCGGGTGAGCCAAACTGCTGGTGTGATTTTGAATGGTGGCCGACGATTGCAAATGCCTACCGACTGATGATTTAAGCCGCAGAGTTACTAAAGATTCTATAGACCACCGCACTTTATGGATCTCCCAAAGTTTCAAAAGATGATGCCAAAGATTTGCTGATGACTGGAACTGCTGAGTGTAATGGAGATCGCTGCCTGGAGTTTGGCCTGCCAGTTGAGGGATGACCACTGAGCCAATGAAAAACGCCGTAAAAAGTGTCAAAACCGCCGTTTTAAAGAAAATCTGCGTAGATTTCAATGATCCTGGGCATATAAACTGGCGATGTGGGAAATCTCTTATAGTGGCCGTCAATGTTAAAAGATCCCGTTGAAGGCGTTTGCACAAGCCACCAAGATTAGAAGCAACCACGGTTGAAGGAGGCAGTTTAATGTAGAGACCACCAATTCTTATGATGGTTAAACACCTGTAGATGCCGCAGGTAAATTTGAATCTGTTGATAGATGAAGGAGCAACCGATGAGTTGATTTGATGATCTCGCCAAGGTGTAAACACTGGCGGTGGCTATAGTCTCTCGTTAAATGTTTTGAAGACCGTTGCTATTAGCAGTTAAAAAGCCACTCGAGGGTTTGGTCGACCTTCACGATGGATGCCGTCCGATGAATGGTTTAATAACCATCCAACAAAGTGCCTCCGGGGAGAAATTTGTAATGTCCTTCGGTGATTGATTTGGATCAGGCGGAATGAGCAAAGGACCACCGATAGAAATTTTTTTGCTGCGATTTAAATTTGTCGTTGATGAATTGTGTGACGGCCGATGAAGATTTCGCCGACAGTGATAAACTAGAAATTGGAGTCAATGCCTGAATATTGAATGACTGTCGGTGGATGTTGATAAGGGGTGGGGCCTGCGCCATGTGGCACCCGCCGATTCGTTCTGTATACACCTGCAGATAGCAGGTGGTACCCCTGCAACATGTACAACAGTACCTCACAAAGAAAATAAAGTCTGCAGAAAAAACAAATAACCAGGGGATGAATATTTAAACCAGCAAAGTTTTATTACCCAATGGATTATTTGCTCTGTGATTTGACCAACCGACGATGCCAAAGATTCTGCAGGAATATGCCGATTGCGATAAGGAATCTTTCCTGTGACAGATCCGTACCATCGGGAAGTAAAAAAAATTTGCCTTTTGGTTCAACTTTGTCCAATTTGGACGATTTTACAGTTGATCCTTACTGATTTGGCCGCTTCAGACGCAATGGTGATATCCGATTTTGGCCAAACTGCTCCGAAACTACTGGTACCTCTGGATCACGCCAAAGAGCCCCAAATTGAAACTCTCGTCAATTTTGCCTCCGATGTCCGATTTGGACGAAACAAAAGGTGATTTTGACTATTTCGACTGCTCTGGATGCAATGGTGAAGTCTGATTTGCAACAACACGCACTAAAATGCACCTGCAATACAAGAGCAAGAAGGGAAACCCTCACAAAACTGATGTTTCTATCAAGTCTTTCTGATTCTCCAGGTCATCATGCGATGCAAGAGAAGAGCATACTCAACTATCAAGATCCACCATGAATTTACACTCAACATCTCTCAAAAAATTGACTAACACAAAGTCATTCTTCCTAGAGCTCTGATACCATGTTAGAGTTGGCTATGATTGGAGCCACCTAGGATCTAGGACTTCATGAAAGCACAAGAGAGATCAACTGAGAGAATAATGCTATTCTATCATTGAATGCAAAAGAAGGATTATTGTTTGATTGATTACATAAAACATGAAGAGAGCCTTGCTTATAAAGGCAAGGTGAGAGCTAGAAGGGTGGAGTGGAAGGTGGAGATATTCCAACAACATGTGCCAATTAGAGGATGATAACTAATTGCACATGTGGAGGATAAGACAACTCACTCCAACTATCAACAACTCAACACACAACTAGACTTAACTAGACACAACTAGACATCTAGTAAACTCTCTAAGTCAACTTAATATGTGTGATGTGTGAATATTATTTAACTAGTAAATAGTTAAATAAGATGAATTATCCACACTAGGGTAAACCGGTTAGGTTAAAACCCTATTCACACCAACAATTTTCATGATCAATTTTGAAATACAACTTACTGTTAGCAGTACCTTTGTTGAAACCAATCTTCAAAAGATGCTTGTCCAATCTTTCATACCAGGCTCTTGGGGCTTGCTTCAGTCCATACAGTGCCTTCTTCAACTTTCATACCATATCACTATGATCAGACAATTGAAATCCATTGGGTTGCTCAATGTACACTTCTTCTTCCAAGTCACCATTCAGGAAGGCAGACTTGACATCCATCTGGTACACCTTGAAATCCTTGAAGACAACAAATGCAAGAAATAATCTGACTGCTTCAATTCTTGCCACCGGAGCAAAAGTTTCTTCAAAATCAACTCCTTCTATTTGAGAGTAACCCTTGTAGATGAATCTGGCTTTATTTATGATTACTTCACCAACTTCATTCAGTTTGTTCTGGAAGATCCATTTGGTTCCAATTACATTCTTGTTTCTAGGTTTGGGAACAAGATCCCAAGTGTGATTTTTCTCAATTTGCATTAGCTCTTCCTCCATTGCTTTAGTCCAGTTTTCATCATTGCAAGCTTCATTCACTATCTTAGGTTCAATCTTTGAAATCAGACAATACTCTTCTGAATCTTGAGCAATTGTCCTTCTTGTTTGTACTCCTTTGTTTTTATCACCTATGATCTGATCTTCAGAGTGGTTCAGTCTTACATACCTGGGAACTTTGGGAATTTCTTGCACCTCTGATTCTTGATCAAGCTCATTGAAACTCATTTCTTCTTCCTGATTTACCGGATTAGTTTGAATCTGACTTGCAGAGGAGGCTTGGGCTCCTTGAATCAGAACATCATTCTGATCATCTTCATCATACTCATAAAACCTTGAGAGTTTCTCAATTCCCTCATCAACCTTCACATTTGTACTTTCTATCATCTTTCTCAGTCTCTTGTTATAACATCAGTATGCTTTGCTTTGAGTGGAGTAACCCAAGAATATTCCTTTATCACATCTAGCATCAAACTTTCCTAGATCTTCATCTCTTTTAATATAACATTTGCTACCAAAAACTCTAAAATACCTCACAGTAGGAGTGATGCCAAACCAAAGTTCATAAGGAGTTTTACCGGTATTGCTTATGATTTGAACTCGATTGAGAGTATAGACTGCAGTGCTGACAGCTTCTCTCCAATAGATCTGACGAACATTTGCTTCCATCATCATGGTCCTAGATGCTTCCTGGTTGGTCTGGTTCTTTCTCTCCACTACTCCATTCTGCTGTGGAGTCCTAGGAGCAGACAACTGTCTCTTTATTCCATGTTTCTCATAGAACTCTATGAACTCACTGGATGTGAATTCTCCACCTCTATCAGACCTCAGACATTTTAATTTTAATCCGGTTTCATTCTCTACCATAGCCTTGAATATTTTGAATTTCTCAAGAGCCTCTGATTTCTCTTTTAGAAAGGTTACCCACATCATCCAGGAATAGTCATCAATTAGCAACATAAAGTATCTATCACCTTGTACACTTCTGATTCTTTCCGAACCACAAAGATCAGTATGAACTAAGTCCAATAATTTGGTAGAAGACAGTTCCTTACTTTTGAATGTGACTCTGCTCATCTTACCCAACTGACATTCTTTGCACAAGCCATTAGTAGGTTTCACCAATTTTGGAAGATCTCTTACAGCCTGAGTATTGCTTATCTTGATGATATTATCAAAATTCACATGACACATCCTTATATGCCATAACCAACTCTGATCAACTTGAACAAATAAGCAACTTTTACTAGTACCAACCAAGTGGAAGATATTACCTTTAGTTTGAGTACCGGATGTAATCTTTGTTCTAGAACTTTCAAAGATTTTGCATTTTCCATTCTTGAATCGGAGATCATAGCCTTTGTCCACCAACTGTCCAACACTGAGAAGATTGTGCTTCAAACCTTCAACATTTAGTACATTGCCGATTTTGTTCCTTCCATCAAAAGAAATAGTTCCTCTTCCTCTGATTCTACAGCAGAATTATCACCAAACTTTACCACTCCTCCTTCATACCTTTTCAAATCTATGAATTTGTTTTTGTCACCTATCATATGGTGAGAGCATCCACTGTTAATGACCCAGTCATTCTTTTCTTCAACTTGGGCAGCCAGAGCTCTTTCTACAACTTTATGATTGATAGATACAGAGGATATTGGTTCTTCTTCCTTGATGGCAATGAAAACACATTCACTTCCAGATTTGTTTTCTGTCTCTAATTCATCATCTGTTACTCCTTCATTATCATCTTCTTCATGAACATAGTAACAATTCTTTTGGAACCTTGATCTGTTAGGATTTGGCCTTGAAAATCTTTCCGGACACCTTGAGGCAAAATGACCAATCTTATTGCAGTTAAAACACTTAAAAGGTAATTTTACTTCATACTTACCGGATCCTCTTGGCAGCCTCTTTGCAATAAGGGCTTCAAATTGAGCAGTTTCTACTTCTTCTTCCAGGTCTTTTCTTGCTTTTTCATACCATGACAGTTTCCTTGAAGAGTTCTCTCCCAGATCAAACTTTTGTTTACCTTTAACAGAGGCACTGGCTTTGAATGCAGATTCAGTCTTGGGGGGTCATCTCCAAACTTTGTCATTTCAAATGCAGCCAATTTGCCAACCAATTAATCTCTTGTGACAGTTGTATGGGCTTTGAATTCTTCAATGGCAACAACCTTGATTTTGTAAGAAGCAGGTAGGGATCTGAGAATTTTGCCAACAATCTCATTTTCATCTAGGACTCCACCAGCATTTCTAATTCCACAAACAATCTCATTTACTCTTGGCATAAAAGTAGTAATATTTTCATCATCTCTCATCTTCAGATTTTCAAATTTCCCTTTCAGACTCTGTAACCTTGCACTTTTAACATACTTGTCTCCTTCATGCAAAAGTTCCAATTTTTGCCAGATCTCAAAAGCAGTTGGTAGGTCAATAACATTTGAGAGCTTTGAATCAGATAATGTGCTTAGAAGAGCCTCTATAGTCCAGAAATTGTTTTCAGCATTAGTGATTTCATTTTGGGTTTTTGGACCACCCTGTGGAGGTGTATACTGTGTTGTAGCCATGGTCCAGTACACCATTCCCATACATTGCAAGTGGCATTTCATGCGACCTTTCCAAAGATTAAAATTGGTTCCATCAAACTTCAGGCTATCCTTCTTGTAAGACGACATCCTAGATCTCCTTAAGCGGTTAATATTTTTTAGAGGAACTTGGCTCTGATACCAATTGTTAGACTTAGGGCACACAACTGAGAGGGGGGGTGAATCAGTTGTATAAAAATTTCTTCCAATTAAACACTTAACTCCACTTTGCAATTTCAGTAGTATAATAATAAATCAATCAAGGAAACACAATGCAACAAATTAAGAGCAGAAACACATCAACACATGAGACACCAAGATTTTGACATGGAAAACCTAGTTAAGGGAGAAACCACGGGGTGATTAACCCAAGATTGTATTCTCTGTTAGAAGAATAGAAAGAACAAAATGACACATGCCAATTAGGGCTCACTGCCCGAGCACACTACTCACAAGAGGCTGACTGCCTACAAGAGACACACTGTCTACAAAGAAATAAGTATCACATACATGACCTAGAGAATAACATCTTCACCATGCTTGAATCAGTTCCATTTAAACCTAATACTTCTGCTTTGCCTTTCGCTCTCCTCCTTGCTACCACACACTCATCTCAAAAAGGACAACTTTGAAATGACTTCGCAATCCCTTATTTATACAAGACATCAACTTAGGAATGATCATCTAAGTTGGCAAACATCAAAAAGAACATCCGCAAGATGTGTAACTCATCCGGTCAGCTAGTCTCAGAAAGAACACCATCATCTAGAAGTTATTCTTCAATGCGAGCTCTAACTTCAATGCGGACCACCAACACGAACTGGACACGATCCAAAGACCTCCATAAGCTTGCCTGAATCACCAAGAAAATCCATACTTCATCTACTTACTGAAATCCATTTCTCCTTCATCCGGAACCTCAAGAACACAGTCTATCATTACTGTCACAAAGGAATAGATGCTTGCGGACCTTCAAACCATGAACCAATCTAGTTGACACTCTAAAAAGACTTCCTCAACACTCCCTCAAATCTGTAGAATAGGACAATGCAATTCTAGATCTCACCAAACCTGTCTGTATCACTCTGTCATTTCTGAACACCTATTGGAACCGGTTTTACTTGAGTGGCCACACCTTCTTCAGACCTTCATGCGGATCTCTAAAATCTCTACTGGATCACCTTAAGACACATATCTACAAACCCTTTAATCCACATCCTTGATCCTCATCCTATCTTGGAGTTTTTTCTTACTGTCATTGTAGACACCCTAAAATGACCGTGTCGTCAAATCACTTGCATTCCGTTATCTGTCTAATCACTTGCATTGCAAACATTAATTAAATAATCTAATTATTTAATTAATTATCATCAAATTCTTCTAAATCTCCTAAATTCAACATTAATTAAATAAATCCTCTTTATTTAATTAATTAAATTAAATTCCTCTATATTCTTCCACAATTAAATAATTTTAATTATTTAATTTGATCATTATCCTCCTTCCAAAATTCACATCCACATTAATTAAATATATCCCATTATTTAATTAATTCATCACAATTCTATCTTATCTATAGTTAAATAATTTACATTATTTAATTAAATCAATTATTCTTCTAAATTTAAATAAATCAAATCAAATTTATTTAAATTATCTCAATCCTCTAAAAATAAATAAAATCAAATATTTTATTTATAATCTTCTGTTCTTCCAAAATCATGCACAACAATTAAATAAATTTATTTATTTAATTTGCTTTCAAAATCTTCTAAATTAAATAATTCCAATTATTTAATTATTTCTTCCAAAATATCTGCTCTAAATTTAAATAAATTAATTATTTATTTAAGTTGCTTTTTTATCTAATTTGAGTTATCTCTAAAATAACTCAAGCTTTCTTGCTCATCAATTAAATATTTCTATATTTAATAAAGCAAAATATCTTCTTTTCTCATGCAAATCTCTTCTTCTTGTTTTAAATCACTTGACTAATTGCTTTATTCTTTTAATTGATTTATCTCTTCAGTTAACTCATTCTTCTATTCTTGATAACTCCTCTCATGCAAAAACAAGCAAGACACATGTCTTCTTCTCATTCGTTGCACATTCCTCAACTTATCTCCTCCGTTGATTCTTCTGAATTATCTGGACCGTTGATTGATCTTTCTTGAAATCTATATAAACCCCCCTCATCTCCTTCATTAGCCCTCTCTCTTCGATCGTATTCTCAGGCATACTTAATAGAGCTTCGAGCATACAAAACGCGTTGATTGAGCACTATAACGATCTTTTGACATTGATCTCTTGAGCACATACTTGCTTGTTGCAGCCATGGCTTGGCAACTTGATTGAGCAATCCACATTCAATCCAAAGGAAACAACACAGATTTCGGTAAAAGTCTTTATTTCATTGATTATTTGTCATGGCTTTTATTTAAATTCGTTTTCTTTATGTTATTGGGTTCTTTGGTTTTAATTAGTTAGATTTAATCTATTTTTCCTCATACACATTCTGGCACGCCCGGTGGGACACATTGGTCCTGATTTAATATCAAATTTGTGGAATTTTTAGTTTGATTTCATAGGTTTTTTTAACTCTTTTTTTGGAGAGATATGAAAAAGGATTTTTAAAGGAAGCTTGTTGGGCAAAAACAGAGGTCACGGTTGTGTTCGGAAGGGTCGAGCGATGAAGAAAAATATAAAATTTGGCCTATTTCGGTGAAGGTAAAATTTTTTCACCTCTGGCACGCAACCCGAGGCCGTACAATCACTGTGAGTTTTTAGACCTTCCAAGCTTCATAACTTTCACAAACAGACTCGGATTCAGGTGATGTTTTTTTTGAAAGTTGATATTTTTCTGTCCTCTACACAGTGGTAATATTGGTTCAAGGATTTTCAGAGATTTATTTTTTAAGACCACTCATTGGCCTCTTTTCAATCTATGACTTTAAACACTTGCTAACTTTTGAGTTTGTGTGGAACTAACTCACTTGTTGCAGCTTCTTATTACTCACACAGAGCCAATAGGTGTTTTTAAACATGTTCATGCAGGACGAGCATTGAAGACCTCTTGATTTATCTCACTAAGTCTTAGAAACACATTGCATGCGTAAAAGGATAATTGAACAAATCTTTTCTTGCAATCTAAGTCTTAGGAACATACTGCTTTTCTTAAGGGACAATGGATATGTATGAAAAAACACCTCAATTTTCTAAAGGACAATGGACATGAATGCCAAACACTTCATTTCATAAGGGACAATTTACAACTACAAACGTGTGTGTGCCTAGTTTAGTTGCACCTTATTTTTCTTATAACGGGACAATTGAACCTTTGTTTGATGTGCTTGCTCTTACTTTTCTGTACTTCCTTTAGAAGGGCCTGCTTTTGGATTGCGCTTCATCCAAAAGGGACGACCCTAAGCGGAGTTTTCCTTTGAACCGCTATATAAAAGGGATAAGGCGAAAGCCAAGTCCTAACCGACGTCAGCCTTACCTTGTGGTGCCAAACTGAAAAGAGGTGTACTAGCTCTTTGTGGAAACGATTTTCACATTGAGCGAAGTGTTTGAAACTCTTAGTAGGATTGGTTAAAGCTTTTAGTAGCTTGTCGCATTGCTCGTAAGGCGTTGGTCCCTCAAAGTCATTAAGAACCAATTTAGATAGAGACTACCCGACCTACCTCCGAACATTGCGGTAATCATCAGTGCAAGGGAAATTGATTTAAACCCTTAAGATACTCACCATTGGCTCCCTTGAGAAGAGATAGTATTCCCTTGGACATAAAGCTCTTGTGACCTACTTGAGCTTTCCAAGGGGAGGGTGAGATATCCCTACCTATCGTCTTTCGCAAAGATACTAAATATCTGACACCTTTATGGAATGATATTTTTATCGACGGAGTATTAAGCTGTGAGCTGATCTACTGCAATGAAACCTTGTCTTTAGGGATAAAAAGTGCTTGTTATTGATTGCAACTGTATTAGACCTGTGGAAACATTGGGCTTGTTTGGAGCCTTGAACATACACTATCTGTTGTGTCAATCCTTGTGCCTTTTTTGACCACTTGTTTGCTGTGTTTTCTCTTGCCAAACCAATCCAATTAGAAACAGAAGCATCTTGCCTTTTTGAAAAACATCAGACACTACTTCAGTGCCCCTAGTATTACAGCAGCTCGCTTTTGGTAATACAGTAGATCGCCTTTGGTCAGCAGTAACCCGCCTCTGGCAAAACTCTACTTCAGCGCCCTTGGTATAACAGTAGCTCGCTTTTGATCACTGTAGCCCGCCTTTGGTATAGCAGTAACTTGCTATTGGTAGCTCAGTCCGTCGCCTCCGGCCCACAGTAGCATGCTTTTTGGTAGCACAGTCCTGCGCCTCTGGTCAAACAGTATAGCGCTTTTGGTCCAGTACTTTGTGCATCAGAGTTTGTCCGTTTCTTCAAAGCATCTCACAGATTCCCAGCATTACATTGTGTCCAGGTATATCCCATGGTCACCACTAGGCTACAGCAAACCATGAAATCTAGGCAAGTTGTCCCTAAGAAGCACAAGTCACCCCCTCGCACACCACAATCAGGTCATCTCAACATTACTCCCAAGGTGACTCCTAGTACACCCGCGGCAAAACCAAACATCTCTCCAAACATGCCGCACATAGATGAACCAAGCAATCCTCATGAGGATAGAACCCCTTTGATAAATGTGCCTCAGTATACCACAGGCTTGCCTCCGGATGTTGTCCCACAAGGTTATATCGTAGATCAAACCCCATCTCAAGAAGAGCGACACTTTGAAATAGGTCAATCCTCTCAAGAAGATGGGCAAGATCTTGATGAATTTATACAAGATCCTAGAGCTATAGCTGCCTTTGATAAAATCCTTAGTGAGAACTAGGATCATTTCTTTCGCTTGCTTGCAAAGCAAGGTGCCAAGTTACCTCAAGATTTTGATGTGTCCACTCTCAAGGAGAGCACCAACACCCAAGAAACCATACAAGCGGTGCAAACCATGTCCACAGTAACTACGCCCTTACCTACTCAAGGCTCGCAGTATAGGAATCCCCTTTTCCAAAATCCAACAGAGGAGAGGCCCATATCACCGCTTTTGACTCCTATGGAGATCTATCAAAACCAACAAGAAACTCTCCAACGTCAAGCAGAGTTAGCTAAGCAAGCCACCTTAGCTCGATCGAATGTGCAACCACCTCCTAAAGTGTCCACCCCAAGCGCAAGTGGAATCTTAGTTACCCCATCACGCATAGGTTTCCCACCCAATTACAATCCGGGGAACACTTATGTAGCCATGCAACAAGGGTCTCAACAAATGCCACCTCCTATATCGTCACACTTGCATGTCTCTCAACCACTTAGAGTCACGCAGCCCCAACCACAACATTCTTCTACTCTCATCCTCAAGCAACCCCAACCGTCGCAAATCACCTCTACCTATGTTCCTCCACCACAACATTCTTCTACTCTCATCTTCAATCAACCCCAACCGTCGCAAATCACTTCTAACTATGTTCCTCCTCCACAACGTTCATCCTCGCTCAACTTCTTTCACACATTGCCTAGCCACTCTCAACATTCCCAACATCAGGTTTCCCAAAGCTATGTGCCACCATCACAACCTAATCAAACGCACTTTAGCTTTCCTCCCCCCAATACTTTTCTTCAACCATCGCAAAGCCAACATTCTTACCTAGCGCCACCTCCACCTCTGCCTAATCAAGGCCTCCAATTCCAACCCAATTTGAACCAATCGTACAATCCATATGATCCCAATCAATCTTACGACCCTTATAATACCAATGCGCATGGCTTACATTATAATCTTCCATATGGGCAACACCAATCACTCTTTAGACAATAGGAGATGTTACCAACCCCTCCCACGACTATGGAGCTAAAGATCGCAGAGGTTCAACAACAGCTATCTGATCTTATGTTTGGCCACACCAAAAAGACCTTCTCTTTAGAGGAAGTGTGTCCTTATCCTTTTGATCGGTCGTTACCAATGATCCCTTTTCCTCAAAATTTCACTATTCCCAAGTTCGATAAGTACAAAGGAAAAGGTGACCCTAAAGACCATCTTAGGGAATTCTATCTTGCTTGCTTCGAGGTCTCTCATAACGACACATATCTTATGCATCTTTTTCCTCGCAGTCTTGGAGGTCAAGCAATAGAATGGTTCTCACACTTACCTACGGGTATCAAGTCTTTCAACGAGCTAGCAGAGAAGTTTGCCACCCATTTTTCTTACAACGCAGAGCATGAGATTTCCATGACGGACCTATGCAACAATAAACAGAAAAATGGTGAAACTTTCATTTCTTTCCTTCAACGATGGAGACAAATGGCTAGTAAATTCCCTTTCAAGATTCTAGAGAAACAGCTTGTTAGCATCTTTGTGCAGAACCTCAACCAAGAGTTAGGTTTCCATTTGCAAATCCTTAGTGCTACAACCTTCGATGAAATCACATACAAGGGTATCAACATTGAGAAGGCCCTCATTGCTAAGGGTGTGGTCAAAATCTTTAAAGAGATGAAAGATAGTACTTCTCATCAACAGTCGAACGATAAACCCAAATATTGGAACAAGAACAAAAACGTGGTCAACGATGGGGTGGTCGATACTAAGCATGTCCAAACGTTGCAAACACCATTGCAACTCTCCAAACCAAGTCAAGCTCCACCTCAACAACAACAGCAACAAAGGCAGCCTTATCCCAACCAACAGCAAAGACAACAAGAGCGGCCCCAACAAAATTACCCTCCGCGACGTCAATTCACTCCCTTGGGAGTGCCCATCGAATCAGTCTTACAACAAGCTTTGCAGAAAGGGCTCATCACATTACCTGATGTTCCTCCTTATGGAGAACCTGTCTACAAAACGACACGTTACAGAGACAATGAGTATTGTGAGTTCCATAGGAGTAAAGGGCATAGAACTGCGTCTTGCATGAAGCTTAAGCACCTCATCCAAAACCTCATTGATGGTAATCAAATCACTTTTGAGGATGAATCACCACCGCAACACACGAACAAGGATCTCGATATGTACAAGGAACCATTCCCTCATCATGGTCCACCTCCTCCTCAGGATAGAGGTAAAGTTATCAATCACGCGTCCATGTCTTTCGATTCCATTGTAGGTCGTTTTGAAGAGAGTCGAGTGTCCACCCTCACCATCAAAGGCAAATCTACAGATTGTGCTGTTACTACTCGTCGAGGTCATGTCACCATCCGTGCACCTACACCTAGACTTCCGGTTCAGTCTGATTATAATCTTGTCAAACATCTAGGGAGAACACCAGCACAGATCTCTATTTTGGACCTTCTACGGTCATCACCTGCACATAGAGTGGTCCTAGAAAAAGCCCTCCAAGAGTCATCCGTTCCTAACAACATAGCAGTCGTAGATTTCCAAGCTATAGTGGGTAATATTGCTTCGCCTTACAACGTGGTCTTCTCTGAGAAAGACCTCCCCTCCCATGATCCTGGTCACAACAATGCCCTCCATATTGAAGTTCTCATCCATAAGCGCAAAATCAAACGCATCCTCATAGATGGTGGCGCTGGTCTCAACATGTATTCTTTAAAGTTACTCAAACAATTGGGATACTCTGAGGATCACGTCAACACTGATCATAGTATTACAATCAAGGGGTATGATGATGCCAAACGCCGTTCAGAAGGTGTTATTCACTTGCCTATACAACTGGGCCCTGTCATTCTTGAAACTAGGTGCCAAGTCCTTGATATTGAGCTGCCTTACAACATTATCCTAGGCCGCCCATGGATCCATGCAATTAAAGCTATTCCCTCCACGTACCATCAGTCCCTAAAGTTCCCATACAATGGTACAGAGATCACCATCCCAGGAGATCCTAATCCTTTTGAATTTTGCCATGTCTTGCAAGGAAGCTATAAGAATTGCAACCAAGTGCCTAAAAATGACAAAGCCCTTGAATCCCCTCTTTATGTTGATCCTGAAACTCTCACGCAAGCCTCTACAAGTGAATCTACACCCCTCCCCAAAATCACAGCTCGCATCCGAGATATAGGCTTTGGCACTTATGATATCTCAGAATCTTGTTGTGTAGGGTGGATGCCTCTATCGCCAAAATCTTACGGCCAACCACCCATTGCTAAAGTAACCAAAAAAGCCGCTATGCCTCCCCCACCATTCCTAACCCAATTCCAACATGGATGGTTATTGGAAGAGGAAACTATTGAGGACATCTCTTTTTGGCTCTACAAGGAGAAAGAACCAGTCACGATACCAGTCAAGCAATATGGCAATGGCTTAAGGATAGTGAAAAACATGGGCTATAAAGGCAAGGGTGGCCTTGGGAAACAGAATCAAGGCACTATGGAACCCATTGTGGTAACAAAGAAGCTAGACAAGAAAGGATTAGGATTTGGTAAGAAGGTACCACGCGCCTCGGACATCGAGTATATCCTCGACGAGGTAGCTGACACTTTTCCCGCCGATACGACGTCTACAGAGGATATCACCAATGACTCTTCCCTCCACATAACCAATCTATTCGCAGAATCCTCCATTTTTACACTATCCTCCGTATCCTTAACTTCCACCACCAGCACCCAGAATGTCACGCTTGTCTACCCTGAACTTATCGATTGGGACCAACAAGGGACCCCCGTTATAGATGTGTTTCAGAATGACGAGGCTTTAGCTGAGTTTATGGGACTTCGGGAAGGTATCCCTCTTGGCGATCACAAGGCAGGTTTTGTAATGGAACTAGAGCCCATGGCTTATTTTGGTGAGAATGCCAAATCCTCCAGTCGCAAAAGTGCAAATAAAGAAAGATCTCTAGGTGAAAACCACACTGTGGCACCTCCTGATCATAAAATAGTAAAAATAAAGAACGTATCCAAAGGTGAAAACCCAACTGTGGCACCTGAGGATGGAGGATTTGACCTTCCCCTACCATCTAAGTATCAAGAGAAATCAGCTCTCCTAGTGGAAGATTCTACAGAGATCAACCTGGGCACAGAACAGAATCTGAAGACAACATTCCTAGCAGCATCCTTATCTGACACAGAGCACAGAAATCTTCACAGCTTCTTCTTGCAACGAACCATCAACTTTGCATGGACCTATGCAGATATGCCCGGGCTAGACCCTAAGCTAGTAGTTCATTATCTCACAGTTGATCCCAAGGTGAAACCAGTCAAGCAGAAGTTGAGAAAAATGCACCCACAGATAGCTCTCTTGGTGAAGGTGGAAATACAAAAGCTGTTAGACGCAAAGTTCATACGACCCATTGACTATTCAGATTGGGTCTCAAACATTGTACCTGTGTCTAAACCTAATGGGCGCATCCGCAAGTGTAATGATTTCAGAGATCTCAATAAGGCATGTCCTAAAGATGACTTTCCACTACCAAACATTGACATTATAGTGGACTTGACAACAGGTCATGAGATGCTTTCTCTCATGGACGGATTCTCGGGTTACAATCAGATAAGGATAGCTGAAGAAGACCAACATAAAACAACCTTTACTTGTCCTTGGGGCAATTATTGTTGGTGCGTCATGCCGTTTGGTCTGAAGAATGCAGGAGCAACCTATCAGAGAGCAATGACAGTGATCTTCCACGATCTGTTTCATCACATCATGGAAGACTATGTTGATGATATATTGGCTAAATCTTCCAGAGCAGACCACATACAGGTTCTAGGATAGATCTTCGACAGGCTTGAAAAATACCAAGTAAGACTCAATCCAAAGAAGTGTGTATTCGGTGTAACATTAGGGAAACTGTTGGGATACATTGTATCTCGTAGAGGCATTGAAGTAGATCCAGCGAAAGTAAAGGCTATAGTGGAGATGCCTCCACCCAAGAACCTTAAAGCACTAAGGAGCCTTCAGGGAAGGTTGCAGTCCATTCGGTGCTTCATGTCACAGCTAGCAGATAAATGTCAACCCTTTCAGCACTTACTCTGAAAGGATGTCTCATTTCGATGGGACAACAAGTGTCAGGTAGCGTTTGATCAGCTTAAAGAGTATCTAGCTACACCGCCCGTATTGGTTCCACCAGTTGCGGACAAACCTTTGATCTTATACATCTCCACTACAAACTCGGCCTTAGGGGCCCTGCTAGCACAAAATGATGACACAGGAAAGGAGCATGCAATTTATTACATCAGTAGAACCTTGGTGGGATATGAGCTCAATTATTCACCAATGGAAAGGGCTTGTTTAGCAGTAGTGTTCGCCTCCCAAAAGTTGCGACATTACATGCTGAACCAACACACAAATCTAATAGCCAAGATTGATTCCTTGAAATATCTACTTGCAAAAGCAGCTCTCACAGGTAGACTAGCTAAATGGGTTATGATCCTTAGTGAGTTCGACATTGAGTACACCGATCGTAAAGCAATCAAAGGACAAGCCCTCGCGGATCAACTAGCAGAAGCACCTATGAAAGATACACATCCTATGGTAGCAGACTTTCCTGATGAGAATCTCTTCACTCTTGCTACCTCCATAATGTGGAAGTTGTACTTTGATGGTTCTTACACACAGCATGGATCAGGAGCGGGCATCTTATTTGTTACACCTCAGAATGACTACATTCCAAAGTCATATCGGCTAGCTTTCCCTTGCACCAACAACATAGCCGAGTATGAAGCACTCCTCATAGGTCTCAATACAGCAGTTCAATGGGACATCACAGAATTACAAGTATATGGAGACTCACAGCTAGTCATTCGCCAAGTCACAGATGAATACCAAACAAAAGATGAAAAGTTGGTCCCCTACAAGCAACTAGTGGATGCCTACAAACCACACTTTTCTAGCATCACATTTGAGCAAATTCCAAGAGAGCATAACAAAGCTGCAGATTCTATGGCTTCTGTAGGGTCACTGATTGACATGCCTACAAATACACAGAAATGTGAATTCTTGATCGAGCAATTGTTGATACCAGCCGTCAATGTTCCTGTTACTGAAATCATCTGCGAACTTGTTGGTCCCAATTCCCCATGTTACGAAGATATCTATGAATACCTCAAGAACAAAACCTTTCCCCCTGACCTCTCATCCACTCAACGCAAAACCTTTATCCGTCGATCCTCTCGTTACATCATTCTGGGTGATACACTATATCGCCGGAGTCTCGATGGTATCCTCTTACGATGTCTTAACGCGGAAGAAGCCAAAGCTACCTTACGAGACATACACGAAGGTGTCTGTGGCGCACATTCTACTGGTCCTAATCTTGCTAAGAAGATACTCAGAACAGGTTATTACTGGCCTACAATAGAGCAAGATGCTGCACAGTTTGCTAAGAAGTGTCTACAATGTCAGCAGCATGGAGATCTGATTCACGCACCAGCTCATGAGTTACAACTTGTGACTACTCCATGGCCTTTTTCTCAATGGGGTCTCGACCTCGTAGGACAAATCCACCCTTCCTCCTCCAATGGCCACAAGTTTATCATTACCACCACTGAGTATTTCACGAAGTGGGTGGAAGCCATTCCTATGACCTATATCACCGGTAAACAAATAGCCAAGTTTATCCTAAACTACCTCATATGCCCCAAGCCATTGTCACTGATAATGGGAGACCATTCAAGAACCAAGATGTTCGTGCCTTATGCATACAATACAATATCCAACATCGCTTTTCAACTCCCTACTATCCGCAGAGTAATGGCCAAGCTGAGGCTTCCAATAAAACCATTCTCAAAATCCTCAAGAAAACAGTCAATGAAGCTGGTCGTGATTGGCACTTGCAACTCAATCCCGCCCTATGGGCCTACCGCACTAGTATCCGAACACCAACTGGTGCCACACCATATGCCTTGGTCTTTGGCTCTGAAGCCATCCTACCTATAGAGGTCGAGATCCCATCCCTCAGAGTATCCATGCAGGACCTGATCGGTAGAGACGAGTATCGCACTTCTAGATTGGCTGAGCTTGAACTACTAGATGAGAGGCGCCTTGCCGCACTTAATCATCTCTATGTCTATCAAAACTGCCTTCGGCGTAATTACAACAAAAAGATCAAAGAAAGACAGTTTCAGGTTGGTGATCTTGTACTTAAGGAGAATCAGAGAAATCAAGCAGATCGAGAGAAGAAGGGCAAGTTTGAGCCTAACTGGTTAGGTCCCTTTATTGTGACAACAGCATATGGATCAGGAGCTTATACTTTAGCTACACCTAACGGCATTCCTCTGGATGAGCCACTTAACAGTGTCCATCTCAAGAAGTTTTATGCCTGATCCTCAAAAAAATAAAAAAAAAACAAAAAAAAATAATAATAACAAAAAAAACAAAACAATCCAAAAAAAAAATCCGTCCTCTGGTGAAAACCTGGCAAACAGGCGCCTTGGATAAGTACCATAGTGAAAACCTGGCAAACAGGCGCTATGCGTAGAGTCAGCATCCATCGTCTATCGAGTCCTGTCCACTCCTTGTCCAGTTCGCAACGTGCCTCATCCATCCATCCATAATAAAACCATTGACTTTGTTTGCATTTCCATCTCCCTATCTAGTATAGCTTGGAAATTTGTCAGTGTCCATCGTTGTCTTCCCATGTCTTGATCTGTGTCTACAGTTAACACTGTCTTGTCCTTGGTCAAGTCTTTTTGTGTCTTCTTCGGCAGTCACCCCTGCAGTTTCCTCTACCAGAATGGGGGCAACTCTTTCCTTAACTTAGGTCTAGGATTGGTTCCTTGTTCGTGGTTCGCAACACATACTTCGATCTTTTCTCATTTCCACAGGTAACACCCTTTAACGGACACAGAGTTCCTACGATAAGGCTGTTATCTTCTCAACACTTTTTCTACATCATCACCCTCACCAGAACTACATATCATCTCTTCTCAATCTTAAGGTACCTTGATCCCATGGATATGAGTATGTAGGCAGTCTGGAATACAAAGGAAGTATCCAGTACTCAGGTACATAAGATCCCCTCCTTTCACCTTGACCCATTCATCACTCTATCCAGAACTACATATTTATCACATTCATCTTCCATCGTAAGTGTGCCTTGATCCCGTGGATACAGGGTATGTAGGCAGTCTGGAATACGAAGGATGTATCCAGTACTCAGGCACACACGATCCATCATTCTCAACCCGTCCCAATCCATTAGCATTCCATCCTTCTAGTCTTCCGTTTGTCAAAATCCATTCGCCTCGACTTGACTAACTCAAGCAGCAAGCTAGCGCATCCTTTCAAAGCAAAAGTCCTTAACAAACTTGAAGCAAAGCAGCTTCCTTCCAGAGTCATCTACTGTCTTGCATACCGATTGCCAACATCAGCTAAGTACCGCTTAACCAAGCCCTAGATCCATAGGCTTGTCTTCTGCGAAGTGTTCCATTGTCGAGACCAACACACGCGTCTCCTACGACATGTGGCATTTCCTGCAGCGAGATATTGTCTTTTTAGGTAGATAGCACCCTTTAACGGACACAGAGTTCCTACGATAAGGCTGTTATCTTTCCTATCCAAATCTATCCTGAGTAACCTCTTTGGCAAGAGAATATGTTGGCTGTATGTTTACTTTGTAAGTCAGTCAATTTGTGTTATGGTTTATCTTTTGTTCCTTTTCCATTACCTATTCAAGGCTACCTTGATTTATCTATAATCTTGGTATGTTGTGATGTGGTTCGGATTGGGGGCATAGTCATTGCTTTCTGTGTGCCGTGTTTGAGGAATGATCTCTAGTATCTTTCTTAGCATTCTATTTATCTTGTGTGTGTTACGCCCTAGCATCTTACATATTAATAATTCTTCTTGCATTTACATGTATTGAAGTTTATTTTATGTTCAAGACTATGGCTTATTCGCATGTTCCAACAAGGTTGTATTATGTCTAAGGGATCTAGGTTCAAACCGTTTGTTTGCAGAGTCAACGTCCACGCACTCGGATGTTACTGCACCTTGGTCTTTTATACCTTGGTGGCAAACTATCCACGTGCTATATCAAAAATAAGGATTGCTCTTTATAAACAAATGTGAAACCATTGCAACAAGCTCATCCATTTACACCATCCATTTTTCCATGGCCTTATATAGTTTTCCAGCAAAGATCAATCAACAGTCTTTCTCTTATGTTCTCTCCTATCTCCTTTCTTCTATCTATCATCAACCCAACCTCGCCTATCTCCAACAAATCTTCTAGTCGAGCGTCAACACAGTTCTTCTGTCGCTTCCCTATCTTTCCTCTCGAGGGGGCACCCTACACTAGCTACGCTGGGGCAACTACCTACACTGGGGCATCAAAAAATTATATTACATCTTCAACAATCGTTTTCTTTGACGCAACGCTACATGCTGCATTGCATCAAAGAGGGGCAAAATGTAGACACCCTAAAATGACCGTGTCGTCAAATCACTTGCATTCCGTTATCTATCTAATCACTTGCATTGCAAACATTAATTAAATAATCTAATTATTTAATTAATTATCATCAAATTCTTCTAAATCTCCTAAATTCAACATTAATTAAATAAATCCTCTTTATTTAATTAATTAAATTAAATCCCTCTATATTCTTCCACAATTAAATAATTTTAATTATTTAATTTGATCATTATCCTCCTTCCAAAATTCACATCCACATTAATTAAATATATCCCATTATTTAATTAATTCATCACAATTCTATCTTATCTACAATTAAATAATTTACATTATTTAATTAAATCAATTGTTCTTCTAAATTTAAATAAATCAAATCAAATTTATTTAAATTATCTCAATCCTCTAAAAATAAATAAAATCAAATATTTTATTTATAATCTTCTGTTCTTCCAAAATCATGCACAACAATTAAATAAATTTATTTATTTAATTTGCTTTCAAAATCTTCTAAATTAAATAATTCCAATTATTTAATTATTTCTTCTAAAATATCTACTCTAAATTTAAATAAATTAATTATTTATTTAAGTTGCTTTTTTATCTAATTTGAGTTATCTCTAAAATAACTCAAGCTTTCTTGCTCATCAATTAAATATTTCTATATTTAATAAAGCAAAATATCTTCTTTTCTCATGCAAATCTCTTCTTCTTATTTTAAATCACTTAACTGATTGCTTTATTCTTTTAATTGATTTATCTCTTCAGTTAACTCATTCTTCTATTCTTGATAACTCCTCTCATGCAAAAGCAAGCAAGACACATGTCTTCTTCTCATTCGTTGCACATTCCTCAACTTATCTCCTCCGTTGATTCTTCTGAATTATCTGGACCGTTGATTGATCTTTCTTGAAATCTATATAAACCCCCCTCATCTCCTTCATTAGCCCTCTCTCTTCGATCGTATTCTCAGGCATACTTAACAGAGCTTTGAGCATACAAAACGCGTCGATTGAGCACTATAACGATCTTTTGACATTGATCTCTTGAGCACATACTTGCTTGTTGCAGCCATGGCTTGGCAACTTGATTGAGCAATCCACATTCAATCCAAAGGAAACAACACAGATTTCGGTAAAAGTCTTTATTTCATTGATTATTTGTCATGGCTTTTATTTAAATTCGTTTTCTTTATGTTATTGGGTTCTTTGGTTTTAATTAGTTAGATTAATCCATTTTTCCTCATACACAGTCATCACTGTTCTTCACTGTTCCTGATTGAGACTAATTTTCTCAATATCCTCAACTCACCGCTCATCCAATCCTTATCATTAATGCAATAGGAGTATGTTGACATCAATGACAACACCAGTTAGGCCCATACTTGCAACACCTTCAAGATAAAGGAAGGTTTGTATGAGTGGTTAGTCATGCCCTTTGGCGTAACCAATGCATCGAGAACATTCATGCGGCTCATGAACGAGATATTGAAAGAATTTTTTGGAAGTTTTGTTATTGTTTATTTAGATGATATTTTGATTTTTAGTAAGACTTGGGATGAGCATATGATGCATATCAGAAGAGTTTTAGAGAAGCTAAGAGAGGAGAAGTTGTTGATCAATATGAAGAAATGTAGTTTTACAAAGAAGGAGTTGGTATACCTGGGATTTGTTGTCTTAGAGGAAGGTCTTAAGATGGACCCAGAAAAAGTAAGAGCTATCATTGAATGGCCTATGCCAAGGAGTGCAACGAAGGTATGATCTTTTCATGGTTTGGCAAGTTTTTACATAAAGTTTATCAGGAATTTTAGTAGCATTTGTGCACCCCTAACTGAGACAATGAGAGGGGATAGAAAAGATTTTAGATAGACTAAAGGAGCAGATAAAAGCTTTGATACATTAAAGCAGAAAGTCACAGAGCAACCTGTTTTCGCACTTCCAGATTTCAATAAGGTATTTCAGGTAGATTGTGATGCTAGTGGCAGTGCTATAGGAGCTATTTTGAGTCAAGAAGGTAATCCCATTGCCTATTTTAGTGAGAATCTTAATGATGCCAAGAAAAAGTATTATGTTTATGATCAGGAGTTTTATGCAATAGTTCAAGCTTTGAAGAAATGGAGACATTATTTGTTCCCAAAGGAGTTTGTTTTATATACTAATCATCAGGCTTTGTAGTATCTTAATAGTCAAGGAAAGTTGAACTAGAGGCACTTAAAATGGGTTGAGTTTTTGCAGATCTATACTTTTGTTTTGAAGCACAGGAGTGGGAAGTCCAACAGAGTTGCAGATGCCTTGAGCAGAAGGCAAAATTTGTTGACAGAAATGAAGATAGAGGTTGTTGGGTTCGATGAGCTCAAAAGTTCGTATCCTGAATATCTAGATTTTGTAGAGACCTAGAAAGCTTGTTTGGAACCTGTTACTTTGGACAGGACAAAATGGTTGGATTTCATAATCCAAGATGGCATGTTGTTTAGAGGAAGCCAGTTGTGCATTCCAAGGAGTTCCATGAGAGAGAACTTGATTAAGGAGAAGCATAGTGAAGGATTGGCTGGACACTTTGGTCAAGATAAAACCATTGCTATTGTTGGTGAAAATTATTATTGGCCACAGTTGCAGTAGGATGTGAGGAAATTTGTGCAGAGTTGCAGATTGTGTCAGATGGCAAAAGGAACAAGTCAGAATATAGGGCTATATCAGCCATTACTTGTACCAGAGAAGCCATGGGATGATATTAGTATGGATTTTGTTCTTAGTTTACCAAGGACATAGAGAGGACATGATTCCATTTTTTTGGTGGTGGATAGATTCTCAAAGATGGCACATTTCATTCCTTGCAAGAAGACTAATGATGCTGTTCATATTGCTGAATTATTTTTCAGAGAGGTGGTGAGATTACACAGTCTACCAAAGAGCATAGATTCACATCAAGATACCAAGTTTGTTGGTTATTTCTGGAGGACATTGTGGAAGAAGTTGAAGACAGATTTAAAGTTTAGTTCTGTACACCATCCACAGATTGATGGATAGACAGAAGTGGTGAATAGGAGTTTGGGTAACCTGCTACGATGCTTAGTAGGAGATAAGCCCAAGGGATGGGATTTGATTTTACCACAAGAAAAAATTGCTTACAACAATTCTGTCATTAGGAGCACAGGTAAATCTCCATTTTAGGTTGTGCATGGGAGTAACACAAGAACTACTTCCAAATTAAGGAGGATGGATAAGGGGGAGAAGAGTAGTGTTGAAGCTAAAAATTTTGCTGAGCACATGAAGAATTTGCACGAAGAGGTAAGAAATCATATCCATAAGATGAATTCTCAGTATAAGGCTAAAGCATATCAGAAGAAGAGACATAAGGAGTTTCAGGAGGGTGATGAAGTCATGGTTCACTTGAGAAAAGAAAGATATCCAGTTGGTACATATAATAAGCTGAAGATGATGAAATTTGGACCATGTAGAATCCTGAAGAAGCATGATTCAGGAAATGCATTTGAGGTAGAGTTGCCTGATGATATCAATATTTCACCAATGTTCAACATTTCAGATTTGATAGAGTATCATGATGATGGACTTGATAAAGGAACATAGTGGGACATTCTAGCACCTACTTCAGAGAAGGAGGAGATAGAGGGCATTCTGGATAGCCGTGTGGGTAAGAGTACAAGAAATAGGTAGTATATAGAATACTTGGTGAATTGGAAAGGAAGGCCTGTTGAAAATTCATCATGGTTATCTGAGACTAAGGTTAACCATTTTGGTTTCCCTCTAACTCATGAGAAGTGACAGGGTCACTTTTCAAATTACCCTGGGTGTCTGATGCAGGAGCATCCAAGGTGTAAGAGCAATCTTGCATCAACCCAAAAAAAAATGTTGTTTCTTTTCAATAAGGGCTAAATTTGGGAGGCTTCCTATTTTTAGTAAGTTTGCATTTGTGCATAGTTGGATACAAAATCTTACACGGACCTCCAGAATGGTGAATTGAAGCTAATGGTGAAGAAATCACTTCAATATCATTTGTCATTTGTGAGATTAAAATTTCAAATTCCAAAAATCCTACTGAAATATTCAAAGTCAAATTTGAGGCACTTAGAGGATCCAGATGGGCCCAAAATTAGGTGCAAAACCCAAGCAGTCTACCTTTAGGTACTGCTTGTAAAAGGTATTATAATAAAAAATCCAACAGGTAGATCAAAAGTTATGGCCCCACGAAGTTGACCTGTTTTTGGGGGGAGATGCAAATTTTGAAATTAAGCTGGTGGCTACCAAAATAGGCTATATATAACCATTTTTGGGAACCCTTGTGGTAGTGGAGTTAAGGGGGAAGGTGTAGAGTCAAGAAAAAGCGGGAAAATAGAAACACTAGTTGATTTGGGGTTACAGAAGGCTAAAGATTCTAGAGTCTTGAGAGAGGGAGTTGTAATGTGTTGCAACCTGTAGGGGATTCATCCTCTGATTGTATTTGAGCTTCTATAATGTAATGTTTTGCCCATATTAATAAAATATCATTCTATTTTCTGTCTGCAATTTCTGTTATTGTGTGTTTTACGATTTACCACCTTCATCAGTCAACAAACTCCCCCTTTGGCATTGATGTCAAACAAAGATAATAAATGCCAACTAAACAAGTATTTACCTTTACTCCCAACATTTACCAACCACAAACCGAAAATGTAGCCACCTGAAGACATCAAAACTGCAAAGCACTATTCAGTAAACATAAGACATCACAAGGATGTATCAAGCAAGCTGCATAATATCAATAAATCAACTGTCAAAGCAAGTACACCAGTTCAACATCAATGAGTCAACAAACACCACTGTCTGGAATCAATAAAAGCCAAGTATACCACTGTATCAGTCAAAAATGAATCAAAGAATCAACAACTGAAGGCATTAAACATCTGTAACCATTAATCTACATATCACTAATTCTTCCTCCTTTTGACAACAATGCCAAAGATGAAATAAGAGGAAACAATACTAGCACCATCAAGAGAATACCATTGTCCTTATCACCAAAAAATTGAAATAAAAGTAGAGATAAACCAGAGTATATATCAAGCTATCAAGAGGAAAGCATCACTCTGAGAATCACACCAATATGCCAATTGCCACTACAAAACCATGATACAGTAACATGAGAAGAGATCACAAGAGGATGAAGGATGGTAATCACTTATCACATTAATGTACCAACTGACACATCAAGGATGAATAATATGCTAAGAAGCTCCCCCTGAGACCAATCAACTATCCAAGTACCCAAAATTGTTGCTTAATGACAGACACACTCAATCCTTTGATATTGCCAAGAACACACTATGAGAGAAAATTGTCATCAAACAAGGAAACTACCTTAATATACATACACCTGTCAACTTCATGTTACTGAAATCTTGCAGTATGTAACCCACATTGAAAAGACCATCTAACTTTGTATGAGATATATGAACTAGTATGAAGTCGTGAAGAGGCACCGAGGTGCAAGCAATATGAACTCATGAAGAAAGTAGTACCTATCCTACTCTTTACAACTTCCACTGAAGAACAAGCTTAATCATGAGGTTTGAAACCATAAAAGTTTTCCATGGATACTGACTGCACTTTGATCAAAGAGAACCTACACTCTAATACCACTTGTTGGAGTACATACAACATTGAGAGGGGGGGGGTGAATCAGTGTTGTAGATAAAAACAATTCAATTGACTTCTTATCAAAACTTAAAACAAAAGGTAAAGATATCGATGTAATGCAAGATACCAAAAACTATACAATAAAGGACAGGAAATTCAAGCATGAAGAGCAAATGTACCATGCATCAAATGAGAGCATAACACAAAGATTTTAGGAGTGGAAAACCCTCATGGGACAGAAATACCACTCAGTAAATGCCTCACTGGCTTAATCAAAATGTGCTTCACTAGCAAATATAGATGCTTCACTAGCTATATGTGCCTCATTGGCTATTTGTGCCTCACTGGCTATTTGTGCCTCACTAGATTTTATACAATCTTATGAATACAATAGAGAATTTGAATCAATACAGAGGGTTACTCTATTTCCTTACAATCCAGTTCTGAACTGTCTCATTATTTAAGACTCAAGAATTAACTCTGCACATCAAATCAAGATAGATCTTGCATCAGCACTCTGTTACAATCTCAATGATAGTGTAACCATACACACTCATTAATCTCATGCAGGTGTTTACATATCACGCTTTTTTATACATTTTCACTAACCTTATTTTCTTTCATGAAATAGTTTGTAAGAGTAGGTAAACTATGTGAAGTAGTCGCCAACTGAATCTGTAATTGTCAGAAGCGAGAGGTCGAACAGACCCATTATCAAGAACTTGGGTTTGTAAAAAATCTTTCACAATGATTTTGAGAATATTTCAACCTTTAATCAAATGATTCATAAAATGCCTTTCCAAACTGTGTTTATAAAAACCTTAACCACAACAAAATAGGATAAACATAATAATATCAAAAATTACCTTCAAAAATTTGCATGAAGTGCCAAGTATGACCTTCCAAACCCTAGTGGGTATTTCTTTTTCAAACCCTAGCAATTTTATGCTTGAAAAATAATCTTTCCATCAAAACAAATCTTGGTAAAACCTTAACCAAAGTAAGAGAAAATAAGAGTACATTCTGCTTGAAACCCATTAGTGTTTGATCCAACAAATGTTGTTACCAGAAAACTTACTCACAACTATTTTCCTTTAAGACAAACCATCAAAATGAACCTCCAAAAGATACCACAAAGGCAAAATATCACCTGAATAATGCTGACAACTTGAAGATTGCTGTTGCTGAGAGTCCAAAAAATAACTGTCAAGCTGAAGCTCACTATAGCTCCAACTTTGTCAAATCCTGAAGATCCTTATCATCATGACTGAATCTTGTAGCAATTTGCATAATATTGAAACCCTAAGTTGAGAGCAAGTATATCTAAAACTTTAACTTTACCGAATGAGACTTTAAGAAAATTTTTTCATCGATTACACCTTTGACTAATAGTCCTGGTGTGCCCTAAAAGGCCCGGTGACATTCAATACAATGTATCAACATTTACCTGCTCATTATACCCGATACCTGTTGGCCAGGTTAATGACTTAAGTGGCCCAAAAATATACTTTGCTCGTTTGATTTTTATATAAAACAAACCAACAATCTTTGATCATATGGTGCCTTGAGATTTAGAACTAATAATCTCCTTCACACAACTTTAGGATAACCTTAATAGCCTTTAACAATATGAAGCCTCCTTTAGATATAAGAGAGATATTAAGGGATGAACAATGAAAAGATAACAAAAACAAGTATAACCCCTTGGAAAGAGATCTTGCCTTAGTAATACTGAATTGCAAAGTTAAGCCAATAACATTTGACTTCCCTCTAAAAACATGGAGATCACAAAGAGTGAAATCTAAAAACATGTCAATGATGCCTTTAGAAATTAAACAAATAATTCTTGTGCTCCTTCGAAAGTGATCAAGACTTAGTAAGAACAAATTCAAGGAATCTCGATATTGATCAAACTGAAACAAGAAACCTTTCATATCAATGATAACCTTAATGAATATTACTTGCATAATGGATCAAGAGAAGATAACCAAGTGCCTCATTCGACTCAGGTGAAACATGCTCAATTGCAACATAATCATATTGCCAAGGGAATGCAAGTAAGGAGATCATGCCATAGGTTTGACATCTATGCCAATTGCCATAGGGGTCAACAAACTCCCCCTTTGGCATTGATGTCAAACAAAGATAATAAATGCCAACTAAACAAGTATTTACCTTTACTCCCAGCATTTACTAATCACAAACCAACAATGTAGCCACCTGAAGACATCAAAACTACAAAGCACTATTCAGTAAACATAAGACATCACAAGGCTGTATCAAGCAAGCTGTATAATATCAATAAATCAACTATCAAAGCAAGTACACCAATTCAACATCAATGAGTCAACAAACACCATTGTCTGGAATCAATGAAAGCCAAGTATACCACTGTATCAGTCAAACATGAATCAAAGAATCAACAACTGAATACATCAAGCATCTGTAACCATCAATCTGCATATCACCAATTTCTCACCCTTTTGACAATAATGCAAAAGACGAAAGAAGAGGAAATAGTACTAGCACCATCAGGAGAATACCATTGTCCTTATCACCAAAAAACTAAAATAAGAGCAGAGATAAACTAGAGTATATATCAAGCTATCAAAAGGAAAGCATAAAACTAAGAATCACACCAATATGCCAACTACAACTACAAAACCATGATACAGTAACATGAGAAGAGATCACAAGAGGATGAAGGATGGTAATCACTTATCACATTAAAGTACCAACTGACACATCAGGGATTAATAATATGCTAAGAAGCTCCCCCTGAGACCAATCAACTATTCAAGTACCCAAAATTGTTGCTTAATGATAGACACACTCAATCCTTTGATATTGCCAAGAACACACTATGAGAGAATACTGCCATCAAACAAGGAAACTGCCTTAATATACTTACACCTGTTAACATCATGTTACTGAAATCTTGTAGTATGTAACCCACATTGAAAAGACCATCCAAATCTGTATGAGATATATGAACTAGTATGAAGTCATGAAGAGGCACCAAGGTGCAAGCAATATGAACTCATGAAGAATGTAGTAGCTATCCCGCTCTTTACAACTTCCACTGAAGAACAAGCTTAATCATGAGGTTTGAAACTATAAAAATTGTCCTACAACATAAAATTGTTCCATGGATACTGATTGCACTTTGATCAAAGAGAACTTGCAATTGGTAACATTCTTGCATTTATGTTTACAAGAATACCTGAATGATAACATCAAATAGCCTATCATCACTGTTATAAATGCATGGTGTCAAGAAACATAATTATAAACAAATTATTCACTGTGATTTCTTTGTACTGTGAACAATCATCAAAGGGATCACTGTATAAACAACATACTAATCATCCTGTTGATTGACATTATTGTACTTGAACTATACTATCCACCAATCCTGCAACACCAATAGATAAACTTCTTTGATTTGGAACTACAACTTTTTAAGAAACTCTCACACAGTTCCATGACTGCACCCTTCATTTGATACCAAACTGTTGAGGCACACCATAATGGAAGGCAAAGCACATCAAACCATATAATGAAGGTGATTTCTATTGTTTATTATCCTGAAGGCATCCAAAGAAAGCATAAGACTAAGATCACATCATGTAATCCAAACTCTTAAAACATTGATGCACTACAAGGTGGCAACAACTTGGTTTTACAAAGTTTCACAAACTTGTGCTCTTGTCTGGATTCTCAAACTCTCACAATGACCCTTCAATGAACTAGGTCTCCAAAGTCTACAACTTGCACCCTAGGGTTTAGACCTTCACATGAGTTTAAAGAGGCATCTAACAAGATTATATTCACCAACCTAACACAACTAAACCACTCTCAAGTCCCTGAGATTCCACCTTAGCAACAAGTCTGCCCTAAGCCTTCAATCCTAGTAGCCCTACTTAAGAGCTTTTTCTGACCCAGTTCTCTCATATGGTTTCAAACCCAAAACTTAATCAATGTTTTGAACACCCATTATCAAGTTACATCACCTATCTCAAAATTAGTATAGACCCCTTTGGACAATGTGCCCCAAAACTTACCTTATTCGTTGTCCTAAAAGGGCTAATTAGGCCTATATTACAAAGGAACTTGCATTTAAACTTTCCACAGACCCCTAAACTTAGTAAACTATCCTTAGATAAGTTCCCAAACTCCCAAATCCACACTCACATTTAAGAGCCAAGACCATTTAGATAGCAGAGTGAGAAACCCTCATTTTTAGGCAAAATACCCTAGGTTTTATTGGAAATCCATGTTCCAGGCCTCCACCACCTTGGTCAATGCTTCAAATACCTTTGGATACATCTGTACATGCTCACAAAACCATCAGACAAGTATTTCCATTGATATATTTCAAAATCCCCTCTTTGGTTCCTCTTTTTCACATAAAGAAATGCATTTTTTTGCCCTAAGGCTTCAACCCTAACTCACACAACTAGGATCTTGACTTTCAAAACAATAAAGACAACTATCCTAGCACAAGAAAAGTCATTCCATTGAGATACAAGTCATGACAGTAGGTGGAATGACTAAAACTTCATTAAAACCCCAAACAGAGCCCTCACTGGGCTTATACAGGCAGTTTTCAGAAATTTGGTTAAAAATCCCTCTAGACCTAGTGAAAATCTCTCAAATTAGATTCAAATGAAAGATAATATAAGCCTATAACACATCAGAATGGTTTCAAGCCTTGAAAGTACCATATAGGGCTGTGGTACGGTCTGAAATAGTGAAAAATGCAGAGAAAAACATTTTTATAGTAGAAAATCAGAGTTTTTGTTATTAAATCTTTATCCAAACTCGTGCCACACCTTATGCCTTCATGTAGAGGCTTCTTACATCAATTTCCAACCATTTCCCAACTAACTCAACCAACATTTTTAAGATATGGTTGTTGGGTTTGCTTTAAAATGAACAAAACAAGTAGTTTGCATAAGCAATATTATGAAAACTTAACTTCTTGACTCCCTAAAAGACTCAAAGCTAGAAAAATGGTCTTTTCTAGACCTTATTACATGACTTGGTGATATGACACCTTACAAAGACTCTTGAACATCTACAAAAACTCTTGAATCATCATTTGATCAAGCCATGATTGGCTTAGGTGCTCCTGCACCATGCAACCCCCCTAAAAGAAACTCATGTCCCATGAGTGATAATTTGTTCTTGCTCCATGCATGCTCACTTGCAAAATTATTTCCTTGAGGTAGCCATTGAGATTGTATCACATACTTTGCATCTACAACTCTGTATGTTCTTGGAGGAGGCTTCATCTCTGTTATCAGACCTCTGGTTTTTTGAATTCTGTCCTTCATCAGCCTTACATGCTTGAAATCATTGCCATGCCTACCCTTTATCACTGCACTCTATGTCTTTCTATCTCTTTTCAAGTTCTTAGACCCAAAGATCTCTGATCTATTAGAGTTCTCAGTCTTTGCATTGATAGAATACATCTGTCCATCAACTTTTCTTCCAACAAGTGGACAAAGCATTGTCCCAACCATTATATTTTCACACTTCTCCAAACTACCTAAAGTCTTCAAGACATGTTTGGCCTCTTCTTGGCCTACCTCTACCATCATCACATCCTTTTCCTTCTCTAATACTAAGACACCTTGTAAACCCATTGGTTTGATACCTCCCCTTTGAACACACTCTTCTTATTTTCTATTCTCATCCTTCACAAACTCCTTACTGCCCATCATGATCACCTTGGCAGCCTTGGTCTGCTCCCTAATCTCCTCCTACAATGGAAGCAAATTAAATGAGTCTCTTTCATGTTCAATCTGATAGGTATTAGCTCATCCATCATAGACAGCTCATTTGTCAAATTGCCAGGGCCTTCCAAGCAACACATGACAACATTGCATTGGAAGAATATCACAAAGCACCCTATCCTTATACTTTCCAATCTAAAACTCAACTAAACCCTGCTCATTAACTAGGAGTGACTGGTCATCATTTAACCATGACACCTTATAGGGTGTTTTATGTGGAACTCTTACCAAATCTAACTTATCTACCATTTCCTTTGACACTATGTTATCAGTGGAACTAGAATCTATGACTAACTTGCATACCTTACCTTTGCTCTTGCATGTAGTCCTGAATAGACTCCTCCTTTGCATTGGTTCTTTCTCCTTGGTGGCTTTCAAAAGTTGTCTTTGTAGCATTAAGGTCTCACCAACTTCTGGTTCACAATCATACTTTGGAGAGTTAACACTTCCCTCTTCTTCTTCTTGCACAATTTGATTTCTCTTTTCACTTCTTCTCTCACCCCCACTTGAAGTAGCACCAAACTTTTCAGGGCACTTGAAGGATGGATGACCAAACTCACCACAAGTATAGCACTTTCTTGAAAACATATTAGAACCTCTTCTTTGATCTGCATATCTGCCCCTAAAACTTGTTCTTCCACCTCTCCATCCACCTCTAGATTCAACCAACTGTTCCTTACCTTTACTTGCATCTTCTTGTTCTTGATTGAACTGTTTTGGTGTAGGAAAAGTCCCTCTACCTCTTGAAGTACTGCCTCTGCCTCTAACTAATTTCTCTTGCATCCTCTTGAGTTTCTCTTCTACCTTAACAACTAATTGAAAACATTCTTTAACTGTTTTGGGTGTAGTCATACTCATCTCATTTTGGATATTATACCTGAGTCCATTAAGATACCTTGCCACTTTTCCTTCCTCATCTTCCTCATGCTTTGCCCTTATACTTAACCTATAGAACTCCTCAGTATATGCTTGTACATCTAAGTCCTTTTGCTTCAGATTTTTAAGTTTTCTAAGCAATTGAACATTGTAATCACTAGGAAGGAACTTACCTTTTAGTTTTGTCTTCATTCTCTCCCAAGAAGTGATCTTGGCCTTTCCCTCTTTCGGCCTTTCCTCTTGCACAAAGTTCCACCACAGCAAAGCATGTCCTTTCAACTTGGTTTTAGCCTTCTTCACTTTATGATCATCATCTATCTCTTCACTTTCAAAGTAGTTCTCCATGGCTCCTATCCAGTCCAAGAGCTCTTCACCATCTAACTTACCTCCATACATAGGCAAATCCATTTTGCTATGTCCATCACTTTTCACAGCCTTCAAAAGATTTGCCATCCTCAAATCCTTTGGATATAACTCTTCCTCTTCACCTGAAGTTTCTTCCTCTTGGTCACTTTCTTCCATGTTGACTCCAGCAGTAGACTTCAATACAACAATCTCTCTCTTCAAGGCTTCCAACTCTTTGGCTTGCTTATCAATCTTTCTAGCAACTGTACTTCCTTTAGGAGGCATCTTGACTCCTTCAACCTACAACAAATATCAACCCTTCCTAAAACAAATCAGAACCTATGCTCTGATACCACTTTGATGCACTACAAAGTGGAACAAATTGGTTTTACAAAGTTTCACAAACTTGTGCTCTTGTCTTGATTCTCAAACTCTCACAATGACGTTTCAATGAACTAGGTCTCCAAAGTCTACAACTTGCACCCTAGGGTTTAGACCTTCACATGAGTTTAAAGAGACATCTAACAATATTATATTCACCAACCTAACACAAATAAACCACTCTCAAGTCCCTTAGATTCCCTCTTAGCAGCAAGTTTGCCCCAAGCCTTCAATCTTAGTAACCTTACTTATGAGGTTTTTCTGATCCAATTCCCTCATATGGTTTCAAACCCAAAACTTAATCAATTTTTTGAACACCCATTATCAAGTTACATCACCTATCTCAAACTCAGTATAGACTCCTTTGGACAATGTGCCCCAAAACTGACCTTATTCATTGTCCTAAAAGGGCTAATTAGGCCTATATTACAAAGGAACTTGCTTTTAAACTTTCTACAAACCCATAAACTTAGTAAATGGTCCTTAGATAAGTTCCCAAACTCCCAAATCCACACTCACATTTAAGAGCCAAGACCATTTAGATAGCAAAGTGAGAAACCCTCATTTTTAGGCAAAATACCCTAGGTTTTATTGGAAATCCATGTTCCAGGCCTCCACCACCTTGGTAAATGATTCAAACACCTTGGGATACATTTACACATGCTCACAAAACCATCAGACAAGTATTTCCATTGATATATTTCAAAATCCCCTCTTTGGTTCCTCTTTTACACATAAAGAAATGCATTTTTCTGCCCTAAGGCTTCAACCCTAACTCACACAACTAGAATATTAGATTTCAAAACAATAAAGACAACTATCCTAGCACAAGGCAAGTCATTCCACCAAGATACAAGTCATGACAGTAGGTGGAATGACTAAAACTTCATTAAAACCCCAAACAGAGCCCTCACTGGCCTTATATAGGCAGTTTTCAAAAAAATCCCTCTAGACCCAATGAAAATCTCTCCAATTAGATTCAAATGAAATATAATACAAGAATCTAACACATCATAATGATTTAATTCCTTAAAAGTACCATACAGGGCCGTGGTATGGTCTGAAATAGTGAAAAATGCAGAGAAAAACATTTTTATAGTAGAAAATCAGAGTTTTTGTTATTAAATCTTTATCCAAACTCATGCCACACCTTATGCCTTCATGTAGAGCTTATTACATCAATTTCCAACCATTTCCTAACTGACACAACCAACATTTTTAAGATATGGTCGTTGGGTTTGCTTTAAAATGAACAAAACAAGTAGTTTGCATAAGCAATATTATGAAAACTTAACTTCTTGACTCCCTAAAAGACTCAAAGCTAGAAAAATAGTCTTTTTCTAGACCTTATTACATGCCTTGGTGATATGACACCTTACAAAGACTCTTGAACATCTACAAAAACTCTTGAATCATCATTTGATCAAGCCATGATTAGCTTAGGTGCTTTGTCAAATCCCAGAGATCCTTATCATCATGATTGAATCTTGTAACACTTTGCATAATATTGAAACCCTAAGTCAAGAGCAAGCATATCTCAAACTTTAACTTTACCAAATTAGACTTCAAGTAAAGTTTTTCATCGATTACACCTTTGACTAATAGTCCTGGTGTGCCCTAAAAGGCCCATTGACATTCAATACAATGTATCAACATTTACCTGCTCATTATACCCGATACCTGTTGGCCAGGTTAATGACTTAAGTGGCCTGACAATATACTTTGCTCATTTGATTTTTATATAAAACAAATCAACAACCTTTGATCATATGGTGCCTTGAGATTTAGAACTAATAATCTCCTTCACACAACTTTAGGATAACCTTAATATTCTTTAACAATATGAAGCCTCTTTTAGATACAAGAGAGATATTAAGGGATGAACAATGAAAAGATAACAAAAGCAAGTATAACCCCTTGGAAAGAGATCATGCCTTAGTAATATTGAGTTGCAAAGTTAAGACAATAACATTTGACTTCCCTCTAAAAACATGGAGATCACAAAGAATGAAATAAAAAAAAAAGGCTAATGATGCCTTTTGAAATGAAACAAATAATTTTTGTGCCCCTTTGAAAGTGATCAAGACTTAGTAAGCACAACTTCAAGGAATCTAGGTATTGATCAAACTAAACCAAGAAACCTTTCATATCAGTGATAACCTTAATGAATATTACTTGCATAATGGATCAAGAGAAGATAACCAAGTGCCTCATTCAACTCAGGTGAAACATGCTCAATTGCAACATAATCATATTGCCAAGAGAATGCAAGTAAAGAGATCATGCCATAGGTTTGACATCTATGGCAACTGCCATAGGGGTCAACAAACTCCCCCTTTAGCATTGATGTCAAACAAAGATAATAAATGTTAGCTAAACAAGTATTTACCTTTACTCCCAGCATTTACCAACCACAAACCAACAATGTAGCCACCTGAAGACATCAAATTGCAAAGAACTATTTAGTAAACATAAGACATCACAAGGCTATATCAAGCAAGCTGCATAATATCAATAAATCAAATGTCAAAGCAAGTACACTAGTTCAACATCAATGAGTCAACAAACACCACTGTTTGGAATCAATGAAAGGCAAGTATACCACTGTATCAGTCAAACATGAATCAAAGAATCAACAACTAAAGGCATCAAGCATATGTAACCATCAATCTGCATATCACCAATTTCTCACCCTTTTGACAACAATGCCAAAGATGAAAGAAGAGGAAACATTACTAGCACCATCAGGAGAATACCATTGTCCTTATCAGCAAAAAATGGAAATAACAGCAAAGATAAACCAGATTATATATCAATCTATCAAGAGGAAAGCATCAAATTGAGAATCACACCAATATGCCAACTACCACTACAAAACCATGATACAATAACATGAGAAGAGATCACAAGAGGATGAAGGCTGGTAATCACTTATCACATTAATGTACCAACTGACACATCAGGGATGAATAATATGCTAAGAAGCTCCCCCTGAGACCAATCAACTATTCAAGTACCCAAAATTGTTGCTTAATGACAGACACACTCATCCTTTGATATTACCAAGAACACACTATGAGAGAATACTATCATCAAACAAGGAAAGTGCCTTAATATACTTACACCTGTTAACTTCATGTTACTGAAATCTTGCAGTATGTAACCCACATCGAAAAGACCATCCAACTCTGTATGAGATATATGAACTAGTATGAAGTCATGAAGAGGCACCAAGGCGCAAGCAATATGAACTCATGAAGAATGTAGTAGCTATCCTACTCTTTACAACTTCCACTGAAGAACAAGCTTAATCATGAGGTTTGAAACAATAAAAACTATCCTACAACATAAAATTGTTACATGGATACTGACTGCACTTTGATCAAAGAGAACTTGCAATTGGTAACCTTCTTGCATTTATGTTTACAAGAATACCTGAATGATAACATCAAATAGCCTATCATCATTGTTATAAATGCATGGTGTCAAGAAGCACAGTTATAAACAAATTATTCACTATGATTTGTTTGTACCATGAACAATAATCAAAGGGATCATTGTATAAACAACATACTAATCAAATTGTTCATTGGCATTATTGTACTTGAACTATACTATCCACCAATCTTGCAACACTAACAGATAAACTTCTTTGATTTGGAACTACAACTTTTTAAGAAACTCTCACACAGTTCCATGACTGCACCCTTCATTTGATACCAAACCATTGAGGCACACCATAATGGAAGGCAAAGCACATCAGACCATATAATGAAGGTGATTTCTATTGCTTATTATCTTAACGGCATCCTAAGAAAGCATAAGACTAAGATCACATCATGTGAACCAAACTCTTAAAACATAAAAGCATGTCTTGAAACATGAAGTTTGAGGGCATAAAACACATGCAACATAAGGTTAAAGACTCCAACCCTTGATATCACTACTTCTTAAACCATGATCAATGTTATCTTTTCCACATATACCATATCAAGAAAATCGCTCATGAAGGTAAGAAAAGTAAATGAGGTGTGCATTCATTGTACCCCTGTTTAGATCAAAGGATCACTACACAACTGTAACAGTCAAAAGACAACCAAAGCTCTTGAATCACTGAACACCACTATATAAGCAAACTAGAATCCAATCCACTGTATATCAATGACCAAGAATCAAGAATCATGAAATGCAAGAAATGAGGGCATCAAGAAAACATCCGAATATACCACTGTACCACTACATGAAAGAAGGCATCAAACTTAATCAACTGAAAGCATCTAAAAAATCACCGTGAAATAGTATAGCATCTGATAAAACATCTGTACCATCACATCTATATAATAAATAATTTCTCTGTATTTCTAGAAACAAGGATCAACAGAAGGTACCATGATACCACTATCCTCATCTATCAGACCAACAATAATCCTTGAGATCATGAAGAACCAAATCCAATATGAAGATCTAATCAAGAGGATAAAAAAACACACTAAACCTCAAAAAACATTTTTGATCAAAACCCAAAGATAGCAGAGCATCATTATTACTCAAGCATTAAGAGTAACTCTTTAGTTGTATTGAAGAACATTAGAAGCATATCAAACCCATCCTTATGTCCTAATAACTACTTGTACAATATCATGAAGTGCATCATGATCATGTTCTGGTCACTGAAATCTCAAAATGTTCTAATAACAAACATGAGTTCACATTGCCTGCAAATTATCTCACAAGCATCTGACCCAAAATCATGACAAATCAATGGAGGGATAAGGCACTCAAATAATCAAACTAGAAAAACATGAATGTAGCATCTTTGAAGGCTTTGAAGCATGATGAAACACAAGAACATGAATCACAAAAGTATGCACTTAAGCTGCTATCAAACATCAAACTAGACTTTCTCCATCATCAAACTTCTTGAAACTTCTTGGGGCGAGAGATAGAACATTAGACAACTCCCCCTCACTCTAAGCTGTGTCTTAAGTGGTTTGTAATGTCTCTTGTGCAGCATGCACAAGATTAGGACTTCCTTCTTCTAGACTTTGTTTTCTTCTCCAAACTAGTATAGGATATTTGTTTTCCTTGCCCAAGGCATTCACTTGCTTTTGCTTAAACATATAGCCTCTAGTTAGTTTTATCCTTCCTCTACACCAATGTGCTTTGTACCCAAACATATTGCATCTATAACACAAAATATTGTAGTCTTGATCAAGAGAAAAATAGTTTCTTCTAGGTAATCTGAGAGAATCTCTATTGACATACCTTGCATGCATCCAACAATTTTTTGCTCGGTGGCCAACTTTATTACAATTATAACAAGCAATATTGTAGTTCTAATTTGACCAGCTATAAAAATGTTTCTCTTTATTCCACCCAAAACCATTTCCTTTACAATCTCTGGCTCTATGACCATAAACATGACATGCATAGCAATAACCATGGAATTGAGAGTAATTATACCTGCTAGGTGGAAATCTTGAAGACTTGTTATTAGCAATATTAACTTTATCTTTCTTCTTGGCTTCAACCTCAGGTGCAACAGAGTGAAATGTTAGGTCTTTCTTCTTCCTAGGAGCATCTCTTGTCTTGGAACATTCTCCTTTCTCATAACCCAAGCCAGTAGTGTCCCTGTAATACCTTTGCTTGCTCAACATGTCATTTAGGTAGTCAGTACTCTTTTCAAATTGAATATTCTTATGCAATTTGTAAGATGCTTTTTCCAAATCCTTTCTCAAAGAGACTATTTCTTTCTCAAGCTTTAAGCATTCACTAGTCTTAACTTCAAGATCAGATTTTGCAAAGTCAACCACTCTTTTGGCTTCTTCTACTTCTATTTTTGGACTAATAGTTAACTTGTTTGTAACTTCAATTTAACTGCTTAAATCTACAATCAACTTTCTTGCTTCTTCAAGTTCTGAAGAAACTTTTGCAAGATCAGAGAGTACCTTAGTCTTGGAGTTCTTCTCTTGTTGAAGTTGAACCTTTAATCCCTGGTTCTCTTTTTCAAGCTACTTGATCTCATCTAGAGCATATAAAAGTTCTCCTTCAATATCAATTTCATAGTCATCTTCATCTATAAAGAGATCTTTTTCATCAAGGTTTTGTTCATCTATACTTACAGTAAAGTCTTTCTTTTTATCAAAATTCAAGGGAGACTCATGCAACAACTCATCACATAACTTGACCGGGGCTTGCTGCACAACCTTTTGTTTGTCCTCTTTCTTTTCTCTATTTCTTCTACCTTTTGCCATGGTACTCCGCTATCAGAACCTACCCAAGACTGTTAGACTTCTATAGGGAACCTACGCTCTGATACCACTTGTTGGAGTACATACAACATTGAGAGGGGGGGGGGTGGTGAATCAATGTTGTAGATAAAAACAATTCAATTGACTTCTTATCAAAACTTAAAACAAAAGGTAAAGATATTGATGTAATGCAAGATACCAAAAACTATACAATAAAGGACAAGAAATTCAAGCATGAAGAGAAAATGTACAATGCATCAAATGAGACCATAACACAAAGATTTTAGGAGTGGAAAACCCTCACGGGTAAGAAAAACCACTCAGTAAATGTCTCACTGGCTTAATCAAAATGTGCTTCACTAGCAAATACAGATGCCTCACTAGCTATATGTGCCTCACTGGCTATTTGTACCTCACTAGCTTTTATACAATCTCATGGATACAATAGAGAATTTGAATCAATACAGAGGGTTACTCTATTTCCTTACAATCTAGTTTTGAACTATCTCATTATTTGAGACTCAAAATTAACTCTGCACATCAAATCAAGATAGATCTTGCATCAACACTTTGTTACAATCTCAATGATAGTGTAACCATACACACTCATTAATCTCATGCAGGTGTTTACATATCATTCTTTTTTATACATTTTCACTGTCCTTTTTTTCTTTCATGAAATAGTTTGTAAGAGTAGGTAAATTGTGTGAAGTAGTTGCCAACAAAATCTGTAACTGTTAGAAGAGAGAGGTCGCACAGACCCATTATCAAGAACTTAGGTTTGTAAAAAATCTTTCACAATGCTTTTGAGAATATTTCAACCTTTAATCAAATGATTTATAAAATGCCTTTCCAAACTGTGGTTACAAAAACCTTAACCACAACAAAATAGGATAAACAAAATAATATCAAAAACTACCTTGAAAAATTTACATGAAGTGCCAAGTATGACCTTCCAAACCCTAGTGGGTATTTCTTTTTCAAACCCTAGAAATTTTATGCTTGAAAAATAATCTTGCCATCAAAACAAATCTTGGTAAAAACTTAACCAAAGTAAGAGAAAACAAGAGTACATTTTGCTTGAAACCCATTAGTGTTCGATCCAACTGATGCCGTTACCAAAAAACTTACTCATAACTATTTTCCTTTAAGACAAACCATCAAAATGAACCTCCAAAAGACACCACAAAGGCAAAATATCACCTGAATAATGCTAACAACTTGAAGTTTGCCGTGACTGAGAGTCCAAAAAATAACTGTCAAGCTGAAGCTCACTATAGCTCCAGCTTTGTCAAATCCCAGAGATCCTTATCATCATGACTGAATCTTGTAACACTTTGCATAATATTGAAACCCTAAGTTGAGAACAAGTATATCTCAAACTTTAACTTTACCAAATAAGACTTCAAAGAAACTTTTTCATCGATTACACCTTTGACTGATAGTCTCGGTGTGCCCTAAAAGGCCCGGTGACATTCAATACAATGTATCAACATTTACCTGCTCATTATACCTGATACCTGCTGGCCAAGTTAATGACTTAAGTGGCCCAACAATATACTTTGCTCACTTGATTTTTATATAAAACAAATCAACAACCTTTGATCATATGGTGCCTTGAGATTTAGAACTAATAATCTCCTTCACACAACTTTAAGATAGCCTTAATATCCTTTAACAATATGAAGCCTCCTTTAGATACAAGAGAGATATTAAGGGATGAACAATGAAAAGATAACAAAAACAAGTATAACCCCTTGGAAAGAGATCATGCCTTAGTAATACTAAGTTGCAAAGTTAAGACAATAACATTTGCTTTCTCTCTAAAAACATGGAGATCACAAAGAATGAAATCAAAAAACATGTCAATGATGCCTTTTGAAATGAAACAAATAATTTTTGTGCCCCTTTGAAAGTGATCAAGACTTAGTAAGAACAACTTCAAGGAATCTCGATATTGATTAAATTGAAACAAGAAACCTTTCATATCAATGATAACCTTAATGAATATTACTTGCATAATGGATCAAGAGAAGATAACCAAGTGCCTCATTCAACTCAGGTGAAACATGCTCAATTGCAACATAATCATATTGCCAAGGGAATGCAAGTAAGGAGATCATGCCATAGGTTTGACATCTATGCCAACTACCATAGGGGTCAACACATTAGGTCCAACAGAATCTTTTGGTTCAGTCTTCTCAGTGGTAGAAGGAAACTGAACCACGTCCTCTTTGTTTTCTTTCTCTTCTGGCTGTAGAACAATAGGAGAAGGTGTTAGCTCTCTAAAAATAAATCTTCTGCTATACAACACTTTTTCAGACACAGGATCTCAAAGCTTGTACCCTTTGACATAGACACCATAACCAATGAAGATACACTTAATTGCCTTGTTCTCCAATTTTGACCTCTTCTCCTTAGGAACATGTGCATATACCTCACAACCAAAAACATAAAGATGTCTCAATGAGAGTTTCTTACCAGACCACACTTCCATGGGTGTCTTATCAATGAGCGCTGAGGTAGGAGACCTGTTAACTAGGTAGCAAGTAGTGGCTACAGCTTCAGCCCAAAACTTTTGTTTGAGGCTAGCACCACTAAGCATACTCCTAGCCCTCTCCATTAACGTTCTGTTCATCCTTTCTACAACTCCATTTTGTTGTGGGGTATAAGGAGTTATCTTATGCCTTTTAATCCCATATTCTTTACAGAACTTGTCAAACTCTGCTGAACAAAACTCACCACCATTATCATTTCTCAAACACTTATTCTTTTTACCAGTCTGATTCTCAACAAAATCTTTAAACTCTTTGAAATGATTGAAGACTTCAGATTTTCTTCTGAGAAAATAAATTCATGTCCTTCTACTGTAATCATCTATGATTGATAAAAAATATAATGATTTAGAAATCGAAGGAACATTCACAAGACCAAACACATCAGAATGAATTAGATCCAACACACCAAAAGACTTATGAGAACTCGAGTAAAATTGAACACGGTTTTGCTTTCCATAAATACAATGTTCACAAAAGTCAAAGTCAAGATTACAATCATTTAACCCCTTAACAAGGTTTTTATTTTTCAGGGCTCTAGGACCCTTCTCACCAATGTGACCAAGTCTCTCATGCCACAACATTGTCTTCTCAGTAGGGAGTTTCATTTCCAAAGCATGAGCACCCTTAGGTACCCAAAATGCACTACCATTAGAAGTTGAAGCAACACATTTCTTTACTACTAGTTCCAATGGTGAGGATGAACTGACTGAAGCTATTTTCTTCGAATCAAAAGAACTATTGCACTGAGTAGTGCATGCATCCAGCTGAAACAAAGTACCTCTTTGAGTACCCTTTGCAAGCACCATAGATCCTCTTGTCATCTTGTATCCTCCATTCAAGAAGACAACTTGCACACCTGTATCATTCAATTTACTTACAGAAAGTAGGTTTCCTACTAAATCGGGGATGTGCATAACCCCATTGATCCCCTTCACTCATCCATCAGGGAATCAGATCAAGACTCTTCTACAACCAACTATTTTTAGATGAGAGTCATCACCCAAGTACACCTTCCCACCGTTGAATTATTCATACTTTGTGAACCAACCTCGATGTGAGGTTATGTGGAAGGAAGCACCAGAGTTAATCAGCCACACATCATCTGATGCATGGGTGGCCAATGCAGCAATAAAAGCATCACCATCATCATGAGATTTGTAAAAATCTAAATTGGAGCTGTTCTTTTTCTTCTTCTTCTCCTTGTAGTCCTTTTAGAAGTGCCCAATTTTTCCATAGTTCCAACACAGTACCTTGGACTTTCTAGGAGGTTTGGATCTCCCATGAGATTTGGATTTGCCCTTTTTAACTTTCTTGTCCTTCTTTTTCTCTTTCTCCTTGGGTCTACCATGAATTGTAAGAGCCTCCTTAGTTGACTCAGAAGACTTTCTTTGCATTTCTTTAGATAATAGTGAAGACACCACTTCATCCATCTCGAAGGTGGTTGTAGTGCTCCTAATGGCCATGACAAGGTGGTCCCACGAATCTGGCAAAGAACAAAGCAAGGTCATACAATGATCCTCCTCCTCCATCTTCACACCAACAGATATAAACTATGCAACTAGCATTTTAAAGGTATTCAGGTGGTCTGCAACCGATCCTCCATCTTCCATCCTCAGAGAATATAGCTTCTTCCATAGGAATAACTTGTTTACCAGGGATTTAGCTTGATAAACATCACCAAGTTTCTTCCACAGCTCCTTCACAATCTTCTCCTCATGAACATTCAACAGGACAGAATTGGCTAAATAGAGTCTCACAAGACCCTTAGCTTTACAACCTTTGAGATCCCAATCTACCTGTGCCATTACCATTGGTTTTGTATTGGAAATTGTTTCCCATAGGTCTCTATCAACAAGCATGTCTTCCATTTTTAGTTTCCACAACTTGAAATTGTTGCCATTAAACTTTCCAAATCTATTCTTCTGGATGTGCCTGCCATCTCCTTCCTAAAACAAGATTGTAGAATACTCTGCATAGACTCCCACTCAATCAAAGATCAATACAAAAAACCCCTACCCAACAAATATGATCAAAGGTGATCAAGCTCTGATAATAATTGAAAAGAGGCAAGGTACTTAGAAACGCTTCCTACACCAATCTAATAAGGGGAGATGTATGCAAATTCTTTTTAATCCTTACAATTGCAGTAATGTTAAACATATAACAAAGATATTACAGTAGCAAACACAAACACAAGAGAACATGTGACACAAGATATATTGTGGGGAAAACTTTTTCAGGTTAAAAACCCCACTCTAAAACCTGCACAATGTATTATCAAAACAATAATAGTTTACGATACACTTGTAATGCAAGTTCTTCGAAGAGTCTTCAAATGCCATTTTTAGAGTGATTCTGACAGCATAACAGTACTTGTACATCAACTATATAAACTACAACTCCAAACTCCACATTATATAGAGATACAAGGCATAAACGGGAAGCTTCTAGAGATGGACATCCATCTTGGCCACATGGCCATTTTCCAACACCTAAGGACACTTGTCCAACATGAATATACCTTTCTTACATCTATCATAACATGGCAGATTTGACTTCCCAAGATGGAGTGCTCCAAGGCTAAAAATAGACTATGACAGATGCTCTTACGCATCTTACAACTGTCATAAATCTGCCCAACATAACAACCTTAAATGTTGTAAGAGAATCTATCATACAAGACTAAATATATCGTATTCCTCTTGCAACATGTCATAGCCCAACTTGGGCGCCCAAAGATGCCTTTCTCTCATGCAAAGATACTCTATGACACTTGTCCCCACTTGTCATAGGAATCTCTATACTTGGCTCTTATGCATCATCAATTATGTCATATGGAATATCCTCTTCCACATACCACAAGATGCTGACACATGGCATATTAGTGCCACCTCAAATGGGATGCCCAAATCCATGTGAGTTTGACTTGACCATCCAAGTCACATTCCAAGTAGGATGACATGTCACAATGCCACCACAACTAAGTGACTGAACTGAATGTACAAGTAAATACAAAATTAGGCAATAAATAAATACAAAATTAAATAAACAATGCTAGGAATTTGCAAAGGTTGAGACACCTTAATTCCCAACACATTCTAGTGATGCTTGTTCAAGTCATGGCTCTACATCTTATACAAGCCCAAAACTATATTCATCCATGCAAAATCATAATGAATTTGTTAGGCAACAATATGAATTAGAAAAATAGAATCAACTGCTAGAGTCCATGTTGCAGTAGGAAAAATAAATTGAAAATCATGTTAGGCAGTTAGAGTCTAAGGTATAGTCCCATGTTTGCCCTGCTACCTATAAAAGTCAAATTACTCTATCCCCTTATTTCCTCCTTAGATCTTATTTATAAATAGCTAGATCTTTCCTAGGTTGACTATAAAACGTAGAGCATGTCAACCAAGGTCTACAATTAGATGGCTATCTTTGATGGGTATAGCATTTGGGAAGGGGACACACATGTTGACGAATTCTCTGATTTCATGGACGAGTTTCAGTTTGAGTATGAGGACATGTGGATGCGATTTTTGTTATGTCCTTACATGGAAAGACAAAAGAATGGATTCAGAGTATTCCAAGGAAATCTGTCACCTCCTAGAATGAACTTGTGGCTAAATTTGGAAAAGAATTTGTAAAACATTTAGACCCTGTTGATCTTGTCTAGGAATTAGAAAAAATTAGAAGACAAGAGGGAGAGTCTAGCATGTATCTCAGTCACAGCTTTGTAGTTGCCCTTTCCAACATTCCAAATGATTTCAAACCTAACACTCCCACCTACGTTGATATGTTCTTTGAAGCATATGAAGTTGGACTAAGTTCAATGTAGGAAGATTTGAAATTAATGAGCATGCAACAAGCCTATTTGTGCCTAGACTCCATGGAAAAGGTTAGGAATGACTACATAGTAAGGTTGTTATCCAAAAATGCAAGTGTTTCTAGTGATGAACAAGATAATATGAATAGCAACAATGTGGATACAACTAATCAAATGAATACGACATCAAATCAAAATGATTGTGCAGTCAGAAGGGTAGAAGTTGAAGGTGGTTCATGGTGTGACAACGATGCAGATGATGAGAACAATATATGCACCAGCCTTTGGTTGGACATCTAGTGAAGGTGAAAATGATGACATCCATGATGTATTCCAACATGATAATGAGGTCTATGGCCCAATGGACAATGAGGAAGATGTGTGCACCAATGAGCAACTAGTTGAATCAACTTGTGAGGCTGATCATGAGGGGTGTGCATAGGTAAGTGAACTTTAGGATGAGAAAGAAAATTGTTTCTTGTTTGATATGTTTCCCTCCTTGTTCCATCGGATGATAGTGAAGCATTTAGTGTTTATTTGCATGATGATGACATGGAGGTGGCTGCACATGACCATGAAATGTTAGTGTGAAGAACTTGCCCTTGATGAATATGGAGATGATGATCATGTGGATGCATATGAGAACCTATTTCTTTGGTGCAAGGTTTGTTGTCTTCCCCATGTAGAGTGTGCTTCAAGTGGGCCAAAAAAAGATGTTATAATAATCAGGAAAGAAGAAGTGTGTCACCAATCAGTTTGCAGTAGTTAGTGTGACACAAAAAGTTGCCAGTATGAGCTTGAAACAAAGAGACAATTGGAATAACTTAGTTCTTCATATGAGGTGTCTCATGCTTTTGATTTGTGATTGGTGAATGTATCAGCACAAGTGAAAGTTGTGTATGTTGGCTTCCCATTGTCCAAGAATTTGATGACTTGGATGACTATGAAGCTTTCCTTTTTGAAGGTTGCACTTCAAATGCTTTGGATGATGGTGTTGTGCCTAAGATAGAATAATTTATGTGGGTCCAACATACAGATGAAAATTATGTTGAGTAGTAGCATAAATGCCAGGTTGATGATCAACATGTTGCAGCTTAGCTTGAAGATATGCCAGAGCTAGATTTTTTGCTAGTTTTATTTGCAAGAAGATGTGTCTCTTTTTGTAGATTAGTAGTGAAGTCTGTACGCTCAAAACCGTGACTCCAATTGCCTGGGGGCTGTTGGGTCGTATTTCAGCATGCACACGGACCCTTTCCCTCCTTGCCACAGGGCAATCTGCCACGTCACTCTCGCTCATGTGGGAGTAGCTAGTCGAGAGGAGGCGAGCCATGGCAGAGGTCTGGCTTGTTGGAGAGCTAGACTTTGCAGAGGGGGGTCGACAAGTTCTATGGCCTTTGTTGTTATGCATTTTGTTGTATGTTTCGTTCAACGTTTATTGTATTTGAGATAACCCTATGACCCGAAGGGTCACTAGTTTCTCTTCTTCTATTTGGATTCCTTTGATTCCACCTTTGTGTGGGTAAACGATTGTTTGCGTTGATGGTTTCGGCTGTTTCAATGCTTTGAAGGAATTCTTGTTGCAATTGTAGTTGTTTAGTTTCTTCTAGCAACAAGAGGGAAAATGGGTCTCCTTGTGGTAGAATGAATGTCTGTTGTTGTGGTTGCGGATGAATCTCCTCGATCTTGTCACAGATAGCCCTCACCCACTCTCCTCTCACTCCTAAGCATATTTGTGAATTAGGAAAGAGGAAGTTACATAATTGCTAACTTTTAACCAAATCTAGGGTGTTTGACCTGCATTTTGACTTTGTTTTTACCTTGTGATGAAATCAAGGGTTTGTTTGTGATGTTCAACTATGATTACTTCGTGATGGAATCGAGGGTTTGCAACTTGATCTAATCTAGGGTTTCTATATGCATGCAAACTAAAATGATGTGCAAAGCATTTTTTTGGTATTTTTTAGAGTATTTCAGAAATGAAAATGCTTCTAATCTATAAAAAGGAAATATGTGTGCAATCCTATATGACTTTTTAAATGCAATGTTAACCTATGTTTTTTGGGTTTTTGGTATTTTGAGTGCATTCTAATCTAAATGAAAAGGGAAATGCTTTTTCTAACAATCTAGATCTAAAAGTAGAAAGTGATTAATCTAACATGCAAGATCTAACTATCAAGGAAAAAGCAAAGTATTACTATTCCCAAGAGAAAACAAAGTAAGCAAAAATAAAGAAGGAACTTGGAAGAAATGAAGATTTGTTGACTCCACTACCCTCAGTAATCCTTGTGTAGGCAACCTTGAATCCTTCTGTGGTAGCAGGTGATCCTCTTGACAACAAAATGACCTCAAGAAGCAAAGAGAAGCTTCAATGATGCTTGTATGAGCTCGATGTGAGTTTGGATTGAGCACAATGGCTGAGAATCAAGAAGCATAGCATTTCTTGATTGAACAAAGAAAGCAAAAGGCACCTACGTCCTATATGAGCATATGAACGCTAAGGTGGAGAGCAAAATTTTCAAAAGCTGTGTGCACAATGAATTTGCATCCGTGGAAGAGATTGGAAGATATGCAACAATGAAAGCTTTAAATCTTTGAAGAAATAAAGAAAGAAATGAAGAAAGAGGCTCAAAGGCCTCTGAAGAAGCTTGAAAAAGCTTGTGAAGATGAGAAGAGTATTCTCCAACTTGCTCAACTTGGAAAATAATGAAGAGGTGAGGGGTATTTATAGGTTAGAAGAAGGGATGAGAGGTGGAATTGATTGAGAAGTTAACTCTTTTTATTGATGAGTTAACAAGGATTGATTGGGGAGTGAACTGGATTGATTACCCAGTGAACTCAATTGATTATAAAGTGATGAAGCAATGATAACTTAGCACTGAAGAAGAAATAGAGTTAGAAGAATGCATGAGATTGACTAAGGAGTTAATTTGAGATCAAATAGAGTTAAGTATGCATTTGTAGGTGCATGAAATAGCTAACTCTATATCAGGGATCAAAAATCATGCAAACTAGAAGAAAAACGGGCAAAAACAGAGCTTTTTTGAGTGAAAAACATGAGTTGTTCTACGGCTAGAAAAATGGCAGGGTCGCCCGGGGGAGACCATGGGTCGCCCAGGGGAGATCTAGAAAATCAACAGGGTTTCCCAGGGGAGATCCCAAAGATCAATAGGGTCGCCTGGGGGAGATCCTGAAGATCAGTAGGATCTCTTGGGGGAGATCCAGAAAGAAAGGGTCAGATGTAGAAAAACATGTTTGGAGATGCAAAAAGAGAAGAAAAGGAGGGGTTTTGCCTCCAAAAATAGGTCAGTCATGTGGAAGAATCTAAATCTCCACTTGCATTTGTAGGATTTCCCTGGGGAGTTCTAGAAATAATAGGGGGAGATTTGGATTGGTTGAGCGGAACTAAAAACTGAAAGTGGGAGATGGAAGGGGAGACCTCTAGAAGGCTTCTAGGAGGTGCACTAGACAAAAGAAAAAGGGGAAAGGTGAAAAATCACCTACAAGACACTCTCAAGGCTTAGGATCAAGGTTAAAAGCTAGAAAACACAAGTCAACAAGTGTCGCAACAAGTGTCAAAAAGCGTCGCAAACGGGGAGAGAGGGAAATCGACAAAGAAGAAACAACACAAGACAAGAAAAGATGACACATCATCAAGAGTCCTATTGCTTAAAGGATTTTATTTCATGCTTACATGTATGTGACAAGGATTCGAATCATCATAGGGGTCCTCGTGGAGGTTGTGCATGATTTTTGTGCTTACATATTTGCCCCCTTCGGGGACGGTAGTCTACATGAAAGGTAGGTACCGTTCTCGAACTAGGCCTTACCTATTGTCGATTTTCCTGCAATTTGTACTTGTAATAACTAACATTAGTCTTGCATTTAAATATATCAAAGATAAACAATGAAAACTGAAATGACGAACTTACCATTGGATCATTTGAGTTCGACTAGTTGTTTGCCTTTGCTAGTTAGACCTGTAGGGATGAGAGCACACAAAACAATGCACAAAATGGATGCATAAAAGAAAATATCTAATCTAAGAATGCATAATAGAAGACATTCTAAGATAGAGAGGAGGAGAATAGATTCTCCTTTTATTGCAAATTTTGAAGAACGTATTTGATTCTTAGGGATTTTTTTATGTTTTCACAATTTTTTTAGGTTTTTTTGATTTTTTCTAAATTTTATGGTTTTTGTGGAGATTTTGCAAAGGTTTGATTTGAATCTCCTTGAGGTCTTTGGAAGACCTATATTTAAGATATTTCTACCCTTGCCCCCTTGGATGGGGAGACTCATGTACTTGACTACATAGTATTGCTCTTTTGACTTGTGGGAGGCATGACTTGAGCTCAGACATTGTTTTACAAATGAGACCTCATTGGATGAGATCTATACATAGCTTGAGTTGGATCTTGTACTTCAATTTCTATCTCATGCATATGGTTGGATGGAGCTTTTATTTTGCTTACAAGAATGCATACCTAAGATGATCACATATGGATGATGCAATTTGTTTTTTATCTTTTTAGGAATATATATATGAATGCAGGTGACGATATCCAGATGCAAAAACACAAGAATGCTGAAAATGAAATTTTTATTTCGATGGAATGTCACGAGTTATGACATTGACTCTATTGATTTGAGACTCTTTTTTCTAATTTTTGGCATGCATGCAATGTGGAACAAACCATGTGACTACTCTTAAATATGATTTTCAATTCATGGGATTGCGAATTGTCCTGATATACGAGATCTATTCATGGCTATGCGAAAGGATTTTAGGAAAACTCAAGTGGAGAGTGAAATGAAAATGGAATGGTTTTGCTTTCTAGGCTTCGCTAAAGGCTAAACACTGATCCTTATCTAGATAAGACAAATTGATAAGCTTTCAACTTTAGACAAGTAGCAAATTGTATAGGTGTTCGCTAGACTTAGATCATAGATGGAAAGCAAAGTAGACCCGGGGTAAAGGATAAATGGGAAAGAACAAGGGTCCCTAGATAGAAGATGATCCTAGAGACTACTAGACTCTTTGGTTTTGCTTAGCTAGTGTGTGTGTGTGCTTTGTACCTTTCTTTCTCTGTTAGAATGTTACCCTTGAGGCTTCAAGCTTAGATTGATCTCCACCCAAGAGTACAGACATTCAACAATCTTCTCTCTTTCACTCTTTTTTTGTATTTTGCTTTTTTTTGTATTTTCCTCACTTGATTTTCTCATTTTTTTGGATTTTGACTTTTTCAAGAAATGAATGCTTCTTGGAACTTTTGATATATAATGCTTTGATCTCTCAATTTCTCACTTTTTGAACACTCTTATTTTGATCACTCATTTTTTTTTTATTCACTCATATCTTAGATTGCTTACTTCAGAGTTTTGATCTTACTAACATTTTTGGCCAAGAAAGATAAGGGGCTGAGCATCACCTTAAGTTTTTGTAATCTGGTTGGACTTCTCTACTACTAGGGAAGAATTGGGAAGGTCTACTTGCAAGCTTCCTTTGAACACTATAGGTTTGAATACTGACTTTGTTTAGACCTAACATCTTGACTCATTAAGACCAGGATCAGTGTTAAGCTAATAGCTAGGCTTTGATTAGAACCACTAGGAATGAAGTGGGATAATTGCAATTGTGAGAAATGGGATCTCTAGGTCCTGAAAGGATGATGTATATCTTGTTGGAAACAAGGTAGATAATTGAGAGGGGGGGTGAATTAGTTATCTTAAATAATTTAACTTTCTGTTCTTCTTTAACAATTAGTGTAGTATCAAAACATATAAGCATACATAACCATGAGAGCAGAAAACAAATCAACACACATAACACAAGAATTTTTACATGGAAAACCCTATTAAGGGAAAAACCACAGGGTGACTAACCCAAGATTGTATTCTCTGTTAAAAGAATAGAAGTACAATATGGCACTTGCCAATTAGGGCTCACTGCCTGAGCACACTGCTCACAAGAGGCACACTGCCTACAAGAGACTCACTGTCTACAAGGATATAGAAAGTAACCAGATGTTTGAACTGATCAGAGGCATCTACATATGCTGAGGTTCAGTTCCAATTAGGCTCAGTATATTGATCTGCTACACTTCATTCTTCCTCTGCTTAGTGCTGCTATCCTGTCACATACTGTACTTGTATAGCTGCTTCCACACTACTCTCTTCTTTTCTTCGCACAATATCACATAACACACGCACACCTTCATACCAAAATCCATTTGGTATATATATCCGCACCAAGGATTTTAACATCTTTCTAGTCGACAACTGGGATACTCAAGATATTTACTAAATACTGGTCTGTCAGCTGAATCCATGCTTAACATGTGATGCGTATCAAAAATATACACATAGAAGTCATCAATCATGTCGGCCAACCATGAATGATCCCTCAAGAAGCTTGATCACCATCAATTTCTTATCCGGATTAGAATATGATGCTTTGCCAGTCAGTTCTTCCTTAGTCTGCTCTGCCTGTCAGAAACCCAACACTTAGATACTCATATCTTTTCACTCTTTCATCACTAGAGCCTCAATCTCTGGAATGTGTCAGTCATGGTACTCCTCTTGACTTGCCCAAGTTTGCACTTTGCTGAGATACATCCTCTGAGAGATCCAGACCTGATTGTCAGACTTAGCTGCATGCTCTGTTCTTGCTCACCGGACCAAAACAATCTTCAATCTGACTTCCGGTAAAGACCTATTATGTGTTGTGGATGTGTGGGATAAACTTTGTTGCCATCAATGACAACAATGATGAAGCCACACAGTGTCTCTTGCCAACAATCTCCCCCTTTGGCATTGATGGCAACACTTAGTGAAAAATGACTGTCATAGCACACTCCCCCTTGGCTGATGCTCTGTTCTTATGTACACTTTTCTAGAGCTCCCCCTTAGCTAGATTCCACATTTTTCACTACTCCTTACTCCCCCTTTGACATCAATGGCAAAGGGTGAAATTCGTACACCAAAGTTTGCAAAAATCAACCTATACATAGCCACATAAGTATATATATGTTATACTTACATATACTTAAGTATATCTGCAAAAGTTGTTTTCAACTGGACAAATTTTGTTGACTTACTCTACTTCATCTTGTCCAAAATTGAAATGTGACCACTTAACAAAAATGCAAAGGCTTCTGCCCTCTTTAAGTCTACCGGATCACTGGTCCGGGCTGTGGTCTGAGCATCAGTTAGGGCCTCATGCATTGCCTCTAACTTAGGGATAATTATCCCTCTTAGTTCACTTAGTCTGCTTATTCTATTCTTCTTCTCCTTTTCAAGCCTCTTTATTTCATTAATAGTGGCAATAGTCTGACACTCTTGATTAATTATGGATGAGGTGAGAGGATCAAAATTTTGAGATAAACTTGACAGTTTACTCTCTTGTTCTTCCACCTTCTTGGCAATGTCTGTTGTCACTGTGGACCAAGATAGACAAAATTTGTATAAATCTCTGCCATCTTTGAGAGCATTTTCTAGGCTCTTTATTCCAATAGTCAGATTTCTCCTATCATTTGATATGAGCCCCTGTACTTTAGAGAATATCTTACCCAAAAACTCTTTTCGGACTTTCTCTTCTACTGATTTCTCTAATGAATCAAAATGTGTGCTAATAGAATTAACAAGAGATTTTAGATTACCGGATGAGGAGGTTTAAAGATCCTTTTGAAAGGATGGCATGATTTTCTCTAACACACCGGATGTAATCTCTATCATCTCACAGTCTTCCATGTGAGACTTCAGAAGATTTTCTTTTCTTTGGCTTGAGCAAAAAATGCTACCTTCATTGTCTGGACCGGAGAGAGAGAGTCAAAATTGAGTGGTCCTTGAAATAGCTTCAGTTCATCTAATTCCATCATTTCTTTGGTCAGGAAGTCTTTAACTGCTTCTGCAGTGTCTCTTGCCGGAGACAGAGTCTTCTTTCCTTCTGTAGCCTCAGAATTGTCACCTGAGGTCTTCTCTGTTTGATCTTCTTTTCTTTCCTTTGCCTCTTCTTCTTGACTGATTTTCTCTTCTTTTCTTTCTTCTCCTTCAGTTCTAGAGTCAACAAGGGGATTGGGAGGAGAGATATTTACTTCTTCATGGACTTCCTCTTCCAGAACAGAGGAATTCAAGTCCTTAGTTTTCTCTTATCTCCTTTGGCTCTTCTACATCTTTCTTTGTAGATTCTTCTTTTGATGTACTTAGTCCTTCATTATCCATGGCAGAAGGTTCTTCATCTGTTTCCTCTATGATAGGAAGATTGAATCTTTTGTAGGCATTCTGGAGGATGCTTTCTATCTCTTTTGCTACCTGATCTGTCTCTCCAAGCATAAGCTTGTTCATTCTGGCTTTGCTCTGGAACTCATCCTTGCAATCCTTGAAGATCATGTTCATTTGTTTTGAAGTGATGGAAGGATAGAATTGGATTGCAATTTGGTCCTGAATCTCAAGGTCCTTTGCCTTAGCATTTTCTTTTCTCATTTCAAGAACTTGCTCTAGGCTTTTGGGAATTAGTGAGATGATTTCAATGAATGCTTTATTATAGATATTCAAATATTTGACTGTGGCTTCCTCCAAAATTCTTTTTTCAGTGTCATTATACTCATCATAAAATTCTGTTATGGGCTACAAATTCCCATCTATAGTGATTGTCTTGATGACATCATCAACAGAAAGAGTAGGCCTTTCAACAAATTCTTCTGCTTCTTCTTCCTTGTTTTCACCAGCAGAGGATTTCCTAGAAGTTTTCGTTTTCTTCTTCATTTTCTTGATCTCTTCATCATCTTTTTGGCTTGTGTATGACCTTGTGGCCTTTGTCTTTGTTCTCTTTTCTCCTTTTTCGGATGTCTTTGCTTCCAATTTTGAGGCTTTTGTGCTCTTAGAAGTGGCAGGTGCAGAGATCTTTGAGGATTTAGTTTGGGAGGGGGCTTGCACCAGAACACTTTCTTTTTCTACTTGTTGTCTCTCTTTCTCTGCTCTTTCTACCTTCTCTCTGTTGGCATCAACTGCTTCCTTTGATATGCCATATTTCTTTGCAATTTCCTCTACTTCCCTTCTCACTTTTCTCTTCATATCTAGTTGTCTTTGTTCAACATGAATTTTCACACTCAATTCTTGAAAGGTTCCAAACCTTTTTGCCTCAGGATCCTTAGGTTGACTTAGCAGGTGTTGAACATATAGCTCCAAATTTTTTTTATCTACCTCATAGCCCATTGGCATAATCTAGAATGTTCTGGGTTCCACTGCCTCCATTAGGCATTGATCAGTGTCTACCATGAATCACACTGTATCCTTGTATTTTTCAACTAGAGATTGGGGGATTCTCTCTCTGGCTTGCATCATGCCTTGGAAGTTTTTGAAGTAACCCTAGAGTGTTGTACTTTGTGCCTTGGCATCACCAAGCCCATACATATAATCTCTAATTTGTATGGCAACCAGTCTGTCATTTTGCCATACCCAACCACTGGATCCGGGTAGCTCATTCATATAGTAAAAGAATAGACATAGTATCAAGCCACTGAACTTAAATGAATTCTTCTTATCCTTCTTTATTTTCTGCAAATTCTCTAACAGTTGGTTTAGGAAAAGCTCACAAAGATCATAATCAACATTTTCCCTTAGCATCTGATAAGCAGTGTATATTGCTGTTTCAGATACAAAATTCTCCCTGCTGGAGTGATATATTTTATAACTGATTATCATAGAAGCAAATTTGATATCTGGATCTATGATATCCTCAATTGTCATTGCTCTTTTATCAAATTTTGATCTGGTAGCCTCGCTTACAGTTTGGTTTTTGACTGATTTGAGAGCAGGCAACCCACCGGATGAGTACAAACCAGTTACTGCCCTAATTGCATCCTTGGTTATCTTAAAGGGCTTCAACAACCACATGAAGTTATCATGTATTCTACTAAGAACATACCAGACCCATTCATCTTCTGCAAAATAGGGGAAATGGATGCAATGTCCAAAATGCTTATCCCGAATGGCCTTGTATTCGGGTTTAAGTTTAAATGTTTCATCTATTAATTCCTTGTGATAGATATCCATCAGCTTGGATTCCCCAAATTCCTCAATGTTGGCGTGAATGTATACCCTAACATATTCTACGTGCAAAACCCCATGCAGAATGCTAGAGAATGCGCCTAGGGGATCAACTTCTAGGGATTTGTAAGGATGTTTCTTAAACTTAGGGTGTGGCCTATCAGTGATCTTAACAACATTTGGAGTAGCCATCTTTCAAAAGATTCAGAGAGAGATATTCAAGAGTGGAAATACCTTTTTACACTTCTAGGGTTCACAATAAGAGTTGAAAAGATCGCTGGTTGAATCAAATTATGCGGTTGATATTTGAGAGGGTTGAAGCAATCTTATTGCAGAGCTCTTTCATTCTTCTTCTCGAATGCAAATGTGTAAATGATGAACAAAAGAACCCTTATATTTCTACGCAAACCCTGAATTCACATTGCAATAAATGCACACCTTAAGTCATTTTGGTTCCCTTATTCTGACCTTATTCTAAGAGAGATCCTTCCAAATCACTGAGATGCACTTAGAGTTATTCTTGATGATTATTGACAATCTATCTTCCTTTCTGCAATCATTCCATTTATCCGCAGATCAAGATATTTCAATTTTTGAATCATACCGGATCTAACTGTGAAAATCCTACTTTTACCGGATGACTATTAAAGCAGATCAATCTTGGATGATTAACCTCTTCAAAACTCCTTGCGGATCTTTTATATTTTTACCAATGGTTATTTAGATATCTCTTTGAGAACTCTTCAATCTGCAACACTCCATGTGCCAATTTTAGGCACCAATTGACTGCCTGGGGGAAATTGTTTTCTTTTGTGACTCCCCCTGAGCCAGAGCTCATCTATTTAGTTTTTGGAAGGAATATCAGCACCAGATTCTGGTGCGGATCCATCCCCAATATTTTCTGTACTTCTCTTCACCCAACTCTTGTTCATTTCCCTTTGAATTTCATCCACATTCACTTTTCCTTTTCCTTTGTCTTGATTTTGGTTATGATGCACCAGACCCTTTTTGTCCTGATTCTTACTTCTGTAGAATTTGGCAATATGACCGGATCTATTGCAATTTTAGCAAACAACATTTCTTTGCATATTTGACTGGTATCCTCTTGATCTGCATTGATTAGCCATATGTCCCATTCTATTGCATGCAAAACATCTACCATTGAATGAATTGTTTATTTGCACATTTCTACATTCATGAGATTTGTGACCATACCTTTTGCAGTTAAAACACTGTCCGAAGAAGGATGAATTAGTCTGATTCATTCTTCTTCTGCACTGATTTATTTTATGACCGAAGTTATTGCAATTGTAGTAGTATCCATTGAAGGATGGATATCTTTGAGCATTTGGTTGCCTTACCGGAGGTCTTCTAGGTCTGTTCCTTGGATTTCCTGATGCAGAGTTCTTCTGACCAGATCCAGAGCTTTCACCTTTCTCATACCCCAAGCCATGCTTGTCATCTACCCTCTTTTGGATTTCAAGAAGAACTTCAAGTTGAGCAAAGCTTATCTTGAATTTCTCTTTGTATTCATTTGCAGTTTGAAGATCCCTTTTAAAAGTGTCTATTTGATTCTCAAGTTGTTCTTCATTATCTCTAGCTTCTTCAAGATCAGATTCCAAATGCTTGATTATTCTATCCATTTTGTGGCAGTCTTCTAACTTCTCCTTGAGAGATTGTTTTAGATTATCTTCAATTTTTCTTTTCTCTTTAATTTCTTAGGTGAATTTCATAACCCCTGATTCCATTTCATGTCTTACCATAATGACCTCTTTTGATAGCTTTTCACATAACTTGTTTTTCTCATTCAGATCTTCATTAGTATCATTGGCTTTAATTTGACTTGCTAATTGTTGAAGTAGTTCCTTTCTTTCCTTCACTGAGATACTTAGTTTTTCTTTGAGTTCATTTATGAAATCATCAACTTGTTTGAGTCTTTCCCTCAGGTTATTGACTTCAGAGTGAGATTGCTCAAGATCATCTAGGGCAGACTGGAGTTGTTCCCTCATACCATACATATCCATTGAGATTCCCAGAACTTCCTCAAGTTGTTAGGATTTGTTTAGAGGAACTTAGCTCTGATACCAATTGTTGGAAACAAGGTAGATAATTAAGAGGGGGGGTGAATCAGTTATCTTAAATAATTTAACTTTCTGTTCTTCTTTAACAATTAGTGTAGTATCAAAACATATAAGCATACATAACCATGAGAGCAGAAAACAAATCAACACACATAACACAAGGATTTTTACGTGGAAAACCCTGTTAAGGGAAAAACCACGGGGTGACTAACCCAAGATTGTATTCTCTGTTAAAAGAATAGAAGTACAATATGGCACTTGCCAATTAGGGCTCACTGCCTGAGCACACTGCTCACAAGAGGCACACTACCTACAAGAGACTCACTGTCTACAAGGATATAGAAAGTAACCAGATGTTTGAACTGATCAGAGGCATCCACATATGCTGAGGTTCAGTTCCAATTAGGCTCAGTATACTGATTTGCTGCACTTCATTCTTCCTCTGCTTAGTGCTGCTATCCTGTCACATACTGTACTTGTATAGCTGCTTCCACACTACTCTCTTCTTTTCTTCACACAATATCACATAACACATGCACACCTTCATACCAAAATCCATCTGGTATATATATCCACACCAAGGATTTCAACATCTTTCTAGTCGGCAACTGGAATACTCAAGATATTTACTAAATACTGGTCTGTCGGTTGAATCCATGCATAACATGTGATGCATATCAAAAATATACACATAGAAGTCATCAATCGTGTCGGCCAACCATGAATGATCCCTCAAGAAGCTTGATCACCATCAATTTCTTATCCAGATTAGAATTTGATGCTTTGCCAGTCAGTTCTTCCTTAGTCTGCTCTGCCTGTCAGAAACCCAACACTTAGATACTCATATCTTTTCACTCTTTCATCACCGGAGCCTCAATCTCTAGAATGTGTTAGTCATGGTGCTCCTCTTGACTTCCCCAAGTCTGCACTTTACTGAGATACATCCTCTAAGAGATCCGGACCTGATTGTCAGACTTAGCTACATGCTCTGTTCTTGCTCATCGGACCAAAACACTCTTCAATCTGACTTTCGGTAAAGACCTATTATGTGCTGCGGATGTGTGGGATAAACTTTGTTGCCATCAATGACAACAATGATGAAGCCACACAATGTCTCTTGCCAACATATCTAGGCAACATTAGACTCCTTACTAAAAAGGAAAATAGTACAAGAGCAAGTCACCGACTGTAATGCAAGATGAACAGAATGATGCAGAAGTGCAAGAAACAAACTTGTTTTTGACATATTTGAATTTTATATTTTTTTTGTATTTTGTGATTTTTATGAGATACTAAACTCTTTTCCTTCAATAATGCACAAGAGGTAGTGTCATTTTTGAAATCTTCCTTAGCTATGTGTGGACTTATCCAATTTGGTCTAAATTTCACTTGAAAGTCTTTGCAAGGACACTCGAAGACTTGGTGTGAAAATATCTTTGTATTCAGTGAGGAATTTCGTGTACTCACATGTTTTATTGTTTGATGATTTGCCCCCTAGCTTTACCATTTTATGTTCTTGTTGAGTTCCCATGTTTGTTTTGAAATTTTGAAGGGCAATTGGAGTTGGTGTTGACTCTCCTAGTTTCTGTGTGGATTTTGGTTCTTCTTCTTCAGTCATGATTTTGACCATAGGGATGTCTATGTTTGGTTCAAATGGAATGGCCACTAAGTTGAATGAAGCATAAGAATTTGTTAAGTTGGGATCCAAGGGGAATTCTCCTGTTGCCCCCTTTCCTATACATTTGAGGTCTTGTTTATGTTTGCAATTTGTTTTGATGTCTCTCCTTTTTCAAAAGTGTTGATTTTTGGGTCACTAGTAGTTTCCATGGACTTTCCCTTCTTTTTGACTTGTTCAACTCTGTAAAGGCTGAAAGGATCAGGATCTCATTTGATGACGTGGGTTTGTCCCATGTACAAGAATTGTAATTCTTGAAATAATGTGGAGGGAATGGCCATCAACCTTTGGATCCAAGGTCTTCCTACGATCATGTTGTAAGTGGTTTCTTCATTGATGACATAAAATTTAGTTGGGAGGGTTTTGGGACCCAATGTGATTTGAAGATTGACCTTACCCATGGTTTGAGTCTTTAGGTTATCATGAATCCTAAGGATGGAAGTTTGTTTTGTGATTCGAGTTTCATCATAACCCATTCTTTGAAGAAGCAAAAAGGAGACTATGTTGATTGTAGACCCATCATTGATCATTACACGTTTAATGGAACAATCTTGAACTTGGACTATCAGATGGAGGGGGAGATCACCCTGTTTGGCTATGTCATTGTCTGAGGGTAACTTTTCAAAGTCAAATGTTGAAGAAGAACACTTTTCACTTGGAGTGTTTTGAACGATATGGCCTAGATCTAGAGCTTTCAGTAGAGCATTTTTGTGTGTAGGAGAACTCTTGATAAGCTCTAGCATGTGAGAAAAATTTGAATTGTTGGTGTCATTTGGTTGTTCTAGTCCTTGGGTGACATAAATTTCTTGATATTTATCCAATTCCACAAAGCCTAAGGTGTTTTGATCAAAGGTGTTGGGACTAAGTTCTTCATCTTGTGAGAATGTGTCCATGAATACTTTTTGTTGACACTTTGGGAGGTTTGATATGAAGCAATGGTACCCCCGACATGACTTGATATCATGCCCCCTTCTCTTATGAAATGAGCAATATTTATCATGATTGTGATCTTGAGGTTTATGAAGATTGTTGTACGAATGCTGGTTGATTCTCAAGGAGTAGTTGTTGGCATTTTCATTTCCCAAATTTCTATGACTATCGTAGTCACAATTGTAGTTCCCTGATGGTGAGGTGTTTGTTGATCCATCTATGTTTTGATCGTTCGTCCAGGATTTGTTATTTGTATCATGGTTTATCAACCTTCCATTGGCATCATATTCCCTTCTTCTACTACCAATAGTGGCTTGGTCAATTCTAAGGGCACTTTCAAGTGCTTCTTCATATGATTTGTAAGGGAGTTTTTGGACTTGTTCTCATATGTCATTATTGAGAGTATGTAAGAAGAGATCACAAAGTTCTCTATGATCCATGTTTGGTGTGCTAGTTGAAGAATAAAGCACTTTCCTCCATCGTGTGATAAAATGTTCAACCGACTCATTGGCTTCTTGTTTGATAGTTAAAAATTCTCGTATTCCTGTCTTGACCAATTTGTTTATGTCAAAGACAACCACAAATTGATCAATGAGTTGCTTAAAAGAGTGGATCGATGCTTCTGGAAGTTGATAGTACCAATCTAGAGCAATACCCTCTAAAGTTTTTGGAATTTTTTTTGCTACTACCCCATCCCAAGGAAGGAGTTCTCGCACTGCTATGATGTAAGCCTTGATATGAGTGTGGGATCACCCTCTCCTTTAAAATTTGGAAGTTTAAGGAGAGGTTGTGGTAGTATAACCTGATGAATGTTGTAGTCAAGAGGCTCGTTTAAATACTCGATGTATGTTCCTAGGAGGGGGTTGTGTGTAGAGGGTTTTGTTCCTCCAAACATCATCCCTTCAAGTGGATCTTGTTGCATTTGTTGAAAGGGTATGCTAGATTGTTGATATCCTAAAAAATTTGGATGACTAGATGGTGTCATGTTTATGTTTTAAATATTGGGTGGGATCATTTTTGGTTGATCTTGCATCATAGGAATCCCACCTATTTGATTGAGACTTGTCATGTTGGATGGTGAGGGAGGCCTGGATGTTTCATGGAAGTTTGGATGAGGGGTATTTTGTGTTGCCCCTTGGTTTGATTTGATCTTGTCAATGAAATGATTTCCATGTGCCCTAGGTTTTTCCTCAATTTTCTTTTCGCAATTTTGTCTAACCCTCCTAGCCTCAAGGGTCTCGATTCGTTGGACTAAACATTCTATAAGGTCTGTGAGTGGGGCTTTGTCCATTCTTTGAGTTTTTCCACCTTGTGATGGATTGCTTTGCATTGGGGTTTGAGTGACCCTATTTGTTCTTTTTGATGACATTTCACATGTTGTGGACTTTTTATCTTGATGTACTATGTGGAGGGGTTTTTGTTCCCCCCAAGCTTCTTGTAAGATTTTCTTTTGATGGCTCACCTTAGTGGCCATTTTCATATTATTGGTTATCAGTTGGTCTTGTTGATGGATCTTAGACCGAACACTCACTTGGCATATTTTTATTTGGTTAATGTTGTGGGGATCTTATTGGATCCCCTTTGAGTCTTTGGAGCTTGATTAAATCAAGTTTGAAGCTATTAGATCTGAACATGTGCTAATTTCATTGGAGGGGTGATTCCCTTGAGCTTCTTGTAAGTTCTTCTCTTGACAACATACTTCATTATCCATTTCAGTGGCCATTTTTTCATGGCTTGTTATGGGTTGATCATCTTGATGGATCTAAGATTGATTGTTCACTTATGTTTTAATTTGGTCAATTTTGTCAAGATCTCTTTGGATCTATGTTGAATTTGTAACTTTACTCGAGGGGATATTCCCTTTGACTTTTGGCATGAAAAATTGTGAAGTACGAAAAAATGTGAAAGAATCCATCCCACAAGGATTTTTTGAATGATTATGGTGCAGGAGCACCCAATCCACAGTGGCCTCCATGAGGCATTTAATTGTTTTATGCTTATTTTAATGTTTCCAATAAGGTCCTAAATGGGCATTTAATGTAATAAGGTCTGTTTGACCATTTCTGTTATTATAGTTTGTTGTTAGGACACTTATCGATCTGTAGATGACAAGGTTGTTAGGTTGTTAGAGGTTGTTACCTCCTAGCCGCTGGGAATCGAGTCTGTACTACTCTTTGAGAGTAGATAAATACCCTAGTTGGGTCGATCTCAGACATAGAGGAGATAGATGTAATAGAAGGAAAATTGAGTCAGTTATCTGTATTTCTGAGAGCAATAAAAAGATCCTGTTTGTGTTAATTTTCTGGTGTTTGATTTACTGGTGCAATCGATTTCTGTTTTGTAGTCGATATGGGATCTTAATCCATTCCACCAGTTGGATTACTTCGTAATTAGTGGAATGGCTGTGTATATTAGTTTATGCTTTTGTTTTATGTTTTGTGTTTGTTCAAGTTTTACATGTGCAGGATTAGTTTGCAGCATGCATTGAGGAAACCTAGCATCCTCATGTGCTAGGTTCGTAAAGTTCAGAAAGTGTGTTTGATTATAGGAGAAATATTCTCTGAAATTGTAAGAGTTTCAGTAGACCAGATCGGTGGGAAACTTGGTTGTTCCAATAGATATACAATCTATGTGTATATTGCTATGTACTTGTTCTGTGTATCTTGCAATTGACTATGCGAAGGTATCGGGGTGACAACTGGAAAGTGTCACTGAAGGGAGTTCATCAGCACATCGGCGTAGCAGATATCAAGTGCATCGGTGTAAGGTGCATATCAACGGAGGAGTTAAATATTGGGCCGATGGTAGGAGGTCTGGCTGAAGGGGAATTTGGCATAAAGGGTTTCGGAGTGACAAGTGATATCGGCAGGGAATTCAAGGCGTTTGCCGATAGTTATATGTCACGGCGATAGGGTTAACTCGCTAGTGTATTGGTGTGAGTCTAGCTATCAGATGATGGAGATAGGAGTGCGCCGATAGTATAGTGTGTTGCCGATAGGCAACCGATGAAGAGTACTTGCATCGGAATGAGATGTGCGATCAGAATAAGATTGTTTCAATGGGCTGATAGTAGTAACTCTTGCCGATAAAGGAGAAGTAAATTAGTTTTCATTATTTTTGCATGTTTCCGTTGGCGACTCTACATCATAGTGGTATTAGAGCTAGCAAAAGCTCTGGGCGGAGGTTTTTAAGTATTTAATTTTCTGAAGGTTGATGAGTCTGATTCCTGTAGTGTGCGGATAGAAGATGTTAAGGTCAGTTATGAGCATTCCCCAATAGCAATTTGGCTAGAAGAGGGTGCAGAGTGAAGCCATTGCAAGACAGAGTGGTAGTCCATCTCTAGGATCTACTATTGGATAAGAGGATTTGCAATAGTGTTGGTGTTGCCTGTGAATGTTTATGTTAGATAGAGAAAGTAAAGAAGGGGCTAGTGACATGCCTCCAAAAGGGATGACCACCGAAGTGGCCAAGAAATTCAAGAAGATGGAGGAGCTGATCAAAGATGGAGTCAAGGAAGCACTCCAGGCTGAGTTGAAGACCTTAGGAAAAGGTAAGAAACCAGACGTGGAGTTTGATGAAGAAGAAGAAGATGGGGAAGAGGAAACAACCTTAGAACAGACCAATATATCTGTAGATCAGAAATAATTTCTAGAGGCTATAAAATCACTTGGTAAGGAATCGTCTGAATCAAGAATGGAGATTCTGATGTTCAGTGGAAAGATGGATGCAGAAGAAGTCATCGAATGGATCACGGCTTTGAACATTTACTTCGAGTACAAGGAGGTACTGGAAAATGGAAGAGTCAAGTTTACAAAGACAAAATTGAAGGGCGCTGCACTCACATGGCAGAACTACACCTAGGGAGATAGGGTGAAGAGTGGCAAGAGCACGATCTCATCCTGGAGTTGGATGGTAGAGAGGATCAAGGCTCAGTTCCTACCAGCAAATTATGAAGTGCAGATATACAGGAAAATGCAGAACCTCAGACAAAAGGATATGGATGTATCCACCTATACAGAGGAATTTCATAAATTGACTCTAAGGTGTGGACATGTTGAGGATGAGAAAGGAAGAGTTGCCAGGTATATTAATGGATTGAAGTACAGTATACAAGATGAGATTACCATCTTGACACCAGAAACTATGGACAAGTGTTTCCAGGTGGCGTTGAGAGTAGAAGAGAAATTCAAAAGAAAAGGAGAACAGTAGAATAGAGGAAGTGGAAGACAACAAAGAGGGGGAAGAAGTCCTTTAAGAGGTAGAGGAAATGAATTCGGATACCAAGGTGAATCCAATCCAGAGAATAGCAAAAGAGACATCAGTCAAACTCAAAGGGGAAGTTACAATCAAAAAGGAAACTTTAGGGGCAGAGGACCTCTTAGATGTTACAATTGCAATCAGAAAGGCCACATAGCCAGTAGATGTCCAGAAAAAGCAACAAGTTCAATGGGAGACAGAAGGACAAATCTAATCCAAGAAACTGACTGTCCAAGTGTGCAAAGTTCAAACACTTATCAAAGTGTGAAGGCTCCTGACAGTTATGGATATTCGGAGCAGGGAGAAGCATTGATGTTAAGGAGAACCATTTTGAAGACATCCAAGAATATGATACAAAGGAGAGATCTTTTCAGGACCAACTGTAAAAGCAAAGGCAAAATATGTAAGGTAGTAATAGATTCTAGTTCAACGGATAATATGGTATCTCAGGAAATGGTGGATAAACTGAATCTGGAAAGGATTCCACATCAAAATCCTTAAAAAGCATCTTGGGTGAGTGATAGTCAATCACTTTGGGTATATGAACAGGCATATGTTGATTTTCAGATTGGAGAATATCAGGATAAGGTTTTATGTGACATATTGCCCATGGAATGTTGTCACCTACTTTTGGGTAGGCCATGGCAATTTGATAGGAGAGCATTGTATGATGGGTATGCTAACACATACACCATCAAAAGAAGGATGGGAGAACTATTGTGTTGATACCATTGCAGGAGGATACTGCAGCACATAAGGCAGCCAAAATCATTTTAGTGGGAAAGAAAGAGTTTGTGGAGATGCCTACAACAGAAGGCATAAATACAGTTGAGGATACTTCAGGGAAAGGAGTTGATAAGGATAAAAGTTTGAAGGTACTTTCAGTTTTGACTGATGGAGATTAGATGGATCAGCAGAAGGTTAAAGAACAGGTTTACAAGCAGCCACAAGTTGATTGGCAAGACAAGGATGTTATTATAGTAGGGACAATTGTTTGTCCTTTAGCACCAACAAAAGTTGAAAGGTCAATATGTTCTGCCATAGCAGTAGTACAAGAAGCATTACCAAAGGCTTATAATGTAGGTGTTCAGGTAGAGATGATAGTAAGAAAGAATGGCATGAGTAGAACCTACAATGCAGTCCAGAAATCATGGAACAGATATAAGGCAGCAGAGTGTGCAGCTGGATCAAAACCAAGACCTAACTCATGGGACATGAGTTCTTTTCACGGCGGGGTGTATGGTGCAGGAGCACCCAATCCATAGTGGCTTCCATGAGGCATTTAATTGTTTTATGCTTATTTTAATGTTTCCAATAAAATCCTAAATGGGCATTTAATGTAATAAGGTATGTTTGACCATTTCTATTATTATAGTTTGTTGTTAGGACACTTGTCGATCTGTAGATGACAAGGTTATTAGGTTGTTACCTCCCAGCTGCTTGGAAGTATCTCCCAGCCATTGGGAATCAAGTCTGTACTACTCTTTGAGAGTAGATAAATACCCTAGTTGGGTCGATCTCAGACATAGAGGAGATAGATGTAATAGCAGGAAAATTGAGTTAGTTGTCTGTATTTCTGAGAGCAATAAAAAGATCTTGTTTGTGTTAATTTTCTGGTGTTCGATTTACTAGTGCAATCAATTTCTATTTTGCAGTCGATATGGGATCTTAATCCATTCCACTAGTTGGATTACTTTGTAATTGGTGGAATGGCTATGTATATTAGTTTATGCTTTTGTTTTCTATTTTGTGTTTGTTTGAGTTTTACATGTGCAAAATCAGTTTGCATCATGCATTGAGGAACCCTAGCATCCTCATGTGCTAGGTTCGTAAAGTTCAGAAAGTGTGTTTGATTACAAGAGAAATAGTCTGTGAAATCGTAAGAGTTTTAGCAGACCAGATCGGCGGGAAACTTGGTTGTTCCAATAGATATACAATCTGTGTGTATATCACTATGTACTTGTTCTGTGTATCTTGCAATTGACTGTGCGAAGGTATCGGGGTGACAACTAGCAAGTGTCACTGAAGGAAGTTCATCGGCACATCGGCGTAGCGGATATCAAGTGCATCAGTGTAAGGTGCATATCGGCAGAGGAGTTAAATATTGGGCTGATGGTAGGAGGTCTGGACGAAGGGGAATTTGGCGTAAAGGGTTTCGGAGTGACAAGTGATATCGACAGGGAATTCAAGGCATTCGCCGATAGTTATATGTCATGGTGACAGGGTTAAATCGCTAGTGTATCAGTGCGAGTCTGGCTATCAGACGATGGAGATAGGAGTGTGCTAATAGTATAGTGTGTTGCCGATAGGCAACTGATGAAAAGTACTTGCATCGGAATGAGATGTGCGATCAAAATAAGACTGTTTCAATGGGCCGATAGTAGTAACTCTTGCCAATAAAGGAGAAGTAAATCAGTTTTCATTGTTTTTGCATGTTTTCGTTGGCAGATCTGCATTAGATTATCAAAGTGGGATCTTGCAATGAAATGCAAAAAGCTCAACCAAAAGGTTTTTGCTCTTCACGTCGGGTTCACCAAAAAATGTATGCTCAAAATTGTGACTTCGGTTGCCTGGGGGCTGTCAGGTTAGATTTCAGCATGCACACAGACCCTTTCCCTCCTTGCCATGAGGTGATCCACCATGTCACTCTCACTCACATGGAAGTAGCCAGTCGAGAGGAGGTGAGACACGACAGAGGTCTGGCTCGTTGGAGAGCTGGACTTCGCGAAGGGGGGTCGGCAAGTTCTGTGGCCTTTGTTGTTGTGCATTTTGTTGTAACCCTATGACCTGAAGGGTCACTAGTTTCTCTTCTTCTGTTTGGATTCCTTTGATTCCACCTTTGTGTGGGTAAATGATTGTTTACATTGATGGTTTCTGCTGTTTCAATGCTTTGAAGGAATTCTCGTTGCAATTGTAGTTGTCTAGTTTCTTCTAGCAAAAAGAGGACAAATGGGTCTCCTTGTGGTAGAATGAATGTCTATTGCTGTGGTTGCGGATGAATCTCCTCGATCTCGTCACAGATAGCCCTCACCCACTGTCCTCTCACTCCTAAGCACATTCATGAATTAGGAAGGAGGAAGTTACGTAATTGCTAACTTTTAACCAGATCTAGGGTGTTTGACCTAGGGTTTGACCTATGTTTTGACTTTGTTTTTACCTTGTGATGAAATCAAGGGTTTGGTTGTGATGTTCAACTATGATTACCTCATGATGGAATCAAGGGTTTGCAACTTGATCTAATCTAGGGTTTCTATATGCATACAAACTAAAATGATGTGCAAAGCATTTTTTTTTGGTATTTTTTAGAGTATTTCAAAAATGAAAATCCTTCTAATCTATAAAAAGGAAATATGTGTGCAATCCTATATGACTTTTTAAATGCAATGTTAACCTATGTTTTTGGGTTTTTGGTATTTTGAGTGCAATCTAATCTAAATGAAAGAGGAAATGCTTTTTCTAACAATCTAGATCTAAAAGTATGAAAGTGATTAATCTAACATGCAAGATCTAACTATCAAGGAAAAAGCAAAGTATTACTATTCCCAAGAGTAAATTGGATTTTCTAATTACTACAAAGTAAGCAAAAACAAAGAAGGAACCTGGAAAAAAAGAAGATTTGTTGACTCCACTACCCTCAGTAATCCTTGTGTAGGCAACCTCGAATCCTTCTGTGGCAGCAGGTGATCCTCTTGACAACAAAATAACCTAAAGAAGCAAAGAGAAGCTCCAATGAAGCTTGTATGAGCTCGATGTGAGCTTGGATTGAGCACAATGGCTGAGAATCAAGCAGCGTAGAGTTACTTGATTGAACAAAGAAAGAAAAAGGCACCTACATCCTATATGAGCATATGAATGCTAAGTTGGAGAGAAAAATTGACAAGAGCTGTGTGCACAATGAATTTGCCTCCGTGGAAGAGCTTTGAAGCTATGCAACAATGAAAGCTTTGAAGCTTTGAAGAAATAAAGAAAGAGGCTCAAAGGCCTTTGAAGAAGCTTGAAAAAGCTTGTGAAGATGAGAAGAGTATTCTCCAACTTGCTCAACTTGGAAAATAATGAATAGGTGAGGGGTATTTATAGGTTAGAAGAAGGGATGAGAGGTGGAATTGATTGAGAAGTTAACACATTTGATTGATAAGTTAATAAGGATTGACTGGGGAGTAAATTGGATTGATTACCCAGTAAACTCAATTGATTAGAGAGTGATGAAGCAATCATAACTTATCACTGAAGAAGAAATGGAGTTAGAAGAATGCATGAGATTGACTAAGGAGTTAATTTGAGATCAAATAAAGTTAATTATACATGTGTGGGTGCATGAAATAGTTAACTCTATATCAGGGATCAAAAATCATGTAAACTAGAAGAAAACCAGGCGAAAACAAAGCTTTTTTGAGTGAAAAATATGAGTTTTTTCGCGGCTGGAAAAATGGCAGGGTCACATGGGGGAGACCATGGGTCACCCAGGGGAGATCCAAAAAATCAGCAGGGTTTCCTGGGGGAGATCCTGAAGATTAGCAGGGTCGCCTGGGGGAGATCCTCAAGATCAACAGGATCTCCCGGGGGAGATCCAGAAAGAAAGGGTCAGATGCAGAAAAATAGGCTGGGAGATGCAAAAAGAGAAGAAAAGGAGGGGTTTTGCCTCCATAAATAGGTCAATCATGTGGAAGAATCCAAATCTCCACTTGCATCTGTAGGATCTGCCGGGGGAGATCTGGAAGTAATAGGGGGAGATTTGGATTGGTTGAGCGGAACTAAAAACTGAAAGTGGGAGATGGAAGGGGAGACCTCTAGAAGGCTTCTAGAAGGTGTACTAGACAAAAGACAAAGGGGAAAGGTGAAAAATCACCTACAAGACACTCTCAAGGCTTAGGATCAAGGTCGAAAGCCAGAAACATAAGTCGACAAGTGTCACAACAAGTGTCGAAAAGCGTCGCAAACGGGGAAAGAGGGAAATTGACAAAGAAGAAACAACACAAGACAAGAAAAGAGGACACGTCATCAAGAGGCCTACTGCTTAAAGGATTTTATTTCACACTTACATGTATGTGATAAGGATTTGAATCATCATAGGGGTCCTCGTGGAGGCTGTGCGTGATTTTTGTGCTTACAAAGTCAAGCACATTTCTCCTTGCCATGTGAATTGGATGTGTTCTCATTTTACCTCAATTTGCATGAATAGGTTAACAGGTGTAATAAGGTTACAGTTAACGATGGATGCCTGCTTCCATCCATTCCCTTTTTTGTTGACCTGGTTCTTGATTTTTCACCCCTTGTTGCTAAGGAAAAGTATGGCATGATGTGGAATAGGTCAAGCACCTATTACTTGTGGTTTCCTTGCGGTAGTATTTTCAATGGTGAGGCTTGTCTTCATTTCCCAAGTAGTGGCTGCAGATTGTTGTAGGTGTTTGGCAGCCTTCATTTGTTGTAGCTAGGTTGTGAATGTAGTTTTGGTTTGAGGGAGATCAACTCCTTCATTAATCTTGTTTTTGACAGAGGCAAGAGGTATGTGGTAGTTTTTCCACAGAATTGCTCCATGGATCCTCTTTGCAGGATCTAACCTATACCTGCTTGTAAGTTTTGACTACAACCATTCTCAAGTTCTTTGTACTTTCATGATTTTGGCTGTATGTTTTTTCCCTTGTACATATGTTTTTATCGTGTTTGTTTTCCCTATTCCTCCTTGTGTTTTGCCTTTTGGTCTACCCTGGAGATAGTTGGTTCTCGTTGTGCCTACAAGGGGCACATGTCCCCAACCAGAGCCATTGTTGGTGCCTAGATTTTCCAGCCATAGGATTTGCAAAATCCTAAGTCTTATGCCCTCTTTGCATCCCTACTTTTTCCATCAATTATATCTGATTAGAGAGATATTCTATGGGCTTCTATCCTAAAATCATTTAAGTATGAAAATCCTCCAAGTTTTTACCTCCAAAGTGTATGCCTTTTAACAGGTTCATGAATTCATCAACCTACCAAAAGCTAGAAATTGCCTTGTGTTTTGACAGGTTTTCTAGTTCATGTTTTCACCAAAATACTGAAGGAGAGAGGAAAAGAGAAAGAAGAAGAAAGAGAATGTGTTTTGGCAACTTCACGAGTTTGTGAACTTGTTGAATCACAAAAATAGGAAGAGGGAAGAGTTGGCAAGAAAGAGAAAAAAATGAATAAATGTTTTAGCAAGTTCGTCAATTCATGAACTTGCCGAAACACTGAAAAAGGGAAGAAAATATGACAAATGAAGAAAAGAAGGAAATGTTTTAGTGAGTTCATAGGTTTGCAAACTTGTTGAAACACTAAAATAGTTTATGAGTTTGCAAATGTATCGAATTATTGAAAGACAAGGGAGAAAAAGAACAAAGAAAAGAGAACAAGGCTAGGAAGGTTCATTAGTTCACCAAATTGCCAAAATGTCGAAATGGATAACAATGAATAAAAAAATATGGTTTTTAGATGGTTTCAATAGTTCATGAACCTCTAGTTTCACCGAAAGTTTTCAAAAGTTAATGTAATGTGTTTTTAAAATGCGTTTTTCGCTTGTTCTCTAGTTTGAATGTTCACCTACACCTAGGACACCATCAATGCAATAAAAATGAAGTATAGGTAGGTGGGTAAGTAGGTGTGATTCAATGTTGATGTTACTAAAGTAGGTGGGGTAGGTGATTCCCACCCAAATGTAGCAGTACAAGAAGTGCTATAGACATGATCATAAGATGTATTTAGGGTTGGTCACTGAACCAATTTTTTGGAGGTACAAGAGCTCGTGGTGATTTTAAGGCATCAAGCAAAGCCAGTCTAGGATACAAATGAGGGAATTCACATGATATGATGTAGGAATGGTTTGTAAAGCACATATGTGCAATGGTATGTCTCCATGACAATTTTTTAATAGCTTAGGGGAATGTATATTGGTAGATATATGTTTTCTTTCACCACACTTGCTCGTGCGAATGTAACTAAGATTTGATAATGTGTGACAACATTTAATTTAATACAAAGTCATTTGTATTAGTCTTTCCTTTGTTGCATATGGGTTGTTGCCTTTCTATTTTGGACCACTAAGTATGTCCATTGTATGTGGGATGTAATCTTTGATATGTATGTGAATGCCCATATGGTTTTATTGATGTTTTATTGGATGCATCTCCTTCCTCTTTGTTGCTCATGACTCTGTTGCCCAATGGAGTAGGCATTGGTCCATATTGGGGAAGGATCAATCGCCTTTTATCAAACCCTCATCCTATTATTTGTAGGAGTAAGAGTAGGATTAGATTAGGCTCCATATGCTATTCATGATTCAGTATTATAACTAGGGAATCATTCTAAGTGACATCAAAATGTTCAAATCATTTGTGAATTGTGTTCTTTCATGCCTGCACCTTGTAAGTGTGTATGTGAAGTTAAGTGGATTCATCTCAAGGGATACCATGATGTTATCATTTGCTAGTGCATCTCTAGGGTGTAGTAATCAACTCTACTAGAGGTTTTATGTAGCCATTTTATCTTGGCCTTGTGACAAATATAGGGGTCAAGTGTACATTGGGTATGGTTGTGGTTATGAATTTCATGCCTCTAGGAATATCCCTCTTGGGTCTAGTTGAGATTGAGTGTAGGAGAGCATACCCACTCTCGTTAGTTAGCCTTAAACATCCTCAATCTATGGATGAGCCTCTTTCTCACCTTCATGACAACACCCTTAGCCTAGAAGGAGGAGAAAAGATCTAGGATTGTGGACCTACATTTTTGGGAACCAACACTTGTAATTCCTTCATACCGAACACTAATGGCATTCTCGAGAAGTAAGCAAGAATTTAAACATGTTAAAACATGTTTTAGGCATTAAAATATACCTTATCAGAGATTTCAGGGCCTTTTGAACTCTTCTGTTAACTTTTTAATGAGTTCAAGGCCTATTGAACACGTTGACACCATTTATGTTTTGTTTTCCTTCTATTTTCCTTTGTGTTAGAAAATCAGCAAGTTCACATGCCATTGAACTCGCCAAAAAGCCACCTCAATTTTTTTTCTTTTTTATTCCTTCCCTTATCTCTCTTTTCTTTTTCACTGGCCTTTATTTTCCTTGTTATATTTTCTGCATTCTCCATCAGGCTATGTTGTTAGAGCATTAGAGATTTTATGTTTTGTTGAACCTTTTAGCAGGTTCGATGGGACACGAACTTGCCAAAAGGCCAATGCCCATTTCATTGATTTTTCCTTTGCCTTTGTTATATTCTTTCATCATCCTTCTTCTCCTCTTGTCACACTTTCAGATAATCGGTGACCCTTTGAACCTTATCGTTAGGTTCAAAATTTCTTGAACCTACTAATCGAAACTCTGATGCACCTACCTATTTCCTTTTTCTTTTTCTTTTTCTTCTCTCATGCCTTTGGCTTTTTATTCTACACTTTGTTATGTTCGTTGTCTTCTTTTATTACCTTTGTTTTCTTTTCCCATCACAATTTTGAAGAATTGGCGACCACTTGAACCTTAGATCGATAGGTTCAAAAGTTCTTGAACCTGTTGAAAGTTTGTTGCTCCTACCTATTTCCTTTTTCTCTGTTTTCTCTTTTCCCTTTTGTCTTGTTGTCACATTTTGAGTGATTTCAAGCTACTTTGAAATCACTGAAACCTTCTTATCCTTAGTATTCTCTTTGTTTTTTCTGCACTTTCGATGAGTTCATGAACTGTGGAACTCACTGAAAAAACCCATACTTTGCCCCTTTTTCACAATTTTAGCATTTTGAGGGTTTCAAGTCCTACTAAACTTGTTGACTACCATTATAATTTGTCTTTTCTCTTCCTTTGTCGGTGTTTCATAACTTTTCCTCCCCGATGAACTTGTCAGTGAGTTCAAGGTTGGATGAAATTGTTGGTAGACATATAAATTTAGCCTTCTTCTTATGCATTTCATAATTTTGGCAAGTTCAAGGCCTGTTGACCTTGCCAAAAATTCAACCAGGGGTAGAAAATGTGTCAAAGACCAATACTTAACTATTTTTTGAGATTTTTGAAATTTTCAAGGACATGATGGGGATTTAGGAATGATGATATGAGCCAAGGGGTGTAAGTAAAACTCTTAGTAATAAAAAATGCATGTATATGGTGGGAAACATGTTTTGTAGGGCTACACATAAACTTTTTCATATGAATGGCACATGGTCCAACACTGGCTTTATTTGGGGAGGTGTGTCTAATAGGCACAATGAGAATCTAGAAGACTCTCCAGGGGGCAAACTACAAACAATGAGAATAGGGGAAAAAATACAAATGTATTTACACAAGGACAAAATATGAAAGGGAAAGGAAATACAAGTCAAAAACTATACCTCGCTACTCAAGAGAAAAAGTGCTTCAGATGTTGGCCATGAATTGGTAGCTCCACCACTTCTCCATCCAACCTCTTGAGGTAAAATGTGTCTTGGTTGCACCTTTCCATTATCTAATATGGACCATCCCATAATGCCTCAAGTTTTCCATGTTTTACTTTGCCTTCTAACCTAGAGTTCCACATGAGGACTAGATCACCAATCTAGAAACACCAATGAATTGCCCTTTTGTCAAACAAATGTTTGACCTTCTGCTACTGTAGTAAATTCCTTTCATGTGCAAAACTCCTAGCCTCATCAATCTCAAATAGTTCATGTATCCTCATGGAGATGGCATCATCTTCACCCTCTTCAATTTGTTACAGCAATTTATACACAAATAGTTCAAGGGTGATTGGTATTTTGGCCTCAATGCCATACACCAACTCAAATGGAGTCCTACCAATAGCCTTCTTGAACATTATCCTATCAACCTAAATGACATATTTTAATTTGTCATCTCACCTCTTTATGTTCACATCTAGGGTTCTTTTTATGATTTTCATTAGGTTCTGTTGTTGGATTCAACTTGTCCATTACTTTGGGGATGGTAAGGAGATGAGTGGATCAGATTAATCCCATACTTTGAACACATATTCATTATATCCTCAGATCTAAAACACATGGTGTTATTAACAATAATTTTATATGGTATGCCAAATTTAGTTATGATGTTGTTTGTCAGGAACTCTACCACCAACTTAGATGTAGAATTATGAGTTGGGATTGCCTCAACCCACTTGGTGAAGTAGTCGGTTGCCACAAAAATCTACCTATATATGTTACTAGATTTTTCTTGAATGTCCCTATAAAATCAATTCCCCATTATTGAACTAAAGCCTCAATTGTAAGTGTCATGAGAGGGAGGGTGCCTACAAACTTCAACTTACCTAAAAATCTTTAGCAAGCATCAAATTTTCTAACCCTCTTACCAACATCCTTAAATAAAGTTAGCCACCAATACCCTACTCTGATGATCTCATGTGCTGTAGTTTTAGCATGAAAATGTTCTCCACATATGCCTTGATTACACTCTTCAATTACTCTCATGGACCTAACTTGATTCAAGCACTTAAGCAATAGCCCCTCATGATTCTCTACATTAATTCATTTTGGATCAGCACATACCTTTAGGACTACAATTTGAGTGTCCTTTGTTGATTATCATTCATCCCTATGGGCAACACATATTCTCTAAATAGAAGATGACATCTCTTTACCATGGATTATCTACCAGATGGCAAGGGCCAACAACAAGAGTCAACTCTATTTCATTTACCTCTACTACCTCTAATTTTGCATCTGCCATCAGCCTAGACAAGCCTTGACCTTAGACCAACTTGGTGACTTGCACCTTTATATCATATGCTTGGATCCTTTTGATCCATCTACATCTTCTTCAAGAGGCTTCTTTCTATGTGAATATGTCCTTTGCAACTATATGTGGCACATATGTAATGGTTTTTGCATCCATGAGGTATGACCTGGAGTTTTTGACAACTTTCAATAAGGCATATGCATGCTTTTCCATTATTGAATACTTCAGTTCAGTAGCTTGCAATGATTTATTAAAAAATGCAACTGACTACTCATACACATCCTTGTTTTTCTAAAGTAGGACAACAACTATGGTGTATAATGAGGCAAAAGAAAAGAGATGGAAAGGATTAGAGTAATCGGGGCTTATTAAGATTGGATTATCTTTGAGAGCCTCCTTTATGTTAATGAATTCAACATCTAGTTCTTGGCTCCATGTTATTGATTATCCCTTTTTCAACATCTTATAAATGGCTTTGGTCTTCTCAACAAATTTGGTAACAAACCTCTGAACAAAGTTAAATTTCCCAAACAAAGATTGTATAGCCTCGATTGATTTGGGTTTAGGGACAAGGTTGATTACACTCACTCTTTCTAGATCTATCATCACCCTATCCTTTGATACTATGTGTCCCAACAAAGTTCCCTCCTCAACCCCAACCATACATTTTTTGGGATTTAGAGAAATCCCATACTCAAGGCCTCTTTTAAATATCATCTCTAAATGTTTGCAATGATCCTTTCTTTCCTTCGAGAATGGGGTTAGATCATCTTGGTAAACCACCATGATCTCATCTATGAGGCCTGCAAAGGCAACATCCATTTCTCTTTGAAATGCTAAACCTGCATTCTTCAAACCAAATGACATTCTCACATATACAAAAGTGCCCCATGGAGTGTTAAATGTTATTTTGTATTGTTCTAACTCCTTGACCATCACTTGGTTATAGCTCGAGGATCCATCCATCATGGACATTAATTATGATTCGATCACCTTTTGCAATAGATGGTACATGCTTGGGAGAGGATAGTTATCTTTGAGAGATTTGATATTCAAGTTTCTAAAGTCTACACATAATCTTATCTCTCCATTCTTTTTTCGCATAGGGACAAGATTAGATACCCACTCTAAATGTTGGATGGGTTTGATTATATACCTCCTTTCATATTTGTCAACTCCTCTTGCATTTAAGGAGAAAGAGAGGGATTGATTGGTCTCTGGTTTTTTTCTAAAAGGCTTTGCATCAGGCTGGAGAGGAATGGTATGTTGAAACAAGTCTTCTCTATAAGCCTTGAGTTCATCATATGACCATGCAAAACATTTTCTAGACTTCTTTGATAATGCAATCAACATTTGCCTCTCATTTGGTTTCAACCTATTACTTATGCAAATCATTTTGGGGGCAACTTTAGTCCCCAAATTTACACCCTCAACATTATCTTCCTCAACTGACTTGCCTTTATCTCTTTAGAATATGCACTATCAAACATTCTTTCCAATGTCACTAGCCCTTTTGGAATTGTGTTTATCTTCAATTGTACCACCTCATTACCAAATAAGGTCTCCTTGCCATCCTTAATTTCCACCATAAGCTGCCAATTTATAAGGTGATTATCAAATTCATCCATGCAGTTCAAAAACCTATAAATCTGATCGTTGTCATCAAATACTTTCTAGCTATAAATGTTGTCAAGTATAGTAGGTTTGGTAAGAATCTCAATAGCATACTGAGAATGAGAGGAGGCTGATTGTATATTAAATTTTGAAGCTACAATAGCTAGAGCATCTACCTCCATATTTTCAAACCTTTCAATCCATTCAATGCCAATAGCATCAAATAACTCCAATGTATCCCACACCGCATTCCTATATGCTCTTAACCTTTTGTTCTTAGCTGTGTAAACATCCTTGACCTATTACACAACTAATTTACAATCTCCTCAGATTCTCAAACATTTAATTCCATTCCTATGCGTAATATTCAATCCCAACATAAGAGCTTCATATTCAACAATATTATTCGTGCACTAGAAATAAAGCTTGAAGGATAGCTTGGAATGTTCCCCATCTGGTAATATCAAAACAATGCCTACACCTAAACCATTTCTAGAGCATGCACCATCAAAGCACATTATCCATAAATCACTCACATTATGATTAGGGGTAATACAATGGGAAGGACCAACATCAATATTATGATCATCTTCATTACAATACCCCATAAAATAATTAACTTCAATATCATCGAAGTTAACTTCATTAGCTATCTGGTAACAGTCCTCAATGCCCTCCAACATCTTCTCCCTATATAAATTTACTTCTACTCCATGTATCGAGATGGTAGCATATGACAAATCCATTTGGATACTACCCCCATAGAAGTTGTCCATTTTCTAGACAACATACCCAACTTAGCAGGGTAATCCACAATGATGATGTTCATTATGAATGACTTATCAAGATAAGAAACAAGTTGGACCTCAACACCTTTCACAAGGCCAATCACATTGAATTCCCTAGAATCCATGGCAAAGCACTTTCCATAACCCAAGTCATTCATGACCTCTAATGGCATAACATCACTAGAAGCCCTAGAGTCCAACATACAATTGTGTGACAACCATCCATTAATGATCAATGTTGTGTAGAAAGGATCAAAATATAACTGGTTGTTAACTACGGATGACCCTAAATAAACCTCTATAGTCTCTTCTTCATGTTTACACTCATCACCATCACTTGGAATAAGAATTGGTTGCTTTGGTGTATTGACAACAATGATATGACAAAACCCTATCTTTATATTTAGTAATTTGAAGGACTTCCCCCACTCGTAATGAAATCCTAAATTGTCTAAGAACATGAGCCATATCCACAAGGTTACACTTTAGTAGAGGTGTATCACATGAAAGGGTAACATCATTTTCATCAGCGATGAAAGGAATCAACTGACTGGAAGAAATATCCTTACCTTTCAACTCTTTCTTTTTCTCCTTGTATTTTTGTTGTTCTTTTGGAATTTGGGGCTGATTTTGCTAATCACCATATTTTTAATTTTTAATTTTTGGGATTGGTGCAACAACTGGTTGCACTACATGTGCTAGAGCCTTCTTCACGTACTTCTTTTTTTCTATTGGTTGTTGCATTTGGACCTTCTTCTTTTCAAGCACCTTCTTTTTAAATTGTTAATTTTTCTTTCACCTTCCACCTTCTTCTTTTCCTTTTTAGTATCAACTTCATTTCTACTTTCTTTTTCAATAGGATTACTTTGTATAGGCACATGTCTATTTATTAATTGGTACCCACCCTACACTTGCATTATGGCTGCATCAGTAAGGGCTTTCATGTCTTCCCTTGATGGTTTGGACTGTTGATACTTCTTGTGCATGAGCTCTCTCAAATGCTCAAAGTCATGAGCTAGCAATTCATACCTTTTAGGACCTACACCATAATCATACTGAAGAACATGATCATCTTCATCATATCTATCATAATCAACATCCTCACCCATTTGTTCATAATCTTAAGTATCAAACTAATTTATCTCATCATAATAGTACTTAGCACCACCCTCTTCATTAGGCAATTATTCTTCCCTACTCATTGAATGAGCAACTGCATAATTGGTTGAATCATGTGGAAGAAAACAAGCCTTGCACCATGATGAGACCTCTTGTAAGTTGACTTGATCCATCTTAAATGGATCCAATGTGTCCTCAGTTTGCTTGAAATTCACTTGCTTGGGGGTTGCATGCTGACAAGGGTTGTTGGTCCTTGGCATTTAATGATGTTTTCATGTGTCAAGTCCAGGGTGTGTCCTTGGCTATCTGCAATTAGGGATCCCATAGTTACTAGTCTATTTAACTAATTCTGCTAATCTTATTTGCTCTGGAAATTAATACTACTAATTTATCTGCTATGAAAGTAAATTTTGAAAGTACTGGAAACAAAACTGAAACAGTAAATTGCTAATATTGACCTATTCTAATCCACACAATTGAAACATACATTTATCTATGTGAAAGCAATAAATATTTTCCTAAGTAGAGTCTGAAACAAAGTAATGAACAAACAAATACTACTCTCCTATCTTGATGGCGGGAGTGGGCCCTTGCTCCTCGCCCTCAGGACTGAAGACTAAGGTAATAAATTAGTACATGAATATAGTATCACAATATTTCTTCAGTCTAATTTCATCAGTATGCTTTGTATTCAGAAAATATATCCAATCTAGAAAAGATTGAGATTACAACAATCCAATGATAATCATCTCTATCTTGCTTCTACCTTATGTATCTATATATCAAATCAAGCGATGGGATATCACTCTACTCTAACTATCAGTTTATCTATGAGATAGCATCAATCTCTTATTCTATCAATTGTTTAACTGTAGAGTAAAATCATGCAACTGAAATAGATTTTAGTGGTACAACAATCCCACTAAATTTGGAGTCTTAGTTTAAATAACAACTGGGCAACGAGGCCCTGAAAATATAGGTATTTAATAAGTCTTTTGGGAACTCATGCAAAATCAATAAAAGAGGAATTAGACCTCTAGCAGTTAACTAAAGTCTTCACCTGATCATTTAGGTGTTGGCACTAAAGACTCTGCACTGTCTTAAGGAGGGCTCCGAAGACGTGTGCTTTTGTCTGGAGCTCTAGAGATGCACTTATGACTTCTTTCCAGCTCCAGAGATGGTCCACCCTTGGTCCTCCTATTTTGAAATATCTCCAATCATATTAGAAAAATATTGGAGTTTGGTCTCGTATCCCTCATGTCAGCTCTAGAGACTGTTAAGACCATCTCTAAAGATGCTCAGGATTGCCTTTGCCCGTACAACTGCACCTGTAGATGCAAAAAGAGAGATTTTTTTGCATATTTCCATTAATTTGCTGCACATTAGTCCTTCAATCAAAAATCATGACTTTTGGTAATTCATCTCTCATTAATGTAATTAAAGCAAACCTTATCAGTATACTATGCTGCAATTACCAGGACAACAGAATAAGAAGGATGGAAAAGAGAGGTAAAAAGGGTATATTATTCTAGGTGCTACCTAGCACTCATTACATGCCTATCATTCTATTGTGGCCTCTTCGACCAGTCAATGTTGTAAGGCCTATTATGCAATCTTTGGACTTCATTGAAATGTCTTATTGAAGCTTGAGGTGACAACCCCTTCTCATTTATTGCTACCTTATAGGACAAATATTTCATAACTCCCATGAGCTTATCTAACTTATCTTCAGTTGTAAGAGGCTTATTCAAAGCTTCCCTATCTAGCTAGGAAATATTTACATCTAACCTCTTAACATGTTTACCTAATTCTCTCATGTTTATTTTAATATTTATGGTTATAGCATAATCCTCCCTCAAATTTTGAGGATTCTTGTCCTTTAGACAATTCCCCATCGTAGAATCAAATGCACTACAATATATCACTAGACGCATTGATTAATTTGGTCTAACGTTTGAAGGTACCTTCCTCATGGTCAAGATGAACCTTTTGTTGAAGTCCACCACTATTTCATTCATTCCTTTCTTGATGGTTGCAAGTTCATGTATGGAAAATATGGGATCAATCCATCCCCATATCAAAGTCTAGAAACTCTCCTGAACTCCTCCCACGAATCGATATTATTGTTAGGGAGGCTTTTGTACCATTCCTTGGCAATTTAATCTAGTGAATGAACAAATAACTTCATCATCACATCCTCATGATCTATCTCATACTCATTTGTGATATTGATAAAGTATCTCAAGTATTCTTCCCTAGTGAAATCTAGGGATCTTTCCTCTTATTTCGTTTGGAATAGGATTTGGGAAATCAGGGATACCAAAGAAGTCTACTTGTTTATACCTTTCTACTCCCAAATGATGCCTCATTGGAGGGAACCAATGAGCTTGTCTTTGAAATGCAGTCCTAGGATTTGGAATTTCCCCAAATTGTTGACCCATTTGTTGCTGGGCTTCTTGGGCTATTTGAGCTTGCAGTAATACATTTTCTTCTAAGAGTTGTTGTCTTCTTTGTCTAATATGATCCAATAATTCTAATTCCTCATATAGTGTTCTTTCTCTTTCTTCAACATCTGTATACATTGGATGTTCGTCATCACAGGGAACATTTCTACCTTCATTCCTTAGTGACCTAGTCGGTGAAGTAGGATGCTGGGCTGCTCAATGTGTCTCTTCATTTTGCATACCAAATGTTCCTCTTTGGACCTATCTCTACTTCTCTTGCCAATGATGTTTTCATTTCTTATGACTTCAAATCCATCTCTATCTACTCTTCTATTCATCCTTAGTATATTATCAAGAAAATCTTTTTATGTTTATTGGTCTTGGTCTCTTAAACCTATAAATGTGTCATTCCTTCCTGATGCTTCTTCCTAAACTTGAACATTCATTCTAGAGGACTCACCAGTGTTTCTAACTCTCCATCTATTTTGTTGATCTCTAGCATGATCTGAGGACTCTCCATGTCCAGATTGATATTGGTGTCTTCTTCTTCTATCCATTTTAAATTCTTTTAGTTGCAAACTAATTTTTGGGTTGATCTAAGCAGAGTTGCCACTCCCAACTTGGAAGAGATTACTCTACAAATTTTAGATTCACTATTGTAACCATAAGAATTTTACTGAGTTGTAGAACTGCAAAATTTCTAACCAGAATCATACTACCCTCAGCAATGACACCAAGATGTTGGTTCCCAAAATAGCTAACCCAAAACCCTAGAGTATTTTCTAATCTCCTAGGCTAGGGGTGTCATCAAGGAGATAAAAAAGAGACTCATCAATAGATTGAAGGTGATTAAGGGCAAATTGGTAGGTGGGTAATCTCCTCTTCACTTTTGGCTTAGCTAAACCAAGGAGGGTATTCCTAGAGGTATCCCTCAACAGGGCTTATTACAACACAAAATATCTAAAATGATAACACAACAACAATACCCAAATTGTGGTTTTGACCCCTAAGGTTTTCACTAGATAAAAACTAACCTACTGCATTAGATAACCTCTCATTGAGCTAATAAAGGCATCTCTATACCAATTCAATATGCAACAATGCATATTTGGTTCAATGAGATTGAAGCTTGATAAGTTTATAAAATATATAGCTTGGTTAAAGTGCAGAACCAAATGATGCATATAGATTAATAGCTATCTCTATTCCACATTTAATTGATTTTGTTCATTTTAAAGGGATGTGGATGATCAAACATTCCTAGACCGGTGCCTATCCAATGGGCTACCGAGTCTTCAATCTATCAAAGGAAAACAACAAAGGAGAAATATATGGGCGCCTCTTTGAATATTCAGATACATGAAGATTTGATATTAGATAGTGAATATACTTAATAATCCCTCATTATACTATATTGATTCACATATAATACAAAAATGATCATTACAGAGGTTGTGATATTTTAAGAATTTGTACTATTCATCAAATCAATGATTAAATTCATGCCATAAAGCATGGCAAGAGGAAACCCTAGTTATGATTAAGGAATTCCTCTGAATGGACACATACAATAATGGAGAAGTTCACAAATGATACCAAATACACCTTTTAATCTACATATATATCTTAATACTACCTTCTAAAGGATTGAAATTGTTGTTTGTTGAAGGCTTAAGAAAGCTCTGCACCTTCAGTGCCTAGAGAACTACAAGAATCATCCCTTCTATTCATGTTTTGCAAAGATATATATGGCTACCCTTTGAGTGATCAAATTTGGGTGAGAATCCACCCAACTACCCCTTGTACCTCCTTACCAACCTCATTCAATATATATCTACTTGTAATTCCTTCATACTGAACATTAACAACATCCCCAAGTAAGCAAGCGTTTGAACATGTTAAAATGCATTTCAGGCATTAAAATATACCTTATTAGAGATTTTAGGGCCTTTTGAGCTCTTTTGTCGATGTTTTGGTGAGTTTAAGGTCCATTGAACTTGTTGATGCCCTTTATGTTTTCTTTTCCTTTTATTTTCTTTTGTGTCAGCATATCAGTGAGTTCATGCACCGTTGAACTCACCAACAAGCCACCTTAGTTTCTTTTTTCTTTTTTCTTCCTTCCCTTATCTTTCTTTTCTTCTTCAATAGCCTTTGTTTTCCTTTTTATATTTCTACAATCTCCATTGGGCTGTTTTGTCGAATTGTCAAAGATTTTATGTTTCCTTGAACCTTTCAATAGGTTCAATGGGAAACAAACCTTCTGAAAGGTTGATGCCCATTACGTTGCTTTTTCTTTTGCCTTTTTTTATCTTATTTCATCATCCTCCTTGTCCTCTTCTTGTACTTTTGGAGAATCAACAACCCTTTGAACCTTGTTAGTAGGTTCAAAAGTTCTTGAACCTACCGAAACTCTAATGTCCCTATCTATTTCCTTTTTCTTTATTTTCTCTCATGCCTTGGCTTTTTATTCTTCACTTTCTTATGTTCTTTGTCTTCTTTTATTTCCTTTGTTTTATCTTCCCGTCACAATTTCAGAGAATCGACAACCACTTGAACCTTATCGACAGGTTCAAAAGTTCTTGAACTTGTCGAAACTCTAACGCCCTTACCTATTTCCTTTTTATCTATTTTATCTTTTCCCCTTTGTCTCATTGTCACATTTTTACGGTCTCAAGATCGTTTGAAATACTTGAAATTTTCTTATCCTTAGTCTTCTCTTTGCCTTTTTCACACTTGCAGTGGGTTCATGAACTATGGAACTCACCGAAAAACCCATACTTTGCTCCTTTTTTTATTAATTTATGTTTTTTGGGGATTTCAAGTCTTGTTGAACCTATCAACACCCATTATACTTTGTCTTTTCTCCCCCTTCATTGGTATTTCTCAACTTTGCCTGCTTGACGAACTTGTCGGTGAGTTCAAGGCCGAATGAAATTACCAACAAATATATAAATTTAGCCTTCTTCTTATGAATTTAACAATTTTGGGAAGTTCAAGGCCTGTTGAACTTGTTGAAAAGTTGAACCAGAGGTAGAAAATGTGACAAAAGCTGATACTTAACCATTTTTTGATATTTTTAAAATTTTCAAGGACATTGTGGGGATTTAGGAATGATGATATGAGCCAAGGGACAGAAGTAAAACTCTTAGTAGTAAAAATGCATGCATATGGTGGGAAACTTATGTTTTGCAAGGCTACACATAAATGTTTTGACATAAGTGGCACATGGGCCAACATTGTGATTAAGGAATTTTTAATTAATTCAAAAGATTGTTGGCACTGATTAGTCTACTTGAATTCACAATCTTTTCTTAACAATATGAACAATGGATCAACTATTTTGCTAAATTTTTTAATGAACCTTCTATAATAACCAACATGCTCTAGGAAACTTCTTACCTTTATTTGGATTTGAGGTGTAGGTATCTGCACAATTACTTCGATCTTCTTAGGGTTTACTTTGATGCCTTCTTGAGAGATATGGTGTCCCAATACTATTCCTTCATTCATCATGAGGAGACATTTCTCATGATTCAAAGACAACTGATGTTCCTTACACCTCTCAAGGAATTTGTTGAGGCTCTCCAAATATTCTTCAAATATTTTCCCATGGGCCATAAAATGATCCATGTATACTTCAACACATGTATCGGTTAGGTCAACAAAGATTTCTAAGACAACTCGTTGGAAGGTTGCTGGGGCATTACACAATCCAAATGGTAAGACTCTATAAGCACAAGTACCCCAGAGATAATTAAACATTGTCTTGTCTTGGTCATCTAAATCCACTTGGATCTCATTATAGCCACTAAAGCCATCTAGAAAGGAAATATAATAGCTGCTAGCCAAGTTATCCAAAACTTGGTCAATGAAAGGAAGAGGAAAGTAGTCTTTCTTGCTTGCCTTGTTTAGCTCCCTATAATCAATACAAACATGCCATTTCCCATTATTCTTAGGCACAATGACCAATGGTGAGATCCATTGACTATCTGAATCAAGATAAATGAATCCTACTTGTAACAATTTCTCTATTTCCTCCTTTACTATTTTTCTCAATGCAAGGTTGATTCTTCTTTGTGGCCGCCTCAGAAGTATGACATCGTCAATGTAAATATGATAAGTACATATGCTTAGGTGGATCCCTTTCACATCCTTGTATTCCCAAGAAAATGCTTGTGTATGGTTTCATAATAGTTCTATGACTTGGATCTCCTCAACATTTGTCAACCAACTATTAATGGATAATTGTTTGTCTGGCTAGAAAATAACTTGTTTTGTGCGTAGTTGAATAGAATAAAATTCATGGTAGGGACTGAACAATGTATTGAAAGGGAAAATATTATGAAGTAATTGATGCAATGTGCTTACATGTTGGTAGTCCACTTTTAATGAAATTACTTCTAAAAAGGGTTAGTAAAAAACTCTCAGAGATTCTTTAGGACATCTCTAGAGCTATCTGGTAACATCTTGTTGTATTATATTTGAAAGGGGCTATCCATCCTCTTCCTCCTACATATGGTACTCTTTGAAGTTTTCTATTATTGTGACCATGGCCAGGGTGGATACGTTTTCATTGTCTGAAATAGTGAGATCATTTACCCAAAGCTTGTTTTCATGTTGTAAGGAAGGTTTGGTAGGTGGATAGATGGATAGTTCCTTCAACTTGGATCCATTAGAGATGGTCATGTTTCCAAATCTACAATCAATGAGGGTTGTTGTTGTAGCTAACCAGGGCTAGCTTAATATGACCAGATAAACAAATTTTCTCTTTCTTGCTTGGAGAATAAGGAAGTCCATTAGGTACTCCCAAGTATCTATCATAATAGTGACATCCTCCAACACTCCTTTTAGTTTAATAATGGAGAACAAATAGTTGTAACAAAGTGGATGCGAGTTGCGTTCCAATTGTGGATAATGTATTTGCAGTGTCTATTATCATCACATTGATGGCAACTCTTAGATCAACTAACACATTAGATACTGGCACTCCTTTTATTATGACTAAAATGATGGGGCTACCTAGATCCACATACTTTTGAGGAATTAATTTTTCTAACAAGACATATGAAAGTTTCCCCCACTTGTATGGAGGTTGAAAATTTCTTTTCTCCCTAGTGTTTTCAAGCATAAACTTTTAATTATCTAATTTATTTCTAGGATATCTTTGATATCTTACATCAAAGGAAGTTAAATGTTGATTTTATAGAGCTCCTTGACTAATTGAGAGCCTTTTAGGGCATTTTAGAGCTTTCTGGAGCTCTCCAGAGTGGACTATGGTTGCTGCAGTCGCTCAGGAAAAGTTATTGTTAATGGGCTTGAAATTCCTCCTAAACTCTCTAGATTTGGTTGTGATGTTTCTTTTAGAGGATGTTCATCCTTGTTTCCAACATGTAAAATTCTCTTCCCTCTTGGTAAATCTAAGAGATTAGGGGAAGGTTATGCTAACGTTTTCCTAGAACGCGGTTGTTCATTGATTTCAATTATGCTCAAAATTGTCATGTTTTGATCCACATTATAAACTGGTTGTTGTGGTCTATTGTTTTTTGGATTGGGTACAAGCTAGACAGGTAGTTGTAGTTGATTTACCTACTCGCTCAAATTTTGAGATGATTGTTGAGATGTTCTGAGCAACAAAGCTTGTTGTTGGTTCATATAACATCTTTGTCCTTGGTTCTATTGAGGTACCCAAGGTTGTTGATACTAATTCTTGTTCTAATTAGGCCATGGAGAGGTAGTCCATGATGAATTCACCCACTCAGCTTGAACCCATGGTGGCCCCCATTGTGTGGTGCTTGTGGAGGTGGAGCATCCCATGGTCCAGTCCATTGATTTTAGATCCAATTTAGAGGGAATCTTGGTCCAAATTGCCTAGGGTATTGATTGAAACTAAAATTTGGTTGCTTGTGGCCCATGAAATTTAACTCATCTTCAACTCAAGGTATCTTTTTCAACATATTTTTTATTTCAAGCAGCAAGTTGCACTCATTTGTAGGATGGTTTTTCTCATAGATTCCACACAACACTATTTAGTTTAAGAGGAATTATTTGAGTGGGTGCTTCTCTCTATATTTTGGGTAGTAGATAGCCAAAGGCTCTGTGGTCTTCTTGCTTTATTGCAACCCATCCAAAGTGGTGTTTAAATGGAGTAAAATATTTGTCTTTAGGTTGGTCAATTCCTCCATTACTTTGGTGACATCACCTCCACCACTTTTACCTTTCTTAATCATCCTAATTCCTACCCTAGTACGAGAGTAATTTTTGTTAAATTCTATGATTTCCCCAAAATCCAACTTGTTGATATCTCCTTGTCCCATATGATTTAGAGCCTCCCAAGCATCTTCATCTATTCCTCTTAGAAAGGTTGTCTTACCGAGTTCCTCATCTAGACTATTGCCACACCTTCTATGAACAAATAAGAAACAGTCTATGTAATCTTCCAGTTTCTCATCTTTGAGTTGTTTCATCCTAAATAGCTCCTCCTTGTGATCTCTGAACCTACAATAGTCTTGATACTTGTTCAGAAAGGTAGTCTCCATTTATTCCCACGTATGTATGGAGTTAACTGTCAATCCCATAAACCCGTGTAAAGTTGATTCCTTTAATGTGGAGGGAAAAGTTTCAATTTATAGTTCTCAGCTTCGTAATCATAAGTTTGACATGGGACCTTAAATTCAAATAGAAATTAATTAGGGTGCTCCAAAACCTTACCCCTAAACATTGGTAAGATAGACGGAGAGATGTTCTTCATATGGGGTTCATTTCTTTCTAGGGTTAAGGAGATTGGGTAGAAAAAAGGTCTAGTTGTTGGGACCTTCTGGCTCATCTCCCATAATATCAACTCTTTATGCCATAATGTTGGTAGCTATATGGATTGTGTGAGATTATTGGTCTAATAGGTTGTTTGATATCTCACCTTTTGCCTAATCTAGTTCTAAAGATAAATGCTTGATTGTTTCAGACCTCTCAACTTCCTCTTTTAATTCTCCTATAGTTTCGATTGGGCTTTTCTTGATAAAATGACCTAATGAGTCCCTATGCCTACTCATAAATTGAAATAATTCTTAGCACTCAAGTTTGAGTAACCCTATTAACACATATCTATTTTAAAATCTCAACTATCAATTTATTTAATGAATTATATATTGTCTTATTTGGTTCAGATGACTAGCCTAGCCACTGCATCTCGATTGGATCACCTAGTGTCGATGGTTGTACAAATTGGCACACCTTAAATAGTCGAGAAATAAATTACCCTTAACTATCTAGAGTTCATTAAATATATTTAATTAATTTTTTAAAATTAGATACATTTTAATAATTATAGAATAATTGAAGTGTGAATCAAACTCCTAGAAGAACAAAGTATTATGACATGTTTAATAAGTTTTTAGTTCTAATAATTATTGTACTTGACATCATTTTTATAGTAGCTGGGAGGTCACGACGCTTCCACATTAGACCAACCAGAAGGTGTCGTGAGCAACCCTCCAACCATAGTTGCTTTGTAGTCATTCCTAGTGTGTACTTGAATTGTTTGTACAAGTTCACTTGCATTGTGTCTTTAATTTAAAAGTTCAAATGTTTGTGTTAAAAATAAAATTAATAGTTCATACATGTATTATATGTATATGTTGGTTGAAAATTAAAGTGTAACTTTTAATTGTAAATTCATTGTTGAAAATATATATGCACATGTATACAAGATGCTTGCACACTAGGGGTGACAATAGGTGTTACCAATGATGAGCCTAAGCAAGTTCTTGATTCAATTACATCATTTTAGGTAGATGTGTATATATACACACTAGTAAATCCTATGTAATTTCTAGGTATTTTATGCTTGCATTTTGTAAATAATCATGCCTGATTCGTGTTTTATTTAAATGTAGGAATTAACAATGATAATTTTGCCATAGAATTGATAGCTATATGAAGCCATCAGGATGTGAGACATGGTGAGCATCATGCGGTATGCATGCACAAGTCTATCTAAATATTTGAGTTCGTGGTTTTGTTTTAAATATTTGATTTAAATTATATGTGTACAATTGTGACAATAATTGATTTGAAGCTTCTTTTTCTTGTAAATTCTAAGCTAGCATCTACTTCAAGAGGAACTAAGAGGCCTTTTGAGTTTGATGATGATAGAACCTAGTGTATAGATACATTTATTTCATAAACTATTTCAATATTTGCTAGTCATATGTCTATGTTTTGGACTAGGTATTTGTACGTATATATTTTATAGACTATTTCAATATTTGCTTTCCAAATGTATATATGTTGGACTATGTATGCATATGTATTTATTTCATAGACTATTTCGTTATTTGTCATTCATGTGATCAAGGCCTAATATTCATGTTAAATGTGTACATGCATATATTTAAAATTTGGTTTGGTATATTTAGCTATCGTTCAACTTTCAAGAGTATCAAAATTTACTTAAAATTATGCATCTATTTACTTTAATTGACGTTTTGAAAAGTTAAGAAAATTGAATAAATTCTTTCAAGTAATTTCAAAAATTTAGATTATCCCTTTTAAACCATTTTTTTGCTCGGTTAACGCTTTTGACCAGAGCTATGAACCGGTGAGGCCACAATACAGGGGACCTCATCCCCAAGCACGAACACTTTGGGATTTAAACCTTGGTGGTCACTAGTACAACCAAGCGACTTGACCACCCAACCATGCCCTTAACGACAACTATCCCTTTTAACATTACTCGATATTCAATTTGAAAATTACAATTGTTTGAGTCCTAATTCTAAGTCAAAATTACAATTAAAAATGAGCCTTAATTGAAACACCTAATTCTAATTCTAAGTTGAGATAACAATTAAATGTGTCCTAATTCTAATTCTAAGTCAAAACTACAATTAAACATTCAGGTCCTAATTCTAATTTTATAAGTCAAAATTATAGTTACACGAGTCCTAATTCTATTTCTAAGTCAAAATTACAATCAAACATTTAAGTCCTAATTGTAAGTTCTAATTTTAATTTTCTAAATTGAAATTACAATTACATGAGTCCTAATTCTAATTCTAAGTTGAAATTACAATCACATGAGTCATAATTGCAAGTCTTTATTCTAATTCTAAGTCAAAATCACAATTACACAAGTCCTAATTGCAAGTCATGATTCTAATTCTAAGTTCTAGACTCCTAGTTTACAGTAATTTATTGTAAATCAAAATTGATGATTTCAAACTTTAAGAAAAACCAAGAAATCCTTTCAAGTAATGAAAATCATAGACTATTAATTCTAACATACTAGATATTCAATTTGAACATTATGTAGTAGAAAGATAAATCAATAGTTGCATCATTAAGATTGCATGTCCAATCCTCAAAGATTCAACAATATCATTATAAGATTCTAGAAGTAAGAAAATTACAACTAGTATATTTATATTTAAAAAAATATATCTAGAGTATGTTGAGAGATATCTTCCAATTTCTTTTTTGGTTTTTGGTTTTTGGTTTTTATTTTTATTTTATTTTTTATAAATTACTCACAGCTAGAATGCAAGCATTTCATTTCCCATTAAATATATTTCTTATTCTTGGCATTTATAAATTACTCGCAGCTAGAATATTTGCATCTTGGTTTAAAATAGGAAAAGTATCTTTGAGAGTGGTGTCAGGTTTAGTGGTGTATTTATTGTGGCATTTCATTATGATCCTCTATCTTAATAATCTCATGCATATAAATCTTATTATTATTATTTTTAGATTGGAATCTTATAAAATTACACAGAATTTTGGAATATTTCAGCTCTTCAACTTCACCCCTGCTATGATTGTAGAACGCCTCTCAGCATAATTACATGAGTCCTAACTCTAAGTCAAAATATATAGTCAAAATTACAATTACATGAGTCCTAATTCTAAGTTTTAGACTCCTATTTTATAGTAGATCATATAATGGAATTTCCTTGCATTCAAGCAACGCCATCACATGTTGAATGCACAAGTAGTGACAATCACGCCATCTAGTTGTGGGATACCTGCAATAAAAGTGATAAAGCATAATGAACATGGGAGCATAAAGCTAAAACATGAAGTATTTATCTACAAAAATATGTGTATAATTAGCAAGTAAATAAATTAACTATAAATACATGAGTCCTAACTCTAAGTTAGGAGAGAAAATTATAATAAATCAAGTTAAAAAATTAAAATTAAAATTCCTTATATTCAAGTGATGCCTAGCATAGAAAAATCTAATATGTTGTCACACATTGAATGTACAAGTAATGACAATCATGCCAACTAGTTGTAGGAGACCTAAAATAAAAATGATAAAAAGAATAATGAGCATGGGAGCATAAAGCCAAAAAAGGAAATATTTATCTACAAAACAGAGTGAAGTAGTCTAGTGTAACATGCATGATAGTTAAGGGGATGACTTTAGGGGACATTCAATCAATTACTAATTGTTTAAGGGTGTGGTTGTAATTATCAATTAACTATAAATTTAGTTTGTAATGCCCCGCCATGAAACCCTAGACAAAAGTTCAACTAAAGCAATAAAAAGGCAATTTTTTATTTTAGAGAAGTGATGATAACAAAACATAACATAGTTTATCAACAACCAGCTACACTAACATCTCTAGGGATTTACATAGCTACATTATAGATATTATTGCAAATTAACGTCAATCAACAACATACATGATTCAATCAATTAAAATCAAAAGAATCTAAACTAACATCTTTAATTACAACATCAGATAAATACATCGAATTTGCATTAAAGATTACAATTACAAAATAGTTTATCTTATAAGAGAGATTACATAACTTCAATGATACAAAAGCTCTTTTTCTGGATACATTAATTACATAATGATTTCTTTTGATACAATAGATCTAGATACAAATAGTACAAATGTCTGTCTTCTAATATAGGTGCAAAACTGGAATCAAGAGAGATACATCTTCTTTACACACAAGCCACGATGCCAAAAAACCAATGGAATAAAGCACAACCACCCAACCATGTGGAACCCTGAGGTGCACCCCCCGTGCTAAGAGATAACATAAGGTCCCACTACAACAACCAGTCAGGTAGACAGAAGTCTATAAGGAACAAGGACAACACATGGCACCAACAACATAGGTCAATATCACAAGCATCTCAACATCACTTCCAGAGGCAACCACACTAGGGAATGCTATGCTGTAGTAGGGGTGAGTGTCATCACATGGTCCTAACATGGGTTACCTTGACAGTCTCTAGCTAGACGCCGGCCCCCATCCATGGGTTACCCTAACAATCTATCGCTAGGTGCCAACCCCCATCTATGGTTATCCTGACAGTCTCTCACTAGACGCCAGCCCCATAGGGTGACACATGCAGAACCAACATTCCTATCGTGAGGACAAGGAAGTTGATCTTGCCAACCAGGTCTTCTCATCCCATCCTTAGCCTGAATGAGCACTACAAGCATGGGTGAGGAATTCTATAATCTTAATTAGTGTGAAAACTACCCAACCCTCTAATTTATTATTAAGTTATCACTAGGTTAACAACTTCCAATGGGTTACCCTGACAGCCACTTTGGGTGCCAGCACCACATTGAAAGCCACTCCCCCTTCACTACATCTAGATTCTCAAAGCCCAAAACATAAACCAAGTATGAACTATCACATTTCTTAAAATATACATCATTTCACATTGCACAAATCAAGGCATTCCCATCTTGCATGCTCATCATAACCACATGAATAAGTACACTGAGCAAGGCATTCTCCATCTTGTAGATGTATCATACCAACATGAAACAAGAGACAATATTAAAAGAGTGTATTTCATTCAACTCAAATTCACGCCCACCTAGGCCTCTGCAAACAACTTCTACAACACTTGACATCATTAAAACATAATGGTCACACAACACATTCACTTTCCAAAGCGCTTCCTAAACCAAGATCAATAATTCAATAACAACCACAAATGCAACATATGATCTGATATACTAATAATGGTCTTAAAGAACGTAACATTATTCCAAGCATGATCAATCATCTAACAACATAAGGTTTCTCTATCTTAGCAATGCAGAACAATAATAACTTGAAGGGTTACCAAATATTCTATAATAGAAAATCTAGTCAAACAAGATACTAAATAATTGATTTATCTGGCAAAATACTAAAAATTACCACTTAGTCAAGATTAAAAGATAATCAAGTTATCGAAATCATATTTCTAACTATTCAATCCTTAAACTCATACCCATTCAATCCCTCAGTCTAAACTAGGCATGCTACTATGCATTCCATATCCTAGCATGGCTTTAGTCTAGGTTATTAATGGCATTTAATATATATTAGATTATATGGAATTCCAATAGTATCTAGACTATCACATATTTATTCAGTTCCTATTCTTAATCCAACATTAAGTGAATCTATCTCGTCAACTTCACACAAATATATACTAATTATTAACTATACAATAACTAAATATACAAATTATTAACAATATACTAGCATAACGACCATTAAACCATAACGTAGATCAAATAATTTAATTTGAATTTAAGAAATTATTCCTATATTAATAACTCTATACTACTATTCAATTAGCTTAATTTAGTAAAAGATTTAAAGACAAAGGAGGATATTACTTCTTTGTTTAACAACTCCACTTGATCTAGTTGAACCAATGTGAATTTAACATAAAGCCTCTAAATATGAAAAGGAAATGATCAAATGTTAATACAATGTTGAGAATGATGTTACTACTATTTACATGCATTAGAGACAAATATATCAAATTGTTATCAACATGGAACCTAAGAAAGGCTTAGAACTCATGCTACATTAATCAATTAGCTCATAACCGTTTAACTATGCTATCCAACTCTACAGGTTTTGCAAATTATTCATAAAAATAAGTTTTCAAGATTATAGTCTCTATCTAGATTTCCTTAGGTTGGCCTTCTAAGGTTTGCAATGACATAAATGCTACTAATGTTGTCCATGCATAGTTAGTGCGTGGAGTACATGTTTCATCTACCACACATTGGCTCGAGTCTCTTGGTCCATTTGAGCTGGCAATAAATAGCTAACAATGATTCCATTATTGATCAATATAAACTTATAAATGAGAACTGAAATGGCATCGATTACAGAGGGTGGTAACAACTTGGTTGGATATCTTACATAAGTTAACACCACTATGGAAAATGAAAACATATACAAGACTTGACTAAAACTAATACCTCAAAACTTTAGAATATGGTATGGACATATATCAAAGCCTTGTGTAGTTTGTTTACATAATTTTGATTAGAATGCATACTTATTATTTATTAAATGGTTATTGCTTATGTCACATGGTAGTCAGGAGCCCAATTGATTCAGACTCTTGGTTACAATAAGAATGTTCATAACTTGTCATTAGATATGGTATAAACTGGTTCATCTTTGTAAACTATGTTGAAGGAACTAATAATCCTGTGCATATACGAAATGCAAGTTTCCAGTTTCAGGTAGTACTTCTATACGGGCATTTAGTTCTGACATTAGTGCATTTCCCCCAGTAACAGACCCTAATGTTAAGAGGGCACTTAAGGATGTATTGGTTTCTGATTGGGGTGAGCTTGAAGAATCTGTTAAGTCTATTGTTATGGGTGCTTTGTCAAAAGAGACAGATAACAAGTCTGGAAAAGAAACTTTGGCCAATGCATTGTGTGTAGCAGAGGCAGTGGAGTACTTCTTTGGAGTTTTAGAATCCTTGAGAATGGAACTAGATGAAATAAGTGAGTCTACAGGTGAGGTTTGTATCATCTTTCTAATTTTTTTGAGATATTTTTGAAGTAGATCTCATCTTTGAGATTAAAATTTGAATATGTTTGCCCATGGGATAAACATGTAGTTGTTATCAAAACAAAGCTAGAATATAATACATATACACGCTTGGAAAATATGGCCACGATTTTCAAATTGAACATAATCATTGTCAAGGTTTGGCGAACTAAATAAGTCAACATTGAATAAATAGAACATATTTAGTTTTTGTGCTAGAAAAACAAAGAACTGATGCAGATACCTCCAAGGCCTTGGATTGACTCCTCAGAATGCGATTCTTTTGTTTTTTGTTTGCTGTCCCCTTTAGCTCACCTCCAGCTTGCGATTTGATATGCTCGCCTAAGTTATTTATTTTCAACTTTTTTTTTCCCAGATTATTCCCCATTGCATTACGCCTAGAGTTGATCATTATGTGCGCATGTTTGACCTTCTCGCCCATGCCGACTATCTTGAGGACTCTCTAAACTTTTTATTAAGATGCCAGTTAAACCTGTAACTGAACCTTGATATGCAATAACTAACTGTGCAAGAATGATTTGTTTATAAAATCAAAGGTGTTTAATTAGATTCAAAATATAGTCACTCAAAATGTATCATAACATATCACTGATATCTGTCAGAATGACCAATGTATTGCAGATATAAGGTAGAAGTACACAGATGATCATATGTATTAAAATGTATTGAAATCCATTATGTATGTAGATGATCATATTTCTGATTCCCAGAGAGAATAACATAGAGAATATGTAAAGTTATAATGTAGAGAATATAATAGTATAACCCAGAAAAATATGCAATATACCAGAGATAATATGATATCAATAACACATGTATCAATAACATAAAGCATAAGAAGTAATAGACATACTAGAGGACGCGGAGAGATTGATCACTATCTCAAGTAGCTTCTCAGAATGAAATCATGGGAGGCATTCGTTGTATCTTGACCAAATTATGCAGCGTAATAATTGAGAAGTCAGGGAAGCAAAAATATACTAAAACAAGCATCTACGTTACATTCGTCAAACATTAACACGTGTGATGGTGGGAGTAAATCTGATGGCATGCGCTTAATGGACCGTTTAAAAATGTAAAAACTTATTTTAGCCGCTATCACATAAATAACTACTTGAGAATGGGGTGTTGATTCCTTCCAAAACCAAACATAAACCGTAACCCACAACCTCAACTACTATCTCATTTTTTTCACAACAAAACAATTCATTTAATTTCCACTATTCTCAAAGATTCTTTACTAGTTTTACTTATATCGTATTTATTATATGAGACAACTCATATTTAAATATCGAATATTTTATGACAATACACAAAAGCAAATTTATTCATTTAACAAAATATTAATTGTTTTAAAATTTATTTATTATTATTATTTTCTATTAGAATTATTAATTTAATTCCCATTTGAAAACAATATTTAATATTTCATAAACTTAACATTATTTATTTACAAGATAGATTAATAATCTATTTGATGAAACAATAGACCAAAACAAAATTCACCTCGATAAACTACATCCAATATTAACATATGACAACACCCCAAGGGACAACAGAGACTCACATTTATTAACCAATCAACCAAACTGATGAAACTTAGGACTGGGATCTCATCCTCATCGAGGATGATGTCAACTAAGGGACCTCATGTCATCTCCATTCCACAACTTCCATTGGTATGAAGGCACACTCAGACCTGCCAATTTAGGTGGAGTCGATGCCTGGTATCTGCAACTTGTAGCAAACAAAAGTATCAAATATAAACATATATATAATCATCCAAACAGGCACAGAGTGATAGGGAATCACAGTGTAGTAGGGTGCTCATTATGAGTAATACTACACCGTCCCTTCACAAAAACATATCACAAATATCCACATTAAACAAGTTCATTAGTAATTAAACAACCAGATAACACATAGTCAGATAATCGCATAAATCAAGTAGTAAAACTAATCTACATAATCAATTAAACCATATCTGATCACAACATAAGCATAATGTACTAATCATAAAGTATCAACAGTGTCATCATAGTAAACATCAATGAGTGTCATCAACTACATCATAACAGTGAGCCTACCATCAACATGTCTATCATACCCTAAGTATTCTGAGTATTTTACCTTCATCTTCATGCTCCTTAGCCTGACCACCTGCTCATCCAAGGTAAGAATGGAGGGGCACTACATCTTCCCCCCCTAAGACTTGACTTTCTCCTGGAAGTCACAGACTAGGGTGGAAACATAACATATCAGTATTGCAACTTTCTATTGCTTACATATGCATCCATATTAAACAATTATTCATAAGACAAGCACAATTGTTCAATAAAGACAAGAAGACATCAATTCTTTACATTTAAGGCGTATCATGTGATCTACTTATATCTAATCACACATATTTTGGAGATTTCATGCAATTTAGAGAATTACATTCACATATGATCAAGGAAAACTACATCTCATATCTTATTCCCACTAATTACCAACCATGCAAGGTGCAATTCTCCACGGAGTCCTCCCTTGAACATTCTATCAAAGGTTCGAAATGAACATGATAGAAACAACACTTAACACGAAACAGGGCCAACAGAAGAAAACATTCAGAATAGCCACCACAAAATTTTAAAAATAGATGCAAACCCAAGTGGGAAAATAATCAAATCCAACTTTAAGTCACAGAGTGCCAGCAATTTCCAACAATAAATCAAGTACAAAGAAAAGTGTTTTGGTGACCATTCCTGTCATAAGAAAGTTCAAAGAAAGAAAATTCATTGTTAACCCCCTACAACACATAAAACAACCGTAAAAAATTCCAAAACAACCAAATTAAAAAAAGAAATTCACATCATGATGTGACTAATTTTAGCCACAAAAAGGGAGTATCCACTACACAACACTCAAGGACACAAGGTCCATAATGCGTTAGAGAATGTACACCATACACATAGACAATAAAGTTAGCTACATTCTCATATCTAATCATCATTTATACAAATATTTTCTATCTTTAATGAAGTACAATTTCTTTTTACTAAGCTATGAACATATGCAATTACTTCCTTATGCAAGATGATAGGACATGTATGATGTCACACACAAGAATAATTGATAACTATAATTGACTTACAGTATCACATTCATGATCTTATGGGTCCAACGTAAGCTCCAATTTGATCCCTACACATGGTTCTCACACAGGAATGCAAACTAATAACTTTCATAAATCTAAACAATTCTTTCATATGAGGTCATGACCAGCTAGGTGATAAATATCAAGTTATCAACAACCATGTTAAGATAACCCATACATGACATCATCACATAACCACATGACTCACCAAATGATTAAGTCATTCCAATACTTAATTACATGTACTATTCTAGAAATTCATATTGGCAAATATATCGTCACATTTTTAGAAATGAAGAAGAAAGAATACATTGTAGACACATAAGTAAAACATGACATAAAGAATTTATTTCTTCCAAAATCAAAGAACAAGTCTGCAAACTTATCAACCTTCTAATGTCATACTAATGCACACAGGTGGGAGGTAATATTACCAACTCACCACAAAGAGATAATCACTTAACCTAGAGCAACAACAACAAGCCAGAGGTCTCAGTGTTGCAACCTAGGCTCTGATACCAACTGTAATGCCCCGCCATGCAACCCTAGAGAAAAGTTTAACTAAAGCAATAAAAAGGTGGATTTTTTTTTAGAGAAGTGATGATAACAAAACATAACATAGTTTGTCAACAACAAGTTACACTAACATCTCTAGGGATTTACATAGCTGCATTATAGCAATTATTGCAAATTAACATCAATCAACAACATACACGATTCAATAAATTAAAATCAAAGGAATCTAAACTAACATCTTTAATTACAACATCAGATAAATACATCAAATTTGCATTAAATATTACAATTACAAAATAGTTTATCTTACAAGAGAGATTACATAATTTCAATGATACAAAAGCTCTTTTTTTGGATACATCAATTACATAATGATTTCTTTTGATACAACAGATCTAGATACAAATAGTACAAATGTTTGTCTTCTAATACAGGTGCAAAACTAGAATCAAGAGAGATACATCTTCTTTACACATGAGCCACGATGCCAGAAAACCAATGGAATAAAGCACAACCACCTGACCATGTGGAGCCTTGAGGTCCACCCCTAGTGCTAGGAGATAACATAAGGTCCCACTACAACAACCAGTCAGGTAGATAGAAGTCTATAAGGAACAAGGACAACACATGACACCAACAACATAGGTCAATATCACAAGCATCTCAACAACACTTCCAGAGGCAACCACACTAGGGAATGCTAGGCTGCAGTAGGGGTGAGTGTCATCGCATGGTCCTAACAGGTGGGAGGTACTATTACCAACTCACCACAAAGAGATAATCACTTAACCTAAAGCGACAACAACAAGCCAGAGGTCTCAGTGTTGCAACCTAGGCTCTGATACCAAGTGTAATGCCCCGCCATGCAACCCTAGAGAAAAGTTTAACTAAAGCAATAAAAAGGTGGATTTTTTTTTTAGAGAAGTGATGAAAACAAAACATAACATAGTTTGTCAACAACCAGCTACACTAACATCTCTAGGGATTTACATAGCTACATTATAGCAATTATTGCAAATTAACATCAATCAACAACATACATGATTCAATCAATTAAAATCAAAGGAATCTAAACTAACATCTTTAATTACAACATCAGATAAATACATCAAATTTGCTTTAAAGATTACAATTACAAAATAGTTTATCTTACAAGAGAGATTACATAATTTCAATGATACAAAAGCTCTTTTTTTGGATACATCAATTACATAATGATTTCTTTTGATACAACAGATCTAGATACAAATAGTACAAATGTTCGTCTTCTAATACAGGTGCAAAACTGGAATCAAGAGAAATACATCTTCTTTACACATGAGCCACGATGCCAGAAAACCAATGGAATAAAGCACAACCACCTGACCATGTGGAGCCTTGAGGTCCACCCCTCGTGCTAGGAGATAACATAAGGTCCCACTACAACAACCAGTCAGGTAGACAGAAGTCTATAAGGAACAAGGACAACACATGACACCAACAACATAGGTCAATATCACAAGCATCTCAACAACACTTCCAGAGGCAACCACACTAGGGAATGCTAGGCTGCAGTAGGGGTGAGTGTCATTGCATGGTCCTAGCAGGTGGGAGGTACTATTACCAACTCACCACAAAGAGATAATCACTTAACCTAGAGCAACAACAACAAGCCAGAGGTCTCAGTGTTGCAACCTAGGCTCTGATACCAAGTGTAATGCCCCGCCATGCAACCCTAGAGAAAAGTTTAACTAAAGCAATAAAAAGGTGGATTTTTTTTAGAGAAGTGATGATAACAAAACATAACATAGTTTGTCAACAACCAGCTACACTAACATCTCTAGGGATTTACATAGCTGCATTATAGCAATTATTGCAAATTAACATCAATCAACAACATACATGATTCAATCAATTAAAATCAAAGGAATCTAAACTAACATCTTTAATTACAACATCAGATAAATACATCGAATTTGCATTAAAGATTACAATTACCAAATAGTTTATCTTACAAGAGAGAATACATAATTTCAATGATACAAAAGCTCTTTTTCTGGATACATCAATTACATAATGATTTCTTTTGATACAATAGATCTAGATACAAATAGTACAAATGTCTGTCTTCTAATATAGGTGCAAAACTAGAATCAAGAGAGATACATCTTCTTTACACATGAGCCATGATGCCAGAAAACTAATGGAATAAAGCACAACCACCCGACTATGTGGAAACTTGAGGTCCACCTCCCGTGCTAGGAGATAACATAAGGTCCTACTACAACAACTAGTCAGGAAGACAGAAGTTTATAAGGAACAAGGACAACACATGACACCAACAACATAGGTCAATATGACAAGCATCTCAACAACACTTCCAAAGGCAACCACATTAGGGAATGCTAGGCTGCAGTAGGGGTGAGTGTCATCGCATGGTCCTAACACTAACATGGGTTACCTTGACAGTCTCTAGCTAGACGTCGGCCCCCATCCATGGGTTACCCTGACAGTCTCTTGCTAGGTGCCGGCCCCCATCTATGGTTACCCTGACAATCTCTCACTAGATGCCGGCCCCATAGGGTGACACATGCGGAACCAACATTCCTTTTGTGAGGACAAGGAAGGTGATCTTGCTAACTAGGTCTTCTCATCCCATCCTTAGCCTGAATGAGCACTACAGGCATGGGTGAGGAATTCTATTATCTTAATTAGTGTGAAAACTACCCAACCATCTAATTTATTATTAAGTTATCACCAAGTTAACAACTTCCAATGGGTTACGCTGACAACCACTTTGGGCGCCAACCCCACATTGAAAGCCACTACCCCTTCACTGCATCTAGATTCTCAAAGCCCAAAACATAAACCAAGCATGAATTATCACATTTCTCAAAATATACATCATTTCACATTACACAAAGCAAGGCATTCCCATCTTGCATGCTCATCATAACCACATGAATAAGTACACTAAGTAAGGCATTCTCCATCTTGCACATGTATCATACCAACATGAAACAAGAGACAATATTACAAGAGTGCATTTCATTCAACTCACATTCATGCCCTCCTAGGCCTCTAGAAACAACTTTTACAACACTTAACATCATTAAAAACATAATGGTCACAACACATTCACTTTCCAAAGCACTTCCTAAACCAAGATCAATAATTCAATAACAACCACAAATGCAACATATGATCTGATACACTAATAATGGTCTTAAAGAACGTAACATTATTCCAAGCATGATCAATCATCTAACAAAATAAGGTAACTCTATCCCAACAATGCAGAACAATAATAACTTGAAGGGTTACCAAATATTCTATAATAGAAAATCTAGTCAAACAAGATACTAAATAATTGATTTATCTGGCAAAATACTAAAAATTACCACTTAGTCAAGATTAAAAGATAATCAAATTAGTGAAATCATATTTCTAACTATTTAATCCTTAAACTCATACCCATTCAATCCCTCAATCTGAACTAGGCATGCTACTATGCATTCCATATCCTAGCATGACTTTACTCTAGGTTATTAATGGCATTTAATATATATTAGATTATATGGAATTCTAATAGTATCTAGACTATCACATATTTATTCAGTTCCTATTCTTAATCCAACATTAAGTGAATCTATCTCATCAACTTCACACAAATATATACTAATTATTAACTATACAATAACTAAATATACTAATTATTAACAATATACTAGCATAACGACCATTAAACCATAACGTAGATCAAATAATTTAATTTGAAATTAAGAAATTATTCCTATATTAATAACACTATACTACTATTCAATTAGCTTAATTTAGTAACAGATTTAAAGAGAAAGGAGAATATTACTTCTTTGTTTAACAACTCCACTTTCTCTAGTTAAACCAATGTGAATTTAACATAAAGCGTCTAAATATGAAAAGGAAATAATAAAATGTAAATACAATGTTGAGAATGATGTTACTACTATTTACGTGCATTAGAGACAAATATATCAAATTGTTATCAACACGAAACCTAAGAAAGGCTTAGAACTCATGCTACATTAATCAATTAGCTCATAACCGTTTAACTATGCTATCCAACTCTACAAGTTTTGCAAATTGTTCATAAAAATAAGTTTTCAAGATTATAGTCTCTATTTAGATTTCCTTAGGTTGGCCTTCTAAGGTTTGCAACGACACATAAATGCTACTAACGTTGGCCAAACATAGTTAGTGCATGGAGTACATGTTTCATCTACCACACATTGGCTCGAGTCTCCTGGTCCATTTGAGCTGGCAATAAACAACTAACAATGATTCCATTATTGATCAATATAAACATATAAATGAGAACTAAAATGGCATCGATTACAGAGGGTGGTAATAGATTGGTTGGATGTCTTACATAAGTTAACACTACTATGGCAAATGAACTCATATACAAGACTTGACTAAAACTAATACCTCAAAACTTTATAATATATCAAAGCCTTGTGTAGTTTGTTTACGTAATTTTGATTAGAATGCATACTTATTATTTATTAAATGGTTATTGCTTATGTCACATGGTAGTCAGGAGCCCAATTGATTCAGACTCTTGGTTACAATAAGAAAGTTCATAACTTGTCATTAGATATGGTATAAACTAGTTCATCTCTATAAACTATGTTGAAGGAACTAATAATCCTGTACAAATATGAAATGCAGGTTTCCAATTTCAGGTCGTACTCCTATACGGGAATTTAGTTCTGACATTAGTGTGTTTCCCTAGTAACAGACCCTGATGTTAAGAGGGCACTTAAGGATGTATTGGCTTCTGATTGGGGTGAGCTTGAAGAATCTGTTAAGTCTATTGTTAAGGATGCTTTGTCAAAAGAGACAGATGACAAGTCTGGAAAAGAAACTTTGGCCAATGCATTGCATGGAGCAGAGGTAGTGGAGTACTTCTCTGGAGTTTTAGAATCCTTGAGAATGGAACTAGATGAAATAAGTGAGTCTACAAGCGAGGTTTGTATCGTCTTTCTAATTTTTTGAGATATTTTTGAAGTAGATCTCATCTTTGAGATTAAAATTTGAATATGTTTGCCCATGGGATAAACATGTAGTTGTTATCAAAACAAAGCTAGAATATAATACATATACACGCTTGGAAAATATGCCACGATTTTCAAATTGAACATAATCATTGTCAAGGTTTGGCGGACTAAATAACAGATTTAGTTTTTGTGCTACAAAAATAAAGAACTGATGCAAATACCTCCACAACCTTGGATTGACTACTCAAAACGCAATTCTTTTGTTTTCTGTTCGTCATCCCTTTCAGCTCACCTCTAGCTTGCAATTTGATATGCTCACCTAAGTTATTTACTTTCAACATTTTTTTTCTTCAGATTATTCCCCATTGCATTACGCCTAGAGTTGATCATTATGTGTGCATGTTTGACCTTCTAACAGTGAGCCTACCATCAACATGTCTATCATACCCTAAGTATTCTGAGTATTTTACCTTCATCTTCATGCTCCTTAGCCCGACCACTTGCTCGTCCAAGGTGAGAATGGAGGGGCACTACATAGTTAATCCTAAGTTACTAAACCAAATCCAAAAGTTATTAAAGTAAATTAAACTTACATAATTTTTGGAACATAGTTAGGGGATGGCTTAAGGGAGCATGAAATAAATTACTAATTTTCTAAGGGCATGCTAGTAAATCAATTAGATATAAATCTACTTAATCCTAAACTTACTAGATCAAATCGCAAAGTTATTAAACTAAAGTGTACTTAATTTATGGAACATAGCTAGGGGAAGGCTTAAGGGGACATGCAATCACTTACTAATTTACTTAGGGCGTGATAGTAAATCAATCAACTATAAATTTACTTTACCCCAAGCTTACTAAACTATATCCCGAGGTTATTAAACTAAACCAAACTTACCTAATTTATGGAATGTGGTTAGGGGGTGGCTTAAGGGGACATGAAATCACTTACTAATTTGCTACTGGGCATGATAGTAAATCAATTAATTGTAAATAGTAAGATCCTAAACTTACTAAATAAATTTAATTTACTATTACAAGGATTTTGAAGTAAAATATACAACTATATATTACTTAAAAAATAAAGTTCAAAAGTTAAAAAATTTCTACATACTTGCAAACCATTTAAAAAATTTACTCCATTGTACCATCTACATCCTCTCCTTTTGTAACACATCTATAATTGCCTCATGCTCTTCTATAGAAAGTGTCCATAACTCTTTTGTAACAGGTTTCCCTTAATATCTCACTAATTGTATATTTGTTGCCACAACCAAATGTGAGTAGTGCACAATTCTCTTATGTGTTTCATAATCTTTAAATGCAGGCAAACCATTCTTCCTTAAATCAAATATTTTCATAGCCAAGTTTCAACAACAACCACATAACTTGTTGGATACTCTTAGTTATCATCATCTACTCTAGGTTCTAACAACTTATGTTTTGTCTCAACACATCAAGCCAATCAATACTTTGTTTCCTCTTCATTACCCTCAGGTGCAAGAACAACATACACATGTTTTACAAAAAAAATACAATTTAAATTAAGTAGGACATGATATAATTCACAAGAATACATGCATGCATAGAATTATAGATTACAAAATAATGTAATGAAACTAGATCTTGAACTAATGTACCTTCTTGTACAAGGTCTGAAACACAATCATAGTAATCTGATGCTAACAATTGATTATCCTCTTCAAAAACTATCTCATGTTGATTATGTGTTTGTATAGGTGTTATGGATCCATGTTTCTATTCTTCAACCCAATCTATATTTTCACATGCTTCTCACTCACCTGTAATACAAAACTGACAAAAATAGGCAATCTCCCTAGTCCACATAGTCCATGTGCTTGCATTTGAACTCTTAAATGAATGCCATTTTCTTGATCCAGTAATTGTCTCACAATCATGTCAAGTAAGAATTTTTTCTTCATCAACTAACCAAAAGAGCCATCAAATTTTTGAGTTTTCACTTGATCATGTAGATAATTTTACATTACACTAATCCATAATTGCATGTGCAACTTTACATTTTACTACATCTAAAAGTTTTAGCTACTTCTTAGCAAGGGCTCTTTTAACATGCTCTAGATCCATCATGCTCACCTTTACCATGCCCAACTCCAAAGATACTTCACATATGTTGGACATTGTTTTCTTTACGGGCCCTACATAGCTAATAAAACATTCAAGCATTTTTGAACTGTCCTGCACAATTGTCTAACCATATGAGATGTTGTGTCATATGGATTTCTCTTTCCTTTAATTTGTCATAAAATACTTAGAAAAAATACTACACAATCTATGATGAATGTAGTTGATTGTCACTCAACTAGAAATGATACTCTCTCAATATTTTTCTGTCATCTTTTGTATTGTCATCTGCATGTCTATATACAATATGAACAAAAATGACCACTTGCACTAAATTATAATATTAAGATTGAATCTCCTCTTATGAAACAAGAGTGTAGTTTTTTACGAAGTTAACCACTGAAAGTACAATTTCAACTGGAAATGTATTTTTACATATACGAAACTATTCATCAAGCCACCAAGCATATTCAAAGTGTTTCACATATTTGTACACAACCTTATTCTTGAATTATGTGATGAATGCATGCACACTACTTTACTCTTTGAGTAACTCACAACACTTTCCAAAATTTCCATCCTTTAATGGATATTGAACATTGTTGAATCTCTTCACATCCACTAATTATTGTCCAAAATCATGTGAACTAGTTTCATGCATGCATTCTCCTAACATTGAATAAAATAATTTCCCATCAAGTGTTTGACAAAATAAACTTGCTATAAACTCTTTATTTTTTATAGTTGACATATTAATACCACATTCCTGCACAATTTGGTTAGTATGCAAAGTACAATGTATATATTGAAAAACATCATAATAATAATGGAATTGCACATGAGTTTTGCAACAAGATATTCATTGTTTATTAATTTTGACATACCAAGGTTTACATTTCTCAAATGATCTTTGACTTATGTTAAAAAAATTATAATTGAATCATCTATATAAAAAAATTATATAATTTTCTTTGAGTCATGTCTAATAGATGTTTTGGATGAGGATCCTGATTTTTTGACCACACTCTTAATTTCAAAACATCTATAATATTAGAGGATACACTTGTATTATCATGTTAGTATTTTTTAATTAAAGACCTAGTTTCATTATTTAATTTCATGTCAAACCTTGGAAGTCTACATTGTCTTCGATACTTACTCTTCTATTTTTTCTCTTCTCAAAATTTTAGTATTTACATTTAAAAATTCACTTGTCTTATCAAAAAATGATTTATTAACTAAAGAAGTTGTTAGTGCCCATCATGTTGCATTCCTATCTTTAGACCAAGTCTTTTTTCTAATAAAATAAATAGCATTAGCAACACTAGAGACAATCTGTTTCATTGATTCATTATTCTTTTGGGTTTTCATGAATATGCCTAATTTTTCATTACTTTTTACATTTTTGACATTCTAATTAATTACATTACTAGTTGACATTGAAATGCTAGAAATTTTTTATAAAAAAATAGTTTATACAATTTGTTTGCATGGTTTCAAATTGCTCGCCAAGATTTCTTACCAGGAATATTATCCAATACATCTATTTCAATTTTAAAAAAAATATTTTCACTGTTACAAGGGATTTTAGTATCATTTTCTGTTGTATTGTTTTTAATAATAGAATTTATATAAACATTTCTATATCCACATTCCTTTAAAATACTAATATCATCATCATTGAGTGTAATTGAAGACTTACCTGAACTCATTTTCATAATCACCATTTCCATATTCTTCTCTTCCACATTCGTCACTTCCACATTTGCATATTTTACATTCACCTCATCCATGTTGGTCTCTTTGATGTTCTCCTCTTCCACTGTCACCAAATTGGATGCTTCGACATTCTTCATTTGTTGAATCCTCTCTCTCCTATCTCTTTGTCATTTTGCCTCCTTTCAATGTGCTTCCATTTATTTGAGTGTAATGAACTTTTTTTTTGTTAACATTTATGTGATCCCATAATTACCAAATTATCTTGATAAAATTAACAAATAATCTTTAATTTATAGATGGATCACTCCTTGAGTTCTCTGAAGTACAAGTAGATGTAGATGCTTTGTTTAATATATCACCATGTACTTAATTCCTCTAAAAAATAGTTCACGTGCTTGATTCCTTTCAAAATAGTTTATGTGCTTGATTCTAGTTAAAAATGTTGCTTATGATTGAATCTCTTTTAAAATTGAAAATGATATGGTTGAATAATGATGCCAAGAGATTGTAAGAGACACCTGCATAAAAAATTCGCTTCTATAGCTTTTGTCGATTCATAATTAGTAAAAAAAGTGCAATAACGTTGTCCTACTACATTTTATGAAAAAAGGGCCAGCAATAGATATAAAAGAAATGGATACCTATTTCTAAATGGATATCTGTTAGGAATGGATGTCTAATTTTTTTAAATGGATATCCATTTAATAGCAAACATCCATTCTGCAAAATCTTAAAATTTACACCCACACTTTTTCTTTGGTTTTAGGCTTGGAATAGACTTGGAAACCCAACCTGAGCCTTGGACCTATAAGTATAATGTCATGGTAGGCAAGATTAAAAATTAACTTTGGCAATATGGCTAACGAATTTTCTTGTAGAATTTTTAGACAAAATTAAAACCCATTATAGATGACAATGTCTAGTTTTCAAATATGTAATTTTTTCGCGTTGAACATATTTTTCTATTTATTAATTATTTTTTAAACAAAAAGCCTCATAAACTTGAAATGACATATATTAATTTATTTTTAATAACTTTTGATTTTGAATTTTTTTTGAAAAGAATTATGTATGACCAATCTAGATATCATTCTCTACACAATGAAAATAAAATTGTGTTATAGTTATTTCATGTCAAGCTATGTGGGTTGTATACGAGGGGTTTTAAAAAACATCTTAATCCTCGTAAAAAATTAATTAAAAAAATATTTACTAAAAAATTACAAAAAAAATATATCTTGACCAAACTTTAGCATCATATGCATCTTTCCACAAAAGGATTTTGAAAAATACTTTCATTTACTACTTATTTTGTGGGCCATGCATGTGCATGTTTTAGACTTCAACATACTTTTTAAAAAAGGTCACTTTTGTACATCCTATAAACAACTAACTTTTATCATCTGGGTATGAGAATAAATTACATATTTAAAAACTAGGAACAAAATCCTACATTTCATTTTTTGCACCCTATTAATATTCTATGTATAAGTGCTTCAATTTTTTACCCCAACTATGACACTCTGATTTTTAGGGAAAAAATTGTCACTTTTTGGCCAAAAAGTGGACCCATTATCTTGCATTGACCTAATATAAATTATTCTTTAAAATTTTTTGTATCATCTGGTACCCCTTGAATTGTTGTTCCTGTTGTCCTTCTTGTTGTTTAGTTGGGCATGAAATTTGGACAAAAGTTAAGTTTTACTAGTGTTTTGGACCACAGTGCGTCATATAGATGACAACATCACACACATATATCCATGCACCATGCCAGTGTCCTTGATAGAGAGTTCTAACTTTTAGCTCTAGGTTCTTTTTTGCTTGCCATTTATATTTTTGAACTTAGTTTGTCAATTCTGTGTTTCAAATTTCTGTAAATCAACATTTTCTCATTTAGCATTATGGTTTAGCTTAGTGAAGAAACAAAATTTTGCAAGTTTAAAGCATATTAGGATATTCTAGTTTGAATTTTTTTTCTTTCTGATTAGAAAAGTAGCAAATCATTCTTTTCTAAAGAGCTATTTGTATCCTAGTGTAGTGCCTTTGAAAGTATTTAACTTAGAATATAAAGAACATTCTTAGTTAAACAAATTTTGTACACTACACACTCCACCTAGAATTGTGTAATTATGATCCTTAAAGTGTTTTCAACATGTTTTAAGATGAACTTATAATCTTTTGTAGGAATTACCAATCTCTTGAGTGAAGTAGGTGAGCTAGTGATCCTTCAATTATGCAGCTGAAATTTGTTATAAAGTTAGATGTAATCGCTTTCATTTGTGATATGCTCTTGTAAATTGAATGAATTAGGGGTATGCTTAATTCATATGTGTTTCCTTTAAATTTGAACTATGATTCAGTGAATGAATTGTACCTTGTGCTTTAGTTCTTGCTTTTGCATGTCTAGGTGATAGATGATGAGTACCCTATCACTAGGGTGAGAACCTATCTCCCCTATTTGATGTAGTTAGTTTAGTTTAGCATACATGTCACTACCCTTCTTGAACCTCATGATACGTTATCTCACAATGGTTAAAGTCTTCTACTTGTGATTTTGTGTATTGTGTTGCACTAGAACGTGTGCTACCTTCAAGTGGATTAAGGTGATTATACTTCTCCACCTCAGGTTTTAATTGTCACGAGTAATGGAAATGTGCATGGTTGAACTAAATTACACACTATTGTGTAAGAATTGTTAACATGAAAAAATGTCTGTTGTGTTTTTCCCCATTAATGTCTTTAGTAATTTTTGAGCATTACAAAGAAGCACCTTTAGGATCTTTCTATAAATAAGGTCAAATATTTTTAACTTCATTAACAACAATCAAGGCCCTATTATACATGCCAAGTAGATAGAAGGTCAATAGATGACAGTGTAGTAGCCACTAATACAAATGTTGATGCAAGAGTGGCTAATGATTTGTAATATGATCTTCTAATGAGACTTTTTGATGACCAATAATGTCCTAGGGATTGTCTTTAAATATAATATCTTATCTCAATTAAAAGTATTTAGCATGCAAGCCGACAAGTAAAAATCATAATATTTAAAAGGGTCATCTCAAGAAGCTAGGAAAAGATGTTTGTTTTAAGAGGAAAAAGTTGTAGGGCAACCCTATCCAAGGGATAGATCTACCCTTGTGATCAAGTACATGGTATAGAAATAGATATAGTGAGAGTCTAAATCATTTGGGATTGAGGTAGGCTAATGGATAATTGACACATCAGCATCCTTGGGTGTCAGGGAAATCTTGCATCACCAAAAGATAGTTGTTTCTTGGTTTTTTTAGTTCATTTGTTTGTTTGTTATCAGTTAGTTGTAGATGAAGTTACCACATTTCACTGTAGCATGATATTTGATCACATGGTTTTGGAATTAGGTTTTATAGTGATGAATGGATGTTCTTTCCATGTTTGAGGAGAATTGGATGTAAACAAAACTGATATTAGATTTGTGAGTGTAATAGGTTGATAGTTCTGCACAGTTGTGTTTGGGCTTGATTATTTGGAGTTTGCACCATAAGATGAGTATGAGAGGAGGTTTATTGGACCGTTGTGGACATATGTTAAGCACCGCACAAAGAGTTTCCACTATTGTCACCATTTGGGTTTGGAGGTTTATTAACACTGACTAATAACACATTTCATAAGGCATAGAACTTTGTGCCACCTTGTACCCAACGTAGATCATCTTAGAAGTTGAGGAAGGCTATTTATACATAGTTTGTGAATGGTTTAAGGCAAGCGAAGAAAAAGAGAGAGAGACCAACATCAAAGGTAAGGAAGAAAGTAGTTGGAGATCTAAGATGGAGAGTCTGGGTGGAAGGAAAGGAGTATCATGTGGAGTGCAGTCTCAAGAGGAAGCTAATGGTGTCGCATGTGGGATGTGTTAGAGAGTTCTGAGTAGTTTCATTTGGTAATGATCAAACGACTATGACCTGACATATAGGAATCTTGTTGCATTGACTATTCATTTGTGATCTTAGTTAGTAATCAAATGGCTATGACCTGGCATGTAAGGAGCCCACTATGGAAGTTTATAATCATGATTGTAATCGTGCAAGTCTAAAAATCAATAAAGTTGTTTCTATTTGTGAAATTCTCTATGATTTATGTTGTTTGATGTAATGGATATATTGTTGGACAATCCTTAATTAAATCCTCCATCCATGACTACATCAAGTGGTATCAAAGCAAGTTTGATTGTGGGGTGAATATTAAGAAGTTGGTGTTAATATGAGTGAGTTTGATTAATGCAGTTTTTCAAGAATGAGTAGACAAAAGAGGGGAAGGTCCAATTAGGTAAATTAAGGCATAAGCAATGAGAGTGCACCACATTTTTTGTTGAACTTTGTAGGAATTAAATAAGGTATCTTCCAGTGGGTGTTAGGTAGAAGATCCCTATGAGCTTACCAATTGTAAGCAGATCATGAACTATGGTAGTCCACAAGAATTTTATAAATAGAGTGCCAACTATGAGGTAGTTTGCAGGGGTGATTATGGGAAGATTGACAACCTAAGGCAATTTCATCAAGTCAGAATGCCACCAAAGAGAGGGTGTGGTATTATCAATTTCACTAGGAGAATGGAAGAGATGTATGAGATGTTGAAAGCTATGTAGAACTAGATGGATGCATTTGAGCAAAATGGTTGAAGAAACCCTAACCCTAGGGCCAAGTAAAGTGATGAAGAACAAGAGGTAGATCACGTGGAACCAAGTGGAAGTGAAGAAGATAAGGAAGAGAGAATGCTAAGAGCCATAATTGGCATTGGTAAGAGGACTAGAGTAGACATTCCTAATTATTTTGAAATTTTGAATTCTGAGGAGTTGATAGATTGGATAACTAATATGGAGGAGCATTTTAAGTATGATGATATTGTTGATCTAGATAGAGTGAAATTTGCAAAGGCTAAGCTAAAAGGCCATGCTACTATATGATGGAAGGAAGTTGATCTAGAGAGGAATAGAAAAGGAAAACCTAGCATTGGGCGGTGGGATTGGACGGTGGACAAGTTGACATCCAAGTTCATTCTAGCAAATTAATAGTTGGAGCTATTGAAGGAGCTACACAATTTGCGGGAGAGGGATATGATTGTGAAGGAATTCATCGAGGATTACTATCAACTGACAATTTAATTTGGACATCATGAGGAAGGAGCTGAGAAAGTGGAAAAATACATCAATGGATTGAGAGAATCCATCTAAGAGGAGTTGGGTATGTGGAATATCCAGATAGTAGAGGAGGCCTACCAGTTGGCACTCATTCCAGAGAGGAAACTGAATCAGAGGTTGGAAGAGAGATAGAACCGACACAGAGAGAAGCGAGAGATATGTGACAACCAAAGAGCGAGATGCGACGATAGAGGATTGTACTCAAGGGGTCAAGGGAGAGGTATCCCTTACCACAATGAAGAAGGAAGTCAAAATTCCCACTGTGTAGAGAAAGAACATGATAATTCCTATTGCAATGAGTGAAGAGATGACAACAATGTCCACTACAGAGTTAGAGATGTTGGTAAGAGTTACCACAAGGATGAAGAAGGTGAGGAAACACACCATAGACTCTAAGTAGGGTAGAGGATATGAGAGGAAAAGGCAAAAATATTTCAGAGGAACCTATTTCAAGTGTGGAGAAGAAAGCCATAGAGCATTTGAGTGCAAAGCAAGGAGAGTAGAAGATAACGCAAGGATTGCATTTGTGGATCGGTCACCTAGCTTGATAAGGGACCTAGAACATGGAGAATCACTGGTTTCACAAAGAGCCTTAAGATGTGATAGAAGGGATAAACCAACACAAAGAAAGAGTTTGTTCAAGACCAGATGTAAGTCAAGGGGCAAGTTTTGCAATGTTGTTGTAGATAGAAGTAGTACAAATAATTTGGTGTCTGAGGAAATGGTTGACAAGTTGGGGTTGAGGAGATTGAAACATTTGTGTCCATATAAGATGGGTTGGTTGCAATAGGGAGATAAAATATTGGTGGAAGAACAATTTTTGGTGAGATTCAACATAGGTGATTGTGACATTGTGCTAATGGATGTGTACCATTTGTTGTTGGGGAGACCTTGGCAAATTGATACAAGTGTTGTGTCTTATGGAAGAGATAACACCTACACAAAATGGAAGGATGGTCAGAGACACAAGTTGATGTCATTGAAGGCAAGCAAGGGATGATTTTAAAACACTAGATTTTTTGTTGGGGAGGAATCATATGCATTGATTCCAAGGATGTGCAACATTGTTGGAGTGTCAAAAAAACACTACAACAACAAGGGAGATACCACAAAAGAGGGAATGTGGGAGTAGAGGTCCCCAAATAGAAGTCATTTAGAGAACAAGGAAGATGAGTGAGAGGATGAGGAGTTTACCAAGGAACATATGACAGGGAAGGACATAACAGAAAGGTATGTCATGCCCAAGAAGGTGGACAACAAATGTGAGGGATTGGTTGAGGAAGATAGGAAGGGAAAAAGGATAGGAATTGATTGTAGGTTGAAGGAAAGTGAGACAGAAGATGATTGGTGGAACATAGTACCACAACCAAAAAGGAAGATGGGTGAAATGGCTAGCAATGCAAGAGAAAGTAGTACATAGGGCAGATTACTTTAGGCATACCTAAATACGTGGAAAGAATGAGTTGCAAAAGCAACAGGTTAGAATTCCCAAGCAGGGGCAAGCTATCCTGGAAAATGAGGGACTCATTTTTATCATCCTTGGGTGTCTAATGCAAGAGCATCCCTGGGTGTTGAGGAAATCTTGTGTCACTAAAGGATAGTTGTTTCTTGATTTGTTTTAGTTCATTTGCTTATTTGTTATTAGTTAGTTGTAGATGAAGATACCACATTTTATCGTAGTGTGATATCTGGTCTCGCAATTCTGAAATTAGGTTTTATAGTGATGAATGGATGTTGTGTCCACGTTTGAGGAGAATTGGATGTACATAAAAGCGATATTAGATTTGTGAGTGTGTAACAGGTTGACAGTTTTGCACAATTGTGTTTACATTAGATTATTTAGCGTTTGTGCTAGAAGATGAGTATGGGAGGAGGTTTATTGGACCGTTGTGGAAGTATGTTGAGCACCACATGAAGAGTTTCCACCGTTGTCAACATTTGGCTTTGGAGATTTGTTAACACTGGTTGACAAAATGTTTTATGCCATAGAACTGTGTGCCACCTTGTGGCTGACATAGATCATCCTAGAGGCTGAGGAAGACTATTCACACGTAGTTTGTGAATGGGTTAAAGTAAGCAAAAAAGAAGAGAGAGACCAACGACGAAGGTAAGGAAGAAAGGAGATGGAGGGTCTAAGTGGAAGGAAATGAGTATGATGTAGAGCACACAATCTTGAGGAAGCTAATGGTGTAGCATGTGGGATGTGTTAGAAAGTTCTAAGTAGTTTCATTTGGTAATGAACAAATGTCTACGCCTTAGCATATAGGAAGCCCATTGTGGCGATTATCCATTTGTGAATTTTAGTTAGTAATCAAACGAGTACAACTTGACATGTAAGGAGTCCACTATGGCAAGTTTGTAATCATGGTCGTAATCATGCAAGTCTGAAAATCAATAAAATCGTTTTTGATGTTTGTGAAATTCTTTATGATTTGTGTTGTTTCATGTAATGACTGCATGGTTGGATAGTCCTTAATTGGATCCCCCGTCCATGACTGCATCAATAATGGGCTTCAACTTTTTGGGTCAGCTTATGTTCAAAGTAGGACAAATTAAATAGCAAAGCAATATATTTACAACAAGATCCAAAATAAGTGTAATCATGGGAATCCTCCAGGTAAACCTACCCTTTCCACATTTGAGCACAAGAAAGATGATGTCACCTAAGCTCCAATTTCACCTTGACTAGAAGGTGACTTGTTGATAGAAGAAATTGTTGAAACTCCAATAGATCTCCTCCCTCCCTTTTTTTTTTTTTTTCAAAAGGTGAGGTATACACTTTTCTTCTCTAAGGAAAAGACCCTCACACATGAACGGTTTGGTGGAAGAAATTGTTGAAGCTCCAATAGATCTCCGCCCTCCCCTTTTTTTTTTCAAAAGGTGAGGTATACACTTTTCTTCTCTCAGGAAAGACCCTCGCACATGAACGGTTCCTCCTTTTCTGGGATTTCCTAGGTATTGGCATGAAATATGTTTACAGACTCCATCAGTTTCATACATGAAATAAACCCATATCGTCCTCCACTATGAGCAATCATGCATCTTGATCATTGTTATTTTCTTTGTGCAACATTTAAACACTACTAAAATGGACGAATTACAAAAAAGAAGCTTGGAGGATTCAGTAAATGCAGCTCCAGCTAAGTCCCCACACCCAACGCCTTTTTATGACGTTAGAATTTTTATAATGTTACGACCAGTTGTGATGTTTCCCCGCATACTTGTGATAGTTCTCAACGTTTTATTTCAAATGACTATGCTGATTGTGATTCCTGCCCAACCCAGGTCTCCACCAATTCCTCCCTTCTTGAGTTTGATCTCTCTCCACACGTCTCTCGTTTGCTCCCGAGATTAAGATGAATATGGTTCCCAATGAGAACTCAACCGTTTTCATAGTAGGTTTATCACCTAACAAAATTTTAGACCCTATCCACTATCTTTCCTTTTATCTTTCTAAAAGGGTTTTGGCTTCATTCTACTTAAACATCATTCATTTCAATGGTTAAATAGCCAATAGGAATTTTACGCCTCGTCCACAATAAAAAGTGGTAAATATTTGTCTTATTTTTATTGGCCAAAATTAACTTTTGATTGTTGAAGTGGATGATGCTTAAGAATAGCATGTTGGCTTTGCCATCACCCCAGTTGCCACACATAAGGTTGACTATATATCTAAAATTGAAAGTGCAGTTAGATCTTTATTGATGATATGGACACTATTGTGTGATCATTTTAATATATGCCAAATTTTCTAAGTGTAACATTCTGCCTTGAAGAGACTAACTAGAAAGAAGGATATAATTATTGTCAAGGTTAATAAAGGGAATGTCATCTTGGTTGTGAATTAGTTTAACTACATTTCTAAAATATTAGACCACTTAAATAATAGTGGAAGTTATAAATCTTGGACCACAATCTAGTGTCCAAAATCGTAAAGACAGTTAAAAAAACCATCACTCAATCTTCTGTAGATGACAACATCAAGAAACGTTTCATTCCAATAAGGTGATCACTCCCAAAATCTATAGAGGCCCTTAAAATTTATAAAGACGTCATCCCTTTAAAGTCCATAGTCAACAACACTCACTCTTCTACTTACAAACTTGCAACTTTCCTCACCAAGAAAATCACTCCACTTGTGGGAAAGTCTAGCTAATTCATTAGAGACTCTTGACATTTTGTTTAGTTCATCAAGCACCAAAGATTGAATGAGGATGATATCCTTGTTAGCTTTGATGTATTGCCCCTCTTTACTAAAGTTCCTATTGATGTGGTTACTGATATTCTTAAATGTGTGATTGATGACAAGACAACTTCCCTGGTAGAGTTATGCTCAAATTCAACTTTCTTCACTTTCCAAGGAGTTGTCTATGAATAGTTAGATGGTGTTGCCACATGATCTCCCCTTTCCACTATAGTGGTGAATCTCTTCATGGAGCATTTTGAAGATGCAACCCTTAATTCCTTCCTCCTTAGATTGATATGGTGGAATTGTTATGTAAATGATACCAACCTTTGTTGGCAACATGGTCTTGACAAATTAGAAGATTTCCATTCCCACTTTATGGAGAGCATTAAGTTCACTAAGGATTTGGAACATGATAACAAACTCCCTTTCCTTGACATTCTTCTTGGTTGAAAACTTGATGGATTTTTGGCTTGACAAGTCTATAGAAAACCCACACCCATTGACCTTCACGTTCACATCTTCCCATCACCATCTTACCCAAAAGTAGGTATTTTAAAAAATTTAGCTACTAGAGCCTTCAAAATCTATGATGAGGAACATGTTGATCAGTAAATTTCTAATCTAACCCAAATTTTAAAATGAAAGGAGATAAGAACAAAAACATTTCTAGAGCAATTAAACAAGCCAAAGCATAGAGTAATCCTCATGAGAATGATGAATACCTTCCTGATATCCATGTTGCTACCCTCCATTGTGTGGAAGGCATAACTAACAAGATTTTCAAAATTCTACAAAATAATGCCTCAAATGTTCCTCCAAACCACATACTATAGTGAGGAGTCTTATGAATACCACCAAAGACCCCTAGGTTACCTTTGCACAACTTGATGGTCTATAAGATTGATTACTCTCATGGAACACCTTACATTGGAGGAAGAGGTTTGCTCCATTGCATAAGGATCAAAGAACATAGTGCCAACAAAAAGCATAAGTGCATTGGTAAATCTACCCTCATTGAATATTAATCCTACACCAAACACCACATTTTCTTAGAGACCACTCAAGTCCTAGCTAAAGAAGAAAACTACTTTAAGAGAAAGTTGGAGGAGGTAGTAGAAATTAGCAAACACCCACATAACCTCTACTAGGATGATAGTTGGAGGAGGTAGTAGAAATTAGAAAACACCCACATAACCTCTACTAGGATGATAGTTGGAGTTTGAGCTTCTTTTGGCAATTGATGTTAAATACTCATAGAGATAACCACAATACTCTCTCTTGACCATCTCCAATCTTTCACCTTTCTTATTTCTTACTTTCACATTTTTCCTCTTATATTCTTTAATTTTTTAAATTTAAGAGCCTCTTATTTAACTTATTGACATTTATCCTCTTCCATCCCTAACATCCTCCTCCCCACCCTTTTAGTATCTTTATCTATCTAGATTCATCATTTTTGGGGGGTCATCATTATCCTCATGTTCATCATTATCATTATTAATAAATAATTATTGTTTTGTTGTAGAGCTTTTAGAATGATCTATGCCAATTTTTTGCATCTACATTTTGGATCATACTCAACAATCTATCTCATTTCCTATGCTCTTCTACTCCCCTTTTCCTCACCAACTATTTAATTAGGCTTATTTGTAATCTATTTCATTTTCTTCCTCATCCTAATAATGGATCACTAAGTGTGATCTAAAACATAGATGCAAAAAAGTGAGAATTAATTTTGGAAGCTCTCCAACAAATCTTAATGGACTGTGGAAAAATCATGACTACTATTATTATTGTTATTAGTATCCTTATCACTATTACTCTATCACCTTTTACATCTTTTATTTCAAGGTTTATTTTATATATTCACTTTACACTCTTATTTTTCATCTCGTTCTTTGTGCTCTCCATCTCCTCCTTGATTTTCCCATGTATTACATATCTTTGGTCTCACTCGTAATTCATTTTGTACTATTATGCTACAATGTCTTATCACTTTTACGCTTATTCATCTACTTGGGCCCTATAATCTTTAAACTCTAACTATTGCTATGCATCCTCCTCTTTCTTTAATAAATGCTAAATTATAATTAAATATTTTCATCAATGTTTATTTTGTATGTTCACTTTTCACTCTTGAGTTTTTCATCTCATTCTATTTGCTTTCTACACCTTCTCCTTGACCTCATCTCATCTCATCTTTTTTTACTCATCCTGATGATAGATTATTGCATGTGATTTGAAACATTGATGCAAAAAAACTCACACAATTATTTCCAAAAGATACTAACTCAACTAAATGGACAATAGACAAATCATGTCTATAATCTTGTATGTCATTATAGCCAATGTGACCCATGGGTTTGAAAGTGCAAAACCACCTCTTAAGGTTTTATGCATTTTTATGTCTATTTAAGGACCTGTCTATAAAGACAACACTACCTAGTAAGTGTAATGCCCACTGAGGAAATTTATCAATAAACAACAATAATAAATTAATTTGGTAAGGAAATAAATAAAGAAATATGATTACAAGAGAAAATTTACTTATTTTAACTTAATATTCTTCAAAATGAAACATAAGTATAGTATCATTCATCGTAACTAAAATTTAAGATACAAATGTTTCGTATATAGTTATACAAATACACACACACACACACATTTACATTTACAGAAAATGCCAAATAGTTATCCATTCACAAAATGAGAATAAACTTTATTAGCTCCAGTATCCTGCACAAATATTAGACTAAAATCTGCACACTAATTGTAAACATTAATTCCATAAAGTCATTAAATATATAAAAGAGATATCAATTTGTACAAGATAACAAGATTAAGGCCCTAAGGGGTTGACCTAATATCTCAGGGGCTCATGCTGGCCTTGCCTACGTACATGTAGCGCAAAGACTTCGTAGTTCAGATTCTTGAACATGATATTAAAAATAATCTAAACATTCTCCTTGATAATAATCAAAAGTTCCACGATATTGACTAACGCCTTATAATTCTATTAAGGTATAGTTGCACAAATCCCCTCCTTCCTATGAGGGCATAAATACCTATAGCAACTCTATTCATAACATTTATCAAGGTTTTCTTAACGGTAACAAGTTTACACTCCTATTAATTTGCTGTCATCACATAAAGCAAGTTATCCTTAAGGTATTACATTCTACACATACAAATAATAAAGGTATCAACAATGCTTACCTAAATGATCCTAATCACAAGAAGGATATTTAACTCACAAGGATTGTGATTTTGTATCATCACAAGTTAAATTTAACAACACCCCATTTCGAATAAGTCAATAATAATAGGTCGTATCGAAGGGCTAAGCTTATTATAGTTATAACAAAGTAACATTCACAACCATAACTTAGTTCAAGTAGTCATACCCTATTAATATGCCAAAAGACCAAACAATATTAAAATTGACTTAATAGAATTAAATATTTAACATATAATAGCCAAAACGAGTAAACATGCATGTAACAATGGTTGTGAAGGAATATCACAATATACATACACTCTACCAAAATACCCTACATTAAATATAATCAATATTGCCTTAAGCAATTTGAAATAAATACTGAAGCTTGTTAATTATTGTTCAAATTCAATGGAGAACAAAATTAATATAGATACGACACCATTCAAACACAACAATAAATCATATCAAATAGATTTAAATTAATATGTTAGATATTTATATCTAGTATAGATTACTAATTCTACACCTGACCAACATTATAACAAGTCATTTGATTAAATTTAGACCAAATTTCAAAACAAGACATTCACCAAAGCTCTTGCCAACTCGGTGGAAACACTACACCTTTATATCAAATCTTTACCAAATTTCAAATTATACATAGACACAATTTCAGCAGTTGCTATTTTAAAATATTGTTAGGTCTAATGCATATGGAACATTTACACATGAAAACTGCAAAATAGCTAATGCATGTTAAATCAACAAGCAAGACTCTGGTAAAAAGACCAAAGCTCAATCACTCCTCATAAATCAGTCATGTTGTAAGGAGCTTACAGAAGGGATTTTTAATTATTTGACAAGTTCAGACCCAAGTTAAATTTAAACAGTAAATCGTTATTGCACGAGATCAACATAGTTACTCAAGGAAGGAGAAATGGGACTTTTTGGATGGATTTTATCCATCCTCAAAGGGCTTTATTCCGATTACCAAGAGAGCTTATCATAGCACCTTCTGTACATCCATTTAGAGTTTGCCTTTTTTTTTCAAGATCTGCAAGGCATATGTTAGAGCAGTTAAGAACCTTCAAGTATAAGTTGGTTACCACATCAAAACTTGTATCCAAGAATTTTGACCAGAGAGGTTATTGAGAGAGATGGAAACTATTTCATTCCTGGGAACAAACTTCTTGTGGGGATAACTGATGATGCTAAGTGAAGAAAATCTAAAAAATAAATCTTGCATGAAAATAGCAACATGTAGAGTCAAATCTCTTGCAATGAAGAAGGAGCATCCATCGAACATAACGGAATGGGGATCTATTGTCAGATTGCTAACATACTCCCAGTTAGCGCCGAAATGGGAGCTTTGAACATGCATGGAAATATATCAACGCATAAAGAAAGATACATTATATTAGGAAAAGGCCCAGTATAGGCATGCACAAAGTAGAAGTAAGCTCAAAGCACAAGAACTGTTCGACAATATTCCTCAAAGAAAAGTGATACTGAATCAAACAAAAGATGATACTAGATAAAATACCATTCAATAAATCAACCACTCATCTAAGCCTGTAATCATCATGTTGCATTGTAAAACACAAGTGAAACATTCGATCAGAAAATTGTGGGTCTATAATGTCAATGTGATAAACACAGGATGCATTGCAAATGAAAGGGTTAAGCAATCATTTTGAGTGTAGACACATATAACACAACCAAATTAGATTCTACTGAAAGGTGCATGCAAGAATAGCTTAGGTTTTTTATGTGGAAAGTTACTAATTTAATCCCTCGAATCAAACATTTAATTAGGAAACTTCTGGATCGATAAAATAGATGAAACTCAAATTATCATCACTTAGCTGGCCTGTGCCAAAATGGAAATTTTCAGGTATAGACATCCATCAAAGCCAAATGATAGGGGAAATTTGTTTGTCAATTACCTTCAGAGTATACCTAGATAGCCATGCCGAGATGTGAACCATTTCCATCATTATAAATAGAGGAAATAACCTTATGGAGGTTTTTAGGTGACGCTAAAAGATGCAAACATAAATGAAATAGGTTTGCGCTATAAATAATGCGCTTTAAGCAGATTTGGGGCGGTGCAATTGAAGCAATCCAGAAGAATAGGTATGCATTATACAATGAAGGGACATCCATCGAAACATATAACAGAAACAAAATAATTATCAATAAAATTTCATACCCAGAGTCCCCTGATTTTTTTCCAAGTTTCTTTAACATCCAATTTGTTTTTCTTGTTTTCCTGTATGTGAATTCTATGGAAGGAAATCTAAAATACGTACAACATTCTTCCAAGAAGGATATCCCTATCCATATCTGGATCAGAAAACCTCACCCTGCATCTTGAGTATCTGTCCATAAATAAAATTGGAAAACAAAATAATTACCAGTCTCCCAATATTCCACTATCTCACTTTCTTGAAACGTCCAAGATGACTCTTCCACTTCAAATTCCATCACCCATATAAAAATAATTCTAGAACATAATTATAATTCTAATAAAATATTAAATCTAGTAATTATATAAGAAATGATTAGGCCTTACATTCTTCGCCCCTAAAAGTGGACTTCCTCCTAGAAGTCATCAAGAGAATGAATATTTCCTAACTTTATCACATCCAATAAAAGTTAGATTTCATCAAAAGATTTACTAAGTCGACTAGATATTCTTTTTTCCATCATGCAATAGTATAAAACCCACATCACCAAATGAAGAAAATATAGAGAAATCCAATTTTGCTCACCAGCCAACCATAGGATCGACTAGGTTGAATCCACCTCCGAGCATTAAAAGAGAAACATTTCTTTGATATTCAATAAATTTAAACAACAATAATTCCATATTCAAAAGTATAATTCATAAATCCATCATACTTTCTTTCTCAATAATACAACAATAACTCCCATAAACAACAATCTCCCAGAATCTCCCTTTAACAATAACTCCTAGAACTCCTATGAAACAATAATCTCCCAGAACTCCCAGAAAAAATAATATCTCTCATTAATCAACTCCCAGAAGTATATATTAATCAATCCACATTTCATCAACTCCCAACAACTATTCCATCACAGCACCCACACCCAACACTTGATAATAATACTCAAATTGATATACAACAATCTTGCCCAAAATTCAATATTAACACAACAATAAGAAAATAGATTTCTACCAATATTTACTTGCATACATTCATCTTAATCATAAAGTTCATATAAAATAGAAATACATTTGATTTTCTTACGTTGTCTGTCCAAACTAGGCTCAACCCATAAATGTAATGCCCCCGCCAAGGAACCACAGAGGACAACACTAAACTAGGTCAAATTAATCGAATATTTTTTTTTAAAGAAAATAACAATAGAATGCATAACATAATATAATAATCTAAACCTAGGTCCTCTAAGGTTCCTCGGCTGCATTACTTACAAATCAAGATTACAAGAGACAAAGGTTACATAAAGAGATACAAACGGAGATACATCCCAATTTACAAATACATGATAAAAGATCTTTTCAAATAGCAACACGACATCTCTCATGCATTTACAAACAATTATAGTAAGAACCATAAGGTCATCCTTAGCATAGTGGAAAAAATATATTCTTTGCTCTAGTAATCTACTCAGTTAATAGCCCTGTATTTGTGCATCTAAAAGTGAACATTAGTTCCACAAAGATTATCAATAAACATAAAAGAGAACTATATACTAGCCTAAGGCCCTAAGGGGCTGACATAATGTCTCGGAGCTCATGATGGCCTTGTCTACATACGTGTAGCACAGAGACTTCGTAGTTTGAAACAACTAATTTTTCAACCATAAAGTTGACTTAGATATAATATCTCAAAAGGGATCATATATTAATTTCTAGAGTATCATTCAAGATCTAGAAAAGACAATAACTTCCTTCATTCATTGAGACATTCACGATTGCACGAAAGATAATCATCATTTCAAGGAAACATTAATCAAACTTAATTCCATTATTCACCAAGTATTGTTTTGTTATTCAATCAAGGTGAAACCACTTCCCATTAGTCAATAAATCTCTAACCAGAACAATAATGAATTTTATCTTTTTACTACCTAGAACCATTTACATGCACCAAATTAATTTCAATATTCATATCAGTAAGTCTTTAATATCATAATATTGAAAAGGAGGCCACAATTCGTAAAACAACTGAGTGTAGAAAGTAAAAACATCCTATTTTAAATATCTACTAGAGTATTAGAATTGCTAATTTAATCCTTTCTAATTCACTTACTTGAGGTGGAGGGCTTAAGATAAAGATCTATGTCATGCAACCTCTTTACTTTATGCACCATATTCCACATGATTAAGCTACTTACATATATTTAGATCCATTGTACTACAAACATACACACAAGTAGATCAAATGGTGCAGGGGCACCCTCAGGACCTGATGCCTACAAGAGGCAAAGTTTGATTTTTTTTATCTTATTTTGTGTTGTTCAATGTTAATAAGGTCATTTTAGGCCAATATAAGTCATTTGGAGTCATTGATGAAGGTTTTGTGTCATTTAATTGAAAAAAAAAAACATTGTCAAAAATTGTAAAGTGTTGTCATAACAACTTTTCTTGTCAAATGACAACTTTTTAAAAGTTTGTTAAAAGTTTTTAAATGGTAGTTGTAGGTTGGTCGGGGGGCATAAATTGATTGTAAAATCATAAATGTGAGCCTTTAAGTCGAATGGAGGGTTGGTGGTTGGATTTTGGAAGTTGAAGCAATAAAAATACCCTATTTTTTGCAGTTTCCAAACATTTTCTGCTCTTATCTTGCATGGTATGGATCTGTATGACCTATTACTGGTTTGAGACCCATTGGGGATGAAATTAAATTGAATCTACTTTCTATTTATTTTTGTGGCATCTAATTTTATGGAGATTTGAATAAGTTATGGCATTTTTATTGAGGGTAGGTCTGAAAAGTTTAATTTTCTAAAAATGTAGTCTAAAAACATGCATGGTACGGCCTGGTATGGCCTCATATCAAGGAATGTAATAGATGGGTGGAAAGATATTTATTTCTAGTTTACAATTCTTTTGGTTGAATGTGATTTCATTAGGTTTTGAGTGAGTTATGACATTTTTACTAACAAGTTTGAACTTTGCCTAGGGTTCCCAGTTTGGAATAGCCTTGTTTTTCCCTATTCTGTACAAACAACCCTAGATCATTTTGAGACATGTTTAGAAAGGGGCAAAAGGGTATCTTAAACAGGTCTTAGATTTTGAATATCAGATTTTCAATGAAAGTTATGCTCAAAAAGGTCTAAATTGTTGCACCCATGTTTTAGGCTTTAAGAGCAAGTTGCCAAGAATGAACAAGAATGCATATTTGCATCATTTGTATTGAAACCCTATTTGGAATGTGTCAAGCTAGTCTTGTTTGATTCCTTTCTCTGAATCATCAAAGTATTATAGTTTAACTATATCAATTTAATTTGCAAATGGCATATTATCCCAAAGCATATAGAAAGGAACCTAAAATAAAAAATGTAATATTAATGTCATTAGTAATCTCCTGAAAGAAGAGGAAAACAAAAACAACAATATGGCCACAATTTCTCCTCCCAACCATAGAATTAATGCTCAATCCACCCCCAAGCTCTAAGGGTCACATAGCTCTTCCCAACTTACATGGCTTACATTTCCAAACATGACACAAATCAACCATTCATTCACATAACTCAATCTTAACTTTAACACACAAAAATGGCTATTCATGTTCAACTCAACAAGATAGAACTCCTATCCATACAAATCCCAACACACACAACATCCTCACAAGGAAACCAACATTAACTCTTCACATAAATTTCAATCACAAATACCCATATAAACAAGGATCAACAAAGATATACATAGACCAACAAAAACTCCAATCATTCATTTTCATATCAACAAAACTCAAATCCAAAAGGGTAGATCTTACCAAGAGAATTAGAAACCCAAATATAGTAGAAACCCTCACTTTCTCCAAGCCCTTTCCTCCATTCTTCTTCATCCATCCTTTCCTTTTATTTCCATCAAGAAATCTCCTCCCAAATGAGGAAAAACAAGAACAACCAAGAGCAAGTGAGAGAAGCCAAGGCAAAAGTGGGAAGTCCCCTCTCCTTTCAAAGAGAAGGAATATATATAGAAGCAAAAAGGCAACCAACTCCACATAACTTCCCAACCACCCAACCAACTCCAATTTTCTCCACTTTTCATAAGTGGGTAACTAGAGTGGGTTTTAGACTTTATTTAAGGGGTTTTATGGAATAAAAGGACCCCTAACCCATAGACCTACCACCTAGAAAACTTTTTATACAATTAAAACCACATAAAGACTTCATAAAACATATAATAAGTAATCACATTTAAAAGGTGACTCAAGGGTCTAATAAAACAACCTCCCACACATGTACAACCCTTGCCAAACAAGGTTAAAACACATTCACAAGAATAACATAAGGGAAGTAGCTAAGTGACCCCTTCATCAACATTGGCCATTTTCTTTTACCTATATACTCAACCAAAAGTGTCATAACTTCTCATAATTAATAGTAATTGAAAAAAATGGCATATAAAAAATAACCTTCTAAGAATGATAATCAAATAGAGGATTAAATCTACACAAGTGTAATTTAACTCTCCCTACTTGCATAATATATTTTAGAGTCAAGCAATAATTGATCATACTATTTAATATCAAAATATTACCACTTATCAATAATCTAATTAACATGTAACAAATACTGCTACAATCAAATATTTAATATCAATCATTACCTTTATATTCACACTTACTCACACTCATAATATATAATCACCTAACATGATGCAATCTACTTGATATACATACTAATGTTACCAACAAAGAAACATCTTAATCATTGCATACTTACGTAGATAAGGAATATAACTCATCTGGCTATCACACGAAATCACAACAACCACTAGTTAGTTAACAATCAAATTATAAGCAACTTGATGTATGGGAACAATAATCACTAATGTATATTGTTCAACATAAAAGATCATAAAATATAGGACATATATCATCGATGACTAGCAGGATCAATAAGGCCACAAGGGATGGGGTCTTACACTCTCCCCCCTAGGATTAGGCATCCTCCTGGAAGTCCCTAGAAATGAAGGTAAACACAAACACTTGTCAATAATATTTTATGCAAAAATTCCCAAGTATGAGAATAGCAAAATTTATCTTCCAAGGTATTCTAAAATACTAGGCAACTTACATTTTAACTGTCTACTCAAAATATCATCCGTCCATGTTGCACAACAATATTGCAGTTGTCAATTTCACATCAACTGCTTAACATCATTAGCACATACCTTTAAATATCCCTATTATTTTACCTTCATCTCCAAGTTCCAAAGCCAACTACCTGCACATCCACGGTGAGAATGGAGGGGCACTACATCCTCCCCCCCTAAAACTTGACTTAATCCTGGAAGTCACAAACTAGGGTGGAAACATAACACATTAGTACTGTAGATTTCTATTACCAACATCAAAGCTAATTCATTACCTCAAAATAATATACACTAGTTTTTCCTATAAAAATAATTCATCTCACAAGAATATATACTTATATAGTCCATTTCAAACATGACCTATCCTTTTAGTTTTTAATGTCACAATAATAACACAATCAAGACTTGCATTTCAAAAATGATTCCATAGTACATAAAACACTCAAAATCCTTACATATTAGCATTAACACCCATCAGTTTCTTTCAGAACAAAGAAAATATTGCACCCTTTTAGTCCTAGCTAGCAAAATTTCTCATAACAGAAACATATAAAGATATTCAATTTCAAATGCTTTACCATTTCATTTTCTATGCCCTTAAATTACAATTCCTCTTCCAATACATTTTTAAGCAATCAATACTTCAAAATGCTACACTTCCATAAAACACAACATAATTATACACCCCAAGCACACATTCTTCATTAAATATCCATCAAGACATTCCACTTTATTCATTTTACAACACTAAATCTCATAACATATTCAACAAAGATCATGATTTTACATCTTTTTAGAAGTATGGAAACACATTTTATCATTTCATAAGTACTATATTCATGATTTAACATACATTCTTCACATACACACAAATTCACATCACTGGGAATCACATCACAAGGCTACACAAGGGTCCATCTGGACACCCAGAAGCAGCATACTAATCCATGAGGCAAAAGCTAATATCCATCTCACATAATCCATACCTCACACTTAGTGGCTTGATGGTGTTAGGCCACACACACATGGTGAGACCATCCAAATAAGACCACAATGACCTATCTCTTGTTGTATAAGGTGGTTAGCCTCTAAGAGATAGTCATCACACATAGGTGGGTAGTGGGTCCTAGCTGTGCAAAAGCCTCACATACCCCCATCCTCAAGGTTCCTTGTGTCTTCTTCCTCGTATACACTCACCAAGTCCGCCTCATACATCCTTGGAGAGGAATCACAATACAACATATTGCCAACATCAAAAATAATAAGGATAAACTAGTTTAGCCACCAAAGTCATAAAGAAAGATAAAAAAAAAATTAATTTCAACAATAAAGCAAGAAATGCGTGCAATTTCAACACTAAATCAAATGTAACCATGAGGGCTATGAGCAAATGATATCACAAGGTGTGGTTAAACCATCACAATCAAACATAAAAAGAATGTCGGACTTCACAGTCAATAGAAAATCATCAATACCATAAAGAAAATACATAATCTTTGAAATTGCACTATACAACAATGCATGACTAGATACTAGCCACCACACGAGGAAGGAGGGAACAACGTCAGGCTATAGAAGTAGCCCTCATGTAGTGCGGAGTGAGCATGCACACATGGCTCAGAGTGTACTCCTTGGCTACACCTTGCATCACGTCGTCACATGGCATGGACTAGCCAAGTGGCCCATGCACTCCTTGGTTGTTCGCATGGGATGTGCACCTCAGCCACATCCTACATTGTGTCTCAGAATGGCATGGTCATATGCCAGTTGGAGAAGGCAAGTACTGGTCATATGCCGCATGGCAGTGTGTCTGTGGCTCCACGGAAGTAGGCACACGCAAGACACACCCCACATAGAGACACCTCGTGGAGAAGGCACACGTAAGTACTCTCCGTAGCCAGAGGTTTACATGGCTAGGACATACCCATTATGCTCATCACACAAGTATCCCTCTACAAGTGTATGATGCCCCATTATGCTCATCACACAAGTAGGCTATCATAACACAATCTCATAGTGCACCTTCACATGTCTATGCATGTGGCATCGTGTCCTTGAACCCAGCTTGCTACCATCAGCAACATGGCATCATCACCAGCACTGTGTCAGAACATCAGTGAGGTGTGGCATCATATCCATTGCATCATGTTGGAACATGTGCATATATGGAATCCATCTCAGCATGGGTAACAAAACTCCCTCCACATGCTAGACCTCAAAATATACATAGGGCACATGATCTCACTTGGGTTGTCCATGCAGGTCCCTTTCACCCTAGACCCTAACCCCCAAGTGGTGACACATGTCATCACATAGTTCTAGTTGGTTTGTCCATGTAGGTCCTCTCACCCTAGACCCCGTCCCCCAACTGACAACTCATGTGGCATATCATACCTTTCATGAAGACAGGGTAGATGATCATCCAAGAAATACCATCAATGTAGTTATTAGGCTAGCACATATGGATCAAGTACCCTGATCCATCATAAGGGGAAGTAGTGAGTATTTTCCTTGTGATCGGTTGAGCTAAGACCGCTCTGCACTGCAATATGCATACGCTGCACACCCTGCCCAAGGAACTTTGTGGCTGCTACTACCCCTTCATGGACTGAGGGACTGGAGAACCAAAAGAAGAGAATCTACAAAACCAACTTTTGGCTACTCTCATAAATTTCAACCACACATGGGTTGGCCCTCAATCAGGTAACAAACATACAAGCACACATAATGGTATGGTTAATTGATGAGGAGCACACAGTGGGAATGGACAATTGATCATAAATTAAACTTTTGAACTCTCAAACCTTTGAACCGTTTCTAGTCTCGGCAAACAGATCTTTGAACCTTTGAACTCTTGAACCTTTGAACCTTTTGAACCTTTTGTTTTCGGCAACACTTTGTTCGTCGGCCACTTTACAACTTATCTCTCCGAAGTCTTAGTCACTCCGATGTGAGGTTCAACACTCTTTGCCTATCGGCAAGAAAATCACCATCGGTCGTCTTCGAACTTGTCACTCCGACATCGCAACTCTTCCTGATGGGTGACTCTACACTTCTCGCCTGTCGGCAAGACAATTACTATTGGCCACATTAGAATTTGCTTCGCCAATACGCCGATGGACCAATCACTCTTTGGCGTAACTTCAACCTTTGGAAAACTTGATTTGAGTCCCAGCGATACACCGATGCACAGTTTACTTTCTCCCTCTTCAATCGAACCCTAGCACATGGAGATGCTAGGTCAACCTACTGTGCAAAACATTCTGTCTGGATCCTTTGCACTATTGAACACAAAAACAAAATAAGAAACAAAAATAAATACTTGTACAATGAAGCCATTCCACTGATTTCGACAGAAATCGACTAGTGGAATGCTTCACATCGACATACTGCAACAATGGAAAGCACAAAAAGAATAGAAAACTACAGTTATACTAATTGCAGTTACAGGGAATGGAAATCAAATTGATAGAACATAATAGTTTTATTTCTCCTTAGAACAATACACACTCACACACTTTTCCTCCTCTTCCAATGGTTCCTTCCTCTGGTTGTTATCAACTCAACCTGCCAGCAGTTGGAAAACCAACCAATGCAAACAGTTGGGAGACCAACCGATCCAAAATGACTTCAAATTGTCCTACTGCCTTGTTTTGGCACTATGTGATTACAATATGACAAAAGTATGTTTTACACTTAGGACTTACAAAAAGGGTTCTAGGTCCTGAAGGACCTAGAGACAAACTGAAATTAAAATGCATTGGTCAAATAGACCTTATTACAAAAGAAAATAGGATTTTCTAGGTGCTCCTGCACCATTAATCCTACACCTAAAATACATATTCCCCATGGATGGGTACCCAGTATCACCATCCCATGGGCACACAAAGCAAGTACGGGGTATTCACAACACTCAACCAATGCACAGTTACTAGTTTCTCACATTTATAGGGGGGTTACATTTACATACACAATTCCATTACTACCCAAGGAGCACATACCATAAGTATACTTATTTCCATAACCAATGTGATTCCATTTCCAAGATCATATAATTACATATTATCCATAATCCCTTTATGGTATAACATTCTATCCTCATAACATATGCATATGCAAACTAACTTTTCTTCCACACAAAAAGAAATTTACATAAGCACCATGAATCCCTAAATGCATCCAAGAATCATTAATACTTCCACATCAACATTCATGCATCTAGAGTTCAACAAATTATACACAAGTTCCATATTCACAAAAGAACAATAATGATCCTCTACTTAACTCTTACTACTTCCTGTAGGTCTTTCCTAAACACAAACAACTCTTACTTCATCACAAGTTATTCAAATTTTCACAAAACAAAAGGATTCATATATTTGTTCCCAAAACACAATCCCACTTCTCTCAAACTTTATCCCAAGCCAATACAAAAAGTACTAAATCTTTACACAATGATTATGCCTACTCAAACATCCATGTTCCATACCTAGGCTTAATTACTTCAGATGTTACCCCCTCATAACAATTCAAAATGCAAGACATCCAATGCATAAATCCTTACTATTTATACGATAGTAAGAAAAGAGAAAGACATTACATCATAGGTTTCAGCTACACATAGCAACCAGGATGTTCAAATAACAACACAATCATCGTAATTTCTCAAAATAGAAACCTAATTCTATGTACTAGCATCTCATTTATTCCACAAAAGTAGCCCTTTCCAATAAAAACATATCACATCATGTAATGCAAAACTTAATCACATAATTTTACTTCCAAATGCATAGATTAAATACCCAGCAACTACAATCAGTCTTATTCGTAATCTATCTTTTATGCATAACCAAAAGTAAGGAGTTTAGTTTAAAGAGAACATAAGATCTGTCACTCAAGTAATTTCAGATATAATTCTTTGATTTGCAGTCAAGGTTTAAGCATACAATTTTAAGGCCTAAATGATTTCTATTATATTGTGGTTTAAGACTATTTCTCTTTATTGACCATATGTGGGTTAAGAGAAAGAGGAAACAAGATAATTTAACTCGATGTAAGCAACTTGTGAACACAATCTTTCCAAACAAGGCATCTATATAAAAAGAAAATTAAGTCACACTTTCTACCCAAATCTTAACTACCACCCACAGGCAGATTTTCCATTTCCAAACACAAGATCAAGATTCCATTACATCACTCTGCATGCATTAGAGAAATCACAAAAGATAGACAATAATTCATTTATAAACTACCTACATACTTTTCCTTAGTCTATTCTAACAACCCTTTTACATGCAATACATTCTTAATATTATGAAATGCACTGAACAACATATGGGTGTAGACACTTCTACAAACCATGGAAAAAACACACGAAGAGATGACATACTTAGGCTAGGACTTCCCTTTTATGCCACATAACACATGTTTCCACTTACCTAGCTTCTCAAAACAACATCTTATCCTAATGCACATTTAGTCAAACAAAAGAAATCCACATGCCAACTTGTCAACTAATTAGACTGAACCTGCACATGCATTCCAAGACTAAATTTGTATTTTTAAAGAACTGGAAGTCATGGAAATGAAACAAGGTCACACAAGAGTGTTGGAAAAAGACACTGCTTTACATTAATAGGTGTTGTCATTGATGGCAACTAAGATCATCCCAATCATCTGCATAACATAATTTGTTCATACCGGAATTCTGAATCAGAATTTGTCTAAGTCTGAGCAGTTAGGAACAGAGCAGTAACAGGGTCTGGTATCTTGGTCCGGATCTCTCCGGTGGAAAGGCATGGTTTGCTGCAGATCTAAGGTATTTAAAAGTATTGTCAAGACACTCTGAATCTAGATTTTTGTCCTCCGGTGATGAAGGATTCAAAAGATATTAGCTTCTGAGTATCGGGTTTCATTTTGACAGAACAGACAAAAGAAGAACATACCAACTTTATGAATGATCTTAATTCCGGATGTATAGAAGCTGTTTATGGGCATATGGTGATGACTAGTGATAGTGGCCAACCTAATTGATGATTTTTGAGTGCAATTTTTGGTCTGTATCTCATATTATGCATGGATTTAGCCGACAAAGAAGAGTACTCAACAAAGTTCTAATTGTTCTTGAAGTCGACTGGCAAAATGATTGTAGATCATGTTGCGGATATATATAGCTGATGGAATTGGATGATTTAGTGTGTGTGGTGTGTGCGAATAAGGTGTATGTGAGAAGAGAAAAAATCCTAAGTGCGAATGAAGGAAGAACAATAAGAAGAGTAGAGCAAAGATGAAATGTGTAAGATTAGTTTTTGTACTTAACCGGAACTGAAACTCTTGCATGGGTAGATGCTATTAATCAGTTCAAATCTCTGTCATTCTCTTGTAATATTTCCATAGGCAGTGAGCCTCCATTTGAGGAGTGAGCTCTGGGCAGTGAGCCCAAATGCAATGTGCATTCCCATTTGTAAAATACTTTTAACAGGGTATTAATTCTTGTGGGTTAACCCCCACCGTGGTTTTTCCCTTAACCGGGTTTCCACGTCAAAAATCTTGGTGTCAAATGTGTTGATTATGTTTCTGCTTCTATGTTAATGTCATATGCTTTAATGGTTGCATCACTAATCAAATTAATAGTAGTGAAAAAAGTTTTAAAGAAGAAAAAATTAATTTTGGTAACAACTGATTCACCCCCCCTCTCAATTGTCTGGGTTAATTCTAACAATTGGTATCAGAGCAAGGTTCCTTTGGAAAAGTTTAACATCGTAAGGAAGATCTGGGAAGGTAGTAAAAATGGATGAATATAACCTTCAAGGGAAACTTAATCTCGCACTAGATGATCTTGAGCAATCCAAGACAAAAGTCCAAGAGCTGTAAGATAACCTCAAAAAGCCTGAAGACTTCATTGAGATTTTAAAACAAAAATTGAGCAAATCCAATGCAAAAGGAAAGGAGCAACCTCTTCAATTAGAAGACAAGGCCCTGAAAGAGAAGACAAAAGAATGTGAAAATTTAGCTAAATAAGTTGTTGTCCTAAGACATGAGATAGAAACTGGGGTAATGAGACTAACCAAGGAAATTGAAGATAGGAAGAAAACTGAAGAAGAGATAAAGCAAAATCTGAAAGAGAGAACTAAAGAATGTTGTAGATTGGATGGAATAGTTGGTCTCCTAGAATCTAATCTACAAGAAAGTAGAAACAATGAGAGAGAACTTGAGAGATAAATTATCACTCTCAGACATGACCTAGAAATTGCAAATGAGTATAAGGAGAAGTTCAAAATAAGCTTAGCTAAACTTGAAGCATTGATCAAAGAACAAAAAAAGGATAATGACAAGCATAATCCTGGATATAAGAAAGGTTAAAGCTCCAGATCCAGACAAAGAAATTTTCAACTGAGGAATAGGAGTAACAGAACTAGAAAACCTTTGGTAAGACATCCTAATGCTCAAAGATATCCATCATTCAATGGAAATTGTTTCAATTGCAATAAATTTGGTCATAGAGCTACTTAGTGCGAAAGAAGAGCAAATCAAAATGGTCCATCCTTCTCCAGTCAATGCTTCAAATGCAAGATGTATGGTCACAAATCCAATGAATGTAGAAGTATGATAATGAATAACTCTAATGGCAATTCTTTCAATGGCTACTGCTTTGCTTGCAATGGATTTGGACACATGGCTAATCAATGCAGATCAAGAGCAAATCAAGTTTATAAGAAAGGGAATGTTGTGTGCTTTAATTGCAATAAATTTGGTCATATTGCAAGATTCTGCAGAAGTAGGAACAATGGAAGAAGAGGTCCGGTAAACAGAAAACCAGATGAATAGAGATAAGACAAAGGCAAAAAAAAATTGATTTGAATGAGATATGGAACAAAATGAATAAGACTTGGGTAAAGAAAGATACAATAAACAATGGTGATGGGTCCGCAGCGGAATCCAGTGCTAAAAATTCCTCAACGAATTGATTTGGGAGCCTTAGTTTAGGGGGAGCAACATTGGAAATCAAATTCCCCTAGCCAACAAGTGAATGCCTAAATCTGGCACAATGAGAAAAGAGATCCTTGAGTATTTCAGAACCCTTGGAAGGATTTCCAGAAGAAAATATGTTGATATGAAAACTTGCAGAGTGATTCATGAAGACCTGCCAAAAAATAGAGTAACCGGATATAGTTAGGGCAACACATTTATTACAATGCCAAAATTAGGTTTTGCAAAAGATAAAAGGTCACTTGGATTCTCATTTGAATCACTTTGCATATGAAGGAAACAAGAAGAAGAGCATTTGAGATGTGAATCCAGAAGACTGAGGCACAAAGAGCGAATTCAACCAGAAATTGATCAACCCTAACCCCGCGAAAGAAAAAGGTACCTCTCTATAAAGCCTTGAATTTGAAATTTGTTGAGATGGCTACTCCTCATGTTGTTGAAATTACTGAGAGACCTTGACCTAAATTTAAGAAGAATCCTCACAAATCAATAAAATTTGACCTATTAGGTGCTTTTTCAAGTGTTCTGTATGGTGTGCTGCATGTTGAAGACATTAGGGTTTATATTCATGCTAACATAGATGAATTTGGAGATTCAAGGTATGTATACTTGTTTGAGAAACAACTCATGGATGAAAATCACAAACTTAAACCTAAGTATAAGAAACTAAAGGATAAACACTTTATTCAGATTATGGGGTTTCCAACATTTGATGAGGATGAATGGGTCTGATATGTTTTGAGTTGGATGCATGATGAATTCATTTGGTTGTTAAAACCATTCAAGATTACAAAGGATGCTATTAGGATTGTAACTGGGTTAAACTCAACTAGAGGATTGCCCATGTTGAAAGCCGTGAAAAACTAGGCAGTGATTGATGCTACCGGTGCCAAGTTTGATAGAAGGGAAATGACCATTAATGATATTATAGAACTGGATGTCAAATTTGCCTCCATGGTGATTGGGTACAAGATTTACCACTCTAGCAGAGAAAATTCTATTTCAGGAACAGCGATATATGTTGCATACAAGATGCTAAAGGAAAATACTGATTATGACTTGTGTGAATTACTATAGAATCAACTGATTGAAAACTTAAACAAAATCAAGAAAGACAAGAAAAACACTTTCAAGTATGGTACATTGGTTCTATGTCTATTCTTTTACTTTATGACTGAGGTACCTGGGCTAAAAGGTGTGCACTGGACTAAGGATGAGCTAGTTTCCATTCAAATCAAAGATCATCTTTGTAGCATTGGTGATTCCAAGGTTCAGAAAACTGCAATATGGGGTTACTTCAAGAATTTTTAGAGTTTGATGCACTTGAGGGAAAGAATCCCTAAATCAATTGTTGAGAAGTAAAAAAATGAAATATGCTCCATGGTTGATATTGATCAGTGTCTAATGGAAGCAGTGGAGCCCAAAACTACTTGGATCATGCTCATGGGGTATGAAGTGGATGGAAAAATCTTGAATATGTATGCTCAACATCTTCCAAGCAAGCCTAAAGACACAACGGTTGAAAGATTTAGAACTTATGAGGAGCTTGATTTAAAATTGCATACTGAGCTCAGAGAACCTGAAAGCAATAGGAAAGTAAGAAAAGAAGTTGAATAGTTAGCTGGAAATCTTGGCCTAACTAAGGAGGCTATGAGGAAATTCAGAGAAAGAATTGAAAAGACAGAGAAAGAGAAACAAGATAGGAAACAAACAGGTGCTCTGGTGGAACTCTCTTCCACTTCAAGAACTACTAGGAGCTTTGCTTTTTCCCCTGTTCCTTCCAAAACTACAAAACTGGAAGCAAAATCATCCAGAAAATGGGAGAAAAGGAAGAAAACAAAAGCATCCCGGATCTATGTAAGCATAAGAGAAGAAGAAGAAGATACAGATATCAAGGAGGCCATTGGAACAAAAGCTGTAAAAGTAACCAAAGAGAAGTCCTCCATAAGAAAAAGGACCAGTAAAAAGCAAAAGACAAGCATATGAGGAATATGTTGAGAATCCCACACTCTCCCTGGAAGATGTGATAAAGTCAGTCACTATAGATGGTAATCTAAAAACCATGATTGAATTCTATGATGAATACAATGATGTGGATAAAAGGGTATTGGAGGAAGCAACTGTTAGATATCTCAACATCTACAACAAGGCACTGATTGAGATAACTTCTGAGTTGCCACAAAGTCTAGTAAATATTTTGGAGTTAAGAAAAGAAAATGCCAAGAGCAAGGACATGGAGATCAGGGAACATGAGCTAATAAATTTGTCCTCAGATTTCACCTGATCAAATAAATATGATATTCAAGGAAGTCAAAGATGAATTTAGAAGCAAAAAGAGAATGAACAAACTCATGCTTGGAGAAACAAGTGAAATCATTGAAGAAACTCAAGAAATTCTTTTGAAAGCATTAAAAAGGCACAATTTTCCCATAGTCACAGAAGAAGTTCCAGATGGTGAAGAAGAGAACATCATTGAGTAGCAATTTGAGTTAGGTGAAGCCTCTATTCTGGAAGTAGAACAAGCAAATAAGGAGGATACAGAAATGATGGATAAAATAGTTGATGCAGGAGATACTCCTAATCCACCTGATACATCAGGAAAAGAAGATAATATTACTACTTCACAGAGCCCTTTGGATTAGATAGCAAGTAGTGAACAAACTGGAAAGAGTCCCTCTGCAAAGAACATAGAGAAAAATAAAGCAGAGAAAGAGGAAGAAAGAGAAAAGAAAGCAGAAGAAGATGGTGCAAATGTTGAAGCACATAAAGCAGATACTGAGAAATCTGATGAACAAAAGGATGGTTCAGAAAATGTTGCAAGAGACACTATAGATGTAGTGAAAAGTATTCTTGAAAAAGAGATGATTGAGTTTAATGAGCTTGAACTACTCCAAGGTCTAGCCAATCCAGATGCTCTCTCTCCAATTCAACTAATGAAAATAACATCATTCACCTAAGTAAAGGCTAGAGAAAAGATGTTAAAGTTCCACATGAAGGACAATGAGCTACTGGGGCTTGCTTCCAGAATTTTGGAAAAGTTAATGCCTCCCTACTAGAAGAGTCCATCCAATTCTCCCTCTGAACATGTAAAAAATATTGTAAGTTCTGTAAATACTCATTTTGAGTCCTTTGAGAAGTCTGCGGAGGCAAAAGTTTAGAAAGAATTCGTGGATAAGAAATTTTGTGAAATAAAAAACCTGATAGGAAATGATAGAAGAATAGTTGGTATTAGCATAAAGAGTATTCAAAATGCTCTAAATGATGGAAGTGATATGTACAAATTCTGTCTATCATGGCCCAAAGTTAATGAGGATATTGAGAAAAAGATAAAGAAGCAAGAACAGAAATTGTCAAATCTCTCTCAAAATTTTGATCCTCTAACAATTTCACCTATAAGTCGAGAATGTCAAGTAATCAGCCTGACAGAGGAGATAAAGAGGCTTGTTAAAAGGAAAGGGTTACATTATAAAGAGAATGTGTGAGCTCTGGGGATTGATTGCCCCTAAGTTAGAGACAATACATACTGCTCTATCTGAAGCCCAGAATGCAACTCAGACCGGTGATCCATCAGATCTATCAAAGGCAGAAGCATATTCATTTTTGTTGAGTGAGCACATCTCAATTTTGGATGGAATGAAGAGTTCTTGGGCCTTTGAATTTGTGCAAATAAAAACCAGTTTTATAGACATTCTCAAGTTTATGTAAATAAGACTTAATGATTAATTGTACATATACGACAATATATACAGGATTTTTGGAGAATCTTGGCTTATGGACCCCACCCTTTGCCATTGATGTCAAAGAGGGAGTGAAGAACAATGAAAAATGAGGAATCCAACAAAGGGGGAGCTTCGAAACTAATAGAGAAGCACAAGTGTATAGAGTAAGGGGGAGCTACATTAGACACTTAGTCATTTTTCACTAAGTGTTGCCATCAATGCCAAAGGGGGAGATTGTTGGCAAGAGACATTGCTTTGCATTAATAGGTGTTGTCATTGATGGCAACTAAGATCATCCCAATCATTCGCATAACATAATTTGTTCATACCAGAAGTCAGAACCATAATTTGTCTATGTCTGAGCAGTTAGGAATAGAGCAGTAACAGGGTCCGATATCTTGGGCCGGATCTCTCCAGTGGAAAGGCATGGTTTGCTGTGGATCTAAGGTAGTTAAAAATATTGTCAAGACACTCTAAATCCATATTTTTTTCCTCCAGTGATGAAGGATTCAAAAGATATTAGCTTCTGAGTATCAGGTTTCAGTTTGACAGAACAGACAGAAGAACAGGTCAACTTTATGAATGATCTTAATTCTGGATGTATAGAAGATGTTTATTGGGCATATGGTGATGACCACTTATAGTGGCCAACCTAATTGATGATTTTTGAGTGCAAGTTTTGGTCCGCATCTCATATTATGCATGGATTTAGCCGACAGAGCAGAGTACTCAACAAAGTTCTAATTGTTCTTGAAGCCGACTGGCAAAATGATTGTAGATCATGTTGCGGATATATATAGCTGATGGAATTGGATGATTTAGTGTGTGTGGTGTGTATGAATAAGGTGTATGTGAGAAGAGCAGAAATCCTAAGTGCGAATGAAAGCAGAACAGTAAGAAGAGCAGAGCAAAGATGAAATGTGTAAGATTAATTTTTGTACTTAACCAGAACTGAAACTCTTGCATGGGTAGATGCTATTAATCAGTTCAAATCTCTATCATTCTCTTGTAATATTTCCATAGGCAGTGAGCCTCCATTTGAGCAGTGAGCTCTGGGTAGTGAGCCCGAATGCATGTGCATTTCCATTTGTAAAATACTTTTAACAGGGTATTAATTTTTGTGGGTTAACCCCCACCATGGTTTTTCCCTTAACCAGGTTTCCATGCCAAAAATCTTGGTGTCAAATGTGTTGATTATGTTTCTGCTTTTGTGTTAATTTCATATGCTTTAATAGTTGCATCACTAATCAAATTGATAGTAGTGAAAGAAGTTTTAAAGAAAGAAAAAATTAATTTTGGTAACAACTGATTCACCCCCTCCTCTCAGTTGTCTCGGTTAATTCTAACAAAGGGAAATCAACAATTACAATCATCCAAGGAATCCCACCCGACAGGAGAATACACAAAGCATCTAGTCCTCTATCTAACATCTCAACTGGGTTTTTAGATTAAAACATGGTATCTAACACAAGGGTCCCTATGACCTTCTAGCCATACATCAGATATCTGAGAACACATGCATAGTGAAAGTTACTATAACTAGACATGGGCAACAATGTTAACTAGAGATCCCAGTGTTGCAACCATCGCTCTGATACCAGGTGTAACACCCCCTCTAAGGAACCCCAGAGGACAACACTAAACTAGGTCAAATTAATGGAATAATTTAAAAAAAACAAATAACAATAGAATGCATAACATAATATAATAATATAAACCTAGGTCCTCTAAGGTTCCTCGACTACATTACTCTCAAATCAAGATTACAAGAAACAAAGGTTACATAAAGAGATACATCCTGATTTACAAATACATGATAAGAGATCTTTTCAAATAGGAACAAGACTTCTCTCATGCATTTACAAACAATTATAGTAAGAACCATAAGGTCATCCTTAGCATAGTGGAACAAACATATTCTTTGCTCTAGTAATCTACCCAGTTAATAGATCTATATCTGTGCATCTAAAAGTGAACATTAGTTCCACAAAGATTATCAATAAACATAAAAAGAGAACTATATACTAGCAATCAAATAAATAGTAAGGTTTTATGCATTGGATGTCTTACATGTTGAATTTTTATGAGGGGGTTACATGTGAAGTAATTAAGTCTAGGTATGGAACAGGGATGTTTGAGTAGGCATAATCACTATGTAAAGATTTAGTGTTTTTTGTACTGGCTTGGGATAAAGTTTGAGAGAATGTGGGATTCTGTTTTGGGAACAAATATGTGAATCCTTTTGTTCCCAAAACACAATCCCACATTCTTTCAAACTTTATCCCAAGCCAGTACAAAAAACACTAAATATTTACACAGTGATTATGCCTATTCAAACATTCTTGTTCCATACCTAGGCTTAATTACTTCACATGTTACCCCCTCATAACAATTAAACATGCAAGACATCCAATGCATAAATCCTTACTATTTATACGATATAATCCATTTATGGTATAACATTCTATCCTCATAACATATGCATATGCAAACTAACTTTTCTTCCACATAATGAGAATTTTACATAAGCACCATGTGTAATGCCCCGCCAAGGAACCTAGAGGATAACACAACTAAGCTTACAAAAAGGACAATTTTTTTTAAAATGAAAGAAATAACAATAATCATATATTTATTCATAACTTTTAAATTAAGCTTTATCTTCTAGGGTTCCACAGCTGCATTACTAATGAACTAAAACAAGATCTAACCAACATTATGAATTAACTAACAACCACAGTTCATTCTAAGTCTAATTGCATCAGATGAATAAACACATACAATTACATATTATATCATCAGAGAAGTAACATCAGGATCATGTGCATAGGATCACAAGTACATAAACAAGTTCCTTTACAAGAGAGTACAACATTACATTGATTACAATATCACTATCCAGATTACATTGGAGGACATACATCAAGATAATAGTACATGATTCAACTGATATACAAGACTAGAACATGATCATGAGTATCTGTCTCCTCAAGCTAGAGCAAGATCTAAAATCTACCACATAAGGTGCATCCTTCTCACACACTAACAACAACAAGGGGAACCAATGGAGATAAAAGCACAACCACTTGACCATGTGGAACCCTAAGGTCCACCCCCCATGCTAGGAGATAACAATAAGGTCCCACTAAGAAAACAATCAAGAAAGACAATAGACTAACAGGTGCAAGGACTACACAATACTTCAATACAACATGGGTCAATAAGAACATCACAAGTAACACAAACAATACTTTCAGAGGCAATCACATAATGAAAGGGAAAACACACATTAGGGAGTGCTAGGTTGCAGTAGGGAAGAGTGTCATCGCATGGTCCTAACATAGGTTATCCTGGCAGTCTCTCACCGAACGTCAGACCCCATCCATGGGTTATCCTGGCAGTCCAGATGCCGGCCCCCATCTATGGTTATCCTGATAGTCTCTCAGTAGACGCCGGCCCCATAGGGTGACACATGTGGAACCAACATTCCTTTCGTGAGGACAAGGAAGTTGATCTTACCAACCACGGCCTTCTCATCTCATCCTTAGCCTGAATGAGCACTACAGGCATGGGTGAGGCATCCAATTATCTTATTTAGTGTGGAAACTACCCAACCCTCTAAATTTATTATTAAGTTATCATTGGATTAAAAAATTCCAATGGGTTATCCTGGCAGCCACTTTGGGCACCGGCCCCACATTGAAAATCACTCCCCTACCTGCATCTAGAAGACCCTATCCATCAAGCAAGACAATTACCATCACAATGACAAGTAACATATACAATGCAAGGCATTTACCTTCTTGCATACATATCATAATCACATGGACCAATTCTTGTCCCAAAACATGAACCAAGCATGAACTACCACTTTCTCATCATGTTGCATTTACAACACATAATACACATCATTTCACATCACACAAAGCAAGGCATTATCTATCTTGTATAGTCATCATAACCACATGAATAGGTACATTGAGCAAAGCATTATCCATCTTGCACATGTATCATACTAACATGAATAGGAGACATTATTTCAAGAATTCATTTCATTTAACTCACATGATGCACATATAGCCAACCCCCACACAATCACACCCTCCTAGGCCTCTATAAACAACTTCCCCAAATGACACAACACTTGACACCATTAAAAACATAATGGTTTCACATCAAATTCACTCTCAAAGCACATCATAAACTAATACCCTTCAACAACATTTTTAAGGAATGTAACATTAATCCAAGCATGATCAATCATCTAACAATTATAAAGTGAATCTATCTCAATAATAGATAACTATAACTTTCTAATCACCAGTAGCAGTTATAATATGATCATAAGACATGAGTAGCCACGAGTATCAATTTTTTAACTAATAATTCTCAAGACTTATTTTTAATTTCATTTAATTAAAATGATTGCGAACAACATGCAAATAACCCTAAGGCATATAAATTAAACACAACAATTGTTTACACTATTTACACTGATGTAGATTTCATTAATAATCAGGGCAATTTTGTAAATACTATTAAATATAACTGTATAAGCAAGACTAAAAGCCCATGCTATAAATCTCTTGCACTAGTTAGAATCACAAGATACAAAACCCGAAGCTACAATAAAAGAACCTTGTTCTAAGGTTAGCTTGAGAAGAAAGAAATACAAAACAACAAAACATTCCTATAGATCTAACATCTTCATCAAATCTACCTCATTTTTAACCACATGCATATGATAGGATCATAACACGTTTAAAGGATGGTTCAAACCAAGTAGAAGTATCATGGCTAAAGAAACTCAAGAGTGAACACTAAGATTGCACAAGTAAAAGAACAATATTTTTCTACGTTTTACCAAATTTCAATCAACACACGAATAGGAAGAGAGAAGCTCAGGTTGCTATGGGAAAGCTTAAGTGTCAACTTGATCAATCTTCTATAAACCACTACTACATTAGTTCTATGAATACCAAAATGTACATACCTAATACATAGTTCTTCTAGAGGTGTCTACACCTCATAATGATTACCAAGCTTGTTAAAATCCCTTACCCAGCACTAGTACAAAAGGAATGATGCAATACAAAGCATTCTAACCAGCTAACATACCAAGTCTAAGAATAGGAAAGGGTTCATTGAGTTCAAGACATAAATATGATATAAACATTTTTTCAACAAGAAGGTTAATAAGAATGTGACTTTTCTTAAGTACAAATTAAAAACATGCTTTATACAACTAATGAGCCACAACATTTGTAAAGGACTTTATTATCACATCAAAATTGACTTACAACATCGCATACACATGAAATTAGGACATACTAATCTATATCTTAGGAAAACTAAACCTTGACAACATGACCCTATTATGACCACTGATACAACTTACACAAGTTTCATTTACCTTATACAATTCCACTCGTAATCAACTAATTTCTAAAACAAACTTATAAATCAAATCTTAAATGCATTGTTTACAAACCTAATTCCAAACCTACTTATCATATTTCTACTAATAAATTGTAATAAAATCAATATCAATTTAAATTAAATTTATCAACATTATTATACAATCACTTTATCCAACTTGAATTCTTCTACTTCTATTCTATATAGATTTAATAGCCTTCGTATAACCTAACAAACAACCAAAATAAGTAAAGTTATTTATAATTGAAAGCATATTCATCTACGGTAGCATTGATAAGAAGATATAATTTTTGGAACTACTCAGGTAATATTTTTTGACAAACACCTAAAAGGGATGGCATCTCATGGATATCAGCGATTGTAGGATCAGCACAAAATGAATTTGTTGAGAAGGCTTTAGAAGCTACCAACAATGCAAAATGTGAAAGCATAAACAAGGCACGTAGACTGATTAGTAGAATGCCTCAAAGAGATTCATATTATGGAAAGCAATGATCGTAGGATATGACGAATTTTGTTAAAAATTTTTAGAGAAACCCAGTTCAAAAATATAGAGTTATTGGTGACGCAACTAACTGTTTTAATAGAGACGAAACAGGTGAGAGGTAGATAGTCACAAAATATTCATATCTCCAAAATGACAAACTGGGTAAGGCTAATTTTTGGATATGATTTAGACAACTAGGTCACGTATCATATATAAAAAAATTCTAGAGGAACCCAGTTCATAAAAATAAAGTTATGGCTGACGCAACAAAACGATAAAATAGAAATGAAATGGTTGAGAGATAGACAGTCCCAAAATATTCATATCTCCAAAATGACAAACTAGGTATGGCTGATATTCGGATATGATTTATAAAACTAGGTCTTTCACCATATATAAAAATTCTAGAGGAACCCAGTTTGTAAAAATAAATTTACAGTTGACGCAACATACCAATAAAATAGAGATGAAATAGTTGAGAGATAGACAGTCCCAAAATACTCATATCTCCAAAATGACAAACTGGGTATAGGTAATTTCTGGATATGATTTGGATAACTAGGCCAAGCACTATATAAAAAATTTAGAGGAACCCAGTTTGTAGACATAAAGTTATGGCTATCATAACAGACTAGGTTCAGAATATGTAGAAGAGAATTCACAGAATATTTCACTAAATCTAGTGCAAAAATTAGTTTCATATCTCAGTCCATACATGGAATATTGCTTCTATCATATCTTCACAAAATTTCTCATCTCACATCCATTTTCCCCAAGTCTTTTCTTTTGGAAGCTATGGTTGACGGTGCCAAAAGAAAAAAATAAAAACTTCGTGAGAGAAAGATCCCCAAAACATAAAACATATTCTCCATTTGAAATGCACGCTTCCTCTTCCAAATTATGACTTGAGATTTCAAAATAAAGTTGAGCATGCATAACTACCCCCATGATTTCTTCCAGAAGATTCTCTTTTATTACTTTCTTATAATTTGCTATTTTTTTTCATTTACAACCAAACAAAAATAGTTTATTTCTACTTTTCTAAAATTAGTCTCTTACTCAAAAGAAACAATTATTTCTAAGATTCCCTCTTGATCCAAGTGGCCAAAATAGAAAATAATTACTCAAGGCAATAATAATAAAGAAAGAGAATCTTTTTCAGACATAATAATACATATTTCCCCACAACTATAATTTAGATAAAAGCATCTATATTTATTTATCTCTAGTTTGCAATTACATTTATTATTATTATTATTATTATTATTATTATTATTATTAACTTAACTTCTAATATAATATATTTTCCATAAGCTAAATTTGCATAAAGGCATTTGTATTTATTTAACTATCAAAAATGCCTTCATAACTAATAATATTATTTTAATGCAACAATTAACCAAAGTATTAATCAAACAATTCCAAACTAAATAACCCAAATGCCGAACAATACCTAACACTATGCACGATCGAAAAGCAAGACCACCACAACAATGACTATCATGCCCATACCGACAACACTGACTAGGTGCAAAACTAAATACTCATCCTTTTCAAGGATTATGGCTAACTAGGGGACCATATGTTATCTCCGTTCAATAGTTCCATTGGTTTTAAGGCACGCTCAGACTTGTCAATTCAGGTGGAGTCGATGCCTGATATCTACATCCTGCAGCAACCAAACAGTCAAACAAATAGACACACATATATAATAATATAGTCAAATACACCATGGAAGGGAATCACAGTGTAGAAGGGTACTCACACATGAGTAATGCGACACTGTCCCTTTTACCAGCACATCAAAAATGTAATCACAACACACATAGCAATCGGTTACTAAATGACTAAATAAGAACCATCATTAGATAATTGCATGATACACATAATAAGATTGATCCACACAAAACATCACAACATAACATCCTATGATATAGAATCAGTCACATAAAAATCAATTCTAACATATGACAATCATAGTAAGATCAACATAATAATTACCTAAATGTAAACAATGTCAGAGCATATGAGTTGTCAGTGTCGCAATAAGGATTATCAATAAAACGTACTAACTTCATCTTCATGCTCCTTAGTCCGACCACCTACACAATCAAGGTGAGAATGGAGGGGCACTACACCATGAATCCCTAAATGCATCCAAGAATCATTAATACTTCCACATCAACATTTATGCATCTAGAGTTAAACAAATTATACACAAGTTCCATATTCATAAAAGACCAATAATGATCCTCTACTTAACTCTTACTACTTCCTGTAGGTCTTTCCTAAACACAAACAACTCTTACTTCATCACAAGTTATTCAAATTTTAACAAAACAAAAGGATTCACATATTTGTTCCCAAAACACGATCCCACACACTCTCTAACTTTATCCCAAGCCAGTACAAAAAACACTAAATCTTTACAATAAAATTTTCCCAAATATCTTTCTTTCTTCCTCCAGTAACTGACAACAATTCCATTATTCCAGAAAATACCATACTTTCCATTGAAATTCTGTAATATCATCATTACTTATCCTAGAAACATGTTTATATCATCTATATATTATTGAAAATCAAATTCATTACAACATATTCTTTATAACAACTCTTAACATTTAAACATCATAGATATTAGTTCTATACATCATGTATACTTTCAATAGGAATGGGATGATTAGTGCCAAATAGAACCATAATGCCATTGAATAAGTCTTACACAATTTCACAATATACATTCCCCAGGCCATCTACTCCCTTATACAACCTGTTAGGGACCTCTTTTGGGTATGGCCATCTACACAATTCACATTACAAGCTAGCAACAAACAATGATAAAGCCTCAAAATGAATAAGTTTCCAATGAGTAAAAAGTTCAAATAAAATCAATAAATAAAACTTCATATAAAAAAATTAAATAGCAGAAAAGCACAGTTCAAATCAAAACCAAAAACCTTAATTAAATAGTCCTTGAGGCAAAAGGACAATTTTTTGCAGTTACAATCAATAAAATATCTTAAAGTAATTTTCAAAACTGTTGGCTCAATAAAGTAAAGGAGAAAATAAAAATTTAAATTCTTTTTATAAAACTTTACATCACAAACACCATGTGACTTCAAACGAGCCACCTAAGGGGAGGAGGGGAATGTGGTGGTCTCAAACCACATGGATCTCCATATAAGATTAACATAACATAATGCTCATATTCCAAATATAATCATTAACATTATTCTTTCTAATAAAATTTATAGCTAAAATAATCACAATTTAGAAAACTCCCTTTTTACAATATAACTCATATACTACAAACTCCCACAACACCATTCCATCAACCAAACTCCCATCACAACACCAACACCAACACCAACATCATGAATATCCACAAGGGCATAGGTTTCCATAACTCCCATACAATAGCTCCCAACTCACCACATAGCTCCCTTTATATCATTGTAACATACACAATAGCTCCCATAAAATAGTAACTCCCATAACACAATAGTATCTCCTATAAGACAACAATATCTCCCATAAACAATAATAATAATATCTCCCATAAAACAATAACTTCCATAACACAACAAAAAATCCCATAATAGTATCTCCCTTATATAACATCAGCTCCCATAAAACACAACTCCCAAAAAATTCATACTATCAAACCCCCATTCCACCAACACCCATTCTCCTTTTCAGCCAACATCATCATTCAAAGTAAAATCACCAAACAACATTCAAACACACAAAGAGACATTCATAGTTCATTCCCCAATCCTATCATTAGCATTTAAACTTTAGATTCTCATTTATAAACATTTCTTTAAGATTATATAGATATAAAATATAGAAATAACGGTACATATCATACCTTGGTTGTTCATGCATGGATCGACTCCTTAGCCTTTTAACCATCCTCTCTTCCATCTTTTTTTTTCTTTGACTTTTGAAAATCTAGTAAGCTCATAGTAACCCCAATACCATAAAGATTCGGTTACACATCTTAATAAGAATCTGAGCCACTCTATTTTTACCCCAAAACTCCCAAGTGTTGCAACCTGGTGCTCTGATACCTATGTAATGCCCACTTACAAAATTTATCAATAAACAACAATAATAAATTAATTTGGTAAGGAAATAAATAAAGAAATATGATTACAGGAAAAAATTTACTTATTTTAACTTAATATTCTTCAAAATAAAACATAAGTATAGTATCATTCAGTGTAACTGAAATTTAAGATACAAACATTTCGTATACAATTATATATATATACACACATTTACAATAAATGCCAAATAGTCCTCCATTCACAAAGTGAGAAGAAACTTTATTAGTTCCAATATCCTACACGAATATCATACCAGAATTTGCATAGTAATTGTAAACATTAGTTCAACAAAGTCATTAAATGTACAAAAGAGATATCAATTTGTACAAGATAACAAGACTAAGGCCCTAAGGGGTCAACCTAATGCCTCGGGGACTCATGCAGGCCTTGCCTACGTATGCATAGTGCAAAGACTTCGTAGTTCGGATACATGAACATGATATCAAAAATAATCTAAACATTCTCCTTGAAAATAATCAAAAGTTCCACGATATTGACTAACACCTTATAATTGTATTAAGGTTTAGTTGCACAAATCCCCTCCTTCCTATGAGGGCATAAATACCTATAGCAACTCTATTCATAACATTTATGAGGGTTTTCTCAAATGGTAACAAGTTTACACTCCTATTAAGTTGTTGTCACAAGATAAAGCAAGTTATCCTTAAGGTATTACATTCTATGCATACAAATAATAAAGGTATCAATAATAATTACTTTTGTATCATCACAAGTCAAATATAACAACTACCCATTTCGAATTAGTCAATAACCATAGGTCCTATCCAAGGGTTAAGCTTATTATAGTTATAAATACTTAAGCTAGCTAATTATTGTTCAAATTCAATGGAGAAACAAATTAATATAGATATGACACCATTCAAACAAAACAATAAATCATATCAAATAGATTTAGATTAATATATCAGATATTTATATCTATTATAGATTCCCAATTCTACACTTGACCAACATTATAACAAGTCATTTGATTAAATTTAGACCAAATTTCAAAACAAGACATTCACCAAAGCTCTTCTTATATGGAAAAACAATTGCCAACTCAATGGAAACACTGCACCTTTATATCAAATCTTTACCAAATTTCAAATTATACATAGACACAATTTCAGCAGTTGCTATTTTAAAATATTATTAGATCTAATGCATATGGAACATTTACACATGAATACTACAAAATAGCTAATGCATGGTAAATCGACAAGCAAGAGTTTGGCAAAAAGACCAAAGCTCAATTACTCCTCATAAATTAGTCACGTTGTAAGGAGCTTACAGAAGGGATTTTTAATTATTTGACAAGTTCAGATCCAAGTTAAATTTAAACAGTAAACTGTTATTGTACAAGATCAACATAGTTACTCAAGGAAGGAGACATGGGACTTTTTGGATGGATTTTATCCATCCTCAAAGGGATTTATTTAGATTACCAAGAGATCTTATCACAACACCTTCTGTACATCCATGTAGAGTTTGCCTTTTTTTTTCAAGATCTGCAGGCCATATGATAGAGCGGTTAAGAACCTTCGGGTATAAGCTGGTTACCACATCAAAACTTGTATCCAAGAATTTTGACCATAGAGATTATTGAGAGAGATGGAAACTATTTCATTCATGGGAACAAACTTCTTGTGAGGATAACTGATGATGCTAAGTGAAGAAAATCTAAAAAACAAATCTTGCATGAAAATAACAACATGTAGAGTCAAATCTCTTGCAATGAAGAAGGAGCATCCATTGAACATAATGGCATGGGGATCTATTTTCAGATTGCCAGCATACTCCTAGCTAGTGCTGAAATGGGAGCTTTGAACATGCATGGAAATAGATCAACACATAAAAGAAAGACACATTATATTAGGAAAAAGCCCAGTATAAGCATGCACAAATTAGAAGTAAGCTCAAAGCACAAGAATTGTTCGACAAAATTCCTCAAAGAAAAGTGATACTGAATCAAACAAAAGATGATACTAGATAAAAGACCATTCAATAAATTAACCACTCATTTAAGCCCGTAATCATCATGTTGCATTGTAAAACATAAGTGAAACATTTGATCAAAAAAAATTGGGTCTATAATGTCAATGTGGTAAACACAGGATGCACTAAGAACGAAAGGGTTAAGCAATCATTTTGAGTGTAGACACGTATAACACAACCCAATTAGATTCTACCAGAAGGTGCATGCAAGAATAGCTCAGGTTTTTTTTATGGAAAGTTACTAATTTAATCCCTCAAATCAAGCATTTAATCAGGAAACTTCTATATCGATAAAAGAGAAGAAATTCAAATTATCATCACTCAGCCGACTTGTACAAAAATGGGAATTTTCAGGTATAGACATCCATCAAAGCCAAATGATAGGGGAAATTTGTTGGTCAATTACCTTCAGAGTATACCCAGATAGCCACACTGAGACATGAACCATTTCAATCATTATAAATAGATGCAATAACCTTATGGAGGTTTTAGGTGACGCTAAAAGATGCAAACAGAAATGAAATAGGTTTGCACTATAAATAATGCGCTTTAAGCATATTTGGGGCGGTACAATTGAAGAAATCTAGAAGAATAGGTATGCATTATACAATGAAGGGACATCCATCGAAACATATAACAGAAACAAAATAATTATCAATAAAATTTCATACCTGGAGTCCCCTGAGTTTTTCCCAAGTTTCTTTAACCTCCAATCCATTTTTCTAGTTTTCCTGTATGTGAATTCTATAGAAGCAAAACTAAAATAATTTACTATATTCTTCCAAGAAGGGTATCCCCGTCCATATCTGCATCATAAAACCTCACCTTGCATCTTGAGTATCTGTCTATAAATAAAATTGGAAAACACAATAATTACCAGTCTCCCAATATTCCACTATCTCACTTTCCTTAAATGTCCAAGATGACTCTTCGACTTCAAATTCTGTCACCCATATAAAAATAATTCTAGAACATAATTATAATTTCTAGTAAAATATTAAATCTATTAATTATATAAGGAATTATCAGCCCTTACATTCTTCCCCCCCTAAAAGTGGACTTCCACCTGGAAGTGATCAAGAGAATGAATATTTCCTAACTTCATCACATCCAACAAAAGTTAGATTTCATCAAAATATTTACTAAGTTGACTATTTATTCTTTTTGCCATCATGCAATAGTATAAAACATGCATCACCAAATGAAGAAAATATAGAGAAGTCCAATTTCGCTCACTAGCCAACCATAGGATCGACTAGGTCGAATCCACCCCCAAGCATTAAAAGAGAAACATTTTATTGATATTCAACAAATTTAAACAATAATAATTCCATATTCAAAAGTATAATTCATAAATCCATCATACTTTCTTTCTCAATAATACAACAATAACTCCCATAAACAACAATCTCCTAGAATCTCCCTTTAATAATAACTCCTAGAACTCCCAGAAAAACACAATATCTCCCATTAATCAACTCACCAAAACATATATTAGTCAATCCAGATGTCATCAACTCCCAACAACTAATTCCAACACAGCACCCACACCCAACACTCGATAATAATACTCAAATTGATATACAACAATCTTGCCCAAAATTCAATATTAACCCAACAATAATATGATAGATTTCTACCAATATTTACTTGCATACATTCATCTTAATCATAAAGTTCATACAAAATAAAAATACATTTGATTTTCTTACCTTAGTTGTCCAAATTAGGCCCAACCCATAAAACTTTCCCAAATATCTTTCTTTCTTCCTCCAGTAACTCACAACAATTACCATTCTTCCAAAAAATACCATACTTTCCATTGAAATTCTGTAATATCATCATTACTTATCCTAGAAACATGTTTATATCATCTATATATTACTAAAAATCAAATTCATTACAACATATTCTTTATAACAACTCTTAACATTTAAACATCATAGATATTAGTTCTATACATCATGTATACTTTCAATAGGAATGGGATGATTAGTGCCAAATAGAACCATAATGCCATTGAATAAGTCTTACACAATTTCACAATATACATTCCCCAGGCCATCTACTCCCCTATACAACCTACTAGGGACTTCTTTTGGGTATGGCCATCTACACAATTCACATTACAAGCTAGCAACAAACAATGATAAAGCCTCAAAATGAATAAGTTTCCAATGAGTAAAAAGTTTAAATAAAATCAATAAATAAAACTTCATATAAAAACAAATTAAATAGTAGCCCACACGGTTAGCGGAGTTGGCTTGTGACTTGGGATGGCTCATCAAGCTCATGGGTTCGATTCCCTCTCGGGCTTACCTTGGTGGATCCAGCTTGCGGGCTGTCAGGTCCATCTCTAGGGACTAGTCTTGCCCCTCCACTCACCTCTAAGTGACGTTGGGCGGAGGGTCACGAGGACAACCTGAGTTAACAAAAAAAACAAATTAAATAGAGGAAAACCACAGTTCAAATCAAATCCAAAAACCTTAATTAAATAATCCTCGAGACAAAAGGACAATTTTTTGCAATTACGATCAATAAAATATCTTAAAGTAATTTTCAAAACTGTTGGCTCAATAAAGCAAAGGAGAAAATAAAAATTCCAAAAATTTTCATAAAACTTTACATCACAAACACCACATGACTTCAAATGAGCCACCTAAGGGGAGGAGGGGAATGTAGTGGTCTCAAACCACATGGAACTCTATAAAAGATTAACATAACATAATGCTCATATTTCAAATATAATCATTAACATTATTCTTTCCAATAAAATTTATAGTTGAAATAATCACAATTTAGAAAACTCCATTTTTACAATATAACTCCTATACTACAAAATCCCACAACACCATTCCATCAACCAAACTCCCATCAAAACATCATGAATATCCCCAAGGGCATAGGTTTCCATACCTTCCTTATCATAGCTCCCAATTCACCACATAGCTCCCTTTATATAATTGTTAGCTCCCATAAAACAGTAACACCCATAACACAATAGTATCTCCTATAAGACAACAGTATCTCCCATAAACAATAATAACAATACCTCCCATAAAACAAAAACTTCCATAACACAACAAAACTCCCATAACAGTATCTCCCTTATACAACATCAGCTCCCATAAAACACAACTCCCAGAAAATTCATACTATCAAACCCCCATTCCACCAACACCCATTCTCATTTTCGTCCAACATCATCATTCAAAGTAAATCACCAAACAACACTCAAATACACAAAGATACATTCACAGTTCATTCCTTAATCTGATCATTAGCATTTCAACTTTAGATTTTCATTTATAAACATTTCTTTAAGATTATATAGATATAAAATATAGAAATAATGGTATATATCATACCTTGTCTGTTCATGCCTAGATCAGCTCCTTATCCTTTCAACCTTCCTCTCTTACATCTTTTTTTCTTCTTTGACTTCTAAAAATCTAGTAAGCTCACAGCAACCCCAATACCATAAAGATTCGGTTACACATCTTAATAAGAATCTGAGCCACTCTATTTTTACCCCAAAGCTCCCAAGTGTTGCAACCTAGTGCTCTGATACCTATGTAATGCCCACTCAAGAAATTTATCAATAAACAAAAATAATAAATTAATTTGCTAAGTAAATAAATAAAGAAAAATGATTACAGGAGAAAATTTAGTTATTTTAACTTAATATTCTTCAAAATAAAACATAAGTATAGTATCGTTCACCGTAATTGAAATTTGAGATACAAACGTTTCATATACAATTATACAAATATATATATATATATATACAATAAATGCCAAATAGCCATCCATTCGCAAAGTGAGAAGAAACTTTATTAGCTCTAGTATCTTGCACGAATATCAAACCAGAATCTGCACACTAATTGTAAACATTAGTTCCACAAAGTCATTAAATATATAAAAGAGATAAATTTGTACAAGATAACATGACTAAGGCCCTAAGGGGCTGACCTAATGTTTCAAGGGCTCATGCTGGCCTTTCCTATGTACGTGTAGTGCAGAGACTTCGTAGTTTGAATACATGAACATGATATCAAAAATAATCTAAACATTCTCCTTGATAATAATCAAAATTCCATGATATTAACTAACACCTTATAATTCTATTAAGGTTTAGTTGCACAAATCCCCTCCTTCTTATGAGGGCATAAATACCTATAGCAAATCTATTCATAACATTTATCAGGGTTTTCTCAAATGGTAACAAGTTTACACTTCTTCTATTAAGTTGATGTCATAAGATAAAGCAAGTTATCCTTAAGGTATTACATTATACACATACAAATAATAAAGGTATCAACAATGCTTACCTAAATGATCCTAATCACAAGAAGGATATTTAACTCACAAGGATTGTGATTTTGTATCATCACAAGTCAAATATAACAACACCCCATTTCGAATAAGTCAATAACCATAGGTCTTATCCAAGGGTTAAGTTATAAGAAAGTAACATTCCAAACCATAACTTAGTTCAAGTAGTCATACCCTATTAATATGCCAAAAGACCAAACAATATTAAAATTGACTTATAGAATTAAATATTTAATATATAATAGCCAAAACCAGTAAACATGAATGTAACAATGGTTGTGAAGAAATATCACAATATACATACACTCTACCAAAATACCCTACATTAAATATAATGAAGCTTGGTAATTATTATTCAAATTCAATGGAGAACAAAATTAATATAGATACGACACCATTCAAACACAGCAATAAATCATATCAAATAGATTTAAATTAATATATTAGATATTTATATCTAGTATAGATTCCCAATTCTACACCTGATCAACATTATAACAAGTCATTTGATTAAATTTAGACCAAATTTCAAAACAAGACATTCACCAAAGCTCTTCTTATATGGAAAAACAATTGCCAACTCAATGGAAACACTACACCTTTATATCAAATCTTTACCAAATTTCAAATTATACACAGACACAATTTCAGCAGTTGCTATTTTAAAATATTGTTAGATCTAATGCATATGGAACAATTACAAATGAAAACTGCAAAATAGCAAATGCATGGTAAATCAACAAGTAGGAGTCTGTAATGTCCCCTTCTAGCAAGCCAAAATTTTCGCACCCTTGCAAACAATTTCAACTTACCAAAAGAGAACATTAGTATTCCATTTTTCATTTCCTTTTAATCTTGATGATAATCATAAACATAACCATATACTATTTGCCATTTCATAAATTCATTTTTCCATACATCATGATTCTCCTCGGGTGAGATAATCCTTAGGCCTCTTATTAACCTCACCTTCCACCTTGTGAGAGAAGATTCGTTAGGTAGGTGATGTCATCTCAATCCTATGGGTCCATTAATATTATTCCTTAGTTTGTCAACCAATGCCCATAATTCCTTAGTTCGTCAACTAAGGCCTATAATTCCTTAGTTCATCAACTAAGGCCCATTCCTTCGATACTTAAATCTAAGGTCCATAGTAATACCCTTGATTCATCAATCAAGGCCCATTCCCATGGAATGATCAATACCTACCATAACTATCTACCCCACCTTCTTAGTGTTAGGTGGTTAATTAGGAAGTCTCGTATCTACCCTTAGGAATTCATGCCTTTATTAATCTTTAGGTTTTACCCTAAAGCCTTCATTAATCTTTAGGTTTTATCCTAGAGCCTTCTCCCTAGGTTTTACCCTAAGGCCTTAATTAATCTTCATCTATACATATACATACTTGTTATCTCTCATACGTCATTTATTAACAACTTATGAATTCAAATCATACAAGATACATATTTAAAATAAAAATTTCAGACATAAATATATATATCACATATATCAATTTCTACTTAATAACCTTATTATTTATATCTTTCAAGTTATAAATTGAACAAGTAATTATAAATTCTTACAAATCATAAATTGAATAAGTAAATATAAATACTTACTTACCTGCTTTACCTGGGATTCCTTACCTATGCTGCGGTAATATAGTCTTTATTGTATTGCTGTTATAAAATGCAGATCTAAATATATGTATTTATCCCATACTCTTTTTATATTTTCTCCTCATGATCCTTTTCCTTGGCTGCCCTCGTGTCTTCCTTGTGATATTTTCTTGCTGTGTCTTTGATGATATCAAATGATGTTTCTTCTTTATTACCTTTATTGAATTCACAGCTGTTTATTTATTTCTTTTTATTACTTCATTCTTTCGATGATCATTTCCTTCTATCTCACAACCTTTATTTATTTCCCTTTCAAGGGATATGTTTGAAGAGGTATGTCTCTTATTATTTTTATTACTTTATATTAATTCCCTTTTGTGGTAAAACTAGTTCTAACCATACGTAACTCCCTTATCATAAGAGGATAGGTTAAAAGATGTTTATTATTATTTATTTACCTTATTTGTATTTATATTATATCATTATAATAAATGATATATTATTTATATTTATATTACAATATAAGATAATAATAATAATAATATTTGTATTTATATTATTAGATATATTTATAATATATTATTTATTAATGTGTTGCACTTATAAATATCTTCCTTCGACCTCCCCTTAATCTTTTTAAAGTACATTATTTATATAATATATATAGTATAAATAAATACTTTTGTTATTAAGTACGGGAGCTCTTTTATTTTATTTTATTTCCAAGCATATAATATGGTGGGATAATGTTTGTCTTATTAGACTTTTATTTTTATATGATTTTATTTTGAATTTAACCTTTTGTTTAACCGTATTACTTTGTCTTATTCCAAATTCCTTTACTTTCTAACTTTAATAGGTAAGACTCTTCATAATATTTATTTTTATATATAATAATATATTTTATTAATTACTCACATAAATATTATATAAAAATATTTATATTTATAATATATCTAGTTAATTAAAATATAAATATATATATTTCATATATTTTATAATATTTAAATTATATTAAATTAATAATATTATTTATTAAATAATACATATTAATAATATATTTTAAATAAATATATTATATATTTAGTTTATATAAGGCTAACTTATTATTTAAAGAAACAATTCAATTATAAATCATTATAGGGACATGACAACCCTCCCCACTCAAGATTGCTTGTCCTCAAGCAATTATAATTAGGTATCCTAAAGTAATGTTTAATAACGTTATATTTTATTAGGTTTCCTTATATAAAATAAGGTTTCACTCACCAATAATATAAAATAACCTCTAGAAAATGTAACAAATTAATATAGCTAATAAACTATAGTGCTATAAATAATATAGGGGCCTAAAATAATAATTTCTAAATTTGGGTTTACCCTTTTAAATTTTCAGCACTAAATTTGCATAAAGGCATTTCTATTTATTTAATTATCAAAATGTTTTAATGACTACTAATATTATTTTAATGCCATGATTAACCAATAGCATCAAATGAACAATCCAAACCAAATAACTAAATGTCAAACATACCTGACACAACCAAAGTGAAAACAGAGGGGCACTACAGAGTCTAGAAAAAAGACCAAAGCTTAATTACTCATCATAAATCAATCTTGTTGTAAGGAGCTTACAGAAGGGATATTTAATTATTTGACAAGTTCAGATCCAAGTTAAATTTAAACAGTAAACCGTTATTGCACTAGATCAACATAGTTACTCAAGGAAGGAGACATGGGACTTTTTGGATGGATTTTATCCATCCTCAAAGGGCTTTATTTAGATTACCAAGAGATCTTATCACAACACCTTTTGTACATCCATTTAGAGTTTTTTTTTCAAGATCTGCAGAGCATATGATAGAGCGATTAAGAACCTTCGGGTAGAAGCTAGTTACCACATCAAAACTTGTATCCAAGAATTTTGACCATAGAGGTTATTAAGAGAGATGGAAACTATTTCATTCATGGGAACAAACTTCTTGCGGGGATAACTGACGATGCTAAGTGAAGAAAATCTAAAAAACAAATCTTGCACGAAAATAGCAACATGCAGATTCAAATCTCTTGCAATTAAGAAGGAGCATCCATCAAACATAATGGAATGGGGATCTATTGTCAGATTGCCAGCATACTCCCAACTAGCACTGAAATGGGAGGTTTGAACATGCATTGAAATAGATCAACGCATAAAAGAAAGACACATTATATTAGGAAAAAGCCTAGTATAAGCATGCACAAAGTAGAAGTAAGCTCAAAGCACAAGAACTGTTCAACAAAATTCCTCAAAGAAAAGTGATACTGAATAAAACAAAAGATGATACTAGATAAAAGACCATTCAATAAATCAACCACTCATCTAAGCCCGTAATCACCATGTTGCATTGTAAAACACAAGTGAAACATTCGATCAAAAAATTGTGGGTCTATAATGTCAATGTGATAAACACAGGATGCACTGTGAATGAAAGGGTTAAGCAATCATTTTGAGTGTAGACACATATAACACAACCCAATTAGCTTCTACCGGAAGGTGCATGCAAGAATAGCTCAGGTTTTTTTATGGAAAGTTACTAATTTAATCCCTCAAATCAAGCATTTAATTAAGAAACTTGTGGATCAATAAAAGAGAAGAAACTTAAATTATCATCCCTCAGCCCACCTGTGCCAAAATGGGAATTTTCAGGTATAGACATCCATCAAAGCCAAACGATAGGGGAAATTTGTTGGTCAAATACCTTCAGAGTATACCCAGATAGTGTAACGCCCCGCCATGAAACTTTAGAAAACAACACATCTATGCTAAGCAAAGTGGAATTTTTTTTTTTATAAGATCACAAGGTAATGTTTAACAAATCAATGCACATCATTAACCTAACAACTTGTCTTCTAAGGTTCCATGGGTGCATTACTTGACAAATTAATCAACATAATTTAACATACATTATTAACTATCATCAGTAGATCATTCTGAACCTATTGCATTATATCAATAAACATTTACAACATCAGATAAGTAATCATCAGGATCTGATTCACAGTTACAATTTCTCCTCACATATGAGTACAACATTACATTGTTACATTATCACCTTTTGAATACATACATTATGAATCAACTGGTACACAAGACAAGTACATGAATATAGATCACTACCTTCTTAACTGGTACAAGATATGATGCCTGATACACAAGATATAACCCCCTCACTCACGAACAATGGCAAGGGAAAATACCAATGGATAAAAGCTCTTCCACCTGACCATGTGGAACCCTGAGGTCCACCCCCCCGAGCTAGGAGATAACATAACGTCTCACTACAATAGAGAGTCAGGTAGACAGTAAACTATAAGACAACACATCACATGTCAATCTCACAAACAACACCACAGTATTTCCTGAGGCAAACACTTAACAAATGGGGAGAGTACAACTAGGGAATACTAGGCTACAGTAGGGAGAGTGTCATCGCATGGTCCTACATGGGTTACCCTAACAGCCTCTAGCTAGACGCCGGCCCCCATCCATGGGTTACCCTGACAGTCTCTCGCTAGGTGCCGGCCCCCATCTATGGTTACCCTGACAGTCTCTCACCAGACGCCGGCCCCATAGGGTGACACATGTGGAATCAACATTCCTTTCATGAGGACAAGGAAGTTGATTTTGCCAACCACGGCCTTCTCATCTCATCCTTAGCCTAAACGAGCACTACAGGCATGAGTGAGGCATCCAATTATCTTGATTAGTGTGAAATCTACCCAACCCCCTAAATTTATTATTAAGTTATCACTGGATTAACAACTCCCAATGGGTTACCCTGACAAGCCACTTTGGGCGTCGGCCCCACATTGGAAGCCACTCCCCTATCTGCACCTAGGAAACCCTATCCATCAAACATAATAACTATCATCGTGACAACATATATACATAACAATGCAAGGCATCAACCATCTTGCAACCAATCACAAGTAATAAATCACCAGAGCAAGGCATGGGTCCTCTTGCTCCAACATTTCGACCATAACAAGGTGTAATCCAGAGCAAGGCATTGTCCCTCTTACACAGTCATTAAACTCATATAAACCATAAGTAGAGAGAGAAGTCAACATCACATAAAACCAAAACATGCTCATCCTTTAACCAGAATGCAATAATACAAGGATCAAACCCACAACTACCCCTACTGGCCTCTGGAATAAACTTTCACTAGACACCACTGAAACACCACAATCCCACATTAACATTTACTCTTAAATGCACAACTCCTTCAATTAGACCAATCCAATTAACATACCCTAAGTGTAATATATAATGTGACATACTAACCATGGGTCTTTAGAACAGTACCATACTCATAAGATGCCCATGAATCAATACAACATTCACTTCAATTATTCTACTATTCCTTGTAACTAAGAAGATATAAACAACAACATAATTTATTATATCAAATGGGATCCATGAATGTGGACTTCATTATGAATGCAAACAACATCTCATCAAAGTCCAAAACACTTATAACAAAGAGTTAGCACTTATACTCAACATTTAATTCACTACTAGGAAAAGTTAACAATAACCATTACTCGACAAGACACTTGACGAGCAACGCTTAGAACTAAACTATCTAAAAGACATCACAATTGATTCTATTCTTAACCCAATAACATGATAAGCTTATCACTTTTAAACTAAGATGCGATACTCACTAAGAACCTCTAGATCCAAACCCTACATCCTACCTTATTTATGATAACTAAAGTTCTCATACAGGAGACATAATACTCTACCAACATATTATTATTAACAACATTACCTGGATTAAAACATAGACAAGCTAGGTATCGAGAATTCAAACTTGATCACTCGCATAACCTTTATTATGCCAATAATTAAACTTTTCTTACACAAGGAGTTCCCAACTAGCTAAATTCTAGTATGGATGCCATTCTAGTAAATCAAAATAAGAATAAGTCATAGTCCAACTCAATACAACATCCTATCTTCAAATGCAATGAAGAACAATTATAACCAAATTAGATACTAAACAACTTTAACATAATACACTTGAATTACCACTTATTCAATCCTAAATACAATTTTTTTGTTAGGTAGAATAATTAATTTGAACTTGTATTTAACCACAATTGTAGCATACTATAATGCACTAATAAAGAGTTGAAGAATGTTTCCTCTAATGATAACATTACTATGATGGTACTACAAAAGTCTTATCCTGATTTTTTTTTCTTTGTAACAATAACCCACAATTAAAAGATTGATTCCCCTACTCATAAAAGAATAAACCTAGAATTCTATTAACATCATGATCGATAGGAATCTATTCCTTAAACTATTAAGAACATAACTCCCTTTTAAAACAGGACAAGGTTATCAACATTTCCTAGAGTTAAAGTCTCATGACTATACATTGCCCAAGGTATCTCTCAAGAGAGCACCAAAGTTTAACTATGCGTAAGGAGGTAATAAGAGGTCTGAGGTAATGAAATTAATAAAATGTAAAATACTAACCATATGAACTTAATGATGATATTCAGCACCAAAGGCTACTACTATTAATTAGCCATGTTTTCCCTACTTAGTAACAAAACATCCACATTCTATACTTCCATTTAGCTAAGCATCATCAACAAAATAAGAATACAAGATGGGAAGAACCTAAGAGGGAATCTGGTCTATACTTATCTTAATCAAAACCTAAGGTTCACAACATTCTATTTAATTTACGAATAAGGCCCAACATTTTAAGGAACCTTCTTAGAAAACATCACCAATTCTAGAGTACAAAATATGGTTTCTACAACTATTATACATTACTTCCATAACCTTATTAGAAACATTAATTCTACTTACACAAGATCCGCTTATGCTATGATGATCTAGGTTTATGACATGCAAATAAGGCAACAAATATGCTTCTTTCAAGATTTACATTGAAATGTTTGCTTTTTCCAATTTCACAAGCAACGACCCTTAGAAAAACAACCTTTACATTTAATAAATAAAGGATACATATAATATTTAGAACATACAATATTTACATTTAACCAATAAAGAAAAACATATAATATTTATATTTAATCAATAAAGAAAAACATATAAAATTTAAATTTAATCAATAAAGAAAAACATATAATATTTATATTTAATTAATAAAGAAAACATGATACCTCAATCGCAATATCCCACTAATGGTAGAATCCTTGAATGAAAATAAAAAATGAGCAAGTCACCCCCACTGCATGAAGAGTTTTTAAAGAGAAGGAAAGAGTAACTTCCTACCCAAACTAACTCAACCACCCAACTAACTCAACCACCCAACTAATTCAACCAACCACCTTCCCATTTTCGTCACTTTTGTAAGTGGGGCTTAAAGGAGGGTCTAAAAACCTTTTAAAATATTATAAATGACAAAAATAAACTTCTTACCTATGTACCTTGGACATAAGACAATTTTCCAAACAGAAAATACAACTTAGACCTCTTAAAAACACATAAAAATCATTTTAAAAGTTACAAGGTTAAATCCCACACAAGAACATAATCATTTTATCACATAAAACTAAAAATAATATTTCTTAACATCATGGCCAATAGACCTTAGGGCCCCATGCCTAGGTCAGACATCACACAGAAAGATATAAAGTGGCTAAATGACCACCATCATCCATTGACATAATAATTCTACATGTACACTCAGAAGTGTTAGTACAATATATAGCCAAAACATATTATCACAAATCCATTAGTAACCATAGTGTAACACTAAATCAATACACTCTTGATCCAATTGTTAGGCTTCGTCAATTGGATGATAGGACTATCTCCTCTCTACTCTAGGGTCTGGTTAGTGTGTTTACTAGTGATCAGCAACCTTCCCTTAATTAAATCAATTTAATAGTAGTAATAAAATAATTCATATTCAAACAACTTTAAATAATTATTTTGAACTAGGTAATTATCAATTACCAATTTAATTTTATTAAATATTAATAATAATGATAAGAATATTATATGAACTTATTAAATATTAAAGTGGATCAAATATTAGTATGACTATATAATGAAATCTACGCATACAACATAACCCACTAAGTAGGACAACCGTTAAAAGCCAAATCAAACATGTTCACAAGCCAGGGCCAAACACGCACTTAACCAACAGGCTCCATCAAATATCAATCAGTTGCAAGACCTGACATACTGACAGAACTGACAGGTTGAACTAGACATGTCATGCATCCTGATCGAGGATGATGACTTGAGATGTGGGACCTTAAGTTATCTCCGGAACAACTTATCCATTGGGTTTAGGGCACGCTCAGACCTGTTAATTCAGGTGGAGTCAATGCCTGATACCTGCATCCTGCAACAAATGACACAGTCAAGCATATATAGACACACACAAAAGCTGACACTAGGTGAAAAAGGAATCACAATATCGTAGGGCACTCGCAAGCGAGTGATACGACATCGTCCTTTCCACATCATATCAATCTAGATTAGATAACACATAACCGTAACCAAATCAAATCTACCTCATTATCTGAACAGAACATACATTGAACATATAGGTGCATGAAATTGAATAAGTCTCAGAAGTACCATCATAACAAATAAATCTAATAGAATCAGTCCATGAGATCCATTCTAACATATAGCAATTGTAGTAAGATCGACATCTTAATCATAGGAATGCAAAACAATGTCAAAGCCTTACCTTAATTGTTCCTGTTATTTTACCTTCATATTCATGCGCCTTGATTAGTTCACTTGTACATCCAAGGTGGGAATGAAGGGGCACTATAGATAGCCACGCCTAGATGTGAACCATTTCCATCATTATAAACTGAGGCAATAACCTTATGGAGGTTTTTAAGTGATGCTAAAATATGCAAACATAAATGAAATAGGTTTGCACTATAAATAATGCACTTTAAGTAGATTTGGGGCGGTGCAATTGAAGCAATCTGGAAGAATAGGTATGCATTATACAATGAAGGGACATCCATCGAAACATATAACAGAAACAAAATAATTACTAATAAAATTTCATACTCAGAGTCCCCTAAGTTTTTCCCAAGTTTCTTTAACCTCCAATCTATTTTTCTTGTTTTCCTGTATGTGAATTCTATGGAAGAAAATCTAAAATAATTAACTACATTCTTCCAAGAAGTGTATCCCCATCCATATCTACATCAGAAAACCTCACCATGCATCTTGAGTATCTATCCATAAATAAGATTAGAAAATGCAATAATTACCAGTCTCCCAATATTCCACTATCTCACTTTCTTGAAACGTCCAAGATGACTCTTCTACTTCAAATTCCGTCACCCATATAAAAATAATTCTAGAACATAATTATAATTTCTAATAAAATATTAAATCTATTAATTATATAAGAAATGATTAGGCCTTACATTCTTCCCCCCTAAAAGTGGACTTCCTCCTGGAAGTTATCAAGAGAATGAATGTTTCATCATTTCATCACATCCAACAAAAGTTAGATTTCATCAAAAGATTTACTAGGTCGACTAGATATTTTTTTTCCATCATGCAATAGTATAAAACCTGTATCACCAAATGAAGAAAATATAGAGAAATCCAATTTCTCTCACCACCTAACCATAGGATCAACTAGGTCAAATCTACCCCCGAGCATTAAAAGAGAAACATTTTCTTGATATTCAACAAATTTAAACAGCAATAATTCCATATTCAAAAGTATAATTCATAAATCCATCATACTTTCTTTCTCAATAATACAACAATAACTCCCATAAACAACAATCTCCAAGAATCTCCCTTTAACTATAACTCCCAGAACTCCCATGAATCAACAATCTCGCATAACTCCCAAATAAAAATAATCTCCTGAAACTCTGAGAAAAAATAATATCTCCCATTAATCAACTCCCAAAAACATATATTAATCAATCCACATTTCATCAACTCCCAACAACTACTTGCAACACAACACCCACACTCAACACTGGATAATAATACTCAAATTGATATACAACAATATTGCCCAAAATTCAATATTAACAAAACAATAAGAGAACAAATTTCTACCTATATTTACTTGCATACATTCATCTTAATCATAAAGTTCATATAAAACAGAAATACATTTGATTTTCTTACCTTGGCTGTCCAAATTAGGCTCAGCCCATAAAACTTTCCCAAATATATTTCTTTCTTCCTCTAGCAACTCACATCAATTCCATTATTCCAGAAAATACCATACTTTCTATTGAAATTCTGTAATATCATCATTACTTATCGTAGAAACATGTTTATATCATCTATATATTACTAAAAATCAAATTCATTACAACATATTCTTTTATAACAACTCTTAACATTTAAACATCATAGATATCAGTTCTATACATCATGTAGACTTTCAATAGGATTGGGATGATTAGTGCCAAATAGAACCATAATGCCATAGAATAGGTCTTACACAATTTCACAATATACATTCCCCAGGCATGTACTCCCCTATACAACCCACCAGAGACCTCTTTTGGGTATGGCCATCTACACAATTCACATTACAAGCCAGTAACAAACAATGATAAAGCCTCAAAATGCACAAGTTTCTAATGAGTAAAAAGTTCAAATAAAATCAATAAATAAAACTTCATATAAAAATAAATTAAATAGTGGAAAACCATAGTTCAAATCAAAACCAAAAACTTTAATTAAATAGTCCTCAAGGAAAAAGGACAATTTTTTGCAATTACGATCAATAAAATATCTTAAAGTAATTTGTAAAACTGTTGGCTCAATAAAGCAAAGGAGAAAATAAAAATTCCTAAATTTTTCATAAAACTTTACATCACAAACACCACGTGACTTCAAACAAGCCACCTAAGGGGAGGAGGGGAATGTGGTGGTCTCAAACCACATGGAGATCCATATAAGATTAACATAAATTAATGTTCATATTCCAAATATAATCATTAACATTATTCTTTCCAATAAAATTTATAGTTGAAATAATCACAATTTAGAAAACTCCCTTTCTACAATATAACTCCTATACCACAAACTCCCACAACACCATTCTATCAACCAAACTCCCATCACAACACCAACACCAACATCATGAATATCCCCAAGGGCATAGGTTTCCATAACTCCCTTATCATCGCTCCCAATTCACCACATATCTCCCTTTATATCATTGTAACATACATTGTAGCTCCCATAAAACAATAACTCCCATAACACAATAGTATCTCCTATAAGACAACAGTATCTCCCATAAACATTAATAACAATATCTCTATAAAACAATAACTTCCATAGCACAACAAAAATTTCCATAACAATATCTCCCTTATACAACATCAACTTGTTGTTATATGGAGCCTAATCAGACTCGGAGGTTATATTTACCCCACTTTTATCGGCGCGGTTTCCCCCCAAATTCCTACGGGGTCAAGGCGCAGCACCCCTTGCGGGGGTTTGGGGGCAGCGCCCCCAAGACGGGGTCAAGGGGCAACGCCCCTTGCGGGGTCCAGGGGCAGCGCCCCCGAAACCTCACACGATTTTTTATTATTTTATAATGCACCGGGAGTTAATTTTTCATTGACCGACATAAGAAAACCCTATTTTGTAACCGACAAAAAGGCTTGATAAAAAGCAGCTAAGGGTTAGGGTTTTGATATTGTATTGTAGCATTTTGCAGCGGTATTGAGTTGCAGGGATTGCTGATTGTAATCGGTTTGATTTACTGGATAATAATATTGGACTCTTTGTTTGGTGGATGTAGCCCGAGTTTGGGTGAACCACGTTAAAACTTGTCTCTCGCTATTATTATTTCTGTGTATTTCCATTTCTCTATTTAATCTTTATTTGCATTTAATTGATATCTTCTGCCGGCTAACCCTAACACAGCTCCCATAAAACACAACTCCCAGAAAATTCATACTATCAAACCCCCATTCCACCAACACCCATTCTCCTTTTCGGCCAACATCATCTTTCAAAGTAAATCACCAAACAACATTCAAATACACAAAGAGACATTCACAATTCATTCCTTAATCTGATCATTAGCATTTCAACTTTAGATTTTCATTTATAAACATTTCTTTAAGATTATATAGATATAAAATACAAAAATAATGGTACATATCATACCTTGGCTATTCATGCCTGGATTAGCTCCTTAGCCTCTCAACCTTCCTCTCTTCCATCTTTTATTTCTTCTTTGACTTCTGAAAATCTAGTAATCTCACAACAATCCCAATACCATAAGATTTGGTTACACATCTAGATAAGAATTTGAGCCACTGTATTTTTACCCCAAAGCTCCCAAGTGTTGCAACCTGGTGCTCTGATACCTATGTAATGCCCACTCAATAAATTTATCAATAACAACAATAATAAATTAATTTGGTAAGGAAATAACTAAACAAATATGATTACAGGAAAAATTTACTTATTTTAACTTAATATTCTTGAAAATAAAACATAAGTATAGTATCATTCATCATAACTAAAAATTAAGATACAAACATTTCATATACAGTTAGACAAATATATATATACATTTACAGTAAATGCCAAATAGTCATCCATTCACAACGTGAGAAGAAACTTTATTAGCTCCAGTATCCTGCACGTATATCAGACTAGAATATGCATACTAATTGTAAACATTAGTTCCACAAAGACATTAAATATACAAAAGAGATATCAATTTGTACAAGATAACAAGACGTATGCATACAAATTGTAAACATTAGTTCCACAAACTCAGTAAATATACAAAAGAGATATCAATTTGTACAAGATAACAAGACTAATGCCCTAAGGGAACGACCTAATGTCTTGGGATATGCGTAGTGCAGAAACTTCATAGTTTGGATACTTGAACATGATATCAAAAATAATCTAAACATTCTCCTTAATAATAACCAAAAGTTCAACGGTATTGACTAACACCTTATAATTCTATTAAGGTTTAGTTGAACAAATCCCCTCCTTCCTATGAGGGCATAAATACCTATAGAAACTCTATTCATAACATTTATCAGGGTTTTCTCAAACAGTAACAAGTTTACACTCCTTCTATTAAGTTGTTGTCATAAGATAAAGCAAGTTATCCTTAAGGTATTACATTCTACACATACAAATAATAAAGGTATCAACAATTCTTACCTAAATGATCCTAATCACAAGAAGGATATTTAATTCACAAGGATTGTGATTTTGTATCATCACAAGTTGAATATAACAACACCCCATTTTGAATAAGTCAATATCCATAAGTTTTATCCAAGGTTAAAGCTTATTATAGTTATAACAAAGTGACATTCACAACCATAACTTAGTTCAAGTAGTCATACCCTATTAATATGCCAAAAGACCAAAAAATATTAAAATTGACTTGATAGAAATAAATATTTAACATATAATAGCCACATGTAACACTGGTTGTGAAGGAATATCACAATATACATACACTCTACCAAAATACCCTACATTAAATATAATCAATACTACCTTAAGCAATTTGAAATAAATACTGAAGCTTGCTAATTATTGTTCAAATTCAATGGAGAACAAAATTAATATAGATACGACACCATTCAAACACAACAATAAATCATATCAAATAGATTTAAATTAATATATTAGATATTTATATCTAGTATAGATTCCCAATTCTACACCTGACCAACATTATAACAAGTCATTTGATTAAATTTAAACCAAATTTCAAAACAAGACATTCACCAAAGCTCTTGCCAACTTGGTGGAAACATTGCACCTTTATATCAAATCTTTACCAAATTTCAAATTATACAGAGACACAATTTCAGCAGTTGCTATTTTACAATATTGTCAGATCTAATGTATATGGAACATTTACACATGAACACTACAAAATAGCAAATGCATGGTAAATCAACAAGTAGGAGTCTCGAAAAAGACCAAAGCTCAATTACTCCTCATAAATCACTCACGTTGTAAGGACCTTACAGAAGGGATTTTTAATTATTTGACAAGTTCAGATCCAAGTTAAATTTAAACAGTAAACCGTTATTGCACGAGATCAACATAGTTACTCAAGGAAGGAGACATGGGACTTTTTGGATGAATTTTATCCATCCTCAAAGGGCTTTATTCCGATTACCAAGAGAGCTTATCACAGCACCTTTTGTACATCCATTTAGAGTTTGCCTTTTTTTTTTCAAGATCTCCAAGGCATATGATAGAGCGGTTAAGAACCTTCAGGTATAAGTTGGTTACTACTTCAAAACTTGTATCCAAGAATTTTGACCAAAGAGGTTATTGAGAGAGATGGAAACTATTTCATTCATGGGAACAAACGTCTTGTGGGGATAACTGATGATGCTAAGTGAAGAAAATCTAAAAAATAAATCTTGCATGAAAATGGCAACATGTAGAGTCAAATCTCTTGCAATGAAGAAGGAGCATCCATCGAACATAATAGAATGGGGATCTATTGTCAAATTACCATCATTCTCCCAGCTAGCACCGAAATGGGAGCTTTGAACATGCATGGAAATAGATCAACGCATAAAAGAAAGACACGTTATATGAGGAAAAAGCCCAATATAGGCAAGCACAAAGTAGAAGTAAGCTGAAAGGACAAGAACTATTCGACAAAATTCCTCAAAGAAAAGTGATATTGAATCAAACAAAATATGATACTAGATAAAAGATCATTCAATAAATCAACCACTCATCTAATCTTGTAATCATCATGTTGCGTTGTAAAACATAAGTGAAACATTCAATCAAAAAATTGTGGGTCCATTCTAAGAAGGGTATCCCTGTCCATATCTGCATCAGAAAACCTCACCTTGCATCTTGAGTATCTCTTCATAAATAAAATTGGAAAACTCAATAATTACCAGTCTCCCAATATTCCAATATCCCACTTTCTTGAAACATCCAAGATGACTCTTCCACTTCAAATTTTGTCACCCATATAAAAATAATTTCTAGAAGATTATAATTTCTAATAAAATATTAAATCTATTAATTATATAAGAAATGATTAGGCCTTACACAATTATTTCCAAAATATACTAACTCAACTAAATGGACTATGGACAAATCATGTCTATAATCTTATATGTCATTATAGCTAATGTGCCCCATGGGTTTGAAAGTGCAAAACCACCTCTTAAGGTTTTATACATTTTTATGTGTATTTGAGGACCTGTCTATAAATACAACACTACCCAATAAGTGGCATGTTCCCCCTTAATGAAAAACATCAAAACTAAATTAACCCTTAAATTATAAGTAGAGCCTAGAAAGACTCAGGAGACATAGAAAGAAATAAACTATACAAAAGTTGAAGAGAAAGTTTAAGAGAAATTTGTGAAATTTTGTGAGAAAGTAACTCATATTCCTACTACCAAGGAATGTCCATGTTACTACAAGTTTAGATAAATTTATGCAAATGTTGAGCTCTCATAGTTATTCCTCTATTTTTGGGCTATACCTGCATACAGTGGATCCTAGTGGTCAACTACCAAATTTAACACCAATTATTGAATTAGATCAAAGATATTTGACTAATTAGAGGACAATAACAATCCCAATTGATATGGAAGGAAATTCAATATGAGTTTTTGAAGCACATTGTAGAAAACAAAGGATTTAGAGCACTTGCCAATAGATTGAATACACAAGTTTACTCAAGTTGTGGGTAGACTTGAGAGCCTCAACCAAACAATAAAGAAGTCCACCTGAATTAGTAATAGAACACCAGCTAAAGGTGAGTTTTTAGTATATAGAGAAAATAATTCTATAGTTGAGCATCTTATGTTTAGGACCTAATAAGTATGCCTTATGAATATACTAAAAAGTACAAACAATAAGCTTATTTTATGGTTAAGCTACTATTTTTGTTTTGAAGTACAAAACCACATGTTTTTACTCATATTACTTTAAGTCTATGTTGATCCTATTCTGGTGAATAACATTATCCAATTATTACCTTATAACTCACTATTATGCATTATTTCTTAGTATAAGTTGTAGTATAATGTAAGACTTACATAACAACATTTAGGCTTGCCTTATCTAAAAAAGTGGTCCTAATATCAACATGTCTATCACAAATATTAATCCATACTAAATTATCCAATTCTATTACCAATTTCCATGTTGGATGGATTTGAGCAAGGCTCAATGTACAAAATTGTAAAGGTGAGTAGGTTTCATGGGCCTCCCCTAGCCTACTTGATTACATTTCATTTGAATTAATGATTTGACTTGAATTGGTATAATGGTATTGTTTGACATACAATTGTGACTATTGTGCAAGATACTTTGCTAGATAGGGAAACAACTATATGGTTGTTTTTAATTCAATTAATCATTTTCCAATAACTTGATTAGGTTCTGATAGAGAAATTCTAGTTTACTTGATAGATACACTAAACACATAAATATACTCATCGAAGTGAGGGCACCTAGTAGGGTACAAGATATTGGTTGGCCTATTTTTGTGGATCTGAATTCAAGGGTTAATTAGTCCTCTTCCTATGTTTTTGAATTCCATAGTGTTGTATGTGGTTTGTTCTATTTGTCTTCCATGTTGATTTTGTTCTAATTTTTCTCTTAATGTTGTCTAATTTTGGGATTGAATACCAGGTATTGAAAGATCCTAGAGATATAAATATAAATATACATATATAAACATATATATGCATATTACAAAGGTATTGAGGTGTTTAAATTATACCTATATATTAAGGAGGAATTTCTTTGTTAATGCCATGGTCAACATTCTTAATGTAACAATGTTTATGCTAATAAAAAGAAAGTGACATATTATGAAGAGGGATTGATGACCTCTAACCATACTAACCCATTTCTTGTTTATATGCATTTATCAAATATTTAATTAAATGTTAAGTACCATGGAGATTATCCACCTCTAGGTGGCAGTAGAATATATGGTATTAATTATCTGTTAATAGGTTGGTCTATCAATTAATCCAAGGGTCTCTTGAGTCCCAAAGGATTGCATTAAATGACTCATTAATGAGTTGACTCTCAAGAATTGAAGAGCCACTTCTGTCAACCATTTAGTTTTGTTTCTACTTGAGTTTTGCTTGAGAACTCTTATGATCTCTGGTTGTCTTCTCCATGAAAATGCTTTGCATGGCCTACTTCTCCTCTTCTAGTATGGGTATAAATATTGAAGTTCTCTCAGAGAAGAAAAAGAAGGAGAAGGATTGAGCAGAGAAGTGCGGACAAGTGTTTATCTTGGTGACTAGTAATCTATTTAGTTTTGTGTTCTGATAAATTGGTTTGACCTTTCGGCCCAGTTGAGCATTATGCATTGACAGATATGTGTTATGTGTTTAAATAAAATTGTTTTGACTAGTTTGTAATCTCTAGTTACCCATTTTGTGTTGATAGGATATTAAGGCATCTAGCTTATCATATATGCTCATTATTAACAAAATGGTCATCAGCATGTTAGTAATAAAGTATAACCATTATACACTTTCAATATGTTATAGGTGAGCATAAAATTTAAATGGCCTTCAGTTTATTATCACTATGTAAAATGGTAAACTACTAAGGTCATTGGCCTTTACATTTTGAGTAAACCATTAAGGCCATTAGCATGTACATTGTGTATAAACCATTAAGGTCATTGTCCTATGCATTTTGAAGCAACTATTATGGCCTTTGGGATATAAATTTGTTAAGGCTTCAGCCTATTTGTGTCATGCAAACCTTGTATATGTGATTAAGTCGTTCATGCCTTTGGCCTATAAGTACTATGCATATTATATACTCTTAATCTATACATATTGTACATATTATGTATAGTAAATAATCTAAACTATACATATTATGCATAATATATACAATGAGTAAACCCTTCTCAGTTGTACATGTTGTGTATATTATTGATATGTTATAACTATAAATATATATCTACTATGTATTTGGTATGGTCTAGGCATGTACATGCAATGTCTATTATGTATAAAAAATATTATAAGTTTGTTTGTGTCATCGTGTAAAACTTGGGGCCTTTGGTCATGCATGCCAAAAACACTTGCAAGTAAACTGTCGTTTAGTCAAGTATATTGTTGAGGTTTTTAGCTTGCTAATGTGGAAATTTTTTAAGTATGTCTCACCCAATAGTTGATGGATTTTGGCTTCTTGATATAGTTGTATCAAATTATGGCCTTCGGTCTAAGCTCTTAGGGTATAAGGATTTTATCCCATTACATCTTGGTGAAATGAGAAATAAGATGGCAGCTTGTCCTTTGAATCGATATAAGTCATAGGTTGTAATAGGATTCTCTTAAAATTATAAGTTCTAGAAGTGTTTTATAAATAGTTAATATGATTTCAATTATCTTTGGTTGTTTATAATTGTTTAGTCTTATTTTTAAAGGTTGTGATATAAAATCATTAAGGCCACAATTTCTTGCACGCTACCCTATGCCTAGAAGTGGGGTTAGGACAAGGCCACAGATTCATGGTAGGGGACCTTTGATGCAGTATATTCATGCAATCTTTTCAAAAAGAAAATTTTGATAGATATTTTGGTTCACATGAAAAGGAGGAAAGTTTGTGGAAACATGATTAAATTATAATTTCACGATTGTAAGAATTTGTATAGTTATGTGTTGAAATCAGCATTGTATTATGTCAATGGGAATTATGTATATGTGATCGAGATTTATCATTAGTTATTCAAAAATATTTATCATTTAGATTTACATTTCAACTTGTAAATAATTTAGTTCAATTTTCATTTCAATTTTAAATAGTGTTAGCATATTTTTTTAGATCTTGTCATAATTTATATTCTAATTTCTAAATTCATTAAATTCTATAAAATGTATTTATTAGTTGTTTATTAGAAATAAATTATGGATTTTATTCAAGCAAAATAGTAGATACATAAGTGAGATTAATTCAATCTTTTCAAATTTTATACATAACATAACTTATAAAACTTATGTTGAAAATACGTCACATACATAACTTGTAGATAATAATTTAAATGTAGTGAGACACAAACATTTATTGTGTTCAAATTAATTCAACAATTTTGTATACTTAAAGAATAGCATTCTTATAAGCTACTTAAATAGTTCATCAATTAGGTATATTAATTTTGATTAAGATGACAAGGCGATTGGTTGTATATTAGACGTTTCTTTGAATATGTATAAATTGTGAGTGTAAACTATGTCTAACATAGGTTCTAAAGTTGGATAAATCTTTTTCATATCCCTCTTGGTTTGAAAGATGATCAAGTCATATGGCAGGCCACCTTGTCTAGGCACTACTTTGTTGCTTCGACTTTCAAAGGACTGATTCCTAAGTTGGATAACCCTCCCTTTTGGGAAAGCTTCTGGGATGACAAACTTATTCCTAAAGTTAATATCTTCTTTTGGTTGCTGGCTCAGGATAGGGTGCTTACCTTGGATAACTTGTGTAAAAGGGGGTTCTCGCTGGCTAATAAATTTTCCCTTATGCCTTGAGAACTCAGAAGACTCCTTTCATTTACTCCTCTCCTGCCCTTACTCTCTAGAGGTCTGGAATAAGGTGCTTTCTCTATGGAACTTGAGCTGGACCTTCCCTAATTCCTTCAAGGAGTTGGTTTCTCAGTGGTCCTATCCTATTTTCAATCCGTCCCTTAGATTTCTTTGGTCCCTGACTTTCTTTGGTCCCTGACTATCCCTCACATTGCTTGGAGCCTCTCGAAGGAGAGGAATAATAGTGTTTTCAAGGATAGCTTCTTAGCTTCTGAAAACTTGTTTTTCAAAGTTGTTAGGAGTATCAAGGAAAATTTTAAAGTCAGGATTGAAGAACAGTTATCTCATGGAAATAGGATAGAGGTGTCTCAGGTGGAGATTGATATCTCTAAGAACTGGGACATCAATGAAGACATTTCTATACCTTTTAAAAGAATGAAACAACCCAAAAGGGAAGTGGTATGGAATATTCCTCCGAAAGGGTGGATCAAAATTAACTTTGCTAGGGCAGCGAAAGGGAACCCTAGAGTTGTAGGCAGTGGGGGAGTGTTGAGAGATGATCTTGGTAAGTTCTTAGTGGCAGTGGGACTCCCTTTGGGTACCCAGACAAACCACTTTGTCGAAGTTGCGATTGCCTATCACATTATTGCTCTTGCTTGAGCTAAGGGATACAAAAAAGTTTGAGTGGAGGGGGATTCTAATAACATTACAAACTGCCTTAAGGACACCCTAAAACCTAGTTGGTCTATAGCGACCCTTATTGAAGATGCGACTATGATACTAGGAACCTTTTAAGAAACCCATTTATCTCATATATATCGCGAGGGAAACAAGATGGCAGATATTTTTTCCAACCTTGGGGTTAATAGCCAATCAAAGACTATATGGGATGAAATGGAAAAAATCTTGAGCAAGGCTAAGGAGCTTATTATTAATGATGGTAAGAATGGTACAAAGCTCTATATGTAATGTAGAGATCATCATGATATCGAAGGGTTCGATTGTCGATTCTCTCCAGAAAGGTCTTTTCACACGGATTATGGGTTGGAAGAAAGGCAAGAACTCTCAACTCAAGATTCATTTCATTCTAGTTTTCATTATGGTTTGTGGCTACTGTGAGAACTACAGGGGTCTGCAATTTAGTATGGGTGGAGAGAGGAATAGAGTTGAATCGTTGTCTTGTGAGGGAACTCATCACAAATAGAAGGTTTGGAAAATCTTGGAGGTTGGGTGGTTAACTCCATGGAGAAATTACATGGAGTTGACCCTAATGTGACTGGTATGTTTGTGAAAGGCTATAAGAACAAGAAGGTCTCTACGTATGGCTGGGAGTTAGCCATCACGAAAGACCTAATTGCTTCGGTCTCAAGGTTATCTACTAGAGGGAAGAAATTCTTCCATGAACGGAAATATAGTGAGGAAGCCCTCAAAATTTTGTTTAAAGGCAATGAATGCGACAAGTTGGTGAAGATGCAGTCAGGATGGTATAACCACCTCTCTATCAAACCCATATGAGTCGAGGTGGGTGAAGTGGTCATGAGATATATTACACTGGACAGGAGGTACATTGTGGCCTACAGCTACCACTTCAATCTGTTCAACCATTTATGCCATGGTATGTATGTCTCCATCATGTTTTACTTGCTCTCCTCTCTGGAGTATGGCATTAAAGAAAATAGCAGAAACCCTAAGTTGCCCATTTTGCATGAAATTTTTATTCTATTGATCATGGAACATATGAAAATACTCCTAAAAAAGGGCTTAAGGAAAACACATTGGCAAGAAAAAGGGGTGTGTGGTGTCTAGTGAGGAGGAATCCCACACGGATGATGAGGATTGGATAATGGAAGAAGAAGAGGAGGAGAATATTGGAGACAACTCTGATACCTCTATCAAGGAGGTTATAGGCAAGAGGGCTACGCCTGTGAGAAGGAAAATCCCTACTCCTGCGAAGAAGGGTAAGAAGGTTCTGGAGAAAGAGAGTGATGAAGTGGGGGTTGTTCTTGGCATAGTCAACATCACCCAAAAATAGGGGAATCATGATATTTCGAATAAGAAGAGAGTGGATACTGGGCTAGAAACCCAGGGTAAAACTCTACATATTCTTGGCCCTAGAGTTGGCCTCTAATTTCCTAAGATTCCTGACCTGTCTAGCAACCTTCCTGAGGATTTTGATGACATGTTTCCCCAAGCCAAAAACAAAGACCAGGTGGAGGAAGTGTTTGAGCTAGTGAAAAATGTTGTTAATTCAGAGCATAAGATGACAATGGTTTTTCCTTGAGATCAACATAATCAACATCAAGTTACAACTAATATAGGAAAGCTTGGGGAAAGGAAACAATACTGCAGTTGAATAGGACACTTTGATTTTCAAAAATTGGGAAGCCATCCCGAAGATGGAGGAGATTGATCGCGAACTGGGAAGGATGAGGGAGGAGTTTAATACTAGAATCCAGTATTTGGAGGAGAAACTCATGGAGGTTAATAACAATTTGGAGAAGATTATGTAGATCAATAAGATGACTATACAGAATAGTCTAAATGGGATGAAGATGCTGACCGATAAGCTTAAAGAGTTGAAAAAAGAGAAATTCAAAGATTTTAGAGTAGAGGACATTTTGAATGTTGTTGATCTGGGAATATAGGACAAAGAGGAAGGCACTAAAGGTACTAGTAAATAGGTGGCTATGGAAGACTCTAGAGGCCCCTCTTCCCGTACAAGGGGGGTAAGCAGAAACAGTTTGAGGCTGAAAAGAAGGAATTGATGGACTTTGCCAAGATGCATGAGACTTTCTATGAATAGGAAATCGAGGCAGCTGAGACCTGAAGAAAATGAATTAGTCTAGTATGTTCTCTTTTTTACTATGTTATTCCATGCTTATATTATTTTGGTAGCTTTCAGTTGATAGACAGTTGGCTTACTGTTTTAGTTTGCTTCCTTTTGTATGGGGTTTCGGGGTCCCCTTCAAACCTGTTTGACCATATTAATCAAAAACATAGGATCTAAAGTCTTAATAAACAAAATTTTCTAGTCCTAAAATTTGGGGTCATGACATTTGGTACCAAAGCCAAGTTACTTAAAACTTAGGAACCTTTGGGGTATTAGTTGAAAATTTTCCAAAATTAAAAACTCTTATTATAGAATTGTGGATGCTAAATTTGAGCTAAAATGAGAGGAGTTAGATGCACAAACAAGCAATAAAACTCAAAATTCAAATGAGACATACACCTTCAGTTTAAGCTAAAATGGAGACAAAAACAACAATGTAAATACAAGAAACAAGAATATTATACCTCCATTTGACCTTGTGGATGTACTCCAATGTTGTGTAGATATGTTGTGATGTAATGAGGATGCTTTTTTCTTTATATTACTCAATTTGGTAGCATGTAAGTACTATGATAATACATGATAATGAGTTGGACAACATGTAGTTACTATGGATGAGGATTTATGTGTCCATTTGGTAAGCCTCTTTAAATAGACTTCCCCCTTTGATCATGGATGGTTGAGATTTAGAGATGAGATCAAGGTTTGAGATCGATTTCATTAGAATACTCCTTAGCATGATGAGAAAAGGCATGATGAGAGACCTCATGCAAGATGAAGGGTCAAAATTATCTTAATTTGTAGGATGAAAGGAGATGCAAGCATGTGGAAGGAGGGGGATGATGCAAGTGGATGGTGAAGATTGAAAGATAGAATCAAGGGACAATATTGACCTAGCATGCTCACACACGTGTGAGCAAAGAGTGAGGACAAGTGGACTAAAGATAAATGTGGGCAAGTGGAAGGCCTAGATTGACTTGGAATTTGAAATTGATGATGGAGATTGAAGGATAAAGTATTTTGGCTTTTAGCGGCATAGGTGGAATTTTAAATTAGAAGAAAAGGGGAAGTGTGATTAATTAGCCTAACTCATTAGATAATCATGTATTATCTAATTAATTAGTCCGAGGAATATTTAGGCTAAGATTAATTAAGGATGAGAAGGAGGTTAGATGCCACGGGAATCGGCCTACACTAGTGAAATTAACTAATGGCGAATGGTGCATTAATTAATTATGACATGGAATTTGGTCAAATTAGGTTAGTCACATTAAATGTGACATGGAAATTTCAAATTAGGCTAGTCACATTGGCTTAAAATTGATTAAATTGGTTGACTTAGTTAATTATGACATGGAAGGAAAATGTTTAGGTTAGTCACATTAATTAATTGTGACATGGAAAATAGTCGACTAGTTAATTGCGACATGGAAAATAGTCGATTAGTTAAATGCGATATGGGATTAATTGAATGGTAGAAAATGGTTAGTTTGGGAATAATTCTAGAAAATCAATGCAGGGAGATTGGAACTGATTTAGGTGTCTACATTTTGCCCCTCTTTGAGATAGAGCCATGATTAAAAAAATTATAGTATTTCAAAGAAAATAAATATAGACACTCAGTGAGATGGGAATAGTGGCAGAATGCCCTAGTCATTTGGAAGAATGGGGGTTAGGAAATGGGTTAATGGTGCCCCCTCAAGAGAGCATACAAGTTTAGGAGGACCTGGGGGGTCTCTCAAAAGGAATAAATAGGGCTAAAGTCTAAAGATTGAAGTGTCGAGGATGCGGTAGAGTAGTGAGGCTAAAGGATAGGTTTTGGATGATAGATTTTAGGTTATTTAGGGGGGGTGCTATCACAATAGTGTGTCCCACTTATGGGACATCCTGTTTTTTGTCTATAATCACATAGTTTTAGAAAAAATAATGATTTAAGCCTTAAGGGGTTCCATCTAAAGGGGTTTAATTGAAGGGTTCGATAAAATCCCATTAGATCAAATCCCCTTGGAAAGAACCCCCTAGTCTTAAATCAAATCCTCGATGCAACTATCAAAATGCTGACAAAAACAAATTTTGCTTCACCTTTTGGGGGATCAAATGAAGTCATTTAGAAATTATATTTTGTAAATATGTATCCCTTAATATAAGATTTCCAAAAAGTACAATTTTGAATATGTTTCATTTGATTTTGTATTTATTTCCTATTTTCTAGTGAACGTAGGTTTTTCACTGAATATCAATGTCTCTATTCCACACACACATAAAAATAAAAAATAGAGATTTTTTTTTTGAAAAATATTTGTGCACTAGATATTGATGCCCTTGTTTCACCATAAATAAATAAATTGAATTTTGATATATACACAACAAGTTATGCTTGACAACATACACCTATTTCCAAATTATAGTTACCTTGACTTCAAAAATTAATTAAAAAAATATATGTAACAAAATATTATGAAAAAATATCCATGCACTAGATATTGATGTTAAAAATCTATATTTTAAAATTAGAATTTTTTCCTTTCTAGAAAAATAGTTATGTTGGACGACATAAACATTACTTTCTGAAAATGTTTTTTACTATTAAAAACTAGTTATTAAAGGAGACATTGAAAGATTCACGATTTATTTCAAAAAAAATTAAAAAATATATTTAGAATCTACACACGAATCACCACAAATCACTAGTTTGTATCATCTCCAAATTCTTAATGGTTTAGCTACTATAGGTCTCAAAAAGTGAAGATTTAGTTAAAAATGTTGATATCAATGTCCATCTTGGCCAAAAAGTGGGGCTCATTATTGTGGGATTACCCAGGGAATGGAGGGATTATTGCACAAACATTGCATAGCAGTGGTGTCTATGCAGTCATTAGTGTATGTGTTGTGTAGGCACAAACATTGCATAGTAGTGGTGTCTATGCAGTCATTAGTGTATGTGTTGTGTAGGCGTGGCATATACGTAGCCATCGGGTGTAGGTGTGGTGTCTACATAGCCACCAAGCATAGGTGTGGTTTCTACATAGCCACCAAGCATAGGTGTGGTTTCTACATAGCCACCAAGTGCAGGTGTGGCATCTATGCAATCGTCAAGTGTAGGTATGGAATTTGCACATTTTCCAAGTGTAGGCATAGAATCTGTACAGTCGCCATGTATAGGCACTGCGATAACATGGCATCTGTGTAGGGTAGGGGAAGAAGAGAGACAAGGGAGAGAAGAGAAAAGATAAGGGAACAGATAGAGGAAAATGGATGAAATGATGAGAATGTGAACATGGTGGGATGTTTGTGATGATAAGTACATGTTGAAGAGATAATTTCGATGCAGAGAGCAACTAAATTTTGATATAGCAGTGGGCATTATGTACCATGATATTAGGGATCATGGTGATGATCCAGGTGCATGAAAGACTAACCTAAAAGAAAAAGTTGCAAGAAAACATATGCTATATGGCACCATGATATGAAAGACCATGATGTTGTTGTGGTAATATGCTGTAAGGACTATTACAAATGCAAGATAGAAAGATAAAACACACAAGCAAGCAAGAATTTGCAAACAATACAAAGACAAACAAGATTCTGCCCATGAAATCCAACGATTGATTGATTTTATGATGACAAGGATAGAATTATTGATGTGGGAACTATATATCCCAAGAACAATACAAGGATTGGGAACGATATATCTCAAGGATGATTGCTTGGATTAGAGTTGATCAAGGTTTGTAACAAGGCATGGAACAAACCTATAGATGCTTTAGGATTATTGGCAAGATTTCTAGGCTAGATGCAATTGGATTGTTCTATGTTGCTAGAATGTTGGGAAGTTGCAAGTATGAGCAATAAGTGTTGTCATTGATGTCAACACCTAAAGTGAACATCTAAGGAAGTTGTTTGGAAGAGTTTGAGCAAATATCTGAGAAGAACAGTACAGTATTTTTCTCCGCATATCCTATAGATTGAATGTCTTTGTCTATGGTTTGGAAGTTATGTTAAGGGGTGTCTACAATTGCTATGTTCCAAGTTTGAGCCTTTGGTATGAAGATTTGAGTAAGTTCTATTCACCAGAGTAAAAACCATTTCTCTGAGGATTCTATGGTGACAGGGAGAATGTAAATGCTCTGCATCTCTCCACATTCAAGTTTTATACTTTGTGGTTCTAGAATCAAGTCCAGAATGATGTTATGTGCCTTCAGTTGAAATGGTTCATGATTTGGTGCTCTGTAAGCGATCTTTCCTTTATGACAATGGCTAATAGTAATGTTTAAGTGGTCTGGTTTGAATAATCTTATGGATAGAATGTTTGGGGGTTGTGTGAAAGTTCTTGGTGATTGTAATGTGCTTGTGGATGTCTCTAGATTGTGTTCCTACCTTTTGATTGGTTTGCAAAGTGTAATCTGGATCGTACATGAAGCGTGTTCCTAAAGATCTTAATGTTAACACTAGTTTTGGCTGACTTGGTTGTTTTCACTACTTGCGATTATGCTTTGGAGTTTGTGATAGCGTGTTGTAGCATGGAAGATTGCATTCGAGTCCTAGCTAAGGCATGGTATGGTCTGCATTCATTATTCTCCTTCTATTTAGGTCTAGACCTATTCTAATGTATGTATGTATGCCAACCTTGGAGATTGTTCCAATGGTTGATGATTGTAATGTCGACCTTGATGTACATTCCAAGGTTGATGAATTGTATAAATGCATGTGATGAAATCATGAACAACTGATGAGAATGAAAATATGTGAAGATAAGTGCGAAGTGAAAAAGTAGAGTAGAGCAAAGGAGATTTATTGCACTTCAATGGAACTGAACCTTGACATAGTATAGATGCTACTATCTTAGTTCATCAACTTCTAGGCTGTGAGCCTTGTTGTAAATTTTGATATATCATTTATATTGTGAGCTAACACTCACCGTGGTTTTTCCCTTATTGGGTTTTACAAGTAAAAATACGGTGTCTCATGTGTCTCATGTGTGAATGTGTTTAAGTTTCTAATTATATGCTTTCATGGTTAAATCATAATTAAGTGGTTAATGTGTTGCTGTTTGAAAGAAGTTAAGTTTTTGCTACAACTAATTCACCCCCCCAGTTGTCTTGTGCATTCTGACATGGGATTGATATTCTATGTGATAGATACATGGATTACTTTTGGGTAGTCTTTTGTTTGGAACCTAAGACAAGGATGAAGGGAGGATTAGATAGAGTGATTGATGGAGTGATTAGGTGGCAGATGGGATTGATGCAGGGTTTAAGAGAGTAGTGGGTGAGGAAATGTGAAGGCAATGAGTTATCCATCCAAATGATGAGTGAGTTAGGATCATGCCCTTGATCAAGCTAAAATCCAAAGATTGATTGATTTGATGATGATGATAGCATTGTTGATGTGGGAATGACATATCCTAAGAATAATGTGAGGATTGGGAACCATATATCCCAAGGATGATGGTTTGATATGAAACTAAATAAAATTTGGATTTTAGTAGGGCTAAAGACAGTTTATGGGTGCTTTTGGATAGGTTCAAGACTGTGGTAGTATTTGGTTGAATTTTCAAGCTATATCAATAATATAACCAATAACAAGGGAAAACCAAGTCAAGGGACAAGGATGAAGAGAAAATGCATGTATAAAAGGATTAGTGATGGGAGGGATGAGGGATGGCTAGATGGGGGGATTTAGGATGTGGTATCCAAGGACTACATCACATAAGGATAACATGACCCCACTCTATAGATGTCGCTCATGATACTACGCTACAATGTGAATAGATTGTAGGATTTGTTGCAAAAGATGGAATACACCAAGAAGTGTCCAAATTATGTTTCAAATTCATACCCCTGACCTCATCAAGATCAAATGTAGGAAGGGAGGATGGATGAGTACGATGGAATGGGTATGCAAATATGATTGATGGGTGGGATAGGATGGTATGGATGGAAGGGATGGAGATGATTTGATGGAAGAAGTTTTCCCCCGAGTGCAAGGTTCACATATACAACTGATTTATGCATGACACCCACTAACAGGTTTTCATCATGGTATTTACGCAAGGTGCCATGAGAATGGTTTTCACCATTGGATAATTTTTATTTCTCTTTACTCTTTTAATTTTTTGGATTGTTAGATTTTGTTGTTGCTTCAAGTATCAAGTTCCTAACAATTTGATGTAGCCATCTTAGGTGTGTTGATATGCGTTGGACAACTGAGAGGGGGGGTGAATCAGTTGTCTCAAAAACTTAATCACTTCTGCAATTAAACATTAATCACTTATCCACAATGATTATGATTTTACAGTGAATGCATGAAATCAGAAACTTAACCATAGATACAACATCAAACACAAGAGACACCAAATTTTACGTGGAAAACCCCAAGGTGGGAAAAAACCATGGAGAGGATTAGCTCTCAATATATATTGCAATCTTGAAATAATGATGTTTAGGCTTGGTCACTCCATGGGCCTAAATATACTGGTTCACTGCCATGAAGAACAACTAGGTCTAGCAGGTTCACTGCCTCAACCCTAAACCTAGGAAGATTACAATAAGGGTTGTTAAACCCTGAGGGTGGTTAAACCCTACTAGCAACTCACTGCCATGATCAACACCTTTTTATGTCTGTGATTGAAGTACAAAAATTCCTCTGCTCTACTCTGTCTCTACTCTGTTCTGCTCTTCTCAGCTCTGCCTCTTCTCTGCTCTGCCTTTTGGACCTTTCTCAATATCTTTCCATCTTTGCTCAAGGATAACTTTTCCATGACTCAACTACAAGTATTTATACACTCACTCAACCTTGGAATGATCATCAAGATCAGCATTAAAATCATCAACCATTGGAACATTCTCCAAGGTTGGCATTACAAACATTTACAAAATAGGTCTTGACCTATTACAACATTATGCAAAGGGGATGAAGTAAAGGTGTACGTGGATAACACCATGCCTTAGCTAGGACTTAAACATGATCTTCCAGGCTTCATCATGCTTCCACAATCTTCCAGAGATCTCTGCAATCACTAGGATTAACCAGGTTAGCCAAAACTGGTTACATAATATGCTATCCAGGAATAATCTTCAAACACTTTCACAATTCTTCCACGCGGACCAATGTAATGATGAGAACATGATCAAGAGGTATCCACAAGCATGTTATAATCATCAAGAGCAACCACACAAACCTTAACCACTTTATCCATAGGATTCTTCACACCGGAACACATGAACTTCACTGTCTTCAACTATCATAAAAGAAGGATAGCTTACGGACCACCAAAACATGAACCACTACAATTGTAGGCACTTATCATCATCCCAAATTTCCATCTAGAACTACAGAGCAAGATACTTTATTGCAGAGAAATACAGAGCATAATATTTTCTCCCTGTCCCAACTAAACTTACAAAAAAGGCAAGTTTTACTCTAGTGAATCCAACTCTCTCAATTCTTCACACCGAAGGCTCAAACTCAAGATTCAACGTCTTCAGACATCCCTTTAAATAACTTCCAATCTGCAAACCAAGATCTTCATCCAGAAAGAGATACAGAGCAGTCTACCGGGTTGTTCTTCAACATACCACTCATTGTCTATACTGCACTTCACTGTAACTCACTTGTTTCTTCTGGAGAGGCCAATTTTCTCAATATCCTCAACATACAAAGATTTCAAACAAGTAATAGAATAAGATACAATTGACACCAATGACAACAAAGATATGTTGACATCAATGATAACACTGATTAGGCACATACTTGCAATAGGGTGCTCCTATCACGATGTTGCAATAGTACCTTGTCTGGCATAATTGCTTTGCTAGGATAATTCCACTGATGTATAGTTTGTAGGTGTTGTGATAATCTTTGATATTTGGGTTGGCTTTATCCAAATGTGAACATCTCAATAGGGTGCCATCATATCCCTTATTGTAAAGTCTTACTATTAGGATATGGTGGTTTGGAATTTTGGGTTTTTCAGTTTAGGGATAGGGTATTTAGATTCAGACTTTGGATAGGGGATTTTGATTTAGATTTTGGTTTGATATGAGGTTTGGATGTGTAGATTGGAATGGGATTTTTGGATTTAAAGGTGGATTTAGATTTGGGAGATGTAGATTTGGATTTGGGATTAGGGTTAGGATCGAGACCAACAATATTATTGGGTTATGAAGCTTTGCATGCTAGGGTTGATAACAATTGTGAAGGTGGTACACACCTATTGTATGCAAAGTGAAACTTCCAATTGATTTCTTCATTTTGACATTTTTCTTTGATCATATTTATCTCTTCACTTTGCTTTGGGATTTGTGTCACTCTTTTGTTTTCCTTTTGATTTGTGGACAAATGTTGTCCTTTGCATCTATTTTGATTTTTTGCTTGACTTTAATTTTGTGCTTATTTTTTATTTAGTGCTTGCTTTTGATCATTTGTCATATTTTGGTTGTTTTCTCTGTTGTAATTCCTTGCTTCTAATGTGTGATCTTGTTAGTCCCAATTAAAAGGTTTAATATTATGGAGATGAAGGTCGATAGAGGTGGCAATGAAAGGATTAGTGGCAGATGGATTACTATACGGGCTATGAGTGGCCTCTATTTCAATGTTTACATTGGATGAATTTACCCTAGCGATCACCGAAGCATCACTAACATCATTATATTTCTTGTTTGAAGGTTTGTAGCCAATGCCTTAATATTTATGATTTGCATAAACTTGTATAAGTTCTAGGATTACTTGCTCCTGAAGGCCCAAGCCTTTGTTGCGTAACCCATGCATAAAATTTTGTTTGTGATGGGATACTTTTTGCTTGTGAAACATGATGCTATCCCCTTAATGGATTTCTAGGAACCATTAGAACTTGCCACTTTCTCAGCTATGAGGAATCTTGCTTTCATAAAGATGGTTGGGCCAAGGTGATATGATGTTTGAGCTATTTCATCATTCATGATTGTGGTGTCTATATAAATTATAGGCTCAACTTGAACCATTATCACTTTCTTATCCTCATGCTTGATGTGATCAACATCATTTAAAACTCAACTACTAATATGCTCGATATGATCATCTTACTTATCTATGTGTTCGATGAGCTCAATGATCTCTTTATGGGAAGGGGGAGTTGTGGGATGATGGATCTAGGATCAATTTGGTTTATTTGGTCTTGGATGGTGCAAATTTGTCTAAGGGGATTGTCATGGTTCTCTTGATCATAGATGAGACCGACTTGGATAGTTTGATCTTGATTTGGTTGGGGATAAGTTTTACCATGATTTGGAATATGCTCGACATAGACTTAATTTCTTCTTGGACAAGAGGAATGTAATGCATTTGGATTTTATATAACCTTTAATGATTATCTCTTGTATATACTCCTTGATTCTTGCACATTGATTGGTGAGAGTCCTTTGATGCTTATGGGTTTGATGGATTTTGTTGATTTTGGATCTTATGGATCGGTTTCATTTGTCTTTTGTCATAGGTTGGCTTGTAAAGATAGTTTCTCTAAGGGGATCTTGATTAGGTTTAATAGCTTTTGGATTGGAAATGTTTTTGCATGATGGTATGTGACATTGGGCACACTTGTATGATGACATGAGATTAGAGGCATAGAAAGACTCCTCAACTTTTCTCTTTGTATTTTGATTGTGATCCTTTTCTAGTAGCCCTTGGAGAAAATCCTTTTTAAATTGCTTGGATGGGGTAGGAATAGGTGATTGATATGATTGTTGATTAAGTTGTTGATGATTTTGTCAAGGTTTGGATGATGAAGTACTTGCATAGGAGGATGAATCTTTTATTTGATTTTGGAGGGTAAGGATTTGGGACATAAGTGTTTTTATAGGTTCTTGTCTTATAATGGTGTTTTCCTTGCTAAGGTTACCATAGGGATGACCAACGGATGTGTGATTTGGGCTTGAGGGATAGTTAATGGTGGCATGTTCTTGGTTGTTCGTGGTTGGGAACTTGAAGTCTATGGTAAGCTTTCTCATAATGATGTTGTAAAGGGTTTCATCATCAATACTATCATCATAGTGATATTCATCTTGATCCACAAGGCTCTCATCATCATCATTGTCAAAGAGATTTTTGGATTGGTTTGGATAAAGTAGCTCATCTAATAGATGCTTGGATTTTTATTTTAATTTTATTTTGGGTTTTGCATGGGATTTACGCAAGGGGGAAGACATAGCGGTTTTAGCTTGCACAATGAAATTATCAAACTAGGGGTCCATGATACTTATTTTGATTATGCTTTGGATTTGTGAATATTTATATTATTGGAATTGGATGATTTAGATTATGGATGATTTTGAATTTGGATTTGATTTGATGCACAAGGTCTAGGACCTTGCAGAATTTGTATTCATTTTGATTTGATTAAGGTTCAGGACCTTGAGGGAGTGTGATGATAGTTTGATTTGGAATTTGATTTAGGTTAAGGGATATAGGTTACTAAATAATTGGATTCTTTCTGATTGGTTTGGATTTATGGTGATGGTTGGAAAGTACTCTAAATCATCTTTCCAATGCCTATAAGAATACAAAAAATAGAGTCTGTATGCGAAATTTATGCTCTCTATAAAAGAACTACCTACAAGATGATTGCACAAATGCCACTAGGGTCCACAAAAATGCCATAGAGGTTACACAGATGCCATAGGTTTTTTATAATTGCATGAAATTTGCACAAACAATATGAGTGATAGTACAGGCACCACTAGTTTTTACTAATTGTGTGGCGTTTGTACAAATGACATGGGTGATAGCACCAACACCACAAGTTTTTTTCCAGTTGAGTGGTGTCTATGTCGAAAGGACCCACAAACCTGAAAACACAAAAAATAGTCCAAATATTATTGATTTGGATATTTTATTAGCTACAAGACCTTGGATTAACTTGATTGATCAGTGATCAAGGTATCTAGGTCCTTACGCAAAGTTTGATTTGGGATGGATGACTTGACTTTTGGATTTAGGACTTGCAATTGATTTAGGGTTTATGGTTTATGGACAGGGGTTGACCTTTCTTTTTTTTAGTTTTAGGACTTTAGGATCTTGGGATTGATTGCACTTGGGAAAGGATGGATTCAAGGTAATGTGCATTAGGATTGATTTGGGTTTGGGTTGGTTTTTGAGGGATGGGTTGATTAGGGTTTGAATTAGGGTTGGAATGATGGAATGGTTTAGGGTTTTGTTGTACCCAACCAAATTTTTTGCTTCACTAAGGCATTTTGAAACAAGTCTAGAAAATTTTTCGTCAAAAAGTCAAAAAAGCAAAATTTTTAAAAATAGACGTCGAGTTTGGTTTTCTGGGTTTCTTGAGATATAGATGTTGGCAAAAATTTCTAAAAATAGAAAGTTTCTAAAAATAGAATCTCCAAATCGAGTGTCGTGCTCGATTCTCATTGGTCGATTTTGCTCCACGATCGGCACGGTCCAGACGGAATCTTCAAATGACCAAGTTTTCTCTACTGGGTCATTTTTGCTTTTTCAAAAGGTGAAGCATGAGCTCGAAAGTCATCAACATAGAAAAGTTCACCTGCCAGAATTCTTCAACGAGTTCCCAATGCTATTTCAACAACGCAAAACTGACAAACGGCCGTCGACTCGACGATGCACGCAAAATGATGCAAGATGGATCCAAGGTGAATTGAAAAGTTGGAAAATCACAAATTGGCTAAGTCTGGTGAAACTGGGTGCCCCAGGAGGCTTGGGGCGCCCATCTTCTCCTGTGTTAGTTTTTTTTCACATTTTTTGAGAAACGTCAAAAATGCTTCCGTCAGCTCTTTTTCGGTGGGTCAAACTTGGTCAAAAGTCAGTCAAAGCCAGGATTTCATCACAGATATGTTTAGACTACTCAGATCACCCTCCGTCCCGCCTCGACAGTCGTCAGAATGACCGAAATCGAAGATTGAACAGGAGCCGTGGGCACAAAAATTGAGAAAAGGTACAAAATTGAAAATTTTTCAAAGTGTTGAGAAACCAGGTGCCCTAGGAGACTTGGGGTGCCCATCCTCACTAGTGTTAGATTATTTTTGAGGTTTTTCTCAAAAAATGTGAAAATCCTTCCGTCAGCCCGGTCCGGTTCAGTGTTGATCAGTTTGGCACATTTTTTGAGGCAAATGGAAGGTACAATCAGCTCAGTTTTCATCAGGGTTGCATATTTGCTAGATCATCAGACTCATTTCTATCCCATTTGATAGAAATTGATAGCCAAACAGGGGTCCTGTGCCACCGGAATGCGCACGCAAACCAAGAAATTGAAAAAGTTGGAAAAACTAAAAAATTGGCTAAGTGTTGGGAAACTGGGTGCCCCAGGAGGCTTGGGGCGCCCAACTTGAGCAGTGTTAGAAAATTTTTATATTTTCAGTGTTTTTCGTTGAGCTTTGTTACCAATCTTCGCCCGTTGGCAGTTTCCGGGAGGTTAAACTTGGTCAAACGATGTCAGATCATTGAACGGAGGCAGGGGATGGAATTTCAGTTGATTAATCTCCAAAATGTCAGGGTCAATTAACTTTTTCAGTCAATGATGACATTTTTCCACTTTGTTGAAGTCGGAGACAGGCCATATTTAAGTCAAAATAAGTGTTGAAGTGTCGAAAATGAAGAAAATTTTGTTAGCACTTCTTTCAACTCGCGTGTTCGATGACATCATCAAAGAAGATATTTTTCGTCATCTTGCACATGAAGCCATAGGCTCCTACAAAATAGGGATCCTTCCTATTCGAAGACATCCACTTGGATTTATGCTTTAAAAGATGCTTTCTTCATGGATGAGGATGAAGTTTTCTTCTCACACAAATAAAGCTGCTTTTTCAACCAAAAGATTTATAAAGACAAGTTTTGGGCTTCCTTATTTCATTATCTTTTGCAGGTTGCATCCAGACGAAAGATTTTATTTTTCTTTCAACGAAGATTCGAAGACCCAAACCAGGTGCTTTTTCAGTGTTCTTCATATATTCGAGTTGAGGAAGAAGAGAGGCTTGCTTTTTCAGGGTCCTTGTTTCAAGGAGATCATTTTTCAGAAATCTGACCAGAGCTTTTTCAGTTTTTGTCGAGATGGGTCCATCCAGATTATCATCCTCTTGAAGATTGGGAGTTATGCTTTTTTTCGAGAAACTATTTTTTTCCTATTTTTTTAGGAAAATCTCTGCTTTTTCAAAATCTGACGATCTGGGTTGCTTCGAAATAGAATTGCCTACAAAACCCATGTGCCAGCTTTTTTAGTCAAAATCAACTTTTTACAAGATATTATTTCTAAAAATACCAATGGATGACATCACCAATAAAGCAACAATAAAGATGGGGACACAAAAAGAAATCAGCTTTGAAACATATGCTTTTTGTTTTAAAGCAGTTCATCCATTCTTTAGAAAAGAAATCACTTTGTGTTAGTTGGAATCTTCTTTGCTTTAAAGTAGATTGCTTTAAAGCATTTGTTTATTGTGTCTTTGTCTTAGAATAGTAATAAATCTTGCGAGTTGGCAAGTTAGGGTTAATCAAGGAGATTTTAGGGTTCCCTACTCCTTTGATTTTAGTATAAATAAGGGCATCCTTGCCCATTGTTGGTAATGACTTTTGTAATAGCAAATTTGTTGTGCCTATTTTAGCCTACAAACATTGTTATTCCAGGTGTTTGTTCACTTTAAGTTCATTGCTCTCCAGTGTTTGATCGCTTACTGTATGCCTACCTTTTGCTGCAGTATTGTTGTCCTGGATTTGTGCAAACTTTATGATATTGAATAAAAGTCTCATGCCTATTTTGCTCTGATATTCTATCTTGATTCATCAAGTTATCGTCATCAGATGTGTAGCTTCTGCAACTTTCATTTTCAGCTTTCATCATTAAAGTACCTTTAGTCTTGTGGTGTTAATCTGGAAGAAAATTGCTTAAGTTTTTGTGTTAACAATCATTCCTCATTCACTTTCAACTTCCTTTGCTCTGAATTTACTCAGGAGGTTGAAAGCATCTTTAGTCTATGCCAGTTGTAGTAGAAGTTTTATTTAAAAAGGAAAAAACCTCTTCTGCAGTGTTTAGAGTTTTATAACCTTGTGCTCTGCAGCTGAGAATCAAAAAGAAGATAGGCAAAGTTTCATTCAAGTTATCTTTTCAGCGAACATCAGCAAGAAAGGGAACTCCCCCTTCCAATAGGAGAGCAGTTTATCTGTGCATAGCTGTCCATTTCTAAATTGCATACCAGAGGTGCGAATTGAAACGCCAACAGTTTTCTGGCACCCACCATGGGGCACGAGGCATAAAAATTCAAGCAAGCTTAGGCTTATGACACGGTAATGACTCTCTGGCGTCCTTCTGCTCCAGTTCAACAACCAAATCTTACACCACCTGTTATTCAACCAAATCTTGTATGAGTGGAAGGAGAGCAAACGGACATCATTAGCAGCCTTAGAAGTTTCATATTTGTGCAAAAGGAAAGTCCTGATCAATGGAGAAACACTGCTGCTATCCTTGACGAAGAAGAACACAAAGCAGATCTTGCAGCAGGAAGACCAGTACTACCACCTCCCGCGTGGCAATAGATAATCCTGGCTCACAGGGTTTATTCAAGAAAGGGAAAAGGCGGTGCTACAGATCCTTTCTTTCAAGATCTTGATCCTACAAGAGTTTGAGAAGCATCCAACATAGTTTGAGAATTCAGATAGTTCTTGAAGTCAAGCAGGAAGAATTACAAGAAGAACCAGTAATCCAGCCTAGAGCAATGGGTGATGCAAATAACAACAATCACAATGATCCAAATCAAAGGTGACCGCCACCATTTCCTTGGGGTAATAATATTGGACCTTTGGCCCTACAAGCACATCATGATTTACCAAAGGGGTCAAGGAAGCACTTTCCTCGGTTCCATGGCGATGGAACTCAACATCCCGATGAACACATCTCTGTATTCACAACAACTTGCGTTGTTTTGCATGTATCACATGAAGATGTTGCCGTGCATCTCTTCATTGAGACTCTCGCGGGAAATGTTGCCGATTGGTTCAATCATCTGGAACCAAGAATCATTACAAGTTGGGCAACTATGAGCGAGAAATTCTTGGCAAGGTTCAAGCCTGCCGAAGACAGTCACAGATTGTTCGCCCAACTCTCAAATTCAAAGATGGAGAACAATGAACCAATGAGGGAGTTTGTGGCAAGGTTTAATTGCCTAGTTACACGTCTTTCTCATACTCTTAATCCATCTCCGCAAATTCTATTGAGCAGTTTCATTAATGCTCTTCCTTCTGAGATAGCCTTCTTTTTGAGATCGGCTAATGAAACAGAATTATCCAATGCACAAGAAAATGCCATCAAGTTAGAGGATGACATGATTACCTCTAGCAAAATGAAAACGGATTTGATCAGGCCTCTAGTTCAGAGTTCTGTAGACCCATTGCTACATAAGGTAGCAAACGAAGTGACTATCATGAAGAGATAGCTGCCTACTTAGGGGCAACCCGCGCAACAACCATACCAACCACAGCAACAGTACCAACCTCAGCAACCATATCAGCCTAAGAGGAACAATTTTTAGCCTTTCAATAACTACAGGCCCAGGTTGCCAGCACCACCACCAAGACAAGTAGTTGATGCTGCTCAAAATGCAGTGTTTTGTTCCTTTCATGAGACTGATGCACATACTGGAGCCACGTGTCCCAAAAATTTAAGGATGAATCAAATCATGGGATATGTTGATGCTGCACCTATTTCAAACATTGTTCCTTCCCCAAGTGCAAATGTTGTCTTACCACAGACGGACAACTTTGATGGCAACTCTACCACGGGATACTTTCAGAACGAACTTGTTATAATGAAGGAAGAACAAGACGATTTTCATCAATATTCTCTTGCAGTGAATCATGAAAATCTTTCGACTCCTGTGTTTACACGTACTCAACATTTTAAAGCACAGAAGGAAGGAGAAGATAGACAAAGACCAATAGAGAAGGAGAAGGAAGTGGCTTCCACTTCCAATGCTTAGCCATCGCGTGAAAATGCTCAGATTGCTCAAAATTCATCTTCAACAAATTTTGATATAGTCAATTCCATGATGAAGACAAAGGTGCAGATTTCTCAGCTGGAGTATCTTCAAGACCATCCAGATCAGCTGGATAGAATAGTCAAGTATGTCAAGAAAGAGACTATCGTACAACCCACGTTGCTAGAATATTTTGTTCCGGTAGGAGAGAAGCCAAAGCCCTTCTATATTTCTCTGTATATAGGAGGTTATAAATTGAGCAATTGTATCATTGATTCAGGAGCCTCAAACAACATCATGCCTTTACAGGTAATGAATGCTTTGGGACTCTCATGCACCAAAATGCATGACAAGTGTTATTTGCTTGAGTCTAAATCAGTGCCATTGGTTCGACAATTGGAGGATGCTCAATTACAATTAGCGGCTTGCCCAAAGAAGAAAATAATGATGACTATCTTGGTAGCTGACATTCCAGCTAGCTATGGGATGCTGCTAAGTAGAAGTTTCTGCAAAGATCTTGGAGGAGAAATACAATTGGATTGGTCATCTGCGATCATTCCTTTAAAGAAAGGTAATTTCAAATTGGAAGTAGAAACCAAGTCACGGTTCACGGTGGTGAAATCTCAGGATCCTCAAGCACAAGTGCTATATCAAGAAACGGGTCCTGGTACATATGTTATGCTGTTTGAAATAACTGAAGAAAATCAAGAGGTTGTCTATGCAGTTGACAAATCAGAAGAAGAACCTGAAGAAATGCACAACTTGCATACTTTCCCTGAAGAAGAAGAAGTGCAACAATCTTCACAAGAGCAAAATTACAAGGAAGAGATCAAAAATGCTGAAGAGAGCAATGATGAATCTGATTTGTTCTTCTCATCTTTTGAAGGTTGGTTTGAAGAACCTGTGTCAAATACATTCAAAGGAGAAGAGACCAAAGAAGCATTGCAATTGGAGCAAGAACAAGATTCTCTTCATTTTGAAGATGATTCATCATTAGAGGAATTTCTCAAAAATGGAGATCATATAGAAGATTCATCATTGGATCTTGATAGCTTTCTACATCACTTAGAGAGTGATTCTTCAGTAGAGGATATTGTAAATTTTCTTTTACAGTTCAGCCCGTCTTCATCTTTGTCTCAAGAAGCTTTCATACACACTAATGAAGAAAATGATGCTAAACTTTTGAAGGTTATCCCTGAAATTGTGCTATATCAAGAAACGGGTCCTGGTACATATGTTATGCTGTCTAAAATAACCGAACAAAATCAAGAGGTTGTCCATGTGGTTGACAAATCAGAAGAAGAATTTGAAGAAATATACAACTTACAAACTTTCTTTCAGGAAGAAGAAGAACAATAATCTTCTCAAAAGAAAAATAATGACGAATCAGATTTGTTTTTCTCATCTTTTGAAGGCTGGTTTGAAGAACTTGTGTCAGATATATCCAAGGGAGAAACCAAAGAAGTTTTGCAAGCGGAGAAAGAACATGACCTTTTTGAAGATGATTTCTTCTTGGAAGAGTTTTTCAGAACTAGAGATCATATGGAAGTTCCATTATCAGATCGGGGACAACTCTACATATACTATTGTTGGATGAGGGAAGTTAATGTTGTGTTTCAGTGATGGGAGAATTAAAACCCTCCCTGTTATTTTGCATGTTCCTAGATTGGCTAGAAATTTGATTTCTACTTCAAAGTTGAATGATTTGGGAATGCACGTGGCATTTGATAAGCATGGCTACAGATTGGTGAGATGAAACTTGGTGGTAGTGAAGGGGAAAAGATTGGGAACTCTATTTAAGTTAGAAGCCACTACTATTTGTAATGCATCTTATGCATCTGAGGCTAATACTGAAAATACATGTGTGTTGTGGCACCATAGATTAGGCCACATAAATTAGTCTGGTTTAAAGAATATTTTAAATAAAAAATTGTTAGACGGTTTATCCTCTTCTGATGAGAGTTTCAAATGTTGTGAAAATTGTGTGTTTGGAAAACAAAATAGGTCTCTATTTCCTTCAGGTAGTAATAAATCTAATGATAAATTGGAACTTATTCATTCGGATGTTTTTGGTCTAATGGATGTTGAATCAATTAAAAAATCTAGATATTTTGTTTCCTTCATTGATGATGTCTCAAGATTTACCTGGATTTATTTTATGCGTCACAAATCTAAATTTTTCACTTAGTTTAAGGAATTTAAAGCCTTAGTTGAAAAGCAATCAGATTATAAGATAAAAGTTTTGAGATCTGATAATGGAGGGGAATACTGTGCTAAGGAATTTGATGAATTCTGTAAGCATGCAGGTATTGTTAGACATAAAACTACTCTGCATACTCCACAATAGAATGGAGTGACAGAAAGGATGAATCAAACAATAATGGAAAGAGCCAGAATTATGTTGAGTGAATCACAGTTGAATAAATGCTTTTGGGCAAAAGATGTGTGTACTGCAAACTACTTGATTAACAAATCTCCATGTAAGGCTCATGTTTCAACTCCTTATGAAATGTTGATAGGTAAGAAACCTTCTATTTCACATTTAAGGGTATTTGGTTATGAGGCTTATGTTCATGTGCCTAAAGAAAAATGTACTAAGTTGGATCTGTTGGCACCCATTTTGGTTGGATCTGAGCGCAGATGTTGGAGGGTTTTTTCTTTTTGGGCCCTAAGTTTCCTTGTTCATCGCTGTGACTTTCTCTATCGGTGAAACTTCTTTTTGAGTGCTCAGATTATGATTGAACCACCGCGTTGAACCCTTTTGGTTCATGGTTCAACAGTTCAACGCTTTGTGTTTGTGTTCGGCAAATGTTCTTTTTGAAGTGCTCCGTTCGGCGTTGAACTTCTCGGTTGAACCATCTGTTTGAACCGGTTCATGGTTCAAAGGTTCGGAGCTTTATGTTTTTGGTTCATCGGAGTGATCAGCATCATCGGTGAGCTATTTTTTGTTCCCTCCGATGTGTTTGGTTTGGCCGATGGAAATGCCATCGGTGTGATATTCATCGTCGGCAGGCTTCATTTGTGTTTGGCCGATGGATGTTATCGGCGTGTGTTGTATTGTTGGCGTGAGTGTTTTGAGTTGCACCGACGGAAGGAGGAGGCCAGGGTCCATCGGCGTGAGTTGTGTTGTCGGTGAGCATCTTTTCTGTTACGCCAATGGTCTATGTCTTGGCGACGGGCGTGTTTGGAGTGAACCATCAGGATGACTTAGTATGTCGGCAAGGGAATTTTGGGCTAGCCCGATGGTTGTTGTCTGGCCGACGAAGTATGTTTTGGTGGCCATCAGGGAGACTCGTATTGTCGGTGGGAGTCTGGATAGTTAGCTTGATGGTCAGTCTCTGGCCGATGAGGGGAATGTAGTGAAACGGTCGGCGAGACTGTTGAGGTCGGCCAGAGGATTTTTGGATGCTCCGATGGAGGGAGTCACGCCGACGGGGGTGCAGAGTGTAGTTTGTAGTCATCGGCCAGACTATTGATGTCGGGATGAGTTTTGTGGAGTTGGCCGATGGTTCTTCTCTGGCCGATATGGAAGTTGTAGGCTTTCGGGAGGTGTCGTCGGTAAGACTTGATAGATCGGCAAGAGGATTTGGGAGTTGGCCGATGGTCTGGGTCTGGGCGATGGGCTTTTGGGTGAAGAAGCATGTGTCGAGCGTGGCAAAAGCGCTCGACACCTATTATGCAAGTGACTATGCTTTTAAACTACTAAGGTGGTCTCTGCACCATGCATGTGGGATTAATCTCCCTGCATTATTTTGAACCTGTGGTAAACGCTTTTTGGCGGGAACTTCATTTTGATTGCTGCGACTGATTTCTCGATGGCTGCAGGTGGTTGAGCCATCAATGGCGACTGTAGCAGGGATATGGGTGATGGTACAAGTGATTAAACTGCTCGATTGTGAATGAGGACTTCCATACGGTGGCGCAAGGCTCGAGGCCTCCCTGTCAACTCTCCTGCCTACTGCATTGATAAATTCTGAGCGTCATTCCTTTGTGGATCTGTATTCGGCAAATTTTGATATTTTGTCATGTAATTAATTGCTGTAGGTACACTTTCTGGCCAATATAGGCAGACGGTGTTACCATTTTTGTGGTTGTTGAAAGTTGAACATTTGGCTCTGTAATACAATACAGCTGATTTGGTTGCTCTATATAGCAAAACCTGTGAGTTTATGTATCTCTTGTTGTATGTTTTTGCATGAATCCACTGATTTCATGGTTAATTTTATATGAGAAATGCTATGTTAGCATGTGTTTTGTTAATTTTGTCTCCAGTATTGCATGTATCTTTCTTCTGAGTCTGGATATTTAAGCAATGTTTGAGACTCTAGAACATAGAATTCCTGTGTTGAATGTCTGATCTCTTAACTTCTGCTCAAGGGGTAGATTAAATTGTTCTCAGATTGAACATTGGGAAGGGTATACTACAATAGGGATGCCATAAGTATAGATAGCTGAACACTCTGTATTGGGAGATATCTGTAAGGCAGGTATAATATGTATCCCCCTGAAATCTAGTTTTAGTTGTTCATGCATATCATTCACAGGTGTATGTCTACTGACTCTAGGCCCTGGATAGGCACCGATCTAGCTTTGTCTTTGTGTTATATACCATGTCCAGCTTTGCATCCAAATATAAAATCAAAACCAAACTCTAAAACAACCATTAGGACATTAGAATTAGTTTTAGGATCCTCAGTCCTTTGTCTACAACTGCAAATAGGCCCAAAGCTAGCCCCTTTGCTCTTATCTTACAGTTTTGGTCTACTTACAGGAGGACTTATCTACTTTCTGTCAGCATCCCAGCCTTGTATGTATATCCCCATGGATGTTGAGTAGGGAATACCCACCTAGGTTTTGTAGAGCCTGAAGAAGAAGAGGAGATAAAGTATAGAGTCTATCTCCTACACTGTTGGCCCCTGGCCCAGAGATCCTGTTGATCATTGATGGCTACCTTGTATGGAAATCTGGGAATAAGCATCCAGTCCGGGAAAAAACCAACAGGATCCAAAAGCTGCAAAGTGTATTTTCATTAGATATGGTGATAATGTAAAAGGTTATAAGCTTTGGAATCCACTAACCCAAAGATTATATATTCTAGAGATGTTATTTTTAGGGAACTTAGTGTTATTTCAGAACTTAAACAGCCAAAAGAAAAAGAACAAAAGTTGAAGAGAGTGCACTTTGAATTAGAGCATGAAGATGCACCTCAGGAAGAACAAAATGATGGATTGGGGGGTGAAGAAGCAAAAGAAGACTTGAATGAAAGTTCTGATGAGGAAGAAATTGTTGTGACAGAAGAAGTTGGTATAGATGAGCATGTAGAAGAACCTGAAGAGTCTCTTACTCCACCTTTGAGAAGATCCACAAGACAATGAAATCTAATAGATAGGTATAGCCCACCAAATTTTTGTTGTGTATTTGCTTTATTGAGTATTGACTATGAGCCTAGATCCTATAAGGAAGCTATTCATGCAAATGATAGTGATTCTTAGTAGTTATCCATGCAGGAGGAGATGATGGCTTTAGACTCATGCAACACCCGGGAGCTTGTTCATTTGCCCAAAGGAAGAAAGGCCATAGGTTGCAATTGGGTCTTCAAGAAGAAGTTTGGAGCAGACGGTTCATTGGAGAAGTACAAAGCTAGACTGGTAGCCAAGGGCTACTCCCATAGAGAGGGAGTTGATTTCGGTGAAATTTTCTCTCCTATTGCTAAATTAACTTCTATTAGATTTCTTTTATCCATTGTTGCAACTCTTGATTGGGAAATAGAGCAAATGGATGTTAAGACTGCATTCTTACATGGTGATCTTAAGGAAGAAATTTACATGCAACAGCCTACAAGTTTTGAGGTAAAAGGGAAAGAACATTAGGTTTACAGATTGAAGAGATCTCTTTATGGTCTGAAATAGTCCCCTAGAATGTGGTACCAAAAATTTGATTCATTTGTGTTGAAATTGGGTTTTGTTAGAAGTGAGTAGGATTATTGTATTTACATTCATTGTATTGATGATTCTATTCTGATCATTGCATTGTATGTTGATGACATGTTATTTTTCAACAATACTAAGGGTATGATCAGTGAGTTGAAAGCCCAACTTTTAGGTGCATTCAAAATGAAGGATCTTGGAGCTGCTAGGTATATTTTGCGGATGGAGACCAAAAGGGATAGAGATAACAGAAAACTTTGGTTATCTCAAAGTAAGTATGTGAATACCATTTTGCAGAACTTTAGTATGCAGGACTATAACCTAGTTAGAGTTTCTTTGCCCATTGGTACTAAGCTTTCATTAGATATGTGTCCAAAGAATGAGGATGATTTAGAGGATATGTCTAATGTGCCATATACTAGTGTTGTAGGGAGTTTGATGTATGTAATGATTTACACTAGACCAGATATTGCCCAAGTAGTGGGAGTTTTAAGCAGATTTATGTCTAACCCTAGTACATGGCATTGGAATTATGTAAAGAGGATGTTTAGATATCTTGCAAGCACTCCTGAATACTATTTGGTTTATTCTGGTACTGACAGTGCTGACAAAACTTTAGACATATAGGGATTCATTGATGCATATTGTGCAAGTGACTTGGATAGTTGAAGGTCCACTAGTGGCTGTGTTTACTTTGTTTGGTGGAATAGTTAGTTGGATGAGCAAAAGGCACCCCATAATTGCTTTGTCCACCAATGAAGTAGAGTATATGGTTGCTACCCATGTATCTAAGGAGGCAGTTTGGTTGAGGAGATTGTGTACAGGTATTGGTTTTGATTGCATGATCATTCAGATTGATTGTGATATCTAGAGTGCTATTTGTTTGGCCAAGAATGCTATGTATCATGCTTGGACTAAGCATGTTGATGTATAGTATCACTTTGTTCGAGAAATGGTTGTAAGTGGATAGATTGAGCTGAAGAAGGTAGACACTCAGGAGAATGTTACAGATGCTTTGACCAAGCCTGTGAGAATAGAGAAATTTGTTTAGTGCAGAGAGGTCATGGGTTTTGCTTCTAGTGCCTGATTACTTTATGGTTTTCCTATGGGTATTTACAATGTATGATGTCAAGTGGGAGAATGTTAGGATTAAGGTGCCATCAACCTTGTAAATCTTATGTAATTAATTACTCCTAATATTGTTTGTAAATCACTCATAAGGGATGAAAGGTTTCACCAACAACGATCTTGTTTTAGCCGTATCTTTATATACAGTCCTCAACGTTAATTTGTCAATGACGGAGGGTCGCAGGGGGGTCATTAGGTCACAGATCTGATGGCTGATATTATGTCAATTTTCTTTCCCTAGAAGGCAACCACCTTTTATAAGGATATTTGTACTACATTTTTATCAAAGTTGAGAGTAACAAGCGTCGTTGGATTGAAGACTGGAGAAGGAGGAAGTGCATGTATTGTAATCTCATATTTGAAGATAATACAACTTGGAGCCTCTTTTCTTAGTGAAGTTTTTAACCCAAAAGGGTTTTCTCCACGTTACATATTGTGTTATGTGTTCAATTCTTAATGCATGTTATTTCTGTGAAGTGGTTTTTTATTTCTATTGCAATCTCCATTAATTCTACATTGTTTAGAGGACATAAATAAGGTTTGAATCTAATTTCTGTTGTGTGGTTTGTACCTTCATTTCTAACAGCTAGGACACATTGCAAATACACCATAGACCTGGAAACACATGTGAGAACACTAAGAACCTACAAAAACTCACGAAAAAAACTCAAGAAATAAAGGATTGGTATTGGGACAAGGTCCCACTAGGCATGCCAGAAATGTGGATGTCAGATTTGAGCTAAAATGAGAGGCATTAGATGCACAAACAAGTAATAGATCTCAAAACTCAAATGAGACATACACCTTCAATTTGTGCTAAAATGAGACTAAAACAACAATGTAAATGCAAGAAACAAGAACATTATGTTGTTGATGTGTTTTTCATTGATGTCAAAAGGTGTTTGGTTGGTTGCTTCAGGAGTTGAGGAGTTGGTCATCTTTGTGCTTCAAGAATGTTGTTGTGCTTCATAGATTTATTATGCAAAGTGGCTTGGTTCATTCATCTTCAGCAGAGTCTTGTATGTCAATGGTCAGATGTTGGTCATGGAGGTGTTGATCATCTATGCTCATGCTTCATGTCTTGAGTGATTGATTGTATTTGTTGGTTCATTCATCTCATGCTTCATGTCATAACATGACAAGGTGATAGCTCATCTCTATAGTAGTATGTGTGTAACATCCCGCTAGGAAACCCCAAAGGATAATACAACTATGCTAAACAATAGGATAATTTTTTTTATAAAGATAGAAATAACAAGTAATGTCAACACATCAATACATATCAATAACTAACTCACCCTCTAGGGTTCTGCAGCTGCATTACTTACTAAACTTTACTAGGATCAAGAATTAACCAACATCAAAAGTTCCATTCTAATCTATTGGACCACATGAAAGAACACGAACATTTTCATGATAAAACATTAGATAAGTAATCAACAAGATCATACAATTAGAATTACAAGTACATATACAATTTCCCATACATAAGGGTGCATTATTACATCATTCACACTATCACTTTCCAGATTACATTGGAATACTTACAATATGATAAATCTGATACACAAAACTAGCATATGAGAATAAATAGCTACCTCATCAATCTGGAACATAAATTTGGATTCTGCATCACAAGATCCATTCATCTCACACATAAAAATCAGCAAGGAGGAACCATGGAGAAAATAGCACTACCACCCAACCATGTGGAACCCTAAGGTCCACCCCTTCGTGCTAGGAGATAACATAAGGTCCCGCAGCAACAACCAGACAAGAAGACAAAGGACTGACAGGAACAAGAACTCCACAAGACTCAAGTACAACATGGATCACAAGACAACACAAGCAAAATAAACATCACTTCCACACTTAATAGATCTTCTAGAGGCTTTCACACAACATAAGGAAAGAACAACAAAGAGGGGAAGCTAGGCTGCAATGGGGAAAGTGTCATCGCATAGCTTGTCATGGGTTAACCTGGCAAGTCTTCCTAGGCACCGGCCCCCATCTTGGGTTATCTTGGTAGCCTCTCTCGACCGCCGGCCCCCATACAAACTCTTGCGGAACCAGCACACCTTTCATGAGGACAAGACAGTTGATTTGCCATTCCAGGCCTTCTCATCTCATCTCAAGCCTAAACGAGCACTTGAGCTATGAGCCATGAGTGAGGCATTCTTTATCTTAATTAATGTGAAAGCTCCCCCACCCTCCAAATTATTATTAAGTTATCAATGGATTAACAACTTTCAATGGGTTATCCTGGCAGCCTCTTTGGGCACCGCCCCCTCACTGAAAGCCACCTCCCCACCTACATCTAGAAGACCCTAACCATCAAGCAAGACATAAGAACAAGATTACATAAACCATGCAAGGCATTTACCTTCTTGCATACCAATCTCAACATAAAGTATCCAGAGCAAGGCATGGGTCCTCTTGCTCTAAAAATCTCAACCATAAAATAAACCAACATAGAAATTTAGTACATGCTTAAAACAATAATTAACCACAACAATAAAGAAGGACTCTACCACCTGGATTCAGGACATAACAATCAGAATGGGTATACTGAGCAAGGCATTCACCCTCTTGCGCAGTCATCATGATCACATAAACCATAGACAGAGAGAAGTCAATCATCACATAGAACCAAAACAAGATCAACCTTAAACAAGATTACAAAATCACAATGGTCACACCCACAACTACCCTTCGTAGCCTCTGGAATCACTTTCGCTAGACACCACTATGACACAATAATTCCACATCGACATTCACTCTAAATGCACAACTTCATCTAATAGACCAAACTAAGATCCCTCATAGCTATGCATTAATTCAAATACTACACATTAAATGCATCATACAACAAAACTATAAAGGGACACATCTCATAACTATTGCAAAAGTTGGTAATCATATACAATCTTTCTTAAACTATGTTTCCAAACATTCATCTTAAAATGCATTCTATATCTTAGCATTACATTACTACTATTAACACCCCTCCACTTATATCATTAGGCATTTTCTATACAACATCCTAATATCAAGACACTTTACAAACATTACATGAATTGAAATATAACAACCTAGGCCTCGGGAATTCAAACTTAACAACTTGTACCTAGACTCCTATTCCACATGAATTTCACTAGCATAACAAGATTCATCTCGAAATAGAGCAATATCTAATTGCAACACTTATAAATCAAACTTCAACTTATCAACCATTAAAAGATATTGTAAACTAATTTAAATTTCAATTAAACAACCTTTAAATTAAAAACATATCAATTTAAATATAATTTGAAACACTAATCTTCTTTATCAAAAAGTTCCATTAAATAATAAACAACTCAAATAAATTTCTAAGAAAAAATCTATTTAATTCAATCAACTAACTACAATAATTGATTTACATCCGATTGGATTTATTTTCAAATACAATAAATTTTTAATTGGATATATTCTAATCCTTATGCCTTGGTTAACATATGGAAAGTTGTAGACTTTCTAATAACCAAAATGAATTAAAAGAACTTTCTAAAAAGGATCATGAAGTTCTAATAAACGAACTTCTAAAAAAACAAATTTGATAACTATGACATTCCTTATATCGATTTCAAAAGAGAAACTAACTATAAGCGCATTCTATAAAATGGAACTTCTGTAGACCAATTCTGTCAGCTATTTTTTAAAAAGACAATATATTCTATGACAGATAATGAAGCTGGAAAAAAAGAACTCAGAGGAATGTTTTGAATTATATGATGCCTACAGAATTGACTGAATGTCTCTAGATGGCATCTCATGGAATGCAATGAGTACAGTGTCAACACAAATAGGATTTCGTAGGTTTCTGTCAGGAGGACTTGTTTGGTCACGTAACACAAGGAATAATTTTCTACAGAATACAATGATTACAGGATATGTATGAAATGAATCAAACGCCAAGACTATGGCGTGCCTCAGACAAAGCTGTTTGCAGAAATAAAAGAACAAGGTAAATTTCAAGCAAAGTTTTTAGAAATTTTTCCTACAAATGCGATAGTGAGAGCATAGACTGGCACGCGAACGCTTTGACAAAATGCCTCAAAGAAAACAACAAGAAGATGGCACTATTCTGACTTGGGCTCTCTATTGCGAGGATAACAAGCGAAAGATTAAGTTGCCTTGAATTACAAATTTACCAAAAGATAACAAAGTGACTAAGAACTTAAATGATCACAGAAGATTTCACTCTAATGAAGCTTCAAGCAGCTTGGCAGAAAGAAGATAGGATGGAGCGAGAGAGATCAAAGGTAAAGCATTGATACCCACCATCCCCCCGGAGAAACATAAGAAGATGATGCGGTTACACAAGGTAAGCAGCAGGGATTCCTTCAGGTTGAAAGCTTACATGATTGAAGTAACATTGATAATCATGCTTGTGAGCAGCAGATGACGCGATATGTTTTTTGTTTTTTGGTACCACAAGGGCTTAGGACCGTATAAATACACAATGACGGTAGAGTGGGTAAGATAAACTAAGCAGCAGTTGATCTGTCATAACGCAGCCTAAGGAATTTCAAGGAAAATGACAGTAAGAACAGCCGATGAGTTAGAGAAAAGCACAATCTAATCGCATCTTCTTTAGATGCCCAAAATGGTATCTTATCTACCCAAAATAACAGTTCTATCATCATGCAAAGAAAACCCATGTGCCCTCAAAGGGTAGGATCACTTCGATAGCAAGTTCAAAATGGCGATAGAGAGAAATTGCAACATCCGATATGGTATAAAGAGTTACACTTAGAATACAAGAATTTTTCTTGATGGGTTGCCATATCCTTCTCATGATTATTTGGTAAGAGCTTAATAGCACAAGGAACAATACTTTTAAAATTATAGCGCAATGAAGTTGTAGCAAACCGATTTTAGCTTTTGGGCTAGAAAAAGAAAAAAACAACCAAGGAACTGAAGCAATTACCTCATTTTTAAAAAAAGAAGATTTCCTCTATGACCTTGGATCGACTCCACGAAGGCGATTCATTTGATTTCTATTCGCAGTCCCTTTCAGCTCACGTCAAATCTGCGACTTCATATCCTCGATGGCATTATTTACTTTCAACTGTAATTCCCTCTCGCTTACTTCGAAACTGGCAATATTCGATCTCTTACAGGCCGTGATGTTCCCCCCTGCATGTAATGGAGTTCGCTCCTACAAATAGCATTTGCCTTTACCTTCCATCCCCTCCCCCAATTACCGAGGGTCTGAGCGTTTTAAATCTCGGTGAGATTCACAATGTTCTATGTTTAGAGCTCCATTGATTGCTAGATACCTCCTCTTGCCGTCCTGCAGATCCCCTCAGATTCCCTGAAGTGTTTGCTAAAAATAGGGTATAGTAATTATAGAAGTATACGAAGGTCCAAACAGATGTTCATAATTGAGAGATATTATCATAAAAAATATGGGAAATTTAATGTCCACACATAGCGGTTATAAACAGATATATAAATATATATAATCTAAAGCTCATTTTTAGCTAATAATAACCTAGTGACTAGAAATGACAGTGATACGGCTACCACAATTATTAATTATGTTATGCATCACTATGGTCGGCAAGATCAATCCTGCAATGGAGCTCCAAAATACTCCCGCAGTATTCACACAAAGACTTGATGGCAATTTTCAGTGGGTAAAGTGCAGATCAATCCTTGATAGACAAAGACTAGAGTTCTCCTAACATTTATGATAGGAAGCAACTACAATGAGACGGTGCTAAGAAACAAGCAGAATTTCATCACAATTTCACCAAATATAAACAATTCAAACTACATACCAAACATTCTCCAACAACAACATACCAAAGAATAACAGAGACTCGCAGTCATGCACCAATCGACCAAACTGACAAAACTTAGGATTGAGAACTTATCCTCATCAAGAATGATGTCAACTGAGGGAAAACCTTACATTATCTCCGTCCAACAATCTTCATTGATTAAGGCACGCTCAGACCTGTTATTTCAGGTGGAGTCGATGCCTGATACCTGTTCACTCTAGCATCTCTCAAATTAGAGTACATATAATAGCCGAAGCCCTAGGAAAGGAACTCTGACATTCGTATCTCATTCCCGTATGTCCATACGTTCAATGGTACGATGTCGTCCTTTCCACCTATCCTAACCACATACTATTGCATCATATGACTATATCATTAACATATCAAAATGCATTTTACTTACCGAAGCTCATGTTTCCTCTTCATCTTTAGATTTCTTAACCAGACGACCTGCACAACCAAGGTAAAAACGGAGGGGCACTACAATGTGTTTAAACCCTAATAGTTAAGAGCCTTATAGCTTTCAAATATCTTGATTATGTATGTCTGTCTAAAAAGGATCTTTGTCTACATTGTGAATCACAAAGAATTTAGGGCTTTATCAATACCTAAAACCACGTTTTCCTACAATCTAAAACGGTCACTAAACCCTAAGTTTATAGTCTTAAACCCTAAAATAAATGTCATTAAAGACTTTATGGTGATGGGGTGCACTTTTTGTTATATTATGGAGGTGACTTGCTATAAAGGGTAAACTTCACTTAAGTTATGATGTTAAGGGTTCTACAACATGTCTTAACCTGCCCCTTTACCTAGGGCACTGGCTCAGTCCAGTAAGACTCTTTTTCCTCGGGCACCAATTTAAAATCAAAGGTGTGTATTCAATTTCATTCGAATGACAACAGTTATATCTATTGCCAAGACTTTGACGGGCACAAAACCGTCCTTCATGCAATATAGTTATGAGGCAGTTTTTCACAACTATTTTTCTTGAATCCATTGAAATGAACATTGAAGACTTCAAAATCATTTATGGTGGTTGATGAATTGTTGATGATGGTGTGAACTTCTAAGGGAATATCATTAAATAGTCTATAGATGGGTTTTTCTTGTGCTTATGCATAGATATTTTTATTCAATGGAGGATTTGCAGAATGTAGTTGTATGATGTTCTTTTAGATGTGAAAATGATATATGGATTTAGTGAGATCAGCGTGTGTTTCTGAGAATATAATGCAGGCTGTCATGGTTGATTATTATATGATAGAGACAGAGTTTTTTTTTTCTGTTTGACAAACAAGGTATGGAGATTCTTTTTGTAGAATACATTGATTTATGTAGAGCTAACAAGAATGCAGAAGTAAAATGGTAATGCATAACATGTACGAGCTTTAAGAATGACTCATTATTACTACAAAACTTGTATGATATGTGAACTGATCCGTATAATGGGTCAAGGGTTTTGTAGTGAGAAGACAATGCACAAAGAGAGTTTTGTATGACAGTGCCTTTAGATTATGAGTGAGAATATAGAGTTAGTGTTGTGATTTGTGAGATCATGATAAGGTATTTGTTCTGACAAAGATCTTATCAATAGCAGTATAACAGAGAATTATGTGATGAATGTTTTGGTATGATTTGCATATAATCTTGAAGGTCACTCTATGCACAAAGATATTAGAGTTAGAGGACAAAGTATGCAGTGATTCTCTTACAAAATACAATGTGGGCAGATTGGAATACAGTGACAGAGAGTGGTCAACACAGAGGTAAAGCAATAACTTCTCTCAATTTTATGTTCAGGTTGTGTTGATTATATTTAGTCTTTAAATGAAATGTCAAGGGTATATTTTGATGCAAAATGGATGTACTATGATTATGCAAGGGAAAGACTATGTGACAAGTAAATTGATGTAGTGTGTAAAGAAGGGAATCTTGATATATGTCATATTATATGTTGAGTTCAAGAGTTCTTATGATGTAATAAGGTACCAATGTTCTTTTTATATGAAAGTCTTGTAAAGCTATTCTTTTGTCCCAAATTAGGAGAAATAAGGTGTTTTGTATCTGAGTTATAGAAGTCATCTATAAGCAGTGATATTAATGTAAATAGAGTAGTACTTTGTCTCTATCTTTTTGTTTTCAGATTGGAGACGTTTTGCCAATGAGGCATTGCTTTCTAGTGAGGCATTGCGTGCCAGTGAGGAATTGCGTGCCAGTGAAGCATTGTAGCCAGTGAGGCATTGTAACTCAGTGAGAGTTTGGTCAGTGAGACCTAATAAAGTGTTGGTGAGGTTTGGACAGTGGTTTTTCCCTGAAAAGGGTTTTCCACTTTATATCTCGTGTAATGGCTTCATTTGTGTGATTCTATATTTTGTTGATGTCTTTGTCATGATGATGATAGAGATTGTTTCAACAAGGTTGATGAATAAACAAGTTTTATTGGATCACCGATTCACCCCCCCTCTCAGCAATCCTTAGTATTCCTACACATTATACCTCCATTTGACCTTGTGGATGTGCTCCAATGTTGTGTAGATATGTTGTGATATAATGTGGATGCTCTTTGCTTGATATTACTCAATTTGGTAGCATGTAAGTACTATGATAATGCATGATATTAAGTTGGATAACATGTAGTTACTATCTTGGATGAGGACTTATATGTCCATTCAGTAAGGCTCTTTAAATAGACTTTCCCCTTTGATCAGGGATAGTTAAGATTTAGAGATGAGATCAAGGGTTGAGATTGATTTATGAGGATACTCCTTATCCTTGTGACAAGAGGCATGATGAGATACCTCATGCAAGATGGAGGGTCAAGATTATCTTAATTTGTAGGATGAAAGGAGATGCAAGCATGTGGAAGGAGGGAGATGATGCAAGTGGTGGTGAAGATTGAAAGATGGAATCAAGGGTCAAGATTGACCCATGTCGTATGCTCACACATGTGTGACCAAGGAGTGAGGACAAGTGGCCTAAAAAGACATGTGGGCAAGTGGTGGGCCCAGATTAACTTGGAATATAAAATTGATGATGGAGATTGAAGGACAAAGTCTTTTGGCTTTTAGTGGCATGGGATGGAATTTCAAATTAGAAGAAAAAGAGAAGTGTGATTAATTAGCCTAATTAATTAGATAATCATGTATTATCTAATTAATTAGTTGGATGAATATTCAAGCTAAAGTTAATTAATTAGGTGCATTTAATTAATTAACCTTAGGGATGAGGAGGTTAGATGCAATAGGAATTGGTCTATGCTAGTCGAATTAATTAATGGTCAATGGTGCATTAATTAATTATGACATAGAATTTGGTCAAATTAGGTTAGTCACATTAAATGTGATAGGGAAATGGTTGAATTAGGCTAGTTGCATTGGCTTAAAATTGATTAAATTGGTCAACTTAGTTAATTACAACACAAGAGGAAAATGTTTCAGCTAGTTGCATTAATTAATTGTGATATGGTGAATAGTCAATTAATTAATTACAACATGGGATTAATCAAATGGTAGAAAATGGTTAGTTTGGAAATAATTGCAGAAAATTGATGCAGAGAGAGGTGTCTATAGAAGGTTATGGTGATAACTAGGGCTAGAGGAAAACCTCAAGGGTGAGGATGAAGGTGAGGGAGGAATGTATCTCCTTCATTACCTAATCTTCCTACTCCATTCCCTTCACCACCTTCACAATATAAAATTATTTGAGGGATATTAAACACATTAAACACCATTCAAGGCAAAATGGGGGCTCAAGAAGCAAGAATATTTGATCTTAGTTGACAACAAGTAAATTATCTTGAGCAAGTATCTATAGGGCCTATTGGGTAACTTATGAGGCAAGAAGTCTCTTTCCTGATAAAGGACTTAATGAAACAACCACCCCCAAAATTTAATGGGTCAAAAGTGGGTAACGCAGTTGAAGCTTGGCTTATTAATCTAAAGAAGTATTTTGGTTTGCAACCTCTATCTAAGAATGAGAAATCTTGTCTAGGAGTCATGCAATTAGATTGTGATGCCACCCTTTGGTGGGAATACCTGAGTGCATTAAAGAATTTTAATCTTGAGACTCCCTGATGGAATGAGTTAGAAACTCAAATTTGGGAAAAATACACATTATTTGTCTACAAAGAGAAAAATGATCTAAATTTCAACTTTTACAACAAGGTACATCCAAAAAAGCTTAGTATGAGTCGAAATTCATGAACTTGATAAGGTATGTGGATTACATGGGAGATAACGAATCAAAAGTCACCAAATTCAAACTCGGTCTAAAAGAAATAAAATTGCATGGTGTGAATATGACAAACCCAACCACATTAGCTAAAGCAACTAAATCAACTTATAGGGCTAAAGAGAAGGATAATGCAAGACTAAGAGTAAGATAAGAGTTTTAGAATAAAAGTAATCAATAGAAAGCCAACAAATCTACTTCTAGTAAAGTTGGTAAAAATCAACAAACAAGGAATAAGAATAGTAGGATTTCATCTCATCAAAAACTCCCCTTCAACCAAGATACTAGCTACAAGGGCAAATGCTATTCCAATTCCACCAAGTAAATTCAATGAAGGATGTTGGAATTGTGGCAACAAGGATCACTACTCTTGAGAATGCCTTGAACCTCAGAAGAATCAAGCACGAAACCAATAAATATATGTTGCCTTTGACAAAGCACCAAATGATGTTTAGATGTCTCTACTAGAACTGTCAGGTAAAATCAATGAAATTCCAATTGTTATCTTAGTAGATTCTGGGAAAATTGATTGTTTTATTTCACCTAGAATAATTCAAAAATACAACATTAAAACTCAAGTCTTGCCAAAGGGGGGTAGTGTTGATCTTGATAACGGCGGGAAACAACCAATAAAGAAGGTTGTCCCTAAGATAAATTTAAGGATCAGTAACATGGAAACATGGGTAAATGCTTCGGTAACACCCTTAGAATCCTATGACTTAATATTGGGTATGGATTGTGTTAAGGCATACTACCATAATTAATTGCAGAGATAAACAACTTCTTTGTCTTGAAAAATACAATAATTACCAAGTCTTGCAAGGACTACAAGGGGTGAGATAAATAAAGACTCTTTTGTTCCTACAAATTAAAAGAAACTCAAGAAAAGGATAAGCTTTGTTTGTTGTGCATTTCCACATATTAAATGAAAATGAGGATTTCATTGCCTATAATCATCCCATTTTACAAGAATTTAGTGATGTCTTTCCCAAGGAACTACCAGGATTACCCCCTAAGAGGGAATTTGATTTTTACATAGAGATTATACTAGGGTCAACACCTATATCTAAGGCATCATATCGAATGAATACATTTGATTTGACTGAATTAAGAGTGTTATTGAATTAGTTGCTTGAAAAAGGATTAATAAGATTAAGTGTCTCTCCATGGGGTGCTCCAGTACTCTTTGTAAAGAAAAATGATGGTACATTATGCTTATTTGTTGACTATTTCATGCCTAACAAGGCAACAATCAAAAACTACTATTTGTTGCCCCTGAATAGATGATCTATTCGGTCAAATGAGGGTGGTAACTGTATTTTTCAAAATTGATCTAATATTTGGGTACCATCAATTGAGAATCGAGGAAAAGGACATTCATAAAACTACTTTTAGAACTAGACATGGACACTATGAGTTAACAATATTGCCCTTTAGGTTGACCAATGTCCCGATAGCCTTTATGAACTTAATGAACAATGTCTTTCGTGATTGTTTAGATTGGTATGTTTTGGTATTTCTTGATGATATTTTGATCTATTCTAAAAAATAGGAAGAGCATGAACAACATTTGAGATTTGTGTTGCAAAGGTTAAGAAAGTACAAAATATATGAAAAGATGTCTAAATGCTCCTTTTTCCAAAAGGAAATTCATTATTTGGGTCATGTGATCTCCTTGGAGGGGGTTGCAGTTGATCCTAAAAAGATTTAGGCCTTCATGGAATGGCCAGTTCCAAAGAATGTTAATGAAGTAACAAGCTTCATGGGCTTGGTGAGATATTTCTATAGGTTCATGAATAATTTTTCTAAGCTTGCCTTCCCTATAACTGCATTATTGAAAAAGGGGAAAAATTGAATCAATTGGCACTGAAGTATGAGGTAGCGTTTCTTGAGTTAAATAAATTACTCGTCGCTGCTCCAATCTTTCTAAACCTAGATCCTAATGGGTAGTTCACAGTGTGAATAGATGCCTCCTTTAAGAGATTAGGATCTTAACACAAGATGGTCAAGTTGTGGCTTATGAATCACATACACTCAAGGGCCATGAAAGAAATTATGCCACCCATGATTTAGAGTTGGTTGTCATCATGCACACTTTGAAGTAATAGAGGCATTATTTTTTAGGAAAAAGATTTGAACTAAAAATTGACCATCGAAGTCTGGTTTACCTATTCGGTCAAGATAAACTAAATGCCCACCAATGAAGATGGCTAGAATTACTTTGTGATTTTTATCTTGATATTTTGTATGTCAAAGGAAAAGAAAATCGTGTGGTTGATGTGTTAAATACACACCACCACATGATTGTAATAACCAATTTGCAATTAGATTTAGTTAGCAAAATTGTAGAACAACATAAAATAGATTCTTTTTATATTAAACTCTACAATTCTTTAGTTGAAGAGTTAGAAAAATCAATGTTTTATTTTGACAATAACAAGTTAATTAGATTTTGGGGGCATATGTATGTTCCAAAAACTAAAAATTTAAGGTAGACAATTTGCATGAGTCTCACAAAGCCCCTTATTCAACCCATCTAAGGGTAGCCAAAACGTTACAAAACTTGAAGTAGGACTTTTTCTAGCCAAAAATGAATTTAGATGTAACCCAATTTGTAGCTAGATGCTTAGAATGTCAAAGACTAAATAAAAACATGGGCATCTTGGTGGTTTACTTTATCCCCACAACATTCTAGACTGTAAATGATCATTAACCAGCATGGATTTATTATAGACTTGCATAAAATTTGCTACAGACATGATACAATTTTGGTGATAGTTGATAGATTAACCAAGGTAGCGCAACTTTTGATGATAATATTCAATGTGATGTTGCTACAATAGTATCTAAGTTTATTAAAGAAATAGTAAGATTGTATGGAGTTCCAAATGTAATAATCTCAAATCAAGATAAATTGTTTGCATCATAACTTTAGACTACACTAATGGCAGCATTTGGAACCAAGTTAAACTTCAGTTTAGCATACCATTAAAAAATGATTGGCCAAATAGAAAGAGTCAACCAAGTGTTGGAGGATATGTTGCACATGTATACTATGGATCAACCAACTAAATGGGAAGATTACCTCCATTTGGTTAAGTTTGCCTATAATAATTCATATCATTCTTCCATAAAAATGGCACCCTTTGAAGCACTATACGGTAGACATTGTAAAACACCACTTGGATGGGGCAATCTAGAAAATAGAGTTATTATTGGGCTAAAGATTCTTTAGAAATATGATGTTTAGATTCAATTAATAAGGCAACATTTGAAGGAAGCTTCAGATAGGCAAAAAAGTCAGGTAGATCAGAAAAGGACACCTCATAGTTTTTTGGTAGGGGACAAGGTTTTTTTGTAGATCAAACCACAAAAAAGCTCCATAAAATTTTAAAAATTAGCAAAGTTAGCTCCTCAATTTTTTAGACCATTCAAAATACTCAAAGTAGTTAATCATGTAGCCTATCGCTTGGCATTGCCACCTTCTTTGGCAAGAATCCATGATGTTTTTCATGTTGCATTATTATGTAAATATATTCCTAATTTATCTCGTGTTAAATTGGCAAAATTTGCAAGTTGAGAAAGGACAAATAGTGCTCCAACTAGTGCAAATACTAGACCAACGTAGCCTTGAGCTGTGAAGACATACCATATAGTAAGTACTAGTGTAATGGGAACAAATGAATCCCAACATCACCACTTGGGAAGAACAAGAGCATATGGAGAAAATTTTTTCCTAAATTATTCAAACAATGAAATGTTATATTTTATTGTATTAAATTAAAATTATTGTTAACATAGTACTGAGGATGGTACTATTTTTAGGGGGATAGAATGTCATGGACCTCCCCTAGCCTAGTTGATTTCATTTCATTTTATTTAATCATTTAACTAGAATTGGTATAATGGTATTATTTGACATACAATTGTGATAGCTATGTAGAATCCTTTGGTAGAAATGGAAACAACTACAAGTTTTTTTTTTTAGTTAATCATTTTTCCTTAACTTGATCAGGTTGTAACAAAGAAATTCTAGTTTACTTGATAGGTACACTAACCACATGAAAATACTCGTCAAAGGAAGGGCACCTGGTAGGGTGCAAGATATTGGTCGGTTTATTTAGGTGGACCCGAACTCAAGGGTTAATTACTCATCTTCCTATGTTTTTGAATTCCATAGTGTTGTTATATCTGGTCTGTTCTGTTCATCTTCCATGTTGATTATGTTCTAATTTTCTCTTAGCACTGTTTAGTTTTTGGATTGAGTACTAGGTCTTAAAAGATCCTAGAGATACAAATATAAATACATATATAAATACAAATATACATGTATAGACATATATATGTATATTATAAAGGTATTAATGTGTTTAAATTATATCTATTGATATATATTAAGGAGGAATTTCTTTGTAATGCCATGGTCAGCATCCTTAATAATAATATTTATGCTAATAAAAAGAAAATGAGATATTATGAAGAGGGATCAGTGATCCCTAACCATACTAACCCATTTCCTTGTTATATGCATTGATCAAATGTTAAGTAATGTAGTGATTATCCACCTCTAGGTAACAACAAAATTTATTGTATTAATCACCTATTAACAAGCTAGTCTATTAGTTAATCCAAGAGTCTTGAGTCCCAAAGGATGTGCATTAAATGACTTATTAATGATCCATCTCTCAAGAATTGAAGAGTCGCTTCTGTCAACTATTTGGTTTTGTTTCTGCTTGAGTTTTGCTTGAGAACTCTTCTGCTCTGTGGTTGTCTTCTTCATGAAAATGCTTCGTATAACTATTGAAGTGCTATCCAAAAAAAATGAAAAAAGAAAGAGAAGAAGAAGAAAGAGAAAAGGAGGAGGGAGGAATAGAGAAGCATGGACAGGGGTTTATCTTAGTGACTAGTAATCTCTTCAATTTTGTGTTTTGATAAGTTGATTTGGCCTTTCAGCCCAATTGAGCATTATGCATTGAATGATATGTGTTGTGTCTAAATAAAATTGTTTTGACTAGTTTGTAAGCTTTGCTTGTTACCTATTTTGTGTTGATAGGATATTAAGGAATCTAACTTGTTATGTATGCTTGTTATTAACAAAATGGTCATCAACTTATTAGTAATAAAGTATAACCACTTTCAATATGTTACAAGTGGGCTTAAAATTTAAATGGCTTTCAGTTTGTTATCATTGTGTAAAATGGTAAACTATGAAGGTCATTGGCCTATACATTTTTTGTAAACCATTAAGGCCATTGGCCTGTACATTGTGTATAAATCATTAAGGTCATTGGCCTATGCATTTTGAGTGAACTATTACTATGCATATTATGTACAGTAAATAATCTGAACTATACATATTATGCATAATATATGCAGTGAGTGAATGCTTTGCAGCTGTACATGATGTGCATATTATTGATAAGTAACTAGTATGTTTATATTTAAAAATATATAGCTACGGTACGCCGAGAGATATCTTCCAAGTTTTTGGTTTTTTTTTTTTTTTTTTTAATAAATTAAGCATTTCATTTCCCATTAAATATATTTCTTATTCTTGGCATTTATAAATTACTTGTAACTAAAATATTTGCATTTTGGTTTAAAATAGCAAAAGCATCTTTGAGAATGGTGTCAGGTTTAGTGGTGTATTTATTGTGGCATTTCATTATGATCCACTACCACCATAAATTGAATTTTATTTATTTGCTATTTTTTTTTTTATTTGGATTTTTGTTTACTGGTTACAGGAATCTGAATCTTTCGGCCCTTGTTGTGAGTGTGGAATGCCTCTCGGTGTAACTATAAATATATATCTATTTTGTAATTGATATGGTTTAGGCCCATATGTGCAATGTTTATTATGCATAAAAATTATTATGGGTTTGTCTTTGTTGTGTAAACTTGGGGCCTTTGGTCATGCATGCCAAAAACACTTGCATAAGTAAATTGTGGTTTAGTCTAGTATATTGTTAAGGTTTTTAACCTGCTAATGTGGAAAATATTTAAGTATTTCTCACCCAATGTTTGATGGATTTTGGCTCATTGATATTTGTATCATATTATGGCCTTTAGTATGTGCTCTTAGGGTATAAGGGTTTTGGCTTATTACATCTTGGTGAAATGAGAAATAAGATGGTGGCTTGTCCTTTGAATCAATATAACTGATAGGTTGTAATAGGATTGTTTTAACATTATAAGTTCTAGGACTATTTTATAAATAGTTAATATTATGCCAGTTATCTTTGGTTGTTTATAATTATTTAGTCTTATTTTAAAAGATTGTGATATAAAACCATCAATGCCATAATTTATTGTATTCTACCCTTTGTCTGGGAGCGTGGTTAGGGCAAGTCCATGGATCCATAGTAGGGGTCCTTTGATGCAGTATATTCATGCAATCTTTTCAAAAGGAAATTCTGATGGACATTTTGGTTCACATGAGAATATGGAAAGTTTGTGGAAACATGATAAAATTGTAATTTCACAATTATAAGAATTTGTATAGTTGTGTGTTGAAATCAACATTGTATTGTCAATGGGAATTATGTATATGTGATCATAATTTATTATTGGTTATTGTAAAATGTTTATCATTTGGATTTACTTTCTGACTTATAAATAATATAGTTCAATTTTCATTTCAATTTTAAATATTGTTAATAGGATCATTTTCAGATCTTATTGTAATTTGTATTATAATTTCTAAACTCATTAAATTCTTTAAAATTTATTGATTAGTTGTTTATTAGAAATAAATTATGGTTTTTATTCAAGCAAATAAGTAAATACATAAATGAGAAATCAATTCAATCTTTTCAAATTCTATATATAACCTAACTTATAGAACTTATGTTGAATTTAGGTTACAAACACAACTTGTAGATATTCAATTAGATGTAGTGGGGCACATACATTTGTCATGTTCAAATTAATTCAATAATTTGGTATACTTAAAGGATAACATACTTATAACCCACTTAAGTAGGTTGCCAATTACGTATGCTAATTTTGATTAAGATACAAGGTGAATGGTTGTATATTAGACATTTGTTTGAATATGTATAAGTTGTGAGTGTAAACTATGTCTAACACATATTCTAAAGTCTTAATAAATGAAAAATTTTAGTCCTAAATGTTGGGGTCATGATAGTAGTGCCTCTAGCAGTTTCTTGGGAAGAGACAAGGTCCTCTAGGCAACATGTAGTTTGTAGTGGATGCAAATAATTACACAAGAATCCTTACATGGATAACAAACATTGGCCAAATTTTTGTTTACCGACACAAGCAATTGTGGATGTAGAAATTCCTAATTAACACTACTCATGAACACAAAGCGTAGATGTGTGGCATTTAAACAAATATACTTGCATAATGAGTGTCTTAATACAAGTTTGATGTTCAACAATTGGACTATGCAGTGGTTGAAAGGGACTTGCACTTTGAGGTGTGGTTAGCATGTTCCCTCCATCTCACAATTTTGTGGTTGAATTGGATCCTTAACTAGGTATGAAAGCTCATGGGTGCAAGTTGGAGTTTTTTATAGAACCTATTGGTTTTTGTGGGGTTCCACAGGACTCTGAATGTGCTACCATAAAAGGGGGTAGGAAATAGTGACACTATTGACAAGGATTGCATTATATTCCACCATATTTGTTCTATAGAATGATTCAAATGCTTAAAAGCTTGTGACAATTATTAACAAGATTTTGTCATACATACAATTTGTATACAAACTCTTGTGTTTGTATGTAGTTTATATATTGTGCAAACAATGTATAATAATGCAAAGTCTAAGTGCTTAACACTTAAATTATTATGCATTAGACAAAGTTAAGTACTAAGTATTTGGTAATTTGCACTTGGTATGGAGTTGTATTGATCAAAACTACATGACTAATTAGTCTCGATTATATGATTGGTTGTAAGGCTCGGTAATGGTTAAATGCATATGAATTGAGTCTCATCGAAATTGTTAGCCATCATGTATATATCTTATATATCTACTCTAAGATCTATGAGATGTCCTACTTTCCTCTACTTATTCATCATTTGTGTTATTTTAACTCATTTGTTTAATATTTGAAATTATTGTATTTAAATTAATTTATATATTAATGAGATAAGAGCTTCTGGTAAAACTGTGTAGTGCTTTTTTTGATCCATGTTCTTTCTCATCTCTTTGTCCTGATGATGGATCACGGAGTGTGATCCGAAACGTCAATCAAAAAAAGCACTACGCAGTTTTACCAGAAGCTCTTATCTCATAATTATGGACTATGGAAATATTATATCTACTATTATATATTAATGTCCACAAAAGGCCAAGAATGGCCTGTAGTACTATAAAAAGTGTAACATAAAGAAAAAAAGGTGAGTGCAAAGGTAAATCCCAAGAAATACACAAAGTAAACTTAACTTAAAAGGAGGAAAAAGCAGTTAGAAAGCATAAATCAATAAAATGGAGAATAATGAAGATCAAACAAGGAGGGTCCCACAAAGAAATGAAACCTAATGCTCTAGAGAAATACATCTAATACTAAAAGGCGTACAAGTATGTGATGGGCACATTACCATGCAAATCATTAGATCTATGACATCTTACAAATCTTCAAGATGAGTTTGATAGCAAGCCACAAGGCCTTTTCCTACTGATGATGTTAGAGAGCTAGAAGTAGTCAGTAATTACCCTAGTGTAGGCCCCTCTAAAGGACTTGTGATTAGAAAGTTGTCAGCAAAAGTAAAACTTCTCATAAAAAAAGGGACTACGCATCTTTGGTCTTCATAAACCATCAATTTTTACAGAGAGACAAATGACTTTGAAGAGGCCCAATATCTATCCCCATATCTCATAATAGGGAGAGGATAATTTATCCCCTTTCTAGAATTTGTTTTGTTTAAACAATCTATAAACCTCGGTTATGTACAACATTCCTAGACCACATCTTTGTGTGGTTCATATATAAATATAAAGGTTAGTCTAAGGAATTAAAGTGCTTTAGTAATATAGAAAGATGCCTCCCAAGATTTCACAGAAATCTATCGTTCTGCACAATATTCATTTCCTTATCACAAAGGATGATCTCTTTGATCTATGTGAAGATTATGGTAGGATCGTCAAGGTGTATATTCCCCACGATCAAGGAGCTTCGCAATAGAAAGGATTTGCCTTTGTGCAGTTTAGTAGCAAGGATGAGGCAAAATCAGCTATCCAAGGATTTGATGCTAATTTGGGAGGGAAGGGAGATCAAGGCGAGTTTTGCAAGAGCGAGGGCAAGCTCTGATACATTCCTCGAAGAATCAGATGAGTATTCAGAGTTGAAAAATAGTGATGGTAGGGATCGTGCATGGAAAAGATTCTTGGCAGGGAAGACTCCTTGCAACATGTTGCCTGCACACAGCTCAGCCCCCATGTCTCCTTGCCATGACAATTCTGTGAAGTTGAGGGAATGATAAGGTGATAGATTCAGAACGCAATGATCATGATTTGAATTCAAGACTCAGTTCAGATAATGCCAGACCTTATTTTGGATTCAAAAGTTTCTGATCAGGAGAACTTTCTTACAAATCCTGCCCTAATATGCAAAAGTTTTAAGTTCTACCCAACTTGGCTAACCTACACTGATTGGATTTCTGGTACTTGAAGGCCTTATCTGGAAGGGGAAATCATCATTTATCTTGCACTAGTGGGTTTTTCATACTCAAATTAAGACCAGAGAAAAAATAGGGAGTACATTTCGAAATCTGGTCCATGGGTCACTAACCCCATGTCCCTATGGGGCTGCTTAAGTTGTTTTTCTGCTTAAATTTAAGCAGTTGGAGTGGGCCCATGGAAATTTAAAATTATGGGAAAAGGATAATATAGATTTTTTTCCTATTTTTGTGGAGTAGCTACTCTTTAGGAATTGCAATTTTTTTTTCTTCTAAATTAAGATAATTAAGATAATTTGTTTTTATTTTTTATATAGTAAAAATTACTGCTTAAGATAAGTAGAAAAATAAAATATTCATGGGGTCACTAGCTCCACAAATATCTCCTAAAAAAAATGAGCAGTGGTTTCCCTCTTTTGATTCATGCTACAATTCATACTCTTCTAGCCCCATTTGGATTAGATTGCCTTACCTTCCACTACAATTTTGGGAACCTTCATCTTTGATAGCAATTGTTGTTGGTAAGTTTATGTGTTTGGCTACCGAGATTGCTAACTAAACATGTACAACGTGTTAGGGCTTAAAAACACAGGCCCTCTCCTCTAGCACCACGATCCAAAGTGAGACAAGGGGAACAAGGTATCTTAGACAAAGAGAGTGATACATCAACAAAGAGAGGGTGGTTTTGCACCAACGCATAGGATTAGGACAAATCCTCTTCTTTAGACTCTACATAACCTAAGGGGGGTATTCTATTAAGGTATTAAAATAGGACAATAATTGGAACGAGGTTTTGACTACCATGCCCTAATGGCGGTCGGGTACAAGCCTACTGTATGTCATTAACAATAGATACAAGCAAACATGTAAGTGTGCCCAAAATATAACCATTTCCAATCACCAAAGATGAATCCCTTAAATTGCATACACACTTACATCTTGCAATCTCGTCATCACAACCCTATAAATATCTAGTTGACACAAGCTCACTGAAGATGTATACTTATAAAGCAATGGGTTGCAAGAGTTACAGGACTCCTACATGCACAAACCCCTAAACATCTCATTCAAGTATGAATCCCTTAAGATATAGTGAAAGTAATAATATTGGTCCATACATACAAGTAGAATAAGAAACTAAACTAAAACAAAAAAGAAAGAAAAGCTTATCAAAATGAATGATTGAACCCTAAGCTAGTTCATCGATGCCTACTACAATGGGTAACAATGTCACAATATGTGAGAAAGGAAGACGACTATATGGGCTGCAATAGAATCATAGAAATAGAGAAATGTTGCATATCATACATAGTAATCTAGAGAAAATTAGCAGTACCCCACATGCAACAAAGAGAGACCATTATAAAAACATTTGTAATGCATTATAATGTTGTGACATTAATCAAATCATCATTGCATCAGGCCAACAAATGTGGCAAGAGAGAACCAACAATTACGTTTGAAGATTCCCCTATGAGATATTATAGCCTGTCATGGAGACATATGATCATACAACTACCCAACCTGATTACACATTCCTACAACTCATATAAACATGATCTTTCCCTTACAGTGTTGTGACTACACTTTGTTTGATACCCTAGAATACACTTTCAGCAAAAAGTCAGGAAATTGACTTAGAAGCCAACTCTTTTTTACATCTTTTTACATGTATATAGCATTAGAATTTCATTGTGCAAGATGGCTGAGAGTGGCAGAGTAGTCAATAAGTTTGTAGGTCGCCCATGTCCACTTGCATAATCATCACATGGTTGTGTACATGATACCACATCCTCTACATCAACAAACATGCCCATTCGTATACAAACCATGCCTCCGAGGGGCCCATAGGTGTTGAGAGGGATTTGAAAGTCATCCCCTATTCTATTGTATCCATTTGGGGCCATTGATGGCATCCTTGAAAGTGCAAGGCAATAGGTAGGATTTCGTGTTCAAACATTAGGGTTTCACGTTTTCACATGCTTGAATAGTGCTTAAGAGTAAAAAATGTTCTAGAGCCCCAACATTGAGGATTTAGATGCCCGAGGGTGCAAGAAAGATGGGGGAATCAAAAATCAGGGTCTTGGGATACCACGTGACAATTTTGCACTCTGGGGGAAGTAGACATTATGAATCCCAAAAGTCTAACAAAAGAGGTGTGGGAAAGAGTGGGAGTAGGGAAATTGACATACCCGATACTACTATGGAAGAGGGAAGGTGGTAGGAGAAACTTCGAGTTTCTGCAAGAAGATGGTGCAAAGAGGAGCAAGGATTAGGAAAAGAGTATACTCGAGGAAAAGGAAGTGAAGAATTATCAAGGATTAGGGATTGGGCTTACCGAGTACTTGATACACTTTGGGGAAGATGGGATGGAGAGGCTCAAAAACTTGTAATGGAAGGGAAAGTGATTAGGGATTGGGGAATAGGAATACCTGACACCTAAGGAAGAGGAAGTGGGATTGTGACCAGTAGAAATCCAATACCACTAGTGAAGGAAAAGGTTAAGGAAAGGGGAACTCGCCAAGGATCTGGGACACATAATGCTTCATACCTTTTAGGTATAATGGTAGGGAGAAGTCCGCAGGTCTAGGTCTAACTAAGGAGAAAGGCAAGTGAGTGAAACAATGGAGATTAAAGTTTAAGTTTACCAAGTGCCCAATGCACTTTTGGGAAGAGGGGATGAGAAAGTCCACATGTGTGCAATCGAAAGGAAAGCAAACAAGTATCAGGGAAGTGGGATGCCCGATGCCAAAGGTGAAGGAATGAGGAAAGGAATGAAGAAGATGCATGAAATTGAGATGTAGAAAGACATGGGAAAGTTCCCACAAGGTGGAAAAGCCTACAAAGGATGAATTGAAGAAATGCAAGAAAGTTGGACTTACGAGGAAGTGAAGCATAGAGGGAAATGTGGAAATGTGGGGATGATAAGGACATGAGGAAATGGGAGCAGTGGAAGAAGCCCATGGGAAGTCTACAAGTCTAAAGGGAAAAAAATAGGAAGAAAGCAAGATAGTGAGATTGGGAGGTAAGCTAGGAATAGTAGAAGTCCACAAGTCTATGAAAAGCCCGCAAGTCCACAAGAAATGAGGAAAAAGAGAAAGTCTAAAAGTGCAAGAGAGCCCCACATTCTTGCAAGAAGCAATTGTACAAGGATGCAGGAATACATGGGAGAGAGAATTTTGACCATGTGCAAAAGTGTGGGAGAGTTCTACAAGTCTACAAAGGAAATTGGATCTTCGAGGGAGAATACGGGAAAAGGAGATTTTAGGATTAAGGGGAAAATCTAGACATCCATGTAGGGTTGCAATCTAGCAAAAGGAGAAAGAAAGCAAGGATGCAAGAAATGGGGAGAACGAAGGACTTTTCCAAAGGTGCAGAAGTCCATTGAAAGTCTACAAACCCACAAAATGATAGAAAACTTTAGAGGAAGCCTAGAAATGCAGGGTTTCAAAGGATGGAGGGTAAGTGTGTCGGTACAGAGAAGTTTGAAAATCAAGTCAAGGGTGTGCAAATTGCTCATTTCAGATCCATTTTTCGGTAGGTTGTCCCTTTGTTTTGAGGGTGTGTTGTTCCCACAGGCAGCTTGGTTGTAGCTTTGTACGGTTTCAGGGTCCCATCAAAACCTGAGGTTTGTACAAGTTTATGGTCCCTTCAAAGCCAACTTACCATAACCAAAACAAAGTGTATCCCTTACATGCATGCATAATTAGGTGACCAATGCTTTAGGGGCCAAGATCAAACTCATCATTAGAGTTACTAGCATAATCCACCCATAAGAAATAGGTGCTTGATCCTTTCCGCCCCATCTTACCATATATTTCATGCATGTTCATAGCAACATAGGATGGATCACTAGAAACCAGGTCAGCACTAGAATTGAAACACATGGACGAATGCAAACCTTGACCATTCATGGCTACAATATTAGCACACTTAGCAACCTCTTCATATGAATTGAGGCAAAATGAGAACACCTCCTATTCACATGGAAAAGAAAAGTACACCTAACTATCCTTATGATTTGCACAAGGAGAGACTTCCTCTTGTAAATCAAACTAAAAAGCCTCAAGCTCAGGCATACCCCCATGTTGGGTTGCAACATGTTGATTCTCAAACACACTTATACCTTGATGCTCCTTAACATCCATGTTCCGCACAAAGGACTCAATCTCTAATGGAATACATACAATCCCAAGAGTTGGTACACACATTGCATCAAAGAGAAATGATTCATTCATTGGTATGTCCACCAAGCTCTTGGACATTAGGCCACTAGCATGCATCAACAAATTTAAACACTTCATGAGAAGGACTAAGTCCTTCAAATTGTCTCTCTGTTTTAGGTTCATCATGACAACTCATTGAAATAATCACTACTAAAATCATACTGGTAACATATTATCTCTTCCCCTTCACACACTCTAACAACATTCATTTGTAGCATTCTTGAAACACAATCAGAATATGGAAGACAACATATCTTGCACCAAATCAATAGGCTCGCATATGCATCCACACGATCACTGTCTTCACAATCATCAAGGTCAAGACCTTCAAGCTAAAAATCAATGCATGCACTATCATTTTCATCAACAGTTTCATCACAAAGTACAGACTCATCCATGTCATCCTCATGTGAACAATCATGTGCAAAAAAGTCAACATCAGTAGCGCCATCATCATCCAATGAAACAAAGGCAACATATCAAACAAGAAAACAAGAAACTAGTTTCTTGTAAATGAGTGCTTCTGGATTGGACTGTCCTTAACGTTTTGGATCACACTCCATGATCCATCATTAGGAGAATATAAATCAAGAGAGGAGAATTCTCCTCTTTTGCTTTCTATTCTCTTGATGATGGATCATGGAGTGTGATCCGAAACGTTTCTCCTCTCTTGCTTTCTATTCTCTTGATGATGGATCATGGAGTGTGATTTGAAATGTTGAGGGAAAAACTATCACACAGTTTAATCCAGAAGCACTCACAATATTATGGACTGTGGAAATCTAATGTCTATGATAAACTAGTTTCTTGTTCATCTTTGATATCATATGTGCATACATAATTATCATGATAAGTCTTATGAACTAATATGTTTGTCTACATACTTGTGCACATACACTTCTCTTTGTCCATGAGGTTGTCACAAAGTGTAGAGCTACATATCTCAACCGCAAGTCGAGAGTCAATTTTCATATCATCACCATCATATCCAAAGGATGATCCATCCATCTAAAGATAAGTGCATACATTGTCTTTATCACATCACAAATTTCTGCCCTCTCAACTTCATTCCTAGCCTGATTCAATGTTGTGGTCACTTTGTTTAGTATGCATCCTTGTCCCCTACATCACAAGCCACACTAACATATGTTGCATCCATCTCATTGTTACTCACAACAACCAATTTATTACTAGCAACAAACATAGCCACAAGGTCCCTCCAAGAGGCAAAATAATGTTCCAAAAAGCTATCAAGCCATCTCCTTACATTCCCATAAACAGACCTAACAAAGAATCTCATCCACATGTCCTCATCTTCAAATTAAAATTCTTCCATAAATTTTAAAAATGCACCAACATGTGTGTCCCTTTCATAAATATCATACCCATCAAATCTAAGCATATAATTCAAGACCTTAATTGTCATGGTTTGCATTTCATAGTTGAACCAAGAGAGGTTTAGCTATTTGTAGGTGATGTCTTGAGGGTTGGTGGGGGACTCAATCATAGAATATTTTATAGCAACAGGCACGGATTTAGCTTTCAATTCAAACTCAAGCATCCTAATCTTATTTTCAAGTTTTTTGTGTTGCCTAACAAGTTCGTCTTATTTTTGCATGGATGCTTGCAGGATTATACATGGGTTTGCATATGATGCATGGGTACTTGAATAGCAGGGACCATCATACAAGTCATTCATCTTCTTCACTATAGTACCTAGAGCTTATAACATAAGAGGGTGCATATATAGGAGCAGCTCTAGAGTAATTATCAAACCCAGAAGCCATGACTAGAACATTTTATCATACAACATAGAAAATTAATGCCTTAAAACTATATGTTTCTTTACCATGAAATAAATTGTCTCAAGAGGGAGGAAGAAAATTCTGTGTACCTTTGTTACCAACTACTACAAGCTTGAGATGTGTTCTTTTTGCAACAGTAGATAGATTGCAACAACAACAAACTTGGTTCCTGACACCAAACTCGCCACCTCATGGAATGAGGAAATCCTTGATGAACATCAAGCCACGAAGGCAAATATATTTTTTGGGATTTCTCACCAACAGAGTCTTCAACTTCTTGTAATCCAAGATAGGACTAATTGGAACTATCCCCAATAGTCTAGCCATTATGTTGAGTCTCAAAACTGCAAGCCCTCTCCTCTAGCACCATGACCTAAAGTGAGACAAGGATAACAAAGTATCCTAGGTAGAGAGTGATACATAAACAAAGAGAAGGTGGTTTTGGACTAATGCATAGGATTAGGGCAAATCCTCTTCTTAAAACTCTGCAACCTAGGCAGTATTCTCTTGAGGTCTTAAAACAAGACAACAATTGGAATGAGGCTTTGACTACCATGCTCTAATCATGGTCAGGGACAAGCCTACTAGACCTCATTAGTAGCAGATACAAGCATGCATGTAAGTGCACCCAAAATATAACCATTTCCAATCACCAAGGATGAATCCCCTTAAATCACTTACACACTTACATCTTGCAATCTCAACATCACAACCCTCTAAATATCTATCTAACACAAGCTCACTAAAGATGTATAGAAAGCAATGGGCTGCAAGGGTGATTGGGACTCCTACATGCATAAACCCCTGAACATCTCATTCAAGTATGAATTGCTTAAGATATGCCAAAAGTAATAATATTGGTTCATGAGTGCAAGTAGAGCACAAAACTAAACTAAAATAAAAAAGAAAGAAAAGCTTATGAAAATGAATGATTGAACCCTAAGTCAGCTTATTGATGCCTACTCCAATGGGTATTCTCTTGAGGTCTTAAAACAAGACAACAATTGGAACGAGGTCTTGACTACCATGCTCTAATCATGGTTAGGAACAAGCCTACTAGACCTCATTAGCAAAAGCATGCATGTAAGTGCACCCAAAATAAAACCATTTCCAATCACCAAGGATGAATCCCCTTAAATCACTTACATCTTGCAATCTCAACATCACAACCCTCTAAATATCTATCTGACACAAGCTCACTAAAAATGTATACTTAGAAAGCAACGGGCTACAAGGGTTAGCGGGAATCCTACATGCACAAACCCCTAAACATAGCATTCAAGTATAAATCACTTAAGATATGGCAAAAGTAATAATATTGGTTCGTGCGTGCAAGTAGAGCATGAAACTAAACTAAAACAAAAAAAGAAAGAAAATCTTATGAAAACAAATGATTGAACCCTAAGCCAACTTATCAATGCCTACTCCAATGGGCACCAGAGTAACATGTGAGAAAGTAAGATGACCATATTGGTTGCAATAGAATCATAAAATCAAAGAAATATTTCATATCATACATACTTAGTAATCCAGAACAAATCAATAGTACCCCAAATGCAATAAAGAGAGATCATTACAACAAAGAAACATTGCATATCATACATACTTAGTAATCCACAATAAATCAGTAGTACCCCACATGCAACAAAGAGACTATTACAAAAATGTTTGTAATGCATTATAATGTTGTAACATTAATCAACTCCTCATTACATCAAGCCAACAAATGTGGTAAGAGAGAACCAGCAACTAGGTTCAAAGATTCCTCTGAGATAGTGTAGCATGTCATGGAGACATGATCATATTACTACTTAGCCTGACTACACTTTCCTACAACTCATACAAACATGATATTTCCCTTACAATGTTACAACTACACTTGATTTGATATCTTAGAATACATTTTCAGCAACAGGGCAAGGAATTGTCTTAGAGACCAACCCTTTTTTACATCTTTTTACATGTATATAACATTACTATTTTACTATGCAAGTTGCACAAGAATGCTAAATTAGTCAACAAGTTTTTAGGTTGCCCATGTCTACTTGCATCATCATCACATGGCAGTGTACATGAAACCACATCCCCTACATCAACAACCATGTCCATTCATATACAAACCAACCCACATGTTAAGAGGGATTTGAAAGCCATTCCTTGTCCTATCATGTCCATTTAGGGCCATTAATGGCATCTTTGAAATTATGGTGCAGTAGGTTGGGTTTCTTGTTCGAACATGTTGAGGTTTCATGTTTTTGCATGCTTGAATAATGCTTAGGAATAAAAAGAGTTATGGTGGCCCAACATAGGGGATTCAAGGATTTGGATGCCCAAGGGTGCAAGAAGGCCAGGGGAATCAAGAGTCGGGGTCTTGAGATATTGCATGATGGTTTTGCACTCTACGGGAAATAGGCATTGTGAATCCTGATAGAAGAGGTGTGAGGATGAGTGGGAGTAGAGAAATTGACACACCCACTACCACTATGGAAGAGGGAAGGTGCTAGTAGGAACTCCAAGTTTTCGCATAAAGATGGTGCAAAGAGGAGCAGGGTTTGAGGAAAAAGCATACCCGAGGAAAGTGAAGTGAAGAATTATCAGGGTTTGGGGATTCAACTTACTAAATACTCAATACACTTTGGAGAGGATGGGATGGAGAGGTTCAAAAACCCACAATGGAAGGGAAGGCAGTTGGGGATCGAGGAATAAGAATACTCGACACTGAAGGAAGAGGAAGTGGGACTGAGGCAGGGGAAATTCGATCCCACTAGTGAAGGAAAAGGCAAAGGAAAGGGGAACCCATTGGGGATCAAGAATACACGATACCTCACACCTTTAAGGTATGATGGTAGGGAGAAGTCTGCATGCCCACAACCAAAAGGAAAGTAGTCGAGGATCGAGGAAGTAAGATGCCTGATGCTAAAGGTAAGGGAATGAGGAAAGGAATGGAAAAGGTGTGGGAAATCGAGATCTGGAAGGACATGGGATAGTTCCCGCAAGGTGGAAAAGTTTGTAGAGTATGAATTGTAGAAATGTAGGAAAGTCAAACTTGCATGGAAATGAAGCATGGAGGGAAATGTGGAAATGCAGGGGCAACAAGGACTTGAGGAAATGAAAGAAATGGAAGAAGTCCATGGGAAGTCCATAAGTCCCCAAGAAAGGAAAGAGGAAGAAAGCGAGATTGCGAGATTGGGAAGGAAGTTAGGAATAGTACAAGAAGTCCACAAAAAGCCTGAAAGTCTATAGAAAATGGGGAAAACATCGAAGGTTTGGAAGTATGAGAGAGCCCTGCATTCCTGCAAGAAGCAATCGTGCAAGGATGCAAGGATACATGAGAGTGAAGGAATTTTGACCATGTGTGGAAGTGTAGGAGAGTGTTACATGTCCACAAAAGAAATTGAGTCTTTGAGGAAGAATATAGGAAAAGGAGTTTGTGGGATTAAGGTGAAAGTTTGGACATTCATGCAAGGTCCACAATCTTGCAAAAGGAGAAAGAAAGTAGGGATGCAGGAAATGAGGGGTACGAAGGACTTTGCTAAAGGTGTATAAGTTAGTAGAAAGTCCGCAAACTACAAAATGACAAAAAAATTTAGAGGACACCTAGAAGAGTGGGATTATGCGGGATGGAGGGAAAGCATGTTGGTTGAAAGTCCAAAAACCTAACAAAGGCCAAAAATAGACACAAGCAACCTCATACTTAGAAAAAAAATTATTTTTACAACTTGGGCACAATGACTGAAGTACAAGGGGAAAAAAGCACAATACTAGGCATGAAATTTGCCGAAGGGGGGCCATTGAGAGAGTCTGTAATGGGTTATCAATGATGAGCATAGCTAGGCCAAAGCAACAAAGGGGACACCAGACTTGAAAAAAATTGGGATGTTGAGGCAAGCACCAGCACAACCTTTGCTTTTTTATGTGTGGAGATAGACTTTACAAAGGATTTAATGGAATATATTACTTTGATGGTTGGAGATGGATCATGGAATCAACTAGTGGATTTTGAAAGACTTAATTTCATATGTAGGAGATATTTTACTCACAAACACCTTTCTTCTCAATGTGAAAAAAAAGGGTTCTTAAAACTAGGGAGGTTTCTAGTAAGCCCACTTGGTGGGTGGGAGCCAAACCCCCTTATAATTTGGTTACCTCTCAAAAATCAAATCAAAAAAATGTTGCAATAGAGTCAATACTCCATGAATTCATTCCACAGACTTAGGGAAGTAAGAGTTTAGGGGGTTGCTCTATGAGAGAATCCACGGTCAATAAGGATTCTCCTCCCTTTTCTTCCACCCCTTCAAGTAAAGATAGTGGTTTTGTTCCAAAGATTAAGGACATGATGATGTTTCTAGTGGCTAAGAGGTAAATCTAGGTCTTGGCGAAAGAGATTCTAAAGATGATCGTGCATGCCTTGATGTCAGGGATACTCCTCAAAAATAGGATTGGATAGATGTCAAGAAAAAAAAGGTAGATCCCTACAACAACACACATCCGATGACCCAAAGATCATCCACTTTGATATAGTCTATTGATAGGATTATATTTTGATTATGTTATTAATGAGAGGGATAATCCTCTATAAATAGATTGGATTGGATGAACCTTATGTTACCAGAATCTGCACTTAGACACCTTTTTTGCGACCCTGGGCACCTAACCCAAGTTAATTATATATATATATATAGAGAGAGAGAGAGAGGCCCCTCAATACCTAATTGAGGTTAACAAGCAATATATATATATATATATATAGAGAGAGAGAGAGAGAGATTGCATTTTATACCATTCCCAAGCTACATCTTAATTCTAGAGACAATGAAAAAAAATAGTAGATAGCTAGTTTGCGGTCTAGTTTAGATTACAATTTTACTTCTATTGATTTCATTTATGCATTTATTTTCATTCCAAATACAATCGATAAAAAACTTTTTTTGGTTGAATTCACTTGAAAACCTTGTCCTTTTGAACCAAACACTTGACTATTTGTTTTTTGTTCTTCTATTAACCCGGTTGCTTGCCTTTCATGCAGTAATACACATCAATGAAAGTCATTCTTACCTTTATTTTCCACTAACTCTCTCCAACATTAAAACCTACCCTTAACTTTATGATTAGATACAACTGATATTAAACCCTGATATTATGGAACATTTTTATGAGTCCAAGCCAACTAACACACATTGACCAAACCTCAACAATATTGTTCATTTAATGACAACAATGTTAGCATCATGTTGGTTCCACTGTAATGTGCCGCACCTATTGGTTCTTTGTTTAATCTTAATAATGTTATTTTATTAATTTTTTGTAATCTTTCAGACCAGACAGAAGATGCAGAAAGGGTTTTTGTTTTGCAGGTATGTGTCTTTGTCAGAACAATAGGGAAATATAGCATGCAAATGAAACCTAGAAAAAAGACAATAGATATGAGGAAACTACGAGAGACCCAGGGCATAAAATAGGCTAAAACCAATTATAGTTACATACCCATTTTCAAATCTTCAACTTCACATTTCTACTGTAGGCGAACGAACTACATATGGGTTGGAAAATCACATTCCATACAACAATAAGGCAAGTGTTATTGACAACAATTGATACCAATAGTTTCTATGATCCCAATCAACCCAAATGATAAGATATGAGCACCTCCAACTATGGCATTTGGTCCAGCATCAACCCCATGTCCTTGGTAGAAGGGTACGGCCCTGGCATTGGTGAGAGCATGTAGCAAACACAAAAAATAAGCTTGCAACCTACTCAGAAATATCTGCAGTCTTCTAATAACCCTCAACACCTAAAGAAGCCCCTAATAGTTCAAACACAATCCAAACACCACAATGGTACGACCAGCATATAGGAAGCTACAGTTGCTCAAAACTGTCCCACAAATAATTAAAATCTGCTCTTCAATCTAATGTCTCAACTGTAACAAAAAGGCATAAGAAATGTATGCATTATAAGCTCGAAACTCCACCAAAATGAATCACACTAAAGCTCAAAGTGCAAACACTAGATGTATTTGCATCACTAGCACCTTTGGACGGTCTTTCACGCTTGTAGAATGATGTTACTATAGGAAGTTTATGTTTCCAACAGCCTCTTGGGTTCAAAACTCCTTCAAACCCTCACAAAGCTTTGCAAAGCAAAACACACAATATCAAGATATCAATGCATAACAAATGAAACTCTCTTTTCACCTTTTATTGCCCCAAGACGGGTCATTGCTTTTGAGAGGGAAATATTTTATTTTAAACTCACTTTATGAGTCTCCAAGGTGAGTGCCCAACTCCACTAAAAGTGACCTTTTAATATTTCTTTATTTTTGTCACTTGACTTTTTAATATTTCTAAGGTCTCGAATTAGATAATTTAATTAATCTTCAGACTTTAAAACGGAGGCCAAGATATACTTGGAATACCTGTTCTATAGCTCGATGAGAACTCCAATATCGAGAATCCCAAAACGACACAAACCCTAATTTGCTAAAAATAGCAAGTCCGGGCCCAAAGCACACAAACCACCTCAAGAAAGTGCCAACTAGAGACCAAACTGAACCCAAGCCAACATCCACTCAAACTGATCAACTCATCCAAGCCACTGCCAACCAAAGTTCCCTAATCAGGCTAGTTATTCTACCGGAACAAGATAATAGGCTAACTCTGTATAGAGAAAGGGGACATTACAGTCTGCCCTCCCCAAGATTGCTTGCCTCAAGCAATCCTAGATCAGGATGTGATAAAATCTACTTGCTCTCCCAAGTAGCATCCGCACCTGGCAGGTTTTTCCATTTGACTAGATATTCCCTGATAACCCTCCTCCACAAAGTTCGTTCTCTAGTATCAATGATGGCCTCAGGTACTAAGGTCAACTTCCCTTATTCATCAAGACGAGGTAACTCATAAGCCACTTCTCCAACCTTCTTGGAGATCCTGAAAGGCCCATTGTATCATGGCTTAAGCTTCTCTGCACCACTCTTCTTAAATGTGGACTGTCTATAAGGTTGTAGCATCAAATACATCGTGTCACCAACCTCAAAAGAGCGCTCAATCATGTGCTGATTTGCATACTGCTTTTGTTGATTATGTCTTTTGAATGTTTTCCATCAAAGACCTCATAATATCCTGACTCTCCTACAGAAGGTCTTTGGCCTTAGGTACTTTGCTATCACCAAATAACAAATCCACAGCTCGGTGCCTCGTACCCATATAGTGCCATGAACGTTGACATCTGAATAGGCATGTGATAAGTGGTGTTATAACAGTATTCACCCATGTGTAGCCACTTTAACCATGCCTTTTGCTGCCTTGCTATATAATTTATGAGGTATCCTTCCACCCATTTATTGACTATTTTCGTCTGGCCATCTGTCTGTGGGTGGTAGCTAGTGCTAGGAGTGAGCTCTGTCCCTGTCAACCTAAAGAGCTCCTACCAAAAATTGCTTAGGAACCTACTGTCCCTATCGCTCACTATGCTCCGTGGCAACCCATGAAGATGGAATACCTCTCTAAAAAACAATTCTGCAACCTGAGTTGCAATGAAGGTGATCAAAATAGCCAAGAAATGTACAAATTTCGTCACCCTGTCCACCACCACAAAGATGCAATCCGGCCTTGGACTTTTGGCAAGCTTGTGATAAAGTCCATCGAAATACTATCCCATTTCCTCTCAGGAATGGGTAGGGACTGCAATAAACCACCTGGGAAAGAGTTCTCCTGTTTGTTCTACTGACATGTCGAGCACTCCCTCACATACTTCAACACTTCAGTTTTGAGGCCCTTCCAAGCAAAACACTCTCACCTGCCTGTATGTTTTGAAATAACCAGGATGACCAGCCATAGGCAAATCATGGAAAGCTCTCAAAACCCTTTGCTTCATCTCTGACCCTGGCACTAGAAGAATCCTACCCTTGTAAATGATCAAGTCATTTACCACTGAATATTTGTCATCTCTGATAGTGCCATTTATGATCCCAGAAGCACATGTCTTTTGCACACTATGCAAATATCAACTCTCTCCAATCCTCTGCAATCTCACCCAAGGCACACAAATGAGGTCTCCTAGACAAAGCGTTAGTGACTACATTTTTCTTTCGTTTGACATAGACAAAGTCATAGGCCTACAGTTTGCTGAGCCACTTCTACTACCTGTCATTAAGAGCCTTTTGTCCAAGGAAATGCTTCAGGCTGTTATGATCTGTTTTAACCACAAACTTACTCCCAACCAGGTATTGCCTAAACTTAGCCAAAGCGTGCATGATGGCTAACATCTCCTTATCATTTATACTATAGCTCTTTTCTACACCCCTCAACTTTTTGCTCTCGAATGTGATGGGGTGTTTATCCTGCATCAAAACGGCACCAATGCCTTCACCCAAGGCATCACATTAAAGCTCAAAAGCTCTGCTGAAATCTGGAATGGCCAACACTGGATAGCTACTCATCAACTCCTTAAACCTATCAAAACGTTGTTGAGCATCACTAGACCAACCAAATGCATCATTCTGAGTCAAATCTGTAAGGGGGACAGTTGACTATGAAAAAACCCTCACAGAGCGGCGGCCACATAAACCAAGGAATCCCTTAAGCCGAGAGAGATTCTTTGGTGGTGGCCAATCAATAATCGCCTGGATCTTCTCCAGATTTACCTTAACACTACCAGCACTGATGATGTGGCCTAAGTATAACAACTCGGTCATCCCAAACTCACAGTTTGACATCGTGGCATATAATGATTCATGCTCAAGTATGCTCAAAACAATGTCTATGTGCTTCAAGTGTTCCTCCCATGTCCTGTTGTATATAAGTATGTCATCAAAGAATATGTGCACAAACCTCCACAACTGCGCTCTGAATACCCTTTTCATACAGGACTAGAAAGTGGCTAGCGCATTGGTCAAACCAAAAGGCATGACTAGAAACTCGAAATGCCCATAATGGCATCTAAATGATGTCTTCTTGTTGGGTGAATATTTTGTCTTCAACTAACTGAAGGCAAAATGGTTATATCAACCACAGTGTAATGAGATAAATCTCTCCTCTCAGCAAGGGGAGGTTCTCTATTAACTATTACATACTTATTTGCACTAAAAACTAATCTTGGGGTGAAACGATGTCATCAATTTCTCTTTTTTTCAGAAATGATGTTTACAGTATAAAAGAGCACTTTCACAATACAAATCGAAATGACCAAGAGACTCACGAGAGCACAAAGTCTATTGTTGCTCCTTTTACTGATTTACAATTTAGAACCAAGTAAGATAAGGTGCAGCTCAAAGTCTTCACCGAATACTACAACAAAATATATGATCACAAAAGATAATAGTAGTTCAAAGCCTTTCCAATATCTTTTACTTCAAAACATAAAATCACAAGCTAAAGATAATTGTTATAGCACAAAGTCTCCAAAATTAGCTTTAGAACATCTCCCAGATTATTCACACTCACTACAATTTGATCAAGTAGATAAGATAGCATAAAGAAAATGACATAAGAACAATTTCTAATACACCACAAGTTATTCCAATGCAAAGATTGAAAGATCGCTCGCTTTTCTATTCACTTGATAAAATATGATTTACAATTTGAACACAAAGTCTCAAAATGCTCTTCAATTTGGCAAAGTTTTTCTTCAATAACTAAAAGATGATAATTACATGGGGGTCCTCTTTATTTATAAGAGAAACCGAGAGCAAAAATAGGAAAAGAAAAACTAACTATGACTTATTCAACAAAAGAGTCATTTTTTATTTGGGACTTCCTATGTTTTTACATGTAATTACATATGAAAAAAGTACATGTAAATATGTCCAAAATGATTTCAAAAGTACATTTGAAAAGTAGAAAATAAACTAAGCAATGAAAAAGTTGCTTCAACTTGTACTGCCTTCTTTCTTCATGTGGCAATCATACATGGTGAACGCTGCTTGCATCCCAAGACTATCCGGACTAACTGTGTTCTTGAAAATCATCTGGGCTCTGACTATTGCATCTCTGACCGTGGTAATTGATTTTGCATGGCTAGTTAACTTGGCCTTCAGATTATCCAAAGTTAACTAATTATCAAGAATATTATCCACAGAGGCTACTGAAAATGTTTTGTCCTCAAACTCCTTCTAAAATGTATTCTCAAATTCCTGGACCATCTCCTTTGCAGAAAGAAATTGATTATCCTGTGACACCAAATTGCATGGCAACTCCTCCAACTTGTGCAAGAGACTAACATCACTTTGGTCACTCAGCTTCCTTGCAGTTTCTAGGCCATTGAGCAGATCTTTCAGCACACGGCTCTGATATGTCAATGCCTCCTTAGTTTCAGTATATGAATCCCTATTTAGAATGACACCAATTGATATCAAAGCACTTATTTTCAACTTCCTCATTTCTACCCTCTTATCATGATTCTATTCTAAACGCTCAATATCCTGAGAAATTGCATCAATCAAATCATCAAGTTATGCCCTGATTTTCTCTATTTTGCTTGTTTTCTCGGCTAGCTCTGTAAGAAGAGAGATTCATTGTGTGCGCATCCTTTCCAAATATTCTTCAAGCACTCTTCCCTTAAGGTGAGTCTTTTCAGCTTTCTGGATGACATGATCTTGTACAGAAACGGCCTCAAGAGTCACTGATTCTGAATTCAAAGTAATCTTGCTTACCACTGCAGTCAATTGTTCTACCATTGCTTTATAATGATCCTTCATCTCCTTTTCTTTGTCAAACTTCTGAATCAAAATATCCATTGTTGACTACATGTCAGTCTTTGCACTCTCATGTGTTATTTTACCCAACTCAATCCTAGAAATAGAGTAATCATTCATATTGAAATTTTCTATGGTAGCATCCTGTGGGGGGCTTGCAATCTCCACAAATTTGTGACCTTTGTCTCCCAGCACTCCTAAAAGAATTTTTGGCTTCTTTGGAGTCTTAGCCTTAGCAGGCACCAGCTTACCAAAATCAAAATCATCTGGGGAGATGGCTTGTTTCTTTCTTGTAGGTATATATGCTGACAACCACGGAGGAAGCACAGAAGTACTCACATTCGGATCCGTTTCCATTATTGGTGTTACTGGAGTTGCACTAGCACTGGAAGTAGATACAATAGGTGGAGTATTAGTAAACACTGCACCTGACACATTCACATTTGAAACTTGCTCAGAACCCATTACAAAGTGATCAAATATTGAAGAATCTCCAATATCAAAAGATGAGGAGGACAGACTAGGAATAGGCTCAGAAGAACGAAGAACATCATCAAAAGCAGTTTGAGGATTATCAAAAATTACTTTTGAAGGTGATGGAGATTCAGAAGATGGGATGTCAATAGGTGAAGCAGATAGAGGAACTGAAACAGGTATACTAGACAAAGGAGAAGAGACTCCCATATCCTGTTGTACATTCTCCTGTGGAGACAAAACTTCATCTCCTTGTCCTTCTGTTGGTCTATTTTCAACCTCCATTTCTTCGGCAACTGGCTCATTAGTATTTTGTTTCTCAATTTCCATTTCTTCTACCTCAGAGTCTTTTTCTACAGCCTATGACTTCTTTGACACAAATTTGATCCTGGGTTTATGTGGCTTGGAAGAAGAGGGAATGTCACTCTTGTTCTTTGTTCTATTCTCCACCTTCTTACCTGTTTGTTCTTGGGTTTCAGTCTCTAATCCCATAAGAAATTCTTTCAAAGCAATTCCCTTACCTGCTAACCACTTGTTGGTGTTAGCCAATATAGGTTCAAACCTTTTCCTTAGATAAGTCAATTCTTTCTGAGACCGTTGGATAGAAGGAAGAGGAGAACCAGCAACATGTTCAGTGTTATACCTAGGATCAATCAACTCTTCATCATCCACCAGGTCTTCAGGAATATCAACCAATCCTAGATACTCAATCTGTTCCAGGGATAACCTGCTATAGTCCAATTTTCTGATATCATCTTCTGTTCTCAAGTCCACCCAGATGTCTTCAACCATTGGCTCATGAAACTGGGTCTTCCTTTTGATCTTGTCTTTTACACCCCTGTAATCAAACCTTGGTCTTCGTTTGAATTGTTTCATAGTCACTAGCTGCATTTCAGTTTCCATGGCTCTAGCCTTTGTAGCAATTGACACTAAAAACTTGCCAACTTCAACTGGAAATCTGAATCTTGGTTTCTTGAGTTCCATTTGCTTATTATGTACGACAATCATTTGTCTACATAATTCCATTAGAACAAGTTTCTCTGAAGGAAACCTTGGCAACATATAAGGATAACCTTGGAAAAAGCCAACCCTTAAATATGAGAAAGTAGGGAATTGTAAGAACATACATCCATAATCATTCACCACTGACCAAGCTTCGTCTGAAACTCTTCTTTGCTCTAACTAAGGATCAAAAAGACGCAAGAACACTGCGAAGAAAGCATCATTTACCCTCCTAAAGTGGTGAATAGAACCTTTCAATGTCAATTGAGGATAGTACCGATATACAGGAACCACTCTCCTATCTCCTTCGGATGTCAAACCCAAAAAAATCCTCATTGAGGTTGCTATATACACAAGGTAAGAAATCATATAGAATTTGAAATTAGTGGATACCTTAGTCAATTGCTCATGCAGAGCATTGCTGATTTGCTCACCCCAAAAGATGGCTTGCTTGCCTTGAAGTATAATCTTGATAAAAGGGTACATCCATTCATGAAAAAGAGAGGAAGAAGCCAACCCCCTTATCCTGCTAAAAAGAGTTATGAGATCACCAACCTCCTCAATAAAATCACTTCTAGGAAAACTCCTTGGCCACCTGGATAAGTTTGACCTTGAAGTCTTAAGCCATTTGGTGTTAATTGTCTTCTTTGCCTTTTCAGAATTCTTATCATATTCCTTTTGGGCTTCAACAAAATCCAATTTTACAACTTCTGTAGCAGCAGGACACATAAAAACTTTATCAATGAATTCCAGATCCAATCTGATTATCACATTGCCATTCGTATCCACCACTGCCCTAGTGTCTCTATTGTAGAACTGAGTGCATTGGAGAACAAACTCAGTATTATGAGCTGCCACCGGGAAAGATGACACCAAGTGAATGTTGCTATCAACAATTTTCTTCATTGCAGAACTAGGGTTATTAGACTTAGTTCTTTCCACAAACTCAACCATGTCTACATGGCCAATCTCTGTATCCCGAATGTCATCAACATTGGAAGTAACCGAGGTGATTGGAAAAACACCCTAATACTTATACTTCATTGCTTTCGACTTCTTTGGAGACAACTCAGTCATCTGAAAAAGCTAACACCAGAAGGATGTCGACGGAGAAAGAAAATCCATAGAAAAAACTGCAACAAAAAGCCATGATCATGCAATTAGGAGAAATACTGGTAATCTGAGAAAATTGCATGTCAATGATCACGACTACGGGGATACACTTGAAAGGACTAGAGCACAAGCGGGTCAAAAAAACGGAGGAAAGCGGGCTCAGGAAAGCAAAGTTGAAAATCTCTCAGAGTTAGAAAATTGAGAGAGTAAATGCACGAGCGGCAAAATTTGCCGCCCTTGCATTTGAAGGATGAATTAAAGGTGTTAGGGCGGCAAATTTTGCCGACCCTGCATGTTGGAAAAACTTCAATGTAGGTGCAAGGTCGGCAAAATTTGCCGCCATTGCATATGTTCTAAGAAAATGTTTGATCGGATATGCATAAGCAGCAAAAATGCCCACTAATGCATGAGGGAAAAGCTTTCTGATGCGAAGTCGGTTAGAATGACCGCTCAAGCATATGTTCTTGAAACTCCAAGTTATCTGTGAGAGCGAAAATTTATATCGCCATTGCATATGGGGTAATACACAGTTTGTGTAAGGGCGACAGTTATAACCGCCCTTACATGAGGTGATAGGCAAGCTTGATAAGGTGTATGCGCAAGCGGAAAATTTGCCCGCTAATGGATATGGATGAAAAGCTTGTGTAGAGTCAGTCAAAAAAAACCGCCATTTCATATGGGAAGACAAACCAAAAATATGCATCGGCGGCGGAAAGACCGTCAATACATATGGGGAAACACTAGCAAAACCTAAGTTTCACAAACATCATAAAAAATCCGTCGCTTGCACTAAGACTAGAGCATGACGAGATCTGCCAATAATGAACAAGGAACGGCGAAGAAAAAACACATGAAAGGCGACAAGGGTTTTTAGGATAATCATAAACATGCAAAATGATGACTCAATCTAAACATAAATATTTACATAAATCCTAAATAAACATTTCTATTACAAACAAACCCTACTAGAAGGAAGAAAAACAAAAACGAAAACAAGAAAAAACGTCACCCTACCTAGAAATAACGACGAAAACCCTAGGTGCAAAATCTTCACAATCCACGAGTTCCACAGTTCAATCGACTTCACGGAGGCTTAGATAACTTATTCGAGAAGTTTGAGAATAAAAACTAAAAAGAACAATGACTAAAATGCCTTAAAAGGTTTAAGACAATGTATTAATGGCAACACAAGTGCCATTAATGACACTTGAGTTCAAGATTCACGAGATCATGCTAAGGTGGTGAAAACGGCCAACCACGCATTAGCTGGATGTCTTGTGCAAGAGCGGTCCCTACGACCGCCGTTACACATCAATCTTTTGACAAGAAACATGTATGGGCGGCGATTTTCGCCACCCATACATGTTCAAAAAAAAAACTATGCATGCAAAAGCGGCGAAATGGGCCGACATTACACTTTGGAATATCAAGGATATGCAAGAGCGGTATTTTTAACTGCTTATGCATATGAAGACTCAAAAACCTACTAACACCCTAAAATGATCAAAACTGATATTTTGATCAATTTGCAACCTAATCGATTTGCACGAATTTCAAGGAATCTACTTAAGGGAATGTCGCAAACTATTCTAGGATGTCAGATGACTTCGCACGAGGCCAAGAGTACTTGTCTCGATTTGCGAACTTAGAGTATAGGCTACGAAACAGACAAGTTTCGTAGAGGTTGTCTACAAAAACAAGCATAGCTGATTTTGAGAACAACACTTCTCAACGTCCTCCTCCCTAACCCATATCTGATGATAATCAGATCTCAAATCAATCTTTGAGAAGTAGCATGCTCCGTGCAATTCATCTATGAGCTCATCAATACGAGGAATGGGGTATCTGTTTTTTATTGTCTTTTTATTAGATTCTTTGTAATCTATACACATCCTGATTGTTCCATCCTTCTTCACCAGGACAACAGAAGAAGCGAATGTACTCTTGCTCGGCCTGATGTGCCCCCTCTCGAGAAGCTCCTTAATAGCCGTCTCGATTTCGTCCTTATGTCTTTTTAGATGCTTGTATGGTGTAATAGGAACAGGTTTGTCACCTTCTTCGAGCTGAATAACGTGCTCAATTCCCCTATCAGGGGGTCTACCTGGTGGTATGTGACTAAACACTTTAGTGTGTTTAGTCAATAAACCCTGAATGTCAGGAGGATACTCATGCTTTTGTTGATCTGTGGTTGCTGGCATCACCATCACCTCTGTTGCCCACTGAACCTAATCATGATGTATCATCCGCCCCATCCTCTTAAGTGACACCACTCTCAACCCACCATCTAATAATCCTACGAGCACATGTCTCCTACCGTTCACCTCAAACTTCATTTCCATGGTACGTAAGTTGAGGGTGAATTCCCCAATGTCATGTAGCCATCTCATGCCCAAAACAACATCCATCTCACCATAATGGTCTACCACTCCAATGTTTATGGATGTTTTTGGTTTTAATCAATCATGACTACTCCACCTTCAATAATCTTGCATGTGGGAAGTATAATATATTTAAGTAAGTGTGATGGAGATTTCTTCTCCAAATAAATCACCATTTTGAAGAGGACAGAATAACATATACGTTCCTAAATATGTACAATGCTTTCTTTAACTCTCATAACACCTTCCAGACTTTTAAAATGTTATTTTAACCACATGTCCAAATTCATTTAGGCCTCACTATTCTAAGTAAACGTACATTCATTGGAAGAAAGCTGCAATACAAAATGCTAATAATAAAATGCAAACTTGACCTGGCCTCCTTCCAATATAGGTGACTGTTCGAACTGACAGGATTTGTCAACATAGACTTTGTGCAACCTCAAGTGGAGTTGGGACAAATCATAGTTTTGATCATTACTACTGGTACAACTTACATCTGTGAGGTTCGTAAAAAGATTATTGCAATTTCATTGAGTAAGTTTATTTTTAGAACCTTCTCAATCGACAGCAATAAGTTCGTTTCATAATGGCTTGGAAGAACATCTCCAAAAATTCGATGCTTAAATCAGTATTCCAACATAAGTTATGCAATCAAAGCTTGTCCTTCGGTTTTAACTTTTTTCAAAGATTTTTCTTGATTGTTTCCAACCATTATATAGAACATACCGCAATTTCTCTATAACGACTCGAGGCTAAAAAAATGTGAAACCAACTATGCAGCCCCAAGTTTCTGGGATGGGGACAGCAGGGGAGTGGGGGCCACTTTTTAGGGGACAGCTATTAAAAAATAAGAAAAAATTTAAAATATAAGGAAATTTCCAAATATTTAAATGGTAACATTGATAAGGCATTCATTATAGACATTATAGAACCTTAAAAAAAAAATACATAACAATAACATTAGACTTGAACTAAGTTTTCGACCTTTCACATGAGAATTGGCAAACAAATTAACAAAATTTAATTGTTTTCATTGACAATGTGCATATATATCATATAAAAATTACATAAAAATGCCCAAAGGCTGCGAGTTTCAACAACAAAATGACAAAAACATGGAAAATATATGGTGTCCCTAATTTGACTGTCCTATCTTTAGAAGATGATCTTTTCACAGGTGCAATTCCTTCTACAGTCGGCAAGCTTCAGAGGTTGGAGGGTTTGTATATGGCTAATAACAAATTACAAGGAGACATCCCAATGGAGATTGGTCAACTCGAGAGCCTAGGGGTTCTAGCTCTTTCAGAAAATAAACTTTCTGGAAATATACGCAATTCCCTTGCCCGCCTGCAACAGATAAGATATATGTTTCTTGATAACAATCAGTTAACAAACAATATTCCTCCAAGTCTAGGGGAATGCCTGAAGTTAGAGTATCTTGATCTTTCATACAACAAACTCAGTGGACACATAACTCCAAAAGTAGCAGGACTTCCAAATTTAGCTTTCTATTTCAACCTTTCACACAATTTATTGCAGGGCCCCCTGCCTGTAGATCCGGGCAATATGTATAACTATAAGGTTCAAGCTATAGATATTTCAGCAAATGGATTAACGAGCATATGGAACTTGGATAAAGTTACCACCATGCTCTGCTCCCAAATCTAAAAGTTCTAAGCATTTCAGAATGGTATTCAATGCTCTGCTCCCAAATCTAAAAGTTCTAAACATTTCAGAATGGTATTCAATGCTCTGCTCCCAAATCTAAAAGTTCTAAGCATTGCAGAATGGTATTCATACTTATTGGGACTGTAATATTTGTCTTATGGTGTGTATTGATGGAATGGAGATGCTATTGCAATAAACGTCTCAAGACCTCACAACCCTTTGAAGTAGGACCTTAGAGAATTTCATTTGAGGAGCTTCTTGTTGCAACTGATGGATTTAATTTTTTTTTAAATAAAAAAGCGTGTCAAAAATTTTTGGGCCATAGGGGACAGCTGGCGTCCCCTGAGAATTAAGGGACGTCCCTGGGATGTTTCCTGCATTTTAAAAAAAAGGGATGGGGAGGGGACGTTTCCTACCCATCCCCACATCCCTGAAATGTCCCCTGTAGGGGATGGGGCCTATTTAGGCCAGGGACGTGTCCCTGTGGAGCATAGGAAACCAACTATTCAAATGTTACGAAGTACTTCAGATGATACCTTAGCTTAGCAAAAAACTCTTAAGATTACATACTGCCCATTGGGCATTGACCACCATTAACAAAAGGAACATGTGCAAGCTTTTCGTGTTGTAAACTAGTAGCTACAATCTAACTTTTCTTTGACTTTCCACTTTTATTTCACACCCAATGGACTACATATATAATTCTCTTTCTTACTATTTTTATCTTTGCTTCTACAAACACCACCATTTCTTGAATCCTATACATCATCTACACACTTATGACAACAAACATTTTGTCAACAAAGCCACAGACTGCAACACATTCATTCCATCTCCATAATTTTAGGAAATGTACCATTTTTAATCTTAACAGAACACAAGTTAAAAAATGAGTTATTACATATTTACATAGGAGCATAGTAAACTTGGTGAAAATGCTACAAAATGTCAAATTTGAAGCCCTGGAATACACACAACAACATTGAATCCTTGTAAACTCTTCTGCATATTTAAACACTAGGGAAATCTAATTGGTTGCATTAAACAGTAGTTGTTTATGTTTTTGTAAGCTGTCACAGATCAATCAATCATATATATCACATATGCAAGGAGAATATGTCACAAGAAATTATTAGGTGGTTCCCTGTGGTCATAGACTTTGAAGATGGCACCTGTAAGAAAACCATAATCCTCTAATCAGATTTCATTATACCAAAAACTATTATGCTCTTGTGAAAGAGAGAAATTAAATGAGAAACCTCTGTTTCATTCTATGAACCACAAGTTCACGTTAATAAGACCATGAAATCAGTAGTCCAAGATTTAACATTTGAAATAATACAACATCAACTTTAAGACAAGTGAATGATTTAGAGTATGATTGCCTTATACATTTTATCATTTCCACAACATTTAGGTAGGCCAAAGCCAAGTCTGTTAGGAGCAGATTCATTCCAATTACATTCATGAAGGCGAGGTGGCTACATATTTTATTCATTCCCACTATAGTCACAGAATATGCCAAAGTTTTTAGAATTACGGGACCTTGGCTATCGCTGCACAGAGTTAAATTGTGAAGGATTTTGGCGCATCTTTCCCACACATATTTCCATTTAAAAATTGTGTTTGAAGCGGTAACAGGCTGTGGTTTTTGCAATAAGGCAGTGGCTTGCAAAAAAACAAATTTGAAATTTTTATAAAATCTTAGCCATGATTTGCACCAAAAAATGAATTTAATTTTCTTAAAAAAACTCTAGCCATTTCAAGGACTCCCTGATGCTCCCCCCTCCTCCCATCATCCCCATTGGGGGGGGCATCCCCAAAACATCCCCTTTGAGGGGAACATCTTGGGGGGACATTTCCCTAGTGTCCCAACACCTCAGGGACATCCCCATCCTAAAAACATGATTTAAGAGGGGGACATGTCCCTATGGAACACTGGTAAAATCTCCAGTCAAACTGAAGACATGAGAGAAGAAAAAAGGCAATAATCCAATAAGTAAAATAGTGGATAACCTTAGAAAAAAGAAACCAACAAAGCCTTCCCATGGTAATCCAAAGTCAAGAAAACAAAGGAAAGGGGAGAAAATTCCAAGTTATTTTGAGAGACTGTACAAAGGGTCCAAACCCTTCCATCTCCAAGTTTCAAATGAGCTTGAGCTATGTGAGTTGGAAAGTTCAGGGTTTAGAAGGCGCTAATAGAAAATATGTTTTCAGATCCTTCTGTAATTCTAAAAATGGTTTGGATTGTTGGTTTTAATTTAGAATGTGACTTGAAATTTGCTTGGAAAGCATCAAAATTCTTCTTTTCCAATCATGAAAAAGGGCAAAGGGGGGTGTTGGTATTTTGTTTAGCCCTAAATGGTCCCCTCATATTAGCCCTAATGGGTATGGAATACCATTGAGATGAGGGCAAAAAAATTGGTATTGCATATGTCTATGCATCTAAAGACTACAGAGAATGAATGTGAACTCTGGAGATGGATGGCATCTACTCTTTGAAAAATTTCCCAATTATTAGATGGAGACTCTAGCATGGTTGAAAAATTGAAAATTAAAAAGATAAGTTGGGAGGAAATAAGCTAAATTGGAACGGAAATGAGCTTCTATTCTAGTCCAAGTTTAAAAGGATCCTTGATCTCTCAGACCCAATAGAAAAAAGTAAAAAAGATAATAAAAGTATTTGGTACACATGGTGCAATAATCAAAAGGGAAATAAAAGGCTTTACTCAAGCTTAGATAAATTCTCTATGAAAAATTCTTCTTTCAAGCCTATAGTGATGATGATAATAGTTGTGTGAAGGTAATTCCCTCCACCATGTCCAACCACCATCCAATTGAAGTGAGTTAAATTTTAGGATGATATTGCAGATAAAGAGAATCAAAGGAGGATTATACAAATTGAATGTTAACTTAATAGCTGATAAAGACTATGAAAATGGAGTGCATACTATCAGAATTATAAATAAACCTATATTTCCTTCCAATTATGCTATATTGAATTCTAGAGCAATTTGACAAATTGCTGGAAAATGTTTCTAAGGACAATTGGGAAGAAAATCGCTCTTGTTAGAAGCATAGGATATGAGTATAAAGAACAAATGGCTGTGTGTGAGGAACTACTTCAAGGGAACCCTAGCAATATCGACCTTCAAAATAAGTTGACAGAAATAAGGCACAAATGGAGATGCCATCAAATCCTTTTAGCCCAAGGAGCTAAACTAAGAGCTAAGATTAACTATATTAAAGGGGGAGATAAAGGCACAAAATATATTTTTAAGATATAAAAAAGGCCTTCATGAATTTCTATAAGATCCTATTCTCTTCCGAATGTGGTAGGTAAAATGAAAAAAAGCTAGGAATCTGTGCATGAGAATTATCCCAAAGAAAATTTATGATGAAGATGCATTAAAGCTAGAAAAGGAATTTCCAAAAGAAGAAATCCATATGGCAATCAAATCCTTTAAAAATGGAAAATCCCCTGGCTTTGATGGACTACCCATAGAGTTTTACAAATCCAACATTGGTTTCTATAGATCTTTTGGAGGTGTATAAAGAAGCAATAAATGTTGGACCTTTAGGCAAAGATATAAACAATGTTGTAATCAAGCTACTGCCAAAAGATGGTGACAAAACTTAGATGAAAAACTAAAGACCAATAACTATGTTCAATGTTTCTTATAAAATAATGGCAGAAGCTCTATCTCTGAGATTAAGAAGTGTTATCCCCAAAATCATCTCCCCTTCATTTACAAATTTTGTTAAGGGGAGATACATATTGGAGAATTTGATTGCAAGTTGGGAAGGATTAGATGGCTAGGAGAACAAAACAGAATATTTGAATCGCTCTACTAGACATTGAGAAAGCGTATGACAGAATTGAGTGGCCTTTCATAATGATGGTCTTACAGGCCATGGGGTTTTAGGATAAATTTTGTAGGATTGTGGAAATTCTATTCAAAGATACATCTGCACAAATAGAAATCGATAATGAACTGACAAAGCCCTTTTCCTTGCAAAGATCTATCAGACAAGGGTGTCCATTGGTTCCTCTCTATTTGTCATAGCATTAGAAACTATGCACTATCTATTAAGAATTTTCAGGATTGGACCTCCTATTAAAAGTTTCTCTCCCTAATAGCAATGAACTAATTAATATCCAATTTGCAAATGATACTGTTTTATTTCCTAAATTTGAAGAAATTTTTTTTAATAGTTTAATGAAAAGACTTGATTTATATTGTGTTGCATCTAGCTCTAAAACTTCCTCCAATAATTCTATTATACTCAGCTGGAATGATCCCCCAACTGCTTGATTTAAGAAATGGGCTTTGGAATGGGGTAGTCTGAGTAATGTTGTAAGGTATTTGGGTATACCTTTTGTTGTCGACCCCTTGCTCAAAGACATATGGGAATGGGTTTATAAGAAAATTTTAGAAAAAGTAAATGGCAGTGGCAACTTTTATCTCTAGCAAGTAAGGCTCAAGTTTGTTGGAAAGTACTATTCTCCTATAGGGTATGCCTCTTCTTGGTTGTTTGGAAGTACTCAAGTGGAGAAAATGCAGAAAATAGTTAAAAATTTTTTGTAGTTTAACAGTAAAGGCAATAAAAAAAGACGAGAGTGAGTTTACCTTCCTTCCCATTGTTTTGTAGGTTACGTTGAATATGAAGATACCAAAGGATAATTTTTATAGATTATTGGATAATGGTGTCATCATACTCCATAAATCTAACATTGTGCATGCAGAAAGGTGACTGGATGTACAAAGGTAAGGTGAAGTTCCAGATGATGAAAGTGAGAATGATGAGGATCCCAACGAATATGGGATGTATTCATGGATGAGAAAGGCAAAGGTGTAAAAAGAAAAGCTCAGGCATGCCAAGAATGGACAAGAAATACCAAGAATGAATTTCAAACAATGACCACTATGGTTTGAGTCTGAATTCTGAAATCCTGGATCCAAAAGTATACAAACAATAAATAAAAAAAAGCTTTTTTTGGTTTCAAGGATAGAATAATACTATCCCATGGATTGTGTCTGGTTTAGATATCTACAACATCGTGTCGAATTTGAAGAGAATGTATTCTACAATTCCAGTGGAGTTATTCACAGCATGACCAAGACTAGATTTTAAGCAAATATACAAGGATAATTTAAGTATCTATTAAACCATCACAAGACAAAAGAAGAAACTGCAAAACAGGTCAAGTGATCTGAATATACCTGTGAAGCCACTGTACTTAAGCCCACACAAACTAGTATTTCTTCCTCATAAAAACTTTAATTCCATATGCACATACCCAGTCAAACAAAAGTAAAAGCAAATTATGAACATACCCAAGAAGTCCTCGACCTGACCAAACACGCGGTGTCACATTTAGATGCACTTTCACTCCTCGTCTCATAACTATTACAGGAATTGCACGGCCTTGGTTGGTTTGACCTTCCCTTGCAAGCCTTGGAACTAAATTGTCACCACCCTCCACTATGCCAAATTTCAGAATCTGATCTCCTAGTTGAAGTCCATCTAACGCTGCTGGTGACCCATCAAATAATTCATCAACAACAGCAAATGGAAACTTTGGAATTGGATCTTCATCCATGGATGAAGTTTCTGAAGCAGCATGCAAAGCAATAGAGCTGATACTGCTCGACCCAGATGAAATTTGGGTTCCTAACTCTTCCCCTTCAGCTGTGAATACCAAAAAAAGACAAAAATCTCAATATAAATATCCAAGGTCATAACATACCCTAAAGCAGTGTGTCAGTTCCATAATCTCCAAAGAATTCAGAAACTACCCAGTTCTGAGCCTCAACATTTATGCACTTTAGGAATGGTCGTGAGAAAAATTTTTAATACTAATAAATCAAGTCTGTTCCAAATGCAATATGATCACAAAACTTTAAAATGGGCATTATACTGGTACCTGATCTTTTCTGTGGTAGTGTTTGATAATCCTGAACAAGACCACCTGAAAGAAGGATGTTAAGGTTTTGCTCTATTTTTGCTGTGATATCCTTATGATCATTGCGCAGCACTGCATGCATAAAAATGCTAATAAGCTGTCCACTTAAAGCATGCCACAAAAGATCCAAAATGCTTGCTATCATGCAATCAAGTTTATCAAATGCATCCTAGTGCTCAAGCTGCTCCTACACATACATATTCCAGTATAATTTTTAAAGTTACATCTTCAATTACTACTTGTGCATGTCGATCATCGATATTATTATTATTACAATGCATGGATGTTATAGCTCATAATAGTGTGAATTTATGTAATAAATCATTCATTGTCATTGAAAAAGATGAATGTCCTGATAGAATTCCAACGACAACAGAAAAATAAAATAAGTGGGTTTAAAAAGAATCGATCTCAAAAAAGATGTCGAGGGAAATTATCTCAACAACAGAGCTTGCCTACCATTCATGAAAGTATTTTTTTTTGTTGTCCTATAAGAATCTAAAAGTAACAATAGCCCCCCCCCAAAAGAGAACAATTATGTCTTTTTGTATAATATAGTGCAAATAAATTAGATATAATAAATGGTTCATTAATGAACTTCGTATATGTTGATGTCCTAAATTGAAATCTGTTGCAACAAGTTTATTACCATGAAATATGTTTCACATCCTTGATAACAAACTATCACTAAGAAGGCCAAAGACAGCAACTTCAAGCAAGACAAGTAACAAAATTAATGTTAGCCCTAATAATAAAGGTAGTAAATCTAACCATTTTATGAAGAATTATAAAAAAAATTTGATGTTTCTTATTCAATATCTAAAAGATATTGTAGTACTAAGTTGTGAATGGTGAAGATGAAAAGCATAATCAAAAGCTAGTTACCACTTCCAACATAACTAAGAATATGACAGAAGTGGTACTATATATAGTTTTAGGCACTAAAAGGCACATAGCACAAAATAAGGAATTCATAAAAACACATTTTATACAACAAAGGACATAGAAAATATCTTAGAAATATGTGTACGTGTGTGTGTGCGTGTCTGTGTGCGTGTGTATGTGAATTTGTTCTTATATATATTTCATAGCACTCTTTCTAAAATATTTTAAAATATTTTCTAAGAACAGCTTTTTAACATTACATTTTTTATTTTGCAGCTTTTGAATTTCTTTTAAATAAAACTGAACTAGATAAGGTTCCAATTGGCCTGTTACCATATCCATGCGTATCGGCTAAGACCCAAATATGGGCCCATAATCAGATACATCCGGATATTTCAGGCCATATCCTAGCATTACTTATCCATATATGATATGCCGATACATGTATCTGAGGAAGAAGAATATAACAACTCTAATTATAATTTATTAGGGCTTTGAAGTCCACAAGCATGGTTAAGTGGCATCTCAAGAGCATTCGTCAACGAGGCTCTTCAACTCCTCCTCAATTTCATTTCTATCTACTTGAGCCACCAGAATAAAGAACCCAACTGCCTAGCAAATCTCCTAGAGAATTATGGTCAAGCTACGGGCTTGGTTAACAGGGATCCCTTGGTTAATGAACTTGGGCATTTAGAAAGCCCTTGAAGGTTGATTAGTATGGGACAAATTGTCTCTCCCCTGGCCCCCATGGTAATGAACTTCAATTTTTTTGATTTATCAATTAACCATCTGCCTTACAGGATTGTTACTTCAAACTTTGGGAGGGAAGTAATGATTAGTGAGGCAATCATGAATCATTATCCTGCTTGCTGTTGCAGGCAAAGCATTGAGATGATCAAAATGGTTTATAATGTCAAGACGATGATTTGGATTTCACTCTCTTTGAGATTTTCTTCAGCTCTCAATTGCTTTGTAGCTCCTTGCTCATTGGAGCGCTGTGAAGACAGTCTAATTGCACCCAAAAATGTAGCGGGTCATGTTGGTGCTCAGGGAGGCAGCTTAGCTCAGAGAGCAGGATCCAGCCATCAAGGGTTTGCAGAAAACATCCAATGGTAAGCACCCTGGCAAAGATATCAGAGCTATTTTTTATTCCTTCACAACTTTTGCTGTAGGTTTCACAAAAGAAACTCTGGGGGTGGAAACAGTCTATTTAGAGGAAACAATTAACTATACCCGCCAGTTGATAACTTCAAAAACATACCTGGCTGCTCATGTTAAAATATGCTATTGTCACCAACACACCCTAATTCAAATTTCAGCCCGCTTCTTAATTTAGAAAACATGGGACTGATGATTACACGCTTTTAGCTTATAATTTAGTCCTTAAAGTGATTAGAATGTTCAATTTGCATTGCTTATTCTTTTCTGTTTGTTTCAAATTCAAAACCCTCTCTAAGTTGTTCGTAGGAAGCATGTATTTAATTTCAATTGCAAAATAGATAATGCCAGGATAAAGCACATCTTATTCACAAGGGAAGAATGAATCTATATTTTGATCAACTGATTTGCATCTCCTTTGTGTGATGAAGTTCGCATCTGAAGCTGCAAATCAAGAAATGTGTTAAAGGAAAGAACTTCAGTGTTGATAAGGGCTTGGTTTGTGCAGCTAGGAGGCAAGCGTATGCAGTGTTTCATGGTTTTATGCAGTGTTATGCAGGCTGAAAAATTGGAAGCATATTACCTTGTGTAACTCATAGGTCAGCATGTTTTGTGTTGCATAAAGTGCAGAACTGGTGCAAATTTGCTTGGTGCAGGTGTATGCCTCATTCTAGGGTATTTATAAGGCACACACATACCTTGACACACTGAAGAATGCATGGTGAGAAAAAAGATGTCTATGGGGAAAGTGCAACAAGGTGTGACACCATTATGGCAGTTGCACCAAGCATGAATTGGTTGCAAAAGAAGTTATATATTGCCTAAGGTGTAAAAATGCTACAATGGAAGGCACTCGCAGCCATCTCTTGGTCTTATGCACTTGCGAAATCATGGGGACTTGTGCTATTTTGTCTTTTCTGCATTCTTTTGCTTCTGATGAATAGCATGAATTCTCTTGAATCTAATTTCGACTTGGGCCTGGAAATTAATTTGAACTATTGTTATTTTAATTTTCACCTGTGAATCTAAATATATACTCCATAATTCTGTCTACTAGTAATTTTCTGCAGATAAGTCATTAGATTTGGCCACTGTTGTTTGTCTTGGATGGTTTAACTGTTTAAGGAATGGAATTGTTTGATTTCACTCTTGTTCAATGTTTGTATAATAATTCTTCATAATCCTGCCTCAATTGTAGTAAATTTGGACATTTGTCATTTTCATTACAGCCTGTTATTGCTATTTCACAGCAAAATCAAGTAGGTGATACAAATTTTCAATTTTTGAATAGAATTGTTTGATTTCACTCTTGTTCAATGTTAGTATAATAATTCTTAATAATGCTGCCTCAATTGTAGTAAATTTGGAAATTTGTCATTTTCATTACAACCTGTTATTGCTCTTTCACAGCAGTATCCCAACCTGTTTTTGGGATACAAATTTTCATTTTCCCAACTCCAACAAATTTCCAAATTAAAGAAATCACCTTCTTTATTTTATTTCAACACTTAGAAAATCCTCTTTAAGCAATTTGATTTCCTATAAATAGTAGATTAATTTGGTATTCCAAAGTCATTACATAAGCCATATCAATTTTTCTCCAAAGCATTTTTGATACCTTACTGTCACATATGAATTTCACATGGTCGACATATGCCTGCTAAGTGTTTTATCAAAATGTCTATTAATGTTGAGCTACAAGGTGCTTTAAGATCACATCTAAATTATTTGGAAAGTAAAGTTTAAAGGAAATCATTGAAACCATTGCCATTCAACTGAAAGATTCAGTGAGTGGGCTTGAGATGTTGTTGGGTCAAGGCCAGGGTCTTCAAGCTCAGGCCTCTAGGGAGATGCCAGTGCATCAATCACCAGCACCTTGATGGTGATAGTTTGTCATTGATGTCAAAAGGTATTGAGAAAGTTGTTCATGATCATGCACTTCACAGTTGTTCACATAGTGTTGAAGGATGTTGTCAGTGGGATTGACTTGATAAATGAATGATAATATTACAAGTGTTTGATAACATTCATGTACCAATCAGGCTCATCCAGTGCTTACAGGATCACATGAATACACTTGATGTTTGGTGTTGGTTTATGATTAATCACATGACTTGTTTGATCAGGTTTGGCCTCCAATGATGTCTTCATATGTTCTTTGGTAAGTGATGTCATGAAAGATTGTTTGCAGTATGTTCTTGTTGTGCATTGATCTGAGAGAGGTTGCTTCAAGATCAGTTGAGGTCAGTAATAGTGGGTTGTGTTTGAATTAACACTTGAGGATAGTCATGTGCTTCAGATGTTGATCATATAGGAGTTCAAACGGTTTACATGCATGTTCATATTCAAAGCAATGTTGACACATGTTGATCATGTTCTTGTCTTACTAGTTGTTGAATCAGGACTTCATAATAGCAGGTGTTCAACTTATCATGATAGAAAACTATATCATCTAGTTTCTTTCACCTCAAGTTTTCACAGGAAGGAGATAAGTTGATTTTATCAAGTTGCTTTCACACTCAAGTGTCCACTTGACAAGGTTGATGATATCAGTTGTTGGTATTCAAAGGTTTGCAATGTTCATATTAATGATTTCATTTGGTCTTTTTTGGTGTTCATGTCCTAATCAAATCATTGTGTTCACTATGCTTCTTTGGGTCCATGATGGTTATAAGAAGATTCATTATCAGTGTTGTTCATGCAGAGGAACAAGGTTGTTTAGTTCTTGTTGTAGTTCTTAACAAGATTGGAATTAATTTTTATTGGAGATATTATTTATAAACTCAAGGTTTATAAAGGAGTTTATAAAGTCCTATTCTCTGCCCTTGCAATAATAGTCATACTTTATGTTATAATTTTAGACTGACCTGTGACAGAAGGTCATTTCACTAAACATCACCTGGTGGAGGGTTTAATACCACAAGGCAACCGGCCCCTTTCCCCCTTTCCACCGATAGAACAAGTCATTCACATGCGCGGGCAAAAGCTTATAAAAGGCTATGAAGTGGGCGGCATTTCAAATGAGTTTAAATTTAAAATTTCACCGCCAAAAATCTAAAAGGGCACGGTTTAGTGTGAGGTCGAGGCTTTAAAGAAAAAGCTTTTTCTTTCTTAAAAATGTGTGAAGAATTTAGAATATTTTTTAAGCCCGAATCATATATAAATAATTTCTTTTTTAAAAACTTAGTAATTTCCTTTTTGGTCGGGCACTTATAAGGAATTTTTTTTAAGGAGATTTTTTTTTAAAAAGGAAAAATCTTTATGAAGATATTTTTGTATATTGGAAGTCACAAAAGAGATAAACATCAAAAATTTTGAGGAGATTTTTTTTTTGGGGATATGAAGAATATCATTGAAAAGAATATGAAGGATCATGTTTGCAGAGAAGATGAACGAAATTTTTGAGAAGGAAATGAAAGATTGGAGGGATATTCAAAATGAAAATTGAAAAGAAATTGATTTTTTTTGCAGAGATATAATTCGTTTGGTTCAGGATTTGTTGCAGAGGAAGAAGTTGAAAAGATTTGTTATTTTGCAGGAGATTGTCTTTTGAAGATATTTTTGAAGTTTGATGATTAAATTTTCTTGCAGGAATATCAAGAGAAAGATAATATTTTTCAGGGCAGATTGGTGCAAAAATAAATATGATTTCTTACTCTTATTTTGCAGATTGATTGAAGGCTCATTTTGATATTATTTTGTAGGTGAAGAAAATAATTTTTGTGAGAAATCTTAAAAATGGCAAATGATCAGGAAATTGAAGAGAATTGAATTGAAAGGTCTCAAATATGAAAAGAAATTTTTTCATCTCTAAGAGGAAATATTAATGGGATTTTGGTTTCGTGAATTTGGAGAATGTGAAAGGTTTTGAGGATTAGATATTATGTTCTTTTATTTTTGCAGATGATAAGATGAGATGCATTGTTTTTTGAAGACATTAAAAAGAGAAGATGAAAGGACAAAATGATCTTCAGTGAGAGCAAATGACTGTGCAGAATGTGAAAGGTGAAAAGACATCCAATTTACATATAATAGTTTTTCAGGTGCATTGATGGATGAATTCAGAAGGATAGAGATGGAATATACAGTGTTGTGAAGTGTTGGATTAGAATACACATTTGATATGCAGTGTTGTTAGAATGCAGTGTTGATTGGATCAGAATAAAGGATTGTTGAGATGTCAGATTGAATAGAATGGATATTTGACAGACATATATTTGTATTGAATGGAAACAGAGTATTCCTCTGATTTGGTTTATAACTTCTATTGGTGATTTGGTTTGCCAGTGAGGCATTGTATTAGCCAGTGAGGCTTATAGGTCAGTGTGACCTTAATATTTGTCAGTGAGACAATTTGTATTGCCAGTGAGGCATGTTTTTCAGTTAAGCCAGTGAGGCAATTCTGGAGTGGTTTTTCTACCCTGATGGGTTTTCCACTCGTGCATATCTTGTGTTATGATTCTTATTGATCTTCCTTGTGTGTGTTAAATTTACTTATGAAGTTTTATTCTCTTTCTGCATTCATAGTCATGTGCATATGTATTTGACAAATCAAAGGTATCATTCATTCCTTGTGCTCAGAAAGTTAAAGTTTGAAAAAGATTAAAGAATTTACACAACACTGATTCACCCCCCCCTCTCAGTGTTGTCCTTAACTCCTACACACCTCCCCCTCTTCAAATTTTGATCTTAATTCCAATGAGTCAGAGGTCCAAGGTGGCACTTCATGTGGTGTGGTTGGCGGCCCTTCAAGTGGAGTGGTTGTGAAGATTCAAAATATTGTGGCAGAAGTATTGTTCAGAAGACTGACTATGGAGATGTAGCTGATATTTCTAGTTTTGTTGAAGCAGGTGAGCAGGTAAGAGCTCTGGCTAGGGCATGGATAAATTCTCTCAATTCTGGGCTTCAGGAAGAAGCTCAAAGGAGCTGTTGAAGAATCCAATGATAGCACCTCGCATTCCAAGAAGAGGTTTGTATTTGCAAGTTCAAAAATTGGATTCTTTATCAGATCCAAAATGGATCATGATAGACTTTTTTACCAAGTGTTGATTTTTGTGACCAAGTATCTGATTTGAGGACAAGAAAGGGCTTCTAGGCAGTGGCACTGATTGAAGTTGCCCAACCAGATGAATTCATCACTACAGTTTGAGGTTGGAGGGGGCTCAAATAGTCAATGGGAACTCAGGGTCATCAGAAACTCTAAGTTAGTAGAAACTTGAGGTCGTCAAAAAGTCGAGGTTAGCAATCTGACAATATAAAAATAACTGAACTAATTTAAGTTCCAAATAGATGACTGAAAGAAGACCTGAAGAAACCCAGGGGAGTGAGGTTAGGGCGGCAAAACAAACCCAATGAAGTCTGTTATTTTCCTTAACAAAGTCACCTTGGAATCCATAAACACCTCTACAATGTCATCAGCAACCAAAGAGGATGACATCCGCACATGGGGCCAAAACACCCCCCTTGTCTGACATCAAGCACCCTTGGGGTGATGTCATCCTGGGAGCCAAAAAGTAGCCCTTAAGTCACCACTTAGACTGGAGTCATGCAATGAGGTGACAGTCAACCCATGACCATTATGCCATTCCAGGGTTAATAGCCCATGGAGCTAATATCAGTACAGTACCCGTTTGACCACCCAACATGGACATTAGTGACCTAGGGGTGTCATGTCAACAGAAGGGGAAAATATCACATCCCAAGTTGACAAATTGGTTAGAAGTCTAATTCCTTTGGGAATTGTAACTGACACACATGAACTGTAACCAAGACAAAATCTTTTCCAAGTCTAGTTGGATGAAAGACATAAAATGCAAGAGAAATTCAAGGGAAAGATTAGAGTTCAGGACAGAAGCTTGGTGGAGTTTCAGAGTAGGACCAAAGGTAGGCAGTGTCTTTGTTTGTGGCTGATTCCAAGGTGAACTCATGTATTTTATAGTAGATGTCATTTCCCAATTTCTCATGGAGCTTGAATATCTAGAGGGTTTCTCCATGTAGATCTATTCCAAATATGTGTGTGAGTATTGTTCACAATTCTTCCACATTTTATCAAATTTTTCATGGTTACTTGTTATTTCTACTCTATATTAATTGTTATATTTCTCATGGTTTATGCACAAATCAAAGTAAGTGAAATAAGAATTAATATAAACAGCCAAGAATTGTGTTTAAGGTATACATGTTGAATCAACCTAACCTATAAGGTTGGTGGCTACAGATAAACTTCTCTAATTGTAGATCATGTTGTTTTGACAGTTGCAGTGAAAGTATATCTTGGTATTTTTCTCCCCAATGGTGTTCTAAATAGGTAGCATAGGTAGGTGGATGGCAGCAGTGTTTTGTTCTTCAGCTGCCCATTTTTATGTATAGGTGTATTTCTTAGCTAGCAAGACTCTGGTTTAATGAATTTACAGTAGCTTCAGCTTTACTGGTGACAAGCTACTGTCTGTGCTTCACTCTTTAGTCTTTTGTTTAGCAGGTGAAGGATCCAGTTCCAACCCCTACCATTCAATCAAATATACAGTATTACTCTTTCAAACTATAGAATCAAATTTGCCGTAAGGGTCGTTTGTTCATTCAACATTAGCCACTGATAACATCAGATGATTAGCTGCTGCTATCTCTGCAAGTATACAAAGATGAGCTTTCTCTCTTTGAAGGAAAAGATTTAAAAAATAGTAAGAAAAGAAGCAAACCACTTGAAAAATTAAACCGGATGTATCACCAATCAATGTTCTGTTTTAAGTCCATTCTAGTAGTCAGCGCTACACACGACTGAAGCATATGAATGATTGGTGCTAGAAATCACAATAGAATACAGGGAACATACTAGCAAGACGATTTCGATCGGAACGAACAGCTGGAATATCAATATCAGCCCGTGGAAATCCCTGCACAGCATTTTGCAGGAGAGCAGAATACTAAAAACCATTATAAAGGTGGAAAAAAACAAATATTGTTGAAAATCTTTAACTCGACCAAAATAGGCAATATTTAAAAGAGGTCAGCATGGTATAGACTGATTAAAAATCTAAGCTGTTCTTGTGTTAGCACAAATATTATAGTCCAGACAAATAAGTCTCATCAAAAATCATATTCGATTTGCCTTCTAAATTCCTCACTACGCAAGATGGAAACTTCAACTGGTTTCATTGGCATTTATGAATTCTCATAAAACAAACGAACATAACAATCCTTTCATCGAAATTTAAAATAACAATGACAAAAGAGAGAAGTAGGCCGACATATGTAAATCATGGTGAATAAATGCCATATCAAAAACAACAATCAACTGATAGTATTTTATGCAGTTCAGACAAACTGACAAATTAAAGGTATCATGAAAATAAATGTACTTAGACAAGTGTCTAAGTATCAAGTAAAGCATATTAACACAAGGACTTAGATAAGTGCCAAAGTTTTCAATAAAACAAATTAACCTATGTTCCATGGTATTTCTAGGACGTGGACAAAAGGGGGCAGCGGGACAAGTTTTGGGGACAGCAGTCCAGGAGGCCATTTCAGGGGGATGACAGGGGACAACTGTGTGTGTGTGTGTGTGTGTGTGTGGGTGTGGGTGTGGGTGCGTGTGCGTGTGCGTGTGCGTGTGCGTGTGCGTGGGCGTGTGCGTGGGCGTGCGTGCGAGAGCGTGCGTGTGCGGGTGTGTGCGTGCGTTTGTGCGTGTGAGTGCATCTATCTTAACTCTACCAACTCTTATTCTTAGAATCCATTTTACTACCTCCATGCTTATTAAAAAAACCCAAGCTTGACCATTTATCATGAATAGAGAATGATTTGATTACTCAAAAGTATTCCCTATATTTATAATGAACGATAAAAATACTAAAATTCAATGAGGTGTGTGTGTGTGTGTGTGTGTGTACATGATGTCAAGATTCAAATTTAGACATTCAAATAATGCATCACAGTCAAGATTCAATTTTTTATGTTCACAAGGATAGCAGAAACAAAAAACTAAAATTTTATTATTTTCGCTAAAACAAAAGGCTCTGAGCCTACAAAATTTCCAACAATAGGCATAACAGTAAGATTATAAATATAAAATTTTACAACTGTCAACAACTAAACCTCTTACATCTACACATTATCTTCTTTCTTTCCTCTTCACAACTGCAAGTGCAAATGCAAATTGATGGTGTTAATTGTGAGTTGCAAACAGATGGGTGGATTAGATAAAGGGAGGGTTTAGTGTTTGAAAAGGGGAGTGGGAAACTTTTGTTAGAATTTGTTATGGATCTTATGATCAACAAACCTACCCAAGACCAAATGCCTACAAGCTAATCACAAATCCAAATGAACAAAATAATTGCTATTCTAAATTCAATATTATGAGACAATTTTACAATGAGAAACATACACATATATAGGCCTCTTGAATGCATGGATCAAGGAGATGACAAGCTGAAGAGGTATGAGTTAACTCTCAATCACTCTTAATCAAGAGGTGAGTTAACTCAGCCTAACTGAGAAGTCAAGAGTTGAACTACCAATCAGTGGATCAGTTCACTCAATCTGACTAAGACAGAGGTGGCCTTTACTGAATAGAGGTGGTACCTAACTACGATCAATCAAGAGTTGATGAGGTAGTGGTGGCGCTTGTGTACCTCAAGTCAAGGTGTACACGTCATTATTAGCTACTTAGGTGAGAATAATTAAATATGCATATTATCCTAAGTAAACTTATTAAATAGGTGCAATATCACACTTAGGATATATATTATATCCAAGGTGAATAAAATATTACACCACCAACTTTGTGGCCCCCCACATCTTTTCTTCCTTTTTAAATTTAAGTGTTGCTTAAATGCAGGAAAAAAGGGACAGCTGGACATCCCCAGCCATCCCAGGGATTGTCAGGCATTCCCAGGTTGTAAGGCCTCGTCAAGGAGCATTTTGGGGACGAGTGCCCAAGTCCATGGGGACAACAAGAGGTCAGGGGACATTCCCTGTTGTCTCTGTATCCTGTGGACGTCACAAGGGATGGGAATGTGGGATTTGGGGGGGCAACTCATCCCCATGTGTCCCTAATATTAACACATAAAACCTTCATATCCATATGAAGTCCCAATATAATTTTTTTGTAACAGCCCCTTGTACCTATCAACATTTTAATTGCAAGCAAGCTACCACTACAACCCTTCACTGTTCGTTATGACTTATACCCTTTGTGTTTACTTGATTGATCCATTCATTGGCCAAATAAATAATCACTTTATTGGATTCTACGTAATAATGTTTGCAACAATAATTGTTAGACTAAGGAACGAGACTATGCTTTTCCAGCACCGTCCCCAGATGCCAACATGAGACCGAATTGATCTTGAAAGCTATTATAATAAGCAGGAAATCTCACACAACCCTAATTATGTATCTCAGTATCATTTATAAATTATAAGGTTTAAGATTCCTGAGGCATAGAAGGTTATCAATTATCCTTTACAATTCCTTAGGATACTTTCAGCTTCTGCTATGTCCAGATTCTCTCTGGAAGCTGTATTAAAATTCAATTTGAAAAGGTTTTCAGTTGGGGCTTCCACTTTCACTTAAAGAGTGATTATCATTGGTCCTTCTAGCAGGAGCCTTCAACGTGATATGTCACCAATTGCTCTGGACATTATTCTTGTTCTTGCTACAAGATAGACTTTAGTGTGCTAAGTGGGTTTGGGAATGTGCAATTTATAATAATTAGGTGCAACTTAATATATAAAGGGGGTAGGTGGCACTAGAAGACCAAAGTACTTGCAATGATATGTGTCACTTAAAGAATACATAAGGCCATTTATTGGGTAAGCTTGGAGTTGCATTAGCTTTGTGAGGGGAATGATAGGTTCTAGAATAGAAGTTTGGATGCCAAACAAAGCATTACAAGCTACTCTCTTACCCATTTGTGACCCCTGTTGCACTCATTGTACCTTTGTATTTTGTGATGCTATTTTGATCCACGTGATGATACTCTTATGACAATGATTATATGATTATTGAATTATTACATGATGATCCATGCTTATTGTCATTATTAATTTTTAAACTGTTAGATGGCTTAAATTGAGTGACTTGGATTATGTTGGTGACTAATCCTTATTATGGGTTGTTCAATTATTTATGAACTCTATCATGACTAGTATGGTTAATGAAATTTATGCATAGTAATTGTGATAGCATGTTAGATGTTTGTTATGAGATAATATTGTGATTGATTGATTGTACAGATTTGTTAATCCATTTCATGGTTATGATTGTATGAGTGATTACCAGTGTGATGCTTTGCACATGTTGATGTATGCATATGTGAACTATCTTGTGTCTGATCATGCATTCTATGGTCTAACCCTATGTTGCTTCAGCTATGTTCTAAGATAAGATTTGATGTGTGCCATGAGTGTGCAAGACTACAAGGTTGGCCAATGGGAGGCATTGGAGAAATTGCCATTGATTACCGATGCAATCAAGGCTCAGGAGCCTAATAGCTAATCCTAGCAGCCACTCAAAAACACACACTCACAGCCACTAATCTAATCAGACAGGCCAACTTTAGTTGAAACCTACAACAAAAACTATTGATTGTATGGCTGACTAGTAATATAAACTACTTGAAATAATAAGGATATCTGCATAAGTTTTCCAGCAGTATATTGTCTTCATTGTAACTACCCACAAAAATTGCCTTGAGCTATTACAAGCAAACCTATTGCAAAATGATCATCCAAAGCTTCTATCACATCACGTCCCTGCAAACTTAGATTACAAACAAAGAGATAGCCTCACAATCCCCAACAATCAGATAAACTCTATCTGCACTAACAGCCAAAAAAAAAGCTTGGAAATGCACACCAAAGATCAAAACAAAACCAAAAATCGGAAAACCATGCTGTGGGTGATGCAAGATCCTCTGTGGACCCGAATGCTCTTGCATCAATTACCCACCATCTAACTCCACCTCATGGAGTAACGAGATCCTAAGTGTGTCTTCCCAGTGATGTCATGTCATCATCTTGGTGACATGTAACTAAGACTTTACATGTTTAGCCTTGTGTTTACTTCCTAGTCTTTTTCCCCTTCGTATGTGATGTGGTATGTGCTCCATGTTGCTTGAAAAGTGTTTCAGATATTTTAAAATGTTTAAATTTGAAAATTAGAGTTGAAATTTGGATTTATGGAAAAAGTCAACATTGGTGATTTCTAAAAAGCTAGTTTTCTTTATTTTTATGCTTATTTGAAACCCCTTGGGTATGCATTTGGGTTGGGCAGCTCTTGTAGGGTTCTAAAAGGCCCTAGGTAGCATTCTAAGCCTTGATTTTTGTCTAGCATTTAACAATACATTTGTTTGGAGGTAGAGTATATTCCACTCCACCTTGGTTGGAATAGGAGAACCCATGTGCGCACACATGGTGTATCAGAAGTATTGAATATTTTTGTAAGTCTATTAAATGCTATGTAAGAGCATTTATTCGTGATTGAAGGTTTTGTTGACTTGGTATGTGCTTGCCTTTGAGGAGTGTCATGTGGCTCCTTCCCATTGGTGGGAAAGAGATGAAAAGGCTTTTCGTTTATTAACCCTTTCCCTTTTGTTTTGGAAGGGGTATTGTGTTTCTGGAATTATTATTTGCATTGAGAGTGGAAATTTCAGGAGCAAATGGGGATTGAAGGGGAAAAGGAAGAAATACTTGAGATTTTGAAAAAACTTGGAAGTAGGAAAAAGAACTCTTTTCACCATTGTTGAAAGCTTGACTTTGGAAGGTAGGCCCCCATGTTTTAGTTTTATCTTCTTGTTTCTCCATGGTTTTGAGAGTTAAATGGTATTTTAATAGTTTAATAGCTATGTATGTATTTATATGGTTTCTTCTCCTTTATCTCCTCATTTATTCTGAAATAAAATGTTGTACAAGTGGTCTTATGGTCATGTTTGTGAAATATACATAGGAATATGAATTGTGCAAATAATTGGAGTCATGATTGATTATTTATGTTATTATAAGCCTTTCTAGGTGTCACCATACAAGTTGTTCACCTAGGCATGTGTGGGGTTAGAATTGGGAGAGGGAAATCAAGGGAGCATGTGGCTCTTGTTTCTTATCTATGTAGAGAGATAAGTGTGTTCTTGAACACTTGAGGGTTTGTGGTTAAGGCATGGAAAGATAAGTGTTGGTGGTTGGATGGTGGTTAAAATCCTTTGGAGGATGTTCTTGGTTCTTAATCCTTGAGAAGATGTTTTGTGACTTAATCCTTGAAAGATGTGTTCTATGGTGACTAAAATGTAATGTCCCCTTTTTGGCACATAGACCTTTTGTGCGCATTATGCTTGTTCATAGTCTTCCGGAGGTTGGTCATCATGTTTGGAAGAACTCCAACATTCTTGGAGTGGTCGTGGCTCAATCTTACAGAGCAGTTGTTCGTGTTTTTAAGTTCGGCTAGTCATTTGGAGTTCATAGATGCTTTTGGAATTCAATTCCGACCTCTCGGGTGCTCTCCAACTTTCTTGGAGAAACATGCTATTTTTAGACAATCAACCGACAGCATTCAATTTTCATTCCAAGTCTTCAGCAACCTGTTGGTATGATCAGAATTGCAAAATTATATCATTTGGATGCTTTCCGCAGCTTGGGTATATTATTGAGTTATTTAATTACTTATTCACTTAAGTTGTCTAAGGATGGGAAATATTAAAAGATAACTTAAGTGTAATAACTCTAAGGAAAGGTAATTTAGTGTTTTAAAAGATACACTTAAAAAGGGGACCTTGCAAATGAAATATTAATATTATTTCAAATAAAGGTCTTTTGGAGAGGAAATTTGCTTTTCGGAAAAGCAATGAAAAAACAAAAAATGTTTTTTCAAAAAAGCAACGAAAAAGCGAAAAGTACTTTTTCACAAAAGCGGCGAAAAAGCAAAAAGGTGCTTTTTCGAAAAAGCAGCGAAAAAGAAAAGATTTATTTTCCCTAAAATAGCTCCAAAATGTTATAAAGGGGGGTTTTGGGCTCATTTTGGTGGTTTATGCATATTGGATATGAAATTATTTCCTCTGCGAACAAGAACCGCTGAGCTTGGTTCTTCTAGGGTTGTTTAACCTCACTTATTTGCTGGTTTTGGTAGTGAAAGATCTACCCTAGCTAGCTAAGAGTGTTTTCACTTTAGGAAACACCTATGAGCTTCACTGGAGTCCTTACGTTGTGGAGCAGAAAAGATCATTTTTTGATGTAGGGTTTTGGTGTGCAGATTTCATTGATATTTTTGGAGTATTTGTGCTAAGTTTTGGGGTGAGTGGTGTTGTGTTAAGAGTTTTGGGGTTGTGAGTAGTATTTCTATGTATTTCCAATTTGCTGGGTTTTGTATCAGACCTGAGTATTTTGCTGTTAGAGTGCTTTCAGAGGTGTATTTTTCAATGTTTGAGCTTGATTACATCCATAATCAGCAATAGAGCTTCATAGGTATGCTTCAGGGTGATGTTTGGTGACTTCTCAACTCCTCATTCTGATTTTTAATGCTACAGCAGTTTATTTCAGTTATGATGAAACTTAATAAAATATTGCAGCGTGCCCTAACTCTTGTGTTTCTTTTATATGTTGCAATAAATCTGTGAATGTAACCTTGGATGGTATAACCGCCAGTGGTAGTTGTTTTCTGCTCATTTCTCACCCCACTAAATAAGTGGTTTAATTGTTAATGGCTTCCCGCTGAATAAGTGGATGTGCCTAACTTTACTTTCAATTTTCCCCCACTAAATAAGTGGTGATTCCCACAATTAAGTGGATGCCCGCTGCATAAGCGGATGCCCACTAAATAAGTGGAAGTTGTTATTATTGGATGTTGGTTTGAAATACTAACTAGGAAGCACTTGTATGCTCTCACCTTGCCCGCATAGGGATCTGGGTGATCAAAAGAGTGTGGAAGAACTTAGCCATTGCATCTTTCTCTATGTGTGGAATTTCAAAAAAAAAAAAAAAAAACTGGTGTGCTCATTACATAAAATCCTTGACAGGATATATGATACTGGTTATGGCTCTATTTTGTAGCTTTTGGGCATTGAGACCCTTAGCCAAGTACCCTCCTGCCCCCTAAGTTGAACCATGAGTAGTTCCAAGTAAATTTAAATCTCTCTCCACATGTTGGTGTATTAAAATGTGGCTAAAATAATTTTGAGCTGCTTGTGTGTGATCCATGGCTTTTCTCCTAGCTAGGGGGTGGTTGTTTGAGAACATCATATGGTCGGGAGCTAGCTTTCTCCATTTGCCTTATGAAGTTTCTAGGAGCTTGGAACTCAATCTTGCAAGATATAAAGAAATGTGGAAATGGTCTACATAGCAGAGTATTACTTGAATTGAGGCTACCTTTAGCTTTGTTGGTCATACAACACATGTTTAAAATTTTACTATTTTCTAGGTCTCACCAAGGATCAAAAATGGGTGCTTGAAAACTTTTGAAACATAAGTATCAAAAGCAGGAAAGCTGGGTCAAGAAACAACAGAAAGTTTGAGGTATGTTTCTTAAGTGTTAGTGATATTAAACTTTGTTGTAAGTATTATGATAATTAAGATCATGCACTTCGCTCAGTAAGGTCCTGGGAAATTTTAGTAAGTGTATCTTGTAGATCCGTTGGGACCAATTTTGTGAGTCCATTTAGGACCAGTTTTGTGAGCCCATAGAAAATATCCCATATGCAAGAGGACAACAAGCTAAAGTAAAAACAATGTTATAAATAGACTCTTAGGTAGTAGGGCATATTTCAAAGAAAGCAATTCTTGTGCACAAGTCTCAAGATTGTGTTGGGTTAAGACAGTGATGGTGCAGGAGCACCAAGGGCTCAATGCAGCCTGTACATAGCAATTTTGATTTGTCAATTTTGAGTTGCAGCATGTGGTTTTGTTTTAGGAGTTTCTTTTTAGTTTTCTTAAAATGCATTGGCAGGAGAAGCCTTTACTTTTGATCGGCCTAGCGGCCCAAGTGAAATACAAGTCAAAGAATGTATGTTTGAAGGTGTTCGGCATTGGTTCAACCGACATGCATTGGTCACTTTGTTGAACCTCGCCATTGAACCTCGCGTCAAGGTTCAATGGTTCAACAGGTTCATCAATATGGAATGGTGAAGTTGGAGTCGGCATGAGAATCGTTATCGGTGAGCGAAAAGAAAGCTACACCGATGGTTAAGGTCTAGCCGATAATAGTTATATAGGCGTAAGAAGTATGATCGGGAGAGATGATAAAAGTCTGATCGATAGACATTGTTTGGGCGATGGAAAGTTTACGAAATTCAAAGGCATCGGTGAGAAAGTAACTATCGGGCAACGAGGATTAACTTATGCCGATAGTCATCAGTTTTGCCGATAGAGTATGTCGGAGAGACATCATGGTAAGTCTTGCCGCCAACCAAGAAAATGCAGAGTTGAACCGGGTAGTTAGAATATGAACCGGTCTAGCAACTGAAGCGTCTTATAACGGACATGGGATAACTATAAAATGTAGAATTCTTTCTGTAAGGGGTTCAGAAAGAGAGAGAGAGAAGAAGAAGAATAGAAAGATTTTGGGGTTGAGAAGCATTTTGATGTAAGAAACAGTTTTTGAATAAAAATCAAATTCATCAGTTCGACAAATTTGTGTATTTTTGTACAGTTTTCAATTTGTTATTCTGAAGTAGATTAGTCATTTCTTTTTCTGCAATTTTGTTCGTTTTTGCAAACCATGACTCTGTATTGATGTTCCTCAAGTTCCTATGTATAGTATGGAGGCCATCAAACAGAGTCATGTTTTTTTTTTGTTGTTTGTTTTTCTTTTGTGGGGTGGTCGGATTGTCGACTAGAGGAAATGCATGCTTGTTCTAGGCGATTTCAGTAAGGAATCCGGCTAGATAGACAAGTAGGAAAAATAGGACATTGCAGGGGTGGAAATCAAGAGATTGCAGACAGTGAGTGCCAAGTAGTCAAGACCCTGACCCAGAGAGGAGGGCTGACAACGGACTCTAAAAGGCAAGTAGCCTTGATAGCATAAAATTTGGAAGTACTGGAGACAGATAGTGCGTCTCATACCAAGTAGGGTGGTCTGTATTGAAATTGCAGACTAGTTGAGTCTTCCATCTCTGCAAGATGGCTGTTAGCACATTGAATTGATAGAGAGGCTAGTGTTGTCAAACAGTCTTGTACACCTACAGGATGCAGAGTAGGCAGTCTAGAGTCCTCCCTATCAAATTGGTATCAGAGCTGTAAGATTTGGGTTATTCCTAGATTGGAATAGAAGAGTTGTATGTCATCACCGAGTTCAAGTGAGTCTGTAGGTTCATCCAAGAAGATGGTGACTAATGCAGAGTTAGCAAAGAAAGTTGAGAATCAAGAAGAGGAGAATAAGCTCCTACAGGAAAGATTGACAGCAATGGAAAGTAGACTGGGTATAATGATGGAGAAGACTGAAGAAGTCAGGCAAAAAGTAAACAAGGAAAAAGGTGTGTCTATAGAAGATGAAGAGCCCACACCTGATCCTAAGTTGGAAGAAGAACCATTCTTGAAAGCTTTGAAAGCAATGAGTGGTAAAACATTGGAAAGAGTACCACTTTTCAGTGGGAAAATGGACCCAGATTTGGTCATGGAGTGGATAGAAGGACTTGAAAATCACTTTGAATGTGATGGTGTAAGCGAGGCACAGAAAATAAAGGTGGCCAAATCCAGACTCAGGGGAGTTGCCTTAACCTGGTGGAAATTTGTGCAGAATGAAAGAGAAAAAGAAGATAAGAAGCCCATAGCTACTTGGAAGGGTATGGTAGCTAAAATCAAAGAAGCATATATGCCAGAAGATTATGAAATACAGCTGCACAGGAAGAGATAGAATCTGAGACAAAAGGAATTAGATGTCAGTGCATACACTGAAGAATTCCAAAAGCTATGCTTAAGGTCCAAAGTAATGGAGGATGAAAGCATAAAGGTAGCAAGGTACCTTAACGGTCTAAAGTGGAATATACAAGAAGAAATCAGTTTGTTGTGTCCTACAACAGTGCACAAATGCTATCAGCTAGCACTGAAAGTGGAGGAAAAGAACAAGAGGAAACAAGACTCAAATAGCAGAGGAAGAGGAAGAGGCAGAGATAACAGAGGACACAGAGGAAGTTTTGGTGGAAGGAATACTGACAATAGATCCCAAGCAGAATCCAAACTCACAGAGCAGAGTGGGGAGTTGAGTGGTAGAGGAAACCACAGAGGAAGAGGATCTAACAGAGGAAGGTCAGGAGGATCAGGCAGAGGATCCTATTTCACCACCATGAAGTGTTACAACTGCGGTAATCTAGGTCATCCAGCGTATAGGTGTCCAGAAAAGACAACATCCTCTTCTCAAGGAGGCGATAAGAGAAATCACTATGTCTAAGATAATGCATCCAGCAGCCAGTCACCTGAGGTCAGTCTGAACTCAGAAGATGGAGAGAACCTGATGATAAGGAGAACCTTGATGAAGGAACCAGTAAAGTCTGAACCAAGCCAGAGGAGAGCACTATTTAGAATCAAATGCAAGATTTTGAATAAGGTATGTAAAATTATCATAGACTCAGGATCTACTGATAATATTATTTCTGATGAGGCGGTTAAGAAACTGAATTTGAAAAGAATAACTCATGCAAACCCATATAGAGTCACATGATTGAATAAGGGTCAACATGCGGTAGTGAATGAACAAAGTTGGGTAGAGTTTAGTATAGGTGGCTATAAGGATAAGGTATTATGTGATATACTACCCATGGATGCATGCCATCTCTTATTAGGCAAACCATGGCAGTATGACCGAAAGGCAATACATGATGGTGAGAAGAATGCCTGTTCTTTTCAGAAGGATGGTGTCACCTATAAGATTCAGTCATTGGAGGATGAAGATGCAGTTCAGACAAAGAGTCCTAATATCTTGGTTGTGAGTGGAAAAGAGTTTCTGAGTACTCTTAAGGAGGATGGTATTGGTTATGCCATCATAGTAAAACCAAAAGAAGGACAGCAGGATGAGAAGACAGAGATTCCCAAAGAGGTGCAGCCTATACTGGAAAAGTATAAAGGCATAATCAGTGATGGTACACCAGCCACATTGCCTCCACAGAGAGCAATAAGTCATCAAATCCAGGGGCATCTTTGCCAAACAAGGCACCTTACAAGATGACTCCAGATCAGCACAAAGAGATTTCCAAGCAAGTGCAGGAGTTGCTAGATCAAGGATTGATCAGGAAGAGTATTAGTCCTTGTGCAGTACCCACAGTGTTGGCACCGAAGAAAGGAGGATCATGGAGATTATGCACAGATGCCAGACCCATAAACAAAATAACTATAAGGTATAGATTTCCAATTCCCAGAATTGAAGATCTCATGGACTGTATTGGAAAAGCAAAGTACTTCACCAAGATAGACCTGAAGAGTGGTTACCACCAAATAAGAATCAAGGAAGGAGACGCGTGGAAGACGGCCTTCAAGACCACAGAAGGACTGTATGAGTGGCTTGTTATGCCATTCGGTCTATCAAATGCACCTAGCACCTTTATGAGACTCATGAATGAAGTCCTAAAGGATTATATTGGTAAATTCGTAGTTGTTTTTCTAGATGATATTCTAATTTTTAGTCAGATCAAGGAAGAACATCTAGAACATGTAAATACTGTTTTGCAAAAATTACATGATGAACAACTAACCATCAATCTGGAGAAGTGTGAATTCATGAAGCAGGAATTGGTATACCTTGGTTTTGTGGTGTCCCAGGGAGAATTGAAGATGGACAAGTCAAAGGTAGAGGCAATCTTGAGCTGGCCTACTCCCAGAGCAGCCACAGAGGTGAGAAGTTTCCATGGCTTAGCCCAGTTTTACAGAAAGTTTATCAGAAATTTCAGTGGGATATGTGCACCCATGTTGGATACAATTAAGGGTGGAATAAAAGCAAAATTCAGATGGACACCAGCTGCAGATAGAAGTTTTGAACGGTTGAAGAAAGAGATAGCAACACAACCTGTACTATCGCTGCCTAGTTTTGATAAGCTATTTACTATTGAATGTGATGCAAGTAACATAGCTATAGGAGCAGTGCTAAACCAGGAAAACAGACCTGTAGCTTTTTTTAGTGAAAGGCTGAATGAAGCAAAGAGTAAGTACTCTTTGTATGACTTAGAGTTGTATGCTCTAGTCCAAGCATTGAGGAAGTGGAGACATTATCTCCTGCCTAAAGAATTTGTTGTCTACACAGATAACCAAGCTCTGAGTTTTCTAAACTCACAGGATAAGTTAAGCAGCAGGCATATCAAATGGATGGAGTACTTGCAATCTTATACCTTTACAGTTAACCATAAGAAGGGGCAGCTGAACAAAGTTGCAGATGCTTTGAGTAGAAGATTGCTCACAGTGCAGGAAGTGCAGTTGAAGAGCATTGGAGTTGAAGACTTCAAGGATCTCTATAGAGATGATGAAGATTTTGCTGAGGCATACAAAGTATGTCAAGATTTTGAGAATCACTTTCACAGTGAGTTTGCAGATTTCACCTTGCAACAGGGATTGCTATTCAAAGGTGGACAATTATGTGTGCCAAGAGGATCTATGAGAGAAAATCTCATACAGGAGAAGCACAATGGCAGTCTGAGTGGCCATTTTGGTCTGAACAAAACACTGGAGCTAGTCCAAAGGTTCTATTATTGGCCGAGGATGCACAGAGACATCAAAAGGTATGTAGAGCAGTGTATCGTATGTCAGAAGGCCAAGGGGACCACTTCAAATGCAGGACTGTACCAACCCTTACCCATTCCTTCCAGGCCATGGGAATGTGTAAGTATGGATTTAGTAGTTGGTTTGCCTAAGACTAAAACTGGTTATGATAGCATATATGTAGTTGTGGACAGGTTTAGCAAGATGAGTCATTTCATTCCCTGTAAAGTAACTCATGATGCCAGTCATATAGCACACTTGTTTTTCAAAGAAGTGATAAGGATTCATGGACTTCCAGCAAGTATTGTGTCTGACAGAGATGCTAAATTCATGGGGCATTTCTGGAAAACATTGTGGCAGAGATTGGGAACAAATTTGTCTTTCAGTTCAGCATATCACCCACAGATAGATGGTCAGACAGAGGTGGTAAACAGGACATTGGGCAATCTGTTAAGGTGTATAACCAAAGAATATGGACAGAGTTGGGATCAAGTCATTCATCAGGCAGAATTTGCCTATAATGACAGTGTGAATAGGACTACTGGTAAGAGTCCATTCGAAATAGTCTATGGAATGCATCCCAGAGGTGTATGTGAGCTCAGGAATATGGGAAACATAGAGAACAGAAGTGGACATGCAGAGGATTTTGCACAATCCATGAAAGAAGTGCATGAGCAGGTGAAGAAAACTTTAACAGTGAGCACACAGAAGATCAAGGACAGAGTAGATGCCCACAGAAGGGATATTCAGTTTGAGGTTGGTGATCTGGTTATGGTGCACTTGAACAAAGCCAGAATGCAGAAAGGAATGCCAACCAAACTGCAGATGAGGAGAATTGGTCCTTGCAGAATCCTGAACAAGTATGGAAATAATGCCTACAGAATTGAATTGCCAGAAGACTTGGCAATCTCACCAGTATTTAATGTTCAAGACCTGGTGCAATACAGGGGTCCTCAGTCAGCAGCAAATGGATCCGTTTCAGAGAAGGAACAGACAGCAATAAATGTGACTTTGCCACTAAAACCCAAACTGCAGGCGGAGAAAATACTGGATTCAAGAGTACAGAAACAAACCAGACATGGTGTCTACATGGAGCATTTGGTCAAATGGAAGCAGTTGCCTGAAGCAGAAGCTACCTGGGTTGCAGAGTCAGAATTCAAAAGGAGGGGCATTGATGTTGCCTCATTGTCACCAGAGGTGACATAGCTTCTTTCCGCACAGGGGGAGTATGGTGCAGGAGCACCAAGGGCTCAATGCAGCCTATACATAGCAATTTTGATTTGTCAATTTTGAGTTGCAGCATGTGGTTTTGTTTTAGGAGTTTCTTTTTAGTTTTCTTAAAATGCATTGGCGGGAGAAGCCTTTACTTTTGATCAGCCTAGCGGCCCAAGTGAAATACAAGTCAAAGAATGTATGTTTGAAGGTGTTCGGCATTGGTTCAACCGATATGCATTGGTCACTATGTTGAACCTCGCCGTTGAAACTCGCGTCAAGGTTCAATGGTTCAACAGGTTCATCAATATGGAATGGTGAAGTTGGAGTCGGCATGAGAATCGTTATCGGTGAGCGAAAAGAAAGCTACACCGATGGTTAAGGTCTAGCCGATAATAGTTATATCGGCGTAAGAAGTATGATCGGGAGAGATGATAAAAGTCTGACCGATAGACATTGTTTGGGCGATGGAAAGTTTAGGAAATTCAAAGGCATCGGTGAGAAAGTAACTATCGGGCAGCGAGGATTAACTTATGCTGATAGTCGTCAGTTTTGCCGATAGAGTATGTCGGAAAGACATCATGGTAAGTCTTGCCGCCAACCAAGAAAATGCAGAGTTGAACCAGGCAGTTAGAATACGAACCGGTCTGGAAATTGAAGCGTCCTATAACGGACATGGGATAACTATAAAATGTAGAATTCTTTCTGTAAGGGGTTCAGAAGGAGAGAGAGAGAGAGAGAGAAGAAGAAGAAGAATAGAAAGATTTTGGGGTTGAGAAGCATTTTGATGTAAGAAACAGTTTTTGAATAAAAATCAAATTCATCAGTTCGACAAATTTGTGTATTTTTGTACAGTTTTCAGTTTGTTATTCTGAAGTAGATTAGTCATTTCTTTTTCTGCAATTTTGTTCGCTTTTGCAAACCATGACTCTGTATTGATGTTCCTCAAGTTCCTATGTACAGTATAGAGGCCATCAAACAGAGTCTTGTTTTTTTTTTGTTGTTTGTTTTTCTTTTGTAGGGTGGTCGGATTGTCGACTAGAGGAAATGCATGCTTGTTCTAGGCGAGCTCAGTAAGGAGTCCGGCTAGATAGACAAGTAGGAAAAATAGGACATTGCAGGGGTGGAAAACAAGAGATTGCAGCTAGTGAGTGCCAAGCACTCAAGACCCTGACCCAGAGAGGAGGGCTGACAACGGACTCTGAAAGGCAAGTAGCCTTGATAGCATAAAATTTGGAAGTACTGGAGACAGATAGTGCATCTCATACCAAGTAGGGTGGTCTGTATTGAAATTGCAGACTAGTTGAGTCTTCCATCTCTGCAAGATGGTTGTTAGCACATTGAATTGATAGAGAGGCTAGTGTTGTTAAACAGTCTTGTACACCTACAGGATGTAGAGCAGGCAGCCTAGAGTCCTCCCTATCAAGTGACCACACTCTCGTGGGCTTTGTCCCAAGTTGACATATATACCATTTCATTAAAAAAATCTTCTCTCCTATTTAATCTCTTCTATTTTCTGCAATATCACAGTCAAGTTTTTTTTCCAATCTAAACAAACAACTATGTTTTCCTTCCAGTTTCAGCAAATCAAAGTATTATTTTACCATAAGCTATTTCCACTTTCATATTTTGTAGAACTAGGGTTATTGCCCTTGAGATTATACATATTCCAAATATTCTATTTTAGTTTCTCTATACATTCGAACTCATAGCAGTTTGGACTTCACCTCTATTTTTCACATCTTTAGCACTTTTTTGGATTTTCCAGCACTTTCCATTCATCATTTGCAGTAGTTTCATATTTCTATAAATTTGTTTTTTTTGCAAGGTACAATGGTATCATGTTCACTTTCAATGGGATGGGTCCTGTTGTGACCAAATCACACATCGCCCCATTACAAATGGGGACCCCCTTTTTTTTTGAACTCTTGTGCTTTGCATGATGTCTTAGGTTCGCTTCCTCTGCCAATCCAATAAGAAGTCTTTTTCCTAGAAGATTTTGCTTTATAACTGGAGATTTCATCTGGTACATAAACTTGTAGTAATGAAGAATCTTGATCAAATCCCATCCAAATGATGAATCTTGAGGTCAATCCTGATGTATGTTTGAGATCCTGAAAATGACTAAGTTTGGTAGCCTGAAATCCTGAAAATCCTGAAAAATTGACTAAGTCTGAAATTTGGTGAATCCTCCAAATTCTAGATTTTGCATGTTAAATCCGGTGGATTCGAGACCTATCTCAAACATCCTGAAAGGTATATTGAAAAATATTTAAAGTATAAGAAATTCAATCTCTCAACTTATACTTTCTAGAGGATCTCAAAAGTGTGATCTAGTGCGCAAATTTCTAGAGGATTTCGAAACCTCCATCCAATGCGCCAAAAGGAGAGAAGATAAGGATCTCCGAACCTTGATCCATTCCACAAGTTCTAGAAGATTGCGAAAGTGCCATCCAATGCGCCCTTGTGGAGGGATAAGGTAGAGGATTTCAAATCCCTTATCTAGTGCGCCAAACAAGGAGGATTCAAAAGACCTTAACCAATGCGCTCAATCTAGAAGATCTTGAAGACCTTAACCAATGTGCCAATGAAAGGGGTAATTAGTCAAGAAGAGGATTCTAAACTTGCTAACTAATGCGCCAAAAGTGAGGGAGAGGTTAAGTGAAAAAGAAGATCCAACGACTTTGATCTAATGAGCTCAATACAAGGAGATATCAAACATCTTATCCAATGCGACCTAAGTAGAAGTGATTCGCCAAGACTAATTTGCAAGGATATATGCATTTTTTGAAGGATGATCTCAAGGACCCCAACCGATCCGCCACTTTGAGTGGAGAGATGACTTGAGTTAGGATGTTTCAAGAAGAGGATTCTAAACTTGCTAACTGATGCGCCAGCCCTTTAAAGATAAAAATGAATGATGAAAAGCATATACATTTTCAGGAAGAACTTGAAGTCTCAATCCAATGCGCCTAAGGGAGGAGAAATTGAAATCTTAAACCACAGCGCCCTTTCAAAAATGACATCAAGAGGATTTGAAATTCTGATCTAAATTTCTGATCTGCTGCACCACCCTTGTAAAAGTATATTTGGTTTCTAGAGGGAATCTAAAACCTCAACTAATGCGCCGTCATTAAGGCGAGGTATGACTTAAATTTTGGACATTCTTGAAGAGAATTCAATCACCTCATCTAGTGCGCCACATGTGAGAGAAGAGTGCAAGTGTATTAAGACAGCAAGAGGAGATCAAAAACCTGATCTAATGCGCCAAAAGTGAAGGTTTAGTTTTTCAAGGAAAAGATAAAGATTTCAAACTTATCATCCAATGCGCCTCATTCTAGAAGACTTCAAATACCTCATCTAATGCGCTTGGCTCTAGAAGAATTCACATACCTTATCTAATGCGTCAAACCTCAAGGAGGATTTCGAATCCTTTATCCAATGCGCCACTACTAAGAAAGGCCTAATTCAAGTTTTAAGTGAATTTTCAAAGAGGATCTTAAAATCTCCAAGTGATGCGCTAGCCCTTAGAGACTTCAAACACTTGATCTATTGCATTAAGATAGCAAGAGGAGATCAAAAACCTTATCTAATGCGCCAAAAGGGGGAGATGAGAGGAGGATTTCAAGATGCTTAACCGCCGCGCCAAGATTGATAAGGGAAAGGAGTTTCAAGGCAGAATTCTAGAGGAAACCAAAAGCCTCAACCATTGCGCCAGCCTAGAGGATTCTGACCTTATGATCCAATGCACTTAAATCCTAGAGAAAACAAAAAACCTTATCCAATGCGCTCCTATTAGGAGGTTTTCAAATCTTGATCTCTTGCGCCAAAAGGGGGAAATGATCTGAAGAGGATATCAAAGTGTCATCCAAAGCGCTTATCAAGAGGATCCTAGAACCTTCATCTACTGCGCTGCCACAATGAAGAATGACAAGGCAAATTCTATGAGGATCTCCAACTGCTGATCTGCTGCGCCATTTCTATGTAGGATGTATGAAGAGGAAGACCTTCATCTGCTGATCCATTATGATGAAGAACTCAAAAAATTGATCTAATGCCCTAAGCAAGTAGGAGGATTGAAGTATTAAGGTTGCAAGGAGATTCCAAAAAACCATGATCTACTGCACCAAGGAGATAGGACAGAAGATTTTAGTTTCTGATCTTCTCCTCCAAGAAGGACGAGTTCAAGAGTTTAAAGGAGGATTTAAGGACTTTATTCAATGCTCTGTTTTCTTTATTGTTTTCATCTTCTTTAGACCTTGAGCAAATGATTTCTTATGTGTTTATGTTATAAAGTTGAAGTATTGATGTTGTTTTTTTCTCTATGTTGCAAGAATGTGAATGATGCTAAGGGGTCATCAGAAGAAGAAGAAGTTTAGGGATACCCTATTTGATCATTTCAAATATCAACTACTTCATCTTCATCAATCAAGACTTCCAAAGGCATCCATTTTACTTCAAGGAAACCTCATGTCATTAAACTTCAAGTCTCCTTGGGAAGTTAGCTGCTCTATCATAAGGAAGGTGTTATCATCAAGTTGGAGCATTTTATATATTCTACTTCATTCAAGATCATCTTCCAGGAAGCATCATTCCAAGAGATCTACATCACTTCAAGTATCAGCTGGTTTCTTCATCAATCTACTAGAACTCTTCATCAAGTGGCATCATGTTCAAAGACAAGGCATTCACTCATCCAAATTTCAAGTAAAGTTCTCCCAATATTCAAAGATTCATCAAGTTTCAAGTATCCTTGAGAGGTCATCTACTCCATATTCAAAGAAGGTGTTGTTATTTACATTCCGAAGGGTCACTTCGAAGATCATCGTGCGAGATCACTTCATCAACTTCTACATCAAGCAAAGGCAGTCATCCATCTAAGCTTCAAGTCTTTATAACTTTCAAGTCTAAGAGAGATCTCCTATTCCAATTCATGAATGAAGCATCATCATTTAGAAGTTGAGAAAGAAACATCATCTATTCTCCTACTATTCTCTGCATCAAGAAGCATCGAAGAAGATCATTCACATCAACCTACAAGAAGAAGAAGAAAGTACACAGAGTTAGTCAAATGAGCAATAAAGTATCATTCATCCAGTTTACAATTCAAGATCAAGGCAAGATCAACAAGATGTATTCCCAAACATACAAGTTCAAGCAATCACATTGAATACATCATCACATTGATAATACAATTATCAAAGTTGAAATGGCATCTATGTGGCGAGTACACATCAATTCAATAGCATTAAATGTATCATTTAATTAAAGAAGCCAAAGGGACACCTATGTGAAAGATGTTTTAAATGCTTTCGCCTTACCTTATCACATTGTAAAACGTGCCTTCATTGCCTCTCTCTTTTGTGCTAAAAATAGCAAGTTGTTGTAACTAATTGTTGAGGTGGCATGATCTAAGCCCTTGGCTATCAAATTGATCTTAGCCTTTCATTGTAACCTGGAGCACTATATAAAGGCCTTGTTGCCTCATTTGTAATTCAGTAGTAAGTAGTTCAGAGATTAGAGAGTAGTCAGTAGGCAAGTAGGAGTAGAATAGAAAAGACTCTCGAAATTCTCTGAGAGGACTTGGAGATTGTTGTATATATTTTTCAAGATTAATGCAAAAACATTGGAGCTTATTTGGTGTTAAGTATTGTCTTGTGGAGAAACATGATTTCTGGTATCTTGAATTAAATGAAGAGATGTTTCAATTAGATTAGAAGTAGATTAGAAGCTCTTTGTTGTAATGTATGTTGTATTTGAATATTTGACCAACTCCTAGCTCATGCTTTTAACATTCATTGCTGGTGAAGTGTTGTGTAAAGCTAGTCTGAGCCCTATTTGCATAAGTTCGATTGTGAATGTTTGTTTGAGCTGCGCCGTTTAATTGGTGCTTACATAAGCCTTCACAATTTGAAAACCATTCGCGTAACCTTAGGAGATTGCACCAACTTCATGTAGTTGTAGGTATCCTTGGCGAAGTGAAGTTAGGTTAATCAAGGAGTTTGTCTATTCAATCATCATCATTGCTTCATTGACCTTAAGATTAGATTCCTAAACCTTTATCTTTTTTCGATTTCTTTATCATTGAACTCTTGTATATACATCATCCACACTGAAAGGAGAGATAAGCTGAATGAAAGAAGAAAGCTCTGATGTAAGTCCCTTTGTGTTTACCAGCAAAATCATCTCAAGTCACTGAGCTATCTCTTGCAAAATCATAAGAAAGGAACCTTGGAGTCATCTTGTTTGATCACTTCGTTCAGCATTCGAGAGGCTTTGCTCAAGAGAGAGTCAGATACTCTGTATTTCACTCTATTGTTGACTTGTCTAAAAACAAACATCAACAGGTCCATTTTTGAGGATCATTACAATGGTAACATATTCACTTTCTTAAAGCCCTAGCTACAGCAGATTTTTTCAAAGTACTTTAGTTTCTATTAGCCATAATTGGTCAATAACTAGGCTTATGGGATACTTATAATAAAGAAGCTCTAGAAGAACTCTCTTTTGCAAACTATGTACATCTTTTCAAAGATCAAAAGAAATGGTTATTGAAACTTGAAGAATTTGATGAGGAGGCGATGAACAAGGATAGAAGTAGTTGAATGCATGATGTTGTAGCAGAAGATCCCAACCATAGTGGTGTTTGTCATGAATATGACGTCAACATTGAACAATGATGATGTGATGAAAGCTTGCTTGATCATTGCAGTCACCATCCTCTTATAGTTGTTGTTAGAGAAATCCTTTAGAGAAAGAGTGCAACAGAGAAAGGTGAAAAGGCTATGAGCAACCTCCAAATAAATGCCACCTATGTGCCTATTTTAGTAGCAGGTTCACATAAAAAAGAAGCTATATTTTCCAGCTTTAAAATCATGGCTCCATGGTTGAAAATCATTTTATTTTTAAGTTTTAACTATGTTTGCGAGAATTCCATGATATGAACCTATTCCCAAGGTTTGTCTCAAAGAGAAATGGCCAATTCTAGAGCAGCAAGTAAACTTGCTGATAGAAGATTCACTACAAATCGCAATAGAGACACTAGGGGTATGCCTTATTTGTTAAAGTAGAACAAGCTAGAGCTTTACATGGCACTCCATGGATAGAGCTTCCTGAAGCAGCACAAAACTTGCAGCTGTTGGTTACAAGTCTGAATGTTAGTCTTCCACCAGTGCATAAAAAGTACTACAAGTACATGGGATTACAACTGAGGAAGCATTAGAATTCATTATTGCAGAAGGTGAAAACATGGTACACTTAAATATGTGTGAGGTAAAACTTGGAGTAATTCCCCATCTCATGAATGAGGCCATCACCGTTTTTCTCTATCAATGCTTGTTCCTAAAGAATCTACTGTACCATTCTCTTTGGATATTTTATCCAGGAGGCAATGTCAACAAGCTATAAACAAGTTTCGAAAAAGATCTACTTCCAATGCTCCTATTACGTTGAGGCAAACCAACTCAAGGAGGGGTGACCATTATGAAGCGCCATTGTAACTATTATTATATTTGACATAGTGCATTTCAGTCAGTGGGGTCCATTATAAAGTTTTAGTAAGTTTATATTGTGGATGCATTAACATCAATTTTGTTAGTCCATTTTACACCAGTTCTGCAGATCAATTTAATATGACTTCTGTGGGTCAATTGGCATTACCCTGCACATAAGAAGCAAAAGAGCTAAAGTGGAAAAAATGTTATAAATGGACTCTTACGGAGTAGAGATGAGAGGAGAATGTTCTCAGGAAAGCAGTTCTTATGCACAAGTCTAAATACTATGCTTGGCCAAGGTAGTCTCCACAATAATTACTGTCCTCAATTTGGCCTGACAGCAATACAAACCCCCAGATCTGATATGTAGTGCAAGGTACATGTACAACACTGATTTGATAACGCTGAAACAATCTTTCTGAGTATGCCAAAGGTCAAAACTTCATACAATATGCAGAAATAATAATTAGATCTGATCTATGTCAGCCAATAGCAGATGTATGGACTGCTGGTTGGCTGGAAAAGGCAGCGACAGAGCTGTAGGTGAGTGTGGGCAGCTGATAAGTGATGTACAAGGGCTGGAATGATGCAAATCAGCCGCTGATATGACTATCACAAGGTTGGAAATGATAGATTTTGCTCTTCCAAAGGTTGCGCTCAAGTTGTATGATTGAAAATTAGACTTATGATGTTGGTACAATGATGCAGTCATGACCAGGGGGTCTTATCAAGCCACCTAGTCATGCAGCCAACACGACACAACGGAAGCATAAATTCATAAAACAATGACAAACAATCTGCATTTTATTCAAAATCACAAATTTACATTCATTACCATAACTTTAGGAGTGCATATTTTGCATGCTCTCAACCAGTCATTCCTTCAATGACAAAGTCTCATGTACTAACTCTGTATCTTTCTCTCCTCGGCACTACCATCTCCTTCTTACCTGCAACTTCTACAAATCTGGCCAAGACCCCAGCCAAGCACCCCCAAACTGAAAGCCTCGGTTGCCTTTTATACATAGGTTTAAGAAGTTGAACCGCTCCAAATGTTAACAGTTACCAAAACTAAATCTTGGCAAGTCAAACTATGACTTCATTATAATAGTTCAACGAATCTTAAACAAGTTAGCGCAAGAGCACAACTTTGAATCCATGTGTCTTGAGCAAAGCTACACCAGTGTGCAAGGAGACTTCCTCAATGATGAGTTAGAGCAAGAGCACAACTTTGAATCCATGTGCCTCGAGCGAGGTTGTGCCAATGCGCAAGAGAATTCCTTATTGGCACTTTAGCGCAATAGCACGACTTTGAATCCATGTGCCCTAAGCGAGGCTGTGCCAGTGCGCAAGAGAATTCCTTATTGGCACTTTAGCGCAAGAACACAACATTGAATCAGTGTGCCCTGAGCGAGGCTGCGCCAGTGAGCAAAAGAATTCTTTATTGGCACTTTATGGAGCTTTTGAATTGGCATCAGTATTTCTTCAAGTTCTTGAACTTGTAAGATTGTAGAAAATAACATGTTTCGGCCATTCAATAAATCGATGAACTCGAAAACTCTTGAACCTTTCCTTTACAAAGCCTTTTCGGTGAATTGGCGAACTTTTGAACTTTTGAACTTGGCCTTAATGATGCTTTTCAGCAATTTGGCAGTTTCTCGAACCTTCAACTTCTCTTTCGACGAATCAGCATTTTTGAGAACTTGCGAACTAACTCTTCCTTTTGCAAAGCTCTTTTCAGCGAGTCGGCGAACTCATGAACTGATGAACTCTTTTTCATAATGCCTTTCGGCAAATCAGTAAACCTTGTAAGTTTCAAACTCCTTAGGCTTCGGTGACTTGTTTGGTTTGCAAACTTGAAAGTTTGCCAAAACAATGCCTTTTCGACAAATCGACACTTGTGAACTTCCGAACTTCTTCGGTGATTAGTTTGGTTTGCAAACTTGAAATTATGCTGAAAATGAAATAAAACCAAGTCTTTCAACGAAATGATAACTTCGCAAACCTTGAAGTGTGCCTAAAACAAAAGAAACAAGTTGTTGGCAAAACGATGAGTTCGCGAACCTAGGTTTTTGCCGAAAATGAAGGAGAACAAAGTCTTTCGGCAAAATGAGAGGTTTGCGAACCTCAAGTTTTGTCGAAATGCTCTATCTTCCACCCAATTTCTCCAAACCTCACCAAATTGAAATGGCAAATACCCATTATGCTCTTCTACAAGGTGTAAAATGAACCAAAATTGGAAACAAAACCTGAAAATGTTTTTGGTTGATGCCGGATTGCTCATGGACTCGGATGCTCCTGCATCAGATAGCAACACATTCTCCATGGCTGGGCTGGAAACTTGCAAATAATGTCAAATCTCATCCAAACCCTCCAAAGATTGATGGAGCAGCAGCTAGGGTTTTCCATAATGGTGTAAAGTCCTCAGATCTAGTGAATGGTGATGCAAATCTGCTCATAAAAATTCTGAAATTGTTGTAGAAACCTCCCAAAATGATGTGGCAACACTATAGCGGCACCCTAGCAACAACATATAACCCTCCAAAGGATGAAATCTTCAACAAATCACTGTAGTGACACTATAGCAAGCTGAAAAATGTCTTCAAATCCTCAACAAATCAGCACAAATTGTGATCCCCGAATGAAATCACCCAAAAAGGAAAACAAGAATTTTCATCCTTGATCCCAAATGTGCAATCCAAGAGGGTTTTTGTCCTCTCAAACCCCGAACAAACCAAGGGTTTTCATTCTTGGATGCCCTAGATTGAACAAAATGCTCAGATCTGAAAATTGGATTCAAAGGATAACTTGAATGATCATCAAATGAGAAGCCAAGCACTCCTTTTATAGTTGCCTCCTTGTTTAAAATTTGGGCCTTAGTATTAAAAAACACTTTTTATTTTTGGCCCAAGCATTTAATAAAATGCTTTTATTATAAAAAGTATTTAAAAATACTTTTTAATTTTAATTTTTTTAATTTTTATTTTAAGTATTAAAAATACTTTTATTTTAAAAACACCTTTTATTTTAATTATAATAATACTGTTAAGTTGCCCTTAAAATTAGAAATTACTGGACCCAACTTTAATAATATTATTAATTATTTTTAATCCGAAAAAGGGGACATGACACAAACAGTTGTTTATTTTTTTCCTGTTTCAACAAACAACCATGTTATCTTTCCCGTTTCAGCAAACAAATATGTTAACTTCCCCATTTCAGCAAGTCTTAAGTATTATTTTTACATAAGCTAGTTCATATTTCAGATACTGCACAACAAGGGGCACTGCCCTAGCCATTCCAGAATTCCAAATTTTCTATTCTAGTTCCTCCAGCTGATTTATGCTCACAATTTCACAGCAATTCGGACTTCAATTCTTATTTTCATGTTTTAGCACTTTCAAAATTTTCAGCACTTTCTGTTCCACATCTCCAATAGTTACAGGCATCTACTAATTTCATGTTTTCATAATTTCAGCTCATAGCATCATCAGTGTAAATTTAGCAGTCGTCGGTAAGGGACCATTACAGAAAACAGCTGGAAACTACTAAAAATCATTTCAAGAAGTTTCTGGCCCCACTCTAGGAGTTTTCATAAGTTTCTCTTGGTTGCAGAAACATTTCAAAAACCAGGAAATAGTATTCCAAATTCAGAGGTAATTCTGCAATAGAACTGTGAATATCACAATGTCGGAAATTGTCAAAAGGCAACTACATAAACAATGCCCATATAGATAAGGCATCCCACCTTCTTACAAGATGTGTATTTGGCTTTTACTCTTTTCCAAATGAAGTGATAAGTTGGTGAGGCTAAAACTTACAAACCATATCGAATTTGCAAGTTAGACTTTGTAATCTGGCATGATAACATCATGTTGTAGTACAAACTACAAAGTGCGAAAACGAGATTTATGAACAGCGACTGTTTTTCCTCAACATCAAAAACTCATCCCTGCTTTAATGAATTGTCCAAGAATTGCACACAGCAATGTTAAAGATGATAGAAAGGGTTGCACCCCATCAAACTGAGAGAGAAACCGATCAGTGTTTGAGCTGACAGAGTGTCTCCAGAACCGTTTCCATTAGCTATTATGGCTTTTGCATTGTCAGTGCAGTCTGTCATTTTGTATCTTCTGAATGTTAATGATGAATGGCCCATTTTGTGTAGGGGCTCTCTGCTTTCGTAGGATAGTCAATAAATGGCCTGCAAACATGTAAATATATTTGTGTATACATAAATCTTTTACCTTAACCCAAAAGATGTTTAAAGATAACAGAATAAAGGACAATTCTTCATAGCTATAGAGATTTTTTTCTACACCTTTAGTTTAAACATGTATGATCTCAAATATTAGAAAGGCGTTGCCCCAAGGTCCAAGAAGTTTTAATGTCATGGTAACAGGATTACTCGTAAGAGCGTAATCCAGTTTAGATCCCCCTCACACCCAAAATGCAGTCCATGATTCTGATGGACCTGTGGTGAGGTTCTACTTCTGGGTAGTGAAGGCAGGGGGCAATCCATCTTACGCATGTTTACAAATATTTAGAAAGTGGTCTTATCTTAGCCCACAAATGCTGAAGGTAGGCAATAACCTCACTGAAAATTTACCAGGAAAATTAATTAAAAAAAATTGTGTGAAGTAAGTGGTTCAACAGCAAAAGTGAGGGCCGGTTTCAAGTGCCCCTGTGAGGGCTTTTAAGTTCTCTATACAGGATCAAACCCTTCCAAGTACATAAGGCCGACAACATGGCTCAGTCAGTCATATGGAAGAAGAAGGCCCACCTATAACCATTGGTTGTCAGCATGGGAGTAACATAGCTTAAGCCCAAAAAAAAATTTAAAAAGCTTAATTTAAAAAAGGCACACATTATTTTGTCTTTATAACAATTAATTAAAATCAATGCAGAAAAATTGTGGATGGGATGAGTTCAAGTGATAAGAATATTGGAGTTACGAAAGCAGGGGACTGGGTTCAAATCCAATAAAAACATAATAAAATTTAGAAATTGTATAAATGCCTCATCCAGCTAGCTAGATGTAGCACACCTCAAGAAATGAATTTGACAAAAGTGATACTGATAACCCTGATCATGGCATCCAAGCCAAAGTTTAACACAGTGGCATCCATCTAGACGAAATTTAACCTACAAAGGAAAATTTGCCCAAATAAAATATAATGGAAAACATAATAAGAACAGGGGGGTAAAGTTAAAAATACAATACAATCAAGAAAGGGAGAAAAGAAGAAAGAAAGAAAAAACTGAGCTCTAAATTATTCAGATTTTCCATGAAAAAGAAAAAGAATGAAAAGGGGTAAGAAGAGAAAAAGGATTTGATGGGCATACATCAGAATCGAGGAGGTTGCCAGTGATACCAGGTCCATTGGGCCCCGCACACAACTGAGCAATAATTACATTCATCTCTTGTTCAAGACCACTCCTCCTGTCAATAAGCTCTTTGGTCTCTGCCTTTACATTTGCTCCCACCATTCTCACCTCTTGTTAAAACACAACCAAAAAAAATTAAAAAAAAAAAAAAGAAGAGCCTCCTTGGGTTTTATATTCCTTTGCTAATAACTAGTAGAGGATAATTTATATGATGTACCTTCAAGAGTCCAGAAACAGCGTGAAGCAAATACTTCAATGGTTATTATAATGGCCGGTTTCAACTGCACCTTTGATATTATAAAATGTTCAACAAATGTTGAAACGGGCACTCAATGGATATTATAAAATGAAATCCTTCGTCTCTATTATTCGCCGCTAATATGTCGACGCCTGGAGCAACCACATCTAGTTTCAGTATATCTGGAAATTTCTGACTTGGTCCCCTCGCAGAAAGTGAAGCCACAAGAGGAGCTATTACTGCCTCTCCCACCTTTGTCGATCCTGTTAGGTTTATGGTGGCGGTAGGATTACTGGTAATGTCTATGTACGCTTTGAGTTTCTCTCCGACTGCAAAACTCACGCTAATATAGGGCAGTCTATAATTCCTGATTTTTTCTTGCGCTCCCCAGCTTTTCTCAGTGGTGAAGATGATTGCAGCTACCCCAACCCCTTTCAACACCCAAACTGTCTCTATGGAATTATTGTAGAGATTTTTATTCACAGCATCACACAGCACAATTTTACCATTCACCATGCTATCAAGAGTACATGATTCACAACACGTGATGCTTTTATTGTGAACTATATACACCAGAGGCAACCATTTAGCTACTTTAACAGCTTTAGAAAGAGAGAAAGCTTGGTAGATCTCATAATTGCCAAGTGTGACACGGAAGGGGAATTGTCTATTCATAATACTGGCTCCAACAGTGATCATCCACGGCGCTGTGTTTTCGATAGAAGATGGATTAGGCCCCTCGTTGTCAGTTGAAGACGAAACAAGTACACCCTTGGCCATCGCTTTGATGGCTCCAATGGCTTGGATATCCTCGTAAAAAGGCCTTTCCGTTCCGGCAATCGACATAGAAAGAATATCAACGCCGTCTGAGATGGTCATTTCCATGGCGGAAGCAATGTCGCAATCGTCTATTCCTTTAGCCCAGGCGACTTTATACACAGCCAATCTGGCCTGAGGAGCCATCCCTCTGGCCATTCCTTTGGCAAACCCCTTGACACTCGCTCCTTCCACTTCTGACCCCACAGCAATCGAAGCACAGTGTGTGCCATGGCCATTGGTGTCTCTCGCCGATTTTACGTCTCTGTCATCAAGTTTACCAAATCTTGCTTCGTAGCCTTTGAAGAAATAGCGAGCTCCAATGATTTTCCCCCCATGGATGATCACTGTTGGAACCAGTATTATGAACAGACAATTCCCCATCTGTGTCACACTTGGCAATTATGAGATCTACCAAGGTTTCTCTCTTTCTAAGGCTGTTAAAGTAGCTAAACGGTTGCCTCTGGTGTATATAGTTCACAATAAAAGCATCATGTGTTGCGAATCATGTACTCTTGATAGCATGGTGAATGGTAAAATTGTGTTGTGTGATGCTGTAAATAAAAATCTCTACAATAATTCCATAGAGGCAGTTTGAATGTTGAAAGGGGTTGGGGCAGCTGCAATCATCTTTGCCATTGAGAAAACTTGGGGAGCGCAAGAAAAAATCAGAAATTATAGACTGCCCTATATTAGCGTGAGTTTTGTAGTCAGAGAGAAACTCAAAGCGTACATAGATAGTACCAGTAATCCTACCGCCACCATAAACCTAGCAGGATCGACAAAGGTGGGAGAGGCAGTAACAACTCCTCTTGTGGCTTCACTTTCTGCGAGGGGACCAAGTCAGAATTCTAGATATACTGAAACCAGATGTGGTTGCTCCAGGGGTCGACATATTAGCGGCGAATAATAGAGACAAAGGATTTCATTATATAATATCCATTGAGGGCCGGTTTCAACTGCACCTTTGTGAAGTGTTCAACAGCAAAAGTGAGGGCCGGTTTCAACTGCACCTTTGAGGGCATTTAAGCTCTCTATACAGGATCAAACCCTTCCAAGTACATAAGGCCCACAACATGGCTCAGTCAGTCATATGGAAGAAGCAGGCCCACCTATAACCATTGGTTGTCAGTATGGGAGTAACATAGCTAAAGCAAAAAAAAAATTAAAAAAGCTTACTTCAAAAAAGGCACACCTTATTTTGTCTTTATAACAATTAATTAAAATCAATGCAGAAAAATTGTGGATGGGATGAGTTCAAGTGATAAGAATATTGGAGTTACGAAAGCAGGGGAGTGGGTTCAAATCCAATAAAAACATAATAAAATTTAGAAATTGTATAAATGCCTCATCCAGCTAGCTGGATGTAGCACACCTCAAGAAATGAATTTGATAAAAGTGATAACCCTAATCATGGCATCCAAGCCAAAGTTTAACACAGTGGCATCCATCTAGACGAAATTTAACCTACAAAGGAAAATTTGCCCAAATAAAATATAATGGAAAACATAATAAGAACGGGGGGGTAAAGTTAAAAATACAAATACAATCAAAAAAGGGAGAAAAGAAGAAAGAAAGAAAAAACTGAGCTCTAAATTATTCAGATTTTCCATGAGAAAAAAAGAATGAAAAGGGGTAAGAAGAGAAAAAAGGATTTGATGGGCATACATCAGAGTCAAGGAGGTTGCCAGTGAGACCAGGTCCATTGGGTCCGGCACATAACCGAGCAATAATTACATTCATCTCTTGTTCAAGACCACTTCTCCTGTGAATAAGCTCTTTGGTCTCCGCCTTTACATTTGCTCCCACCATTCTCGCCTCTGGTTAAAACACAACCAAAATTTATTAAAAAAAAAAAAAAACTGAAGAGCTTCCCTGGGATTTACATTCCTTTGCTAATAACTAGTAGAGGATAATTTATATGATGTACCTTCAAGAGTCCAGAAACAGCGTGAAGCAATGCTTCAATGGATATTATAATGGCCGCCGAAGCTCGAATTTGCTGGTTGATTTTAAGGAGCCCTCAACGTATTTACGTGAAAACAAATTCGCCGTAGCTAGAGTGTTCTGTTCTAGTTTTCAAGGTTTGTAACAAACTTTTGAAGGAGGCTTTTGTAGGTAGTCTTCGGTTAAAAATGACATGGGGTCGATTTAGATTATTAAACATAATAATAAAAATTAATACATTTTCGTTTTCTAAATCAAATTTTAGCATTATATTACTCTAATGGTAGAAAATTGCATTTTATTCCTTTTCACCTTTTACTTTGATTAGCTTATGTATAAGTACTACGATTTTTATTGGAAGTTGCTAAATAATCTAAATTTTTCTTTTTCTATTTATATTTTTTAAAGATTGGTTCTGATTTTCAATCCTTCTATTTTATATTTAGATTTAGGTTTAGATTCATGATTTGTTCAAGTAATCTAGATTAGTTGTGCAATTTGTTAAAATAAACCCAAACTTGTTAATTTTAAATTCAAATTTTAGATTGATATGATTCTTCCAACTAACCATTTTGAAGCACAAACGTTTAACTTGCCACCTTTAGAGTTATATTTAGGGGCTAAACCTAATTCATTTTTACATATTTAACATCTAATCCAATCATCTAGCACTTTGCACCTAGAGATCATTCGAAGAGAATCTAGTATTAAATCAGAGCATTCATTACTCCATTACTTGTTTGCATCAGGATCTAGGGCATTCTCTACATGGTTGTCTATTATCTTAAATCCTTGTTCATAATTGTTGAGGTGGTCCATCTAAGGGTTTGACCAAGGGAGAATACATCATGCCTCTCAAACTCCCTAAAGATGTTCCTAAACACTTCTAATCAGAAAGTGTAGGTGTTAACCTCATTTCTACATCACCAAATTTAAACTTTTCACGTCGAAACGACAAGCATCATCATATATCTAACACTTTTGTCGAGTCGCTTGTAATTGTAAAATGATAGTGTCACTTGTTTCCTGCACCAGTTGTCGTAATTACCCATCTCTGAAATGTCACATTTGACCTAGTCATGTTAATTAATTGCATCAATCTTATGAAAAGTATGCCATTTCGAAGGAGAATCATCTATTATTTCAATCAAAATTCTAGAAGCAGTCATGCAATTTGTCAAGATTTACATAAATAATTAAATCTCAAAATCCATGAGAGATGGTGCAAAATCCTTTTACTAGGATGTTTTTTATTGTATTTCGCCCCATGTGGCAAGTTTTCATATCAAAACACCTTCTGGTTTGGAGATATTAAAAGTTTAAATTTTCATCAAGCAGTTTGCAAAAACAATTAAATCAAAAGTTTTATTGGAGATGGAACAAAATGGTCTGACAGGGAGGTTTGTGATGTTATTATTGATGATGTGGCAATATTTTGAGAGAAAATATTATCTCAGCCAAAAGTTATGCATCATTCTCCTTTATTGCGTTTGTGAATTTGTCAAGCATATTTTATAAGATTTTCACGAAATGAAACCGAGCACTTTTCAATTTTTTGAATCTGTTGACAAACTCACGAATTCAATAACTCATCAAAATTCTAGCTTTGTACTTGGCAATGCTTCTCCAATTCAGAAATTCAAACATAATCCAAAAATGTTCTTTGTTGGAGGTATGGGTGTATGTGAGTTTTTTAAATCTCCTAAATTCTTTGTCATCAGGTATTTTATGGTTCTATAATCCTCAACATTTACATCATTATTCTTTGTTAGTGTTTTAAATTTCAAAAACTCTTTAAAATCTTTAAAATTTCCTTTAGTTCCTAGTCCACTAGGAACCCCCAACATTTTATCCATTGGGAAGTTCCTGGCCCACTAGGAACCCCCAAAATGTTCCTGATGGGTCCTTGAGTCCTGAAATTACTTCTCATTCACATTTTAATAAATAGTATTGGGGCATTTTGAAGGGAATGGGAACTACTCGAAGGTTGCCTTGATACCAAGAACCTTTGAAAGCCCTGACAAACTTCATATTCTTATTCAAAGAGTTCCCAAACCTCACCAAAGCTTTGACATCCCTACTAAACTCCATTTACACACCCTTCTCTAAACCAAGCTTCCATGAAAGTTAACTACAGAAGCATAGATAAGGCACATGAAATGTATCACATAATGCTTTGAAGAAATGAGATCTCCTGGAGTGCCATGATAACAGGACGTGCGCAAAAGAGATATGTTGGAGGACAGATCCAGACACCATTACCTTTGCTAGTATCCTCTCGTCTTATGCCTGGATGGGAGCCTTCGAACAGGTTTTGGGCAATCATCAAAACGTTGTGGAAGGGGAATTTTTCTCAAATATTACAGTTGCAACCACCCTGGTAGACATATATGCATAATGTGTGAGCATGAACAAGGCACATGAGCTTGTTTGACAGAATCCCTGTAATAAATGTGGTTTCTCCAACCACCATGGTTTCAAGATGCACACGGAATGGAGTTGTTGAGAAGACTTTAGAAAGTTTCAAGCAAATGCAATTTGTAGGAGTAAGACCAGGCTCCACAATCTCTGCTAGTATCCTCCTTACCTATGTTGAAAGAAAGAGCTTTCAAATAGAGTATGTGTTGGTTCCCAAAATTGACTACGACCCTAAACTCTAAAATATTTCACAATCACCTAGGCCAGGGGTGTCATCAAGGTGATTGAAAGAGGTTTATCAATAGATTAAGGGTGATTTTGGCCAACTTACAGGAATGGGTAGACTCCTCTACACTTCGAGCTTGACTAGTCTCTGGAGGGATATTCCAGGGGGTAATACACCTTAACATGTATGGAGTTCAAATAAGATGAACAACTAAAAACCAATGAACAACCAAACCCAACCCGTTATCTTGATCTTGAAACTATCATTGAACCAAGAACAACTGTCACAAAACCCCTATATAGTTGATGTAACTGTGCATACATGACCCACATGAAATAGATTCATTTATATTCACTTGAAATAATTCCCTATTTATACTGACAATCATGGATGCACAGAGTTAATGGTTCTTCCCCTAAACCATTGGTGAATGATTTTGTTTGTTTAAATGATGTGAGGCTAATAAGAATGGCTCTAGACTGGTGCCTACTCTATGGGCAATAAAGTCAATTTATTAAGAAAGCAACAAACTGAAACCAAAAGAACAATGAGCTATGTATTTGCATACACCACAAAATATGAGATCTTTAAAACAAAACATACTTAGTAATCCAAAACATAATTGCATATACCCATATATAACATAAGAGAGATTATTACAAAGCTTGCAATATTTTCATAATGTTGTCACATTCATCTGACCAATATTACATCATGCCATCAAACATGGCAAAGGAAAATACCCAACTACGACTAAGAAATCTCCCTAGGTACATACCTAATGACCTGGAGACATTCTACAACAAAAACCATATACAATATCAACTCCTTTGACTTCATGAGTCCACACTCCTCAATGAGATGAACTGGTGTTTCAATGGTTGCCCTGCAACTTTATGCACCTATAAATGTCTTCTGGAGACTACACACAAAAAACCAACTTGGGCCCTCAAAATGATTTTCAATCTTCTATTTATATCACTTGCAACTTGGATTTGATGGGAAAATGGGAGGGAAAACCCTAACAACTCCACCAACTACATTAAAACATCAAATTCAACCACCCACTTTGTATTAATGGTGATCTAGAGAGTCAACAACACGCTTTCCTACATTTTTGGGCATTTTTGGGCCATCTTGCAAGCTAACCGAATGCAATCGAGCAATAGGATATGCTATAGGGTATTCAGATGAAAAATGTCCAGTTAGAAATGAAGCATTGTAACCGAAATGAATAACAACTAGATCTGGATAATGAAATGCAACAAGATATCTGGTTTGAAATATGTCTGGTTGACGACAAGCAATGTAACTGGATGTGTAACATGATATCTGGATGAGATATTTAGATGGATGATAAAGCATCGTAACTAGATCTGGATATAAAAAATCAATGGGGTGTCCAATTAGGAAAGGTCTGAATGAAAAGTATGGTTGAAGCCATATATGTTTGATCATGGCCTCATGATATTTTTGTATTGAGCTATTCTTCCTTTGTAATGGCATCTTCATCGACCTCTTCCTCCTTCTTTGAACCTACCCCTTCCTACTGATGAGTTTGCCTATCGACGAACTTGGCTATCGGCAAACCGACAGGTTCGCAAATCACCCACTTCGCCAATGGACACTTAGATTTTGTTTCCCTTGCCTTGTTTCCTTATCATCTTCTTGCTTCTCATCGTTGATTGGTGAATAGATCAAATCGCAAACTGATCAGTGAGTTCACAAGTTCATTGATCTAGCGATTGGCTTCTCCTTCTTTTGCTTTGCTCAGCTTCGTCCATTAGCCAATCGCTTCATCGGCAAACTTTTGAACTGATCGGCCAATTCACGAACTAGCCAATCTACCAATAACATTAAGGGAAACACAAGTGAAAGACAAGACTTACACTTAGAAATTTTTCATGATTTTACACAGGGGAGCAAAGCACTTAGGATATTTTAGGTTTTTTGAGAATTGTCTTCCATTTAGGGTATCTTAGATCAGATAAAATTGATGGAAGGAGTGCAGGATATAAATAAGGCAACCGAATCTGAATATTGAAACTCAACAGGATATCTGGTTAGTAAATGTCCAATTGGAAAATAAAGGGTGATGCAATCAGATCCAGACATGATAAGACAACAGGATCCGGATAAGACATCTGGTTGAAATACAAAGAATTGTAATCAGATATGGACATGAAAAACAACTGGATCTAGATAATACAAGGAAACAAGATCTGAATACTCTAACTCAAACTCGATCTTGCACAACAGACATTTGGTTAATCCCGTGTTACACATCTGGTTAGAGTTTAATAATTGATAGTGTTCAGATGAGTCATGACGTCATACTCCAACCTGACATATTTCACATCAACATATGATAAGTGCAACCGGATCCGGACATGAAATACAACCAGATGTCTGGTTATAAATACAAAGAAGTGCAACCGGATCTGGACACGAAATACAACCAGATGCCCAGTTAGAAATGTTTGATTGGCGTGATGAACATAACTTAGCCAAAATTCATCAGATCTTCACCAAAATTGAATTGTAGGTACCCATTTGGCTCCTTAATAAGATGTAATCCTTACTTGGGCATGATTACAACTTTATCTATTAGATTTTTGAGCATCTACCCCTTTGGAACAATTTGAGGGATTTGACAAGACTTTGCAAATAATTGGCTTGAAAATCTAGGTGCCAACACTGGCTCTAGTTGGGGACATGTGCCAAGCAATGGCACAGTGAGAATCAAGAACATCTCCAATCAGACCAAAAGGTAAAAATAAATAGGGGGAACAACATTCTTACAACAAGGGCATATATACAAGACAATGTACAGTCATGGTCATGAGGGCACAAAAGGAAAGTTGACTGTAATCAAAATTTGCAGGCACTTGCAGGTCAAACCTGCACAAGACTGATGAAACTACTTGCCTCTGTCAAAGACAAGCTGAATGAAGGAGTTGATCTCCCTTAAACCAAAACAATTTTCATCACCCAACTCCAACAACTGAATTCTTTTGTTCGCATGCATTAAAATGCAACTGATACTAATGGGGCAAAGGCCAACCTTACCACTGAAAACATTGTTGCAAGGCAACCATAAATAATAGGTGCTTGACCTATTCCATTCCATATCGTGCATTTTCATAAGAGTAGGGGATGAAATACTAAACTCATATTAGCATCACAACAAGTAGATGAGCAAAAATATCCATCGTTGACTGAAACTTCACTATACTCTTGACCTCATCATGCAAATTGAGGGAAAAGGAGAACACCTCCAATTCACATGGAAAAGAAAAATGAGTCTAACTACACTTCTGATCCACAACAAGAAACACATCTTCTTGCAGATCAAACTAGAAAAAATTCAGCTCTATCATATCTTCAAGTTGGGCAACAACATGTTGATCTTCATCTTGGCACTCATGTTGCTACTCAATGTCATTATTATATGTACAGTGGGCCCAAACAAAAGACTCAAATTTAGGTGCAACACCATCATCCATAGCAATAGACACCTGACCTTCATCACAAAGGAAATTTTCATACTCACAAGTGTCAAACTCTTGGATAATAGGCTAACAACATACATCAATCTCACTTGTGTAGCTGCAATCATTAATATTTGAATCATGAACATGATTCAAATCAAAATTCAAACTATCAGTGCACACATTAAGATCATGAGACACTTCATGTGAAGAACCAAGTTCTTCAAATTGTCTCACTATTTCATGTTTACTCTTGCAATCTGTCGTTTCATATTCACTGCTGCAAATAGACTGATGACACACTTCTTCCACATTCATTCTTATATCATTTCCTTGTGGTTAATTTGAAGCACAATCTACATGGGGAAGACAACAAACCTTGCACTAAAGAAATAGGTTCTCATATGTGTCCACACAATCAGAGCAAATTCATCCGACTAAAAATCTATGACTGCATTAACGTTTATCTCAGATTGTTTATTATTAAGTGCAGCCACATCTCTATATTCCTCGTCCAAACAAATATCAACTGCTTCAGCATCACAAACATGAACAAAGGAGGGCATCTCATCAAACAAGAAATTGATTTCCTGCTCACATTCTATTTCACTTACCTGTGTACACTCAACATAATCAACCGATTCAATTGGTTGTTTATTCATTCACATAGCATCCTCATTGTCCACTAGGCCACGTACCTCATGCTCAAACTAGAAGTCATCATTAGTTTCATCATTTTCATCATTACTAGATGAGTTATCCAACCGAAGACTGGTGCATACACTACTTTCATCATTAGCATCACAGTCATATGATGCATCATCTTCACTATCCACCCTTCTGACCACATATTCATATTCATTTGATGTTGCACTCATTTGATTGGTTGTATTCACACAGCTGACATTCGTATAAATCTGATTTTTATGGGCAGCAAGCCAAGCACTAGATCACACCCCAGACATTAACAGCTCAATATGATTTACACTTTTTTTTTCTAGTTGCAATATTGACTTTATCATCTATTTATTTTTATCAATTTCGTATTGTAGCCTAGCAGGGTCATTTTGGTTTTACATGGGTGCATATAAGTTTGGGTTTGTATAAGGTGCAGAGCCATGACTGGAATATGCATTGCTAGAATGGTCAAAGGCATCATGGTTTCTGGGGTTGGCAACATATGAAGGAACACCCAAAGGATAACCATATCCATACCAATCAGCCATGACTAAAACATCCTACAATGTTGGGCAGAAAATAGAGGTATACAAATTTGTTCCTTCAACATCATAGGAACAATAATCTTCAAAGGTAGGAAGAAAAGAAACCATGTACATTTATTTCACCAGCTAATGCACATAAATTGGGGCATCCAAATTACCAACAACAAACACACTGCAACAACAACAAACCTTCTATTATTTGACAATAGAGTTGCCACCTCTTCCAAAGAGGAATTCCTTGAAGTGTGACTACTCTTCAAGGCTACAAAATAATTCTAGGTTCTCTAACCAGCAGAGTCTTCAAATTCTTACCAACCCAGCAATAATTTGTCCCCGACAATGATGCCATAATGTTGGTTCCCAAAGTTGACTACAAACCCAAACCCTAAATCATTTCATAATCACCTAATCCAAGGGTGTCATCAAGGTGATTGAAAGAGGTTTATCAATAGATTAAGGGTGATTTTGGCCAACTTACAAGAGTGGGTAGGCTCCTCTACACTTCGAGCTCAACTAGGCTTTGGAGGGATATTCTAAGGGGTATACCTTAACAGGTATTGAGTTCAAATAAGATGAACAACTAAAAACCAATGAACAACCAAACCCATCCCGTTATCCTGATCCCAAAAATGTCACTGAACCAAGAACAGTTGGTTGTCACAAAACCCCTATATAGCTGATGTAACTGTGCATGCATGACCCACATGAAATAGATTCATTTATATTCACTTGAAATAATTCCCTATTTATATTGATTGTCAAGGATGCACAGAATTAATGGTTCTTCCCCTAAACCACTGGTGAATGTTTTTGTTTGTTTAAATGATGTGAGGCTAATAGGAATGGCTCTAGACCGGTGCCTACTCTATGGGCAACAGAGTCACACTTTATTAAGAAAACAACAAACTAAAACCAAAAAAATAATGAGCTATGTATTTGCATACACCACATAATATGAGATCTTCAAAATATAACATACTTAGTAATCCAAAACATAAATGCATATACCCATATATAACATGAGAGAGATTATTACAAAGCTTGCAATATTTTTAGAATGTTGTCACATTCATCTGACCCAATATTACATTCGTGCCATCAAACATGGCAAAGGAAAATAACCAACTACGACTGAGAAATCTTCTTGGGTACATACCTAATGACCTGGATACATTCTACAACAACAAACCATATATAATATCAACTCCTTTGACTTCATGGGTCCACACTCCTCGATGAATTGAACTAGCATTTCAATGGCTTCCCCGCAACTTTCTACAGCTATAAATGTCTTCTAGAGACCACACAAAAAAACCAACCCCCCTCAAAATGATTTTCAGCCTTCTATTTATATCACTTGCAACTCAGATTTAATGGAAAGATGGGAGGGAAACCCCCGACAACTCTGCTAACTACATTAAAACATCAAATTCAATCGCCCACTTTGCATTAATGGCAATCTAAAGAGTTGGTAGCACATTTTCCTGCATTTTTGGGCCATCTTGCAAGCTAACCGGATGCGATCAAGCAACATGACATGCTACAAGGCATTCGGATGAAAAATGTCCAATTAGAAATGAAGCATTGCAACTGGATGTGAACAACAACTAGATCTGGATAATGAAATACAACAGGATATCCGATTCGAAATATGTCTGGTTGAAGACAAGTAGTGTAACTGGATGTGTAACATGATATCTGGATGGATGATAAAGAATTGTAACTAGATCTAGATATAACAAATCAACATGATGTCTGGTTAGGAAAGGTCCGGATGAAAAGTCTACCTATAACACTAGATGTTTGATCATGGCCTCAAGATATTTCTGTATTGAGCTATTATTCCTTTGTAATGGTGTCTTCATTGGCCTCTTCCTCCTTCGAACCTACCCCTTTATGTCGGTGAGTTCACATATCAAAAAACTTGGCGATCGGCGAACTGGCAGGTTCGCGAACTGCCCACTTCACTGACGAACACTTAGCTTTTATTTCCCTTGCCTTGTTTCCTTATCATCTGCTTTCTTATCATCAGTGATTGATGAACAAATGGAATCGTGAACTAATCGATGATTTCACAAGTTCATCGATCCAGTGATTGGCTTCTCCTTTTGCTTTGCTCAGCTTTGTCCATCGACCAATCGCTCCATCGATAATCTTTTGAACTAATTAGCCAGTTTGTGAACTGCCTGATCTGTCGATAACATTAAGGAAAACACAAGTTAAAGATAAGATTTACACTTAGAAATGTTTAATGATTTTATACAGGGGAGCAAATAACTTAGGATATTTTAGGTTTTTTGAGAATTTTCTTCCATTTAGAGGATATTAGATTGGATATAATTGATGGAAGAAGTGCAGGATATAAATAAGGCAGCTAGATCTGGATATTGAAACTCAACAAGATATTTGATTAGTAAATGTCCAGTTGGAAAATAAAGGGTGATACAACTGAATCTAGACATGATAAGACAACAGGATTTAGATAAGACGTCCAGTTGAAATACAAAGAATTGTAACTGGATTTGGACATGAAATACAACTAGATTTGGATAAGACAAGGCAATAGGATCTGGATACACTAACTCGAACCTGATCTTGCACAATGGACATTTGGTTCATCCCGTGTTCCACATCAATTTAGAGTTCAACATCCGATAGCGTCCGAATGAGTCATGACATCATACTCCAACCTGACATATTCCACATCAATATGTGATAAGTGCAACCAAATCTAGACATGAAATACAATTGGATGTCCGGTTAGAAATACAAAGAAGTGTAACCGGATCCGGACATGAAATACAACCAGATGTTTGGTTCGAGTGATGAGCATAACTTAGCCAAAATTCATCAAATCTTCGCCAAATTCAAACTGTAGTTACCCATTTGGCTCCTTAACAAGATGCACTCCTTACTTGGGCATGATTCCAACTAGATTTATTAGATTTTTGAATATCAACCCCTTAGGAACAATTTGAGGAATTTGACAAGATTTTGCAAATACTTGGCTTGAAAATCTGGGTGCCAATAGTATGGACGTCCATAAAAGCATAAAAAAATTATAATCAAAGGTACTCTACCATAAATGTCTGCAACAATGTAGACGCATAGATAAGAAATGTGAATGGTTTGATAAAATGCTTCAAAGAAATATATCAAGGATTTTAGGTTCCTTCACAATGTCGACACGTTTAACACTATTGAGAATTAAAGTGCTACTGGGAACTAAAGAGTCCTCTGAAAAGTTCCTAATCAGTGCTAAGTTCTCGGTACTCACCAAACCTTCGAAAGTTTTAATTAAGGTATTTTGTTCCTGATTATCGAAGAACTTCTAACAAATGGGAACTCAGTTATAAAGGCTCTATGGTTCCTAAGCACTACCAAACCTCTGACTCCTTACATGCAGTTGCCTTGGTAGATATGTATGAAAAATTTGGAAGCACACACTAGGAACATGAACTGTTTGAAAATATGCCTCAAAGAAATATATTGTGGAATATCATAATTACAGAATCAGAGTTATAGAATGAGAGAAACGTGGAAACATAGATAAAGCATGAACTATTTGATGGAATGCCTCAAAGAAACGTCATCAAATGGACTTCAATGATCACAGGAAATGCACAAAATGAATTCATTCAAAGAGATTTACAAACTCTCAAGTAAAGTGCAATTGGTAGGTGTAAAACCAAATTCTATAATGTTGGCTAGTTCACTCCTCTCCTGCATCGAAAGTGGGAATTTTGGAATAGGGTATAATTGCATTACATCAATTGTTGCATAAGAACATTGGTGGTGGGTTTATTTGTGTTAAAGCCAATTCCAATCTTATTTTATTTTTTAAGTTAACTGAGGGTTTGTGACAATCATTTTGTTATAAGGTGCAATCTAGTGAATGTTGTGTCTGTGTAGCCTTTTGAAGAATTTGTTTGCAGTCCTAAGGATGCAAATAAGTTGTGGTTTAGCCTTCGAGTATTGTAGTAATTCATCAATTGAAAGTGAAAAATAATTTTGTAGGGCCTTAGAGTTGTGGCCCAACTCTAAAATTTAAGTAGTCTACCATGGTTGGGGTATGTTGTAATCACTGCCAAGCTCTTTAAAAACACCCATGTAATTGTAATTGATATGGCAGAAGAAGTTAGTGAAGGAAATGTGGAGGAGAGATTTGGAGTTAGAATTGAAAGGCATCCTTCACAGTCTCACTTGTTTGATCTTGACATTCATTATTGGCCCAAGTGGAGTTGTCTTCTAGGCAAGTTTTCTCTAAATTTTGATGTAGAGGAAATCGATATGGAGTAAAATGTTCACCCTTGCCATTTTACACCTAGTTTAACACCCGGGTGCACCTAAAACAATTAATTCTTAATCCCGATGCATAAAACCTAAAAGATGACTTTAGAATGGGATTAAACCCACTTAATTGAGCACATCCCAGAGTTTAGGGGGACTAAAGGCCAAGGGCACCCAACGCCCTAGGCCCGCCTTTAGCTTGGGGCTAAATTAAGGTTATGTCAGCTTTTGACATCTCTAATGTTTATTCATGCCATTCTCATTTGGTTTAATTCCTCGACAATCGATGGGAGTGCATATAAAAGGAAGTTTGTTTATTCATTTGAACACCTAATGATTCTAAGCACTCTAGCACTCTCTCTCTCTAGATCATGCTCTCTATTCTTCTATACATGATCTTGGAAGCTTTCTATGGTGGATTATTGTTGTTGCACTAACTTCATGCAAGCCTTATTAAGATCTTTCTACTTCTTTGGGCTACACCAACTTCTTGATTCAAGTTGTGATGTCACATCAAACAAGCTAGGGTTTCCATGCTCATGGTGACTCCTTTCCTTCATGCTTTATTGCATCATTCCATTCTACTTCAGATTTGCCTCTACCCTCTTAGGGCATGCACTCTTTGATCATCACCATCTTTGCTATTATGGAGGTGGAAACACTATTCATAGGGCTAGAATTAGGCAAGCTCCTAAATAGCACCAACATTCTTCCTTGTTTCGTGTGTGTAGGTTGCGATCGAAGGTTTTCGACATAGAAAAGCTGCAGGAAGGAAGAAGACTCGGATACAACCACAATCAAATAAAAAATTATGGTCAAGGACCAAGGTGCCTAGCGCCCTTGACCCCTTTGTTTGGGTGGCAAAACCTTTTGGAATCAAGTTCTCATAGCTCTATTTAAGCCCTCCCTGCCACAACTTTCTGCGTTTTCAACGATTTCAAGTATGTAACTCCTGTTTTCTCTATTTTAGCCCTAGAAACCCTAGATTTGGTAATTAGTCATAAGATCCCTCTCCTTGGAAACAAAGGAACGAAATCAAAGACCACTTAGATCTCCTTTAAGGAATGTAGTTGAGCATTGAGTCTTCTTGATTTTGTGTTCCAATGTTATGTGGAGAAAGATTGATTTAGGGTGATGTATATGTTAGCCTAGGTCTCTTTTTCCTATATAACAAAAACATGTTATTTTATAAAGGGGAAGGCGAGATCATATATGAAGGGATCTCAAGAAGAGTACGTTGAATTTGGTGCAGGTGATCTTATTGTCATTCCCAAAGGGATGACTTGCACATGGGATGTCTCTGTGGCTATTGACAAGCATTGCAAGTTTGATTACTGACCATAATACTTTCACTTGAAGCCAATGTTTGATGCTCCATGCCATTATGGTGGAGCTTTGTAGACTGACTAATTAAATGAGGCACCATTTACATGCTTGACCCACTTACAACAAATATTGCTATAGGCTATAATCATATAACCTTAGTCATTAGTGTTGCCAAGATGGATGCCCTTGGCATCAAACTCTCTATTGCGTAACTCCTGAAGAACATCTTGACTTGTATAATCGAGATAATATCAGAGGTGATGTCATAACATATAGGATTATTGTTCAAGTAGCAAATTTAGTAAAACATCTTTTTTTAAGTATGGGATGATGCTTCGAGCATAGCATGATCAACTTGCCTTGTCTCTCTATCCTACTACTACTCAGGAATTTCATGATGACACTTTTCCTACAAAGGATGCTAAGATAGTTCACTTTTGTCCTATTTTAGGGTAGAGTTTTGTTTTATAAAGATTGTAGGATGTGTAAGGAAGTATGCTAAGAAGCATGGCTATCGAAATGGAGAAGAAGCTATCAAACATGGCATGAATGTAGGGTAGTTATGAAGTCAACTTATTTGGAATGGAGTGTATCAAATCATATTGCAAAATCAGGTTCATGTCACCAAATAAAACTTATTATATACCAAGAGAAACTACAGTTGATTTCTTGATGGGAGCCTATCAAATCCAATGGGAAATATACACCTATAGCCAATGCATGTAAACTATTTGACATAATGCCTTGGCAGGCATATGCTCATCAAATTTTGACAAAGACTCGGTATTTTATTATAAATTCATCATCCCAATGTTTGTAATGAAGCTATTTTAAAGTGTATTCTTGGAGATAATGATATTTTATAAATCCTTTAAACCCCCAAAGTGGAAAAGAAAGAGTTATTAGTTATTTATGGGTTGGGAGGCTATAAATGCAATGCTTTTGAATGTAAAAAGGAGCTTTTTCTTTTTTCAGCTTTTCTGGGGAAAACTAGAATTTCATAAATGTATAGAAACAAAGGAGTCATAAAGCTCTAAGTTTGGATTGAATAAAGAATAATAGAACTAGTTGTAGTACCAATAAATTAACTCTTTATGTTGTGGATTATTCGTATGTTTAATTTGTAGCCTCTTTTAAATATTTTTTGTTCTGTATAGAGTTCACAGGTTTTTCTTCATGTAACTGGGATGAGATTATAGGTAGTTTTTTTAATGTAGCATCATGAAACTCCTTGCAAATGTAACTTTTGTATGTTAGATTGCATTTTTTCTAAAAACCCTAGTTGCATGTTCTCTTTCTAAATAATATTCCCAGGGAAATGAATCTTGGTACTAGTTTCATTCCTATATGAAGTTTCTAATTATATTTTTTCATTTTAGTTTTGGTTTAGTTTCCTTTCCCACTTTTTGGTCAAACACATACCCCAAAAAACCCCAAATTTTATCATACGAGGGAGCTACCCCTCTCAAATGCAGAGGAAGATTGCTAACTCAATAACGATCTCTCCAACTATTGGTACAATTAGTAAAATAGAGTTATTTTTGGAGATATAATTACAACAACAAATCTGTTTACCAACAATAGGTCACAAGAATCTAAGCAAGCCAAAAAGTAAATATTAATGTTTAGTACATATCAAATTTGTGCACAAAAGTTTAGATCCATAATTGCACAAATCACTTTCACAATCTCAAAAGTGGCCCAAAGTGAGAGAATGAATTTTTAGAGGTCAAGGCATTCATGTGGACATTTTTTATTTTTTCATAATGATGAATCATCTTTAGACATTGTCACAACATATTAGCATCAAATTTCTAGCTAAGTACCTTTTTTTTGTTTTGTTTTATTTGAGATTTCTAACCATCCTCAAATTAATTTTTTGCAACCTATTGGTATCAAGAGAACAAGTCTAAGATGACACTTCTTCAACTAAGATCCAAGGACTGAGAGGTATCCATTCCGCCAAAGTCACCTAGCGCACAATCCTAGCCTTGTCCCTTTATTGGTGTCAGGGACCTTGCACTCAACAAGTCATGATCCTTGGGGGCCCATTTGGAACCATTCGACTTCACCAAGAGGCCATGGGCCCTTTGATGTGTTTTTTTATTTAATTCCCCCATTTATTTCAATTAATTACTCTAGGTAGTTTTTGACCCAACTATTAACCCTTATGTAATTATTTGATTGTATTGTTTAAATATTTTAAACTAAGGTTGTTGTAAAAGGGATTTTATTCTCTCCCTTTCAATTCCAAACATAAAAATATTTGAAATGGACATCTTTTTAATTGCTATTTGAGGCTCATTCACCCCTTATGGTGTCAAAGCAATGTATTAAGTTGATCCTTGGTGGAATTGTTATTATCCAATAAACTTTATGAGTAGGACAACAATCACCTAACATTGAATAGTAATAATTTTTTTTATAATATTAGATAGGGAGTCCATATGATCCCTCACCCTTATAACACTATAAAAAAAGAGTTACAAATAAAAGGCGGTGCCAAAGTCATGACTAACCAACAAAAATCATCAATTGAGACAAAAGAGGTAGCAAAATACAAACAAAATTAACTAAACAAGTCAAAAATAAAAGACTAATTGTGGGGCCCACAATTCTCTTGTGATCCCTACAAACACTCCACAACTGCACCCTGATAAACTTAGTTTGGATATCGAAACTCATGAATTTACACATTTATGTTTTAGATTGTGATTATGATAATGGATTAGTATGGATATTGATACTATGCTTAGAATAGTTAGTTTTCAAAAGCTTATTGTGGTGATCTAGTTAGTTGATGACTACGATTTATTTCTATCATTCATGTGAATGGATTTAGAGTTGCACATTCCCTCTACGTTATTGTGATTTGATTATATAGTCAAATGGATTTCAATTATGTTGTGGTGAATATCAATTTACTTTGATTTAAATTTGGAAGCGATAATCTGAATATGGATGTTTGAGCATGGTGAAATTTGGAAAGAAAATTAAGAAATAACATTATGTGATAAATGTGAATTATGTGTGTGTAATTATGATAGTTAGATTTAAATTATGATTATTGTTTAAATTGAGATAATTATGAAGATTATGGATTTCCTATAATATATGGGTAAAAGTTCAAAAGTGTCACACTTTGGGCCAACTAAATAGTTTTAGGTCAAACAATTTTACCCCAAACAATTTTAGGTGAAACAGTTTCGCTTGAAACCACGTGGCCCCTACGTGGCATAACGATATTCAGTTGAAATTTTTATGATCAAAATTATTAAATCTATATAATTCAAGTTGAAACTTTGAAAAATATCTTTATTTATGTATAAAGTTTTGGGTGAAAAGGTTTAGGGAGAAAGAGTTTCAGCTAAAACTTTTTTGCCCAAAAATTTCTAGGTGGCAACCCAAGTGGTAGCCTAACCCCTATTTTGGGGAAAATCAACTTTAACTCCAAATATATCTAACCAAGGGTATTTTCATGAAAATTTGAAAATATCTTTTTGTAGAGATCAAAGTCTATAATCTATTTTTTAATATTTTGATTAGTTTTATTATGAAGTTTTTTTAATTTATTGCAAATAGGTTATTATAATCAAACATGAGGTTGATTAATTTTTTAAAAAAAATTTAAATATATTTTAAAGAATTTAAAAATATATGACCACTGGAGGAGAGAATCCTCTCCAAGAGGGAATAATTTTTTTAAATGATAAAAAAATTAGACAAAAGTTGACATTCCTTCAAAACTTATGACATTTTGAGTAAATTTGACTTAAAAAAATTATTGGAAAAATAAATATTTATCAAAAATAATTTTTTTCTCCATGCAATAAATTTTCAAGTTATCTAAGTGGAAATAAAAATCAAAGAAAAAAAAATTGCTATATTTTTTGGGACGTCCCATTAGCCTCACTTTAAAAAAAAAAAATTTACCACTTAAAATTATTCTCTTAAATTTATAAAACAACTAGTTTTTAAAATTATGAACATAAACTACATTAAGAGTTCTACATTTCATTAGCTTATATCATTTTAAAATTCAAAACATACACATCACTTTTACGCAATCCAAGTTGAAAAAATATATTTGTTTGTTATTTCCTTTATAAAAGTGTAACACAGTTCTAAACTTATATCCATGTGATATATTGAAATGTTGTTATTGTTGCTTCAACTATTTTGTGGGATATATTGATGTTTATTTCCAAGTGTGTTGATGATTTCCATGGGCAATGGAAAAAGTCCTTAAGAAAACCATTTGATTTCTTAACATTACCTTGACCTTAGCCCATGAGAGGACTAAGGTCTTCATTTGTGAAAACATGTTGTAATGTGAAAATTATTATGTTAATTTTGAATTTTAATTTTGTTCTAATATTGTATGTGTTCAGGTCTTGGGTTGTGAGGCATCTTTAGTGGCAAATCTCACAGTTGGATTGGGGGGTTTGAAAAGGGTCATAAAGAGTCTTTATCTTCATCAATTAAGTGAAAAATGTCTCTAGGATGAATATGTATGAGATTGGTACTTGTTGGGACATAAATTTTGGGATTTGGACAAGATTTGGTCCTTCCCAAATCCTTTGGAAAAAGTGTATGAGATCTGGCTTGGGAAGAAGGAAGATTGACTTAATATCATCCAATCTTTCCTTACAAAATTTTATATGGGGAGTTGTACCAGGGATGTCATTCTTTATTTATAACCCTCTTGGAGAGTTTGGCGGGTTCTTTTGGGTTATTGTTATTGTTATTGTTATTGTGAGAGAGTAGAGTCTTGAGAGATTGGAGCTTAGATCTTGGAAGAGATAAGGCTTGGAGAGGAGTCTCTTGAAGAATCTTCAACAAGGAACATATCTATGATTTTAGAAGCCATTAGAGGTGGGCTTATAGCTTTCACTGTAGAATATGCAAGATGAATATATGGTTGTTGTTTTTGTGTTTTATATGTTAGCTTTATCTTCTTGTGATTCATTTTGTTGAGTTTTTGGGTTGCATTTATATATGTGTTTTGGGAAAGGAGTGATGTGTTTGGTTCAACTCTTCCAATTAGGCTAAGAGCAAGCCATGTGTGGGGTTGAGAGAGGTGTGGAACCTTGTTTGGGGAAAATAAATACATTCTTTGGGAAGGAATTTTGGGCATTGAGTATCTTATATGTTTTTATGAAATAGAAAAAATATGCATTCTTTGTGAAGGAATTTTTGCTATTGAGTGTCTTATATGTTTTCATGTGATAATATGTTGGAGGCATTGGGTTGGGTGTGTTGTGGTGTTGGATATAGGAGGAGAATGGTTGATGTTGTGGAGGATGTTGGTTATGGAAGGAGAATGGTGTTATGGTGTTGGTTATGGGAGGATGGATAATATTTTTGGAGGATGTTTTATATTTGATACTTGGTTGAGTTGTTGTATTTATATATTTTTCCCCAAGTTTAGACAGATCCCTTCATCTCCCCCTATTTCTATGAATCTTGGCAAGATTCATATGTCATGTTTAAACCTTAAGTGTTGTTGTGTTTTATGTACGTGTTTCCTTTATTATGTATGTAAAAACTCAGTCTCTATGAGGACCTCCTAGCTCAGAAGCGGGCTTGTGAGCAAGCTCTATGGTTGGGAGGTGAGCAAACCTCCAATGGCTTGGATGCAAAGTTTTATTTGTTTTAGATTTGTGGAAGATTAGAGAGATGGAAACCTTGGGTTGAACGAGGCCATTCATGGATTTGAGATATCTCTTTGAGCTAAATGGGCTTTTGGGTAAAATCTTCTTTGTGAAAAGGTGATTGTTACCCTACTTGTGCATATTGGCACTCTAGATCTATTCTTTAAAAATGGGGTTGATGTATGTAGAGGATCAAATGATTATTTTGTTGTAATTACACTGTTTTTTAAAAAATATTGCATGTAGGAGATATGTTTAGTTTAGTGTCAACCATTCTTTGTGTAAAATTTATATTTTTTATTTTAAAAAGAAAAAAAAAAAAGACTCTTTTGTATTGTTGTTATTTGTAGAAAAGAAAGGAAAAAATACATATTATTATGGGATAAAGTACAATTGTTCAAGCTATCATGCCTTCATAATCTTGTTGTTCTAGACATATTCATTTTTGAAATAAATAAACAATAGAAAATATATACAATTGCTTTTATTTAAGAGTTTCCTCTAAAAGCACATATTGGTTTGATAAATGCTTGACTGAAAATCTGTATCTTCCTCTCCTTATGGTGGGTTGGAATCACCTTGTATAAAGAGAAATCAAAACATTATTTTAGTATATATATACATATAAGTATATATATATCCTTGTGCTAGGCTAGAATCACCTTGTATAAAGAGAAATCAAAAAAATAATTTTAGTTTTTAGTTGGATATATATATATATATATATATATATATATATATATATATATATATATATATATATATATATATATATATATATATATATATATATGCAATTCCTAAAAAAGTATAGATATTTGATTGATATTATTTTTCTATAAATTATTTTTGTGTTATAATAGGAGATCAAATAAATATAAAAAATAAAATAAAATAAGAAATTTGTAAGTAATATATATAGTTTGCATTTATTAATAATTGATTGAAGGAAGTCATTGCAATGTTAGTTTTAGATAATTGAAGGCTGACAACCTACCTTTAGGTAGGTTATGGGGGTGGGAGACCCCATCCCCCATAGTCATAGCTTAGATTATTGCCTATGGGAATTGTGGGGTTGTTAGTGTGAATGGGGTTCTTTATCTAAATAGTTCATTTCCTAGCTAGTCCTTTATTTAGGTTCTTTTCACACTAGGTTAAGTTTACTTAGGGACTTTTTCACTTTATCCCATATTGGTTGTGTTTTCAGTCTCTTGGGTGGTAATTCCTATATATAGTCACCCATCACTCTCATATAAGCATCTCATTTCATTGTATGTTTTGCATTCTCTTGAGTAGAATATAGTTTATTCTTGCTCACTCCTGATTTCTAGCTTTGCTTTCCTTCATTCATTTGCATTCATGGGTGGCTTTCAGCCAAATCTTACATAGTATTAGAGTATTTGTGAATTGTGGGTTAGCATTTTTTTTTAGAAATTTAGGAGTGTAAAGGTGTTTTTTTCAAAGCACATGAGTATGCTCTTGTCTTGCATCCTCAGATGATCTGAAGAATAAAAAAAGTGTGGAGAAAACACTAGTTTCTAGGGGGTTCTTGTTTTGACTTGCCAGTTGTAGATGTTTTTGGAGCTTCTTGGAGACATTCTAAGCTCACCACCGAGTCTAGAGCAGTTGAGATAGTTATATTTTCCTTTCATTTCATTCTAGTTGGACACTAGAGGCTAGATCTGTGAGGGTTTGAAGTTTGAGGTTTGTTGCTAGATCTAGGAGGGAGCCACCATTTCAGAGAATTTTGGGTCAAATCCAACCTTGCCATTGAACTTGGGAGGCCTAAAAACCCTAAGATGAACTGCCTAATTATCAATTTTAGGCAAAGTTCCCTGGAGAGGCAATTTTTTTTGTCCAAGGACTCGTACGACCCCCATGAACAGTGCAAGTTTGCACTTTTTTTAATATTTAATATTTTTCTGCAATTTCATATATTTGTATTGCAAAGAAAAAAAAGAAAAAAATTGTAGTTTTTAATTTGAAATTCATTTTAAATCATTAAAAAAAATCACAAAAAAATATTTTGAGGTACCAAGGGTACCTGCGCAAGCGTAGGCCCTTGTACTAGGCACACACCCCAAAGGGTATATGGAAGTCCTTGGACTCAAGCCTTGCACCCCTTTCCACAAGCTGTAGACCTGCCATATTGGGGTTTGGGAGTGGCCTTGGCCCCCGACCCCATATAAGTGCTTTGGCCTCTAAAGGCCTTCTTCACTTGTATTGACCTTTTGGCCTTGATGAAATTATTCAACCTTTTTCAAGGTTCTCCTACACCTTGGCCTTCGTGCCACTATTTTTAGTACCTCTACTACATTTAGTGACCCTTTTGGTAGTTTTCCTTTAGTTTGGTGGCACCACCATATTTGGAAATTTTCTATATTTATCTCAAGATTGGCTAATTATTTGGAGGTGTCTAAACTTAGCATTATGCTAAAGTTAGTGGTGATTCTACCAAATTTGGTGGCAAGAAGATTTTGAAATATTTACTCCCTCTCCTTTGGTGTTTTCAGTTTTGCAATTCAACTTCTAAAGACCATATCTTGGGCTCACGACCTCCCTTTTTTTAGCAACCTTTTTCTATTTGGGCTAATTTTTCATGCTCTCCACACTAGTGTAGATGGTTTCTAATTTCAGTGCACATATTATCTATAATTTACATATTCTCATAGGTGACACCATGTAGTTCTCATTTTGGGAACTTCAAAGCTTCATAACTTTCTCATACGACCTTGGATATTGAGGTGATTTTTTTTAAGTGCATGTTTTTCATGTACTTCGCAATGGTGCTAATCCTTTCACTTGGTATTGTGCCAAAATTATACTTTCATGTATACTCATCCTTTGAGGATTTGTAAAAAGCATTGAAGAGAAGTCCACTCAACATTTCTTTGTTGGTGGCAATTGTAACCACACTAAATATAAAGTGTCAAATCATATTACTTTTGGGGGTTATTTGATTAAGTGATTCAGGGGATCTCTTGAAGTGATTGTGCTTGTGCATCTTTTCTACTTGTGCTCTCTTTTCCTTTACAAAATGGGTCACTTTAAGTTTTCATTGCTAACATCATACAACTACAACACATGGCATCAAAATGTATGGACTGACATAATGCAACTTGGATATGCACCTTATGCTGAACAAAAGGTAATTGAACCCACATATGATAAGGAAAGGGTACAATGGATGCTTCAACATACAAAAGCTCTTGGTTGTCTTAGGAGTCTAGTCTCCCTTGATATAATGTTTCAAATTGATGGATATATAAATTCACATGATGCATGGAAAAAGTTAAAGACTCTATATGGTACAACTGGTGAAGTTAGGGGATATCAACTTGACAATGAATTAATTAGTCTTGATCCAAATCTTTTTAACAACTTCCAGGACTATGTAACAAAGGTTAATGACCTAAGAGCACAACGTAAATCATGTGGCATTGAGAAAAAGGACATACAACTTGTGAGAGGAAAAATAGGTCCTTGAAGGAGATGGTTGGCTTGCATGATACACATGCTCCCTTGCACCTGAATATTGGGTAGAAGTTATCAAATGTGTCGATCACATCCAAAACAGAGTTCCACATAAGGCATTGAAGGGCATCACTCCCATTGAATCTTGATGTGGCAAGAAACATGTGTGACACATCAAAGTTTTTGGCTCCCCAACATGGGCTCACATTCCTTTACAGAAGCACAAGGCTTTAGAACCTTAGAGTCAACCTTACATCTTTGTTGGTTACTTGAATGGTGTAAAAGGATATCAACTTATAGATCCTGAGACACATGAGCTCTTTAGTGAGTGAAGTGTGCAATTTGAATAAAATCTTTCCTAGCTCATCCTCTCCTCTTCCTTCCTTCACGATAGATTCTGATGATAGTGACTCTGATGATTTTCCTCCATTCACCTCTACTCGTAGAGTTGATTATGAGGTTTCATCCTCCTCTTCACATAGTTAAGATTTTGAGGATGAGGGTTCTCCTCCTCTATCTCCTACCATGCCTCATTGGGCTCATCAAACACTATAGTCTGCAGGCACTCTTGTTGGGGATCCTGCAGATACTTGGAGGATTTAATCATAGCACCAGAATATTTCACATTGCTACATTGCCACAACTTTAGATCCATAGTCCTTTCGTGAAGTTTTAGGTATTGTTGAGTGGGATTCAACAATGGAATAAGAGTATAACTCTTTGATTTGAAACAAAACATGGGATCTTGTTCCACTTCCTAAGGGAAGAAAATAGGTTCGATGTAAATGGATCTATCGAACCAAATTTGTAGTTGATGGATCAGTTGACAAGTTCAAAGCATGACTTGTGGCCAAAGGTTTCTCGCAAGTTCCTAGTGTTGACTACACTAAGACCTTTGGCCCCGTCACCAAGATGAACTCCATTCACCTAATACTTGCTATTGTTGCAGCTCAAGGTTGGGTTCTACATCAGATGGATGTGAAGAGTGCATTTCTTCATGGGAATCTCCAAGAGGAGCAACCACAAGGATTTGTTAAAGATTCTTCATTGGTTTACAGATTGAGGAAGTCTCTCTATAGCCTCAAACAGGCCCCACGGGCTTGGTATGCCAAGATGGACTCCTTTCTTCTCTCATTTGGGCTCTCTAGTTGCCACTCAAATCTGAATGTCTACATCTTGAGACAAGAGGATGATCTTTTGTTCTTGTCTCTTTATGTTTATGACTTGATTGTCACAAGGAGCACCTCATCCATCATTACGAGTGTCAAGATTTCTTTGCATGACAGGTTTTCCAAACCGACTTGGGTCTCTTGTGCTATATTCTCAGGATTGAGATCACTCAAACCTCTTCCAAGATCTCTCTTGCGCAACCAAGTATGCTCTTGATCTTTTGGCTTGTTTTCACATGGCTGATTGTAAGCCTTCACTGATTCCCTTTTTGTCTGGAGTCAAGCTTGAGGCGAAGTGTTCCACACCACTAGTTGATGCCACTTTGTATCATCAGCTTGTCGATAGCCTTATCTACTTGACTCGTACCCACCCCAAAATTTCATTTATAGTTGGCATTATAACTTGTTAAGCATTAAGTTTGTATTCTTGCAACTTCTTGACTTACCTCACGGTTCTTTCTCACTTAGTGAAGACATTTGTACATTCTGTGCATATAATGAATCTGAAGAAAGTAGATTACAGTCTAATCATAAATCTTGAGTAATCTTTTGATTAGTTTCTATTAATGGAATATCAAATTGCTGCATCCTTTTGGAGTGCATTTGAATTATTGCTTGTTGTAATCGATTGTCCATTGAATATTTGCATCTATTATACGTAGTTGTGGAACACCTAGTGAAGTATATTTAGATTAATTTCAATTCATGAAAATATCTAGATGTGCGTGTGAAATCATTGAAAAAACTTAACTTCTTAGAACTCTTTCCCTCTCAACTCTTCTTTTGTATTTAATTTTCACAAATCATCTTCGAAGGAGCTAATAATGACAAATCTTAAGGAAATAACTAGTAGTAACAATGAATTCAATACTTTAAAGAAGATATTTAAGTGAATTTAGAGGCAAAGATCAATTAATTAGAGATAATTGAGAAGAACTGATTAAAGTAATGTGCAAGTCATAAATAATTTGCTCAAAGTTTAGTTATTAATTGATAAATTTGACATGAATCATTAAAGATATGTGTAGATCATGCAAAATAGTGATGATATTTGCAGGAAAATATTTGGATCAATGATGTCAAACAAGGTAGACTGATTACAAACTCCTCAACAAACCACTTTGCAAGTTAGGATAACTTAGGATTATGGGTTTTCTTGTTTAGCCCTCCTCAAGCCGTGTAGCCCTCCTAGAGAGGTTTTTTCAACTTATTTTCCTGTAGGGATCACAAACCCACAAAATAATTACCTTTTTGAGCACCCATTATGCTTTTACAAAACATATCAAAGACTTAGGTATGGTTGTTTCATACCAAAACACCAAACAATTCGTTGTTCCACTACTGCAAAAGGGCCAATTAGCCCTATTTTACAAAGCAAGTACCCTCTAAACTTGACGCCAAGCCAAAATTCCCATGGAAAATCTTAGAACAACCTCCAAAACCTCTGATTAACCAACTTTTAGGGTTTGGAACACTCACTTAAGTCCCAAATTTCTAAACCCTTGTTTTAGGCCTTTCTAGGCTAGTTTCAAGAGGGTTTATTGAAAATCCACACTCCACTCTTCTTCAAACTTTCCCAATAGCTCAGACATGTCTTATTAGGTCTGCCTATGCTATACAAACCTTCACAAGTTTCTTACCAATGCTTTTATGCAAACTCACACTCTTAGCCTCATTTTTCAAGCCAAAAACATAAGAAAAATCAATCTAGGGCATCACCAAATCTACCCCAAAACTCTACCTTTTGCAAAATAATCACTGGAATCTTGAAATGCATCTTATGTCCCTCCATTTCACCCATTTTGAGCAAATTTCACTGGTGGAATGAGGCCCAAATCATTACTTTTGTACTCAAACCCTCAACTAGGGTTTCTCAGAACAATTTTTACAAAAATAGCTATAACTTTTGCTAAACCCAATGAAAATTAATGGAACCAACTGAAAATGAAATCCACTTCAATGCTCTTTCCAACAAACTCAGGTTCTTGCCATTTACAAGTCATACAGAGCCATACCACGGGCTGGAGCAGAAAAAAATTGCAGAAACAGGGTATTATTTTATTGTTTTTCACTTCAATACAATACTCTCTACCTTCTCTCACCTTCACAAGGTCGATATAAGCTTCTTACATCAGTCTCTTAACTACCTTTTGAACTTCCATGACCAAAAAACCTTCCTACTGCCTAATGACCCTTCATATTCCCAACTTTGCATTGACAACATTACAATTTTTTTCAACTTTTTACATTATTTTCCAAATGAACTCAAATTGACTCAAGACATCAAGAATGGCCTATTATGGCCTTATTACATGACTTTAGAGACTCTAAACACCAAAATTCCCTTTATGACATTATTTACAAAAATGACCTTGGTGCTCCTGCACCATACAACAGGCCAAAGACAAAACTCATGTCCCATGAGGACTGTACTGCCTTGAATATTGCCCCTTCACAGCATCTCCTTGACCTTCAAATGCTCCCTTGTCTAGTTGTCCTTTCCATTTGGTCAGGTATTGAAAGATTGCATCATCCTTTATACCTTTGAACTTGCTTTCTCCTTGCCATTGTCTCATACTTGTAAATTGATCTGTTAGCTATCTTCTACCATTTTCCTCATCAAAATTTGATGTTGCTCTTGTCCTCATACCTGCAAACAAGTCCTTACCAATGCTTTTTATGCAAACTCACACTCTTAGCCTCACTTTTCAAGCCAAAAACATAAGAAAAATCAATCTAGGGCGTCACCAAATCTAACCCAAAACTCTACCTTTTGCAAAATAACCACTGGAATCTTGAAATACATCTTATGTCCCTCCATTTCACCCATTTTGAGCAAATTTCACTGGTGGAATGAGGCCCAAATCATTACTTTTGTACTCAAACCCTCAACTAGGGTTTCTCATAACAGTTTCTACAAAAATAGCTATAACTTTTGCTAAACCCAATGAAAATTAATGGAACCAACTACAAATGAAAGCTACTTCAATGCTCTTTCCAACAAACTCAGATTATTGCCATTTCTAGGCTGTACAGGGCTGTACCACGGGCTGGAGCAGATTAAATTTTTTTTTTGCAGAAACAGGGTACTCTTTTATTATTTTTCACTTCAATACAATACTCTCTACCTTCTCTCACCTTCACAAGGTCAATATAAGCTTCTTACATCAGTCTCTTAACTACCTTTTGAACTTCCATGACCAAAAAACCTTCCTACTGCCTAATGACCCTTCATATTCTCAACTTTGCATTGACAACATTACAATTTTTTTCAACTTTTTACATTATTTGCCAAATGAACTCAAATTGACTCAAGACATCAAGAATGACCTATTATGGCCTTATTACATGACTTTAGAGACTCTAAATACCAAAATTCCCTTTATGACATTATTTACAAAAATGACCTTGGTGCTCCTACACCAATCAAGAATATCAAGTTGAGATGTGTAAGTCCCCTATGTAAAACACCCTACAACGAACCCTGAGTGAATCATGATTCATGATGGAGCCACATGAGCTTCATTAGAAGGTTTCCAAATGCATTTTTCACTACATCCAGTGCACTCATAGGTATGGGATTCACTATGCAATGGGCACAAGTTTAGATTTGATTGGATACATGGATTTTGATTGGGTTGGTGATTTTGATGATTGCAAGTCCACTTCTAGCTACAATTTTCACCTTGTTTATGGTCCCATTTATTGTTAATAATGTGGCTAGGAGGTTTTACTCTTCATGTTAGGTTCACAAAAATATGTGTTGTTAAGAATGTGACTCAAAAAATTTGTGAGTGAGTTAGACTCCAATGTGACACATAAATCATATCCTTTTTATGGGCGACCTCCTAGTCACTCCCACTCTCGTGGCAAGAGCCAGTTGATTAGAGGTAGAACTGGGGGTTGTTTTGTTCTCAAGGGAGAAAAACATCACAAATGGTGGTTGGGTTATTCATTTGATGTGTGTAAGTGTATGCTTGATGATTGTTTTGATGGAAGCGCTCAATCGTTGTTGTCAATGTGATAATGATATGATCAAAAGGGTCACTTGTTAGGTAATTCTAGCATATAATCTATTTTGTTCATTTAATATGTGGAGGAATTCTAACCTCCTCTCTTGGTTTTGAATTGCTTGTTGTATCGGTTCTTGTTGGTCAATGATTCATTAGTGATGTTCTTTTGCTTCTCTTATTTGTTTTGTCTTGTTGGATGTGAATTGGATAAGGGAAGTTCTCCCCATTTTTTTCTAGGATGGATTTTATCCAGTACTCCCTAATGCTTGGGAACATTGAATGCTAGACAAGAGGGGGAAATGTTTGTGTTGACTACATTGACTTCGTGATAGAATCAAGGGTTTAACTTTGTTTTCCTTTTTCAAGTTTTCTAATGTTTTTTTGGTTTTTTTAATGAATTCAAATCTAAATGAATGTGATACAATTTTGGTTCTTTTTCTCTGAATTTGAAAATGATCTAATTATCTAAGAAATTGAAAATGAATGCAAGACTAAATGATTTTTCAAATGCAAACTAAACTATGCTTCTTTTTTTTCGTGAACCAATTTTTACTTGTAATCTAAGGAATTGGAAATAGTAACTAATCTATGAACAATGGAAATAAATTTAATCCAGGAATAAAAATAAATCTAAGTTAAGTAATTAAAAGCAAATCTAATCTAATGTACTAAGTAATAAAATATCCTATCAAGAGAAAAACAAACAAATTATTTACTTCCTCAAGAGCAAAGATTTGATCTAATTACTATTGAAAGCTTGAAAAACCTGGTATGAATCAGGTGGCAGTGCCTAGTGTGAGTCCTCAGATGTCCTTTGTGGTAACCATTCCTTCCTCTGCAATAGCAAGGTCCTCATCTTGGCAACAAGGACAAAACGATGATAAAAGAGAGTGGCAATGAGCTTAAAAGCTATAAAAAATGAACAAAGTTAATGAATTTGAGCATATGGATGCTATGAAGCAATAATGGTTTGAGCTATGAAGTTATGAATGAAAGAAAAAGGCATGCGAAGTCATGCGACGAGCATAAAAATGCTGTGGAGACAGCTAAATACAAAGCAAAAGAAAAAGCAATATGCAATGATGAATTTGCCTCCTATGGGAAAGTTTTGAAACTTTGCAACAAAAAAAAACCATTTAAGAAATAAACTAAGAGGCTCAAAGGCCTATGAAGAAGCTTGAAAAAGCTTGTGAATATGAGAAGATCAATCCCAACATTGAAAAACAATGAAGAGGCGAGGGGTATTTATAGGTTGGAAATCTACACCAAAGGTGGTGCTGATTAAGGAGTTAACAAAATTGATTGGTGAGTGATCTAGCTTTGATTTGGAGTGAACAATGGCTAGAGAGCAGATCACAAAGAAGAAATGGAGTTAACACAAGACTGATTGAGAGATAAGAATAGATTGATTAGAAGTCAAGAATAGACTGATTGAGAGTTTATAAATAGTTAGGGGGAGTGGATAGTTAGTTGTGCATGAGGTAGCTAGCCATTAAGAGCAAAAAATGGAGAAAAACTAGGCTAAAACCAGAAGAAAACACACATGGAAAAGACAACAGGGTCGATCCTTTTACCAAGGAAGGTCACCCTCGGAGACCACACTTAAGTTGTAGGGTCACCCAGGGAGACCAGGAAGACATAAGGGGTGACCCAAGAGGGATGGTTTGGACAGATGGTTTAACAATGGGAGGATGGTCTTAGAAGGCTGAAAATAGTTTCAATGGCCTAAAACAAGGGATAGGGGATTTAGGAAGTGTGTCATTCTTTTTACAAGGGCAGGTCACCCCTAGAGACCACACTTTAGTTGTAGGGTCACCCAAGGAGACCAAAAAATATAAGGGGTGACCTAGAAAGGATAGCTTGGAGATGCAATTTGAGGGCACGAAGGGCCTCAAAAGGTCAATTGGATGATCCTAGAGGATTGAATGATGAAAAATCCCTTAGGGAAAATAAATTTCCCCTCTTGTGAAGTGGGTTAGTCATGTCATCAGGGCTGGCAAGTGATAGGAATGATTTGTCAAACATGGGTTAGGTGGTTAACAAGAAAGTGTGTGGGACCTTAGAAGGTTAGCTTGGTGGTTAGGGACCCACAAACAAAGAGAAAAACCAATGAAAACATGTCACCAAGAGAGAAGTTGCTGAGAGGTCTATATATTTTATACTTACATGTACATGATTAGGACTATAGCTCATCATCAGACTACCATATAGGCCTGTGCGTCTTTTTCATATTTACAATTACATGATAGATTATTTATGGCAAGAAATTTATGAGGAGTTACAAAATGAATTTATGACAAATTTCCTTTAAAATACAATTAAAGAGAAGCGGAGCAATTTTTAAAGGAATCTCTTTAATAATTAATTAATTAATTATTTAATTTTATTTGTGGCAAAAATACTTATAAATTGAGGGTGCTTGTATGCATTTGGAAGAGTTCTTGGTCTTTTGGAATTTTAAAACTTGCAGGATTCTAAAAGTGGCTCCATACAAAGGAATTCATCGGCAATCTAATTTTGAAAGAAGCAACATTCATACCCTACGAGCAATTCTAATTTTGTGAGTTCATTCCCTATTTTTCGCTTACTTATTATATCTTGATAAATTTGTGTTTTCGGGTAGTAATTTAGAGAACATAACACTCGTTATTCATCCATTGTATACTTTCACCTTGCTTTCATGGGATCTGGATGATAGAAAATAGAGAATAACGAAAATATTTACTCATCTTATACTCTCATCTTACCCTAACAAGATGTTGTGACCAAAAAGTAGAAAGTAGAAAGTGGTTAATATTTTAAATAAAATTCTTGTTATTATTTTCACTTTTAATTAAAAATGATTTTATTTTTTAATATTATTACACAAACTATTTTATCTTGACAAATTATTGAGTTTTCATACATGTATATTACTTGTTTTAAAATCATTTATTAACTATATATGAATCCTAGGAATAGCCCCCACACATTTATATCGAATTAAAAATAAATCTTTGATTTTCTTTTGAAATGGAAGGAAGTGATAAAGTGGAATTAAAGTCAAAGGGCCACAAGCATCATATAAAATTCATTATAAATAGTAAAGGAGTTACGAATCCTTACGGGGTCGACTATAATGACCACTGTAAACTTTATACGTCTTCCCTAATTACTTTCATTAATTGCCCCTCCTTTCAATAGGCCACCAACAATACCATGAGTATATTAGAAACAAGAGACGCATTGTGTTAGGTTCTTGCCGAAATAGAAGTTGAATTATGGATGAGAAATTGTTAGATACGGGAGTAAAAGAATAATATATGGAGATCGAAGAATAATATTATGTAGATGGAGAATGCATATTAAGTTGTGGCTTATAGCCTGTACGAGCTGTCAACAATTTTCTTCATATGATTCACTTATCTAATCAATGGATCTAGATGGTAAATGATTTTGTCAACAATTTTGTCCATATGATTTCGTTCTAACATTATTGTGCTCTTATGAGTTCATACTAGATCCATTAGTCTATTTGTCACCTAGTTTCCAGTACTTGTGTGGTCGTTCTCCCTTGAAAAGTCAGCAAGGTAACAAAAAACATGAGACTGATCTCTTTAGCATCTCACAATGTGCTTGATCAATTATTTCGAGAGTTCATGTCACTCAATTTCAAACTGTGGGTATTATAAGCCAATATTTAGCAACCTTTCATAAGAGGAATGCAAATTTGTGAAGCTGCGACCTACAAGCAATTCATCATTGTTCTAGATTGTATTTGTTGAATATGTCAAGGTATAATTAGATGATAGATTGAACCAAAATTGCATCTATTTTCAAGTTAGATCGGAGAGCATATTGCTTTGATTAGAAGTTGTATGGATTTGAATTTATGTAGAAGAAATTCATTATGGAATTGATTCTTGTTATGGATGTAGATATCATATCATAAGGATAAACAATTAATTACTACTCTATCAAATGCCCCAAGCCATTAACTTTCCTTGGACTTAGGATCTCTAATTTTGACAACATAATAACCCCAAGTATGTAACCTGACACCTCTATATCTTGTTGTCTATCTAGATGTTTGACCTTTGTGGGAATCAAGGTTAGGTGTTGACTTCTTTGATTCCTGTCAATAATGTCTTATTAGCCTATTTACTTTAGTAATTTTTACATCTTTTTTAGTAAAATAACATAAAGCTTTAAGGATGTAAGTGTAGACATTCTATAATTTTAATTCTGAGCGAAAATAAAGTAACTTACAAATGTTAAAATGATTCCTATATCTACGATTAATATGTATCATGACTAAAAACAAACTTAGACATGTTGCATAGCATATTAGTGCACAACACTCAAAATACACGCTAGTGTGTAAACAAGATAAACCACATACTTTGTCAAATCCATCAATACACGTATTTAAATGTTTCAATATAGTTGTTATACCCCCAGATGTCTAAACGACTGAGATCTTGGCGCTATGTGCAATCGCTAAGGTAATCAAGTAGAGAGGGAGCTCTAAAATAGTATAAGGTTTATACAATATGGCTCCGTGCATAGTCTACACCCAAGTCTTCCTCTGCATATAATCTATTGAAATGACCTTCTGAAGTGCAAGTTTTGCTATTATTAAAATTTACACAACAAAGAAATGAATGGAAAGAAGAATGGTGACAATAGCACCCTGTTATTAGTGAAGAATTACAAAGAAATTACAAAGTTAAATTACAAAAATGGTTTCAAGCACATTCTTATAAATTGACTTTTGATGTGGATACAATTTTGCATCTACCAATAATTTCTAGGGTGAAATACCAAATTATATATATATATGCATTATTTAAAATACGGCCATACACTATCAAATTGGGTCCCACCATCAGAAATGGCAGGTGGGTAGATGTTATGTATCCACCAGAAATTATATTATTTTATTATTATTATAATTATATACTTTCCCATCAAAATCGTAAATACAATACATACAAAACAACACTTGCACTTGCACAAAATGTGGATGCGTTTGGAGATTAAAACTAGTTAGTAGTTATAACTTTCTCACAAATAATGAAATGTAATATACAATTGTTAAATATTAAAAATATTTTAAAAATTTTATATAATTTTTAGAAATTAAATCGTGTTCTACTTCAAAGCCTTTTAACTTAAAATAATAGATATAAAAATAACAATCAAAATATATATCAAAATTTCTTTATTATTGTTTAATATAATAAAATATTTTTTATATATAATTATAATATGCAAAAAAATGAATTATATGGAGAGGAGGTGTCGCTTTGTGCTAGTACATTGGGTATCCTCTACTATTGTTAAAAAGTATTGCAAATTTAAAACTAAATTGAATCTCTTGATATCAAAGTAGTTTGTAGAAAAAAACACTTGTACACTCACACACCATATTTATTCATTGTGCCAGTTTTTGAGTCCCATCGATGGTTCTTGACCACTTTGACCATTTACTTTTTGGAGATATAATAAAATAATTTGAACCCATTAGTATATGCTTTTATAAACAAGGTACTCACACACTACACTTTGCATTATGAAGCTAAGTGCATGCCAAGGGTATGTTTTATTGTTTGATATGTAGCAAAGTTCTGTTAATTTAAAAACAAACAATCCATCTTTAATGTCAACTTTAGCCGTGCATGCCATAGTATATTCAATCTTTGAAGTTGTACGTGTCATTGTCCATCAAACAAGCAAATTATAAGGAACGCAGTTTTATAAGTTCTCAAATAAAATTGTTAAAACAACTTATAATACTTCAATTATAAGAATTTCTACTACAACTATAAATATCGAGGCCTAATATGTAATGGTAGCTAGAAACAAATATCATATAAAAAGCTACGGGTGAGAGCAACTTTGACAACTTTTACAGCAGGTCGGTTAAATGATTGTGCAACACAAGTTTTGCATGATCTTAGTGGTGGTGGTAGTTGTATATATGATGACACATCTTTAAAAAATATTTATTTCTCTCTCCAGTTTTTGCGAAATCCAATTCTATATATGCAAGTGTGTAAACGCTATAAAGCATTGATTCTATTTAAGTGATAGCTATTCAGTGGTGGAGAAGAATCTATTGAGGTGTCAAGTAAGGCTGTTCTAAATTGTGGAAGAGAATGAAAGAGCATAAATATTTAATGAAAAAATCAACTACAACATTATGGCCACGGAACATGAAGAAACCAGCTTTTCTACCCACAAGTCTGCACACAAAATTGACAATGGTATATAATTTTTTCTATTTCATTTCTACTCACATTTCACTAAGTTGCCTTGCCTTTTATAGACTGTTAAATGCATGGATAGTTGTTATCATATATGGTTTTTGTCGTGTGTTTTGTAGACAAATTTTCAATTTTTTTGTTGTTGTGATGGTTTTTAGATTCATGGCAAAAAGTGGAACTAATGTTAGTTACAAGTTTCAACTGTGTGTACATTTTGGGATATTAAAACCTCATTCTAGTGCCTCTAGGATTGGTCTAGGGAATTATTGGCATGGTTGTTTTAGGTGCTTTCTCACTCTATGCCAATTTGCTGCTTGCAAATCTGTATATTATAGATGGCCAATGCTTTATCAGATACAAAGATTTAGTTGGTCATGTATTTGGTGAGTACTTAAACACTCACCCTTGTAATACAGATTATATACAGAACTTTGTGACTCGTTTGCTCTGCAACTGATTGAAAAAATTGAGATAAAATTTATAAATCGTTTGTTTAAGCCCAGCCTGATGGGACTTGGTAAATTTATGATTCCAATGCAGTTGAGTATCATGTGATTTATCTATCTTAACTATCTAAACATTTTTTCCAATAATAGTATTTGAACACATAATAGATGCTATTTTAATTTCATAAGATGAACTTCATATTTAACTAGCTTCCTTCAATTATTTTGGAATACTTAGAATTATATGCTATTTTTTGCAAAACTAGCAGTGGTGGGATTGTGCCAAGTAGATATAGTAGGCGGGAGTCATGTTTTATATACTTAACTGATGCTTTCTATACTTAGCACCTGAAATTTTTGCAAAAAAATTCTAAAGTGCTTGTGCCAAGAAGATATAGTAGGTGGGAGTCATGTTACAGTCCCTTCGATAAGGGAGTTTACAGGATGCAAGCAGTAATGAAGAAGTTGCAATAGTTTCCTCCATTTAAGATGTCATATTAGAAATCTCATGTTTCAAGTTTGAGATTTGAAGCTAGAGAAAAATTATATGACAAAATCAATTTGAAAGAATACAAAAACAAAATTGCAAGAAAAGACCTTCAGTAAATACTAAAAAGTAGATAAAGGTAACACAGGAGTTGCATTAAATTTTGCTGCAGACATAAGTAACATCAAGCATTTAAGAGCACAAGATAAAACATCCATCCCTCAATTACAATAAGCCACAAAACCCATTTAACCTCGACTAGATGCTATACAAACCAATCTCAAAGATAAAGTAGCTACCTAAAATTTTCCCTTGATGAGATAGAAATCTGTAAAATGCGGACATCTTTCAGACTTGAAGGAGATACTATTGCTAGATCTATAACAGAATGATGCCTAAGAAAGAAAAACCCTATTCCAACTTAGAAATCCAAACCATGCTCCCACGCTGCATCAACAAGGGCCTTAATGCATCCATGATAGATAAAACCTCCTCGATCAAATGCTACCTTAGTAATTCCTTTCTCAAGACAAGATTTGGCAGTTGTTTCACCTATTTTCTTTGCAACTTGCTGAAAAAACAAAGCCAAGTAGATGATGCATAATTCTAAAAGCTATAGAGAAAATTTCAAAATAGTCAAATTAAGTGAAATGAAAAGAAACTATCATATGCTTACCCCTGAGGTTATTAGGGACCTGGAGAAGACAACTAAGAACTAGTAACAAACCCTACAATACAACCATAGGTAAAACAAACACTTCTTCAAATTACGTAGAAGACAAACATTATGAAAACATTAGCCAATTCGTATGAACAAAAGTTAATGGAGTCAACAGGATAGTACAATACTACAAGCCATTTGCTATGTGCCAAGACTTCTGCACTGGAAGAGAAGCTCATCTACACAATTGAAGAATCCAAAGCTAATAAAACCTTGTCCTACTGGAAACAACAACCAGATTTTGGTGACATAGAGGTTAGTCCCTTCTCTATGTACTCTTGTGACTTATCCATCATTGCTTTTATAATTTGGGTTCTTGGTTTGACTATTTTACACAAATTTCTAGAAATGAGAAATGGGAAAGAGCAAAAAATGGGGTTCTGGGAGCATGAACTCCATGGGCCAAAATATAGGAAATGGGATAGACTGAACATGAAACACAAAAACTATAGGAGATACTGGAAACAACTGGTGATGGCTCAACAGTCAAATGCATGAATCATTTTCTGTTTGTTAAGATTTTTTTTTAAATGAGCTGAAACGTAGGCAACTGTTAGCGTCCAGCCATTTTTGGTAAGTTTCTTAAAACTTCAAAATGCTTTGACAATACCTGCTTAATAAATGCAGATTGTGATCTTCTGTTACTATTTCTCTAGTTTGACCCATGTTACTCTTAAATTTATGAGGCACATTCCACCCTGGCCCATGTTTACAGTAATCTAAAAATTAAGGAAGGCATTCTAGCTTGACCTATGTTTACAACAATCTTAAGAATGTGAACTTACACTACACAATGTTACTAGATAGTGCAATAACCTCACCCAGGATCTATTAAGCATGGATTAATAATAATGACAAAACCCCAAACTAGATTTTGGCTTGAGGCATCATACCTTCTTCCTGATCTAAATGTGGTGAGCAATTCTATTTTCTCTTCTCGTCTTTTCTCTTTGTGAAGCTTCAATCTTCAATCACTGCATTTGTATTGGTAGCTTTTCTATACACAACGAAAAGAAATGTCAACAATACTAAATGAGATAAAACAAGAACAAAGATACAAAGATGCACTGATGATAAGAAGTCAATCCAATTTCTTGTTAACTTACTTGTTTGATTTTGGTTGAATTGAAGGGAAGATTGGGAAAGAAAGAGATGGGGAGAGAAGCTAACATTGAATTTCTTTGAAAGTGAAGTGCCAGTGAAAAATGAAGTAGCAACAACAGCCATTGTCATCGCCATTTTTTCCTTCACAATCCTGTTGTGGCTTTTGCTTTTCTAAACTTGACAGTTGATGTGTTTTTGTGGCTTCCCAATTACCACCTCTATTAAAGGTCGCCAGCTCTCGACGCGGTACATAATTAATTTTGATCTGACAATAGGCACTTAATTGTGTGAGCTTGTACGAATGTCAATTTAAGAAACTTAAATGAATCACTGAATCATGGATGTAAATTTAAGATATTACAAATTTTTAAATAATAAGAACTATTTTTCACACTAACTATTCACATGATTAACCAATAGGAAAATAGATAAATAGCATTTACCAAATTTTTAAATAAAAAAATTAATTATTAAAATATAGAACTTTTGTGCAAAAATTTTAATTCTTTGTCATGATTGGTTGAATTAATTGGAAAATTGAATCCAACATATGCAATAGTAACCTGCCTATGGCAGGAACTAAAAATTAATGAGTATATTAGAAAAAAATAATTATACCATGTATATATTGGGAATGCCATTAAGCATATCAACTAGCAATCGCACCTTGGTGTGCAATGGGTATGTCGAAGAGTTGTGGAAGTTCAATTGCTATGTCTTTTAAGTGAATGATGATTGTCTCGTATCCTTATGGTCCATGTCATTATTTTCTTTTGAGTGTCATGAATTAATTTTCATAATCTTAATGGATTTCAAGATCCTTTTGTTTTGTTTAGTAGTTACTTCAAATGTGTGAGCTTTCTTTTTTTGGTGTCTAGTCTCTATTTGCATGCATTTCCTTTCTATATTCTTGTTCATGCATTGCATGCAGGTTCACTTCCATTCCATTAGTTTCCATCTATGCATATTATTTGAATCATGTATGTTTGTTTATGACAAGCCTCATATTTCACATCTTGACACCTACATTTAATAGATATTCTCTTGAAAATATAAGCATGGTCACCACCTACATCATGTTTATTTGTCATGTAGCCTATCATCAGACATCCTTTCGTGGACATCACACAATACAAAGATCAATCGAACTTAGTGACCCCCATTGCTTTTATAGTTTCACACCTTTACATAATTTGGAGATCAAATGGGTTAAAGTTAAATTTAGACATGCTATAATTTTAGATTGAGAATTTGTAATGGTCTAAAAATATTTAATTTGAAGGGAAAAACTTTTGATTTGTTTGAATTTGTAGGTGATATGAGAATGATCTTGAGACCTAAAAAATGACATGTATTCTATGTCATGGAAGACCATTGTGTTCAATCTCGCTCTAGCAAAACTTTTGTAGAAGGAATATGACATAGAATGCACACCATTTTTTTAAAAGCCATGCAAGAAACAACCCTCATGGAAAACTGACAAATACCTATAGAGAAGGAAAAAATGTATTTAAAAAATATCAATGTCCCAAAATTTGTATTTTGTCAGATATAAAAAATGTATATAAGCATGCTATATTTAAAAAAAGGTGAGGTGAGTGGTTTAATACTAAGAACCTCTCTCTCTCTCTCTCTCCTATCTTTCTCTTCTTGTCTTTGCCCATAGACATGTTCCATCTTTTGGATTGTTGACACAAAACAATTGATTGAGAGTTAGTCTCTCTTTTCTTAAAAGTGAATTAGCAATTCCTTATGCAAATGGTGTTATGCCCGAACAGTAGATCCCAATGATTATGTGTCATCTTTGGATTGTTGGCAAAAAATGGGTAATCAAACTTCTCTCTATCTCTCATTCCCTTTATATCTCTTATCTCTATCTCTCTTCCTCTATCTCTCTTTCTCTATTCCACTCTCTATTAATCTCCCTCTATATGTATATATATTTGTCTCCTCTCTCTCCATCTCTTTCACTCTCTTACTAATTTTCTCCCCTCTCTGTATATCTTTTTCCCTCTCTCACTAACTCTCTCTCCCATCTTTCTATATATCTCTCTCTTTCTCCCTTTCTCTGTCTTACTCTTTCGCTTTCTCTTTATCTCAAGTTCTCCCTCTATCTTTATTTCTTTCCCTATTTTTCTCTCTATCTCTCTCCTCTATATCTTTCCCTCTCTCACTAACTCTCTCTCCCCTCTTTATTATCTTTCTCTCTCCCTCTCTCTATCTCTTTCTGTGTGTATATATATCTTTCTCTATCTCTCTTTAGTGTGCAATGGGTATGCTAGAGAGGTCTTAAAGGTGAATTATCAGGTCTTTAGTTGGATAGAAGAGATAAATTTACTATTAGGTTGTGTCTTTCTAATTCAGTCTTGATGAATGTTTTAGTTAAAAACATTGCTAAGAGTTTATGGGATAAAATTATTGCATTATATCAAACTAAGTGTCTTGTAAATAAGTTATTTTTTAAAAGAAAATTGTATTCTTTAAAGATACATGAAGGAGACTTTGTGACCAAACATTGAATTTTTTTTAATATAGTAATGATTCAACTGGCTTCCACAGATGTAAAAATGGAAGAAGAGGAAAGATGTATCACTTTGATTTGTTCATTATAGGATACTATCTTCTATTTTGAAGCCTATCTATCAAAAGGGGATCAATATAGTTTCTTTGTTCTCTAGAACCGGGGGTGCAAAAGTTGCTTTGCATCATTTGGTTATACCACTCAATTATGTTGTATCTACAAAATTTTTTAAAGAAAACAAGCTTATCCTCAAAATTTGGGTGGAAAAACACATAAAAAGGGTAAATTGATTGAGTTGAAAGACGTGTAGAATTTGACAAAAGAAAGACTTGATGAAATGATTAATTCAATTGGAGATTTTGATCTGATAATAGGTGGAAGCCCCTATAATAATCTGACAAGCAACAACAGGAACACAAGGGATTGGCTAGAGGGGAAGCATTCCACTATTTTATATGAGTTTTCATGGATTGTGAATTATATAAGGCATGCACTGCATTCAAGTATAACTTGACAGAATAATGAAACCTTCATTTTGCAATAATTTGGAATTCAATAGATTATAAATTCATTATTTTTCATATCCAAGCTCCTCTCCAAATTGAAGAGGCTACTAAAAACAAGTATTGAAAATTATGGACATTATTATTATTTTGATTCATTTGTAAAATCAATCCGTATTGTGTGAAATTGATTTGACATGTTGTGCGATCTAAATATTGGGTCACCTTGCCTTGTGCAATAATTAGACTTGCATTATTGATGAACAACTTTGAGGAGCTTCTTCATCCACTATACCTCTCAAAATTGCAGTTGTCTTTTCCCTCTAACACCTTGCTTGGAGATGATTGGGGTTCTTTAGACTTCACCCGTTATTATTTTAGAAAAGGTAAATCACCTCTCTAGGACTTTGATACTTATTATTTACACATCAAACCTCAAAAATATTGTTTACCTCTTCACAATACGACCAACTTTCCTTCATCTAGTGACCCATCCTCTTTAAAACCTATTGATTGCTTGGGTGAGCCAATGAATCTTCTTTTAAAATTACTCCCACAACTATAGGTCAATATCAAGTTAATATCATAAATTTCAATATTCCTGCATTACATATTTTTTATTAAAATTAAAATAGAGGATTTGAAAGGGTCTCTTCCCTTTTAATAGTCAAGAATAAAAACAACAATGTAATAGACATACAAAAACCAAGTATCAACCAAAAATAATAGCCCCAACACTGGGTAGGAGAAATAGAACAAGATCAAGTCCAACAAAGCATTATGAAAAAAAACTAAAAATAACCCTAAAGAGTAAGGTAGCATCCTCTCCTGCATTACATGTTGACTAACAAACATTTGAAATTCAAAAGTCATGGCCAACACCTTGACAAGTGAGATTGAGAAGTCCAGTCGGTAAAACTTTGAGTTGTGGAAATTGAAGGTTGAAGATCTTTTAGTGGAGATAGATTAGTTGATCACAATAATTGTTGCACTCAATTTTCTACCATCAGTAATAGATCAAGATGAATGGGACAATTTGGATAGAAGAGATAGATCTACTATTAGGTTGTGTCTTCCTAATTTAGTCTTGATGAATGCTTTAGTTCAAAATATTGTTAAGAGTTTATGAGATAAAATTATTGCATTATATCAAACTCAGTGTCTTGTAAATAAGTTATTTTTGAAAAGAAACTTGTATTCTCTAAAGATACATGAAGGAGACTTGTAACCAAACATTTAAATTATTTTCATATAGTAGTGAGTCATTTAGCTTCCATAGATGTAAAAATGGAAGAAGAGAAAAATTTGATTGCTTTGATTTGTTCATTATAGGATACTATATTTATATTTTAAAGCCTATCTATCTAAAGGGGATCAATATCCTTTCTTTGTTCTCTAGAACTGGGGGTGCAGAAGTTGCTTTGCATCGTTTGGCTATACCACTCAATTATGTTGTATCTGCAAAAAATTGTAAAGAAAACAAGCTTATCCTCAAAAGTTGATGCAGAGGCATTGCTTTGTTTTCCCATCGAATCATTTGTTTTGTTAATCATTGTTTTAAGTTTGTTTGGTCAGTTGTTTGTTCTCAAATTAAGGCAGTTGATTGAGGAGGAAGTTAGATTCCAATTCGTTGGTTTCCAGTTGGTTCCTGTCACTGTAAAAATTAGTTGATTCCTGTCGCTGGTTTGGAAGTTAATTCCATTTCATAATAGTTAGAAACTGATAGCCAAGGGTGGACTATCTTTGGGAGAGAAGATCAACACCTCAAGGGGGGCAGAGAGATGAACATTGTGGTATCTCATAGGGGACGGACAATGATATGAGGGAGGTTGACGTCTCTAGGGAATAAAAGAAAGTTGAAAAGTATTCAATTGCAGAGAGAGAACGATAGGAGAATGACAGGAAAGAAAGGAAAATGAGAGGGATTGGGTGCCATAGACACAGGAACGGATGGAAAGAAGAGGATTTGGACTGTTACAGATTCTTTTGGTTGTGTGACTATAAGTCTAGCATGTTACTTTAAGAATATCATTGATTCAGTCTCCAGGTCTGTGTGGACTCTGTGAGTGTTGTGAAAGAATAGATTGAAATGCAAGTTGGAGTCGAATTCATGTAATTGTTGGTAGTTAATTTGTTTCTATCTCGACTATGGAATGAATGAAATTATTTAAACTTCCTATCACTAGATCAAAGTGTCCATTTAATCAATTGTATAACTCTCTGTAGTTTTGAGGTTATTTTTTGTATTATCATCTGTTTTCAAGGAAGAGTTGCAGGTTTGTGTGGAACCAGTTTTGTGGTTTCATCAAAAGTTGGGCCGAAAAACACATAAAAAAGGGTAAATTGATTGAGGTGAAAGATATACAAAATTTGACAAAACAAAGACTTGATGAAATGATTAATTCAATTGGAGGTTTTGATATGATAATAGGTGGAAGCCCTTATAATAATTTGACAAGCAACAATAGGAACAAAAGGGATGGGCTAGAGGGGAAGCATTCCACTATTTCATGAGTTTTCATGAATTGTGATTTATGTAAGGCATGCAATGCATTCAAGTGTAACTTGATAGAATAATGAAACCTTCATATTGTACTAATTTAGAATTCAATAGATTATAAATTCATGATTTTTCATATCCAAGTTCCCATTCAAATTGAAGAGGCTACTAAAAACAAGTATTGAAAATTATGGACTTTATTATTATTTTGATTCATTTACAAAATCAATCCGTATTGTGTGAAATTAATTTGACATGTTCTTCAATCTAAATATTAGTTCACCTTGCCTTGTGCAATAATTAGATTTGTGTAGAGGAAAACTAATGCGTTGTAGACTTAGCATAATTCAGGGGTAAACCTATCTGAACAGTCCACTTAACATTGTACTCCTACATTAAATTATCAACCAAGGAGCATAAGCTTATAATGGCACTGCACTGTATATGCCTTCAAGGCTCATATTCTTCTAAACTGTCTTATCCAAGCCTACTCAGATTATTTTACTTTGCTGGAATTCACATAAATGCAAGAATAGTAAAAACAGTTACAGAATCAGGCTGTGGGGGATCCGAATTATGTTGTGCAGGATTTGAATGCTGAAGTGAACTTGGTTTAGTTAGTATATCTTTTGGGGTTTTTGCTTCCTCCGTCTGATGATCAAAATGTAATACTTTGTTAAAATTATACATGTAAAATCTTGCTCCTATTTTTGTGAAATGTTTGGAGCTTTTTTATTTTTGCGAGCTATAACTAGAGGTTTTCTTCCCCTGGTTCTTTCCTGCCAGTATGCTCTTCAAACTAGGGATTGTAATTATTTTAATTTTAATATAATTATAGTGGTCCACCACTTTTGTCAAAAAAAAAAAAAAATAGTTATAGAATCTAGTCACTATGGGTACCTTTAGCATAAGCTGTAGATAACTGCTAACAATAGGAAATTACAGAACTAATCCAAAACATTCAAAATGATGAGAGAACTAATGCTAACCTCCAGAGGACTTAAAATAGACAAAGCATGCATTTGTTCATGAACCACAACTACTATAATTTTACAATCAGAGTATTCTAATCAACTTACAATGCATCTACAAACTAAAGGAAACAACTTTAACAAGTATGCATAAATGAATAAGAAAATAAATGAAGTGGAGATCAGTATCTTGAGTGGCTAGCTCAGGGGACTGACTCACTTAGTTGGAAATCAAATCTAATTCAGATACTCACGCATTCTCATAACACATAGTTCTATTTATTTCATATCATAAATGGAATCTCCTTTAGATTGTAATCAATGATGGCATTCTTTAATCAAATACATCTGGAGCTTCTAATATTGAAAATAGAACAACAACTGAGTAACTGGATAACAAAGTAACTAACTTGACACCGAGCTCATCCCTTCTAACTTATACAAAAATGGGAGAGTCTTATGCAACTACCAACTAACTTCAATCATTAATCCATTCCTAGATATTAGGATATAGGTTTAAGATTGATTTATTAATTCTAACTGAATAGAGGAAGGAGAATCCTATTCAAATAAGAATTCTTATGCAACGGCTTGTATGAAGAACACACAAGATGAGTTTGAAACAAGTCTACTTCTTCTGCATTTATTCCTTTCCATGATGGTTCAAATTCATCCTCCAGCTGCCTGCACTTTTGGTGTCTTGACTTTGACTTCCTTTAATTCTCCTATTTTGCAACTCGCTGCAAATTCTCCTTTCCTTGATGCCACATGCTTGCTACTGCACAGGGGTTAATCCACAAAACATATGCACGCAAATAACCTTCATAATTAAAACATAGAATTCCATCTATATTGCATTCATACTCATGTTTAAATCCTTCAATTGATAAATACCATCACCATATTCCATATTAATAACATAGATTCAAGGTCTTGCAAAGTATATAAAAAGACAGTATATCATGATTGTGATGTTTGAAAAGTATCTGGAAAATTATATGGAAAAGGTCTGAAAGCATATAAAAACAACATAAAAAGAGGCCAATATTTCAACCCATCATTCCCCCCAACTATCCTTTTGCTTGTCCTCAAGCCAAATCATTGAATTAAACATCTAGGGGAAAAGATTGTAGTGCAAGGTAATTTGCCTAAGGTCCATTACTTCTCTGAATCCCCCCTGCTTAAGATGGAAACCATTATAACATGCAAGCCTATCCATCCTGACTGATTCGACATTCCTACATTCATCATTCTTTTCTCCTTTCCAGTGTGGTACTGGATAGAGGAGAATAGGAGTATGAAAAGTAAGTGGTAGCCATCCCACTCCTGTTTGTTCTAAAATTTGGATGTACTTGCACAATCTTTCAAACATGTTCATAAAATTATGGAAAGATTGAGGCTCTTTCCTCTGCAATGTTGGGGTTAGACTATTCCATCTGCTTTGTACATACCTTAGGCAATTTTGAAGCATAGGTCCTACTAACTGCTATACCCTTCTGTGATATCTAAGTCTTAAATCCATTATTATTTTCCTGGACCTTTGTGTGAGAGGAGTGTCAACCATTGAGTAAGGATTACATCAGGATTCGGTGCTTCTCTTTTGATCTATAGTGCCACTATTTTCTCTTGTTCCTCATAGTTGTCGATTAATTCACCTCTGAGTTACTCATTCTTGAAATATGATGACAGTACCCTAACCTGCAAATCCCCAACATAAATTGAGGGGTTCCATTTGGTATCCTTTGCCATTAGATGGTTGTGTAAACAATACTCACACAGTTGATCTTGCTCCTCTAGGTTGACTTCTTTCAAATAGCTAAAAAAAATGCCTAGAGTGTAAAAAAGGCTGATCATTAATGAACCTATTGAACTGAAAACTGAGAAATTTTTCTTTTAGAAATAATGCATACACCCTGGGTGGAGGTCTACACTCAATGATCTGAATGGCTATGTCTATTATCTCCGTCAGCTTATCCTCCAACCTTTTTATCGCCAAACTCTTGTCTTCCAGTGATGCATTGAGATTATGTTTTTCTTTCTCCCAACTTTGTTTTTCCTATTTGGATTTGTGAGTAAGTTTCATTAATTCAAAACCTAAAGACAAAGTGGTGTGATACATTGGAGACCTTGATACATGAGGTTGTGGAGTTGATACTTCATTTTCTTTAGTTTTTGTTTTACTCACTACCATCTGTCCTAACAAATCCAAATTGGTTCCATGGCCGTAGGTTTGAATTCTCTCCTCCAACTCTTGTATTCTTTTCTCCGTTTCTTTTTCCTTCTCCTCATATCCTTTCACCTGCTCTTCCAATTATTTTATCCTATCAAGAGCTTCTTGAAACTCTTTTCTTATATTCCTATCTTCTAACAATTATTTTTCCTTTGCAAAATTTAGACCTTCATCATCATCATCCTCGGTGACATTAAAAAATTCCTTAGTAGAACTAATAGGAACTAACTTTCCCATTTTCTTTGCAATAAATATATCTTTTGAATCTGAATTAGAAGATGAAGAAACATACCTTCTCCTTTTGGTAGACACATTGACATTTTCATAAGCATCAGCATGGACATCTTCAAGGGCGTTTCCTTCTTTATTTGAATATGTATTCAGTAGCCTTGGATCATGGTGCTGCTATCCTTCACCTTTTCCTCTTGCCTTTATTCCTCAATAATTCTTTCCTTCACACTCTACCTTTTCAACCTTCCTAAGCACCTGGGAGTAATAGTTTCCTGTTTGACTTAACTTTTCCTCTTCTTTTTACTCCTCTTCTTCTTCTTTTCCCCTACATCTTCTCCCTTCATAGTACTCTTATGTTTCTCAACACTTTTCTTGTTTCTCTTTTTCCTAATAGGTGTTGAATCAGTGCCTCTCATAGCTTTAGGGTTAGAAGATGAGGGTTCCTCTATTGCCACCGGTCTATCCTCTAGAGTATTTTCCTTATGTGGCCCCTCTTGCTTAGGTTCAATCTCAAGTTTAGGCTCATGTTGAAGTTCATCCTCTGCTTTAGTTACTTCCAATAGTGTTGTGATATCTATACGTTGTTTAAAGGCATCCCAATCAACTTGTGGGTGTTGAATTCTCAGGCTTCTCTTAACCAATAGGGCTATCAAATAGTGATGGGACAACGTGGTGTCTACTTTCCTTTTCTAATATTTGGATGCCATCCTTTTCAACATGTTATAGAGGAAATTGGGAACATTGACTAGCTTATCATGGCGTAAGTGATTTAGTAACTTAAAATGCACAGTATACAACAAATTGCGCCAACCATCACAAGTAAAGTATTTAATGATATAAGAAGCACATTTTCCCCAAAAGAATGGAGGGGAAAATCTCTTTGTACCTTGTGATGTTGAGTCCAGGTGTTCTCCACACTTGCAGAATTCTTCCGTTGCTGTAGTTGCGTCAGCACGAGTTGGATATTCAGACCCTGTGCATGACAATCCTGTAACTTGGGCAATGGCCATTTCAGAAGCATCTACAACCAATCCCCTAACTGTTGCCTCATCATACTACAATGTAGCTACAAATTCTTTCGCCATTTCATTATGATATTCTGTTAACTTCAAGACGTAGTCCAGCTATCCTACTCTGGTGAAGAGTGGCAGAACCAACACATCCTCTAATATTTCCTTATGCGCAGATGGATATCATCTTATCACATCACCTCCCATTATCTCTATGTTCTACAACCTCTTGGAGTTTTAATTTCTGCTCAACTCTAATTCCACCACCTGAAAAAAAGAACCTACAATTTGCTGCCTTCTCCTATTCTTCCCAACTGTAACTTTCTCGGGGTAACAAGTTCACACTTTGGGCGAAATAGGGTAGGTTTACTATCTTTGGAAAATGACATAGAATTCTATCTAGTATCTCTAAAGACTTGGATGGTGAAAATTGAAAAATTTAACCCCTCCCCCCAACTAATGTGTGAAGTGACCTCACTTCACGTGTGAATTGATATGAAAGGAAGAGTATTTATTAAATGGAATGGTGATATAGATTTTTGCATGCATGAAATAAACAAAGAGTAATAATGAATATAGAAAGAAATCTAAGTTAATCATTGAAAGTTACCTGATGTACATATGTTATGGAAATAAATGATCAATGCACCTTGGAACTGGAAAAGACATACTTGGCATTTTATTTGATACGAGCAAGATGAAATGCATGTGGGTGAATGGTAAGGTGATGGGTACTTTGGAAGTGATGTGAGGTGACAGTTCACAATGCGTGAACAAACAATTGATGAGTTTGAGTGGAACACTTTTGTGGCGGTGTTGGATTTATTTTAAAATGAATGAAGCTTGTATAAAAGAGATGGAATGAGTGGGAAAATGGGTTACTTTTTGCCAAAGTGTTGAAGACATTTGCAGACAGGTGTTGCTACGAGTGCCTCCAGTACAGGTCCCGACTGAATGGTTACATATACATTATGTCAGGTCCCGACTATAACAGGTCCCAACTGAGAGTGAAGAATAGGTCCCTCTCTGGAGCTAATTGTGGTCACCATGGGTAGTGTGTTGTGTGTGCATGTTAATTACAAAGAAAGAAAAACTAAGTCTCAGTGATAGGGGTTGAGTCATACAACTCAACCTCTACATCACTAGACATGATTGGTGGATCATCTTCTGACGGTGTATCATTGCGTGTCTTAGAGATTTCATCAAGAGCACCATGAGTACCATACTGAGTGGTTAGAGAGACAATAAAATCATCTTTCTGAAGTGGTTTCTTTTAAATTTTCAGCCTGTGTCCATTTACTAGCAATGAAAATTAGACCTCGTTAATGGTTTGTAGTTAGACTGCACCATTAGGGAATTCTTGTTGAATCTCATATGGTCCCAGCCATCGAGTTTGAAGCTTTCCCTTGAAATCTTTGTATCTAGAATCATAGAGAAGGGCCCAATCACCAATAGTGAATTCTTTAGTCTTTATATACTTATCATGCCATTTAATTCTTTGTTTCTGTATAACCTCTGTGTGGTGGATGACTTCTAATCTGATTTCATCAAGGGCATTCAAATGTTGTAATCTGTCCTTTTGAGCTTTTGTCAAATCCATCCCTAATTCTACTACTATCCTCAGAGTTTTGTATTCAAATTATATAGGCAGTACTGCTATCTTGCCATAAACTAATTCATAAGGAGTGAATCCTGTAGTTGTCTTCCATGTAGTTCTGTATGCCCAAACAACTTCTAGTAACCTGGAAACCTAATCTCTTCTATGAGGATGTACTATTTTTGTCAATATATTCTCAATCTCCCAGTTTGTGACCTCAACCTGACCATTAGCCTGAGGATGGTATGGAGTGGACTTCTTGTGTCTAATCTGATATTCCTCCACTAGTCTGGTGATTAAGTCTGACGTGAATTGTGGTCCTTGATCAGTCACTATCTCCCTTGGTACACCATACCTAGTGAAGAGTTCCTCATACAAAAATTTTGCCACATTGCCATCTCTGGCAAACTGCAAGGCTTTGACTTCCACCCATTTGGTTAAGTAATCAGTGCATACCAGTATATATTCCTTGTTGTTTGAAGTACGAGAGATAGGGCCAACAAAATCCAACCCCCACTTATCAAAAGAAGCTAATGCTATTTGTGGCTGCAAAGGCATTTCATCACTTCTTGTAGGTCTCCCCATCCACCGACACTGATCACAACTTCTAGTATACTTGACATAATCTTTATGAAGTGTTGGCCAGTAATATCTTGTTGTCAAGATCTTGAAGGCTGTTCTTTTGGCTACAAAATATCCACCACAAGGTTTATCATGACATGCCTTCAATATATCAAACACCTCATCCTCTCTGATACATCTTCTCATAATGCTATCTAGGCCAGTGTAGAATAGGAATCTAGAAATCCAAGAATAAGGGAAACATTTGTGAACTACCTGTCTTTTCTCCCTTGGAGAAAAATAACCTGGAATCTGCCCTGTGACCAAATAATTAGATATATCTACATATAATGGAGTGTGTATGTTTAGAGCAAATGGATGCTCATCAGGAAAAGAGTTGTCAACCACTCCTTCTGATGATTGTATAGTCAATCTAGACAGAAAATCAACAACTACATTAGCCTTTCCTAGTTTGTCAACGATTGTTATGTCAAATTCTTGTAATAACAACAACCATCTTATGAGTCTTCCACCCACTACCACCCACTATTAGATTATTCATCAAATATCTGATTGTTGTATGATTTGTATGTATGAACTCGTTAGAGCCAATAATGTAGTGTCTAAATTTGTTAATGGCATAAACAATAGCTAACATTTCCTTTTCTATCACAATATAGTCCAACTCAACTCCTTGTAGGTTTTTGCTTACATAGTATATTGCATATTCTTTATTTCCTTCTTGGCCTAGAACTGCGCCAATGACAAAGTCTGATGCATCTGTGTGGATATGAAAAGGCAGTGTCCAATTTGGACCTCTAAGGATGGGAGCTTGTGTCAAGGCTGCTTTTAGCTTCTCAAATGAATTCTGACAGTCTGGGGTCCATTCAAATTCAATGTCTTTTGTCAACAGAGTAAATATAGGAGCAACAATTTTGCTAAAATCTTGAATAAACTGCCTGTAATAACCTGCATGTCCAAGGAAGCTCCTTACATCCTTCTACCTCCATGGAATAGGCAGGGTAGATACGATTTCAATCTTCTTTGGGTCAACTTGTATCCCTACACTTGAGATAAAATGTCCCAAGACTATTCCTTGTGTCATCATCATAAAACATTTTTCATTGCTCAAAGATAGATTGTGCTCTGTGCATCTCTTTAAAACTTTCTACAAGTTGTGTAAAGCTTCATCATATGTTTCACCATATGTGGTGAAGTCATCCATGTAAATATCCATGCTGTCATGGGCAAAATCAAAGAAAATATTGATGACTGCTCTTTGAAATGTGGCTGGAGCATTACACAGACCAAAAGGCAAGCTAGAATATGCATAGGTCCCCCAAGGGCAGGTAAATGTTGTCTTCTTTTGATCCTCTAGTGCAATCTTGATTTGGTTATAGCCACTGAAACCATCAAGAAATGAGAAATATTTCTTCCCTGCCAAAGAGTCAAGGACTTGATCAATGAAGGGCAATGGGAAGTGATCTTTCCTGGTGGTAGCATTTAGTTCCCTATAGTCAACACAAACTCTCCATTTTCCACCTTTCTTGGGAACTATGACTAATGGTGAAACCCATTCATTGTCTGAAATGGGGTATATAAATCCTGCATCTAAAAGCTTTTGAAGTTTAGATTTCACTATCTCTCTGAGAGCAGTGTCATGCCCACATTTCCCATGCGGTCACGACACACAACACACGTGTCATGTCCACATTTACCATGTGGTCATGACACAAATTATGAAAAACTTTTCTACCTATCTCTAGGAACCCCCTCGCACGCGTTTGTGTGCTCGGTGGCAATACACATAAGGCATAAACATGTCAACATAATTCAGGGAAGTGCGTTGTCCTACGCAGTTCCCTACGTGATGATCACCATTTAGGGGGTATGCAACAGGAAGCATGCTGCTTATAGGGTTAGAATGATTTCAATCCGAACCCTAAGTTTCCTAGGTGAGAAGGTGATCTCGCCAGATTCGAAACCTAACCCTAACTCAGATAAAAAATAAAATCAAAATAATGATTAAGAAAATAATGGCATGACGGACGCATGATAAAGTGAAATGGTAAGATAAAAGTTAATAAAATATCGTAAAATTAAAACCCTAGAAATCTAGGAAAAATTTGACAGCATAACGCGTTTTCAATAATTGACTCAAAAATTTAAAATAAAACTCCAATAAGAAATTAAACAAAATTTAAGGATAAAAAATTAACTTAAGAACGAATGTAAGACAATTTAAAATAACAAAATAAGTACCCTGCCAAGGTCAAATAAATTGACCTTGCATTAAAAGATTAAAAATTTGAAATAAAATAATAAAATAATTACATGACGCCAAATTGAATTTCAAATTTGAGTCCGTTAATAAATATAATTTCGGTATTATATTTATTAACTAACTCGGAATAATAGAGAACGGAAGAGATTAAAATACTCCTTCCCGTAAAATAATAGCAATATCGATAAAAAGATAAAATAATAAAATCACGCTAGGGAAAATAAAATAATTACTCCAATAAATGTGAAATTTAAAATCAAAGGGAACACACTTCCCAACATAACAAAAATTAATCCCTCCCTTTTAAAATATAATTCACAAGGCAATAAAACAAAAATGCAAAACCCCATTTAAATTAAAAACAAATTAAATGAGCACAAGAGATAAAATGACAAGGACAAAAATAGAAAATTTAAAAATAAGGAATAAAACAATCTCCCTCACATTCCCCTCTCAATAAAATATTGGTTTTCAATATTTAAGAAGCCCTAATTTGTATTCTATTGTTTTCTCCTTTTTTGTTGCCCTAATTCCTCTATCTCATTCTTTCCTTGTTTTCTTCTTTGTTTATGCAGGTTAGGGTTTGAAAACAAAAATGGAAGCCATGAGTGGAGCTTGCTACTACCTCTTACGGAGGTATACATAGCTGAGTTATTACCATATTTTTTTTTCTTTTTAAAATACTAAAGTGATATATATATATATATGCTGCATATGTTATACACTAATTTCTTGTTGCAGGGTCCAAAGAGTGCAAAGGCCGAGCGGCGGCCATGGCAGGGGTGGAGCGTAGAGGTCAAAGGCAACAGAAGGGGTGCGGAGCTCATGGTGAGGGGGATGTTCGGAGTGAAGGGTGGCGCACAAGTTACACACGGGCGACGGTGTTAAGGTTTTGGGGTGTGGGAAAAGGGTGCCGCGGAGGGGAGGTTGTTCGGGGAAGAGTATAGGGGAGGGGGTGTGGGGAGGAGGTGTTGCCTCCTCCCCACACCCTCCATACTACAAACGGCTGTGGGCGGCGCCGCCGCCCACAGTCTCCATTAATTTTTTTTAAATAAAATTTTCATTTACTTCAAAAAAACACAACATACCTCCAATGGGATTTGTTCTATATTTTGGTCTGTCACATATATAATGTATATTGACTTTATATATATATATCTATATATATACACAAAATATACATATAGTCCTTTTTTTATTTTACTTCACAGTGTATGCATTTTTATTTATTTATTGTATATATATTTATATATATGCACAGATATATATATATATATATATATATATATATATATATATATATATATATATATATATATATATTTGTGTGTGTGTGTATATATATGTTTTAATATATATACAGAAAATATATAAGTTCAGTTTTTTTTTTCATCTAATCTCTGTGTATACACAGGAAAAAAACAAAACAACAACAAACTAAGATTTAAAAGAAAAAATGAAAATGTATATTTATTTATATACATATATATATATATTCCATATATATATGTATATTTATATATATACACTTAAACTAACTTTTCATTAACACTAATTTTAATTTACATAGAATACTAACTTTCTGTCTAGAACATAAATAATACATGATTTTTTTTTTAAATATACTATTCAGAATTATTTTTCTTGAATCAATTTAAATACACAAAAATATATATTTTCTTTTGATGCAACCAAAAAGGTAAGAAAATTTCAACTTCATTTAAATTTCTAACAACCATTTTCTTTTCATAGTAGCAACTAATAACATGAAAATTTCAATACAAGATAACATAAAAGGATACATTATATTTTCCTTCATATTTTCTAGTTTGCACTAAAACATAGACAACAACTAATAATATAAACTCTCAATGCAACAAACAGAAACTAATTTAAAATTTCTTTCTTTCTTTTGCATACACTAAGATTTATTTAACACTCATATATATATATATTTTTAAAGAAAAAACATGACAGCAAAAGATAAATTTCTCATGCAACTCTCAAAACACCCAAACTCCACAACTTAGACAATAAACAACTTTTTAATAAAATATAAAGAATGTTTACATTACAATACTTTTTACAGCCAACTCCAAGGGTAGAATAACTTGACAAAATAAATACAATAGGGCCACAAAGGCCATGGCTCAAACAACTAACAACAAAAGACCAAGCAACTCAAATGGACTTCTCCAAAGCTCCATTTCTTCAATAAGAACCTGCAAATAAAACACAACAAAAAGGAAAACCCAGCCACTTCGAAAAGCCCTCCTCCCTACCATAGACCCACAAGAGGGTCACCCCCGAGTTAGGGAGGTAGGGATTCACACAGTTGCAACACACCACAACAAACATCAAATAAACAACAACACAAAAATCAACGGCAAGGATAAACACATAACACAACTCATGAGAATGAGTTTGATGGGGGTAGAGAATGGACCCCTCTACTTCAAAGGCCACACCAAAAACACCAAATACCAAGTCTCATGGCCTCAAGCCAAAACCTCCAAAACCACAACTCTCCAAATATCTCAAAACAAACTTTCATGGCACTCTTGCCATTCAAATAATCTCCACAACAAGTAAAAAGCCTTCAAGGCCATAAATAGCACAAAATATGGGAGTGACCTCAAGGAGGTTCCTTTCCCCTACCCCAAACAAGTTGAGCCTTACCTCCAAATGGAGGTGCTCTCACCAAACTCCCATCCCACACAAAAATAAAACAACAAACAACAAATCTACAAACACATCATAATAACAATATGCAAGGGTAAAGAACATAGTCATGAGGCTTACCTTCAAAATCCCTATAATGGAAGCACATTTGGTGATGAGCTCCAAACTTCTCCAAACCTTCCAATCTCCAAAATCCCTCTAACTTCCCCAAAAATTGCTCAAAATAGAAAGAAATCTCCAAAATGCAAGAACCCCACACTCCTCAACAAGAGGAGGTAATATAGGCCTTCTAAAATGGCCTTGAGGAATGAGAAGGTGACACTTCTTCCTCCTCCTATGCCACTTGCAAGGGAAAGAAAGTGTGAGAGTGACAAGTGTCATCCTCCAATTCCATCTCAATCCTCACCTTATCCACTTGTGTTCTCACACATGTGTGAGAGAACAAGTGGTGAGGTGGCATTTCCCTTCAAGCCTCCATGAGGATAAGGGATGCCACATGGCATCCTCTTATTCTCTAAGAGAGCCATCTCCCTCCAAGATGCTCTCACACGTGTGTGAGAGTCTTGGAGGAAGATCCCACACACTTGGGAGTCTTAGAGACCTCCCAAGTCTTCCTAGGGAAGGGAATTCTAAACATTAGGAAGGGAGATGAGTCTTTCCCAAAGCATGACTCATCTCCCACCCTTATCTAATTCAAATTTCGTCACTTTAACTAAACCTCAGTTTAGAGTGACCAAAAGTGAGTTAACCCAAGGTTTAGTTAGTCAAAACTGACCTTAGACTCATGGGTAACCAACTAGGGTAAATTTTGGGACACTAAGGTTCACCTAGGGGATCATAAATCCACTTTAAATGGCCTCAAAAATAAAAACAATACAAGTGGTATAAATCAATAAAATTATACAACACATGATAAATTAAATTAAACCAAGGGGTACTAGGTGAAAATGATAAAATTAAACAAGCACTTAAATCAACACTCAATTCAAACATGATCCTCATCCCTCTTGGAAATGGATCGGTTTCATAGGGAATAACATATGTGTGAATTCTACCTCTAATTTCCCGTGGCCTAGGAATGTAATCCTGCACATCTCGATCAAGCGTCAATCATATCATGAATAATCATAGCTGAAGCAACTAGAATTAAATTTGTGCCATTGAATACAAAAATAATCATCTATAACATAATTCTAAATTAAACTGTATTTTTCTATCAAATGTCACATACTTATCATCACATACATAACTAGAAATCACATCTCAAAATATCATCTAATATATCTCGCATGTCTAGTCACAAAATAACATCAAAATATGATCAAATCGAATCACCATATGTCTAATCAATGTCATATCAAAATTAGGAGATATAATCAAATTTGCATAATGAAACCATAGTCTCTAAAAGTCTGATAGTGTCATCAACTTAATGCATAACGATCAAAATAAGGAAGGAAAAATAATCGGCCTCACATCCTCCCCCGCTAAGACTAAACTTCCTCTTGGAAGTCATAAAAAAGGTGAGGATAGAGTGCCCTCAAACTAGTTGCATCCTCCCAAGTCACTGTGACCTCATCAGAATGATCCCATTGGACCCTAACCTGGTCCAGCTCTTGACCTCGAAGGCCCAACGTCTGACGAACCAATATGTGAATTGGCTCCAAAGCTAATTGCCCATCCACCTCTACCTATAGAGCACTCCAGTCCAATACGTGAGATAAATTAGATATATATTGCCTCAATACAAAAATATGAAAGACATCGTGGATATGTGACAGGCTAGGTGGCAACACTAGACGATAGGCAACAGGTCCTATCCGCTCCAAGATCTCAAAGGGTCCTACAAACTATAGTGCGAGCTTAGAGCCCTTTCCATAACGGATTGGACTCTTGTGTGGCCACACTCTAAGGAATACCCTGTCACCCACTGAGAAGCTCCGATCAGTCCTCTTAGCATTAGCATACTTCTTTTGTCTATCCTGTGCCTCTTGAAGTCTCTACCTAATCAATGTGACCTGCTGCTCCATATCCTGAGCTAACTCTGGACCAATGGCAACCCTGTCCTCTATTTGATCCCAACTCAATGGTGTCCTGCATGGTCTACCGTATAAAGCCTGAAAAGGAGGCATACCCAACGAGCTGTGATGCCTATTATTATAGGTAAACTCAACCAGATATAGATACTCCTCCTATCTAGACTGATGGTCCATAACATACATACGAAGCATGTCCTCCAACACTTGATTCACCTGCTCTACCTGTCCATTTGTCTCAGGATGATAAGCGAAGCTAAAGTTGAGTTGTGTGCCCAACACCTGTTGCAAGGCTCTCCAAAATGCTGATGTGAACACTAGATCCCTATCAGAAATGATGTGGCGAGGTACTCTATGTAATCTCACAATATCATCTAAGAATACTCTCACCACTGCTGGCGCATTGTACGTCATGCGTATAGGTGAGAAATACACCACCTTGGTCAACTTGTCGACTGTCACCATGATGGCATCATGGCGACGCGAAGACATAGGGAGACCAACAATAAAATCTATGGAAATGGTGTCCCATTTCCACTCAGGTATCTCGTGTGGGTATAAAAGACCCGCTGGATGCTGATGCTCGGCCTTGACCCTCTGGCACTCAAGGCATCGAGCAACAAATTTTGCAATATCCTGTCTCATACCCGCCCAATGGTACAATTGTCGTAGGTCGGCATGCATCTTCTTCACCCCCGGATGTGCCGCATATGATGCTCTGTGAGCCTCTGATAACACTACAGTACGTAGGTCACCTATGCGGGGCACATAGATGCACTGTCGATGACAAAGTAACCCATCTACCTCAAGTGAATACCCTGCAAACTTGCCCACAAGGGCCCTCTGTGAATTGATCTCCTCCTGTACCTCAAGAAAGCACTCATCCTCTGGCAGATGCTGAATAATGCGTCCTCTCAAGTCCACACTTAGAGTCAAGGTCAAGAGCTTGTGGTGCCTCCGACTCAATATGTCAGCAACCACGTTCTCCTTCCCTTTGATGTAGTGGACATCAAAGTCATACTCGCAAAGAAACTCCATCCAACACTGCTGACGGGCATTCAAATTCGGCTGCATAAAGATATACTGAAGATTTTGGTGATCTGAATGGAGCTCAAAGTGACCACCCAATAAGAAATGTCTCCAACGAACTAGAGCATGAACCACTGTCACTAACTCCAAGTCGTGCGTGGGGTAGTTCAGCTCATGGGTCTTTAGCTTTCGTGACTCATACGTAATCGTTCTACCACCCTGCATAAGTACAGCTCCCAATCCCTCAAGTGATGCATCCGTGCAAACCATAAAATCTGTTGTAGGATTAGGAACTGCAAAAATGAGAGCACTAGTGAGACACTCCTTGAGGACCCCGAAAGCCCTCTCACACTGCTTAGTCCATAGAAAGCTCTTCCCTTTCCATTGAAGGGAAGTGATGGGTGCGCTATTCGAGAAAACCCCTCAACAAAGCGATGGTAATAACCAGCTAACCCCATAAAACTCCTGACCTCTGTCACACTGGTGGGTGCTGGCCAATCCCTAATAGCCCTGATCTTCGATGGATCTACTGAGATTCTATCGCCAGATGGGATATGCCCCAGATACTGTACCTCTATCTTAAAAAATGCACACTTCGCCAAGTTCCCATAAAGATTCTGCTCCCTCAAACACTGTAGAACCTGACATAGGTGCTCCTCATGCTCCTCCTCAGTCTGAATATATCAAAATGTCATCGAGGAAAATAATCACGAACCGATCTAAGTAGGTACGGAACACTCCGTTCATGAGACTCATGAACACTGCAGGGGCATTTGTCAAGCCGAAGGGAACCACAGTGAACTCATAGTGGCCATATCAAGTCCGGAAGGCAGTCTTATGGATGTCTGCCTCTGTGATACGTAACTGATGGTAACCAGACTTCAAGTCAATCTTAGAGAACACCCTGGCTCCCTGCATCTGATAAAAAAGATCATCAATCCTGGACAGAGGATAACGGTTCTTCACCGTCACCTTATTCAACTGCCTATAATCCATGCACAATCGAAGAGACCCATCCCTTTTCTTCACGAAGATGACAGGAGTATCCCAAGGTGAAACGCTCGGTCGAATGTGCCCCTTCTCAAGCAAGTCCTCCAGCTGTAACTTGAGCTCTATGAGCTCATGTGTGGTCATCCTGTAGGGTGCTTGAGACACTGGCTCGGCACTCGACACTAAGTCAATGTGAAAGTCTACCTCACGACGGGGTGACATCCCTGGTAACTCTGCTGGAAACACATCAGCAAACTCTCTAAGGATGGGATGATCATCCAAAGATGCCTCAGGCTCGTCATCTGATCTGTCACTCACTGTGATGGCAAACATCTAGCATCCCTTTTGCATGCAGTGTTTAAGTTGCTGAGCGGATATCATATGCACTGCTGTGGGCTTCTGCATGCCCACTATCTCAACTAATGTACCATGATCGTCTAAGCAGCTGATCGCCTTTCGGCGACAATCTAGCTTGGCTCGATGAGCCGCAAGCCAGTCCATACCCAACACCACATCGTAGGGTCCTAATGTCATAACTCTAAGGTCACATACTGTGGCAAAGGGTCCTAAAGAAATCTCACAATCGTGGACTAAGGCATCTACTGTCATCTTGGCCCCTGAGGCTAACTCAACCACCCACCTATCACCCTGCCTAGAGGCCACTAGCCTGCAACACTCAACTAACAATGGAGATATGAAAGAGTCAGTAGCACCAGAATCAAAGAGAATAGAAATGGGGATACCCCCTATCATACTTGATGTCTCAATCACTGATGCTTGAAAATTAGCCTGGTGATTATCAACCACTGCGAACATACGGTGGGACCTACCCACATCTCCAACAGTCTGCTCGGATCCTCCTGCACGAGGTTGCCCCCTATTGTAAAGCCTCGTGGACACTCTCTGGCTAGGTGTCCTGCTCCACCACACACATAACATGGGCCCCTAGCCTGTACCTGTCTAGTCTGAGTTCTACTCGACTATTGTTGTCCTAATCTACCAGTGGACCCCTGTGAGCCCCTATATGACTGCTACGACCTCGCGGGTCTCGCAGGTGGTATCTGCTGCCTCTGATCTTTGCGCGGGCCCTACTACTGCCAACCTCTATTATGCCCCCCATGTGCCATCTGCTGTGTCTTGGCTCTCTGTTGCTACTGTGGCTGTTGCTACTGTGGGGGCCTAGGAGGTAAGGGTGTGGAACTAAATCCTCCCCTATGAGGTGGCTGTGATGGTCTGCGAAAACTTTGCTGATGCTGTTGCTGCCCACGATCCTAAAACTGAGGGTGTGAACTCTGCCCTCGTCCCTGTATCTCCTCAGTGATATATGCCTTCTCGACAGCATCACTCAAAGTCTGGGGGTTTGCCATGCGAACAAGCCCTGCTATGTTGTGGTTCAGTCCTCTGATAAACTTAGGAACTAGAAGTTTCTCATCATAGAGATACTCCGCATATTGAGACAACTCGGTAAATCTACCCTCATACTGTGCAACCATAAGTTCCCTCTGCTAAAGGTCATGGAAGTCATCTATGCGACGCTGCCTGTAATGATCTGATAAATATCCCGCATTGAAGCGCTCAATGAAGGTCTCCCATGTGAGAGTGTCTAATGATAGGTGATGCTTGCACTCCTCAGTGCGCCACCAGGTAGCTGCTGCATCTCGCAACAGGTGTACTGCCACACGAGCCTTCGTGTTGCCCTCATAAGGACGCAATGCGAAGCATCTATCTAAGCTAATGAGCCAGGCCTCTGCCTCAGCTCCCTCTGTGGTCCCGACGAAAGTAGGAGGGTTCAGCCTCAACAAATCCCTAATGGGATCTCCACTATCTCTGTGCCCTCTGATAGGCTCATATGTGTAATAGTCATAAGGTCTGTGAACAATGTGCTCTACTCGTACTGCCTCATCACGCCTAGCATGACGTGGAGGGCTCCTGTTACGGGCCCTATCGGTCAATCCAACCTCCTCTACTGTCGTCTTTGGCACCTCAACATATGGCTCCACACGTGGTTCCCCTCACGGCTCAACGCGGGGCTCCACACGTGGCTAGACACGAGACTCTACTCGTGGCTCCACGCATGGCTCCTCTGGCGGATCCTCGCGGGGCTCAACACGTGGCTCAACTACAGCCGGTGGAAGCCTATCTAACACTGCCTATAATATATGTGGCCCAATATCTAGTAGGGCCGGTAGTGCCTGCGGTACCTGTGGGGCCAGTTGTGCCTGTCCCTCAGCTGATGAATCACTGTGCACCTCGGCGGATGCAGTGTGGCGAGACTGCGCTCATCGAACTTGTCGAGGAGGCATCCTACGAAAATGAGGTAACCACAAATTAATTAAAGTTACGGAAATAATAATGTGCCCTAACCAAACCCAGTGTTTAAACTTAGGCTCTGATACCAAATATCATGCCCACATTTCCCATGCGGTCATGACAAACAACACACATGTCATGTCCACATTTGCCATGTGGCCATGACACGAATTATGAAAAACTTTTATACCTATCCGTAGGAACCCCCTCACACGCGTCTGTGTGCTCGGTGGCAATACACATAAGGCGTAAACATGTCAACATAATTCGGGGAAGTGCGTTGTCCTACGCAGTCCCCTGCATGATGATAGTTGTTTAGGGGGTATGTAACATGAAGCGTGCCGCTTATAGGGTTAGAATGATTTCAATCCGAACCCTAAGTTTCCTAGGTGAGAAGGTGATCTCGCCAGATTCGAAACCTAACCCTAACTTAGATAAAAAATAAAATCGAAATAACGATTAAGAAAATAATGGCATGATGGACGCATGATAAAGTGGAATGGTAAGATAAAAGTTAATAAAATATCGTAAAATTAAAACCCTAGAAATCTAGGAAAAATTTGACAGCATAACGCATTTTCAATAATCGACTCAAAAATTTAAAATAAAACTCCAATAAGAAATTAAACAAAACTTAAGGATAAAAATTTAACTTGAGAATGAATTTAAGACAATTTAAAATAACAAAATAAGTACCCTACCAAGGTCAAATAAATTGACCTTGCATTAAAAGATTAAAAATTTGAAATAAAATAATAAAATAATTACATGACGCCAAATTAGATTTCAAATTTGAGTCTGTTAATAAATGTAATTTCGGCATTATATTTATTAACTAACTCAGAATAATAGAGAAGGGAAGAGATTAAAATACTCCTTCCCGTAAAATAATAGTAATATCGATAAAAAGATAAAATAATAAAATCATGCTAGGGAAAATAAAATAATTACTCCAATAAATGTGAAATTTAAAATCAAAGGGAACACACTTCCCAACATAACAAAAATTAATCCCTCCCTTTTAAAATATAATTCACAAGGCAATAAAACAAAAATGCAAAACCCCATTTAAATTAAAAACAAATTATATGAGCACAAGAGATAAAATGACAAGGGCAAAAATAGAAAATTTAAAAATAAGGAATAAAACAATCTCCCTCACATTCCCCTCTCAATAAAATATTGGTTTTCAAAATTTAAGAAGCCCTAATTTGTATTCTATTGTTTTCTCTTTTTTTGTTGCCCTAATTCCTCTCTCATTCTTTCCTTGTTTTCTTCTTTGTTTATGCAGGTTAGGGTTTGAAAACAAAAAATGGAAGCCATGAGTGGAGCTTGCTGCTACCTCTCATGGAGGTATACACGGCTGAGTTATTACCATATTTTATTTTATTTTTTCTTTTTAAAATACTAGAGTGATATATATATATATGCTGCATATGTTATACACTAATTTCTTGTTGCAGGGTCCAAAGAGTGCAAAGGTCGAGCGGCGGCCATGGTAGGGGCGGAGCGTAGAGGTTGAAGGCAGTGGAAGGGGCGCAGAGCTCACGGTGAGGGGGATGTTCGGAGTGAAGGGTAGCGCACAGGTTACACGCGGGCGACAGTGTTAGGGTTTTGGGGTGTTGGAAAAGGGCGCCGCAGAGGGGAGGTTGTTCAGGGAAGAGTATAGGGGAGGGGGTGTGGGGAGGAGGCATTGCATCCACCCACACCCGCAAGTGTGGGTGGAGGCAACGCCTCCTCCCCACACCCTCCATACTACAAACAGATGTGGGCGGCGCTGCCGCCCAAAGTCTCCATTAATTTTTTTTATAAAATTTTCATTTACTTCAAAAAAAAAACAATAGACCGCCAATGGGATTTGTTCCATATTCTGGTCTGTCACATATATAATGTATATTGACTGTTTATATATATGTATATATATACACAGAATATACATATAGTCCATTTTTTTATTTTACTTCACAGTGTATGCTTTTTTTAATTTATTGTATATATATTTATATATATGCACACACACACACATATATATATAAGTTCATTTTTTTTCCATCTAATCTCTGTGTATACATAGTAAAAAAAACAAAACAACAACAAACTAAGATTGAAAAGAAAAATGAAAAAGTATATATATATATATATATATATATATATATATATATATTCCATATATATATGTATATTTATATATATATATATACACTTAAACTAACTTTTCATTAACACTAATTTTGATTTACATAGAATACTAACTTTCTGTCTAGAACATAAATAATACAGGAGCTTTTTTTTTTTTAAATATACTATTTAGAATTATTTTTCTTGAATCAGTTTAAATACACATAAATATATCTTTTCTTTTGATGCAACCAAAAAGGTAAGAAAATTTCAACTTCATTTAAATTTCTAACAACCATTTTCTTTTCATAGTAGCAACTAATAACATGGAAATTTCAATATAAGATAACAGAAAAGGATACATTATATTTTCCTTCATATTTTCTAGTTTGCACTAAAACATAGACAACAACTAATAATATAAACTCTCAATGCAACAAACATAAACTAATTTAAAATTTCTCTTTCTTTCTTTTGTATACACTAAGATTTATTTAACACTCATATATATATATATATATATATATATATATATATATATTTTAAAGGAAAAACATGACAACAAAAGATAAATTTCTCGTGCAACTCTCAAAACACTCAAACTCCACAACTTAGAGAATAAACAACTTTTTAATAAAATATAAAGAATGTTTACATTACAACACTTTTTACAGCTAACTCCAAGGGTAGAATAACTTGACAAAATAAATACAATAGGGCCACAAAGGCCATGGCTCAAATAGCCAACAACAAAAGACCAAGCAACTCAAATGGACTTCTCCAAAGCTCCATTTCTTCAATAAGAACCTGCAAATAAAACACAACAAAAAGGAAAACCTAGCCACTTCGAAAAGCCCTCCTCCCCACTATAGACCCGCAAGAGGGTCAACCCTGAGCCAGGGAGGTAGGGATTCACACGGTTGCAACACACCACAACAAACATCAAAGAAACAACAACACAAAAATCAACCTCAAGAATAAACACATAACACAACTCATGAGAATGAGTTTGATGGGGGTGGGGAATGGACCCCTCTACTTCAAAGACCACACTAAAAACACCAAATACCAAGTCTCATGGCCTCAAGCCAAAACCTCCAAAACCACAACTCTCCAAATATCTCAAAATAAACTTCCATGGCACTCTTGCCATTCAAATAATCTCCACAACAAGTAAAAATCTCTCAAGGCCATAAATAGCACAAAATATGGGAGTGACCTCAAGGAGGTTCCTTTCCCCTACCCCAAACAAGTTGAGCCTTACCTCCAAATGGAGGTACTCTCACCAAACTCCCATCCCACACAAAAATGAAACAACAAACAACAAATCTACAAACACATCATAATAACAATATGTAAGGGTAAAGAACATAGTCATGAGGCTTACCTTCAAAAGCCCTATAATGGAAGCACGTTTGGTGATGATCTCTAAGCTTCTCCAAACCTTCCAATCTCTAAAATCCCTCTAGCTTCCCCAAAAATTGCTTAAAATAGAAAGAAATCTCCAAAATGCAAGAACCCCACACTCCTCAACAAGAGGAGGTAATTTAGGCCTTCTAAAATGGCCTTGAGGAATGAGAAGGTGACACTTGTCACCTTCTCCTTCCTCCTCCTATGCCACTTTCAAGGGAGAGGAAGTGTGAGGGTGACAAGTGTCATCCTCCAATTCCATCTCAATCCTCACCTTATCCACTTGTGCTCTCACACATGTGTGAGAGAACAAGTGGTGAGGTGGCATTTTCATTCAAGCCTCCATGAGGATAAGGGATGCCACATGGCATCCTCTTATTCTCTAAGAGATCCATCTCCCTCCAAGATGCTCTCACACATGTGTGAGAGTCTTGGAGGAAGATCCCACACACTTGGGAGTCTTGGAGACCTCCCAAGTCTTCCTAGGGAAGGGATTCCCAAACATTGGGAAGGGAGATGAGTCTTTCCCAAAGCATGACTCATCTCCCACCCTTATCTAATTCAAATTTCGTCACTTTAACTAAACCTCAGTTTAGAGTGACCAAAAGTGAGTTAACCCAAGGTTTAGTTAGTCAAAATTGACCCTAGACCCATGGGTAACCATCTAGGATAAATTCTGGGACACTAAGGTTCACATAGGGGGTCATAAATCCACTTTAAATGGCCTCAAACATAAAAATAATACCAGGTGGTATAAATCAATAAAATTATACAACGCATGATAAATTAAATTAAACCAAGGGGTACTAGGCCAAAATGATAAAATTAAACAAGCACTTAAATCAACATTCAATTAAAACATGATCCTCATCCCTTTTAGGAATGGATCAGTTTCACAGGGAATAACATATGTGTGAATTCTACCTCCAATTTTTTGTGGCCTGGGAATGTAATCCTGCACATCTTGATCAAGTGTCAATCATATCATGAATAATTAGAGCCGAAGCAACTAGAATTAAATTCATGCCATTGAATACAACAATAATCATTTATAACATAATTCTGAATTAAACTATATTTTTCTATCAAATGTCACATAATCATTATCACATACATAACCATAAATCACATCACAAAACATCATCTAATATATCTCACATGTCTAATCACAAAATAGCATCAAAATATGATCAAATCGAATCACCATATGTCTAATCAATGTCATATCAAAATCATGAGATATAATCAAATCTGCATAATGAAACCATAGTCTCTAAAAGTCTGATAGTGTCATCAACTGAATGCATAACGATCAAAATAAGGAAGGAAAAATAATCAGCCTCACAAGCAGGGTTCATGCGTCACTGCTACTGTCTTATAGGTCTGTGGCCATCATCAATGTAAAATTTGTGCATACACAAGGCAGGATTAATGTCTTTCATGTCACTGTAATCCCATGCAAACACTGTTGAGTGGGTCTGTAATTCTGCATGTAGGGATTGCTGTTGCTCATCAGTCAATGCATTAACAGTCAACATCTTTCTTGGCTTGACTTATAATTGCTTAGACATTTCTTATACAGAGAACAAATCAAGGCTAGGTATTACTTGCAAGGATTGCTGGGGTAACAAAGTATGAAATATTTTAGATACCTCCTTTGAGGAATTGGTGGGTATTATACTTCTTAAGTGATCTTGCAAGCAGGATAAATAGTCATGTTGCTGTGGGTGCCTTTCGCAGTCATTTTGTATAATGTGAGCGATCAGCTCCTCTTCATCCTGAATATCCAGTAAGAGGCTGCGTTCAATAGTCATCAAGGTTTATAGTGAATAGCTATCCTCACCATCCAGGGTAGGCCAGATGGTCTGTTCAAGTTCATGGTATGGTTGGGCTGGTGGATATAAGACCAATTTCTTGGTCATAGTCCCATTGGATATGATCATGTTCCCTGACCTGCAACCTATAAATGCATCTACTGTGGCAAGCCATGGTCTGCCTAGTATAAGAGGATAACCACCGAGATTAACCTTGGGCTGTAGGACTATGAAATCAATAGGGTATTCCCAAGAATCGAATGCAATTACCAAATCCTCAATGACTCCTTCAAGTTTAACTGTAGACCTATCAGCTAATTCCAAGACATTCTGGGTAGGCCTAAGGTTGTTCAACAGGAGTATCTGCATTGTCTCCTTAATCATTACATTAATTATAACACCCAAATCTATCAGAGTATTCTTAGTTAGAGTCCCATTGATTTTGACATCCACTACTGGACTACCTGGATTTGTATATTTGGGAACAATTATATTTCCCAACATTATGTCAACAAGGTTACCCAAAATGTGGACTATCTTTGGGTCTATTCTCTTCCTTTCTAGTTTCTTTATGCAGAGATCTCTGATAGTCTTAATATAGATAGGAATATCTTTGATGACTTGGATTAAGGGAATCTTTATGCTTATATCTTGTAACTAGCCTATGAGGTTAGTTTCAGACTATGTTGGTTACTTCTGGATAGCCAAGCATTTAGGGAAAGGAGGCTTAGGATGCGAAATGATTTGAGGACCCTGATTTGATTCAGGTTCCAAAGGTGGCTTATTTGAGGCTTCCCCTATGGGTTCTTCATCTTCAAAGTTCTATAATTTGGGGAGATGAAGGGCCCACAAGTTGCTTCCCTGATCTGAGATGAACATTACTCACTTCTACTCCGTAGGTGGGGTATTGCATCGCCTCGTTAGTATAAGCCTGTTGAATAGGCTTGTTGTTAGGGTTAGGTGCAGGTTGGGTAGGGAGTTGGGTAGGTCTAGGAGGTTGATTTTGAGAAGCAAATAGAGGTATTATGGCTGGCTTCTGTGGCTGAGATGGAAGCATAGGTTGCTGGTAATTTGTATTTTTCTACCATTGTTGGTTCTTGTTCCATTGGGGCTGCCATTGAGGTTGCTATGTAGGCCACTGGAGGCTATAGTTGGAACCTTGAAATCTTTGTTGGGGCCATGGTTTTGGCTGCTATTGGTTCCAACTAGGTTGTGGAGTAGGCCATTGTGGGTTTTGTTAGAGCTTTTGATTACTAGGCCATGGCTGAGTGTTCCAAGCAGAGAAATTTTGGTTTGCAATAGGAAAGGGTGAATTGAAACTTTGCTACCAAGGTCTCCTTTGAGCTATGTAGAATAGTTGTCCATTCTCTCCTTTAAATGGCTGAAATTCTAGCCTTTCAACCTTCTCTTGCTGGATGCTTGCCACCCTTTTGCAATGACAATTGGCCTTCCTTTGCCTACAACTAGGACAATACTCAGTAAGCATCACATCTGCCTCTTCTTGTTGCTTCTTGATGTGAAGAGTGTCCAGCTGTGTAGCCATATGGCTAATTATATCATCCTTTATGTTGGACAGCAAGTTACTGATTTCCACTCTTGAAACCCCATTGGTTGCTTTGTTTGTAATGGATGTCCTTTCTCCCCTTGGTCGTATGGTGAAAATTCTTGAATAATTTTAGAAAACTTTACAAATTGACTCAAAAGGTAACTAAGAAACATCACCTTGCCTAATGAGATTCATAGCATCCATGCAATCATACTTAACCCCTCTCAAAAAGACCAGTTTTAATGATTCTTCAAACAATTTATTTTGGGGGTTTTTCTTCAAAGCAAACTAGAATCTTTCAACATAATCTTCTAGTGGCTCCTCCTCCTTTTGTTACATCCTAAAGATGTCATCTCTCCTCCTGTCATGTCCTCGGCAGTAATCTTGGTACTTCTCCAAGAATTTCTCCTTCATTGTATCCTAGTTTGGAATGACATATTTTCGAGTCCTATAAAGCATCTCAAGGCTGCATCCTTGAGGGTGGCAAGAAAGAGTTTAAGCCTATGAGCATCTGAATTGTATTCATAGCTCCTACACAGGATATCAAACTCAAACAAAAATGTATCTGGGTCCTCTGTCACAAGACCATAGAAGACTGGTAATGCTGACAGTTGAATGTTTTTTAGCACTGTAGCCCTCTCCTATCAGTGATAGGAAACTCAAACATTGCTTGCTCTGGTGGATCCTCCACCACAACATCTGCCATGGTTCTGAAGGTCCCTTCTATAGTTGTGGAAGAAGTTGATGAGGATGTAGAAGGTATTGATGAAGATGTAAGAACAAGTCATTGTCCTTCAGCAATTTCTACTGTATAGTTGATAAAGTCAGTCGTATCTTCTCTATTATGATAATTTGAAGGGAGCAATCTGCCTCGGTTGTCTCTCTGCCTCTGCATACAGTGAATTTAGCTTTATATTTCAGCAGTCCTACACAATGTTAGTATAATTTCTGGTGTTTCCTGAAAAGTGAATCTATTAACCCTAATGCTGGAATCAAAATTTAAGCTATGAAAACATGTAAAATGAGCTTATGAAGGTGGCACCATCACTGACAATGATGCCAAAAATGTAGAGGAAAACTAATTCGTTGTAGACTTAACATAATTTAGGGGTAAACCTATCTGAACAATCCACTTAACATTGTACTCCTACATCAAATTATCAACCAAGGAGCATAAGCTTATGATGGCACTGCACTGTATGTGCCTTCAGGGCTCATATTCTTCTAAACTATCTTATCCAAACCTACTTAGATCATTTTACTTTGCTGGAATTCACAAAAATGCAAGAACAATAAAAATAGTTACAAAATCTAGTGGCTACTGGTATCTTCAGCATAAGCTGTAGATAACTGCTAACAATAGGAAATTACAAAACTAATCCAAAACATTCAAAATGATGAGAGAACTAATGCTAACCTCTGGAGGACTTAAAATAGAAAAAGCATGCATTTGTTCATGAACCACAACTACTGTAATCTTACAATCAAAGTATTCTAATAAACTCACAATGCATCTATAAACTAATGGAAACAACTTTAACAAGTATGCATAAATGAATAAGAAAATAAATGAAGTGGAGATCAATACCTCAAGTGGCTGACTTAGGAGACTGACTCACTTAGCTGGAAATCAAATCTAATTCAGATACTCATGCATCCTCATAACACATAGTTCCATTCATTTCATATCATAAACAAAATCTCATTTAGATTGTATTCAATAATGGCATTCTTTAATCAAACATGTCTGGAGCTTCTAATATTGAAAATAGAACAACTAAGTAACTGGATAAAAAAGTAACTAACTTGACACCGAGCTCATCCCTTCTAACTTATACAAAAACAGGAGACTACCAACTAGCTTCAATCATTAACCCATTCCTAGATTAGGATATAGGTTTAAGATTGGTTTATTAATTCTAACTGAACAGAGGAAGGAGAATCCTATTCAAATAATAATTCTTATGCAACGGATCATATGAAGAACACACAAGCTGTGTTTGAAACAAGTCTACTTCTTTTGCATTTATTCCTTTCCATGATGGTTCACATTCATCCTCCAGCTACCTGCACTTTTGTCATCTTGCCTTCGACTTCCTTTAATTCTCATGTTCTACAACTCGTTGCAAATTCTCCTTTCCTTGATGCCACGTGCTTGTTGTTGCACAAGGATTAATCCATAAAACATATGCACGCAAATAACCTTTATAATTAAACCATAGAATTTCATCTATATTACATGCATACTCATGTTTAAATCATTCAATTGATAAATGCCATCACCGTATTCCATATTAATAACATAGATTCAAGGTCTTGCAAAGTATATAAAAAAGACAGTATATCATGATGGTGATGTTTGAAAAGTATCTGGAAGATCATATGGAAAAGGTCTGAAAGCATATAAAAATAACATAAAAAGAGGCCAATATTTCAACCCATCAATTTGCATTATTGATGAACACCTTTGAGGAACTTCTTCATCCACTACATTGAGCCCAAAATTGCAATTGTCTTTGCCCTCTAACCCCTTGCTTGGAGATCATTGGGGTTCTTTAGACTTCACTCATTATTTTGGCAAAGGTAAATCACCTCTCCATGACTTTGATACTTATGATTTACACATTGAACCTCACAAATATTGTTTACCTCTTCACAATACAACCAATTTTCCTTCATCTAGTGACCCATCCTCTTTAAAACCTATCGATTGCTTGGGTGCTAATGTATCTTCTTTTAAAATTACTCCTACCACTATAGGTCAATATCAAGTTAATATCACAAATTTTAATATTCTTGCATTACATGTTTTTGATTAAAAGTATAATAGAGGATTTGAAAGGTCTCTTCCCTTTTAAAAGTTAAGAACAAAAAACAACATAATAGACATACAATAACCAAGTATCAACCAAACATAGTAGCCCCAACATTGGGCAAGAGAAATAGAACAAAATCAAGTCCAACAAAGCATGATGAAACAAAACTAAAATAACCCTAATGATTAAGTAAGGTGGCATCCTCTCCTACATTACATGTTGACCAACAAACTCAAAATCATTTTCCCAAAGATCCATCTTCATCTTCTCCCCACTTACGGATTTCACACAAGCATAAACGAGAGTTTTATGAGATGAAACAAACGATTAAACAAGATAATCTTCTAAAAGTGAGAACAAAAAAATGGCAACAGGCATCGCCCAACGTCCCAATAAAACCAAGGGAAATTAATTTCTTTTTTGCAATGGAATATATTATAAATTATTGTTTTCACACTTTAAAATAATCATAAAAAGTAGAAAGTGTTGAGTTTATTCGTAATATATATTATTTTTTATGATACTTAGATCAACAAATATTGATGAATGCACATTTGTGAGAAAATAAAACATATTTTACTTAAAATATTTTAGTTAATAAATTAGATAAAGTGAGTGAATAAAATAATTAGTTTAGATGTTAAAGTTTAAATATTTAATCTTATTATTTCATCTTAGTATATTTGATGAAAATAGAATGAAATAATAAGATTAAATATTTATTTTGATATTGATTAATAAAAAGGAGATAAGTTTGATCATAAGAACTTGATATTATTCAAAATTAAAAAATTGAAACATTATGTAGACTTTTAAATTCAAACATAGCCAGTTGTAGACTTTTTGGATTTGACGATATCTTATCATTTAATGTAACAAGTGGGAGTAGGAATTTAAATTCTAAGAGACCAAAAATCTCGGGCAATTAGAAAATTCTTGGTGTGAATTGAAACTTGGACAAATTCAAACTTAATTCATGCCACTTACAAAGATTGATAGATGGTATTTTTCTCAAATTTTCTTGTCATCCTATTGGACAACTAAGAACACGAACAAGACAACTGATGAAGTGAGCATACCAAAACCTGCGGCAAGCCAAATGCATAATGGTCCATCCATAAATTTCCTATCATTTCTCTTTTACGGGACTATGTAAATGCACTTCATCCTATTTGGAATGCACTCCAAAGTCCTTGGAATGAATCTGCACCTTACACATCATGAAATTTAAGCTCCTTTAGTGAACGCCTTTAAAAAATCACGTATCAAAGCTTCAAAATTCTGATAAATTAATGAGCGGGACCTGTAAAGTTAAGTAAACATTTTCCTCGAGAAAAACAAAGCACTTTATTTCTCACCTTGATAACAGTTGACGAAAAGCACTGACAAACTTCTACGCTTGTGAATGAAAAGCATTGCCAAACTTTTACGCATATGAATGAAAAATAACGAAAAACATTCCAACAAGATCAAACGACGGATGACGATTCAATCGTCTTGCATGCCTCTTGCTCAATGTCAACCATCGATCTGTAGAGCTAGGTATTTGTTTGCCAAAGGGAACGCCTTCAGCGTAATTAGATGTTTCAAATTATTGAACATGGATATAGTAAATAATGTTATTAGAAATTTATAGATAGAATATTTTGATTTATATCAATTAGATGTTTCAAATTATTGAACATGGATATAGTAGAGAATGTTTTGATTAAGTCAATTGGAAAAGAGGGTCCAAATCCCTATACAAAATAGCCCCAAGGGTAGAGGAAGGCCTTGCAAAATCTAGAAACAACACATTAACAGTTCATAAACAGCTGATAAACAACAACAAAAAACACGATCAAACTATAATAAAAAAACAACAAAAAGACCCAGAGACCAGCTAGGGATTCTCAGTAATCTCATACTTGGACAAGAACTTGAGCATGTTCTTGTAATTCCCCAAACTATCAAATCCAATTCCCTTAACCTTATCATCAAAATCTTTGACAACAGAGAACACAGAGGCCACACAGTGTAAAGCTGTTACAGCAAATTCTGACATAACCTGCCACTTCTTCTGAAGCTTCTCCATCTTGGCTTTGAGCTCAACAAGATATTTAGCCATTTTGGTACACAAAGAGCAACCCCCTTATCACCTTTCTATTTCTGGACTTCCTCCTCATCATCAGAGTACGGTAAATTCAGCTTGGGGAAGTGGTTGGTCCCCTCTTCCTCGTGATAAGACTTAGTAGGAGTCTCATCCTCCCCTTCACCCAAAGTATCTTTGACAAATTTAGAATCCCCCGATAGTTCTACACCCCGCGAAATGGTAGAAAGGATGCTAGCTATCTGGTCCAATCTTCTAACACTTTACATAGGGTTACCAATAGCACCCGAATCACCACCTTCCCCCTATTTAGCAATAGTAAAGAATGTTATTAGAAATTTATAGATAGAATATTTTGATTTAGTGAACATTTGTATATTAGAATATTCTATTGAAAATAATTTCATTATGGGTTCATAATTAGAACATGTAAAATTTGGAGTGTTCTTTTAAAAAATGATTTTATTAGAATATTAATTATTGAAATTTTACTAGAATATATGTAAGGAATGGATTAAATAAATTAATTTTCGTTAGAATAAAGGAATAGATTACTTAATTATTGCAGTATTGATTTTATATTTTTGCTTATAGTCAAAATGCAATTATTTGTCAAATTATGTATTTAATATTTTCTGGAGATCTATTATACCATGTAATCTTATTTCAATAGTTAGTTTTATAGATTAAAGTTCAAACGTCTAAACAAAACTTGCAAACCAAACACTTTGCAACATGTTGTTTATATGATGCCTTTGGTTCACATTTACACGAAAAGTCATTGCAATTGAATTATTGCATCTAATGTCTAATATAGCTATAATAATGGTGTTTTTGGCTTCGTCCCTATAAATCATTAAGGATAAATAACTTCTTATATTTTGAGTAAAATGGGAAAACTTTATTGGAATAATTCTTGAACGTCTATTCTTCTTTGAACTTAAAATGTTTGTAAGTTGAAAATTTGTAATGGAAATGAGACCTTGTAACCTAGTAGAATGTCGTTGCTTTATCCAAGTGGGTAGCAATTGATAGGAAAACTGTCTAGGGAAATTGGGTCCTAGAAAGGGCTGCATACTTGCTTACAATCATCCAATTCATAAGAACAAATTTGGCTATCTTACCTTAGATCCATTAAATGATTAAATAGTAAAAATATAGTTCTCATGATTGCCTATTTACTTGTCAACCATATTTATATATTAGGTATTGTGTGATCCCACAATAGTGCGTCCCACCTTTTGGTCAAAGTGGGACATTGAAATCAATATTTTTAACCAAAATTTTACTTTATGTCACCTATAGCAACTAAACTGTTAAGCATTTGAAGATGATGTGAGCTGGTGATTTTTTAGATTTTGTGTGTAGATTCTAAATATATATTTTAAAAATGTTCAAAAATAATTTGCAATTTTTTTACGTAACTTTTAATAACTTGTTTTTTTAGTTAACAATATTTTTGGAAAGTGCCATTTATTCCATCATGCATAACTTTTTTTACAAAAAGGAAAAATTTATAGTCTTAAACATAGACTTGTAATACCAATATCTAGTGCACACATATTTTTTCATAATTTTTGTTGCATATTTATTTATTATTAATTATTTATGTGAAATTAGTTATGATTTGGATATAGTTTTATTCCATAATGCATGATTTTTTTGTATATATCCAAATTAATTTTTTTTGTTGAATCAAGGACATCAATATGTAGTGTGCAGATATTTTTCATATTTTTTTCTCTATTTTTCCACGCGTGGAATAGAGAGCTTGATGTTCAGTGAAAAACTTATGTTCACTAGAAAATAGAAAATAAATATAATAATTAAATTAATTATATTCAAAATTATACTTTTAGAAAGCTTATTTCGAGGGCTATGATCCTATAAAATCTCATGTCCTAATGACTCAGTTTTATGGTCCAACCCAGGCTTTGAAAGAGAATTTTTAAAGAGAAAAAAAGAGTGAAAAAAATGGCATGCAAAGTACCTTTGTTCAAAGGTACTTCATACCTTCAAATGAAGGTACCTTCATTCAAAGGTGCTTTCCTTTTTTTGAACGTGTCAACTTTTAAAAAAATTAAAAAGGGACCTTCGAATTAAGGTCCCCACCTCATCTTCATTTGAGAAGGTACCTTAATTCAAAGGTCCAAACACCTTCATTTGAAGGTGGTTTTCACCTTTTTCTACATTGGGCTCATTTTTTTGCCCTATCCCACAAGTGGGACACACTATTGTGGGTTCACCCTATTCTCAATCCAAGCCATTCCTAATCTTGGCTATTGAATTCCTATTCCTCTAAGATGTTGGTCATATGGATTTCTTCTTAATTAGATTGTATCTAATAAACCATTTATAAAAGGTTGGGATCTTCCCTCTCAATTTCCATTATAGGTTAATTATTTTGAGTTAAGTTTGATTTAGTAAGATAGTAGTAATATGTATTCAGATATAATTATGGGAAGCATTTAATTCTTTGAAATATGCTAGAGTTAATTTATTTTTGAATATTAGATCTCAATGATTTGTAATATAGCAAGTCTATTATAATAAAGTTAAAATTTGTAACATTAACACTAGATTAGTTTATTATAATCATAGTATAGCATTGAAATAAATCTCTCCTCTCTTAGGCAATTTAGCCAATAGTTGAATCAAAATAATATAATAGTTGAAGACTAAAAACTAAAGATCCTTCAGTTAAATGGATTATAATCCCATGTCTATAATGGATACCTATTGAGTTGAATTATGAGTCTAAGAGTTAAATATTCTCTTATTTAGTTTAAATAAGTATTAATGATAGTTTAGAACTCTATTAGATCTTTATTTTTTTGATAAGGTAGGGTGAAGAGTCACAAGTTGTGAAACCAAGAATTAAACCAAACATCACTCAAGTGGATATAGAAAGAGTTTAAGGAAAATATGAGTGGTGATACAAGAGGGAGCCTAGTGCTAATACATTTGTTGTGGCACATAAGAATGAAGCCAATCAACAACACACAAAAAGGGTGGTTTAAATGTGTCAAAAGTAGGATTAATTTGTATCGATCTCGTATGAACCTAAATCAAATGGAACATTAGAAATAACAAAAAAAAACATTTAAAATCATAAAATAATATAGGTTGTATAGGGTGTAGTCCTTTGTCTAACAATACCAATGTGTTTGTAAAATGCCTCAAAATAGACAACACACAAACAATATGGTTTAAATGTGTCAGAAGTAGGATTAGTTTGTATTGATCGTGTATGAACCTAAATCAAATAGAACATGTAACAATGAAAAAATAGAAACATTTAAAATCACAAAATAATATAGAGTGTATAGGGTGTTGTCCTTTGTCTAACAATACCACTATTTGCAAAATGCCTCAAACTCCTTAGAGAAAAACTCCCCACCATTATCTAACCTTAGCACTTTGATTTTCTTACCAACCTAATTTTAGAACTACAAGTACTTTATTCTTCTTAAACTTAAGAAATAACTTAGAATTTTTACTAAGAAAATATATCTAGGCATGTCTAGATTAAACATCAGTTAATATGCTCAGAAACCAAATCATGTACATAGGCCTATTGTAGTTAAAGAAGCAAGATTAAAAATTCATCTCTTTGCCACTAACCTAAACTAAGCAACTCATTATGCAACATACATGAATCACAAGAAATGGCATTATCTTATTATCAATCACCCTTTAAGCCCATATGATGTGATTCAAAATTAAATAGGTTAGCAAACTTGTTCTAGCTCATAGGAAAGTAAAATGCTTCATAAGTTCTAGTGTCTCAAAATCATCCTAATGGCCAACCTTATCTGTCAAATCAAGATCAAACTTGAAAGCTTCATATTCACATGTTTTAAAGAAACATACCTAGTAGTAGTTGTGTAACTAATTTGTACATACAATCTCCTTAGGTACATCAAAATGAAAATTCTCATACTTAGGAATACTCTCTAATTAATTGCATTGTATTGATTTTCAAGATCAATTGGGCAAGGTAGCTCTTCTTCATCTACATTTATACTCAAATCCCAAGTAAAGAAGTCATATTTAGGTGAAACACTACTATTTTCAACATCATCGAAACAAAAACTATTATATTTAGTAGTGCTCACATTGTTTTTAAAAACAATTGGTGACCTAAGAACATCGTGCTTTCACATGTGTTGACACATCCAAAAATATTTGAATCACATATGAACATTAGGCCTACGAGGCCACCACCACTAAGACACACATGGCATCCCCTCATATATCACATGAACACATGTGGACATCAAAGTCCTCCATACATTGGTCTAAAGGAACAACAAAAATAACACAAATCACTATATGTCCACTATAGACTTCCCCTAGGCTTAAAATCAAAACCATAACCACTCCATCCAAACAAATCCACATGGTGACCACAAACTAACTTAGATGCCAAAACCTTATTATTCATGGAACTAAGACATATTTCCAAACTCAAATAAATAGGTGTACTTGTTCCTCAAGCATCATAAACATGAAGCTCTCAACATTAAGATATGAGGCCCACATGAATTGCACTTTATAAAGACCTTAGTTCTACCAACATGTGGACCTCATAGGCTTCAAATTGTGATCTCAAATTTCAACCCACTAGTAGACCACACTTCATAAAATATTTGGATTCACTAACATTTAAGCCTCTCAAATTTAAAATAGATCAAACAAACATGAAAAATTCACTAAACCAAGATATACAAGGAAGCTTAGTTTAGAGGGATATGAACATACCAACAAGCCTAACAAATTTAAATTTTGTTTGTGAGATGACTTTATGTTATTCAACATTCAATATTTATTGTGTCAAATTTAATCGTTATTCATACATATGCATACACACATATTTAAACATAAAATTTAAGATAAGGTTGTTTTCAAAGTTATATCCAAATCAATAAATCTGGTTTATTATAAGACTTCTTTAAAAGAGACTTACATTAAAAATAAATCCTAATTTATTTTATATATCATTCAAATTTGTATCTCTAGTTTTAACTTCATGAACAAATTTACAAGCTAACTTAACCTTGCTTCCTATTATCTATATTTGGTCATGAGGTGAAAACTAGAGATACAAATTTGAATAATATAAAAAATAAATTATCATTTTTTAATGTAAGTCTCTTTTAAAGAAGTCTTATAAACCAAATTGACCAACTTGGTTATAACTTAAAAACAAACCTTATTTTAAATTTTATGTTTAAATATGTGTATGTATATGTATGAATAATAATTAAATGCCACAATAACCATTTAGTGTTGAATAACATAATAGTCATCTTAAAAAAAATTAAAAATTTGTCAGACTAAATTAACTTATTGAGACAACAATTATAAAACTTTACAAAGTTTAAATGAAAACATAAAATTTAATGTCAAGTCTACAAATCCCATCAAAAGTTAACTATCAATGAAAATAACAAATCATCAACCTAATATTTTTTTGCTTTCATATTTTTTGTTGGGAGGATAAACAACCTAATATTTTTTGTATCTTTTATTGGGTGTACAAATCATCAACCTCACTCAACTTAAAATAAAAAACTAAAAAATATCTATTCCACCAAATTCATCTAACCAAATAGACCCGAAGGGGTTTATTTTTGTAGATTGCTCATCCTAATCATAAGCATGGCACTTTGTACCTAATTACATGAACTCATAAATGTCCTAAGGGGTTTATTTTGTATACTATTCATCCTAATCATAACCGTGGCACTTTGTACCTAATTACATGGACTCATAAATGTGCTCAACCAACAAATGTCAAAGGGAAGATAGTGCATGTTGATGTTTCAGTTAGACCACATTAAGTTATTTCACATTGAAAAATCCAACCACACACTTTTAATTTCTCCCACATTAAGTCCTCTAACAAATTTCCTTATAATCACCACATAAACTAAGTTCATCAAGGTGTTATTATGTGTTTCATATATAATCACCACATACACTTAGGTTGGTTTGACTTGAGGTGGTATGAGTTAGTTGAACACCATTTTCATGTGATAAGGGTCCATAAAAGTTAAAACGATTCATATTTATAAAAGGAAGGCATTTCTCAACTATTAAGTTCAAGGTCAATATAAATTAGGTCAGGAAATAAAAAAACATAATACATAACTGCATATGAAAGTTGAATAGATAACTGACATATTAAAAGAGTGGTGAAATTTGTAGCTTGTAGTGCCCTCCAAATGACTTTGTAGAAAGGTAACTTTTAATTTAATGGTTCAATGGAGTAAATTTTTAAGATTTCTTGTTAAAAGAGCAAATAGGGATTTTTCAAAATGAAGTTGAAATTAAAAATTAGTTTGTTAATATGTCTATTCTATTATTTAAAAAGATAATTTTTAAGGGTTATGTTAAAATCAAATCATCAAAACAATATTTTTTGTTTGTAGAATAAACATTTGATATGTATCCTGCACATACAGACTACATGATAAGAGTTTAAGTAGTCAACATATTGTGATTAATGTAGAGAGGTTCGGGCACATTATACTTCAACTGTAAATGTGCTCATAAGAAAACATATTAGTCATTTCAAATTCAAGGTTTGTAGGAAAGCTTGAGCTTAGATTTAGAGTAATACTTGAGCTCAAGGCTTATAATAATTCTTGAGAACTTAGCTTGCCCATCTCAAATAAAACAAAAAAAATATTTAGTCATAACATGCTTGAAGCCTTGAAAAGGCTAACAATATGTGCTTTGCTAAAAGCAATGATAACTTTAAGGAACCCCCCCTAAAAAAACCTATAAAATCTTGCAAATCGTAGGCATACGCAATATTTTTTGTGGCAAATTTATGCTTATTTTGGAGAAAAAAAATAATTTCGTTGGCAATTTTTTTCAGATTTCTACAGTTTGGTGATTTTTGCTAGCGAATTAAAGATAGATTTGAAAAAAAGAAAAAAATTCATTGGCGAATTATACTTGTATTCAAAAAAATAAAATAAGTTTGTTGGCGAATTATATAAATATTCAAAAATATAAAATAAATTATTTGGTGAATGTGCTAGAAAGTTTTTGAAAAATCATAATGTGGCTGACGAAAATATCAAATGCTAAATTATAATGATTAGTTTACTTGGAGAATTTATAGCTTAAAAAATATTTACATTTAGATCAATGATAATAAGTATCACAGATCAACAACATCAGTTCTATTCCAGGCCACAATTCTAACACACCCAAATTTGTACATAAAGTCTCCGGAAATAGAGAGAAGTGTCAACAAAGGAACGATTCAAATTAACGAAAAATTAATAGATAATTTAATAAAACAAAATTCAAAAGGATGACTAGACTTACAATTTACATCGATGCACTTAAAATATTCTAATAATTTTTAATCGTCAGATGATTATCAGATGATCACAAATTGACAACATAAGTTCTATTTCAGGCCAAAGTTCTGGCACACCCAAATTTCTACTAAAGTCTCCAGAATAGAAACAAGTGTCAACAATTGAATGACGAACGCTTCAAGTTCAAATTAACAAAAATTAATACATAATAAAATAAAAATTCAGAAGGATTACTACTATTAGAATTTACATTGATGTAATTATAATATTATAATAAATTTCATTCGTCAGATGTTTGCAAATCAACGACATATGTTCTATTCTGGGTGCAGTTCTAAATCACTCAGATTTGTACATAAAGTCTCCAAAATAGAGACAAGTGTCAATGAGTCAATGATTCAGATTAACAAAAAAATAATAATAAAACTAAAATTCAAAAGGATGACTAGAATTATGATTTACGTCATTGTATTTAAAATACTATAATAAACTTTCATCATCAGATGATCATAGATCGATGACATAAGTTCTATTTCGGGCTGAAGTTTTGGCACACGCAAATTTCTACATGAAGTCTCTAAAATAGAGGCAAGTGTCATCGAGTGAATGATTTAGATTAATGGAAAATAATAGACAATAAAAAAATTCAAATTTCTATTTTGGGCCAAATTTTTGGCCAACTTAAATTTCTACATAAAGTCTCAACGAGTGAATGATTTAGATTGACCTTATTTTTTACATATATTTTGAATTATGATAGTAGATACTTCTAGAATTAACCAATGGGTACAATCATAAATAAAAAAGTTCCAGAATTATGTTATTAATGAAAAAAATAGATAATAAGAAATAATTTAAAAGGATGACAACAATTACAATTTACTTTGATAACCAGTATTATAAATTATAATATTATATTAAACAAAAGAGTTTCTAGGGCATTTTTTAGATAACCCTAAGCCAAGGTGCCCTAACACAAACCTTGGATAAAGGCATACGCAGAAAAGGGAAAATTCAAAAGATGTAAAACTTTTAAAACTCAAAACAAAGTTGTTAATGGCCACCATTAATGTGTCACCTAACAACTGTCACCTGAAGAAGAAAATTTGTATCATAAACAACAAACCTTGCCCTTCTTAAGAAACAGACACATAAATCATTATGTATAATAAGGGCCTTGTCAAAGTGTTCCAACGAACCTCTAACAAGTGCCCTCCTCGCCTCCTAAAGAATGCAATTAGCTACAGCTGAGCGCTCTAACACTTGTAAAGGAAAAATTTTAGCCTTATCCCATGGTCTGGCATCACAATCGTAATAACTTAAAGCTAAATCAATCTTATCACCAGTGATAAGTGATTCTTGAATCATTGCCTTCACAATCATCTTCACTAGACCTGGGTCATCGAGTAGGTCCATTAAATTTGAAAGAAATGTATAGACGATGTTGCTAAATAGATTTTTTAAGGATATTCTAAAATAATATCATGACCAATAATGTCTTGGACAACATTGTCAACCAGGGGGAGTCAATCATAAACACCTTCCCCAATTTTTTCTCGTCAAATCTATCCAAATCGACCATTTCCCACTTGTAGGGCAAGAGAGAAACACAACTAGAGATCAAATGACTCATCTTGATCGATGATGGCAATTCACTAGGAATGACAAAATAAACAACCAAAAAAGAAGGAAGGTTCCTAATAAATTTATAGAATATGCTATATTTTATTGTGTCATGTGTGAGAATGTACAAAAACCATGCCACCTGGTGCCAACATTTATTGCCATCATACCGTCCGTTAATCGTGATCTCGATTGGGACAATGAGATCAATTGGAAATAGTGTCACATGATTGATAGGACCAACTGTAGTACCTTTATCATTAATTAGTTGTCCTTTGCAATCAAATCCATCATATCAAATTGTGATACTTTGAAGGCCAAGTGACAAATTGTCTAGATTAGCCAATGCCAATTCAATTCATTAATGACAAGTGACAAACCACCTAGTTTAGCCAATGCAAATTCAATTTATTAATGATTACATTCTAGGTGACGGTGGAGTCAATTAAATGAAGTTGCTTGTCATTAGCCATTTTTCTTGGTAGTACATGTACATATCTTTATTATTAGTGTTTATTGTTTCAACCTTAAATTGTATTACTAAGCATTGGATGGTACAAGAATCGATAAACTGTAAAAGTTAAAAGTAATGGCTTTCATTACAATAGCTATGCAAAGAAAGTAAGTTACCAAGTACTTTTTTTTGTGTTCATTCATGATTTTGGATTTAATTGTGTGATATTGATGATTTTCGAATTAGGAATTTATATAATTATTAAGAATAAAGTTCACAGATGTAGAATAGTATGATAGACAATTTTATTTGTGTGTAGCTATGCAAGATGTTATTTCTTTGCAGTTCTTAAAATGAAGAAATAGAAGCCTTTATCAAGTGGAACAAATCGTGTCAAGAATCCACACTTTTAACATTTGCAAATGATGCATTCTACTCTAGATGGTGAGTTGAATCTCCCACACATGCATGCATGTATGAGAAACTAAAAATTTGAATGGACGCATGGAATTGGTATTACAACTCAATTAACAGTGACCTGGAGAACATTGATTTAATTCTCCTTTACTAGCCTTATTGTTACCCATACCTAGTGGTTTCTTGTACATATAATGCAATGTTCTAAGGAAAATCATTTATTGTCATTGTGAATGACTACATAATTGAATTTGTAATGCATAAATTGTCTGTTAATAGGATGGTTATGGACTACAGTGAAATATTCATTAAACATCGTTGAAAAGAGGAACCAAAAAGATTTTGGAGGACAAATCAAGGTTGAAGGATAAAAGTTTTATATGTAACTAGATAGTAGAGTATGGTGTTAATTGAAGTTTGAATGTCTTGACTCTTGGACCTTGGTCTCTTCTCCATGTTCAATGTTGTTTGGAAATTTGATTTTGGTTAGATGTTCATGTAATTCCCCAAATTTTTCACGATGATGTTAATAAAAAAATATAGAAGTAATTATGGTTTGACATGAGTTCAATGGAAATGTATACAGATAGTTCAATAACAATCATCACATGGAAAAGATTGTTGGGATTTAGGTGCCATTAACCTTGTAAATCCTTGTAATTATTATTCCTAATATTACTTCTAAATCACCCATAAGGGATGTATAAGTTTCACCGGTAGTGGTAAAAATTAATTAGCAGGGACAGTAATTACAGAGTTACTATATCGATAAGTTCCAGAGTTACCGACGGTAGTTATGGAGTAACATTTACAGATGGTAATTGTAAATATCAAGAGTAATTGAGGGTAGGCACCACCTTGGAGGTATCAACTATTTTTAGCATGTATGACACACCTCATAAAGTTGGTAAGTGGTTGTAAGAGAATCTATGACAGCGATGAGTTGTCATAAGATTCTATGACAATATGACAACTTATGATGGATATTTATGAGTTGTAAGTTGTTATTCTTGGCTCTAGGTGCCCATATTGGGAAGATGCTATTTGGGGGTTGTTATGATAGAATCTATGACAGTTATGACAACACTTATTACCCCGTACTTGACTATTCTTGTCCATGGGCGCCCAAGTTTACATGGTTGACTATTGACAAGTGTCATGAGCTTGTAAGAGGTCATTTATTGTTGCACGTTGGAGTATCCAAGGTGAGAGAAAGTGGATGCCTAGTTTTGGGAGTGTAATAATTCTATAAGTACAGTGTCTCATATGTGTTGCATATCATAGTTTACAGGTACTCAGGTTTTGCCGGATTGTAGATTGAAGAAACATAAGAACTACATGTATTGTAATCTCATATTTGAAGATAATACAACTTGAAGCCTCTTTTCTTGGTGGAGTTTTTTACCTGAAAGGGTTTTCTCCATGTTACATACTGTGGTATGTGTTCAGTTCTTCATGCATGTTATTTTTTTGTAGTGGGTTTTATTTCTATTGTAATCTCCATTAATATTACACTGCTTTAAGATCATAAACATAATCTAATCAAATTTCCATTTGGGTAGTTGTTGCCTTCATTTCTAACATTTGGTATTAGAGCCTGGCCAATTTTGATTCTTGGGTGGTAGTGTGAAGGTTGTTTAGCTGCAGCAGGATATTTGGTTATTTTATTTATTCATGGCCCAATCTACTGCTTCAACCTCTTGTTTGGACATTGAGAAGTTAAATGGTACGAGGTATGAATTGTGGAAGCTGAAGATGGAGCATTTGTTTGAGGAAAGAAACTAGTGGTTGGCTATTACAAAAGATAAGGAGCCTGATGATGTGAATGTGGAAGAATGGGAAAGGTTGGATAAGAAGGCACGGGAACCATCCATCTATGCCTTACAGATTCCATCTTGTTGAATGTCTCTAGAGAAGAGACTACTTACAAACTCTAGAAGAGATTGGGTGAGATCTACCAAGCCAAGGTAACCAATATTTATTTAAAGTGTAAATTATTTTCCATGAAAATGAAAGAGGGCAATTCAGTTGCAGAGCATTTGAATTCATTTAAATTGTTATTGAGTCAACAACATCTATAGATATTGATGTGGATTAAGAAGATAAATGTATATTACTTCTCTGTTCTTTACTTGAGTCATGGGAGAATGTTATTTTGGCTATCACTACTAACCTCGTAGATCCAAAGTTGGATGCTCTTGTTTCAGTTCTGTTGTCATAGGATTTGAGGAAGAAAAGTTCAAATAGTTCAGGGGATGCTCTCAGTGTCAGGGGAAGTGATGAAATACACAAGACAACTGAGAGGGGGGTGAATCAGTTGTAGCAAAAACTTAACTTCTTTCAAACATCAACACATTAACCACTTAATTACGATTTAACCATGAAAGCATATAATCATAAACTTAAGCACATTCAACACATTCAATACCAGATTTTTATGTGGAAAACCTAATAAGGGAAAAACCATGGTGAGTGTTAGCTCACAATATAAATGATATATCAAAATTTACAACAAGGCTCACTGCTCAGAATGCTCACTGCCAAGAGAAGGGGCTCACTGCCAGAATATGGTGAACTAAGATAGTAGCATCTACACTATGCCAAGGTTCAGTTCCATTGAAGCACAATAAATCTCCTCTGCTATGCTCTACTTTTTCACTTCACACTTATCTTCACATCTTTGCATACTCATCACACATTCACGATTTTATTACATGTATTTTTACAATTTATCAACCTTGGAATGAACATCAAGGTCGGCATTACAATCATCAACCATTGGAACAATCTCCAAGGTCAGCATACGCACATACATTAGAATGGGTCTAGACCTAAATAGATTTGTGAAGGAGAAGAATGAATGCAGATCATACCACACCTTAGCTGGGACTCAAATGCAATCTTCCATGCTACAACACGGTATCACAGACTCTAAAGTATAATCGCAAGTAGTGAAAACAACCAAGTCAACTAAAACTAGTGTTAACACTAAGACCTTTAGGAACACGCTTCATGCATGATCTGGATTACACTTTGTGGACCAATCAAAAGGTAGGAACATGATCTAGAGATATCCACAAGCATGTTACAATCACTAAGAACTTTTGCACAACCCCCAAACATTCTATCCAGAAGATTCTTCAAACAAGAGCACTTAAACATTACTATTGGCCACTGTCATAAAGGAAAGATCACTTGTAGAGCACCAAATCACGAACCATTTTAACTGAAGGCACATAACATCATTACAAACTTAATTCTAGAACCGCAGATTGAAAAACTTAAATCCAGAGAAATGCAAAGCAAAATACATTCTCCCTGTCACCATTAAGTACACATAAAAATAGTTTTTACTCTGGTGATTAGAACTCGCTCAAATCTTCACACCGGAGGCTCAAACATGAAACATAGCAACTACATACATCCCTTAACATAAATTCCAAATTGCAGACAAAGATATGCAATCTACAAGATATGTGGAGCAAAACACTGTACTGTTCTTCTCAAACACTTGCTCAAACTCATTCAAATAACTTCCTTGGATGCTGACCTTAGGTGTTGACATCAATGACAACACTTACTACTCATACATGCAAAAATCCCCCCTTTTGTCATTGATGGCAACACATGATGTGAAAAACCATCAAGATAAACAAACTTACTTTGCTTCTTTGCTCCCCCTTTCTTTACGCTTTCTTTGGCTGCAACTTTCTCCTTAAGTTTTTCACATGAACTTCTCTCCCCCTTTGACATTAGTGGCAAAGAGTGCTGGACCTTTTCTCTTCCTTTAGTAATCAAGGCTCAATTCAGATCTTATTAATACTGCACTACTCCCCCTATCAACAACATTGTAACACTTACTACTCTTTATCAGGTAGTCAAATCAACATCTACCTGCTCCCCCTAAAAGGCAGCCTTCAAAACATCAATCCAAGTCAAAGAATAAGACTTTGGGAACCACTGGACTGATGCATTTCTCATGCATTTTAGTTTAGAGCAGGAGGGGTAATAACCCCTAACATTTCCTTGAGATACTCAAAAGTATCCTTAGGCAAAGGCTTAGTGAAAATATCTAGAATTTGATCCTTTGTAGACACATATTCCATCTTTACTTCATTTTCTATTACCTTTTCTCTCAAAAATTGATACCTTATTGATAGATGCTTTGTTCTTGAGTGCATCACTAGATTTTTTGAAATGTTTATGGCACTTGTATTGTCACAAAATATTGAAATTGGTTCTCCACACACAACTCTTATGTCCTTCAATGTTTGCTTCATCTAAAGTACTTGAGTACAACAACATGCTGCAACAATATATTCTGCTTCAGCAGTAGACAAAGAAACTGATTCTTGCTTCTTAACCATGAAACCAATCTGTTACTTAAGAGGAAAACACCTCCACTTGTACTTTTTCTATCATCAGCATCTCTAGCCCAATCTACATCTGTATAAGCACTAAGAGTGAAATCAATATCTTTGGGATACCACAATCCATAGTCTGAAGTGCCTTTTAAATACCTCATGATCCTCTTGACTGCTATCACATGTGACTCTCTAGGATCTTCTTGAAATCTTGCCACAAGACAAACTACATGCATTATATCTGGTCTTGTATGGGTTAGATAAAGTAGTCCTCCAATCATAAACCTATACTTTTTCTTACCAGTCTTAGGTGATTCATCATTCTTTCTCAGCTTGCAACTAATTACCCTAGGACTACATACTAGCTTAGAATCCTCCATTCCAAACTTCTTCAACAATTCTTTCACATACTTGGACTAAGAAATGAAAATTTCCCTTTTTGATTGAGTAATCTATAGTCCTAGAAAGAAATTCATTTCACCAAACATAGACATCTCAAACTCCTTTTACATTTCCTTTGCAAATTTCTTACACATTCCTTCATTGCCTCCAAAGATAATATCATCAACAAAGACCATAACAATCAGAATTTAATCATTATTAATTTTGAAGTAGAGATTACTGTCTGCAATACCTTTACTGAACCCTAATTGCAACAAATACTTGTCCAACCTTGCATACCAAGCTCTAGGAGCTTGCTTAAGTCCATACAAGGCTTTCTTCAATCTGCACTTTATTCATCCTTTTTATTCTTTACTGCTTGGAGATTTATCTTATTCATATCCATTTACCTATGAGTTCATCAAATACTTCCAATCATCATGAAAACTACTATGTACTGGAAACAACTGTGTTCTGTCAACCTGAACTTCTGTTACTCATTATTCTCAAGACGATTATCAAAATTAGACAAAATTTTGGATGTAGATGTAACCAATGGTCAATAACCATATGCCAGAACTGCAGAGCATTAACTTTAACAGTAGATCAATGTGGACCAAATTATCAGAACATTGTAACTTGATTTCATCAGATAGATACTTAGCCAAAATTCATAACATGTCTTCTTTCCTACTCAAATCTTCATAACAGACTTCTCAAACTTGCACAAATCTTCCTTTATTATTTCCAAACACAGTCTTTGTCCTAACTTAAACCTCTATTGCTAGTTTTTGACCTTGTCTCATCATGTTGAGACATCAACACCAATCCTTTGGTAGGGGAGAAAAGATTTCCAATAAGACCCCCCCTAAGCCAAAGCTCTAATCTTAGTTTCCGGAGGGAACATCTGCACCAAATAATGGTACAGGCTCATCCTTGACCTTCGGTGCTTCCTTCTTAACCCAAATCTTGTTCATCTCCTTCTTGATATCTGTCAAATCTACCTTTTCTACCAGTTTCTTCATCTCTGCCTGATTATTCTTCTTCATATTCTTGCTTCTGCAGAATCTTGCAATATGCCCAGGCTTGTTGCAATTGAAGTATACAATATTTCTCTGCCCATTGTTCCTTTCATTCATCCTAGATCTGCATTGGTTAGCCTGGTGTCCAAATCTATTGCATGCAAAACAATTCCCATTGAATGATTGAGCATTCCTTCCATTATTATAGTTGCTTCTTATCCGACTTCTGCATTCACTAGCTTTATGACCAAACCTCTTGCATATAGAGCAGTTACCATTGAAAGTTTGAACATTCCTTCCATTGTTGTAACCATTCCTTATCTGACTTCTACATTCATTATCTTTGTGACCTACTTTGTTGCAAGTGAAACACTGACCAGAGAATGATGTAATATTTTGATTCACTCTGCTCCTACATTTAGTAGCCTTATGACCAAACTTATTGCATGAATTTTAATAACCATTGAAAGAAGGGTACCTTTGAGCATTTGGTTGCCTGATTGGTGGTCTTCTAGGTCTTTTCCTTTGATTTTGGATCTTTTTTCCTTTATCCTTCTTGATCTTAGCATTTTTTTCTTGTCCTATTTTAGAACTTTCACCTTTTTCAAATCCCAAGCCTTCTTTGTCATTAGAGCTCTTCTGACTAGCAAACATCTCATCAAGCTTTGCAGAACTTATCTTGAACTTTTCTTTATAGCTCTTTGCCTTCTCCAAATCTGACTTTAGATTTACAACTTCTTTTTCAATCTTATCACATTCTTTTGATTTGTCTTTCACCAATAGATTTAAGTCTTCTTCTACTTTTGCTCTTTCTACAACTTCCTCTTTCAAATCATTCAAGGTTTCATTTGCTAATATCAATTGTTCACTAACCTCCTTATATTTTTCTTTGAACTTCTTGACTTGCTCTCTTAATTTTCTGATACATTCATATGCTTCTTTGACATTCTCCTTCAGATCTCTAATTTCATCTTCAATTCTTTCTAGGTCTTCAAGAACAGCCTTCTTGTGTGCCATCCTAGATATACCTCAAGCTATTAAACTTCTTCCAAGGAACCCTTGCTCTAATACCAATTGTTGAAATGTACAAGACAACTGAGAGAGGGGGTGAATCAGTTGTAGAAAAAACTTAACTTCTTTCAAACATCAACACATTAACCACTTAATTATGATTTAACCATGAAAGCATATAATCAAAAACTTAAGCGCATTCACACATGAGACACTAGATTTTTACATGGAAAATCCAATAAGGGAAAAACCACAATGAGTGTTAGCTCACAATATAAATGATATATCAAAATTTACAACAAGGTTCACTGCTCAAAATTCTCACTGTAAAAGAAGTGGCTCACTGCCAAGAGAAGGGGCTCACTGCCAGAAATTGGTAAACTAAGATAGTAGCATCTACACTATGCCAAGGTTTAGTTCCATTGAAGCGTAATAAATCTCCTTTGCTCTGCTCTACTTTTTTACTTCGCACTTATCCTTGCATCTTCGCATACTCATCACACATTCATGACTTTATTACATGTATTTATACAATTCATCAACCTTGGAATGAACATCAAGGTCGTCATTACAATCATCAACCATAGGAACAATCTCCAAGGTCATCATACACGCATACAATCTTCCACGCTACAACACGGTATCACAAACTCCAAAGTATAATCGCAAGTAGTGAAAACAACCAAGTTGGCTAAAACTGGTGTTAACACTAAGACCTTTAGGAACACACTTTATGCACGATCTGAATTACACTTTGTGGACCAATCAAAAGGTAGGAACATGATCTAGAGACATCCACAAGCATGTTACAATCACCAAGAACTTCCGCACAATCCCCAAACATTCTATCCAGAAGATTCTTCAAACCAGAGCACTTAAACATTATTGTCAACCACTGTCATAAAGGAAAGATCGCTTGCAGAGCACCAAATCACGAACCATTTTAACTGAAGGCACATAACATCATTACAAACTTAATTCCAGAACCGTAGATTGAAAAACTTAAATGCGGAGAAATGTGGAGCAGAATACATTCTCCCTATCACTATTAAGTACATAGAAAAATAGTTTTTACTCTGGTAAATAGAACTCGCTCAAATCTTCACACCAGAGGCTCAAACTTGAAACATAGCAACTAAAGACATCCCTTAACATAACTTCCAAACCACAAACAAATATATTCAATCTACATGATATGTAGAGCAAAACATTATACTGTTCTTCTCAGACACTTGCTCAAAACTCATTCAAATAACTTCCTTGGATGCTGACCTTATGTGTTGACATCAATGACAACACTTACTGTTCATACTTGCAACAGGAAGGTCTAAGGAAAGATGACCAGAAGGAGATCAGAAGGGGTCTAAAGACAAGTCTAAGGGTCATTCTAAGACTCCTGGAAAGAAGAACAGAGTTAAGTGTTGGAATTGCGAGAAAATAGGGCATGTGAAAAAGGAATGTAGAAACCCGAAGAAATAGTGGGATTCCGCTATTGATAAGTCCTCGAATGCAGGTAAGATGTTTTACTTTTTGCATGCAATGTTGTTTCTAATGATCATTGGTTGGTTTACTCAGGATGCTTGTATCATATGACCCCGCATAAAGAATGGTTTTCCACATACGAAGAGTATGATGGAGGTAAAGTGTACCTTGGGGACAACTCTACATACCTAATAGTTGGAAAAGACAAGGTAATGTTGTGTTTCAGTGATGGAAGAATTAAAACCCTCCTTGGTGTTTTGCATGTTCTTGGATTGGCTAGAAATTTGATTTCTATTTCAAAGTTGAATTATTTGGGAATGCATGTGACATTTGATAAGCATGGATGCAAATTGGTGAGAGGAAACTTGGTGGTAGCGAAGGGGAAAAGATTGGGAACTCTTTTTAAGCTAGAAGCCACTATTGTTTGTAATGCCTCTTATGCATCTGAGGCTAATACTAAAAATACATGTATGTTGTGGCACCATAGATTGGGCCACATAAGTCAATCTAGTTAAAAGACTACTTTAAATAAACAATTGTTAGAAGGTTTATCCTATTCTGATGAGAGTTTTAAATTTTGTCAACATTGTGTGTTTGCAAAGCAAAATAGATCTCCTTTTCCTTCTGGCAGTAATAAATCTAATGATAAATTGAAACTTATTCATTCGGATGTGTTTGGTCTAGTGGATGTTGAATCAATTGGAAAATTGAGATATTTTGTTTCCTTCATTGATGATGTCTCAAGGTTTACTTGGGTTTATTTTATGCATCACAAATATGAAGTTTTCACTCAGTTTAAGGAATTTAAAGCTTTAGTTGAAAAGCAATTAGATCATAAGGTAAAGGTTTTGAGATCTGACAATGGAAGGGAATACTATTCGAAGGAATTTGATGAATTCTGTAAGCATATAGGTATTGTTAGACAGAAGACTACTCCGTATACTCCACAACAGAATGGAGTGGCAAAAAGGATGAATCAGATAATAATGGAAAGAGCCAGAAGTATGTTGAGTGAATCATAGTTGAATAAATGCTTTTGGGAAGAAGCTATGTGTACTGCAAACTACTTGGCTAATAGATCTCTGTGTAAGGCTCTTTTTTCAACTCCTTATGAAATGTGGACAGGTAAGAAACCTTTTTTTTCACATTTAAGGACATTTGGTTGTGAGGATTATGTTCATGTGCCTAAAGAAAAATGAACTAAGTTGGATCCAAAAGGTAAAAATTATACTTTTATTGGACATGGTGATAATGTAAAAGGTTATAAGCTTTGGAATCCACTAACCTGAAAGATTATCTATTCTAGAGATGTTATTTTTAAGGAATTTAGTGTTATTTTAGAACCTGAACAACCAAAGGAAAAAGAAGAAAAGGTAAAGAGAGTGCATTTTGAATTAGAGCATGAAGATGCACCTCAGGAAGAACAAAATTATGGATTATAGGGTGAAGAAGTAGAAGAAGACTCGAGTGAAAGTTCTGATGAGAAAAAATCTATTGTAACAGAAGAAGTTGGTATAGATGAGCATGCAGAAGAACCTGAAGAGTCTCTTACTCCACCACTGAGAAGATCCACAAGACAACATAACCCAGTTGATATGTATAGCCCACTAGATTTCTGCTATGTATTTGCTTTATTGATTACTGACGATGAGCCTAGATCATACAGGGAAGCTATTCATGCCGATGATAATGAGTCTTGGCAGTTAGCCATGTAGGAGGAGATGATGGCTTTAGACTCTTGCAACACCTGGGATCTTGTTTGTTTTCCCAAAGGAAGAAAGGCCATAAGTTGCAAGTGGGTCTTCAAGAAGAAGTTTGGAGTAGATGGTTCATTGGAGAAGTATAAGGCTAGACTGGTAGCCAAGGGCTACTCCCAGAGAGAGGGAGTTGTTTTCGGTGAAATATTCTCTCCTATTGCTAAAGTAACTTCTATTAGATTTATTTTATCCATTGCTGCAACTTTTAATTGGGAAATAGAGAAAATGGATGTTAAGTCAATGTTCTTACATGGAGATCTCGAGGAAGAAATTTACATGCAACAACCTACAAGATTTGAGGTAAAAGGGAAAGAACATTGGGCTTGCAGATTGAAGAGGTCTCTTTATGGTTTGAAACAGTCCCCTAGAATGTGGTACCAGAAGTTTGATTTAGGTTTTGTTCAAAGTGAGGAGACGCATTGTGTGTACATTCATTGTATTGATGATTCTATACTGATCATTGCATTGTATGTTGATGACATGTTATTTTTTAGCAATACTAAGGGTATGATCAGTGAATTGAAAGCCCAACTTTTAGGTGCATTTGATATTAAGGATCTTGGAGCATCCAAGTATATTCTAGGTATGGAGATCATAAGGGACAGAGGTAACATAAAGCTTTGGTTATCTCAGAGTAAGTATGTGAATACCATTTTGCAGAGATTTAGCATGCAGGACTATAACCCAGTTAGAATTCCTTTGTCCATTGGTACTAAGCTTTCATTAGACATGTGTTCGAAGAATGAAGATGATTTTTAGGATATGAATAATGTGCCATATGCTAGTGATGTAGGGAGTTTAATGTATGCAATGGTTTGTACTAGGCCAGATATTGCCCAAACAGTGGGAGTTTTGAGTAGGTTTATGTCTAACCCTGGTAGACAACATTGGAATTATGCGAAGAGGGTATTTAGATATTTAGCCGGTACTTCTGATTAATGTTTGGTTTATTCTGGTACTGAAAGTATGGAAATGACATTGGACATACATGGTTTTGTTGATGCAGATTGGGCAGGTGACTTGGATAGTTGGAGGCCACTAGTGGCTATGTGTTTACTTTGTTTGGAGGAGTAGTGAGTTGGATGAGCAAAAGGCAACCCACTATTGCTTTGTCCACCACTGAAGCAGAGTATATGGCAGCTACCCATGTCTCTAAGGAGGCAATTTGGTTTAGGATATTGTGTACATGTATTGGTTTTGATTGTAGGGTCATTCATATTGGTTGTGATAGCTAGAGTGCTATTTATTTAGCCAAGAATTCTATGTATCATGCTCGAACTAAGCATGTTGATGTTTAGTATCACTTTGTTTGAGAAATGCTTACAAATGGACAGATTGAGCTAAAGAAGGTAGACACTCAGGAGAATGTTGTAGATTCATTGACCAAGCCTATGAGCACAGAGAAATTTGTTTGGTGCACAGAGGCCATGGGCCTTGTTTCTAGTGCTTGATTATTTTATGGTTTTCCTATGGGTATTTACAATGTATAATGTCAAGTGGGAGAATGTTGGGATTTAGGTGTCATTAACCTTGTAAATCCTTGTAATTAATATTCCTAATATTATTTGTAAATCACACATAAGGGATGTAAACGTTTCACTGACAATGGTAAAAATTAATTAACGAGGACAGTAATTACAGAGTTACTACATTGGTAAGTTCTAGAGTTACCAGCGGTAGTTATGGAGTAACATTTATGGATGGTAATTGTAAATATCAAGAGTAATTGAGAGAAGGTGCCACCTTGGAGGAATTAGATATTTTTGGCATGTATGACACACGTCATAAAGTTGGTAAGTGGTTGTAAGAGAATCTATGACAACTATGAGTTGTCATAAGATTCAATGACAATATGACAACTTATGATGGATATTTATGAGTTGTAAGTTGCTATTCTTGGCTCTAGGTGCCCATATTGGGAAGATGTTATTTGGGGGACGGAATCTATGACATACTTATTACCCTGTAAGTGACTATACTTGTCCATGGGCACCTAAGTTTGCATGGTTGACTATTGACAAGTGTCATGAGCTTGAAAGAGGTCATTTATTGTTGCATGTTGGAGTATCCAAGGTGAGAGAAAGTGGATGCCTAGTTTTGGGAGTGTAATAATTCTATAAGTACAGTGCCTCGTATGTGTTGCATATCATAGTTTACAGGTACTCAGGTTCTGCCGCATTGAAGACTGAAGAAATAGAGGAGGTGCATGTATTGTAATCTCATGTTTGAAGATAATACAACTTGAAGCCTCTTTTCTTGGTGGAGTTTTTACCCGAAAGGGTTTTCTCCATGTTACATACTATGTTATGTGTTTAGTTCTTCATGCATGTTATTGTTTTGTAGTGGGTTTTCTTTCTATTGCAATCTCCATTAGTATTACATTGTTTTAAGATTATAACCATAGTGTAATCAGATTTCCATTTGGGTAGTTGTTGCCTTTAGTTCTAACAAAGATAAATGAGTTCAATGGCAATGTATAGCGATGTACAAATAGGGCAAAGATAAATGTATGAGAAGACTATAACTTGTCATACTTGAAAGAAATGCTAAGAATCATTTTTTATGTAGGAATTATTCTATTATTATTGTCTATTATCTTGTCTTGTATCAATATGGACCTGAAATAATACATTTGAGTTAGACCAATTGGTGATGTTGCTTAAAAACCATAATAGAAACCAAATTCTTCTTTTGGGATTATCACAAAATTTTGATCGTCAGATGATCACAGATCAACGACTTATGTTCAATTCTAGGCCGAAGTATTGACACACCCAATTTTGTACATAAAGTCTCTAGAATAGAGACAAGTTTCAATGAATCAATGACTACGAGTGAACGATTATTAATTAACATATTATTATTAATTTCCATTTATTAATTAACATATTATTATTCCCATATTATTAATTTCTATTTATTAAATAACATATTATCATTAATTTTGTGCCATTGGTTGAATAGTGCTGACTCATATGTGGTGGGCCCTTTATGAATCATTTCAATCGTCAAATGATCGCAGATCAATGGTGTATGTTCAATTCTGGGCAGAAGTCTTCAAGCACCCAAATTTGTAGATAAAGTCTCCGAAATAGAGACAAGTGTCAATGACTCAATGAGTGAAAGATTGTTAATTAACATATTATTATTATCATTTTATTAATTTCCATTTATTAATTAACATATTATTATTAATTTCCATTTATTTTTTTGATTCGTAAGCAAGGATATATTATATTAACATATAGAAATTTACAATTCGTTGCTGCCACACAGGTAGATTTTAACTGTTTACCAAAATAAGACCAAACCCTGCACCCTTGAACCCTACCTATTCATGGTGACCACGCAGGGTCTACAAAACCCAAAATTGCCATATAGGGCTATCTTTCACCGAAACAGGTCATCCTATTGCCCCCACCCACTTATACTAGCTAAACAAAATCCCAACCTTTACATCCTTATCACTTGAAACATAGAAAAAACACCCTAAATAGGAGACTAAAAAACATAGAACTATATCAGAGAAACCCTATTCACATCCTAGATACAAGAAACAAAAGCCAAACAGACTGCTTACTCGAAACCCAGTTCCTCTGCCTTGGCTCTAAATTCAGGAATCCAATTGAAGGAGTCGTGGGGGTCTATTTGTAGCATTTTGAAAAGAAACTTTGCTCCCAGGTTTACCTATTCTCTATGTAAGATGAGTGGCATGCCCTTGATGTCAAGCAGGAATTGGAAGAAATGCACCACTGCTCCATCATCCTCTAGGAGGTGGAAGTCCATCGGCCTTGGGATACCCATACCCAGATCAGCTACCTGAAGAATCTCCTCCAAACCAACTAAAAGATTATTGATGAACAAACACTGCACTAGGAGCCCTGCTCTCAGTTTAGGAATGCCTGCATCTAGAATTGATGCAAGGAAGTGAGAGACAACAGTGGTATCTACCCTATAGTATTCCCCATCCTCCAAAAACTTCTTGCCCAACACCACCTTCACTCCCAGTAGCAGGAAATCATCGTGCACCCTCATAATTCTTTTCAACATTTGATCTGAGATAGGCCCCTTGAAGGCTAACTGCCTCACGGTGCTCTCCAGTTGCACCCGAGTCCCGAAGCCCAGACATATTAGCCCCTCCAGAGCAATCCTCACAAAACCTGAGCTAGTGCCACCCACCATCGCAGAGAGAGAATAGGGGAAGGAGACATGGCGAGAAAGAAACAAGACATCTGTCACTGTCTGCTAAAAGCTGCTTATTTAAAAGTGCCAACCTTCCCGAAACTTCTACCGGTGATGATTAAACGTAAAGGGAAGTGCCCACCAGGAGAGATGAGTTGGCTGCCAACTCACAAACCACCTGTCAAACTTGAAACCCCGGTCCTTCCACAACTTGAAGTGTGGAAGGACTCCCACCCTACCGCCCACATTAATTTCCATTTATTAATTAACATATTATTATTAATTTTGTGCCATTGGTTGAATGGTGCTGACTCATATGTGGTGGGCCCTTTATGAATCAGTTTGATCGTTAGATGATCACAGATCAACGATGTATGTTCAGTTCTGGGCGGAAGTCTTCAAGCACCCAATTTTGTACATGAAGTATCTGGAATAGAGATAAGTATCAATGACTCAATGATTATTAATTAACATATTATTATTAATTTTCATTTATTAATTAACTTATTATTATTAATTTTGCGACATTATTATTACTATATGAGTCATCAAAGTGGGTCCTGACTTCATATAAAGGGAGTCTTTGAAGCTAATGGAAGAAACACGATGAAAGGATACACGTGGCACTTCCGTGTGATGTTTCACCGTTCGATGGATGCTTGTAGTTGAATTCTAGAATGAAATATCTGGAGTTCTAGACTTGCGAACTCAAACCTCCAGAATCAACCTAGAGCCATTAGATTTGCAAAGATCAACAGTTTAGATTTTATAATATGTTTTCAATGTCACCACTCAACATACGTGCTATAAACTTGCAGACCATCCTTAAATTTTGTTTAAAGTGGGAGTACAAAATTGTAATGTAACACATTTCACTCATTTTTTATTACTTGGTAGTTGGAAACTTGGCACTTGTTTGAGAATAAGAAGAAAGTTAAGAAGTAAAATCATAGTATTGCACACATGTAATTGAAGTTGCAACTGCTAAGTGAGATTCTAGAAGTGAGAGGGTTAGGGACTCAAGAGATTGTAGTGCACCAGGGAGATTCTAAGATGCAACATAGTCACTCTGTGCCAGTCTTTGTATTCATCTTTTCAAACTTCAGGTATGTGAAAATTGAAATACAAAAATACTACATTCCTTCAAATTAATTTATAAGCCTTCAATTTAAATTTTTTCAATCTTGGCGTTTAGGGTTGAGAACTTGAGGGATTACAAGCATGTCTACCACCACTAACCCAACACCGATTGGGAAAGGCAAAGTAATACACAAAATAAACTATGCCAGACTTCTTAAAGCCCCAGGTTTCACTGATGAATACCATGATATTGATGATTCTGCAATATTTGGTAGGCTTACCTCAAAAATTAGATTTTCATGTGAGAATAAGGTTGTAATGCAAATGCAAGCTAATCCAAGAAAGCCATTACCAATTACTAGTTTCACTGCACCATGGGTGGTTGGATTGGGACACCTGATGGTCCCTGAGGTTTTCCCTTGCCCATAATTTATCATGGTCTATGCCCAGAATTACGATGAAAATAGAAAAACAACTATAAATAAATATAGCCATAATGAAATGTTAACCATTATTGTAGCAAAAATTAACAGACTATTGGGGTTTGCAGTTGGAGATTTTGGAAACGTCCACATTGACCTAGAAAAGTTAGCTAGTGATTATGAAGGAGTTAGTCTAAATTCCAAAGTTTCTTTTCTTAGAAAAATAACAATGAATGGTTCTGTACCCAGAGATAATCAGAAGCCTCCTTATAAAATTGAAAAATTTAAACCATGGGTTCAGGATACTATTTCTATGCTAAAATTTTGTCTTATATTGGATAGTAATAGGAAAGTGGATGCAAGCCTCCTTGAAATGGTATACAATGTGCATTTTATTAAATACAGATTTATAGAACACAATGCAAAATCCATGCAGAAATAAATTTTAATGATTAAAGGAGGTTCCACTTCTAGTTCCAACTCTAAGACCTTTAGGTTCACAACCTACTTGTGCTATTTATTTCTAGTACAGTTTAGTGGAACATTTGTGGCCAACAAGCTTCAGATTCAGCCCTTTGTAAATGATGAGGCAAAAATAGCACTTCCACTACATGATTGGACCCATAAGATAAGGGTGCATGATGCTCGAAGAAACTACAATAATTTTGTGGACTACTTTTTGGCTCCATTGTATTATACAATTACAAGTACTCTAATTCCTAGATTGCCTGAGTCTTGTAGATATTTCATTCAACTGAGAACAAAAATACAATTAGTTGACTGGTACTTCATGGAAGAATATATTGTGTTAAGATTTTATGGATTGGGAGTAGAGCCCCACAAACTTCCAATACATGTGACAAAGAGGGTTCTGCATTGGAACATATGTGGCAAATGGATAGTACAGATCAATTGTACTTTGTTAGTCAGCAAAAGAAGAGAATATTTCCTTCCTTACCTTTTTCATGTGGAGGGTTCACATTTGAGAGAAAAAGATTCACTGTGGCACACCAAATTTTACAATTTTTTAAATTTGATGTTGAATCTCATTCATAGTATGATCCATGTGACGTGATTAAAGCCAGACTTATGGCCAATAAGAATGCTAGAAGTAGAATTCAACATCAAAGTAAACCCCTGCTATAAATATTGAAAAATAAGAATTCTTGGGATGATGTGAAAAAAGTAATGGTGGAAATTGCTATTGAGAAAGGTATTTCTTTTGAACAATTATACACAAAAATAATGGCATTGCAGCCATAGAGAGCAGCAAAGTTGCCAATCAAGAGTTACAACAAATTTTATAAAAGAGTTGATCAACCATCTAGTTTAAAAAATACTAGAGTCTCCCAGAAAAGCTTGTACAGAGGAAATGTGGACACAAACAAAAATAAATGTCTTTTGGTCTATGAGGAAGGATCTAGGTGTGTAGTCCCAGAAGATGAAGAGTTTAGCAAATTGTAAAATATAGAGCATCCCTCTGAAGCACCTAATCATGGATTTGATGATGATACTGGTAGACAAAATCAACCCTTGGATCCCACTAAAGAATGCATACAAACTTGGTTTGAGTGATACCACAAAACAAGCATATACTTCAGGGGCATCCATAATCAAAAAATTAGGTTATGAAGGTGGTGGTTTGGGGACTGAAGGACAAGGCAACGCTTGGGTGGTAACACAGGTTGACCCTAGAAGACCTGGTGATTTTCGAGGCATTGGAGCTTTAGCTAATAAGCAATCCCTAAGGCATACAAGGACAACTAGTACAGTTGAATTTGTTATAGATTCAAATGAAAATCCTAACAATCACAAGTACAACCAATACCATAAGGGTTTTTAAATCTTCAAGATACTCATTCTATTGGTAAAGGAGATGGTGGAGATAGTGCTACTGGTGGCGATGGTATAGGTAGTAGTGGTTAGCAAGTGCTACAACCACATAATACTCAGAAGAGGCCACTACTAGAAGATACTATACAAGGCATTATGAAGAGGCAAAAGATTATGATAGATCCAAGTCCAACTTCCTCCATTTACACCTCATTGGAATTATTTCTAGAAGGTACCCCTCCTGTTGTTAGTGTGACTGGGATAGGAATGGCTAATCCTTAGCCTCAAACAATTACTCATTCACCATTCAAGCATTCAATTGTGTTAACAGTCCCAAGTTTTGATTACAAAGCTGAGTTTAACAAGAAAGTAGAAAAATCTAAAAGACACAAGAAACAAGTGCTAGAGAGTACATCTATTGTAATTTCTAAGCCTATAAGAACCAGGGTATTACCTACATATGACCTAGATACAAAAACCATGGAATACATGTTTTTTGTGACCAAAGTTCAAAATAAACTAGAGAATCACATGTAATTGACTATGAGGTGAGCAATGTCCAAATGATTTTTTCTGGAATGAAAAATGTTAAAAAAATTAATGTATCAAAAAGGAACAACGATGTGGTGTACACATCATTGCTAAAGCAAGTGAGAGATAGAAATAGGTTGCAGAATCAAATAGAATAGTTACAGGCAGACCTAGCAAATGAGAAAGAAAAGAGGAAAGCAACAGATAATAAGAACAATGAATTAAAGAATAGGATAAAAAAATCTGCCTCTACATTTACAAGAAAAGAGAATGAACAGACAGGTAGAATTAAACGAACTGAAGCAAAGGTTAGATGAAAGCATAAATAATTATGATAATGAAAGAGCCAATTCAAAAAAATTACAAGGCCTTAGCAAAAACATTACAGGACAAACTAGACAAAAAGAAACTGTAGACACCTAAAAGGGTCCTCAGATCGTGAAACCCTAATTTCTTCTGCATTCTACCAATTTTCCCTAATTTGCCTCTATGATTAAATAATTGATTTTAACTAATTAATTATTTAATCATTCATATCCTAATGTCCCCTTTAATTAATTTAAATAATTAACACATTATTTAAATACCCCCATCTAAGTCCCCTTTCACATGCATCCTTTTATTAAATTAAATAAATTGGACAAATTTATTTAATTTAAATCCCATTCCACCTCACTATTTCTTCTAATTTAAAATTGTCTTTTGTCCTGTAGTGGAGAGAAACCCTAATCAACCTCCACCCTTGATTTGGCCTCAAAGTCAACAATTGATCCTGGCCATCCATTCAAATCATCTCTTCTATAAAACAACTCATTCAGCCTCATTTTGACCCCTGATGCTCGATTTCATCTAAAATCTGTTGTAAACCCTCTGATGTCTTGTTGTCCATACCCATGAGATTCTCAAGATGTTGCATAAACCTATAAATCTGAGAACATAATGCAAGAGGGAGGAGGACAATGAAGATTAGTCAATACTACTTTAGATTTTAGTTGTTTTTCATGCTTGTTTGATTGGTTTTCTAAGCTAGGTTGCTCTTCATTGCTATTAGGGTTAGTTGTAGTTTTATTTCTGCATGTTTAACCAGTTTTTCCCAAGCACAAAATGGTGAACCTAACATGAATAGATCAGTTTTTATCAACTTTTGAAAGGAAAAATTTGCAGGTGACCTCCCGAGCTCAAACGGACCTCACCGTTGAGTCCGGGAGGCCCTTTCGGCGAAAAATGACATAAAATTTGATAGGTTTTGGTCTTTGCAAAAATTTTGATTTTTTTAATTTTTCCAGTCCGTACCATACAGACTGACTGTACAAATTCTATGTAGTGGGTTTTCGCTCATTGAAGTTGCAGGTTTCAAATTTCTGGTTGAAAATCATTTGTTGCAGGTCTTGACTCGTTTGATTGCAATCTTTAAATGACGTATTGTAGGGGAATTTGTTCATGTCTGCAGGTTTAAATGTTTATAGATTTAAAGGTTCATGCTTGTAGGTTTTAAACCCTATGCTTCCTGGTTCTAAAACCCTAGCTCCCCCCTCGGCTTTAAACCCTAAGCACTCTGTGTCCCCGTCGTCGACCAAATCCACACTGCCCTGGTTTCTCACCTTATGCTGCGGCTAAAGACTCGACACCCACGTCGCTTCTATTTCTGAGAAGCCCTAGCTGCATGCTAAATTCTTCCTTTGAACATACTTAAACCCTGATCCTCTGCCGAGTCACACTCATTATGAATCCCTAATCCCGTTATCTTTGGTTTATCTTTGGTCGCCACTTTGGGCGACCTCATCAACCGGCTCGTCGCCTCCTTCGATGATTCTAGCATCTCGTGCCTACCCTCAGCCTTAGTTGACGCCGAGTCTCCTCTCATCTCTCTGTCGACACTACTCCTCCATCTGGTAGCCGATGCCCTTTCAAACTGTGCTCGCCACTGCACCACCTTCGGTCGCCTCCAACAGTTAAACCATCGACCCTTGGCAAACAAACTATCTCCACTGCTATTATGTGTTGCAGGCTAGAGATCTTCACAGTCGCCATTTATTTCTAATCATATATAACATAAGATTCAGTATGCATGTTACTTTTGATTTGTCTCTGTCGCCATTCAATAGTTTAGGTCATGGTTTGACATTTAAAGGTCGCAGTTCTGCCACCATCATTTGATCTTGTGAACGGCAATACTTTTATTAGTTTTACCTTCTTACATTAACATCACAAATGTTTATGATAATCATTAGCATATGTAAATTGGTATCTCTTAATCGCGACTTATCTTATAGCAGATAATGCAACAATGTTGATTCTGATAATAATAAAAGGTTTTTGTTGTTCCTCTATTTTCTAATTTCTAACTGGTTACATGGAAACCGTGACTGAACAAAGGTAAGGCGCAGGTTAATTTGACTATCTTGTTTTGTTCTGGTGAAGTCTAAACCAATTGCCCATGCTAGGCTAGCCCTAAATCGCTCCACGATCTAAACATCGCCGTCCCCAATTCCTCCATTGTCATATTGTTTGTTGAGAACCACTTTTGCCATCTTTTCAGTAGGATATTATTAAAATTCCATTGCTTTGCATTGAATTGTCCGTACCCTGAATCTGAAAGAAAAACATACCTAGATTTTTTTTTAGGTACCCTAGTCTAAGAAGTATTTGTCCACATCTGGATTTCATCCTGGAACAACAGCCAACAATTTCATGAAGTGGGTCAGTTTCCTATTACTTATTTAATGCCTTGCACGACCCATGTTAAAGCAATGAAACATTGCCAAGCGTTTCTTAGGGTTCATTATGTGATATGAAAGCAGATTCATGTTAAGTTTTGGGCCTAGGTTGGAGCATTTGATGTGGGTGGTCGGGTTCTCAAGCCCCTCTTTTTTTACAATATCTCCGCCCCTGGTCATATGAACAACCAAGGGCTCCATACAAACCTTAACTACCAAACACAGACATTAACCACCACAGTGAGCTAACCACCAAATGTGACCACTCAAAGCTAAAATGCCAGTTGTTTTCTAACCACTAGGAGGCCAGATTGCTCCATGTAATGCCAAAATTGCTAACCGTTAGTAGTTAAAGTTAACTGTCAGGAGCCCTGTTTGCCTCCACATGCCGAAATAGACATTTTTTTTTCAAATTTTCATAACTTTCACATAACATATCGAAATCACATGAAACGAGTTGTGTTGCGGAGTAAACTCACCCAATTTCACTATGACATGGTCAATTTTAGGTAATGACATCATTTTATTAGCTATTTTTTTGTCAAAGTCAAACTTAGTTTCAAACTTTGAATGCTCATAACTTGTGCAAAAATGCTTCCTTTTTGACATTTTTTTTTCAAATTGCTTAAAATTTCTTGAATAATCTGATTCTACAATTTATTTTGCTATAACTAATCAATATTTTTAGATATTTTACAGATTCCTTTTTTTGACCATTTTGACTTCGAGGCTTGCAAAACAAAGTGTTTAGTTGATGTTTCATGTTTTTTACATTATCATGGGGTTTTTTGTGCTACTAATGTCTAATTTTTAGCTTGTGGCATTCGCTAGTCAAAGAATATAAATTGAAACTACTAATGCATTTGATGCAGGGTTTTCTCCTTTCATGTTCATGTGCTTGAGTATCATAGGAACATTTGGTTTTGGTGCACTAAAACGAACATAATCTTGGTGTTTTCACACATTCTTGGGGGCTTAAAATGAATTAGTGTTTGCTTTGTTTGGTGATTGTGTTGGTGTTTTGAGATGTGTATGCTCTTCCCTTACACGTCATGTGATCTTGGGAATCAAAAGCATCTCTCAACACTTTCACTATCACACCACACATCTATTTTCTAAAGGTCAATGAACATGTACGAGTGTGAGCAAGTTACATGTGTATGCTCTCTCCTTGCATCTTAGTACGAGCCTGGAGATCAAAAACATGTACTTGTCTTGCTTTTGTTACGCTTTAGAGTGGGCCTCCTCTTGAGACACATCCGCAAGGAGAACTCATTTGTGACCCCAAGTGGTACTTTCATCTAGTTTGTTATACAAATTAGGATAAGGCAAAAGCCAAGTCCCAATCGGTATGAGTGCTCACCTTACAATGCTAGCTTGAAAGGAGGCGCACCTTTGTGTATATTAAAACTTCTAGTAGGGTTAGTCAAAGCCTTTAGTGGCTTGCTGGATGCTCGTGGGGTGCCGGTCCCCTAGATATTCACTAGGAACCATTATTTTCTGGCCAAAAACCCTCTACTTGTTTGATGCAGGGGGTTAGATGATAGATCCCTAGAGCTGTCCCACACTCTCGTGGTTTAAAGTAGAGATAACAAAGTACCTTAAGATCTACGTGTCTTGAGGACTTGGAACTTGGTGTGCCTGAGAAGTGAGTGCATTGTAAGGGGGAGCCCATGCCACCAAGTTTTTGGAGCTATCCACTTTAAATAAGTGCAGTTGGAGAAATCTAAGTGGGAACTCAGCAAGTATTGTCCTTGGCTAGCCTAGGGATTGTGCTTGTTTTCTACAGTGCTTTCAAAATTTTGTCACAAAAATGTCAAACAACCACAAAACTGACTGCCAAGTGTCTTTTATGATTGATGTGTGTGCTTGCTTAATCATCATTCCAAACACCCTAGTCCACATATTCATTCCAAGTCATCAAATCATCATCACATTCATACCATATCCTCATCATTCAACCTTCATCTTATCCTAATCATTCTTACACAATCATTACTAGTCACCTTCATCCTTATCACCCTTCCTAACCATCCTCCTTGTCATTCCACATCATCTTTGTCCTACACCATCCTAGTCACCTTTCCTAATCACATCATCCAACTTGTCCTCATCCTAATCACATCCTAATTACATTATCATCCTTCCACATCATCCTCTTTCTAATCCAACCAACACCATTCCAAGTCAAACCAACATATAGTCATCCAATCTTGTCATTCAACCTTCATATCCTAATCACATTATCCTAATCACATTATCCTAATCACATTTCCTAATCATCGTTACACCTCGTCATAATCATGTCCTCTTCACCATTCCTAATCATTCAACCACATCCTAATCGCATCCTTATCATATCATAATTCCTAATCATCACACATAATCCTAATCCATCCTAGTCATCATTCCTAATCATTACACATCGTCTTCCTCATCCAATTAACATCATCCTATTCATCATGCCTAATGACTACACTTTATCCTAATCATCATCCTTCTCAAACCCTAATCGCTTCTTTCATCTAATCACATCACCCTATTCATCCTTATAATCATATCCAAGTCATCCAATCTAATCATTCCATATCATACCATAATCATTTCCAACTCATCCTAATCACCTCTTTCATCTAAACACCATCATCTTAATCACCCTAGTCAAACCCTAATCACATCCTAATCGTACCCTAGTCATAATTCATAATCATTACACATCGTTTTCCTCATCCAATTAACATCATCCTAAACAAATCCTAATCATTCCATATCATACCCCAATCATATCCAAGTCCTCATAATCCAATCCTAATCATACCCCATTCATCATTTCTAACCATTCAATCACATCCTATTCATCATCACTAATCATTCCACCATATCCTAATCATTCTAGTCATCCTCCTAATCACATCTTGATCATCATAGTCAAACCCAAATCACCTCTTTCATCTAATCACCATCATCACAATCATCCAAGTCATCTAATCTTATCACAACACCTAATTGTCTTCATTCATAATCCAATCAACGTCTTCCTAATCCACCCAACTCGTCTAATCTTGTCACCACGTATCATCATCATTCAATCACATTCTATTTCATATCCAAACCATTCATTCCAATCCAATCAAATTCATCCTAATAATTCCCAATCATGATACATCGTAACCATAGGGAAACTTTGAGCATCTACTCTCTCTATCGAATCCAATTGCAACGGTGTCAAAACCTTTTAGACCTGCATATTCAATTTCATTCACCCACTACATATCCAATTTCATTCCTTTAGGATCAAATTTCATCACAACATTTCTTTAGCATTCAGCCCTTGCAATCTATAGAGGTTCCCAAACATAGTCCTAAGGTTGAAACATAGGGAGAAATTGTCGAAGCTTGACTATATCACAAGTACAAATATGTGGACCAAGTGACCTTGACATCTTTTTTAAATCAATCACAACTTGAGCTTAATTATCCAAGGCTAGTTTAAGTCCATCCTTCCAAGTGAATTCTGAAACTCATGGGTTCCCTTTAATTAATCATTTCATACACACCTCAAGGTCTCGATAAATCTAATTTGTACTTTGAAAGGTCATTAGTAGACAAGAGTACCCTCTTAAAGCTAGACTTTTTGAAGACTAAAATCATTAGCCTCTATCATAGTTTGGGCCTCATCACCTTGCATTGACATCCACATAGCATCCCACAATTCACAAGTCTCATTTGGTAAAGACACGGTTGCAAAAAGAAGACAAAGGGAGTCGATCCTCCTAGTTATCCCTATTCATCCTCGTCATTCCAAACCATCCTTGTCATCCAATCCACATCATTCTAATCATATCCCAATCAATTTTCATCCTAACCATTATTCTTGTCATTCTACATCATATCATAATCACATCCTACTCATATCTTCATTATTCAACCCTTGCATCCTAATCACCCTTTCTAATCACATCATTCTATAAAATTCATCCTAATCATCACAACCCTAACCATACCCTAATCGTCCCTAATCACCCATCTAATCATCCAATCAATCCCACACTCTATCACATTCCTAGTCACTCCACATCATCATTTCATCCTAGTCAAGCACTTGTTAACATGGTCCTAATCCCACAAAATGACATACAACAATATGAAGACAGGAGTCATTCCATGACAATCCTAGATACCAAGGTTCTAGCACCCCAAGCCTCTTCACAAGCCTATCCAAGTCCACCTTGGCAGCAAGAAAAAGAGCCTTTAAATTCTCATTCTACCTTTGACAAGGGAAACGTAAATCTACCTCATCCATACTAGAAGTACATTTTACCTCCGCACTATAATCCTCCATCAACCCCACGTCCTAAAATCAAACATTATAAAAGTAAACATGTGGAGTCATCCAAATATACCACTTCATCCAATCCTTTTGATCCTTCATCCAACTAAAGTCCAAGCCCTAAGTCTAATCCATCCAATGCCCCTCTTGTTGCTCCACCATGGGAACTTTCCGCTCCACCTAATCCTAAGCCTTCAACATCCATCACCCATCTATCTACCAAGGATACGATCCAAGGGTTACTAGCAAGGGATCAACTATCTCCATGTCATCCAACACCCATTCATGAGCCTAGCAACAAGCCTCCAAATGCCATGCTTATTCCTCCAACTCCATTATGTGATCCACACTCTATTGATCTTATATGTCCTAGTAAAAATCCATCATACCCTCATGTTGTTGATCACAAAGAGCATACCAAGGCCATGCAAGAGTCCTCCACTTCTACTTCCATTCCAAGTCAAGAGGTATGTCAAGGGTATACTTCTAAGCACTTGGAAACATTAACCCCCTTATCTAAATCAAGATCAAACCCCTTCCATTCCACCTATCCATAACACATCTAATCCTATTCATGATCAAGCTCCCATTTATGATCACAATCCTACATATGATCAAGAAAACCATGATGACCCTTAGCCAACTCTATGCATTCCATGGTCAAGAGCTTGCCACCTCAACCATCCATGTTGCACCAACTACCACTTGTCATGATGAGACATGTGCCTCCCAAGAACACATAAATAAATTGGATCTTAGTAAACACAATGATAATAAAGATCCTAATGATCCTTCCACATCATCCACCATTGATCCCACTTCAAGTCCACCATCATATCCAATTGGTCTATCCACCTTCATCCATGAGTGTTCCTCCTTGCGACAATAACAACCTTTATCCACTTCGCCTTCTCTATCCAACAATCAACTCAAGTCTAGTTCCCAAACTACACCTAGTCCCATAGTCCATCGCATCCTCCAATAAAAATGAATTACCAAGGCAAAGGCTTAGGCCTTCATGAACAAGGTATTTTGGAGCCTATCCATGTCAATGTCCACCCTCGCTCATATGGCCTTGGATGCACACCTCAAGGTCAACAATCTAACGATGTTGGTACTTTCTCCATGCCTCCTAAGTCTGTTTTCCATCACAAATCCCATCATATTCCTAAAACATATGTTGCCATTCCACCGCCTTCATCCTACAAGTGTCATAAGCATGTGACCATGTTAGCGTTTCAATTCGCACCTTTGGAATGTGATTTGGAAATGGACAGCTATGCACAGATAAATTGCTCTCCTATTGGAAGGGGGAGTTCCCTTTTTGCTGATGTTCGCTGAAAAGATAAATAAATGAAACTTCGCCTATCTTCTTTTTGATTCTCAGCTGTGAGCACAAGGTTATACAACTCTAAACTTTGCAGAAGAGGTTTTTTCCTTTTTTAAAACTTCTACTACAACTAAGCATAGACTAATGATGCTTTTAATCTCCTAAGTAAATTTAGAGCAAAGGAAATTAAAAATGGACAAGGAATGATTGTTTTAACAAAAACTTAAGCAATTTTCTCACAGATTAACATCACAAGACTAATAGTACTATAATGATGAAAGCTGAAATGAAAACTAGAAAAGCTACACATCTGACGACAAAAAACTTGATGAATCGAGATAGAATATCAGAGCAAAATAGGCATGAGACTTCTATTCAATATCATAAAGTTGGCACAACTCCAGGACAACAATATTGTAGCAAAAGGTAGGCATTCATCAAGCGATCAAACACCGAAGAATAGGTTACACAAATTGAACACACTTGGAATATCAAGATTTGCAGGCTAGAATAGGCACATCAAATTTGCTATCACAATTACCATTACATACAATGGGCAAGGATGCCCTTATTTATACTAAAATCAAAGGAGTAGGGAACCCCAAAATCTTCTTGATTAACCCTAACTTGCCAACTCGCAAGCTTTATTACTATTCTAAGACAAAGATACAATAAACAAATGCTTTAAAATGATTTGCTTTAAAGCAAAGAAGATTCCAACTATTACAAGGTGATTTCTTTCTAAATATAGAATGGATGAGCTTAGGATGAAAGTAAATGCTTTAAAACAAAAAGCATCTATTTTAAATCTGCTTTATTTTGAAATGCATCCTCATCAACATTCTTGCTTTTTTGGTGATGTCATCCGTTGATATTCTGGGAAACAATATCTTCTAAAAAGTGAGTGACTGCATCTCTACCAGGAACACTGATACTCTCTAGAATGATATTCTGATTCTCTAACATTTCTTCACCATTTGCAACCATCTGAAGAAATTCATGAAATTCACCCACAACCTTATCGAATTTCACTGTCATTGCGGCAAAATGACCCATCTTGTCGGCACTGATATTGTCATTGAAATTGTTGCAGATGAGAGTCTGGAATTATGCTTGCACTTCCATGAGATCATACAGGGTACCATTTTCTCTTTCATATGAACACGGGGTCTGAGAGACAAAAGATCTAATGAACTTGAGGACGTTGACTACCTTTTCTTTCCATTCTCTCAACTTTGAAATCATATTGTCATAAGTTTTTACTGTGAAAAGATATTGCGCTTTCCAAGTAGAAACTATCTTCTTATCCTCAGCTGAATCAACAGAATCATGTACTATCTTCAAGTCAGAGATAATGATCTCAAACACCGGTCTATTTTCTGCCATGGTATGTTGCAACCCCTGGATGCCTTGGCATAAATCATGTGTGTTGTACTTTAATTAATAAAACTCTGAAAGTACAACTCTCCCTTTAGTCACAAATTCTTCCACCCAACTATTCATGTGCCTCCCATAGAGAACTAACTGACTGAAATGCCACCGATCGGCTGGTGATTCCAGATTCGGTGGAAGCAATAAATTAGCCTGTGACGTACCATGGAAAAGGTTGGAAATATACTACCGCAACTGTCTAACTTCATCCTTGAGAGCTGCTATGTCCTCTCCATCTTTCAACACTCTTTCCTTCAAATTATCCGCTGCAACCTCGAAGAGATTTACATCTGTATGGCGAGTACTTCTGCCAAGGTTAGCTTTGACAACCACGAAGTCATCAACCTCGACATCATCAACACTTCTATCTTCTGGCGGTGTTGCAGTTTCAAGGATTATTTCTCCATCTGCATTCTTCTCAATGCGAACCAATTTCTTCAGCTTCTTGTCTGGTGTGTCTTGGTAGACACTTTTAAGCTATATTAAATCCATCTGATATGAGGGCTTTCTCCTCTTCCTTCCCAGAATGTTTTTAAGCCAAGATGAGCCATCTTCTCTTGGAAACTCGGTTCTAAGATCATCAGCTCCTGATGAATCAATGTGTGCATTAGAGTTACGAACTGGTGAATCTGGCTCTGAATCTATGTGGATAGGAGAAGTGATCGGTGAAGAAGGTGGAGAAACATGATTTGGAGGTAACACTTCAACGTGCAGCGTTGTTTCAACAAGAACTTATGATTCAATTGGTGGTTGTTCCTGCTGGACATGAGCTGGAGACTCATCATTTTTCCTCTTTAACTTAGCCATTTTTGTCCCCTCTGGAAGAACACTCATAGCTTTTACCCTTCTTTTCGGCTTAGAAGTGGAAGGCTTTGATGGTTGCACAACTGGTGGCTCTGCTAACGGAATATCATCCTTCCACTTAGTCTTCAAGAATATCAAACTATTTTTAACCACTCGACTTGTTCTTTCTTCAATGGAAGCGCTCTCTTTTACTGACCAATTAACTGGTGGCAATGGTTGTTGCTCAATTTGGTCTCTGAAATACGTGGGAAGTAGAACTTCACCGCTCTCTATCAAACCCTCTACATCTTCTGATAGGATATCAGACATCTGTTGAAGAGTGAACTTGCTGTAACTGCGTTCTCACACTTCAAACTCATCAGCACAATTAGCCCAGAAGTCTTTGACTGCAAACTTGTGCATACAATTTTGACCAAGATGTGATGCAAAAACACCACGAGGATCATATGAAGACCTACTGTTGAAAAATTTGAGACCATAGCTGGATGATTCATTACCGATTGCCTTGGCATCTGCTCCAGATCTGCATCTCTAAATACTCATCCCAAGTGGAAAATTGAACGCTGCCTTGCGTCTGCTACGCAAAAATGTGTGAACTTCATAGGCTTGCCTAGAAAATTCCATAAATGCTATTTCATCTGTAGGATATCTCGGCAACATGGCTAGCTCTCCTGGGAAGCCATATACTCTGATGTAGGAAAAAGTGGGAAACTAGATAAACCAATCAGCCCATTCTGCCATCGCTATTCTAGCATCTACTGAAAACTGTATATGCAACTCATTATCCATATCTCACACTACATGCATCAGGAATGCATCATTCACCCCCCTGTAATGTCGTTCAACTTGAGAGATCTCTAACTGCAGAAAATGATGATAAACATGCTGAATACCCAGAGTTCCAACAACATTCAAACCTTTGAATTGACCTTGAAAAGCCATCAAATACACAAGGTATGACATCATGTGGAATTCATGAGACCTTTGAAAATCAAGTATTTGTTGGTGGAGACTATCATTGATGAGTGCCAACCAGTCATAGAATTCGGTTCCATCAACAATCTGGGACATGATGTAAAACATCCAAGGCTGGAACTTGTTAGCATCTGCTTGACCCATGATCCGACTTAGCAGAGTAATCATTATTGTGTTTTCCTCCTTGAACTCTCCACATCCAACGTTCTTTCACATGACATTCTGCTTCTCTTTTAACCACGTCTGACCAATATTTTTTTCGGTATTTTTCTTTATCATTGTTCCAAACCCTCTTGCATTCTTCAAGTGAAACAATTAATTTTTCTCTCCAAATTGGTATTATAAAACACTTCTCTATGTCGTTTGGCCTCAGGCTGCAGAGCACACGTCCATCTCTTGACTGGATTTCTCTTGTGACCGAATTGTAATGCATCATGCAAGCAATTACAAACTCGATACTTTGCACTGTGATGGGAAAGGATGCCGCTGCAAGCAAACCGGAGTGTCCTAGATTCCTGATAGCATTATTTCCTACATCCTCCAAGGAATGTAAATTGATCATTGGAAGTACTTTATGCAAGTCTATTTCACAAGTTCTCAGGTAATCATGAACCAACGCCATTTTGTGCCTGATTTGTGTTGGAGAGTACTGCATATTGGAAGATTTGAAAATTGACTGTGAACACACCTATGTTAGAAAAATCTTGGACAAATGGCTGAAAATTACTTGTTGATTTTTAGAAAAAAGTAGAGTGTGAGCAAAAAAACTGGCACATGGGGTTTGTAGGAAATTCTGTTTCGAAGCAACCCAAATTGTCAGATTTTGAAAAAGCGGAGATTTTCTTGAAAAAGCAGGAAAAAAGTAGATTTCTGAAAAAAAGCAAAACTCCAATCTTCAAGAGGATGAAATATTGGATGGACCCATCTCAACGAAAACTGAAAAAGCTTTGGTTGAATTTCTGAAAAATGATCCCCTTGAAACAGGGACCCTGAAAAAGCAAGCCTTCCTGCTTCCTCAACTCAAAACTATGAAGAACGCTAAAAAAGCACTTCGTTTGGGTCTTTGAATCTTCGTTGAAAGACAAATAAAAATCTTTCCTCTAGATGCAACCTGCAAAAGATAATGAAATAAAGAAGCCAAATGCTTGTCTTTATAGATCTTTAAGGTGAAAAAGCAACTTTATTTGTGTGAGAATAAAACTTGGACCTCATCCATGAAGAAAACAACTTTTAAAGCACAAATCCAAGTGGATGTCTTGGAATAGGAAGAATCCCTATTTTGTAGCTACTTATGGCTTCATATGTAAGAGGACGAAAATATCTTCTTTTGATGATGTCATCGAACATGCGAGTTGAAAGAAGTGCTAGCCAATTTTCTTCATTTTCGACACTTTAACGCTCGTTTTGACTTAAATATGGCCTGTCTCTGACTTCAACAATATGAAAAAATGTCACCGTTGACTAAAAAAGCTGATTGATCCTGACATTTCAGAGATCTATCAACTAAGATTCCATTTCCGGCCTCCGACTGACGATCTGGCATCGTTTGACCAAGTTTGACCTCCCAAAAACTTCCAACGGGCGAAGATTGGGAACAAAACTATCAGAAAACATTGTAGACACAGGAAAAATTCTATCTCTGGGCAAGTTGGGCGCCCCAAGTCACCTGGGGTGACTAGTTTCAACAGACTTAGCTATTTTTTCAATTTTTACAACTTCTTCAATTTCTCAATTTACGTGCACATTCCGGTGGTGGAGGACATTTATTCGACTGTCAATTTTTGTCTACTGGGATAAAACTGAGTCTGATGATCTAGCAGATATGCAGCCTCATGAAAATAGAGCTGACTGTACTCTCTATCTGCCTCAAGAAACGTGCCAAATTGACCAACTCTGAAACAGACCGGGCTGACAGAGGGAGATTCATGTTTTTGAGGAAAACTTCAAAAATAAACTAACTCTAAAGAGTCTGGGTGCCCCAAGTCACCTGGGGCACCTATCTTGCCATGCCTTAGAATTTTTTTTGAAAAACTCAAATTTGTACCTTTTCTCATTTTTCGTGCCAACAGCTCTTGTTTGATCTTCGATTTGGGTCTTTCTGATGACTGTCGAGGAGGGACAGAGGGTTATCTGAGCAGTCTAAACATATCTGTGATGAAATCCTAGCTTTGACTATCTTTTGACCAAGTTTGATCAACCGAAAACAGGCTAATAGAAGCATTTTCAACGTTTCTTGAAAAATGTGAAAAAAAAAATCTAACACAGGAAAGGTTGGTCACCCCAAGTCACCTGGGGCACCTGGATTCTCAATACTTAGTCAAATTTCTGATTTTCCAACCTTTTATTCCACCTTGGATCCATCTTGCATTGTTTTGCGTGTGTCGTCGAGTTGACGACTATTCGTCGGTTCTATGTCGTTGGAACAACGTTGGAAACTTGTAAATGAGCTCTAGTAGATGAACTTCCTTTGTTGACAACTTTCGAGCTCATGCTTCACCTTCTAAAAAAGTAAAAATGACCCAGTAGAGAAAACTTGACCTTTTGAAGATTCCGTTTGGACCGTGCCGATTGTGAAGCAAAATCGACCAATGAGAATCAAGCGCGACACCTGAGTCAGATATTCTATTTTTAGAAAGTTTTGCCATTATCCATATCTCAAGAAACCCAAAAAACCTAATATGACGTCTATTTTTAGAAATTTCTATTTTTAGAAAATTTGCTTTTTTGACCTTTTGACGAAAAATTTTCTAGACTTGTTCAAAATGCCTTAATGAAGCAAAAATTTTGGTTGGGGATAATAATTGGCTCTGTCTGGGGACCATGGCAGATACTTACGGCATAGGAGAACTGAGAATCTCTGGACTTTTTAATCTTGGACCAGTGCCTTGTCAGTTGGGCAATAGAGTCAGGTCACTTTCCTAGTCACCTAGAACAAGACTTTTCCCTATATCACCTAAAACTGGACTTCCTAAAATCACCTAAGAATTTGGAACTTCCCAGAACACAAAGAACACAATTGTCACATTACGGAAAGGGGAAAAAAATTACGACATAACGATCACATTATAGAAAGAGGAAACACATTATGAGAACAAAAAGTGTTTGAAATTACTCCATCCTCGAAGGGATGAAGTGTTTTAAGTATAATCCACTGCAAGGCAGCGAAAGGAGCTTGCCATCCATGTGTGTGAGAATATAAGTATTCTCCCCTACAAACTTGTGGATCTTGTATGGCCCCAGCCACAAGGAATCGAACTTTCCGTGCATTCCCTTGGGCTCATGTCTTTTGTCCCAGAGTAGGACTTGATCACCGATCTCAAAGTCTTGCTGGTGAGCCTTCTTATCAAATATTTTCTTCACTCGTTCCTAATCCTGAGTGATTTTGTCTACAACCTCCACCCTTTCTTCTTCCAGCTTCATCAAATATAGGATGCACTTCTCTATAGGATCTTTGAAATCATCATCTTCAATTGCGGATGCTAGCTTCAAAGCAGACAACTCTAGCGTGATAGGTAGCATTGCTTATGTACCATATAGAATGATGAAAGGTGAAGTACTAATAGCTCTCTTGGGGGTAATTCTATCAGCCCAGAGAGCATCATAAAGCTTTTTATTCCAATCCTTTTGATTAGAATCAAGAGCTTGCGTATGATAGTGACTGTTTTTGTTTGATGATTCGGCCTGTCCATTACCCTGAGGGTAAAAATCTGATGAATGTGACAACATGATGCTGTGATCATAACAAAACTCCAGTACTTCCTCGGATGAGAAACATGTTGCATTATTAGTCACTATCTTGCGTGGTACCCCGAATCTTGAAATAATGTTCTCTTTCAGAAAGTCACAAACAACTTCTGAGGTAGCTCGCTTGGTTGGAATAGCTTCAACCCACTTTGTGAAGTAATCTATACCTGTGAGGACATAAATATGTCCCTTACTGGAATGTGGGTTGATAGGACCAATGAAATCCAATCCCCATTGCTGGAATGGACCATTAATAATTACTGGCTTGAGGGGAATGGCCGCTAGCTTGAGTTTGCCAACAAACTGTTGACAGATCTGACACTTTGACACCCATTCATATGCATCACGAAACATAGTTGGACAATAAAACTGTGCTTGTAGGATCTTGAATGTAGTAACTCTTGATGAGAAGTGACCTACGCATGCTTGACTGTGAAATGCATCCAGCAAACGTTGTTGTTGATCTTTGTTGACACATAACAAAAGGGTTCCATCAAGCCCTTGCTTGTATAGAATGTCATTCCAAAGCACACACTTTTGCGCTTTCAATTTTAATGTTCTCTTCTACTGTTTATCCATATGAATTGGAGATTCTTTGTAAGTTAAATAGTATACAATTTCTGCATACCATTCATCTGCAGAATCAACAAATAGGACCATAGGAAGATCCTCTTTAGTTTGAGTTTCAGATTCGCCATCAGCCTGGTGTTTCAGATCATCGTCTTCTGCTATCAATTGACAAAGACCTCTACTGCAGACAAGTTTTGTGGGCTTGATCTCTAAATCGTATTCTTGCACCCTCTCCTAGTGCCCATCTCCTCCTGAGTTAGCATGCTCTTAACTGTTGGATCAGTAACATACACTATTCTGTGAGACATCAAAATATAGAATCTAAAATTCTTTACTGCTCTCACGACTGCATACATGTTCTTCTCTATTTGAGAATATCGCATTTCACTATCTTTGAAACTACTACTCATGAAAGCAATTGGAGACTCGGCATCTTCATTCAACTTTTGTGTCAATATGGAAGACATGGTGTGTTCAGACGCATAATAGTAAAGGATGAAGTCTTTAGTAAAATCAGGATGGACTAACACTGGCATTTGGCTGATGGCTTCCTTAATTGTGACAAACGCCTTCTTGCCTTCATCTGTCCACTTGAAAGTAGACGTTTTCTTCATCATAGTGTATATATCCTTTGTAAGCTATGAGAAGTTTGGTATAAACCTTCGTATGAAATTTATTTTACCAAAGAAGGAATGAACACCAGTTTTGCTTGTTGGTAGAGACAGATTTTTGATAGAGTCAACCTGACTAGGATCAATCCATGTTCCCTCCTTGGAGATGATATGGCCAAGCAGTTTACCTTCTGTTACTGCAAAGATGGACTTCTTAGGATTCAAAGAAATGCCATGGTATCTGCATCTTTCGAACACTTTTACCAAATGGTCAAAATGGTCTCCTCATGTTTTTGAGAAAATAGTGAGGTCATCGAGGTAGACGACAATCAACTTGTTCTTCAAATCTCCAAATGCCAAATCCATAGCTCTCTGAAATGTAGCACCAGCATTGATGAGGCCGAAAGCCATCCTTTCATAAGCAAACATACCCCACAGGGTAGTAAAAGCTGTCTTGAACTGATCTTCTTGAGCTACAACAATCTGATTATATCCGGAAAAGCCATCAAGTAATGATAGCATTTCTGAACCGGTGACTGTTTGCAATGTGTGCTCCATGATTGGCAGAGGATAATTATCCTTGAGAGATGATTGGTTCAAGTTCCTGAAATCCACACAAATTCTGATTTCACCATTTTTCTTGCGTATAGGAACAATGTTGGACACCCATGTTGAATGCTGAATTGGAAATATTATCTTTGCATCCACCATCTTCTGGATCTCCACATAAATTGTATCTTGAATCCATGCATTGTAATATCTTTGTTTCTGCTTGAAGGGTTTTGTATCAAGTTTCAATGGAATTGTATGAGACAATTCAACGGGTGTGAAGACTTTCAAATCTTCGTACGACCAGGCAAAAACATCTTGGTATTGTCTAAAAAGGAGACAAACCTCTCGCTTTCTTCTTCTGTACAACATTTGCCTATATTAACAAGCCTAGGCTTGTCTTCTGAACCAATGTTCACTTGATAATGTTCAACAAAGGTCTTGTCGTCCATCCTTCTTTGATTTTGGATGTATCTATCATGTCTGTCGAATATATCCTCCATGGATACGAGACCCTTAGGAATTTTGTTACCTTTCAACTGGATAATACCTGAATCTGCATCTTCTACTGCTTTTGCATCCCTTGGAGTTTCCATAGAAGTTTCTTCAAACCAACCTTCAAAAGATGAGAGGAATGAATCAGATTCATCTTTGTTGTCTTTAGTATTTTTGATCTCAGTTGTTGATTCTCTGAAAGGAGCTGAACTCCCCTAAAAGAACAGCCCCTTGAAATTGTCTTCCATGATGAGAAATTCTTTGATGTGATCATCGTCATCAAAGATTTGCCAGTTGTCACAATTGTCGGGGACGGCTGGCCTGTATATTAGCTCAATAGCAAATGCATTCTGACGAAAATCAGAATGAGGCATGAAAAGTGAAGCGGATACTTCCAGGGCATCTGCTTTTCTATTATTTGAGCGTGGAATGTATCGATTGTCGAATGCCTCGAACCAATCAATTGCATTCCACACTCTATATCTATAGTGTCGAAGGCGATCTTTCTTCACTTGAAATTGTCCCCTGACCTGCTTCACGATTAGTTCTGCATCACCTTCAACTCTGAGTAATTTAATACCCATATCCTTTGCATTCTTGAGGCCTAATAAAAGTGCCTCGTATGCCGCTGTATTATTTGTACATTCAAACTACGAGCGATATACACATGGATACAAATGACCATCAGGAGAAATTATCATGACCCCTGCTCCTAATCTAGCAGTCAAACAACTTCCATCAAATTGCAAAGTCCATATCTTTGGATATTCTTTTGATTTGTCAATTGCACAAACAACTTCTTGATTTTCTTTGGTTATCTCAGACAACATAACATATGTACCAGGACCCGTTTCTTGATTTAGCACTTGTGCTTGAGGATCCTGAGATTTCACCACGGTGAATCGTGACTTGGTTTCTAGTTCCAATTTGAAACTGCCCTTTTTTAAAGGAATGGTTGCAGATGACCAATCCAATTGTATGTCTCCTCCAAGATCTTTTAAGAAACTTCTACTTAGCAGCATCCCATAGCTGGTTGGAATGTTGGCTACCAAGATAGTCATCATTATTTTCTTCTCTGGGCAAGCCGCCAACCGTACTTGAGCATCCTTTAATTGTCCAACCAATGGCACTGAATTAGACTCAAGCGAATAACACTTGTAATGCATTTTGGTGCATGAGAGTCCCAAAGTGTTCATTACCTGCAAAGGCATGACGTTGTCCGAGGCTCCTGAATCAATGATATAATTGCTCAATTTATAGCCTCCTATATATAGATAGATATAGAAAGGCTTGGGCTTCTCTCCTGCTGAAACAAAAGATTCAAGCAATGTAGGTTGTACGACAGTCTCTTTCTTGACATACTTAACAATTCTATCTAGCTGATCTAGATGGTTCTGAAGATACTCCAGCTAAGAAATCTGCACCTTTGTCTTCATCATTGAATCCACTATATCAAAATTCGTTGAAGACAAATCTTGAGACGCATTGACATTTTCATGTGGTGGCTTAGCATTGGAAGTGGAAGCCACTTCCTTCTCCTTTTCTTTTGATCTTTTCTATCCTCTCCTTCCTTCTGTGCTTTAAAATGCTGAGTACATGTAAACATAGGAGTCGAAAGATTTTCATGATTCACTGCAAGAGAATATTGACAAAGATCCTTTTGTTCTTCCTTCATTATAATGGGTTCATTCTGGAAGTATCCCGTAGTAGAGTCACCATCGAAGTTGTCCGTCTATGGTAAGACAACATTCGCACTTGGGGAAGGAACAATGTTTGAAATGGGTGCAACATCAGCATATCCCGTGATTTGATTCATTCTTAAATTTTTAGGACATGTGGCTCTAGTCTACACATCTGTCTCATGAAAGGAACAAAACACTACATTTTGAGCAGCATCAACTACTTGTCTTGGTGGTGGTGCTGGTAACTTGGGCCTGTAATTATTGAAAGACTAAAAATTGTTCCTCTTGGGCTGATATGGTTGCTGTGGTTGGTATTGTTGCTATGGTGACTGATATGGTTGTTGCGCAGGTTTCCCCTAGGCAGGAAACTATCTCTTCATGATAGTCACTTCATTTGCTACCTTATGTAGCAGTGGATCCCTAGAACTCTGAACAAGAGGCCTGATTGAATCCGTTTTCATCTTGCCAGAGGTGTTCATGTCATCCTCTAACTTGATGGCATTTTCTTGTGCATTGGATAATTCTGTTTCATTAGCCGATCTCAAAAAGAAGGCTATCTCAGAAGGCAGAGCATTAATGAAATTGCTCAACAGAATTTGTGGAGATGGATTAAGCATATGAGAAAGACATGTAACCAGGCGATTAAACCTTGCCACAAACTCCCTCATTGGTTCATTGTTTTCCATCTTTGAATTTGAAAGTTGGGCGAACAATCTGTGACCATCTTCGGTAGGCTTGAACCTTGCCAAGAATTTCTCGCTCATAGTTGCCCAACTTGTAATGATGCCTGGTTCCAGATGATTGAACCAATCAGCAATATTTCCCACAAGAGTCTCAATGAAAAGACACACAGCAGCATCTTCATGTGATACATACAAAACAACACAAGTTGTTGTGAATGTAGAGATGTGTTCATCGGGATGTTGAGTTCCATCACCGTGGAACCGGGGAAAGTGCTTCCTTTACCCCTTTGGTAACTCATGATGTGCTTGCAGGGCCAAAAGTCCAATGTTATTACCCCAAGGCAATGGTGGTGGTCACCTTTGATTTGCATCATTGTGATTGTTGTTATTTGCATCACCCATTGCTCTAGGCTGGATTACTGGTTCTTCTTGTGGTTCTTCCTGCTTGACTTCAGGAATTGTCTGGACTTCAGGAACTATGTTAGATGCTTCTCCAACTTCTGTAGGATCAATATCTTGAAAGAAAGGATCCATAGCACCACCTTTTCCCCTTCTGAATAAACCCTGTTAGCCAGGATTATCTACTGCCACGCGGGAGGTGGTAATACTAGTCTTCCTGCTGCAAGATCTGCTTTGTGTTCTTCTTCGTCAACAATAGTAGCCGCATTTTTCCATCGATTAGGACTTTCCTTTTGCACAAATATGAAAGATCTTAGGGTGCTAATGATGTCTGTTCGCTCTCCTTCCACTCGTACAAGATTTGGTTGAATAGCAGGTGGTGTAAGATTTGGTTGTTGAACTGGAGTAGAAGGATGCCAAAGAGTCATTCCCATGACATAAGCCTAAGCTTGCTTAAATTTTTATGCCTCGTGCCCCACGCTGGGCACCAGAAAACTGTTGGTGTTTCAATTCGCACCTCTGGAATGCGATTTGGAAACGGACAGCTATGCACAGATAAATTGCTCTCCTATTGGAAGGGGGAGTTCCCTTTTTGCTGATGTTCACTGAAAAGATAAATAAATGAAACTTTGCCTATCTTCTTTTTGATTCTCAGTTGCGAGCACAAGGTTATAAAACTCTAAACGCTACAGAAGAGGTTTTTTCCTTTTTTAAAACTTCTAGTACAACTAAGGATAGACTAACGACGCTTTTAATCTCCTAAGCAAATTTAGAGCAAAGGAAATTAAAAGTGGACAAGGAATGATTGTTTTAACAAAAACTTAAGCAATTTTCTCCCAGATTAACATCACAAGACTAATAGTACTTTAATGATGAAAGCTGAAATGAAAACTACAAAAGCTACACATCTGACGATAAAAAACTTGATGAATCGGGATAGAATATCAGAGCAAAATAGGCATGAGACTTCTATTCAATATCATAAAGTTGGCACAACTCTAGGACAACAATACTGTAGCAAAAGGCAGGCATACAACAAGCGATCAAACATCGGAGAACAGGTTACACAAAGTGAACAGACACTTGCAATATCAAGATTTGTAGGCTAGAATAGACACATCAAATTTGCTATCACAATTACCATTACATACAATGGGCAAGGATGCCCTTATTTATACTAAAATCAAAGGAGTAGAGACCCCTAAAATCTCCTTGATTAACCCTAACTTGCCAACTCGCAAGCTTTATTACTATTCTAAGACAAAGATATAATAAACAAATGCTTTAAAGTGATTTGCTTTAAAGCAAAGAAGATTCCAACTATCACAAGGTGATTTCTTTCTAAATATAGAATGGATGAGCTTAGGATGAAAGAAAATGCTTTAAAACAAAAAGCATCTATTTTAAAGCTGTTTTCTTTTGAAATGCATCCTCATCAACATTCTTGCTTTTTTGGTGATGTCATCCGTTGATATTCTGGGAAACAATATCTTCTAAAAAGTGAGTGACTGCATCTCTTCCAGGAACACTGATACTCTCTAGAATGATATTCTGATTCCCTAACATTTCTTCACCATTTGCAACCGTCTGAAGAAATTCATGAACTTCACCCACAGCCTTGTCAAATTTCACTGTCATTGCGGCAAAATGACCCATCTTGCTAGCACTGATATCATCATTGAAATTGCTGCGGACGAGAGTCTGGAATTTTGCTTGCACTTCCTTGAGATCATACAGGGTACCATATTCTCTTTCATATGAACACGGGGTCTGAGAGACAAAAGATCTGACGAACTTGAGGACATTGACTACTTTTTCTTTCCATTTTGTCAACTCTAAAATCATACTATCATAAGTTTTTATTGTGAAAAGATATTGTGCTTTCCAAGTAGAAACTATTTTCTTATCCTCAGCTGAATCAACAGAATCATGTGTTATCTTCAAGTCAGAGATAGTGATCTCAAACACCGGTCTATTTTTTTCCATGGTCTGTTGCAACCCCTAGATGCCTTGGCGTAAATCATAAGCATTGTACTTAATTTATAAAACTCTGAAAGTACAACTCTCCCTTTAGTCACAAACTCTTCCACCCAACTATTCATGTGCCTCCCATAGAGAACCAACTGAATGAAATGCTGTCGATCGGCTGGTGATTCCAGATTTGGTGGAAGCAATAAATCAGCCTGTGATGTGCCATGAAAAATGTTGGAAATATACTGCCGCAGCTATCTAACTTCAACTTTGAGAGCTGCTTTGTCCTCTCCATCTTTCAACACTCTTTCTTTCAAATTATCCGTTGCAACCTCGAAGAGATTTACATCTGTATGGCGAGTACTTCTACCAAGGTTAGCTTTGACAACCATGAAGTCATCAACCTCGACATCATCAACACTTCTATCTTCTGGTGGTGTTGTAGTTTCAAGGATTATTTCTCCATCCGTATTCTTCTCAATGTGAACCTGCTTCTTCAGCTTCTTGTCTGGTGTGTCTTGGTAGACGCTTTTAAGCTTTGTTAAATCCAGCTGATATGAGGGCTTTCTCTTGTTCCTTCCTAGAATGTTTTCAAGCCAAGATGAGACGCTTTTAAGCTTTGTTAAATCCAGCTGATATGAGGGCTTTCTCTTGTTCCTTCCTAGAATGTTTTCAAGCCAAGATGAGCCATCTTCTCTTGAAAACTTGGTTCTAAGTTCATCAGCTCCTGATGAATCAATGTGTGCATTAGAGTTACGAATCGGTGAATCTGGCTCTGAATCTATGTGGATAGGAGAAGTGATCGGTGAAGAAGGTGGAGAAACATGATTTGGAGGTAACACTTCAACGTGCAATGCTGTTTCAACAAGAACTTCTGATTCAACTGGTGGTTGTTCCTACTGGACATGAGCTGGAGACTCATCCTTTTTCGTCTTTGACTTAGCCATTTTTGTCCCCTCTGGGAGAACACTCATAGCTTTTACCCTTCTTTTCGGCTTGGAAGTGGAAGGATCTAATGGTTGCACAACTGGCGGCTCTGCTAACAGAATATCATCCTTCCGCTTAGTCTTCAAGAATATCAAACTATTTTTAACCACTCGACTTGTTCTTTCTTTAATGGAAGTGCTCTCTTTTATTGACCAATTAACTGTTGGCAACGGTTGTTGCTCAATTTGGTCTTTAAAATACTTGGGAAGTAGAACTTCACCACTCTCTGTCAAACCCTCTACATCTTCTGATAGGATATCAGACATTTGTTGAAGAGTGAACCTGCTATAACTGCGTTCTCGCACTTCAAACTCATTAGCACAATTAGCCCAGAAGTCTTTGACTGAAAACTTGTGCGTACAATTTTGACCAAGATGTGATGCAAAAACACCACGAGGATCATATGAAGACCTACTGTCGAAAAAATTGAGACCATATCTGGATGATTCATTATCGATTGCCTTGGCATCTGCTCTAGATCTGCATCTGTAAATACTCATCCCAAGTGGAAAATTGAAAGTTGCCTTGCATCTGCTACGCAAAAATGTGTGAACTTCATAGGCTTTCCTAGAAAATTCCATAAATGCTATTTCATCTGTAGGATATCTCGGCAACATGGCTGGCTCTCCTGAGAAGCCATATACTCTGATGTAGGAAAAAGTGAGAAACTGGATAAACCAATCAGCCCATTCTGCCATCGCTATTCTAGCATCTGCTGAAAACTGTATATGTAACTCATTATCCATATCTCGCACTGCATGCATCAGGAATGCATCATTCACCTGCCTGTAATGTCATTTAGCTTGAGAGATCTCTAACTATGGAAAATGATGATAAACATGCTGAATACCCAGAGTTCTAACAACATTCAAACCTCTGAATTGACCTTGAAAAGCCATCAAATACACAAGGTATGGCATCATGTGGAATTCATGAGCCCTTTGAAAATCAAGTATTTGTTGGTGGAGACTATCACTGATGAGTGCCGACCAGTCATAGAATTTGGTTCCATCAACAATTTGGGACATGATGTAAAACATCCATGGCTGAAACTTGTTAGCATCTGCTTGACTTATGATTTAACTTAGCAAAGTAATCATTATTGCGTGTTCCTCCTTGAACTCTCCACGTCCAATGTTCTTTGGCATGACGTTCTTCTTCTTTTTTAACCACCTTTGACCAATCTTTTTTCGGTATTTTTCTTTATCATTGTTCCAAACCCTCTTGCATTCTTCAAGTGAAACAGTTAAGTTTTCTTTTCAAATTGGTATTGTAAAACACTTCTCTATGTCGTTTGGCCTCAGGCTACAGAGCACACGTCCATCTCTTGACTAGATTTCTCTTGTGACCGAATTGTAATGTGTCATGCAAGCAATTACAAACTCGATACTTTGCACTGTGATGGGAAAGAATGTCACTGCAAGCAAACCGGAGTGCCCTAGATTCCTAATAGCATTATTTCCTGCATCCTCCAAGGAATGTAAATTGATCATTGGAAGTACTTTATGCAAGTCTGTTTCACAAGTTCTCAGGTAATCGTGAACCAACGCCGTTTTGTGCCTTATTTGTGTTGCAGAGTACTGCATATTGGAAGATTTGAAATTTGACTGTGAACATGCCTATGTATGAAAAATCTTGGACAAATGGCTGAAAATTACTTGTTGATTTTTAGAAAAAAGTAGAGTGTGAGCAAAAACGCTGGTACATGGGTTTTGTAGGAAATTCTGTTTCGAAGCAACCCAAATTGTCGGATTTTGAAAAAGCGGAGATTTTCCTGAAAAAGTAGGAAAAAAGTAGATTCTTGAAAAAAAGAAAAACTCCAATCTTCAAGAGGATGAAATATTGGATGGACCCATCTCGACGAAAATTGAAAAACCTTTGGTCGAATTTCTGAAAAATGATCCCATTGAAACAAGGACCCTGAAAAAGCGAGCCTCCTTACTTCCTCAACTCGAAACTATGAAGAACGCTGAAAAAGCACTTCGTTTGGGTCTTCGAATCTTTGTTGAAAGAAAAATAAAAATCTTTCCTCTGGATGCAACCTACAAAAGATAATGAAATAAAGAAGCCAAATGCTTGTCTTTATAGATCTTTAAGGCGAAAAAATAGCTTTATTTGTGTGAGAATAAAACTTGGACCTCATCCATGAAGAAAGCAATTTTTAAAGCACAAATCCAAGTGGATGTCTTCGAATAGGAAGAATCCCTATTTTGTAGCTACCTATGGCTTCATATGTAAGATGACAAAAATTATCTTGTTTTGACGATGTCATCGAACACGCGAGTTGAAAGAAGTGCTAGGCAATTTTTCTTCTTTTTCGACACTTCAACACTCGTTTTGACTTAAATATGGCCTGTCTCTGACTTCAACAAGATGACAAAATGTCACCGTTGACTGAAAAAGCTGATTAATCCTGACATTTCAGAGATCTATCAACTGAGATTCCATTTTTGGCCTCCGACTGACGATCTGGCATCGTTTGACCAAGTTTGACCTCCCAAAGACTGCCAACGGGTGAAGATTGGGAACAAAATTGTCAGAAAACACTGTAGACATAGGAAAAATTCTATCTCTGGGCAAGTTGGGCGCCCCAAGTCACCTAGGGCACCTGGTTTCACCAGAATTAGCCATTTTTTCAATTTTTGCAACTTCTTCAATTTCTCGATTTGCGTGCGCATTCTGACGGCGGATGACCCTTGTTCGACTGTCTATTTTTGTCAACTGTGATAAAACTGAGTCTGATGATCTAGAAGATATCCAGGCCTCATGAAAATTGAGCTGACTGTACTCTCTATCTGCCTCCGGAAATGCGCCAAACTGACCAACTCTGAACCATACCAGGCTGACGGAGGAGATTCACATTTTGTGAGGAAAACTTCAAAAATAAACTAACTCTAAAGAGTTTGGGTGCCCCAAGTCACCTAGGGTGCCTATGTTGCCATGCCTTAGAAATTTTTTGAAAAACTCAAATTTGTACCTTTTCTCATTTTTCGTGCCAACAACTCCTGTTCGATCTTCGATTTGGGTCTTTCTGACGACTGTCAAAGCGGGACAGAGGGTGATTTGAGTAGTTTGAACATATTTATGATGAAATCCTAGCTTTGACTGACTTTTGACCAAGTTTGACCAACCAGAAACAGGCTAACATAAGCATTTTCGACGTTTCTTGAAAAATGTGAAAAAAAAATCTAACACAGGAAAGGTTGGGTGCCCCAAGTCACTTGTGGCATCTGGATTCTCAACACTTGGTCAAATTTCTGATTTTCCAACCTTTCATTCCACCCGTGATCCATCTTGCATTGTTTTGCGTGTGTCGTCGAGTCGACGACTGTTCGTCGGTTCTGCGTTGTTGGAATAGTGTTGGAAACTTGTCGACAAGCTCTGGCAGATGAACTTCCTCTGTTGACAACTTTCGAGCTCATGCTTCACCTTCTGAAAAAGTAAAAATGACCCAGTAGAGAAAGCTTGACCTTTTGAAGATTTCGTCTGGACCGCGCCGATCGTGAAGCAAAATCGACCAATGAGAATCAAGCGCGACACTTGAGTCAGAGATTCTATTTTTAGAAATTTTTGCCAGCATCCATATCTCAAGAAACCTAGAAAACCTAATATGACGTCTATTTTTAGAAATTTTGCTTTTTTGACCTTTTGATGAAAAATTTTCTAGACTTGTTCAAAATGCCCTAATGAAAGAAAATTTTTGGTTAGGGACAACAGACCATACACCTTCCACCATCCAATTTACCTCCACTTCTTCCAACTCTGCATATCCCTCCATACACTTTGCTACCATTGCTTCCAACACCTAACATTCCTATCATCCATACATACCCTAAATGTCCTAGTCATGACCAACAAATGTACACATTGTCTAAACATAAATCTTCCACTCATTTCATCCACCCCATGGGATTCAAAAATAAACATTTGGATGCCTCCTTTCAAAAATTCAAACATCCTAAGGGTCCTAATACCTTAGGAAATCAATCTAAAAATTCAAAGAAAAATCCATCCAAACCCATACCTTCACAACAAAGGTCAAAAACTAAAATGATGTGGGTACCTAAACAAAAATCAATCAAGTCAAATAAGGCATCTACCTCTCAAAAATCCCAACCATCCTCTTCCATCCAATCCATTCCAAAAACTCAAATCCCTCCATCCCACAAGTTAAACAAAAGTCATAAAAATACAAAGTCCATGTGGGTTCCTAAATGCTTACATCATCCATCTCCTAAGCAAACATCACCATTGCTTCCCACACCTCCATCCAATCACAAGCTTCCATGTTTAACATGGTGTGTGCAACCGTTGGTCATGATTCCTTTCCATACCTCCATCACCCCATCATTCAATCATTACCCTACATATCTACCTTATCACTTCCCTATGTTCCATACTTTTGCATAAACATTTCATCCATCTTCCTTGCATAAGTCCTACATAATCCACATCATAATCCACTTTCGTCCCTTACATAATCCACATCATAATCCACTATCCACCTACTCCATCTCTCTTTCATGCAATCTACCTTACCAACATCGATGAGCATAATGACACGGTCCATGCGACGACACCTATCTCTAATAGGGACTATCACCTTTCATGGCACTAGACACTTGAGCCCCTCTCATTCATATTCCACTTCTCCCCTTCAAAAGTCCAAAAAGTCAAAAGTCAAGAAAAAGCAAAAAAAAAAAAGTAAAGAGAAATCCCTTCGTCCAATGGTGAAAACTTGGTAAACAGGCACCTTGGATAAGTACCATGATGAAAACCTGGTAAATAGGCATCATGTGTAAGTTGATTTTTCATGTCACCTACACTTGGGGGTACCTTGTCTCATCCACCATATCATTTTCCAACCTATCACATCTTATCCTGCCATATTTATCCATTACATACACCTAGCCTATCGGGTCCATTCATTTTTTTTTCTCTTTTGATCTTGATAAAGAAATGGGGACAAAATGTTGAAACATGCTTTGGATATCCCTTGGCATACCTTATCCCTTCCCAATGATGCATCCTATTTTCATAAGCTTGTCATGAAAAATCCTAAGTGTTCCACCTACAATGGGGCATGTTATTCCTATGCAACATAGCCTTTGGAGATCACATCCTTGCCCTCTTACACATACATCCATTCCATTCATTATCGCCCACCTTTTCATCCAATCCCATTCATTCCCTTGCACCTCGACTTGGTTCCTCCCTTGTCATTGGTATTTAGCATAAAGGCTACCTCAAGTTGTCATCCAATGCCACCTTCCAAAATGTTTCAAAAAACCAAAAATCAAAACATGTCAAAATCCCAAAAAATTGAAACATATCAAAATCCAAATAAATCAAAACATTCCAAAAACTCAAAAAAATCACAACATTCCAAAAATACAAAAAAATCAAAATATGTCAAAATCCAAAAACATCCAAATATTCCAAAAATCCAAAAACATCGAATATCATCAAAAAAATCAAGTATCTTACAAAAATCCAAGCAATAAAATCACCCAACTCATCATATCATCACATCATTCCAACCAAATCAATTCCTAAATCAATATTTCAAATCACTCAATTAAATCTCTCGATCGATCCATTCAAACATCCTAGTCAATCACATCATCAAATTGGTTCTTCAAATCATTCACAGTCCGCATGGTCAAACTGCATCGCCTCTGAGCTTTCACATAGGTAAGGCCATCTTCGATATGCCCCTGAGGCATTAGGTCAGTCCCTTAGGCCCCGTCCTATCAACCATCATAATAAGTTGTCCCTTCACGAGATGGATACTTTGATCAGACCAAAACAATCAATCTTTCAAACAAATGTGCATCTCAAAACAATCCCAAACATCAACCAAGACAAGATATCCAATCAGCCAAATCAATCAATTACCATCAAACTATCCTTATCAACCATCACATACCTTGCACAGAATGGGGCATCGTCAAAACTAGGATTCTGTTCCTTATACGACATGCGTCATTTGTCAAACATCATCAATCAAACCTTGGTATTGCTCGCATGGCCAACAACACTAGTGTCAATCAATCAATCACTTGCCTTAGACAGGTAGGGGCATTGTTGAAACCAGACCAAGTGTCTTATACGACATGTTTCTATCCTGAAACCAGGCCTTCTTCATCAAACCACAATCAATCAAGAAAATATCACTTGGAAAATGATCTAATGGCTGTTGACTTTGTTGGTCTGGTCAATCTTATCTTTCATTTGGATTGTTGCAGTCTTGTTCTTATGCTTCTCAAGGCAGTCCCTAAGTGATGAAGAGAAGTGAGGATAGAGCGAGACCTTTTTCTTTGATTGATGTTTATGGTTTGTCTTGGCAAAATGACTGGGGCAACTTGGTGCCTTGCGTGTGATCAGGATTCTATTGGGTGTGACTCAAAGACATCCTATGCATTAGAAAGAATAACTACTTCCTTGCATAAGGACTTGCACACCTCACAGTTATCTCATCGCATATTCGGACAAGGTATCACGGTTACTTAGTTTGAGTCAGACATTCCTTGTCTGTCATGTGCCTGTTTCACAAGGGACTACACTTTCCACCTTGGCCATGCCATGGTGATTGTCATCCTTTGACATAATAAGTTCTATGATGATAAGAAGAAAAAATTGCAAGTGAGAAGCTAAGAAATCTATCAAAGAAAGATCTCATTTCCCTTTCTTCTGGCCAATCTTTTATTCCTCCACCATATTTCTCTTGCATCTTTCATTCCTCCACCATCTCTCCCTTGCACCATTCATTTCTTCTATCCATTCTCCTGTCTTTCTTCCTTCACCAAACCCTTTCATTTCGAGAGCCTACCCTTGTTTGTCCAACCCGCCTATCCTCTTGAGGGGGCATCATCATCCTATATTTCCATCATCATCCTTTTTTCCTCTATCCATTTCCTTAGCTTCTTTGAAATGATGTTACTGGACATAGATCTCATCTCTCGAACATCATCTCAAAGAGGGGCAAAATGTAGACACCTAAAAGTGTCCTTAGATCGTGAAACCCTAATTTCTTCCGCATTCTACCAATTTTCCCTAATTTGCCTCTATGGTTAAATAATTGATTTTAACTAATTAATTATTTAATCATTCATATCCTAATGTCCCCTTTCATTAATTTAAACAAATAAAATATTTTGTGTAAATACCCTCATCTAAGTCCCCTTTCACATGCATCCTTTCAATAAATTAAATAAATTGGACAAATATATTTAATTTAAATCTCATTCCACCTCACTATTTCTTCTAATTTAAAATTATCTTTTGTCCTCTAGTGGAGGGAAACCCTAATCAACCTCCACCCTTGATTTGGCCTTAAAGTCAACAATCAATCCTAGCCATCCATTCCAATCAGCTCTTCTATAAAACACCTCATTCAACCTCATTTTGACCCTGGATGCTCTATTTCATTTAAAATCTTGTGTAAACCCTCTAATGTCTTGATGTCCATACCCATGAGCTTCTCAAGATGTTGCATAATCCTGCAAATTTGGGAACATAATGCAAGAGGGAGGAGGACAATGAAGATTAGTCAATACTAGTTTAGATTTTAGTTGTTTTTCATGCTTGTTTGATTGGTTTTCTAAGCTAGGTTGCTCTTCATTGCTGTTAGGGTTAGCTGTAGTTTTATTTCTGCATGTTTAACCAATTTTGCCCTAGCACAAAATGGTGAACTCGACATGAATAGATCAGTTTTTATCAACTTTTGAAAGGAAAAATTTGCAAGTGACCTTCCGAGCTCAAACAGACTTGACCGTTGAGTCTAGGAGGCCTTTTTGGTGAAAAATGACATAAAATTTGATAAGTTTTGGTCTCTGTAAAATTTTTGATTTTTTTGATTTTTTTAATTTTGCTAGTATGTACCGTACAGATTCTGTGTAGTGGGTTTTCACTCATTTGAAGTTGTAGGTTTCAAATTTCTGGTTGAAAATCATTTGTTGCAGGTCTCGATTCGTTTGATTGCAATCTTTAAATAACTTGTTGCAGGGTAATTTGTTCATGTCTGCAGGTTTTAAACCCTATGCTGCCTAGTTCTAAAACCCTAGCTCCCCCCTTGGCTTTAAACCCTAAGCACTCTGTGTCCCCACCGTCGACCAAATCCACACTGCCCTAGTTTCTCACCTTATGCCGCGGCTAAAGACCCGACACCCACGTTGCTTCCATTTTTGAGAAGCCCTAGCTGCATGCTAAATTCCTTCTTCGACCATACTTAAACCCTAATCCTCTGCCGGGTCGCAGTCATTATGAAGCCCTAATCTTGTTATCTTTGGTCGCCACTTCAGGTGACCTCATCGACCAGCTCGTCGCCTCCTTCAACGATTCTAGCATCTCGTGCCTTCCCTCAGCCTTAGTCAACGCCGAGCCTCCTCTCAGCTCTCTGTTGATGCTACTCCACCCGGTAGCCGATGCCCTTTCAAACCGTTCTCGCCACCACACCACCCCCGGTCGCCTCCAATAGTTAAACCATTGACCCCTGGCCAACGAACTATCTCTATCGCTATTATGTGTTGCAAGCCAAAGATCTTCACAGTCACCATTTATTTCTAATCGTATTTAACATAAGATTAGTATGCATGTTACTTTTGATTTGTCTTTGTCGCCATTCAATAATTTAGGCCGTGGTTTGACATTTAAAGGTCGCAGTTCTGCCACCATCGTTTGATCTTGTGAACTGAAATACTTTTATTAGTTTTACCTTCTTACATTAACATCACAAATGTTTATGATAATCATTAATATATGTAAACTGGTATCTCTTAATCACGACTTATCTTGCAACAGATAATGCAACAATGTTGATTCTGATAATAATAAAAGGTTTTTGTCGTTCCTTTGTTTTATGATTTCTAACTAGCTACATGGAAACCATGACTGAACAAAGGTAAGGTACAGGTTAATTTGACTATCTTGTTTTGTTCTGGTGAAGTCTAAACCAATTGCCCACGCTAGGCTAGCCCTAAATCGCTCCACGATCCAAACATCGCTGCCCCCCAATTCCTCCATTGTCATATCGTTTGTTAAGAATCGCTTTTGCCATCTTTTTAGTAGGATATTATTAAAATTCCATTATTTGAAAAACTTGATGTTCTAACAACTCCTACTCGTGCAAATAATCATTTTAAAAGAATCTAAAAATACCCTTTTGTAGATCAATAAGTCTACTCTGTAAAAATATAAGTTTTTAAACATTTCAATTAGTGTTTATATTTTATTATTTATTTATACCAAAAGTAGGTCATCAACAACAAAATATGGTGTTGATTGTCCTCTCAAGAGGAAATAGTAAAGTTTATCAAAAAAAAAAATTGATGCACTAGAGGAGAGATTCCTTGTCAAGATGATATATTTTTTTCCTATTTTGGATATATAGTGAAGACAAAAGTTGACGTCCCATCGAAACAATTGTGTTTTCAGTACATACAACTTCCAAGATTTATTTAAAAAAATATATTTATAAAATTGGAGAAAAAAATTATCCATGCACTAAAGTTTTGAGTTATGAATACACAAAAAAAATATAGAAGGAAACTAAATGAAATTTACTATATAAAATGTGACGTCCCATTCAACCTTATTTTTCAGCATTTTATCAGCAACTAAAATATAGTATCAATTTTATAAAATACTATATTTAAATAATTTTTTAAATTTTTTTAAAAATACAGACATAAAATACATTAAAAAATCTACACTATCATTTTACATCATTTTAAAATTCAAAACATATATTTCACTTTGTAGTGATTCAAGTTAAAAAGTTAGATCAGTGTTGGTCGTTTCCTTTATAAAAGTGTGACACAACTTTGAACTTTCACCCTAGAAAGGGTGCTCTCAAAAAAGAGGATACAATGAAGTTGGATTTGGACAAGTTTCCTTAGAAGATAGATGAGGCAAACTTTTTGGATTCCATCAAACCAGTGATAAGCTTGAATGCAACTTTGATTAATACATTAAAAGTTACCAGTCAATTATGGATTGTTAACAAATCTACAAGTAAGATACTATGAGTTATAATAGATTGCACTTCCATCAGATGAACAGTGGATCAGACTACAAAAGTTGATAGAATGATTTGATAATTTGATAATACTTCTATGTATATTGCATTCCTTCATTTGAAAATCAATATAAGAATATTTTCAATTTTTTGTGTTCAAATTATCTATATTATTTAATTTCTTAATTCAGGAAAACTCTAGTTTCTAGATACACATTAAAATTTTACTAATGTTGTATATGCTACTGTTAGTGTTGTTAGTATGCATTTAGTTGAATACATGTAACACTTATCAGTATCACATAATAATAATATGAAATTACTAATAATATGTTAATTAATAAATGGAAATTAAAAAATGTGTAAAATTTAGATGCTAAAATAAAATCAAATTTGGAAACAATGTTTAAAATCTAGATTCTAAAATGGAACATTGGAAAATAGTAGTATATTAATTTATTAATTTTTAAATGGAAGATGACAAATGTATATCAAGATTCAATGTTCAGTGATAGAAAAATAAAATATCATCATCAACAGTTTGGAGTTTGGAATATGAAATACATTATAAATACCTAGTAAGTGCTAAATCTCTTCCATTTGCCAAATCATCTCCTCACTCTACCATGAGATTAGAGACATCCTGATCTTGGTCTTCATTTTCTTCACTCTACATACGTCCTCTTAAGTGCATCTCCTCACTACCACTACATGTGTTATTCATTGCGTCACTATCATGTGGGCCAGTATGGTTTGAAGTGTGCAAAACCCTCTTCTTTCACATATGGGCCCCAAGATTGCGAGCACCCTTTCAAAAGGAAAACTTCAGATATCATACCTAGTTGTATACATCCTCTTGAGCAATTTTCTAAATTCTTGTCAAGTTTGCTTCTTCTATTTGATTTCAAGAATGCCAATGCACTAAAACTCTCTCATCCTCCACCAACCCCAATATCATGGTTTAACATAAATCAACAAGTTTAAAATATTTTGATATTGAATCATGCAATATTTCTCTTTGACTTATGGTTGCTCAAAGTTTTTTTATCGATCCATCTTGGAAGGGACTCTCCATGAGTTTAAACTGTTTCATCATTAATATTGTGAAATAGACTAATTGCTCTGTAAACTTAGATTTATTTATAATTCCTTCTATTTGTTGTCCATTGAATTCTGAACTTTTGGAAAAATGATTGACCAAGGTCTTTATCTTGTTATGAAAATCAGCTGGTTAACAGTTGACCCAATATTGAAGATACACAACAAACATGGTTTCAAGTAGTTCATTGCGAGAGAATCGATCTCTAATCTCTGAGAAAAGAGATCTTATAATATCCTTTAAAATAGTACTTACAGAATTAACAATGTTGTCAAAAGATTCCCTTGTAGTTTAGGTGCTTCTTTGATAGTGCGCCTGACCCTGGTAAAATGGTGCATTGGTATCTCATATCCCCGTACAGAGACACGTAACTCCCCGCTTGCATTAAATTGTAAAAAAATAGCAGGATTGTTCACATTTGTCATCAAGTGCCAGCTACTAAAGTTTGGACTTATAAATGATGGCTCTATTAGATATAGATTATTGAGGGTCATGCATATCATTTTACGTAGTTTAGTATATTATGAAATATACATAGTTCTTTCTTGGGCTTGTTTCACAAGAATGTTCATTTCCTCTAGCATGGGAAGAAAATTAGATAAATTTAGAAGTGTCTTTATGTCACTTAACCTATGTAAGAGGTTAGGAGCTCTATCTACTATGAGGCTATGTTCGTACATTACTCCAATCAAGGATTGATATTCTCAAAAAACTCGTTGTGCTGATCCATGCAAGGAGATCCGTCTGGTATCAACATCCTTAAGAAGCTTGTTTCCTACATTTATTCCATCAACAAATTGTTGAAATTCCATAAACCATTTGGGACTTCGGTAGAAGTATGAGTAGAGCTCATGGATTAGATCTTCAACTTTTGATACTGTAGAAAACTTGCTCACAATTTTAAATGCTAAATTCATTCTGTAGGCCATGCAATGAATGGAAATCATGTATGGTGAAAAAGAATTTTGTAGCTTTACGCAAAGATCGTTCCTATGACCTTGCATTACTAAAGCTCCATCAGCCCCTACACACACCAACTTTTTGGCAATTGTGTAGTCATCCATACCTCCAATTTCATTCAAAGATTTCTTAACTAGTTCAAATAGATTTTGCAATGTCACATTCCCCTTAATTTTATAAACAGAGAGTAGATGAGGTTGGCAAACATGTTTGTCTATAGTATACACATGCATACATACCCAAAAAAGTATTATCTACTGTTGTAACTTCATCTAAAGATAATGCAATAAATGTTGACTATTTTATTTTTCCTTGTAAATCTTATTTTTCCACCTCAACAAGACAACTTGCTCATTCCCATCCACTGTTTTTTGACCAATGTATGTTAGGAAAGTTAGGAACGCCCATAAAAGATAATAAACTATTATATTTTGGGTAGTCTGTCATAGGATGCCCTCTAGTCAAAATATGAAAAACAACACTCAAATGAACAGTTTTTGCCACTTGTGCTTCTCCCATCGTCTTTCCAAATTGAGTTTAAATTGAACCTCCACATGTAGCAAGCTTTGCCTTTCTTTGCATATGCACATCATATTCGAGGGCATTCTTAACATGAAGACATTCTTCCTTTGTTTTCTATCTTAGCAGTGCTGATTTTTCCTTTTTGTCTATGATTTATTTTCATAAACTTTACCAATATGTTTTTCTATAGCATCAAATTTTAGTTGCAACTTCTTGTCCCTATGATATTTCCAACTACAAATCTTACACTTGCATTTTGTTGGAGGTTCATCTTTGTTTGCATTCTGCACTGGTTCAATGAATGGGTACTTTGACACCCAATCAATCTAAAAATTCCTTGTCATATTCCACTCACGCCCCATTTTTTATTTGCCTTTTTTTTCCCCTTGCGTGTAGGATCTACATTTTCTTTATCACTTATTGAGGTTGATTTATTCATATTATCATTCTCACCAACCTGGGTACCACTTAGAACATCATCAGTGGCATTGGCATCCAAGTTAATGAACTTATTTTGGCTACCTTGGGTACCACCTAGAACATCATCTACGACATTGGCATCCAAGTCAATGAACTCATTTCAGCTACCTTGGGTATCCCCTAGAACATCGTCTGCATCATTGTCATCTTGATTTGAGTTAATTAACTCATTCAAATCTTCCTCTGAGGTATTACCTTGTTCGTCAATATATGGTACAAGTGCTGATGTTGTAGCTCCATGTGATGGACCACAAACATTGCCAAAGTACGTCATCATGTTTCTACATATTGATGGCCTCCCTTTACCACTTTCAGCAAACTTGTTCCTTCTCAACATCTCTCACAAAATAAAAGCTGTAAAAAAATGTCTTTTTGTTTAAGAAGGAATCATAGAATATAGATCCTTGAGCCCTAGATGTCTCCCTACTCAATATCATTTGTATGAATGAAGTAAAATTGGAAAAGAGATAAATAATCTTATAACACTGTAAAGAAATTCAAATGATCACTTACCTTTAAGCTTTCATTGACTCGCTAATGTCTATAGTTGAAACTTGCCTATGATCCAAATTGAGAGCTCAAAGCAGAACAAAATGTGTAAAAGATTAATCAGAGTTTCGATTGTAGTTATATCAATCTATATTTGGCGAATTTCGTGAGATTTTTAAATGGTGTAGTAAAAATTTGGTGAATCATGCGTGATTATAAAACAATGCATATAAATGTTGGGCAAATTGAACCTTGATCAAACAAATACGTTGTAATTTTCAATGCGATTATGGACCTTAGGTTAGCATGGAGTTATAATGGTGTTGGCGAAATGGGTCCTCATACACAATGAACTTTGTAATGCTATTGGCAAATATGTGGGCAAATTAATTAAAACATGCCTCCAAAATTCTAGGCGAATCACTGTTAGAAATGCGCAGGTTATTGTGGTGAAAATATTAGTTACAAATGCCTCATAAAATAAATTGGTGGTGAATTGAAATGCATTTCACTAATAATTCATAAAATTTGAGTGATTTGGCCCCCGTCAGTTGCAATAATTGCCAAATTCAATTTTTTGGATATGAACTATTTACAAATTAGTGAAGATTCGCCACTAAAAAAATCGCTGGCTAAAAGCATTGAAGCAATTTTTTAGTAGTTGTAGTCTCAATGGATTCATTGAGCTTCATGCCTTGGGTGGTGATTTTTTAAAGATTCTCTCCCTATTTTTTGGAGTAACACAACTTTGTTCATCTATTTTTTGAAGTTTCACAATAGCAGTTTGAATGGGTATCACTTCCATGGTGAGGATGCAAAGATTTAATTTGATTTAGATTGTTCTAGAAAGTTTTAAAATGCTCCTTAAGTTTTCTATCACTTATTTGAATTCCACTTTGAAGAAGAATTATCATCCCTAATTTTTAGTGCCCTGTAATGCCATCACAATCTCCCTGCCAATTTCTTTCACTCAAAAATACCTAGAAATTGTGAAGAACATTGGGAAAACATAGAGAAGAATAGAGGAAAACACAACAAGAAAATAACTTCAATGAATGTTGGATATCTTAACATTTATTGCATTGGATATATTAAAATCTATTCCGTATCAAAGAAGGTTGAAATTAAATACTATGTTGAATTTAAGTTGCCTTCTATTTCCAAACGTGAAAGGTGTTCGAGGAATTGAAGCATATGCACATTATCTCATATAATAGTTCTAACAAGGAAATTTGGGTAGAATTGAAATAATAAAGGACATTTGTATGGTAGCATCTAATCGTGCATATACCCATCTACGACATAGGTTCCTCTAGTATGTTGGATAGATGCTACCAAGTAACATTGTCTATAAATATTTGATCATAATTGCTTAACTAAAAATATTTGAAACACTCATCATTAAATTTTTGAAAAAATAACTTTAGGAGTGGAATATTTGAAAATAAAATTTGTGACTAAGCTTATGAACCAAATTGACTGACTTGGTTATAACTTTAAAAACAAACCCTATTTTAAATTTTATATTTAAATATGTGTATGCATATGTATGAATAATGATTAAATGCCACAATAATCATTTAATGTTGAATAACATAAGTCATGTCAAAAACAAAATTTAAATTTGTTAGGCTAAGTTAACTTATCGAGAAAACAATTATAGAACTTTACAAAGTTTAAATGAAAAATATAACTTTAATGTTAAGTCTATAGGTCCCATCAAAAGTCAATTATTGAAGAAAAGAACAAATCATCAACCTAATATATTTTTGCTCTCATATTTTTTTGTTGGGAGGATAAACAACCTAATATATTATGTATCTTTTATCAGGTGTACAAATCATCAACCTCACTCAACTTAAAATAAAAAACTAAAAAATATTTATTCCATCAAATTCATCTAACCAAATAGACCCGAAGGGGTTTATTTTTTAGACTACTTGTCCTAATCATAACCGTGGTACTTTGTATCTAATTACATGGACTCATAAATGTGCTCAACCAACAAATGTCAAAGGCAAGACAATGCATGTTAATGTTTTAGTTAGCTTGCACATCAAGTTATTTCTCATTGAAAAATCCAACCACATACTTTTAATTTCTCCTGCATTAAGTCCTTTGACAAATTGCCTTATAATCACCACTTACACTTAGGTTGGTTTGATTTGAGGTGGTATGAATTAGTTAAACATCATTTTTATGTGATAAGGGTCCATAAAAGTTAAAACCATTCATATTTATAAAAAGGAAGGTTTTTCTCAACTAATACTCAAGGTCAATATAAATTAGGATAGGAAATAAAAATCATAATACATAACTGCATATGAAAATTGAATAGGCACAACCAACATAAAAGAGTGGTGAATTTTGTAGCTTATATAGTTCCCTCCAAACGAGTATATAGAAAGGTAACTTTTAAAATGGTTCAGTGGAGTAAATTTATAAAATTTTCTGTTATAGGAACAAATAGGGGTTTTTCAAAATGAAGTTGAAATTAAAAATTAGTTTACTAATATGTCTATTCTATTACTTAAAGATAATTTTAAGGGTTATGTTAGAATCAATTTGTCAAAACAATATTTTTTGTTTGTAGAATTACCATCTAATATGTATCTTACACATACAAACTAAATGAGAAAAGTTTAAGTAGTCCACATATTATGATTAATGTAGAGAGGTTCAAGCACATTGCACTTCAACTATAATATGCTCATAAGAAAACATATTAGTCATGTCAGCTTCAAGGTTTGTAGGAAAGCTTGAGCTTAAGGTTTAGAATAATACTTGAGCTCAAGACTTATAGAAATTCTTGAGCACTTAACATGCCCATCTAAAACAAAGCAAAACAAAAAAACTGGTTGTAGCATGCTTCAAGCCTTGCAAAGGCTAATGATACATGCTTTGCTAAAAGCATTGAAGTTGTTTTTTAGTAGTTGTCATCTTAATGGCTTTCATTGAGCTTCATGCCTTGGGTGGTGATTTTTTTGAGATCCTCTCCCTATTTTTCAAAGTAACACAACTATGTTCATATGTTTTTCAAACTTTCACAATAGCAGTTTGAGTGGGTATCACTTCCATGGTAAGTATGTAGAGATTTAATTTGATTCAAATTTCTCTACAAGGTCTCAAAATGTGCCTTAAGTTTTCTATCACTTATTTGATTGCCACTTTGAAGAAGAATTATCATACCTGATTTTTAGTGCCCTGTAGTGCCATCACAATCTCCATGCCAATTTATTTCACTTAGAAATACCTGCAAACCATCAAGAACATAGGGAAAATGCAGAGAAGAATAGAGGAAACACAACGATAAAATAACTTCAATGAATGTTAGATATCGTAACATTTATTGCATTGGATAAGTTAAAATCTATTATGTATCAAAGAAGGTTGAAATTAAATATTGCGTTGAATTTATGTTGCCTTCTATTTCCAGACGTGCAATGTGTTCAAGGAGCTTGAGTGTATGTACACTATCTTGTACAATAGTTTTGACAAAGAAATTTGGATAGAATTGAAATAATAAGGGACATTTGTATGGTAGCATCTATCCATGCATATACGCATCTACGACATAGGTTCCTCTAATATGTTGGATAGATGCTACCAATTAAGATTGTCTATAAGTATATGATCCTAATTGCGTAACTAAAATATTTGAAACACTAGTAATTAAATTTTGGAAAAAATAACTTTAGGAGTGGAATATTTGAAAATAAAATTTGTGACTAAGCTTATGAACCAAATTAATTGAATTTGTTATAACTTTAAAAATAACCTTATTTAAAATTTTATATTTAAATATGTGTATGCGTATTTAGGAATAATGATTAAATGTCACAATAATCATTTAATGTTGAATAACATAGCAGTTATATCAAAAGAAAAATTTAAATTTTTTAGGCCAAATTAACTTATTGAAAAACAATTATAAAACTTTACAAAGTTTAAATGAAAAATATAACCTTTAATGTTGAATAACATAGCAGTCATCTCAAAAACAAAATTTAAAACTTTTAGGCCAAATTAACTTATTGAATTTTTTTAATAAAACTTTACAAAGTTTAAATGAAAAATAGAACCTTTAATGTTAAGTCTATAGGTCCCATCAAAAGTCAACTATCAAAGAAAAGAACAAACCATCCTAATATATTTTTGGTTTCATATTTTTTTGTTGGGAGGATAAACAACCTTAATATATTAAGTAGCTTTTATCAGGTGTACAAATCATCAACCTCACTCAACTTAAAATAAAAAACTAAAAAATATTTATTCCACCAAATTCATCTAACCAAATAGACTCTAAGGGTTTATTTTTTAGACTGTTTGTCCTAATCATATAACGGTGGCACTTTGTATCTAATTACATGGACTCATAAATGTGCTCAACTAACAAATGTCAAGGGGAAGAGAGTGCATGTTGATGTACTTTTAATTTCAATTTCTCCAGCACTCATAAATGTGCTCAACCAACAAATGTCAAGGGGAAGAGAGTGCATGTTGATGTACTTTTAATTTCAATTTCTCCTCCATTAAATCCTTTGACAAATTGCCTTATAATCACCACATACACATAGGTTGGTTTGATTTGAGGTGCTATGAATTAGTTTAACATCATTTTCATGTGATAAGGGTCCATAAAAAGTTAAAACCATTCATATTTATAAAGGAAGGTTTTTCTCAACTAATACTCAAGGAAATAAAAATCATAATACATAATTGCATATGAAAGCTGAATAGGTAACTAACATGAAAGAGTGGTGAAATTTGTAGCCTAGAGTTTCCTCCAAATGAGTCTAAGATAGGCAACTTTTAAAATAGTTCAGTGGAGTAAATTTTTTAAATTTTTTGTTATAGGAACAAATAGGGTTTTTTCAAAATGAAGTTGAAATTAAAAATTAGTTTGCTAATATGTCTATTCTATTACTTAAAGATAATTTTTAAGAGTTATGTTAAAATCAATTTGTCAAAACAATATTTTTTGTTTGTAGAATTAACATCTAATATGTATCTTGCACATACAAACTACATGAGAAGAGTTTAAGTAGTCCACATATTGTGATTAATGTAGAGAGGTTCGGGCACATTGCACTTCAACTATAAGTGTGCTCATAAGAAAATATATTAGTCAAGTCAACATCAAGGTTTGTAAGAAAGCTTGAGCTTAAGGTTTACAATAATACTTGAGCTCAAGGCTTATAGAAATTCTTGAGCACTTAACTTGCCCATCTAAAACAAAACCCCCCAAAAAAAATTGGTTGTAGCACGCTTCAAGCCTCGCAAAGGCTAATGGTATGTGCTTTGCTAAAAGCATTGAAGCAATTTTTTAGTAGTTGCAATTTCAATGGCTTTCATTGAGCTTCATGCCTTGGGTGGTGATTTTTTTGAGATTTTCTCCCAATTTTTCTACGTAACACAACTAAGTTCATCTATTTTTCAAAGTTTTACAATAGTAGTTTGAGTGGGTATCACTTCCATGGTAAGTATGTAGAGATTTAATTTGATTCAGATTGCTCTACAAGGTCTGAGAATGCTCTTTAAATTTTCTATCACTTATTTGATTGCCACTTTGAAAAAGAATTATCATACTTGATTTTTAGTGCCCTATAGCGGCATCACAATCTCCTTGCCAATTTCTTTCACTCAACGAATGTTGGATATCTTAACATTCATTGCATTGAAAGGTGTATGGCATTCGAGGAGCTTGAGTATATGTACACTATCTCGTATAATAGTTTTGACAAAGAAATTTGGATAGAATTGAAATAATATGCATATACCCATCCCTGGCCAATCAAGATTGTCTATAAATATATGATCCTAATTACTTAAAAATTAGTTTGTACATGAAACAAATCAAGTTGAATGCTATGACAATTTAGTTACCACAATACTTAAAATAGGACAATACTTAAAAAATTTGGTATAAAACCACGGTACCTAGGAGCTAGTAGTTGAACACCCTAACTTCATGCCTCTCAAAATCATACATGGCAATTTAAAATTACTCTGAAATTTTTATAGCAACTTACTTGGCAAGGCCCCTACTTATAACTAAGGTTTCATCCACATCATCAAATATGATGCCACATCATCATGCTTTTTGTTGAGGTGTCCAAAAAGACCCAAAAAAAGATTGGACCAATAGTTGTGCTAAGTGCATTAAGTCATGTTTTGTTGGTGTGCCCATGTCCCATCACATGATTTATTGTTTTTTAGAAATTTCATTCAATTATAAGTACTTATGTTCAACATTTAGTAGTTTTTTATTTACATTTGAAATAATCATGAAATAATCATTTACAATATATAGTATATAGCCTGTTGGACTAATATACCCACAAGTACTATAACAACAATTGAACCGTGCTCACTGGCTCTCTCCCCTATAAAACTGCAGGGTACCTAAACATTTTTGGCCTGCATTTTTATCTGAAATACTGTCCTAATTGAAGGCAAGATTCTTATGTAGTTTGGGTATTTTTAGATATTTTATTATACAACTCGGGTAGCTTGATGACGGTGGTGTGTACCTGTCATGAGATTTGGCCAGTGTCAGAATATGGCAAGCTGCATATTTAACGAGTTCTCAATTTGGGAAATTTTATTTCAAACTCGGTTGTGAGAAAACTTGTTTAGAAATTAGAAAAACGCCGGCCATAATTTTCCAACAAATCAATGTCTGTGCTGTGCCAGTAACATCAACATAGAGTTCGTATCAATTCTAATTAAAACTGTTAACGACTCATAAATCAAACATCAAGAATCAATGAGTATCAAGAATTGAGGCATTAATGGCAGCAATTGAATGCCCACCAGTTTCCAATGAAATTTCTGGGGGGAAAGCGCGATTTCACCAGCCCCCTCTTAACTATGGCGTTGGGATTTGGGAACCTCTCCCTCTGCCTCCTGAGTCCTGACAAAAATTAGCATCCAACGTGACATGGCGCTTAGTTTGTCCGTATGTTTGCTGAACGTCTTATAAATTTAAATCTCCGGCTGAAATAAAATTTAACCCCTAAATATAATAGACTTCCGTGAATTCATTCTGCCTTCAGGCGCGTTTCAATGGAGGAAATAGATCTCAGTGTTAAAGTGGAGAAGCCATTCCTTGTTCGTCCAGCCGAGGAAACTCCAAGGCGATCGTTTTTTCTGTCCAACTTTGATCAAAATCTGGTTTTTACGGTGGAAACCATCCATTTCTTTGGTTGTAATGCAGAAGAAGATGTGGCACAAACTGTGGCGAGTGCTTTGAGCAAATTGCTGGTTCCATATGATTACATGGCTGGGAGGCTGAAGCTCAATTCTGAACAAGGGAGGCTGGAGATTGACTGTAATGGGGAAGGGGCGCTCTTTGCTGCTGCTTCTTGTGATCTGAGAATAGATCAGTTGCCTGATATTGCTTATCCCAATCCGGCATTTGCCCAATTCATATTGCAGGAATATGGCGTTGCAAGCCTCCAGGATTTGCCCCTCCTGTTTCTGCAGGTCTGCATTTTTTATGTTTTTTTTGGCTTGTAATTGCATTTACTTGAAGTGGCTAGTTGTTTAAAGTGGGTATGTCCATTGATTTTCTCTCCCATTTACAGTTTCATGCTGCTATGTTTGTTTTGAAATGTTATAAAAATTATACTAATTAGGTGTTACCAAATGGCAGAGGAGCCTCTTAAAAGATCTCTGCAACCTCTGTAGATTTGTAGCCCCCAGCTGCTAGCAGCTACTGCTCCTCTTAATATGCTGAGTTGATCCCATGAACAAAAAACATTGAGCTACAGCATATTTTAGAATCTCTACCTAAGAAATTGGAGCAGTTTCATCGTAGGAAAGAGAATTTTAGCTTGTAGTGAAGGCTGGGATCGGATGTTTAAAGTTGCTACTGAAGATTTTAAGGTTTTTTAATAAATGGCAATTTATTTGTGGTGTTGACGTTAGTTACCGGTCAATTGATATCTAAAACCTTAAAACCCTGGAGCAGAGAGGGAAAACCGAATTTTCCATGGGACGGTTTAACTGCAAATTTTCTGAAATTCACTAAACAGCCCTTGCTGAGCAAAAATGTGGATCGGATCTTACATGGAACCACTAGGTTGAAACCTTATTGCTAGGAAATAGCTGCACAATATTTTGAGGCGAAATTTTAGAGTCGAAATTTTAGGCTTCAGCATTTTTAGTAAACAATTTTGTGGCACTTGCTTCAGGAACTATTTTTTGTGGAGTAAGGAGTTCTATGAGGTGAAAAAGAATTTGTCACAGTATAACGAAGAATCTTGTCTAAAAAATAGGAGCCATAACTTTGTAGATTTTAGATTTTCATATGCCTTTGAGGGGGCTGGAAATTTGCTCAGCAAAGAGCAGGGGATGTTGCTGTGTATGTCATTCGTTTATTTTGCTGTGTATGTCATTCATTTATAATTTATAAATTCCTGTCAATTTTTAGAGATATTTTTTCATTTTAATCTTTATTTAGCATATACTTGTGTGAGACCACTAACTTCTTAAAATTTTGGAGTTTCAAATTTTAAGCTTGCTCACCTATATGACCACCTGCTTATGAAACTCTTAAAAATTTTCAACAACACCCTCTAAACTATTGTAAGAAAGAAGCCTCTCTCCATGATACTGCTAACGAGCCCATATACACACAAAATTAGGTACAGTAGCTCCCACAATTAAACCCATCTTTATCTGAAAGTACTGGTGTGAGACCACCAAATTCCTGAAATTTTGGAGTTCCAAATTTTAAGCTTGCCCATCTACATGACCACCTACTAATGAAACTCCTAAAATTTTTCAACAACACCCTCTATCTAAGTAAGAAGCCTCCCTCCACCATACTGCTAAAGAGCCCATATACACACAAAATTAAGCACAGTAGCTCCCTCAATTAAACCCATCTTTTATCTGAAAGTTAAGAGCAGCAATACGGAGTGTTGTATGATGGAGTTTTGGGTACAGTTTCGTGCAACTGCAGAGCACCAAAAGCGTAGGTTCAGCCCGCTAAAGCTACTGTATACAACTTTATCCTCATCCAAAATGCAACATCTTCTCAATTCCTGAAGCAGTTGACATTATATCAATTTTTTAAATGTGTCCTCAAAATTAAATCAGCAGCACTACCTAAATTGTTTTTTTAGCATGGGACTAGAGTTAAGAAGGAATCTTATAAAAGGTGCTTTAGGATTTATAATTATAGAGTGAGGTTTTATAGATGAGAAAAATATTGCTACAAGATAAATAATAATTTTGTTTAAAAAAATAGGAGCTCCTATTGTACAGCTTTCAGAATTTTAATAACTGTGTGTGAGGTGAAATTGGAAAATTTCTTATGGTTTTAAGAGTCATTTGTTCCAGATGATACCTTGGAAAGTATCTCAATTTTTTTTAGATTCTCAAATTTAATTTAATTTAAATTTTTTAGCAGTAGTTGTGCTATAAAATTTATGAGATCTCTAGCATTTTAGCAATTATCAATTAAATTTTTTAACTATAGCAACTTCAATGTAAAAGGCTCCTAAATGTTGAGTGATTTCTGGTTTATAAGTGAAGTTTCATAGTTCACAAAATGTCTACCAAGGATCAAGTCTTGTGAATACAAAAGCTTATAATACTCTTAAGGAATGAGACCAGAATCAAAACATAAACCAAATAAAGTTAAATACTCCTAAATTTCCTTGGAAGCATCCCTAAATCTATGTAGACTCTCTCCAATAGAATTATGATCACCCTGACTTTGATAGACTCTCTCCTTAAAAACATTCCCAAAAAGTATAGGAAAAAAATATAGAACAAAAAAATATAGAACACCTCTTATGAGACCATAGCCTTGGTATCTCTCACATGTGGCTCCAAGAGACCTGTGATATGGACTAGGATTCTGTTGTGCTATGATAGCCTTATTCTTGATTTCTATGCAATATGTATGATGGGGATGCTCGGATCTCCGACAATGTCACATACTCACAGCTTGCCTTATAATTTCTCTTCTTCAATGAAAGCTTTTACTTGGTTTTTGCTTCTATTAACCCATACGAATAGAAATTTATTATTACGAGTTAGTGATGCTCAGGGTTCAAACAGCTGCACCAAATTAACTCAGTTATTCAATAGGTAAGCCAAGCAGATATTGTAACCTCCAACGACTTTATAGCCTGTACTCTGCAGCATCCCTAAAAATGCAACAGTCATAGTTCGGTGTTGGAATGTTGAAAGGTTTCTGTTACCTGGAAGGAGATACCCCGACTGAAAATTATGTAATTAGTGCAAGCTATGACCATGTAATTAGTGTAAGGAGATACCCCAATTGAAAATTATAAGCCCCGAATGAAAATCTAGGCATTGACAAGTGACAAAAACTCTGTGTCTTGCAGGTAACAAGATTCAAATGTGGAGGGTTCGCATTGGGGCTGGGAACAAACCATGTTCTCCTGGACGGCATTGCAGCATTGGACTTGATGAAGAATCTGGCCGCCATTGCCAAAGGGCAAAATCTTGCAGTGCAACCAGAAACCGATCGCACCTGTCTCAAAGCTCGCAGCCCTCTCAAAATCACCCACGACCACCTGGAATTCACAAAATCCTCCGAAATCCCTCCCACTATAACTCCTCCATTGCCCACCTCCAAACTGTCCTTCAACCTTTTCCCCATCTCGGCCCAAATGCTGAAGCGGCTTAAGGGAAGGGCTCGGAGGGCATGCAGCAGCTTTGAAGCCCTAACAGCCCACCTATGGCGCGCCCACACAGTGGCCCTAAACACCGCCCCTGACAAAATCTCGACTCTTCTCTTCGCAGTGGATGTGAGGGCGAAAATGGTGCCAGCATTGCCTAAGGAATTTGCCGGCAATGCTATTTTTCCAGGGTATGCACGGGCGACGGCAGAGGAGTTGCAGGGCGCCGAGCTTTCATGGTGCGTACAGCAAGTGCAGGAAGGCATTGCCCGTGTGACTGATGAGTATGTTCGGTCCGCCATTGATTGGCTGGAGGTTTACAAAGGGGTGCTCTGTGCAGATAGGAGCATTGTGGTTTCGCCATGGAAGAGGCTCGCCTTTGAGGAGGTGGATTACCCTTGGGGAAAACCCCTCTATTCTGGCCCTATCATTAACAGCTGGATCGACTTTTTGCTCTTGCTGCCTAATGGGAAGGACGATGGCCTCAATGTGTTTATAGCACTGGAGGAACAGCAGATGGAGAGGTTTCGCTCATGTCTGTACCAATTCGATTGATTCCAGTGGGAATATGAGGTAGTCCCACATGCTACAAGCAGCCTCTTATGAGTCTTGAGAGGCATGGCCACCATAAAAGGATTCCATTTCAGTTTTTCTCTTCACAAACATAAGTTGAGTAACTAATAAGTTGGGACATTGGGAAGGCCATTTGATCCCAAGTTATTGCTTCCTTATAAGGAACAGACTTCCTAGTTTTAACTAAAGGAGAATGTATATTTTCCAACTACTTAAGTTTTAGATTTTATAAAACAAGAATGTTTACAACTTTTTAAGTTTAAGAAAACATTAAATTGTATTGTTCAATTTGTGCTTCTCCATGGATCATCAATATCCTAATCACAAAGTCTGTGACCCTAATGAAATGATGGATCACAAAGTCTGATGATGGACTGTGGAAATCTTATGTCTTTGATTAAATTTTATTGTAGTTTTATATTTAATTTTTAATTGTTTTAATAAACTATTAAAATTATTTTTGATGTGTATTATTGATAGTGCAAAGAAGTTTTCTTCTTACATGGTTTTAGACTTAAGATGATTAAAAGAAAGAAGATTTTCCAACTACTTAAGTTTTAGATTTTATTAAACAAGAATGTTTACTTTGCAACTTCTTAAGTTTGAGAAAACATTAAATTGTATTGTTCAATTTGTGCTTTTGATTAAATTTTATTGTAGTTTTATATTTAATTTTTAATTGTTTTAATAAACTATTGAAATTATTTTTGATGTGTATTATTGATAGTGCAAAGAAGTTTTCTTCTTACATGGTTTTAGACTTAAGATGATTAAAAGAAAGAAGATTTTCCAACTACTTAAGTTTTAGATTTTATTAAACAAGAATGTTTACTTTGCAACTTCTTAAGTTTGAGAAAACATTAAATTGTATTGTTCAATTTGTGCTTCTGGATTGAAACCGTGGAAGAAATTTTTAGCATCAATGTTTCAAAATTTAATTTAAATATAAAATTACAATAAAGTTTAATCAAAGACATAAGATTTCCACAGTCCATAGTATTGTTCAATTTGTGCTTCTCGATTGAAACTGCGCAAGAATTTTCAGGATGATGGATGATCCAAAACATTGATGCTAAAAATTTCTTCCACAGTTTCAATCCAGAAGGATGAATTGAACAATACTATGGACTGTGGAAATCTTGTCTTTGATTAAATTTTATTGTAATTTTATATTTAATAATTAATTGTTTTAATAAACTATTAAAATTATTTTTGATGTGTATTATTGATAGTGCAAAGAAGTTTAAGTTTTCTTCTTACATGGTTTTAGACTTAAGAAGATTAAAAAAAAGAAGATTTAGTTATATTTTGTAATGATATTAGAGCAAATACATATTTAATGTCATAAAGATTTTTAATGAGGAAATGTCTTGATACATGCACATATAGACAAATGATGCAATCTCTTGTGAAGTTGAGCTCATTTCCCTAGCCTTTACCTATACCAACACACATATTCACACCTACTTAAACTTCACTTTATTTACATTCATTTTATCCACACATTTATTACACTTATCTCTACACCTACCTAGATATAGTCATTGTACACACGGATATGATTATTTGTCCACTCAAGGTTATTTTTGTAGTCGTGGGGTTGACCCAATCATAGACTTGACCCTTGTCTTTCTAAAATTTAGATTGAAATTTTGACTAATTGGCCCCCTTTCTTTTTACACCCTAAGCTAAGTACACGCTTTGTAAAATTTGATGGTATGTGCTAGTTATACACGTGGATATGATTGTTTGCTTACTTAAGGTTATTTTTATAGTTGTGGGGTCGACACCTAGTCATCGACTTGACCCTTCTCTTTCTAAAATTCAAATTCAAATTTTCGTTGATTCACCCCCTTTCTTTTTTCACCCTAAGCTAAGTATATTTGTAAATTTTGATGTTATGTGCTAGTATTCATTAACATTCATTTTGGACATCTGAAGAACTCTTGTCTCTTAAGTATCCTCTCTCATCCTAAAGCATTAAAGGAACAATCAATAGCGAAACATTTGGATTTGGTGCACTAAAAGGAGTAACAAACTTGTATACATCATTCTAGGGCCCTTGCCTTCAAACTTTTACACACATTTTCAAGGGTTGACCTAGGAGAACACATCTTCTTGTGACATAACAGTAACCCTTTCTGTGTATTTTTAAGTATTATTAATCATTAGATTCCAAAGAAAAGCAAAGTAGATGAGGGGTAACCATGCAACCACAAAGCAGGGGTATATATTGAGCAAGGATGATTTTAAATGTAGAGGATGGATTTGTGATTGTAGATGTGACCTAGACCTATATATGTGATCCCAGATAATACAATTTTAGTGTAAGTTTTGAGGTATTTCACTAATAGAGAGAACCTACTTCCAATTTTGAAACATCTAGATTCCGAGGTTGCATTAGAATTATCCATTGTTGACTTTTCTAAAATAGTTGTTGCAATAATTTGATCCATTGTCCCTAGTTCTCATTATTTAATCTAGGGTTATTTGTGCTCAATTGTTTGCTTTTACTCAATTACCATAGGTTAACAACATATAAGGCAAGTTTATTTTTCTTTACATTTTGGTGAACTCGTTTGATCTTACATGACCTATTTTTCTTCTAGGATTTCTTAGTTTTGCACTGTTTTAATATTTCAATCTTATTTTCAAAGCTGGAACTCTTTACATCCTTTTGTTTTATTGCTTTTATATGTTTACATCATTTTCTTCTAGGGTTTTAAAGCTTTATTGTGATATCATTTTCACCCACCCTATTCACCCTTAATGACCACATTAAGGTTTCACTTTGAGATATGATATTTTTAAATCTAAAATTGAACTTTTGAGCTTTATTTTCTAATCTTTTTTTTTTTTGTGTCACGAGCTACTTGAGATCCTAATCTCCCATTGTGAAGGAGTGCTCATCTAAACATAACATGGCCCAAATCTATGAGAATAAATTATATTCTAATGTTTATAATGAAAATAATGAGGATTATGACCATGATTCTCATATGAGCAACCAAGACTTTACAAATGAATTGGCTAGTTTGGTTAATGCAAAAAATCCTAAACAACTAGCAGATATGTTTCATGAGGTGTTTGCTAACAAGCCATTTGGATTAGAGACTTTGCAAGCAGTTTTGTGCTAATATTATTTCATCTATTGTGACTAATGTATCTACTTTTGGCCTTACTTATACCATCGATCCACCATCTACCATTACCACTTCCAACATCGCTACTCATCCCCATAGTACCACCATTACTAGTCTCCCATCATTTAGCACCTATACATTTTCCACTTACCCTCCCTCCATGCTCACCGTAAACAACCGACATGTCATGTCGGTTGTGTAAAAAAATCGACTTGGATTGAATTTAACAAATCTATTTGACCTGTTCAGTTGATAATGGTCGATTGTTTCAAATCACCTATTTTTGAATATGGTCAATTTGTGTCGACTTGATAGCAAGTTTTCGACTGCTGATGCATTTACAATGCACCGGCTATTTAAGCTCTTCCCTCCCTCCATGCCTTAGCTCCTAGTTATACCCCTCCCGAGATACCTATTATCCACATGATGTACCACACCTCCATGTCTCTTTCATCCACCGTTGTTAGGTTTGCCATTGCCCCACTTAGCCAAGCCATTTACACTGTCACACCCCCTTTTTAATTAGACTAAATAACTTACTTTAAATACTTAAATTTTTGGATGAAGTGGTTTAGAACTATCAAGTTGAACATTATTATGGACAATGAAAGACATTAAATGATGAGTATATTTTTGGTTTTATTTTATGGGTACTAACATGAACTAATATTTTAATGTTGTTTTCATGTGTGCTAAACAAAGTCAACACAACCTCAAGGAGGGGAGCACAATCACTTAGAAATGTTTAATATATTTTAAATATTTGTTTATTTGTGTGTATGTCATTCTTTTAAGTGTTTGTGCAAAAATCAAATAAAAGTATAGTTTCCATTTTAATTTAGAAATGGATAATTCATATTTATTTATTTTAAAAAGATAGAGAGAAAACAATATTTTCTAATGTGGAGTTTAAAAAAATAAATAACGGAGAATATTCATTAAATTATTTTCAGTTACAACTTAGTGGGGGTTAAAATTAGATAATATGGGAGAGTGGAAAGATTTCGAATTTATTTCTTTTCATTATTGTCAAGTCTGGGAAAAACAGACATGGGTATATTTTGGGGGAAAAACAAACAATGGGGGCATGTAAAAAGGTAGACCTGAAAAAAAAAAATGAAGGTGAAAAAGTAGGAATTGGGGAAATAGCAAAAATCCGGTTATGTTAGTTGCATGAGAAAATTTAAAGTTAATTGGAAAATTCTCTGGTTATTTTGAATGTGCATTGCATGGTTTTACTCATGCAAATCTTATTTGTTATAAGGGATTTAAATCGGCTCAATCCAGATTTGAGATTATTTTTCATTGTTTTTTGTCTGAGAATTTAAAGTCTTTGCATTATATCTGCCACTCCTTTATATTAAGATTTTATCTGTTTGTCCCCAAGAGGTCTAACTTTAATAGGGTGATACTGTTTGTATTCGTTAAATGTTCTTTTGCTAAGCATCCAACTGCTACTTTTCTTAATTCACTATTTCCTCTTTATAAACTTTCAGTCGGTAGACCTTAAGGAAGAAAAAAGAAGGTTTGAGAGCCGCTGATGTAGGATTTTCTTACTAAAAGTCTTTATACATATCACTGTCTTTACCCATCTATATGCGCTGAGTTTGGTCTCTAAAATTAAGTTTCTAAGTCTAAGTTTCAATCCCACCTAGCCGGCTGACTAATATTAGTAAAAATGCCTCTGATCACGAGGTTTTGAAATGCCCAAACCATTTAATGAATTCGTTATGCTTCTGAGATATTATTTTGATATGTGTGTTCACTTGTATCATTCAGGAAATGAATATCTGTAACTTTTACGTGACTTGATATCACTCATGTTCTGGGATAAATTTGTCAATTGAAATTAGATAAATATTAGGAATCAAGAGTAGAGATTATCCTTATTTATTTTTATCAAATATTTATACAAGAGTTGATTTCACGTAAATGATAGATGGCTATTAAAAATTATACTTCTCTCTTGATTTAATGATGTATTGATAATCTTAATATTCCTGATTTAGTAGAAACCTTACCTTGAAATTTGACTTTTCTCATCCTGACTAATGTTAGCATTGGATAAAATAAAACTACCAGCTAAGCCTTATGGAAAGTTTCTTAATATGAATTCAATTCACTTGTGTTGTTGTATTTGTTTAGATATGCAAAAGAAATCTTATATTTGGTTAGAAATTAGATATAAGATTAGATCTTTAATTGTAGTATAAATGAGGGTGTTAAGAAGTGAAATATAATAGGAAGTGTGTTTTTAAAACAATGTATAAGGGAATGGGTAGATAGGGATTAAGAATTTGAAGTTTTGTACAATTTATTAATATTGTTATGGAACCATCATTTAAAAGATGATATATTAAGCTTCCATTACTATGTGTATGTTGATGTATCCATTTCTTATATCAGTATTTGTTTTATAAAATATTTAAATTTAGTTATTGGATGGGTGTCCAATATGGGAAAACATAGAAGGGTGGGTTTTTATTCATAACCTATATGTCGAATATGGGTTAAAAATATGCTTTGGACAAAGCTTGCATATCATTAGTAATTATTACAATTTGATTTTTTTATTCTTTCTTCCATATCATGATATAAGTACATTAGAAATTGTTTATGCATTGAAATTTTAGATATATCATGTTGCACCAGATTGCATCACGCTTGCTGATTTCAATTTGCTAAGCCCTTTGTGTAAGGTTAGGATTTCTTCATTTGAAGAAATCCGGGGAAGCATAAGCTTCGTGGTTGAGTGGAAAAATGCTCCGATGATGCTATCACTCTTGTGACCTTTTGCGCAAGGAAGCTTTCTTGACATGTATAAACAATGTATAATTCATTGTTGAGAGTTCAAAATGACCTTATGGTCTTCATATAAAGGAATTATTTCCTATTGTATATACAATCTTATGAGCTTAATGTAACAATGCAAAACATTTATTCATTTGAGTATTAAATTTGATAAATTGAATGGACAAGTTGGTTCATTTTATGATTATTTTATTATTTAATTTAGATGGATCATTGCATACACATCCAACCCTACATCTCATACCCTTAAGTATCTTACATCCTCTATGCCATTATATTAAGTTATCGTTCTTAATCCACATTTTTTACCTCTCACACCTATGCCCACCCACATCATAGCAATCCCCAACCCTCATTGGTTACCATTCCCTCCTCCACCCTAGATGCACTATTACATAAAATAAATCAAATAGAAAAGAGAGTGGATGCAAAACCAAACAAACAAGATAGTGATGAATTAAAAGATGTTATGCATACATTGTTATCTTTTGATATTGTGATATATTCATTACCTATGAGTTTTGTGGCACAATAGTGTTTAATGTAAGATGGAAAAGGTGACTCTAACACCAATCTAAGATCATACATAGTTGCATGTGTAGATCATTTCTTTAATGAGTATAAGTTATTAATGAAGCTATTTCCACACACCTTACAAGATTATGTTATTGAACGGTACTTTTTGTGTCCCCTTGGGTATATACATTCATTTGATGATCTCATTAAGTGTTCTTAAAACAATTCAAAACTAACATAGGCCTGAGAGTAACAGTTGTCAATGTATTTGAGTGTGCCCAAGGATCAAATGAACACATTAGTAATTATGTCATCCAATTTCAATGTTTATGCTCCAAACTCATCACTCCCTTACATGATTTAGAGTTGCAAAATATAATTATTAAAGGGCTACTTAACTAATACAAGACAATGTGTATTTAAATAGTTTTGCTTCTTTCATGGATTTATGCACACATATAAAAACAGTATAATCCAAATTGCTAGCACGAAATGCCTTTTAAATATGGATCTTCAATTCAAAATGCTCCTACCCTTTAAAATATCAAATGTCAAAACAACTTTTCAAAGGGTAATGATATGAAGGAAAATGTTCATCAAGTTGTTCACAATTTTGTCTTTCTTTCATTAAAACCAAATACATCTAGGAAGTTTACTAAACTTCAAGAATATATGGATGTTGTTCTTCAAATATTGTTGAGTGCTAATTTACTTACACTCCAATTAATTTCATTCAAACCAAAATGCTTCCTACCCTTTAAAATATCAAAAGTCAAAATGACTTTTCGAAGGGTAATGATATGAAGGAAAGTGTTCACCAAGTTGCTCATGCTTTCATCTTTCTTTCGTTCAAACCAAATTCATTTAGAAAGTTTACTAAACTTCAAGAATATATGGATGTTGTTCTTCAAAGCTTGTTGAGTGTTCTTAAAGAAATTCAAAATTAACATGTCCTGAGAGTAATTGTTGTTGATCTATTTGAGTGTGCCCAAGGATCAAATGAACACATTAATGATTATGTCATCCAATTTCAATATCGTGCTCCAAACTCATCACTCTCTTACATGATTTAGAGTCATAGAATATATTTATTGAAGGGCTACTTAACTAATACAAGACAATGGGTATTTAACCAGTTTTGCTTCTTTCATGCATATATGCACACATGTAAAAACTATAGAATCCAAATTGCTAGCATGAAATGCCTTTTAAATATGGATCTTCAATTCAAAATGCTTCCTACCCTTTAAATATCAATAGTCAAACCAAATTTTCAAAGGGTAATGATAATGAAGGAAAGTGTTCATCAAGTTGCTCACACTTTCATTTTTGTTTCATTCAAACCAAATATATCTAGGAAGTTCACTAAACTTCAAGAATAAATGGATGTTGTTATTCAAAGCTTGTTGAGTGCTAATTTATTTACACTCCCTCCCATCCTTCAATAGATCCCAACAAACCATTTTCTAGATATAATGATCAAGCATTTTGTAATTAACATCGAGTTATATCGAAACTTGCATAAGTATTAAGCACAAGGTACAAGACTTCATTGAAAGCAACATAATCAAAGTCATGAAAAATTTTAGTGGTGATTTGTCACCAAATGACGATTTTTTAACTTTCAGGGGGTTGAAAATGGCGAATATTACTAGCTTTCGCAGTATATGGTTTCGCTCAAATTTGATTATATTTTTGGGCCCATAGCTTTAGATCACTCACAAATTGATATTTTAAAATCCTAAAATAGCATTAGATCACCATACAATTTATTGTAGTTTTGTCCCGATCGCTGACATATTATAGAGGAAAATTTTAATTAGGTTTATATCATTGGAGGCCTTTTTACTTAAATTATGGGCACAAGGTGGTGTGATTGCCAATGAAATTATAGGGGATTAGGGAAAAGGGGGCATGATCACCAGTGAAATTATAATCAATTAAGGGCAAACGGTGGTGCATTTGCTAATGATATTATAGTGAATTTTGGGAAAACATGTAATATCGCCATGCGATGATAGGTATATTTGAAAAAACATTTATTGTAGCCATTGAATTATAGGCGGTTCTTATAAAGCATGGCCCATCGCCTCAGAATTATAGGTCTTTTAGTGTTAATACATGTATTTAATCACCCATTGCAAAATGTGGTATGACTATGTAGTATGGAGTGGTATTTATGCAAAACAATACTCCATTCACTCTTTCAAAATTCAATTTTGGATTCACCCATTTCATCATACATTGCGAATTTGTAATTTCTAGTCCTCTAGAGTGACATTTGATCGATCTATTGTGAGCTACTGAAAAGTTGGGGAATAGACAGGCTGCAACTTGACTTCATTCTTCCATTCCAACTAAGTAGCAAAAACATATTTTTCAATTTGCATCACATTTTGTATTGTATATTGTATGATTAATCTCTATAATAGTACTTTTACTTCTCATGTGCACCTATGGTCTTGCATATTTGTCATGTGTTGATATTGATTTAAATAATTTTTTACAGTTAGTTTTATATTTTTTTTTACATAAACTATATCAATGGTCCCCACTATATTTCCTTCCAAATAAATATATGTCTATGGTTTTGCTTATGTGTGCTTTACCTCCTTTCCGCAAAAAGGTGAAAGACACATATTTTAGTTAACCCACATTGTCAGATCAAACCAAATCAATGGTTTGCGGGGCTGCAGGGAGAAAATAAAGATCCAAAGATAAGGAGCAACCACCATTGGTTAGAAAAGTTTACATGTCCATTGTTACTTGGGGTCCAATACAATCATTTTATTTTAAGTGTGTGCAAAATTCAATGCATCAATTGGGTCCACATGTATAAATTTATTAAAAGCTTGTAGTACTAAACCCACATGTTTTATTTATCCCGGGCTATCTAATCAAACTGGATCAACAACGTTTGGGACTCAAAGGCAGAAATGTAGGTTATCCAAGCAGAAGACGACATTATTGGCTAGAAAAGGTGATGTGTCAATCCTCAGTCCCTCAATATTAGGTGTATAGGTTGTATCTACAGGTGTATAGGCCGTAACTATAGGTGTATGGGTCTTAGCTACTGGGGCCTTCTTGTATAAATTTATTAATTTCCTGTAGTACTAAACATACATATTTTTAAATGTCTTGGGCCAACGAATCAAACTACATCAATGCCTCGTGGGGCTCAGATGAGGAAACATAGATTATACAAGCCATAGACAACACCATTAGCTAGAAAAGGTGATGTGTCAATTGTCAGGCCCATAGTATTACGGGTATTGATCGTTGCTATAGGTGTATAGGTCATACCTACAAGTGTATTCGTAGAAGCTACAGGTGTATAGGTCTTGGCAAGTCCAACATGTATAAATTTATTAAGATACCGTATGTTGAAACAAACATATTTTATTTATTCCAGGTAGCTAGATCAAGTTACATCAATGCCTAGCGATTCTAAAAGACAGAAATGAAAATTATGCAAGTGGGAAATAGCGTCACTAGATAGAAAAGGTGATGTGTGTGTCGACGGGCCCGTAGTATTGGGTGTATTTGTTGTAGTTGTTGGGCCCCACTTGTAATCATTTTTTATGTCAACAAGTCATAATCAACTCGTATTAATCAATTGAAGCCGCATGTTTTATTTATTCAGAATTGTTGGATCAAACTGTATTAACAACTCATAAGGCTTCATCGAGAAATAAAGATGGTCAAAGCTGGAAGCAGCACCATTCGCTAGAAAAAAGTGTGTGTTTTAAAGATTATTTTTAGGAGCCCGTAGTATTAAAAATATCAAAAGTTTTATTTATTTTGTAGCGTGTGATCTAACAACATTGACGGCTTGCAATGCTCCAAGCATAAAACAAAGATAGTAAGAGCGGGAGTCTGCACTATTGGTAAGAAATGATGATGTGGAAATTGGTTGTGTGTGGAGTATTCTTAATTATATGTAAATAATTAAATTAACACTTCGATTCTATGTGATAGAAATTAAATATTAAAATACATATATGTCTTCTTCTCTTTCTCTATAAGAAGTTCAATTTTCTTCATTTCATTTAGTAGTGATTGAATTTGCATCTTCAAGAACATTGTGTTAACACTTTTTTAACAATGTCATAGATAGATGGCATCCTCAAATTATCCAGAAAATCAAAGAGTGAGAGGAGCCCAATCAAAGAGAAAGAAGGCAACCATAAAGTTTTATTTTAATAAATAACAACGATATTCTACAATGGGTGAGGGCCCATCAAGATTAAATAATGAGAAAATTTTACCTAAGATTGAGGAAATCTATTAGAATGGCCTTGAGGATGAAGAGGTGTCAAATGAAAATCCTAAAGGAGGTACAAATGATGTGGTTCATTGTGGCAGTGAAAGTGTGAATAATGTGGTGATGATCACATAGGGGGGAAATGTCCATGGTACTGGTGGTGGTGAACCAGAGTCTAAAATCCTTTTGAACAAACATAAAGTACATCAATTGGACATGTCAAGAAATTTTTAGCTCGAATGAGTTTCTAAGTATCCATTCATTAAACTTGTGAATAATGAAGATGGAGAGGGCGTGCCAAAACTATGTCACGGTAAGATTTGCAATTGGAAATTAAAGAAAGACAAGATGTTGCAACTAAAACTAGACACTATTGAGAAGCATGTAGGTAAAGTTTATGAAAAGGTAAATGTAAATGGAGAGTTGAAGTTAGTGATGTGTTGGAAATCAAAAGATGAATGTGCTCATGCTCGGAATGGACCCGAGTATGAAGAATATATGCAATTGTAGGAACAACTTGCCACTATTGGAGGTTCCATATATGCTCTGTTTGGAAAGGTCATGGAAGTGAGTCATTTATCCAAAATTGTACAACACGCAATTATATTCCATATTTTAAATAGAGGTCGACCATTGACAGAATTTCTCAAATATAAGAATTTAATGCAATTTATTAGAATTCCCAACTTTCCACTCTCCCATTGGTCTGTCAACAACGGTTGGGAATGGGTTCAGTGTTTGGCTGTGGTGGAGAGGTAGGATATAGTAGAGAAATTCAGTCAGGCAACTTTCTTTTCCTTCTCTCTAGATGAGGTGATGGCCATTGACAATGCTTCTTGGGTGTGTATGCACATTTATATTGTAGAAAATCATATTTGCCAACCTCATCTACTTGCAGTTCGTAAAATGAAAGAAAATTTTACCTCTGCTAACCTTATGGAAATAGTCAAAAATAGCTTGATCGATATTGGAGGCCTCAATGATTTGACAATTACAAGGAAGTCAGTCTGCGTTAGTGTAGATGGGGCATCATTCATGTAGGGTCACAGAAATGGGCTTATTGTTAATTTTGAAACATTATGTTCACTATACATGATCAACATACACTGCATGGGCCATAGAATGAATTTGACTTTTAAAATTGTAATCCAGTTTTAATTTGTTTCCAAAGTTGAAGATCTTGTACGCGAGGTGTCTACATATTTTTGTAGAGGTCCAATTTTTTTTGGGGTATCAAAGATTTGTTGAAGGACTTACTCCAATTAACAATCTACTTAAGGATGTGGATACTAGGTTGATATCGTTACACTAACCAACAAATAGATTGTTCAAAGAGTATCGATCACTGCTGGGCCTATTCTATGAAAATTGTAGAGATCGGGAAAATATGTTTTCACTATTCATAGATGTCAAGATACTATTGACTGTATTTGGGATTCTTCCCTTGTTAGAAGAAATGAATGTTCTATCAAAGAAGGCACAAGACAGAACAATGTACATTGCAGAATACTCAAAGCTGTAGAAAATGGTATGTCTTACTCTAGACAATCTATATATCAATCAAGTTGAAGAATTAATGAGTTCAAAGTTTACAAGATGGCAAATAACGATAGACATTGAACACCCAGATAACTTTTTGGAGTACAATTATGTAGGTGATTTACGAGCATCAGGTGATTTACGAACATCAGTGTGTGGGTATATGATAGAATTACACTACTTCAGTAAAGTTGGATGAAGCTCTTGGGTCAGACAAAAAAGTGTTACAAGGGAGGATTTTAAAGATCTTATGTCTTCTATAAAAGATACATTGCAGGAAATTTTGAGAAGTATGTGTTTTGAGATAAGAGATCACTTTCCTCAGAATGAAATTTTGGAAGCAATGGCTATGGTTTATCCTCAATATTGGAACGCCATTAGTGAGTTACCATGGGATTTTCAAGGCAAGGTGAGATACTTGGCTGATCATTTTAATAGAATGGTAGCAATAAATGGAGTACATATATAAGGAATAATAGATAAGATAAAGCAGGCAGAACAATCTACTCAGTTTGCATCAACAATGATTGAACAATATAATTGCTCGACCATCCTTTGGAACATGGATCAATAACTAGGTTATGGAAACAATTAGGTTTGCTAGAAATTCTATTTCAAAATATTTCAAACTTGCAGATTTGTGCCAAACAATGATTCTGGGTTCAGTGGAGGATGAAAGATTTTTCAATGCCTTATTGTTTTTGAAGTCAAAATTGTCAAAAAAAAAGTTGAATTTTTTTTGGAGAATTGTTTGAGGCTCTATACGACCAAGTATATTGTTCAAACATTTCTGTTTGACAGAGCTATTGTGAATTAGAAGTTAATTTGTGAAAGAAGTGTGACAAATATTTTGTCTTGGTCAAAAGGGGACCAACTAGAGAATTCAAATAGGATTTCCGAAGAGCGGGTTGAATCACAAGACGAAGAACAAGAAGATTGTTCCCAACCAATGTCAAACACAAGCAACCTAGATATTTGGCAAATTTATGAACTTGATTAATAAACTCTATTACAGACAATTTCTCCAAAATTTAGAATATGTATTTGCTCTTTATAATTTCCAACTTAGTCTTCCTTTGAAAATAGAGTCAATATACTCAATTAGCATGAACATTATTATAATTTATATTTGTGCATGTATTCATTTCTTTTTATCTTTTTGATAACATGTGTAAACACCGATAATTATATTAAAAAGTTCTTGAAGTAACAAAAGTAAATGGTATCATTAGATTATGATGAAATATCTCCCAACTAGAGTATAACCAAAATATCAAAAACACAAAGATATTACAATGAACAACCTTAATATCTAAAAACCCCAAATAAAATATGTGATATTCAGTATTTTGACTCATAGTAAAATGTTAAAGGTCCACTTAAGAGGCTCTAAGACCTTTAGATGCACAAAATGAATGAAGCTTATGCTATAAATGTCATCCATGATGATGGATTGTCCTAACTCCTCTCAAAAATTAGGAAGAAGGCGATAGAGAATTATGAAGAGATTATAAGAACAAATCACACGTAACACAATATTAAATGAGGTGATACATTTAATCTTCAGCAATCAACACGTGTATAATGAAAAATTGGAAGTTACAAGAAAAATTCATAAAATCTTGTACAACTCTTTAACTTTTGGGGAAAGTACCATGTACTTATGACCTGTCCTATCAAGTTACTAAATTAGTCTGATAATTGCGAGTTGTCCAATCCTAATGTAGACACCTTACACATGCCACTTTTTCTTATTTTTGCTTATGACTTGTTTGATAACAAATAATAACAACGGGCATGGTGTGGAACCACATTGAGTAGGTAGGGTTGCAAAGGACAAGGTGCCAAGAGATAGAGATTTGAAGACAATGGGCGGTGGACATAATTGAAGAGAGTCGTGAGGTATTGAACAATTATAGGAAAAGCTAGACAATTATCTTATTTTTAAGGAGATAGGTTGGATTAAATTTTCAAACGATTATAGGCATTTGACGACCAAGTTGCCCCTGATTTTGGCATGGGATGCCAAAAGGATAAAATCATAATGAGAGGCATTGATTGTCCTTTTGATGTGGAGTTCGTCGCAGCTACTACAGGGTTTCCTAACATTGGGGAGTAATATTTTCCCGTTGGTAGGCCAGATTTAGAAAGCATTCGCAAGGAGTTTTTGAAGTTGGGGGAGCAAACTCAAATGGTGCGTGGTCAAGGCATCTTGTGGACCTCACTACCGGAACTATGGTCAGAGGTGGCATATGCTCTCATTCAGTATCTGACTTGCGAGGGGAGGTACTCATTTATCTATAGCTCTCATTTTTGTTTAATGGTGCATTTGAGACATCAAAAAATCATGAATGTTCCTTATTTTTTATTCAAATCCTTGATAAATATGTCTCTAGAAGTGAAAAATGACAAAGTGAAATACCTGGTGCATCATGGGTTAATTAAGTTGGTGGTAATAGAGGCCTTGAAACGAAGGCAGTCCCAATTAACTTGGGAAGTGTTTGTTGCAACACATGCCATATAAGGAGAGGATGTTACAGAGGAAGATGATCTCACCCTTGTCCATGATGCACATATTGAAACAAGTAATATACCTCCTACAACCATGGCTTCAGAAGATAAAGTAGGGCCCTCTACATCTGCAACAAGATATACTAGAAAGTGAACGAGACAACATATTTGGGCAAAATAATTTGAACATGGGGATGAATAACATGAAAAAACCCCTACTCCAAAACTGAATATAAGGTCATCTATGAGACTTAAGAATTTAATAGCCATGGCTAGTAAAAATGCTACATGATTGGAGAAACAAGATCAGTCTAATTCAGAGGTGGAGATTTTGGAGGAAATAGTGTCATGGAGAACTAAATGAAAGAGAAGAACACCTATAGCTAAAAGTTCTGCGATGGAGAATCCTACAGTGGAATGCCTGTAGCAGAAGGCTCTATCCTAGGAGAACCTGAATCAATGATACCTGTAGCAAAGGTAGTTATTGTAGAACAGGGAGAAGAACTTGTTGATCTTGTTGTTGAAGATATTGAACGAGATGGACCTATAGCAGGGCTCAGTGAGTTCTATAAGTCTAATGGAGTTAGAAGAGGCCATGAATTGATCAAGAAACAAGAAGATGAGATAAGGGTACTTAACAACAAAGTTACAAAATTATAAGTTACTGTAATGCAGGTAAAGGATAAAGAAACACAAATTGTAAAGAAACATGAGAGGAAATTGGAGAAATTAAAAAATGATTGGTTCATTACTTATACCAATCAAAAGGAGAAATTGCATCAATTGAGAAAGGAAAAAATAGAAAATGAAAACTTGAATGAGGAAAATAGGGTTTTGAGAGAAAAATAATGTAATTTCAATGCTTGCAATTAAATGCTATAGTGTAGCTCCCTGCGAGAGTTCATGCATTATGGATATAAGAATAGTTTCACAAGCTACAAATAAAAGGGTGATTGAAGGATCATCAGAAAACCTGGATACACTTGTAGCATTTTGTGAATCTTATTTAGGAAGTGAAAATAAAATAGAAAAGAATCTGCTATGTGAGAACTGTATTTTCATAACTTTATTTTACCTAATGAAAAAGAATGGAATCCCAATCCGTACATGGGAGATGTTCAGTTGAGAGCATTTTGTTATTTTGTCCAAGGAGAAATAGAAAGAGGAATGGAGAAGAGGTATGACAACATGGAGAGAGATGCAAAAATTATGATAAGAGGGGAACATAATCTGGTGAGGGAAGTGTTCCATAATCTATATAGATTTACAACTAATAAAGAAACCATGGACATGATGCAGGGCACTAAGGATAAAGTGATTGAAGTAGTTGAAGGAATATTACTACATACTGCAAATAGTAGAGACCAATGGGATGAGATCACAACCAGATTTGTCACATCTCAATTTTTGTTTCCATAATTTAAATATTAATAATAAATGGAAAACTGGATGGGACCATTGGACATATGTTGTTTAATGCATTGGTGAATATGTGTGTGAATGGTAATTAGATATGATTATTGAGAATGCATGGAATTAGATTAAATAGTGATGAATTACATATTTCAAATATTTTGATTATGATCATGGTTTATGGCTAACCTATTGACAAGAAATTGAGTGCAAATGAGTGCAGGATGCAGGATTGAAGGCGAGAACATGGTTGAGGTAGAGATGACCTAGCCACTCGACAATAGTTGGCATGATGGAAATCCTATACACACTCTCACATAGTTGCATTCATACTGCATGTTGAATGGTTTCGTTATGCATTTTGTGTTATCATGGACATGTAAGTTAAATTGTGCGATGATTATGGTGATGATTGTTTAAATGATTAGTTTATGGATATGTAATCTTGTTTATGATCTCTTTTATATTAATTTTATGTCCTAATGACTATTTTTGGTTTCACAATATAATTATTTTCCTTTCAATTATATATATAATAGTGATTGATTTCAGATATATATTAAATACATACACATGTCTATATATATATACGCATGACTAATTATATAGAAACTAGTAAAAGCGGTGGTAAAGTGGAGTTTTCAAATTATATATATATATATATATATATATATATATATATATATATATATATATATATACACTATGAAAAAAAGCATTAGTTTCTTCAGAAAAAGTAAAACTTTGGCTTGGTTGATTCATTTTTGGGGAACACCCAAAATAGGGCAGAAATATGTATAAAATAGAAAGCAAAATCATTAAGGGGTCACTATTAGCGGGATACAGGGCATAGAGCAGAGTCGACTGAAAGCTAATGCATGCATTATGCGAAGGTTGGAGCCGACCTATGATGCTAGAAGACACATCCCTAGATGTAATAAATATAGTATATGATGGTATAAGATATGTAGGATATGAGATAGTATGATGATATAGAAGAGACCTAGAAGTCTGATAAAGCATGTAGGTAGATGGATGAGGCAGAGACTTAGACCTATTATAGGATGTATGTATGATATTTGATTTTTGTTTATATATATGGAGATCTATTGGTTCTGGATAATTTTGTTGTGTTCCATTGTTATGTAATGTTTGTACTCTGCATATATTCTTCTTGGTATTTTTCTATCAATCTCTAACTACTCAGCTGGGGTATAAACTGACTACAAAGACTTGACAGAGGACCAGATCTCTGAACCGGTATCCCTCCCCATTTCTCGCCAACATTTGGTTATGTTGCCAAGACCTTGGAAGAGAGTAGTTAAATATTGAAGGGGCAAAACATTCAAAGGAGTGGCGTAGAGTTCCGGAAAGAAGAGAAGGCTAGGTTAGCAAAGAAAATCTTTAAGTTGTCAAGAAATTTGGGTCTCCTTAAGTTCCTACCTATGTGAGAGGGGGGACAGACACTTAAGGGGATGAAAACTAGAAATGGGTTAGGATCCGCAAGGATATTTCAAATGATATCTCTTCAAACAAGGACAACATGGGATATAAAAGGACTAATGGAACACCAAATCAAGAGAACCCATGGAGAAAGGAGATAAGCGAAGAAAAGAGACATCATCGAAGACATCAGAATTGGAATGGAGATAAGTAGAGAAGAAAGGTTGAAACAAACTCAAGAACGACAAGAACGCTACCATAAAGATGGAAAGGGCACAAGAGATGAGAAAAGAGATGACAACAAGAGTTGCAGAAGGAGAGGAGGAACAATTCATGGAGCGCGTCATGGAGGGTGCTACTGGAAGAGAAGAAGAAGACAAGTGCATCATGAAGGATGCTGCTGAGCACGCCATTGGGGGTGCTGCCAGAGAAAGGAGAATAGAAGGAGAAGAAATAGAGCATTTCATGGAGGATGGTGATGAGCGCGCCACTATGGGTGCTTCCAGAGAGGAAAGAAGAATGGAAAAGGAAGACATAAGTGAACTAGGGTTTATACAACAGATTACGAGAAAACTTGAATTAACACCAGAAAATTTGAAGATGGATGAGGAATATTTAGAGGAGCTAATTTGTTCAAGCATAAAGCAGATGAGAGGAGGAGGAGAAGATGAGGTAAACATTGAAGGGAGTTATGAGGGTTTTTGAAGGTTATTTCAATCATCACTAGATGCCAACATGATGTCATTCACAAATAGAAGATTATCCTCTAATTTGAAGAGACACTACGAAGAGACACAACCCCTAGACCATGTGATGAAGGGGGTAAATCATAAAACACACAATAACTGAAATTGCACACAGAAAATAGAATGATATTTTATTAATATGGGCAAAACATTACATTACAGAAGCTCAAATATAATCAGAGGATGAATCCCCTACAGGCTGCAACACATTACAGCTCCCTCTCTCAAGACTCTGGAATCTTTAGCCTTCTGTAATCCCCAAATCAACTAGGGTTTCTAATTTCCCGCCTTTATTGACTCTACACCTTCCCCCTTAACTCTACTACCCTAAGGGTTCCCAAAAATGGTCATATATAGCCCTTTTTGGCGATCACCAGCGTAATTTCAAATTTTGCATCTCCCTCCAAAAATAGGTCAACTTCGCGGGGCCATAACGTTCGATCCGATTGTTGGATTTTCAATTATAATACCTTTTCAGAAAGCTCTCGAAAAGACGATGGTGCACACCAAAAGGTAGACTACTTGGGTTTCCCACCAAATTTCAAGCCCATCCGGAGCCTCTAAGTGCCTCAAATTTGATTTTGAATATTTCAATAGGATTTTTGGAATTTGAAATGTTAATATCTCACAAATGACAAATGATATTGATGTGATTTCTTCACCATTAGCTTCAATTCACCATTCTGGAGGTCCGTGCAAGATTTTGTATCCAATTGTGCACAAATGCAAACTTACTAAAAATAGTAACCCTGCCAAAGTTAGCCCTTATTGAAAAGAAACAACACATTTTTTTTTTGGTTGATGCAAGATTGCTCTTACACTCTAGATGCTCCTGCATCACCATGAGTCACCCCGAGTGCCATATAAAGCAAGAAAATTTTTAAGCGAGGAGGAAGATATGCAAGCAAACAAGCAAGCAGACATAGCAAAAGAGATCCAGAGTAATTTCACATAAGTTTTAGGAGAAGAGTATTTTGATATCCGACTACATAAAGACAAGGGAAGAGAAAGGACAACCCGAGTTGATAGAAGACAATGTAACCAGAAGAGCAAAATGGAGGAAACCTACTACAAACTACCTGAGATATTGAGAAGACCAACCATGGATACTCCTATCAAGTTACAAGTATTTGAGAAGGATACTACTGAAGTAGTATCGCACATTTTTGTTCTGGAGTCTATTTGGAACTAGAATGGGGTAATAAGGGATGAAATCAAGTTGTTTGAATTCATAGGCACCTTGCATAACAAAGCACTAAAGTGGTATAGAAAGACATGTCCAAACAATGATAAGGAATGGGATGAAATCAAGAAACTATTCTTGGAGAATTTTGGAGTTCCAGATATTCCTATAGAAGGGGTCAGTAAGATGAGAGATTTGATGCAATTGGAAAAAGAATCAATAAAGGACTTTGATAGAAGATTCAAGGAGACAACTAGGAAGTCAAAAGAACCACTAACTGAGAAGCAAAAGATAGAATGGTTTATTTTCAGAATAAGCCCTGAAATAAGATCCACCCTGGATGGAAGAACATTTGAAACATATGTGGAAGCAATGACACTAGCCTGTCGAATAGAATCTCAATCTTGGAGCAGACAAGACAAGATGAAGGAAAACCTAGAAATGGAGAAGCTAGAATTGGAATTAGAGCAATTGAAGCTAAGACAAGAGATTTTGGCCAAGCAGGAGGAGAATACATAGAAGCAAAGACCTAATAATTGGTGCTCATACTGTACAAGGGAAGGTCACTTGAGAAATGAATACCCTAGAATAAAAGGTGAAAGGAAAGTTTCTGCAATAAAAGAAGACATCAAAGCAACAACAAAAAGAATAAATTCAATATATTGTGGATTGTGCAGAGAATGGGATGACCATGAAACACTAGACTATCCTTCACAAAACTTCAAGAGGAAAAGAGACTTTGATGATGAAGAAGATGAAACATGGTACAGTGGAAATAACACAAACTTAGTGGAGAGCAATAAGATGTCATATGTGAAAAGCATAGTGGAAAGAAATTTATATGATCAAGGCTACAAACAACCAAATTGGAGAAACCAGAGGAATGTCAATGCAATAAAAAATTCAAACTCTAGCAGTCCATCCTATGGGAATAGCTACAATAATGATGACATAGAGCAATTTGGAGGCTACAGAGGAGGCTAAGGTCATGGAAGAGGTCAAAGAAGGAGACATGATGCCACTTGTTTCAAATGTGGTAAGCTAGGACACTTTGCTTTTGAATGTTGGGGTGAAAGAAAAACATAGTATTCATTTTGTAGCAGTACAAAGCATGACCTATTTTCTTGTAAAAAAGCACAACAGTACTTCCGAAATGCACCACCACAATCTAAGACTGATGAGTTATAGAACCTGAATACACAAAAAGGGGCTAGGATCATAATAAGGGAACCTAAGGTTCAAGGAGCAAGAACTTGCTGGAATAACAATAGGGAGAAAATAAACACATCTTCAACTAAATCTAAAGAAGAAGAGTATTACTCGAGAAGCAAGCCAAAACATACTAGAAAAGATCAAAGAAGAATGAAGGAGAAAGTTGCAGTACTAACAAGACAAGGAACGAATACCGGAAGACATTGCATTATTGAGATAGAAGAGGAAGATAGTGAGGAGAAAGAAGAATTTGTTCCTACTAAGAAACAACATGAGGAATTTTTGAAGGAATCCAAACAAACAATAAAGAAGGAACAGGAAAGGAGAAACAATACAAGTAGTTTTTCATCGAAGAAGAAGTAGAAGCTCTTAAGTAGTTAGCCCAATTGGCACAACAACACAGACTCATTGAGAAATTGAAGCAATTTTCTTAATACTAGAATAAGGAGCAAGGTCAAAAGAGTCAACTCTGGAGGATGGGAAAGATAGATAGAGAATGGAAGACAAAGCCACTTATGGTGGTCATTCATATAAATCACATAAAATTATGGAATGTCACGATAGATCTGGGAGCAGATGTCAACATGGTGACAAAGAAGCTTTGGGAATAGTCGAGAATACCTAAACTGACAGAGACAAGATACTATATAATTTTGGCAGATGGATCTAATATGCAGACAATGGGAACATAGAATCAAGTGGAAGTTAACCTAATGGGGGTCAAACAAGTCTTAGACTTTATTGTTGTAGCCATGAAGGATCAAGGAGAAGCTTTCAATGCACTTTTGGGTTTGAGATGGTTTGTAGATACAAACAGTATCATAGACTCTCGGAAAGAAGAGCTATCATTTTCTAATGATAACAAAATTGTCAATATTCCTTTGGGATCGTCAATGGAAGAAGCATACACAGAAGAAGTCAATCAGATAGAATACAATGATAAGGATTCAAAGAATACTTACACAATTTCAAGGTTGGATGCAAAAGAAATAACAAAAGAGCCTAACTCTGAGGGAGAAGTGGAGATAGAGGATAATCACTACATCACAGATAGTGAGAAAGTTTTAGAAGCTTGGTTGGGAGAAGAACCATAACTAAAAATGCACAAAATGGTTGGTTACTAGAGGATATTCATGATCAGAAGTGGCGAGGAAGACATACTGCAATCTATGCATTTCATCAAAACCTATCATAGATCAATTGCGACACATTTAGGAAGGACAAGGAGGCTATATCTTAGAAATTTCATCAAATGAAGCAAAGGAAGTAGAAAAATTGACATGCTAAGATAGTTGAGTTCTCGAAGACACAAATAGGACAGTCATAGGAAAAGAGGAAGAAGGAAAGGGAAAAGATACAAGGAAAACAATGTGGGGAGGTTCTTTCAGATACCAAACCACCAGATCATCAATCTCTAGAAGAAAGCAACTAATTGCGGAGGGATTATGCTACCATTGTACCATAGTGTATTATAGACTAACCACTAACAAGAGAAATAACTTAAAAACACTAAAGGTAGGGAAACAAAGTAACAAAGGAAAAGAATAAAGGGAAAAATAGGAAAAATTAGGGAAAAAAGGACCGGTATTCAACCCTAATCATACATTACAAACCTCACTTTGCATTCATACTTTGGTGAATTTGGAGCTCCGAGAGAAAACACAATGACGAGCAAAGTAGTGAAGAGTATAAGAGTGCAGATAACTAGAGAATACACAATGGCTACCCCTGAGCTGATTGATATCACACACAAGCCAAGGCCAAAGTTCAAGAAATACCCTTGAAAAGCCCTAGAAGTGGACAAATATGGCACATTCTCATCGCTGCTGATAGATGTAGTCTACATAGAGGATGTGAAAAAGTGCATTCATAATACCTTGGCCGAGATTAACCATATGAAATTTGAGGAGCTAAGGGACACATTGCTGGGAGACATAGGGTATTTGCCCAAATATCCAAATATTTCAATGAAGAGACTAGATGTGTAGAAGGATTTCCCTGATTTCACAGATGCGCATGAATGGGTAAGAATCATTCTCAGCCGAATTGATGATGAGTTTATATATTTGGACAAACCCTATAGAATCACAAAGGAGGCTATTAGGGCATCAACAGGGTTAAGTGTTGTGGGACCCTTACCGATGATGAAGGCCATTAGAACTGATTAGGTGAGGGAATTGACCAAAGCAACAACAAATGGAAGAAATATGCATGTTAAGGACATAAAATACCCTAGAGTTAGATATGCCACCATGGGCATTGCATACAAAGTGTACTATGCCAATTGGGAGGGTTTGGCCACAACCACTGCTATTCACACTACCTATCAGATGGTGAAAGAGGGCAAGGATTTTGATCTCTGTGAGTTACCAATAGTTGTTGGAGAATTTGTAGAAGATCAAGGATTCCAATTACAACTTCTGGTATGGTACTTTGATTCTTTACCTCACATTTTATCTCTTGAATAAATTACCGAGGTTTAAGTGAAGCACTGGCAACAAAATATACCGGTAGGGTTAGAAGTCAAAAGGCATATAGCTCAATTTAGAGAAACAAAAGCATACAGTGTTGCATATTGGGGTTTCTTCAAAACCCTATAAGAAAAGATGAGGGCAAGAGAAATAATTCCCTACGGAGTTGTGAAATAGTGTATACACTAGATTACCTTTTTAGTAGGCAAGGATTTCACTTACATGGAAGTAGTTGAGCCGAGAACAACATGGGTACCCCCATTGTCTTATGAGATAACTGTAGTAGAAGCTAATGCTTATGCACAAAACCTACTAAGTAAACCCAAGGATACAAGTGTGGAGAGATTTGGCATTTATTCAGAAGTGATGGACAAACAACATATAAAGTATGCAGAAGAACACCTGGAAAAGCATAGAGATAAGTTGCACAAACAATAGGGAGTTTCGAAAAAGGGAACTACCTCAGCTCCAAAACCTTCCACATCATCTCCCCTGCCTACCAGGGAGGCTCTGCCAGTTAGAAGATCAGAGAGAACTACATCTCAAGCTCCATCATCATCTACAATATCATCTAGAGGGAGGGCAACATCAAAAGTATTGTTAGGAATGAAGTCTACAAAATAAGGCTCCCTGGCAGAAACAACAAGCAAAAAGAAAGAGAACCCAGGAAATGTCGGAGGTGATTGAATCTAAAGAAGAGGGAGAAGAACAAGAATCAAAGCTGAAGAGAAGGAAATCAGACACCAAAAGAAGAACTAGCAGAACAAGTAGAGGAACTAGCAGAACAAGTAGAGGAACTAGCACAGGAGAGTTACAAGATGCATGCACTACTCAATGCTATGGAGAATATAGGTATGTTAAAATAAATTGTTGATTTATATGATGATTCATATGAGGAAAATAAGAAAATAATAGTTCAAGCAATAATCCAATATATGAGAGACAAATAAAATACATTGGATTAGATAATGGAAGGATTTCTGGAGAGCTTGATAGAAGCACTAAGGCAAAGGAGGAATAAGGCACTCCAATTGGAGGAAGAAATAAAGTAGAATGCCATTGATAAGCTAAGTAACACATTGTCACCGGAGAAGAAGAATGAATTGATATAGCTACAAGCCATGGAACTAAGAAGAAAACAAAGAGTAGACACACTCATGGGGGGAATAATAGGGAAAATCAGGAGATACAAAAAGAAACTGAAGAAGTGACAACAAAGATATATCAATCTATCAAGGAACAAGAACGACAACAAGCACCATCATCTCTGCACAACACTGAAATATCAACAGGAGGATAGGACATAACATAGGCAATCCAGGAGAAGATTTTGTAGATTAGAAAAACAAAATGAAGTGAAAACACAAAATAATTGCATAAAAACACAAAGTTATACCTCACATGAAGACCCAATCTCATCAAGGGAGGAGGAAGCTTGCACCCAAGAGCTCCTAGATTAGATAACCCTGTTTGATTCAAATGTGGATTGCTCTTGCTTTCAACACAAATATAGATGAAGGATTAGAGGATAGATAGATTAGAGATTTGAGATAAATTTGAGCATGGCTTTGATGCAAGAAGAAGTTGTTATGAATGGCTTGGGTGAGGGTTTCATTTATAGATTTTTGAAAAAGGAATGGAGGGTGAGAATCAAAAGATGAGATCAATGGCTCTCATTTTTTGTGAATCTTTAATTCATAATGGATAAATTAAAAATTCTTTTTTGAGAAGAGTGGGTTATGACAATTGAATTAAGAATTCAATAGTGGAGGATAGTGGGGGACAATTGAATTCAAATGGTGGAGTATAGTGGGGAACAATTGAATTAAGAATTCAATAGTGGATGATAGTGGGGAATAATTGAATTAAGAATTCAATAGTGGAGGATAGTGGGGAATAATTGAATTAAAAATTCAATTGGTGGAGGATAATTGAATTAAAGATTTATTTTGGATAATGGAGGATAAATTGAATTTTTAATTCAATTAGTGGAGGACAAAAATGAATTAAAGATTCATTTTTGGGTAGTGGATATGACAAGTTGAATTTTTAATTCAACTCATGGGGGAGTGGAGGATATTAGCTAATTAAATATTAAAAATATTTAATTATATGTGCAACATGGTGAGGTGGAAAAGTTGAGGTGGAAAGATGAGGTGGATTTTGTGAGGTGGATTTAGGACTTAGGATTGAAATAAAAAAATTGCATATTTATTAAATCAATTGGCTAAGGTTTTAGACTATTGAATTAATGAAATTAATTCAATTTTGGGGATAATATGATGGAAAATAGGGTAATGAATTAGTTAAATAAAAATTTAATTAATTGGTTAGGAGGGAAATTGACATGTTTAGGGATGTCAGGAGTCGGTTCGATGGTAGAAGACATTTTTAGGTGTCTACAGATTCAGCCAAAAACTTCCACACAAGGGGTACCTCCTCTGGAGAACATAAGGATGGATGAAAGGAATACACAACAACAACAAATGAGCCCACAAACACACAATGTGGAGGATAAGGAAGAAGAAATACAGGAGAATAGATAAGAGCAAAGAGGATCGGATCAAGTTGATAATTCAGAAGCCTCTTCTTCCTCAATTGATTCCATTAAGGAGTTTTTGGAGTAGCAAAAGTAGATAACACCTATTGTAACTCTATAGTTGCTATAGTTGCCGGTGGTAGATGGACAAGTAAATATATCTAGAATATCTCCTTTACAGAAGCTGTAGTAAGGAGATGTCTTCCACTCCTCTGTAAGAGCAGAAATTTTGAAACAACATGTAGAGGGAAGTAAATTGCTTTAGGATGCATTGAATACATTTGAAAAGGAGATGCTGGAGACACCAAGGGATACTACTTTACCCTTTTTGGAGCAATTGACACAGAGATTTAAGGAGTATTCTAGATAGCTCGAGAAGAAAATCATAGAGCAACTCAACAAGAAAAGGTTGGTGGAGATGAAAAATAAGTGTGCCAAAGCACACACTCAATTGGAGACACAAATAAAGAATATTCAATAGAGCATTGTGGAGGTGAACATTCTTTACCATTTTTGTTTAAAATGGCCACAGTTTACCAAAGCAATAAAAGACCAGATGGATGCTCTGGAACTACAAATAACAAACATGGCAACCCAATGTGATCCTCTGCCTGATAAGGATGGAGTAATAAGGGCACAGGTAGATACACTCCACAACTAGCATCAACAACTCCACAACTAAAGAGATCAAATAAGGAACCAAATAAAATAGTTAAGGGAAGTGGTCAACCTGAGAGTGGCTAACCTGACTGAAAGTTTTGCAGAAGCTAAGCAAACTACACAAACAATACATATACCAGCAACCATAGCAGAAGTAGAGGACACATATATAAAGATAAAAGGACAAATAATAATGTTTTCTAAGGCCAAGAAACAATGGGATAACAGTCTGGCGCAGCTGAAGCATATCTACAAGATTATCTTACATAGCAACTAATTTTGCATGTCTTGGGGACAAGATAATTTTGAAGGGGGGATGATGTTAGTAGGATACAAGGCATAGAACAAAGCCAACCAGAAGTTGGCGCATACATTATGTGGAGGCTGGAGCCGACCTATGATGCTAGAAGACACATCCCTAGATGTAATAGATATAGTATATATAGATATAGGATATGATGGTATGGGATAGGTAGGATATGAGATAATATGATGATATAGAAGAGACCTAAACTGTCAAGCATATAGGTATAATGATGAGGGAGAGACTTAGACCTGTCGGAGGATGGATGTATGATATTTGATTGTTGTTTATATATGTGTGTGTGTGTGGAGATCTATTGGTTCCAGATAATTCTATTGTTATGTAATGTTTGTAATCTGCATATATTCTTGGTATTTTTATCAATCTCTAACTACTTGACCTGAGTATAAACAAACTACAAAGACTTGACTGAGGACTAGATCTCCGGATCGGTATCCCTCCCCATTTCTTGCCAACAGTCACCATCAATGAAAAGGAAGGCAAAAAAAATATTAGCAGGAGTTACAGATCACTGCTCACAGGGTTAATCTTTTGTTGGGGAAATTGTATTCAAACTCTTCGGCCTCCCGACCCTTCATTGAGGATTCAGTGTTACACTTAGATTCATTCGCACAGGTAAGTGATTGAATCTCTTCCAATTAAATGCAATTGTTGCTGAACTTTATGAGATCGATAAGTTGTTTTTCTTTCTTCTAGGTATGCCTCTTAAATTAGTTCTTGGGGTATTCAAGGGTTTGAAATGAACACAAAATAGTGTCATTGTCTTCCCCTACCTTCTGAGTTGGATGTTCTCCTTGTTCACTGCTCTGCGATATTTTTCTGTCACATTGAAGACATTCTAGCTAAACCTCTGTATAAATATTATTGTATGTGATCTTGAATTCTATGTCCAAAGGATAAACCTCTGTATAAATAACGTTATATGTGATGTTGAATTCGTTGTCCTATTTTGACAATTAAATTCCACCAGTGACTAAGGTTACCAAATACAGTTGTATGAGCCCATTTTCCTATATTTTTCTAGTGTTTCCATTCTCCACACAAATAATATATGTAGTGTGTTTCATTTACTAGGCACACCTGATGATCTTCAAACATTGATGTCATTCAGACAAGTGATTCGCCTTCATCGTTCACACTATGTTTTGAGACAAAAGTTTAAATGTCAGTGTTAAGAGTTTTAGTCAGTCCAAATAACACATTTACATTGACTTTATGCTTTTAATATATTCGTTGTTGGGAAAAAGGTGTTGTTCACCTTGCATAACATTAATTAATTTAATTATGTAAAATAAATATTCTTTTGTGGTGCATCTTAAGTGATGTGTTTAGCCACACTAAATATTTATTTGGTATCACTTGTAAAAGTTGTATTTAACATGGGGAGACATAAGACAAATATTTATTATTTGCGTAAAATAATAAATATTGGGGTCAATGGTTTTGTGCTCATGGTTTTGAGTCACATTGTTTTTATCCAATACCACAAGTTGTATTTGTATGAGCTTGAGTCTATAAAATAAAGCACATGGTTAGTGGTTAGGGTTGGCTCTTATTTTACAGGTTGTGTGAGAGGCTATCATTGTATTGAGTTTTCTCTTGTGAGTGCATATTGTAAAGCATGGCATGGGATGTGTGGATTCATTCTTGGATTCATGGAGGTTGCAGTAGAGGAGCTTGATGTTTCAGAGGTGTTCATGGAGACTCTGTGAGTGTATTGTAATTTCTTATTGCTGAATAATACATTGAGTATGGATGCTTTTGGAGGCTAGGTTTTTCCCTCAATGAGGGTTTTCCCAGGGTATATCTTGTGTTATCTTGTTAATTATCTATTAATCTTTGCATTATGGTAAATCTGTAAGATTGTATGTATCATTATCTCCTTTGGGTTATGTGGAATTGGTTTGATCTACTTGTAAATTCTTAAAAAGTGGTATCAAAGCTTTAAGGCTTTTTCATGGCTTGCATATTCTTGCATGATGCTTGTATGTGCTTACATGTGATGTATCTATATATTTATGGTTCTATGTGTTTTCACAGATCCATCTTTTGGTATAACCCTTGTTTGTGTAGATCTGGTGCAAAGCTAAATCCATGACAATGCAAGAAAGATTTTGGACAATACAAGATATGAGGATTTGTGCAAGTTGTTGTGTTGCAGATTTGGGGTTGTGGGTGTTTCAGATTTGTTGTGGTTATTGCAGATCTAAAGGTGAAAAGTCTTGGCAAAGGGTTTCCTGATTGTGTGCTTTAATATGAGGGTTTTGAGGAGGGATTTATGTAAATGACCTCTTGGGACAAAACATACCTTGCCATTGAGTCCAAGAGGCTCGAGAGGTGAAGATGCATTTAAAATTTGACCTATTTTGGTCACCGGAGCTTCAAGGAAATTTTTTTTGCCCATGCCCAGTTCGGTCGTACGGATCTGCAAGTACACAGTTGAAAAAAAATATATTTTTCCTGCACTATAAATCTTTAGTTTTGAAATATTAAATTATTTGGAAAAAAGAAAAATTTTGATTTCAAAACTATTTTAAACAAAAAAGCAAGAGTTGAAATTTTTTTAAAAAATTTATGGTTTTGGGGGGGTACGGGTCTGCAGACCCTATACCCTACCCCTGCGTAGTCAGCGTTGGTGAGTACCGCACGGCGGCACGAGCCATAGTTTGGTGGTCTACTAACTGTTGGCCCCCGCTAGGATTGGCCATTGGCCGGCTAGGCCTTTGGCCTTCAGTTCGGCAGGGCCACCGTGGTCGGACAGCCGACAGCAGCCAACTCACCCCTAGTGGGCATTTTTAACATTAAAACCAAAAAAAATTAAATGTTAAATGGCGGAAGTGATTTCTATGACAACATGCAGAAATATTAATGACAGCTGGTGAAAATAAAGGTTATGACAGCCAATAAAATATTTGTTTTTTCTTACCCTTATTAAAAGATTAAACCTCCTTGAAAATGCATGAGAGGTTCGTGGAAAACAAGACAAATTTAAACTTTCATAAATCTACTGGTCAAAGACATGATGCAGTCAACTCGCCACATCAGCATGGTATGATCAATCAACATGATGATGTCAGTGATGACATCATGCATATGTCAGCAATACGGATAGGTTCCTCTAGGGTCCCCTTTTAGCCCTTGGAGGGTATTTTCTTCTGGGAGGCATAACTTTTGCCCACGGTATTAGATTTTTGATTTCTTATAGGTGTTAGAAAGGTCTTTTAGAGAAATATGCAGTGTTGCAGGTTGAGTTATCAGATTTTGTTGTTTGTGTTAGCATTTGTTGCCCCAAAGCTAGGCATTGTTCTGGGACAGTTTTATGCTCATAACTTTTGCATACAGAATTTGATTTCATATAGGCATTGGAGAGCTATTAATGTGTACTACAAATTGGATCATGTAGATTTTCAGTTTGGTGTGTAGAGAGAGTTTGGTACTTATTTGATCACTTGTGGGAGCCAGATATTCAGGGTGCAATTTTGAGTGCATTCAGATGACTTTTTGGGCACAAACTTGTGGGAGTGCATGTTTCTATGTGACCATCACTATGGTATAGAAAGTTTTCAGATTTGGTACTTCCATTTATAGGTTTACAGGTGTTTTCAGAGTTTGAGCTTTGATGGAGACAAGTACATAAGTTGTCCTCTAGTTTGAGGACATGATTGATACACGTGTGAGACTTGGAGTCTCGTTTCAGTGGGAGTTGAGTATAGCTATAGTGATGACAATGATTATGGTGTCATGGATATGCAGGTACACTTTTGCATTAACCTGACATGATCATGTAAGTGATAGATAGGTATGGGCTAAGATGTTTGATTCATGATTACAGGTGGTGTTGTGTAGTTTTAGGAGGTTGTTCTTATCTCCTGGATGCTTGATTAGTTCCTTGATTATGGTTACTTGTGTTGTGGACTTGTTTGGCAAATTGAATCTAGCATTGATTTGGTGTTTGAGTCTTGGAGTCTATAGGTTGTCTTCTTTGATATCTCAGTTTGTATGTTACTAATGTGATCATGAGTTTGCATGTTACATGTGTTTTGGATCTTTGAGTTATGTAATTTTGTGGATTAGCTACCCCTTGGCTACAGTGGGATGACTCGTATGTGGATTGTCTTTATCCATGAGATTGATTCAGTGTTTATACAGACTATGTTATTTGGCCTTGTTTGTGGTCATGTGTACATCGGTATGTTGCATTGAGATAATAGGATGGATGATTAGAGTGCCTGGATAGTCAGTTATTGGGACTTATAGCATGTTTATCACGATGTCATGGATAGCTTGGAAATATGGTTTTATGTTAGCTTTTTGACAGTGATGGTTTTATCTTCTTAGTTTGGGGATTATGGTTTTACTTTACCTTTTGGGAGTTGTTGGTGTTACAGCAAGATTCCTTGATTGTGTTGGGGCCATGGATGATTTTCATTTAGGAGATGGTTACTTTGTTGCCATGTATATCTCGGTGTCATGATTCAGTGGGAGCTTCGGTAGCGATATGGATTCATCATTTGTGATGGATGATCATCTGCAGTGGATGTTGGTGTCATGGAGGATCTCTTATAGTGAGAGTTCTTTGACATTTTGAGTTCTATTGACAGGAGATGGTTATCTTCATGTGATTGGAGATGTTAACATTTTGGTTTACCATGGAGGACTCTTTTTGAGCTTTTGGTTGAGGTTTCAGTTTATGACTTGTCAGTTTGACATACTAATCCTTTATTTAGAGATGTGGTTATTGTGTCTTGATGTACTCTTGATACCGGTTTTGAGTTTTGACATGATACAGGTTCTCTTGAGATAGGATGTGTGCATTGATGCATGTGATCTCCTAGAAGGATATGGTTAGATCATGATGTCATGATGGGCTTCTTGATTATGCAGATGTGCAGTAGGAGCATTGAAAGTGATGTTGTTGGATCTCTTGGTATTGAGTACATCAATCATGTGCTTGGGAGCTTCATGATAGTGCGATGTTGCATTTGGAGTTTAGCATGGATTGATCATGGAGGCACTTTTGGATACTTGGAGACTTAGGTGAGGCTGGAGTTCTCTTTGGATTAGAGACTCTTGTTGAGACGGTTAGTCATTGGAGGTTTCAGCAGATAGATTGAAGAGCCTACACCTAGATATGGATGTGAGTTCATTTTGACCTTAAGGAGACTGTTCTTGGAGAGAGTCTTTGTGACTTGGTGTATCTTGGAGGAGCATTCTCATTCCCCACTCTTGGGCTACTCGGTGGTTTATCGTCTATAAGGTATTGCCCATCCTTTTAGATGCATTTTGCTTTATGTTTTATCTTCTCATGGTTTTGGATCTTGAGCTATGGTTATTGGTTCTGGAGGGTTCATTTGAGGGATGTTAGCATGGTTATCTCTTTGTTCATATGGTTTGATTTATGATTTTCATTATGAGGAATTTAGGAGATGTGATTGGGCTTATTCCTAGTTATGGAATAATTATGAGTTTGATCTTCCTTGGTTAGAGAGCCTTACATCCATGTTGGTTACATGATATATATGTTCATTTGATCTATGAGATTGAATGATTGGGTGTTGTTGAGGCTTTTTCATTTGGGGTTGTAAAGGAGATCATACTTGACACAGCTTTGCACTTTGAGGTGTTGGTAGGACATTATGATTTACAAGTTTTCTCCCTTTGTCTTATGGCTACTTCTTGGAGGATCATGTTGATATGGTTGGACTTGGGATAGTTATGGTGACATGATGTGAGAGAGTATGTAGTGTTTTATCTTGCATGGGTGGATCATTATGATTGTTCTTTATACTACATTGGCTTGTTGATGAGCCACACCTTAGTTTGAGTGTGGATTGGTAGACTTGGTATGCCTTGGATCTATTTTCAGATTTGAAATTACCCATGCAGTGGGAGTTCCTGGATGTATGTGTTCTTCATTGACAGGTTTTATACATGGAGATTATTATTGTGGTATATGGGTTTGATATGTTGTCGACATGAGTTTATTGATGGTGTTGATACCTATGACGTATGGGTGGTTGGATGTATTAGCATATATTGTGATGCTATTTCTGATCATGTGGGGTTTTTTAACCTTTGATAGCTTTTGTTATCACTTGGATTTGATGCTAGTGTTCTTTAGATTGGTGCATCTTCACCTTGGCTTGTTCATTTTCTTCCATAGGTGGTAGGTTGGAGGATGAGAGGAGTTCTTGCTTGAGATGGTGGTTACTTCATTTTTATTGCAAGTATCTTGATGGAGCACGAGAGCATGTTGGAGATTCATGTGGTTTCATGTTTGACTATGATGATGTATATCATTGATTGACCCTTATGCAATGTATACAACAAGTGGGATAATGTTGGGAAAAAGGTGTTGTTCACCTTGCATAACATTAATTAATTTAATTATGTAAAATAAATATTCTTTTGTGGTGCATCTTAAGTGATGTGTTTAGCCACATTAAATATTTATTTGGTATCACTTGTAAAAGTTGTATTTAACATGGGGAGACATAAGGCAAATATTTATTATTTGTGTAAAATAATAAATATTGGGTTCAATCATTTTCTGCTCATGGTTTTGAGTCACATTGTTTTTATCCAATACCACAAGTTGTATTTGTGTGAGCTTGAGTCTATAAAAGCAAGCACATGGTTAGTGGTTAGGGTTGGCTCTTATTTTACAGGTTGTGTGAGAGGCTATCATTGTATTGAGTTTTCTCTTGTGATTGCATATTGTAAAGCATGGCATGGGATGTGTTGATTCATGCTTGGATACATGGAGGTTGTAGTAGAGGAGCTTGATGTTTCAGAAGTGTTCATGGAGATTCTGTGAGTGTATTGTAATTTCTTATTGCTGAATAATACATTGAGTATGGATGCTTTTGGAGGTTGGGTTTTTTCCCTCAATGATGGATTTCTCAGGGTATATCTTGTGTTATCTTGTTAATTGTCTATTGATCTTTGCATTACGGTAAATCTATAAGATTGTATGCATCATTATCTCATTTGGGTTATGTGGAATTGGTTTGATCTACCTGTAAATTCCTAACATTTTTTTCTCTATTTATATGTAGTATGCATTTTATATATTTATGCAAAGATTTATCTTTGTTGTTTGTAATGTAAATTTTATGAAATTATGGTACATTTGGCATCTCCATTTTTTTGTTATAAAAATCTCTGCAAAAACATGAATGATCTTACTCAAATTTATCTTAGAATTTATCACAGTTGTAGCATGAAATCAGATCTTGCATAAGACATGAAAATAGTTTAATTTGATTTTCCTTTGAGTTAATTGCACATGTACATTTACATGAGATAGTAATTGCATCATTTCTATGTGACTGATATCTCTCTATAACCTTGAACTACAAAACATCAAGAAAACAGTTAGAAACATGAAACTTAGACAACATATGCATTTGCATTGAATATTGTGTAAAAAAGAAAAATAGTAGAAGATTGAAATGCATAAAGAATCACGTAGTTATCTTTTTGCATGAAAAATATTGAATTTACATTAAATCTTGCTTGAATTCATAGTAAGAAAGAAATGCATTAAGTATCATGTTGTTTATCATTTTGCATGAAAGAAAAAGAGTTAATTTGATTGGACATATGCATGTTATACTTAGATTTGTCTTTGTGTGAATTGGGTTTACCTTCCGGGATGGGTGATGAATATGGGCTAATAGAGAGTAGGTCTTTTCGAGATCTACACATCGATATACAGTTTTAAGCGCTTTAGCCAAAATCACTTGTTTCATTGAAATAGATGAAATTTTGTCTAGTATATTTTATATTCTCTACCATATCCTAATAGTAGGACATTGCATGTTCATGTTAGAAATGCATGTAGATATATCAAGTTGCACTGGATTCTATCTTGCCTTTCGTTTCTAGGTTGCTAGGCATTTCATGTAGAGTCAGGTATTCTTCATGTTAGGAAGAATTCCGGGGAAGTGTAAGCTTCGTGGTTGGGCAGAAAAAGCGTCTGAACCATGTTCTCGTCTCTTGGATTTGCAGATGACCGTAGGGGTTAGTGGCAGCTGGAGACTTCATTGATTATGTTCATATATATCATTACTTATATTTGTACATCATTATTTGTATAGTGGCAACTACATGGGCATGAGAGCCTACGTTGTATTCTTATATATCATATTTCATGTACTTATAATCTGGATTAGACACATTTACATGTGAGATGTAATATGTGAATTGAATATATATATATAGATGTTTTATTAATGTGAAATTTAGTTGTTTATTTGATTTGTGATATAGTAGTTTGGGTAGTGTACATTACATTTGGTATCAAAGCATATGTTGCAGCATTGGGAGCTCTGGGGTGTGTTCTTCTTTGCTTGTTTGAGCATGTGTGGGGTCCTTGTGTGTTTACATGTTGTGAGTAGCATGTGCTTTCTTTCGATGTCTTCTACGTATGAGTGTGTTTGAGTGACCTTTGTAGGGTCATGTTCATATTTGTGTGACCACTTTTGATAGTGGAGTTATGGGAACCTTTGTGTGAAAGGAAATACCATGTTCTTGAGAGTGATTGAACTTGGTTTACTCTTTTAAGTGTTATGCATTTGTATGTGAAAAAGATGACGTTTTGATCATATGCATGATATGTGAAGAATATTGTTGTGGTAATGCTAGTTTAAATGAACCTTGCATTGTGCACCTTGTTGTGTGTATGTTGTTGCAAGAGTACCATACCCTCATAATGCTTGTCATATGTGTTTATTAATTGCCTTTGTATGGTGATTGGAAATGCTTTCCTAAAATGCATATTGCATTGTCTTCTTGAGAGCATGTCCCTGTGTGTGGATTAATTATGTGGTTGTAAGAAAGATAGTGTTGCATTGCTTTGCTAGAATAGATCATTTGGGTAATGACTTATGTCCCCAAATTGCATTCTTCCCTAGGATTCGTGTGGGAACTTGGGTGTAATTATTGCATTGCATTATTTGAAGAGTTAAAGAGAAAAGAGGTTGTGAAAAAGGGTCATTTGCATAGTCGTTGTGATGTTTGAGGTGTTAGAATCATGAGTGAAGTAGCAAACCTTGCATATGGTGTTTCTGAGTTGTGTTTCCCCTATTGTAATGTGTGCATTTAGTATGCTTGTCATCATGTTGTGGAGAAATTTAGCATCATGTGAACGGAACGTTGGGTAAGTGCTTGACCCCCAACTTAATTTTGCGTCGTGTTTTGAATTGTGTTGTATGTGAATGTTGCATTAATGTATTATCCATATGATTGGTGAATCCTTGTTTGGTGAGAAATGTTAACCGCTCTTGTTGTGAGAGTGATGTGTTTAGATATCTTGGTTTGTGAACTTGATTTTGTCCTAACTTAATCTTGGTTACTAGATGTTTGTTAGTGTGTGACTTTGTGTGTTGAATGGTGATTGTGATTCCCTTGAATGGGATGCAACCTTTGTTGTTGGGCATCTTGAGTGATGTTTGTTTGGTTAAGCAGAAATGATCTCATGTTTTAACGTGATTGTAGTCTTAGAAGACTTGTTTGCTTAGCATGATTGAATGTGTTCTCTTACTTGCCTTAGATTTTGGAATCCAGGTATATATAGCATTGTACTCCCTCTCTTGTGACTAGAATTAGTCACATAGTTCATGCAATGTGGAACTTTTTAATTTTGATACTTTATTTATTTGAGTTTGGTGAATTCACTAAACGTTGTTAGGGCCAGCATTGAATTTTTATTCTTGTTTATGAATAAGTATATCCATCAAAGTTTGATATTTATTTATCTTGTGACCTTTATGGTCATGTTTGATTTACTGTTGAAATTGAGCTCATTTTATGCCTTATTGTTGAAATTGACTTTTCTTCCACTTTGGTATTTTATTTATTTATTTATTATTGGTGGCTATGCTTAAATGTTTTAAATTGTTGGTCACGGATCATGTTATGTTCTCTATTATGTCCATGATGGGCTACTGATGGATTGTATAAGGGAGTAGAATGCAAAGAATGTTGCAAGTATGAGGTTAACCAGTGTTGTCATTGATGTCAACATACTCATATTGCATTAATGAGAAGGATTGGATGAGCTGTGTACTGAGGTTATTGAGGAAATTAGTCTCAATCAGGAATAGTGAAGAACAATGATGAGAAGAAGGCAAAATTCCTCAATAGGTTGAGGATCAGAGGATGCGGATTAAAGGGTTTGTAGATATGAGTCTTGAGATGTTCCAGTCAAGATTTCAGAGGTCCGCATGAAGATCTGAAGAAGTTATGTTCGCTCAAGTAGAACTGGTTCCAGCAGGTGTTTAGTGGTGACAGAGTGTCACAGATTGGTCTGGTGAGCTCCGGAATTGCATTATCTCATTCTACGGATTGGAGAGAGTGTTAAAGAAGTTTGTGTGAAGTGACAACTAGATTTTTTCACGGTTTGGAGGTCCGGAAGCACCTTTTTCATTATGACAGTAAGGACAGACTGTGTTCTTGAAGTTCCAGATGAAGAACAGAAGAATTCCAGTAAGCTGATAAAGTGCGGATGTTCTTGATGACTCAGGAAAGGTTTTGGTGATCTTTGGATCATGTAGATGTATTACACATCTTGCGAATGATCTTGTAGATGTTTGTCGACTTAGATGATTATTCCTAAGTCGATGCCTTGTATAAATAAGGGATTGTGAATTCATTTTGTAGTGTGTCTTGCGGTGAAGAGCATGGGATAGCGAAGAGAAGTGCGAAAAGCAGAGCAGGAGTTTTTGGGCTTAAATGGAACTGATCCAGGCATGGTAAAGATGTCAACCTCCAGTTCAAGTTTGTAATACTTGTTATCTTGTAGACAGTGTGTCTCTTGTAGGCAATGTGCCTCTTGTGAGCAGTGTGCTCGGGCAGTGAGCCCTAATTGGCATGTGCCATCTATTTTTCTTATTCTTCTAATAGAGAATAATACTTGGGTTAATCACCCCGTGGTTTTTCCCTTGACTGGGTTTTCCACGTCAAAATCTTGGTGTCTCATGTGTTGATGTATATCTGCTCTGATGTTTATGCTTTATGCTTTCATGAATGATTAACTGATATGCTTTAAGTGTTTGAAATAGAAGTAAGTTTTGTACAACTGATTCACCCCCCCTCTCAGTTGTGTGCCCTAGATCTAACAATTGGTATCAGAACCAAGTTCCTCTAAAAGGAGCTTAACTGCTTGAGGAGATCTAGGATGTCGTCATACAAGAAGGATAGTCCGAAGTTTGATGGAACCAACTTCTCTCTTTGGAAAGGTCGCATGAAATGTCACTTGGAGTGTATGGGATAAGCATACTTGTCCATGGTCACAAAAGCATATGTACCTCCACAGGGTGGTCCGACAACTCTAAATGAAATCACAGATGCTGAAACAACCTGCGGACCAAAGAGGCTCTTCTAAGCGCATTAACTGACTTAGAACTCTCAAATGTTATTGACCTACCAACTACCTATGAGATCTAGATTAAACTGGAACTTCTGCATGAAGGAGATGAGTATGCTAAGAGTGCAAGGTTGCAGAGTCTCAAAGGGAAATTTGAAAGATTGAAGATGAGAGATGATGAAAATATCACTACCTTTATGCCAAGAGTAAATGAGTTGGTGTATGGAATTAGGAATCCTGGTGGAGTTTTGGATGAAAATGAGATTGTTTGCAAAATTCTCAGATCCCTTCCTGCTGCCTACAAAATCAAGGTTGCTGCTATTGATGAATTTAGAGCCCATACAACTGTCACAAGAGATCAATTGGCTGGCAAACTGGCTACATTTGAAATGACCGAGTTTGGAGATGATCCCCCCAAGACTGAATTTGCATTCAAAGCCAGTGCCTATGTGAAAGGCAAACAAAGATTTGATCCAGGAGAAAACTCTTCAAGGAAGCTATCATGGTATGACCAAGCAAGAAGAGACATGGAAGACAAAGAAGCAGAAACAACTCAACTTGAAGCCCTCATTGCAAAAAACTGCTAAGAGGTCCGGTAAGTATGAAGGAAAATTACCTTATAAATGCTTCAACTGCAATAAGATTGGTCACTTTGCCTCAAGATGTCCGGAAAGATCTACAAGATCAAATTCTAACAGACAAAGGATCCAAAAGAATTGTTATTATGTTCATGAAGAAGCTGATAATGAAGGAGTAACAGATGATGAATCAGAGATAGGAGACAAATCCAGAAATGAATGGGTGTTTATTGCCATCAAGGAAGAAGACCCAATATCCTCTGAATCTATCAATCATAAGGTTGTAGAAAGAGCTTTGGCTGCCCAAGTTGAAGAAAAGGATGATTGGGTTATTGACAGTGGATGCTCTCACCATATGACAGGTGACAAGAACAAGTTCTTAGATTTGGAAAGGTATGAAGGAGGAATGGTAAAGTTTGGTGATAATTCTGCTGGTAGAATCAAAGGTAGGGGAACTATCTCTTTTGATGGAAAGAACAAAACCGGTAATGTACTGTATGTTGAAGGATTGAAGCACAATCTTCTCAGTGTTGGTCAGTTGGTGGACAAAGGCTATGATCTCCAGTTCAAGAATGGAAGATGCAGGATCTTTGAAAGCTCCAGAACTGAGATTGCATCCGGTACTCAAACAAAAGGTAATATCTTCCATCTAGTTGGTACCAATAAAAGTTGTCTGTTTGTTCAAGTTGATCAGAGTTGGTTATGGCATAGAAGGATGTGTCATGTAAATTTTGATAACATCATCAAGATAAGCAATACTCAGGCTGTAAGAGATCTTCCAAAGTTGGTAAAACCTACAAATAGTTTGTGCAAAGAATGTCAGCTAGGTAAACAGAGTAGAGTCTCTTTCAAAAATCAAGAGTATGCAAGGTGATAGATATTTCATGTTATTGATTGATGATCATTCCCAGATGATGTGGGTTACCTTTCTGAAAGAGAAATCAGAAGCTTTTGAGAAGTTCAAAATCTTCAAGGCTATGGTAGAGAATCAAACTGGATTAAAACTAAAATGTCTGAGGTCTGATAGAGGTGGTGAATTTACATCCAGTGAATTCATAGATTTTTGTGAGAAGCATGGTATAAAGAGACAATTATCTGCCCCTAGGACTCCACAGCAGAATGGACTAGTAGAGAGGAAGAACCAGACCATCCAGGAAGCATCCAGGACAATGATGATGGAAGCAAATGTTTCTCAGATGTTTTGGAAAGAAGCTGTTAGCACTGTAGTCTACACTCTCAATTGAGTTCAAATCAAAAGCAATACTGGTAAGACTCCCTATGAACTTTGGTTTGGCATCACTCCTACTGTGAGATATTTTAGAGTATTTGGTAGCAAATGTTACATTAAAAGAGATGAAGATCTAGGAAAGTTTGATGCTAGAAGTGATGAAGGAATTTTCTTGGGTTACCCCACTCAAAGCAAAGCATACCAGTGTTACAACAAGAGACTAAGAAAGATGATAGAAAGTACAAATGTGAAGGTTGATGAAGGAATTGAGAAGCCCTCAAGGTTTTATGAGTATGATGAAGATGATCAGGATGGTGTTCTGGTTCAAGGAACTCAATCCTCTCCTCAAAGTCTGATTCAGACTAATCCGGTAAATCAGGAAGAAGAGATAGGTCTGAATGAGCCTGATCAAGAAATAGAAGTGCAAGAAACTCCCAAAGTTCCAAGGTATGTAAGACTGAACCACTCTGAAGATTAGATCATAGGTGACAAAAGCAAAGGTGTGCAAACTAGAAGGAAAATTGCTCAAAATACAGATGAATGTTGTCTGATTTCAAAGATTGAACCTAAGACAATAAATGAAGCCTGTAATGATGAAAATTGGACCAAAGCAATGGAAGAAGAGTTGATGCAAATTGAGGAAAATCACACTTGGGATCTTGTTTCTAGACCTAGTAACAAGAATGTGATTGGAACCAAATGGGTCTTCCGGAACAAACTAAATGAAGTTGGTGAAGTAATCAGAAATAAAGCCAGATTAGTCTGCAAAGGCTACTCTCAAATAGAAGGGATTGATTTTGAGGAAACCTTTGCTCCAGTGGCAAGAATTGAAATAGTTAGACTATTTCTTGCATTTGCTGCCTTCAAAGATTTCAAAATGTATCAGATGGATATCAAATCTACTTTTTTGAATGGTGACTTAGAAGAAGAGGTGTACATTGAACAACCGGATGGATTTCAGTTGTCTGAGCATGGTGATATGGTCTACAAATTAAAGGAGGCACTGTATGGTCTAAAGCAAGCCCCAAGAGCATGGTATGAAAGGCTGGACAAACATCTTTTGAAGATTGGCTTCAACAAAGGTACTGCTGATAGTAACCTTTATTTCAAAATTGATCATGAAAACATCTTGATTGTTGAAGTATTTGTTGATGATATCATCTTTGGAGGAAGAGACAGTATGTGCAAAATCTTTGCAAACCAAATGAAAAGTGAGTTTGAAATGTCAATGCTCGGTGAAATGAATTTCTTCTTGGGTCTGCAAATTACTCAGACAGAGAAAGGAATCTTTATCTCTCAGACTAGATATGTGAAAGAACTATTGAAAAAATTTGGAATGGAAGATTCAAAGCCTATGAACACTCCCATGGCTACCGGATGTAAGTTGAGCAAAGATGATGACTCTCCTAAGACAGATCAGACAAAGTACAGATCAATGATTGGAGGATTATTGTATCTCACTCAAACTAGACCAGATATAATGTAGGTTGTTGGTCTTGTGGCGAGAATCTAGGTTGATCCCAGAGAATCACATGTCATGGCAATCAAAAGAATTTTTAGGTACTTGAAAGGAACAGTTGAGTATGGTCTATGGTATCCCAGAGATCATAATTTTTCTCTTCATGCATATACAAATGCAGATTGGGCAGGAGATGTGGATGATAGGAAGAGTACAAGTGGAGGAGCATTCTTTTTAGGAAAAAGGTTGGTTTCTTGGCTAAGCAAGAAACAAGAGGCAATATCCCTGTCTACAACTGAAGCTAAATACATTGCAGCAGCAAGAAGTTGCACTCAACTTTTGTGGATGAAGCAAATGCTAAGAGATATTAAGGTAGAATATGAGGAGCCTATCACAATTTTCTGTGATAATTCAAGTGCAATAAATATTTCTAAGAATCCAGTATTGCATTCTAAGACCAAGCATATATCTATCAAATTTCACTTTCTGAGAGAACAAGTGAACAAGGGTGAAGTCAGATTGGAGTATGTGCCCTCCAAGGACCATCTTGCAGATATTTTTACTAAACCTTTTCCCAAGGACTCTTTTGAGTATCTCAGGGAGAAGTTAGGGGTCATGGCCCCTCCGGTGATGAACTAGGATGCACTGATATGCATCAGTCTGATGGATATCACAGTCATATCTTGTGATCCGGATTGATGATGAGGAGCTGCTACTAAGGGGGAGCAGTTGGTATGATTCTGATGTGTTAGAAATGCAAGTATGAGCCCTTTGCCATTGATGTCAAAGGGGGAGAGAAGACATGTGAAAAACAAATGGTTAATGATCAAAGGGGGAGCAATAAAAGAAAAGAAGACATGTGAAGAGTTGTTGCTATTAGGGGGAGCTGTGACAGAAAAGAGAAGTTCTTGTCTTTATGGTTTTTCACATCATATGTTGCCATCAATGACAAAGGGGGAGATTGTTGCAAGTATGAGGTTAACTAGTGTTGTCATTAATGTCAACATACTCATATTGCATTAATGAGAAGGATTGGATGAGCTGTGTGCTGAGGTTATTGAGGAAATTAGTCTCAATCAGGAAAGTGAAGAACAGTGATGAGAAGAAGGCAAAAGTCCTCAATAGGTTGAGGATCAAAGGATGTGGATTAAAGAGTTTGTAGCTATGAGTCTTGAGATGTTCTAGTCAAGATTTTAGAGGTCCGCATGAAGATCTGAAGAAGTTATGTTTGCTCAAGTAGAACCGGTTCCGGTAGGTGTTCAGTGGTGACAGAGTGTCACAGATTGGTCCGGTGAGCTCTGGAATTGCATTATCTCATTCTACGGATTGGAGAGAGTGTTGAAGAAGTTCGTGTGAAGTGACAACCAGATTTTTTCATGGTTTGGAGGTCCAGAAGCACCTTTTTCATTATGATAGTAAGGACAGACTGTGTTCTTGAAGTTCCGAATGAAGAACAGAAGAATTCCAGTAAGCTGATAAAGTGCGGATGTTCTTGATGACTCAGGAAAGGTTTTGGTGATCTTTGGATCGTGTAGATGTATTACATGTCTTGCGAATGATCTTGTAGATGTTTGCCAACTTAGAAGATTGTTCCTAAGTCAATGCCTTGTATAAATAAGGGATTGTGAGTTCATTTTATAGTGTGTCTTGCGGTGAAGAGCGTGGGATAGCGAAGAGAAGTACGAAAAGCAGAGTAGGAGTTTTTGGGCTTAAATGGAACTGATCCAGGCATGGTAAAGATGTCAACCTCCAGTTCAAGTTTGTAATACTTGTTATCTTGTAGACAGTGTGTCTCTTGTAGGCAGTATGCCTCTTGTGAGCAGTGTGCTCGGGCAGTGAGCCCTAATTGGCATGTGCCATCTATTTTTCTTATTCTTCTAACAAAGAATAATCCTTGGGTTAATCACCCCGTGGTTTTTCCCTTGACCAAGTTTTCCACGTCAAAATCTTGGTGTCTCATGTGTTGATGTATATCTGCTCTGATGTTTATGCTTTATGCTTTCACGAATTATTAACTGATATGCTTTAAGTGTTTGAAATAGAAGCAAGTTTTGTACAACTGATTCACCCCCCCTCTCAGTTGTGTGCCCTAGATCTAACAAAGAGCTTGGTGTGTGTGTTACTAGAACTTTGGTAGATTGAATTCCTTAGTTTGTTAGATGCAAGTGAATATTGTGTGAAATGTTGAGAAAGTTTTGAAATGGTTTTGTGTTTCTATGGATCACTTGATGTGAATTGAATTCTTGTATGAGCTTAAATGTTGATTATTGACTGTGTCTATGTGAATGAGATATGTAAAGAACTCGTTTGGATTGAATCTTGCTTTCAGTAATTGCATTTGGTTGAATGTTGACTTAGTCCACCAACTTTGGTTGTTCTTGTTTGTCTCATTCCTGTTAGTCTTGGACGTGATGCCATGCTTCTAGTGTTTTGGCATTAGTAGGGTGTATGATGTTGTGTCCTTTTGATGTGAGTTCCATAACTACACTTATGTTTTGACATAGTGTAGGATATGATGGACCTTAGTTAGTGCATGAGAACGTATTATTTATATATTTATGGCATTATAGTTGTCTTCTTGCTCTTGTTGAGTTGCCAACCTTGGCAATTTGGTTGCTTTAGGGGTTTCTCCTTAGTGTTTTGGAGGTTTCCTAGCATAATGTTGGAAGGGATGTAACTCTTGTATGAAGAGGTTTCTATCCTATGTATTCCATTTTATGGATACTTGGTGTTTAGGCCACGAGGATGCCTTGTGTTGCCTAGTCAATCATGAATTCATGATCGTGTTATGTTGTTTGACCTTTTTGGTCTAGCTTAGTTAAGAGTTGAAGTGGTGTTGCGAGTAGTCTTGCACCTTGTTGGTGTGTTGTGGCTATCTTAGATGTGCTCCTAGTGAGTAACAAGTTGCTAAGCCTTGCTTGATGGAAGTTCTTATGTTGTTAGAGGATGTGGTTAGATTCTTCCCTTTGCGAACCTGTTTGGTTGATCCTAGTTTTGGTAGTGTAGAGCTAGAGTGTTAGAGAAACCCTCTCTTTTAGGAGTGGAATGTGAGGAAGTGCCTTATGTAGGGAAACCATGTCTAGAGTTGAGGCATGCTTTGGTCAGGATGAAGGTGTAGTAGTGGTGCCTATAACCTTCTTGAGGTAGCTTTCCATGATCCTTGAGTTCTTTTTGTTGTAGGTAGTGCCTGAGGAAGGACTATTGAGAGAGTAATCTTTTGTTTGCAATTCTCCTTGAGAGTAGATATGGTAGCCTTGTGAGTTTCCTTGACTTTGTTGAGAGCTTGAGGGGTTATCCCAGCATAGTTGTGGTCCTGAGTTTTACAGACTTGACTTGCTTGTGGTCTGTTGCACCTTTTGGCTAGAGCCTCTTCTCATTGCAATAGGAGTTGGAGGATGGAGTGGTGTAGTCTCAGAGGAGTTGTATGCACGATGGTTGATTTTGACCTAGTTCGTGCACCTTTGGAGATTTGTTTTGTTGTTTTGAGACCTTGACCTAGTGTTGGTTAGGAGGACTGATCTTTTTAGAATAGGTTGTGTTTTTGTCAGAATTGTGATTTTGTCACCTCGTAAATCGTGCCATGCCCAATTGGTCAAATTGATGCTATGGGTGTTTAAGAAGAAGTCTAGGGGTAGGAAAGGAGTGGCTATGATGTTTACCATGTGATTGCATGTGCATTGTGATGTTTGATTCATGCTTGTATGTGTCTATGATGGACTATGATTTATACCTTGTTTGGCATGCATTGAAGGTGTGATTATTTCCCTTATGCTTGAATGTTGTGATGTCATTCTATTATGATTTGGCAAGTGCGCCATATGTTAGTTGAATGAAATTGGATGGTAGTTGTACCATGTGTTGTTTATAAGCATTGTATTAGCAGTTGTGCCATGTGTGTTGTGTGCATTGATTAGCATGCTTTACAGGTACAGGATCCAGGAGTGGTGTTGGTGGAGCCCACTCGAATTCTTGATAGACGCAATGTTAAGTTGCATAATAGAGATATAGTCCAGTATAAGGTCTAGTGGGTTCAATATTCTATGGATAGTGCCACATGGGAGAATGCAGAGGATATAGATCGTTATTTTCCTCATTTGAGGACTTAGTTTGAGATACTTTTTGTAGACACCCAAAATTGTCCCATTTCATTATTTATGCATGAAACTCATATAGGTATCCTATAGCATGTTTTGCCCTAGGTACCCATATCATCACTTATATTTCATTTTCCTCTTCATATCCTTAATTAATTAAATAAATTTTATTTATTTAATTAATTTTCATTATTCTTCCATCTACCATCAAATGATTAAATAATTTTATATTATTTAATTATTGTGTCTTTTCTTCTAATAAATAAATAAAATCATTTATTTTATTTATTTATTCACCATGCCCATAAATTAAAAAAAAAATTATTTAATTTATATTATCTTCTATTCTTATCTCATTCCTCCAAACGTGCAAGTGGGCCCCTTTGTCCATAAAATGGAAAAAATCAAAATGTGGGAAGAATTAATAAATTAGAAAAAAAAATCAACTATCCTTATCACTCCAACTCCAAAATAGAAAAAGCGTTCTATCTTGGAAAGGAATCTTATCCTCATCAACAACCCACCTAAGCTTTCTAAATAAAGTGCCTTTTTATGGACACATGGCGTTTGCACGTTCATCCATATCTCTTGTGCATCCTCATCCATTGATTTCTTCTTTGATCCTCCACCATTGATCATCCTCTCACCTTTGTCTATAAATATGGCCTCTCATAAGCCATTTGGAATGCATTTTTGAGTTTTAAGTATCCTTATTCTGTCGAGTTATCTTCACAACCTTTCTCTATCATCTCGTATCAACGTTATGATGTGACTGTGAGCAATCAACAAATCAACCATTCGAACAAACAATCATGCATGCATAAATCTGAGGTATTCGAAAAGGTTTGGATCTAAGGTATTGCACTTATTGTTTTATCTTCATATTTTATCCAAATTTTCTCGTTTACATTCTGGCACGCCCAGTGAGACACTACTTCACTTGATCATTTTTTGCAAATTTTTGGTCGTAAAAACTTGCATTTTTCTAACCCTTGTTTGTCAAGTTTTGTGAGTTGATTGTTATAGGTGACCTCCTGGGCAAAAAATGACTGCACCATCGCGTCCGGGAGGCCGTTTCCATGAATTTTGACTATAAATTTGTTGGGGTTTGGCCACTGTGAATTTTTTTTAATACAACAGATCGTATAGTACGGATCCATACCATACGGATCTGCCATCACTGATCTACGCAGTGTAAGTTTTAATGGTTGCATGTTTGATCAGGTTGCAGTTAAACATTGATAGTCGTAGGTTTTGAGTTTGTTTGCACATTATTGTATGTTTGAAAACCCTAATTCAGTCACCAAAAACCTACTCTTCACCATTCCTCCACTAGTTGATGCTCTTCCGCCGCTACCTCCTGGCTACCAGTCGACACCTTCTTAGACATTGGTCATAGCTATTAGAAATCTTGCCGCAACCATAAAAATTCTCATCGCCACCTATTGGGCAGCAATGAAGCCTCGTCGCCACTGTAAAAACCTGCGAACAAACCATAGCCGCCACCATCATTTATCCATCTCTAACCTAAGGATCTAAATTCTTAGCAAAAACCCCTAAACCGCTTCCCATCCATTGTGTATCGACCATTGCTAGTTTTAAAAGCCTAACCAAGCTTTGACTTGGTCGCTATTAGGAGTGTCTGCTCGCAATTACAGGAAATCCAGTCATGGTTAAATCGCTCATAGTTATCAATGAAATTTGCTATGGTTAAATCACTCACATTTACCATTGAGATTTGCTACGGTTTTATCGCTCGCTTGTTCATTGGTGTTGGTCACATTTGGTGACTGGGGAGGAGGGCTCGCCTTTCGGCCCCCCTTTCTATTTTCTTTGCCTTTATATTTTTTCTTTCCGGCAACTCCCAGTCATATGAGGAACCAAGAGCTAGCTGACTTCTCTTAACTGCCCGCCTACTAAACCATCACAGATACTAATTGATCAATGTGACTAGTTACACTGTGACCACTAGCGGTCCTTTTTTTTAAAACTATCAGGGTTATCTCTTGCCTCCATATGCCCTAGAAGGGCATTTTTTTCTTTTTATCATAACTTGGTCATACGAACTCAAAAACTCGCGCAGAAAGACTCATCAGAAAGGTAACTCGACAAACTTCGCAGCTGTGGGGGTTTCATTAGGTAATCTCATCATTTCATCAGGTATTTTTGTAGGTAAACATCAGCTTCTTTTCAAACTTTGATTGCACATAACTTGAGCAAAACATATCCTTTTTCAGCGAATTTTTTTTAAAAGTGCATAGAATTTCATGTACTTTCTATTTTTGCAACTTATTTCACTCTATCAGATCATCAATTGCAGGTTTTTATCAGATCATATCTTTTGACCTAATCCTCTTTGGCAGCTAACAATCTACCTGTGCAGCTTGTCAAACACGTTTGTCGAAGAATGGAGGAAAAACAACTGACATGTTTCTTGTAGGTTCAATCGGTCAAAGAATAGTATTGCTTTTCACTAAGTTAGGCAAACATTTACTTTGGGTTTAAAAAGAAAACTTGTTTGATCTTAGGAACATTTGGTTTTGGACTTAAAAAGAACATTAGTTTTTGCTTGTCGTGTTTGGTGCTTAGCACATCTTTTGTATCAACCCAAAAATTTAACAACAAAAGTATCATCTCCCCTTTCCTATAAAGCGGATCTTGGGTGTAAGATAAATTATTGTTACATATTTTTTAGAGGGCATGCCTTCCCATTGTGAGAAGGGGTACGACCCAAGTGGAAACAGGCTAAAGCCAAGCCCTTCCAAGACGCTATATAAATAATGTGTTTGTGATGAAAGTCACAAACAACAGGTGTAGTTGTGTCATACCGACAAATGTTTCCCCTAAAACCCTGTAGAGTGTAACCTCTGCAGGCTAGGAAGCCTCCTTATCGAAGTGAATCATCACATGTATGGCCACCTAAACGGAAGCCCTTATAAGAAACCTTTGTGTAGTGGCCCAAAACCCTCTATCTGTTAGTGTAGGAGGTCGGAAGATAGACCTCTAGAGCCATCCCACACTCTCATAGTTCTTAGCAGAGATAGCAAAGTACCTTAAGATCTGCGCGTCTTGAGGACTTGGAACTTGGTGTGCCTAAGAAGTGAGTGCACTGTAAGGGGGAGCCCGTGCCACCAAGTTTCTAGAGCTATCCACTTTGAATAAGTGTGGCTGGAGAAATCCAAGTGGGAACCCAACAGATATAGTCCTTGCCATCCTTAGGTTCTGCTTGTTTTCAAAACTTTTGAAACATTAAACAAACTTTCCATTGTGTGATTGATTTCTTTGTTTTTGCTTGCCAAGAGACATTCATCAACATTTCCACTCAAAACCTTTGAAAAAATCAAACCATCTCAAAATCCATCCATCAAAACATTTGACCATCTCCAAATCCATAATTTGACCAAAAATTCAAAAAAATCAAAAACTTTGTCAAAAATTCAAAAATACCTTGAGACTTGTCTAAGTATAATCCGTGCTCCATCCAAATCATATCCCAACCTTTCACCAAATTGTCCACTTCACTCTAGAATACATTCATCCACTTTTACCTTGATCTTAGAGAAAACATTTTAATCCGTTGGACCCCTTAGCCATTTCATTCCAAAATCATTTTTTACCTACATCCATCTGAACCTTGAATTTCCCACAAAACATTTTGCATTTGACCTTAGGAAACACCTCACCAACCTATCCAAAATCAATCAACATTGATCAACTAAAACATATCCAAAAATCAATCTTGTGCAAAAGATTAAATCTAGATCTTATCCTTCATCATCCTTATTTTATTTGAGGGTCATTAGTCTGCCTTTCAAGTGAAATAATTATCCATCCTTTCGGCTTAAGGTCATTTGTCTACCTTGAGTAGAAGGAATCATCCTTGAAACAAACCCAAAAGATCTAGATTTTGTCCAAGCTCATCCTTTTGATTTTAAACTATCATCCAAATCAATCATCACATCTTTAACCTCTTTAGCCAAACATCATCCTTTTAAAAATTCTTGAGGTCAAATAACCCCATCCTAATCATTTCCAAAACTATCACCACCTTTGGGTCCAACCAATTTCTAATTAATCTCTAAGGTCATTCTCAAAACATCAATCCATTTCATCCCATAACCAAGTTCATCCCAAGATTATTGCATGCCCTTGATAAGATCACAAGCCAAGAAAATTTGAGAGATGGGATCCTTTGGGCTAAATACGAACATCGGAATGCCCCAAACTGATCAAAATAACATACCCCTTGGGTTAAATACGAACATCAGAATGCCCCAAACTGATCAAGACAACATGCCCTACGACAATTCACTTCCACCTTCATTGTCATCAAACACATCCATAATTGATCAAGATGTCCTAGGTTTCATGCAAGATCCTGACAGCATGGATATACTTAATAGGGTTCTCTAATCAGATCCAAATAGGTATGTGGAGTATCTTATTCGACACGGGGCTTCCTTACCTATAGTCACTGTGTCATCCACAAATCCCACAAACATTAATGCCACCACGTCCACGCCCCTTCTCACCCTTAATATTCTCACCAACACCATGCACGTGAATGCTTCTACAAGTGTACCAGCAATTGATCCCAACACTATTGCCTTCATAATGCAACTATTTTCTGAACAACCCTCTAACACCACAACACTTCAAATACCATAAATGTCCAAACATCACAAGCTAATCCAAACACAAATCTGCAAACTCCACTACATATCCAACAACAACTCATTGTTGTTCAACAATACCTGGCCCAACAACAACAAAATCCCCCACTGTTGAACCAAAACACACAAGTACTACCATATCTTCAACAACTGATTCAAGTGCAAACAAATTCCACACCACAACCACCTCCAATACCGGATCCCTGGAGCCTTGTTATGCAAAAGCTCGATGAATTACAACTGGGACACAAAAAGAAATAGTATTCCCTTGAGGATATATGTCCTTATCCCTTTGATAGGACTCTACACATGCCCCCCTTCCCTAAACACTTTGAAACACCAAAATTTGACAAATACAAGGGAAAGGGAGATCCTCAAGAACACTTATAGGAATTTTACATCGCTTTCCTTGAAGTCTCTTACAATGACACTTATTTGATGAGACTTTTCCCTCGAAGCCTTGGTGGACAAGTCACTAAATGGTTCGCACATCTTCCCCCTAGCATCAAAACATTCCAAGAACTCAAAGAGAAATTTATAAACCATTTCTCTTACAATTTCGAGCATGAGGATTTAATGATTGACCTTTGTAAGACAAAACAAAGGAATGGGGAATCATTTGCCACCTTTTTACAGAGGTGGAGAGCCTTGGCAAGCAAGCTACCATGGCCTATTCCTGAAAAGCAACTCGTGACCATGTTCGTCACCAACCTAAACCCAGAAATGGGATTCCATCTGCAAGTGCTATGCACTTCTACCTTTGAAGAGTTTATTGACAAAGGAACAACCATTGAGAGAGCTCTTATCACCAAAGGCTCGATAAAATTGTATGACAACAGCAAGAACAGTAACAATAACAACAACACAAACAACAACAATGCTCAAACAAGTGAGAAACCCCATTTTTGGGTTAAGAATAAAAACACTCTCAACGACGGTGTCACAGATGTGAAATCTGTCCAAAACATTCAAAATAATGCCCCACCTACTACCTCGAGCAACAATGTAAACATACCAAAAGGGCCACCTAGACAAAATGATAACCCTAGAAGGAGATTTACGCCTTTAGGGGAACCTACTAAAGATGTTTTGGATAGATGTGTGAAAGAGAACTTGATAAATCTTCCCCTTGTTCGGCCATACGATGAGAATCAGTTCAAACCTTCGTGGTTCGATGAGAATGCATTCTATGAGTACCATCGTGTTAAAGGACACACAACATTGAACTACATGAGATTAAAACATCACATATAAGATCTTATAGAATCGGGGAAAGTCGCCCTCCAAGACTCTTCTAATCCATCCCCAAACGCAAACTTGGGAGCATACAAAGATCCCCTCCCTGATCATAACAAAGGAAAGGACTCTTCATCATCCAACCAAACATATCATGTTGTCCCCCCTCCAAACTCTTTCAATTCTGTTGTGGGTCAGATAGAGAAATCTTTCAGCCATGTTAATACCATCACTATTCGGGTTAAAGCCCTGGATTGTGCTGTCACAACCTACCGTAGTCGTGTTACCATTCATGGTGCTACTCCTACTAATCAACCATCCACATCCAACCAACCTCCATCATCCATACCTCCTAAGCCATCCACACGTAAATATAACCTCCTAGATCATCTAGGAAAGACACCTACCCAAATATCCATTCTCGAGCTTCTCTGTACATCTCCGCTCCATAGAGAAATTCTTGATAAGGCCTTGATAGAGATGCAAGTCCCCACAAATCTAAATGTGGAACAATTCCAAGCTATGGTAGCCCATATCTCTGCACCCCATCACCTCACTTTCTCAAAAAAAGATCTTCCCACAGCTCATGCCTCCCACAATGAAGCACTACACATCGAAGTACTCGTCCATAAACATATCATAAAAGGGTTTTAATAGATGGTGGCTCTGGCCTAAATCTGTGCACTCTAAAGCTATTAAAACACTTGGGATATTCTGATGTGGTTCATAGATACTAACGAATCCCTCACCATCAAAGGATATGATGATACAGAGAGATTGTCTGAAGGAACTATCAAGCTCCCTATTTAGGTAGGACAAAAGATTCTGGAGACAAAGTGCCAGGTCCTTGACCTTGATCTTCCCTACAACATTTCTCTTGGCCAACCATGGATTCACATCATGCAAGCCGTCCCTTCCACCTTCCATCAATGCCTAAAGTTTCCACATAACAGTATAGAAGTAACCATCTACGCCGATCCTCGTCCCTTTCAATACTGCAGTTTTTGGAGGGACATGACCGTACCTTCTGTCCATATAATCATCCTGTCATGACCCCCTCTAAGCCTAAACAAAAGACCATATCATCCTCTGCCTACATTGATCCTGCTGATTTGCCATCAACATCGCAATCATCTCTTTACCTCGAAATCAAGATCAAGGCAATTGACAAGGGATGTGGTGAGTATGATTTACATGGCGCTTTCTTTTGTGTCAGCCACTTACCACCATCCCCCAGGACATATGGCACTCCTAGGGAGAATGAAGTTTCCACCGTAGTGATCAAATGCAAACCGACACCTACTTTCGAAAAGAAACATCTCTTGGAGCAGGATGATCTCGAGGACATTTCTTCGTGGCTATACAAGGATGAAGAAGACAAAGACGTCCCAACTCTGCCAACAAAAATTTATGGTAAAGGACTCCAGATTGTTAAGAACATGGGATATAAAGGACAAGGGGGCATGGGCTTGCATGAACAAGGGATCATGGAACCAATACAAGCAACAAGAAACCACTACTACCATGGTTTAGGGTATGGAAAACTGGAACCAAACCCTATGGAACGTGAGTGTACTTTTGTCGAGGATGCTAAGGCCTTCCCGGTAATCAATGACATCAATGAAGAGTACCATATGACTACTTCACCGACCTTGCTGAGCTATTCGAATCATCCATTTGTACCATCTTCACATTATCCCCCATGCCATCCACCTCTAATGACCTACCTCTTATATACCCTCAACTTATTGATTGGGACCAACAAGGACCATCTGTCCTTGATGTTGTACAAAATGATGAGGTTCTAGCTGAATTCATGGGAGTGAGAAATCATTTCCCCTTGGGAGATCATAAAGCATGATACATCATGGAGCTTAACACTTCTGCTTACTTTGGGTAGACCACCCAATCTCTTAGTCGTAGAATGATGAAAATAAAAATAACATCCCCTGGCGAAAACCACTTTGTGGCACTTTTGGATGATAAAAAGGTAAAAATAAAGGACGTATCCTCTGGTGAAAACCTTCTGAGGCGCTAGAGGATGAGAGATTGGACCTCCCTGAAGTGCCTGAGTTTTATAAAGAAAGATCACCCATATTGGTGGAAGAGTCACATGAAATGAATCTTGGAACAGAGGACGAACCTAAAATTACATACCGAGCTGAATCATTGACATCAAAAGAACAAGAGGCCTTCTTGAATTTCTTCAAACAAAGAAGCATCAACTTTGCGTGGACCTACACTGACATGCCTGGGCTAGATCCTGCCCTCATCGTTCACCACCTTGCGGTACATCCAGATGCAAAACTAGTGAGGCAGAAATTGAGAAAGATGAATCCGCAGGTAGCATTTCTTATTAAAGCAGAATTGAAGAAACTGTTAGATGTGGGGTTTCTTCGACAGATAGATTACCCTCAATGGGTATCGAATCTGGTACCAGTTAAGAAAGTGATTGGGGGCATCCATCGTTGTATAGACTTTCGAGACCTCAACAAAGCTTGCCCTAAGGATGATTTCCCTCTTCTTAACATTGACATCATTGTAGATCTTACTGCTGGACATGAAATGCTATAACTCATGGATGAATTTTCTGGATATAACCAAATCAAAATAGTAGAGGAGGATCAGCATAAGACATCATTCATAGCACCGTGGGGAACTTATTGTTGGGTCATGGTGCCATTTGGTTTGAAGAATGCAGGAGCGACATACCAAAGAGCCATGACAGTTATCTTCCATGACTTCTTTCACAAAATAATGGAAGACTATGTAGATGACTTATTGGGCAAATCAAAGACAAGAGAAGAACATTTAGATGTGCTAGCAAAGATCTTTGACCAAATGGAACAATACAATGTAAGATTGAACCCCAAGAAGTGTGTCCTTGGAGTAACCTCCGAAAAACTCCTGGAATACATAGTATCAAGGAGGGGAATAGAATTAGATCCTAATAAGGTTAAATCCATAATGGAAATGCCTTCTCCTACAATGCTTAAGAAGCTTAGAAGCCTTCAAGGGAAGTTACAGTCTATCCGCCAATTCATAGCACAGCTTGCCGATAAGTGTCAACCATTTCAGCATCTTCTCAAGAAAAATATAGCTTTTCAGTGGGATAACAACTATCAACTGGCCTTCAAACAATTGAAGAAGTACCTTGTTAACCCACCAGTCCTCATGCCACCGAGATTAGGACAACCTCTTCTCCTTTATATATCAGCAACAGAAATAGCAGTTGGGGCATTGTTGGCACAACATGATGAACAAGGAAAAGAGAGGGCTATTTATTATATCAGCCACACATTGGTAGCTTATGAGCTTAACTACACACCTATTGAGCGAACATGTCTAGCAATGGTCTTTACTTCTCAAAATTTAAGACACTACATGCTTAACCACAAAACGAAGCTCATCGCAAAAATAGATCCATTGAAAAATCTGTTAAGCAAAGCAGCTCTTACATGAAGGACATCAAAGTGGGTAATGATCTTGAGCAAGTTTGATATTGAGTATATGGAAAGAAAAGCCATCAAAGGATAGGTTATTGCAGATCAGTTAGCAGACGCTCTGTTGGTTATTTTCTCTGAATCGGTAGAGGGTTTGCCAGTTCCTATGCACAGGCTGATCTGGCCAATAGAAATGGGAGGTTGCATGAGCTGCCTCCCCTTCACTTCTGGTTCTGCCACACCAAGGGGGTATCCCTATTTGCTAAAGATTTGACACTTTGACTCACCCAAAGACATTAAGATTTAGCTTTGTGATAACAGACAGAATACTCTCATTTTAGGACCAAGATTTGTGTGACAAATCACAAGGTTAGCAACATTCTTGGACATATGTGTCTGGTTACGGATGATAGTATGCAAGGGTTCTAATCCTACTACAACTAACAGGTTGAAATTATGGAAGGGTTTGAAATTTGATGGTTTTGATGCAAGACAGGGGCTTTGGATCATAACTACTTCACAACAACAGACCGGTGCCTATCTAAGGGCAAGGAGTCAAATAGACATATACATGAGGACGGCTTGCAACTAGCATTCGAGTTTCAAGGGGATGGATTGATGCTTGCCTTACAAACATCATCCAAGGATGGGTATTTAGCTGCCTCTACTTACAGCTATCCCTGCTGACACACAACCTTCTCCATGCTTGACCTAAAACAGTTTAATCCACTCCTTGAATGGAAGTTAGAGATGAAGCACGTGATACAGAAACTTGTATCCCTGAATCTATGAAACCCTTAGCAACCAGATTCAAAAGAAGAAATTGCATGCAACAAATGGAGACAAATAGATAAATACATGCAACAAGCATTTTTCATATAAAATTAACACTGAAACTGAACATATGTGCAAGATACATCACAGATGCAATACATAAACTCCAAAATGGGATAGAACATCAAGGAAATGCTCTGTATTTCATTATCTTTCCCCCAAAAAATTGCCCAAGTCTTCAACAACTAAAAATGAGTAACACAGTCCTCCTTATACAACAAGGAAGTGTACTCAACAAATTAATCACAAGGCAAATCCAAATTTTGCCAGATACAATGCACCATGAGAAATGGCACTCAAAATTGAATGCAGCAGAGGGACAAGGAGAAAGGGGCAGATGGAATCGGGATCTGGGCCGTCGCCTGAAGGTTCTCTTCGTAAGCCTGGTAGTTCACCTGTCGCCTCACCCATACTTCCCTGCACAATCTGCCATCAATGCTTCATCTACCCGCGGGATGCAACAGCAGATGCATTTGGGGATTTTCCCGCTCAAAAATGGCCGCACTCACCCAGAAAAAACCATCGTTGCAGTCTCAAAGCATGGCCGTCGATCTACCTCCTGTCGCTAGGATCAATGGCATCAAAAAACACTGAAAAGTTGCCAACTAGTGAAAACATTCCATGTAGGCACTTCATGCTCCTATCGCTGAAAACATATGCATATACAATCGCCACTGTTCGCCTTTCAAAAACCCTTTGTATATGCAAAATGCATATACATGCAACAGTTTTAATATACAAGGTGGACCCCAAAATATTATGAAGCAGATTGGAAACTTATTCGGGTCCGGCTTGCATCTTGACCTTTGTATCTTCACTTGTATATCGCATATACAAACACAATATACAACCCGCGGACCTGAAAATCTATCTATTGCAGCTTGATTTCCAATTGGGTTCAGAATGTATGCCTTTGTTTTGTATATTTTGAATGTATACTTCACATACATTCGCCTTTGTATGTCCTATCCACGGGCCCCACCATTTGTATATCGGTCATTGTACATCATTCCTTTGCACATACAAACAAGGAATCTTCTCCAGAATATTCCTGCAATGTATCTAACCATTGTATGTGTGCTCGAATGTATATTGCATATATATTCCACCTTGTATATCCACGGGCCCCACCACATGCATCTCTGCCTCGCCACTGTAGCAAATGTATATTAGCACGCCCTTGTATATTTCACTTTGTATATGACCTTTGTATGTCCGAACATACAAACTCATTTGTATATACCTGCAGGCCCACCAAATGTATCTCCCCCTTGCCACTGTAGCAAATGCATCTGCGCCAACTCTTGTATATTCCCTTGTATCTTTCAAATGCACCATTACATACAACCCGATATACAAAGCGGGAATATTCTCGGGAATCTGTGAAAGATCCCCCCTTTGTATATGCACATTTAGAGCCCGATATGCATTCAGAAATGCATCTAACTAATTTTTTCAAAGGGCGATGGAGACTTTTGCAAGCCCGCCAATGTACATTTTGCCTGCAACTTAATTTCAGAACGCTAAACTTAGGTGATCACAACCACGCTCCCATCCCAGCAGAGCATCCATTGTTATCTGAGTTTCCAGATGAATCCATACTAACAGTTACACCAGCTGAAAACACATGGAAAATGTACTTTGATGGGTCTTACACTGACCACGGCTCGGGGGTAGGTCTTTTATTTGTAACCCCTCAAGGAAACACAATCCCTAAGTCATACAAGATCACATTTCCATGTACTAACAACGTAGCTGAATACGAGGCCCTCATCACAGGACTCTGCATGGCAATCAAGTGGAAAATCGAGAAGATGACAATATATGGTGATTCCCAATTGGTCATCTGACAGGTGAATAATGAGTATAAAACAAAAGATAACAAGCTCTTGCCTTACAAGAGGATGGTAGATGACTTTGAAAGGATTATTTTCACAACATCCACTTTGAATAGGTTCCAAGGCTCAAGAATAAAGCAACTGATGCAATGGCCACCATAGGGTCATTAGTTGACATGAAAAAGGATAGCAAGAGGTGCGAATTTCTAATAGAAGAACTTCCTATACCTGCTTATGATGTTCCACAATTTGAGCTTGTATGCGACATCGTTGGTCCTTTATCCCCGTGGTGTCAACAAACCTATATGTACCTTCACGACAACATCCTTCCACCCAACCTAACATCTGTACAATGAAAAACCTTCATCCACCAAGCATCTCGTTACACCATTATCAGCGACACCTTATATCAAAGGGGTCTCGATGGTACTCTTTTGAGATGTCTTGATTCTAGGGAGGTCGAGGTTGCCTTGCAAGTACATGAGGGTATCTATGGGGCGCATTCTAGTGGACCAACCTTAGCTAAAAAGATTCTTCGGACATGATATTATTGGCTGACTATGGAGAAAGATGCGCATGAATTTGTAAAGAAGTGCCTACCTTGTCAGCAACATGGAGATCTTATACATGTGCCATCACAAGAATTACAACCGATTACAACTCCACGACCTTTTTCACAATGGGGGTCGACCTTGTAGGTAAGATTCACCCACCATCTTCTAACGGCCATAAATTCATCATCACCGCCACAGAATACTTCACTAAGTGGGTAGAGGCTCTTCCACTCACCTTTACCACCAGTATCCAAATTTCCAAATTCATCCTTCACTATATAATCTGTCGATACAGCATCCTACATTCCATCATTACAGATAATGGAAAGCCTTTCAAAAACCAAGAGGTTCGCACTCTATGCGATAAATTCCATATCCAACATCACTTCTCCACGCCATATTACCCGCAAGGTAACGGTCAGGTCGAAGCTTCAAACAAAACTATTTTGCACATATTGAAGAAAATAGTCAATGAAGCTGGCCACGACTGGCATTTGCAGCTCAATCCTACCCTATGGGCATATCGCACTAGCATTCGTACCCCCACAAGAGCCACACCCTATTCATTAGTGTTTGGTTGCGAAGCCATCTTACCTATTGAGGTCGAACTCCCTTCTCTTCGCATCTCACTGAAGAATATCATCATTGAGGAGGAATATCAGGTTGCACCGTTGAATGAACTAGAGTTGCTAGATGAAAAGCACCTAAACGGTTTGAACCATCTTCAGGCTTATCAAAATTGCCTACGGAGAAGTTATAATAAGAAGATCAAGAGCCGCCAATTTGAGGTAGGTGACCTTGTGCTTTTAGAGAATCAAAAAAACATGCAAGCCCATCCTAAGAAGGGAAAATTTGAGCCTAATTGGTTAGGCCCCTTTATCATCACAGCTAGCTACGGATTAGGAGCTTATCATCTTTCAACTCCAAAGGGGTAGCCTCTAGAAGAACCAATGAACAACATGCACCTGAAAAGGTTCTATGCATGACCCATCGCATATTCCAGAAAAAAACCAAGTGCAATAAAGCCTTCCAATGATGAAAATTAATTTGGTGACGCCTTGGATAAGTACCATGGTGAAAACCTGTTTTAGGCGCCATGTGTAGCGGCCGGTTCTACCATCTAATAAATTCCTGCATCCATTCACAATCATTTGCATTATTCACATTTCATAGCTTGGAGTTTTCTGCATTTAGCCTTGTCATCCGCATTTAGCCTTGTTATCCCACCCTTCATAGCATCACCCAAGAATAAAATCCCAGAGATAGGATCCTTGTATGCTCTTTTGTATAGTTAATCCTAAAAAAATACCAAAACATCATAAAATGTCCTGAAAAAATACCAAAACATCATAAAATGTCCTAAAAAATACAAAAAAATCAAAATATTCCCAAAAATACAAAAAAAATCAAAATATCCATAAAAAATCCAAGCAATAAATGCACTCATCATATCATCAAAATCAATCTATCAAATCACTTCTTTCAATTTAATCCAATTCACCAATCCGTCATATCACTCAAGCAAATCTAATCAAATCATCAAATCACGCCAATCTATCAATCAAAATCACATCACTCGAATCCCATCAATAGCATCAATCCCATCAATCTGAACCTTCATCATCACAAATTAGAACTACATCTCATCCCTATTGTTAAGTGCCTTGATCCCATGGATACAGGGTGTGTCGGCAGTCTGGAATACGAAGGAAGTACCCAGATTCAGGCACAAGGCGATACCTTTCTTTTATCTTCCACCCTTCTTTCGATGATCCTCTTCTTCATTCATCTCATTTTCTTCTATCATTCATCTCTCACATCATCAATAAACACCCAGAACTACATATCATCATGTCTCATCATCATTGTGCGATGCCTTGATCCCATGGACATGGGTATGTAGGCAGTCTAGACTATGAAGGAAGTGCCCAGATTCATGCATAGGCGATATTCCTCTTTCTTCCATCTCTCATCTTCTTCTATCATCTATCTCCATCAATTCATCAATCAATCCAATCAATCAGTCAAACCACTTCTTCAAATCTTCAATCCATCACTTCTTCCAATCAAATCATTCTAAGCAATGATCCAAATGCAAGTCATCCTTTATCTATACCAATCAAGTTAATCAAGCTTGTCAAATTATCCAATCACATCCTTGGTCTTGATCCTAATTTTGTTGTAAACCAAATCAATTAATCAATCATCCTTGTGTTGATCTAGGCATATATCGTTCCCCACCATGACAACACTTTTATCATCATCAATCAAACAATTAATCATTGGTTTATAGCTTGACAGTGGCAATACCTTGTTTGTTGTTGAATCATTTGTGTATGCTTGCTTGTGTGTGTTATCTTTTTTATCTTGCATTCGTATCACATCTGTATCATTCCAGCTAATATTCATATCTTGTGTATGATGGAATTAGCTTTTTGCATTATCCTTTGCATCTAAGGTCACATCATACCTTTTGTGCATTAGGAATTTAATGCTCTAAGTTTTCTTCCTCATGTGTTAGACAAGGTTGTATTACGTTGGGGCACGAGACACATCATCACCTTGGTCCCCATACCCTGGTGCATAACGTCGAGTGTTAAATCAAACATATGGTTGCTCACTTTCATTATAGTATAACACATCATCCTTTCTTCTATCTTTTCCTTAATCTTTTTCGACCAATCCATTTCATTTCGAGAGCCTACCCGTGTTTGTTCAACCCGCCTATCCTCTCGAGGGGGCATCCTCATCCTATCATTCCATCTACATCCTATATTTTTATCATCCTATCTTTTTCCTCTATCCTACCTTAGCTTCTTTGAAATAATGTTGCTCAGCACAAATCTCATCATTTCGAACATCATTTCAAAGAGGGGCAAAATGTAGACACCTAAAATTGTCCCATTTCATTATTTATGCATGAAACTCATATAGGTATCCTATAGCATGTTTTGCCCCAAGTACCCATATCATCACTTATATTTCATTTTCCTCTTCATATCCTTAATTAATAAAATAAATTTTATTTATTTAATTAATTTTCATTATTCTTCCATCTACCATCAAATGATTAAATAATTTTATATTATTTAATTATTGTGTCTTTTCTTCTAATAAATAAATAAAATCATTTATTTTATTTTATTTATTTATTAGAAGAAAAGACAATAATTAAATAATATAAAATTATTTAATCATTTGATGGTAGATTCACCATGCCCATAAATTAAATAAATTTTTAATTTATTTAATTTATATTATCTTTTATTGTTATCTTATTCCTCCACACGTGCAAGTGGGCCCCTTTGTCTATAAAATAGAAAAAATCAAAATGTGGGAAGAATTAATAAATTAGAAAAAAAAAATCAACTATCCTTATTGCTCCAACTCCAAAATAGAAAAAGCATTCTATCTTGGAAAGGAATCTTATCCTCATCAACAACCCACCTAAGCTTTCTAAATAAAGTGTCTTTTTATGGACACATGACGCTTGCACGTTCATCCATATCTCTCGTGCATCCTCATCCATTGATTTCTTCTTGTATCCTCCACCGTTGATCATCCTCTCACCTTTGTCTATAAATATGGCCTCTCATAAGCCATTTGGAATGCATTTTTGAGTTTTAAGTATCCTTATTATGTCGAGTTATCTTCACAACCTTTATCTATCATCTCCTATCAATGTTATGTTGTGACTGTGAGCAATCAACAAATCAACCATTCAAACAAAAAATCATGCATGCATAAATCTGAGGTATTCGAAAAGGTTTGGATCTAAGGTATTGCACTTATTGTTTTATCTTCATATTTTATCTAAATTTTCTCGTTTACACTTTTATTTGCATTAGTGTGACACTCTTATTTGCTTTAGTGTGTTTAATAAGACATTGGGACAATGTCTCTTCTTAGTGGGGAAGGATGTCACATCTCAATTTTTGTTTCCATAATTTAACATTAATAATAAATGAAAAACTGGATGTGACCATTGGACATATGTTGTTTAATGCATTGGTGAATGTGTGTGCGTGAATGGTAATTAGTTATGATTACTGAGAATGCATGGTATTAGATTAAATAGTGATGAATTACATATTTCAAATGTTTTGATTATGATAATGGTTTATGGACTAACCTATTGATGAGAAATTAAGTGCAAATGAGTGTAGGATGCAGGATTGAAGGCGATAACATGATTGAGGTAGAGATGACCTAGCCACCTGACAATAGTTGGCATGATGGAAATCATATACACACTCATGTAGTTGCATTCATACTACATATTGAATGGTTACGTTATGCATTTTGTGTTATCATGGATACGTAGGTCACATTGTGCGATGATTATGGTGGTGATTGTTTAAATGATTAGATTATGGATATCCAATCTTCTTTATAATCTCTTTTATATTAACGTTATTGTCTTAATGACTATTTTTGGTTTCACAATGTAATTATTTTCCTTTCAATTATATATAATAGTGATTGATTTTAGATATATATTAAATATATATATACATGTCTATATAAATTATATATATGTACACCAGTCACCAGGTAACAAAAAATTGGAGTCTTTACATGCATCTTACAAGTTACAAATTTCAAATTTACAAATTACAACTATTGATAAAATATGGTTTGCTTTTGAATATCTTATTTTGTAGGTTCTTGGTGGGGAGATTAGGATGCAAATACTCCAAATCTTCAAATATTAGCTCTCTGCATTTTATGTCAAAATTGTAGTGCTTATGGTTGTGAGCACAACTAGAGTTTGTTTGAGGCCATTCACACAAAGAAGCAAAATAAGTTAACTCAAAAACACCTCAATGACTTGGTCTTTGTATAATACAACCTTCGGCTTCACACAAAAAAGGTAGAGAACAAAGCAGAGGTCATTGATTTGAACGACATTCATTCTTATAGTGACTGAACAAGGCGGGATGAGGAGACCCCATTGTACTACGGATGAGATTCTTGATTTTGAGAGGCAAGCAATAGAGGATATGGCTGCAACAGAAGGGGCTACTGGATTGTCATTGGATGACATTGATGAGGAAGAGGAATCATTGCTATCTAGCAGCAGAATGGAGGTCGAGCCATGACCACAAACACAATATTCCATGTTGAGCAAGGAGCCACAACAAAGTGCCAAGGACTAGAACCCCTCCCCTAGTTTTCACTAGATTAGGGAAGAGGAAGATGTAAAATGTTATAATATGCAACTTATGAATTATGATGATAAATTTCAAAGGCAATCATCATGAATTCATAATAGTTGCTAGCAAACTATCGTATATACCTATCAAGTTTCTGCATGATGATGTGATTTTGTACTCATTTTGTATTCAGATGAATCAAATCTAATATAAAACACCTTTGTAGTCATTTATGGACTCATTGGATACATTTTGTTATTGAATTTTGCAAAAAAAAAAGTGTTTTTAATGAAATTTAATCAATTTTTTAAGTTGCCGAGTTTTTGTTGAGTCTAAATTTTCCAACTATGCATGATATTACTACACTTCATGCGTGAGAGTGGATACTTATGAAAGGCTCATGAAGAATTCAGTGTCTCATACTTGTGTCACATCCAAGGTTTTTAATCTGTGGCTACCAATTGGTTATGAATTAGGCTTAAAATAACATTGTTGAAAGGCTTTGGTGCAGCTTCATCATCCAAGGCCAGAACTTCCCCAACAGAAATGCACTAAAGATGAGCGTTTGAGTGGTCCTATCTCTACATCTTTTGGAGAAGACATGGTAGGCCAAGATTAGAAAGGCAGATCTACCCCTGTGCATCCCTTACTATTGGTTTCGTCTTCACGGCTTCTCACTTTGCCCCCATCTCAAGGCCAAGTGCTAAGTTGTTTACTACAATGAATTGGAGCTTCAAGTTGGTGCATGGCCATCCCACTTTTGGCTTCACTTTTGTTTAGTTGGATAAGATGTTGTATTGGTGGGAACTCTTGGCCATCTAGTTTGCATTATTAGTTTTGGTCCTTCTGAGAAGCTCTTCAGTAGATGAAATTTTAAAACAGTATGTCATAACACAAACCTTCTAATAAAATATAATATTTTGTTTGTGAATATTGGTGTTTGGTTGGATGTTTGAACTCTTATGTTTCAGGTAATGATGATTTTCATTCTATCTTAATAAGTTTGGCACAGTACAGAATCCATGGACAAACCCCTATTTACACATGCAAACAAAAATCACCACATATATTTTATTCCAAGTTGCCAGTCCTGGTATGGGTTCAGGTACGGATAAGGGGTTTGGGTACGCGGATACAACAATTTTTGGCCCGGGTACAGTATGACTATATATATATATATAACTTAAAAATAGTAATACTCATAATTGCCAATAAACAAAAATAATAAAATATCTAAATACATCATAACTTGCAATAAGGAAAATATTCATGAATTAAAATTCATAATTTAGTGATTTCTTAAAGAGTCAAATGTCAATACAAAATGAAAATTACAATTAATATTCATTGTTCAATAAGCATCATATGGGTCTTCATCATAGTCAACATTTGGTTCAACTTCATTTGAACCACAATCAACTGGAACACCACTCCCACTAGCCATGTTTGTATCATGTGTAGTTGTCTCATGGTCCTTGTGGACCTCATCGATAGAGACTTTTGCAAGTTGTGTAGCAGTAGCATCTAAATCGGCACACTCAGGAGTTAGATCCCAATTTTTTGTCACCCCCTCATTGTAATCAGGTTTCTTAGACAAGAGATGCAAGTTGGAGTGCACAAAGACTAAATCCTCGGCCTTTTTTGCACCTAATGGGTTCCATTTAACTGATTGGATAAAGGAGTATGTAATCCAATTCCACTCAACTGAAGATGAACTTGCAACCTGTTAAAGTTGCATACCATACAAGTTACAAACTTACAACATTTACAATTATAAAATTATAAAACATAAATTATAAATTAAAAAAATTAATATATAGTAGGGAAAGAAAAATGAGGAAGTTAACTTTAAAAAAATAAAAAGATGCATACTTGAGATAGATTTTTTATTGCAAGAGGTTGAAGGTGAAAATAGTCTTGGCCATGTAGGTACCACCATTCTTGAGCATCTTTCTTGTACTTGTCTCGAAGAGCGAAAGCGTCTTGATTCTTTGAAGATATGAACTCGCCAAACTCACCTGAGACAATTCTCTCTAAATCTCCATCTGGACATAGTCTTTTGAACGCACTTGCGTACCCAACAACAACCTCTTTATCTCTATATGGTGCCACCCTCCTCGGTAGGGAAAGTATCTCTTTGCTATAATATTTTGGAGACAAGGCAAATACTAAGAGATGCAAGGGTGTGGTCATCTTGTTCCAACACTCAAAAATGATCCTTTGTACTCTTTTGAAAAATGTTTATGTGGGGTCTTGCTCCTTGGCTTCTATTATGGTCCTTATTCTCTCAACCATGGAGTCCATGCCATCATAAATCTCACCCAAGCATGGTCGATCCATATCTGCATACCTAATCATACTCATGATGGGCTCAGTGAAATCCAAAACATATTGCACACAAGCCCACCACTCATCATCAAGGACCAATGCTTTGATTTTTTGGGCTTTCTCTGTCTGTGATTGCCTCTATACACTCCAAAGAGTGTCGATGACCATGGCACTCAATGCTACTTTCACCTTCACAAGTCGTCTCAAGACGATTGTGTGTGATGTGAAACGAGTTTCAACAACCTAACATCATGTAAAATTTTAAAAATAGATTTAAATTAAATAATAAAAAGTAGCAACTTAGCAAAAATTTAAAAATATTAAATATGCTAAAAGTAAAAAATAAAAATAAAATTACCTTCAACAACTCCAATTTGGAGAAGGTCCTGAAGATGGCTTGTGACATATGATGATTGGTCACAAACATATGAATATCCTTGGCCTTTGTGTAGATTTCCTTGACCCACTCAATTTGAGTGTCAATCTTTTGCATTATCAAGTTGAGAGAGTGAACATCACATGGTGTCCAAAAAATATGCTCATATGTACCCTCCACTATTGTACCAGCTGCCCTACAATTTTTAGCATTATCCATTACAACTTGGACAACGTTTTCAGGGCCCACCATGTCAATGGCTTGTATGAGGATATTGGCAATGAAGCTTGCATCCTTCACTTGCCCCTCACAATCAACTGCTTTCAAAAACATACCCCTTTAGGGGACACTGCAATGACATTAATTAGTGGCCTATTTTTGCAATCCTTCCATCCATCAAAAATTATGGACACTCTTGTTTCAGGCCATGTATCCTTAATTGCTCTCAATGACAACTCTATGGAAGCTTTTTCCTTGGCCAATAAGGTGGTGTGCACCTTTTCATACCCATGACTAACATAATCATTAGGTGCCTTGACAATTGCAGTCACCATATCCCGCCAATATGGTCATCTAACAAGGTTGAAAGGAAGCCCATTGGCATAAATGCAACGAGTAATGCTTTCATCTGCAATGTCCCTTAACTCATTCTTGAAGGCTTTTTTCAATGGGTCTCTTTTACAGGATTGAGTAGTGTCTTCTCGAGAAGATGGTGGTGGCATGAAAGGATGTGGGTCAGTCGATTCTGTGAAGCCACCAAGAGATTTCTACGATCCTTTCTTGGAAAGAGGATGTACTCTTTCCTTTGCTCTATTATATAGCATGTCAGCATCCTCTTGTTCCTTGATATATTCCAATATTTGTTGCTTTGGCAACCCTTTTTTATTCGGCCCTAGACAAACTCTTATACCTATGCTAGACATAGCACATAAGTGAGCTTTCACTCGACTATATGAGCTCTTATACTCTTTCAAACATTGGCTACAATGCCAAAGATACCCCACCACCAAGTAATTGTTCGATCATGGTTGTATGTCGCCAAAGAGGGGATGCTACATCAATTTTAAACAACTTCTCTACAGGTAGACCAACTATACTAGAACTACGAATCATTCTGTATGAAATTATACAATAAAACAAAACAAACATTACAAATTTAGAACCATACAACTTTTTAAAAAACAAACAAAAAATCAGCATTATAACCCCTATATTATGTTTATAAGGTTTACAAAAAAATTTAAAACTTAAACCAAAAAAAAAAAAAAAAAAATTGAAAAATCTTTTAAAAATTCATGAAAACTTGGAAAAAATTATAAGATTCACTCTCCTTTGTAGTTAAATCTTCCTTAAGCAGCTTTTCCTTCCCTTTTGGTATAGTTCTTTCACTCCCCTAGCCTTCACCTTTGAAGAAAAATACAGAAACCTTCGACAACCAACAATGACAGCTTGGAGACAAAAAATGAAGTTTTTCTCTTTTGTTTGCATGAATGAGTTCAAAAAATGTTATGTTTTTGTCTTATACGTCAAAATTGACCTTTTTAGGGTTTTTTTGAGTTTAAAAATAATAATAATAAGTGCTTTTCAACGCTGTCTGGGCATGGGTCTTGCCGGGTTCGCCCAAGGTTGAAGAACCCACAAGGTACCCAAGGCGCCCGGGCAGAACCCTGGCCGAACCCCCTGGCATCCCAAACCCATACCCATACCCAAGACGTCCTGGTCCAGGCAACGCTGGGCTAAACAGGAGGACCCGACAACTTAGATTTTATTCCTACATCTCAAAAAAAATTATTTGGGAGATTGAAAAATCATAGACTTCACTTCTTCTTTGTATTGGGTATCCTTTCAGGAAGCCACTCCCTCAATTATTCATGCTCTTGGGTCTCCTCCAATAGTATCACATCTATTATGCTATTAAGGAATGACCAGCTAACACCACCCTTAACATGAATTTCATGGCCTGCAACTTTGAGAGACCTCTATACAGCATTCACATCCACCATACCCCAACTCAAATTATCGTTATCTCACAATTCCTCCATATATATAAACTTCAGCATATCCATCAAATTCTCATGGTACTGATATTGAGATTACTGTAGGTGTAGACAAATTCTCAAACCAGCTTCACTACTTCCTCTGGAATCAGTAGTCACCGACTTGCCCTCTACAACTTGCCTTAATCATTTTCTGGCCAACAATTCTACACGGATGATTATGCTTGATACAACATCAGAATGCCTCTCCACAAGTCCAAACTAAGATCTATTTGGAAGGCCTCCATATAAATTTTACTGAGTGCAAAGATAATTGTGTATTCCACAGGAAGCGTTGCAAATGGGATACTAATACCATTTTAAAATACAGTACATGAATATATGACTAGGCATATGAATATGTTACATATAAAATAGTCATTAGAAAATGTGCAAATGGGCATGCATACAGGGTTCACGACTCCAAACCTAAATTTTCTAATTATTGCAGAAAATCATTATAGTAATTACAACAAATTTCCCTAGAATTTTGTCACAAATAAAATTATATATACTGTTTTTGCATAGACTAATCACAACTTCCCTTTTTCAAATTTCATGTTCCTCTTCATGATGATCCAATCTTTCCATTGTCCCTTTTAAATTGTTGGAAAATTAGCTCAATAATACCTAGTTGATTTTTGCACAATTTGTAAACTGATTAACCATTTTCTGCATTAAAACGAATCCAACATTGTTAGCCTATTACCTACAGTTATCACCTAGAAAAAATAAACTGATAACATCTATCATAACCTCCACACCACATGTTCAGGTTTCACACTGTCACACTTTCCCTTGCCACCATTGAACTTGTTCAAATAATCCACTGAATTTATTCCCCTCTTAAACCATCACAGGTACCTCTCCATCCAACATCCTACATGACTTTCAGGAACTCCACTCATCTATTTTTTCAATTAGGAAATCGTTATTCATTTTGAGGCAAAGCATTTTCTTCTCAAGTAAACATTTCCTATGCAGATTTTCTTATTATGTTCCTCTGCTCCATACGACTGTCCTAGTAAAACTTTTCCTGAGTATTTGCTTATGCATAATGCAAAACAAAGAACATCTCAGAAATGTACCATTACCAAAACTAGTTTCAAATTTAGTCGAAACAAAATTCTAGAGAAAAATCAAAACAACAATGTGAGAATAGACTTTCATATGAGAAAATTATTGCCAACTTGAATAACCTTGAAATAAATAGGCACCTTTTTGTGATAATTTAGATCCTTCTTCGTTAAGTGGGCAGTATCAATATGACCATGTCTTAATGGGCTTGGAAAAAATGAGGGCCACAAATCCTTTCACTTATGTGAGAGCACCTTGAGTTTGGACTCAATGATGAAGGTATGCCTACAAATCATTGAAAAAAATATAAGGTAAATGGAAAAATTAGGAAAAATTAATCTATTGTGAAGGCTATAGAAGATTTTTTTCTTGCTCGGTGGTGACCTTAAACACAGCCTTTACATTTACCTTTACCTTTGTCTAAAAATTCCACATTTTTACCACAAACACCAAGTGGTTGCTTGCCACATTCACTAATGTGAACACTTACTATGCATCAAGTTGTCAGAGGCTTTCCACCACATCAATAGTCAAAATGCATCAATCTTTCCATTGTTGCCACATACTCAAGGTACAATACCAGACAACCATCTCTCCATCTTGATGATTCTATGCTAGGTATCTGGTGTAATAGACCCACTACAAGGATATTTACATTTTGGTTCTTTCCACTTTGCTGGCATTTTTTGCAGTACGATAAACAGCCACCTTTCAGTAATTACTAATATCAAACTGTCAACTTTTAATACCATGCAGATGCATTAGGCCTCCCCTGGTGGACCCCCTTAGTTATGGAAAGCTAACTCGTATCAAGAAAACAACCAACTTCATTTCCTGAAGTGTCATTGAACCCACTGGTCACATTCAGATCCTACCAGGCAATCAAATAGGATTAAAGTAATATTTAAATTTTAGAAATCTTGAAGGGATGTGCCTACTAGATGGTGACAGTCCTATGATTTCCACTGTTCAAACAGACTTTGAAATGGATCCAACATAAAACCACTCCAGTGGATTCAATCAGCCTACTCTTATAAAATAATGGAGCCTTGATTTCCCTAAGACAAGGCTATGAGCCTACGAAACCATGACAATTAGGACCTATGACTTCTCCTATGTCATTGACCTACATTCAAAATACAGAGACCATTCTAGAAAGCCTACACTAAGGTACAGTTAAAACCAGATATCAATTGCAATGTTCTTCGCAGCAGATGACAATATTTTCTTGCCTGTACTCGGTGTTGCTTATACCCTAACAGATTTTACCAATCAATTCTCATGCAATGCCAACTTCTGTTCGTCTGATTTACAAATTATCTACAAACTAAGAGATTGCCTATGTACAAACTTTAGAAGATACTTCGGACATCCTTTTTTATGGTCAATCAAGCTTCAGCAATCTAATGAAATAAAAACTTGTGTACACTTCAACAAATACCCTGTTCAAGAGATTGGAGAAAACAATAATAGGAAGGATCAAAATAAGCCAAATATGGGAGAATTTGGTGAGTGGCAGCTTCCTCCCCCTAGAGGTATTACGAAACTTAACTTTGATGGAGCAGCTAAGGGGAATCTATGAATTGCGTGTGGCCCTCTGGGGGCGTTGTGTTCAAGGATTCCATAAGTAACATGGTTTATGGGGGGTCCCTCTTCTAGGGATGAGTACAAATAATGAAGCTAAATGGGGGTCTTTAATTACAGGGCTGGGAGTGGTGGTATTGCTTAAAAAGTCTAAGGTGATAGTTGAAGGTGATTCAATGGTTGTGAATCATGATGAAAGCTGAGTTGCATGGACACAGATACTGATACGGCTATTTTCAAGACCCCTAATATGGATACGGCTAGATACAACATACATATATATATATATACACAAAATTAGCAATATATAATATTAAATAATTCAAATTTAATAATAATATAATTTAATATAAATAATATATATTTAACAAATATATTATATATTAATAAATTAAACTTAATAAACGATAAACTTAATTAAAAAATTGCAATCTAATAATAAGCAATATTAGACTTAATAAAATTTTAACAAATTAAAGTTAAATGTATTAATAAATAGAAAAAGTTTACAATGTAAAATAAATAATAAAGTCAAAAATCAAAGAAAGTATCATCAATTAATAAAATTTGCCTCTTCCTCCATTGCTTGTTGACACTATATCTCCAACTTAAGAATGAATGCGATTATTTGAGTAAATACGATCACATAGAAAGACATTTCCAATCATGTGCGTGCTGGTCCAGAGTAGTTTCCCGCAATAAGAAATCAACATGCCAGGTCATGGAGCAGTTGCTTGCAACAATTTTTAACTTTCTAGGGTTAATATTTTTGCGATACGGCACAAATATCATGAGAATGCCATATCTGCACGTATCCGGCACGGGGGAAAAAAGGGGGTTTTCTTGGGTACAGCCATACACGCTATCCAAGACGTATCCGAATTGTATGCTATGAGTATCCGTATCTGATATGGTGATATGCATCCCAGGTGAGAGGGGGTGGCATCTCCGGTAACTATGGATAAATGCTATCAACAAGGGGTGTAGCCCAAGATGGATATATCTATATGTTGAGGAGGTGCAAAGGCCTAAATAAAATTTTGAGTTGATCAATTTCAAACATTGCAAAAGAAATCTCAATATGGCAAGTGTACTGCTTGGCCAATGAAGGCATCAATCAAGAGCCAATTATTGTGATATAGAGCCATAATGTGAAAACTTGGTCAAACTAGAATCTTTGCTCTCATTTAGACCTCCTTAGGCATTTATATTTCAGGTTGGCTGGCCTAGCCACTAAAGGCCAAAGGTTATTACTTACTTTCATTTTAACATGCGAAAGAGATATTCCAAATCTTATGTGTAGGAGTGGCTTGCAAACATTACATTTTAATCATAGGTTTGATATGGCCGCAGAGTAACTGTTATTGTGGACGGGTGCCTATATGGTGCATTTATGAGATGGTATGTTTGTAAGTTGGTGGGGAGTTGCATTTTAAAGGATGGTATGAAAAGCTTTAGTAAGGTGGTGGCAGTAAGAGTGTGTCTAGTTCTTTGGTGCTTAACCTAGAAGCATTGCAGTTGTCTGGGAAGTATGGTGGAGAAGCTAGTAGAGGAAAGAGATGGTGTCCAGGTGCAGTTAGGGTGAGTTCCAGACAAGCGTCTTCAATGCACCTTTTTGCCTGTCACGAGTTGGTCGCCTTAGGATTCGTAAAGAGTATATATTAGGAGATCAAGCATTGACAGCAAGTAGATGCTCTAAGTGTCATGTTCCCTCTCTCCAACAATATTTAATATTATTATCATTAATATAATAAAAGTGTTTTTCAACACTAACATTATATAATAAATAAAAATAAAATAAATAGAAATAAGATTGAATTTTCAAATCTGGGCGGTCATTTAGGTGCCATGGGTCCTAAATGGACATGATATATATTCAGCACTGATTGCTCAATTGAATCATCCAATCCAGTTTGCAAATTGTTCGTTCTGAATTTCAGGCATTTGGCAATCGAGGATGAAACCTCTAGACTGCAAAAATTGAGGTTTGGACAAAAACCCAGTCCTCAATCACTTGGCAATTCCTCTCAGGACTTGCAATTGAACTAATTGAATATTCTTGTTTCAGGACTCATAATTGGATGCAAAATCGAAGGTGAAGGCTCAGAACAGGTGAAGATTTGAAAGGAAGAAAACCTAGAAGCAGATTGCTTTTCCCACAGCAGGGGTGCATTCACATCTTACATTCCATCACTGCTGTAGGAGGCACCAAGAGACACCTTTCATAAGCCCAAGTCTTTGGAGCACAGGTCAAGATAACATTCATTGCATTAGACAACAAGAGGCAGCTGAGGGTCAACATTATCCACAGAACCAACAAGGAATGCTGGATCACTGGTCGCTGAATTACAATTCAACTCCACTCTCATTTGCAACTGCAAATATTATCGCTAACCTGGGCAGAGTCACACCAGTTGGCATTAATTGTATGTACTGCAGAGATTTGTCAATATTCTATCAACCTAGATGGCAGGCTTCAACAACCAGTGAGGCATTTGACACGGGTCTGATCTGAAGTGAGGTATACGCATCACACCATATCTACAGCACTTGGCACAGGTCTGATCTGAAGTGAAGTATCCACATCACACCATATCTACAGGCCGCCAGAGTAGCACACTGAGGACTGTCAATACAATCCAGTTTATATCCAGCTGAGTGGGAGTTCTGATTTAATTCATATCTCTGTAATTATCTACGGACTAGTTTGTTTCCTGGTCCAGCTTATGTTTGTATGAGACTACAATTGTACCCTCCATTGTTGTTTTACAAGCAATCACTGACATTTTATGAATGCAGTCCCTGTGCAATAATTCTGATCTGGGTTTTTAAATGCTGTAACTGTATGCAGGCACTTCTGTGTTTTTTTTCTTGCACATTCAGAAACTCATGTTTGCAGATTTATTAAGTAGATCTCAGTTTTCTGTGGACATCTATTCTATACACATACATATCACACTAAGTCTGCCATTCGCAGCGATTTATCACCAATTTGGCATTTTATCTCCCCGACGCTGCCATTCGCCTATGGCTTTTGCAGCTTTTCATGCGAATCAATTTGTTGGTGCTTCTCTGGTTAATGTGGAGGCATCGTTAGGGCAGCAGGTGAAATTGGAGGCTCAAGGGTCCAAAGGAGAAGGCTCAGCATCTACGCCCACGTTGGGTGTGAATAACTCCAATGTCATTGCTGAGTTGCAGTGGAAATTGGCTGTTCAATGGGCTTTTTGCGAGGATATGAGTAAAATCTTTGTTGGGCTACACGTCCATCACCACTGTGGCAGGCTTGAGGTTGGCAGCGACCTCACAATAGCTATGTTTTATAGAAGGGAGGTATGTTATGCTGTTAGATTGAAGGAAAGGACGGTTGGTGGATGGCCCCTTTCCCCAACCCCTGGAAAGGACAGTTCCTTCGCTTGAGGGATATCATAGAGGTTCTCAGATGCATGCTGAGGAGCAATGGGTGGCAGAGATTGCAGAACATGTGTCAGCTTCCCCTTGTCCTAAGGGATCACTAGGGGGTAGAGTAGTGGAGGTTTTTGTTTCATGGTCTGGCTCATGTTAATTTTTGTTAGTTGAGCCGGTGTGATCTTTGTTGTTATCTATGGCGGGTAGTGTTCACCTGTTTTGAACTAGTCTGTATTATCAGGTAATGTTGTATAAATACATATCTTTGTACAAAGTTTATTTTCAAGGGCGGGGGGCCCTATAGAACCCCTACTATTATATCTAAAAAAATGACTGCCCACAACGTTATCCTGCTCTAATAACATATACAAGAAATTAACCATACTCATATTAGAGAGAGATTAACCATATCCAACCTCATCGCCAACAATTGGAGGATGTCTGTCAAAGTTTATATAACATAGTAACAAGCATAAGCTCTTGAACCAAGTACACGGGACAAGGCATTGACTTGTGGACATGCAAAAACAATTATAAATTATACATTAATTTGTAGACCAATTCCACCATAAACATATATAAATGTGTTAGATAAATTATATTTTCACAAAAATAAACTTTATATCTCACAGAACTTATGCCATGGACCTGCCAAAAGACACAGAATCACACTATGAGGCACAATAATATTCTGTTATGAGAAATTTCCATATAAGAAGATTAAAAAATCAGAGGACTATTTTTCTCATTTATTATGTACTAGTAATTTGCTTACAAAGATGCAACTATCTTTGTGCTACAGTAAGATTTATCCCAGTGCAGGTGATAATGGCACCGTGCTTAGACTGGCTATTCAACTAGGTAATTGGCCACTATCAGCCAACCCCTACCAAAACTTTCCTCACCTTCTCCAAGCCCTCTCCCATAGTTGGATATTACCATGCTGGACACCCAAAAAGTTTGCTGACAATTGCACTAATGTATTGGACACTCTGCAGTAACACTGACTACTTACAATGATTGAGAATATTATAGAAGATACAACAAGAACAAAGACAACAATGAATTGGGCGTGTTTACTGATAATTTCCCCAAACACATCTATTATGAGGTAAAATATGTAATTCCAAAGTTTTTGCAAAATTATAATGTTACATTCTTTTACCATTTGTCGCAATCAAAATGTATGGTTAATCTCCCAGAACTGAGATGTGAAAATAATCTAATCACATGACTATAAAGCAACATGAACACATGGGCCAAAATTGCATTTTCTATATCCTTTTGATCTTCGAAAAGGTTCCTGTTTCTGAAAAGTAGGTACTCTGTGTGCCACTTCCAAGGTGCACTCCATGTGCCTGTGGATTTGTTAGTTCAATTCCCTGCAATGCAAAGAAAAAACATCTAATCAACATTAAGTCACAATAACAATCAAATACGCATTCCTGACTTGAAGATAGCTGAATAATAACCGTGTAGATAAAATCTGATCAAAATACCAAATCAAATAGCTTCTAGCAATCACAGTCACACAAGTGAAAAAGAGACCAGAAAAGATAAAGCAGGAGATACATACTCACTCCTGACTTCAAGATAAAATTCAGAACAATTAAGATTAACAAAAAAATCTCCATGAGATAGAAAATTGCTGAATAATAAATGTCTAGATAAAATCTGATCAAAATACCAAATCAAATAGCTTCTAGCAATCATAGCCACACAAGTGAGAAAGACACCAGAAAAGATAAAGCAGAGGATACATGCAGTGGTCACCCATTTGGCCTCAAAATTGTACTCGAAATTCAGTTTGACTACAAACCTGAACAGGTGTGAATGCCAGACTTGATGTTAACCCTGAAGTTGCACCACTGCTTCCATATTGCTTCTCCTTAAATCTGTAATGTCACATCAGGCATCAGTCTAGGCTAGCCAACAACCAAATAACCAAAAACAATGATAAACTTGGTTAATCTATCCCATAAATAACAACTTATAAGACTACAGAAGAATGTTTACTATTAAGTTTCTTATCCATTCACAAAAGAGTGCGTACAACACAATAAAAGCTATGTTGCATGGTGTTTCCAGGACAGGGACCGCAGAAAATGTGGGGACGCGCTTCGGGGACAGCAGGCCTTTTTTGGGGGGACAGCAATTAAAAAACAGGTAAATTTATAAAAATAGGGAATATAAACTATTCATATGATAAGGCAGTCATCATATTCATTATATAACTTATTACACAATATTAGAGCTGAACTGAGAATTCACATGAGTTGACATACAAATTAACAAAATTTCACTGCTATCATTTGAGTTTCTCTCAATCAGTCAATCAATCAATCACTTCTAAATTTTGTTTGTAAGGTTTTTTATGGATAGATAACTGGCAACCATGCTATTACTGTAATTCAGTAATGCAATATCATTGACATTAAAATCCCTGTAGTACTCGTAGAGGTTGCTTCAGATCTATACAAAGCCACTTTAACCAAACACAAATTGCAGCTGTATATGAACTGAAAAATCCAGTATACAATACAGAGGGAAACATTATAACCGGGTTTATGTACCTTTTTCTGCCACATCATAAAAAATTTTGGTTTCAACCTTTCGGCCATGAAGACATCATATTCACAGCCATTATTATTATTAATACTAGTAGTATTATGCCATTATGGCACTGACAGGAATAACAGTGTAAGAATTAGTGGTGTATGGACATAGCTATAACAAGGCTGTCAACATTTCATTGTTCCATTCTTTAATAATGAGGTCAAATTATAGTACACTGTATAGTATCCCCAAATTGATCACATATCCATTTCAGAACATTTGACTGAGTGAATTTTTTTACTGTGACTGCTGTCTGGGGACAGCTGGGGACATCCCCAGACTGCAGAGAGCCATTTCTGGAGCACTTCCAGACAGGTGGGGGGTGTAGGGGATGGTCCAGGGATGTTTCTGATGCATCCATGTGTCCCTGAAACATCATGGGGATGGGGACAGCCACAAAAACCTCAGGGACACATTCCATGTATCATAGAATAGAAGTCTATAACTTCTATTTAAGATTTTGCATACAGCTCATTCAAAAAAATGAAATAGTACAAAGGAATCAATATTTTGAGTGAATATCTAAAAACCTTTTGGCCACTTTAGCTGCAAGTTTGTTTTGCCCAACTGACACTCGTAGCTTCCCACTTCCAGCCTGCCCTAGCATACCATATCCTTCTCCCAAACCATCTCCTGTTGTTCAAAAGGAAAGCAAATACCATAATTATAAGGAAAAACATTCTCCTAATAAGGTGGGAGAGTAGCTACTAGCTCAAATGCAAAGCTATGAATGATATCATTGACATACAAATTATAAATCATATCTCAAAAATATAATATTCCATTTAAAAGATATAAATAATCGACCCTTACAACAATTTAACCTGATTGTAAATTAAGAAAAAAAAGCTAGAACATATTCCTCGTGTATTTTCATACAAAGACATTTAAATGTCTTACCTAAAGAACTTTCTTCAGGTATACCGAATTGCATCCTATTTGCAAGCTTCCGCATGTCTGTTACAGCGTATCTGAGATGCAATCAGAATTAATAACTCTCATTTTACACCAATATTTTCCTTAACAAATAGTTAGCAAAAACTTGACTGCTCGAGGCCTATTGACAGATTTAAGATACCTTTCTTTAAATTTACGCAGCCTGCGCCCACCTCGCTTCTTTTTGGGTTCGGAATCTGGAACTGGTAGAGGTTTCGGCTGTTTTGCAGGAGGTGGCTCCTGCCACTTCTCAATTTTCTTACGTATTTCCTCTCGTAGGTTTCGACCAGCTTTTCCAGTGAGGTCAGCTCTTGATGAATCTACTCGAGCTGCAAGTGTGGACTTTGCAGCCAATAATCGACATGCACGTATTCTCAAAGAAGGTGGTGTGCTTTGGAAAATCTCTGTTTGTTCAATATAGCCTACACGGAATTGAGAAGTTGCTGTGGAAAATCCTGCCAAATTCTTTTTCTTTGCACCTAATAGTTGCACATTACAAGCAGGCATTTTAGCCAATGACGAGAGACCTCCAGCAGTACCCATCAGTTTTGCTGCTACTGCACTGCCCACAATGGCAGACAAATTGGGGGCAATGTATCCCATCCTACTCTCCACAAAATCCAAAACCTTCTTTTTGGCAGCATCAAGAGTAAGAGCTCTATCACAAGCATCCAACGTTTTCTGTAGGTTTTCCTCTGACAGAGGCTTCCCACTAGTAGTAGATGCCGTGACAGAAACAACCATAATAATAGCAGAAGGTAAAAGACCCTCAAGATCAACCAGGGTCAGGTCAATCTCATTTCCAATTTTCTTTACAACTCGGGCATAATCAATTGGGTGGTGTACAAGAGACTCTAGCTCAGGAAACTTCAGCCTGTAACGGTCCCGAATGAAGTTGTGAATGATAACAATTTCATTCTCAATATCAACTGACAAAGCATTACAATCAACGATCAGCTGATACTCTGGTTCATCTTCTAAAACTATCCCACTACTTGAAATTTCATATCCCTTTTGCAAAGCTTCCTCAATTTTCTGAAAATTGATACACATCAACTAAAGTTAGTTCTGTGTGAACAGATAACCACAGACCAAAGGTTTAAATAATTGATTTCCACAAAGCTGTAACCAGAGATTGCTGTATATGCATTGCTGTATATGCCTTCTATAGAATTTCATATTTTGTAACTAGATTACTTGAAACTAAATGCATGGCAATTTTTCCATTCAGACATTATTGTGAATATATTACAGGAAAATAAACAGCTTTTTCTGCATATTGACGCCAATATGGAAGATAACTATCTATCTTTGGCTTTGATTCACTTCATCTTTTCTTTCCTCATAAGTATCTTTGCATATTAACAAATCTACCATTATTTATACAAGAAGTGAAAGTTGGGTGAGTAATTTTGTAGAATCCAAACCTAGCATAGAAGAATTTAAGTGTGTAGGGAAGAAAAAGATTCTCACAAACTGTTACCTTATACACAAACAAGAAATAGCATTCTTGTTTCTGACCATTGAACTAGGTATCAACTATTATCTGTCCCTAGATGGTTAGGAGTTTTATCTAATTTATTCAGGCCAAAGGAATGTACGACAATATGACAAACCTATGAAAAGAAACTTAACAAGCAAATATAAGAGGAAGTGACTGAATCAAAGGCAAATATTATTATATTCCATATCTGTGTCAATATGCAGAAGACTTTGTTTATTTTCTTTTCATATATTCTGTATTTATTGTGCACATACTTGCATGATATCAATATAACGTTGTGTCTTTTGTAGCTTTGAAACACTGTCCAGATCATCGTAATTAAGAGTTTCAATATCAGCCATCTCATCATCAACATCTTCTGCCTCCTCCCCTGCATCATCATTCTCATGGTCCTGCCAGTACACAACTTAATTCAGAATTCCTGAAACCTCAAACAAGCCCCACTATTATTCAGACCTTACATGGAAAACATAAAATATCAACCGTTGGCTCTTGTGCTAATGTCCAAGAAATAAACAGGATTTAGTGTTTGCTAGTTTATCTAAAACAAAACTTATAAAAGTTCAATTAGACTTACACTGAGTGGCACATCATTGTCAGATAAGTCATCGAGATCAGCCAAAAATGAATCTGCAAGAGTGGCCTGCAAGATAGACAATCTGAACTTAGATAACAATCTACTCAACACAATATATTTTCCATTAAAGCAAAAATAAATAAATAAACAAGCCCTTCAAGAAGCAGCCACAAAGAATGTCTTGTTCTGGAAGAAATCACAAAAGATATTTCATGCTTCTGCTGCTTTTAGGGGTACAGTTAATTCAGATACTGGTATCCACATCTTTTAGGGGCACTAAAGAATTAAGCAATTAACAGGGACCGGATCTCTCTTTTAAATTTTGTATTATGCAATAAGTTCAAAAAGTATTACACAAGCTTGCTACTTCAACTTTACTAAATATTAAGTTTCACACTAAAAACATGTAATAGTGAGGCCAATTTTAAGAATGGGAAAAGCATACTGGACCTCTTTGCCCAAAAATTTATAAATGGGAATAATGTACTAAGCATACAGGACATCTTCAAAATTATTAACAGGTTTCTTAATTTGCCAAGCCAGTTCACAAACAGTCAACATTTCAGGAACTTTTCAGAATCTCATTCACAAATATGCTGCTTCTACATCAAAATGCTAGAGGTCTGTTAAATTACAGGGAGTTGATCGTGAATGGTTTTATGAAATCTCTATTCTTGATCACATTTATTTTTTGGGTTAAGTAATCTCATATTGTTAAGGTTCTTTTTTAAGATGTTAGAAAGTTTTTGAATCCACTAAAAGGATTTTATATATTCTGTGGTCGGTCATAAATACAATGCTGCAAAGATTTCAACCTGTGTTTAAATAAGTACCCGGTCCCCAATAGTACTGCTAGAATTCCTGCTATCTGTATTCATAATATAAAACCAAATCCCCTTGCAAAGATAGATGTCGCACTGCAACTATTGGTTGCATTTGCACAGGGGATTAATATGGACCTTAAAAGCATATGATATCTTTATCCCCGTAAATTTAAAATTGATTGATTGTGTCAAATATTTGACATGATTCTGAATATTGGTAACTTTATGCCTAAAATTCATCCAAGTTTCATTGCACATAACCCATCAACTTCTCCATCTAAAGAATTCACATAATCCATACCTATAGAAACCTATTATAGTCATACTCTCTAATACTCTATGCGCTTGTTCTTGGCACTCTTCCAATTGGACCTATGAATGGAGCCTAATCACTAGAAAATTGCAAGAATGAATATAGAAAACTAAATTCTACAGTCTTGGTCTTCAAAATCTTTTTTGTTCCAATATCAATTTGACAGTTGCAAAGCACTTTCTCAACCTCTTGGCGATTGGGGTTCTTTTGGTGTACAAAGGGACACCCTTCTAGCATCATATCAGTATAAGGTAAAAAGGGTGCGGACGGGGCAATTGGAGTGGAGTATACGGATGCATGAGTCAGTGCTAGCAGCAATGAGTTGAAAGGATAACCAGCAGAATAATACTGGCTTGTATGCTCCATTGACCTCTTTCAAATATGCAGCATAGGGAAGAAAAAAAGTGGCAAAGAGTTGAGAGTGATACTCCATCAAGCTCTTTGGAAGTTACTCATTTAATGAAGACGACAGGTAACAACCAATTGATGCTACCAAATTGGGGCTTCTAGGTAAAATCCTTGTGTCATTAGTGTTTTACTTCTATTTCTTTCAATCTGTTTCTTGTTCTGTTAGTGTTCAACTCAAAAATTTACTTTCTACTACTCTAATTCACACTACAATTCACTACCATTTGAAGTTTATTCAAGTAGTAGCAGCAAGTTTAATTTAAGATTTGCATTTAACTTCCAACAAGTCTAGTTGCATAGGAAATTACAACCATGTGGTATAAGCAGTAAGTTCTTGTGGCTTGTAGAAGGTTTTCACTATCACATTCGAAATGTGCAAGATTCTTTGACCATGTGTTGCAGAGGTTTGTGATCATATAATACAGTCATGAACAAGTCTTTGTGGACAAGGCCTGACAAGCTCCAAGTATGCCATATGCAGGTACAAAAGGAGAAGAAATAATTGAAGATAATGATGTAACACTAGGAAAAGGAGAACCAAGAGTTGCAAGTTACATGGACCAGCTATGGAGATTTCATTATTGGTATTGCGGAGGAGTTGCAACAACAACTATTTGCAAAAATTGAATTGTTGGCATAGCTCCAAGATGATGGCAAAGTACTGAAAAAGGCAGAAATCTAACCGACTAAGGAGACCACCTTTAGCAATGTTGTGCATACCATGACAGAGGTATGCATGGTAAAACATTCCTTTACATGTTCCTTCTTTTAATCAGGCATTGCATGAAAACTTAGGTAATCTTCAAATATATACTAAAGGAGTTGACTCTAAATTATTATATAAGATGGGATATAATAGAAAATAAGATGCTATACAGTAGAAAGGCTACCAGCAAGGATGGACAAGGAATTCTCATTCTGGTCAATGAACAGTTATGTTGGGTCTAGGGACCCTTAACCCTAAGTATATCCTTAGTAACATAAAGATATATTTGTTTTTTCACATTAATCAAATTTATACCATGCAAAATTAATAAAAGATGTTGAATAAGGATAAAACAACAAACGGAGATACATTTGATCCATCACATGATCACAGTGCCGACCCTATACAATGATGTTCTTCCAGAGAATCTTGAACATAATGCTGTGTTTGTATCTGGTATTTCTATCAGGACTGTGATGTTCTGTTTATCTGTCTCAGTCAACTACCTTTTGGGTGTTTTCAGCTGTAATTGACTTATAGTTGCATGTTAAATGTGTTTTACAAAAATCAGAATGACGTAGGTGCAGCTGATTGTTTGTGATGCAGACGAGGATCGTGAACCCAATGAAGGGCTGATGACCCAAGCAGCATACGTATAACAGATCATACAGTGAATTTTGTCAAGAGATTGAACAAACCTTTTTTTTATATGATAATATAATGTAAACAGCCAGGACAGATAAAAATATCCTCAGCATTCTGAAATTACATGGTATAACAGTATCCAAACATTGACAGCACAGGATTAAGCAAATCACACCTACAGAACAACCTCAGCAAAATGACAATGTAAGAAATTCCAGAAGAAATAACTTCCTGATTATCTTCCACACTCAAACTAGACTATATCTTCTCCACTATCAGACTCAGATTCTTCTCACTCCTCCCCCTTTCACTGACTATTCATTTGATTTTTTATTTTTTTTATGCCACACAATTCTGCAACTCCCCTACTTACCCTGCTCTAACGCCTCTTTTTTGTTTTTTTTTTACAGAATCATCCTCTCGATTTAACATAGTTAAAAAAAAACGTCCAGGTCACAAGATTGGAGCCACCTCATTAACACCCTACCACGCCAAGATTAACAAAAAGAGAATCATTCATATGCTAAAATAAGGATCCGCCTCCCAATAGCCACCAGAATTATTAAAACTGTGCAGATGTTTATTATAAGGAAACACTAGCATAAGGGCGCCAATATTACTTCACCACTCCAGCAATAATAAATTAAGACACCCAGGTTTGGATCAACTGCGGGCCTAGGAAAATTAAACACCCCCAGCACAGCAAGATGAAGGAAAAAGAAGACCTGCAAAACAAAATTTCAAAAAGGAAAACTAGAACCGTGTGAAATAGGCTCAGGATTGAGCCGGCCAAGTTTGCTCCTGCATCAGTTTGTTAATCTACCGCCTGAATGTTGTCCATCTGAAGCTAGGTTTGGCAAGGGGCGTCCTTTCCATATATAGCTTATTCCAACCCCATATTTTTAACTTCACCTAAAATCAATACCCAATAACACATTAAATTACAGATATTGACTTCCATGAAAATCCTTTCGTGCAATTTCAAAAGGGTTTGGATTCCACCCTCGTGCGATTTCACAAAATCGAATACAGCACATTTTTTTTAAGAAAAAAAACCTCTTTTGATATAAAACCCTACAATCTTTAGGGTTCTAATTACCCTCCGAAACCCTTGAAGTTCCCAAAAACATATATAACAATCAAGCCCTGTTGGACTTAATTTGCATCAGCTTAACAAGAAAACATCATTGGCAAACCATCTAAACTCCAGACAGTCGTTCAAAGACATCAAATAGAACTAAACGCAGATGGTCTACATCCACAGGATTTAAGAGAAAGAATAGCAACTCACCATTTTCGGCCGTGCGTTGAAAGGACTACAACCCCCTTATTATTAGTGTTGAGCAAATTGTAGGCTGGCAAAAGCAGGAGTATGAATTCGCAAATGTCGAAGACTCGAACTTGTGACCTCCCTTCCGCGTGGAGTGTAAATACATTTTTCACTCAAGTTTCATATACATGGTTTTTTTTTTTTTAAGGTAAAGTTTAATGGATATTCATTTTGGAAAGTTAATTTTTATTATTACTTGCCTTTATTTAAATATTAGCAATTGGACCTATGATTTAATGGGCATGCTGATAATTTTTAGAAGAAATTATAAAAGTTGTTAAATGTATCTTGTAGAATTTTAACATATTTGGATTATTTTGCTATTGTGGGACAATGGATTTCTCATCACATTCCTTAACACCAATGATACGTTGAAGTGCATATTGGAAGTCAACAATAAACGCTCTCTACACAACAAGTACAATATGATCTGAATGATCTCTGTTCCTATGGAGGCGTTGCTAGAGGATGGTTGGAATGATGTGAGATCAATGATGACAAATAATGAAAAGTTGCTTGCATAATAGCATATTTCTAGATGTGCTTTTTGGTTTAGAGACAGTTGCAAAATTTCACATCATATCTCTCGTTGTTTTCCATATGGCGCTTCTTTTCATCCACATTATGTTTCAAATGTTGTAGAGGCTCACTTTCACGACAACCTTCACAAGTTCACTCTAGCTCTGCTTCACTTGTAGAGAAAATTTGCTCAATGAAAAAAAAAAGTCCACAATTTCAATGACTGACAAAAATCTTTACCATAAAAGAAAAAGGAACACTAGATTGGCAGGGACAGTGTTTTTTTTTACTGAAGGCGCCTAAATGTTTTTTTTGTTTTGTTTTGTTTTGTTTTTTTGTTTTGTTTTTAATATATATCAAAGCCAATAAAATGTAATCTAAATCAACCAATTTAAAATGCAACTTTTCCAAATATCGCACTAACAAAAGCTATTCCAATTTTAAACTCGGAAAAAGTACATTGTGAAGAGCATCATGACCACATATAAATTTATAATATAATTTTTAGTTTGACTTATACACAGGAGAAGTAGCAATATTATTATATAATTAAATTTATTTTATCCTACAATCTAAACTTTCTAAGGATTACATAATGCACATAACACTTCATTTCTACAAATTGTAGTGGGCTATTTGTGCTTTCTCCACCCACTTAAAACAGGGGATGTTTTTGCATGGAGCATCTAGATAACGATATTATGAAGCCCAATCTTTCTTTGTTCCTTGAGCTAGTTTGTTTCTATGTCCAACGATTTAATTAGCCTGCAGAAAGGTTTAAAAATAAGTATCATGTCTTTTAACGAACTCAATTTTCATTCTTAAGTGTTTAGTAGCTAAGTAATTTTAAAAGCATGTATATTGTATCCTAATAACTTCAGTATCACAAATGAGATACCCCAAATATCTTGTGTGTTTGAACAACTTGCTCTAGCTTAGATGTTTTTGCATATGCATCAATCTTATGCACTTCCTAAAAAAAACCACCATTATGCCATGTCACATAGAATGGCAACTCCTTGAAATAGAGAGAGTTGCATAGATTGTAATTTTGCTTTGTGTAAATAGTACAAGATTTTAAAATGATAGTGCTATCATTTTTTTAGCCTTACATAGCCCCAAGTGCATAAAGTAGAATTTACACTTGCCTAAATCTATTTCACTAGTTTTGGCCTTCGAGTTGTGATGTCATAGTTCTTATATGTAGAGAACACAATTTAAAATATTTCAAAAAATGGAGCATATGCAACATCAACCTACATAAATTTCATGCAATGTTTAAAATAATATCTATTGATACATAATACATGAATAAATGAATACATGATTGTGACATGGAACCCTTTAATTTTGCAATAAATCTATAATTATAACATATAGAAAATATTTATTAATTATTCTTTCAATTATATAATTACAAAATAGAATAAAGTGAAATCTTTAAAAATGGACTATTTTTTCAATATTTAGTTTTAAATTCTAGGTTCTAGATTCAACAAATTTAATTCTTTTAAACAACTTTCTACATGTTTTGTGAACTTCCAAACTAAATCTAAGGAGTCCCACAAGCTAAGCTTTCATGTCATCCTTCAGAGTAAATGGCCGAAGTGAAATAGAATGCCCAAGAGTTTTTAGAATTTAATGATATTTAATTTAAAATAGTTTTTCATTTCTCGTGTTAAGAGGAAGAGTATACTGGAGTAGAAGCACTATTCAAGCTGAGATGAATGGAAATTAGGTGCCATGCATTAGTTATTGAGAAAAGTCCCTTTTAAATTATTTTTTCCCTTGTGATTTATTGTGGCCCATGACTAAATTTGTAGTTCAGAATTAAAATAAGAGGGGAATGGGCATAGTGAGCATTGTGGTGCATGTTGTGGGTCTGTTGACCACGCTTTCAATAGGTGCAAATGTTTTTGCTTCCAGGACATACCATAAGAAATATCTTTCTGATTCCAAGTTTGCATCTCACGTCCCATTTTTAATTAATTTAATTTTACAAGAAAAATGCCTGTCACAATATTTTCCATGGGATAATGACGGAGTTTGGAAAATAATTTATTTAATATTTAATATTTTGGACCCACAATTATTTTATATTTTGAAGTTGTTTAAATGGGGCCAATTAAATATTAAATATTAAATATATTTTAATATTTATTGGTGTTAGCAACCAAAAATGGAGTGTGAAGTTTATTGTGGTGCAATTAATAGCTTCCAAGATCATGTTGGACCTAATTTTAGAATATTATATGACAGTTATGACAGATTTTATATAGGTTGTCATAGTGGGAGTTATTTTCTAATTTTAGTCAAGAATCTTGCATGGGTTGTTTTGGTGAGCATCTTTGTAGGGAAATTAATGAAAATCATATTATTTTATTTATTTTTCCAAGAAAGGGTCGTTTGGGTTTGCTCCCCTATATATTTGCAAGCAATTTCACATTCCAAGCATCTCATTTTATCATACAGAAACTCTGCCAAAATTTGTTTGGACACGTGTTCAACAAATAATCTTCTGTGGACGAAAACCCATTGAAGATTAGTGATCAGTGGACAAAAATCCATTGGTTTTTGGAATCGGAGGATGAAACCCCTTTGGTTCTTGTGGTCATTCTCATCCAAGGATTGCATCTGAGCTTCATGGATTTGCAATTTTTAGTTTGGTGGATTTTTCCAGTGTGGATTTCAACATAGTTGGAGTTTTCAGTTTGCTATTGGTTGTGGTGTTTGGTGCTGTTATTTTGCTTTTATTTTTTTTTCTTGTGTATTTCCATATTAGCTATAGGCATTGGAGGAATCACAACAAAATCTAGAGTTATTCAGGGTGCAAAGTGTGTGTGTTTTTGCAGGTTTTGGAGTGTGTTGTGTGAGTAGATTTTAGAGTTTATTTTCTAGATCTGTTCTAGATTGTTCTTATTTTTTTTATGACTGTAAATTAGTCCCATTCAACTGTACTTCCATTAAAAAATCAATCAATATAAGTTTGGGTTCATTTGTTATCATTTATGTGCTTCCAGTTGGAATCAGGTGTTATGAAATTGACGGTTTTGTATGCAGATTTATATTTCTCATAAAAACTGATATTTATATGATATCCTACACAAAGAGGCCATACATTTGCTATTCTTTTCTATGAATTATCAGTCATTTAAGTTTGGCGAAGATTTCCTTTGATTTGGTTAAGAAATTGCCAATTTTAGGTACAAATTGTGAAGTGAAAAAAAAGTTTCTTTTGTGAGGAGATTCAATGATAAATTAAAAATTTGATTTGTGTTGAGAATTAATTTGGTTGGGTTATTACATTGCAGATTTGGGTGCTGACTCTCTTTGATACAGTAAACACTAAAGATAATGTATATTCAACTTAAGATGTCACTTTAGATATGATCTCAAAGCCTTATTTTTGAATTTTCAGGTGGAGATAGTAATGGCCCTTGAGGAAGAATTTAAATGTGGTGTTAAGAAAGAAAATGCTAAAGGTATTACAAATGTACAGGATGCAGTTGATTTGATAGATAGGCTTGTTGAGACAGGTGCTACAATAAAGTCTCGAAGGATGAAGGATGGGGGGATGATGTTAGAAGTCTACCTAAGAGGGTTTAAGGCTATATGTTATGATTCTGGCTTTTCTTTTCCTGAATTAAGGGCATTGATTTGGCTAAATGCCCAAAAATTTCTTTCATTGTTATTTTGAATCTCATGATAATTAGACAAAGTTGTCTAACACATTGATGCTTTCCAATTGCTTTGTAATGTAGGTTATCCTAGTATTGTTAGCTTTTTCTTTTGTCTTTTTGTCATTGTTTGCTTTCTTTGCTAAAAGTCTTAAGAATTGCTTTTTTTCCCGAAGCTATTTTAGCTATATATTTGGTTGAATTTTTTAATGCATATCTTAAGAAAAACATTTTTTCATGGAAAAGTTAATTGTAAAAGCGTGGTTTCCCTTAAAAATAGAATTATAATATTTATTGTTTTACATATGAATATGGACCATAAACAACAATCTTGAGAATCTAGATCATCTTATCAGCCTTATATTGATGTTAGAGATAAGAGGATAGAAAAATCACATGGATGAGTACCATTGAAAATTATGATAACAAAGAATCCATCACAACCTAAATTGCCATAGTTTCTAGAATCCATTACAACATAAATCTCCATAAACTATTTGTGAAATTGCTTATTTCCTCACCATATTGGGTGGGGATAACGTTTCTCCTCAAACCAGTCAATTCAAGATCGCATGATTCAAATCGACGGTCATCCAATCAGAAAGCCAAACATATTCGAAAGTGCAATCAATAGAAATATAGGCAGCAAGTTGTGGTTCATATGTTATATTAATTTTCAGCTGGCTAGCATGCTTATCAGGATATCTAAGCTAAAAGATTGGCCAAGGATCTCCAACTAGGGGCTAAACTTGGGAATGAGCATTAGTTGTTAAAAAGCATTTCAAATTTTCAATATTGAAGAGCCTTCCAATGGGACTTACCAAAAATATACAGGGATGCCATAATTTTTTTTTTTTCATTACTTCTACCGTAGCGACTTTGTATGCCCTGGGCTTGCAGAGTCTAATGACTTTGATACCCACAATAACAACAAAAGTCTTGGTAACCATCATCATAGAAGAATGAAGAAGAGGTTCATTACCAAGTTTTCGCATAATCAAAAAGAGAAGATCCACTTATTTGCATTTAGGGCTGGGTGGAGAATGCAAAAGCAGGATGAGGTTGTTATGCAACAATTTTGTAATTAGATTAGTGTTTGTAAGGGGGTATTTAAGGTATGTGTAGACACCCAAAAATAACCAAGTCATCACACCACTTGCATTTTCATCTAATCTGTCTAAACACCTACATTCAACATTAATTGAATAATCTAATTATTTAATTAATTTCATCAAATTCTTCTAAAACTCCAAAATTCAACATTAATTGAATAAATTGTATTTATTTAATTAATTTCATCAAAATCAACCTTATTCTTCCAAATTAAATAATTTTTATTATTTAATTAAATCATTATCCTTTTTCAAATTCTAAGTCTACATTAATTAAAAAAATTTAATTATTTAATTAATTCATCACAAATTCTCTTATCTGCAATTAAATATTTTACATTATTTAATTAAATCCAATTGTTCTTCAAAATTTAAATAAATCATGCAAATTTATTTAAATTATCTCAATCCTCTAAAAATAAATAAAATCAAGTATTTTATTTATAATCTTCACATTCCTCTATCATGCACAAACAATTAAATAAATTATTTATTTAATTTCAATTATCTTTCCAATTCCTCTAAAAATATCATGTTAACTCATGTGCACAATCAGTCCTATTTTTAGAACTAAAAATAAATAAATCTAAAGTTAAGTTAATTGGTTTTAATTTATCTTATTTTCATCAACTCATGAATTAGAAGAAACAACATTCTAATTTATGAAATCAAATCTATTTTTATCAAAAAAATAATGATCTTAATAAAAATAACTTTTTGGAGTGACACATATCGTGTGCACATTCATCATGAGTTATTTGATTTATCTCAACTGTTCATTATATGAATTTATTTCATCCGTTGATGGATCATGTTTGAAACATATATAAACCCCCCTCATATCTTTTACAAATTCTCTTTGATCACTTATTCTCAGGTATTCCTTGACAGTGAATTGAGATCGCATCGTTGAACACCTTACGATTTTTTGACATCGATCTTTTGAGCACGAATACACATACATCCGCTTGTTGCAAACATGATTTCGCAACGTTATTGAGCAATCTACATTTATACAAAGAGACTATACTCTAGGTGAAGACTTTCTTGTTTTATTTGATTTATTCAGTGATATTGGTTTTTTACTTAGATCAATCTCTTTATGTTATGGGTTATTGAGTTGTGATTATCATTGTTTTGATTTTATCATTTGACCTCTCGATTTTCCTCAGACACATTTTGGCACGCCCGGTGGGACCCACTAACCTTATTTTTTTTCTAGAAAAAAAAGTTGATTTTTTGGAAGCTAGGTACGGAAAAGTGCAATCACAATGCAGAAAATCTAAAGATCCTTGTTCACTAGTTGGAGAGAATAGGCATTGAGCATTCAAACGGTGTAACCTTAGCTCAAAATATTTCTGGGTTTTGTCAAAAATATCAAAATCTTATTTAGGTATCTCTTATTTTTTGCAGAAAGTGCACAGATTTCAATAAAAATAGAGCACAAATTCGTGTCCCTATTTTTAGCCTATGCTTGTTTTTTTTTGCTTTTTTTTGGCCTATTTTTAGCAATTTCATGAAATCAAGCATATCTGTGTAACTTTAGCTCAAAAGATTTCTAAGTTTTATCGAAAACATCGAAATCCTATCTGGGTATCTCTTATTTTTGCAAGAAGTGCACAGATTTTGAGAAAAATAGATCCCAATCCGTGTCCCTATTTTTAGCCCATGCTTGTTTTTTTACCTTTTCAGATCAGTTTCACGAAATTGAGCATATCTTTTGCATACGGAATCGTATTTTCACAAAACCAGCAGCATTGGAAAGATGGTTCTCCCAACTTTTCTATGGTGAAAGAATTTTTAAGTAATTGTATTAGATTTATCAGGTACACTTAGTCAAAGTCAATTCTTCTTTACAAACTTTAAATGGTCATAATTTGTGCAAAATTTATTCAATTTTCATGATTTTCTTTTTGAAATTGCATAGAATTTTGTGTAGAATCTTATCATAATATCCAATCTATTGTACCTAATCATTATTATCAATTTTTTTTTCTAGATTGCTCATTTTTCACCTAACAAGTTAAGCGTTTTTGGTCAATTGATTTATTTTTGGCTAACTACTTGAGTTTTGGGTGAAACTAATCAAATTTTTGTAGCCTCTTATCACTCAAACAAAGCAAATGGGTTTCTCTAACATGTTCATGCAGGATGATCTTTGAAGAAATTGATAAATTTATCGCATTAAGTCTTAGAAACATATTATTTTCTTAAGGGACAAAAAAACAAATCATTTTTTACAATCTAAGTCTTAGGAACATATTGTTTTCTTAAGGGACAATGGACATGAATGTAAAAACACTTCAATTTCTTAAGGGACAATTGACATGAATGCAAAACACTTCAATTTTATAAGGGACAATTGACAACTACAATCATGTGTGTGCCTAATCTAGTTGCACCTTATTTTTTTTATAACAGGATAATTGAACCTTTGTTTGACGTGATTAAACTTCAATTTCAATTATTCCTTTAGAAGGGCCTGCTTTTGGATTGCGCTTCATCCAAAAGGGATGACCCTAAGCAGAGTTTTCTTTTGAACCACTATATAAAAGGGATAAGGCGAAAGCCAAGTCCTAACTGATGTCAGCCTTACCTTGTGGTGCCAAATCGAAGAGAGGTGTACTAGCTCTTTGTGGAAATGATTTTCACATTGTACGAAGTGTTTGATACTCTTAGTAGGATTGGTTAAAGCTTTTAGTAGCTTGTCACATTGCTCGTAAGGCGTTGGTCCCTCAAAGTTACTAAGAACCAATCTAGATAGTGGCTACCCAATCCACTTCCGAACGTTGCAGTAATCATCAATGCAAGGGGAATTGATTTAAGCTCTCGAGATACTCACCATTGCCTCCCTTGAGAAGAGATAATATTCCCTTAGCCATAAAGCTCTTGTGACCTACTTGAGCTTTTTGAGGGGAGGGTGAGATATCCCTGCCTATCGTCTCTTGCAGAGATACAAATGTCTAACACCTTTATGGAATGACATTTGGTCGACAAAGATTTAAGTTGTGAGTTGATCTACTGCAATGACACCTTGTCTCTAGGGATAAAAAGTGCTTGAAATTATTTACAATTGTCTTATACCCATGGAAACATTAGGCTTTTTGTGAGCCTCGAACATACACTATCTCTTGTGTCAGTCCTTTTTGCCACTTTGTTTGATGTGTGTTCTCTTGCCAAAGCAAATCCAATCAAAATCAAAACAAAATCTATAAAAATTTGCCTTATAAAACATCATAGACACTACTTCAATGCCTTTGGTATAATAGCAGCTCGCCTTTGGTATAACAGTAGCTTGCCTTTGGTATAATAGTACCTTGCCTCTAGCAAACCTACTTCAGTGCCCTTGGTATAACAGTAGCTCGCTTTTGGTATAACAGTAGCTCGCCTTTAGTATAACAGTACCTCACCTCTGGCAGCTTTGTCCAAACGCCTTTGGTCATACAGTAGCTCACTTTTGGTAAACACAGTCCTACGCCTTTGGTCTAGTAAACTGTTCATCAAAATTATATTTTCCAAACAAACACAGCAAAATCCCAGCAAGCATCTCAAACAAAGTATCCTAGTGCATCCCATGGTAACCACTAGACTCCAGAAAACTATGAAGGCTAAACAAGTTGTCCCAAGGAAGCGCAAATCACCTCCTCATACACCTCAACCAAGCCAATCCAACATGACTCCAAAGGGTACTCCAAAAACACCAATGGAAAGACCAACCAATTCTTAAAATAGGCCGCAACAAGACCAACCAAACAATCCTCAAGAAGGTAATGTGACTTTGGAAAATGTAACTCAATTCACTACCGGCATGCCTCATGATTTTGCTACACCTAGTTATACCACGGTTCAAGTCCCATCTCAAGAAGAGCAACACTTTGAAGAAGGTCAATCCTCTCAAGAAGATAGAGATGACCTTGATGAAATCATACAAGATCCTAAAGCTATGGCCGCCTTTGACAAAATCCTTAGTGAGAACCAAGATCACCTTTTCCGCTTAATAGCTGAACAAGGAGCACTATTACCCCAAGATTTTGACCTATCCAATCTTAAAAAGCCAAACAAAACCCATGACGCCATAACTGCGGTCCAAACCATGTCAATTGTGACCACACCGATACCTGAACAAAGCTCACAAGGGAGAACGTCTACACCTTTTGCCGCTCAATATGAGAATCCTCTTTATCAAAATCCAACAGCAGAGAGACCCATATCACCGCTCATGACTCCTATGGAGATCTACAAACACCAACAAGAGACTCTCCAACGTCAAGCAGAACTAGCCAAACAAGTTGCTCAAGCAAAATCAAACACACAACACACTCCTCAAATGCCCACACTAATCACAGTGTAACATTGGCTACCCCATCACGAGAAGGTTTTCAACCAAATTACAACCCAGGAAACACTTATGTAGCCATGCTACAAGGGTCTCAACAAACACCACCCCCAACATCATCAACCCTTCGTATCCTTAAACCAAACAATGTCATGCAACCACAACCATCACAAAATGTCAACACAACCTATATCCCTCCACCACAACATTCTTCTACACTCCATCATACCTACCATCACAAAACACATCTACGTATGTCCCTTCACCACAACGATCATCTAAACTAACCTTTTTCAACAAATTTCCCAATCAACCTCCACCATCACAAAACATATCTACATATGTCCCTCCACCACAATGATCTTCCACTCTCAACCTAACCCATACCTATCTCAATCTTCAACATTCCCAACACCAAACTTCCCAAAGCTATGTTCCACCACCGCAACTAAACACAACAAACTTTAGCTTTCCTCCACCAAATTCTTTCTTCACACCACCACAACCAAACCCAACAAACTTTAGCTTTCCTCCACCAAACTCTTATCAACAACCATCACAAAGCCTACATTCTTACCTATCACCACCACCACCACCCCAAAATCAGAACACCCAAATCCAACCCAATCCAAATCCCACATACAACACATATAATCCTAACCAATCATACGACCCTTACAACATCAACGCCTATGGCTTCCACTACAATCTACCATGTGGGCAACAACAACCACCTCTAGGACAACAGGAGATGTTTCCAACCCCTCCCACAACTATGGAGCTAAAACTTGCGGAGGTGCAACAACAACTATCTGATCTTACATTTGGCCACACAAAGAAAACTTTCTCCTTGGAGGAGGTTTGTCCTTATCCATTTGATCGGTCATTACCCATGATCCCTTTTCCTCACAACTTCACTATTCCCAAATTTGATAAATACAAAGGACAAGGAGACCCAAAATACCATCTTAGAGAATTCTATCTCGCTTGCTTCGAAGTCTCACATAACGACACATATCTTATGCATCTCTTTCCTCGCAGTCTAGGAGGTCAAGCTATAGAATGGTTCTCACACCTACCCACAGGTATCAAATCTTTTAATGAGCTTGTGGAGAAATTTGCCACCCATTTCTCTTACAACACAGAACATGAGATCTCCATGACCAATCTATGCAACAATAAACAGAAAAATGGGGAAACTTTCATCTTCTTTCTTCAAAGATGGAGACAAATGGCTAGCAAATTCCCATTCAACATACCCGAAAAGCAGCTTGTTAGCATATTTGTGCAGAACCTCAACCAAGAATTGGGTTTCCATTTGCAAATCCTTAGTGCTACAACCTTTGACAAAATTACCTACAAGGGAATCAACATTGAAAAGGCCCTCATCGCTAAAGGCGTGGTCAAAATCTTCAAAGACAACAAAGACAATACTCCCCAACAACAATCAAACGACAAACCAAAATTTTGGAACAAAAATAAAAATGTGGTCAATGATGGTGTGGTAGATTCCAAACATGTCCAAACACTACAAACACCCCTTCATCTTTCAAAACCAAGTCAAACTCCACCTCAACAAAACCAACAAAGACAACCATACCAAAACCAACAACAACAACAACAAGAGTGACCTCAATTAGATTACCCTCCACAATGTCAATTCACTCCCTTGGGAGAGCCTATAGAGTCTATTTTACAGAAACTTATAAACAATGGACTCATCACCTTACCAGATGCTCCCCCATATGGTGAACCTGTTTACAAAACCGCACGGTATAGAGAAAATGAATATTGCGAGTTCCATAGGAGCAAAGAACATAGAACCTCAGCATGCATGAAACTCAAGCACATAATCCAAAACCTCATCGACAAAAACAAAATCACTTTTGAGGATGAACCACCAACTCAAAACACCAATAAATACCTCAACATGTACAAGGAGCCATTCCCTAACCATGGTCAAGGTTAAAATCCTGACAAAGGTAAAGGTGTTAACAAAGCTTCAACTTCCTATGACTCTATTGTGGGTCGTTTTGAAGACAGTCGTGTATCTACCCTCACAATCAAAGGCAAATCTACGGATTGCATAGTTACAACTCATCGTGGATGTGTCACCATTCGTGGTCCTACACCAAGTCTCCCAACTCAATTTGATTACAATCTTGTCAAACATCTAGGGAAAACCCTTGTGCAGATCTCTATCTTGGATCTTCTACGGTCGTCACCTACACATAAAGCTGAGCTCAAAAAAGCCTTACAAGAGTCTTCGATTCCTAACAACATAGCGGTCACTGATTTCCAAGCTATAATAGGTAACATTGCCTCACCTTACAATGTGGTCTTTTCTGAAAAGGACCTCCCATCTCACGATCCCTGTCATAATGATGCCCTTCACATCGAAGTGTTCATCCATAAACGAAAGATCAAACGCATACTCATAGATGGTGGTGCTTGTCTCAATATTTGTTCTCTCAATTTACTAAAACAATTGGGATACTTTGAGGATCATGTCAACATTGATCAAAGTATTACAGTCTAGGGGTATGACGATACTAAATGCTAGTCAGAAGGTGTTATCCATTTGCCAATACAAGTAGGCCCTATCATGCTCGAAACGAGATGCCAAGTCCTTGACATTGAGCTACCCTACAATACGCCCATGGATCCATGCCATGAAAGTTATTCCCTCCACCTACCATTAGTCTCTAAAATTCCCATTTAATGGTATAGAGATAACTATTCCTGGAGATCCTAATCCTTTTGAATTTTGTCATGTCTTGCAAGGTAGTTACAAGAATTCCAACCAAGTGGCCAATAATGACAAAGCCCTTGAATCCCTATTATATGTCAATTCTGAAACTCTGACAAAAGCCTCTGCAAGTGAACCTAATCCTCATCCTATTCCTGAAATCAAAGCTCACATTCGTGATATAGGCTTTGGAGAATATGATATCTCAAAATCTTGTTGTGTAGGGTGGATGCCCCTATCTCCTAAATCCTACAGCCAACTGCCCATAGCCAAAGCAACTAAGAAAGCAACTATTCCTCCCCCAGCATCTCTAACCCAATTCTAAGAGGGAAAATTATTGGCAAAGGAAACTATTGAAGACATCTCTTCTTGGCTCTACAAAGAGAAAGAACCAGTCAAGCAATATGGCAATGACTTAAGGAGAGTCAAAACATGGGCTATAAAGGCAAAGGTGGACTTGGAAAATAGAATCAAGGAATAATGGAACCCATTATTGTGATGAAGAAACTAGACAAGAAGGGGTTAGGATTTGGTAGAAAGGTACCACACGCCTTGGACATCGAGGGTATCCTTGACAAGGTGGCAAAAATTTTTCTCACCAATTCGACGTCTAATGAGGATATCATTGATGACTCTTTCCTACATATGACTGACCTATATACAGAATCCTCCATATTCATGCTATCATCGATATCTTTAACATCCACCACAAACACCCAGATTGTAACACTTGTCTACCCTGAACTTATCAATTGGGACCAACAAGGGGCCCCCGTTCTAGATGTCTTTTAGAATGACGAAGCTATCACAGAGTTCATGGGACTCTAGGATGGTATCCCTTTTGGCGATCACAAAGCTAGTTTTGGAATAGAACTAGAGCAAAATGCTTATTTTGGTGAGAATGCCAAATCCTCCAGTCGCAAAAGTAAAAATAAACAAAGATCTCTAGGTGAAAACCACACCGTGGCACCTGAGGATGGAGGATTTGACCTTCCCCTACCATTTAAGTATCAAGAGAAATTATCTCTCCTAGTGGAAGATTCTATAGAGACAAACCTTGGCACAAAGCAAAATCCGAAGACCACATTCCTTGCAGCATCATTATCAGAACAAGAGCACAAGAATCTTAACAACTTCTTACAAAGAACCATCAACTTTGTGTGGACCTATGCTAATATGCCAGGGCTAGACCCTAAGCTAGTAGTTCACTATCTCATAGTTGATCCAATAGTTAAACCAGTCAAGCAAAAACTAAGGAAGATGCATCCACATATAGATCTCTTGGTGAAAGTGGAAATACAGAAGTTGCTCGATGCCAAATTCATCGAGCCTATTGGTTATCCGAAATGGGTCTCAAACATTGTACCTATGGCTAAACCTAATGGGGACATCTGCATGTGTTCTGACTTCAGAGATCTTAACAAGGCATGTCCCAAAGATGACTTCCCATTACCAAACATTGATCTCATAGTAGACTTGACCATTGGTCATGAAATGCTTTCTCTCATGGATGGATTCTCTGGCTACAATCAGATAATGATAACAGAAGAAGATCAACATAAAATAACTTTTACTTGTCCTTGGGGTAATTATTATTGGTGCATCATGTCATTTGGTCTAAAGAATGGAGGGGCAACTTATCAAAAAGCAATGACAGTGATATTCCATGACCTCTTTCATCACATCATGGAGGACTGTTTGGATGAAATACTAGCAAAATCTTCTTAGGTAGACCACATACAAGTTCTAGGACAGATCTTTAACAGGCTAGAAAAATACCAAGTGCGCCTCAATCCAAAGAAGTGTGTCTTTGGGGTAACATTAGGAAAACTATTAGGATACATTGTATCTCGTAGAGGCATTGAAGTGGATCCAGCAAAAGTCAAAGCTATAGTGGAGATGCCTCCACCAAAGAATCTAAAAGCATTAAGGAGCCTTCAAGGAAGGTTACAATCTATTAGGCGTTTCATCTCACAGCTAGCAGATAAATGTCAACCATTTCAACACTTGCTCTAAAAGGATGTCTCATTTCGATGGGACGATAAGTGTCAAGCAGCATTTGATTAGCTCAAAGAATATCTAGCTATACCTCCTATCTTGGTACCACTAGTTGCTAATAAATCTTTGATATTATACATCTCAACTACAACAGCAGCCCTAGGGGCCCTTCTAGCACAACATGATGAGGCAAGAAAAGAGCATGCAATCTATTATATCAGTCGAACCTTGGTGGGTTATGAACTCAATTATTCACCTATGGAAAGAGCTTGTTTAGTAGTAGTGTTCGCTTCCCAAAAGTTGCAGCATTACATGCTAAACCAACACACAAATCTTATAGCCAAAATTGATCCATTAAAGTATCTACTAGCAAAAGCAGCTCTCACAGGCAGACTAGCTAAATGGGTCATGATCCTTAGTGAATTTGACATTGAGTATGTGGATCATCAAGCAATCAAGGGACAAGCCCTAACAGATCAACTAGCAGAAGCACCCGTGACATATATACATCCTATGGTATCTAAATTTCTAGATAAGAATCTCTTCACTCTTTCTACCTCAATAATGTGGAAATTGTATTTTGATGGTTCCTACACATAGCATGGATCAGGGGCCGGCATCTTATTCATCACACCTCAAAATGACTATATTCCAAAGTCATATCGGCTTGCATTTCCTTGCACCAACAACATAGCCGAGTATGAAGCACTCCTCATAGGTCTCAACACAACAATTCAATGGGACATCACAGAACTACAAGTATATGGAGACTCACAACTAGTCATTCAACAAGTCACAAATGAGTACCAAACAAAAGATGAAAAGTTGGTCCCCTACAAGCAACTAATGGATGCCTACAAACCACACTTTTCTAGTATTACTTTTGAGTAGATTCCAAGAGAGCATAACAAGGCTACAGACTCTATGGCCTCTATGGGGTCACTTATAGACATGCCTACAAACACACAGAAATGTGAGTTCTTGATCAAGCAATTGTTGATACCAGTCGTCGATGTTCCAACTACTAAAATCATCTGCGAACTTGTTGGTCCCAATTCCCCATTGTACGAAGATGTCTATGAATACCATAAACATGATACCTTTCCCATTGACCTATCCACCACCCAACGCAAAACCTTTATCTGTCGATCCTCCCGTTACACTATTCTGGGTGATACACTATATTGTCGAAGTCTCGATGGTATCCTCTTACGATGTCTTAATGCGAAAGAAGCTGATGCTACCTTACAAGACATACACAAAGGTGTCTATGGTGCACATTCTACCGGTCCTAATCTTACTAAGAAGATACTTAGAACAGGTTATTATTGGCCTACAATAGAGCAAGATGCTTTACAGTTTGCTAATAAGTGTCTACAATGCCAACAGCATGGAGATTTGATTCACGCACCAACTCATGAACTACAACCTGTGACTACTCCATGGCCTTTTTCACAATGGGGTCTCAACCTCGTAGGACAAATCCACCCATCCTCATCCAATGGCCACAAATTCATCATTACCGCCACTAAGTACTTCACGAAGTGGGTCAAAGCCATTCCCATGACATATATCATCGACAAGCAAATAGCCAAGTTTATCCTTAACTACCTCATTTGTCGGGATGGTATCCCCCAAGCCATTGTCACTGATAATGGGAGACCATTCAAGAACCAAGATGTCCATGCCTTGTGCACCCAATACAATATACAACATCGCTTTTCCACTCCCTACTATCCACAAAGTAACGGCCAAGTCGAGGCTTCCAACAAAGCCATTCTCAAAATCCTCAAGAAAATGGTCAATGAAGCCGGTTGTGATTGGCACTTGCAACTCAATCCCGCCCTATGGGCCTACCGCACTAGTATCAGAACACTAACTGGTGCCACACCCTATGCCTTGGTCTATGGCTTTGAAGCCATCCTACCTATAGAGGTTGAGATCCCATCCCTCCGAGTATCCATGCAGAACCTGATTAATGGAGAGGAGTATCGCACTTCCAGATTAGCTGAGCTAGAACTACTAGATGAAAGGTGCCTTGCCGCACTTAATCATCTCCATCTCTATCAAAATCACCTCGGCATAATTACAACAAAAAGATCAAAGAAAGACAGTTTCAAGTTGGTGATCTTGTCTTAAAAGAAAATCAGAGAAATTAAGTAGATCGAGAAAAGAAGGGCAAGTTTGAGCCTAATTGGTTAGGCCCCTTTATTGTCACAGCAGCATATGGATCAGGAGCTTATACTTTAGCTACACCTGACGACATTCCTCTAGATGAGCCACTCAACAATGTTCATCTCAAGAAGTTCTATGCCTGATGCTCAGAGTATTCATAAAAAAAATCCATCCTCTGGTGAAAACCTAGTAAATAGGTGCCTTGGATAAGTACCATAGTGAAAACCTGGCAAATAGGTGCTATGTCTAGAGTCAACATCCATCATCTTTCGAGTCATGTTCATTTCGTGTCTCTTTCATAATGAATTTCATCCATCCATCCATAATAAAACCATTGACCTTTTTTGCATTTCCATCTCCCTATCTAGAATAGCTTGGAAATTTGTCAATGTCCATCATCGTCATCCCACGTCTTGATCTATGTCAACAGTTATCATTGTCTTGTCCTAGGTCAAACTGTCCATGTCTTCTCCATCATCAGTTATCCTATGTCAGTCAACCATAACAACACCTCTACTAGAATGGGGGCAACTCTTTCCTTAACCTAGGTCTAGGAATGGATCCTTGTTCGTGGTTCACTGTAAAACAAAAACACAAACAAAAACAAAAAAAACACAAGCACTTCAACCATCTCTCCACAACGACAACACTTTTCCTACATCATCACAATAAAAATAACTTTTTGGAGTGGCACATGTCATGTGCACATTCATCATGAGTTATTTGATTTATCTCAACCATTCATTCTATGGATTTATTTCATCCGTTGATCGATCATGTTTAAAACCTATATAAACCCCCCTCATCTCCTTCACAAATCCTCTTTGATCACTTATTCTCAAGCATTCCTTGACAGCGAATTGAGTATACATTGCATCATTGAGCACCTTATGATCTTTTGACATCGATTTTTTGAGCATGAATACACATACATCCACTTGTTGCAAACATGATTTTGCAACGTTATTGAGCAATCTACATTCATACAAAGAGAACTATACAATCTAGGTGAAGGCTTTCTTGTTTTATTTGATTTATTCATTGATTTTGGCTTTTTACTTAGATCGATCTCTTTATGTTATGGGTTATTGAGTTGTCATTATCATTATTTTGATTTTATCATTCGACCTCTCAATTTTCCTCATACACGGTATGGAAGCATACTCTTGGTAAGAAGCATTGACACAACACAAATTTGCATATATACTCAATCCCATTGCGAACTTGGGCTCAAAATCTGTTGATATTTTAAAAAAATTATTGCATTGTAGAAGATGGGGGCTTCTTCTTTGGTTTGGCAACTACCCCTGCACACGTTGAGGACAATCTGCATGGTGCTTGACTTGAATTTTCTTAAAACAAGATCCAGGATTCAAACCCACAATATTTTACAAAGAACTATGTTGAAGAGTCAACATTGCAATTCGATGGTACCAACAAAAGGAAGAAGCTTTTGAAAGTGGGCATGGAAGCCATGATCAGAAACATTAACAAATTCTCTGAAGAAGAGGAGGAAATCCATGATGTTGTTTCCTACCTTAATATATGCAACTCTAAGCTTCTCGGTAAGTAAATCATTAGCTAGAGATACTATGATGGATGTCATTATGAGTGACTATGGTGAGAAAAAAGTAGAAAAATGGATGGGTGGAGTAGATTTTCCTTGAAAGAATGCCAACTCCATTTGATTTATAGAATTTGATAACCATCCAATTTCAAAGAGATCACAATATGATTTGATTTAAAAGAGATCACAATCCGATTTGATCTCAAATTATAGATGTGTAAGGTGTAGACAGGCTTGTTATGGGCACTATGCTATAATATCATATTTGATATTCCCTACCAGAATTGACTAAACTAGCTCAAATTTCCTATAAAACATATTTTATTGGACATTGTACATGCACTATGAACCATGTTGAAAGCACAATGCACACCAACCTCTAGGCAAAGAATCTACCCCATTTAATAGTTTTGACTTTCTAGTACACAACTGTTGAGTCCCCATCACCCATGATTGGAGTAGAAAAGAATAAAATGAAATTAACAATTTATTGTTAAAGTAAAAAAAGTGAACTTTTTTTTCTTATCATTAATGATATTCTTTGAAAAAATCAATGAACAAGATGTTTTTTATGGTAGTCCTTTTAATCTGGACCATTGACTTATATATTTCATCAAGTGCTCCTCACTAAGGGAATGCTTATCAGTGTAATTATTGTAATGAAATTGTCTAGATATTACTAAGCATGTGGATAGAAAATCATATGTAAGTAATATGTTAGAGAGTACAATTGGATTTGTGCATAGAAGATATATCATTTTTATTTACTATTTTTGTATATAAAAGTGCATTACATTTTTTTTGTGTATAGAATATTATTTTTGTAGGTTCACAATCAAAATCAACTTTACAATTTACAGTTAATTGGTTAATATTAATTATTTTGAGTTAATGATTTTTGTAGGTGTTGTTTAATCAACAATTTTGAAATACAACTTTACAATCATTAATATTTTATTAAGAAAACAAAATGCATACATATAAATTAATTAATTAAATTAAAAGACAAAACAAAAGAATATTTCAAAAAAATAAAAATAAAGCTACAATATATATTAAATAAAATAATAAAAAATATTAAAATAAAACTAAATTATAAAAACACTAATATTTATTATAAATTATAAAATACTAAATCGAAAGAGTTAATACGTTGTCAAGATATAAACTACTTATCGTATTAACATAATTGTTAAGCAGTTTTAGTCACTATTGGGTTAACTCCTTCTGGAGTTATTATTGAATTTTTCATTAAATTTTGCAAAGTGCTTATCCATCTTTAAGTCTTGATACTTACGTTATTTAGCGAAGGTGTTGTTAGTCACATTGCTTTCTAAAATAAAATTGCTACAATATACAATTGGACATTCAGACTTCCTTTTGCAAGTTTTTATTTTGATGTTTTCCAAACACATAAAAAAGCTACTTTCGTATCGAGTCATAATCACTAAATTTTTATCTCTGCTAATCTTGTCTCCTTGAACTATGTAAAAATATTCGAAGAGAAAATAATGTGATGTGTATGTTCTAAGTTATAATTGTTTCCTTTCAATTCATTTAATTAGTATCTCTCTAATTGCATTTTCAAAACTAAAATGACATCCTTCTCATGGTGGTCCAATGGGTCTTGGGGGAGGAGTTCCTTACAGTAGATCATCACTAGAAGGTTAATATTGACGTCTCGTTGATGTTTGTTGCTTCTTTGTTGGATTTCAAGGAGCTTAAAGAAGATGTGGTTGTTATTGCTAAGGCCCTGATCAAAAAGAATTTCTTGGGGGGCTTGGATGAGATCTTAGCGATGGCCAAATATGGCAATGGAGTGCCTCTGCCAAGAGACTTTCACCGTCTTAATCACAGTAGAGACATGGTAACCTAGCTCTCATTCCTCACATCTAACAGAAAGGGGAAGTATTACAACAGGAGACAAAAGGTGGACAAAGCAGTGGATTTCCTTAAATAGATGTTGGCAATGAAGGGTGATGATAGAAGCAATTGGATGCAAAGCTTCATTGATGTAGGGGTGAAGGTAGCAGAAGGTGAATGTATTCCAATATAATAAGTTAGCATGTAGTTATAGATATAGATGTTTATAGTATATTGTAGTCTATAGTTGATATCTTCATTGTTTCTTTTTGGTTATTATATAATATAGGGAGCATCCCCCATAGATGCATTTACTGAGCAAAAAAAAATATTGCATCTCCAATTGCCTCAAATTTTCACAACTCGGGCATTTCATTGCTTGGATCTAGTTACATGGTTATAGCTATGCCTCTTTATTATATAAAAAGTCCTTGAACATTCTTCATTTTTTTGGGAGATTGTTCAAAACTTCTCTCATTAATAAAAGAGCATCATTGCCATATGATGGTGTTGGTTATTACAGTAATGACTTCATTCATTGGAGAATGTTTCATTGTTGGGGTCTCCTTTGTTGGCTATAAAGGACTATCACAAGAGATTTTGGTTACCATAGCCATTGTTGTACATAACATTGTAGAAGGCTTAGCTATTAGTATGGTTCTAATTGTACATAACATAACATTATTTTGAGGCTAGATATTATGCTATGTAATAGGCCAATTATCCAACCTTGGATGCAAATTGATTGTTTTTCATGCAACAAAAGACAAAAAGATGATGAAATACAAATTTTAGAGATAAAAAACTTCCCAATATCTCTTGGGAAAATTCTTATTTGTCATAGAGATACAATCATCATTATCAGAGTTATTTTGTTTGTAGGAAGTAAAAAAGATGGAAGTTGAAAAATGAGCCTTGCAGATATGTAGAAATATGTATCGTGCAATGTATTAGAGTCCATGACACAAATGAAAAAGGCAACTTAATCTAAAAAAAATCCAATGCTAATCCAATGTCATTCATTATCTTCTCCTAGAAATAATTGAACACAAACCTAATGAAAATTAGACAAATCTTCCATCTATTGTTTGAGTGTCTAGTGTCTGCCCAATTGTAGTCTCCATAAGCCTTTGCATTGACCAGAGGAACAAATATCCCTCATAACTATTGAAGTCAAGTTTGTGTCTCCATTCACTAATCAGATTTAAGACAATGGTGCAAACCGCTTGGGTGGGATGAACTATGTAAAAAGAGGAGACTTCATATGACATGACCTCAATCTTTTTCCTACAATATCTCATGTATTATTCTTGATTTTAGAGTTTGACGGTATTGGTCTTGCTTGCAAGTTGCAAGCATACTACATTTTTTGTTTATAAACATGCTTTCTATGTACTATGGTACTTGTGTAATCCCTTATTTTGGGGTTGTCATTTCTTTTAATTGTAGTATCAATATTAAAGTATGGGCAATAGTATCTAATCAAGATATAGAGAATAAAGGGTCTTCTGCAAGGTGAATCACAAAGACACTCCATTAAAAAATGTGAATATAATGAGATATATCTTACAAATGTGAAGAGTATTTGGTAAATAAGCCTATACAATGGTAAGCTAGGCTACAACTCAAATGGGTATTGGATACAATTATAATCAAGCTCATGTTATAGTAGGTTGTTTCTCTTGTTCTCTCAACTCACCACTAGTTATAAGGTAGAGCATACTTGACAAATTTTTCCATTCAATCCACTTCTAACACTAGCATGCCCCATTGTTATCATTGAATTTGCAAAGTAAGAATCAATATATGGCCTTGCAAAGGGACCCTCAAAAAGGACATTTGCCGCGGGGGGGGGGGGGGGGGGGGGTGTGTGGGGGAGTCCATTGTTGCTATATGCATGTTAATTGTCCTAATTTCTCTAGTAGTTTAGGTTGTGTATCAACATGGAAAGAGCCAGGAGGAGGGCGAAACAACATAGGGGTTAAACAACTTCCAATTCCTTCAATTCTATTCTCTACAACCTATCTCCTCTATTTCTATTTTAGCATTGAATTTAATGATGATGAGGGGCATAGAAAGATCATAGTGTTGAGAAAAACCTTAGGCACCATGAAGACAAACTTTTGTATTCCTATTGTTGGAATCGATGCCTCATAGCTCACCAACTCTCTTCCTACACATACAACGACATATGAAAATAAGAATGGTCTTAAGTCATGAGCATGAGTATCATAATGATAGTAAACGTCATAGTGATAGTGAATCAATGAGTGTGGGAACCCTTTCTATACCCAAAAGAAAAGGTTGTAGCAAGAATGTTTTTCACCATCCTATATAGTGTACACAACATTATTAAACTTAATATTTATTTTTTGTTGCCTCTATAAGTTGCATATAAGACTACCATTGGATGAGATATTGATCGTTCATATGGACCTCATCTACATAAATTTTTGTGGCTCTATGAGATTTGGTTGTCTTGAAGTAGCTTCCAAATTGTGAATCCAAGTATCTCATCTATCCCTGTCAATTATGAAATCAAAATTAGGAATGCATATCTTCTTATACAACTTGAAAGAAGGTTGGGAATTGTAAGGAAGCAAAGGTGTGCGGAAACACTTCATACGCTAACCTTGTGAGGAGTGTTATGCAAATTTCAAATCAACAATTATAGAGATTTCAAGAAACACATATGAAACAACATAAATAGAATAATCATAAAGCATAACATAGTAATTTACATGGGGAAAACCCTTTCGAGAGAAAAACCCCACACTCCAAAACCTCCACAATGTATTATCAAATCTTGAAACAAATTACAACATAATTGCAATGCAAGTTCTTAAAGGAGTTTTCACCTTAACTCAATCCTAGAGAAATTTCAGCAGTATTCCAACAGCATAAAGACTTGCAAACTAAGCTCACACAAATGACTATCTAAAAGAACCAATATATAAAAAATTGCATTGCATATGAGAATCTTCAAAAGGTGGAGCAGTCCATTTTAAAAACATATAATAAAACAAATAATGACACCCATCATAAATCTCATAATTATCTTGAATGCCAACTTGTCTCTATCTCCATGCAAGATACTTCTCAAAATAGCCACTTTACACCTATAATAAAATCTTCTAGTCTTGGCTCTTACCATTTTTTATCATGTAAGGTTGAGACATTGTTTTTTTCTTTAATGTTTTCTTTAACATTCTCCCACTTGTCAAACACCTTGCAAGAGCCTATAGAAAACATGTAACTAATTTTTGGGTGTCGAAAGACCCATTAATTCAAAACAACATCTGAACTTCTCAGTGCTTAATAGCTTTGTTAATGCATCTGCAACATTCACCAAAGTGTCTATATTTTCCAGCTTCACTCTACCATCCTCAACCATATCTCTCATGAAATGATACTATACATCAATTTGCTTGGTCCTAGCATGAAAAGTTGGGTTCTTCGCTAAGGAGGTTTCACTCTGATTGTCACAATATATTGTCATTACACCCTGTTTGAACTCTATATCTGAACACAATCTTTTAAGTCAAATGACTTCTTTACAAACATGAGTAGCTTCCATATACTCTACCTTTGTAGTGGACAAAGTGACCACAACCTATCACTTGATCATCCAACTGATTGCACCACAAAATAATGTAAACACACAGGCATTGGTGGATCTTATGCTATTAACATCACTAGCCCATTCTAATCTACATAGCCTCTAATATCTAAGGAATGTTGGTCTCCTATTCTATGAAAACATATAGAGTACTCTAAGGTACCCCACAAGTATCTGAAGACTCTCTTTACCACATCCCAATGTGCTCTTCCTGGATTAGACATGTATCAAGAAAGAACTCCCACTACTTGGCAATGTCTGGTCTTATACATATCATAACATACATTAAGCTTCCAACTGCACTCTGGTATGGTACTTGGTTCATGTTTTCCATCTTTGATGGGGATGTAGGACAATGTGAGATAGAAAAATTCATTCCCATCATAACAGGAACATGTAATGGTCTAGAACCCTGCATATTGAATCTTCTTAGAATAGTATCCACATACTTACTCTGGCCTAGCCAAAGCTTTCTATTCTATCTGTCTCTTTTAATCTCCATTCCTAGAATGTGTCTTGCCACACCAAGGTCCTTCATTTCAAAATCTACTGAGAAATGATATTTTAATACTGCAATCAAACCATTTTCTTTGCCAATAAACATGTCATCAACATCCCAGGCAATAACCAAGAAACTACCACATCATATTTGAAATACACACAGTGATTAGATTTAGACTGTACAAATCCCAAACTCAACACATATGTATCAAACTTATGATACCACATCTTAGGACTCTATTTTAAATCATATAGGGATTTTTTTTAACTTACAGACCAAATGACTTTTACCTTTCACCACCTTGTACTTTGGTTGTGTCATATAAATTTCTTCCTCTAAATCACCATGAAGGAATGTTGTTTTCACATCCATTTGCTCGATATCTATATCATAACCTACTATAATAGAAAGCAAAAAATGAATGGATGTCATTTTAGCTACAAGAGAAAATATCTCACCGTAATCAACTCCAAGAATTGGAAGTAACCCTTCGCAACCAACCATGCTTTGTACTTCTCAATGCTATTATATGAGTTAGAAATGTAGATCAACAACAATGAACTCAAATCAAATGGATACAATGAAATCTACATATCTAAAACTACACAACAGAGTAAGATAAAACTATAAATGCAAATAAAACTATTAACAATCAACACTAAATAGATCTGTTGTTTCTATATCGTGATCTTCGTGATATAATTGCTCTCATATTTGCATAACATTCTTGACAATTGCTTGGATGATTGAGTGCTTGATGATGGATAGAATTCAAGAATCAAAATGATAGAGTAAGGTTACAAAATGAAGTGTTGTCAAATGGATTAGAGGAGGCGTTCTTATATAGTTTTTCTTGAAAATAACGAAGGGTTGAGATCGAAAAGAACTGATATATGATCAACGGTCCATAATTGTTGAGACAACAAGCCAAGAGATAATCAAGGAGTTAACTCCACAAATCATGGATTTGCAAGAGTTTATAAGGAGTTACATGCATAAATCAAGGATTTGCAAGAGATGACTAAGAAGTTGCATCCACAAATTAGGGAAATTGACATGAGTCCACTTAAAAAATTAAGGGAATTGATTTGATAACTCCAAGTCAAATTTGAGGAGGTGGAGATTTGAATGAGACAAATAGGCATGTGTTGAAGATTTTTAAATAATAATATTTATTATTATTTATCCTCCAAACACATGTGAGGAAATAAGATTTTGGAGGAAAATAAATAAGATTTATTTATTTATTTCAAAAAGCAATGTGAGATGAAATTAAATAAATTAGAGTTATTTATTTAATTTGAGAAGATGTGAAGAGAATTTAAATAATTTTTGTATTATTTAACCATGAGGAGAGAATAATAGAGAGAATAATTAAATATTATTTATTTAAATAATTTTATTTAATTTAATTATTTATTTGGAAGAATGGTTAAATAATTAAATAATTAAATAATTTAATTATTTTGAAAAAGGAGAAATAATTAAATTTAGAGGAATAATTAGATTTAATTAAATAATTGACATTATTTAATTAATTTTAAAAGAAAGAGGAATAATTAGATTTAATTAAATAATTAATATTATTTAATTATTTAATTAAATAAGGGAAAATAGAAGAAATACAGAAGTATGATGAAAGGGCAAAATAACATGTTATGTTAATTTTGAGTGTCTACATTTTGCCCCTCTTTGATATAATGTCATGCCCATGTGGCATTGTATCAAAGAACACTGAAGAAAAAGATGGAAGAAAAAGCTGGAAGAAAAAGTTGGAAGAATGTCCTGATGATGATGCCCCCTCGGGAGGTTGACTTGGAGAACACAAGGCAAACTTTCGAAAAGAAGAGATGTTAATTACAAGGAAAAATATATAAGATGAAAAGGTTGGGATAAAATGACTATGTGATAGGATTATGGATGATATGATTGCACTCATTGTATGTCCTTCATAGAATAGAATAGATCCATCTAGGATACTTTTAGTTATGTTTTCTTTTTCATCATAGAGTGGTCACACACACACACACACACACACACACACACACACACACACACACACACACACACACACACACGTGCGCATACATGCACACATGTCGTCATTCCTCACTCTCCATACACATCATGGTGTAGAGATCTTCAAGCTTCCTCGAAATGTGACATAAAACAATGAAAGATTGAAGACATAAAACAAAATAAGATAAAGAGATAAGATCATCTAAAGTATAAGCTAAAAGGTAAAAGATACAAATGACAAAATGATCAAAGATAAAACACTAAAAGGCACAAGATATGAGATAAGATAATCATGATAAAATAAATAGATAAAAAGGCAAATGACAACAAAATGATTTGATGCACACAGACAACATTCTTCAGCCACAATTTGACCACCAAACACACATGTCACTGAAAAAAGATACAAATTGTATATACACTGACCAAGACACTCCTATGCTAAAACCACCCATAAGGGAAAAAAGATATATATAAGAATACACAACATACTAAGAAAGAAAACACAAATGGCCCCGAAAAGTCCCCAAATAAAAATAAGTTAAAACATCACAATGTCCTTTTCCAATTTATTAAGCTCAAGATTTAGATAAAGATGATAGCCTGATATAGGAAAGATATATCCTATTAAGGCATCATGATTTTGATATTAGATTTGGATTTGTGAGAGATTTGACTTTTTAGACAAAATTAAGAGATTAACTTAGGTTACAAGGATCTTTTTAAGGTCAAGGCTTCTTGCTTATTAGGATATTGGCTTTTAGAAGTTTTTAGATTTGCTTCAAATATCCATATGCATAACCATATACTAAAGACATGCCCTTGATAATGTAATTTAAAAGAGACAACAATACACCAAACGGATGGGGGGAACATAGATGACAAAGGCACAAGACACAAGGTAGGAATACCACACATCAACCATTTATGTTTTAGAGGATTAAGCATAGAATTTATTAAGGTGCATGACATTGATGGGTTCTTCCAAAGATTCCCCTTTGAGAGTGGCCAATTGATATGCCCCTGATCCATAATGTAACATGCCATCTCTCATTACCCAAAATTAACCAACTTAATTACCATTAAGTACAAGGTCATGATTAACATAAACATAGTTAAGCAAAGTAATATTCTATATCATAAGCAAAATCAATATGCATATCTTTTCTGGATATTTTAAAACTGAAATTTACAACAATTCCAAAGATAACATACTAGTGAATTCCTTTCACTATACATTTACAATGTTTTGCTCATAGCATCAATGATAAGTTTACACATAATGTTTGACTATCAAGTCATATAAAAGAATGTACTGTATCTGGAACTTTGACATCTATCTTCATAAGTCTCATCTTGTCTTCTGCATGGGAAGGAGAGCATCACTCGAGTGCTTTTCCTCCAACCACAAACCGGCGGTCCCCACACAACTTCCTTCCTGGAAGTGGCCCTACCCTTCACAAAGGGTATAGATATAAGGAACTGTAATGAAACAACTTGCACAATATCTGAATATAATAGTAAATATGCTGCCAATACTTGATAATAATATGCCACTTTGAGGGGGCAACCTCCAAAACCACTTCGAGGGGGATACCTCCAATAGTCTTCAATGAGAACACAATACTGAATATGATGAAATAAGACTCACTACCTCCTATATATACCTATTTATGCCTAGGATATCACCTAGGCCGACTTAGATGGGCCTATATAAGCCTTAGGCCAACCTAAACAACTAAATAACAATAAACTAATGATAATATGACTTAATTAAGAGTTAAGATAGCCACAAGCCGACTATTCATAACCCTATACACACTATAGGATTAAGGGCGTAGCATGCCCCCCCTCTTCAAAGAAGCATTGTCCTCAATGCTGACCAAATGTGGATGCTTTCGCATGAATTCCTCATTCTCCCATGTAGCTTCCTCAATTGGAGAGTTTTTCCATTTAATTAGATATTCTATGATTTCCCTTGTCCTCAGCTTCTTGGTGCGTGTTTGAATAATTATCTCAGGATCCACAACTATTCTTCCCTCTTCATCAAGCTCAGGTAACTTAGTCTGTGCTACCACTTTATTCCCAATAACCTTCTTCAAGCAGGAAACATGAAAAACTGGATGAATTTTTGTTGATATGGGTAGCTCCAATTTATATGCTACATTGCCAATCTTCTGCAACACCTTATAAGGACCATAGTACTTGGGTGCCAGCTTGTTAGCTTTATGTTGTTGTTTTAGAGACATTTGCTTGTATGGTTGTAGTCGCACAAAGACCCAATCTCCCACTTCAAAAGTTCTTTCACTACGGTGTTGATCAGCTTGTTGCTTCATTCTGTTTTGTGCCATTGCCAAGTTCTCTCGAAGACTAGCCAATACCTCTTGCTGATGATGGATGTGTTCTTTGACTGTGTGAACCTTTGGTTGTACCCGCAATGAAGAGATGATTGATGGTGGGTGGTAACCATATAGTGCTAAAAATGGAGACATCTTGGAAGAAGTATGGAAAGAAGTGTTGTACCACCATTTTGCTAGTGGTAGCCATTGCACCCATCTCTCTTGTTTATCTGAAGCAAAACAACGGAGATAGCCTTCCAAGCATTTGTTGACCACTTTTGTCTGTCCATCTGACTGGGGGTGATATGATGAACTACGAGCAAGCTGAGTGCCCAAGCATGAAAACAAGTCAGTCCAAATATTACTTGTGAATATAGGGTCACGATCACTGACTATAACTTTTGGAGTCCCATGCAGTTTCTGAATAGTATTCATAAAAGCTATTGCTACAGTGCTTGCTGCCAATGGTTGTGCCAAAGCACAAAAGTGACCATATTTGGTGAGACGATCCACAACAACCATGATGACATTTTTTCCTTCAGATCTAGGCAAACCTGTGATGAAATCCATAGATACCTCCTCCCACCTTTGACTTGGGATACATAAGGGTTGTAGAAGACCCGGAGTCTTAACTGTCTCCCCTTTATGTTGTTGACATACCATGCATTCAGCTACAAATTTTTGAACATCCCCTTTCAGCCCTTCCCAAAAGAAATCTTGCTTGATTCTATGATAAGTTTTGAGGAATCCTGAGTGCCCACCTATTGGAGAAGCATGTAGTTCTTCCAACACCTTAAGCTTAAGAGTTGAATTCTTGCAAATGTATAACCTCTCCTTGTACCATAAAATATTTCCTTTCCATGAAAATTTGTCAGACACACTTGATTCCTATTGGAGTTTCTCAATGAGCCTTAGAGTATCTATGTCCTTCTCCCACTCTTCTCTTGCCTCATTTACCCAGTCTGCTTATAACATGGAAATGGCAAATAAAAATGACTCTGTGGGTTCATCACGCCTTGATAGAGCATCAGCCACAACATTCTCCTTGCCTTTCTTATATATGATCTCAAAGTCATATCCCAACATCTTTGTGACCCATTTTTGTTGTTCTTCAGATGATAACCTCTGTTGCAAGAAATATTTGAGACTATCATGATCTGTCTTGACCTTAAAGTGTCATCCCATTAGATAAGGTCTCCATTGTTTGACTGCATGCAAGATAGCCAACATTTCTTTCTCATAAACTGGCTTCAACAAATTCTTACCTTTGAGTTGGCGACTTTCAAATGCTATGGGTTTTCCTTCTTGCATAAGTACTGCTCCTATTCCATGTCCTGAAGCATCACATTCAACAACAAATGTTTTAGAAAAATCTGGGGTAGCTAGTACTGGAGTTGTACACATGGCTTCCTTTAGTTTCTCAAATGCCCTTGTCACCATTTCATTCCATTGGAAAGCATCCTTCTTTAACAAGGATGTGAGAGGAGATGCTATGCTACCATAATTCTTTACAAATCGGCGATAATACCCTGTAAGCCCTAAAAAACCTCGTAAATTCCTTAAGGGTCTTAGGAATTTTCCACTCTACAATTGCTTGGATCTTATGAGGGTCCACCTTGACTCCCTCATGCGACACAATGTGACCAAGGTACTCCACTTCTTTGACACCAAAGATACACTTGGATGGTTTAGCATACAACTGATTCTGCTTCAAAATGTCCAACACTTGATTTACATGTTGCAAGTGTTCCTCCCATGTTTTACTATATATTAAGATGTCATCAAAAAATACCAAAACCAATTTCCTCAAAAATGGCCTGAAGATAGAGTTCATTAAACTTTGAAATGTTGACGGTGCATTAGTGAGACCAAAAGGCATTACCAAAAATTCATAGTGGCCTTCATGGGTTCTAAAAGCTGTCTTATGTACATCCTCATCTCTAATTCTAATTTGATGATAACCAGAACGGAGATCAAGTTTTGTAAAATAAATAGCACCATTAAGCTCATCTAACAAATCATCAATTACTGGAATAGGAAACTTATCTTTTATGGTGAACTTGTTAAGCTCCCTGTAATCTGGACACATCCTCCACGTTTCATCCTTCTTACGCACCATTACCACAGGAGATGAGTAAGCACTTTGACTATGCCTGATAATGCCTGCTTCTAGCATCTCTTGAACTATCTTCTCAATCTCACTTTTTTGAGCATATGGATATCTGTAGGGCCTGATGTTGGGTGGTTGGCTCCCTGGTACTAGTTGAATGGCATGATCATGATCTCTCCTAGGAGGCAATCCTTTTGGCATCTCCCCAAAAACTATAGAGTGCTTATCTATAATTGCTTGTAGATCCAATGGTGTAGAAGCCTTTGAGTGATATGCTTCTAATGAAAATAATTGGGCTACCATCCCATCTACCCCCTTCTTCAACATCTTTTGCATTTGGTAAGAACTTACTATCTGTGGTGACTTTGCATGCATCCCTCGTAATTCTATTGTTCTTCCCTCTGATTGAAAGCGCATGAATAGTTCTTGGAAGTTCAATTCAATTGTTCCCAAAGTGGTAAGCCACTGTACTCCCAAAACAATATCTGCCGCACCCATTAAGATAGCATACATTGGACAATTAAGATGATAATCTCCCATGGATAATTTAATGCTATGGTATTTTCCTGAACAACTAACAGTACCACCATCTGTAATCAAGACCTGAAATTCTGGAGCTGGATATATAAAACAATTTAAACGAGTGGCCAACTTTTTGTTGATGAAGTTATGAGTGCTACTTGAGTCTATCAACACTGTTACTTTTTCTTTCTTTAAGAAACCCACTACCTTGAGAGTTTGTGGGGTACTAAAACCTGAAAGTGCATGGCAAGAAATGATTGGTTGAGTATCTCTTGACTCCTTCTCAATCTCATTGTCACTCTCTACTATTGGTACCTCTTCTTCTTCCTCATTTGGCCCTTCAATATAGAACAATTTCTTTTCAGTGCATTTGTGTCCTCTACTATATTTGCTATCACAATTAAAACATAATCCTTTTGCTCTCTTCTCTTCAATTTGTTGTGGTGTTAGCCTAGTAGGTTGTGGAAGTGACTGTGTAGGAGTGCTTTTATCTCTTATGTTTATAAAACCTTGCCTTTTATTAACCATAAATTTTTCCTCTACTTGCCTTGCCATAATCATTGCCTCTGAGATGGAATTTGGACGGAACATGCGTACCTCATATTTAATGTGATCCTTTAAGCCACCAATGAATAGCTCCAACAAATTTTCTGTAGACACATTTTCCACTCTTAGAGATAAAGTACGAAATTGATGAATGTAATCCTTGACCATACCTGTTTGCCTTAATTTGGTAATTTGGCTGAAGTAGCTATCCATAAGATTTTCACCATAATGAGTAATGAGTTCTTCTTGGAAAACCGACCAAGTGACAATGCATCCTTTTGCTTTCTTTTCTTCACATAGCCAATGGTACCAAATGAATTGATCAGGTTCCAAGTATAAGGAAGCCATGGACACCTTTTGTTGACATGGAACATGGTGGATATCAAAGAATTGCTCCATTTGACAAAGCTAATTGGTAGGATCTTGACCATCAAACTTTCGCATATCCAACTTTGGTGTGAAATTCCTTGCCATAAAATGAGTGGTGTGATGATCCATCTTGAGATTTGATTCAAACCCAAAAACACCCTTCACTTTTGTAGAATCCTCTTCCTCCACATCGTGGTGTTGTGACTGCTTATGTTTGGAAAGTATCTCCAGAATTTTCTCAATATCACATGACTTTGCCAACCCTTTCATTTGTTCACCCATAATGGACAAGATTTCACCTTTCATCTTGCTATTTTCTTTATGAATAAGTTCAAGTATATTTTCATATTCTTTTTTATCAACATCCTCATTTTCCACCTCCTCCTTGCCTGGAGTTTTTCCCGGTGTGGTAACATTCTTTTTGCCCCTTGTTGAAGGACCCGTCATGATTAGAAAAAATAATTTTGAAATAAATCACACAAATGAAATGCAAATTCTCTAAAAATTTTACTGTAACTTACTAAGGCCAAGATACCACTTACCCAGAAAAAATTCTAAGAAATTAGCAAATTTAATGCCTTCAGAGCGAATTTGTTGCAAACCCTAATTTTGCAATAACTCGCTTATTTTTGCTCTAATTCCTCTGAAATCTGGACTGTATCTTCTTTAATATTGTATTCAAAAACCCTTTAAAAATCTTTAAAAAATTCGCTAAAATCTGAAAGTTATGCTCTTCCCAAAATCGCCTCCAATGATGAGAAAAAATTTTGCCTCTACGGTGCCAAGATCATTCTCTGATACCACTTGTAATGAAACAACTTGCACAATATCTGAATATAATAGTAAATATGCTACCAATACTTGATAATAATATGCCATTTCGAGGGGGCAACCTCCAAAACCACTTCGAGGGGGATACCTCCAATAGTCTTCAATGAGAACACAATACTGAATATGATGAAATAAGACTCACTACCTCCTATATATACCTATTTATGCCTAGGATATCACCTAGGCCGACTTAGATGGGCCTATATAAGCCTTAGGCTGACCTAAACAACTAAATAACAATAAACTAATGATAATATGACTTAATTAAGAGTTAAGATAGCCACAAGCTGACTATTCATAACCCTATACACACTATAGGATTAAGGGCGTAGCAGGAACCAATTGGTTTTCCATCTGAGTATCTGGTGTTGTGTCCTTCATAATGCTTCACGGTCATACAACTGTAGATCCACTCTAACTATGTATGACACTACTGGAAGCATTATGCCATATGGAGCACAGTGAACAAAATAATGCATGCAGAGACAGATGCATTACTTTGGCCAAAGATTTATATACATATGCGTTTCGCAATGAATGTAGTCGATTGTTCACACACCTTGACTTGACTTAGAAGTTGTATCATCCTACAACGATCATAATTTGATCTCTCTAGATCATAAAGATGGGTTCAATTCACCCTTGGTTCACCTACCTTGGACTTTTGACTCTGATTCCAAGAGTGCATTCATTATTTGTTTTGTGGTATTATGCAATAGGGAATTTTGTGACTCCACATCACCCTATTCCCGTACTTTCCTTTGCAAGTTCACAGTTTCAGTTTTTAAGACCAACCCCAGTCTAAGTTACTATGGTTTTTTTGTTTCAAGGTTAACATAAATTCACATTGATTATATCACATATCATTGTGGTCTAATAAGTAGACAATAATAAATAGACCTTTAGTCAAAAGGGTTCTTGATACCCTATACTTCATTCATGAAGCATTGCCATTCAAAAAGAAATGAGACCATAATACATTTCCAATAATGAGTCATCATACTCAATTTCATGTTCTTTCCTACATGGAAATAAAATGACAGTCAAAGATTATTCCCTTGACATGCACTTAATGCAGTCTCTACATTGTTACCAATAACAAATGGTTTTTCCTTCATGGATACTAAGAGTCTTATTACTCTTATCCTATGTCAAGATTACACCCAAAGGTTTAAAAATGTTGTCTTATACAAACAAACAAGTGTTTCACTTCTTATTTCATGTGCCTTGAAAGCCACCATGGCATGAGCACTGTTGATAACATCAACTTTCAAGAGTGTCTCTTCATTGTATTGTGTATGGCCATTAGTCTTACTATTGTCTTGTCTTTCTAAAATAAAAACATTGGCTCATGGCCTGCTCACATGGTTTAACATTACAATATACATGGCTCTCGGCCAACTTGTATAGTTTATCATTATGCAGCATGGCTCTCAGCTAGCTTGTATGGTTTATCAAACATACAATTGATATGATATAAAAATATAGTATCACTAATGCTTCGGCCATATAGGCCATAACTGGGTTATCATCAAAGCCATCGTATGCGATAACATAGCACTACTCATGTAGTCATCCATGAAGGCCTTAACATATAAATGTTATCGTTTATGATAACATTGCACTATACGTGCACTCGACCATGAAGGCCTCATCAAAGTATAAAACACATAGATACTATCTTATAATAACATAGCCATCAATAACCACCGTGTGGCCAAAATCACAGTGGTATTAGCATGCAATATAATCCACGACTGTAAAAATAGTCATACCTGTACAGATATGCTCGCAGTCGAATATGGGTTGCTAAGGGATAAGACTGTCAATGTAAGCTCGACTCCTTCCTGTGAGCTCCCAAGCATTAAGTCTCATATCTGTAACTTCTACAAAAAAACAATGCCAATCCTCAAAAACATCCCCCAACAAAATACTCTCAACTCTTTCTTTTTGCATGCATTTGTCTACCTCTGCACATAACCGCCACCCTTCGCATGGAAGCTGGTAAATTAGTTGGCACATTCCATGCCACCTCGCGATTATCTCGGCTCCTCAAAGGCCATATTTCCCATTCGGGAGTATTTGCATAATGATGAGCTTTGGTTAAGATCAACAACAATCTCTACTCACTCCACATATCGTGGGTAGTAGTATGGTGGACAACAAGAACATATAAGCTTAACATAATAAAAAGCTCAACAACTACAAGTGGGTAAATAAATAATTATGTTTCACATAATATCTATTACATCTAAATGATGCTAGGGGATTATCAAAATAACTTAGGATATCACTTAAGTTATATTACCATCATTAAGGTGGTATCATTAATATGCAAATATGGGGTTGAGTCCTCTCCCCCACTTCGCCATATTAAACTATAATAAAAATAATTAAATAAAGTAAATAGATACATGAATAAAGGAAAACTTCAACATCTAATCATGTTTACTATCGACTGCATAAATGTTTTGAGAACATTATCTAGTCGAATCAACGTAGACGACGTCAAGAGATCATAAATCATCTTGCCATCATTGGTCGAATCAAAATCGACTAAACAATGAAAATGGCTTATACAAACCCTGAATTACATGGGTTCATGAATGATCAAATTCGATACTCAGATGGTATTTTGACCTTTTCCCAACATCTATCTCCTTCTCCCAGGTGATACTCTCCTTCCATCCTTGGAGGAAGATTCTTTTCCTAATTACACTTGCAACCATATAACTATCATCATTTAATTCATAAAACATTATGATTAAATTATCTTATCAACATGTAATCTCATGTCTAATCTAAACATCAATCAATATCCATATAATCAATGATTCTACCTTATATTTTCCACAAACATCAAATCATTAATCTAAGATTAATTATCCTGTTTACCACATAAAAGTAGGATTAAGCTAAATCAAAAGTTGGGGGTGTAACACATAGGATGCTATAACCACAAAAGTTCCAAGCCAATTAGGCTCAAATTTTCCTTTCTTTGCTATTTCTTGTTGATTCTTCTGATTTTCCTTAAGGACCAAGTCACCAAGCTCAAATTTTCTAACTCTGATTTTCTTGTTATAACTTCTTTGTAACCGGTTCTGATAAGATTGCAAATGATTCAACGCGTGCAAATGCTTCTCTTCTAGGACCTCAAGCTCATGCAATCTAGATACCCGGTACTCTTCTTCATCAATCACATGCCTTAATGACTTAGGTATGCAATCTCCTTGAGGGGTAAGAAAAAGAATTCCTACCCCTGATCCATGATTTGTATAGGACCCATCAAAATATAATTTCCACAAAGATGAAGATTCCATGGCAAAGACTGATTCATCGGGAAAATTGGATACTAAGGGATAATCCACTTGCAATGGGAAATCTGCCAACTGATCTGCTATAACTTGACCCTTGATAGCCTTAACTTCTTGAGCTTCTTCCACTAAGATAGGAGATCTTTCTAGATATTGAGCCATATTTGGAAGTCCTATATTCTCTTCTTCCTTGTCATAGGATTCTATATTATAGATTGTACTTTTAGCATCTTCCCCAAAATAAGCCTCTGCATCTAATTCTATGGCAAAACCTGCTTCATGATCACCTAAGGGAATTCCATCCCTAAGACCCAAAAATTCTGCAACGGCTTCATCATTTTGAAAAAGGTCTAAAGAAGGTGGTCCTTGTTGGTCCCAATCAATAACTTGAGGATATACGAGGTCAACACAATGGGCTTGAGAAGTGGATGGCATGGGTGTTATGGTACAAATGGACATGTCTTGGAAAATGTTCTTTAGATCAAAGGAAAAGTTTTCTTGAATGTTTACATTAAGGTTTTTAGACAAAGGGGGAGGTTCAACTTCATCAAGAGAGTATGTGGATTTTAGGGGCACATTCATAGGAGATCCATACCCTAACCCTCCATGATTACCTCTAGGAACTTGAATGATAGGCTCAATGATACCTTGAATTTTAAGCCCAAGACCACCTTCTTCTTTATAACCCATGTTTTTAATGATATGAAGACCTTTTGGATAGTTCTCAAGGTTTAATTTAGGATCTTGGATTTCTTCTTTTTCTTTATAAAACCATGATGATACATCTTCTTGAATGTCTTCTTTCTCCAACTTACCCCAATAGAGAAACTTGGGGAACTATTGTTTGGTAGTGACCTTAAATAGACCCTCCTTAGGTTTACCATAAGACTTAGGCGTGACAGGAAGTTGACTTACACAAAAGGAACGTTGCATTTTATATTCCACACAACCATTATCATGAATTTGGACCTTGATCTCCGGTGTTGATGGATTCAATGTGGAAGCAGTGGATGATGACGAGGCTAATGTGGATGGGTCCACATAAGTTGATGATGGAGAGGCTTCATGGTTAATAGGGATATGATGATTCTCTTGGTATTTTTTAGCTAAATTTTGACAATATTGAAAGGGTTGAGGATCTCCATATATGGTAATTAAATTGCCATCATGGGGGAATTTTATGCATTGGTGGAAAGTTGATGGGACAGATTGCATGGCATGGATCCATGGGCGACCAAGAAGGATGTTATAGGGTAGATCAAGGTCCAAAACTTGACACACAGTTGTTATTAAAATAGGGCCCACTTGAATAGGCAATTCAACAATTCCATTTGACTCTCTCTCAGCATCATCATAACCCTTAATGGTTATTTTCTTTAAGGGATCTATTACTCCATCGGAATACCCCAACTTTTTGACCAAACTTAGAGTACAAATGTTTAAGCCAGCTCCCCCATCAATCACGACTCTTTGACTTTATGCTTATGAATAAAAACCTCCAAGTACAAAGCCTCATTATGTTTGGGGCTAATAGGTGGAAGGTCCTCTTTAGAAAACACGAGTTGATGTGTAGAGGCAATATTACCGGCCATGGCTTGAAACTCATTGGCATCTATGTGGGGAGACACACTTGATTCTTGTAGAATTTTATCAAGTATTGCACGATGGGTTGGGGATATTTTCAGAAGTTCAAGGATAGAGATTTGAGCTGGGGTTTTGTTCAAATGATCTTCAAGGTTATAATTAGATGAAGGTCTAGATGAAGTAGGAGGTCCCCGAATAGTGACCCTACTTCTTTGGGTGGTTGCATTACAATTAATTGTTGGATTTTTTATGGTCAATGTAGAGACATGGTTGTTTGTTTGTCTTAAATAGGCTATTACATTATTATGGCCCATGTTGGTGTAGTTGGCATCTCTAGAAGAATTAACTTGGTTAGAGACATGTCATTTTCCATGGTTAGGCATAGGATAAATCCGCATTGGTGGTATGAGAGTTATTTTCACCCGTTACATCACCATGATATGAGTTCTTGGATTATGTGTTTGAGCCTTAGACAACTAGAAGTTATGTGTCCCTTGGTCCAATGAAAGTCACAAAATTCATTGTCATTGTACCAAGGCAGTTTTACTTGGGGTTCAACATTTCAAGGTTTAGGTAGATCAATTAATTTAGATTTGACCAACTTTTGCAAGGCCACCTCAATAGGTTCCCCTAGGGGTGTGAACTTCCTTTTCAAAGGAAAGAGTGATCTGTGAGGACGTTCATTACCTTGAGAGTTGTTTGACAATGATGTATTTGATGAAGAAGGGGTCATTTGAATAGCCCTTGAATCAACCAATCCATCATGTACAACATTCCTATTTTCAATCCACAATTTAGATTGATCATTGTTATTATTGTTAGAGGATTTTCCTTTATCTTCTTTGTATATCTTGACAAGACCTTTTACTATCAATGCTCTTTCAATAGTCATACCCCTCTCTATGGGTTTAGAAAAGGTATTAGGACCTTGAACTTGAACATGGAAGCTCATTTATTGATTTAGGTTTTGGGTAAAGATGTTGACCAATTATTTTTTGGGAATTGACTAAGGAATTTTACTTGCTGAATTCCTCCACCTAAATTGTAAAAATGAAGCAAAAGATTCACCATTCTTTTTCTTGGTATTGTACAAATCAGTCATTGATATGTCATGTTCAATGTTATATGAGAAATGTTGGATAAATTTCTCATCCAATTCTTGAAAACTCTTGATCCCTTGAGGCAAGTGAGAAAACCACTCTATTGCTTGCCCCCCTAGACTTCTAGGAAATAGGCACATGAGATAACTATCATTATTGGATACTTCCATGCAAGCTAAATTATAAAGTACTCAAACCATCACAAAAGTAAAATGAAGTAAATAATCCATTGAATTACAGCATCTCAAGTAAAAGATCAATCTCATAAATATGAATCAATAAAAGTCATTAAATCTTACAAAATCACGTGCTCAATCCAAGTGATAGCACTATAAAATAATATACAAAGTCCATTGGCTTTCTTGCCATAATACATCTAATTACAAGTTACAATAAATATGTACAACAAGTATAATAAATCAAAACACTCTCCAGTCTCCACGAACCCACATGGTTCTCTTGCGAGCCGAGAGACAGGAACATGGCTCGGTCACTTTTCCACCCAACCATGAAGCAATTACACTTCCCTGGATCCCTTCATGACACGAAGGAAACCCAACCCTGCACAAAATGTCTAGCTACCTATAAACAACTGGCAGGAGGGAACACCCGATGCAACCTGATGTCTAATGTGCAATTCTAAATAATGAAATATAGATTGTCTCACAACAGGATGTGGTAGAGATATATATGAATAAAGTTTGCTAGATAAAATATTCATCTTTTTCGATGACTGCTCATTTAGATCTAAACATTTAAAACATAGTTACAGGTTCAATTCCCGAAAAGAGGAAAAATCCATCTCTGATAATCCACATTCGGCATCCTAGCCCAAAAGTACCCCAAAACACTCCTAGATAAAAATCTACTTTCTTTCCCCAATAAATAAGTGAAATAAGAAAAATAAAATAAAAAGAAAATAACAATCCATGTTCACCTATAAACCATCTCTAATTCCTTTTCCAAAGCATTACTCAGAAAAACACACTTTCAATAAGCAATAAGTAGAACATCACTCATTCATTCATTTATGCAAATATAAATATAGTGTCTTTAATCGGGTTATAATATTTAACTATAATTCGTTGTCTAAAAGGTTTGAAGAATCTAATGTTTAACTCTTTGCAATCCAATAGTGGTTTATGATTTAACAATTCAGAGAGTCTTTAAATAAGAGTTTAAGACTAGTTTCAACGTTAAATAAGCATAGATGATAATCTAAAAAATACACTAACTCCACTTTGATTCATAATCTAACTGTTTAAAGAGTTTAGAAGAAGCTATACAAGAATTCACACAAGTATAATACATAATTTTAATGACTACGATAGGAACTAATCAAGTATGAACAACAATAATAATATATAGAAGGACAGCTATAGGAACTTCTATGAAGTCTGTTACAACGATAAAAACAAATAGAAAGATAGATACATAAATAAATAACTAGTTGTGATAGGAATTAAGCTACAGAATGCACAAACAGTCTACTGTCTAACTAGCGATAAGAACTATGCAGATCCAAAAAGCAATATTAATAAAAAGACAACTAATAAGCTATAGAAACAATGATCAAGCTACAAGTAATGTTGTTTATTTGTAGGCTAAAATTTGGCAGGTCGTCGGTCAACAAGAAGAATAGGTTGATCAAATATACTGACCATCATGGTTTTAAAGGTCGACCTTCAATCAAAATGTAGAGGGGCAATACAATAGGTAAAAGCTATTAATTTTAGCGACCTAGGGATAAATTTATAAGTTCAGAATCTAATTTTTCCAAGTTAATCATTTAGCAGGTTGTTACCTATAGCCAGGCCGCTAAAGTAAGAAAATAGACTAAAGAAACTTAAGCCAACAGTCAAACAAAGAAGAGGTTGATCCAATCATAATACAGAGAAATGAATGCAGGTTGATAGGGAAGTTTAAGAGCTGGCGACAGAAAAGAGATAAAGAGCTTTAAGCAATGGTCAACACAGGCCAACCAAGGGATTTAATACAGACTGTAATTTAAGAAAATACACAACTCTATGCAAGAAAAACTCAAGAGGAATACTCATTTACTATGTTGTTAAGGGTCAATTTCACTCATGTTGATGTGCTTTCTTCTTCTCCTTGTCGCTGGTTTCCTCTACTCCCTGTCGTTGCTCAAAAATAATAATGATGTCCCCTTTCTGTTGCTGCTAAAAAATGTGGTCCGTATTTCTCCGTCGTGACCTCTCTTTTATTCAAATTTTCCTCTTATTTTTGGCATTCAATATTTAGGTTTTTGCTTCCTTTGATAACTAAAGTTTTTTTTAAGTTTGCATGAGATTTAGCTTTTCAAAAGCCTCCAAAAATAAAATAGAATAAACTTATTTATTCCTGTCGCTTGCATGACATAATTATTATTCTTTTAATTCTTTATTTTAGATTTCTAAATATAATAAGTATTATTAATATAATTTATTTATTTTCAAGATAACATAATCACTTTAAATCAAAATAAGAAGTATTTATAATAATAATAAAATTATATATATATATATATATATATATATATATATATATATATATATATAATTGTTTTAAGTCTAAATTTAGATATTGTCTTCTAAACAATAATATTTATATAAATAGGAAAACATTTATTATCTATTATTAAATAATACACCATTTTAAATATAACTCAAAAGAACATTAATATTTATGACTAAATCATGCATTCGAAACAATCTTACAATAGCAATTAAAACACAATATTTTTCTAAGTATCTAACTAACAATCACATTTTATTATCCATACAATAATGCATAATAAGCCATTCGAAAATGCAATATGAGACTATGTGAGTGTGTGAGTGCATCAGGGTTATCCATCCCAAACAGTTCTTGCCAAGTGGCTAAAACATCTCTACCTCAACCATGTTCTCGTCTTCGACGAGTACCTGCATTCATTCGCACTCAACTCGATGTCAATAGGTTAGTTCCCCAAAACTTAGCCAAAGAAAAACATTATAATCTCATCGATAATATTTAATATTAAAATCAACTTTCCAATTCACGCAAATATAACATCACAATTATTATCTTCACACACTTGTAATATACTCAAAGTAAAGCAATCATAGTAAATGTTCACTATTCTAGAATAATAATATAGTCCATAAAACGAGATGTGACATCCTTCCCCACTAGGAAGAGACATCATCCTGATGTCTTATTACACAAAAAAATAATAATGTATCAATCTACCACCAACAATGTATCAAGGTATCATAAAACAATAACAGTACTGTTGGATTTAGGACAGACAACTGAGAGGGGGGGTGAATCAGTTGTTACCAAACTTCTATTGTTATAAACCTTAAAGCTTCTTTAGTTTAATAATATATCAAAGATTCAATCATAATGCATGAATTCAAGAGCAGAAATAGATTCAACACATACAACACCAAGATTTTAATTTGGAAAACCCGGTTAAGGAAAAAACCACGGGGTGACTAACCCAAGATTTTATTCTCTGTTAAAAGAATAAGAAGAACAAATGGCACTTGCCAATTAGGGCTCACTACCTGAGCACACTGCTCACAAGAGGCCCACTGCCTACAAGAGACACACTGTCTACAAAAGAATATAAGTATTACATACTTGAACTGGAGATTAGCATCTTCACTATGCCTGAATCAATTCCATTAAGCTCAACCCCTCTGCTCTGCTTTTCGGTCCTCTTCACTACCACCTTCTCATCGCACACACACTTTTGAATGACTTTGCAACTCTTAGTTATACATGACATCAACTTTAGAATGATCATCAAAGTCAGCACAACATACACTTATTTTATTACAGAGCAATTACAAAAATACAACTTCACTTATTACAAAAACTTCATGCGCATCACTATACTGTCAGCCACACATAACTGGGACTTCAATCTTCTTTGAGGAGCATGCCATGCTTCGCAAGACATCTTCAAAGTCATCCGCAACATGAGAAAAACATCTGGTTGACCAAGACTAGGAAGAACGCTACTCCCGGAAGGTAAATCTTCAATTACGAGATCAATCTTCAATGCGGACCATCAACACAAACTGGACATAGTCTAGAGACCCCCACAAGCTTGCTTGAATCACCAAGAACATCCACACCACTTCTGCTTACTATAATTAATCGCATCTTCATCTAGAACCTCAAGAACACAGCCGGTCATCACGGTCACATTAGAAGGATTTCTTGTGGACCTCCAAACCACAAACCAATTGAGTTATCAATTCACATTAGCTTCCCAAACATGCCACCAAATCCACAAAACATGATATTATATTTCCAGATCTTACCAGACCCATTTGTGTCACTCTGTCACCTCTGAATAGTTGCTAGAACTAGTTTTACTCTTATAGCCATAACTCCTTCACAATTTCATGCGGACCTCTCAAATCTTGACTGGATCACCTTTAGACACATATCTACAAACCCTTTGATGCACATTCTCTAATCTTTATCTAGATGGGGTCTTCACTTCATAGAGTTTCATTGTCTTCACTGTTCTTCTCTATTTCTGATAGGACTGATTTTCTCAATATCCTCAGCACACAGCTCATCCAAACCTTGACATCAATGCAATAGGAGTATGTTGGCATCAATGACAATACCGGTTAGGCCCATACTTGCAACAATCTCCCCCTTTGTCATTGATGGCAACATATGATGTGAAAAATTGTTTTAACCATCAAGACAAGAACTTCTCCTCACTAACTGACATAGCTCCCCCTATCAATAGCAATCATTCATATGTTTTCTCTTCCTTTATTGCTCCCCCTTTGATCAGCAACCACTTTTTGTTTTTCACATGTCTTCTCTCCCCCTTTGACATCAATGGCAAAGGGCACATACTCGCAACCACTTCTCATACTTTAGAATCATGTTGACTGCTCCCCCTGAGTAGTAGCTTCCTAACACCAATCCGGATCACAAGATATGACTGTGGGATCCACCAAACTGATGCACATCAGTGCACCTTAATTCAGAACCAGAGGGGTAATAACCCCTAACTTCTCCCTGAGATACTCAAAAGAGACCTTAGGTAGAGGTTAAGTAAAAATGTCTGCAATCTGATCCTTTGAGGGCATAAACTCTAGTCTGACTTCATTCTTGTTCACTTGTTCTCTCAAAAAGTGAAACTTGATGGATATATGTTTTGTCTTTGAATGCAACACTAGATTTTTTGATATGTTTATTGTACTTAAATTATCACAGAAGATTGTGATAGGTTCTTCATACTCCACTCTGATGTCTCTTAGCATTTGCTTCATCCATAATACTTGAGTGCAACTACCTGCTGCTGCAATATATTTTGCTTCTGCAATGGACAGGGATATTGCCTCTTGTTTCTTGCTAAGCCAAGAAACCAATCTTTTACCCAAAAAGAATGCACCACCACTGGTACTCTTCCGGTCATCCACATCACCTACCCAATCAGCATCAGTATAAGCATGAAGAGAGAAATCATGATCTTTAGGATACCATAATCCATACTCAACTGTTCCCTTCAGATATCTGAGAATTCTTTTGATTACCATGACATGAGACTCTCTAGGATCATCTTGGAATCTGTCAACAAGACCAACACCATTCATAATATCAGGTCTAGTTTGAATGAGGTAGAGCAGTCCTCCAATCATTGACCTATACTTTTTCTGATCAGTCTTAGGAGATTCATCATCTTTACTCAACTTACATCTGGTTGCCATGGGAGTATTCATTGGCTTTGAATCTTTCATCCCAAATTTCTTCAACAATTCTTTCACATATTTGGTCTGAGATATGAAGATTCCTTTCTTTGTTTGAGTGATTTGTAGACCCAAGAAGAAATTCATTTCCCTAAACATAGAGATCTCAAATTCACTTTTTATTTGATTTCCAAAAGTCTTGCACATACTATCTTTTCCTCCAAAAATGATATCATCAACGAATGCTTCAACACTCAAGATATTTTCATGATCAATCTTGAAGTACAGATTACTGTTAGCAGTACCTTTGTTGAAGCCAATCTTCAAAAGATGTTTGTCTAATCTTTCATACCAGGCTCTTGGGGCTTGTTTGAGTCCATACAATGCCTTCTTCAATTTGTAGACCATATCTCCATGACCAGACAATTGAAATCCATCCGGTTGCTCAATGTATACCTCTTCTTCCAAATCACTGTTTAGGAAAGTAGACTTGATATCCATCTGATACACCTTGAAATCTCTGAAGGTAGCAAAAGCAAGAAATAATCTGTCTGTTTCAATTCTTGCCACCGGAGCAAAAGTTTCTTCAAAGTCAACTCCTTCTACTTGAGAATAACCCTTACAGACCAATCTGGCTTTGTTTCTTATTACTTCACTATCTTCATTCAGTTTATTCTGGAAGACCCATTTAGTCCCAATCACATTTTTGTCCTTAGGTTAAGGAACAATATCCCAAGTGTGATTCTTTTCAATTTGCATCAATTCCTCCTTCATTGCATTAACCCAACTTTCATCATTGCATGCTTCACTTACTGTTTTTAGTTCAATCTTTGAAATCAAATAATACTTCACTGAATCTTGAGCAATTTTTCTTCTTGTTTGAACACCTTTGCTTCTATCTCCTATGATCTAGTCTTCAAAATAATTATGTCTTACATACCTGCGAGTTTTGGGAAGCTCTTGCACTTCTAAATCTTGAACAAGTTCATGCAAACTTGTCTCTTCTTCTTGTATTTCAAGATTCTTTGGATTAGTCTAAATCTAAATTGGAGTTGGGACTTGTTCTCCTTGATCAGAGACATCATTCTGATCATCTGCTTCATACTCATAATACCTTGAGGGATTTTCCATGCCTTCATCAACCTTCACATTTGCACTTTCTACAATCTTTCTCAATCTCTTGTTATAACACCGGTATGCTTTGCTTTGAGTAGAATATCCCAAGAATATTCCTTCATCACTTCTAGCATCAAACTTTCCAAGGTCTTCATTTCTTTTGATATAGCATTTACTACCAAAGACTCTAAAATATTTCACAGTAGGAGTGATGCCAAACCAAAGTTCATAAGGAGTCTTACCAGTATTGCCTCTAATTTGTACTTGATTAAGAGTATAGACAGCAGTGCTTACAGCTTCTCTCCAGTAGATTTGAGGGACATTTGCTTCCATCATCATGGTTCTAGATGCTTCCTGGATGGTCCGGTTCTTTTTCTCCACTACTCCATTCTGTTGTGGAGTCCTTGGAGCAGATAACTGTCTCTTTATCCCATGTTCCTCACAGAATGATATGAACTCACTGGATGTGAATTCTCCACCTCTATCAGACCTAAGGCATTTTATGTTTATGCTAGTTTCATTTTCTACCATAGCCTTGAATATTTTAAATTTCTCAAGTGCTTTAGATTTCTCTTTCAAGAAAGTTACCCACATCATCTGGGAGTGGTCATCAATCAACAACATGGAATACCTATCTCCTTGCAGACCCCTAATTCTTGTCGAACCATAGAGATCAGTGAGTACTAAGTTTAACAATCCGGTTGAAGATTGTTCCTTACTTTTGAATGTGGCTCTATTCCACTTACCCAACTGACATTCTTTGCACAAACTGTTAGTAGGTTTCTCCAGTCTTGGAAGATCTCTTACAGCCTGAGTGTTGCTTATCTTGATGATATTATCAAAATTTACATGACACATTCTCCTATGCTACAACCAACTTTGATCAATTTGGACAAATAAACAACTTTTGCTAGTACCAACCAAGTGGAAGATGTTTGTCTATGTACTGGATGCAATCTCAGTTCTAGAGCTTTCAAGGATCTTGCATTTTCTATTTTTGAATAAGAGATCATAGCCTTTGTCCACCAACTGTCCCACACTTGAAGATTATGCTTCAGACCTTCAACATACAGAACATCACTGGTTTTGTTCTTTCCATCAAAGGAAATGGTTCCTCTGCCTCTAATTCTGCCAGCAGAATTATCTCCAAACTTTACAACTCCACCTTCATATCTTTCCAAGCTTAAGAACTTGCTCTTGTCACCAATCATATGGTGAGAGCAACCACTGTCAATAACCCATTCATCCTTTTCTTCGACCTGAGCAGCCAGAGCACTTTCTATCATCTTATGATTTGCAGATTCAATAGGCATTGGATCTTCTTCCTTGATGGTAATAAACACCCAGTCACTTCCAAATTTGTTTCCTATCTTGGATTCATCATCTGTTACTCCATCATCATCTTCTTGAACATAGTAACACTTTTTCTGAAACCTTGGTCTAATAGGGTTTGGCCTTGAAAACCTTTTCGGACATCTTGAGGCAAAATGACCAATCTTATTGCAGGCCAAGCAATTAAAAGGTAATTTTCCTTCATACTTACCAGATCCTCTTGGTAGTCTTTTTGCAATGAGAGCTTCAAGTTGTTCAGCTTCTAATTCATCTTCTTCCAGATCTTTTCTTGCTTTCTCATACCAAGATGATTTTCTTGAGGAGCTTTCCCCTGGATCATATCGCTGTTTGCCTTTAGCAGAGGCACTAGCTTTGAAAGCAAATTCAGTCTTGGGAAGTGCATCACCAAACTCAGCTAACTCAAATGTAGATATCTTACCAACCAATTGATCCCTTGTGATAGTTGTTAAAGATCTGATTTCCTCAATAGCAACGACCTTGTGTTTATATGCAGGAGGTAAAGATCTGAGAACTTTAGCAACAATTTCATCTTCATCCAGTACTCCACCAACACATCTAATGCCACATACAAGCTCATTTACTTTTTCCATATATAAAGTGATGTTCTCATCTTCACTCATCCTTAGGTTTTCAAACTTTCCTTTTAGACTTTGCAGCTTGGCACACTTAACATACTTGTCTCCTTCATATATATTTTCAAGCTTTGTCCAAATTTCATAAGCAATCTTTAATCCCATAACATTTGTCAGCTCTGTATCAGACAAGGCACTTAGTAGGGCTTCTTTAGCTTGAAGATTATTTTCTGCATCTTTGACTTCATCTATAGTTGTTGGCCCATTCCTTGGAGGAACATATTTAGTTGAGGTTATGTTCCAATACTAATATCCCATGCATTGTAAGTGACATTCCATGCAGTTCTTCCAGGCAGTGAAGTTTGTTCCATCAAACCTTGGACTATCCTTCTTATAGGTCGACATCCTAGATCTCCTCAAGTTGTCAAGCTTCTTCTAGAGTAACTTGGCTCTGATACCAATTGTTGGATTCAGGACAGACAATTGAGAGGGGGGGTGAATTAGTTGTTACCAAACTTCTAGTGTTATAAACTTTAAAGCTTCTTTAGTTTAATAACATATCAAAGATTCAATCATAACGCATGAATTCAAGAGCAGAAACAGATTCAACACATACAACACCAAGATTTTAACATGGAAAACCCAGTTAAGGGAAAAACCACGGGGTGACTAACCCAAGATTGTACTCTCTGTTAAAAGAATAAGAAGAACAAATGGCACTTGCCAATTAGGGCTCACTGCCTAAGCACACTGCTCACAAGAGGCCCACTGCCTACAAGAGACACATTGTCTACAAAAGAATATAAGTATTACATACTTGAACTAGAGATTAGCATCTTCACTATGCCTGAATCAGTTCCATTAAGCTCAACCCCTCTACTCTATTTTTTGATCCTCTTCACTACCACATTCTCATCGCACACACACTTTTGAATGACTTTGCAACTCTTATTTATACATGACATCGACTTTGGAATGATCATCAAAGTTGGCACAACATACACTTATTTTATTACAGAGCAATTACAAAAATACAACTTGACTTATTACAAAAACTTCATGCGCATCACTATATTGTCAGCCACACATAACTAGGACTTCAATCTTCTTCAAGGAGCACGCCATGCTTCGCAAGACATCTTCAAAGTCAATCATAACATGAGAAAAACATCCGGTCGGCCAAGACTAGGAAGAATGCTATTCCCGGAAGGTAAATCTTCAATTACGAGCTCAATCTTCAATGTGGACTGCCAACACAAATTGGACACAGTCTAGAGACACCCACAAGCTTTCTTGAATCATCAAGAACATCTGCACCACTTCTGCTTACTGTAATCAATCGTATCTTCATCCGGAACCTTAAGAACATAGTCGGTCATCATTGTCACATTAGAAGGATTGCTTGTGGACCTCCAAACCATGAACCAATTGAGTTGTCAATTCACATTAGCTTCCCAAACATGCCACCAGATCCGCATAACATGATATTGTATTTCTGGATCTTACCGGACCTATTTGTGTCACTCTGTCACCTCTGAATAGTTGCCAGAACTGGTTTTACTCTTATCGCCATAACTCCTTCACAATTTCATGCGGACCTCTAAAATCTTGACTGGATCACCTTTAGACACATATCTACAAATCCTTTGATGCACATTCTCTGATCTTCAAATCTTGACTGGATCACCTTTAGACACATATCTATAAACCCTTTGATCACCTTTAGCCACAGGGAAGTATTGCCACTAAAGCTGAATGCCAATCAGAACTTAAAAAAAAGAGGATAATGTGGAATGGAAGGATAAGAACAAGAAGTAGTTATAGCCAAGAATAGTTATCTTTTATTTTCCTTAAGCCAGTAGGAGCCTTTTTAGAAGGCAACATTCGAAGCTGAAGATAGCGAAGTCTTTTGATAGTGGATTTTTTTTTAAAAAGTGTAGATTAGAGAATCAAATGGAAGCTGAGCTGGGAATGAGTTCAGAAGAATAGAAGGAACTTGGTGCATAGACAATAACAGGTTACTCTTTTCTTTTCCTACGTATCTTCTATCTTCTGCATCTTGTTAAGCCATGAGCCACCATAATGCCATTGTTTCTTCTTTATACTGTTTCGAATGATCATGTATTAGTTTGGATGCAATCATTTTTAAAGCATAAACTGTAGAAATTTGATAAGCATGTCTGAAACATTTAAAGTATATCGATAGCTTATTATGAGCCTGAATAAATAGTAGGCCACTTCGTCATTACTCTATCAACTGCGTGGAGAAGAATGAAAAAAATAACTTCAAATCATTTAAGCCACGTTTCTTTTTCCTGACTGTGTATACTTATTGATGTGTTATAGTGTTTAAACACTTAGGTAATCCTTGTGTTGTGATTTATGCTCGGTTGTCACCTTAGATGTGCTATTTCTGTGAAAAAGAGTTAAATGTAGGAAAACCGAATTAGGTTCCAAACTCCTTAAGGTAACATGTGCTACAATCGATCCTTAGAAAGAAGATTATATTTTGCTTAATGTGCCCCTACTTCTCAGGTTGACGACACAAAAGTCTTTAGGGAATTCTTTTACCATATTTACTGCACACTTTCTTTGGGATAGTAATATATTGTCAGTTCTTGAATCTAGTTGATGCCAACTCTTTTATGCTTCTGTTAATAATACTCCTTCGAGTTCATGTGAAGATAATCACAGTTTTAATAGGACATTCGAGTCTTTGATAACATTTTAATAATGATATTGAGAGGCCATCTCATAGCATGGAAAAATAATGAAAGTCTTGAGGTCAAAACCAAAGCCTATCGATTACATGGAGTTAGTCTAGGATACCACTATAATAAATAATGCCTAGAGATCTCACATCGTACTACATTCTTGATTTATGTAGGAAGTATACTTTTAGAAATAAACTATCAACTTGAAAATAGCGTAGTCCCTCGAAAATGAAACTTGTGAAGGCTTGATTAGCATGGTGACCTTTCATATTACCTATTCTTTTTTTTAAAGAAAGAGGTTAGTTTAAATATTCTATTGGGTATAATTTTAAAAAGTCTATTCAAGGTAGCTGGCCTATTATATAGAATATTATATCAACATATGTTACTTCAAGCTTGTTATTAATAAATTAGGTTTGATAACTTGAATAGTTGGTTTGAGTGCATCTGAATACGAAGTCAGCCTTGGTTAGGATTTCTAGACCCAAGATGTCTATATTAAATCTTAGAAAACAATCTTGTCAGTCTTATGACGATGATTATATTAAACTTTGAGAATAGTAGATGCCCAATGTAGACCAAGCTTGATAGTATAAAGTAGTTTACTTAGATGAACTTGCGTAACTAGATTTTATGTCTTATCCATATTGATGATAGAAATGCCCCATAGAATCTATTGTAGAATTATATACCTTGAGTTGTGATATGTCGGGCAGTTTGGCCTAGAAGCTTGTTATGCTGGGAAGGCTAAGAAAACTATTTGACCAAACACCTGTAGGATTGCGACAATATTCAAGTCAAGTTGGGGTGGGTGAATGTAACAACTGCATTGATCACAATGCTAATTTAATTATACTAAAAACTTTGGCCAAAGTAATGCACTTGCCTCTAGTGCATTGTCGGTTCACCGTGACTGGAATACATAACTTGTGGATGGTCATGCTTGACTAGAGGGTATGTAGGGGTGCGTGATAACAAGTTGCGTAGGTCACAAATGCCAGTACTCAGATGACAAATATAATAGGTCATCCTAGGTCTATCCTCTTCATGAAGTGTAGGGCCACTTCCAGTAAGGAAGGTGTGCGGGAGATTGTCAGTCTGTGGATGGAGGCAAATCTCTCAAAAGATGATTTCTCTCTCTTCAACCAGAGGCTTGCCGAGGCTTGAATATGGAGGTCGACAATCGAAATGCAGTGATCTTTGGTAAGTTTTTAATTTGAAATTTTTCCTTATGTATAATTTATCATATTGTTGAATCATTGAAAATGAATAGACCCATTGTGTAACTCAGTATCAACATGAATCTTAATAGATTGTTGATTAAACTTCAATGTTTGAAAAAGAGAAAAAAATTTATCTACCTTTCCCTTTTCAATTTTTCACTTCATGGTAAAAAATGGATTTAAGAGTTATTTCAATTTTGGATATTACATATGGTATCAGAGCAAAACTGAGTTCAGCACTAGGGCTTATGAGTCCACTAAGCTGACCTAGAATCAACATTATGCGGGTAGCTAATGTTTTGATTTACTGTGCCAGGATGGTACATCTCGAACAAACTGCAAGAAAGTCCTTTGTTCATAAGGAATGATATTTGCAAGCCAAAAGAAAACATATGACGATGATTAAAACCATCGAGGGAACAAATGATGAAAATGACATCTGGCTAGATGATACAGAAACCCTTGCTAATGATTTGACATGACTCAAACAAATAAAAAGAGAACTCCTAGACACATCTAGGATGGTAGCTTGAATCATGAGCGATTCTTGTCCTGATAGTATACCAATGGTCATGAGGGATTCTCGTATACCACCTAATGCTGAAATCATTGTACTTTCATCTAGCAGTGAATTCGAGGGTTATACACGCTAGGAATATGTGTCGAACAATGAATCCAAAGGTCACACCCCACTTGTAAATATTGAGTGAAACATAAAAATGTATCTATCCACAAAGAATGTATATGCTCTTGTGCAAATTATAACAAAGACAATTTTGTTTTTGTAATTGACCATGGTTATGTGAATTCATTATGTTATGATTTCATGAGAAATGTTTAATCAAGGAAGCTAATAGATAACTCTTTAATATCAGGTGTGAGAAAACATTCAAAATATGGTTCAATCAAGATCTAATGAGAGAGAAGATCGGGAAGATCATAACTCTCAAGTTAATTCTATAGATAAACTGGACAAAATTCTTAATATGCTTGCTGAAACAAAGGAAAGATTAGACAATCTGGAAAAGAGAGTAAATGAGACTAGTAATACAGAGGGTGAAAATGAGTATTCCTATAATGTGAGTAGGAGTAAACAATGAGAACATGGTACGACAAGTGAGAGTCAAGATGATAGTGAATCTTAGAGAGATATAAAAGATAAACTTGCACTTGAATTATCTAAAGACATGAAAAAGATTATTCCTCCTAAATTTGACGGAACGAAAACAAGGGATGCAGCAGAAGTCTGGTTAATTAAGATGGAGAAGTACTTCAAAATCAGAAACTATTCTGAGGTCACGAAAGCAATTTGGGGAGCATATTAGCTATCGGGAGAAGCATCCACTTGGTGGATGAACAAAAAGATGGAGTTGAATTTAAGCCCTTGAAGGTGACATGGAGTGAATTTTTTGAACTTTTTCGAAAGAGGTGGGTTCCACAGCTATATTTCAATCAAAAACTAATTGATTTCTAGAATCTCCATCAGGGAGAGCTATCTGTGGTTGAGTATGCTGAGAAATTCACTCGTCTATTAAAATATGTTCCTTAGTATCAGAAGGATGAGAGGTTTAGGATCAGATTGTTGATAACTGAGAGGGGGGGGTGAATCAGTTATCCTAATTATTTCTCTATCTGAACTTCCTTATTAATTAATGCAGCATTGAATCAAACACAAAAAACATTACCATGAAATAAGGAACACATGACACAGTATTTTTGACGTGGAAACCCTGTTAAGGGAGAAAACCACGGGGTGATTAACCCAAAAATTATTCTCTGTTAGAAGAATAGGAAATTACAAAATGGCACTTGCCAATTAGGGCTCACTGCCCGAGCACACTGCTCACAAGAGGCTCACTGCCTACAAGAAGACACACTGTCTACAAAGTGATAAGAATCACAGTCTTGAACTGATTGGAAGCATCTGCATATGCTGGAGTTCAGTTCCGGTTAGGCTCAGTACACTGATCTGCTGCACTTCATCTTTCCTCTGTTCTTTATTCTGCTATCCTTTCACATACCGGATCTTTCTTGCTACTTCTGCTCTGTTCTAGACTTGTTCGCATATCCCTTCACATATACACCCCTTTCACAACTAAATCCATCCTTTATATATATCCGCACAAGTAATTTCATCACCTTTCTAGTCGGCATCCGGAACAGTTTAGTTTCTTACAAACTTTGTTCTGTCGGTTGAATCCTTGCTCACCAAGCAATGCGGATCAAGCATATACTTGTAGATATCATCAATCATGTCGGCCAAACATGATTCATGCCTTCACAACCTTTATCATCAACAGTAACACATCCGGAAAGTAGTCTGATACTCTGTCAGTCAGTTCTTCCTCTGTTTTCACTGTCTCTCAGGAATCCGGTACTCAACTATTCATATCTTTTTCCTTGTCCATCACCGGAGGCTGAATCCTTGGAATATACCACTCAAGGTAGTCCTCTTGACTTCCCCAAATCTGCACTACACCAAGACACTTCCTCTGAGAGATCCGGACCAATCTGTCGGACCTTGCCACATGCTCTGTTCTTGTTCACCGGACCACAATAATCTTTATTCTGACTTCCGGTAGAGACATATCATGACTTGCGGATATGTGGGATGACCTTTGTTGCCATCAATGACAACAACCATGAATCCATATAGTGTCTCTTGCCAACAATCTCCCCCTTTGGCATTGATGGCAACACTTAGTGAAAAATGACTAAGTGTTTACACTATGCTCCCCCTTTGCTGATGCTCTGTCTTTATATACAATTTCCGGAACTCCCCCTTTGTTGGATTCCTCATTTTTCACTGCTCCTTACTCCCCCTTTGACATCAATGGCAAAGGGTAGGGTCCGCACACCAAAATTTTCAAAAAAATTTTCTATATATAGCCGCATATTTACATACTCACATATACTGAAGAATGTCTGCAAAGGATGTCTGCAATTGAATCATTTCAGTAGCCCAACTTAGCTTCATTCTGTCCAAAATTGAAATGTGACCACTCAACAAAAATGCAAAAGCTTCTGCCCGCTTGAGATCTGTCGGATCTTTTGTTTGGGCGGTGGTCTGGGCATCACTGATGGCCTCATGCATAGTTTCCAACTTAGGGATTATAATCCTTCTAAGTTCTCCCATCCGGTTGGTGATGTTCTTCCTTTCCTTCTCAAGATTCTTTATTTCATTCAAGACTGCAATAGTCTGACATTCTTGATTTATTATAGAGGAAGAGAGAGGATCAAAACTTTGAGATAAGCTTTGAAGCTTGTCCTGTTCCTCTTTTATTTTCTTGTCAATTGCTGCTGTTGCCTTTGACCAGGATATACAAAATTTGTAGATGTCACCGCCATCCTTAAGAGCATTCTCTAAGCTCTTTATTCCAATGCTCACAATCTTCCTATCTTTAGAGATTAATTCTAATATTTCTGAAAATCTCTTATCCAAAAATTCCTTCCGGACCTTTTCTTCAGCTGATTTTTCTAGAGAATCAAAATGTGTATCAACACTGCTGACTAAGGTTTTTAGATTACCGGAAGAGGAGGCTGTCGGATCTATCTGGATTGATGGCATAATCTTTACAAGTACTCCGGAAGCAGCCTCTATCAACTCACAGTCTTCCATATGAGACTTCAGGAGTTTTTCATTTGCCTTGGCATTTGCAAATGAAGCTATCTTCATTGTTTGTACCGGAGAGAGAGAGTCAAAGTCGAATGGGCCTTTTAGAAGCTCCAGTTCATCAATCTCTAAAGTTTCTTTGCTCAAAAATTGTTGAACAGTTTGTGCAGTGTCTCTTGCCGGAGACAGATGTTTCTTTTCTTCTGCAGTCTTGGAACTGTCAACCTCTTTGTCTTTCACCCCTGCTTCCTTCTCCTGTAATTCCTCTTCTTCTTTGGATCCGGAGACTGTAGGGGAAACCGGAGGAGAGATGTTTGTCTGTTCGGGGCCCACTTCTTCCGGAACAGATGATTCCGGATCTGCAGCTGTTTCTGTACCTAAGTCTTCTACAACAGGAAGATTGAACCTTTTGAAGGCCTTCCGGAGGATCTCTTCTGTCTCTTGTGCCACTTTGTCAGTCTCACCAAGCATGAGTTGATTCATCCTGGCTTTACTTCTGAACTCATCTTTGCAGTCCTTGAAGATCATGTTCATTGTCTTGGGATCAATTTGAGGATATAGCTGAATAGCTATCTGCTCCCGGATCTCAAGATCTTTTGCATGAGCATTGTTCTTTCTTACTTCCAATTCCTTTTCTAGGCTTTTAGGAATAAGAGATATGATCTCAATGAAAGCCTTATTATATATGTTCAGATATTTGATGGTGGCTTCCTGCAGAGTCTTTTGGTCAGCCTCACTGAAGTCATCATAAGATTCAGTCATTGGTTGAAGGTTTCCATCCACCGTGACCGACTTGATTACATTCTCTAGAGACAGAGTGGGCTTTTCAACAGATACCTCTGCCATTTCATCCTTGTCTTGGCCTGTGGAGGGTTTACCGGATCCTTTCTTCTTCTGCTTCTTTATTTCTTTTACGCCCTCATCTGACTCTGTTTCCTCTTCATCCTTTTGGCTTTCATAAGCCCTTGTGGCTTTTGTCTTGGATCTTTTACCGGATGCCTGGACTTCCGGTTTTGAGCTTTTGGTTGTGGGAGGTGCAGATCTCTTTGATGATCTGGTCTGGGTGGGAGTTTCAACTGGAGCACTTTCTTTACTTTTCTCTTCTTCCTCAGCCTTCCTCCTCTTTTCCCGGCTGGCATCAAGTGCCTCTTTTGAGATGCCTAGGCCTTGAGCAATGTGCTCTACTTCTTTTCTCACCTTTCTCTTAATCTCAGGTTCCCTGAGTTCTACATGTATTTTTACACTCAGCTCCTCAAAGGTTCCAAACCTTTCTGCCTTGGGATCTTTGGGCTGACTTAGCATGTGTTGAACATGCAGCTCCACTATTTGTTCATCCACTTCATACCCCATGGGCATGATCCAGACAATCCTTGGCTCCACTGCCTCCATTAGGCACTGATCAGTGTCAACCATGAAACACACTGAGTCTTTGTATTTTTCAACAAGAGACTGGGGAATTCTCTCTCTTGCTTGCATCATGCTCTGAAAGTTTTTGAAGTATCCCCATAGAGCTGTATTTCTTGCTTTTGCATCCCCAAGTCCATGCAAATAGTCTCTTATCTAGACTGCAACAGGTTTGTCACTCTGCCATACCCATCCACTTGATCCGGGTAACTCATTCATGAAGTAGAAGAATAGACATACAATGAGAGTACCATACTTAAAGGAATTCTTCTTGTCCTTCTTGATTTTCTGTATATTTTCCATTAATTGGCTTAGCAGTAGTTCGCAGAGATCATATTCTGCATTCTTTCTTAGCATTTCATATGCAGTGTATACTGCAGTTCCGGATACAGAATTCTCCCTGCTGGAGTGATAGATCTTGTATCCTATTATCATGGATGCATACTTGATATCCGGATCTGAAATATCTTCAATGGTCATTGCCCTCTTATCAAACTTTGATCCGGTGGCCTCAGTTACAATGTTGTTCTTGACAGATTTGAGGATAGGTATCCCTCCGGAAGAGTATAGACCAGTTACTGCCCTAATTGCCTCTTTTGTGATCTTGCAGGGTCTATCCAGCCATAGAAAGTTGTCATGCATCCTGCTCAGTACATACCGGACCCATTCATCTTCTTCAAAGCTAGGGAAATGAATAAATTGCTCAAATTGTTTCTTCTGGATACCCTTATACTCTGGTTTAAGCTCAAAAGCATTGTCTATCAGTTGCTTGTGATAGAGGTCTCTTAATTTGAATTCCCCAAATTCCTCAATGCTTGCATGTATGTAAACCCTAATGTCTTCAGTATGTAAAACTCCGTGAGGAACACTAGAGAAGGCTCCTAGTGGATCTACCTCCAATGATTTGTAAGGATGTTTCTTGAATGTGGGGCGAGGTCTATCAGAGATCTTAACTATATTTGGAGTAGCCATTCTTCAAGGATTTACAGTGAGATAATGAAAAACGGAGAATACCTTATGCGTCTTCGGTTGGCACGGAGTGGTTGGATTGATTTCTTTATGCAATGACTTCGGCAGGAGATCCTTGGTGTGCTTGATGAATCTTGTTGCAGAGCTCCACTTTTCACTTCTTCTTGAGTGCAGAATGAGCAAATGACTTTTGAGAAATCCCTTATATTGCTCCGCAAACCCTAATATCTGTCTGCAATAAATGCTTCACCTGCATTATTCCGATTTGCCCTGTCTGGATAGCTTGGAGTATCCCAGATTAGTCCTGATCAGTGAATATCATCCGGATCTTTAAATCATGAATAAATTGAGGAAACATATTACAAGAACATCCCAAACACTCTGTCCAATCCGCAGAACAAGATAGTGCACTTCCGGATCTCTCCGGACCTTTTTGTAATCCTTTGTCATACCGGAGCGTCTCCCTGAACAGGTCTTACTTGATCGATCACAGCTTCTTCATAACTCCATGCGGACCTCTGAAAACTTGACTGAAGCATCTCAAGACTCATATCTACAAACCCTTTAATCCGCATCTTGTGCCACATCCGGCACCACTTGTTTGGCTGGGGGAACAGGATTTTCTTTGAGTCTCCCCCTGAGCCTGAGCTCACCTTTTAATTTCCGGAAGAAATATCAGCACCAGAGTCTGGTGCGGATCCAACCTCTACATTCTCTGAACTTTTCTTCACCCAAATCTTGCTCATCTGATTCCTAACTTCATCCGCATTCATCTTTTGTTTACCCTTGTCTTGATTCTGATTATACACCGGACCTCTTTTGTCCTGATTCTTGTTTCTGCAGACTTTAGCATTATGACCGGACCTATTGCAGATTTGGCAAATAACATTTCTTTGCATATTTGACTGATATCCCCTTGATCTGCATTGATTAGCCATATGACCTACTCTATTGCATGTAAAGCATCTACCTTTGAATGATTTGTTTACTTGCATAATTCTGCATTCATGGGATTTGTGTCCATACCTTTTGCAGTTGAAGCACTGTCCGGAGAAGGATGAATTAATCTGATTCATTCTCATTCTGCACTGATTAGCTTTGTGACCAAAGTGGTTGCAGCTGTGGCAGTATCCATTGAAGGATGGATATCTTTGAGCATTTGGTTGTCTTACCGGAGGTCTTCTAGGCCTGCTCCTTGGATTTTCTGATCCAAGATTCTTTTGACCGGATCCGGAGCTTTCTCCTTTCTCATATCCCAAACCATACTTGTCATCTGTCCTCTTTTGACTTCCAAGAAGAACTTCAAGTTGAGCAGAACTTATCTTGAATTTCTCTTTATATTCATTTGCTGTTTGAAGGTCTCTTTTGAGAGAGGTAATTTGATCCTCAAGTTTTTCTTCATTATCTTTGGCATCTTCAAGATCAGATTCAAGATGTCTGATAATCCTGTCCATCTGGTGGCATTCTTCTGATTTTTCCTTAAGAGATTGTCTTAGATTGTCTTCAGCCTTTCTTTTTTCTTCAATCTCTTGAGTAAACTTTATAGTTCCTGATTCCATTTCATGTCTTAACATAATGACTTCTTTTGATAACTTTTCACATAACTTGGTTTGCTCAGTCAATTCTTCATTTGTATTGCTTTCTTCACTTTGTCTTGCCAACTGTTGGAGCAGCTCCTTTCTCTTTTTCATAGAGAGACTTAATTTGTCTTTTAATTCCCTCATGAACTCATCAGCCTGTTTGAGTCTTTCTTTTAATTCATTGACTTCAGAATTTGACTGTTCAAGATCCTCAAGGGCAGTCTTGAGTTGCTCCCTTAAACCATATGCATCCATTTGAATTCCCAGATCTTCCTCAAGCTGTTAAGCTCTATTAGGAGGAACCTTGCTCTGATACCAATTGTTGATAACTGAGAGGGGGGGGGGTGAATCAGTTATCCTAATTATTTCTCTATCTGAACTTCCTTATTAATTAATGCAGCATTGAATCAAACACAAAAAACATTACCATGAAATAAGGAACACATGACACAGTATTTTTGACGTGGAAACCCTGTTAAGGGAGAAAACCACGGGGTGATTAACCCAAAAATTATTCTCTGTTAGAAGAATAGGAAATTACAAAATGGCACTTGCCAATTAGGGCTCACTGCCCGAGCACACTGCTCACAAGAGGCTCACTGCCTACAAGAAGACACACTGTCTACAAAGTGATAAGAATCACAGTCTTGAACTGATTGGAAGCATCTGCATATGCTGGAGTTCAGTTCCGGTTAGGCTCAGTACACTGATCTGCTGCACTTCATCTTTCCTCTATTCTTTATTCTGCTATCCTTTCACATACCGGATCTTTCTTGCTACTTCTGCTCTGTTCTAGACTTGTTCGCATATCCCTTCACATATACACCCCTTTCACAACTAAATCCATCCTTTATATATATCCGCACAAGTAATTTCATCACCTTTCTAGTCGGCATCCGGAACAGTTTAGTTTCTTACAAACTTTGTTCTGTCGGTTGAATCCTTGCTCACCAAGCAATGCGGATCAAGCATATACTTGTAGATATCATCAATCATGTCGGCCAAACATGATTCATGCCTTCACAACCTTTATCATCAACAGTAACACATCCGGAAAGTAGTCTGATACTCTGTCAGTCAGTTCTTCCTCTGTTTTCACTGTCTCTCAGGAATCCGGTACTCAACTATTCATATCTTTTTCCTTGTCCATCACCGGAGGCTGAATCCTTGGAATATACCACTCAAGGTAGTCCTCTTGACTTCCCCAAATCCGCACTGCACCAAGACACTTCCTCTGAGAGATCCGGACCAATCTGTCGGACCTTGCCACATGCTCTGTTCTTGTTCACCGGACCACAATAATCTTTATTCTGACTTCCGGTAGAGACATATCATGACTTGCGGATATGTGGGATGACCTTTGTTGCCATCAATGACAACAACCATGAATCCATATAGTGTCTCTTGCCAACACAGATGGGGTTGAATCCTCAAATCGGCGAAGTGGTGGAAGTGCATGGTCCGACAATAATGGATCAATTGTATGAAAAGGTGATTAAATAGGAACAAAGGATAAAGTCTATATCTTCCTATCGAGAAAGAAAATGTAAAAGATTCAACAGGAATTCAAATGATCAGCCATATAAGAGGAAGAATGATAAGGGATATGGGAACAGAAGAAATGTTAAAGGGAATCAGAAAAACAAAGGTGGATTTGGAAATGAACGAAGAAATGATTATTATAAGAAGAATGATAATTTTAAGAGGAACAAGGATGTTGTGGGGGGTCCATCAGAGAAAAAGGGTCCTCTTGGAGGTTGTTGTAATTGTGGAGGCGATCATTATGCAAACTGATGTCCTAATAAGAAGCATAATGGGTAGCAAAGGAACAAGGCTTTACCTTCACAATAGATAGCTTTGCAGCAAAGGATTCATGCAACACTTGACAACCGACAAGATGAATATTAGATTACCCCCACTGAGATGACAAGTACCTTATTTAGAGTCCCTGTTTCTATTTTAATTGATACTGGTGCAACTAAGAATTTTGTATCACCTAGAGTATTAAATAAATTTCCTAGGAGAGCTAGCATTATGTCTAAACCATAGAATGTAGAGTATGCAAACCAAACCAAGGCTCAGGTAGAGAAATGTTTGTTCAAAGCCAGGGTTGATTTCCCAAGTTTCTCAACTGAAGTGAACCTGTATGCAGCACCCTTAGGTTCCTATGACATCATTATAGGAATGAATTGGTTGTGGAAGCATAGGGCCAAAGTGGATTACTTTTCAAAATCAATTAAGTGTTTAGATGACATGGGGAATAGTCAACTTTCAAGGTATTCAAAGGGAAGTCAAGATTAGATCTATTTATTCCAAACAGTTAAAAAGGGCTAGGCGTAAGGGATGTCAACTTTTCGCAGTTAAAATGGATCAAATTGAAGAAAGTACTGAGAACCAAACTAGAATGTTTGAGGAAAAATATCCCTATCTCTGTAACTTTCAAGATGTATTCCCAGAAGAACTTCCCGATCTACCACCAAAAAGGATTTTCAATTTTGCCATAGACATCAAACTAGGATTCGAGCCAATTTCCAAAGCTCCATACAAAATGACAACCACTGAGCTAATGGAATTAAAAGCTCAACTGTAGGAGTTACTAGAAAAAGGACTAATTAGGCCAAGTGTATCGCTGTGGGGAGCTCCAGTTATTTTTTTCAAGAAGAAAGATGGAACCCTTAGGCTATGTATTGATTATCGGATGTTTAATAAAGCAATGATAAAGAACAAGTACCCTCTGCCACGTATTGATGATTTGTTTGACCAAATACATGGTGCTACAGTATTTTCAAAGATAGATTTGAGATCTGGGTATCATCAGCTGAGACTAAAAGATGAAGACATTCATAAGACAACATTCAGAACGAGGTATGGGCATTACGAGTTTACAGTGCTACCTTTTGGATTAACAAATGCCATAGCCACATTTATGAATCTCATGAATAGTGTTTTCAGAGATTGCCTTGACAAGTTTGTTCTAGTTTTTCTGGATGATATTATGATATATTCCAAAAATGAGGAAGAACACAGACAACACCTTCAAATTGTATTACAACGACTGAGAGAACACAAATTGTATGCGAAACTCTCCAAATGTTCTTTCTTTCAAAGAGAAATTCAATATTTAGGGCATATTATATATGCAGAAGGGATATCAGTTGACCTAGCTAAAATAAAGGCTATTTTGGAGTGGCCAGTACCTTCCAATGTTCAGGAGGTGTGAAGTTTTATGGGTTTGGCTATCTATTATAGGAAATTTGTTTTGAAATTTTCCAATATTGCAAGTCCAATTACTTCATTGCAGAGGAAGGGAAAACGGTTTGAGTGGTCAAGCGAATGTCAGAAAGCATTTGACTTATTGAAAGAAAAGTTAACAACAACCCCAATCTTGAAAGTTCTTGATCCTGAATTACAATTTGAGGTCATAACTGATGCCTCTAGGGAGGGACTAGGAGGTGTGCTCATGCAAGATGGGCGTGTAATAGCTTGAGTCAAGAAAATTAAAACCTTATGAATAGAATTACACCCCACATGATTTAGAATTGGCGATAGTGATCCATGCCCTACAAATGTGGCAACACTATTTGTTGGGAAAGACTTTCATACTGAAATCAGATCATCAAAGTCTTCAATTCATATTCTCACAACCCCATCTCAATGCATGACAACGAAGGTGGTTAGAGATAATATCTGATTATGATTTTGAAATAAGTTACACTAAGGATAAGGAAAACCGAGTAGTAGATGCTTTGAGTAGAAGAAGACACATAGCTTCTATAGTCTCCATTCATGCTAATTTCAGAGACCTAGTATTGCAAAGGTTACCTGGAGATGAATACTATGAACAAGCTAAACAAGCTCGACAAATCAATCCCAAGGACTCAAGGTATGATGGATTCCATATTGAGTCAGATGGATTAATGAGATTCAAGGGAAGAATTTATGTCCCTAATTCTAAGGAATTAAGAAATCTAGTATGGAAGGAAGTTCATTGTGCACCCTATTCTGGACATCTAGGAGTGACAAAACTCTTAGCAGATGTGAAACCCATGTACTTCTGGAAGGGGATGAAAGGTGACACTACGAGGTTTGTGGCAAGTTGTTTAGAATGTCAAAGAGTAAAGGTAGAACATCAACATCCTGCTAGATTGTTGTATCCTCACGATTTTCCAGAATGGAAATGACAAGTTATAAGTGTGGATTTTCTACAAGGATTACCTATGTCTAGGAACATGCATGATGCAATTTTGGTTTTAGTGGATAAACTGACCAAAGTTGCACACTTTATTCCTAGAAATTTATCCGATGGAGCTCCTGTGTTAGCTCGTAAATTTGTTTAGGAAGTGTTTAGGTTACACAGGGTACCAGAAAAGATCATATCAGATAGAGATGCTCGGGTAACCTCTAAGTTCTGGCAAACCTTATTTTTGGCACTTGGGACTAAGCTCAATATGAGTACTGCTTATCATCCTAAAACTGATGGACAAATAGAAAGGGTTAATCAAGTTTTAGAGGATCTGCTAAGAATGTATTGCATGGATCAGCAATACAGGTGGGAGGAATATTTACCCCTAGTAGAATTTGCATACAATAATTACTATCATTCTGTCATTAAGATGGCACCATTCGAAGCATTATATGGAAGGAAATGTTGAACTCCTATAAGCTGGGATAAGATGGAAGATAGGATAAGCATTGGTCTAGAAATGCTAGTGGATATGGAAGAAAAAGTGAAGACGATTAGGAAAAGGTTGGCAGAAGCCAACGACAGACAGAAGAGTTATATCGACCGCAAACGAGTGCCTAGGCAATTCTCTATTGGAGAGAAAGTTCTCTTGTGGGTTAAACCCCATAAAAAGCTCTATCAACTTTGGTAAATCTTCAAAGTTAGCTCCTTGATATGTGGGACCCTTCGAAGTCCTTGAGATTATCAATCCAGTGGCATACAAAATTGCTCTACCCCCAGCCTTATCTAAGATGCATAATGTTTTTCATGTTTCATACCTAAAGAAGTATTTTACAGGAAATGACCACATTCTTAATTGGAATGCTTTACAGATGCAAGAGCCAGGAGTGGTCGTGATCAAGCCACTCAAGGTGCTCGAAACACGTAAGCTCCACTTGCGTAATCGGGAGGTCTTGAAATGCAAAATTCAGTGGGACCAATATGTCGAGGATAGCGCCACTTGGGAAGACTATAATAAGATCCATAAAAAATTTCCTTATCTTTTTCATAATCATCAGTGTTAAACTATAAAAACTTGTTTCTTGTTAAGATTATGTTTTGATACACTATATCATCGGGGATGATGATTCTTAGGGGAGAGATATGTTACATCCCCCTTTTTGGACTATTTTTACTATTTACTTTAGAAATAGACTTGTGAATGCATGTTATGCTTATGGGAAATAATGAACTATATTTAGAAATATTAAACTCTATGGAATCATGATTTTACCTCTTAAATATGATTAATTCAATGAGTTGGATTAAAATGTCTTTTTCAATGTGGAAAAGTGAAATGTTATTATTATGATAATATTTGACTGGAACACCGGTACGCTGACCACAATTTGTATGTAAGAGTGTTTGACAGGAAACAAGTGAATTTGACTCTCCAAGAAGCAAAGGGGAGAGAAAGTATCTTCGAGGAAGGAGAGTATAGACTTTGGATTATCAAAAGGTATTTGCCATCTAGGTACGGTACATCTAATAGTGGATTTTAGTTGATCTTGAGGTAAGTTTATTTTTGGTTAACTCAAGTCACCTCGACGGGGTCGTCGATGACTTTAGGAATGAGTCATTTCTTCTTTGTGTCATTGTAAAAGAACAACGTCATTTTTCCAAACGTCGTTGTCACAACGAATGTCATCATTCGACGTTTGCATCGTAATCTTTTGAGTTCACGTCATCAAACGTGGACGATAGTTAGATATTATACATATATCTTATGGCACGTCCTTGATAAGTCTTTTTTGACATAAAACGTTGAAATTACTATGGGGGAGATAAAGCTCAACCCCGAAGCATCAATTGTAAACTTCATCGTAAACAACTTCAATCCTTCGTGTGTTGCAAACTTTTAACTTGCACCTTCTTGTGATTGCGTTGGCCTATTATTATGTTATTAAACTCTTTTTGTTATCGTTAATAAGTTGATATATTATTATCATTGCCATAACACTTTAAAATGACACGATATATATAAGAGACAATGATAGTAAGGGAATGAAAGTTGTGTCATTCTTATTATTATTATAACTTGATAGGTTTAAAATGATGAATTGTGTTGTCATGAACAACTAATGTAAATATCTTCGACTATAGTCAATTCTTATGGCACATATATTGAAGCAAGTAATAATAATCATCATGTTTAATTATTTTAAGACTTCGGTCTATTGGAAACCTCGTTAATGCTATCGTTGTGATAATAGCGATAATTGGAAGCATGAATGATCACCTTTTTGCTTATGCCATGATGGCATAACTAACCTGGACCTTGAGCCATAGGGAAGTATTGCCACTAAAGTCGAATGCCAATCGAAACTTAAAAAAAGAGGATTATGTGGAATGGAAGGATAAGAACAAGAAGTAGTTATAGCCAAGAACATTTATCTTTTATTTTCCTTAAGCCAGTAGAAGCCTTTTTAGAAGGCAGCATTCGAAGTTGAAGATAGCAGAGTCTTTTGATAGTGGATTTTTTTTTTTTAAAGTGTAGATCAGAGAATCAAACGGAAGCTGAGTTGGGAACGAGTTCAGAAGAATAGAAGGAACTTGGTGCACAGACAATAATAGGTTACTCTTTTCTTTTCCTTCGTATCTTCTATCTTCTGCATCTTGTTTAAGCCATGAGCCATCATAATGCCATTGTTTCTTCTTTATACTATTTCGAATGATCATGTATTAGTTTGGATGCAATCATTTTTGGAGCATAAACTATAGAAATTCGATGAGCATGTATGAAACCTTTAAAGTATATCGATAGCTTATTATGAGCCTAAATAAACAGTAGGCCACTTCGTCATTACTCTGTCAATTGCATGGAGAAGAATGAAAAAAAAACTTGAAATCATTTAAGCTATGTTTCTTTTTCCTGATTGTGTATACTTATTGATGTGTTATAGCGTTTTAGTGCTTAGGTAATCCTCGTGCTGTGATTTATGCTCAGTTGTCACCTTAGATGTGCTATTTCTATGAAAAGAGTTAAATGTAGGAAAACCAAATTAGGTTCCAAACTCCTTAAGGTAAGATGTGCTACAATCGATCCTTAGAAAGAAGATTATATTTTGCTTAATGTGCCCCTACTTCTTAGGTTGACGACACAAAAGTCTTCGGGGAATTCTTTTACCATATTTACTGCACACTTTCTTTGGGATAGTAATATATTGTTAGTACCTGAATCTAGTTGATGCCAACTCTTTTATGCATCTATTAATAATAATCCTTCGAGTTCGTGTGAAGATAATCATAGTTTTAATAGGACATTCGAGTCTTTGATAACGTTTTAATAATGGTGTTGAGAGGACATCTCATAACATGGAAGAATAATGAAAGTCTTGAGGTCAAAACCAAAGCCTATCGACTACATGGAGTTAGTCTAGGATACCACTATAATAAATAATGCCTAGATATCTCACATCGCACTACATTCTAGATTTATGTAGGAAGTATACTTTTAGAAATAAACTATCAACTTGAAAATAACATAGTCCCTCAAAAATGAAAGTTGTGAATGTATGATTAGCATGGTGACCTTTCGTATTATCTATTCTTTTTTTTAAACAAAGAGGTTAGTTTAAAGATTCTATTGGGTATAATTTTAAAAAGTCTATTCAAGGCAGCCAGCCTAGTATATAGAATATTATATCGACATATGTTACTTCAAGCTTGTTATTAATAAATTAGGTTTGATAACTTGAATAGTTGGTTTGAGTGCATCTAAATATGAAGTCAGCCTTGGTTAGGATTTCTAGACCCGAGATGTCTATATTTAATCACAGAAAACAATCCTATCAGTCTTATGACGATGATTATATTAAACTTCAAGAATAGTAGATGCCCAATGTAGACCAAGCCTGATAGTATAAAGTAGTTTACTTAGATGAACTTGCGTAACTAGATTTCATGTCTTATCCATATTGATGATAGAAACGCCCCATAGAATCTATTGCAGAATTATATACCCTGAGTTGTGATAAGTTAGGTAGTTTGGCCTAGAAGCTTGTCAAGCCGGGAAGGCTAAGAAAACTATTTGACCAAACACTTGTAGGATTGTGACAATATTCAAGTCGAGTTGGGGTGGGTGAACGTAACGATTGCATTGATCACAATGCTAATTATACTAAAAACTTTGGCCAAAGTAATGCACTTTCCTCTAGTGCATTTTCGGTTCACCATGACTGGAATACGTAACTTGTGGATGGTCATGCTTGACTAGAGGGTATCTAGGGGTGCGTGATAACAAGTTGCATAGGTCACAAACACCAGCACTTAGATGGCAAATACCATAGGTCATCCTAGGTCTATCCTCTTCGTGAAGGGTAGGGCCACTTCTGGTAAGGAAGGTGTGTGGGAGACTGTCAGTCTGTGGATGGAGGCAAAGCTCTCCAAATATGCTTTCTCTCTCTTCAACCACAGGCTTGCCAAGGCTTGAATATGGAGGTCGACAATTGAGATGTAGTGATCTTTGGTAAGTTTTTAATTTGAAAATTTTCCTTATGTATAATTTATCATATTGTTAAATCATTGAAAATGAATAGACCCATTGTGTAACTTAGTATCAACATGAATCTTAATAGATTGTTGATTAAACTTTAATGTTTGAAAAAGAGAAAAAAAAATTATCTACCTTTCCCTTTTCAAAATTTCACTTCATGGTAAAAATTGGATTTAAGAGTTATTTCAATTTTGGATATTACAATCCAGGTGATAGCACTATAAAATAATATACAAAGTCCATTGGCTTTCTTGCCATACTACATCCAATTACAAGCTACAATAAATATGTACAAGTATAATAAATCAAAACACTCTCCAGTCGCCACGAACCCACATGGTTCTTCTGCAAGCCGAGAGATGGGAACATGCCTCAGGCACTTTTCCACCCAACCATGAAGCAATTACACTTCCCCAGATCCCTTCATGACATGAAGGAAACCCAGCCCTGCATGAAATGTCTAGCTACCTAGAAACAACTGGCAAGAGGGAACACCCGATGCAACCTAATGTCTAATGTGCAATTCTAAATAATGAAATGTAGATTGTCTCACAACAGGATGTGGCAGAGATATATATCAATAAAGTTTGCTAGACAAAATATTCATCTTTTTCAATGACTGCTCGTTTAGATCTAAACATTTAAAACATAGTTACAGGTTCAATTCTTGAAAAGAGGAAAATCCATCTCTGGTAATCCATATTTGGCATCCTAGGCCAAAAGTAACCCAAAACACTCTTAGATAAAAATCTACTTTCTTTCCCCAATAAATAAGTAAAATAAGAAAAATAAAATAAAAAGAAAATAATGATCCATGTTCACCTATAGACCATCTCTAATTCCCTTTCCAAAGCATTACTCAGAAAAACACACTTTCAATAAGCAATAAGTAGAACATCACTCATTCATTCATTTATGCAAATATAAAAATAGTGTCTTTAATCGGGTTATAAACTTTGACTGCAATTCGTTGTCTAAAAGGTTTAAAGAATCTAATGTTTAACTCTTTCCAATCCAATATCGTTTTATGATTTAACAATTCAGAGAGTCTTTAAATAAGAGTTTAAGACTAGTTTCAACATTAAATAAGCATAGATGATAATCCAAAAAATACACTAACTCTGCTTTAATTCATAATCTAACTGTTTAAAGACTTTATAAGAAGCTACAGGAATTCACACAAGTCTAATACAAAATTCTAATGACCGCAACAAGAACTAATCAGGTCTAAACAACAACAATAATAGATAGAAGGACAACTACATGAACTTTTGGGAAGTCTTTTACAGTGATAAAAATAGGTAGAAAGATAGCTACTAAAATAAATAACTAGTTGTGACAGGAATTAAGCTACATAATGCACAAACATTTTATTATCTAACTAGGGACATGAACTATGTAGGTCTAAACAACAATATTAATAAAAAGACAACTAATAAGCTACAAGAATAGCGATCAAGCTATAGGTACTGTTGTTTATTTGCAGGCTAAAATTTGGTAGCCTATCGGTCAACAAGAAGAATAGGTCAATCAAATATACTGGCCATCATGGTTTTAAAGGTTGATCTTCAATCAAAACGTAGAGGGGCAATACAATAGGTAAACACTATTAATTTTAGTTACCCAATGATATATTTATAAGTTCAAAAATCTAATTTTTCCAGGTTAATCATTTAGCAAGCCATTACCTATAGCCAGGCCGCTTAAAAAAATCAGGCCACCAAAGCAAGAAAATAGGCCAAGGAAACTTAGGCCGACAGTCAAACAAAGAAGAGGCTGATCCAGTCATAATACAGAGAAATGAATGCAGGTTGATAGGGAAGTTCAAGAGCTGGTGACATAAAATAGATAAAGAGCTTTAAGAAATGGTCAACATAGGCTGACCAAGGGATTTAATATAGACTATAATTTAAGAAAACACACAACAACTCTATGCAAGAAAAACTCAAGAGGAATAACCATTTATTATGCTGTTAAGGGTCGATTTCACTCCTGCTACCATGACCTCTCTTTTATTCAAAATTTCCTCTTATTTTTGGCTTTCAATATTTATGTTTTGGCTTCCTTTAATAACTGAAGTTTTTTTTAAAGTTTGCATGACATTTGGCTTTTCAAAAGCCTCTAAAAATAAAATAGAATAAACTTATTTATTCCTGTTGCTTGCATGACAGAATTATTATTCTTTTAATTCTTTATTGTAGATTTCTAAATATAATAAGTATTATTAATATAATTTATTTATTTTCAAAATAACATAATCACTTTAAATCAAAACAAGAAGTATTTATAATAATAATAAAATTATATATATATATATATATATATATATTGTAATTTAATTATAATTGTTTTAAATCTAATTTAGATATTGTCTTCCAAACAATAATATTTATATACATAGGAAAACATTTATTATTTATTATTAAATAATAAAACCATTTTAAATAGAACTCAAAAGAACATTAATATTTATAACTAAATCATGCATTCAAAACGATCTTACAGTGGCAATTAAAACACAATATTTTTCTAAGTATCTAACTATCAATCAAATTTTATTATCCATACAATAATGCATAATAAGCCATTCGAAAATGCAATATGAGACTATGTGAGTGTGTGAGTGCATCAGGGTTATCCATCCCAAATAGTTCTTGCCAAGTGGCTAGAACATCTCTACCTCAACCATGTTCTCATCTTCGATGAGTACCTGCATTCATTCGCACTCAACTCGGCGTCAATAGGTTAGTTCCCCAAAACATAGCCGAAGCAAAACATTATAATCTCGTTGATAATATTTAATATTAAAATCAACTTTCCAATTCACGCAAATATAACATCACAATAATTACCTTCACACACTTGTAATTTACTCAAAGTAAAATAATCATAGTAAATTTTCACTATTCTAGAATAATAATATAGTCCATAAAACGAGATGTGACATAAATAGAATTCTCTCACATGTTCTCTAGGATCACCTTTACCCTTATATTTATTGAATTTGTGGATTTCAAATTTCTTAGGGAAATGCATCATATTAAGGGATCTATCAAATGGGTAGGGACAAATATCCTCTAAAGTATAACTCTTCTTGGTACTTCCCATTTGAAGGTCCAAATTTTGTTTTTGCAACTCTTAAAATTGTTGCTTCATTATCATTACTTCATCAATTAGGGGATTCAGATTAGAATTCAAATTTTGATTTAAAGGATTATTATGAGACATTAAATTTGGCCCTTGGGGAATAAAGGATGAGGTTTGAACTTGGGTTTGAGGGATATTGGTAAAGGTATTGAAAAAAGGATTTTGGGTACCATAGTGTGTTTGAATGATGTTTGAGCTAGGAACATGAGTATGCTAAGGCATGGACAAGCCGTGAATGGTAAACATGGAATTCAAAGATTGGGGCATAGACATGGATAAGTTGGGAATGGTAGATGTACTTGAGATAAACATGGAATTTGAAGGTTGAGGCATATGCATAGATTCCATTATTGGGATGCTTCTAGAAAGGGTAGGGGTTAAGAGGTCTATGGTGGGATATATTTGACTAATGAAGGGATCCCCATCCCCAAGAGGTCTTATTTCTTCTTGAGAGGGAATTCTAGCCCCTTGTTTTAGCAACATTTCCATATAGTAATCAGGGTGTCTAGCCAACAATATTTCAATGAGTTTAGAGCCCCTTGGATCAGCTACAAAATCTTCTATTTCCTTAGAAGTAGGCATGTCATCTAAGTCTTCCACAAGGACTCCTTCCAAGGGTAAGGTTGATGGTATAGATAGCATACCATATTCTTTAGAAATAGTGTTTGTAGTTGAAACATAAGAGGTTCCTGAGACATTGATGGATATTCTTCTAGGATCCATTTCTTCTTGCTTAGAACGTGCTCTTGTATTAACCATATACTATTGTTAAAATGATATCAAGTTTGGATATGTTTCAAAGATCAAATGTGAGACCCTTAGGCTTAATCTAAACCAAAGAAGTCAAAGATATACTAGATCTCCAATGATATAAGATATGATATTTTGCTCAAGATATGATAATGTTCACTTGTACTAGACTTTTGAGTCCAAGCAAACTGATATGCTACAAATATGATCTTGATATGATAATGGTCACTTGTAATAGACTTATGAGTCTAAGCAAATTGATATGCAACAAATATGATCACGATATGAATCTGGATGGAGAGATCTAGTGCTCTTTGATATGTTCTTGATATAGAAAAGTTGATAGCTTTAAATGGATTTTGATAGTCACTAAGATCTTAATACGTTCAACAATTGGATATATGATAAAGATACTTGGGAAACAATCTGTAACTTTTCAAAATGTTTCCTATGCAGATCCTAGGATTTCTTTTGAAAATTACTTTTCTTTTAAATTTGATTAAAGTCGATTATGTAATGTTTGATTTTGGTTAAGGCTGATTAGTTTTTAAGATATTCTGGCAAAATAACTATGTCACAAACTGATAAAAGACCAGGAAACAAAAACCCACCCTAGAACAAAGAGTTGAAAAGGTTTTGAACATGTTTTGATTGAGACTAGATTTGGTTTTTGACAAATCACTTGGTTTTGACTTCTATTCTTGCAATGTGAAAATTGAACAATCAAAAGCAAACACTTGAAAACACTTCTTTATAGTTCCAATGTTGATATTTATCTTGCAAACAAAATAGACACAACAACAATCCTAGAGAGATAAGAGGGTAGATAGATTGGATGTCTTAACTAGGATAGAATGAGTGCACTAATGGAAGCGTCCTCTATATACCTCGAGGGTACTTGAAGCCCAAATCTATAGATGGATAAAGATATCCTAACAATAACCAAGAGGAGAGGGTAACCCATCCTCCTTTATCACTTCCCCAAGGTATAAAGTTCTTGGGGACTTAGTTATAATGATAATATACTAGATCTAAGAGAGGTGTATTTCAATTCACCTCCCGCTATTTATAATCTGTCAGAACACTGGAGTTAAGGTCATCCCTAGAGTTATCACTTCTCTAGGTAGACCTTCCTAAGAGGTTACAAAGGGTAAAATAAACATTGTTTTTGATCCTCAAAATTGTGTAGCCACGTAAGAGGAGATCAAATGCATATGTTTATTTACCAAACAAGTTATTCTTTTTTATCCTTTAAGATATTTGTGATAACAATAAATTGCAAAGTTGTGAATGTAAGATGGTGTTTTTGATCTTCAGGATCATGCTAAGCATGTAGGAAGAGAGCATACACACCAATCTTGAACGATTCATGAACTTTAACAAACACGACAAATAATAGTTTGTTTTAAAGATCCAAAATCAAATGTGAAAGAAATGTGAAGAGGAAGGTGTAAGAGGGTGTTTTTGACCCTCAGGATTGTGCTAAGCACGCAAGAGGAGAGCATACAGATTGATCTTGAATGACGACCAACAACTCTTTCACCAAACATGTGTTCGTTTAGAACCCAAAAATCAATTGTGAGACAAAAAACCTATGTATCTAGAGATATAAGAGTTAGAATGATTGCACCTTATGTTTTCTCCATAGCTTCCAGGTAGGAGATCCGGTTGGAGTTTATCTCTATTTAGGCAAGTGCTTTTCCTACACACAGATAAAGAGAGCAAAGCAAAAAAACAAAAGACAACAATGCTACCCAAATAATAATGATCAAGATAAGAATATACATAACAAATCAAAACTACACTATAGATCTATGTTATACCATAGAGAATAAAATATAGATCTAATTTATACTGCAGAGAATAAAATCTCAACTTAGAAATCTGACAACAAATAATGACAACAAATTTTGTTTTACAAAGGTCCAAAAGAAACAACAACCAAGTAGTGGTGGAAATAGTTTGGAATATTATGAGTACAGGCATAGCATTTTAGAATGTCTATCTTCTCTTGAGCAAATGGAAAAGAATTTGGCTGCGCTTGAGGCTCAATTTGATAATGTGGTCAAGCAACAATCTAATCGGTTGAAAATATTGTAGCCCCAAATCAACCAGCTTGAATGTGAGTTGAATCATGTTGCTCAAGATAAAATTAAAGTATCTAAGGAGTTAATGAAGTTGAAGAATTTGCTAACTCACAAGCAGAAATATCAAATATGAAAGAGGAGAGAGTTATGATCAATGTTAAATATTAAAGAGAAACATAAATCTAAAATATTAAACAACAACAGAGATAATTATGAGCAACGTTAGATAAGGGCAGTGTTAGGAATGTTGAAGTTGTGTGAAGAGTGCGCCTATGATGTCAAGATTGAATCTACACCTTTCACACAACTCTGAGCGCTATGTAATGCACTCCAAATTCTCTGGATTGAATCTACAACTTTCTCGTCAAGTTAAAATATATAACATTAGAATAATAAAAGAATATCTCAAATGAAACAACAACCAAACTTCTAACAACAATATCCCAAACACAATGAGAAGCCCATGTAGATTTTAGGAACCAAACGCCCAAAACCTAAACAACAACAATATTGTTGATTGGGCATTGAAAGGTTAAGGCCGATAGAATTGGAGCGTAGATATGTAAAGGGAGAGTTTGACGTTTAGGGGATCTAGGTTCTAAGATGGTAGAATGGTGCTCTTTTAAGAGTCTTTGACCTCTAAATTGTGAGCAAAGATCCGACCGTGGGATGCGCCCAGGTGAGTTGCCAGACAAACAACATTAGAATAATAAAATAATATCTCAAACTAAACAATAAACAAAATCTCAACGACAATATCTCAAATGTAATGTCAAATGCACAAGATGACTATCACTAACAATAGAATTAGAAAGAAACTAAATATCTAAACAACTCTTTGCAAATCAATCAACAAAATGAGAAATGTGTGATTGCTGAAATGGTATATCGTTGCTCAAAAATAGTATGATGCAGTTGCCAATGTTGGCGGCTAAGTGTAGGCAGTTGGTAATAGCAAATGACACTTGGAAAAGCATCCACAATTACTAGTAACCTGTTGTTAATGATGGGAGCCAACTACATAAAATAAGCACATCAATAGATGATCTTCAAACCCTTCAGCTTATGTCTGAAATCTCCCTCATATAATAGAAATAATAGCAATGGAAATGACAATTTTTACTCAATAATAGATAAATGCTAATGATAAATTCTAAGGCTATAATATAATGAAAATAATAGATAAATTCTATGTAGCTCAAATAATAATGAAACATCTGCAGGCTCGAACAAAAGAGATTAGAACAACCAAATATTTTTCACGGTGGGTGCCAAAATGTATGAGTTAGAAATGTAGATCAACAACAATGAACTCAAATCAAATAGATACAATGAAATCTATAGATCTAAAACTACACACCAGAGTAAGATAAAACTACAAATGCAAATAAAACTATTAACAATCAACACTAAATAACTTTGTTGTTTTTATATCGTGATCTTCGTGATATAATTGCTCCCAGATTTGCATAATGTTCTTGACAATTGCTTGGACGATTGAGTGCTTGATGATGGATAGAATTCAAGAATCAAAATGATAGAGTAAGGTTACAAAATGAAGTGTTTCCAAATAGCTTAGAGGAGGTGTCTTATATAGTTTTTCTCAAAAATAAGAAGGGTTGAGATCGAAAAGAATAGAAATATGATCAACGGTCCAGAATTGATGAGACAACAAGCCAAGAGATAATCAAGGAGTTAACTCCACAAATAAGGGATTTGCAAGAGTTCACTAAGGAGTTACATGCATAAATCAAGGATTTTCAAGAGATTACTAAGGAGTTGCATCCACAAATCAGGGAAATTGACACGAGTCCACTTCAAAAATTAAGGGAATTATTGATAACTCAAAGTCAAATTTGAGTCCAGGTGGAGATTTGAATGAGACAAATATGCATGTGTTGAAGATTTTTAAATAATAATATTTATTATTATTTATCCTCCAAACACATGTGAGGGAATAAGATTTTGGAGGAAAATAAATAAGATTTTTTTATTTATTTCAAAAAGTAACTGTTGTCAATGAGGATTGCACCCTTATGCAAAGTTGTGAAAACTCTGCAATCCTTCGAAACATGGGATCAAGTTCAGGCTATGGGTGACCTATGGTGAACTTGAACCTCCAAATGGGCTGGTTCCCTTGATAAAATAATAAATTTTGTAGGAAAAGGGTAAAAAGATTGAATGGAATCACTAAAAACTAAAACTACAAAAGCGGTGATGCACCTAATTATGATGGAAAACTTGCAAATCTAACTCACAATAGATCTCAGAAATCTATCCACACAATCCACTTTTAGCAATGTAATCACAAAAATGTTTCTAAGGAAGGCTAGAAATTATCTTCTTTATGAAGGAAAAGGGATTTTTCACAACATGAAAGAAGAAGATTTTAGTAACACAACCTAAGACTTGTGAATCACTATGCTTAACACTTGCAAGTAAGAATAAGACAATAATTTTAAAGGTTTTGATATTTTAAACACAATAAAATTTCATCAAATCACCCATACAAGTAGCATTAAATGGAAAGGCAAACACTTGATTCCAATGAAAAATAAAAGAAAATATTGCATGAGAGACAAAAAATGGAACCTGTAACCTGTTGTAATCTTTATAAAATTTGTAATCAATGAGTTACAAAAGCTCCTTCTCTCTCAAAGTGTAAAGAGCAAAAAGGCAAGAACTCGAAAAATGAGTTACAAAACCTCTTTCTCTCAATGTGTAAAAGAGAAAAGAATGAAAGAACTAACAAAAACTAAGTTTTACTTTACAATATATAGTTTGCTCTCTCTAAGAGGCATGAAAAATAGAAATACAACGAACTGCCTCTTAAAATAAGCCCTCAAAAGTGATCCACGAGTAAACCAACAAATCCCTAAAAATAAGGGTCCAAACTGCCACAAATTGAGCAAAAATAGCTCCAAGTTGATCTTCTCCATATGTTTGACCAAGAAGTTGACCAAAACTCCTCAAATTGCACCCCAAATCATGCGAAAGTCTCTAAATAACCTCAGTTAATTCAACTCATCTATTTTGCATGATTTTGCATTGCAAAATTGATGTGAGTGAATAATAAAGTAATTTAAGTGATAATTACTTTACTATTAGTTACATTTTGTTCTATTTTCTATGAATTTACAACTTGTGAAAAATAATAAAGTAATTTGTAGAATATTACTTTATTATTCACTTAAATTGATTTCAGTTGTAAAAACATGCATGATGGATGAAAGAGAAAATAAATACCTTATCTCTCCAATTACACTTGCCTAATTTGCATAATTTGATGCAAAATAGGACTTGAGAGAAAACAAAATCTCCTTATGTCTCCATGCAAGAAAAACTCCTAGTTGCATGATACATGCACTAAGGCAAAAAAATATCACTCTAATTACTCCACATGCACCAAGGCAAAAAAAAAAAACCCTGCCTTATGTCTTCATTGCATTTGGTCAAATCTTCAAAGCACTTTACCCTTGTAAAATAAATCACCTTCTTCTTACACACTGCCACCTTGCATGTATCCTATCCACTTTATGCAAATATTCTTTTCTCACTATATAATTTCCACCATGCAAAAATATAACCTTATCCATAAGTCTGCCACCTTGCATGCATATCTTGTCCTCATATGATGTTTCACCTTTGATAACCTTCTGACCCTTAGTGCAAAAAGTATAAGGCATGAAACGCCCTTGACCATATTTGGTCACCATGCATGAGTTTCAAAATAGGTAATCTCAACCATACCATAGTCAACCACAAGGGAATAAAGGATTTGAAAGTTTATAAGGCATAAGCTTTGTCTTCTTATGATGTCGACCATTCACTTTATTAAAATCACATGCAAAAGAACATGTGTTTGTCGGTTCATGGCCCCTTTCTTTGGCATGATAATTAGGAATCTTGAAGGATAAAGATTTGACCACAGTATTTGGAAAAGACACTTGATTTTATTTTTGTAAAGTCAAAAATAATGAGAACAAAGAACCACTCCATTGAACAAAACATGAGGAAACCCTAAAAGATCACTCACTTTTCATTTGCATTCTCCAACATATTCTCTCTGCAACTCAAAAACATGGTCGACTTAAGGTTTGAAATGTTCAAGCATATCTCTCTTATTTCTATGGCTTTTGTGGTCGAATAACTAGCATTGTTGTGTCAAAATCAAGCTTGGACAAAAGGTGAGTATGGTATACAAGATTTTGACTGGCATTTTCACTTCTTTCTGTAGCTTCTTCTTTCAATGGCTACGACCATGAGCCTGTGTACTTCTTGCAACCTCTTAACAATCTTTTATTTGCTTTTGTGTCTTTATCTTTTGCTATTGTGACAAAAATAAACCCTAAAAAAATTGAGGCCGCAGCCATGCTTCTTCTCCCTCTGCAAAAACTAAAGGTGAGCTTCTTTCCTGGCATAATTTCTTTTTACTGTGAGTAAAAGAAGATATGGTCTTTGATATGGATGAAATGGGTATCTTTTTTCCTCACAGAAAATGATATATCTGTTGTAGCTGTGACTATGTATACATTATTTTTACCCTCCTTTGACTATAGGTGCAAAACCTTGAGGGTTTTTCAATTTTATGACAAGGGTTTCAATGACTTTCTCTTATACAGAGACTTTATTTGCCATGGCCATGCTCTGTATATGCATTATACCACTTTCTTTTAACTGTAAGTGTAGGATGGCACTAGAGTTTCACCTTTCTTGGCATGGCCATAATAGGTTTGCATTTCTGTCATTTCTTCTTTATTTCTTGTAGCATCTTCTTGTTAACTATGAAAAAATGAAGGAGGGTTTCTAAAATATGAAACAAGGGTTTCAAATTTTCTTCATACAAAAATTTCTTTTCTAGGGCACGACCATGTACCATTTTAAATTATGTAACTTCTCTTTATCATCAGATATGAAAAGAAACTAAGGTTTTTACAACTTCTGTATGCATGCTTCTTTCCTTAGCATAATCATGGCATTTCTTGATTCCTGTAGCTTTCTTTCATTCTTCATAAAGCTTTTAAAAATGCAATGAGACTTGTACTATTTTTGAGAACAAAACCTTTTCAAGCACAATCATGACACTTTTCTTTTAACTGCTCTTCTCTTATCTTCACATGTAGCTTGACACTTTGATCCTCTGTATGCTATCACTCTGTTAAATACTCATGTCAACTATTCATTCTCACTTGTCTTGCTCAAGGAACCTAATTGGCACATGCTCTTGTATCATTATCTGATATTGCTTAGGCAGTTTGCTTTTGACATTTATGATTCAAAATAACATTCAGCTTCTACATATTGGATTGTTCCCATCACTGAGGCCTGAACCTTGACATGATATGAAAGATGTTTAACATTTTTAAGCATTATATGACTGTCACCTATTTATTTTAGCTATCTCCTGTATGTTATCACTTCATTCATACTTAAGGCATGTCCTGTTAGGTATTGCCATTTTGATACTTCCATTTGGCATTATTATCTTACTGTATATCCTCAAAAGGGATGTCCTCAAAAGGGATCATAGCAGCAATACTTATCATGAACATGTCTTAATGACGGTTTATAATCTTGTGATATGTAAATCTATACCTCAACTGGGTCTGCTCAGTGATTACTTATGACAGTCTTGTTCGCTATTTCTTAGTTGATTCTTTACTTAATACAAATCTGTCCTCATAATGCTATTGTCTAATTACTTACGATAGCCATAACAAAGGTTCATTCATATGCTCCTCCATTACAATTTGTATGTTTCTGTGACCTCTTAAGGTATGATCTTATGATATTGATCTATCTAGATGACTGTAGCATGAAATATGACAGAAGAAAGGCATTCCAGGGATGGTAGAAATAAAGAAAAGTACCTTTTCATAGCTGCATTTCTGTATTCAACATGTTTACAAGTTGATTCAAAACCATGAATCCTTTATGATCTATAACGAGGCAATTTGAATATGTCTGATCTAGTTTAATCAAACTATTTGTCAAAGTGAACATAGTTTATAGGAGCAACTGCTCCTTTTCATGATTACTTCACTTTTTGTAAGTTGATCTTTATGATGCATGATATTGTCTTGAAAGATGCATCCTGTCTTTCAATTTGATATCCTTTTCAAATGAATAGAAAAGGGAAACATGTTGGGCTCAACCCTTGTGGGAGCCACATTTTCTCCACATGTTTTAATGTCTTCAAATCAGCAACATTACTTTTCTTATACCTGCACAGTGAACAAACAAGTTAGCATAAAAACATACCTTATGAAGATGATTGATCTTTCTCATGATGATTTGATTAATGGCACATGTCTGATTTGATTCCTTCATATGAAATGCATGATATTTGCAAGTTGATATGTCTGTTTGATAAAAGCATATGATAGTGTTAAATATTCGAATCTCTAATAGGATCTTCCCCAAATTTTTGCAGGTTCACTTGATATGACTGGAGCTGTAGATGAAGATATGAAGATCAACCATCAACAAAGGACATCAATCTTGCTTTCAAGCAATGATCAATATTTAATATTCTCATGTGTTCTTTCTATTTCCTTTTATCATCAGATATATAGCTTGCATATGTCTGCATTGCTTAGTTTAGTCACTCCCACAACTTGTGTGGGACATATTTAAACATTTCTTTTAAACATGATCAATTAATTTACCTTATGAAATTGATTTATGTATGTTTCTTTTTCAGTCAATGCATAGGAAAGAATAACTGAAACTGAATGTATGTTCCAAATATGATATGAAATGACAGTTCAAATGGATACCTTTCTTTCTTGCTTTCAATTATGATCATTTGAATAATCAAATTGTCTTATAACTCTGAAAGATAAAAATAGTTTACATCAACTGTCTCTCATTGACTGTTTGATTTCTTGACATTGACATTCACTTGTCATGATGGTTTGACAATCCTGATTGGACTGTTGGATTATCATGACAACTGATCATTGTTTCCTCTTGTCAAGACATCAAATATTCACTGATTGCGATAACTTAAAAGTTTTCTTCTACTCCTTTTGAAACAACTGCAAATTAGGTTCAACTAAATTTAGTAACAGTTACGTGAGATGAAATTAAATAAATTTGAGTTATTTATTTAATTTGAGAGGATGTGAAGAGAATTTAAATAATTTTTTTATTATTTAATCATGAGGAGAGAATAATAGAGAGAATAATTAAATATTATTTATTTAATTATTAGAAGAGGGATAAATAATTAAATTAAATTTAATTATTTATTTGGAAGAATAGTTAGATAATTAAATAATTAATATTATTTAATTATTTTTGAAAAAGGAGAAATAATTAAATTTAGAGGAATAATTAGGTTTAATTAAATAATTAATATTATTTAATTATTTAATTAAATAAGGGAAAATAGAAGAAATATAGAAGTATGATCATGAAAGGGAAAAATAACATGTTATGTTAATTTTGAGTGTCTACAACTATCATTTGAACCCATTCTATTTTTTAACACCCATTTGGAACCAATAGGATTTCATCCTTTAGGCAGTGGTACAAGGTCCCATGTATCATTATTTTTAAGAGTTGCCATCTCTTCATCCATGGCTATTTTCTAGGACTCTACATCATTCATACCAAGAGTGTCTTACACAAATAATGGTTCATCAATAGTAGCATTCAAAGCAAATATATATCTCTAGTCACAAGAGAATACCCATACCATTTTGATGGTTGTCTATGCCTAGTAGACCTTCAAACAAGATGAGGTTCAGGTTCTTTTTCTTCCTTTGATTATTCAGAACCTGTGGAGCTCTCCTCAACTTCTTGTCTTTCTAGGGGCCTTGATTCAACTTTCTCAGGGATAGGTGAAAATTGAATCGCATCTTTCTTTTCTTCTTTATGTTTTGGTTGTTGGATTGTAATAGAAGAAGACTTAGTTTCTCTAAAAATAACACTACTGGAATAAATTACCTTTTGTACAACAGGATTCCAAAGCTTGTATCCTTTCACACCATAATTGTATTAGATGAAGATACATTTAACAACCTTGTTATCCAATTTTGTTCTCTTCTCCTTTGGCACATGTGCATATGCCTCATAACCAAAAACTCTCAAATGTTTAAGTGAAGGCTTGTGGCTTGACCACACCTCCATTGGTGTTTTATCAACAAGAGATGATGTAGGAGACTTGTTTATTAGGTAGCAGGTAGTGGCTATAGCTTCGGCCCAAAACTTTTGTTCTACTCCAACACCACTCAACATACTCTAGCCTTCTCTATCAAGGTCTCATTCATTCTCTCTGTAACTCCATTCTGTTGTGGAGAATACATAATTGTCTTCTATATCTAGATACCACAAACTTTACAAAATGTTTCAAACTTATTGGTGCAAAATTCATTGCCATTATCTGTCCTCAAACATTTAATCTTCTCTTCAATCTGCAATTCAACCATTGCTTTAAATTCTTTGACATGACTGAAAACATCATCTTTACTCTTAAGGAAATAAACCCATGTCCTCCTACTAAAATCATCAATAAAAGAAACATAATAAACTGATTTACCAATAGAAGTAACATCAACTGGACCAAATACATCTGAATGAATAAGATCCAATATACTAGAAGACTTATTAGAACTTGAGTAGAGCTGAACACAGTTTTGCTTTCCATAAATTCAATGCTCGCAAAATTCAAATTCAAGATTACAATCATCCAACCCATTGATAAGGCTTTTGTTTTTCAAGGTTCGTAGACCCTTCTCTTCTATGTGGCCAAGTCTTTGGTGCCATAACATGGTCTTATCTATAGGCAACTTTGATTTGGTAGATAGAGCACCCTTGGGTACCCAAAAGCCACAACCATCTGCTAAAGAGGAAACCATCTCTTTTTTGGGCAAAGTAGTCTAAAACTTAATCTTAAATGAAGTATTATTGCACTCAACCGTACATGCATTGAGTTGGTACAATGTACCCAATCTACTTCCTCTTGCTATCACCATAACACCTCTCACCATTTTCACATCTTCTTCATAAAACTGTACATGCACATTCGCATCTATTAGTTTGCTAAAAAATAATAAATTTCTTGCTAGTCCTGTAATATGCAAGACACCATCAAATCATCTAACTCTACCATCAAAAAATTTCACATGACTAATTCTAGGACCAACAATCTGAAGGAAAGAATTATTACCCAAATACACCTTACCACCATCATATTTTTCATACTTACTGAACCAATTTATGTTAGGTGTCATGTGGAAAGATGCACCTAAGTAAATCAACCATGCAGTACCACTTGCATGAGTGGCCAAGGCCACAATAAAACATCTCCATCTTCCTTTTTAGACTTAGAATCAGAATCTTGCTTCTTCTTCTTTTTCTTCTCTTCTTTACAATCCTTTCAGAAGTGTTTAGATTTACCATAATTCCAACATATCACCTTGGACTTACTAGGAGATGTTAATCTCCCCTTATTCTTGGACTTAGAATGGCCACACTTCTTCTCAATCTTACCTCATTCTTTTGGTCTTCCTTGAACACTCAAAGCCTCTTTGGCATTCAAAGAGACCTCCCTTCTCATTTCCTTAGAGAGTAAAGAACCAACAACATCCTCCATCTTCAAGGTGATTAAAGTGCTCCCAATGGCCATGACTAGGGTATCCCATGAGTCTGGTAACGAACATAACAAAGTTTGACACCTTTCTTTTTCATCCATCTTAACCCCAACCAAGGTCAACTGAGTCACCAACATATTGAAAGTTTCCAAATGCTCAGAAATTCATCCTTCTTCCATTCTCAAGGAATACAACTTATTCCTCAAGAAAATCTTATTTAAACTAGAGATTTGGCTTCATATATCTCACCTAGTTTCTTCCATAGCTTCTTCGAAGTGGGTTCTTCATTAACATTTATTAGAATCGAGTCTGTAAGGCACAATCTTATGAGACCTTTAGCTTTTCTATCCATTACATCATATTTTGCATCCAAATTTGGATTTGTAGGCCTCTGGACATTATTATCTACTGCACCCCATAGATCCCGATCAATCAACAGATCTTCCATATTCAGCTTCCACATTTTAAAATTTGTACCAGAAATTTTCTCTACCTTAATTTTCCTAGATGTGCTCACCAACTCTATTATCCTGCAATATAGAATACAAATTACTCTGCAAAAGCTCCCACTCAAAACTTGATTAGCTCAAAACACCCTGTACCCAACAAATAGAACCAAAACTAGCTAGGCTCTAATACCACTTGTAAGGAAGCAAAGGTGTGTGGAAACACTTTCTACGCTAATCTTGAGAAGAGTGTTATGCAAATTTCAAATCAACTATTACAGAGATTTCAAGAAACACATATGAAATAACATAAATAGAATAATCATAAAACATAACATAGTAATTTACATAGGGAAAACTCTTTCAAGAGAAAAACACCACACTCCAAAACTTGCACAATGTATTATCAAATCTTGAAACAAATTACAACATACTTGCAATGCAAGTTCTTATAGGAGTCTTCACCTAAACTTAATCTTGGGGAAATTTCGGCAACATTTTGGCAACATACAAACTTGTAAACTAAACTCCACAAATGATTATCTAAAAGCACCAATATATAGAAAATTACATTGCATGTGAGAACTTTTAAGAGGTGGAGCATTCCATTTTAGAAACATCCAATAAAACAGATAATGACACCCATCATAAATCTCATAATTATATTGAATGCCAACTTGTATCTATCTCCATGCAAGATACTTCTCAAAATAGTCATTTTACACCTATCATAAAAAATTTATATTCTCGGCTTACTATTTTTTATCACATAAGGTTGAGACACTGCTTTTTTATTATTATTTTTTCTTTAATATTTTTTTTTACAGGAATCAGGGTGACTGGGGAATAACATTGATGATCATAAAAATCTTATATTCTCTGCTCTTACTATTTTTTATCACACAAGGTTGAGACACTGCTTTTTTATTGTTTTTTTTTCTTTAATATTTTTTTTACAGGAATTAGGGTGATTGGGGAATAGCATTGATGATCTATGATACCACATCTTTTTTTCATAAAATTAATGAAAATTATATCATAGTAAGGTTAATGTAAGAAATTTTCTATATTTTCTATATTTACTATTCATGTAATATTAAATTTTGTCCAAGGGAGTGCAAATTTCTGTTCAATTAGAGAGGGTCTTTCAGATCTCTAGATATCTGAATTATTTTACATGTAAGTGCTAAGGAGAAATATTATCCAAATAAAATATCATCATAAGTAGTTGTATTCAAAGTTTACAACCACTCTAAGCTTATTTATGTGCATTCCTATACATTTCATATTCTTTCAATTTAATACATTGAAATCAGGATTGGATTCTCTGTATACTCCAACCCTTTTGTGGAATAAACAAAAATATCCATCATTGTGAAATTTCCAATTACAACAATGCTAATATTAAATTTGAGGAGCCTCTGATTTATTTAATTCTAGGAACCAAATGGCAATTCATTTTTTTAACACATCAATAAACCTACATCTATTTTGTCCATCTGTTGACTGAATATTGTTTTGTCACCTAAAACAAAAGGTTAGCGACCCATATTCACACTCATTATATTTTTGGGGGATAAATTATCTTGTACAACTACCATGCACTTATCTAAATGCCTTGAAAATCTCACACTAAAAATTCTTTTCTTGTCTTAAAAATAAAAGGTCACTCTTTATTACTTAGTTGGACTCGTTGTTGTTTTATAATGACTCTATTCTATTAAAATTGGTGGTCCATTCAACATGATAATTAAGAAGTATTGTCATTTCATTAGTTTGATACATTTTGTTATTTAATAATTATGAGAAGAAAAACCTCACCCAACATTCATTTTTGCACATTCATGCCAGGAATGAAAATTCAAACCATAAATCATACACAACATGACATCATGTATAGCAAACCACACATGTTTAATATTCTTATACAACACTAGTAGCAGCAAAATTGATTAAATTTCAATTAATTTACATACTTAACTTTACCTTAAAAAGTAGAGAGCAATACTTACCATGCTTCAATAATAACTAAGCATATACAATGGAAATTTTCCCTATCGACACACTTTAGCATTAGAGCAATACTTACCATGCTTCAATAATAACTAAGCATATACAGTGGAAACTTTCTCTATCAACACACTTTAGTATTTATCGATGGCAAATCCCACAAGGCTATTTCCAAGGTTATATGAAACCCTAATTCCTTGTTTCTAAATATTTTTTGATAATTGACAAACTTGTTGACACTGGTGTGAAAGCAAAACAAGAGGTTATCATCGAATCAATTGGGATAAAATAATTTTTTGCACATAAGGACAAAATGCCATCATTTAGAAAATGGAAGGAAACCATAGGCACCCTAATGAAATCCTTGTTGAAAAGATTGTAACACATATCAAAGAGAGATACTCCAATAGTTGATGGCAAGTCCTTAATCCTAGCCATGAAGGCATCACACATAGGCTTGCAGTCCTGCATCTAAAGCCTCATAATGGCAATGTTGGAATCCACAATGATACCATCGTTGCCTAAGGTGTCTAGCTAGAAAATGGATTCCAAGATTGAGAGCATGTTCCCATCAATGTTGATGCCAAAAAGTATTCTTGAAGCATGGGATTGTTGGGGCTAGGCACATCAAGGTCTATCATGATTTAAAAACATAGAGCCATCACTTGTGTGTTAGCACTATGCCAAATAATTAAGGAGGTAATGAATTGAATTAAATGGTAAATGAAGTTACTAGAGTGTAGGAGGTGTAAAAGTTGTGAGCATCACCACTAATCTTGATGTGAGGTTTGAGATTGATGGCAAAGGCCCTGGGCTTGCAGTTATTTTTTATCTCTCTGGAAGAATACCTGATAGTGAAGGGGATGCCCGTTGGCATTAATGCATCCACTACATCTCCTATCACTCTTCCTATCATTAGTGGATCTCGAGACATTCTTCAATGTTGCTCCTTTGCTCTCTCTTCTTTACTCTGTTGGGTACAATCCCTACACTATATAGAGGCATAGGTTTTGGCAATGGATAAAAGGCAATGAGTTGGAGAATAAATTAGTAAGATAAGTAATGAATGCTAAGATTTGATCTGCACCAAAGATATGATTTGTGATGATGGCATGGTAGATTGTTATAAATTGTGTTGTCATCGCACAACTGCATAGAAGGTAGTTTCCAATTGTCAGAAAGTTAGAAGTCAGTGTCAGACAATTTTCAAAGTGAACTACCACATAAAGTGATGGCCCATGGAACAAGCTATAGTAGTGTCATTTCAGTGTATCTACCATTATGTCTCTTCACTTCAATGCAATTTTCCAAGGTGACACTTCAATGGCTAGTTTTTGCTTTAATGGAATCCAAAATGGATAATCATGTTGGACTTTGAATGGAACTTAGTTTGGTGAGGAATTAAATGTCATATGCTATGCTAAGTTGCACTCATCACTTTGGACTTTGATTCAATACTGTATACATCAGATTAACTATATAATCTTTGGGTATATTGCCAATGTCAAATTATAGGGGCTAATTTTTTCCAGGCAAAATTAAATTTTACCGACAATTTTTGCAACCTAGTTTATAGGCATGACACAATTTGTTGATTGGAAGCTGATGCAAAATATAGCCTATCATCTAATTAATTGTCTAGGTTGTCAACAAATTAGAAGCTAGAATTTTTTGGTCTAAATAAATACTTATCTTTTGCAAAGTTAAGATGCAAATTTTTAAACCAAATTTATTTTAAAAATAAATTATTAGCAATTTGATTGGCTAATACCTTTCACCTCTTTAATCTAATTGGCTAATATCTTTCACTCCTTATTCCATCCTTCACATAAAATGAGGAGAAAAACAATTGTTTAAGCATATGTGCTATTACGACCTAGAAAATTATCAATTAATTAAATTATCTCTACGTTGAATGCAATTTCGGCCTACCTTGTTTTATTATCTATCAATTGACATAACATAAATTGTATTAGTTGTGTGTAGACACAATGCGTGCCAAGCCTAAAATCCATCACATATATTCAATAAGTTATGTTATTACTTGTTATTGTATGAATATACTAATCAATGTATGTATGTGTAAATGGTTAGGAATCATTTTGTATGAAATTAAATACCATGAAAAACAAAATATAATTTTATACTTGAAGCAGTTTGATGGCATACAAGTCCACATAAAAGGCTTATTCAGTGTCGATTGTGAAAGTCAATGGTTGTCAATAAACCCCTCTACAATGAGATCCTAAAACCCCTAGTTGAACGTACTCTCACTATATTGCGTACACTTGTTATTTAATGAATTTTAACAAGAATTGTCATTGGTAGCTAGAGGATACCACAAAGACTATTTAATTGGGTTCACTCACTGGGCTTACATATTCAAAGTAGTGCTTCCAAATGGTTTAGTGGTGGCAATAAAGAGGCTCAATTTAAACAAGTTTGATGAAGCCAACCAGAGGTTTTTTGAGGTTTGTATTGCACTAACTCATGTTCAACACTGTAATCTAGTTCATGTATTAGACCTCTGCATCTTCATATTACAAGTACATAGTTATTGAGTATGTGGATTGCCAGAATTTGGATCAATTCCTTCATAATAATTGTAATTTAAACTCAGAGACCCACCTTAAAATTGCTCAAGGAACCGCTTATTATTGGTGGCACCCTCTTCTTGATGTGTTTTTTAAATGCTTTGATGGATGTCCATACCCTATTCCAAAGGTCCCATTTTAGCATAGGCTCGAAGCACATTGGTGAATGTGAACTTATTAGGTTCGAGACTTGTTTGTTTAGTGCATGCTTCTACATTTTGCATACATTTCTACTAGGACAATGGTAACTACAACATTAGCCTCTTTTCCCTTATGCTTTGATGCATATCGATATCCTATTCCAAAGCTCCCATTCTAGCACAAGTTGGGAGGTTGTCGAGTGAAGTTTACCCACCCTCCTATGTGTATGTCATTATAGTGTGCCATTGTACATAGGCATCCTAGTGATTAGACTTAAGATTGACCCACCACCATGTGTCACATTGTAGTTGGGAGTGCACAAAGAAGGGATAACGACTAAACATGTGGTGATTAGTTCTAAATTGGTCATCGTGCATTGGCCATCTAATTTGTTGATCCCATTATGCTAGCCATCCATTATTTGAAATGTGCTCGATCATTAGTCTTCTTAATTGGTGCATAACAAAACCTTCCTTCACTAGATGCTAGAAAAGGTTATCCAGTCTAGCCTTACAACTTCCAATTACATTTGCTTGAAAGTTTCTACAAAATTTCCAAAATCTGGCTTTACACCTACCAAGTACTGAGTCAATAGTAACAATTCACATGTTCATGGCAATATAAAACCAAGCAATGTTTTTGTGGATATAGAAGACTAGGAACAAATTTTAAGCGATTATGGTATTGCCTCTATGATCGAAAAGTAATCTAATTCATCTTATGTGTTTCAAGGATTATGTGGGTATGCAACTCCAAGTAATGAATTAACATTTAGTAATTTGAATTTAATCATTTTATATATTTGTCTAGACAGAGGTTGTTGACCGAACTAAATTTTAATATGTTGTAACTTCTTAGAGTGTGGGAGATCAACCCTAGTGACAATAAAATTAAATATATACAACTACAACATGGTGCTTCTGTAATTGCTCACACTAAAGTGCCCTTCAAGTGAAGACATATTAGGAAACTTACTGGGATGGATAAGAAATAAGGTTCATCATACATATAGGGGAATTCTAGATCTTGTGATATTTAGTGATGCAACAGAATCCAGAATAAGAAAATTATGAAATTTTTGGGGCTAGCCTTAATGTGGACTTGACATAATTTGTAGAGCAGGCCGTCCATGAAAGAAGTTGTTGAAACCCTTATTCAAATGAAGAGTTTTGAAGTAAAGAGCAACATAATCACCATGATGAATACAATGCCCAAACCTTTACCAAAAACCAATCTTTTAACCACCCATTGGGATTGGTCGTTGTGCATTATGGTTAAGTCTGCCCTCCACTAACTTTTTTAATATTATTTTTAGCAAGTTGAAAGTGAATTAATTTATTTTATTTACATTGTTTTTATTTGAAGAGCTATTTGTATTTACTTAAGAGTTATTTTATAGTTTTTTATTTACTTAAGTTGTTTTATAGTTTTAGTTTTATTTACTTAATAGTTATTTTATAGTTTTAGTTTATTAATAAATATCTACTCTAAATAATTCTTTAACATAGTTCCTTGGTGTTGTAAGTACTTAAAAATGCAAAGGTCAATGTGACAGTTTGAGGATGATTTGGTGATCCATCTCACAACCTTCAAAGGCATGAATTATATCTTCTTAGCAATATTCAAGCTTGATGACATCACCCCTCAACCTACTTAGCCTCTTGCCCATCTTGTTCATCCCCCAGACTGAGTTTCAAGTCTTTGGACACACTAGTAAACCCTTTTACAGATCCTCAACTAGAGGGTGAGAGATCTTAGAATCACCTGGGTGACTTGTCCTTAAGTTGTAGGGTCACTCAGATGACTTGCCTTGGCAAAAGGGGCAACCCTATCATCTTTTGGCATGCGTGAATTCTTTTAGTTTTGGTTAGTTTTCTTTCATTTTTGCTCATGATTGGGAGTCTTCTCCAATCCTAACTAAACCACTACTCCCACTAACTAATTCTCCTCTCCTCTTAACTCTCAATCAACTTACAATCAATCTTCTATTATCTCTCCATCAATCCTCTATGATCTCCTAATTAGTCCCTCTATTAACTTCCAATCATTTTCCCCCTTTAGTGTTGATTCTATCCTATAAATACATCCTCTCCATTTGATTTTAGGTGAGGTTGTGTACTGCTACAACTTAGCTTTCTTCTGCAAAAGATTCTCATTATCTAGAATCACCCTTAGGAACTCTACTATTTATGTTGTTGTAATTTCCCCAACCATCTTATGTTTCCACAAGATGACGTGTGCCTCTTTTATTTTATTTCAAATATTCAAAGCTTCTCCAATATTGCCTAAAACTCTCGATTTACCTTAGGATCCTAGTTCATTCCTGTTATCAAGCGAAGGTTCCAATTGTTGAAGAGGAAGAGACCAAAAAAGTTGAATCCATGGGGACACAAGCCGACACGAGCGCCATTGATTATTTACAAGTTCTTTAAAGTTTCTTATATATTAAGTAATTAGAAAAATCTCTTGCCCTTGAGGAAGTAAATTCATTATTTCTTCTTGGTTAGTTTAGGAATTTCCTATTTTACTAGATTTAGATCTTAGTTTAGAATTTATGACTTTTCATTAAATTCAATCTTAGATTAATAATTTGCATCTACTTATATTAATTTACATCTAGAAAATCAAAACCAAAACATATAAAATTGCATTCGTCAGAAAATCCACATATATTTCCATCCATTTTAAAAAGTTAGTTTCAAGCAAGTAGTAATTACATAATCTTCAAATCTTGAGAAATGTAAAAAGGTAGATTAGTTTGATTATTGCATTCATTTAGAGTTACATGCATTTAGAGATTTCATACAACTTAGAAAATAAAATACGCAAAGAGAAAGCCCTTGATCTCATTATGAGGCATTCGAGAATTTGATACTTAAATAACTTGCAACAAACATAAAAAACACAAATGTAGTCATCCAGGCTCTTCCTCATTCAATGTTTGCACTTAGTGTTCCCTAAAGGATCAAAGTGATCTTAGAAGAGATCCAAGGGAACCCACCAGTTTAGGAAAATCCCACTAAAGAAATAGTTTAGGAACAAACTCAAATCTTGCAATAAATAGAACAAGGACCCATATCATGAGAATATTTTAAATTTAAGGTCATATCATAAACTATTTTCATGAGGAAGCTAGGCAAGAAATCAACATCATCAAAGAAATTAGAAATGCCAACTTAAACTTATTGCAAGAGTTAACTGCTCAGCTCTGCTTAATCAATCATGAAAACACAACCAACCATTAGCATCACATACAAAAAAACCACAACAATAATCATTTAACTATCACTCGTGATGTTCTACTTCCACACGAACAAAACAACCCATCAGTTCCACCCCCACTCAACTAGCTCTTACCACAAGAGGAGGGACTAGGTGGGCACCTTTTAGCAAGGGTGTAGTGAGTGTGTTGTTTGGGGTTTGATTCATTCATGTTGCAGTTGAGTTAATTCAGAGAAACATATATTTTGGTGAACTCGACGTGAAATTGCAAATCCTTTTGGGTGAGCTTGTTCACATTTCCATGCTCCTTCCATTCTTTTCATCTTCATCCACCTCTCTTTTCACCTTAGTTTCATTGTTTTGTGGTATCCTTCATACCCACAAATATGTTAGAATTAGATAAAATTCAAGGATCAACCCCCTTACTCCCACCTTTGATAGATATCTTCCAACATATCCACTAGTGCTAGTTTCAAATTACTGCAACTATGAAGTTTTTGACTCATAAGGTGGTCATAAAGAACCCAATAGATGTCTAACTTTCAACAATCTAACCTAGAGTCAAAACACCATACTCCAGCCCAACACCAACCAAGGTAGAGCATGTTGAGTGCTCGTTTGATCTGAAATCCATCAACAAGACCCAACCATCACTAGTTATTAGGATACAACCACCCAAATAGATAATGAGGCGAGCTACAAGTAGAAAGACATTTAGAGTCCAGGACTTAGTAGCTCATGAAGCCATCCATATTACCTATCAAGATGAACAATCTAAGGCACATCGAACATTGCTAGAAAACATTTTGAAAGAAAGGACCAATAGGGGTGTAGACATGAAAAATTGTCCTATGATCAATTTCCTAAGTCCTCCCTTCACATGAAATTTAATTAGTTTTAATTAATTAATTAAATTTCCATTTATCTTTAATCCACCCTTAATTCCCTAAAGTTTAATTAATTTTAATTAATTAATTAAATCTTTTCACTTTTTACCATATCCCATAAATAATAAATTAAAATTAATTTATTATTTAAAATCTTCCACTTTTACCATCTCCCATAAATATCATAAATAATAAATTAAGATTAATAAACTTAATTTATTATTTAACCTAAACCTAATCCAAAATTCATTCAAAAACCTATTCACCATAACTAAAATCAAACTCGTAAAATACCTACCTTTACCGTAACCACCTTTTACTGTTCAACCATCAAACCACTTCTACCCAAACCTTATAAAATAAATTTCATTTATCGTTTACCACCCTCTGGAGAAACTATCGTGGAGTTATGCAATTATCTGAGCAACCACAGTTTTAAGCATGTTTGGTAACATTTATTTTATCATATCTTTTGATCTATTTGGTGGTGCATTTGATATAAGTTTTTAGGGTTTGCATTAGTTTCTTACCTTTTTAATAGAAATTTATATTGCTGCATACAATGGTGAACCCGACGTGAACATGCCACTGATAATCATTTTGTTTGTGCAAGATCTTGTTTTAAAGTTTTGTAGGTTTGGAGAGTTTGGCAAATGGTGAAAATTTTCAATTTTTTTTCGTTTGCTGCATTTAAATTTACACATGTGTATTGTTTAAAAGATTTCTATTTTTTTTTCAACACACCATTTTGTGCATTTTTAGAGCTATTACATTCCACAAAGTTATTTTTCTGTGGGACTTTCCATACATTGTCTACGTTTTATATTTAATAAATTGTGTTTCGTGTTAATCCTTGCATTTACTCTTAAATATTTTTTAAACTTTAAAACGAAGTCATAAAAAACAAAACAAAAGATATTCATTTTGTTTTTTTATGTGTGCATCATATTGCTGGAAAAATCATTTCACCCCACAAAATTTATTCATTTTCTTTTTTTATGTGTGCATCATATTGTTGCACCTCATAAAAGATATTCACTTTTTTTATGTGAACATTATAGTGCATGGTAAAATATATTCACTTTTTTTTATGTGAACATTATAGTGCTAGAAAATTAATTCCTTTTACATCTATGCATTATAAAGTTCAAAAATGGTCTCACACCCTAAATTATCTTCAAGTTATTTCTTTTATATGTGAGCATTATATTGTTAAATTTTTTTTATCTCATGCTATAAACAAAATTCACGGTGCAAAATTTTATAAACTTATTGTTTTCTCCTATCTACGGAATCCTTAGATATCCTGTGGGTAATTTTGTCTTTTTTAATTTTATCATTCACATTTGATACTAATGTTAATCTTTTATTGTTGCAGTGTAAATAACACTTATTTTCAATGCTAATATTTACTCTCAGAGAAAACCTTGTGACATGTGAATTTTTAACATAACCCCCAAATGCTACATTTTAACCACCTCATACAATCAGCTAGAGATCAAAACTATTAAACACGGAATTAGCAAAGCACTAGAGTGCCAATTTCTAACCCTTGGAGGTTGTTTTTTTCAAACATGCATAACTTTTTCACCTTTCATCAGATTTTCACATTTTTACAGGCATTGGAAAGCTACTTCCAGGCTCTACGTAGCTGTGCTATCATTTCATCCAGAAACATTTCAGATTTGTAGGTATAACCATTTAAAATTCAGCTTTTTGTTTCAAATCATCAAACATTTTTCATCTCACGGTGCATTTAATGTTTCATGTGGACTTTTGCAGGATCATTCATACTGTCCTAACATTTTCATTGTAGCTATAGGCCTATCAAAGACACATTTTTCAAACTACTAATTAGTTTTTTGCAGGCTTGATTGTCAGAGAATCTAATCTTGAAACATTGTGTATTCTCTTTATATATTAGATCACATTTGGATTCATTGGTCTAAAAATAAACTCAGTGTTTGTCACATCATAAGCAAGGGTTAAAATTAACAAGTGTTTGTCATTGAATGCGTATGCTCTTCTCTTGCGCCACTCGACGATCTTGAGAATCAAAAGCATTTCTTTGACATTTTGTATAACCACCCACACATTTAGATTTGGAATTAAAATGAACCCCATGCAAGTGTGAGGCAAAGGTGTTGTGTATGCTCTCTCCTTGCGTTTTGTGCAATTTGGGAGATCAAAAACAATGTGTTTTCCTTGCTTTTGTTATCCTTTAGAGTGGGCCTGCTCTTGAGACACATCCGAAAGGAGAACTCACTTGCGACCCCAAGTGGGAATTTCGTCCGTCCTGCTTTATAAATTGAGGATAAGGTGAAAGCCAAGTCTAATCGGTATTAGCACTCACCATACAGTGCTAGCTTGAAAGGAGGCGTACCTTAGTGCATATTAAACTCCTAGTAGGGTTAGTTAGAGCCTTAAATGGCTTGCTGGATGCTTGTAGGGTACTGGTCCCCTGGATATTCACTACAAGCCTTTGTTTAGTGGCCAAAAACCCTCTACTTGTTGATATAGGAGGAAACTCTGATAGCCGTCCCACATTTTTGTAGCTTATGGAAGAGATAGCAAGGTACCTCAGGATCTGCGCATCCTAGGACCTGGAACTTGGTGTGCCTAAGAAGTGAGTGCACTATAAGGGGGAGCCCGTGCCCCAAGTTCCTAGAGCTATACACCATAAGTAGGCGTGGCTGGGTAAAACCAAGTGGGAACTCAACAAGTATTGTCTTTTCCTAGCCTAGGATCGTGCATGTTTACAAGTGTTGGCAAAACATCAAGATATCATCAAAAATAACCAATCTGATTGTCATGTGTCTTATATGATTGATGCGTGTGCTTGTTTGATCTTCACCCTTAGACATTCTTTCCATCCATTCATTTCAAATCATCATATTGTGTTTTCTAATCACCACTACAACTTGTCCCCTATATCATCCTTCAGTGTCACATCTCAAGTGGAACCTTGTCACTTTGAATCCTAAGCAGCTCTTTCAACTGATCCATCTATTTCCCACCTAATTCATTTATCATCATCCTACTCACATTCCATCCTTAAGTTATTCCAATCCTTATTCGTCAAAATGGTTGTGACCATCAACAAATCCAGGACAAATCCAAAACCAAAACTCACACTCCGTGGAGGCCCTCCTAGATATAATAATGATGAGAAATTGGTAGATCATGATGCATATTTCGATACCCATGAACCATATATCTCCCCATATTGGCCTCCACCAACATCACTATCATCCCAAGAATATGAGGAAATATAAGAGCTTCAACATATCTATGATGATCATTATCCAAAAGATCATTCTTATCATCCCAACACAACCCAAGATTTTCCTTCCATGCCATCAACCTCACAAAATAATAATCCTACCTAGGTCTCAACCTCAACATCCATTAATCCTCAAGTCCTTGAGTTCCAATAACAACTCGCTCAATCATAACAACTTACTCAATCACTACAACAAGAGGCTGATCTTAGATTTCAATTGGCACAACTATCACAATTGTCTTTATAATTTCAACATCCTACCACATCAACACCCCAACTCTATGAGTCATCTCCATCCACCTCATACAAATCTTTATCACAGCCAATCTACCACTCATATCAACCCAACTCATCCATACCCCAAACCTATTCAACAATAACTTTACCTCAAACCTCACAGGTCCATATCCCTATCCATGCTTCATCTTCACACATACCAAGTCCCCTCACCTTATATCTTCAACAACAAAGCCAAAAAAAACAAGCCCTCCTTCAACAACAACAAATCTTAGCCCAAAAACCACAACCTTCATTTAACACATCATCCACCATACCTTTATCCATGCAACAACAAATTCCATCTAATTTCAATCCTAATCCATTGGCCCCCCACCCTTCTCATTCATCAATCCCTTTGTACCTTCACCACCATCATCCATACAACATCAACAAATTCAACCTAAATTCTATGAGTCATCCCCATCATCATTCCAACCTAGTCCCTCCACATCAACCAATCTCATGAATATTCCTTAATATCCATCTCAAAATCCTCCACAACATGAGCATACTAGAACTAATCCCTCCTTGCACCAAGATCAAAAATTTGCAAGTCATCTTAATGATACTCTTGACAAGGGAGATACCACCTCAAGTTTGGATTCATACACCAATCCATCCACTAGTCCTCCTCATCCATCCATTCCTATGGGACCTCCATCATATAATCCTTCCAACCTTCCAAATCCTAATCCATTAAGCCAATTCCAAACACGCTTAAAGTCTAAACCATCAATTTTTCCATCTAAACCCAATCCCATGATCCATCAACATAATCCCAATCCAAGTCTTGATCCTATCACAGCCAATCCTATCATCCTCGCACCTAACCCAAATCCCAATCCTATTATATCCAATCCTCTTGTCCATCCACCCGATCCTAATCCCACTCCTATCATACCTAATCCCATTATCCTTCCATTACATTCTAAGCCTACACCATCTACCATTATTCTCCATCCATTATATTGTCCATCCACCCATGTACTAATGAAGGATGTGATCCATTGGCTACTAGCAAGGAATCAACCACCATCCTCATGCCATCAAATCCCTATCCAAGAACCTTTAAATGTCATGCCTATTTCTCCAATCTCATCTTCTAGTCCACAAATTATCCAAGAACCTTCAAATGTTCTTGAAGATCCACCTACCATAAGCCCAATTAATTCCCCACCATATATTAAACCTATCCAAGAGACCTCCATTCCTATCCAAACTCAAGAGTTATGTCAAGAGTCAAATCCAAAGCACAATTACCCTTGCTTCTTACCAAATCAAGATCAAATTTCTTCCATTCAACCCATCCACAACCTATACCTTTTCTATGACTAAGATATTATCTATGAGGATGAGCCTATCCTTGAGCAAAATGATTCCATCCTTAACACATCTAATCCTATTTCTGATCAAGCTCCCATATATGATCAAGATCCTATCTATGATCAAGATAACCATGATGATCCTCTTAGTGAACTTTATGCATTCCAAGATCACGAGCTTGTCACTCCTTCCACTCATAATCCCAATGCTATCCATACTCAAGAAACCTCCACTACTCCTATCCATTCTCCATCTAGTCCTATCCATGATCCCATAACACACACTTCCCTTGATGAGATGCTTGATCCCCACAAGCACATAGATGATCAAATAAATGCATTGGATCTTAAGCATGATGTTAATCAATATCCTATCACTCCTTCACCATCTCATATTGATCCCATTTCAAATCAACCATCATGTCCTATTAGTCTTACTACCTTCCTAAATGAATGTTATTCACTAGGAGAGCAGCAACCATTGTCTACCACTTCTCCATCTAATAATGAGCTCAAGTTTAGTTCCCAAAGCACACCTAGTCCCATCATCCACCGCATACTCCAAAACATGAACTATCAAGGTAAAGGCTTAGGCCTTCATGAACAAGGTATTTTGGAGCCTATTCATCTCAAAGTCCCTCCACGCTCATATGGCCTTGGATATACACCCCAAGGTAAGCAATATCAAGCTGTTGGTACCACATTTCCGCCTCCTAAATCCACTCCATCTAAGCCCAAACTAGGTGCACCTCATTGCACCCATAAAACATATGTTTCCATTCCTCCTCCATTATCCTACGAACCCAAAAAGCATGTGACCATTCATCTTCCTCCATCCTCTTTACCTCCACTTCTTCCAACTCCTAATATCCCTCCATCTATTTTACCTCCCCTCCTTCCAACTCCTAATATTCCTATTCCCACATGCCCTTATCACTTTAGTTACAAATCCATCCATACATCCCGTTCCTATAAATCCCCGACAATTCCTAATCATGATCAACAAATGCACACATTGAATAAACATGAAACTATCCTAAACACCCCTATGGGATTCAAAAATAAACATTTGGATGCCTCCACCCATAAAGCCAAAAATCCCAATAATTCTCATGCCATATGGCACAAATGCGAAGAATCAAAGAAAAATCAAACTTCAAAGAGGCTACCTAAGTCCACATCTCAAAAAGATAAAACCAAAATGGTTTGGGTCCCCAAGCAAAAAGCACCTAATTCAAATGGAGCATCCACATGCCTAAAATCCCAAACATCTCGCTCCCTATCACAAAATCCTAAAATTCATAAGTCCATTTGGGTTCCTAAAGACCTAAATAGGCAAATCCCTAAGATAACATCTCCATTACTCCCAAATCCCCCTTCTAAGCTTCAAAATCCATTTTGGTGTGTGCAATCATTGGTCTTGGTTCCCTTCCACTCCCCAACATTTCAACATACCTCCATCTCCCCATCTCCCATCTACTATCCTACTTATTTCTTCCATCATAATCCTATGGTCCATGCTTTTGAATAAACCTTCCATCCATCCTTGTGCATAAATTCATCCATAATCCACATCATATCCCACTATCCCCTATCCTTCCATCCATAATCTGCATCATAATCCACTATCTCCTATCCATCCTTGAATGAACCTTTCATATTCCACATCAAAATCCACTATCCACTTAAGCCGTATCTCTTTCATGCAATCACCTACCAACATCTCTGAGCATAATGACATTTGACATGGTCCACGTACAATGACGTCCATCTCTAACGGAACAACCACCTTGCTATGTGAACAAAATCTTGAGTCTCTATCTATTCCATCCTATCCCCTACCAAAATCCAAAAAAATAAAAAATAAATAAAAATAAAAAAATAGTAAAGAAAAACCATTTCGTCCAATGGTGAAAACCTGGTAAATAGGTGCCTTGGATAAGTACCATAATGAAATCTTGGCAAACAGGTGTCATGTGTAGATGATTATCTATGTGCTTTACACTTGGGGGTATGTTATCTCATCTATCTCATCCTATCTATCTCATATCATATCCTATCCTATCATTTCCCATCATATCTGTCATACCTTCCTCATTACATCATCCATATTCCCTTCCTCCTTTTGATCTTGATGAGAGTAGGCGCAAGTTGTTGACAAATGTTTTTGACACCTTTTGTCATAACTCCAAATATCTACCCATCCATTTTTAAGAATATCCTCCATACATCCATCTACATCCTCAGTCCATTCATCCCTTCCAACCATTATCCTTATCATGCATCCTAATAAGAATCACTTTGTTAAATCCTCAGGTATAATATCTAGAGTGGGGGCAAGTTATTCCTATGCAATGTAGTCCTTGGAAATCACATCCTAGGCTCCCTCCATCCATCTATCATATATTTCCCATTCATTGTCCTTCTGTTGCCAATCCTATTATCCATACATATTCCTACCTTTATCCTATTGCCAATTCTTTTATCCATCCATACTCCTACCTTTATCTTATCGCCACTCCTTATATCCATCCATACTCCTACCTTTATCCTATTGTCCATCCTTTTATCCACCCATCCAATCCTACATTTATCCCATTACCAATCCTTTTATTCCTACAAGTTTGATCCTATCGCCCATTCTCTTACCCATCCATCTAATCCTTTTATCTATTGCATTCCCTATTGTTCATCCCCATTCATTATTGATCCTCGCCTTGTTTGTTTTTCCCTTGTCATTGGTATCTATCCAAAGGCTATCTATGCCAAAAAGCCACAAAAATCACAATATTCCCAAAATACAAAAAAATCAAATATCTAACAAAAATCCATGCAATCAAATCAATTCATTTCATCAAATCAACTCTTCAAATCACATCCAATTTAATCGAATCATTCCAATCAAATCAATCAATCCATCAACTCAACCATTCAAATCAAATAAAATCCAAGTATCCTTCCATACCAATCAATATCAATCAATCAGGTCAAATTATCCAATCACATCCATGGTCTTGTTCTTAGCCTTGTTGCGAACCTGATCAATCATCATCATCAATGGGATATATTGTTCCCAATCCTAGTGTTATTCTCAGGATATATTGTTCCCACATCAACAATGTTATCACTCAATCATCAATCCTTGTGTTGTTCTCGAGATAAATCATTCCCACATCAACAACGCTATCAATCAATCATCAATCAATCTAATTGATCATCGGTTTTTTTAGCTTGACAGGGGCAATACCTTGTTTATTTTTGAATCATATGTGCTTGCTTGCTTGTTTGTGTGTGTCATCACTTAATCTTGCATTTGTATCACATTAATATCATTCCAGCTAATATTCATATCTTGTGTATGTTGGAATAGCTGTTTGCATTATCCTTTGCATCTAAGGTCATATCATACCTTTTGTGCATTAGGACTTTAATTCTCTAAGTTTACTTCCTCATACATTAGACAAGGTTGTATTACGTTGGGGCACAGGACACATTGTCACCTTGGTCTTCATATCATGGTGCATAATGTCAGGTGCTATATCAAACATTAGGTTGCTCAAAGTTTATTCCGCATAACTCCACCTCTTTTCCTTCATTTCCTTTTTCAAGAGCCTATCCATCTCCTTCATCCCTGCATAGCCTCTTGAGGGGGCATTATCTAGCAATCCTTCATTTTTATGAGCCCCATGTGAGACTCAGCCTACTCGAAATCTATTCCAACCTATGTTTTAATCTTCTTTGAAAGAACATTGCTTCACAACATCGTTTCAAAGAGGGGCAAAATGCAGACATGAAAAATTGTCCTATGATCAATTTCCTAAGTCCTCCCTTCACATGAAATTTAATTAGTTTTAATTAATTAATTAAATTTCCATTTATCTTTAATCCACCCTTAATTCCCTAAAGTTTAATTAATTTTAATTAATTAATTAAATCTTTTCACTTTTTACCATATCCCATAAATAATAAATTAAAATTAATTTATTATTTAAAATCTTCCACTTTTACCATATCCCATAAATATCATAAATAATAAATTAAGATTAATAAACTTAATTTATTATTTAACCTAAACCTAATCCAAAATTCGTTCAAAAACCTATTCATCGTAACTAAAATCAAACCCGTAAAATACCTACCTTTACCGTAACCACCTTTTACTATTCAACCATCCAAACCACTTCTACCCAAACCTTATAAAATAAATTTCATTTATCATTTACCACCCTCTGGAGAAACTATCGTAGAGTTATGCAATTATCTGAGCAACCACATTTTTAAGTGTGTTTGGTAACATTTATTTTATCATATCTTTTGATCTATTTGGTGGTGCATTTGATATAAGTTTCTAGGGTTTGCAATAGTTTCTTACCTTTTTAATAGACATTTATATTGCTGCATACAAGGGGCACTCAAACCCCACTCCACTATAACCCACCTTGGGGTGGTCAAATCCAAGAACAAAGAATAGGGAGAGTGACCCCCCAAGGCATCGTAGCTACCCTGGTCCAATGACTCAAGATACTCAAAGTTGGAGGTGCCATGAAATGCCTCCGGTGCTTGTGCCTTGTCATCTATGGATTTTTATTTTGGATTTTGTACTATTATTAACGATGACGTGTTATTATACCATCAAGATATTTTTGGTGGGGCCTTGAATTGGCATCTAGGTGTTTGCCTATGGATGTATATGTTGTGACTTTATGTGTTGGACCTTTCAATGTTACCATTCCACTACTTTGATATATGTATATGTACTGTGCATATGTGTTCACTATACATGGATTAGTATTGTGAATTATTATCAGTTATTGCATCTTTATGGTTATGGTTGATGATTCATGTTAGATGTGATGCTTATTTGATTTATATGATGTGATGCCACATTGGGTGTTTATGATTTGATTCAAATATTATATATGAGCAGGTATGCCTGATGTTTGATTTAAGTGTGCAAGTACAAGGTAATTCCCCAAAAATGGTTATAAATGAGATGTTCAAGTATTGGGTTAAAATTGTGTGTTAACCTTTATCTCACTCGATTTGAGTATGAGATAGATCATGTGTATCCCTGTGTAAACCTAGATTTGAATCGATAGCGATTTCGAGATCTATATGTTGTGAAAACTTGTAAAGTGTGTGGAAGCCCTTTGCATGGGTTTAATTTTATTTCAATATTTTGCATTTGAAATTATCTTGAAATGCATGTTTATTATGTTTGTGAAAAAGATGTTTAATTGTGCTTTCGTAGAAAAGCCTATGGCATTTTATTATTCCTTATGTATAAAGAAAATATAATGGATATTATGGCCTTGGGGAATTGAAATATATTTCTTGAAGAAAATAGACTTATTTTATAAATAGGAAGTATGCTAATGAAATTGCCTCAGGAAAATATAAATATTGTGGGGTTTTCAATTAAATGGCTTTAGTTTAAATAAGATTGATATTGTTATTTGGAACTATTGAAATTCAAAAAGGTTTAATTTATAAAGTTGTGTTTTCAAATAACTTGTGTGTGAAAAGGAAGAGAAGAGAAAAGAGGTTTAGGGAATTATAGTCTCTCTCTCTCTCAAAAAAAAAAAATCTCTTATATTTTGAGAAAGATTGCTTGGAGGTGGAGTTTTCTTGGTGATTGAATTGCTTGGGAAAAGATAACTTGGAAGAGTGCTTGGCTCAAGGTGAGAATTGCTTCCGTCTTGTTGTGTTCTTCATTGGAAAGGTATTCTTCCCCTTTGCATTTTTAATTTGTAAGTTTGAATCTTGAATGGAATTCTTCCAATGCCATGCCCACAATAGGTGGAGCATATGGCCTAGTTGTAGGAATGAAATGGATTTAAAGATATGTTATTTTTAATTTAAATTATTTTAGGTTTTTAATTTTAAATTTGGAAAAGTCAATTTATAGTAAAAATTTATTGGACTCTCTCCCTCTCAATTTTGTTGAAGATTGTGGATGTTGGGTGGATTGTGCATAATGGGTAGTTTCAATTTTAGTATTTCCTTTCTTGAAGGTTGCATGTGACTCCATTAATGGAGATGGGAGGAATTTATGGTTTTGCATGTTTGGAAAGAAATTGGTAAAAATTGTATTTAGGACTAAATTGAATAAATTATTTGTAGAATGAATGGTCTCAATTATTGAATGACATTGTTCATCTTTTAGCATCATGTCATGATGTTATCACCTTGAATTCTGTGCCATGTCCAATTCATGTAATTGTAGTGATGGTCCTTTTAGGATTGAGGTATAGAGAGTAGCAAGGAATGGCTCTTACCATTTGTTGCAGTCCAAAGTGACTAGCAAGATGAGAATGACAGAGAGTTAAATTAAGTGAAAACATAACCACACTGGGAAATTAAAATATAAATATTTATGTGCCATGACTTAATTCCTGACTTCTAGGATCCTCATCCTTCTCCTTCCCTAAGATGTTGCATTTGATGTGCTTGTGTGATCATGTTGTTGATACTCATATGATATTGAACTTAGTGTACTCATGTGTTGTAGCAACAACATTATGCATGTTGATTGGCATGTGTGTTGCCACAATCTTGTATTGCATGAGTGTGTTTGTACCCTAGTGTTCACCTCTCATTATAGTGGGGTGGGCCTGAGGGTACAACATGTTTGGGTGGCATTACATACAACCATTGGGGATTTAGATATCTCTGGGATATTTAGATTGCATGTCGATATTTGCCCATCTCGATGACATGGTGAGCATTTAGTGTTGATGTATTTTCATTATTTAGTCTTATTTTGTTAACACATGGCTTACAAATGGAATTCATTTGTCTGTCACTCCCTCTGAAGGTTTACATGTGGCCAAGTCAAAGCCCACAACCCTATGAATGTAACTTTGAGACTATTTCTAAACAACTCAAAAATTGAGGAAGATACACCTCATAAAGTGATGAAAATAGACTTGTTATTTCCCTTTCTTTAACTCTTTTTTGCATTCTATTTTGCAAGTAAGAGTTATATTTTGAACTACAATATAGACTGGGGTTACCAGTTTGAGTTGCTAATTATAGTAAGATCATGTAAGCACTAAAAATGTGCATGAGCTGCCATGAGGACCCTATGATGATGTATAATCCTAATCACGTACACAGAAACATGAATATAACACCCTCTCAATAGTGCTTCTCTTGGTGACATGTTGACATCAATTTCTTGCTCCATTGATTCTTCTCATTCCTAACTTTGCTTCACTTTCACCTTTGTCAACCATGCTTCTACATTTTTGACCTTGCCTACATAGCCATTTTTCATCTTAGTGAGCTAATTTCACCTTTCCCAAGGTTTATTTCATCTCACTCCACCCCCTAGAAACCTTAAAATGACCTCCTAGACCAAACCCATCTTTCGGAATTAACTTAACTTTTGTCGATTCTGGATATCCACCTATTATTTTCAAATCTCCACTGGTGACCCTACATGTGCAAGTGGAGATCCAATTTAACTCATCTATTTGGCTTAGCTCCAATGAAATATGGCCTTCTTTTCACTCTAAGACCCCTCTGGAACTCTTGATTTCCACCCAGACCCCTTCCTCTATGGGTCACCACCTAGAGATTTGACCTAGTGAAAGTGGAGATCCTATTTAACTCATCTGTTTGGTTTATCTCCAGTGATAGATGACCTTATTTTCACTCCAAGACCCTTTTGCAACCCCTAATTTTCACCTAGACCCCTTCCTCTGTGGGTCTCCACCTGGTGACCCTAGGTCTCTACCTAGAGATTTCACCTACTGAAATTGGCAACCGTATCAAGATTTTGAGCATGATTTCTTCTTCAATTTGGGCCCAAATTTGCTCCAAATTGAGCCCTAATTGTGTGAGTCACCTTCCCTAACTAACCATCAAATTTTCTGATTGATCCAAGACTCCCAATAACTCCATTCTAACTCACAAATCATTTCTTCGTATCTCCCCATCAATCTCATGCTAACTCCATTTGTTCTTCTGTGAAAGGCTATCAAAGCCTGTTCACTCCCAATCAAACCCAGTTCACTCCTCAATCAAGCATGATAACTCTTCAGTCAAGGAAGTTAACTCTTCAATTAATTTCCCCCTCTCGTGTGCCCTTCCAAGCTATATATACCTCTCACCTCTTCACTATTTCTCAAGTTGGAGAACACTCCTCCCTTCTTCACAAGCTTTTTCAAGCTTCTTCATAGGCCTTTGAGCCTCCTAGTTTATTTCTTTAGTTTTTCAAATCTTCAAAACTTTCATTTCATTAGTTTCATTATTGCAAAGCTTCAAAGATTTCCCATAGGAGGCAAATCCATTGTTGAATCTAATTCTCAAGCTTTGCTTTGCTCTCCAATTAGCATTCTTATACTCTTGCAGGAAGTAGATGCCTATTGCTTTAGTGTTTTGTTTCCCAAGCCTTCAAAGGCTTCATACAACATTGTTACATTAGTGAAATCCCCAAGCCCAAGTGCTTCAAATCTTTCAAAAGCTATCTCAATTCATAGCTTTCTCAAGCTTATTTTCTTTCTTCCCATTTTCTACCAAGAGGAGGACCCTGCTATTGTAAGAGGATGAAGAGGTTGTTGAATCAAGGATTCTTGAGGGTAGTGCGGAGACTCATGCATCTTTCACAATCCAGGTTTTTCATGCTTTCTTAGATAATTATATCACAATTTTCACTTGGGAATACTAAATTTGTGTTGTAATTTCCTTGATAGGTTCATTTAAAAGTTGATTAGATTAGTTTTCGTGAATAGTTTAAATTGTAGTCCTAGATTAAATTTATTGTTTCACACTTTCAATTCTTTGATTAGTCCAAAATCTTTTCGAAAATACCAAAAACATACTATAATTACATTAGGTAAATCTCATACTAGTTTGCATTCATCTTTTGATTTCCTAGTTAGTTAGTTCATTTTAAATTTGAATTAAGAAAAGAACCAAAAAATCATTTGCATACATACTAGTTGCATATGTTAAAAAACCAAAAAAATACAAAAACATTGTAAACTTAGAAAACTCAAACCCTTGATTCAATCATGAGGTAGGATTTAGCAAAACAAGCACTCACAAACTCCTCAATTTCATCATGAGGTCAACAAAGTCAAGAGAATTCACACAAAACCTTAGATAACACCACTAAGTCAAAAGTCAACTCTTGGTCAACTCAAGTCTATTCTCTCTATCCAAGCATTCGAATGTGCCCTCAAATTATAGGTGAGTGGATGAGGGAAATCCTTGAGGAGATTGAAGAATTACATCCTAGGCCACAACTAGTGCAACAAACACAAGAAGAACAAGATCACATGCTTAGGATGATTCAATAGAGAGAACAAATACAATGTGTTCAAGCCATAGAAGAAAGGTTACAATAAACTAGGCTTATCAACAACTACAATAAACATCCATCTAGATGTTGGAACACTATAAACTCAAATAGGAGATTGATAACTAGTGACCCTTCGGGTCATATTATTATCTCCACCATAATGGTCATAGAACAACACATAGTAAACCACAATAGGCCCCAAGACTGGCCAACCACTATTTGCAAGGTTCTTCTCCCAAGAGAACAAAACCACCCTCGGGTCTCACCTCCACTCGGCTAGCTCCTACCACGAGAGCAAGAGTGACTTTGAGGTCACCCAAGGCAAGGATAGGGCCCATGTGCTTGCATCAAGGCTAACTCATCCATGCTTGTGCACTGAGTCACATTTAAAGAGTACATAGTTTGGTGAACCCAACTTTTGGGACGGGTTCTTTCACATTTTTGCACATTTCATGATGTTTCATGCAAAAAGTCTAGGGGCATGTCCCCTCAAGTGAAATTACAAATTCAAAGGGGATCCAACAAAATCCCCACAACTTCAACCAAATCAAAACATGACATGTGAACATTTGATCTGAGATCTATCAACATGATTAACCCATAACAAGCCATATGAAAATGGCGACCCAAATGGACAATGAAGTGTGTTGTCAAAAGAAGAACTTACAAAAAGCTCAAGAGGTACAAAAATCACTCCACATAGTACATAAAGATAAAAGATTCATGACATGTCAAGTTTCATCAAAAAGAACAAATAGTGTTGTTCAAACCTCAAAATAAATAATCCACTGCAAGGTGGAAAAACTCAAAGAATAGACAAGGCCCCACTCATAGACCTTATAGAAACCTTGGTCCAACATGTTAAGACCCTAGAGGCTAGAAATGATGAACAATATTGCCAAAACAAAATTGAGGAAAAGCCTAGGGCACAGGGAAATCCTTTCATCGACAAGATAAAATCAAACCATGGGGCAGCCCAAAATCCCCCTCATCTAAACTTCCATGAAACATCCATGCTTTCCTTTGCAACCCTCATCATCAAACATGACAAGTCTCAACCAAGTAGATGGGATTCCTATAATGCAAACTCAACCACAAAATATCTCAACCAATCTTCAAAACATGAACCTGACACCATCTAGTTATTCAACATTTTCAGGATATCAACAATCTAGCATACCCTTTCAACAAGAACAACAAGCTCCACTTGAAGGGCCAATGTTTGGGGAATAATACCCTCTACACATAACCCCCTCTTAGGAACATTCCTCAAGTATTTAAAGGAGCTTCTTGACTACAACATTCGTTAGGTCATATTACCACATCCTCTCCCTGAGCTTCCAAAATTTAAAGGAGAGGGTGATCCCAACTCTCATATGAAGGCTTATGTCACGACAATGCAAGAACTCCTTCCTTGGGATGGGGTGGTAGTCAAAAATTTTCCAAAGACTTTGGAGGGTATTGCTCTATATTGGTACTATAGACTTCCATAAACATCAATCCACTCTTTTAGGCAACTCATCGATCAATTTGTGGCTACCTTCAACATAAACAAGCTAGTCAAAATAGGAATACGAGAATTTTTAACAATCAAGCAAGAAGACAATGAGTCGGTCTCATACTTTATCACACAATGGAGGAAAGTTCTCTATTCCTCAACTAGTATACCAAACATGGATCATAAGGAACTTTGTGATCTCTTCTTACACTCTCTCAATAATGACATACGAGGAGTTCAAAAACTCCCTTACAAGTCATATAAAGAAGCACTCGAAAGTGCCCTTAGAATCGACCAAGATACTATTGATAGTGGAAGAAGGGAGTATGATGTCAATGGAAGGTTGATAAACCTGATAGAAATAACAAATCCTTAATGAACAACCAAAACATAGATGGGTCAACAAACACTTCACCATCCAAGAACAATAGTCATGCAAATTTAGGGAATAAAGATACCAACAACTATCCCCTTAGAATCAACAAGTAGTCATACAACAATCATCATAAACCTTGAGATTATAGTTGTGATAAATACTTCCCATTTCATAAGAGAAGGGGGCATGATATCAAGTCATGTAGGGAGTACCTTCACTTCATATCAAACCTCCCAAAACGTCAACGAAAAGCATTCATGGACACATTCCCACAAGATGAAATAAATAGTCTCGAAAGCCATCAAAATGCCTTTGATCAAAACACCTTAGGCCTTGTGGAATCAAATAAAGATTGAGAAATTTGTGTCACCCGAGGACCAGAATGACTAGATTACACCTACAACAATTTAAATTTTTCTCACATGTTAAAACTTCTCAAGAGTTCTCCTACACATAAGAACATTCTACTCAATGACTTAGATCTAGGCTATCTAGTTCAAAACACTCCAAGTGAAAACTGTTATTCAACATTTAACTTTGAAAATTTACTCTCATATGATGACATGTCTAAACATGGTGATCTCCCCCCTGTTTAATAGTCCAAACTCAAGACTATTCCATTAAATGTGTAATGATTAACGATGGGTCTGCAATCGACATGGTTTCCTTTTCACTTCTTCAAAGAATGGGTTATGATGAAACTCAAATCACAAAAGAAACTTCCATCCTTAGAATTCACAATAACACAAACATTCAAACCATGGGTAAGGTCAACCTTCAAATTACATTGGGTCCCAAAACTCTCCCAACTGAATTTTATGTTATCAATGAAGAAACCATTTACAACATGAACCTAGGAATGCCTTGGATCCATAGGATTAGGGTTATTCCCTCCATATTATTTCAATAAATACACTTCTCGCATATGGGACAAACCCACGTCATCAAAGGAGACCCTAATCCTTTTAGTCTTTATAGATTTGACCAAGTCAAAAGGAAGGAAAAGACCATGGAAACCACCAATGACCCCAAAATCAACACTTTTGAAAAAGAGACATCAAAACAAATTACAAATGTAGCTAAGACCTCAAAATATAGAGGGAATGGGGGAACAAGAGAATTCCCCTTTGATCACCACTCAACAAAGCCTTATGCTCTGTTTAACTTGGTAGCCATTCCGATCGATCTAGACATAAACATTCATATGATTGAAATCACAACTAAAGAAGAAGAACTAGAACCTACACAAAAACTAGGAGAATCAACATCAAATTAAATTGCCCCTTAAAGGTTCAAAACAAACATTGAAACTCAACAAGAATAGAAAATAATAAGTTAGGGGGCAAACTATCAAACAATGAAACCTGTGAGTACAAAAAACTCCTCATTGAATACAAAGATATTTTTACACCAAGTCTTCGAGTGTCGTTACAAATACTTTCAAGTGAAGTTCGAGCCAAATTGGATAGGTCCATACATAGTTAAGGAAGACGTTAGAAATGGTGCTTACCTCTTGTGCACTATGAAAAATGAAGAGTTTAGTCTATCAAAAATCTAAAAAATCAAATAATTCAAAAAAATCCATAAAAAAACATAAAATCATGAAAAATCAAAATTTTGCATTCTTCATTCTGTTCCATTATACATTTTGTGAGTGCCATGCTCTTGTTCAATTTTTGTTTTAGTAAGGAGTCGAAGGTTAATTAGGTACAAGTTGACCCTTTAAGCCTTTGAGATCCCATGATAAATCATGTTTATTAGTTATCACTATTCCCATATTTACATTTCCCAATGATTCCAATTAAAACCTAGCTCTTAACTCTACACTGATCCTGGTCTTAATGATCCATGTTGTTATGTCCAGACAAAGTTAATCTTCAACCCTACAATACTCAATAGAAGCTTGCAATTAGACCTCTCCCATTCCTCCTTAGTAGAAGGGAAGTTCATCTAGATAGTGAAAACTCTTGGTGGCGCTCAACCTCTTATCTTTCCTGACCAAAAATGCTAGGGGGATCATAACTCCGTAGGGAGAAATCTAAAATATGAGTACAAAAAAAAGTGATAAAAAATAAAAATATATATAAGCAATCATTAGAAGCACCAAAGCATTAGAATATCCTAAGCATTTAGAAAGTCTCAAAGCAATAGCAATCAAAATTTTTTTTAAAAAAAGTAAAAATACAAAGAAATAAAAGAAAGATACCAAAAAATAGAGAGTGCAAGAGAGAATTTTGTTGATTGTCCATACTCTCAAGTGGAGATAAATCTAAGCTTGCATCTATGAGAGTGACAATCTATCAGAGAAAGTGAGGTACAAAGCACACACACACTCACCAACTAAGCAGAGCTAAGAGTCTAATTGTATTTAGGGCCATCTTCTTCTCTAGAGCCTTTCCTTTACCCCAACTCTATCTTGTTGGCCATCTTTGATCTAAGTCGAGTGAGTGCTAATAAAATTTGTTTCTTTTCTATTGTTGAAAGTTTGTCAAAGTGTTTTGTCTAGATAAGGATCCGTGCTTAGCCTTTAGCAAAACCCAAAATTTAGAAGCATTCCATCTCCTCCCTGCTCCCACTTGAGTCCCCAATCCTATACCAATGTTTAGTAGGTCTCCCTATACCGAGCCATCTCGCAATCCCTTGTCAAAAATCCTACTTAAGAGTAGTCACAATGTTTGTTCCACCTGCATACATTCTATCATGAAAATTGAAAGAAATAATTTCATGTCATAACATTGTGGCATTCCTAGCACTTACATCATAGTACTTTGCATTTCATATTTGTGAATCACATCCAAACACATTGCATCTCATTCATATCATAAAAAGACAAAAACAAATTGCATCATCCATGTGTGATCATCATAAGTATTCATCCTCATAATAAAAATAAAATCTCTAGCCAACCATATGCACAAGAGGGAAAGTGAAGTACAAAATGTTGAATGAAGCTATGTGTAGATTCTGACCAATCAAGTCTCACAACAATAAGTGCAAAACAATGTCTGGACACAAATCACACCTCCAACAGAGTCATAGAAAAATTGTACACTCAAATGTGCAAATCTCCCCATGCAAGGAGGTAAGGGTGGAGATCCCTTCAAAAACCATGGGTCTCTCAAAGAACTCAAGGATCGTTAAGTAATACCTTTGCAAAATCTTTAGAAAAACCATAAAAATTAGAAAGTTGAAAAAACCTAAAAATTGTAAAACCTCAAAAATCCCTAAAAATTGAACATGTTCTTCAAAATCTACAATAAAAGAGAACTGTGTTCTTCTCTATAGATTAGCATGTGTTTTATTTCCTTAGTGCTCTTACAGCATGCTTTCATCCTTACAGGTCTCCATGGTGAAGCAAACAACTAGGTGAACTTGTGACATGATCCATGGGATATTTGTTCATTTCAATTTCAATGTTCATTTTAAATACATCAAATGTTGAACTAGTACTAGTTATTGCAGGTACAAATGTAAGATATCGACAACGGGTAAGTCCTATTTTGGGAATGGTACCTACCTTTCATGTAGACTACTGTCCTCGAGGGGGCAAATATGTAAGCACTAAAATATGCATGATCTTCCATGAGGACCCTATGATGATGTATAATCCTAATCACGTACACAAAAGCGTGAATGCAATGCCCTCTTGAGAGTGTTTCTCTTGGTAACAGATTGACATCAATTCCTTGCTCCATCGATTCTTCTCGTTCCTAACTTTTCTTCACTTTCTCCTTTGTTGACCATCCTTCTTTTGCATTTTTGACCTTGCCTGGATAGCCACTTTTTATCTTAGTGAGCTAATTTCACCTTTTTAATGTTCATTTAATCTCACTCCACTACCTAAAGGCCTTAAAATGGCCTCCCAGGCCAAACCCCTCTTTCAGAATTGACTTAACTTTTGTCAATTTTGGATCTCCACCTATTATTTTCAAATCTCCACCGACAACCCTACTTGTGCAACTGGAGATCATGTTTAACTCATCTATTTGGCTTAGATCTAGTGATAGATGGCCTTCTTTTCACTTCAAGACCCCTCTGCAACTCTTGATTTCCACCCAGACCCCTTCCTCTGTGGGTTGCCACTGGTTCGCCTACTAGAGATTTGACCTGGTGAAAGTGGAGATCTTGTTTAACTCATTTTTGGCTTAGTTGTAGTGATAGATGGCCTTCTTTTCACTCCAAGACCCCTCTGCATGCCCTAATTTTCAACCAAACCCCTTCCTTTGTGGATTTCTAGTGGGTCTCCACCTAGCAACCCTGGGTCTCCACCTAGAGATTTGACCTAGTGAAACTGGTAACCCACTAGCGACCTTGTGTTTTTGAGCGTGATTTTATCTTTAGTTTTGGCCCAAATTTTCTCCAAATTGAGCGTTGATTATGTGACTCACCTTCCCTAACTAATCATCAACTTTTCTGACTGATTCAAGACTCCTAATCACTCCATTCTAACTCACAAATCAATTCTTCTTATCTCCCTATCAATCTCATGCTAACTCCATTTCTTCTTCCGTGAAAGGCTATCAAAGCTTGTTCACTCCTAATCAAACCTAGTTCACTCCTCAATAAAGCTTGTTAACTCTTCAATCAAGGGAGCTAACTCTTCAATCAATTTCCCCCTCTTGTGTGCCCTTCCAAGCTACAAATACCTCTCACCTCTTCATTATTTCTCAAGTTGGAGAATGCTTTCCCCTTCTTCATAGGCTTTTTCAAGCTTCTTCACAAGCATTTGAGCCTCTTAGTTTCTTTCTTTAGTTTTTCAAAGCTTCAAATCTTTTATTTCATTAGTTTCATTGTTGCAAAGCTTCATAGCTTTCCCATAGGAGGCAAATCCATTGTTGCATCCAATTTGCAAGCTTTTCTTTGCTCTCCAATTAGTATTCTTATGTTCTTGCAAGATGTAGGTGCCTTTTGCTTTAGTGTTTTGTTGCCCAAGCCTTCAAAGGCTTCATACAACGTTTTTACACTAGCGAAATCCCCAAGCCCAAGTGCTTCAAAGTTTTCAAAGTCTCTCTCAATTCATAGCTTTCTCAAGCTCATTTTCTCTCTTCCCAATTGTTGCTAAGAGGAGGACCCTACTGCTGCAAGAGGACAAAGAGGTTTTTGAATCAAGGATTCTTGAGGGTAGTGCGGAGACTCATATCTCTTTCACAATCTAGGTTTTTCATGCTTTCTTAGATAATTAGATCACAATTTGCTCTTGGGAATAGTAATCTTATGTTGCAATTTCCTTGATAGATTCATTAAAAAGTTGATTAGATTAGTTTGCTTGAATAGTTTAAATTGTAATCCTAGATTAAATTTCTTGTTTCATACTTTCAATTCTTAGATTAGTCCAAAAATCTCTTTGAAAATACCAAAAACATAGTATGATTACATTAGGCACAAATCTCATACTAGTTTGCATTCATCTTTTGATTTCCTAGTTAATTAGTTCATTTTAAATTTCAATTCTAGAAAAGAACCAAAAAAATTGTTTGCATACATAAAAAAACCAAGAAAATACAAAAACATTAGAATCTTAGAAAAGTCAAACCCTTGATTCAATCATGAGGTAGGATTCAACAAAACAAGCACTCACAAACTCCTAAATTTCATCACGAGATCAACGAGGTCAAGAGAACTCACACAAAACCTTAGATAACACCACTAACTCAAAAGTCAACTCTTGGTCAAGTTTATTCTCCCTCTCCAAGCATTCGAATGTGCCCTAGAATTAGAGGTGAGTGGGTGAGGGAATCCCTTGAGGAGATTGAACAATTACATCCTAGGACACAACTAGTGCAACAACCACAAGAAGAACAAGATCATGTGCTTAGGTTGATTCAACATAGAGAACAAATACAACATGTTCAATCCATAGAAGAAAAGTTACAACAAACTAGGCTTATCAACGACTACAATAGACATCCATCTAGATGTTGGAACACTAGAAACTTGAACAAGAGATTGATAACCAGTGACCCTTTAGGTCATATTATTCTTTCCACCACAACAGTCACAGAACAACACATAGCAAACCATGACAGGCCCCAAGACCAGTTGACGAATCTTCACGACGTTCTGCTTCCAAGAGAACAGACCACCCCCAGGTGTTTCCTCCACTCAAATGGCTCTTGCAATGAGAATGAGAGTGACTTGGAGATTGCCCAAGGCAAGGAGAGGGTCCATGTTCTTGCATTGAGAATGAGTCATCCACGCTTGTGCGTTGAGTCATATTTTGAAGAGTACAAATCCTAGACCTTGAAGTATAGTTAGATCGGAGCTTAAAAATCTAATTCACATTGCATTGTGCAAGTTGCATTTGGCTTCCGGAGGTTGAGGTAGTAGGTGTTTCAAGAAACAAAAGTTGATTGCACTTTGTAGAGTGTGGGTAGTCGATGACTTTCAAAGTTTGAATTGTCACTGTGTCTAGATTTTGGTGGCTACTTGCACTTTATAGATGTACAAATTCCCAATGAGACTCGAAGTCCAATGTGATGTTGGTTTGGAGTCTAGAACCTGATTGCATTTTATAGATGTGCAAACTACAAGAGGTTTCCAAAGGTTGAACATTCTTTTTATTAGGAACTAGAGTTCATTTGTACATTGCAACATGCAAACTAAAGAATCTTTCTAGAGCTCAAAGTGGTTCGAAGTTTAGAGTCTGGCATCAACATCTCATTTGGATGTTACACTATGCCAATAGAACTCAAGGTTCGCGAGGGTGTAGATTACAATTGCATCCTAAATCCTGAGTTTGAACTATTGTGTAGAGTTGCAAGTTACAACCAGAGTCTAAAGTCTGAATCATGTGTGATTCCCTTATGGAACCTAAAGTTTGTCAGTTATATCTTTTTTTCTTATCATAACTTCATGAATTATAGAGGGTGGTTTAGTAGGGATGTTATGAAGGTGTTTAAGTGGTTTTAAAAATCCTTCCTCTTCTCCATGCCTCATTTTTTGTGTCAACCACGGTGTCTTGTCTCATGGTATGGTTAAGTCTTTTACTTGTGTTATCTTGCTTTTGCATTGGTGTGCATGCCAAGTGTGTCATATTGGGTTGTATATGATACCTTAAGAATGTTAGTATGTTATGAGGTTTTTTATTACCACCTTTATTTCATGAAAACTTTGTTTGGTTGTCTTTTTTTCCATTAATGTCTTGAGCAAAAGATTGGGGCATTACTTGTTAAACAACATCTTCATGACAAACTTAAGGAGAGGCCCAGGTCTCTAAGGTGGTGATCACATGATAACACCTTCTCTATCACCAAAAAAAGACCAAAGACAAGGGGTAACTCAATTGCCCCCTTACATCAATTTTTATTCCAGAAATACTAGCAAAGAGGCTTTTACACCTCCCTTATCATCATCATGCAATATGGCAACCTTGAACCAACTAGGAGGAATACCCTCCTTTCAAAATCCAAATCAATCAAGTGGGATACCTACCACTCAAAATTTCAACCAAGCAATCCCATTTGATCTTAAAATTTTAAACACATCATCCAACTATCCAGTTTTCCCTAGATACCAACAACTCATAATGGTCTTTCAAGCTCAAAAAACATAGAAATCTCCACCTATGGGCCTCATGTTTGGAGGAACTACTTCCTCATGTTGTCACTTGGATTGGCATCTTGGGTTGAAGTGTCGATGCTACAACAATCCAGTGAAACATTGGAGTGATTTCTAGGTGTGGGACTTTGCAAAGGATATCAAACCTCTAGAGAAGGTTGATTCCTTTTCTAAATCTGAGATTCAGAGTGTGCTAAGACTAAATCTAATCTAATCACTATTGTGTAAAGGGGAAGGAGAAATTGAAAATGTACAGGTGATTCACCAAATTTGAATAAAGAACACCCACAAAGCTAAAATGCACAAAATAATGGAATACAACTGATAAACTCACAAATTCTATAGACCTTAACAGAGGTAAAGAATAAAAAAGGATTGCAAGGAAATAAACATCCACAAATAAACCAGTTCTAGATTAGACAAAGTTAAAGAACAACATGAAAAGGTAAAAGATACAGTATTGTATCGATTAAACAGGCACAATTACAACAGAGGAGGGTTCTATTTGAACACAAAAAATAAGTCTCTATATCCAACCCTCATTACATTGATTTTCATCAATTTATACCCTTCTATTCACTGACCTAAGTCACCTACTGCAATAAATTCGCCCCATAGGCCTATCAGAAGATATTTTTGCCAAAAGGAATGTCTGTCTGCAAAACATAAATGCAGAAAATATCTTGAGGATATGATCTACAACAATTAATACAAAAATATTTGGGAATGAAGTAGTTGAAGAAAATATCTACACTGAATGAATGCTCAACAACTACTTCCAGCTGATGCTGATCTGATTCTGCATTAATGGTTGAGATAAATATTCAAATATACATTCTCACCAAAATCCTTGTGTAGAGCTTTTACAATACTTTAAAATATTTAATTTCAAATATTTTAAATCTTACATTATATCACAAGCTCTATTTTTCACTAATTTCCACATTACTTAAAATTCTGACTTTTATTTTGTCTTATCGACAAAATCTATCTTTCTCGAACCATTATGTATTTGCTTTCTCTTTATTTTCATCTTTATCATAAAAGTTTCTCTTTCTCAAACTCGACCTGCTTCTATCTTGTCACTTTCCCCTTCAGTCGGCAAAATCACCATTTTGCGAAGTATCTCTGTTTCATCTCTTTTTGCCCTTATCGGCAAAAATTCACTTTTGCAAACTTGGATGTCTTCTCCCTTTGTTAGAAATTCTTAATTTTTACAAACTTGAGTTTTGCCTTTTACCAATTCATCGATAGAACAATTCCCTTCTTTGCCTTAGTCACTTTTTAAGCTTCTTACTTTGCCTTATCGGCAAAATTTCACCTTTTCAAACGTGGTTGCCTCTTGCCTTTACTTTTGCTTCAGTCAACAATTTTTCCATTTCTCAAACTTTGCTTGTGTCTTGCCTTTTCCCTTTGATAAGTGAATTTTGTCTTTCGTGAACCATTTTACCTTAGCTGATTTTCACCTGCCTCTTCCTTTATCGATGATTTGCCTTATCGGCAAATCTAGGAAATTTCAAACTTTTGACAAGTTTGAGCTTTTACCGAATTCTTGACAGGTATTTCCTTTCTTTTGCCTTAGTCATTTTTTGGCTTTCTTTTTAACCTCCCCTTAGTTGGAGAACCAGCCGGTTGGTGGACTAGGGAGTTCACAAACTTGTCAATTTGCTGACCAAAGTAGAAAAACTAAGGCAAAAGACTTTAAATTTTATGGGTTTTTTCTAGATTTTTTCAGGGGATTTTCCTTAGGGAATTTTGGGAATTCTTACAAGGAAAACATGTGTTGAAATCTAAAGAATACTAGGCACTTAGGAATTTCAACAAGATTTTCAATATTTTCAAGCTTGGACTATGGTGGTGCCTGCATAAGTATTTAGGTTTCAAGCATTTAGATATGCAGACACCTTCCCAAAGAATCCAAAAAAAATTCTAACACTTTCGGCCTCTGTAGTTGTAAAAAATGTAAAAAATCAGTTAAGGTGCAGGTGTCTTTGTATATACAAGGGTGTTTGTATATACATGCAGGTAAAATGTGCATTGGCGGGTCAGAAAACTCTTTTGCCCTTTGAAAAAATCAGTTAGATGCATTTCTGAATGCATATCAGGTTTAGAATGTGCATATACAAAGGGGGAATCTTTCACAGATTCCTAGGAATATTCCCGCTTTGTATATCGGGTTGCATATAGATATGCATTGAAAAATATACAAGGGCGTAGATGCATTTGCTATAGTGGTGAGGGGGAGATACATGCGGCGGGGTCCGCAGATATGCAAAGATCTTTGTATCTCCGACATACAAGGTAAAATATGCAATCCTCGCATATTCTCTAAAGATTCCTTGTTTGTATGTTAGGGAGGTTTGTATGTTTGTCTTTGTACATTCAACATACAAGCAAAATATACATTCGCGAGATGCAAGCTGGACTCCAGGATGTTTCAAATTTTCCTTATGATGTGGCGAGGTCCATAGTTTGCATGTATGTTGGGTATATATATGCAACATACAACCCGATATACAAAGATGTGACATACAACCTAGACATGATGGATGAATCAATTGCAGTGTATAAAATTTGAGGTCCGTTGTTTGTATATTTGGCTTGTATGTTCGCATTGTATATGCGACATACAAGCAAATATACAAAGGAGCGATGTACAAGCTGGATCCAATACGAAGATCAAATTCAACGAATTCAGGGTTGGCATCTGCAGCTTGTATGTTCGAGTGCTTGTATATATGCCGATATACAAAAGGAGCTAGATACAAGCCGGATTTCAAAGCAACTTCAAAATGCTTCATAAAAATTTGAAATCCGCGCCTTGTATGTATAAGTTGTATGTATATGCACATATACAAGGAATAATGCAAGAAAGAAGATGCAAGGTGGACCCGAATGAAAATTCCAATTTGCTCTATAATAGCTTGGGGTCCGCCTTGTATGTTGAACTGTTGTATGTATATGCATCCTGCATATACAAATATTTAAAAAGGGAATTTGTATATGCATATGTTTATGCATATACAAGGGCAAAAAGGGCAAAATAAGGATTGGAAAGGTTAGCGAAGGAGGAGCGAAGTGCCTACGTGGCACATTTTCATTGGTTCTTGACTTTTCAGTGTATTTTGTGCCGCAGATCTCATGCGATAGGAGATGATCGACGACCATGTTTTGAACCCGCGGCGAAGGTTTTTTCTTGTGTATTTGCAATCGTTTTTGAGCGGGAAAACAACAGATGCATCTGTTGCTACGTTTCAAAGGGGCCTGTGGGTAGGTGAGGCAATAATGGTAGACTTACAGAGGATGATCGATGGAGTTGACAGGTCAACCACCTGATTGATGAAGAAAATCCTTGGGCAGCGGTACAAATCCCAAGTTCACCTGCTCATTCCTCTTTGTCTCTCTGCTGCATTTACTGTTTCTGAGTGCCATTTCTCATGCATTGTATTTGGCAGATTTTTTATTTGCCATGTAATTAATTTTGCTGGATGTACAGTTTGGCTATATGAGGGGCAAACTGTCTCATTCATTGGTTCTTGAAGACTTGGGCAATTTTGGGGAAAAATAATGAAAAATAGAGCATTTCTTGGTTGTTGTATCTCTTTCTAGAGTTTATGAGTTGCATTTCGAATGTATTTTGCACATTCTTTTCAGTTTCATGTCAATTTTATATGAGAAATGCTTATTTGCATGTGTTTTAGTTGTCTATCTCCATTTGATGTATGCATTTCCTTCTTCTGAATCTGGTTGTTAAGGGTTACTTGGATTCTAGGGTATAGTTTTCTGTACCACATGCTTGATCTTTTGACTTCCATTCAAGGAGTGGATTAAATTGTTTTAGGTCAATCATGGAGAAGTATGTATGTCAGCGAGGATATCTATAAGTATGGGCAGCTAAAATACCCATTCCTCGGTGGTATTTGTAAGGCGAATACCAGCTTTGACCCCCTGAAACTTGAATGCAGTTGCAAACCGTTCACCTGTATACATCTATGTGACTCCTTGCCCTGAGATAGGCACCGGTCTGCCCTTGTGAAGTAGTTATGATCCAAAACCCCTGTCTTGCATCTAAACCATCAAACCAACCATTCCATAATTTCAATCTGTTAGTTGTAGGAGTAGGATTAGGAACCCCCTGCATACTCTGATCCATAACCAGACACATATGTCCAAGAACGTTGCTAACCTTGTGATTTGTCACACAAATCTTGGTCCACACATGAGAGTATTCTGCTTGTCATTATAAAGCTAAATCTTTATGTCATTGGGTGAGTCAAAGTGTTACATCTTTATTTAAAAGGGATACCCCCCTTGGTGTGGCAGAATCAGAAGTGAAGGGGAGGCATCTCACGCAACCTCCTGTGTTAGTTGGCCGAATCTGCCTGCGCATTGGAACTAGCAAACCCTCTGCCGATTCGAGCACCAATAGATGGCGACTCTACTAGGGAGAGAGTCAATTGATTTGAAGGCTAGAAAATCTAGTTTCCAGTGAAGTTGTAGCAAGATAAAAAAAATGACCATGTGGTGCTCTGCTGGCGTGATGAATCCAGAAAACACAAGTGCCTTGTTGATTTTATTGTCCTCTTTGTGAGAGGTGGCGACTCTATTGATTGAACCTATCAATGCTGCAACATATTTCCAGGTATTCCATTTTTCATTCAAAATGATGAGTTTAGAATAGAAATCCTGGTTGTGTTCTCAAAGAAGACCATTTGTTATTGAGAGATATAAAGCCCTAGATTTCATAGGCATATATGGTTACCCAAATGCTATTCCAAATAAAATTAGAAAATGTTTGCCAAAATATAGTGGATCAGATTCTGAATCGGCAAACAAACATCTGCAAAAATTTTGTAATTTAATAGAAGATTATGAGGCAGAGGATGAAGATGTAGTAATGAGACTCTTTGTTCAGTCACTAGAAGATGATGCTAGGATCTGGTTTTCGGACCTGTCTGTATGTTCAGTTTCTTCATGGGTAGATTTAGAAATTGCATTCCTAGGGTAGTTTGGTGAAAGGTTTGATGTGGCCTCATTGATCATACATTTTATGAATATTCAAAAGGAAGATGAGGAACTGGTTCCAGCCTTTAATCTTAGGTTTATTAAGTTGCTCAAGCAAATCCCTGAGTACATGAGACCCAATAATGCATTGTACTTGACGGTTTATTTGGCTGCATTTGATGAAGAAGTGAGTTATTTATTGAGAGATAAAGAACCGGCCACACTTCACCAGGCCTACCAATTTGCTATGGATATTGAAAACAATGAGAAATATGGAATGCCAGTGGGTTTCATGGCTACAAGTTGTCAAAATAATTATCATAGTGAATATATTTATGTTGTTCTAGTGTGTTCATTGATAAATGATTGTGTAAAGGGAAATATATTTGAGAATAGTATGTGCAGCCATGATGTGATGCATGAAGAAAATGTTGTAGAAAATGTAGGCACATCCTATAATGATGAAAATAAAGACTGTTATTAGCCTCTAGATGAGAAGCCTGCAGACACAAAATGCCTTTCAAATAATGAAATGAAAGATATACATGAGGTTGTGTCTTGCAGCAGCGTGCATATCCCAGTTATGCCTGATTATTTGTGTGAAATGGATATGCTGAGCTTCACTCTGAATATAGAAGATGTTGTTTCAAGGGATGACAGTGAATATGTTAGTGATTGTCAGCATTCAGATGCGTATGTGAGCCTTTCAGATGATGAAATATATATGGATGCTGAATATCAATGTCTCTTTGAAGATTCTGACCACCTTCACAGTGCAGAGGTTGAAAATTTTGTTTTTGATTATCGGGGCATTGGTGAAGAGGAAAAACAGGGTCAGTATTCAGAGGTGAATAGACAGGTTGCAAATGTGTGTGCTCATACAGTTGGGGATAGTGTTGGTTGCAGGGGTGACTATGAAGCTTTCAGTGTAGGGTTGCATTCTGAGTAATTTCTACCTTCTTTTAAGACATTCCAGGTGGACATAAATGATAAAATTGCTGAGCACAATGATGATGAATATCTGAATACTTATAAAGATAAATTTGATTATGAGATGTTGCTTGTGCCTAAATATTGGATGTTTGATGCAGAGGAGCTCTTATTTTTTGAAAAAGGGAAAAATTCTGATGAGGATTCATTTGTTTCATGTGAGTCTGTTATTTTTCCAAGTAACATCAGTGACTCATATGATGATGACATTCTACAGCTGATAATAATGTATGATCAAAAGTATTGCTGCAGATTTGTCAGAAAAAGAAAAAAGGGCAGCAACGCAAATAATTGCAATGCTGGGTTCTGCAAACAATTAAATGCTTTTAAGCTTCATTTGAAGAAATCAAAAGAAAACAGGGTTTTTGACAAAGGAAAACTCTGATTTTTCCTTTTTGGTGGCCCTGGGCCACCAAGTAAATTTTAATGAATGTATTTTTTGATGCAGGTTGGTGCAATGTTTGACTCTGTTGCCCAATGGATAAGGCACTGGTTTGCATCCCAGAGATCTGAAATTCTCGCCATGCCTGCAAGAGGCATGCGTCCCCAGACAGAGCCACTGGTGGTGCCTGCATAAGTATTCAGGTTTCAAGCATTTAGATATGCAGGCACCTTCCCAAAGAATCCAAAAAAAAATTCTATCACTTTCGGCCTCTGCAGTTGTAAAAAATGCAAAAAATCAGTTAAGGTGCAGGTGTCTTTGTATATACAAGGGTGTTTGTATATACATGTAGGTAAAATGTGCATTAGTGGGTCACGAAACTCTTTCACCCTTTGAAAAAATTAGTTAGATGTATTTTTGAATGCATATCAGGCTTAGAATGTGCATATATAAAGGGGGAATCTTTCGCAGATTCCTGGGAATATTCTCGCTTTGTATATCGGGTTGCATATAGATATGCATTGAAAAATATACAAGGGCGCAGATGCATTTGCTACAGTGGCGAGGGGGAGATAAATGCGGCGGGGTCCGCAGATATGCAAAGATCTTTGTATCTCTGACATACAAGGTAAAATATGCATTCCTCGCATATTCTCTAAAGATTCTGTTGATAACTGAGAGGGGGGTTAATCAGTTATCCTAATTATTTCTTCTTTCTGAACATTCTTATTAATCAATCGAGCATTGAATCAAACAAGCAAACATAACCATGAAAATAGAGATACACATGACACAATATTTTTGACGTGGAAACCCTGTTAAGGGAGAAAACCACAGGGTGATTAACCCAAAGATTATTCTCTGTTAGAAGAATAAGGAAATACAAAATGACACTTGCCAATTAGGGCTCACTGCCCGAGCACACTGCTCACAAAGAAGGCACACTGCCTACAAGGAGACACACTGTCTACAAAAGAATGTTATACAATACTTGAACTGATTGGAAGCATCCACATATGCTGGAGTTCAGTTCCGGTTAGGCTCAGTACACTGATCTGCTGCACTTCATCTTTCCTCTTCTCTTATGCTGCTTTCCTTTCACATACCGGACCTTCCTTACTGCTTCTGCTCTACTCTGCTTTTATTCGCATGCCATATCACACAACAACAACACCTCACAACTAAATCCATCATGTATATATATCCGCACAAGTGATTTCATCACCCTTCAAGTCGGCACCCGAAATAGTCAATTCTTTTCACAAACTTTGATCTATCGGCTGAATCCTTCCACACCAAGTAATGCGGATCAAGACTATGCTTGTATAAATCATTAATCATGTCAGCCAAACATGATTCATGCCTTCACAACCTTTACCATCATCAGTAATACATACGAAAAATAGTCTGATGTTCTGTTAGTCAGTTCTTCCTCTGTTCACACTGTTACTCAGGAACCCGGTACTCAAGTATTTATATCTTTTACCTCATCTATCACCGGAGGCTACAACCTTGGAATCTATCACTCAAGGTGGTCCTCTTGACTTCCCAAAACCGTACTTTACCAAGATACTTCCTCTGAGAGATCCGGACCAGTTTGTCGGACCTTGCCACATACTCTGTTCTTGTTCACTGGACCACAATAATCTTCATTCTGACTTCCGGTAGAGACACACCATGTCCTGCGGATGTGTGGGATGACCTTTGTTACCATCAATGACAATAATCATGAATCCAAATAGTGTCTCTTGCCAACAATCTCCCCCTTTGGTATTGATGGCAACACTTAGTGAAAAATGACTAAGTGTTTACACTATGCTCCCCCTTGGCTGATGCTCTGTCTTTATATACATTTTTTAGAGCTCCCCCTTAGTTGGATTCCTCATTTTTCACTACTCCTCACTCCCCCTTTGACATCAATGGCAAAGGGTAGGGTCCGCACACCAAAATTTTTAAAAATTTTACTATACTTAGCCGTATATTACATATTCACACAAACTGAAGAATGTCTGCAAAGGATGTCTTCAACTGGATGAGTTCTGTAGCCCAACTTTGCTTCATTCTATCCAAAATTGAAATGTGACCACTCAACAAAAATGCAAAAGCTTCTGCCCTCTTAAGATCTGTCGGATCATTGGTCTGGGCGGTAGTCTGAGCATCACTTATGGCCTCATGCATGGCCTCTAACTTACGGATAATAATTCTTCTAAGTTCTCCCATTCGGTTAATTATGTTCTTCCTTTCTTTCTCAAATTTCTTTATTGCATCTGTGATTGCAATAGTTTGACACTCTTGATTCACTATGGAGGAAGAGAGAGGATCAAAACTTTGAGACAAACTTAGTAGTTTATCCTCTTGCTCTTTTATCTTCTTCTCAATCTCTACAGTTGCTTTGGACCAGGAGATACAAAATTTGTAAATTTCATCGCCATCCTTAAGAGCATTTTCTAAGCTCTTTATTCCAATACTCATATTTCTCCTATCATTAGAGATTAATCCTTGTACCTCTGAGAATCTCTTATCCAAAAACTCCTTCCAGACCTTTTCTTCAGCTGATTTTTCTAGAGAATCAAAATGTGTACTAACACTGTTGACTAAGGTTTTGAGATTACCGGAAGAGGAGGCTGTGGGAACCTTCTGAAAGGATGGTATGATCTTTTCCAGCACTCTAGATGCAGCTTCTATCAACTCACAGTCTTCCATATGAGACTTTAGGAGTTTTTCATTAGCCTTAGCATTTACAAATGAAGCTATTTTCATTGTCTGTATCAGAGAAAGAGAATCAAAATTGAATGGACCTTGTAGAAGTTCTGGTTCATCAATCTCTACTGTTTCTTTGCTCAAGAATTCTTGGACAGTCTATGTAGTGTCTCTTGCCGGAGGCAGATGTTTCTTCTCTTCTACAATCTTGGAGCTATCCTTTGGAGTTTTCTCTCCTTCTACATTCCCACCACTAGTAGTTGTGGTTTTCTCTGGTGAAGTCTTCTGTCCTTCTGCAGTCTTTGCACTGTCACCTTTTTCCTTTACCTCTACTTCTTTCTCCTATAATTTCTCTTCTTCTTTGGATCTGGAGGCTGTAGGGGAAACTGGAGGAGAAATGTTGGTCTGTTCAGGGCCCACCTCTTCTGTCACTTTCTCAGAAGTTTCTTCTGCAACACTTGTGGTTGAAGGATCAGTACCCAAGTCCTCTACAACAGGAAGATTAAATCTTTTGAAGGCCTTCCAGAGGATCTCTTCTGTATCCTTGGCCACCTTGTCAGTCTCACCAGGCATGAGTTAATTCATCCTTGCTTTGCCCCTGAACTCATCCTTGCAGTCTTTGAATATCATGTTCATTGTTTTGGGATCAATTGAAGGATATAGCTGAATAGCTATCTGTTCCTGGATCTCAAGGTCTTTTGCCATGGCATTGGACTTTCTCATTTCCAACTCCTTTTCTAGACTTTTAGGAATTAAAGAGATAATTTCAATAAAAGCTTTGTTCTAAATGTTCAAGAACTTAACTGTGGCTTCCTCCAGAATCTTTTTATCTGCTTCATTATAGTCATCATAGAATTCTGTTAGGGGTTGAAGGTTGCCATCCACAGTGACTGCTTTTACTATATCATCTAAGGAGAGAGTAAGTTTTTCAACAAATTCCTCTTCGTTCTCTTCTTCTCCTTGACTGGTAGAGTGTTTATCGAATGATTTCTTCTTCTGTTTCTTTATCTCCTTTACCCCCTCATCTGATTCAGTTTCCTCTTCATCTTTTTGACTTGCATAAGCCCTTGTGGCTTTTATTTTAGACCTTTTCTCTCCTTTACTGGATTTCTAACCTTCCGATTTTGATGTTTTTAAGCTTTTGGTTGTGATAGGTGTAGATCCTTTTGATGATCTGGTCCAGGTTGAGGTTTCCATCGGAGTACTTTTCTTGCTTTTCTTTTCTGCCTCTTTCTTCTCTTCCTCAGCCTTTCACCTCTTTTCTCGGTTGGCATCAAGTGCCTCCTTTGAGATGCCTAGGCCTTGGGCAATACTCTCTACTTCTTTTCTTACTTTTCTCTTGATTTTTGGCTGTCTGAGTTCCACATGAATCTTTACACTCAGCTCCTCAAAGGTGCCAAACCTTTATGCCTTAGGATCCTTAGGCTAACTTAGCATGTGTTCAACATGCAACTCCACAATTTGTTCATCAACTTCATACCCCATGGGCATGATCCATACAGTTCTTGGTTCTACTACCTCCATTAGGCACTAATCTGTTTCTACCATAAAGCATACTGTGTCTTTGTATTTCTCCACAAGAGACTGGGGAATTCTTTCTCTTGCTTGCATCATGCTCTGAAAGTTCTTGAAATATCCCCACAGGGCTGTATTTCTTGCTTTGGCATCCCCAAGTCCATGTAAATAATCTCTGATCTGGACTGCTACTGGTTTGTCATTCTGCCATACCCATCCACTTGATCCGGGCAGCTCATTCATGAAGTAGAAAAATAGACATAATATAAGTGTACCATACTTGAAAGAATTCTTTTTGTCCTTTTTGATCTTTTGGATATTTTCCATTAATTGGATTAAAAGAAGTTCACAGAGATCATAATCTGCATTCTTTCTCAGCATCTCATAGGCAGTATATACTGCAGTTCCAGATACTGAATTCTCCCTACTGGAGTGATAAATCTTGTATCCTATTATCATAGATGCAAACTTGATATCCGGGTCAGAAATATCTTCAATGGTCATTGCCCTCTTATCAAATTTTGATCCGGTGGCCTCAGTTACAATGTTATTTTTGATAGATTTAAGGATAGGTATCCCTCCGAAAGAGTATAGACCAGTTACTGCCCTAATTGCCTCTTTTGTGATCTTGCAGGGTCTATCCAGCCATAGGAAGTTGTCATGCACCATACTCAATACGTACCAGACCCATTCATCTTCTTCAAAGTAGGGGAAATGAATGAATTGATCAAAATGTTTCTTCTGGATACCCTTATACTCTGGTTTAAGCTCAAAAGCATTGTCTATCAGTTGTTTGTGATAGATATCTCTTAATTTGAATTCCTTAAATTCCTCAATATTTGCATGTATGTAAACCCTAATGTCTTCTGTGTGTAAAAGGCCATGTGGAACACTAGAGAATGCTCCTAAGGGATCTACCTCCAATGACTTGTATGGGTGTTTCTTAAATTCAGGTCGTGGCCTATCTGAGATCTTTACTATATTCGGAGTAGCCATTTTTCAAAAGATTTGTAGTGAGATATTGAAAACGGAAAATACCTTATGTGCCTTCGGTTACACGGAGTTGGTTGGATGGATTTCTAGATGAAATGACTTCTGCATGTGATCTTCGATGAACTTGATGAATTTTGTTGCAGAGCTCCACTTTTCATTTCTTCTTGAGCGCAGAATGAACAAGTGATTAAAGAGAAAACCCTTATATCGCTCCGCAAACCCTAATATCAGACTGCAATAAATGCTCGACCTACATTATTCCGGTTGGCCTTATTCGGATGACTTGAAGAACCAGATCTGTCCAGATCATGCGAATCTTTCAAAACATGAACAAATTGAGATGACACATCACAAGGACATCCCAAACACTCTGTTCAATCCGCAGAATAGGATAATGCACTTTCGGATCTCACCGGACCTTTTTGTAATCCTCTGTTACTCCGGAGCATCTCCTGGAACTGGTTCTACTTGATTGATCACAACTTCTTCACAACTTCACGCGGACCTCTGAAATCTTAACTGGATCATCTCAGGACTCATATCTATAGACCCTTTAATCCGCATCCTTTTCTTGTGCCAATTCCGGCACCACTTGACTGGCTGGGGGAACAAGGTTTTCTTTGTGTCTCCCACTGAGCCAGAGCTCACTTTTTAATTTCTGGAAGGATATCAGCACCAGGGTCTGGTGCGGATCCAACCTCTATATTCTTTGTACTTTTCTTCACCCAAATCTTGCTCATCTCACTTTTAACTTCATCCACATTCACTTTTTGTTTACCCTTATCTTGATTTTGATTATGATATACCGGACCTCTTTTGTCCTGATTCTTGTTTTTGCAAAATTTTGCACTGTGACCGGATCTATTGTAGATTTGGCAAACAACATTTCTTTGCATATTTGACTGATATCCTTTTGATCTGCATTGATTAGCCATATGACCTATTCTATTGCATGCAAAGCATCTACCATTGAATGATTTGTTCATTTGCATATTTCTGCATTCATGAGATTTGTGACCCCCTCATCTGATTCGGTTTCCTCTTCATCTTTCTGACTTGCATAAGCCCTTGTGGCTATTATTTTAGACCTTTTCTCTCCTTTACCAGATTTCTAACCTTCCGATTTTGATGTTTTTGAGCTTTTGGTTGTGATAGGTGTAGATCCTTTTGATGATCTGGTCCAGGTTGAGGTTTCCATCGGAGTACTTTTCTTGCTTTTCTTTTCTGCCTTTTTCTTCTCTTCCTCAGCCTTTCGCCTCTTTTCTCGGTTGGCATCAAGTGCCTCCTTTGAGATGCCTAGGCCTTGGGCAATACTCTCTACTTCTTTTCTTACTTTTCTCTTGATTTTTGGCTGTCTGAGTTCCACATGAATCTTTACACTCAGCTCCTCAAAGGTGCCAAACCTTTCTGCCTTAGGATCCTTAGGCTGACTTAGCATGTGTTCAACATGCAACTCCACAATTTATTCATCAACTTCATACCCCATGGGCATGATCCATACAGTTCTTGGTTCTACTACCTCCATTAGGCACTAATTTGTTTCTACCATAAAGCATACTGTGTCTTTGTATTTCTCCACAAGAGACTGGGGAATTCTTTCTCTTGCTTGCATCATGCTCTGAAAGTTCTTGAAATATCCCCACAGGGCTGTATTTCTTGCTTTGGCATCCCCAAGTCCATGTAAATAATCTCTGATCTGGACTGCTACTGGTTTGTCATTCTGCCATACCCATCCACTTGATCCAGGCAGCTCATTCATGAAGTAGAAAAATAGACATAATATAAGTGTACCATACTTGAAAGAATTCTTTTTGTCCTTTTTGATCTTTTGTATATTTTCCATTAATTGGCTTAAAAGAAGTTCACAGAGATCATAATCTGCATTCTTTCTCAGCATCTCATAGGCAGTATATACTGCAGTTCCGGATACTGAATTCTCCCTACTGGAGTGATAAATCTTGTATCCTATTATCATAGATGCAAACTTGATATCCGGGTCAGAAATATCTTCAATGGTCATTGCCCTCTTATCAAATTTTGATCCGGTGGCCTCAGTTACAATGTTATTTTTGACAGATTTGAGGATAGGTATCCCTCCGAAAGAGTATAGACCAGTTACTGCCCTAATTGCCTCTTTTGTGATCTTGCAGGGTCTATCCAGCCATAGGAAGTTGTCATGCACCATACTCAATACATACTAGACCCATTCATCTTCTTCAAAGTAGGGGAAATGAATGAATTGATCAAAATGTTTCTTCTGGATACCCTTATACTCTGGTTTAAGCTCAAAAGCATTGTCTATCAGTTGTTAGTGATAGATATCTCTTAATTTCAATTCCTTAAATTCCTCAATATTTGCATGTATGTAAACCCTAATGTCTTCTGTGTGTAAAAGGCCATGTGGAACACTAGAGAATGCTCCTAAGGGATCTACCTCCAATGACTTGTATGGGTGTTTCTTAAATTCAGGTCGGGGCCTATCTGAGATCTTTACTATATTCGGAGTAGCCATTTTTCAAAAGATTTGTAGTGAGATATTGAAAACGGAAAATACCTTATGTGCCTTCGGTTACACGGAGTTGGTTGGATGGATTTCTAGATGAAATGACTTCTGCATGTGATCTTCGATGAACTTGATGAATTTTGTTGCAGAGCTCCACTTTTCATTTCTTCTTGAGCGCAGAATGAACAAGTGATTAAAGAGAAAACCCTTATATCGCTCCGCAAACCCTAATATCAGACTGCAATAAATGCTCGACCTACATTATTCCGGTTGGCCTTATTCGGATGACTTGAAGAACCAGATCTGTCCAGATCATGCGAATCTTTCAAAACATGAACAAATCGAGATGACACATCACAAGGACATCCCAAACACTCTGTTCAATCCGCAGAATAGGATAATGCACTTTCGGATCTCACCGGACCTTTTTGTAATCCTCTGTTACTCCGGAGCATCTCCTGGAACTGGTTCTACTTGATTGATCACAACTTCTTCACAACTTCATGCAGACCTTTGAAATCTTAACTGGATCATCTCAGGACTCATATCTATAGACCCTTTAATCCGCATCCTTTTCTTGTGCCAATTCCAGCACCACTTGACTGGCTGGGGGAACAAGGTTTTCTTTGTGTCTCCCACTAAGCCAGAGCTCACTTTTTAATTTCTGGAAGGATATCAACACTAGGGTCTGGTGCGGATCCAACCTCTATATTCTCTGTACTTTTCTTCACCCAAATCTTGCTCATCTCACTTTTAACTTCATCCACATTCACTTTTTGTTTACCCTTATCTTGATTTTGATTATGATATACCGGACCTCTTTTGTCCTGATTCTTGTTTCTGCAAAATTTTGCACTGTGACCGGATCTATTGCAGATTTGGCAAACAACATTTCTTTGCATATTTGACTGATATCCTTTTGATCTGCATTGATTAGCCATATGACCTATTCTATTGCATGCAAAGCATCTACCATTGAATGATTTGTTCATTTGCATATTTCTGCATTCATGAGATTTGTGACCATACCTTTTGCAGTTAAAACACTATCCGGAGAAGGAAGAATTAGTCTGATTCATTCTCTTTCTACACTGATTAGCTTTGTGACCAAAGAGATTACAGCTGTGGCAGTATCCATTGAAAGATGGATAGCTTTGAGCATTGGGCTGTCTTACCAGAGGTCTTCTAGGCCTGTTCCTTGGATTTTCTGATCCAAAATTCTTCTGACCAGTTCCGGAGCTTTCTCCTTTCTCATATCCCAAACCACACTTGCCATCTGCCCTTTTTTGACTTCCAAGAAGAACTTCAAGTTGAGCAGAACTTATCTTGAATTTCTCTTTATATTCATTTGTTGATTGAAGATCCCTTTTGAGAGAGACAATTTGATCCTCAAGTTTTTCTTCATTTTCTTCAGCATCTTCAAGATCAGATTCAAGATGTCTGATAATTCTATCCATTTGGTGGCCATCTTCTGATTTCTCCTTGAGAGATTGTCTTAGATTATCTTTAGTTTTTCTTTTCTCTTCAATCTCTTGGGTAAACTTTATAACTCCTAATTCCATTTCATGTCTTACCATAATGACTTCTTTTGATAACTTTTCACATAACTTGGTTTTTTCATTCAGCTCTTCATTTGCATCATTAGCTTCACCTTGTCTTGCCAATTGTTGAAGCGGCTCCTTTCTCTTTTTCATAGAGAGACTTAATTTGTCTTTTAGTTCTCTCATGAAATCATCAGCCTGTTTGAGTCTTTAATTCATTGACTTCAGAGTTTGACTGTTCAAGATCCTCAAGGGCAGTCTTGTGTTGCTCCTTTAAACCATATGTATCCATTTGGATTCCCAGATCTTCCTCGAGCTGTTAGACTCTTGTTAGGAGGAACTTAGCTCTGATACCAATTGTTGATAACTGAGAGGGGGGGTGAATCAGTTATCCTAATTATTTCTTCTTTCTGAACTTTCTTATTAATCAAGGGAGCATTGAATCAAACAAGCAAACATAACCATGAAAATAGAGATACACATGACACAATATTTTTGACGTGGAAACCCTGTTAAGGGAGAAAACCACGGGGTGATTAACACAAAGATTATTCTCTGTTAGAAGAATAAGGAAATACAAAATGGCACTTGCCAATTAGGGCTCACTATCCGAGCACACTGCTCACAAAGAAGGCACACTGCCTACAAAGAGACACACTGTCTACAAAAGAATGTTATACAATACTTGAACTGATTGGAAGCATCCACATATGCTGGAGTTCAGTTCCGGTTAGGCTCAGTACACTGATCTGTTGCACTTCATCTTTCCTCTTCTCTTATGCTACTTTCCTTTCACATACCGGACCTTCCTTACTGCTTCTATTCTACTCTACTTTTATTCGCATGCCATATCACACAACAACACCTCACAACTAAATCCATCATGTATATATATCCGCACAAGTGATTTCATCACCCTTCAAGTTGGCACCCGGAATAGTCAATTCTTTTCACAAACTTTGATCTGTCTGCTGAATCCTTCCACACCAAGTAATGCGGATCAAGACTATGCTTGTATAAATCATTAATCATGTCGACTAAACATGATTCATGCCTTCACAACCTTTACCATCATCAGTAATACATCCAAAAAATAGTCTGATGTTCTGTCAGTCAGTTCTTCCTCTGTTCACACTGTTACTCAGGAACCCGGTACTCAAGTATTTATATCTTTTACCTCATCTATCACCAGAGGCTACAACCTTGGAATCTATCACTCAAGGTAGTCCTCTTGACTTCCCCAAAACCGCACTTTACCAAGATACTTCCTCTGAGAGATCCGGACCAGTTTGTCGGACCTTACCACATGCTCTGTTCTTGTTCACCGGACCACAATAATCTTCATTCTGACTTCCGGTAGAGACACACCATGTCCTGCGGATGTGTGGGATGACCTTTGTTGCCATCAATGACAACAATCATAAATCCAAATAGTGTCTCTTGCCAACAGATTCCCTGTTTGTATGTTAGGGAGGTTTTCTATGTTTGTCTTTGTACATTCAACATACAAGCAAAATATACATTTGCGAGATGCAAGCCGGACTCCAGGATGTTTCAAATTTGCCTTATGATGTGGCAAGGTCCGCAGTTTGCATGTATGTTGGGTTTGTATATGCAACATACAACCCGATATACAAAGATGTGACATACAACCCAGACGTGATGGAGGAATCAATTACAGTGTATACAATTTGAGGTCCGTTGTTTGTATATTTGGCTTGTATGTTCGCATTGTGTATGCGACATACAAGCAAATATACAAAGGAGCGATGTACAAGCTAGATCCGATACCAAGATCAAATTCAGTGAATTCAGGGTTGGCATCTGCGGCTTGTATGTTTGAGTGCTTGTATATATGCCGATATACAAGAGGAGCTAGATACAAGTCGGATTTCAAAGCAAATTCAAAATGCTTCATAAAAATTTGAAATCCGCGCCTTGTATGTATAAGTTGTATGTATATGCACATATACAAGGAATGATGCAAGAAAGAAGATGCAAGGTGGACCCGAATGAAAATTCCAATTTGCTCTATAACAGCTTGGGGTCCGCCTTGTATGTTGAACTGTTGTATGTATATGCATCCTGCATATACAAATATTTAAAAAGGGAATTTGTATATGCATATGTTTATGCATATACAAGGGCGAAAAGGGCAAAATAAGGATTGGAAAGGTCAGCGATGGAGAAGCGAAGTGCCTACGTGGCACATTTTCATTGGTTCTTGACTTTTCAGCGTATTTTGTACCACGGATCTCATGCGATAGGAGATGATCAACGACCATGTTTTGAACCTGCAGCGAAGGTTTTTTCCTGTGTATTTGCAATAATTTTTGAGCGGGAAAACAACAGATGCATCCGTTGCTACATTTCAAAGGGGCCTGTGGGTAGGTGAGGCAATAATGGCGGACTTGCAGAGGATGATCGATGGAGTTGACAGGTCAACCACCTGATTGATGAAGAAAATCCCTAGGTGGCGGTACAAATCTCGAGTTCACCTGCTCATTCCTCTTTGTCTCTCTGTTGCATTTATTGTTTCTGAGTGCCATTTCTCATGCATTGTATCTGGTGGATTTTTGATTTGCCTTGTGATTAATTTTGCTGGATGTGCAGTTTGGCTATATGAGGGGCAAACTGTGTCATTCATTGGTTCTTGAAGACTTGGGCAATTTTGGGGAAAAATAACAAAAAAAGAGCATTTCCTGGCTGTTGTATCTCTTTCTGGAGTTTATGAGTTGTATTTCAAATGTATTTTCCACATTCTTTTTAGTTTCATGTCAATTTTATATGAGAAATGCTTATTTGCATGTGTTTTAGTTGTTTGTCTCCATTTGCTGTATGCATTTCCTTCTTCTAAATCTGGTTGCTAAGGGTTACTTGGATTCTAGGGTATAGTTTTCTGTACCACATGCTTGATCTTTTGGAGTGGATTAAATTGTTTTAGGTCAATCATGGAGAAGTATGTATGTCAGCCAGGATATCTATAAGTATGGGTAGCTAAATACCCATTCCTCGGTGGTATTTGTAAGGCGAATACCAGCTTTGACCCCCTGAAACTTGAATGCAGTTGCAAACCGTTCACTTGTATATGTCTATGTGACTCCTTGCCTTGAGATAGGCACCGGTCTGCCCTTGTGAAGTAGTTATGATCCAAAACCCATGTCTTGCATCCAAACCATCAAACCAATCATTCCATAATTTCAATCTATTAGTTGTAGGAGTAGGATTAGGAACCCCCTGCATACTCTGATCCATAACCAGACACATATGTCCAAGAACGTTGCCAACCTTGTGATTTGTCACACAAATCTTGGTCCACACATGAGAGTATTTTGCCTGTCATTATAAAGCTAAATCTTTATGTCATTGGGTGAGTCAAAGTGTTACATCTTTAGTTAAAAGGGATACCACCCTTGGTGTGGCAGAACCAGAAGTGAAGGGGAGGCAGCTCATGCAACCTCTTGTATTAGTTGGCCGAATCTGCCTGTGCATTAGAACTGGCAAACCCTCTGCCGATTCAAGCACCAACAGACTATTTGACTTTAGGAAGGGAAAAATAGGCCAACATTTTGGCGACCTCCTAGGGATGTTTGCTTGCTAAACAAATGAACCAGTGGCCTTAAGATTCCATTGGGCATAGAGTCAAAAGGGACTATAATAGGCTGAAAACAACTAAAACCCTACCTTCAAAACAACACCAAAAAAGGAAACGAGCCCTGCATTCTCCTAATGAGAGTGCAACCTGTGCAACAACACTTAGGGAAAAGGAAAACTAAAGCATAAATAAAACAAAATAGTATATACAAAATGTTAGACCAACCTTAGAAGTAAGGTTTGAGATGGATCACATTGACTAAGATCAGTAGAACTTCACCACCACTCCGGATAGCATCAAATTTAGTGTGGCCTCCAGGCTTTGCTCTATCAACATCCCATTTTAGAACAAGGTCTCCTTTGAAAAATTGATCTTTGGCCTTTTTGTCAAAGTATCTCTTGGTCTATTTTTGGTGTTCTTCTAAGGTAGCTATGGATGACTGCCTTAGTTTATCTAATTCAATTAATTCATCTATCCTCACAGACCTAGCATCTTCACCTTCTAATTCCATCTATTGAGCTAATTCTAGTGAAGGAAACTCCAAAGACATGGGCAATCTAGCCTCCCGTCCATACACAAGACCAAAAGGGGAGTTACCAATGGCTCTTTTATAGGTGATCCTATCAGCCCAAAGAGCGAGTCTGATTTTATTATGCCACTACCTCTAGTTTGTTTCCATAGTTCTCTTCAGGATTCTGATCAAGTTCTTGTTAGTAGATTCAACTAAACCATTACCTTGGGGGTAATAGTTAGATGAAGTCTTCAAGAACACATTATATTTCAAAGCCTAATTAGTTATCCTAAAACTAGTAAAAGCTCTTGCATTATCAGAAATGATAGTGTGGGGAGCTCCAAATGTTATAATGATTTCTTCCAAGAAATCCATGATTGTTGATTATGTAGCCTCTTTGAGTGGGACTGCTTCAACCCACCTCATGAAGTAATCCATTGTAGTTAAAACCCATTTGTGGATAGCACCTGATGTAGGGTTGATCATGCCAATAAAATCCAGGCCCCACTATGAGAAAGGTTGATCTACCTGAGTAGGATGAAGTGGAAGGGTTGCAAATCTTTTCTTCCCAGCAAAGGGAGCACACTCTTTGCATTTTTTCACCCATACATGGGCATCATTAAATATTGTGGGCCAAAAGTCATCTGCCCTCATTATTTTCATTGTTGTAGCTCTTGCAGAGAAGTGGCCTCTAGCCAGACTAGCATGGAACTCACCAAGCAATCTGTCAACCTGATCTTTTTCAATGCATCTCAGCAAGACCCCGTCCAGGTTCCTTTTAAAGAGAGCCCCATCCACTAAAGCATAAGGAATGGACTATAACCTAAAATGTCTTCTCTTAGTCCTGACATCCAATCCATAAGGATACTCACCAGTGGATAGGAACCTAGCCATATTTGTTGTCCTCACAACTACTGGGTTAGCTATAGGTTCTACCTCATTCAAGTAATAGGATGAGTTCACCTCATCCACTATATGTTGAGCTAGTTGTTCACATAACCCTCTACCTCTAATCAGCTTAGTGGCTTTGATAGTAACATTATACTTTAGGATCTTAGTGACCCAGCTTGCTCTCTTTTCACTAATTTCAATTCCCATTATGTAGTCTCTCATGCTAGGATGAGAAACTAATACTTTGATATGGTTATTTGCTAGCATATATCTAAACTTCTTCAATGCTCTTACAATGGCAAATACTTGTTTATCCATGGGACTATACATGACCTCATAGTCTTTCAAAGTTTGACTAAAAAAGGCTAGGGGTTATTCCATACCTTGGTCATTGTGTTGCATTAGAACAACTGCAATGTTGCTTTCTCCTCCATGGGCATAAAGGACAAAGTCCTTCTCATAATTAGGGTTCACGAGGGTAGGAGCCTGGGCAATTTCTTCCTTTATCTTTTCAAATCCATCTTTCCCCTCCTTGGTCCACCTAAAAAGAACATCCTTTATAAGCATAAGGGTCAGTGGTTTGACCAAACCAACACAATTAGGAATGAATTTCCTAACAAAATTAATCTACCCCAAAAATGACTACAGAGCCTTCTTATGAGCAGGCAGAGGAAGAGAAAGAAGAGCTAAAGTTCTTTTTGGATCTATGGAGATCCCATCTTTAGACACTAAATGGCCCAGAAGCTTGCCCTGGGAGACAACAAAAATATATTTTTTGGGGTTTAGAGATACCCCAAACTCCTTGCATCTTTCAAAAACCTTCTCCAGATGCAGCATATGATTTTCTCCTCTCTTGGAGAAGATTGTGATGTCATCCAAATAGATTAGGATGAACTTGTTAATAAATCCCTTGAAAGCAATGTCCATTGCCCTTTGAAAAGTGGCGCCAGCGTTGGAGAGCCCAAAGGGCATTTTTACATACACCATGGTTCCCCACTTAGTGGTGAATGTTGTCTTGAATATGTTTATAACCAGAAAAATGATCAAGCAATGAAAACCTTTCTGCCCCTACAATAGTTTTCAAGATTTGTTCCATGGATGGTAGAGGATAATGGTCTTTCAAGGAGGCACGATTCAAATCCCAAAAATCCACGCACAACCTTATCTCACCATTTTTCTTCCTCACTAGTACTAAGTTAGCTACCCAGGTGGAATACTTGATGGGGAAAATAATTCTGGCCTCAATGAGCTTTGCAAGCTCCTTCCTCATCAGATGCTTGATTTTGGGATTTATGGGCTGCTATTTTTTGCGAATGGGTTTGGTCCCTGGGTCGAGATCTATGGCGTGCTAGGAAACATTTGGTTCGAAGCCCTTCAGATCCTCATAACTCCATGCAAAAATATCACTATATTTTTTAGAAAGGTGAATAAAATATTGTTTTTCAACGTCACAACATACCTTTCCCAGCAATAAATCTTTTGCCTTGGGTGATAGAAACATTCTGATAATCCTCCCTTTTACATGTGATGTTCCTCTCTTTGCCTTTGAATTCATAATCATGGCTAAAAATCTCCTCAAGAGTGACTAATCCCTTTGGCAACTTATTTGTTTTCAGTTGTATAATCTGGTCATCGTACCCTTCTTGCAGCTTAGGTTACACCATTGATGAGAACTCGACTTCATTTTGGATGAAGTTAACAATTTGTTCATTACTGTCAAAAATTTGCCAGTTCACATCATTATTAGGGACTGAGGGCCTAACCACTATCTTGACATGCTGATCAGTGCCTTGAAAGAAGTCTGTAGGAGGATAAAACTAGGAACCAACGGTTTCCAATTGGTCTGCTTCATAATTTAATTTCCTTGGGATCACCTGTAGGTCGAGAGCATCAAAACTCTCAAACAGGCCCCAAACTCTGTCTATAAGCTCTAGGAAGCTAATTTTTCATTGCACATCTTTCCCTAACCTATTTGACCACCAGTTCAGTATCTCCAAAGATCTCTAGGTGTCTGATTTTCTTCCTTTCGGCAATCAACATGCTATGTACCAATGCTTCATACTCTGCTACGTTATTTGTGCAAGAAAAATGCAGTCTATGAGCAAAATGTAGTTTCTTACCCATCAGAGAGATGAGTAACACCCCTGCACTAGCTCTATTTCTACTCTTTTCAACATCAAAGACCATTTTACATGGGCCATTAGAATCATCATCTGGTTTAAGTATAGAGGGGACAAAGGAATTCCCCTCATGAATCATGTAGGTGCCTAGTCCAATTGTTTTAGTGGTGTCATAGGGATCAAAATCAAAGTGGTCCCTTGCCCACACATCAAGAAAAAGATTTGGGATTGGAAGGGGGGAAGATACTAACTCAAGAGACCCTAAATCATGCACTTCCTCACCCTGGATCATACAATAAGAGTTCACCAGGATATGATCATAATTTTCTACATGGTAATTTGAAACTGGTTTAGCCTTAATGGTGAACCTTATGCCATACCTTGTCCTTAGCAACATGTCAAACCAATCATAAGAAATATAGCCATCTACCTTAGCCATGAAGTCTCTTGACAAGCAAATAACAAAGAAAGAAGGAAGATCAATGACCGAGATATCTTGACTAATAGTCAAGTTTGGACAGGCATGTAAGGTAAAACCCAATCCTTTCATCAACCCAATAGTGTTGACAGAAGTACCATCTGGTTGCAATTCACCTGATGAAATAGGGGTATATTTGATGCCCAATGTGTCTACTATCTTCTTTGGCATAATTAAAATACTAGCCCCTGAATCAATCATGCAATTATGCACTAGGAATTTCCCAATGATTAGAGACAAGTAGAATGGGGATGGCTTCTTTGTTGGACCCCCTAATCTTCACTTGGTTGCATAAGATTGACTGGGCCCTTTTCCTTCTGGATTGCCGATTCGGTCATTGGGAATTGCCTTAAGGTGTTATGCAACGAATCCATTTGAGAGGAGATTGATAGTACCTCTCACATGGACACATTCAGATTTGTATTTTTCATTTGTTCTACAATATTCAAGGAAAAATTTGTTGTTTTGTGCATGGAAGGAATCCATGCTCCCCTCTTTGACTAATCTATAGCTTGTTCAGGCACTTTTGGGCCTAATGGAACCTCTTTTACAGTAGCAGGCATGTTGCTCTGAGTTAAATTTGCAGCACTGGCCCCTTTTACCTTTGGGATAGGTTCCTTTTGTAATACAATAGGCATGGGGTTATCCTCTAACTGCCTCTTTTTGGATCTTGTGTTATCTACAACGCTGCTAACAAGCATGATCACACTGTCCATAGGTTGATTAACAATGCAGAAGTCTTCAGGAGTCCAAAGTATTAGATTGGAATTAGAAGCAGCCTCATTTGGTACATTTGGGTTGTTGTTGGCTGCTTCCACCAATGATGCTTGTTGAGTGCGAAAATTTTGCACCATCAGGGCTCACTCTTGTGCTCCAAAAGCACAAGTGGACTAATTGTGAGGTTATTTCAAGGATAACACCAATTTTCCTCTTGGGCCAGATTGTTTTAAGTAGGAACCAAGGCCCTAACTAGATTGATAGCCGACATTTGTTGGATGGGTCTAACCGTTGGCAAGGGCTAAGTAGAATTATTATTTGGGTACCTATTTGGCTAGTAACCCTAGTTTGAGTTTTGATTTCTATTGGAATTATAACCCTGATTCTAATTCTGATTTGAAGGTTGCCCCTGGTTATAATTTTGATGGGGTTTAGGGGCAGTTTGAATAGCTATGCTATTGACTTTGTTAGTCAGATTGGTCACTAGGGTTTTAAGGTCATCCTCTTCTTGTGAAAGAGCAGATGTAGAGGCTTTAGGCTTTAGGATGGGAGCAATAGTAGGTTGCTGAAACTATGCAGGCAGTCATGAGAAAATAGGTACAAGAGGTCCGGGAGCAATTTTCCTAGCCTGTATCAAGCAGTTTTTAGCTCTCAAAGCTATTTCATATGCATCTGGTAAGGTAACAGCACCCATAGATTGCATCATAACAACAATATTAGAATATAAAGCTCTAAGAAAATATAAAAAGGCACCTTGTGGAGACAACCTTAGGAGAGTTGGAATCCTCTCCCATGTCCTCTAAAATCTGAAGTTGAATTCATCCATCATCTCGCTGGGAGCCCTCTTTATGGTTGCTAACTATTCTAGCAAAGAAACATTGTTTGCTCTTTCTCCAAACTGCCTGTAGACTGCTTCTCCTAGATCATCCTAATCATGTATTGAAGTAGGGGGCAAACTCCTAAACCATTGAAGAACTCTCCCCTTAAAGGATGAAACCATGAGTCTAACAACCACATCTTCATGTTGAATATGGTGGACTAAACATACATTTGATATGTTCAGTAGGTGTAGTAGAACCATCACTCATAAAGAATGAGATACTCTTTAGGGCTGAGGTAGGTATATCATTATGTGCAACCAAGTCTAAAGGGCTGCCTCCATTCAAGGTCACAAAAGGTAGTTTTCTTGGTAGAGCCATATTTAGGGTATTCAAATTTATTCTAGGTATGTGCAAACCCTTTCTTGAGTATTGAAACCTAACAGGAGGAGGTGTAGATTGAGCTCTTGGGTGAGAACAATACTATTAATCCTTCTAGAAGGAGACCTAGATAACCTAGTTCTTCTTCTTGAAGTAGCAATAGGTAATTCAACAAATTGATAATTTTTTCCTCTTGAAGAAGCTCATGTTTGCACTCTAGGCATATAATGTTGGACTAATCTGAAACCAAGAGCTTATAGAGTCGCCAGGTGTAGTGTCTTTACAATGCTAGGTAAAGTTGATGGTAATCACTCAATTCGAAGGAATCTCCTACTGAATAGTCCACTTTAACTTCTTGAAAAAACCTCATCAAATTGTCAACCAGGGCTTGTAGACTTGTGATGGCACTTGCACTATATGTGCTTTCAAGGATCAAACTATCTAGCTTATCGACTACATCAAGCTATTTATTAACAAGGGAAAGTAATGTTGCTACAACAACTACAGATACTTTCAATGTAAGACTGTAACAATAGATTAATTAAGAAATGAATTCTAATTTGCTAATGACAATTCTTCCTATCCTCCAGAGTATCACAAGTTAATTGAACTAAGCAACTCTAAGAATCTAATCGATCTTGTATTCATAAATTAACTGCTACAACAATTAAAACATACAAGAAATAAAGTGAAGGTCAGTTATCCTGAGTGGCCCTTGCTTAGGTGACTGCCTCACTACTTAAACTCAAATCTAACTCTTTTAGATAGACAAAATCATATTAATTCTAACATACATTGCTCAATCTTTCAAATCACATAAAATTTGGCTGAACTGTAATATTCATAACTCAAAATTAAATGACATTGTCTACATAATCCAGAAAAGATTTAGATAGCTATATTTGTGGTAACACAAAAAATTATTCAAACTGAACTTAACTTTTTCTACCTCAACCATCGAACCATAATATAGACATGGGGGAGTTGTTCAAATAGGTATCTTAACTGTAAATATAAAAACACCACTCTGCATGAACTAGAGTGTAATGAATACTAACAATAATGACAAGAAAAGAAGGAAGGAAGTGTCCTAACAAAATTAGAACTCTCTACTGAAACAAGGGAATATGGATCAATTGAATCGGTCCCATCAGTCTTCTAGTTGTAACAAAGTCTCCAAGCTTCCAATCATCTTTATTGATCACCTATCATGATGTGTGATTCTCTCCATCAAGTGTCCTCAGATCGTAGTTACTGCACTTAGCCAAGACTGGAATCTCCCCTGCTCTGTGCTTGGAATTGTTGTGGCTGCGGGCTGCATCCTATAGTTGCTACGGGTTACAATCCTTCCTCTTTTAGCTACAAGGTTAGTCCATGAACATGTACAAAATACTAACGACCATAATCAACACAAACATTCTCAATAATCCATACATTCCCACATATAACAAACAATTTCATCATATCATAATCATATCTCCATATACTTAATTAACCAAGTTCAAGTCTGCATAATGATCATAAAGGATAACATAACATAGAAATATGCCTAAAACAATATCTGGGAATGTCTTTCAACTTGCATAAAACTAGAAGAAAACAGGCTAATGACTAGGCTCATCACTAGGTGCATGAAATTTGTTTTCCAAATTGTAGAATACTGAGAACAACACTAATTTCTCAGCCTAATTCTTAATTTAGATTTAGAATTGGTCCCACTAGGTGTGCTAGAAACTGTTGTCACTTGGATTTGCACCTTGTGTTAAAGCGCCGATGCTGCAACAATCCAGTGAAACATTAGAGTGATTTCCAAGTGTGGGGCCCTACAAAGGAAATCAAACCTCCAGAGAAGGCTAGTTCCTTTTTTGAATATGAGATGTAGAGTGTCTTAAGACTAAACCTAATCTAACCACTTCTGTGTAAAGGGGAAGAAGGAGAAACTGAAAATATAAAGGTGATTCACAAGGTTTGAATAAAGAACACTCACAGAGCTAAAATGCATAGAATAATGGAATACAATTGATAAATTCACACAAATCCTACAAACCTTAACAGAGGTAAAGAATAGAAAAGGATTGCAAGGAAATAAACATTCACAAACAAACCAGTTCTAGATTACACAGAGTTGAAGAATAACATGAAAAGGTAAAAGACACAATATTGTATTGATTAAAAAGGTACAGTTACAATAGAGGAGGATTATGTTTGAACACAAAAAATAAGTCTCTATATCCAACCCTCATTACATTGATTTTCATCAATATATACCATTTTATTCACTGACCTAAGTCACCTACTACAATAAATTCACCCCATGAGCCTGTAAAAAGATATTTCTGCCAAAAGGAATGTTTGTCTACAAAACATAAATGCAGAAAATATCCTGAGGATTAGATCTGCAGCAATTAATACATAAATATCTGGGAATGACGTAGCTGAAGAAAATATCTACATTGAATGAATGCTCAACAACTACTTCCAACTGGTGCTGGTTTGATCCTACATTAATGGTTGAGATAGATATTTGAATATACATTCTCGCCAAAATCCCTATGCAAAACTTTTACAACACTTTAAAATATTTAATTTCAAATATTTTAAAGCTTACATTATATCACAAACTCTATTTTCATTGATTTCCACTTTACTTGAAATTCTGACTTTTATTTTGCCTTATTGACAAAATCTCTCTTTCTCAAGCCATTATGTCTTTGCTTTCTCTTTATTTTATCTTTATCGGCAAAGTTTCTCTTTCTCAAACTCAGCCTGCTTCTGTCTTGTCACTTTCCCCTTTAGTCGGCAAAATCACCATTTTGTGACCTATCATTGTTTCATCCCTTTCTGCCCTTATTGGCAAAAATTCACTTTTGCAAACTTGGATGTCTTCTCCCTTTGTCGGCAATTCTTGATTTTTACAAACTTTGTCGTTGTCTCTTTGTTTCCTTTGTCGACAAAGTTACCTTTTCGCGAACCTTGCCTTTGGCTTCTTTCTCTCTTTACTTTTGTTGAAGAATTACCTTATCGGTGAATTTAAGAAATTCTAAACTATTGGATGAGTTTTGCCTTTTACTGATTCCCCGATAGAATGATTCCCTTCTTTGCCTTAGTCACTTTTTAAGCTTCTTATTTTGTCTTATCGGCAAAATTTCATATTTTCAAAATCAACCACCTCTTTCCTTCACTTTTACTTTAGTTGGTGATTTTCCCATTTCATGAACTTTGCTTGTGTCTTTCCTTTTCCCTTTGATCGGTGAATTGTCTTTCGCGAACCTTTTTACCTTAGCTGATTTTCACCTTGCCTTTTCCCTTTTACCTGCCTCTTCATTTATCTGCAATTCACCTTATGGGCGCACTTAGGAAATTTTGAACTTTTGACAAGTTGGAGCTTTTACTGAATTCCCGACAAGGTCTTTCCTTTCTTTTGCCTTAGACATTTTTTTATCTTTCTTTCGGACCTTCCCTTAGTTGGCGAACTGGCGAGTTTGCAAACTTGTCAATTTGCTGACTAAGCCAGAAAAAACTAAGGCAAAAGATTTGAAATTTTCTGGGTTTTTCTAGGTTTTTTAGGGGATTTTCCTTAGCGAATTTTTACAAGCAAACCACCCTAAAATATGAAGAATACTAGGCACTTAAGGAATTTCAACAAGATTTTCAATACTTTCAAGATTGGACTATTTGACTATGGGAAAGGAAAAATAGGACAACACCTCCTATTATGATATTTCTTCGAAATAAATGTAAAAATCAATAAAATAGTAGACCACTTTGAGGGGGCGACCTCCAATAATAAGAAAATAATATGTGAATTCAATATTAGAAGATATGGTAGTTTGGGAGAGTCTCTCTCTTCCTTATTTATATGCATAACTATGTAGGGACACACCCCTTCATCCTAACTAAGTTATCTTAAGGAATAACTAAGACTAACAAATGAAACTATTAAGGTTGAGCATGCCGCAAATGCTTATTCTTATTATAATTAGGAATATAGCATACTAGGATCATAACATTCACACTGTCTTTAGAAAAGTGTTGTCCTTAGTGCTTGGGAACTCTAGAGTCTTTTCTATGAATTGTTCATCACATCAAAGAATACCAACACCAATTTTTGAAGAAATGGGTGGAATACTAAATTTATGAGGCTTTGAAAAATTGATTGGGTATTAGTGACACCAAATGACAAATAATAATTTATAATGACCCTCATGTGTTCTAAATATAGTCTTTCTTATATCCTCTTCCTTTAGTTGAATTTGATGATAATCTAAATGTAAATCTACCTTTGAGAGGAACCTCCTGCAATAATTTAATGAAAATGCATGAAATAACAGAAATAGCAAAAACATAGAAGGAATTTATTGATCGCAGGCCACTTCGAGGGGGCAACCTCCTTTGAGAAAGCTCAATACAATAAATTCATGAATGCCTTCATTGGCCTCAACACATACTTATATACTAAGTCTAATCTAAACAACTATTTCTTCCCATGAATGTGGGATAATACAATATGCTCACGGGACGACTTACAAAGCATATGCATCCAAATGTAATATACTAACAAAGTAAAGAGAAGGGTTGTTCCTAACATTCCCTCCCTCTTAAAAAAAGCTTTGTCCTCAAAGCTTAAGATGTGGAAATTTTTGTTGAATCTGAAGGAGTAGTTCCCATGTAGCATCCTTTGGTTGCATTCTATGCCACTGAATTAAGACCTCTGTGATGGATCGGGATCAAAGCCGATGGGTGCGTCTGTCGAGGATTGCCTCCGGCTCCAAAATGATGGATCCTTCGTTATCCAGTTTTGGTAAAATAGTTTGTGCTCTGATGTTGGTGCCAAGAACTTTCTTTAGACAAGAGACATGAAATACTAGATGAACGCGGGAAGAAGGGGGAAGCTTCAATTTATAAGCAACTAACCCAATCTTCTGAAGAACCTTATATGGCCCATAGAACTTTGGAGCTAGCTTATGATGCCCTTTGAGTTTTAGGGATGATTGCTTGTATGGCTGTAGATGAAGAAAAACCATATCACCTACTTGAAAAGTGCCTTAGAACAATGCTAATCAGCTTGTTGTTTCATTCAATTTCCTGCCATGTGAAGATTGCCCTGCAGGATGTGATGAATCTAATCCTGGGTTCGGAGAACTGTGTCGACTGCCTGAACTGGTGAACTGCTGAGGGTGTATGGAAGGAGCACTGGTGGTGCCTGACCATAGACTGCTTCATATGGAGTCATTTTAGATGCAGTGTGGAAGGAGGTATTGTACCACCATTCAGCGAGAGGGAGACACTTTTTCCACTGATGCTGTTGTTCTGAGGTGGAGCAACGAAGATAAGTTTCCAAACATTTGTTGATAATTTTAGTCTGACCATCTTTTTGTGGGTGATACTCAAAACTCATCTTCAGTTTGGTGCCAGTGTGTCGAAATAGTTCTATCCACAAATGATTGGTGAAAGTTGCATCACAATCTAAGACAATGGAAGAAGGGATGCCATGAAGATGGAAGATCTGGTCCATGAAAATTTGTGCTACTGAGGAGGCTGTATAGGGATGGTTGAGGGCACAAAAATGGCTATATTTGGAGAGGCGATCAACCACAACCAAGATCACTATCTTTCCTCCAGATTTAGGGAGCCCCTCAATGAAATCCATAGAAATATCTATCCAAATCCGTGTAGAGATGGGCAAGGGTTCGAGCAATTCAGGAAGGAGTGTCATTTTACCCTTGTTGCATTGGCAGGTATCACATTCAGCCACCATCTATTGAATTTCCCTTTTCATTCCCTTCAAAAAGAAGTTACGCCGTGCCCACTCATAAGTTTTGAGGAACCCAGAGTGCCCTGCCGATGGAGAAGCATGGAGTTCATAGAAAGCAACCTGCTAAAGATTTGTTCTCTGGGGAAGCACCAGATGACCCTTGTATCGTAGAGAAGCATCATCCCAAGAGTAATGCAGTACAATAGAGGGGTTAGTGGCCAACTATTGAATGATTTGAGATAATGAAGTCATTGACATAGCCCTGCTGGACAGATTCCAACCAATTTTGAATAGGCATAGAAATAGCTGAAAGGGAAGCTTGGTCATCAAATGTGCGAGAAAGAGCATCCGCCACAATATTGTCCTTACCCTTCTTGTAAGTGATCTCATAGTCATAACCCATGAGTTTGCTGACCCATTTTTGTTGTGCTGGGGAGGAGACCCATTGTTCTAGGAAATATTTCAGACTCTGGTGATCAGTCTTGATGCAAAAATGATTCCCTAGTCGGTATGGCCGCCACTTCTATACTGCATGCAAAATAGCCATCATTTCCTTCTCATATGTAGAGAGTACTAAATTCTTGCCAGAAAGGGCTTTGTTGGTGAACACAATGGGATGTTCCTCTTGAAGGAGAACATCACCAATTCCATTGCCGCAAGAATCACTCTTAATGGTGAAGGTCTTGGAAAAATCTGGCATAGCTAGAACAGGTGTAGTACACTTAGCTTGTTTCAATTTTTCAAATGCACACTCAACACCATGTGTCTAGATAAAAGCATCCTTTTTTAACATAGTTGTTAATGGAGCTGCAATCTTCCTGTAATCCTTGAAAAACTTGCGATAGTAGCCAATTAGCCCCAAAAACCATAGAGGCTCTTGAGTGTCTAAGGATGCGGCCAATTTTTCATGGCATCTATTTTTCTAGGATCTACTCGAACCCCTTGGGCTGAAACAATATGCCCGAGATACTCCACTTCCTTCTGGCCAAAAACACATTTAGACTATTTTGCATAGAGATGATGATTAGAGAGAAGTTGCAGTACAAGATCCAGATGTTGGAGATGCTCAGCCAATGTTTTACTATAGATGAGGATATCATCAAAGAAGACCAAAATGAATTTCCGCAGGTAGGGCCAGAATATTTTATTCATCAATGCCTGGAATGTTGAAGGAGAATTAGTGAGGCCAAAGGGCATGACCAAAAACTCATAGTGGCCATCGTGCATGCAAAAAGCCGTTTTAGGGATATCATCCTCATGAACCCAAATTTGGTGATACCCAGAATGAAGATCCAACTTGGAGAAAAAATGAGTGTCATGAAGCTCATCCACAACAAGAATCGGAAACTTATCCTTGATTGTGATGTGATTAAGTGCTCGGAAGTCAATGCAGAGGTGCCATGACCCATCTTTTTTTCAGACAAGAAGGACTAGTGAAGAAAAGGAACTAGTACTAGGGCGAATAATACCTTGCTTTAGTAAGTCTCAAATGAGCATCTCAATCTCTGTCTTTTGGTGAAATGGGTAGTGGTAGGGCCTGATGTTGGGAGGAACACTTCCAGAAAGGAGCTGAATATGGTGGTCCTCTAATCGTGAAGGTGGCAATCCCATTGGTTTAGCAAAGACACATGCATACCTATCCAAAATTCATTGTAGATCTGAAAGAGTAGTGGAGACCGCTGATAGTTGCATCTAAATGGAATGGAGCTGAGCAATGACACTGTGTGAATTCTTCTTAAGAAGCTTTTCCATGCAATGTGAACTTATGATGCTGAGAGACCCCGGTTGTAAGCCCTTCAATGTGTGTTTTTGCCCATTGTCTGAAAACTGTATCCAAAGTTCAGTAAAATCCCATAAGATGTGTCCAAGTGTATGTAACCATTGGGCACCCAAAACCACATCACATCTACCTAAGGGTAAGGCAAACATGTCGAAGCACAGGTTATAATCTCCCATAGAGATACGCACATTGCGACACTTCCCTTTGCAAGGTAATGTGCCCCCATTGGCAATCATGACTTCAAATCTGGAGCAAGGATGGACAAAATAATCAGCCTGTTTGGTGATCTAAGGGTCAATGAAGTTATGAGTGCTACTAGAATCAATGAGTATTGTAAGAGGGAGCTTCTTGAAGAAACCCTTGACCCACATGGTTTGTGGTGTGGTGACTCCAACTAAAGCATGGAGAGAGATCTCTGGGTGGTCTTCCTGAGAAGCAAGGTCAACAAGCGGTTGCCGAGTGTCAACCTGATCATCCACTGTATCTTGAATATCCACATAAACTTTAGTTTCAGGCGGAGAATCCACATCCAAGAGGTAGAGCTTTTGCTTAACAAATCTATGTCCCCGAGTGAATTTCTCATCATAATTATAACAAAGCCCTTTTTCTCTACGTGCCCGCATCTCTACTTCAATCAAATGCTTGATAGGAGTTGTTCTAGGAGCTGGCATTATTTGAGGTCGTTGGGAAGCCATATTTCTGAATGGAACAAAATTGGATTTGGATCACTGTTGAGCTGTGATCTTGTCCTCCGCCAACTTAGCCAACCCTAGGGCTTCCATCATTATGCTGGGAAAAAACATTTTAACCTCAGAGAGAATTACATCGTTCAGACCACTGACAAAACAACTCCTGAAGAATTCATCAGACAATCCCTCAGTGTGATTGGCTAGTTTTTCAAATTCTATTTGATATTCTCTCACAGTGCCTGTTTGGCACAGTTTAGTGAGTGCTCCTGTGAAGTCATCAAAAGCACTAGGGCAAATCGTTGCAAAATGAGTTTGCAAAAATTTGTCCATTTTAGCTCTTCATGAGCCTTGATGTACCAATGGAACCATTGAAGGGCTTCATGTTCCAAATGAAATGATGCAAGTGGGACTTTGTTGACATCAAAAGTATTATGCAGACTGAAATATTGTTCTGCCTAATATATCCATCCAATCAGATCATCACCATTGAAGCGAGGAAAATCAAGCTGCAACCCACGAAAATTGCTGGAAGAAGAAAACCCAGTGTCTATAGAAGAGTCTGGCTGCCGTCTATTATTCATGGTTGAAAGCTGAAGATTGACGCTGAGAATTTTTTCATCCAGATCTTGGAGTTTGGTCTTGAGGGTTGCAAGTTCACCCTCCATGTTTTTTACTCTTGCGTAGGTGACAACCATAACCAGGACAAATTTTTTTTGGAATGGGTAGAAAAACAAAAACAGAAACTTTTTTAGTAAAGGAAAATTTGGATTTAGGAAAAACTCTAATGGCTAATTGGGGTTTGACTAGGTTTTGGACACTTTCTGAGGGAAAGGGGAGAACAAAATGGGGATTTCATAAATGGGGTGAAAGAATGGGAAAATCTGTCAAAGAGGGACAAAGGAGTAGAAATATGAAATGAACACTATGGCAAGATTTGAAGGCTATTGGGTGAGAATCGAAGAAGTTATGGAAAACCCTAAAAATAGATAAATGTGGGATTTCTAGCTTTGATAAGTGGAATTTGGGATAGGGTCCTCAAGGAAGGAAATATGCATAATGAAATTTTAGGGGTTCCAGTGATTTTTGAGAGGAAACAGGGCTAAAGCAAGGAAGATATGGCAAAAAAATGGATTTTTTTTTCCTGGAAATGATCTGCAAACTACTCTGGACGGATTCAATCAGGGATTTGCCTACTGTTAATAGATATGGGCCCAAAGTATGTTTGACTTCCTAAAGTTTCAGGGGAGTCACTCGACCACCAATGTTGTCTAACGGCTTGTGTATTAGGGCAGTACCCCTCACTCTGAAAGTGGAGTAAAATGCTTGATTGATTTATTCGGTGAACTACAGAAGCATTTATACAAGGAGGAATGTAGTTAAGAAGTTGTAACTAGACATAACTGCATAATTGGTATCATAACTGGTAACTGTTGTCTAAACTAAGCAGATATTAAATAATGTAATACTATGCTAACATTCCCCCCTTTATTACATTGTTCCTACAATAGTACCAAGGGACCCCCCCTGAATGCTAATTTACTCAACAAAGCTGATTACATAATATGAATACATATTTTATAGAAGATCTTCTCCTAAAAGAATAAATCCTGAACCAAGTGGGGATCCATCAAGTTGTCTCTTGACCCTCAGAAAGGTGTATCTTTGAGCTGTGTTCTTGAGCTCTCAGTCCTAAACTCTCAAATCACAGTCTTGAATTATTCGACAATAATCCCTAAGAGATACGATAGATCTCTATCATTGTCTAGTGACCGCGAAAGGGTATAATTATCGATCATATACTCTGAAGCTTGCTTGATAACAATCCATATTGAGCTCAACACCAAATCCCAAACCTGTCTCCAGAACATAATCTTCACAAAACATGTATTCTTCAAATCTATCAGCAACAACAAAGAAAAGCAAAAAGCTAAAGCCAAAAATGCTTCTCATGCAGAAGCATCATCTCAAAGCGAGAAGCTAACTTGAGATGATGAAAATTCCTCCATCTTCTGATGCCACCTACCTCCAATAAAGTGAAGGCTTATAGAACTAATGCATAATTGACACCAGGAGAAGTGTCATCTTTAAAACATTCATCATCTGTTGAATCCTTATCCTCAATGCAAGCAAGGTTTCCTTCATTTTGACATTTCCTTTAAGAACATCACTAGCTCGAGTTATACAATCCCGAGCTGTGTGACCCTTTTTCTTACAATAAAAACATTTGATTTTCTCTGATCTTTTGTAATTGCTTCTTGAGATATAAGCTTTCTCCTGAGGATCATCTTCGGAATCTTTTGATGTTCTCTTCTCTTTTGCTAGAAGGGCAGAAATCATACCTTCTAGAGTTTGTGAAGGTATTTGACTGAGTGTAAAAATAACATTGTTGTATTTTGAAGGCAAGATGTTTAATAAGATGGCCTTAGCATCATCATCATCATCTACGGTAGCCTTAATCTCTACTAGCTATCTAATGAGAGACTACAAGTTACTTATATGATTTGACATTGTAATTCCAGGTTCCATCTTGAACCTGAATAACTGAAGCTTTAGGGAGAACTTTGCATTGACTGCTTTTGCTCCAAACAATTTATTCAAGTTATCCCAAATTTGATTTGATGATTTATCCAAATCAATGTGGTGCAATTCAGTGTCAGAAAGAGCAAGACCAATTATAGCCTTGGCTTTATCATCTCTGCTACTCCAATCTAATAACTTATTTGCATCTATAGGTGCTTTTTCGTTTCCACTTACTATTCCCCATAATTTTTTTATTCATTAGTTGCATCTGAATTTTCATTCTCCAAGTATGAAAATTGAATCCAGAATACTTGTCTAGTGGAAACTCCATTTTGAAATGATACCAACCTTAACTTCTTAATAGATTTATAAATGTCTACAAGTTTCAATAGTAAAATGATTTCAAAGTTTGAAAAACATACCAAGTGTTGTAGATTGAACGCCTTCTTCGACAACTTATCATAGGAGAATCTTGTAAAGCCTTCTATCCTCTCACATGATCAATAAATAATACTTCTACGCAACCTTCAGAGGATAATAATATTGACAGTGTCTTATTCCTTCATAACAGGGCTAGATATGTTACTCTACATATGTTACTCTATTCACACTATTCTTCTATGCGCTAGTACTATGCCAACACTATTCTTCTCTACTCTTCCTCTACTCAATCTCCTTGAAACTGATCATAACCGCTCATAACTACTTGTGTGATATGGTCATACAATATACAATGGAATGAGACTATTACTTACACGTCTTCACTAAATCCATTATAAATTCAACAGCCTGCAATAAGTTCAATGGCCTTCAAACAACTTCAAACTATCTTCTATTCTCCTCAGCACCTTGTCCATGTCTCCAAGGATTCAACTGTTATCTTCCAGTGCCTTTCGAGCCTGAGATAGATTAGTCTTCTTCCACAAGGTATATGCAAGGCACAAGGAGAGACTGGCGTAGCACACTACCCACAACTATCTTCAAGTTCATGCCTTACACTTCAACAGACTTCTAGACACCTCACATCGCACTTCCTATAAATTTTACATGCTCTGATACCATATGAAAGTGGAGTAAAATGCTTGATTGATTTATTCGGTGAACTATAGAAGCATTTATACAAGGAGAAATGTAGTTAAGAAGTTGTAACCAGACATAATTGCATAATCGACAGCATAACTGGTAACTGCTCTCTAAACTAAGCAGATATTAAACAATGTAATACTATGCTAACACACTCCACGGCTCAAGTAAAACTGATAACCGCTTTGCCACAGATGGGAACTAGTCAATCAGATAGGGGTTGTTGCCCTTTTCACTGGCAAGACCTCTCAATGGGCCAGCTACTTTGGGGTTCCTATGGTACTCCTCACAATGAGTTTTAGGGCTATGCTCAGGCACTTCCCATAGTTAAGTGGATAGGGATATTCCCTGATCTAAACCTACAATTGAAATGAACAATACAGATGTGAAAAAGAAAGAACTACTATAATAATCATAGCGCCTGGAGGCCATTGCAGGAAAAAAAAATCGGTAGAAATTCCACCTAGCGAGCCCAAGAAAGCGCTCTGATACCAGATGTGAGGAACCTCCTGCAACAATATAATGAAAAATGCATGAAATAATAGAAATAGCAGAAACACAGAAGGAATTATTGATCGCAGGCCACTTTAAGGGGGCAACCTCCTTTGAGCAAGCTCAATACAATAAATTCATGGATGCCTTCATTGGCCTCAACACATACTTATATACTAAGTCTAATCTAAACAAATATTACTTCCCATGAATGTGAGATAATACAATATGCTCACAGGATGACTTACAAAGCATATGCGTCCAAATGTAATATACTAACAAAGTAAAGAGAAGGGTTAAACACAGGTTCCTAACAATCTTAGTAAAGAAAACTACATTATTAGATTCATCTACCAATTCATCAATACCAAGAATATGAAACTTATCTTTAAGAGTGATCTTGTTGAGCTCCTTGTAATGTGGGCACATTCTCCATGCCTCATCCTTCTTGTTAACCATAATCATTAGGGATGAATAGGCACCTTTGTTAGGATGAAAAATACTTCTCGATATTAATTCAATGGTACGATCATGGTATTTGTCTATGTTTAGACCCTTGGGTTCTTAAAATTTATGTTGATGGTGTTGAATGATCTCTTGAATCTTTGGTTAATCCTGATTTTACACATTTTGTGTGAAATGAACTAAAGATCTAAAGAACAAAACAATAACCAAAATTTTAACGAATAATTTATATTACAAAAATGTACTATATATATATTGATTCGTAATATTAAGATTTATATTAAACAGAGATGAAATATACAATTTTCTACTCGTCTAGCATAGTATATAGTGTCCAGGGTTGATGACAAAATGCCCAAACTGAAAAATAGCTTCTACTCTCGGGACCGCACAGGGTCTAGACCTAAATGAGGAGGTCACAGAGGACCAAAAACCCCTCCCCTGTATGCTTTCGACTATACTATAAGCTAAAACCTATTGGCAGAAACAATAGAGCAGAGAGAATGACCATCACATAAAGCCCAAAGATGCGGCCAAGGTATTGAATTCTACAACCCATTCAAAATTACCATCGTGCGGTTCCAAATAGAGAATCTTTTATAGGAAACCCATCCCAACTTCCACTTGTTCCCTATGAGAAACCAGAGCCATACCTTTCGAGTCGAGAAGAAAAGGGAAAAAATGAACCACCTCATCTACATCCTGAAGGAGATGGAAGTCTCTAGGCCACGAGATACCCACTCCTAGAGATGTTGCCTTAATTGTGTCATTTAACCCAACCAGAAGATTTTCTATGAACAATTTTTGCATGAGCCTTTCTGCCTTGTCCTTCATGAGTCCTGTATCCAGCACTAAAGCAAGAAATCATGAAGCAATTGAGGAACCCACTCTGTAAAACTCTCCTTCGTCCACAAATCTCCTCCCCAGAACCACCTTGATTGCTACCATGACCAACTCATCATGTTGTCGGAGGACCCTCTTCAACCTATGGTCTATTACGGGCCCTTTGAATACAAGTTGATGGACTATGCCTTCTAACTAAATGGGAGTATCTAAACCAAGATAGATCATTCCTTCAGTTGCAACTTGCACTATAAATCTCTTGTTGCCCGCCATCGTTGGTTGCCAAAAATTGGGGGTAAGGTCCCTCAATTGTTGACGCGGTAGAGGGCAACCCCGCGAGGTTTGAACCTAGGTTGTTAGCACTACAAGAAAGAAGCCCCACTATTTCACCACAGGATCTCCCCTAGGTAAGGTCCCTCAATTGTTGACGCAGTAGAGGGCGACCCCGCAAGGTTTGAACCTGGTTGTTGGCACTACAGGCAAGAAGCCTCACCATTTCACCATAGGGTCTCCCCAAAATGTACTATATATTTTTGAAATAACTATAACAATACATTATTTTAATCCATAATACAACAAAAGATAATCCTACACTATTTTAAAATTATAAAGCAACTAAGAACTAGGTATACAGATTTCATTATTTTTCCCAAAACAGTCTTTACCATGTTTACATAAAAGATTGTACAAAGTACTTTAATACAAATTACACTATCATAGTAATCCATGCACGTACAAATATAAATTTAATGTCACAATATTCAAATCACATATTTCTCTGAGTTCAAGCTTCTTGGCATTTTGTCTAGCTGCATGGAGGGAGAGCATCATTTGGGTGTTTTTCCTCCAACCATAGATCGACAATCCCTCACACACCTTCTTACTAGAAGTGTCTCTACCCTTTGCGAGGGCCACAAATAAAGGGATCCACAAAATGTACCAAAACCATTTGAGAACCAAGTGTATATAGTATTGACACCACTGCATGTAATCTACCATACAACCCTAGATACCCTCTAGCTAAGTATGAAAACTAACTGACATGTAATACCGCTAATACTATGAACTGATAATGCAAGTAGTAATTGCACTACTTTGGCCAAAGCATTCGAGAATAAAAATCACATTCCAATATGGATATGTGGGTCATATGTTCACACACTACTAGCTCAACTTGACCCAATGAGAAACAACCACAATCAACTTTAATCAACTAGAATGTAATTCAAAATATAGTATTTATTATATGAACCTGGTCCACTACTTGTTTTAGACATCACAATTCAGACACTTTATTTATACAAGAGTATTTAATCTCGTGTCATTTTTTCCACCAAGTATAACCATTTCTCATGAAGGACTGCTAAACATAAGCTTAAATAAACTTGTCACAAGGGTAAAAAATCATAAAAATATTGACTCAAAATTGTTAGCAGACATAAAAAGTTTTTGATATCATCTATTGGCAAAAGATATTCCACTCTTATAGTTTTCTATTCTCTGATTTTACTAGAATCCACCTTCATACTCCTATGAAATAAACTTATTATATGCAATTTTCCATACCATAATTATGTTTCGCACACTATACTTAGCTCTATCAACATACAAGGGTATAGTGATTATCATAACCATATTCTACTCAAAATAATGTGGTGATAACCATTTTATCCAAGGAACCCACTATTAAAACATACATAGTTAAACAAGGTCTTTTATCCAAGTTACTTGGAATACTTGTTCTAATGGACAACTATATGGCCTCATAGAAATAATGCATCTTCCTAGTCACAAACAATAATAAACCAATATGTTTTTAATTTATTGACTGAAAATTATCAAATATACCGATTCCATATCAAACCATTTTTTTACTATAATCCCAAAACTATTCTTCTCAAGCTGAATAGTATAATCGAGTATAATAACAGTCAGAAAAATTACTTCAATAAGAACTTATATATATAATCTCTTCAAACTAAAATAGATATATGAACTCTTATGTGTGTGTGTGTGTTTTAAAGAAAACCTCGCAAGTTCACAATTTGGGAAGATCAATCGTTATCAGAGGGGCAAAATCTTGGTGCAAACTAAGGAAATTATATAAGTACAAGTAAGGTAATTTCACCACGCAATGGTTTCAATTATTTAGTGTCATCATATAGAGGCACCATATGAAATAGGATCTAGATCACAAATGATTCAACAAAGCTCTTCAAAGGAGGTTTAAATTTGAGTATGATTAAACTTGAAGTATAGGTTGAACTTAGAAACAATGGTGTTATTTTCCAACACAAGGGTATAACTCGGGCATTCAAATGGAGACGCCTATGAAAAGAATGCTATACATATGAAATCATAAAAAGACTTAGGAGTTTAGGTCGCTTAGGGCTTTGAAATGATTTCCCTACAGATCAACAAGTATACTCAAGGAATTTGGCCTCTAAAAGTTCATAGCTTTAGCATCATTTGCTTAGCTTGAAGTACTATGGAACAAATCCATTTCCATTGTAAAGAAAAATATTACTAACACATCCCTGTATATGAAGAAGGGATTTTAACAACAAAACCCATTTAAATACATAAACTCTCCACTCTCCTATAGTGAGGGAATAAACCAAAAAAAATCGAACTAAAATATTTCACATAAATATACAACCAACAAATACTCAAAAGAATGCACCAATAGAAATGTCTTCCTCTCAATTACAACAATGTAAGTTCACAACCAACATAATCACCAATGATAACTAGTTTTCATGCTCATTCTCAAAGAAAATGACCAATACCTATATATGATTGCTTATGTTTTGCTCCACTCTTTTCCCTTCCAACTCTATAATATCTATGCTTTGCATATCTCTTCCATGCCCTAACCATCTCCAATAAACTCCCAAAACCTCCCTCCATTTTGGGTAGCCATTCAACCCCAAAATTTTCTCTTTCGTTGCCAATATTGAAGTCAAAACTAATGCACTAGCTCTCTTGTTCAAAGTCTCATCACAATCAAGAAACATCCTGCAAAGTGCATGCATGATTTTAATGCACAATTTGACAAAGCATGGAAAATATTTTGGTTAATGTAAGACCAACTTCAGGTTTTGTGTTTCTATTTTTTTAAGAGCTTTAGATTCCAAAATTGCTATCATGATACAAGTTCTAGGAGGTGAAACCTTGCTGTAGTCATATGATCTAGTTGTTAGAGATGAAATGAACCTTATAAAAGTTGGAAAATTGCCTCCTTTGCCTATAAAATCATCGATTCATTAGGAGAATATCCCTCCCCTAGCTGTTCCATATAATCAAATGCACATGTGTACCTCTCTGCCCACCCCCTTGCTAATTTTATAAATCATTAAGAGGTGGCAGAAATGAAAAATCTTATAGAAGAGCTTTAGATTCCAAATTGCTATCATGATACAAGTTCTAGGAGGTGAAACCTTGCCATAGTCATATGATCTAGTTGTTAGAGATGAAATGAACCTTATAGAAGCTGGAAAATTCCCTCCTCTGCCTATAAAATTATTGATTCCTTAGGAGAATATCCCTTCCATAGCTATTCCATATACTCAAATGCACATGTGTACCTCTCTTCCCACCCCCTTGCTAATTTTATAAATCATTAAGAGGTGGCAGAAATGAAAAAATCTTATAGAACTCCTATCTCAAGTGCTTAATGAGCTAAAAAGACAATACATATTCCAAGATGATCCAAATTTCATGCCTCAGAGATTTCATGAACAACAATATGCCCACAATCATTCTATAGGAAAGTGTAATAACCCAACTAAAAGTTTTACTAATAAATTTCAAATCTAAAAATTACATAAACTAATTTCACCAACATTTCAACACAAACACATCACAACTAGCAACTAGTTAACACCAAAAAGCACAAAAATGATCTAATAAACTCCCACCACTAATATTATTGATATAGAACTAATTTTTATAGAAAATGGGACTGATACAACAGTCACAACAACTTCTACAACAATAGCTACAAATCTGAAATGAATCCAACAAAATCTCCACACAATAATAACTAGTCTTCAACACAAATACTTCAGAATGCACCAAAAACAATCCAAAGATGATTTTATTGAAATAATTAGGTTTATACATCAAAAAAGGTTTAATACAACTGCTCAACATCCACAACAATAGTAAAAACACCTACAACCAACCGATAACACAAATCTACAAATTTGAACCTGCAAACACACAAAACTAAAATTAGTTGAAACATCATTCCTCGAAGCTCTATTACAATTCCTAGATGAGAAAACACTCCCTAATAAAAGGGTATTCATCCTCAGAATCCTATTGTAGACACTTGAAAAAGTTCACAACCTATTGGAAATATGGTTGTCGTTGCACCAAAAGATCAACCTTTTAATGCCTGATATAATTGCTAGAGTTAATGAATCCACAGGAGGTGATTAAGCCTTGTCATGAACCCAAGCGCTGTGCTGTACAGCACAAGGAGACCAAGGGTGCACACCTTGCAATAATCCCCCCAGTGCAAGAAAGGGGTTCGAATCCGTGACCCAGGCTCTGATACCAATTATTGGAAAGACAGCTACCATTGCACCAAAAGGTTGACCTTTTAATGCTCGATACAATCGCTAGAGTTAATGAATCCACGGGAGGTGGTTAAGCCTTGTCATGAACCCAAGCACTGCGTTACACAACACAAGGAGACCAAGGGCACACACCTTGCAACACAACCATTTTCATCTATTCTCTGCATTCTAAACCTGACATTTCACCCAATGCACACGTTAATTAAATAATTTGTAATTATTTAATTAATATTTTCCTATCTTCCCCCCCATCACTAAAAATCAATTTCTTCTAGACTATAGTTCAAAAAATTAAATATTTTTGACAACTATAGTTCCTATACGCTCCCAAAAATTAAATAAATATCCATATTTATTTAATTCCCTATTTTGTGCACTTTTAATTGCTTTTAGTAACCATCATTATTTTCCCCTTAATCATGTGCACATGGGTTAATTAAAATTAACTCACAATTACATCTCCCCATGTTTCTAGAAGTCCACTTGTCATTCAATGTACATGCATGTACATGACAAGTGGTACTTTGGAAGCATAGGCAAATCTTCCAAAAAGTGTACATTTGTCCCATTTCCTTTTCTTCAACTCCAAGTGTCACTATTCATGGAATTTTAAATTCCACGTGGTACTATTCATCCACTATTCATCTAATTTTAAATTCCACTTGTCCTCTCCTTCCAATTTTAAATTCTTCACAAAATCCAAACCATACCTTTTCATAAATAAAGCCTTACATGTCATACACCTACCCAATCCTAGCCATCCATCCATTCAACCCTCCAATTTCATCCATTGATCTCCCCTCGAATCTTGGAGCATTTACCTCATCCAACCCCCTCATGACACTTGTCCAATTGTCCTTGCTTAAGGATCCTCAAACAATTTGAGCCCTTGATCCTTCAATTCAATCCTAGCCCTCCATCCTCACCTCCAAAAATCTATAAATTTTTAGGGTTTGAGGTGGACAAACCCTGCTAATAAACACTTGTTGCATGTTTTAGCTCTTTGTTTTGTAGGAAATTATCAAATTGCAAGCCCTCATACCGTCCCTATTGTATCAGTACCTAGGAAACCTGCATCAGTGCATAATCAGTCCAAATCAACACCTAGACAAGAAGATATAACAATTTTTCTTTCAGTGCTTTCATTTTGTATTTCAGTGCCTAACCCCTAGGACTCAGCACCTGAACACTCTGTCTCAACGGCTGGCTCTGTCAGCGTTGAGATAGTTTGTTTCAGCGCCTAGGTTTTGTCTTTCACATTTGCTAGGAGTTTTGCATTTGTTTAGACTAATTTCTATTTGCAGCACCTTACACTTGTCTAAGACATCTCAAAAAACTAATAATGCTTGTGTGCAACTCCATTTGTCTAAGGAAACATCTTTTATCACTAAGTTAGGAACATTTACTCTGGGCATTAAAATGAACTTTGTATGCTTTGTTTGGGATCTTGCTAAGGTGTATGCTCTCTCCTCACACCATTTGGTGATCTTAGAGATCAAAAACCTTAATTTGATCCAATCTTTATTTGTTTTTATCCTAGGACTTTTGATGTGTATGCTCTTCCCTTACACTTCATGCGATCTTGGGTGACCAAAAGCATCTTGAATCCTTCCCATTAGGGGGCCTGCCTTGGAATTAATCCCCAAAGGTATGACCTCAACTGCATGTTCTAGCATGGTAAATAAGCATTGTGAGAATCGAAATACTCACTTCAAAGGAAGGACCCTCTCCCCCTTGTAAAGACCCTAAGATCCTCAGTTTGCTGACACTTGTGTTGGTTGGCACTTGGTTGGATAGGGACACCCCCATTGACAGATTCATCCCCCGTACCTCACGTATATTGGGACACCCCCTAGAAGCTTTGTTTAGCCTAGTTAAGACCCTCGACCATCATATCCTTTGGTGCATTGCAGCCGCATGGAGGAGAAGAGCTCACACTTGTACCTTTATTGAGTGAGATAGAATGTACACTTTGGGAAAAACTTTCATCTCCAAAGTAAGGGGTGTAAGGTGGTACATGAACTTGCATTCCCTACCTATCCAACCAATGATAAGTGGTATCGAGGGAATGGAAACCGCCATTATCTAATTAGTGGGGCTTGAAGTCGCACCTGAGTGAGTCTGCGGGATATGACACACCTTACTTGAATAAATACTAGGTTTGTAAACAAGTTTTTGGTGTGTTTTCATGTGATATACCCATATAAGCCATTTGTTATCCATGAAGGTTCATAGCCTCTCACACCCATTTCCAAAAAAAAGTCAAGTCAACCATTATGTTTGTTGATTGAAAAATCTTGCAAAATCCCAAACACAAACATTCCAAGAATCAAAACAATACCTTTCATCACCCATTTTTCATCTATCTATGCCCATCCACTCTCTGTCAGTGCCTAGTTAGTCTTTGTCATCACTCACTTTGGTCTTTGTCAGCGCCCATTTTGGGCCCTTCAGTGCCCATTTCCTCTCTTTCGGTGCCTAAACCTCTTGTTTTAGTGCCCAATTTCAAAATTTCACAAAAGCTAAGGCATTTGTCATTTTGGTTCTCAAATTGGTCCTCCCACTTCATCCAATGTCCTTTCACATCCAAAACCATCCATATTATCATCATTTTCAATCACCCACATCTACTTGGACTTTAGCTTGAGATCTAACCTTTGTTTCCAAATATCAAAATCCATCATCCCAAATTAAATCAACATCAATTATCCAAATCAAACCAGTTTTCATCCAAATCCAAACCAATCATACATCCAAATCCAATCCAATCTTTCTAAGGTTAGGATATAGATAATTTTATCCTCTTATTTGTATTATCTACTTAAGAACTTGTCTATCTTAAGTTCAATATATAAACTCAAAATCATCCCACTTCGATAAATTAGCTTAGGAACTCAAACACTTCCTAAGTTGGTGGACTCCAAGAATTTCATTTTGCTTGGTGTATCTTGTCTACCGCAAGTAAGACAATCATGTTATCCCCTTGCTTAGGCTCTTTGTCCACCCTAAGTTCGTAAGGATAACCTTTGATCCACACTCCCAAGTGATCTCTAGATTTTGAAATTAGAAAAAATCACCATCCCGAAACATTTGACCACATCATCCAACCCCAATCATAGTCATCCTTTTATGCCTCCCATCACATGATCACGAGTTAAGAGAAAAATGGACTCTTGATATCAACCCCTCTCTCCACATGGCTCTACCACAAGCAACATGGAGGGATACGTCAATCAACCAGAAATGGGTGAAGCATCCATACATCACCACATGTATTCCCCCACCTTCATCGATTTCCTTAATAAGAGAGGATTGCATGATAAATTTGACCAATTCCTTGACAATCATAAGGATGAATTCCTTGAACACCTCATTGAACATGGAGCTAGCCTCCCCACTCATATGACCAAGACAAACTCAAAACTATCATACATGATAAACCACCATTACCCATCCTCGATTAACCATGGGGCCGTGTCCCTAATCCCAACAACCCTGTCTATGATAATCCATGGGCTAACTTCACCACAAATACCAACACCATCCATACTATTGATCAACATGTAGGGGGTAATATCATTTCACAACCACAAGTATCGGAACACCCTTATGGCATGCAATCACATTTAATTCCCAACACCAATGTATCCACTAATCCAAATATCATCACCACAACCAACATTCCTCGAAACACTTCCAATATTGCCACCATTCCTCAAAACACATCCAACGTTATTACCATTCCTCAAGCACTCCCTCCCTTAGTCATCCCAAAAAAGATGACTATCACCCAAACAACATTACCCCCTATGGTACCTTCACAAACCTATCTCCAATCTCAACATCCATTAACATCACAACCACCGCATCAATCTTAAAACCCATTAACAAGCTACACAAACCCCGCTCAAACATATCATTCAACCACTCATCAACAACCTCCCCATGGTACTTCCATACAACATCAACATACCATTCATCAACAACCACCCCACAGTGCTTCCATGAAACATCAACATATCACCCAACATCAACAACCACCATTCCAAACACAACACGCATATCATTCATCCACCCACACCATACCACAACATCAAACATATGGGTCTCATGTTTAAATTCACAAACTATAGGCCTACCTCTGTATATCACACAATAATACACCATCCCACAACAACAATCATCATTCCATCGACAATCCCAACAACCGCCACTTCAATCCATATCACAACCTCCCCTTGCCAATCCTTTCAATCAAGAATGGAAAGAGATGAAAAACACTCTCAAAAACATCCAACTAGGAACCCAAAAGAAACATTATAAGTTTGAAGACTTATGTCCCTATCCATTTGATCAAAACATGACAACTATACCTTTTCCTCAACATTTTAAAGTACCCAAATTCAATAAATACAAAGGAAAAGGAGATCCCCTTGACCACATCAAGGAGTTCTTCATGGATTTCTAAGAATTTTTCTATGATGATCAATTCCTCCTTCATCTTTTCCTACAAAGCTTAGGAGGTCAAGCCCTCGAATGGTTTATGCACTTGCCTTATGGCTCCATCTCCACCTTCGTCGACCTCTCCAAAAAATTTGTTGCCCATTTCTCATACAACGTAGAGCATGAAATCACCATGCTCTACCTTTGCAACACCAAACAACGAAATGACTAGAGTTTTGCCGCATACTTACAAAGATGGCGAGCCCTTGTTAGTAGGCTACCTTGGACAATACCTAAAAAACAACTTGTACATATTTTCATCCAAATTGAACCAAGAAATAGCCTTCCTGATGCAGAAGCATCTAGTGGTGTAAGGGCAATCTTGCATCACCCAAAAAAGATGTGTTTCAAAATTGTTGATGTTCTTTCCATTTCTTTTCAAAATTTGTGGTTCTGGTTCCATAATTGCTTGAATAATGATGTAGAACTTTCAGTTTTTCCAAACTGCTAAAAATAGCAACCTGCTATTTTTAGAAATTTTGCATTTGGGCACAGATTGAAGTGAAAATTTACAGAAAGCTTCCTAACTAAAAAATAAGACCTTTTGCGAAGGAATCATGCAAATATCATTTGTGAGCTAAAAAATATTAAAGTTTTCATTTCTTGAAAAATGCCTGAAAATTATTCAAACTTAGGTTTGAGGCACTAAAAGGCCTTGAAAATGGCCAAAACTGGTAGAGCAGGTTCTTAGAGCATAGAGCACTCCGCGAGATTTCCGACACATAAAACGGTTCGTCAATCGGACACCCGGATCAAAAGTTATGGCTCCCGGAAGTTGACCTATTTTTGGAGGGAGATGCAAATTTTGAAATTAGGTTGTTGGCCACCAAAAAGGCTATTAATAACCATTTTTGGGAACCCTAGGCAGTAGTAGAGTTAAGGGGGAAAGTGTAGAGTCAAGAATAGGTGAGAAAATAGAAACCCTAGCTGATTTGGGGTTATAGAAGTTAGAATATTTCGGAGCCAGGTGATGTGTAGCTGTAGTGTGTTGCAGCCTGTGGAGGATTGATTCCTCTGATTGTAATTGAGCTTCTGTAATGTAATGAGTTGCCCAAATCAATAAAGAAATATTCTATTTTATGTTTTCCATTTCTATTGTTGTGTGTTTTATGATTTACCCCCTTCATCAAGTGGTATCAGAGCAAGGGTTCCTGAGTGTGTAGACAGATCACCGACCATGAGGCAGTTTGCAATAGGACCTGAGGTTGTGGGTTTGCTGCGGAGATCAAGATGCCTCCATGAAAAAATCGTATTGGGAGGAATGCTTTGACGGAAGAGGGTTTTAGAGCTCTACAAAGGCAAAGCGATGCACCGTAAGAAGAGCTACAAAGAGGGTTTGAGCCAAGAACAAGAGAAGAAAGCAAAGATGAAGCTGAAGAAGAGCTATCTGAGGAAGAACAAGAAGCTGCAGGAGATCCTACAAAAGTTAGGTTGTTGAAGGCCATTTCTAAGATTGGAAAGAGGCCCAGGATCAAAGTTTCTACATATTTTGGAGATTTGAATCCAGAATAGCTTATTGATTGGATCAATGACATGGAGGAGTATTTTGAGTATGAAGATGTGGAAGACCCAGATCGGGTCAAGTTTGCAAAAACAAAGTTGAAGGGCCACGCTAGTATTTGGTGGAAGGAGGTCCAGTTAGAGAGGAATAGGAGAGGAAAAGGAAAGATCACCAGATGGGATCGGATGGTGGAGAAACAGAAGAAGTAGTTCATTCTTGTGGACTATGAGATGGAGTTGCTAAAGAAGCTGTAAGGATTGAAACAAGGTAACAAGTCTGTTAAGGAGTATACAAAAGAGTTTTATAAGATTACTATCAGAACCGGTCATGCAGAGGCCAACAAAGAGAAGGTAGCCCGTTACATTAATGAGTTGAGGCCAAGTATTCAAGAGGAGCTGAGCTGTTAGAAATGAAAGCAACACTGCTTCAATGGAAATCTGATTTGAATAAATTTTAGCAATCTTTTAAGTGTGCATTAACAATGGAGATTGTAACAAAACATAAACCCACAATACAGAAATATACCAGAAGCAGAATGAAGCACATAACATAAGTGTTTAACATGGAGAAAACCCTTTCGGGTAAAAAACTCCACCAAGAAAAGAGGCCAAGTTGTATTATCTTCACAAAAGGAGATTACAAATACATTCACTTCCTCTGTCCTCCAACCTTCACTCCGGCAGAACCTAGGTACCTGTAAACTGTTATTATGCATCTCATCTACTATGCTATGGTTTTTATAGAATTTACACAACATCAAGACATTAAATGACTTCTTACAAGCCCATAACACTTGTCAAGAGTCAACAATACAACCTTGGGCGTCCATAGCCAAGAATAGGCTCTTACAGGGTCATAAATGTTGTCATACATGCATCCTACACTTGGAAAAATGTGCCCATGCAAGCTTGAACACCTTGGGGCCAAAATAGACTCTTACAGCATCTTATGATGTGTCATATGCTATTATTAGTGTCATAGATTCTTATGACAACTTACGGTTATCATACAATCTCTTACACCTTCTTACAACATCTATGACGTGCATCATAACACTAAAAATAGATTATTCCTCCACATGTGCACCCCACTTTGACCAATTACCATTTACCATAGTAAATGACATCCCGTAACTACCGCTGGTAACTCCAGGACTTACCGTGCAGTAACTCTGTAATTACCGTGGACAGTATATAATTTTTACCACTGCTGGTGAAACTTGTACATCCCTTATGGGTAATTACAAATAATAAATGGAATAATATAATAATGGGATTTACAAGGTTAATGGCACCTTATGCCAACATTCTCCCACTTGACATTATACATTGTAAATCAACCCATAGGAAATTAGATGGAAAATAATCAAGTACTAGAAACAAGGCCCATGGCCTCTCTGCACCACATGAACTTCTCTGTGCTCATAGGCTTGGTCAAAGAATTTGCAACATTCTCTTGAGTGTCTATCTTCTTTAGCTCAATCTATCCATTTGCAACCAACTCTTAAACAAAGTGATACTGAACATCAACATGCTTAGTCCAAGCATGATACATGGGATTCTTGGCCAAACAGATAGCACTCTAGCAATCACAACCAATCTGAATGATCCTGCAATCAAAACCAATACTTGTACACAGTCTCCTCAACCAAACTGCCTCCTTAGAGATATGAGTAGCAACCATATACTCTGCTTTTGTGGTGGACAAAGCAACTGTGGGCTGCCTCTTACTCATCCAACTCACTGCACCTCCAAACAAAGTAAACACATAGCCACTAGTGGACCTTCAACTATCCAAGTCACCTGCCCAATCTGCATCAAAAAAACCCTGTATGGCCAAAGATTTATCAGCACTATCAATACCAGAATAAACCAAACAATGATTAGGAGTACCTGCAAGATATTTAAACATCCTCTTCACATAGTTCCAATGTTGTCTACTAGGGTTGGACATAAATCTGCTCAAAACTCCCACTGCTTGGGCAATATCTGGTCTAGTGCAAACCATTGCATACATCAAACTCCCTACAACACTAGCATATGGCACATTAGACATATCCTCAAGATCATCCTCAGTCTTTGGACACATATCTAATGAAAGATTAGTACAAATGGGTAAAGGAACTCTAACTGGGTTACAGTCTTGCAAACTAAACCTCTGCAAAATGGTATTCACATACTTACTTTGTGACAACCAAAGCTTTCTATTAACTATGTCCCTCCTAATCTCCATTCCCAAAATATACCTTACAGCACTAAGATCCTTCATCTCAAATGCACTTGAAAGTTGGGCTTTAAGCTCACTAACCATACCCTTAGTATTGCTGAAAAACATGTCATCAACATACAAAGCAATAACCAGTAGAGAATCATCAACACAATGAATGTAAACACAATGATCCTCCTCGCTTCTAACAAAACCCAATTTCAAAACAAATGAATCAAACTTTTAATACCACATTTTAGGGGACTATTTCAGACCATAAAAATACCTCTTTAACCTGCAAACCCAATGTTCTTTTCCTTTTACCTCAAAACCTGTAGATTGTTGCATATAAATTTCTTCTTCAAGATCTCCATGTAAGAATGTAGTTTTAACATCCATTTGCTCAATCTCCCAATCATAAGCTTCAGCAATGGATAAGAGAAATCTAATAGAAGTTAATTTAGCAACAGGAGAGAATATCTCACCAAAATCAACTCCCTCTCTCTGGGAGTAGCCCTTGGCTACTAGTCTAGCCTTGTACTTCTCCAATGACCCATCTACTCCAAACTTCTTCTTGAAGACCCACTTACATCCTATGGCCTTTCTTCCTTTGGGCAAATGAACAAGATCCTAGGTGTTATTAGAGTCCAAAGCCATCATCTCCTCCTGCATGGCTAGTTGCCAAGACTCACTATCATCTGTAGAAATAGCTTCCCTGTAGGATCTAGGTTCATCGTTAGTACTCAATAAAGTATATACACAACGAAAATCTGGTGGGCTATACCTGTCAACTAGATTCCGTTGTCTTGTGGATCTCCTCAAGGGTGGAGTAAGAGACTACTCGTTCTTTCGCATGATCATCTGTACCAACTTCTTCTGTCACAACAGATTCATCTTCATTAGAAGTACTTGAATCTTCTTCTTCTTCTTCACCCCCTAATCCATCATTCTATTCTTCCTGAGGTGCATCTTGTTGCTCTAACTCAAAGTGCACTCTCTTTACCTTTTCATCTTTTTCTTTTGGCTACTCAGGTTCAGAAATAGCTCTAAGTTCCCTGAAAATTACATCTCTAGAAAAGATAATCTTGCGAGTTAGTGGATTCCAAAGCTTATAACCTTTCACATTATCACCATATCCAATGAATGTACACTTTTTAGCCTTTGGATCCAACTTAGATCGCTTTTCCTTAGGCACATGAACAAAAGCCTCACAACCAAAAACCCTTAAATGTGAAACATAAGGTTTCTTACCTGTCCACACTTCATAAGGTGTCGAATCAAGAGCCTTAAAAGGAGATCTATTTATCAAGTAGCAAGTAGTACACATAGCCTCTGCCCAAAAGTATTTATCCAACTGTGCATCACTAAGCATACTTCTGACCCTTTCCATAATTGTTTGGTTCATCCTTTCTGCAACACCATTCTGTTGTGGTGTATACAGAGTTGTCTTTGTCTTATTATACCTGCATGCTTGCAAAACTCATCAAATTCCTTAGAGTAATATTCCCCTCCATTGTCAAATCTTAATATTTTTATCTTTAAACCTGATTGGTTCTCTACTAAGACTTTGAATTCCTTAAACTTAGTGAATACTTTAGATTTATGCTTCATAAAATAAATCCACGTAAATCTGGATACATCATCAATGAAGGTTACAAAATAATGAGATTTTTTGATAAATTCATTATCCACAGGTCCAAACACATCTGTATGAATAATTTCTAACTTCTCTTTTGCTCTATTGCTTCCTTAAGGAAATAATTTTTTGTTTTGTTTACCAAACACACAATGCTCATAGAAATCAAAGTGCTCATCAGAATAAGAGAAAGCGTCCAACAAATTTTTATTCTTAATAGTTTTTAATACATTATTGCTTGTGTGGCCCAATCTACGGTGCCACAACATACATGTATTTTCAGTAGTGGCCTTAGATACATAGGAGGCATTACAAACTATAGTGGCTTCAAGCTTAAACAATTTCCCGAATCTCTTCCCTTTTGCTACCACCAAGTTCCATCTCACCAATCTTTCCTTTCCCAACAATCAGATATGTAGAGTTGTCACCAAGGTAGATATTACCTCCATCATATTCTTCATATGAGGAGAACCATTCCTTATGCGGAGTCATATGAAATGAGCATCTTGAGTCAACCAACTAGTGATCATTAGAAACAAGATTACATGCAGAAAGTAAAGCTTCTTCACCTGCATTCGAGGACTTATCTAAAGCACTCTCCCACTGTTTCTTGGGATTTCTGCACTCCTTCTTCACATGTCCCCTTTTACCGCAGTTCCAGCACTTAAATCTATTCTTTTTACCAGGAGTCTTAGACCGGCCCTTGGACTTGTCCTTAGCCCCTTTCTGATCTCCCTTAGGTCCTCTTTCCTTAGACCTTCCCCTGACACTGAGAGCATCCCCTGAACTATCTGAACTCTTCTTCCTCAATTCCTGTGATAGTAGCATTGAAACAAGGGCATCCAACTTCGGATCCACGAGGTTAGCAGTGATAGCAAAGATAACATTCTCCCAAGACTCGGGTAAAGAACAAATAAGTAAGATACATTTATCTTCCTCACTAACCTCAACATCTACTGAATCAAGATGACTCACTAACAAATTAAAAGAATTTAAATGCTCTGCAACTGATTCACCTTCTCGCATTTTCATGGAAAACAATTTTATTTTTAAATAAAGATTATTTACCATACTCTTGGCTTGATAGATCTCACCCAACCATTTTTACAACTTGTATGTTGTCTCTTCCTTTGTGACATTCAACAGGACAGAGTCTGAAAGACACAACCAGATGGTTCCCCGTGCCTTCTTATCTAGTCTATCCCACTCATCTTGAGAGACATCGTCAGGTTTCTTCTCTTTTTGGACAACCAACCATTGGTTTCTTTCTTCCAACAAATCTTCCATTTTCAGCTTCCACAACTCATACCCCGTTCCGCTGAACTTCTCAATGTCCATTTGAGAGGTTGATGCAACGGTGGATGCAGCCATAATAACAACACAAGATCTGCAAAACAAATGCAACCAAATCTCCCACTGCAACTATAGCTTCCACACTACCAGCCAAGAGTCAAAGCTGGCCAGGCTCTGATACCAAATGTTAGAAATGAAAGCAACGCTACTTCAATGGAAATCTGATTCGAATAAATTTTAGCAATCTTTTAAGTGTGCATTAACAATGGAGATTGTAACAAAACATAAACCCACAATACATAAATATACCAGAAGCATAATGAAGCACATAACACAAGTGTTTAACGTGGAGAAAACCCTTTTGAGTAAAAAACTCCACCAAGAAAAGAGGCCGAGTTGTATTATCTTCACAAAAGTAGATTACAAATACATTCACTTCCTCTGTCCTCCAACCTTCACTTCGGCAGAACCTGGGTACCTGTAAATTGTTATTATGCATCTCATCTACTATACTATGGTTTTTATAGAATTTACACAACCTGAAGACATTAAATGACTTCTTACAAGCCCATAACACTTGTCAAGAGTCAACGATACAACCTTGGGCATCCATAGCCAAGAATAGGCTCTTACGGGGTCATAAATGATGTCATACATACATCCTACACTTGGAAAAATGTGCCCATGCAAGCTTGAAAACCTTGGGGCCAAAAATAGCCTCTTGTAGCATCTTATGACACATCATATGCTATTATTAGTGCCATAGATTCTTATGACAACTTACAGTTGTCATAGAATCTCTTACACCTTCTTACAGCATCTGTGACGTGCGTCAAAACAATAAAATAGATTATTCCTCCACATGTGCACCCCACTTTGACCAATTACCATTTACCATAGTAAATGACATCCCGTAACTACCGCCGGTAACTCCAGGACTTACCGTGTAGGAACTTCGTAATTACCGTGGACAGTAAATAATTTTTACCACTGCTAGTGAAACTTGTACATCCCTTATGGGTAATTACAAATATAAAATGGAATAATACAATAATGGGATTTACAAGGTTAATGGAACCTTATCCCAACATGAGCCTAGTTAGAATGACCACCATAGAATATGCATACCTATTTTCCCTGAAGGTGGAAGAGAAGCTGAATAAAAGATTTGACAACAAGCAAAGGGGAAGAGGTCAAGGCAGAAGGACTGGTGGAAGACCCTATGGGGGCCGAAATGGAGATTCAAAGAAAAGTGAAGAAGCCGGCACTAGTTGAAATCAAAGAGGAGATAATACCTACCGCCCTCATGACTAGAACAATGGTGAGCAAAGAGGAAGAGAAAGAGGTAGACCTGGGCAAGGACCTAGAAGAGAAGGTTTCAGAAGAATCTGTTTCCAATGTGGAGAAGAAGGACATTGAGCATACGAGTGTCCACAACATCAAGGAAAGACAAATAGAAGACCTGAAGGTAATGCATGAGTTGCACATGTCGATGAAGATGCACAATTTGAGCGCTCTAAAGATGTTGAAAGGGGAGAAACCCTAGTTGTCAGAAGAACTTTGTTGAATGAGGAGAAAGAACCCAATCAGAGGAAGAGTTTATATTCTGCACAAGGTGCAAATGTGAAGGTAAGTGTTGTGATATTATTATTGACAGTGGAAGCACCGATAATCTTGTTTCAGAGGAGATGCTTGACAAGTTGAAGTTGACAAGAAGACAGCATCCACATCCATATCGGATTGCATGGTTGTAGAAGGACCATAGAGCTTTGGTCAATGAGCAGTGTTTAGTAAAGTTCAGGATTGGTGACTACCATGATGAGGTGCTGTGTGACATCATACTGATGGATACATGTCATATGTTGTTGGGGAGGCCATGGCAGTCTGATAGGAGCACTATCCATGATGGTCGTGCAAACACATACTCCCTAACAAAGGATGGAGTTCGTCATAAGTTGAAGCCCTTGAAGGAGGTGGAAGAAAAGGGATGTAGTACTGCCAGAATTTGCTTGGTAGATGGTAGAAATGTTTTGGAGGGTATGAAGCATGAGCGTCATTGCTTTGCATTGATTCCTAAGATTAGTCAAGAGAAATGTGAAGATGTACCAGCAGAAGACTCAGAAATGTTAGAAGTATTTTAAGATATTGTCTCTGATAATGTACCAGAAGGTTTACCACTAGTGAGGAAGATAAGTCATCAAATGGATTTGATACCAAGAGCTAGTTTGCCGAATAAGGTAGCCCATAGAATGACTCCAGCAGAGAGTGAAGAGTTGAACAGACAAGTTCAGGAGTTGTTGAGGAATGGATTGATAAGAGAGAGCCTAAGTCCATGTGAGGTACCTACAGTACTAGCACCAAAGAAAGATGGAGAGTGGAGAATGTGTACAGACTCTTGAGCCATCAATAAGATCATGATCAAGTACAAGTTTCCATTGCTAAGAATGGATGACATAATGGACTGTTTGAGTGGAGCCACGTATTTCATGAAAATTGACCTGAAGAGTGGGTATCACCAGATTCGTATCAGGGAAGGAGACGAATGGAAGACAACCTTCAAGACAAAGGAAGGTTTGTATGAGTGGTTAGTCATGCCATTTGGGCTAACCAATGCATTGAGCACATTCATGCGGCTCATGAATGAGGTATTGAAAGAATTTGTGGGAAGTTTTATTATTATTTATTTAGATGATATTTTGATTTTCAGTAAGACTTGGGATGAGCATATGATGCATATCAGAAGAGTTTTTGAGAAGCTGAGGGAGGAGAAGTTATTGATTAATTTGAAGAAATGTAGTTTTGCAAAGAAGGAGTTGGTATACCTGGGATTTGTTGTCTCAGCGGAAGGTCTTAAGATGGACCCAGAGAAGGTGAGGGCTATCATTGAATGGCCTATGCCAAGGAGTGCTTCCGAGGTAAGATCTTTTCATGGTTTGGCAAGTTTTTACAGAAAGTTTATCAGGAATTTTAGTAGCATTTGTGTACCCCTAATTGAGACAATGAGAGGGGATAGAAAACAGTTTAGATGGACTAAAGGAGTAGATAAAAGCTTTGATACATTAAAGTAGAAAGTCACAGAGCAACCTATTTTGGCAGTTCTAGATTTCAATAAGGTATTTCAGGTAGATTGTGATGCTAGTGGCAATGCTATAGGAGTTGTTTTGAGCCAATAAGGTAATCCCATGGCCTATTTTAGTGAGAAGCTTAATGATGCCAAGAAAAAATATTTTGTTTATGATCAGGAGTTTTATGCAATAGTTCAGGCTTTGAAGAAATGGAGACATTATTTGTTGCCAAAGGAGTTTGTTTTCTATACTGATCATTAGGCTTTGCAGTATCTTAATAATCAAGGAAAGTTGAACCAGAGGCACTTAAAATGGGTTGAGTTTTTGCAGAGGTATACTTTTGTTTTGAAGCACAGGAGTGGGAATTCCAATAGAGTTGCAGATGCCTTGAGCAGAAGACAAATTTTGTTAACATAAATGAAGATAGAGGTTGTTGGGTTCGATGAGCTCAAAAAATTGTATCCTAAAGATCTAGATTTTGCAGAGGCTTGGAAAGCTTGTTTGGAACCTGTTACTTTAGACAGGACAAAATGGTTGGATTTCATAATCCAAGATGGCATGTTGTTTAGAGGAAGCCAGTTGTGCATTCCGAGGAGTTCCATGAGAGAGAACCTGATTAAGGAGAAGCATAGTGGAAGATTGGCTAGACACTTTGGTCAAGATAAGACCATTTCTATTGTTGGTGAAAATTATTATTGGCCATAGTTGTAGCAGGATGTGAGAAAATTTGTGCAAAGTTGCAGAGTGTGTTAGATGGTAAAAGGGACAAGTCAGGATATAGGGCTATATCAGCCATTACCTATACCAGAGAAGCCATGGGATGATATCAATATAGATTTTGTTCTTGGTTTACCAAAGACACAAAGAGGACATGATTCCATTTTTGTGGTGGCGGACAGATTCTCGAAGATGGCACATTTTATTCCTTGCAAGAAGACTAATGATGATGTTCATATTGTAGAGTTATTTTTCAGGGAGGTGGTGAGATTACATGGTCTACCAAAGAGCATAGTTTCAGATCAAGATACCAAGTTTGTTGGTTATTTTTGGAGGACATTGTGGAAGAAGTTGAAGACAAATTTGAAGTTCAATTCTACACACCATCCACAGACTGATGTTTAGACCGAAGTGGTGAATAGGAGTTTGGGTAACCTGCTACGATGCTTAGTAGGAGATAAGCCCAAGGGATGGGATTTGATTTTACCACAGGTAGAATTTTGTTACAATAGTTCTATTAATAGGAGTACTGGTAAATCACCATTCCAGATTGTATATGGGAATAGTCCAAGAAATGCTTCAGAGTTAAGGAATCTGGACAAAGGAGAAAAGACAAGTGCCGAAGCTGAAGTCTTTGCTCAACACATGAAGAATTTGCATGAAGAGGTGAAAAAGCACATTAATAAGATGAATATTCAGTACAAGGCTAAGGCGGATCAAAAGAAGAGATATAAGGAATTCCAGGTAGGAGATGAAGTCATGGTTCACTTGAGAAAAGAAAGGTTCCCAATTGGAACATATAATAAGCTGAAAATGAAGAAATTTGGATCATACAGAATTTTGAAGAAACATGATTCAGAAAATGCATATGAGGTGGAGCTGTCGAGTGAGATCAACATTTCCCCTATTTTCAACATTACTGATTTATCAAAATATCATGAAGGTGGAACTGAGGATGGACCAACAAAAGAACATTGGAGTATTCCAACATCTACTTCAATAGAGGAGATAGAAGAGATCTTGGATAGCCGTGTGGGAAGAAGTATTCAAAACAGGCAATATGAAGAATATCTGGTGAAATAGAAAGGAAAGTCTGTTGAAGATTCTTCTTGGTTGTCTAAGGCAGAGGTTGACCGTTTGGGTTTTATTCACACAAACACCTGAGACGTGACAGGGTCACTTCTCAAATTACCCTGGGTGTCTGATGTAGGAGCATCTAGTGGTGTAAGGGCAATCTTGCATCACCCAAAAAAGATGTGTTTCAAAATTGTTGATGTTCTTTTCATTTATTTTCAAAATTTGTGCTTCTAGTTCCATAATCGCTTGAATAATGATGTAGAACTTTCAGTTTTTCCAAATTGCTAAAAATAGCAACCTGCTATTTTTAGAAAGTTTGCATTTGGGCACGGATTGAAGTGAAAATTTATAGGAATCTTCCTAATTGAAAAATAAGACCTTTGGCGAAGGAATCATGCAAAGATCATTTGCGAGCTGAAAGATATTAAAGTTTCTATTTCCTGAAAAATGCCTGAAAATTATTCAAATTCAGGTTTGAGGCACTAAATGGCCTCTTACAAGCCTAAAAATGGCTAGAACCGGTAGAGTGGGTTCTTTGCACGTAGAGCACTCGATGAGATTTCTGATGCATAAAACGGTTTGTCAATCAGACACCTGGATCAAAAGTTACGGCTCCCGGAAGTTGACCTATTTTTGGAGGGAGATGCAAATTTTGAAATTAGGTTGTTGGCTGCCAAAAAGGCTATTAATAACTATTTTTGGGAACCCTGGGCAGTAGTAGAGTGAAGGGGGAAAGTGTAGAGTCAAGAATAGGTGGGAAAATAGAAACCCTAGCTGATTTGGGGTTATAGAAGTTAGAAGATTCCAGAGCCTGGTGATGTGTAGCTGTAGTGTGCTGTAGCCTATGGAGGATTGATTCCTCTGATTGTAATTAAGCTTCTGTAATGTAATGAGTTTCCTAGATCAATAAATAAATATTCTATTTTCTGTGTTCCATTTTTGTTGTTGTGTGTTTTATGATTTACCCCCTTCATCACTTCCACTTGCAAGTGCATTGTGCATCCACCTTCGATGAAATCATAGAAAAGGGTGTCACCATCAAAAAGGGCCTTATGGAAAAAGGTTTGGTCAAGATCTACAATCAAAATGATAACGAAAAATCATCCAATGACAAACCTAAATTTTGGGCTAAAAATAAAAATGTCATAAGAGATAGCGCTATTGATTCCAAGTTCATCCAAACAGCTGCTCCTAAACCTAAAGAGACACACATTGTACATAATGTTTCAAACAATGTCTCGTTGCCCTCTATTCCATTAAAATGCAATCCTTCCAACAATCCAAAATGCAAATACACTCCTTTGGGTGAACCACTCAAAGTTGTGTTCCAAAAACTTGCCCAAGCTAACATGGTTAAGTTTCCCACGACCAAACCCTTTGATGAAAACCAACCTAAACCTACATGGTACAAATAAAATGAGTATTGTGACTATCACCATATCAAAGGACATGCCAGGGGAAAATGTATGAAATTGAAAAAACTATATCTAGGACCTCGTCGATCGCAGCAATATCTAAGTGGAAGGAAACAACAATACTTAACCCAACAATGGCTTAGGAGTCTACCAAGACCCTCTTCCCAATCATAATAACCAATCCACATCCAAACCATCATCCTCCAACACCAATCCCAACAACCAAGCCAACAACATCAACTATAACAATGTTCCACCTTATGATTATGTAGTAGGCCGGATTGATTTCAACTCTACTCATATTGCCACCATCAAGATCAAAAATAACACTCCCAAATGTGTCGTTACCACTTAATGTGGGTGTGTAACCATCAAGGGACCATCCGCATCCTCCACTACTACCACTTTTAAATATAATCTCCTCAACCATCTTGGGAAGACTCCTGCACAAATCTCCATCTTCAAAATCCTTAAGACCTCCACCATCCATCACAAAATCTTTGACAAGGCCCTTCAAGAGTCTCATGTCCCCACTGACATTCCTCCCACACAATTTCAAAACCTAGTGGCCCAATTGTCTTCATCCTACCATCTCACTTTCAGACAATCCAACATGCCACCTATTGACCCCATCCATAATAAAGCACTCCATACGAGGTCCAAATCGCCAATCACAAAGTCAAAAGGGTCCTCTTGGATAATGGATCCAGTTTGAATATTTGTATATTAAATTTCATAAAACTTTCAGGGCATTTAGCAGTTGATCTAGAGTATTTGGTTATCTCCATCAAAGCATATGACAACACAGAGCAAGAATTAGAAGGCACCACATGTCTCCCTATCAAAGTAGGTCCTCTCACATTACCCACTCTATGCCATGTGGTTGATCTTGACCTACCATACAATCTTCTCCTAGGACAACCATGGTTACATGTCATGCAAGCCATTCCCTTCACCTATCACCAATGTCTTAAGTTTCCCCATAGCGGTGTGGAAGTCAACAACCTTTTGAGTATTGTAAAGCTTTGGAGGTTGTCTATGATAGACAATTTCATTACCCAAGCACTTATGGGGAAGTCTCAAAGACCACTCATCTATATCATCCACCTCATCTCATACTTCATCCACTCCATCTATCACCATCGATCCATCACATGCTTATACTTCATTTTCCATTCTGACCCTTCAAGTATCCAAATTCAAGATCACAGACAAAGGGCGTGGTGAATATGAACTTCATAATGCCTTTCATGTGGGAAAATTACCTTTATCCCCCAGCTCCCATGGGTGTCACCTACAAAAGAAGGCTTAAGAACAACAATGCAAGGTTGATAGCAAGATCCCCTTTGTTCCAGCACATGTCTCCTAAGAAGAAGCCGCAGAAACATCCTTGGATGATTGGTTATATCATGATGAGGCCCCTCTAGTAACAGTAGATCTTGAATACTTCAAGGAAAAATATCCTGTACCATTCCAAATATGTACCAAAATGTCCTTCCATGGAAAAGGGCTTGGCATCAATGAACAAGGAACCACAAAACCTATTCCAGTTGATCCCACATCCCCCAAGCAATATGCCAAGTATTTTGGTTTAGGATATGCACCGCCTACTATGACAATCTGTGGACCTACTAAAACTTCATTAGAGGTGATCGTATCCTCTTCTATTGTTGATAATATTACACCAAGTGTCATCATAGCTTCATGCGAAGATGTTGATCTCTCATGCATCTTCCCCGACAATGCCATCTTCCTCATCAACCTTCCCTCATCCATCCCAACCTCATTGCCTAATATTATCAAGGACCACTTCCTCTCAACATGTTTCAAAATGAAGAGGCCCTCTTTGCATTCCTAGAACTCCGTGACACCTCATAATATGACATATGCTTGCACGCTAATACCTATTTTTGGGAAGAGGGGATCCTTAGTCCAAATAAAAAATCAAAAGATAGAAAATCATCCCCTGGTAAAAACCTCTCTGAGGCACTTTCAAACACAAAAGAGAAAAATAAAGACGTATCTCCTGGTGAAAACCTGTTCGAGGTGCTAGGAGATGAGGATCTCCACCTTCCCCCTATACCTTGCTACTGACAGGAGCGTTCCACTATCCTAATTGAAGGCATGCAAGAAATCAACCTCAGAACACAGGAACAACCTAAGCTTACTCATATTGCGGAAAGTCTTGCTACCCATGAAAACTCCAATCTTTCAATCATCCTCCACAAGGCACCTAATGTCTTTGTTTGGTCATACGCAGACATTCCGGGATTGGATCCCTCCTTGGTAGTACATCACCTTGTGGTACATCTAGAAGCATGACCAGTCAAACAAAAACTCCGTAAGGTGCATCCTCAAGTCAGCCTACTTGTCAAAGAAGAATTATAGAAACTGTTGTTAGTCGGCTTCATCTGCCCTATAGACTACCTAGAATGGGTCTCCAATATTGTTCTAGTTGCTAAGAAACCTAGGGGCATCTGAGTATGTACAAATTTCTGCGACATCAACAAAGCATGTCTAAAAGATGACTTCCCACTTCCTAACATAGACATAATTATGGATCTCATGGCTGGACATGAGATGCTTTCACTCATGGATGGATTCTTGGGATATAATCAAATTAGAATTTCCCCTGAAGATCAACATAAAACAACATTCACATGTCCTTGGGGTGACTTATTAAAAGCAATTCATGCCCTTCGGCCTTAAAAATGTCAGAGAAGATTCTCAACGAGCCATGCCCACTATTTTTCATGACATGCTACACAAAATCATGGAGGACTATCTAGATGATCTCCTTGGGAAATCAAAAACAAGAGAAGAACACCCTAAGGTTCTACAATAGATATTTGAACACCTTAGGGAATACAAGCTCCGTCTCGACCCCAAGAAATGTGTCTTTGGTGTCACATTAGGAAAACTCTTGGGGTTCATTGTATCTAGCATGGGTATTGAAGTAGATCCAGCTAAGGTCACTGCTATAACAGAAATGCCACCACCGAAGACCCTCAAACAACTTCGTAGCCTCCAAGGCAAGCTCTAGGCTATCCAAAGGTTCATCGCTTAACTCAAAGATAAATGCCAACCATTTTCCCACTTGCTTCGTAAGGAAGTACATTTCAAATGGGACTAGAATTGCTAGCAAGCATTTGACCGCATCAAGGAATACTTAGCTTCATCGCTGGTCCTTATGGCACCCATCCCTGGAAAGTCCCTACTATTGTACATATCAACAACTTCAGTAGTACTGGGGGCACTTTTAGCACAACAAGATGACATTAGCTGCAAAAGGGCTATATACTACATCAGTAGGACCTTTGTTGGCTATGAGGTTAACTATACACCCATGGAACGACCATGTCTAGTTGTTGTTTTCTATTCTCAAAAGTTATGACACTACATGTTGAGTCACTCAATCAAGCTCATCTCCAAAGTCGGCCCTCTTAAATACCTACTTTCCAAGACCTTACTCACAGGAAGAATGGCAAAATGGGTAATGTTACTTAGCGAGTTTGACATTGTGTATGTTGATCAAAGAGCAATCAAAGGACAAGTTGTAGCAGATCAGTTAGCTGAAGCACCTCTCACAGATCATCAACCACTCTCCATTGATTTCCTAGATGAATCCATTTTGACTATGACAAAATCAACAAACTAGAAACTATACTTTGATGGGTCCTTCACAAATCACGGTTCAAGGGTAGGAATACTCTTGGTCACTCCACAAGGCAACTATATTCCCAAAGCATACAAACTTTCTTTCCCTTGCACAAATAATGTGGTTGAATATGAAGCCTTGATCATTGGTCTCAAAACAACAGCTCAGTGGAACATCCAACAGTTACAGGTCTATGGAGACTCCTAGTTGGTTATCAAATAGGTCAATGGTGAATACTGAGTACTAAGGATGACAAATTGATCACTTATAATAAAATTGTTGATGAATACAAGTTGCTCTTCAACTACATTCAGTTTGAACATGTGCCTCACCTTCACAACAAAGCAGCTAACACTGTGGCCACTATTAGTTCTCTCTTGGATATGCCTCATGATAGTCATCAGTGTGAGTTTCTTGTGTAACAACTCCTCATGCCAGCATATTGTGTCACTGAGTCAAAATTCGTATGTGAGATTGTCAGTCCTGAAAATCCTTGGTACCATGACATTTATGTCTACCTTCAACATCACACTTTCCCATTTGAATCATCTTGCAAACAATAACGATCAATCATCCACTGAGCTTCTTGCTACACCATTCTTACCGATACCCCTTATCACCGAAGCTATGATGGCACTCTCCTATGATGTTTAAACATGGAAGAAGCTTCCCTTGCACTACATGAAGTCCATATAGGTATCTGCGATGCTCACACAAGCGGTATTGTCCTAACTAAAAAACTCTTACGTACAGGTTATTACTGGCCAACAATGGAGTATGATGCATGTGAGTATGTAAAGAAATGTAAGCCTTACCAGTAGCATGGGGATCTTATACATGCTCCCTCTTAAGCTTTGCAACCATTCACCACACCATGGCCCTTTTCTCAGCGGGGCCTAGGTCTCATTGGTAAAATCCACCCACCTTCTTTCAATGGACAAAAATTCATCATCACTGCCACCGAGTACTTTACCAAGTGGGTCAAAGCCATTCCTCTCACTTTCACCACTAGTAATCAAATAGCCAAATTCATCCTTTACCATATCATCTGCCTATATGGTATCCCATCTGCCCTTGTCACAGATAATGGCAAACCATTCAAAAATAATGATGTTCATGCACTTTATAAACAATTCCATATTTAACATCATTGGTCTACTCCATATTATCCCCATGGTAATGTACAAGCCAAGGCAACTAATAAAACCTTGCTCAAAATCCTCAAGAAAGTTGTCAATGAAACTAGTCGTGACTGGCACCTCCATATCCACCTCGCCCTTTGGGCCTATTGTACTAGCATCCACACTCCTACGAGAACCACTCCATACTCACTTATCTTTGGAGTTGAATCTATCCTTCCAATCGAGATCGAATTGTCCTCATTATGCATCTCTTTGCGTAATGTCATCATTGACGAAGAATACCGTGTTGCATGCCTCCAAGAGTTAGAGCTATTGGATGACTGATGCCTCAATGCCTTGAATCATCTCCAGGCATACTAGAATCAGCTTCATAGATCCTACAACAAGAAAATTCATGCCAGATAGCTTGTAGTAGGAGACTTGGTCTTAAAATAAAATCAACAGAATCTCTCAAAGCAAGACAAGAAAGGGAAATTTGAGCTTAATTGGTTGGGCCCCTATTTCGTTATAGCTAAGTATGGTTCAGAAGCATATCGCCTCTCCACTCTTGAAGGAGAAGAGCTTAAAGAACCTATGAACATCATCCACCTAAAGTGATTTCACAGTTAGATTGCTGAATACCGCAAATCAAAAATACAAAAAAAAAAAAATGTAAAAAAATCCAAAAAAAATCAAAAAATCAAAAAAGTAAAGAAAAATAATTCTTCCTATGGTGAAAACCACTCCTCGTGGCATCTTGTGCAAGTACCATGATGAAAACCTATTTATAGGCATCATGTGTAGGTTCAAATCTAGATCCATTATTCATCCATCCCATCCACTTTATCCATTATCCATTAATCCTGCTACCTGAGCTTCAACCATTTCATAAATCCAACTATCCATCATTCCCAAAATATACATCCTCCATCACCAACCTGCATATGTTGTGCAAGAAACTGAGTAATAAAAAAGTAGAACTCAAGCCCATCATCAACCTTCCTCCCTTTACCATCATCCCCTTCCATCACCCTATTGCCCAAGTTGATATTTTATCCTACCCCTACCATCCTTACTTTTTTAATAGATTGAGTAACATAAAAGCATAATTCTCACCTACCATAATCCCTCATCATCCTAAGCCCTACTCATCCCAATCCCAACTACCCCATCCTATCATAATCCCTAACACACTTGGTCCCCCTTGTGATTTATCACATCACATATTTGCACTTCCAATAGGCCACCCCACTGTTTATCCTACTACCATCTCCCTTGCCTACGTCGCTCTCTCTTTTTATAGACCGAGTAACAGAAAAGTAGAATTTCCACCCACAATAATGCCCCCATCACTCCTACATTCTATCCTACCATAACCCATCCATCACGTGGCCCCTCTCATGGTTTTGCATAAACATCACGTCTTTACACCTCTAACAGGTCACCCAGTTGGTTACCTCATCTCCCTCATCCACCTAAGCCTCCCTCGATCACTCATTGACCAATCCCTCTTGTGCTTTATTACAACACGTCTTGCACTGCCAATGCATCACCTAGCCTTTTTACCATCAATCCCCTTCACATCACACCGTATCAATCCTTGTCCTCACCGTGATTTTAATACATGGTATAGTTTGAAAGCTGACAATTCCATCCCCTAACCAGCCCTCATCCATCTACACAACCCTATTCCTCCTTTCATCAAGTTGCCATAACTACATATCATCACCACCCGCATCTTAATGTGCCTTGATATCTTGGATACAAGGTATGTAGGCAGTCTAGAATATGAAGAAAGTATCTAGTATGTAGGTACATAAGATGCCACCCATCCACCCCACTTGGATGGTACCTATTTCCTAATCTTTTTTATTACACTTGATCTCAACACAACACACTCACTATGCATAGTATCAAAGCATCATCTCTTCACACAAAATCATCACCTATAATCTCAGCTTCATCCGCAACTCATGGCCTATATCTTTTCGCTCATCCTTTGATTTATCCTAATCATCCATCGATTCCTGCCTTATGGATGCATCCTACTTACAATAGGCAGAATCACCAATCCACACCCATCTTGGCAAGAGATATAATGGTTGTCTATTTGGTCAATTGGTCTTTTGGTTATTGATTTTTTATCTTTTGTCCTATTCTCAGATTATTTCAAAACTACCTTGATTTCACTATATCATGGTATGTGGTGAAAGACCTAGAATGGGGCATGGTCATTGCTTTCATATGCTATGCTTGTGGGAGGTTCTCATTACTCCACTTTAGTATTCATATCTTGTGAATGGTAGGGTCAGTTCTAGTGTATTAGTTTCTTTTTACATCTAAGGTTCCTCATACCTTTTATGTACTTACTAAGGGCTTATACTTTGGATCCCCCTCATTCATTTAGGCAAGATTGTACTATCTTGGGCATGCATGGGATCATCCTATTGTTTGCAAAGTCAAGTCCAATGCACGGGATACCTTGCCACTTTGGTTCCTCATACCCTGGTGCATAATATCTCATGCTATATCAACAGTAGTGCTCATAATTTATTTGTAGAATTTCTAATGTGTTCTATCACCCTTTATCCCCCCACCCTACATATACATCCCTATTACGATTATCCCCTCCCATATCTTGCTCCAAGCTTCATCGGAACAATCCTCATTTCCCCCCCCCACTTATCTTCCCTCACCTACCTATCCATTTTGACCATCTATTTCCTCCTAGACTACACCCCATGACCATTTTTCAGGCACTTGGTATCATGATCAACAAATCAAATCACAACATCCATGACCTTCTCGTTCCCATTCATTAATTGTTCTTCATTAACCATCCCTTTGCATTAGTCCATTCATAATATATGTTTATTAATCTGAGAATATATTTATCATTATCATTATCCTTTTGCATTTTCATCCATTCATAATATATGTTTATTAATCTGAGCATATATTTATCATTATCGTTATCCTTTTGCATTTTCATCCATTCATAATATCTGTTAATTAATCTGAGCATATATTCATCATTTCCATTATCCTTTTGCATTTTCATCCATTCATAATATATGTTTATTAATCAAGCATATATTCATCATTTCCATTATTCTTTTGCATTTTCATCCATTCATAATATATGTTTATTAATCTGAGCATATATTCATCATTTCCATTATTCTTTTGCATTTTTCGTCCATTCATAATATATGTTTATTAATCCATGCATTTATATTTTTTCCATTCATTATCATTTGTCCATTTACATTCCATTCCATTAACATTCAAAAATTCATTAAGTCCTATTTGTCCATATTTCATTTAGTTCATTATTACTCATAGTTGGTTCATTAATCCACATCATTAGTTCATCATCTTACCATTAGTCCATTAAGCCATATTACATCACATGTTTTCATCATATCACATTATCATTAATGCATTATCCACATTATCCATATCAACCCTCTATACATATCAAAAACCATGTCATACATACATTCATAATCTGCATTCTCATCCATTTCAATACATACATAAAATTGTGTCATAATTAACCTCGTCATATCATAACATCAAAACCATAGCACATCCTGCATATCATAATCCTAATCATCATCATAATAAATGCAAACATCCATACATTATGTCATCATAAAACATCATCAGTTATCACATGCATCTACATCATATCATCCTATATCATATCATCCCGCATCACAAATATATCATCAATCACATCATCTCTCAATCACATCATATCATCAAACACATACAGCATCCATAACCTGCATGCCAATACATCATAATCCACATCATACTCCATAAATACACATCAATAAAGTACATCAACAAAGTCCATCTCATCCAAAGTCCCATCTCATATATATACATAAAAAATGACCATGATACATCAAGTCCTAAGGAATTGTCAAAAATACATATGTCCAATCAAAATTCAGGAGTCTACAGCCCCTAAGTAGAACTGTCTCGTGCTAAGGCCCCTGATTGAGATGGCCCTACATCTCTCTGTGGAGGTGGCCCCATCACCTGCTACCCTGCCTGACCAAGAACTGGCCCCTGGCCTACTACTAGTACATGTACCGGAGGTGGTTGTTGTACTGATCTCTCAGACTACCCTGTCCTCCTCGAGCCTGATGCCACAAAATGGCTCTGGTAGCTCTCTTTGCCTCACTAATACCAGGCCCTCATACAACATCCTGCAATGTTGTGCCTCTCTCCCGGCCTCATAGGCCTACTACTGCATAGTCCTAAACATGTCAGACATCCTTGACCCCAATGCCTGACATGCCTGATTGTGCTCCTGTTGATATCTCTGGGACTGTGCCTATGCCTGAGCTAATTATGTCTGTAACTATACTACCTAGTCCTGTAAATGGGCCACCTTCTCGTCACCCTGTGCCTATGCTAGTTGCCCCTACAACTGGGCCACCTATCCTTGTAACTACTGCACTTGGGCCTGTGGTTGTGTTACATCCCCAATTTATAAATTAGACTTAATCAATAACTAGGCATGATAATCAAGAGGATTAGTCATAGTTAATTGATTTGATATTGTAGAAATATCTGATTTAACTTTTGATTATGAAGTAGAAACAAATGTTAAATAGTTTTAAATGATTTTCAATTACGATATTTGATAATGATGCACTGATTGCAATCTTGTGGTTCGGAGTGTGACAGGAGAACCGAGCATCCTTCGAAGAAGGAAGGAGAGTATCATCCTAGAGGAAGGGGTTAGACATTGTGATAATATAAGTTGACAAGCCATCTGAGTAATAGACTCCTATGTCCTTCTCAACCAATCGTAAGTTGACACGTGTCATGTCTCTTGTCTTTTGTTTCTATGTTCTTGGTTTATTCTTTGGTCAATGAAGTTATCTCGTCAAGTCGTGATGACCGGATAATGTTTTGGAAACATCATCCCTAGCCAAGAGACAATAATATTTTGAGACAAAGGGGTCTCTCTTATTTATTGTTCTCGGGGTCATTATGTTATTCCTAGTCTTTCGACTAATGGAATAGTCAATTTCGGGGTAGTATCACTCGACACTGATAATCGACATAAATAATGAGAATTTGTTTTATGTATACTAAACCTTATGATAAGCCTTATCAAGGATGAAACCTTTTAATTGGATATTATCCATAATAATAATATTGCTATTATCTTATTTTGATAAGTTTAGTCGGTAGAATATTCTTAAGTGGTTAGTTGATCATGGAGATGGATGGGAGCTTCAAGCTCAACCATACCATAATGTGATTTGATTGGGCCACCTTTTTAAGGGCACTACAAAGTGTAAGGTAGTTGTTAGCCTTTATCGGGATGTAGAAATCAGTTAACTTATTTTTGGGGAGAAATAGTCTCTCATCATCGCAGAGGAAAAGAAGAAAAGAGATGGCGGGAAAGAAAGAAGCTGAGGTTGGCTTTCTAGGAAGTATTGGTGGTAGAACTATTCGAGGAATAACAGTGATAAAAGGAAATAGGGAGCAGTGGAAAGAATCGTAGAACTAGGTCTGCATTCGGCCTTGTGCTCAACATAGGTAATTAAGATTCTTGAAGTCTTTGTTATTCAATGGAAATATGAGGCACACATACTACAAGGCGATTCCATGCATGATAATTATTTTTCTCTGAGTCGTGGCTCTAGGCCAGTTGGCCGAGCCATTCCTGTGTTTCTTTTTGAAAAAGTCATATGCTGTGGTTTGGGGTGTCGAATGGCCAAACCCGTTTAAGACCATCATTGAGCTGCATTTATACTCGAAGCCTCTTGGGATGAGTTTGTAGACATAATAACTATTAAGACTATGCTCAAGGTGGGGGCCGAGCTAAATGTATCTATAGATGTATTCTTGTATATATGCTCAATCAAGCGTTGTGATGATTGACTCTTTCTTAATGAGATTTGAGTCTTTCGACTCGGCCGCATGGTAATGCATAATATATTATGAACAACTGGAGCTCAAGCCATAGTGGCTGAGCATGTATTCCTTTCATTGTGTTTAACCCATGTCATATGATGATAAGGGTCAAGCCTATAAGTGCTCGAAGGGAGTTAAGTATAACTCCATGTGTTTTTGATAATATATACAGTCTTGCGACTATATTGATGGCCGCATAGGCCTCATTTCTTTGTATATAGTCTTACGACCGTATTGATGGCCACATAGGCATCTTTTCTTTGTATACAATCTTACAAATGTATTGAGTGCCACATAGGCATCTTTCTTTGTAGACAGTCATATGACTATATTAATGGTTACAACGACATCATTTCATAGTACACAGTCTTACAACTGTATTGATAGCCAGTTAGGCATCATTTCTTGGCATGCAGTCCCTCAACTGTAAAAACCACTGTGGAAAATTTTGATATCTTAAAACACAATCACTGTAAGGATTGCCGGGAAGGCAAATATATATTGATATCGGTGAACAATTGTCACCCAAACAAAACCCAGTTGGGCTTACTTGAGCAGCTAATAATGAATTACTTGTAGTACAGCTATTACCTTTGTGTATGTCGAATGAACCTTCGAATATGAAGGAATTTGGTCATAGTCTCTATATGAGACAATTGAAAATAAGTTTATAACAGGTTATAAACTATATCTAATTGGGACTAAATTATGACTTAACAAATAACGTTAAGAGTTATAAATTCTTTTACTTAATGTAACTATAGGGTTGGAGAATAACCCATGAGCTCAATTGTTAATATAAGAGCTATTGATCAATAAGGAACTAATATATTTACTAAGGTAAGGTATGCCTTAAGTATCATGAAATAAACTTCATCATAGGTGATGAATGTTATTGACATAAAAACACAGGAGACCAAGATGGTTATCAAGTTTGAAATTGAAATGAATTGAATGGAACAAGGTGACGTGGAGTCAGTAGTTTCACTTTTCTTAAATAACCTATTTGGTCATAATTAACCTTGATGGGAGTCAAATGTTCAAAGTTTGGATTGTGATTCAAATGGATCCCACACTCATACTTGACCTAAAGGACAAGATCGTTAAGATTTGACTGTAGGACATGACAACTTATAAGTCGAGTTAGGGTGGTGGGCATACGACAATGTTCATTGCATAACGTCTTGTATGAAAACTTTGGCCAAAGTAATGCATCCGTCTTTGCATGCATTGTTGGTCCACAATGATCCAGATGGCCTAGTGTCTCAAGTAGTGTCATACTAGTTATAGTGGATCTATAGTGTGTGACTGTGATACATTAGGAAGGACACAACACCAATTACTTAGATGGCTAACCAATTGGTTCCAATGTCTAACCTTTACGTGAAGGGTAGGGCCTCTTCCAGTTAGAAAGATAAGTGGGGGACCATAGGTTCGTGGTTGGAGGAAAAGCACCAGGATGATGCTCTCCTTCCCAGGCATGAGACAAGCCAAGGCTTATGAAGACATATGTCATTAGTTCCAGATACATTGTTTGCATTTGACTAGTTGGTCTATTGTAATGTAAATATTTGATTAAGATGCCTAGAGCATATAATGTAATTGATTAGTGAAGGTTATTCACTAAAGATTATAATGATTTAATAGATCGTAAGCTTTCTTATATCCTGATTTGATTAACATGCTTAAATGATGGAAAAGAACATATTTCTTTTATTTCAAAATTTTGAATATCTCTATCAATTCTTAATTAATGACTTGATTAAGTTACATGTTTAAGTTAAGTCTTGATGATTATGGAAAGTGATGTTACATATGGTATCAAAGCTACCAGGTTCAACACATGGACCTAATGAGCTCACTATTTGATGATTAATGAATCTAACATTAAGTGTGCTAATGATTGGATGTTCTATGCCAGAATGGTAAAAATTAGAACTACACCTCACAAGAAGGTAACGGAACATGGATGTTACCTATGCCATCAAAAGATTTTGAAGGCATGAGCCTTTCCAAAGAAGAAACTAGAACTGACTGGATGCTTGGTAGGGGCATGGTTATCTAATGAGGAAACTTTCGGTGATGCAGTAAAATGCATCAAGCAGGAGTTATGGAAAGCCGATCGAATGGTTGCCCTTAACTCTACTGGAACATCAGTGTCACACTCTACTCCTATGGCACCAGCTAAGAAAAATGATCATAATGAATGTTTTGTAACTAAGGAGGATGTGAAGGAATACCAGTGTGTACCCTCACCTCCTGAGACTGAAAAGAAAATTTGATAATGGGAAGTTGTCCCAATTGTAAATGAGTTGCAGGAGCAAATGTAAATACAATTTTGTAATTTTGTGGATTATGTGTAATCCAATGGAAAAATAATGCAATGGAAAAGTTTTGACTATCTTTCCTTTCTTGTTAAAGATTACATGAATGTGAATAGATTTGTGAAATAATTGAATTATATGGCATGGAAAACTAATCCGTGTTTAATCTGCAAACTTTGAAGGAAGAAGTAAATTGCAGTAAGGGTTTGAGTTGGAATCAGAATGGAGGATAGCCGAGATGAAGGAGCACCTTCAGGGCAATCCAAGTCTAAATTAGACCAAATCTTGACTTTGCTGAAAGAAACTAGGGTGAGGGTAGAAACCTTCGAACATAAAGTGGGAGGCCAGTCAAAAGACAGGCAAGATAATTATGATGGAGGTGATGGCAAGGAATGCCATAATGACACCACCCAAAGCCATCACGGAGAAAATAACTCCGTGGTTAAATAGGACGGGGATAAAAGGAGCCTTATGGCTATGGAACTGTCTCATGACATGAAAAAGGTCATGACACCTAAATTTGATGGATCCGTAAGTGGAGATGTCACAGAGGCATGGCTTACGGAGATGGAGAAGTATTTTGAAATTAGAAATTACAATGAGGTTACTAAAGCTCTCTGGGGAGCATTTTAATTAGCAGGACAAGCATCCACATGGTGGATGAACAAAAAGATGAAGTTAGGCTTGAAGTCTACAAGCCTTACTTGGGGCAGCTTTGTACAACTGTTTAGGCAAAGTTGGTTGCCTCAACTATTAGGTATGATCAGAAACTCGTAGACTTCCAAAACTTAAAACAGGCTGATATGACTGTAAATGAATATTGGGAGAAATTCACCTGATGAGAAGTTTCAGGTCCAGAAATTTATCATGGGATTGAATGCCCAGATTAGGGGCGAGGTTAATGTTCATGGCCCTACAACCATGGAACAGATTTATGAGAAGGCCGTGAGGCAGGAATAGAACCTGTAGGCTATATCGGCCTATAGAGAAAGGAACAGGAAGAGATACAATTGGTCTCAATCTTCTCAACCCTCAAAGAAGAAGGGAAAGAAACATGATTATACTGAGAAGACTAATAAAGGGGCTAAAAATAAGCAAAATGAATCCAAGGGAGATAAAAAGGGGAATAACCACTCCAAGAAGAATGGACAATTCTAGCAAACCTCAGGAGAGGCGAGGACCCGTTGGAGGATGCTTCACTTGTGGTGGAGATCACTATGCTAATCAGTGTCCCAAAAAATCATAAGGAGTGCAATCAAGAGGAAATCCTCTACCTTCCTAGCAAGTGGCGTTCCAACAATGTATCCATGTAGCCTTGGATAACCATCAAGATGAGTATCAAATAACTCTAGTAGAGACAACATGTATTTTATTTGGAGTTCCAATTTCAATTTTAATCAATACAGTTCCATAGAATGTTTCATTTCTCCCAAAATTGTAAATGAGATTCCTAGAAAAGCAGGATTTATGGAAAATACTTGGTCTGTAGAGTATGCAAATCACACCAAGGCTCAGGTAGAGAAATGCTTGTTTGAAGCTCAGGTTGAACTTCCAAACTTTTCTGTTGAAGTAAATCTATATGTAGCTCCACTTGGCTCGTATGATGTTATCCTTGGAATAAATTGGTTATGGAGACATCGAGCCAAAGTGGACTATTATGCTAAGACAGTAGATTGTTTGGATGAACTAGGAAACCAAGTCTATATTCAAGGAAAGCCTGGAGAAATTAAACTGAGGCAAATCTCTGCTTTACAATTAAACAGAGCACAGAGAAAAGGATGCCAACTTTTTCCTATTAAGCTGGATAAAATAGATGAAACAAAGGAAACCTACTTTCAAGATCATTTGACTTTTTATGAGCCCCTAAAACTTAATGAAGTAGGGATGAAGGAGTCCATAGGTCAGGAAAGACCAGATATGGACAAGTATCCCCTCCTTAGATAATTTGAGGATGTCTTTCTGAATGACCTTCCAGGGTTACCACCTAAGAGAGCTTTTGATTTTGCCATTGATATTATACCTGGGTCGAAACCTATTTCTAAAGCCCCTTATAGGATGACCACAACTGAACTAATGGAGCTAAAGGCTCAACTACAAGAGCTACTAGATAAAGGGTTGATTAGACCCAATGTGTTGCCATGGGGAGCACCTGTCATTTTTTTGTGAAAAAGAAAGATGGCACTTTGCGGTTGTGTATAGTCTACCGCATGTTAAATAAAGCAACCATCAAGAACTAGTATCCTCTACCCTGTATTGATGATCTTTTTTATCAGATGCGAGGAGCAGCAGTATTTTCCAAGATCGATCTTCGATCGAGATATCACCAGTTGAGGGTGAAGGATGAAGACATCCATAAAACAACCTTTAGAACCATATATGGACATTATGAATTCACTATCCTAGATTTTGGGTTGACAAATGCCCCTGCAGCCTTTATGAATCTTATGAATAGTGTGTTCAGAGACTGCCTGGACATGTTTGTCTTGGAATTTCTTGATGATATTTTAATCTACTCTAAGAATGAAGAGGAACATATGTAGCATTTGAGAATCATTCTTTAGATATTAAGAGAGCATAAACTATATGGTAATCTCTCTAAGTGTACCTACTTTCAAAAAAAAGTACAGTATTTGGGTCATATAATTTTAGCTAAAGGAATAGCTTCAATCCCAGCTAAGATTAAGGCTATATCTAAATGACCTGAACTAAAAAATATTCATGAGGTCCAAAGTTTTATGGTCCTTGCTAGTTATTATAGGAAGTTTGTGAAAAACTTCTCTAAAATTTCTTATCCTATAACTTCCTTGCAAAGGAAGGGCAAGAAGTTTGAATGGTCAAAAAAGTGCCAGGAGGCCTTTGACTTGCTGAAGGAAAAATTAACTTCAGCTTTGATTTTAAAAGTGCTTGACCCAGATGGTCAATTTGTAGTCATTACCAATGCTTCAGGGGAAGGCTTAGGTGGTGTACTAGTCCAAGATGGACATGTTATTGCATAGGAATCGCGCAAACTGAAAAACTATGAACAAAACAATGCCCCACATGATTTAGAATTGGCAGCAGTTATGCATGCACTTCAAATGTGGAGACATTATCTACTTGGAAACCTTTTGAGTTGAAAACAGATCACTAGGGACTTAAATATCTGTTCACTCAACCCCATCTTAATGCTCGTCAAAGAAGATGGTTGGAATTTATCTCAGATTATGATTCTGAGATTAAATATATCTAGGGAAAGGAAAATCGAGTAGCAGATGCTTTAAGTAGGAGAATACATATCTCCTCTATGATTTCTATACATTCTAATTTTAGAAATGAGGTGTTACAACAATCTAAGGGAGACGAGTTTTATGAGCAGGTAAAACAAGCCCTTGAGAAAGATTCACAGAATCCAAAATATGAAGGATTCAACCTTGAATCAAATGGGTTATTAAGGTTTAAAGGAAGGATGTATGTACCTAACTCAGTAGAGTTAAGGAATATGATTTGGAAAGAGGTTCATTCTGCACCATCCTAGAGTAACTAAATTACTCGCTGATGTAAAACCTCTATACTTTTGGAAAGGAATGAAGAGGGATGTTGCAAACTTTGTAGCTACTTGCATTGAATGCCAATGGGTGAAGGCAAAACACCAACAACCGGCGGGATTATTATACCCTCACAAAGTTCCTATGTGGAAATGGAAGATTATAAGCATGGACTTTATGCAAGGACTTCCTACGTCAAGGAATAAGCACAATGTTATCTTGGTTGTGGTGGACAGACTCACCAAAGTGGCCTAGTTTATTTTGGGAAACTTGACAGATGAGCTCCCATCATTGCTCAGAAATTCATTCAAGAGATTTTTAGACTTCACGGCATTCCTAAGAAGATTATCTTAGATAGGGATGCATGAATAACTTCTAGATTTTGGCAAACTTTGTTCTCTTCACTCGGAACACAACTAAATATAAGCTCTGCTTATCATCCTGAAACAAATGGTCAAACTGAAAGGGTGAATCAAGTGTTGGAGGACTTATTAAGGATGTATTGCATGGATCAACACTACAAGTGGGAGGATTATCTTAATAACTCTTACCATTCATCTATTAAGATGGCACTGTTTGAGGCATTATATGGGTGGAAGTGTTGAACCCCTATAAGCTTGGATAAGCTTGAAGATAGGGTTAGCCTTGGTCCAGAAATGCTATATGAAATGGAAGGACAAGTCCATTAGATTAAAAAGAGACTAGCAGAAGCCAATGACAAACAAAAGAGTTATGCATATGCTAAACGTGTTGAAAGGCATTTCACTATGGGAGATAAAGTTCTCCTTAGGGTAAAACCCCAGAAAAGTTCCATCATATTTGGAAAAATGTCCAAACTGGCACCAAGATATGTGGGGTCATTTGAAGTTCTAGAAGAAGTCAACCCAGTGGCATACATAATTGCTCTACCGCTAGCACTTGCCATGATGCATAATGTGTTTCATGTTTCTTACTTGAAAAAGTTTAATTCTGCTGATAATCAGATTCCTATACTTGATTAGAATATGTTACAGGTGAAAGACCCAGGAGTGGTGGTGATCAAGCCCATCAAGGTGCTTGAAATGCGTAAGCTACACTTATGTAACAAGGAAATAACTCAGTGCAAGGTCCAGTGGGACCAATATTCGGCAGAAAATGCCACCTGGGAAAATTATGATGACTTCTATGCTAGATTTCCTCATCTTTTCTGAAACATTTGATAATATGTTTTGAAAACTTTTCATATTATGTTGGTTTGTTTTTAAGACAATTAATCATCGGGGATGATGATTCTTATGGGGGGAGATATGTTACATCCCCAATTTACAAATTAGATTTAATCAATAACTTAACATGATAATCAAGAGGATTAGTCATAGTTAATTGATTTGATATTATGGAAATATCTGATTTAACTTTTGATTATGAAATAGAAACAAATGTTAAATTGTTTTAAATGATTTTCGATTAGGAGATTTGATAATGATGCACTCATTGCAATCTTGTGGTCCTGAGCATGACAGGAGAACCAAACGTCCTTCAAAGAAGGAAGGAGAGTATCATCCTGGAGGAAGGGGTTAGACATTGTGATAATATAAGTTGACTAGCCATCTGAGTAATCGACTCCTATGTCCTTAACCAATCATAAGTTGACACGTGTCATGTATCTTGTCTTTTGTTTCTATGTTCTTGGTTTATTCTTTGGTCGATGAAGTTATCTCGTCAAGTCGTGATGATCGGATAATGTTTTGGGAACATCATCCCTAGTCAAGAGATAATAATATTTTGAGATAAAGAGGTCTCTCTTATTTATTGTTCTCGGGGTCATTATGTTATTCCTAGTCTCTCGACTAATGGAATAGTCAATTTTGGGGGAATATCACTTGACCTCGATAATCGATGTAAATAATGAGAATTATTTTTATGTATACTAAACCTTATGATAATCTTTATCAAGGATGAAACCTTTTAATTGGATATTATCCATAATAATAATATTGCTATTATCTTATATTGATAAGTTTAGTTGGTGGAATATTCTTAAGTGGTTAGTCAATCATGGAGATGGATGGGAGCTTCGAGCTCAACCATCCCATAATGTGCTTTGATCAGGCCACCTTTTTAGGGGCACTACTAAGTGTAAGGTAGTTGTTAGCCTTTATCGACATGTAGAAATCAGTTAACTTGTTTTGGGGGGGAACTAGTCTCTCATCATTGAAGCAGAGGAAAAGAAGAAAAGAGATGACAGGAAAGAAAGAAGCCAAGGTTGGCTTTTTGGGAAGTATTAGTGGTAGAACTGTTCGAGGAAGAACAGTGATAAAAGGAAATGGGGAGCAATGGGAAGAATTGCAAAATTGGGTCTACATTCGGCCTTGTGCTCAACACAGGGAATTAAGATTCTTGAAGTCTTTGTTATTCGATGGAAATATGAGGCATGCATACTACAAGGCGATGCCATGCATGATAATTATTTTTCTCTGAGTCGTGGCTCTAGGCCAGTCGACTGAGCCATTCCTGTGTTTCTTTTTGAAAAAGTCATATGTTGTGGTTTTCAGGTGTCGAATGGCTGAACTCGTTTAAGATCATCATTGAGCTACATTTATACTCGAAGCCTCTTAGGCTGAGTTTGTAGCCATAATAACTATTAAGACTATGCTCAAGGCAGAAGCCGAGCTAGAAAACTATGGATGTATTCTTGTATATACACTCAGTCGAGCCTTGTAATGATTGACTCTTTCTTGATGAGATTTGAGTCTTTCGAATCGACCGCATGGTAATGCATAATACATTATGAACAACTGGAGCTCAAGCCATAGTGGCTGAGCATGTATTCCTTTCATTATGTTTAACCCACATCGTATGATGACATGGGTCAAGCCTATGAGCACTCGAAGGGAGTTAAGTATAACTCCATGTATTTTTTGTAACATATACAGTCTTGCGAATGTATTGATGGTTACATAGGCCTCATTCTTTGTATATAGTCTTACAATTGTATTGATGGCTGCATAGGCATCTTTTCTTTGTATACAGTCTTACAAATGTATTGATGGCCGCATAGGTATCTTTTCTTTGTAGACAGTCATACGACTATATTGATGGCCGCAATGTCATCATTTCATAGTACACAGTCTTACGACTGTACTAATAGCCATTTAGGCATCATTACTTGGCATGCAGTCCCTCGACTGTAAAAACCACTGTGGAAACTTTTGATATATTAAAACACAATCAATCAATTGTAAGGATTGTCGGGAAGGCAAATATCTATTTATATCGGTGAATAGTTGTCACCCAAACAAAACCCATTTGGGCTTACTTAAGCAGCTAACAATGAATTACTTGTAGTACTGCTATTACCTTTGTGTATGTCGAATGAACCTTCGAATATGAAGGAATTTGGTTATAGTCTCTATATGAGATAGTTGAAAATAAGTTTATAACAAGTTATAAACTAAATCTAATTGGGAGTGAATTATGACTTAACGAATAACGTTAAGAGTTATAAATTATTTTACTTAATGTAACTATAGGGTTGGAGAATAACCCACGAGCTCAATTATTAATATAAGAGCTATTGATCCATAAGAAACTAATATATTTACTAAGGCAAGGTATACCTTAAGTATCATGAAATCAACTTCATCATATGTGATGAATGTTATTGATATAAAAACATGGGAGACCAAGACGGTCATGAAGTTTGAAATTGAAATGAATTGAACGGAACAAGGTGGCGTGGAGTCACTAGTTTCAATTTTCTTAAATAATCTATTTGGTCATAATTAACCTTGATGGGAGTCAAATTTTCAAGTTTGGAATGTAATTTGAATGGATTCCACACTCATACTTGACCTAAAGGACAAGGTCGTTAAGATCTAACTATAGGATATGACAACTTATAAGTCAAGTTAGGGTGGTGAGCATACAGCAACGTTCATTGCATAACATCTTGTATGAAAACTTTGGCCAAAGTAATGCTTCCGTATCTGCATGCATTGTCAGTCCACAATGATACAGATGGCCTAGTGTCTCTAGTAGTGTCACACTAGTTTGAGTGGATCTATAATGTGTGACCATGAGACATTAGGAAGAACACAACACCATTTACTCAAATGGCTAACCAATTGGTTCCAATGTCTAACCTTTCCGTGAAGGGTAGGGCCTCTTCTAGTTAGGAAGATGAGTGGGGAACTGCAGGTCCATGGTTGGAGGAAAAGCACCAGGATGATGCTCTCCTTCCTAGGCATGAGACAAGCCGAGGCTTATGAAGATAGATGTCATTAGTTCCAGATACATTGTTTGCATTTGACTAGTTGGTCTATTGTAATGTAAAGATTTGATTAAGATGCCTAGAGCATATAATGTAATTGATTAGTGATGGTTATTCACTAAAGATTATAATGATTTAATAGATCGTAAGCTTTCTTATATCCTGATTTGATTAACATGCTTAAATGATGGAAATGAACATATTTCTTTTATTTCAAAATTTTGAATATCTCTATCAATTCTTAATTAATGACTTGATTAAGTTACATGTTTAAGTTAAATCTTGATGATTATGGAAAGTGATGTTACATATGGTATCAAAGCTACCAAGTTCAACACATGGACCTAATGAGCTCACTATTTGATGATTAATGAATCTAACATTAAGTGTGCTAATGATTGGATGTTCTATGCCAAAATGGTAAAAATTAGAACTACACCTCGCAAGAAGGTAATGGAACATGGATGTTACCTACGCCATCAAAAGATTTTGAAGGCATGAGCCTTTCCAAAGAAGAAACTAGAACTAACTGGATGCTTGGTAGGTGCATGGTTATCTGATGAGGAAACTTTCGTTGATGCAATAAAATGCATCAAGCGGGAGTTATGGAAAGCCGATCGGATGGTTGCCCTTAACTCTACTGGAACATCAATGTCACACTCTACTCCTATGGCACCAGCTGAGAAAAATGATCATAATGAATGTATTGTAACTAAGGAGGATGTGAAGGAATACCAGTGTGTATCCTCACCTCTTGAGACTGAAAAGAAAATTTGATAATGGGAAGTTGTCCCAATTGTAAATGATTTGCAGGAGCAAATGTAAATACAATTTTGTAATTTTGTGGATTATATGTAATCCAATGGAAAAATAATCCAATGGAAAAGTTTTGACAATCTTTCCTTTCTTGTTAAAGATTACATGAATGTGAATAGATTTGTGAAATAATTGAATTATATGGCATGGAAAACTAATTCATGTTTAATCTGCAAACTTCAGGAAGAAGTAAATTGTAGTAAGGGTTCGAGTTGGAACCAAAATGGAGGATTGCTGAGATGAAGGAGCACCTTCAGGGCAATTTGAGTCAAAATTAGACCAAATCTTGACTTTGTTGAAAGAAACTAGGGCAAGGGTGGAAACCCTTGAACATAAAGTGGAAGGCCAGTTAGAAGACAGGCGAGATAATTATGATGGGGGTGATGGTGAGGAATGCCATAATGACACCACCCAAAGCCATCATGGAGAAAATAACTCCACGGTTAAATAGGATGGGGATAAAAGGAGCCTTATGGCTATGGTACTATCTCATGACATGAAAAGGTCATGCCACCTAAATTTGATGGATCCGTAAGTGGAGATGCCGCAGAGGCATGGCTTATAGAGATGGAGAAGTATTTTGAAATTAGAAATTACAATGAGGTTACTAAAGCTGTCTGGGGAGCATTTCAGTTAGCAGGAGAAGCATCCACATGGTGGATGAACAAAAAGGTGAAGTTAGGCTTGAGGTCTACAAGCCTTACTTGGGATAGGTTTGTAGAACTGTTTAGGCAAATATGGTTGCCTCAACTATTCTATGATCAAAAACTCATAGACTTCCAAAACTTGAAACAAGCTGATATGACTGTAAATGAATATTGGTAGAAATTCACCTGATTACTGAAATATGTGCCACAATATCATCATGATGAGAAGTTTCAGGTCCAAAAATTTATCATGGGATTGAACGCCCAGATTAGGGGCAAGGTTAATGTTCATGGCCCTACAACCATGGAACAGGTCTATGAGAAGGCCGTGAGTCAAGAATAGAACCTGAAGGCTATATCAGCCTATAGAGAAAGGAACAAGAAGAGATACAATTGGTCTCAATCTTCTCAACCCTTAAAGAAGGGAAAGAAATAGGATTATACTGAGAAGACTGATAAAAGGGCTAAAAATAAACAAAATGAATCCAAGGGAGATAAAAAAAAGGGGAATAACCACTCCAAGAAGAATGTGAACAATTCTGGAAAACCTTAGAAGAGGCGAGGACCAGTTGGAGGATGCTTCACTTGTGGCAGAGATCACTACAACAGTCAGTGTCCCAACAAATCACAAGGAGTGTAATCAAGAGGAAATCCTCTACCTTCCTAGCAAGTGGTGTTCCAACAATGTATCCATGCAGCCTTAGATAACCGTCAAGTGAGTATCAAATAACTCCAGTAGAGACAACATGTATTTTATTTGGAGTTACAATTTTAGTTTTAATTGATACAGGTGCCACTGAATGTTTCATTTCTCCCAAAATTATAAATAAGATTCCTAGAAAAGAAAGATTCATGGCAAAAACTTGGTCTGTAGAGTATGCAAATCACACCAAGGCTCAGGTAGAGCAATGCTTGTTTGAATCTTGGGTTGAACTTACAAACTTTTCCACTGAAGTAAATCTATATGTAGCTCCACTTGGCTCGTATGATGTTATCCTTGGAATAAATTGGTTATGGAGACATCAAGCCAAAGTGGACTATTATGGTAAGACAGTAGATTGTTTGGATGACCTAGGAAACCAAGTCCGTATTCAAGGAAAGCCTAGAGAAATTAAACTAAGATGACCCAGGCAATGATGTAACACTCCTATGTATGCATACACAAATGATAGATGGCTCGACTAATCCCTCACCATCACCGGCCTGGTAATCACTATGTTCTCCTAGGCCCAGATGTGCAATATCGTGACTTTGCACCCCCAAGGTAACCAATTGGTGGTATAGCACCGCGTCTATATCATGATAAAAGTGCTCTAACATGCACGACCCCTAGGAAAAGACCATTCCATCCTGAAACATCCTCAAAAGGACCATCCCCCAACTCACTAGACCCCCCTTGATCACCTGTCTAGAACTAGTGTCCCTACAATCACCCCTGCTACAAATAGGGGAAGCCTGTATAGTCTGCCCATCGCCTGAGCATAAACCATCTCTGTTCTTTGCGCATCATACAAGATCACTGAAGGAGCAAACACCTTGTCCACAAATTGTGCACCATAGTCGTGGTCGTATACCACCCACTCCCCAATGTGTATAGGGATCCGCAGGATCCTCCATACATCCTCCAATGTGATGGTCATCTCTCTTGTGGGAAATAGGAAAGAACATCGCTCTGTTTGTTATCTCTCTATTAACACAATCATCATAACTCTATGTGCCTTGATGGTCGGCATCTCTACTATGAACCTTAGCCCCATCATCCATAGAAAGAACTAGTCGGTGGCATCCAACTGATCCCACAACACTCGTGTCAGTGGTCATCACTCACGTGATTGCAACATGTCCTCATCATCCTACACAGATGTCCACAACACTTCATTAGGCTTCTTTTTTCTATTGGGTGCTAATCCATTCATTTTAGGCACTAATCCTTAGATCTAGGTGCTAAACCTCAAGTCTCAATGCTAACCTCTAGACTCGGTGTTGCTCTTATGGGCGCTGAATTAGTCATTTTCAACACAGATCTAATCCATCCACTTTGGGCGCTAAACCCAGATCCTTAGGTGCTAATCATCAAAATAGGCACCATTTCTTGGTGCTAAACAAATCATTTTGGGTGCTAAACCTTTCGGGCTAAGCACTAATCCCTCCTCTTCTCATCTACCTGAATCAGTGCTGATTCTCGCTAGCTGGGCACTAATCGCTAGACCGGGCACTAATCCCCAGTCTGGGCATTGATTCCCACCATTGGGGTGCTAAAAATGACCCCTAGGTGTCAAACCCTCTACTCTAGCACCTAGATTACGTCCTTTCCCCTAGCATTTATTGCTCCTACCTAGTCTGAAACCCAAATCACAAAATGTTGTTCAGACACTTACCAGGTCTCTAGTCGCTGCAGGTCACAAGTACTCCCTCACCCACTCCGTGCGATGCTCCTCTCATGGAATCCGTGTCGTCTTGCCTCTCATCAGGTTTCTCTCTACTAATCAAGGTTTACAAATCACAAGAAGACAAATGAGGAGAATGGGCCCCCCATCTCTTATATGCAGCCCCCAAAACCCTAATTTCCTTTGAACCCCAAATTTCACCCCTTATCCTCATTTTCCCCCCAACCCCGTCCTATCTTCCCTATTTCTCTGTTTCTATTCCCATTTAGCCCTCCCTCTTTCAAGACATCACCAAAAATATTTTCATTTTTTCCACCAATCTCTCAAGGGGGCATCACCTCACATTCTTCCTTCTCCCATCAGTCGATTGATGCACACTAATCATTCAAATATTCTTTGATATCCCATCAACCCTAATAGTAATGATGTTATATCAAAGAGGGGCAAAACGTAGACACATGAAAAAGGTCACAACCATCTTCATCTATCCTCTGGATTCTAAACCTGACATTTCACATAATTTCACCCAATACACACGTTAATTAAATAATTTGTAATTATTTAATTAATATTTTCTCGTCTTCCCCCCATCATTAACAATTATTTGCTTCTACTATAGTTCAAAAAATTAAATATTTTTGACAACTATAGTTCATGTACTCCCAAAAATTAAATAAATATCCATATTTATTTAATTCCCTATTTTGTGCACTTTTGATTACTTTTAGTAACCATCATTATTTTCCCCTTAATCATGTGCACATGGGTTAATTAAAATTAACTCACAATTACATCTTCCCATGTTTCTAAAAGTTCACTTGTCATGCAATGTACATGCATGTACATGACAAGTGGTACTTTGGAAGCATGGGCAAATCTTCCAAAAAGTGTACATTTGTCCAATTTCCTTTTCTTCCACTCCAAGTGTCACTATTCATGAAATTTTAAATTTCATGTGACACTATTCATCCAATTTTAAATTCCACTTGTCCTCTCCTTCTAATTTTAAATTCTTCACAAAATCCAAACCATACCTTTTCATAAATGAAGCCTTATATGTTATACACCTACCCAATCCTTGCCATCCATCCATTCAACCATCTAATTTCATCCATTGATATCCCCTTGAATTTTGGAGCATTTCCCTCATCCAACCTCCTCATGACACTTGTCCAATTCTCCTTGCTTAAGGATCCTCAATCAATTTGAGCCCTTGATCCTTCAATTCAATCCTAGCCCTCCATCCTCACCTCCAAAAATCTATAAATTGAGCCTCTACCATCCATTTCCAACAAGTAACTAGAATGCAAAGAAATTCTATCAATTTGAGCACTAACATAGCTAATTTTGGCACATCACATAGCTTAGTATATTATCATTAGGACATCAATAAGAATGCATATAGTGTCACGTATCGAATTTGACTTTCATTTAGTTTCCATAATTTTGAGACTCAATTAGATAAAATCTGTGATGATTAGTTAAATTAAGGTGAAAATTGCAAGTGAATGTGTTAACTGCATTTGATTAATTGATTAATAATGCTTATTTATTTTAGAAAGATTGAATATTTGTGCTTTGGCTATGATTTCTTAGAAACTAACCTATTAATGGTGGAATGAGTGTGCATGATGCAGGTTGTCGAAGGTGAGAACATGGGTTGGGAAGAGGAGTCCTAGCCGTCGATAAGAATAAGGTGGATGTAATCAGTGTATCACACACACTCACGAAGTTCATGACTACCTGAAAGTTGCATTGTTTGACTATCTTGCATACTCGTGTTTGCTCTTATCATCTCTATTCATTGATTAATTTCTGTCATGGTGTTCATGTTTATTTCCATCAAATATATTCCAATGTTGCTCGTGTGCATATCTGTGTTTACTTTTCGTCAGTGATTTCGACGTTTATCTCTTGTGCATAGTAATCTTTTGGCTACTTTTCATCGTTATTCGATGTTTACTTCATTCTGTATATACATGTTGGAAAGACAATTAGTCATCAACTTGGGTATATAGCTTAATGCATGATTATTTTTCATAATTTCTTTAATTATATATATATATATATATATACTTAGATATATAAATATAAGTAATTATTTATATAGCTAAATATATATTAATGTATATAATTAGAAATCCAAAATTTAATTAAAAAAATAGATGCCAAATTTTAAATGTTTATATATATATATAAAAAGAGGGATTATGCATGCATAGAAGGGAGAGGTGGCCTAATTTAGGTGCCTAATCTGTTGTGAACAACATAGTTTATATGTTAAAACATTTAAACTTAATATAGATGATTATTATTATGACTTGCATGAGATTGAAAAAGGAAGAGAAAACTATGGAAATCCCACACATGGGGGAGGCAAGGCAGCCAAAATAGGCCATAAGGAAATCTAATTTTAAAAAGCTAAAGAAAAAGAATTTAGGGCTCTGTTTTTGGGACACCAAATATAGGGTTTGTAAATGCTTTTTGGAGGAAAAAGACAGAGAATAAAGAGAGCAGAGGGAATTAAAGGAAAACACAACCATACACATAGCAAGCACAGAGACGGGGAGTAGATTGGGAGGCAAGGAATTGAGAAAGTTTGGTGAAAAGTACAGAGGAAAAGGACATAGATCTTCATTATTCTAGGTTCCTCTTGTTTTATTTTCCATTTCCACCACAAGTTGAATGTTAAAGAAAGGAAAAATGTGAATCCATTGTTGTTCTAAGATGTTCATGTGCATAAAAATAGTATAAAATGCAAACCCCATGAATTTTTGTGTTTTATTTAAAGAATTTTCTATGAATTTCATGCATATTTTTGCTTTCCATGGCTGTACCATTAAATAGCTTGTTAATTCTCAGAAATTATGTGAATGATTTGCAGATCTGAGTTTGAATGTGCATAATAACCTCTTAAATCATCAATTCCATGAATTCTTGTGTTGTTATTAAAGGATTTCTGTAGATATCCTTCAAAAAATGTGAATAAATATGCATATATGTGGATATTTAAGCCATTCACATGGCTGTTCAAACCAATGATTAAGACAAAATTAGTGTTGTCATGCTGATTCAAGACATTTGAGACCAAAAATTCTTCCTGATATTGTATTTTAAACACATACATTGTTGAAACATTCTTCAATACTACTGTAGCACGTATTTATGTTGTTGTTCAAACATTTTTACTGTTGTTACAACCTTTATACTATAGCTTCAAACTTACATATTGCTATTATAATCCTGAACACTATTGTTTTAGCCTATTACACTGTTGTTCTAGCCTATTATATTGTTGTTCTGCCTCTAACAACGATGTTCCATCCTATTACATTGTTGTTCTATCCTATTACACTGCTCTTCTACCTCTAACAATGTTGTTCCAGCCTATTAAACTGTCATTCTACCTCTTACAATGTTGTTCCAAACATATACAATGCTAATCCAAACATGTAACTACTGTTATGAACTTTTGAGACCATTTTAGAGTGGAAAACAATACCAAAACAAGTGGGACAGAGAGAGTTTAACTGAGAATTGTGCACAAACAGAGATCTTTAACTTTCTTTTGGCTTATCATTGAAACTTATAATTATTACAAGATCATACATGTGGAAACATCCTTTTGAAAACATGACTGAAACATGGCATTTAACTTATAATAAATCATTGCATGGATGTTAAAGGCTGAAAATAATGATTGATTTATCTTATACATTAAATTGATAGAAAGAATTGACTTAATTTTCCTTTTGAATCAAAGAGATGTGATTGAATGTCTTTGAAAGAAACTATTTGCCTTGTGATTGACATGATATTTGGAAACATTATTTAGGTATGCTAAAATTAAACATAACGATTTGTTTATTTCTTAAGTCATACTTGCATGAAAATGAATATTTAATTTAAAAATAGAACTGAATGCATTGCTTGATATGCTTTGTGTGTTTTGGGGAAAGATGCCTTCTGGGACAGATGCTGAATGAGGAATAACAGAGAAGTAGGTTTTCTTTTTCAAAACCTACACTACCGTTATAATTGGTTTCATACTTTGATCAAAGTTAACTTTTGGACCATTGAAATAGATGAAATTATGCCTAGATGTTTTATTTCTCTGCCTCATCCTATTATTGAGATGTTACATTCACGTTAGGAATGCATGTAGGTTAATAGGCATGCACCAGATTCCATCATGCTTATTGTTATAGATTGCTAGGCTCTTCGTGTAGGGTCAGGTATCTTTCTTGCTGAAGGATTCTGGGGAAGCGTATGCTTCATGGTTGGGTGGAAAAGCACCCAATCCATGTTCTCATCCTTGGCTTGTAGATGGCGGACTGACTCGTCAGCAGCTAGAGAGACATTTGGATTTGATTGACATTATTGATATTTCATACTTGTATTATATTAAGATTTCTTCATTGAAGATAGTACATTTGGATGGGCTATAAGCCTAGGATGTATAGATCTTTGGAATTGTAATAATATGAACTTCTAAGTGGTATTTAGTTGTATTCATGTGAAAAATGATCTTATGAATGAAAGATGTATATATTATTGTTTTATTTTGAGAATTTATGAACTAGAGTTTAATCTTTGATTATGGTTAAGTTATTAGAACTTTTAGGACCTTACATATAGATATGGTGCAAATATGGTTAATTGTGCATTTCTATTTGGTCTAAACTAGAGGTCGCTTAATTTATTGAATTGGATATGGTAGAATTGTTTTATCTTTTCCTAGGTGATTCACTCTTTATTGTTGACACCTATAACTAATGGGTTTTCATCCACGGGTCATAATCTTCTATGGATTTTCATCCACAGAAGAAATTGCAGAACACAAGTGCTCATACAATGAAAATGAGAAGTTGAAATGGCATAAAGATCCTTCAGCAAGCAATTACAAGAATATTTAAAGATATCCTAGCCAAGTTGGGAGTCCAAATCCCACACTCCATTTGGAGGGAAAATATTAATTAAAAATTGTATTGAGATTCCCACTCCCTCAAGTAAGCCAAAAATAAATTGCCACTGACATTCACCATTGCAAGTACAACCAAATCAAAATCTTTCCATTGATTCCATAAACTCCCAAAATAACATCTGGGAGTTACAAAAATCTCCATAAGATATCCATGCTCCCACTTGTGCAAGGAAAATAATATTTAATATTTTATTACTCCTGATAAATAATAGTTTCTTGAATTTACAGAAAAATAATAAAAATATTTTCCCTTAAATTTAATTATTAGTTCATGGGAAATAGGAATGGACCAATAATTCCTCCAAATTAATTTTATTTGAAAGGGGACATTACAAAAATCCCCTTCCTCATTCACAAAAAGTGCTCAATTATTATGAAAGTTGTACATCTCAAGCTCTTGTCGTTTGAAAGCCAAAATTTTAGCCAATAGAAGTACTTGATCAAGTGTTTTGTCAGTTGGATATTAAAGGGGAATACCATTAAGATTCACATTTCATAGATCATTGGAAAATGAAAGTAGAGGGTACCCACAAGAAACTAGGTCCACATATAGGGGAAGTCGCGCGGGCAAAAAAAATGCCGCCGGTAATGGGTACCTGTTTTCAAAGAAACGGGTACCCGTTTAGGAACGGGCGCTCGAGCCTAAACGGGTACCCGTTTAGTAACGGGCACCCGAGCCTAAACGGGTACCCGTTTCCAAAAAATTATATATTTTAAAAAAAAGAGCTCTGCGGGCTCATTTTCACCCACAGAGGACGACAGTGACAGCGGACACCAAGAAACGGGTACGTGTTGTCAAGCACCAGACAAGGGAAACAACATAGTTTTTTTTGCCCTCTCACCTCCTCCCGCCACCTCGTCACCCTCGAGCTCTTCCAGGTTGGTTCTCTACCTATCTTTAGCGTGTTTTAAATGTTTTTTTTCCTAATTGTAGGGTTAAAATGAAAATTAGGGTTTTATTTGTTATTTAAGGGTTTTACTTGTTATTAGAATTTTGTGATTGTATGTTACTGCAAACCCTAAAACTAGGTTACTGCAAACCCTAAAACCATGTTACTGCAAACCCTAAAAAACTTAAACTATAAACCCTAAAACCATGTTGTACTACAAACCCTAAAAACCTAAACTATAAGCCCTAAAAAACCAAATTATAAACCCTGAAACCATGTTGTACTGCAAACTCTAAAAACGTAAACTATAAACCCTAAAAAACCAAACTATAAACCCTAAAACCATGTTGTCCTACAAACCCTAAAAACCTAAACCCTAAAAAACCAAATTAGTATATGTAATATTTAATGATAAAAGGGATAAGTTTGAAGATGAAAATGTATCAAGAGGAGGCATGTAGATGCTTCAGTGTTGATGATTAACTTAGGGTACACTAAATGTATCAAGATGAATATTGAGGAATCATATAAAACTATATACCTTATTTTTTATTTGTCATTGTTGGCTATAAGACTATACCCTATCTTTGATATCTGTCATTGTTGGCTATTAGAAGTTCCTGTCTGATATGCCAGTAAGGTTGCTATCACCAAAAATATAAGACATAAAGTCTAATGGACCCAAATCATCTTCTTGTAAAACATTATGATCATTGATCTTAGGGGTTAATTTTGTGTCACTTAATTGTTAGATATATCGAAATTACAAGTATCTAATAATAGTTAAATGATATTCCTTTACATTTATTTGTGAACCTGACCATAGTTTTCACTTGAGTGTAATGTATATGAACCATATTAAACTCCTAGACTCTTTCCATTCTATGAAATATCACATTATTTAAGGGTCCATATTAAAATAGAACGATATTTGGTCATATGTATTTAATAATGGAATACCATAAGCCTTTTAAGATCCACATGATACTCACCAAAACTATAAGATATAAATTCTAATGGACCCCAATCATCTTCAAGTGTAAGGCACTATGATCATTGACTAGTGGTTCATTTTGTGTAACACAACTGTTAGATGTATTGAAATTGTATCCAGTAATAGTCAAATGGATTTCCTTTATATTTATTAGTGAACTTGACATTCCATCACCTAGGATTTTATAGTACTGGTTTGGCCTTTTTTTAATTACAGTTCTTAGATCTAATTTCTCACTTTTATCTTTTTCTTAAATAGATTTACCTACGGTTTGCATTCATGTCCTTGTTTATCTTTTCCTATCATATCTTGATTAGGGTTTGAGCATGTAAATAGTGATATATACCTTTTTGATTCAACCTATCTAGAAGCTTGGATAATCTTTTGTGACATGTGATCCTTCCATCCTTGATACCTTCATGATACATTTAAATGATGGACCAATGAGGATGTGTTTTCTATAGCCTGTGTTGTTCTAGTTATATACTTGTTTTACCTGCTTCCCTTGAGTCCATAGTGTTTATCCAACACGTTTGATGCACTATGGCCATAAGATTTTATGCATGGATTTAAATGTACATTTTATCAGTTGTGGTAAACTTATCCATAAGTTTCATGTAAGAAATGAAAAATAAATTTATAGTCCACTATGGTTTGAAAAAAATTCACTACAACTTTAAACTTGGAATAACAAATTTGCATCTATATTTTACTTCAATAAATAATTTTCTCTCCTCTTGTTTTAGTTTCACAATTAAATATGATTTAGATGACATCAATGTATTAACTAGCAGTGCCCAATGGTGACATTTGTAGACCTATGCTAATTCTCATTTAGTTTTGGGTCTGGATTCTAGTAGATGGATTAATATATAGTTGCATATCAACATACGGTGTGCAATCTTATATGAAGTTGGGATCATTCCTTGATCCTTCACCTACCCTTAGTTCATTTAAAAATATTGAGGAAAACATTCTTCTACCCTTGACATCCACATTTTATAGTTTCAAATTTACAATTTAGGGAACTTGACATCCACAATTTAGAGTTTCAAATATAAATTTTAGGGTTCTAAAGTAGATGTTTAGGGCTTCACTTTTCACCTTTTAGGGTATCAAAATGATGTATTAGGGTTTGAAAATTCACGTAATAGAGTTTTAAAATGACATTTTAGGGTTTCAAATTCTCATATTAGGGTTTGGAAATTAACATTTAATTTTCTCTCCTCTTGTTTTAGTTTCACAATTAAATATGATTTAGATAACATCAACATGTATTAACTAGTGCAATGGTGACATTTGTAGACCTATGCTAATTCTCATTTAGTTTTGGGTCCATTCTAGTAGATGGATTAATATAGTCGCATATCGACATACAGTGTGCAATCTTATATGAAGTTGGGATCATTCCTTAATCCTTCGCCTACCCTTAGTTCATTTAAAAATATTGAGGAAAACATTCTTCTACCCTTGACATCCACATTTTATAGTTTCAAATTTACAATTTAGGGAACTTGACATCCACAATTTAGGGTTTCAAATATAAATTTTAGGGTTCTAAAGTAGATGTTTAGGGCTTCACTTTTCACCTTTTAGGGTATCAAAATGATGTATTAGGGTTTGAAAATTCACGTAATAGAGTTTTAAAATGACATTTTAGGGTTTCAAATTCTCATATTAGGGTTTGGAAATTAACATTTAATAAGGTTTCAAAATGATATTTTAGGGTTTTTACACTTCAGCAGAAGGTAACTCATATTGTTGGAATACAATGTTGTAGTATTGGTATAAATGTAGTCTTTAACAAGGTCACTATTGTTATAAATGTAGTATTGGTAATAAATGTAGTATAAAAGTAGCATGCAATGTTCAATTAAGTCATAATCTGTACCGCTCTTTTGAGACACATGAGAAGCCTATAGTAAAATTGGAGTTAATATAGGAAGAGAAATAGGAACCTATAATGTCAGGGCATCACGTAGACATCCTCATGTCACACCATCACAATTGAGCTTAACTTAGAAGCTAGAAGTAGCCTGATTAATAGAGAAATGGGAATCTAATACACTTGGCATGCACTTTTAAATTTGGACTATATAAGGTGTCAAAATGTAACTTCCATTATAATTTTGAGAAAAATGATGATACGACTTGAGACCTTGTTAGGTAGAGTGACACCTTGGTGTATGACTAGGACCTAGAACCTGCAACCTTGTCCACTATGTGAATTTAATGATCTAAAAATTTAGACATAGCTTTATGTTGTAATTTTTTGCATAACTTCCTCTTGGTAATTTTTGTGAGATCTTTTTTCTAATTATTCCATATTTTATCTATAAATACCAATTCTATAGTTCAAAAACCCTCTAAAAAATGGTTAAAGAGGAATGAAGTAGGAAGGAGAATATAATATTTTAGGGAAATGTTGGATTAATTTAAGGAGACATCGGTATGAGGCATCATCATTTGATTGTTCATATTATATGATAAACTTGTGCATGTGTTTAATTTTCAAGTATTACGTGCTCTCTGAATTCATGGATATTTTAAACTAAATCATTTATAGATCTATTCTAGATTAAGTTTAAATTTATAGATATTTGTTTGTAAGTTTTCAATATACATATATATATATAAATTGTGAAATTATACATTTGTAAGTTTTTTATATGAATTTACATATTTGAAAATTTGCAGGAGACAGATCTAATGGATGACCAGAGTCTAGATGAATTTTTAATAGATGACATTCTTTATGGAACCCCCCCACCCCGTGATCCACCTCAAAACCCCCCACCCCATTATCCACCTCAAAACCCCCCACCCTCTCCACCTCAAAACCCCCCACCCTCTCCACCTCAAAACCCCCATCCCCTCCACCTCAAAACCCCCCACCCCCTCCATTTGATGAGGCCCGATTGCGGCAAAACATTAATGAAAATATTAATACAATTGAGGAGAACATTAATTTGATTAATAATCAAACTCACTTGATGCCTCTGCATGTGGTTCGGTTTGCATCTTCGATGCAAACCATTATTGATTCTGTTAGGTCTATCGATGCAGACCTAAATAGATTTCAGCTTTGGCGGGAGGAGAGGAGGCAATTCTATGCAAATGGTCTTTCATATAAAGACATCCATGACCTCCACATTACAAAACAAACATTAGCCCCATTTTTTTGTCACCCAAAAACTAATCAACCTATAGCTGCAACAAAAAAAAGAATATCAATTAAGTGGTGTACGCATGAGGGGATTTCGAGACATTTTTGGGATCGGTGGTGGATGGTGTTTGATCACCCACCACATGCTAATTGTGAGGTGCCGCTATATTTTTTGAGAAAATTATGGGTGGAGTTTCAATTGGGTCAAACACCCAATTATTTTGATATGAGAGATTTTCAGGGTGTTGGTCGTGGCATGCCACAACACAGACCAGGGGCACGAGTTGACCCCAATCGACCTGTTCCTCCTGCTCCTATGGTTGCTCCTGTTTTGCCCACGATTCCTGCACCTATTCAGCAGCAGTCAGTTTTGTCGATATTAGGAGCATTGAGTAGACTCTCAAGCAATCTCACTGAACAAGTTGCCCACATGGCAGCTGAATTCAGTGGTGGAGAGCATCATGGAGGAGTCGATGCATCTCAGCATAGAGCCCCAGGCCTGTCAGGGGCACATTTGTGTACAAATTGCAATCAACCATGTTATGGTCCTGCTCCTACATCCACATCAGATGCAGCTACGGCCGGAGTGGAGTCATACTTGGATCTACTATATTCGGATGATAATCCTACACAGGTACATTGACCACATTTTATTAAATATTTCAAGTGTATAATTTGAACGTAGATCAAATTTTTTATAAATAATTTAATGAATTAATTTATATAATTGTAAACTATTTGTTGTACAGATCTCAAGTCGCTCTAGGGCCACATCACGATTTGATACATTGAGTTTTGCATCGACAGCTGTAGAGGTTGGCACACCTTATGGGGTAAACCAATATATCTTAACCCTAAAACCATATGTATCTAATTCTAGTTTCATTTTTCTTTTGAAACTTATCAATATTATATTTTAAATTAACAAACTGTGTATAATTAAATAAATAACTATATACATACATGTATGTGAAACACTACTATTGCAGCAAGGCTCAGGTCATGTGGTAGTTCCCATGTCTGATCGACCACCTGGCTCAGGTGTTTCTTCCATTGATCCTCCATCGACAGCTACTATGCCTGAGTATTCCTCGGTGTGTGTTTTAAAAAATTGTACTAAATTTGTACTAAGTTTCTTTTTTTGAGTTTATATAAATGTATATATGCACCCATATATATGTAAGTGCAGGATGATAGGAGTGAGACTATTGGTCAGGTTGGTACTCAGGGACAAATTCATGAGCCATCTACACATTTTCAGGTCCTAAACTTTACTTTAAAATTTTCTATATGTGCAATTTCTAGGTCTTTTTTTGAGTTTATATAAATTTATATATGCACCCATATATATATAAGTGCAGGATGATAGGAGTGAGACTATTGGTCAGGTTGGTACTCAGGGACAAATTCATGAGCCATCCACACATTTTCAGGTCCTAAAATTTACTTTAAAATTTTCTATATGTGCAATTTCTAGGTCTTTATATGCTAATTTTAAATTGTAACTTATTTCAAACTTGCTTTATTTGAAATTCTAGCAATTAGCAAGTGAAACTTTTGGTCATGAAGGTGAAACAGTTATACCACCTGCACAACAAAATGTGGAAAGTGAGACGGTAATTTAAATGCACACTTTAAAGCCTACATTTAAATATTTAATTTCATGTCATTTTTAAAATTTTTAAATCTGATTGCAAGTTCTTTCTCTTGTGTGTACAGCATGAGGTAGATCCATCCATTTCATGAGGAAGAAAGAGGCCTCTTTCAGATTTGAACTTGAGTGATGATCATCCCTGACATAGAGTTTTATTTCATAGACTAAACTGTATGATGTGCACATTATTTTTTATATATGCCATTCCAGGACTTTGACTATCTATGTCGAACTTGCTATGACATGTTCTTCTAGATATATTTCAGTATTTCATGAACTGTGATTTGTATTTATTTATATGCTAATGATGAGTAGATGTTTTAAAGTACACATTTCATGGGTCCTACCTAGATATTTTATAGTATTTCATGGACTTATCTAGATCTAGATCTACATGTATATATTATTGAGTATATATGCTTGAATGTAGTTTAGTATGTTAAATATGCTTCATTGTTAAATATGTTAAATATGCTTCATTGTTCACTTCTAGATTATAAATTATTTAATTGAGATGTATGTTAGAAGATTTCTCTCTACTACATTTTAAATTTTTAAGAAGTGATTAAATGCATTATGGTTCAATAGTTTTTCTTGAAATAGTGAACAAAAAGAATGCCAAAAGTTTGGATTTTAGTAACAAAGTGTTTAGTAGATCCATCTATGTTATATGTGTTATCCCTCTCAAATTTGTCTCACTAGAAATGCCAAAAATGGATTCAACCTTAAGGATGTGATTCTTTTCTAAAATAACGTGTCATTGCCAAGAACATACTACCATCAATACTAAAGAGTTTCTATTAAAATATGTGAATTGAAACACCACATATCATGACATCAACTATTCCATAAAAGTTTGTGATATTCCCTATTATCTCAAACTCCATAAAATATACTATCTATCTTTAAAAAGGTACATACTACAATGACATCAAACATAAACCAATAGGTGTTTTAAGATATATTAGTGGTAGGGAAAATTATAGTGGCCCTCACCCTAGAGTAATAAGTTGAAGTAGTGTTAGAATTACTAATAAACTAAAAAACTTTATCCTAGGGTGGTGGGACTAATAAACTGAAATTTACACAAGCCTTACAAAGCCTCTACCACTTCCTTGACATTTTTAACATTGTTCAAATTTGATAGGAGGGATTTATGTCACCTCCTCCTCATCTTAATTCTCATAGTAGATAGAATCATCCAATTTAGCATCAAGATGAAGGTTTATCTTCATTATAGTAGAAATATCCTCCAAGGCTTTGTGCATATGCTCATGCCACACATTGAAGTTGTGGAATTTATCTAAGTAGCAATATAGAAATCCTTAGCCTAACCTTCTACCCCTTCAATATCATTGTATAGAAGGTAGATACAAGTAACATTTGATAGCATGGAGGCACAACTTAGGGATTGATTTGAATACATAACAAAATTATTCTTCCCAACAAATGCTAGATGTCTAGGAGCAATTTAATGATTTCTTCCATTATCTGCCTAGTCTAGAATATAATTACCTTTTCGTTTGATATGTTTGAAGGAGATAGATTTAAACTTATTCACCAAGTTTCTAGATTCCAATAGAATAGTTTCCAATAACCACTTGAGCTTCATCTATGCTTTTTCATATGATCAATGTTGATCTTGGAATCTCCTTCCACACTAAGGGATATCTTGTTTAGTTTCCAAGTCATCTTGAGGCCCTGGATACCATGGCCCTAGAATCTACCATATTATTGTTCTTGACACCAAAATCATAAGCTAAGATAGGTAGAGGTTTTCCCTTATCATCTCTTAATAAACATACTCCTCCTACTTCACTAGGATTACCCTTGGCTACCCATCAAAATTTCAAGCTTAATCCATCCCAATGTAGGTGTGGACCAAAGGGTGTGAATATCAACATGGGTATCTCCTTGTTTTAACCTTATTCAAAGCAACCTTGGCCAATTATGGGCCTAATCCACCTCTTCTAGTATGATCATATATTCCTCTTTACCCCAACAATCACCAAGTTCCTAAATGCACCATATTTCTTTAAAATAGTCCAAAATTTGGGATGCATATTCACATTTCAGAAATACATGATGATTGTCCAGAGACTTCCTTAAATGTGAATATGCATCCCAAATTTTGGACTATTTTAGGTTTGTCACCTTTCCCATTGTATCAATCATTATGCATAGTGAACAATCTATTAACTGCCTCACAAACCTAAATTAAGTTTGGTGTTACAATTATCTAATGGATAAATTTGGTGTTACAATTATCTAATAGATAAATTTAGGGCACTTTATAACAAGGTAATTTACCTAGGATAAACCTACAAAATCACGATAAAATGATAAGGATGTTAGACTCACCTAGTTAGCCTCAATTGAGATACATGTTCCTTTAAATGATTGTGGTCATCCTTTGATTACAAAACCTTCTTGATATATATCATTTGTATAGTCCTTGAAATTTTATTAATTTGCAACCGAGACTTTGTTATCATCTTTCTTACTTAACCATTATAATAGCCAAAACTTCCTTGGCCTTTGGAAGTTGAATCACATATAGTTTCTCATAAAGGAAAGGAATTAAAGAAGAGATTCCTATGAATATTTTCCCAATTCAAAATTACTTTACATCTTCAACATACCTAGTTCCTAGTGTGGATTTCATATTTGTTTGGTTTAATTTTTTTGAATTATAATATAGGTGTTCTACTTAGGGGACCCATCCTTACTAAATAGTTTATAAAACATATATAAATGAGTGTGCTAACAACCCAAGACTAGGCATAGCAGTAGAAAGCACAACATCCCATAAAGGTTTCTAAACTACCCATATGCAACTCTATATCAATACCCCAATACATATAGCAAGCACAAAATTCCAACACAACTAATAGAAAGCTAAAAAACAAACAAAACACCAAACCACATCAACATCTTGAGGGAGCTTTGGCACTCCCTAATGCATCGAGCGTCCCACTCCTCATAGAGAGATTTCCATTTGTCATAGGCCCTATTGTGCACACCATTCCCAAACACACTTACAAGCTCCACCAAAAGAACCTTTGGACACTTTGCATTCTCTAGTCCATGAAAGTTGACACATTTCTAGACCTCTACACATTGTATAGAACAAATGACAATTAATCCATAAACTCGGGACCGTAGCTAGATGCCTCACTTCAATACATCACATATGAATATAAAAATGAGATACTTCCAACTTCCTTTACCTTCAATCAACCACCTCTAATGGCTATCTAAAATGTGTATTAAAAGACTAAGACAACATCTCAAATGTGGAACATTTAAACTTGCATCACACATAAATAAATAGTATACAACACAAGAATTCAAACTTGGGAGAAACTCTCAACTAGGCATAAAATTCTCAAAAAAATGAGCAATGCTTCTAATGACACTAATTCATAATATATAATGGCTTTTACATAGCCTTAACATGACTTAAATTATCCAAATGCACAATTCTCTAAAATGGATCATGACCTACAACTCCTCTTGCAATGGTGGAGAATGAAGGATGAGAGCTCCATGCATGGGTTCCAAACACCACTTAAATAGTAGTCCAAAATTTTATTGCAACAATCCCAATTGACTTTGCATGCAACCTCTCTTCCAACCATAATCAACTATCTAGTTAGTCATAACACTTTGAATCTTTATCAACCAACCGGCTTCACAAGCTTTACTGTAAACTTACAACATGGCTCCGGTCTATTTGCAATCTATACCTCTATCAAGGACTCTCAATAACTGTATCAACCTACATACAATCAACACTTTTGCTTTCAAGATGCCACCAACTTTTCTAAGCTTTGTCTCCAAAAGACATCATTCTTTGTGGACTTCAACCATGTATGGCTCTGTCTAATACAACCTACTTTAAATGACTCCAACACTATACTAATCACATAGCTAGTTCTGTGCAACAACCAACCAATACCTATATTAAGTCTCTAAGCTCTGCCCAAGCATGTTCAACAAAGTTCAACCATGAATGGCTCTTTGCAAGCCTCCATCACAAATCTCAAACAATTCAAATCAAGAAGAAACTAAAAGGTTCAATTCAAATCAAGTATCCACACAATATAAGCTACAAAAAAAATTATCACAATTTGAAATTATTCAAGAAGTAGCATTCAATTCTTCTAGAGAAACTAAATCTTTTAAAGAAGAAACTATCTAAGGAAATTCATTTAAATCTTATCCACACAATATAAGCTACAAAAAAATTTATCAAATTTGGATTTAATTATTCAAGTAGTATTCAATTCTTGTATTGAAAGTTGCAGGGATACAGGGAAAGTACTTTTTTCCCTAATATGGGAAATAACGGGTATAATAGAAACGGGTACCCGTTATGTAACGCATACCCGTTTTATAACGGGTACCCGTTATTTGAAATTAGAAATCTCCGCCGCTTTTTCCCTGACCTTTGCTTGGGTTTTAGGCTCGGGATAGGCATGGTTGACTGACCTTGAGCCTTGGACCTGCAAATTTTTTTCTAAGTACAAAACAAGAAGAAACACTGAGTTTACCTGTATGGCTGAGGGCTTTTTTTTTTGAATTTTTTTACGAAATGAAAACCCATTACAGATGACATTGTCTAGTTTTCAAATATATAATTTTTTTTGTTATTGGACATGTTCTTCTATTTATTATTTAATTTATAAGCAAACTAGTCCAAAAACTTGAAATGACAGGTGTTTGTATTTTTTTAATAACTTTTAATTTTTAAATTTTTTTTAAAAAAAATTATGTCATCAATCTACACATCATTCTTTACACAATAAAAAAAAAATTTAATTTTATGATTTTTTTTGCTCAAATTATGTTGGCCGTACACGAGGGGTTTTCAAAAGTACCAATTAGGCCTAATAAAAAATTAATTAAAAAAATTATTTAGAAAAAAATTATAAAAAAATATCCTCATCAAACTTCACTGTACTACACATGTTTTCCCAAAAGGATTTTGAAAAATAATTTTATTTAAGTCAAATTATGTTGGCCGTACACGTGTATGGTATGGTAAAAAAAAAAGTGACTTTTAAATAGTAGTTTTTAGAAATGCCTATTGAAAATTAATTTGTATCATCTGGGTATTGAAAAAAATTACATATTTAGAAACTAGACTCCGAGTACTACATTTTATATTTAGTGACTTTTTTAAAGATTTCATTTCTAAGTGCTTCAAATTTTAAGGTCAAATGCGACAAATTCTGAAAATCAGGGAAAACACTTCCACTTTTTGGCCAAAAAGTGGACCCAACTTCTTGCACTGACCCTAGATGGTGTTGTTTCTTCGGTGTTTTCAGCAAATCATGAGAATCATGCATGCGTGTAAAATATGGAAGCATGCACAGTAATGAACCCTATAAATTCTGATTCATTTAAGGGATTTTCTCGTGCTTGTTGTGCGATGAATAAGAGTAGGTTGCAAAGCTTGCATGGAAAAGATCTTTAATTGCAGAGAGAGCTTGTGCAATATCATCAGAGGAAAAATCAAATGAAGGGATTGAGGAATATTCTGATGATGATGACCTTGTAACTTGTTTGATGGAAAAGGGAGACATAGCCTAATAGGTTAAACTAGATCAAACCCTCTTCTATCAACATTGGAACACAAACCGAGTTAGAATTCTACCTTTGAAGGAGAGCCAAACTTCAGGGGCTTTGTCCCTTTGTTGTATAAAAGGAGTGTCAACCAAAATCAACCAACCAAACTAGGGCAAAGCATGAAACCCTAATTGAGCAAGATTAACCAATAAATGACTGTAAGAAACATATACAAGAATTTTAAAGTAATAGCAGAGATCAAGAGATAGAGGAGAATCAAAACACGAGTTCAGAAGCAGAGAAGTACCAGGGCGTTGGGTGCCCTAAACCTAAATTAGGGTTTTGTAGAATGTTAGGATTTGGGTGCCTTCATCTATGTGTCTTCCTTCTTCCTGTCATTTTTTGTCGCCTAATTCCTTTGAATGCGACCTGCACACACGAAAAGAGAAAGGGTTGGTGCTATTTAGGAGCTTGCCTAAGTCAAGCTCTGTGAATGGTGTTTTCACCTCCACAATAACAATGTTGAGAGATCAAAGAGTGTGTACACTAGGAGGGCAGAGACAAATCTAAAGTAGAATGGAATGTTATAATAAACCATGAAGGAAAGAAGTCACCATGAGCATGGAAACCCTATCTTGCTTGATGTGGCATCATAAATTGACTCAAGAAGTTGGTGTAGCCAAAAGAAGTAGAGAGATCTTCACAAGACCTGTAAGAAGTTAGTACAACAACAACAATCCACCATAGAGAGCTTCCAAGATCATGTAGAGAAGAATAGAGAGCATGAGAGAGAGAGTGATAGCTAGAATCCTTAGATAACTTAGAGGGATCTTCAAATGAATAAACTAACTTGCTTATATATGCATTCCCATTGATTCTTGGAGAATTAAGCCAAATGAGGCCGACATGAGGAAGCATTAGAGATGTCCTAAGCTGACATTACTTTAAATTAGCCCCGGGATAAAGGAGGGACCAAGGTGCTGGGTACCCTTGTCTGTTAGTCCCAAAAGCTTAGGAGTAAGCTTAATTAAGTGTGCTTAGTCCCATTCTAAAGTGATATTTTGGGTTTTGTGCACCGAGATTAAGAATTAATTATTTTAGGTCCTCCTGGGTGCTAAAATAGGTGTAAAAAGGCAAGGGTAAACATTTTACTCCATAACATAACTATTCTAGAAGCTAAAAAGTGATCAATGATGATGGGAATTTCATATCCCATTTAGGGGAAGAGGATTCAAAGGAGAGTATCACATAATATATACAAAAAAGAGTTGCATTGATTTGTTTGACAAGCTCCCATACTTTGCAGAAGATGGCATAGAGAAGATTGAGCATGGTGAAGAGAACATTGAGGATGTATTCTTAGTTATTTAGTAGGGATATCACCTTCTTGATGAAGGAGATTGTATCATAAAGCACATGCATGGCTTCGTTTTAGTGCATATTTCAAATAATCATGAAAAGATCACAAATGAGGTAGGTGTGGATTTTAAAAAGAAAGTGGATCCATTCACCATCATCAAGGAGGGAAACCCTCTTCTTGAAGAAGGTCATCAATTACATTCAAATCCCCCTTGTCATAGAATTTCAAAGGTCATTCACAATGATGAAGAGTTGCATGTGGGCAACAATCACACATAGTTCTTTGTTTAGGAAGGAGTTACAATCAAATTCAAGAATCTCATGGGTAGCTCCATTTCTTTCAATCCAAATTTAGGCATTTTATTGAATCAAAAGTAGGAAGATCATCATGAGAATGAGGTGACCAATGGTTTTAGCTTACCAAGCATCTTCGAATGCAAGCAATAGCATATGATCCAATTCTTGGTGTTCCCTTCCCACCCTTTGCCAAATGAAGATCAATATGTAGGTCAACATGAATGACATTACAAAGTGAAAGAAGAGATGCCATAACCTAGAAAGGTGAAGAGGTATAAATTCCTTTTATATTTCTATATGCAGTTTGTTTGGTCTCTCTTCATTTCAAAACTGATTGTATGGAGCAACATCATTAGGTAGGGAAGTTATTTTGTGGTTCTAGTGAATGGGCATGTTCCTATACTTTTTAGTTTGTATGTAGTTTAATCGTAGTTGTTAAAAGGAAGTTGTGGTTTGCAACGTTAGATTCAATTTCAATTTTACTTTCAATAAGTATAGTTGTAGTTATTTGCAGAATATTTGTAATGGTCATTTTTTTGCCAGTTGTGGGTAGTTGTAGTGTATCGATGGTTATTTCAAGGTTCAAATTAGGCTTCCACATTTGTAGTAGTAGTTTACATTAGTTTGGGTTCAAATCACTAGTGTTTGGTTGTAGTTGTTTTTCAAATTTGTCCACAGTTCATGGAAATGTTCATACGAGTAAATTTCATTGTTATCCACTTCCTAAAGCTCTTCATGTTGACTCTGATGCCCAATGGAGTGAAGGAATTTTTCTTTTGGGTTTGGTGTGTGCAAGCACACTTCCCTACAAGTCACTAGAATTGCAGTGCAATTTTTGCACTGCAATTTTAATATTTCTCACATTAATTTGGGAAGTTGTAGAAAGTGGTTTTTCATACTTCAGCCAATAACATGAACCCACATTATGGCAAAAGCAATTTTTTATCGACTTAAACAGAGGTCACATAATTGAGAAAGTAGCATTTAAATGATGTTGCACAAGGTCCTAAAATCAATGCTCGTCATTCTAAAGTGAGTGAAAATTTCCAAATTAATACACAAGGAAGAAAGTATTACACAAATAATTGAATATATCAAGTGCAAAACTTCCAAACATTGCACAAGCCTATCAACCATGGCGCTATTGCTACTTGAACAAGTCTTTGCATTTTACCATGAAAGAGGGCAAAACAATAGAGATCAAAGCATAATGCAACTCTATAAATTCTAATTCAACTACAAATGAATGGAGCATAATCATTAAAATGAAGCACTAAGATATAATGAAGTGTGCAAGCCTCTTTTATATGGCACGCATGCCTCATAGCTCTATGTGAGCATCTTAATTTGAATGACAATATTTTGGAATTAATTGATTTCCTTTAAATGAAGCATAACGTATAGCAAGTCATATTGGCTAGTCTAAAAAGGATCCAATGCATACCCATGGAAACAAAGTGCTATATGAGGAGGTGCAACTTATAGAAGAGGGGTGTTTCATGCATCCATTAGAGGAAAAGTATAAGCATGGAAATAAGAGGCACAACTAGAAACCATGGCTTAGCCAAGTTTAAAGAATGCAACCTCTTCAAGAATTTATATGTAGCCATATAAAATGGATCGCAAGAAAACAAAATTGGTTGCCACAGAGTTCAAAGAGAATAATGTGTCTCTAATGCTAATGAATAATATACATTAGCTAGGACAGCCTTTATCATTAGATGTATCATATTAAAAAAGATACACCATTACCTAGCTCAAATGATAAAGGCTTTCCTCACCATTGATCCTCTTTTCCAATCCAATGGTTGGCGCACCACATAACTATTGTCAGAATTACTTTTACAAAATGTTGCGCCATTCAGTAGATGGATTCCAAGTTGGAATGTGGGCCTCACAAAGCAATACTTAAGTTTATAAACCCTTTTTAACTCACGTGAGATTTAAGTATTTTCATTTAAGTATTTTCTTTAAAATCATTTTAAAGGATAAGATGGACGATAAAGGAAAGTGGGCCCATGGGTTTTAAACAAAGGAAATATTTATTTAAAAGTGCATGATTTTTATAAAACATGGGAATAATGAAGTAAAGATTGTAACATCCTTCATTTCTGGTTTCTTTGTAAGTCTATGATATTTTATTTCTATAGTAAAATTAGATAAGCTCTATTGATTTATTTTGAGTGTAAAGTGTTGATTTTATGCATTGTGTACATAATGTGTGATTTCATTACCATAGTCAATTGTATAAAGGTTATTATATGATTATATTATTTCCTAACAATGCTACTAAGGTGTGTGTGACAAGATTATGTTGTGTGTTAGGTATAAGTATCGGGAAGGCGAACTAGGTTGTGGGCAATTAAATAATAAATTAAATTAAGATAAATAATTAATTACTGGCTTAATTAATCTGTTTGAGTGCATAGAAGTAATTCTATTTATTTATTTGATAATTAATTCTTAAGGTTAATTAAAAAATAAAAAAAATAGATAAAACTAATTATTTATTTATTTGATACTTAGATTTTGTTTTAAATTAATTATCTAGTTAGATAATTATAGTTTCTAGTATTTTTAGAAATAAAAATTAATGCAATTTATATTTCAATTATATAATTATTATAATTGAAATAATTTTTTTATGTGCATATTTTTATTTTAGAATTTAGAAATAACTAAAAAATATTTATTTCAATTTTAGGAAAAGATTAATTAATATAAGAAGAATTAATTTAATTTAAAATAAATAAATAAATAGTGTTTGTTAATTACGCTGAAGTCACATCGGGGTGGGGATGAGAGCACTCATTTTTTTGCCTAAATTTATAAGAAAAAAAATTAAAATACCAAAAAGGAAATAAAAAATAAAACTTCAGAAATGTTAGGGTTAGATGGCAGAAGATATCAATTGAATGCAAATAAAGATTAAACAGAGGAATAAAAATACACAAAAATAATAACAACGAGAGACAATTTTAACGTGGTTCACCCAAACTCGAGCTACATCCACCAACAGAGAGTCCAATATTATTATCCAGTAAATCAAATTGATTACAACCAGCAATCCTTGCAACTCAATACTGCTGCAAATGCTACAATACAATATCAACGGAAACCCTAACCCTTAGCCTTTTTTATCAAGACTTATGTCAATTACAAAATAGGAGTTTTTTTATGTCGACCAATAAAAAAATAATTACTGATGCCTTTATAAAATAATAAAAACCATGTGAGGTTTCGGGGGTGTTGCCCCCGAGCCCCCATGGGGGCACTGCCCCTTGACCCCGTAGGAATTTGGGGTGAAACCGCACCGATAAAAGTGGGGTAAATTTAACCTCCGAGTCTGATTAGGCTCCATATAACAAGAAGAAAATCAAAGAAAAAAAACTAAAAAAAAAATTAAAAACCGTTGAAGGAAAAAAAATCTAAATCACAAAAACTATGGAACCAAAAAAGAAATTGGAAACTCTTGGAAGGAGAAATAGCTAGAGAAAATCAGGAAAACTATGGAACCAAAAAAGAAATTGGAAAAATTAAAAAATAAAAACCAAAAAAGAAATTGAAAGAGAAAATCAAAGAAACTATGGAAAAAAGATATACCTCGACGTATTTTAGATATATATTTTAAAATATAAATATACTAGTTATGTGAGAATTATATTATTTTATTTATTTATTTATTTTGGTAATTAATTTCTTTTGAAAAAATAAATAAATTGAATTATTTTAATTTGTTAATTTAATTCTTAAATGTGCATGCCTATTTTAAGGATTTAGAAAAATAAATTATTATATTTATCATATTTGTGAATTAGAAAATTATTTTCTAATATTAGTTTTTAATTGAATTCTTTTATTTGGATAGAATTAGAAAGAATGGTATTTTAATATTATTTTGTTTTTATAGAGAATAAAATATTATAATTTGCTTTAAGGTTTTACGAAGGAAAAAGAAGAGTTATTAAAAAGAAGAAAATTAGTTTTATTTTTATTCTTTTTTATTATCAATTTTAATATGCAATTTAGAAGAAAAAGAAAAAAGATTATGAAAGTTGAAGGACTTGAAAGTGCTTTTTGCTTGAAGAAATGAAGGATTGTTGTGATTTTTGAATTGATTGGTTCATCTCCATTGTTTTTATCAAATTACTACAAGGATTAAGGTAGGCTTCTTAACATGAAAGGCTTTAGCAAATATTTACTTTGGTTAATAATTGCATATAGGGTTTTGTGAAGAAATTGTGATTTGTATGTTTCTTGTGCAAAAATAAAGATTTAAACAAATTGTAGATTTATTGATTTAGAAGTTTAAGAAAGGACTTTTGTTGAATTAGAATTATTAAAAATTAGTAAAAAGATTTGATAAGTTATTTGATTTGAATATGGTCTTTAGAATATTGAAAATATTATTTTTTTGTATAGGAAAGAAACATAATAGAAATTTTGGAAAGACGCTGAAAAGAAAATAGAAACCCATTTTAGTTTAGGCATATCTTTTAATCTGGGTATTTCTGATTTTGGGATATATGGTTTTAAGTTAGGGGATACACTTTACCTTGATTATTATAATTTTATCTTTTATATCTTATTTTCAATTATTAAAACAAGTTGACTGTTTTGTTTAAAAACTAGTAAAACTGTTATAGAAAAAATAGTTTGTTGTGTTATCAATAACTTTTATTTTATGATCTGGGTTTCTCTAAAAATTTTAGGGAAGGTGTATAATTTAGTTTTGTGAATCCTTAGAAAAACTTAGCCACATTTAGATTGTAAATCCTGATAAATGTATTAATTAGCAACTGCCTATCTCTGCTGCTATTTTTGAGTGATGTTTTAATTGAGATTGTATTGTCATTATAAAAGTATGTTAAAGAAATTTACTATGATAATATTTTTTGGATTTTGTAGATCTCTGTATTATCTTTCCAATGCATTTTAAAAATTAGAAAAAGGTTGTGTTTTGAGAAAATTATGATGTTTTTAATGAAAACTATTTTTCTTCAATATAAATCCAAGTTGCTAGCATGAAAGTCATGTTTGGTATATGTGTGATCTCCCAACATGGTTTGATAACTTTGTATTTATTATTAAGCATTTTGAAATTCATTTTGAAATTGCTATGTGGATACTATTTATGAGGGTGTGAGTATGAGTTGGAACTTATTCCCTATGCTGCCCATACACCTAAGTATAGTGATCTTATGTTTGAGAGCCCTTGGTGGATTTGTGTATGATAGTTTTGATGTTGTGGTTAGAAATGGTTGGAATGTTTGATTTCCATTATTTTCTTATTTATTTTCCCAACTTGATTTGGGCGGAGATCATCCCTTTGTTGGGATAGTGTTATTATGTGTGCAATTTTTTCTTGATTGCATATGTGGGATGAGATTATCCTGTTTATGCTCATGTAAATCCAACTTGGGTTGGTAGTGTATTATCTCCTTGGGGAAATGTTTGTATTTTTTTATGACATCCTTTTTTTCACAGTTGATTATATTTATGTGACATCCTTTGTGTGATGATTCTACTTGTGAGAGTAGGGAGGTGGTCATATGAGTAAGTAATTTATGGGAGTGATCTCGGAGCTTCTTGACACCTGATTATCCTAAGGGCAAGGATGGTTGATATCTTGACTTCTGTTGGATGTGACAAGATTAAAGGAGTAGGAGAGGTTGGATGTCCTAGTCATGGGTGGATGCATCCTGGCATCATCTTCTCTACTTCAGTCCCAACACATCAGAACATCGTCCCCTTAAGAAAGTTGGTTAAGGAATCAAGATTTCTCTTTCTTGCTATAGGCACCACATCACGTGAAGCTCTAGTGCTCTCGATGACAGAAGGTACACATGATGTTTATGCATTATTTTCGCCATCCATCACTAGTAGCTAGGAGATCTCTGAGGATAAGACATGTGGCATGTTTATTGGCATGCATGTTGTTCTACCCTGAGGGGTTGGGGTAGGGTGCTCTGTGGTGGTATAGTTAACCTTCAAGTCTTATGTGAGGTAGTGGTACTTGGGTACACTGCACAGTTGGGAGATGCCCTCTTGATGGGTTGTGGGGACCAAGTGTGTGTCATGGTTGTGGATTCTTTGTGTGCTTTTATCTTATATGAGTGTCTTTGTTGTTGTAATCTTGTGCTTGTATTCTATGTTTGTCTTATGTACTTAATTTATGTGTGTTTGTTTTATGTGTGTGACTTGTATATTTGAGTTATAGATGTTCTAATTGTATGTTATTGCTTTATATGCATTTGTGTATTTGAATTGTTGTTTTATGTATGTTTGGATACTTGTGTTGTACTGAGGTTAGGGTGCATGTAGTATGGGATACATGTAGTTCTACCTTATGCATGTGTTCATAGTAAGACATATAGCATCATGTGAAAAGATTTTTCGTAGTATGGGATGCAAGTAGCAATTCACATGGATGTTGGATATGGTCTTGGATGTATAGTTTTAAGTCAACTCTAGTAGGGTTAAAATGACATGTGGTTACTATTGATGGTTGTTTGGCTTGTCCATACATTTGCATTCATATGTGTATTAAATGATGGAAAGGATGTGTTGATGTGAGTTGTGTAATTTATTTCTTGTTTGTAATATATTTTGGATATATGGTTTCATGTGTATTCTTATATGTTAATAAAAGAATGAACTAAATAAGATAATCACTAGTGTTGTATTGTACCACACCTTTGGATTATGGACAATACTTATTTGCCTTGACTGATGGATGGGGAGGAAAGGGACATCCTCGTGGTGGGTTCAAACCCTTCCTTGATCAGCAATAAGAGCATGGGCGATTAGAGGATTAGCTTACAACATTGAGCTTCAAGTTCTTCAGATATTGTTTAGGGTACATTTTGTATATGACCACTTATATTTGTAATGGTTGGTTCATGGATTATTGTATTCATTGTCATTGATGAGGGTTGTAATATTTGACCTCTTGTATATCTTGGATATGTAATTAGGCTATCTTTATTGATGAGTACTAGATATGTACTTGGGAGACTTTCATATTATTTAAGAAGTACTCACTGTTATGCTTCCTTATTATATTTAATGAGTTGGAGTTATATATTATGTGGATCTTATTTGGATATCTCTTACATGTTTTGTCATTGTTACATATTATTTTATCATGGAAGTTAATGGAAGTTTATCTTGTACGCTTTTATTAGTATTGGGTTGTTTGTATTGGTTACTACTTGAGAATTTTGAGGTTGCATTTTGGGGTTGTTACAGAGACTCATTAAATAAAAGGAATTGTATCTAAGAAAAATCCACGACATGCGGAACTACAGTGAAAAAAAAAGTAAAAGCTTACAGAGGCAAGTGAAAATGAACAACAAATAATGGGTGGTGTTTTACATGCAACAAAAGGTGGAGATATTTTTGGCATGAGGATTCTTTTCTTTATGATTTTTCCTTCTTCTAAAAAACCTATTCTTCTCATTTTTCTTCTATATAAGGATGTAATTTGTTCATCCAAAGAGGGTGATTTTTCTATCGATGAAGCTCTACCAAATCATACTCAAGTCTTTCAAGGCAAATCATTTTGTATCACTATGCACTTCAATAACAACCGTGTGATTATGCAATTGGACTTTCACACTTGTCTTTTAATTTATTTTACAAATGAATGAAATAATCTTCTTTGACTGTGCTTCATTTTATCTTTGCAAATAGATTTATTCCCGCTTTCTTATCCTTACATATGTAGCCTTAATTCATGAATTTGAAATTGATTAGCTTCTTGCAAATTAATGATTGTGTGATCTTCACCTTTCATTATTGTATTTACATTTGTCTTATTTCATAACTATGGATTTTGTGCAAATAAGTCATGTGCAGATAGAGGAATTTTTAATTGGCGTATCACCCTTTTAGATAGGATTTATTTTCAAGTTTTCCTCTTCTGTTTCCTCATGAAGTTTGAAATGAATTCATTGAAAATCCTACAAAAAGTTGGATTCTAAAATTCCAGAGGTCATTTTGCAAGCCACATCCCATGTTTTCAAAACTTCCCATTTTGATGTAGGTTTGTATGTGGGTACAGTATACAAGTGCAAATTTGAACATCAACAATAATATTTTAATGAGTGACATTTCCACATAACACATAGCTTGTGCTAGAAATATTATCTTTTCATAATTTCTTAAACATGGATCATTAGTAATGATGTCTAGGGAAAACTTATTATTTTGTACTTTTTTGTTACATATTTTATTTAATATTATTTTAATTCAAATTAATTATAAATTAGACATAGATTTCCCCAAAATGCTTTATTTTTTTATATATACCTAAATTTATTTATTTTGTTGAAAGGACATCAATATGGAAGGTAGACATATATTTTTTTCTATTCTTTGCTATTTTTTTGTATGTGTTAAACAAATATCTTTATGTTGGGTACTAAACCTATGTTGATTAGCAAAAAGAAAATGAATATAATAATTAAGTAAAATATGATAAAACCCATACTTTTAGAAGTCTTACTCCAAGGGCTATGTTTGTGCAAAATATTATGTCATGACAACTTCATTTGATTGTGAAAAATGTGGCATGAAGTAACAATTTATGTTTAACAAAAGCCTAATATGTGGAATGGAGGGAGGTTAGTTGCCACATAGGTGCCACTTAGACAACTTCGATTGAAGGTCTTTCGATCAAAGGGCATGGGATATTATGTGAAATTATATATAAGGGCCTTTGATTGAAGGACCTTTAGTCAAAGCTTAAGAGTCAGTGGTGTCCACATGGCTTTACCATGGTCTTTTAATGGAGGTGGAAAATTTTGAAGGCCTCCAAGTTCGTGATTTGAAAGTGGCCCACAAGTGAGACAAAGCTTTATGTTTGCACCTATGTGAGAATTGATGTACAAATTTTTGACTCATCCTTTACCAAGTGTGATGCAGAGGTGGCACAACGGAAGCAACAAAACAAGGGTTTTCTATTCTCCTTTGCCCACTCACCCACTTCACTTCTCCAATCCAACACAAGTCACATTCAAGGGCATATTATGGATTTGTTGTCTAGACTGCTATTCAACCTTCAAGGCTTCTCCCACATCATGAGGCAGGTCTGCAAACACGTTACGAACAGTTGGTTTGATCCCTAACTTCACACAACGCTCTAACCTCTACTTGGACTAGTAAGGCTACTAGATCTCCAAATCTAGTTTTCCCCACACAAATTGACAAAACCCCAAATGACCAGGAAAACCAATGATGGATTTGGATACCCTCTATGGGACTCTTACAAACCTCCAAGTCTCCAACGCCAACTCTATTCTTGCAACTCAAAACTCCAACTAGGTCTCTAGGCCTAATTGATCAATTTAGGTCTAGGTTACAAAGCAAAGGGTTTAGGTTGGGTTCATAGAATAGGGATAGAAACTTGGATTACTTCTACCACACCCAACTCAAAACCACCATTCTTTCACTCCTCCTATCAGGGTTTTGTCATATATAACAACAAATTGCACAAATTTGGCCAAATACCTATGAATACTTGACCTAGGGCATCACCTTAAAAATTGAGGATTGCCTTTCCCAACAAAAATCTTTGGAAATCATGTAAAGTACATCCCTAGCCTACATTTCACTAATTTGTATGGGTTTTCACTGGTGGAAATGCATTCTAGGGTGGATTTTGTGAGGTAAACCCTAGAAAACAGGGTTTTAGACCAATCCGGATTAAAATTTCAATAACTTTCTCCTATGACCACTTCAAAACCTCAAACCTATTGCATTCAAACCCTGACTCCAAGTGCTTTCAGAAAAATAACATTTGCTCACCTGGCCAATCCATATAGGCCGTACAACAGCAAGAAAACAGGGAAAAATAGTCTAATTTTTTGATTTCAAAGCTCAAAATTTCGTACAGAACCTCCTCCCCTTTACTAGAGTTAGATGTCCACCATATCAACCCCTCCAGGTCAGTATCTAACTTCTACAAGTAGTTTCAACAACCAAAATGGAGTTGCAACCGGTCAATGTGTCATTGACACCATTGACAACATTAAACACTATGGTATTTTTGCATTTACACAAGGATAGCGATTTGTTTTCTTGTCCAATGGAATAAAACCACCATCATACTCCCTAAAACATGTTAAAACACAAAACTAACAAATAAACTCAAGAAATCATACTTAGACCTACTAGGCACAACTAGGGTCCAAATGGACTAAGAGTGTCTTGAGGTTTATATGATTACCCCAAGCCTCTTGACCATACAAAAGGACCTTACAACAATGGCTAAAAGCCTTATTACCAAACACATTGAACAAAAACCATAACTTATCAAAAATGCATCCAAATGCTTGAGGTGTCAAACTGCTCCTAGATGCCCTGCACCATACACCCACTATCAAACAGAACTCAAGTCTCTTGAGTTAGGAATGTTATCAAATGTGAAACCTACCTTCTCAATGTCTGCTCTACTCATCCAAGTGGCATCCTCCTGAGGTTTATTGAGCCACTTCACCAAGTACTCATAGTATGTGTGCCTCCTAGTCTGTTTTGCAATCCTCTTATCCAAAATGCACTCAATCTGATCAGGAGATGAAGGAATCAATTCTTGGATTGTCTGATCAGTTTGGTTTTCTTCATCAACAGTCTGAGGATCAGATCCTTTATAGGGATAAAGGTTTGAAACATTAAAAATTGGAGACAAAGCAATGCCATCTGGAAGTCTGATTTTATATGCATTTTCTCCACATTTCTTGAGCACTTCACAAGGCCCAATCTTCTTCATAAGTAGCTTGGTATATTTACCTGCAGGGAGTCTCTCCTTCTTAAGGTGGACCATAACCAAATCTCCTTCCTTGAATTGCAGATCCCTTCTCTTTCTGTCAGCAAACTGTTTACACTTCTGAGAAGTGGACTGCAATTTATGTTTTACTTGTTCATGGACATCTCTCATCACTTGAACGAAGTCTTCAGCCAAGGCACTACTGTTTTCTAGTCCTCTAACCTCTCTAAGTTCCAAAATACACCTTGGGTGAGTGCCATAAACAATTTGGAAAGGAGACACGCCGGTGCTTCTATTGACAGTGTCATTGTATGAGAACTCTGCCTGAGCCAAAACTGAATCCCAACTAGCACCCTGCTCCTTTGTTAGGCATCTTAGGAGGTTTCCAAGTGACCTAATAATCACCTCTGTCTGTCCATCAGACTGAGGGTGATAGGCAGATGATAATGACAAGTTTGTACCTAGTCTTTTCCATAGTGTCCTCCAGAAGTGTCCTATGAACTTGGGGTCTCTGTCAGAGATTATGGACAAAGGTAGACCATGTAATCTGACTATTTCCTTGAAGAAAAGACCTGCTATGTGGGAGGCATCATGTGTGGTTTTACATGGGATGAAGTGAGCCATTTTTGAGAACCTATCTACAACCACAAAAATGCTGTCATACCCATTCTTTGTCCTAGGCAAACCAAGTACAAAGTCCATGCTAATGGAATCCCAAGGTTTTGAAGGAATAGGTAGTGGAGTGTATAATCTTGCATTTGATGTATGACCCTTGGCTCTTTGACAGATTTGACAAGTTTCAACAAACTTTCTGACATCAGTGGGTAACCTTGGCCAATAGTAGTATCTCTTGACCAATTCTAGGGTCTTATCAATGCCAAAGTGGCCTAACATACTGCCACAATGCTTCTCCTTAATAATATTCTCTCTAACAGACCCTCTTGGGATACACAACATGCTACCCTTGAAAAGATATCCATCTTGTATCAAAAAACTAGAAAAATCAGTGTTATACCTTCCTGTCATGGCTTTGCAATATTGGTAAGGTTCCTTGAAGTCTTCATCTGCTACATACTGATCTTTGATGGCATGAATACCTGTACTTTCCAACTGAATGGTCTACACAACAAGATTTCTCCTACTTAAGGCATCGGCTACTTTATTGGCCACTCCTTTCTTGTGTTTTATTGAGAAGGTGTATGCTTGGATGTACTCCATCCACTTGACATGTCTGTGGTTTAACTTATGCTGCCTGTTCAAGAAGCTCAATGCATGGTTATCAATAAAAACTATAAATTCCTTAGGCAATAAATAGTGTCTCCACTTCCTCAATGATTGAACCATGGCATATAATTCTAGATCATAGGTAGAGTAGTTCTGTTTTGCCTCATTTAACTTCTCACTAAAGAAGGCTACAGGCCTCCCATCTTGACTTAGGACTCCCCCAACAGCCCTCTTACTTGCATCACACTCTACCACAAAGACCTTGTCAAAATCAGGTAGAACAAGGACCGGTTGTTCTGATTTTTTTTCTTTAACAGTTCAAAGGCTTGATTGGCCTCATTTGTCCACACAAATACGCATTTCTTGCCCCCTTTTATGGTGTCAACAGGTGGAGCACAAATGGCACTAAACCCTCTAATGAACTTTCTATAAAAGTTGCATAAACCATGGAAACTCCTTACCTCAGAGGCTGTTGTAGGTGTGGGCCAATTAAGAATGGCTTCCACCTTGCTTGGATCCATTTTTAGGCTGCCCTTAGAGATGACAAACCCCAAGAATATCAACTCTTCTTGTAGGAAGACACATTTGTCAAGGTTGATTCTCAACTTCTCCTCTTGAAGCCTCCTGAGCACTTGATGGATATGCCTTAGGTGATCTTCCTTGTTGTCACTAAAAACCAATATATCATCCAAATACACAACAATAAACTTGTTAAGGAAAGGTTTTATCACCTCATTCATCAATCTCATGAAGGTTCTTGGTGCATTTGATAAGCCAAAAGGAATCACAACCCATTCAAATAGTCCTTCATTGGTTTTGAAGGCAGTTTCCACTCATCCCCCTCCCTTATCCTGATTTGGTGATAACCACTTTTTAGATCTATCTTGGTAAAATACTTAGCCCTACCCAAGCAATCCATTAGATCTTCTATTCTAGGCATTGGAAATCTATACCTGATAGTAATCTTGTTGATGGCCCTGGAATCAATGCATAGTCTCCATGTACCTTCCTTCTTGGGTGCAAGTACTACAGGTACTACACATGGACTAATACTCCTCCTTATAAGTCCTCTATCCAACAAGTCTTGGATTTGTCTTGCCACTTCTGCATTTTGCTCTGGAGTCATCTTGTAGGCTGCTTGGTTTGGTAGGGTGGATCCAGGGATGAGATCAATGCAATGACTAATCTCCCTCTTTGGTGAAAGGGCATCCTTACTCTCATCGGCTATCACATCATGGAACCTTTCCAATAGTTCTTCCACTTCCTTTGGTCCAATCCTCCTAAGAGGTTGTTGCACTTTGACCTTCTTGGGATTTACATCCTTGGGCTTGATGACTACTGCAAAACATGGCACTTTCTCTTCCTTGAGGTTAGCCAAATTTTTTTTTTCACCTACCAACATAACTGAACTAGAAATGATCTTCTCTTTGCAATCATCAATCAAAGGAGTCATTGTGAACTTTTCATCATTTTTGGACAAATGAATCACATTTTGCTTACCATCATGTTGGGCACTTGTGTCATGTTGCCAAGGCCTTCCAAGAAGAAGGTGACATGCATCCATATCTACTATCTCACAAAGAATCCTATCATGATATTCACCTATCTTGAATTCAACCCAACATTGCTCTTTCACCACAATTTGTTGGTCCTTGGTTAGCCAAAAGACTCTATAGGGGTTAGGATGAGGTATCCTTTCCAATCCTAACTTAGTCACCATTTCATTAGAAGCCAAATTTTTAGAAGAACCTGAATCAACTATTACCTTGCAGACTTTTCCTTTCACCTTGCAAGTGGTTCTGAACAAGTTGTTCCTTTGGGGCTGCTCCTTGATGGCTGACATGATGAGGGACTTTTTAAACATGATGTATTCTCCACTCTCTGGTGCTGCAGACTTGGAAGAGGCTGTTTGATAACTTGTGGTTCTTTGATAGTCCTCTTCTTGAAGGAGTTGCACCCTTCTATCTTTCTGATTTGCAGCAGTGTTTCCCATCTTCTTTAGGCACCTAAAGGACTGATGTCCTATCTGATTGTAAGAGAAACACCTTCCAGTGAACACATTGGGACCCCTGCCCCCACTTCTTCCTCTGCCATTACCTCTCCCTCTAAACTGACCCTTATCAGCACTATTTCTGTCAGCCTGTCCTTGGCTGCCTTCTTGTGATCTGCCTTCTTGGTGTCTAGGAAAGTTGTCTCTATTTTGAAATCTACCCCTGCCTCTGAAATTTAGATTGCCTCTACCCCTGCTACTTGAATCACCTTTTCTCCTTTGTTTGTCCTCAATCCTCAATGCCATTTGAAAACACTTGTGGATTGTCTCCGGGTTAAAGAGGTTAATTCATCTTGAATGGAGAACTTAAGGCCATTGAGATACCTTGCAAGCTTCTGTTTTTCATTCTCAGGCATCTTGGCTTTCAATGTCACCTTGTGAAACTCCTCTATGTAGGTGCTCATGTCCATGTCCTTTTGTCTCAAGTTGTCCAACTTCTTGTACAAGTTGACTTCATAATCCTCAGGGACAAATTGCTTCTTGATTTCAAGTACCATCTTCCTCCATGTAGAGATAGGGTTCCTATCATCCTCTATCCTCTCATTTTGAACGAAGTTCCACCAACTTAAGGTTGGCCCTTTCATTCTTGATTTGGCAATCCTCACTTTCTAATTTTCTGCCACTTCTTCACATTCAAAATGGTTCTCCATTGCCTCTATCCAATCAAGGCACTCCCTTGGATTCATCTTACCAGGAAACATAGGTAAGTCCACCTTAGTGTCCTTCCTACTCAACTTTCCAAGTGCATCTAGGAATTGTCTTTCTGACATGCCTCCTTGTGGCTCTTCCATAGGCACTCCTTCTTCTTCATCTTGATCCTCTTCATCTGAATCCAAGACAACCTCTGGCTTCTTCTTCTTATCCTTGTCCTTCTTCAACTTCTCTATCTCAGCCTCCATCCTTTTGTTCTTGGTTGCTTGCTCTCTCACTATCTTTGCTAATTCGACATTTGTCACCTTTGAAGGAATTTCCTCCTCTTTTTCTCTATCTCCCATCTCTTTGATGGCTCTGATACCACCAGATGCAGAGGTGGCACAAGGGAAGCAACAAAACAAGGGTTTTCTATTCTCCTTTGCCCACTCACCCACTTCACTTCTCCAATCCAACACAAGTCACATTCAAGGGCATATTATGGATTTGTTGTCTAGACTGCTATTCAACCTTCAAGGCTTCTCCCACATCATGAGGCAGGTCTACAAACACTTTACCAATAGTTGGTTTGATCCCTAACTTCACACAACGCTCTAACCTCTACTTGGACTAGTAAGGCTACTAGCCCTCCAAATCTAGTTTTCCCCACACAAATTGACAAAACCCCAAATGACCAGGCAAACCAATGATGGATTTGGATACCCTCTATGGGACTCTTACAAACCTCCAAGTCTCCAATGCCAACTCTATTCCTGCAACTCAAAACTCCAACTAGGTCTCTAGGCCTAATTGATCAATTTAGGTCTAGGTTACAAAGCAAAGGGTTTAGGTTAGGTTCATAGAATAAGGACATGAACTTGGATTACTTCTACCACACCCAAACAACTCAAAACCACCATTCTTTCACTCCTCCTATTAGGGTTTTGTCATATATAACAGCAAATTGCACAAATTTGGCCAAATACCTATGAATACTTGACCTAGGACATCACCTAAAAAATTGAGGACTACCTTTCCCAACAAAAAGCTTTGGAAATCATGTAAAGTACATCCCTGGCCTGCATTTCACCAATTTGTATGGGTTTTCATTGGTGGAAATGCATTCTAGGGTGGATTTTGTGAGGTAAACCCTAGAAAATAGGGTTTTAGACCAGTTCGGATTAAAATTTCAATAACTTTCTCCTATGACCACTTCAAAACCTCAAACCTATTGCATTTGAACCCTGACTCCAAGTGCTTTTAGAAAAAAACAACATTTGCTCACCTGGCCAATCCGTACAGGCCGTACAACAGCAAGAAAATAGGGAAAACAGTCTAATTTCTTGATTTCAATGCTCAAAATTTTGTACAGAACCTCCTCCCCTTTACTGGAGTCAGATGTCCACCATATCAACCCCTCCAGGTTGGTATCTAACTTCTACTAGCAGTTTCAACAACCAAAATGGAGTTGCAACCGGTCAATGTGTCATTGACACCATTGACAACATTGGACACTATGGTATTTTTGCATTTACACAAGGATGGCAATTTGTTTTGCTTGTCCAATGGAATCAAACCACCATCATACTCCCTAAAACATGTTAAAACACAAAACTAACAAATAAACTCAAGAAATCATCCTTAGACCTACTAGGCACAACTAGGGTCCAAATGGACTAAGAGTGTCTTGAGGTTTATATGATTACCCCAAGCCTCTTGACCATACAAAAGGACCTTACAACAATGGCTAAAAGCCTTATTACCAAACACATTGAACGAAAACCATAACTTATCAAAAATGCATCCAAATGCTTGAGGTGTCAAACTGCTCCTAGGTGCCCTGCACCAAAGTGGATTCATGGCACCTTGTTTTATAATGTAAGATTGTAGAGGTGACCTGTCACTTCACATAAGGTCCTTCAAAACTACATACCTAGACTATATTTATGAGGACATGTTACTTGCTAGATGATTTCCATAGAGCTTTAGTGACTATGCACTTGGTTTTATTCTTTACCTCATGCTTCAATTATTTCTTTTAGGGATTTACGAAATGATTATTTCCAACATTTTCACTACAGTATTGAGCCTAAGACAATTATTGGTCAAGTAACACAACAAAAATAATGGGATTGTGATTAAGGACTATGTGTTAAGATTTTAAATAATAGTTTCTAACATGGATTTTAAATTATCAGATAGTGAGCTCTAAAGTTTATTTATATCAAATGTTTACTTCGGTTGCTTAAAGAACAAGTGCTTTATAATTCTTATCATTCATTTTTATAATTATTTACTACTATATGCAAATGATAGCATGCTTTATTGGTGTGTGATCTTTTACATCATACTATTTCTAGCACCCCCCTCATTCCCACAAGTTACCATCAATGTCACATTTAGAAAATAAGGGCAATGAGGATGAATCTAATTTCAGTCATAGTGATGATCATCATGCACATCAAACCAAAATCATTTTGAGAGTTCAATAGATTGAAGGATCCTTCACATATCATTTTAAAATGAATTTTACAAAAAAAACGCATTACTTTACCTCCTAGTAATCTAATCAAGACATCTCAAGGATTTGAGCCAAATTACAAGGTTAAATCTTTTTTTATTATCATTACATACATAGATATATTATGAGTCTAGACACATCACACTTAAACATAAAAGTAAAGATCTTATTGAAAAAGGTGATACAAATTGAAGATATTCATGACGAGTCTAATCATAAGGAAATGAATGGTGAAGATGCTTCTAGTTTTAGTGATGGGGAGTATATAAAATCAAACACTATATATTGATTTACACATGAGGCTATCAACCAAAGTATACATAAACAATTTCTCACTAGTGCATCTCAAGAGTAAGGATGTGAAAGATACAACATAGAACCTAACATACATCACACTTGGAACTTTGTTTAACACTTTTGTTCATAGAGAAACACTTCATAATCATACATCATCCTTTATGCAGTATGACATTCTAATGGGGAGTCCCATGAGGGCATTAATTTATTGGCATATCTCTCGATCACATTGAGATAGATACATCTAATTGTGATAAATTTATTGGTTAATCTCTTCACCTATCTCTTTTACTACATATTACTGATGAGCACACACTTATACTGAGAGGGGGGTGAATCGGTATAATACAATCGTTTATCTTTTTCAAATTTAACAAACATATCAATATCAAACACACAAGATCAATCAATTATGCAACACAAGGAGACCACAAGATTTACGTGGAAACCCTTAGGGAGAAAACCATGGAAAAATATTGCTTTTATATATATACATATACATATAGATATATATAGATATATATATATACATATATATATACATATACATACATACATACATATATATATATATGTGTGTGTATACATATATATGTATATGTATATATATATATATATATATATATATCTATATATATATGTATACACACATACATACATATATATATGTGTGTGTATATATATATATGTATACATACATATATATATATGTATGTATGTATGTATATATATATATATATATATATATATACATAGATATCTATATATATGTATATGTATACATATACATATGTATATGTATACATATACATATGTATATGTATACATATTATGAAGTGTTTCTCTATGAACAAAAGTGTTAAACAAAGTTCCAAGTGTGATGTATGTTAGGAGTCTCCCGTAGGTTGGTGCCTACAAAGCTTGTAAGAGAAATATGTATACATATACATATGTATATGTATACATATTTCTCTTACAAGCTTTGTAGGCACCAACCTACGGGAGACTCCTAACATACATCACACTTGGAACTTTGTTTAACACTTTTGTTCATAGAGAAACACTTCATAATCATACATCATCCTTTATGCAGTATGACATTCTAATGGGGAGTCCCATGAGTGCATTAATTTATTGGCATATCTCTCGATCACATTGAGATAGATACATCTAATTGTGATAAATTTATTGGTTAATCTCTTCACCTATCTCTTTTACTACATATTACTGATGAGCACACACTTATACTAAGAGGGGGGTGAATCGGTATAATACAATCATTTACCTTTTTCAAATTTAACAAACATAGCAATATCAAACACACAAGATCAATCAATTATGCAACACAAGGAGACCACAAGATTTACGTGGAAACCCTTAGGGAGAAAACCACAGAAAAATATTACTTTTATATATATACATACATACATACATACATATATATACATATATGTATGTATACATATATATATGTATATATATACATATATACATACATATATATCTATATATATGTATACATATGTACATATATATATATGTGTGTGTGTGTGTGTGTGTGTGTGTGTGTGTGTGTGCATATATATATATATGTACATATATATATATGTACATACATACATATATATATGTACATACATACATATATATATGTACATACATACATATATATATATATATGTACATATTTCTCTTACAAGCTTTGTAGGCACCAACCTACGGGAGACTCCAATCCCCTTTTGCACAATCTGTGAGCACCAACCCACTAGAGACACCAATCCCCGCAACTGAGCACCAACCCATCAAGGCACCAACCTACGAATTCTTCAATACATGATATGTCTTCTGAATGTTGATACACTTCTTTTTACAAATCTAATCATAACCCACACAATATCTTTCTTCACAAATCTGATCCAAATCATGCACAAACTCTTTTCACAAACCTGATCCAAACTCTTCCTCTATCTCTGTAAGATCTTCTTCTTTATCTCAGCACAATCTTCTTCTTTATCACAACATAATCTTCTTCTTTATGTCAACATTAATCTCTTCTATATTTGCAAGATCTTCTTCTTTATATCTGCATAAATCATAAATCTCTCTTTTATTTCTACCTGGAACTGTCCTTTATATCTACATAATCTTCTTCTATATTTATGCCTTTATCTTTCTTACAAATCTACCTTTAACTTTCTCATATAAATCTACCTTTAACTTTTTATTTGTAGATCTGCAGGTGTCTAATGGATACATTTTTTATATTGCACACACTACTCACTCCTTCACATTCTAAAACTCTATTTATATCTTCATATCTCTATGAAGAGATGTATCATTTTCTAAAGATGATGTCATTTCAAAAGGACATGACTCTTCTTAGATCCCAATCACCACCTTTTTCATTACATATATCTCCTTACTAATCACATCTCTTATTTTCAAATGGTACTAACAATCTTTTGTCTTATATGGGGATCACACCACTTGATAAAACTTACCAAATCTCTTGCCCAATGAAATTCATATTATCTCAAAAACAAATCGTAATCACTCATCTTATAAAATCACACCTCTCCATCATATTAAATATGACTCTTTGTCTTTTGTTAGTTGTTGCCCTTATAGAGAGTTAGCCATCATAATTTAAATCTTTAATTTAAATTAAGTTATATTTTCATTACCCAAGGAGAGTTGACCTGCCTCTCGGTCTGATCATGATTGCTTCTTCAAAGAATAGATGGTTCTATATCAAAGTCAACCAACTTCAAGGCATCAATAATCAGCCTCATTTAGATCGTTATTATTCTTCCAAAGATATATATTTTATTCCTTTCAAAGAGAAATTCGGCCCAAGAGATATAGATTTAAATCTTTAATTTAAACTTCAATCCAAACTATAGTTTGATCTCATCATTATCTTTCTTTAATGGTCTTCAATGGATATATTATAAAGAGCTATGCTAATTCAACTTTGACATCAATGATGACTTTCTTTGACATCAATGACAACATGCCCATACACCTTTGACATCTATGACAAGGATCTTGCCAATAGTATCGTTGATACACTCTTGACATCAATGACAATATTTCCAACACCCCTTTGTCATTGATGGCAACACAAACATAATTCTCTCCTTTTGTATTTCTCCCCCTTTCTATGTCTCTCCCCCTTTGACATCAAAGGCAAAGGGATGTATTATATTTCTCTCCTTCATGGTGTGATTCTTTATTTTCTATGATGCTCCCCCTATCTGTAGAACTTCCCCTATCTGTAAAGCTCTCTCTTGACATCAACAACATCATTCTCCCTTTTCCTATAACTCTACCTTGTAACTCTGCACCTTTATATAACTCTCCCCCTTTTATATAAATGGTAAAGGGATATTCATTATACTTCCATCCATGTCTTCTAAGGCATTATTACATCAATAGGAACTTCTTTAATGTGAAGTTGAACATAAGCATCAACACAACCATCCAACTTTCCACTATCAATTTCTTTTGCTTTTGCCAACACATGCTTGTGTGTTCTAGGAAAATTGTCAGATGCAAATATACGAGCATACTCTTCAGGAAAAGACTTCTTTGGATCATTCTCATCCTCTTGTCAAGCTTTTGGAAATCTATCTCATCAAGTTTAGTCTTACAAACATCTTTATCATGATTTCTTCCTTCTCTCATTGTCTCAAGTCTTCTTGGCTCTTTATCATCTTGACATTAATTCTCCTTAACTTAATTATATGGTGACTTTCCAAATGTAGTCTGCTACTACCATATATTTTATTTCTCCAATATTCTATGAGACTTCATCCTTTGGTTTGTCTTCATCACAAAGCTTAAAGATGATGCTTTGATTAGCTCCCCCTGAATTTATACTTCTCCTTATGGACTTAGTGAAACCACTTGTGCATGAAATGCCATTTGCACAAGCATAGATTCTTCCTTCTGGCTATCTTGGTTTTGCTTCCTTCTCCACACTTGTGTAGGCTTTCTTTCATGTGCACCCACTTTCTTGTTTTGTTTAGGTTCTACAAGACAACTTCTACAAAATCGTGATGTATGCCCAAAGTTATTGCACTTATAACATATAACATTATGATCTGCTAAAGGAGCAAATGAATTATAGTTCCTTCTTGAGAACCCATAAGTACTTCCATTTTTGTTCCAACCAGCATTTCTTGCTTGAGTTCTACAATCTCTTGCTTTGTGACCAAAGTTGTTGCATTTATAACATATGATATTGCAATTTCTATTTGGCAAATCATAAGAACTTCTATTCTTGGTCCATCCAAACTTTCTTACATGTGTCGAACAATCTATAGCTTTATGTCCAAAGTTATTACAAGAATAGTAATAACCATAAAAAGAATGATGAAATCTGTTCATTTGCGCTTGTCTTGGTGGAAGGGATTTCTTAAATGTATCATTCTTAGCTTTTGGATGCATGCATTGCTTCTGGTTCTCCTTCTTTTTTCTGATTTCATTTTTGATAGAGCTTTGAATAACATTTTAATAGGTCTTTAGCTTTTCTTCATTTTATTCCTTAGGAGATTGAATTGTTTTAGAACTTTGACCTTCTTTGTATCCAATACTACACTTATCAAATGTAGACTTTTGAGCATTGCAAATTTTATCCAATATTTTTGAACTCCTTTCCTTCTTCAAGTCCATGTTTAGTTGAGCCATTGTTTTCTTTAACTGCTTCCTTAGAGAAATGATCTCATATTCTAAATTTTCACAATTTTCTATCCTTTTCTCTAACTGGCTTCTTACTTCTTCATTAATATGTTTTCCTTCTTCAATTTGAACCTTTAGATCTACAATCATTCTTTCCACTTCTTCAAGGGCTTGAGATTCTTTGGATTTAGATTTATCATCTTCTTGAATCTTTGATTTTGGTTTAGAGTTTCTCCTTTGAAGCCTTTCCATCTCATCATAGGCAAAATGAAGTTCTTCCTCAAGATCCACTTCTTCATTATCCTTTGAATATTCATCACACTTTGCTTCCATTGCCATTAAAAGTATTTCTTCTCCATCACTATCAAAAAATTCTTCATCACTTACCTCTGATGAGCTATCATATTCCTTAGAATAAAGACTCTTTTTATACATTTGAAAGTTCTTCTTCTCTTATTGAATTTGTTGATAACTTTTCTTATTTTGTTGGAGCTTTATTCCTTTCCTCATATTGTGATCCTCTTCATCATCATTTCTCTTATTTTTTCCATGTGGACACTTAGAAGCAAAATGACCAAATTTACCACAATTAAAACATCTATACTTTCTCTTGTGCTTGCCATATCCTTTCTTGAACTTTCTTTCAAAATGGGCTTCTTCTTCATCTATTTCACTGTTTGAGCCATTACTTGGTTCATACTCTTTATTCTTTCCTTTCCTCAAAGCTTTGAATGCTGCCTTCTTTTTAGATGGTTGATCCATGGTTCTCATCTCATAGGCAGTAATGATCCCATGTAGCTCATCCTTTGTTAGTTTGTCTAGATTTCTCATTTCTTCAATGGCTGACACTTTCGCATCAAATCTCATAGGAAGGGATCTTAGTATCTTTTGCACAATCACATTCTCTTCAATTGTTTCTCCAAGACCTCTTATGGTGTTTACAATTTCATTGACTTGAAGCAAATAAGAAGCATGTTTTCATCTTCTTTCATTTTGAGGCTTTCAAACTATCCTCTATGAGTTTGAAGCTTTGCCTTCTTCACTTTTTCATCTCCTTCATAAATCTTCTTTAGCTTACCCATATCTCCTTGGGAGATTTGCAATGCATTACCTTTACAAACTCCAATTCAGACAAACCACATAAAATAACATTCTTATCTTTGGCATTATTTTCGCTAGCCTTCTTTCCATCCTTATCCATTGGTGGAGATGTTGGAGTAGTATAACCATTCTCAACGGCTTGCCAAATATCAAACCCTAGAGCATTTAAATAAATTTCCATCCTTATGCTCCAAAAGGCATAGTTTGTCCTATCAAACAATGGTGCCCTGTTTGAAGAAAATCCATATCCTTCTTGTCCGGCCATGTGTGCTTTTAAGATCTACCTTCAAGTGGTTAAGCTCTCTACAAAGGAACCAGAATTGATAACAATTGACGAGCACACACGTATACTAAGAGGAGGGGGGTGAATTAATATAATACAATCTTTTACCTTTTTAAAATCTTAACAACCATATCAATATCAAACACACAAGATCTATCAATTATGCAACACAAGGATAACACAAGATTTACGTGGAAACCCTTACAAGAGAAAATCACAACAAAATATTGCTTATATATATTTCTCTTACAAGCTTTGTAGGCACCAACCTACAGGAGACTCCAATCCCCTCTTGCACAATCTGTGATCACCAGCCCACTAGAGACACCAATCCCTGTTTATAGAATTTGTGAGCACCAACCCATTGGAGATACTAATCCCCACAACTGAGCACCAAACCAGCAAGGAACCAACCTACAAATTCTTAAATGGATGATATATCTTTTCAATGTTGATACACTTCTTTTTACAAATCTGATCACAACCCACAAAATATCTTTCTTCACAAATATGATCCAAATCATGCACAAACTCTTTTCACAAAAATAATCCAAACTCTTCCTCTATCTCTACAAGATCTTCTTTGTCTCAACACAATCTTCTTCTTTATCACAACATAATCTTCTTCTTTGTGTCAGCATTAAACTCTTATATATTTGCATATATCTCTCTTTTATTTTTGCTTCCAACTCTCGTTTATATCTACATAATCTTCTTCTATATTTATTCCTCTATCTTTCTTACAAATCCGCCTTTAACTTCCTCATACAAATATGCCTTTAACTCTTTATTTGCAAATCTGTAGGTGTCTAATGGATATATATTTTATATTTCACACACTACTCACTCCTTCACATTCCAAAACTCTATTTATATCTTCATATATCTATGAAGAGATGTATCCTTTTCTAAAGTTGATGTCCTTTCAAAAGGACATGACTCTTCTTAGATTCCAAGTGCTGCCTTTTTCATTATATATATATATATATATCTCCTTACTAATCGCACCTCTTATTTTCAAATGGTACTAAAAATCTTTTGTCTTATATGGGAATCACACCACTTGATAAATCTTAACAAATCGCTTGCCCAAGGAAATTTATATTATCTCACAAACAAATCACAATCACTCATCTTACAAAATAGCACATCTCAATCATATTAAATATGATTTTTTGTCTTTTGTTAGGTGCTACCCTTATAGAGAGTCGACCATCATAATTTAAATCTTTAATTTAAATTAAGTTCAATTTCCATTACCCAAGGAGAGTCAGCCTACCTCTAGGTCTGATCATGATTGCTTCTTCAAAGAATAGATGGTTCTATATCAAAGTCGGCCAACTTCAAGACATCAATAATCGACCTCATTTAGATCGTTATTATTCTTCCAAAGACATTTATTTTATTCGTTTCAAAGAGAAAGTTAGCACAAAAGATATAGGTTTAAATCTTTAATTTAAACTTCAATCCAAACTATAGTTCGACTTCATCATTGTCTTTTTTCAACAGTTTTCAATGGATATATTATAAAGAGTTGTGCTAATTCAACTTTGAGATCAATGATGACTTGCTTTGACATCAATGACAACATGCCCATACACCTTTGACATCTATGGCAATGATCTTGCCAATAGTCTTGTCGATACTCTTGACATCAATGACAATATTTACAACAATTACATATTGTGCCATGTTCATTTATATACCTTTCTCTTGATCTTGTCACTTGGGGGTAACATTGTTTCTTTTTTGCAGGGTAAATATATTTATGATTGCTTCAATTTGGGGCATCTTTCATCTTTATTTAAATACATACACAATGACCACACATAGTTAAGTATATTAGGTATGCATCTCTAATTTTTCCTTTGATTTCCTTATCATGCTTATACTTATTTTGTCATATTCAATTTATCATGCTTATGCTTAGTTTTCTATACATATTATCATGCAGTCATGCTCAATTTTTATCCAAATTTTCTCTCTCCTTTCTTAGTGTGCACCGCTTTGTGGAAAACATAAAATCAAGGGTGGCATATTATTACCAATTATAATTTATGTGTAGTTCACACGTTGACTTTGGTTGGTACTTCACTTATTTTGCTTCTAACTATGCTTATTTTTGTCTTTTAACTTTGGTATGCTTTCACATGTAGATTTACATGCACACCAGAGTGGGGGAAAATGTAGAGGTGAAAAGTGCATCATTTACACTTTTCCCTTTGTTTTACACCATTTTGTGCAGGTGTCCTAAGTGCATAGTCATAACACTTGAGTTTATTCAAATCGGTGTACTTGTTTACCCTAGACCTAGTCCTACACTCAAAACTACCATTTTATCTATGCTAAAAATAGTTTCAACTTTCATACCAGTATTTTCTTTGCCTAGTTTAGGGCTAGATGTGTAGTCTGTTAGAACACACAGATATACTAAGAGGGGGGGTGAATCAGTATATATAAAATTTAACTCCAAATCCTACCGCAACATCAATATTTTTACCGCATCAATAATAACATCAAGATATAAACACATCCACGCAAGAGAACACAAGATTTACGTGGAAACCTAGAAGGGAAAAACCACGATGAGAAAAGCAACTTGGATCTACTATCCAAATTGAGCCTCACAAAAAGAATATTGTATTACAAATATTTTGTAGGCACCAACCCACAAGAGTTTCAGCCCAAGAGGACACCAATCACCTTTACTGATATGCATGCACCAACCTATAGGATACTTCAATCCCCTTATCAAAAACTGAGCACCAACCCAGTTACTGAGCATCAACTCAGATTATGAAGCACCAACTTCAAATAGTTGAAAAAAGGATCAAGTTCATTCAACACACATTCAATCACACACACTTCTCAACACTTCTATTCTACAATTTAGAATAAGGCAATATGCTCATGCAGACATGGATACATCTTGTATGAATTTTAGATCATCTTCTGCTCACACCCTTGGCACACTATTTACACAATATACTACTTACATCTTACACTAACACACCCTCTTCAAACAACTTCAAGTCATACATATATATATCATCCGCAACTCATCCAAATCATCTATGTTAGTTACAAGGTGGTGCATGACTGTATGCCACATGAAACATGTAGTCAGCCTTGCATATACACTTTGATCCCAAATCAAATGTGGTAATGTAGGAATGAAATATCATTACATGCTTCACATCAAAATCTCTTCCAAGTCATCTGCATCAGCTTAGAACCACTTAATACATATTTCCAAGTCTACTCATGTTGGCCATCAACTCTTAATCCATGTAATGTGTGGTTAGCTTGACTCCAAACCCTATGTTGTAACATAGGAGTGAATTCACGTTATGCGCTTCATCCCATGATCTCTCCTGGTCCCATGCTAATTTCACACACTTCCTACTTTCACACACTTCCTCTTGTTGGTGCATGTTTCCTTTATCTGGTGCAACCATTAGAATATTTGTATAGATAACCAATGAACACACACTTCATTCTGTCACTTTTAGATCTCTCATTGTTATTTCAAATCTTCTAAAATGAGAGTACACCATACTTCTTGACTATCTTTGCTTATATTCCAAACCGTGAGACTAGAGACTTAATTGCAATGAAATGAGGTAGTTTCCCATGTCATGCCTGTTAAATTTCATGCAACCAATCACACAGTCTTCACTCTGACTCCTCTAGATATATCTCAGATAATTCAAACTTCCTGAAACTTGGATCAAGCATGCCTCTGGACTAGCTCTATCCAGCCTCCCAACCGTAAGGCCAAGTAATCAACTAAGGTAGAATACGGTAGGCTCCAATGATGCCTTCTGATAACTAGTTTCACTATCTTGACTCAGACACTTCCAGATATCTTCTTGAAGATCAATAACTTCTGTAATGAAGATATAACATTATCTCCTTCTTTGATCTTCATAACCTTCAAACTGCGAAGCTAAACACTTAAGTGTGGTAGAATGCAGTATTGAAAACAATGACAATCTAACATCACTTGTTATCAACAAACCTTACAAATTTGGCGCCATCATTTCTAGACTTTCACAAATGTAGTAAACCTTTTAAGAACAACTAGTTTTGGTAATAATTTTCTCTCTTTGTAGTTTATGTATCAACCTTTGACAATAATGATAACATTAACATCCTTTGACATTGTTTTGACATTAATGACAACAGTCTTGTCTATGCACTTGACATCAATGACAACATTTCCAACAATCTCATGCACTTGACACCAATGACAACATTTCCAACAATCTCCCCCTTTGTCATTAATGGCAACACATACATAATTCTCTTCTTTTGTATTACTCCCCCTTACTATATCTCTCCCCCTTTGACATCAATGGCAAAGGGATGATGTGATTCTCCCTCTTTGTTGTGAAGCTCCCCCTATCTGTAAATATCCCCCTTCACTTAACATCAAGAACATCATTTTCCCTTTTTTTGTAACTCTCCCAAAAGAATCTTCATTAGCTGATCTACCTTTGAGCTGTCTTCTCCAAGGAGTTGACAGAAAAATGAAATGATGAGTTCCCCTTAAATTTGTCTATACTTACACGTCTACTTTGTATGAGGAGTATCTGATATAAACTAGGGATTAAGAATAGATCTTTGAAATGCTCCCCCTGGACCAATGCTTCATCTATTCAATTAAACATGAGAAGAAGGAGCCATCACTCCTAGCTTTTGCCTGAGATACTCAAAAGTCTCCTTAGGAAGGGGTTTTGTAAAAATATTTGTAATCTACTCCTTGGTTGCCATTTAATCTAATATGACTTCCTGATCTGCAACTTTCTCTCAAAAAGTGATATTTGATTGAGATGTGCTTTGTTTTTTAATGTGTCACGGGATTCTTTGAGATATTGATTGCACTTGTGTTATCACATAGAATAGAGATAGGCTCATCATACTCAACTTTTATGTCCTTCAAGGTTTGCTTCATCCATAGCACTTGAGTGCAACATGACACTGCAACAATGTATTCTACCTCTATTGTTGATAATGACACTAAGTCTTGTTTCTTGCTTAGCCATGACACTAGTTTGTCTCCAAGAAAAAATGCTTTGCCACTAGTGCTTTTTCTGTCTTCAACACTTCTTGCCCAATCAACATATGTGTATGTAGTTAGAGTGAAATCATCACTCCTAGGATACCATAGACCATAGTCCATAGTATTTTTCATGTATCTAAAAATCCTCTTCACTACATTTACATGTGTTTCCTTAGGTGTTGCTTGAAATCTTGCTACCATACACACTGCTTGCATAATATTAAGGCTAGATGCAGTTAGATGATGATGAGCACCAAGTAGCACCCATAATAATATTCCCTTTTTACCTCTCTTTTTCATCCTTCTTATTCTGTTGTCTCGGTAATTGCACCATAGTAAACTGATAAGGTTTGTTCTAATTACATTAATGAGAGATAAATTATCATGATTTTTGATTGAAGGACTAATGTGCAACAAATTAATGGAAATATGCAAAAAATTCTCTCTTTTTATGTCTACAGGTGTAGTTGTATGGGCAAAGGCAATTTTGAGCATCTCTAGAGATGGTCCTAACAGTCTCTGGAGCTGACATGAGGGATACTACACTAGACTCCAATATTTTTCTAATATGATTGGAGATATTTTGAAATAGGACCAAGAGTGGATCATCTCCGGAGCTGGACAAAAGTTATAAGTGCATCTTTGGAGCTCTAGACAAAAGCACACATCTTCAGAGTCCTCCTTAAGATAGTCTAGAGTCTTCAGTGTCGTTATCAATCAACACTTCTGGGGGCAATTGGAGTGCTCTGAGGATTACTCAGCCAACACCTGAATGATTGGGTGAAGACTCTAGTTGACTGCTAGAGGTCTAATTCCTCTTTTATTGATTTTGCATGAGTTCCCAAAAGACTTATTAAATACCTATATTTTCAACGCATCGCTGCCTAGTTGTATTTAACTAAGACTCCAGATTTAGTGGGACTGTTGTACCACTAAAGTCTATTTCAGTTGCATGATTTTCCTCTGCAGTTAAATAGTTGATAGAATAAGAGATTGATATTATCTCATAGATAAACTGATAGTTAGAATAGAGTAATATCTCATCGCTTGACTTGATATATAGATATATAAGGTAGAAGCAGGATAGAGCTGATTATCATTGAATTGTTGCAATCTCAATTTTTCCAGATTGGATATATTTTCTGAATACAAAGCATACTGATGAAATTAGATTGAAGAAAGGTTATGATACTTTATTCTTGTACTGATTTATTGCTTTAGTCTTCAGTCCTGAGGGCAAGGAGCAAGGGCCCACTCCCACCATTCAAGACAGGAGGCTAGTATTTGTTTGTTCATTATCTTGTTTCAGATTCTACTTAGGAAGATAGTTCTTGCTTTCACATAGATAAATGTATGTTTTAGTTGTGTAGATTAGAAGAGGTCAATATTAGCAATTTACTGTTTCAGCTTTGTTTCCAGTACTTTAAGAATTTACTTTCATAGCAGATAAATCGGTAGTATTAATTTCCAGAGCAAATAAGATTAGTAGAACTAGTTAAATAGGCTGGTAACTATGGGACCCCTAATTGCAGATAGCCAAGGACACAACCCTAGATTTGACACATGAAAATATGATTAAATGCCAAGGACCAATGACCCTTGTCATTTTTGATGTCGTTGTTGGGGAACTCTGTGTTAATTAGGAAAACTTTAGTTAACAGTTTTTAGGTTAAATTGAATCTGTATGGTTAGATCTAGGGATTCAAAAGGTAGATACATAAAATAGACACCCCGGTAGAAAACTGTAGGAGAAAGTAATAGGGTGGCATAAGATCTTGTTGAAGAGAGGCACCTAGAACCTACCTTGGAAACTACACCCCAACTTGATATTCCCTCAAATCCTCAAAGTCCTTCACTCTCTAAATATATCCAAGAATTGCAAGAAAGATTCCAGGCAAATCCTTTAACATAAACTAATTCTTCAGAATGCCACACTAAATCTCAAAGAGAAGAACAAGTGTCAGACATGGATGATAATCATGACGAGGAGGACAACCAGGCCCCAAGAACCTTCTCATACCCCATTGTCTTGGCGGCTGGAGATAATGCCCCTATGAAGAATATTTCACCTTCACATTTGCCAAATTTTAGGGGTCTTGCTTCTGAGGATCCAGATTAGTTTTTGTTTGAATTTAAAGTGGTATGCCAGACTTATGATTATGGATCAGATAATAAAAAACTCAAACTTTTCTCATCAATCTTGAAAGATTCTACTATGAAATGGTTCATGGGTTTACCCCAAAACTCCATTCACTCTTGGGATTAGATGGAAACATAATTTTTGGGAAAGTACTAGGATTACTGTAGGGTTAGTGATAAAAATGAGGAACTGTTCAAAATTGAACAAAGAGAGGATGAAACCTTAGAGGACTATGTGGATAGGTTCAACTTTGCTTTGAGAAGGTATGGTAATCATGTGGCTCACTCTTTGGCTAGAACACTGTTTGTAAAAGCATTAGACAAAGAATCAAAACATGCACTAGATCTAATGGGAAAAGGGAACATCAACAAAATGGATATGCCTGCTATAGAAGAACTCTGCAGGAACTATTCCAGAACCCAAGATGGAGTGAGAACACCCAAATCTTTCAAAGGGAAGAATGAAATAGGACAGTTAATGGAGGAGATTGCAAATCTTAAAACAAACATTCTAATCCAACTGAATACCACATTAGATGGAATTCAGGCAACAACTAGAGCAACTGATAACAACTAAACAACTGAACCACTCTCCATATATTGTCCTAAGTGTAGGAACAAACACTTGTTAAGAGAATGCCCTTTAGATAAATTGGAAATCTGTCAGATCTGTGACAAGGAACATCCTACCAGTTAGTGTGATAAGCTCTTGGCCTTAAAATGGCCGACTAAACATAACACCATTATAGAGGAGGAGTTGAACTATGTAGGACAAAAACAAGCTGGGAATTTCCCTTATAATCAATATCCAAACTAGGCTTCTTATCGGGGCCCTTCAAACTGGGGAAATAATCAATGGAATCCAGTGTGGCATGGGCCTCAGAATATTCCCCCTTGGGGACCACAAGATTGGTCAAACCAGCAATGGCAGAACCAACACTGGCAAAATCAGCCCTGGGGAAATCAATAATGGCCACAACAGTTTGGATCACAAAACATGCAACCTCATTGGGGTCCTCAATAGGGTTATAATCAACAATACCAGGACAACCTAGATCTTTCCAACCTCAACAACAAGCACTACTAACTAGACCCCCCAACACACAAGGATAGTCACAAAATGAGCTAGTTAGCCAGCCACCTTTACCAGCCCAACCTATACCAAACCCATAAATAAATAGGAAGCAACTATTTACATGACAAAACAAGAAAATATGGCTGGTATCAATGCTATATATTCCAATAATCTCTAGCTACATTTAGGGAAAGCACTTCCAAGACCATCTCCCCCAATTATAGTTGAAGTAACCAATGATGTGGAACCTAAAAATCCATCCACTCAACTTCAGGAGGAGATTACTATCGAAACTATGCTAAAAGAACCATCCTTGGGTAACTCTAGAGTTCCTCCTAAAGGAACAGCTCTGGAGAACACCTATGGAAGTACTTCTGTTAAGAACTCTGGAGCTGCTCCAGAGATAGAAAAACCAACACCATACCCAAAATAACTCAAATAACATGTCCCTCAGAAAAAGGTCCTACAAAATCAAGTCCAACCTACCATGGAATTAGAACTTCTACAAGAAATCAGACAATTGAACATTGAAATTCCACTCCTACAAGCAATTAGAGATGTGCCTGAACTAAACCAATTCATCAAACAACATTGTGTTAAAACCCAAGGTAGAAAGAAAAACTTTCCTTCCACCATCCAGGTGGAAGGGAAAGTAGTAGACCTCCTAATGGGAGAAATGCTCCTCCCAAAATATGGAGACCCTGGGAACCCTGTCATAACTGTCTGTATCTCAGGGGTGGAAATATCTAATGTTTTGGTTGATTTGGGAGCAACAATAAATGTAATGACTGCGCACACTCTGGACAAAGTAGCTCTAACAGGTGTCCAGGCCACATCCATCATCCTCCAACTGGCTGACCAGTCGATAGCAATTCCAAAAGGGGTGTTAACTGATGTCTCCGTTGTGGTAGAGTTATGGGAATTCCCAGTAGACTTTTTGATATTAGAACCTAGGAACCAACAAAATGCATATCCATTGATATTGGGAAGGCCATGGATAGCTACAACAATAGCATCTATTGATTGTCGAATAGGGGATATGGTCATTTCCAATGGAATAGATTTGAAGAAAATTTCTTTATACCCTCCTGCTACCATCAATACATTATTCATGAAAAGTGTGGGTAGATGAGCTGAATAACATGGAAAACAGTGCCTCAGTAGCTATGATTACCATCAAGGAACATTTGGGTGAGTTAGAAGAAGAAATCAACTATGATACAACAGAAGATATCACCCATATTCTTATTAACAAAGATATAATGAAACTAGCCCAAGATTCAAATAGAGAATTTCTCACTGCTACTCATTGTACCTTAGAAAACATTATTCCTTGTGGAGAGGCCTTTTATAGAGACTTAGCCACATTCCATATGTTGCTCCCACATTCTTGTCCCCTCAATACTATGACTCTAGGATATGGATTAAGGACATCTATGGATCAGATTACCAAATAGGTCATGATTTTACCTGGGAAAACACTGAATATCAACACCCAGTTAGCAGAAAAATAGGAAGAAGCACTTCTCAAACTCCTAGTCTCCCATTCAACAGATTTTGCTTGGGAATACCAAGATATGAAGGGCATCCCTCCTGAGATCTATACTCATTATATATACATTGAAGATGTCAAACCTGTTAGACAACCCCAAAGAAGATTACATCTTGCTTTAAAAGATATTTTAAAGACTAAGAAAAATTGCTGCAAGCAGGGTTCATATATCCAATCTTGGACAGTCAATGGGTCTCACCCTAGTCATAGTACCTAAAAAGAATGGGAAGTGGAGAGTGTGTATTGATTATAGAGAACTAAACAAAGCCACAAAGAAGGACTACTTCCCTTTACCATTCATTAACCAAGTGCTAGACAACCTTGCAGGGAGAAAGTACTTCTCATTTCTGGATGGATTTAGTGGATATAACCAAATTCAAGTAGCACCTAAGGACCAGGATAAAACCACTTTCACTTGTTCTTGGAGAACTTTTGCCTACAAAGTTCTTCCTTTTGGACTATGTAACGCTCCAGCTACATTTCAGAGGCTTGTTTTAGCCATTTTTGCTGAATTAGCTAATGAGTGTATGGAAGTCTATATGGATGACTTTACTGTGTATGGAGACAACTTTGAAGAAGCTATCATAAACCTAGAGAAGGTGCTAAAATGTTGTGAAAAAAATTGACTATCCTTGAGCTATGAAAAATGCTTTATGATGGTAGAGGAAGGAATTATATTGGGACATCACATCTCAACAAATGGGATCAAAGTAGACCAAAACAAAATAGAAGTGATAAAATAGTTACCCTCACCTAAAAACCAGACAAATGTTAGAAGTTTTCTAGGTCATGTAGGTTACTATAGGATATTTATAGAAAATTTTAGTAGAATAGCTGCTCCTATGTTTGCCCTACATACCAAGGATGCTTACTTCTTATGGATAGAAGATTGTCAATCAGCATTTGAAACCCTTAAAGAGAAACTTACTATCACACATGTTTTGAGAGGGCCCAATTGGACTCTGCCATTTCACACACAAACTAATGCTTCAAATGAGTCTATTGGGGCAATCCTAGGACAGAAGGAGGAGGGAGAAGGTATGCATGCCATCTATTACATCAGTAAAAACCTTACCTTTGCAGAAAAAAACTATACCACAACCGAAAAAGACTTCTTGGCAGTCATATATGCTATAAACAAATTTAGGCATTATATCACTAGATACAAAATATTTGTACATACTGATCATGCATCTATGAAGTACTTAATGAACAAACCCGTAGTGGGTGCAAGGATAATTAGGTGGCTATTGCTATTGCAGGAATTTGACATTACCATAGTTGATAATCCTAGGGAATTCAATTTGGTTGCTAACTTTCTGTCAAGATTGCATATAGGTGGAGAAAACCAACCAGTGGAGGACAAATTTGCAGATGAACATCTTTTTTCTATCTCCTCTATTATACCTTGGTTTGCAGAGATAGCTAATCTCTTAGCTACAGGCTTGTTTCCATCTCATTTCACCTCAAAACAAAAGAAACGTTTGCTAAAAGAAAGCTTATATTACAAATGGTTAAATGGTTTACTGTTTAAGTGTGGTCCTGATTTCATTTTACATAGTTGTTTAAAAGTTGATGAAATTTTTTATGTCTTAAGGGCATGTCATGATGAACTATCTGGTGAGCATTATTCCTCACACAAAACCATTCACAAGATTCTGGGAGTTGGTTACTATTGGCCCTCTCTTCATAAGGGTACCAAGAAGTATGTGCAATAGTGTGATCAGTGCCAAAGGATGGGGTAGCCAACCTTTACCCATGAAATGTCACTTCATCCTCAGGTAGTGCTGGAACCATTTGAGCAATGGGGTCTAGACTTTGTGGGACCAATTTCTCCACCATCTTCAAATAAAGAATACATTTTGGTATGCACAGACTATGTAACTAAATGGGAAGAGGTTCAGGCATTGCAATTTGCAAGAGAAGAAAAAGTTGTTGATTTCCTCTATAACAGAATATTCTTAAGGTTTGGAGCCCCAAGATCAATAGTTTCAAATAGAGGACCCCAATTTACTTCTCAGGTAATCAAAGCATTCACAGATCTATATCAAGTTAAACACATGAAGTCTTCACCTTACCAACCCTAAGCTAATGGGCAGATGGAAGTGACCAATAGGGAACTGGAAAATATCTTGACAAGGACAGTGGCCATGAATAGAAAGGATTGGGCTAGCAAGTTACCTGAAGCAGTTTGGGCTTACAATACCACCTAGAAGTCCACAACCAAGTTCTCACCATATGAATTGGTTTATGGGAAGAAACCCATTCTATCTATAGAATTCGAATTGCAGACACTCAAAACTTCATTAGATATTGGCCTACCATTGTCTATATCACAATAGAATAGGATCCTTCAACTCAATGAATTGGATGAAATCTGGACAGAAGCCATACATCAAACAAAACTTGTTCAATATCAAAGGAAACAATGGTATGACCAACACATCAAAAGGAGTACATTTCAGTAGGGTGATTGGGTTCTCCTATATGATTCTAAGTTTAAGGAGTTCAAAGGGAAGTTACAAACTCATTGGATGGCCCCTTATCAAATAAGGTAAGTTTATGAAAATGGAACGATTTTTCTAGCACCCATTGATGGAAGCACAGATTCATTCTTAGTAAATGGCCATAGAATTTGACTTTATACAAGGCCATCAACTAAGGAGGAATTTACCAAGGACTTGTACTTGGTAATAGGGGTCACAACCTCTATCACAGATTGAAATATTCAAGGACTAAATAAAAAATTAAAAAAAAAGGTTAAAAACCAACAAATGACAGCATTTTTCAAAAAGAAAAAAAGGGTTGAAAACCAACAAATGGCAACCTTAAAAAAAAAAGAGGAAGATGGAAAACCAGTAAATGACCATCTTTCTTGACCAAGGGGATTGAAAACTAGTAAATGGTGGTTCCGTTCTTCTTGCAGGATTTCAGTAATTGATCTACGGAGCCAATTAGACACCAGAAGCTACTAAGACACATCTTCGTAATAATCTAGGAGCACCTTCAGTGATTCACCAATAAGGAATCATTTTAAGGAATAAGAGGAAGGAGGGGACCCACCTCTCCAGGTATCAAAGTGGGGACATCATATGATGAGGTCAAAATGACTCATCCTCCACTTTTTGAAATAAACAATGGTGAGGTCAGCATGCACATCATTAGCAATTAAAAAGACAATTGCTACCACATGCGTAGGTCATCATGGATATCTCTCTTGACGTCACTTGTCAGCATGTCATTTCCAAATCTACTCAGTGGGAAGGATTTTAGGCCACGTGACAATGAAGATGTTGATGCTAGTCCAAGCCACACATGGGCTACTCACATGCCAGGTCACATCAAACCTCATCAAAGCCATGATGTATCCACCAAGTACATCAGGCCATCATCACAAAAAATGGTCTAGGTAATTCGCTTGAATTAAGTTAATTATTATGGTCTTATCATTTCTATTTTTAGGTGTAGTTACTTCGACACATGTCCCTGCCATTATTTCCCTTTTAACTCATACACGTCGCCTTAATTTCCACACTGTCAACCTTTCTCTGGAGTATCATATCACTTCCTGCCATTATGACTGAACAATCACTTCATAACTAATTTCAAGCCACCTCCCCATAATCTAAGTAGTTGCAATTAACAGACATCAAACCCAGTTTAGAAATTGCAGAAATTCCCTTCAAGTTTTACTGCCACAGTCTTTCATAAGGTAAAAGAAAAAGGGAAAAACTACAGAGGAAATCAAGGGAAGGTTCAACCAGAGGAGGTGAAATAATACAGGAAGATGGGAGTGAAAAAGAAGTCAGAGCCAGAGAGTGTAACAAGCCCGCTGCAAGACCAAGCTGTAGCAGACATCTTAAGGAATGCTGGGTGGTTGGAAATTTTGGAGAAGTTTGAAGGATTTCAGGAGGACATTGTAGATGATTTCCTGCGCAACCTGAAGAAAAATCAAACTACAGTGAGAGGGATTCAAATCAATGTCTCATCCACCATTATCAGCCATATTTCAGGGCTACCAGAACAAAGTGAGAGTTCGACCATCTAAAAACCCTGTACACTAATTTGATTAAAAATTTCTCTAAAGAATGTGAACCTGAACTACAATTGCATTTAAGCAAAAATGAAGTCAAAGGAATTGTTAGGACCTCACTCCCACAACCATGTCAATCTCTAGCTATGTGGTTAATGAAGTATTTTACATGTGATGGGAAATTCTCTATAGTTTTAGGACTAATCATGAAAATGTTAATTTTTTTGAGGCATGGGCATGCCCATCCAGAATTTAGCATAAATATCCCAAACTTTCTATATTCTACTATTATAGCCTTGATAGACAAGTATCAATAGCGGAAGGGTCCCATAAAAAACCATGGCCTCATTTTCTTGATTGTAAAACATCACTTTCTGTCCCAAGCTGATGGAGAGGCTTTATGGTAGACATTTTTAGAAAACAAACCACAGGACAGGACACCAAGCAGGGCACGGGGTATAGATGAAACTTCCTCTGCTCAGCAAGATGAGGAGGCAATGCCTTCTACCTCCTCCCCAGCTACTGAAAAGGGCAAGAGCAAGAAACAAACAATGGAGGAAACACCAACTTTTGCCCCTGTTACTAAAAACAAAAGAAAAGGGAAAGAAGTTTTAGGAGGAGCCTTAGCTATCACAAAATAGCTGAAAGAACCTATTACAGAGCAACTCTTCCATATGACTCGCTCAGCAAAATGAAGGATAACCTTGGTTGAGGAGTCTAGTCCAGCCAAGCAAACAAGGGAAGCTGCCGTTATGGAAGAGGAAATTACACTGGCCCCTACCCAGACTTCTGGCCACAGAAAGCAAAGGGAAGGAATAGGGCAGAGTAAGAAAGAAAAAAGAACTCCAAAGACCCCTGAGTCTAGCAGACATTACTGGGCCGAGGAAGAATCTGATGATTCAGATGAAGTCCCTATGGTTAGGAAAAGAAAACGAAGAGAAGAAGTTAAGGAAACTCCCCCAGAGTCACCTATTCATCTGAGGTCTCAGACTCCAAAGCCACAGCACTCCCAAGCTCCAGAGACAGTAGACAAAGAAACCTTCACCATTTCTTCAGACTCTGAGGATAATGCACCTGCTTATGAGACACAAGCTCTACCAGTGCTATGGAGAAGCCAGAGAAAGAGACAACCAACTTAGGTTGAAAAGGATACTGCTCTCTTAGCTGAGGTCCTCATGGGCTTTCAAACTTCCATGGTTGAGGCTGGACCTTCCTCAACCCCAACATTTGCAGATGTAAGCCAAGAGGAAGTTCAGGATGAGAAGGAGACTTCAGGGGATGATGAGAAGGAGACTTCAGGGGATGATGAGAAGGAGACTCCAGGGGAAGATGTGAAGAAACAAGAAGATGCAACTGACAATGTGGAGCAAAACATTGAAACCCCTGATGAGGAAAGAGTAGAAGAGGGGGAAACAGGGAGTTACTCTCATCCCTCTGATCAGGAGGATATAGAGGTTCCAAGAGAACAACAACTGTTAGAGGAAATTGATAATCTAAAGAGACTATTGTGGGGGAAAAACTTAATCATCATTGACCTCAAAAAGGTCATGAAAGAGAAAGAAATGGAACAAAAGCATATAATTGAAGGGATGCAAGTAGAACTCAAGGACAAACAAAAGATAATTCAGGAGAAAGAGGAGGAAATCAGGGAAAAGAAAAGGAAGCAGTGCAAAATATGAGAGAAAAAGAAGAGGAAGCAGCACAACATATTTCTGGTATTATGAGAACTAGAGACAATAGTCTCACATTAATTGTAGCACTCATTGGAAAGACATAAGGTCAAGCCAAACGGTTGACATGGGCCAATAACAAGATAGATGATCAGGAAGAATACATTCATGAGCTGACCCAGCTGCAACCATGGAACATGGGATTCAAATAGACCCATACCTACGAATGGTTCCAATAGACATCCCTAAGGCCTTGTTTCATTGGGCAAGAAGATGTCAAGAATGTGAGGAATCCAAGCCAATGCTACAACTGCAAAGAGTAGTGACTACCATGACACAAAAAATATAGACCTTAGAGGAAAAGGTCATCCAGGTAGCCACCATTTCAGCTGAGATCATATCTTGCAGACCTCCCAATGGTAGTTATGCTCTGTTTTTGCAAGAACGAATCCACCAGAGGAAGATATCTTTGATTTTGCCTGATTTAACTGAGGACATAGAAACTGAGGCAGGCTTCATGGAGGCATACATGAAAGGTCCTAATGAGGATAAGTATTTCCTATGTGAGCTATATTTGCATGGTTTTTGCATCAATGATCATACTTTCCTTATCAACTACTTTGTGGGGGAATGCCAACTCAGGGCATTCATGTCACTAATGAGAAATCATCAGATTTGGAATGAAAGCATGAAATCTTACACAAAGAAGGATGCAAAAACAAGACTCTTCCTCAGGAGGGAATGTCCAAATCCTAAAGCCTTTGAGATTCATTTTAGGGTAAACATTTACTCCCCAAAAAGTAAGACAAAGATTTTGCCTCTATATCAGAAACATTTGCAGGAATGTGCTATTGATTTTGGTTTCCTCATGAATAATTTATCTAATCAAGTACTTCTAGTGGCAAAGAGAAGATGAAATACGTTAACTACAAAACAAAAGATGAGAGTAGTGTCCCCTGCCAACCTAAGGTTGTTTATGAGGAAAGCCAGAGCAGTGTTTAAATTGATAGACAAATACAAACAAGAGTGGATAGGTGGCTATTTTAGACCTCCTCTCATTATTGAGCCACTGCCTATATGGGTGGAACAGATGGAAGATGCCAGATTTCAAGAATGGCTGAAGCAGGTTGAGCAATTCAGGGGGAATGGCAATACAAACAACACTACTTGGTCCACATATGCAAATGATTTCAATTTGACTGATAGAATATCCTGCCTAAATAAGTCTAGGTTATGAAGTGTAGGAGGACCTGTTAACCTTCAAGTTTGGGGGGGATGATGAGTACTAGGTAGCACCCATAATAATATACCCTTTTTACCTCTCGTTTTCATCCTTCTTATTCTATTGTCTTGGTAATTTCACGATAGTAGATTGATAAGGTTTGTTCTAATTACATTAATGAGAGATGAATTACCAAAAGTCATGTCTTTTTATTGAAGGACTAATGTGTAGCAAATTAATGGAAATATGCAAAAAATTCTCTCTTTTTGCGTCTACAGGTGCAGTTGTACAGGTAAAGGCAATTTTGAGCATCTCCAGAGATGGTCCTAACAGTCTCCGGAGCTGACATGAGGGATACTACACCATACTCCAATGTTTTTCTAATATGATTAGAGATATTTTGAAATAGGAGGACCAAGAGTGGATCATCTCCGGAGCTAGACATAAGTTATAAGCGCATCTCTGGAGCTCTAAACAAAAGCACACGTCTTCAGAGTCCTCCTTAAGACAATGCAGAGTCTTCAACGCCGCTATCAGTCAACACTTCCGGGGGCAACTGGAGTGCTCCGAGGATTACTCAGCCAACACCTGAATGATCGAGTGAAGACTCTAGTTGATTGCTAGAGGTCTAATTCCTCTTTTATTGATTTTGCATGAGTTCCCAAAAGACTTATTAAATACCTATATTTTTAGGGCCTCGCTGCTCAGTTGTATTTAACTAAGATTCCATATTTAGTGGGACTACTGTACCACTAAAGTCTATTTCAGTTGCATGATTTTACTCTGCAGTTAAACAGTTGATAGAATAAGAGATTAATGCTATCTCATAGATAAACTGAAAGTTAGAATAGAGTGATATCTCATCGCTTGATTTGATATATAGATATATAAGGCAGAAGCAAGATAGAGATGATTATCATTGAATTGTTGTAATCTTATTTTTTTCCAGATTGGAAATATTTTCTAAATACAAAGCATACTGATAAAATTTGACTGAAGAAAGATGTGATACTTTATTCCTATACTAATTTATTGCTTTAGTCTTCAGTCCTGAGGGCGAGGAGCAAGGGCCCACTCCTGCCATTCAAGACAGGAGGCTAGTATTTGTTTGTTCATTATCTTGTTTCAGATTCTACTTAGGAAAATAGTTCTTGCTTTTACATAGATAAATGTATGTTTCAGTTGTGTGGATTAGAATAGGTTAATATTAGCAGTTTACTGTTTCAGCTTTGTTTCCAGTACTTTCAGAATTTATTTTAATAGAAAATAAATTGGCAGTATTAATTTCCAAAGCAAATAAGATTAGTAGAACTAGTTAAATAGACTAGTAACTATGGGACCCCTAATTGCAGATAGCTAAAGACACATCCCTGGATTTGACACATGAAAATATGATTAAATGCCAAGGACCAACGACCCTTGCAGATACAACATGCTATCAATCATGGATCTGTACAACGTTTGATTTGCTTGAGGTGATTCATCATCCTTGCTCAACTTACATCCTATCACCATATGTGTATTAATGAGCTTGAAGTCTTCCATCCTAAAATTCTTCAACATCTCCTTGACATACTTAGTTTGTGAAATGAAAATGCCTTTATCAGACTGAGCAATTTGTAGACCAAGGAAAAAAGATAACTCACCAAGCATGAACATCTCAAATTCTTTTTGCATCTCTTCTGCAAATTCCTTGCACATCTTATCATTTCTTCCACCAAAAATAATGTCATCAACATAGACACCAATAATCAACATATGATTATCTTTTGTTTTGATGCATGAATTATTGTCTGCAATACCTTTCTTAAATCCTTGTTGTAGATACTCGTCTAGCCTTGAATACCAACCCCTAGGGGCTTGCTTGAGTCCATATAGTGCATTTTTCAACTTGCAAACAAAGTCTTGATTTTCTGTCAACTAAAATCCTTTAGGTTGCTCAATGTACACTTCTTCAAGATTACCATTAAGAAATTCAGATTTGACATCCATCTGATATACCTTGAAATTCTTGTAAATTGAAAATGCCAAGAACATCCTAATTGCCTCTAATCTTGCCACAAGAGCAAAAGTTTCTTCAAAGCCAATTCCTTCTACCTGAGCATACCCTTTGCAGGCTAGTCTTGCCTTGTTTTTTATCACCTTTCCATCCTCATTCATTTTGTTCCTGAATACCCATTTTGTGTTAATGACATTATTGTCTTTAGGTCTCAGGACAAGTTCCCAACTTTCATTCTTCTCAATCTGATTTAGCTCTTCTTGTATTGCATCAATCCAACTTTCATCTTTTCTAGCTTCTACAAAACTTTTTAGCTCAGTTTTAGACAATAAAAAAAATTTTACCTATTCTTTTATATTTGCCAATCTTCTCCTTGTCAGCACACCATCATCCTTGTTTCTAAGAATCTAAATTTTTAGAATGATCTATTTGAACATATCTTGTAGGTGTCTTTGTGTTTTCCTTTTTGTTTCTTCTTCTGCAACTTCATCTTCTTCTTTAGTGCAGGCTGATTCATCTAAATAGTTGTCTTCTCTATCACATGTCAAATGATGTAGGGCTTCATCAATCATAACATTTGCACTTTCAACTATCTTTTGTAGTCTCTTATTGTAGTATATGTATACCTTGCTTCTTTTTGAGTAGCCAAGAAAAATTCCTTCATCAAATCTTGAGTCAAACCTACCCAAGTTGTCTTCATCTCTTCTAATATAACATCTACTTCCAAATATTCTGCAATACTTGATAGATGCAGGTATGCCTTTCCACAATTCATATGGAGTATTTGTATCATTCACTCTTATTTTTACTTTGTTAAGAATGTAGACAACAATATGGACTACTTATTTCCAATACACATCAGGCAACATGGCTTCATTCAACATTGTTATTGGCATCTCCTGAACTATTCTATTCTTTCCTTCAACTACTCCATTTTGTTGAGTCCTTGTAGCCGAATACTGTCTCCTTATTCCATGTTTTTCATAGAATTCTTAAAATTCATTAGAAGTAAATTCTCCACCTCTATCAGACCTCAGACACTTGATTTTACAACCCATTTCATTTTCAACCAAGGATTTAAAAATCTTAAACCTCTCAAAAGCTTCAGATTTTTCTTTTAAGAAAGTAACCCAAGTCATTCTAGAAAAAATCATCAATGAGCAACATGAAATACCTTTCACCTTGCAGACTTCTTGTCTTTGTAGGTCCACAAAGGTCTGTATGAATCAACTCTAAAGGCCTTGTAGATGAATACTCCTTTGTCTTGAATCTTATCCTTATTTGCTTTCCTTGTTTACATTCTTTACATAAAGTGCTTGAAGGCTCTACAATCTTAGACATATCTCTCACAGTATGCTTGGAACTGATCTTCACTAGATTATTAAAATTGATATGAACCATCCTTTTATGCCATAGACAACTCTCATCTATTTGTCCTAAAAGACAATTTCTCCCTTTTGATCTCACTGAGATTATACAGGCTGTTTTCAGTCCTACTTGCCTCTGCAACAAGCTTTCCAGTGCTTGCTTTTCTGATCTCACATCCTTGAGCATGAAAGATAAGGTTGTAACCCTTGTCACACATCTGACTCACACTTAGTAGGTTATGCTTTAGGCCTTTAAAATATAGAACATATTTTGTGTTTGTCTTCCCATCAATGCTTAGAGTGCCTTTTCCACAAATTTTAGTAGATGTATTATCACCAAACTTAATTGAACCACCATTCCATTTTATCAAGTCAATGAACTTGCTTCTATCACCAGTCATGTGACTAGAACATCTACTGTCAATCACCCATGGATTTCCTTGACCTTGAGCATGGAATGCAGTTTGAACAATCATTAATTTCTCAGACTCTTGATCTCCTTTCTTCATTTTCCATTCCTTCTTAGGTTCATTGTCCTGATTAGCAGGAGTGTCCACTTTATTTTCTTGCTTAGAAGGAACATCCACTTTACTTTTCTATTTAGAGGGCATCATAAAGAGACTTCTACAAAATCTTTCTATATGCCCAAAGTTATTGCACATGCAGCATATGACATTGAAATCAACCAAAGGTGCAAATGGATTCTTGCTCACAAAAGTATTTCTTTTTGCACTAGCTTTACAATCAATAGCCTATGACCATATTGATTACAAAAGAAACAATAACCAAAGAATGGGTAATTGAACCTAGTTATGTATGCTTGCCTTGCCAGAGTTGGTCCTCTCAGTCTTCTCTTTTGTTTAACAAATTTGACAAATCCATTTTCTTCTTCTTTCTTGTCTTCAATCTTCTTAGAGGCTTCTATATTTGCTTCAGACTTGTAGTATTTGTCTTCTTAGGGGGTGTTGTAGAATTTGCATTTTCCTCATTATATCCCAAGCCAGACTTGTCAAAGGATACTCTGACTATTTATCATTTCATCCAATATCTCAGAGCTTTTTCTAAAGTTTAGACTTTTATTTAACTGGGAATTTATCTTTTCCAATTCCTCCTTCAGAGACACAACTTCAGCTTCAAGCCTCCGACATTCTTTTGATTTTGCTTTCAGTTCAGATGTCACAACTTCTGCAATTATTTTTCCTTCTTCTACTTGAACTTTTAGATTTACAATCATCTCCTCATATTCTTCAAGTTTTGCTTTTTGCTTCGAATTTTCTTTCCTCACAAATTTCAGATCATCTAGGGCAAAGATGAGTTCTCCTTCTAAATCTACCTCACATTCTTCTTCATAAAGATCTAGCATTTCTTCATCTTCTACAGGGTTGTCTTCATTTTCAAAACCTCCATTGCCATGAACATGGCTTCTTCTCTATCACTTTCATATGAACCGTGTTTTACATTCTTCTGATAAACTATTGTTCTCTTTTGAATAGAAGCTCTTCTTATGCTTGTGAAAATTCTTCTTTTTGTTCTTGTACTCTTTATGACTCTTACGCTGATCACTATTTTCACTTTCTCCAAAGGGACATTTAGATGCATAGTGACCTACTTTACCATAGTTAAAGCATTTGAAAGGCAACTTGCCTTTGTACTTGTTGGAGCCCTTCTTCAACCATCTCACAAAGTTGGCTTCCTCATCATTAGACCCATTGCTTGGATTAGTTGCATCATTTTCTTCTTTCTTAGATGCTTTGAAAGCAACTTCCTTCTTATATGTTTCCTTACTCACATTCCTCATTTCATAAGTAGTGAGAGATCCATACAAATAATCTATCGTGAACATATTCAAATCTCTAGCTTCTTCAATAGCAGAAACTTTTGAATCATACCTTTGGGGAAGGGATCTTAAGACCTTCTTCACAATTACTGGTTCTTTCATTTCTTCACCAAGTCCTCTGATAGCATTGACAATTTCGTCCACCCGAAGCAGATAGTCAACAATGTTTTCTTCCTCCATCTTCAAACTTGCCGATGTATGTTTGTAGGTTATCTTGTTTTACCTTATCATCTTCTTCATAAATGCTATGAAGTTTTTGCTAGATGTCCTTAGCAGACTTGCAGTGCATCACCTTAACAAATTCAGTGTTTGTCAATCCATAGAGTATTGCATTCTTAGCTTTAGCATTGTTCTCAATTCTTTCTTACTAGTTTGGCCTATTGGAGGATTTGTAGGAATAGTGTAACCATCCACAACAAATTGCCATACATCAAAACCTAATGAGGTTAGATAGGCTTCCATCCTTATACTCTAGAATGCATAATTTGTTCCATCAAGTAGTGGATCCCTACTTGAGTGAGATCCTTCTTGACCTGCCATGTGTTCCAATCCAAGATCTACCTTCAGCTGTTAGGTTGCACCAAGCAACTTAGCTCTGATACTAATTATTAGAACACATAGATATACTGAGAGGGGGGTGAATTAATATATACAAAATTTAACTTCAAAGCCTACCGCAACATCAATATTTTTACAACATCAACAATAACATCAAGATATAAACACATCCACACAAGATTTACGTGGAAACCCATAAGGGAAAAACCATGGTGAAAAAAGTTTTTTGGATCTACTGTCCAAATCTAGCCTCACAAAAAGAATATTGTATTACAAATATTTTGTAGGCACCAACCCACAAGAGTTTCAACCCAAGAGGACACCAATCCCCTTTACTAATATGCAAGCACCATCCTATAGGAGACTCCAATCCCCTTATCAAAAAGTGAGCACCGACTCAGATTATGAAGCACCAACTTCAAACAATTGAAAACAGGATCAAGTTCGTACCACACACATTCAATCACACACACTTCTCAACTCTTCTATTTTGTAATTTAGAATAATGCAATATGCTCATGTCGACATGGATACATCCTGTGCAAATCCTGGATCATCTTCTGCTCATACCCTTCGCACACTACTTACACAATATATTGCTTACATCTTACACTAACACACCCTCTTCAAACAACTTCAAGTCATACATATATATTATCTGTAACTCTTCCAAATCATCTGCATTTGCTACAAGGTGGCGCATGACTCTATGCCACATGAAACGTGTAGTCGGCCTTGTATATACACTTTGATCCCAAATCAAATATGGTAATGTAGGAATGAAATATCATTACGTGCTTCACATCAAAAGCTCTTCCAAGTCATCTGTGTCAGCTTAGAACCACTTAATACATCTTTCCAAGACTACTCATGTCAGCCATCAACCCTTAATTCATGTAATGTGTAGTTAGCTTGACTCCAAACCCTATGCGGTAACATAGGAGTGAATTCATATTATGCGCTTCATCGCATGAGCTCTCTTGGTCCCATGCTACTTTCACACACTTCCTCTTGTTGGCACACATTTCCTTTATTTAGCGCAACCATTAGAACATTTGTACATGTAACCATCGAACACATACTTCATTTTGTCACTTCTAGATCTCTCCTTGGTATTTCAAATCTTCTGAAATGAGAGTACACCATACTTCTTGACTATCTTTGCTTATATTCCAAACCGCGAGACTAGAGACTTAATTGCGGTGAAATGCGGTAGTTTCCCATGTCATCCCTGTTAAATTTCATGTAACCAGTCACACAATCTTCACTCTAACTCCTCTAGATATATCTCAGATAATTCAAACTTCCTAAAACTTGGATCAAGCATGCCTTCAGACTAGCTTTATCCAGCCTCCCAACCGTGAGGCCAAGTAATCAAATGTGGTAGAATGCAGTAGGCTCCAATGACGCGTTCTGATAACTAGTTTCACTATCTTGACTCAAACACTTCCAGATATCTTCTCAATGATCAATAACTTTTGTAATGAAGATATAACATTGTCTCCTTCTTTGCTCTTCATAACCTTCAAACCGTGAAGCTAAACACTCAACTGCAGTAGAATGCAGTACTAAAAACAATGACAGTCTAACACCTCTTCTTAACCTCATAAATTTAGTGTAACCATTTCCAGACTTCCACAAATGTAGTAAACCTTTTAGGAACAACTAGTTTCGGTAATCATTCTCTTTGTAGTTTATGTATCAACCTTTGACAATAATGATAACATTAACATCCTTTGACATTGTTTTGACATTAATGACAATAGTCTTGTCTATGCACTTGACATCAATGACAACATTTCCAATAGTTTCATGCACTTGACATCAATGACAACATTTCCAACATAGTCTTGACTCCCCATTTTTAAATCCAAGTTTAATTATGACTTTAGGTTGACTTAGCCTAATGTTACCATTACTTGCCAATTCTTACATAAAAAGTTTAGATTGTGTGCTTTGGACTTGTATAAAAAGACCATCCCTAGGTGATTTCATCCATCCAATCCAACTAGGACAATCCATTACATCTATTGTTACTTAGGAAAAGAATCAATTAGCAATTGCACCTTTTTTTTCATTAGTCATCTCATCTACAACAACAAATGTCAAAACCATAGTTATTGCATGTAGTCTACTATTCCAATACTGATTGCACTTCTTACATTGTATCAAGTCTCAAGCATTCAACATCAGTACCACATCATTGTGAGGTACTTATGAATTTGTTGCATACATTGTTTGGCGTGTCTTAGAACGTATTACAAAATCATTGAATTGATCAACAAGGCTTGAGCCAAGTCCAAGGGGGAAGTTAGTACATTTCCACACCCTAGCTTAGCAAGCTCAACAATAATTCTTATTACCGCCAAGTTTTTTATTTGCAGGTACAAACACAAGAGAATATATTCTTAAAGAATAGAGATACCATTTTTAAGATTGCAAATCCAAGTTCAAGGCCACACAAGTAGGTTTCTAGATTAGGGCCACACATGTAGTTTTGAACCTTGACAGAGTATAAGTTATTTTCTAGTTTATTAAAACTCTATTATTACCAATCTAATAATGTCTTTGACTTAAATATCTAAACATGTATTACAACAAAATGTTCATTATTACATATAGAACTAAACACCTTTACTATTTTTTTTGGTTAATTTTAATATTTATTTTATACACATTTCTAAACTGAATTCTTATATCTAAATTAAATTTTAAATTTATTACATAATGTGAGAAGTGTCCTATGTTTTAAATGCGAGAATATTTAATAATAAACATAATATTAGTGATAATTCCAAAGTAAAATAGAAAATAAATAATTTATTTATTTTCATCTAAAAATAAAAGAAATAAATAAATTTATGACATATTTTTAACATAAATTTATCTAAAATAGATATACTTATTAATTAATTAGCCATAAATATTTAATATAAGCTCTAATTATCTATAGACTAAACTTTTATTGAATATAATAGAGTGATCATAAATACATTTTCTTCTAGTGGAATAAGTATTGGTTTATTCTTGAGCCTTTGCCGTCCAGAGAAAAAATTTCAACGATAATAACAAAAACTTAATAAAAAAAACAATTCTAAAGATAATTATATCTAATCTAATTGGGAGCCAGCAATTAGCATGACTTATCTTTGCCCAAATCGCTCACATGGCTTCAAGTTAACACTATCCACTTATATAGAATTGTAACGGTTAAAAATGTACATTCCACCATTGATTTTGCATTTGCTTTGACTTTAATAGATTAGTATTCAAATAATATGTTTTTGTGTATATTTATTTTATATTTTATTTAGAGTTAATTTTTAAAATTATTGTTTTCCATTCTAGTTTGAATTTAGTTGTGATTTTGAAAGGGTTCAGAATTATATGTGTGATTTTGACTTTTAGATTTCTAAATTTATATTTAAGTATGAGTTCATTACTCAAGTACATGAATATTCAAATTGTGAGGTCATGATATTATATGAAAAGGACAAAGCTTGATTTGATTTATTTTAGACATCATTATCCTTAATCTAGCTATCTACATGATCATTCAGAGAGTATTTTATAGAGATTATAAAGATATATTGGACATTTGCATTTTTGCTATTTAAAGATTTAATTAAAATAAAAGATGGGAACCTAGTTGATTTTCTCCTTTAACATAGCATGTTAGTTTTAACAATACTACTACACAACCATTTTCAAATAGTAAAATAAATAAATTTATAAAAATCAACACAAATTTTAAGGCTACAAACTTAGATTAATACTACAAGAAAAAAATCTAAATTCCAATACAAAATTAAACTTTATAATTTTAGATTTAATATCAAAAATTAAAATTAACAATTCATCTTTAAGAGGTGCAAGGGTTTAAGAGGTGCAAGGGTTTTATTTAGAAGAAATAATGATATTAGTAAGTTAGATGCATTAATTATAATTTGTTATTTTTACACTTAGAAGATTTTATTTGTCGAAAGATTCGATTTTTCAAATTATTGATTTTGGTGATCCAAAAATGGTTTAATGGCCAGTTAGAAAACTATTTTGGGGTGTGAGACAATTTTTTGGGAGAAGGCTAACAAATTTTGCCCCCTGAGACAAATTTCTCCTATAAGGCTAACAATAATATTTGATTTGTGAGAATATTAGATTTGTTGGAAGATTTAATTTTTAATATTATTATTTTTCGGTGACTTGCAAATGGTTTTATGGTGAGTTAGAAAGCTAGAAAGCTATTTTGCACAAATTTACGACATAAGACTAGGTTAATTAAATCATTAAATATAAAATACAAAATACAATTGCCAAATTTTATTAATTGGAAGATATGATTTTTCACATTATTAATTTTCCGTGACCTGAAAATAGTTTAATGGCAAACTAGAAAGCTCTTTTGAAGAAGACTAATAATAATATAACGTGCTCTTTTGAAGAAGACTAATAATAATATAAAGTATTGACTATATATATATATATATATATAGAACTTTATCCTTTTTATTAAACCTATACTATTTCTAAACTCAACAAATTGTGAAAGGGTTCTTGGTCTAATTATTAAATATAAAATAATAAAAAAAAAATTATTCTCATATAACTTTATCCTTTTTATTAAATCTATACTATTTCTAAACTCAACAAATTGTTAAAAGACCCTTGGTCTATTGGTGAAGTTGAAAGGTTCTGAATGAGTCCATTAGGGATTAAGTCTTGCTAAGTGTAAGGAATTTGACACCATAAGGGATGAAGCATGAATCACGCCCCACTATAATACATTGAACTTGCAAGAATCTATTCATCTCAAACTTCTTCACACCTCCTCTATAAAATGCTATGTCACACCTCATCTATTAACAACAAAACACATACTATTATTACAACAATACGGAATCATGCCCCTATGGACAACAAAACACATACTATTATTACAACAATATGGAATCATGCCCCACTATAATACATTGTATTATTACAACACTACAAAATATATCTATTATCTATTAAACACACACTTTAATCCAAAAGCACTTCATTGTATCTATTATGGACTGTGGAAAACTCATGCCTACTAACACTACAAAGGTAGGTACTCCCACTAAGTGACACTGGCTGAATATAAAATAGGAAAAAATATTCTCATATAACTTTATTCTCTTTATTAAACCTATACTCAACAAATTAAACTAAATTTAATTTATATTTATTAAAAAGTAATTACTTCTTTTAAAGAACAAACGGCACAATAATTCATATTAAGGAAACTCATCTAATTTCTTAATATTAAAACTTATAATTTTATTGAACCACAAAACCTGCTCAGAATTTAAAACCCAGCACCTTTCCTCTGGACAACGTGCCGCTCTTTACGCTGAGCCCACATGAATATCCTTCAAACTTTAGAGCTTCTCTTTTAAGGGATTCCACTCTGTCAATCATAACTTTAATGGCGGGCATTGACAGAAGAGCTTTTTTACGTGGGAATGGCCGCCTACCTGCTCTGACACCTTTTCACCGCAATTTAATGTTTGTTACAAATTCCCACGGTTTTTTCAGTTTCTTTTACCGTTTTAGCTTTTCCTGAGAGAAAGCAGCCAAATGAAAACGTATCTAAACCGGTGCTATTTCCAAAAGAGAGACCACGTAGGTTGGTTTTAAACTGTAGCGCTTTTGTATTTTTTGCTAGATTTTTGATAATCCGCGAATACAGGCTGGATCTAAGCTGTGATTATGATGATGTCCGCGTGTGACAAAGACGTGATCACGTGGACACAGATGGTTACGCTTCTTAGTGTGTCTCACGCGCTGCCCTCACTCAAATTTCTTCATTACCCATTTGGTTTAGGTATTAGCTACCTTTTAGGTATCCACTTTTGGCTTAGCTCAAATCTCTCATTGTAAGGTTTCTGTAATCAGCTTAACTCAATCTCTCATCTTTAAGGTCTTTGTAATTGGGTCTCTGGAATCAGGTCTCTGTAATCAGCTTAACTCAATCTCTCTCTGTAATCAGGTTAGTTTGGTCCAGTTTCTTGTGAGAAAACAAGAATGTATCTGAATCTGTGGGCAGGTGTGGCAATGGCCTTGATTACATTAACATTGGGAGTGGTGGATTCGGAGCTTTCAGTAGATTACTACAGATTGACATGTCCGCAGGTGGAGGATATCATAAAAGGGGAGATTGCTAGCAAGCAGAAGGCCAATCCCGCCACTGCTGCAGGACTTCTGCGCATTTTCTTCCATGACTGCTTTGTCGATGTAGGTTTAGTAGTGGTGGAAGCTTGATATTTTGCAAGGTGGGTTTTGTGAGAAAATAATGAGGTTTTTGGGTTTTATTGTGCAGGGGTGCGATGCATCAGTGATGATAACGTCGACTGCAGGGCATAAGGCAGAGAGGGATTCCGATATTAATCTGTCCTTGTCCGGAGATGGATTTGATGCCGTCACCCGAGCAAAGACCGCGGTCGAAGCGCAGTGCCCCGGCATTGTTTCTTGCGCGGACATCATGGCTATTGCAACCAGGGATCTTTTAACTCTGGTAATGCACAATCCCAATAATTTGTTTTTAATTTGTTTTGATGCCAGTAATGGATTACTATTTGATTGTTTAGTCATGGAAAAAGAATTCACAGCCATGGTTTTGAAGTGCGCCCTTTGCTTAGTTAGCCTGGTGTGATTTTATCTGTTATAGCACATTTTTATTAGATTTGTCAGCTAGATTCACATCACTTGATCTGAGATCAAGTTCAAATCATATGAGGGCCTCAATCGTATGATTTGACAAGTTGGAGGACAAGGGATGGTTTCAAATATAGAGGATGATACATGAAATAACTAGTCCAGATCAAACATCCAATTACACCAATCTGCAGTCATGCCCCACCACTGTGTTTTTGAGGTTATCTAGGTACATTGCAGATGATGCATCACTAGTGTGATCGGAAACATTGATGCTAACAAATTTATACACAGTTAAATCCAGAAATGGGATTGAACAATATTATGGACTGTGGAAATCTGATGTCTTTAATAGGTACATTGCAGTTAGGTAGGTTGAAAAATGTCTCAACAGAGACTAAGTGTTGGGAGCCTGCTGTTTAGAAGCAAACTTGAAATTACCCTCTGTATATGTCTGCTTAAAGTTACTATTATCCTTGAAAATTAGCGGCTCTTTAATAATTTCTTGTTTGGACACTTGCAAAAGAGAGCTAAGATGGGTCCGTCTGCACATTAAACCTAGGAACCGCAGACTTGTGGGACGCTGTACCCTGAAAAGGACCTCCAGTTTAATTTTTTTGAGCAGGCAGAATCAAAATGTCACTGAAGGGGCTGACCCTGATTGGTGAGGATGACAGTGTGTTACACCATCCACCAAGTTTCATATCTCCTGAGGTATGATCGGGCCAGGTTTGATCCTTGGGTGACTTTGACAGAACGGATCCCCTACTCATGGCAGCTTAGTCGGAGGAGGCTTCTGGAATAGGTGTATGCCTACTCAAAATGGTATAAGCTGCTTAAAGGCAGAGATGCCGATATCTATCTAGTCCAGTTGAATCCATAAAAAAATTGTCACTCAGAACCGTTGAGGGGGGAAAATGTGAGAGAGAGCTTAGTTTTGGTTCATTTGATTATCCTCGCTTTTTCCAATAATTTTGCAATGGTAACTTTTGATTGCAACAACCTGAAAAATAACAGATGAGAACTGGATAAATTGTCTGTGGGTGCATCTCTTGCAAATGGCTCTGAAATTCGATATATTGAACAATATATGATAGAAGCAGAAAGAAATCTCCTTATGCAACTTCCACACAGGTTTCTTATATGCCAACTTGACCTTCTATATAATTACTGCACATTAATATATATTTTTGTTTATGGCTTTGAGCAGGTTGGAGGACCATATTATGATGTGAGAAAGGGGCGAAGGGATAGCCTTGTTTCAGATGCATGGCGAGTGGATGGAAACCTTCCACTCGCCACCATGAGTGTTGATGAGCTTAATGCCCTTTTTGCATCCAGGGGTTTCAATCAGACTGAAATGACAGCTCTTTCAGGAGCCCACACAGTGGGCTTCTCTCATTGCAAGGAGTTCATGGCCAGAATTTACAATGATAATCCCACGGAACTCACCATTGATTCTGGCTATGCACAGGGCCTGCAAAAGGTCTGCCCAAAGGAAAACACTGATCCCAACATGGCTGCCTTTAATGATGTTCTTTCTCCCAATAAATTTGACAATGTTTTCTATCAGAGCCTGGAGAAGCAGCTTGGCCTGCTTGCCTCAGATCAGATTCTGTACACAGATCCACGGACAAGGGGTGTTGTGAACTTTTATGCCTCCGATCAGGGGGCCTTTTTTCAGGCATTTGCAGCTGCTATGGATAAATTGGGCAGTTTGAATGTTAAGACAGGATTTGAGGGAGAGATCAGGCGGAAGTGTGAGGCTTTCAATTGACCCTTTACTTTTTCTGTATATATCTATTTGTAATTTGTACATTGCATTATTTTTGACATGATGGGCAATAAGAGCATTTCTCATATAGTAGAATTTTTTTAGATCTTTGTGATATTCTTGAATTTTCAATTTCTGCATTAAGGGCATCATCTGTTGACAAATCTAATGCTGTACTGCTCAGTAGAGGAGGGATGGCAACTGATGAGCACCTTACATTGACTGCTTTTCTATGTTTACTTTGAACAATGTTAGCTATTCATATTTGCTCTGCATTAAAACTAGCATGTGCTGATGTTAAGGAATTTGTTTCTTGTGCTTCATGAGTTTCGAAGTCAAATTATATATTGCCTTTTTGAGCAATAAATGACCCTCAACTTTTCAAACACTATCACAGTTGATGAATTTAATCAAGTAACGGCCCTAGACTTTTCAAACACTATTACAGTCGATGAAGTTTAATCAAGTGATGGCCCTCCTCCCTACAGTAGTTTAAAAATGAACCTGAAAGAAAATGCTGCCTAGCAGCAAGGTTAGGGCCTTACCACAACAATCATGCAGGTTTGGAACGTGCAAACATGCCTAGAATCCCCTAGCCATGAAAACCATTCATATTGAACAAAGGAAATGTGAGAATGCCCAAGAATCTCCTAGTCATGAAAAACCTTTATTATTGAAAAGGAAATGGGGGTGTGCCCAAGAATCCCATGGCCATGAAAAACCTACTAATAAAGGAAATCGAATGTTCACGAGACCATTGGACTTGAACCTGGGCTATTAATAATCATTGGAAGGCTGCTACAAGTTGGGATATGCAAATGGGATTTGTTACCTATGAATGCAGTTTTAGCAACTATGAATAATGGAAAGGAAGCGAAAGAGCTGATATAAGATCAATCATTTTTATAAACAAATTCTGGGTGAACTTTGTGAGGCATCCTGCTCCCATATTAGACAGTCCATTAACATTATTTGATATTATCCTGATCTCATTTATTTGTACTAGCCTGCAGATTACTTGAGAGGCGTAACCTACAGTGGCAGCAGGGAGGAGAACCATCTCATGTCCTGAAAGAATAGTTTGAAAGAAACTATTTTAGAGCTGACATTTATTGTAGTTCCTGAAAGAATAGTTTGAAAGAAACTATTTTAGAGCTGACATTTATTGTAGTAAATAAAATAGCTCTATAGTAAAATAAAGAAAAGATACAGAAGTTTTTAAATATGTAGTAAATAAAATAGCTCTATAGTAAAATAAAATAAATACACCAATTTTTTTAAATACTTAGTAAACAAAATAATTGTAAAATAAAATAAAGTAACTCTTAAGTGAATAAAAAATAGTTTTTACCGCTTTTTTAATGTTAAATACATCTATCTAAAAGCTGGGAGAGTTCACCTTAGATATCTCTCCCTGTCTTTTAGATAGAAAGTATTTAAAATTAAGATATCTGTACTAGTTATAGGCCTTCATGATCTCACGGAGCCATGAGTATTGTCTACTTTGGTGATGTTGGGATTGGGACTCGGATTGGCATTGTTGATAGAAATATGTTTTGTAATATTTCAGAAAATTTCTGTAGCAGAACAAGATTCTTATATCAATATACACGGTGGAGTAAGATTGGAACTAGCAATTAAATATAGAAATGCACTGTTTACAAGTGCTAGAAAACATAAACCATCCAGAATTGAAACTCGGAACCTCTAGGGCGCACAACCCCATTTGAGCTACCTAGCCTATTTAATTAGTTTTCTCTATGAAATGTTAGGGTAGCCACCAACAAATGCAATAAGCAGGCAGGGATGTCATATGGAGTTTTAGAAAATAAAAGAGTTGATTTAGTATCACAGAGTCCATCTAAGTTTTACCTGCTATTGTCCTGTTATCCTTTTCATGTGCATATATGTGCGTGTTGAGATTTGGTTTCTGACTTACCTGTTGATTGAAATATGGTTATGATTAATGATGGCTAAACATTTTTAGTGGCCGTTGTGTTACATTCTCACAGAACACGAGATGTTGTGGATCACAGCAAAACGAATTTAATGACCTCACAAATTCTTATGACAACAGCCAAACAATTTTATTAGACTGCATTCTTACTGAATTCCAAAGTGTTATGGACCTTATTAGCACCTGTCAATGGACGGCCCAACTAAACAAGATCTGTATTTTTTGGAGACTGGGATTTCAGATGGTTGGAGTTGGAAGCTGGGGTTGCATTGAGGTTGACAGGGTGTATTTAAATATGAAAGCTAGGGTTAGAAAGCCAGCCTCAGAAGAATACAGTGAGGCTGGTATTACAAGTAACAAACGTTTCTTGTTTCAATACATATAAAGTCACCAAAAATATCCAGTGTGTCAAATCTCAACTCTGATAGATGATAAACAGATAAAAGAAAAAGTTGTCCTCAAATGGGATACTGAAAAATCTTTTACAAGAAGTATAGTATGTAATGTACCAACAATATGTACACCCAAGATCTAGACATCATTTAATTTTCTTCTTTGTAATTGTATTTCTACTAAATTTAATGGATGGTACCAGGGAAGTGCAGTCTGAAAAAACAGAGGTTAGATTTTTCAGCATTTTTTTTGTTTGAAGGCTTACTTAGGAAGGTTTTGTGTAGTCAGGCTGTAACTTAAAACCTTATCTGTGCTGGACACAGTTTATTCCCTAGGAGCCCCAGCTCCCAGGCATATCTATTAAAGTTATTGCCAACTACTCATTTGTGCTAAGGCGGGTTAAGAGAAGAAGATAGGCCCCTCCTGGAGCCAGAAAGCTCTGATAGATCAGTAACACCAATATGACGGGGCTTACTAGTCCACAACCTTAACAATTGTCTTGCCCAAACAATGGGTTGGAACTCCATGACGACAAAACTCAATGGATAGAAGTGGATTGCTTCCTGGATTTGCATTTTTTTAACTATCACATAATTTCCAGCTTTATAGGGAAATCAGATCTTTATGAATGTTTATATAGGAGAGGAAACATACCCACAAGGGCTATACAGGCAGTTTTTTCTTCAGTAGATGGAGAACTATCCAGCAATTTCTGGTTGCAGGATGCTTTATATCATAAGAAGATTTTCCATCCCCATACTAATGGCGAAACTGCACCTAAGGGATTATACTAGCAGGATGATTAATATCTTTATAACTACCATGTTTCCACCTGTTTTAGGCAACAGGGGCCCATTTACATTCTCATCATTCTACATTCTGTTGTTCCCCATTCTTGTACATTATACTCTTTACAACTTATTTTAAAGAATGCTTGCACTTATAAATAATTTAGTAGGCTCGCTGCATTTTTTTTAAATGATTATAAATATTCTCAACCTGAATATTTGATTACACATAAATATTTAAAAACTAAATATAAAATGATCTGCACAGTTTGTTGCACAACTCATGGTGATGGAACGCCTATTTGGAAGTTATTTTGTTTATAAACATTTGATGGATTTTTTTTACACCTCAAGAAAATTAACTGTTTGATCACAACCCGCTTTCAGAAGTAGGTGTCTGAAGATTGCTTTAATAACAAAGACCTCTCTGCTTACTTTCAGCACTGTTGGAGAGGTTTTATATGAAATTAATGAGAATGAATGTACTACTTGGAATCATAATAATATGCAAGATCATGCCACCTCCATGCCTGTTAATTAGTTAGAAAATAAATAAACAAATGAACTTTTTGGTTCTAATTATATAAATACTAAAAAAAAATTAATTGAGAACATTTCAAATGCCAGCATAAATTTAATTTAAAAGAAAGTTATTATCCCAAAGCTAAGAACTAATTGTGTGTAGAAAGCCTACCATAAATATTTTTTTGCAAATACTACCTTATAAATTTAGAAAAACTGCCATAAATAAAATTTTGCAAATGCTACCATAAAAATTTAGAAAGACTAGCACAATTTTTCACAAATACTACCATAAAAGCATTCTGTAAGTGACATATGGGTGAAAGATATTTACTTCTGAATTTGTTTTGAGTATAATGACAATAAATCTATGTTTAGAAAATTTATAAAATGTTGTAATGGTGAAATTTGCATATTTATGCTATTTTCCATTTACTTTTGTGTTCATTTTAAGGGAATGTCTTGATACATATTGATATTGACAAATGGAGTAATTTCTGTGAAGTTGGAGTCATTCCCCTAGTTTTGTGCTTGTTCCTATACTTACAATCCCACATGTTTAGCTCTCACTTTATCCCTTGTATGTAGATACTTTGATACATTTGCGCATACTATGTGTTAATTACACCTATCCATGCACATGTCCCAATTTGATTGTTACCCACTTGGGTTTGACCATTTGCTCAACTAGGTTTATTTTTGTGGTCGTGGAGTTGACTTGTGTTCACAAACTTGACTTCTGTCTTTTAAAAATTCAAATTCAAATCCTAGTCAATTGTTGCCCTTCATTTTCCCACCCTGAGTTGACTAATATACCTTTGTGAAACTTGATGTTATGAGCTAGTATTTAAAGGCATTTAATTTGCATCTCTCATTTCTCAAGCATCCTCTCTCATCCTAGAGTAGTCAAGCAACAATTAATAGCAAAACATTTGGATTTGGTGGACTAAAATGAGTAATAAATTTGCATATGTCAGTGTAGCATGCTTGCCTGCTATCTTCAATCTTTTACACATTTTTAGGGGTTGACCTAGAAGAACATGCCTCCTTTTGACACAACAATAGCCCTTCCGAAGAATTTTAAAATGTTGTCAATCTTTAGATCAACAAAAAAGGGTAGAGTAGACAGACTGACTGGGCAAGCAAAAGAGCAGAGGTATGCATTGTAGAGGGTTAGATTTGAATATAGAGGACAAATCCATGGTCACACGCTAGACCTTGATTGGTAGACTTGACCCTAGATAGAGCACAAACTTAGTGCAAGATTTGAGGCACTTCACTAAAAGAGAGATCACATTTCCAAGGCACAAACAATCAAAGTTTTGAATCTTTATCTAGTGACAATCATTCTTTGGTCATTGAGCTAAGTACCTTTATTTTCTTATGTACTTTTCATACATATAACATTTAATTTTAGACAACACTAGCCCATAGCTCATCACTTATTAGATCTAGGTTAATTACTTATGTGGATGCATGTTATTGGATTAGTCGAAATCACTCTTACGAAAAGTTTATTTTCCTTTACATTTTTGGTGAATCTGATTGGGTCCCTCATGAGCTAATTTTCTTCTAGGCTATCTTATCCATATTAAGGTTTTTCAAAATTTCATTTTACAAATTTTCTTACGTCGCATTCTCAAATTTGAAACTCCACATTTCTTTGATTTTATTACTTTTACATTGTTATATCTTTTTCTACTAGGGTTTTAAGCTTGATTGTGAATTCTCATTCACCTACCCAACTCACCATACCCACCCTTGGCTACCACATTAGGATTTCTTTTTTAGATATGATGTACCACTGATATTTCTAATTTTTCAATTTGAAACTATTTTTTTAAGCCTTATTTTCCTATCTTTTGTTTATACACAAGTTATTTGCAATCTTAATCTTCCATCGAGAAGGAGTGCTTGTCTAAACCCTAAAATGGCTGCCCATATCATTGAAAATGAAGTCTATTCTGATGCTCGTAATGAGAACAATGATGATTATGATGATGTGGTTCATTTGAATAGCCAAGGCTTTGCAAATGAACTTTACAAGTTAATGCAAAAAGTCCTACACAACTTGTGGACATGTTTCACGACGTGTTCATTTAACAAACCATATGGATTAGAAACTTTGCAAGTGGTTTGTGTTAAGTTTGCTTCATCTATTGTGACTAATGTATCTACATTCAATCCTACTTCTACCATTGACCCATCCTCTACCAGTACTACTTCCACTACCACTACTCATCATAGTACCGTGACCACTAGCCTCCCACCACTTAGTACTTATCCCTTTTCTACTTAACCTTCCCCACCATTGCTTACCTCCTATTTATACCCTTTTGGAGATACCCATTATCCAAATGATGTATCACACCTCCATGTCTATTTCATTTGCCACTACTGGGCCTACCATTACACCACTTACCCAAGCCACTACTACATCCCGTATTTTGAATGCCCTTAAGTACCTTCTCTCTTCCATGCCATTATCCCCAGCCATCACCTCATTCACCCATCTTACCTCTCATGCTTATGCTAACATACACCACAGTGGTCCCCAACCCTCATTAGATCACTATTTTTTCTTCCACTCTAGATGCACTATTGCACAAAATAGATCAAGTAGAAAAAGATAGTGGACGCAAAGCTAAGTGGACAAGATAGTGATGAATTCAATAATGCTAGACATACACCACTATTTTTTGATATTGTGACATAATCCATTACCTATGGGTTTTGTGGCACCTCAATTTTCAATGTATGATGGAAAAGGTGACCCTAAGACATTTTTTAGATCATTTGCAACTGCATGTGTAGACTTCCTTGATGAGGATAAGTTATTAACAAAGCTCTTTCCATAGGCTCTAAGAGACTATGCTATTGAGTGGTTCTTTTGGCTTCCTTAAGGATCTATACATTCTTTTAATGTTTTGACAAAAGTGTCCCTAAAATAATTCAAGGTTAACATGGACCTTAGAATAACAATTGCCAACCTATTTGACTATACACAAGGGTCAAATGAACACATTAGTGATTATGTCATACAATTTCAATATTTGTGGTCCAAATAAATCACACTCCCTTACATGATCTTGATTTGCAAAACGTCTTTATTAAGGGGCTACTTAAACTAATCCAAGACAAAATACGTACTTAAAACAACTTTACTTCTTTCATAAATTTATTGTCAAAATTGTAGAATCCAAATTGCTAGTACAAAATGTCTTCGAGTATGGATCTTAGTTAAAATACCTCTACCCTTCAACATCAAAAGTGTAACAACCAACACCATTGATAGACATGTAAGTATTGGCTGCCGTAGTAACTCACACCATTGATAACATATAAACGTTGTTCGCCATTGATAAAAGCTTCGGCCACTACTATTGATGCTGCCACTATTATCAAAACCACTTACTATTTCCAAAACATAGTAAGTATCCTTGGTATGGCCATAGTTATTGACCATGGATATAGCCATAAGCGAATGAAAATTAAGTTTTTTAAAACCTTGTTTTATATATATATATATACTTTTTAATATATTATATGATATAAATATCATTATCTATATATATGTAATAACAAATGTGCTATATATTATATAATATATTATATATTATAAATTTTATTTGAAATCATAAAATAAAATAAAATTTATATAATTATATTATATTATGATATTATATAATAATAATAGATAGTTTTAAAAAATAAGTTTTTTTCATAGATAATTTTAAAAAAAAAACAATTTTTATATAAAAGGAGATTTTTAATGTATTTTTTTACATTTTTTTTGCTTTTAAAAAATAGTTTTTGAAATTAAAAAAAATTATAGACATTGATACGTAATAAAATATTTTTTTAATTATATTTCTATATAAGAATCTAACTTTTGTGGTGTTTTATTTGACGTTGACATTCTTTTAATTTAGTGTTTTTTAAAGTGAATTTTGATGGAATATGAGTCACAACAATAGCTTTATGATTAACAAATCACATATGTTAAATGTTGAATTATAGTATTTGGAAAATTGGGTTGAAGGCTAAATTTATGGCTAGAAACCTATAGACTATTGTGAATGAAACATAAATACTATCTATTGGAAGACATGTTAATGTGGATTAGGTAAGATCTTTCTACCAAAAAAAATCAAGAAGTTATTTCTATCATTTTAAGAAGTGTTGGAGATGAACTCCCCCCCCCCATATTGGGAATTATGACTCTTCTAGTGAAGCTTGGGAGACCTTGGAAATAATACACGAGGGTTCAAAATTTTCATAAACCATTAAGTTAATACTTGAGGAGATAAAAAATTATAAACTATTAAGTCAGAGTGAAAAAAATCAAATCTCTATTAGATAGTAACAATAACAATTTGATTCAAAATAAATTATTATTCTTGATTATTTAAATGAATATCTATAGAAATTTCATATCCATTTTAAATTCAAAATATCAAAATGAATTTGACATGCCTAGGGGAGAGGAGCCAGTAGTTGAGAGGGGTCCAATTGTTGATATAATACTCGTGGGTATAAGATTTAGTCTTGCAACATATTTATACTATATATTGTTAATGATTATTCCACATGTAAATAAAAAAATGACCAAATGTTGAACATAAGTACTTATAATTGAATGAAATGTATTCTTTAGATCTAAAAAACAACAAATCATGTGATGTCACATCGATGCACCAACAAAACATGATTTAATGCACAACTATCATTCTACCCTTTTTTGGGGGTCTTGTTGGATACCTCAACAAAAACATCTTAATGTGGCATCATATTTGATGATGTTGACCTGAAACCTTAGTTATAAGTAGGGGCCTTGCTAAGTAAGTTGCTGTAAATTTTTTGGAGTAATTCAAAATTGCTACATATGCTTTTGAGAGGTGCGAAGTTAGGGTGTTCAACTACTAGCTCCTCTCCCCTAATCTTGCAACCCTTTTAGAACTTCTTATTAAAAAAGATAGGTAATGTCAAATTTTGATTTAAAAGAAAATGCTAGTTAAGTATTGTTCATTAAAAAAAATCTTTTTCCAAAAATAAAGGTGATAATCAAAACAATCATCCTAAAAACTATGAAAACAAGAGATTTGTTTATAAAAATTATAAGTTTCTTGGAAATTATAATACATGTGATATTTTTTGTTACAAGGAAAATGATTGTTATTCAAAGAGAGATAATAAGAAGTCCTTGAATAACAAGAACCCTATGAACAATAAAAGAAGGAAACAATCTAATAAAAATTATAATAAGATTTAGAATAACAATCAAAATCAAAATTGTTAAGGGAAAATTGGAGTAAATATGAATAATCAATATATCAATATCAGTAATACCCAAAACTCAACGAAAAGGGAAATAATCAAGATCAAACAAACAAAGACAAAAAAACCTTTGCAAACCTCAATACTTCATAGCTTCCGTTGATTGCCTATCTCAATCGATCTTGCATGTATGAAGAAGGCCCTCAGATAGTGCACTTTCTTGCTATTCCAAGATTGTTAATGGAGAGTGGCTATGATAATGCTTTGTAATGAAGATGAGCTTCACAACAATGGTAGTGATATGGTAACTAGTTGATCGCAAGCAAAAGGAATGATGTGGGTGCCAAAGGCGCGCTGTAATTCCTGCAGAGTAACAATAGTGAAGGCTTGGATGATTGAAATGGAAGAATAGAGTTCAATTTATAGACTTGAGAGAGAGAAGATCAACGGTATAGAAAGAATGAGAAGATCAACGATTGAGAAACCTTGAGAGAACGTGCGCGATTAGGAAGAAGACAAGTGTCTTGCTCTATTTTGCATGAGAGGAATTAATAAAATAGAAGAATGAGTTAACTGAAGAGATTAATCAATTAAAATAATAAATTAATCAGTTAAGAGAATAGAACTAGAAGATGGAAATTGCATGAGGATGAGAAGATATTTTAACTCAATTAAATATTTGGAATATTCAATTGCATGTGCATATTTGATTGAATTATATTTAAAGATAACTCAATTTAGAAGGAATAGACAACTTAAATAAATATTTGATTTATTTAAATTTAGAGAAGATATTATTGGAAGAAACAATTAAATAATTGATATTATTTAATTTAGAATGAATTTGCGAGAACTAATTAAATAATTGATATTATTTAATTTGTTGGAGGAATTAGAAGAATTTAGGAATTTAATTAAATAAATTGATTTTATTTAATTGTTTGGAGGAATATGAATCAAATAAATAAATTTGTTTATTTATTTATTGATAGAGGAATTTGACTTAAATAAATATTAAGAATATTTATTTAGATAGAGTCGTGTCATTTTTAGGCATATACATTTTGCCCCTCTTTGATGCAATGCAGTTTACGGCGTTGCTTCAAAGAATAGAATTTCTGATAATGATACATGCCCCAATTTTTCTTTGGTACAGGTTATGACGATAGGATGCCCCCTCGAGAGATTTGATGGGAAGAAGGCAGAAGGACATGAGATGGACAATCTCACGATGAAGGAGGGAAAAGTAGGTTAGGAATGAAGAAAACATGATACGTTTCAAAGAAACGGGAAGAAACGGGCTAGGGAAGTAGTCATAGTCATCACATAGCCAGTTTAGGGTTTGCATGCTATAAATAGGAATTGGGTCCACAAGACAAGTCATTTGTACACTTGGCTTTGTTTGATTTGTCTTTGAGAGCTTAGGAGAGCATAGAGCAGTCAGCACTAGGATGGATATTCCGCGCGAGGAGCACCGCTTTGAGCGAGTCCAACAGTTCGACCGACCAGTTGAGGTAGGACCACTGATATGTATCTCAAAAAATTTCACTTAGGGTCAATTATAGGCGCAATAAATGCCAGGAAAAAATAGGTAAAACAAAAGTACAGGATCGCAGTTCGGCGCATATGACATGCGGAACTGCGCATCTATCCTCCTATGGTGCATTTAGGTTATAGAATTGCACATGCACTAGTGCTGCGCATGCATGATATAGGTCGGCGCATGCAGTAGGAAAGTGCGCATTTGACATGATAATTGGCGCATGCAATTTGGCTGCGCATATACGGTATGGATCGACGCATATGATATGGTTCAGCGCATTTGAGAAATGCTGCTGCGCATTTGCCAGAAGTGGCACATTTGCGGAGAAATGGCGCATTTACCTTCTATTTCGATGCATATGATATAGATAGTCAGTTTACCTTAACAAAATTGACTCGATTGGCATCCTGTTTGATGCGTCAATCAATAAGCTATCTCCGAGATTGCAGGAATCTAGTCAAGAGATGAAGTGTGTTGTTTTGATCAATTTGATATGCTAAGTTAGCTAATATGATTCTATAGATATGTTGAGCATGATACTTGCAGCTTTAGGTTGACACATTTGCCTTACGTGCTTGCAGGAGGACATTCGAGATATACTGATGTCAAGGGAGCAATTTCCCTTGCCTATGTTGCAGTGCTATATGTTGACACGAGAGGCCCTTGACGCGATGGGCCTAGATTATGTTTGCTTCATGCCTGAGGTTTGTGCAAACCTCGGATTACTGACTGCCGCAGTGGAGAGATTCCATAGCGAGGATGGGACTTTTCACTTCCCTACTGGTGAGATGACGGTGACTCTCGAGGACGTCTACAAGATACTTCACTTGCCGATATAGGGTGAGCTTGTGGTGTATGATCCACAGTGGGATGCAGGACTTGCAGAGTGCAGATGAGTGTTTGATGACCCTGAGCTAGACTGTCAGGTTATCTCCTAGTAGGATATACATGATTACTAGGACTACTTCCCTGGTATAGTGGCAGGACTGATCAGAGGCGTTGTATGCCCCGATAGGAGATCACACAAGTTCCCGATTGGATGGGGACGGACCATGGAGAGCATGATCACAGAGGGCACCTGCTATGCTTGGGTGTCTGTGTATTGGCGCACCTATACCATGATATGCATTAGGTGGTATACCACAGGGCTGCTAGTCTATCAACAGGTGTTTCTCTGTTGCAATTTTGGCTATGGGAGCACATTGCCATCACTAGACCGATTTGTGTGTTTTCCAGACAGAGGCGAGATCCCTATAGCTATGGTTATGCATTAGTGATTTCCCAGTATAGGCTGGGGAAGTTGGAGTATTGGAGGCATGCATTGGATGGCGTAGATGCAGCTATCTAGCGGCCATACTTGGACTGTGAGCCTTGGGATGACAAGGACGATGAGCTGCCATATTGCTTTCAGACTTGGTGGCTCATAGGCAGGACTCGATTTATATTAGAGAGACAAATTGTCAGCAGGGTGCGGAGGCAGTTTGGGAGGAGGCAGGGCATGCCATAGGGGTAGGCTCAATTTGCACGCACACATGCAGAGCGGTTCAGGTGGGGACCAGTGGCATCCTATGAGGAGGCCTTGGCAGAGTTTCGACAGATTCCTTATGTTGCCTGGCTGATGAGGAGAGAGATTGCAGATGCAAGGATGACATAGGATTACGAGGAGTGGTTTGCAGAGTACCCATTCCCGAGGTACTAAGGGCCAAGAGAGATGATTCCTCGTATAGACGAGGAGGATACAGATGACGAGGGCAGGGCCGACAGGAGGAGGAGGAGACGGGGGCAGAGAGGAGGACGAGGGGATGGAGGAGATGGTGGAGATGGAGGGGGTGGTGGAGATGGAGGCGGAAGAGATGGAGGAGGCAAAGCAAGATAGAGGAGGCGATCTGGGGAGGGATCTCCTCACCAGCAGCAGGTAGTGCAGCTACAGGTTACACAGCAGGTTCAGATGCCGCCACCATAGCAGGTGGCCCAGCAGCAGGTGCAGGGATAGGGACAGGTTCCTCAGGGTCCAGTGTAGCCAGATGCACAGGAGCGAGCCATTGCTATGTTGAGGGGGCAGGTTAGACAGTTGCAGGCACAACTCAGGATGGCTGAGGCTCGGAGAGAGATAGACGCAAGCCATGTGTCAGAGATCTTGAGAGAGTGAGATGCAACTGAGGCCAAGGTGCGGGCACTCAGAGTAGAGAGAGACGTGGCTGTGGTAGCCTTAGGCACAGATGGGGCCACAACATTCTTGGTTACACAAGTGCAACAGGCACAGGCGCAACTTGCGCAGGTACATGCAGAGTTAGCGAGGGCCAGGCCCAGACTTAGTATTACAGGGGTCTTTACCATGGTGCGGTACTAGCAGACCAAAGGGCACCTAGCTACAAGAGTTAGTTTGTGGCAGGTACAGTGCAGAGGGCAGAGGGATCACGATCAGGAGCCTCCATGATGGGCCCACGACAGTCTGGGGCCAGCAGAGGAGGGGATGGAGAGGGCAGCGCTGTGAGCAGTGGCTCATGACAGTAGGGCTAGTCGACACCTGTACAAATTTTGGCATTTATGTACACTCTTGATGGCTCAGATAGCCTGACATGTATATGGATCACTTTTGTATTATGAGACATGTATCATTATTTTTGAGATGTATACACTGTATATGACATTGACTCAGAGGTGGACCTTTGATATTGTACATTTGGACATGTTTTACTTGATATTTATATGATGATGCAACTATTTATGATCTCTTATATGCAATTGTACATACTATATGTTATGGATGCATTTCTATTGTATGATGGTACTCATGTGATGCAGACTATGATTATGTCTATGTGATGTTTATCTAATGCAGACTTAGATGTTTATATGATGCTATGTGATGTTATCTAATGCATACTTAGATGTTTTATATGATGTTTTACGACATGCAAAATGTGAGATGCAACTTATATGATGATGCAATTTATGCGATGCTCTACATGTCTTTGTCTATTTTTTTTAGATTTTTTTGTTTTGACACTATGTTATGATGCAAAATGTGTATGGATGACCTAATGCATTTATTAAGTATGCAAATGATTTAATCATGTTAATGACTATCTCATGTGATATGATATGCAACCTATGCTATGTTTTTGTTATGTCCAAATGTACTCAATCGACACAGAGATGACACAATGATAGACAGAAGATTGATTTGAAGACTGACATGGTAGAAAGACTCACCAACTTTCATTTGTCTTGATACTCTGCATTTTGGATCTTTTATTGCATGGGATATGGTATGGATAATTTTATGGATGTATAATGGATGTAAATGGTGCTTTGCTTTTGATAGTTTGACGGTGCAAGTATTTTGAAGTGCTTATTTCATCATTAGGTGATTTTTTGGTACTTTTTTCCAAATGTTGTAAGTTAATACAAGCATCTAGGTATAATTGAACTGAGATGACCTGAGTATTGCTTATATGGATTTTGATTTAGCAAGTTAATACAAGCATCGAGGTATAATTGAACCGAGATAACCTGAGTATTTCTTGCGTATCAACAGACAAGGATTGCCCCCTTTCATGTTAGACCTTTGATGTCCTCGATGATCTTTTGCCGATCATGTCGTTAGACAAGGCTTCACATTACTAAAGATTAATCCACAAATAGCAAACAAAGAAAATGATTTATGCCCCCATCATAGCATCTCTTTTTGACATCCTCGAGTAGCATAGGAAGACATAATAACAAAAATCAAGACTCTATAAGTTAACTTAATCAACACAAAACATTCTTGCATTTTAGATGTATTTTTCTTGCCATAATTTAGATAGAATTAGTTTGAGTGCGTAGGTACTTGTTTGTTTTGCGTTGGATAGGTTGATGCCTTGCATCAAGATTTTTTTCTTAGGAAGCGGGCTTTGCTTGTGCTTGTATGCACGCCTGGTAAAACGGACCCTAAGGGACTGACCTAGTGCCTCGGGGGCTCATTGCTAAATGGCCTTGCCTACGTGACGACACAGAGGCAACGTAGTTCGGGGTAAACCCTAATGAACCTAAGACCTAGGTGATAGAAAGTGGTACGGACTCAGATAGATAGAAGGATGGGTGAGTGGAGCCTCGGGGGCGCATTTGAAGAAATGGCCTTGCCTACGTGATAACGCAGAGGCAACGTAGTTCATGGTTGACCCTATGGTACTGACGACAAACACTATGCCAAGCTGACACTGTGAATAGGATGCTAGATAAGACCTTGGTTGATAAGGTGACAAAAGAGATAGAGTATCAAGCCATGATAGGTTACCGTTAGGTTGTACAAGGGTGCTTTATTATGGAATATATATGGATCGGATGGGACACGATTTGAAGGAAGAACGGACACAAGGTGATTGGTTTCCCAAAGATGGAGAAAGCAATTTATCACAAGTAACGCCTGTTTACCAGGTTTTCACCACTTGCTTTTATTTCCACAAAAGCTAGAAGTACACATGACGCCTGTTTGCCAGGTTTTCACCGAAGGACAATTTTTTTTGTTGCTTTTCTATTTTTTGATTTTTTTTGCTTTTTTTTTTTTTTGTATTTTATGCCCCCCTACATTGGGGTTCTCTTAGGTATAGAACCAAAGAAGATGCATACTATTGATGGGTCATCGAACAACTCACCTTCCGATGTTGCCAACTAATATGCTCCCGATCCATAGGCAGCAATGATCACATAAGGCCCAAGCCAGTTGGGTTCAAACTTGCCTTTCTTTTCCCAATCCTGTTGATTGCGAGGATTTTCCTTAAGTACTAGATCTCCAACCTTAAAGACTCTTGGATGGACTCTGTGGTTGTAGCTTCGTAACATCATTTGTTGATATGCCTTGAGATGATTAAAGGCTTTCTATCTCCTTTCCTCTAGCAGCTCCGGCTCTTGTAATCTGGAAACTCTATAATCTTCATTAGTTATGAGACCTTTTAACGACACCCTAAGAGATGGTAACTCGATCTCGATGGGTAAGATGGCTTCTGATCCATAGACAAGGGTGTATGGGGTAGCACCTGTGGGAGTGTGTATACTAGTTCGATAGGCCCATAGAGTGGGATTGAGTTGGATGTGCCAATCACAGCTAGCATCGTTGACTGTCTTCTTGAGGAGTTTCAAGATTATTTTGTTGGATGCTTCTGCTTGGCCGTTGCCTTGGGGGTAATAGGGTGTGGAGAAACAGTGTTGGATTTTGAATCTGTCACAAAGCTCTTGCACATCCTAGTTTTTGAAAGGTCTTCCGTTATCTGTGATAATGGATGAGGGAATTTCGTATCTACAAATGAGGTAATTGAGGATGAATGAGGAAATTTGTTTGCCTATGACGGTGGTGAGGGGAACGGCTTCAATCCACTTGGTAAAGTATTCATTAGTAGTTATTATGAAGTTGTGGCCGTTGGATGAGGGTGGGTGGATTTTACCCAAAAGGTCGAGTCCCCATTGACAAAAGGGCCAAGGTGTCATTAACGGTCTTAGCTCTTGAGCTGGTGCATGTATCAGGGTCCCGTGTATTTGGCACTGCTTGCACTTCTTCACAAACTAATATGAATCTGTTTCCATGTTCAACCAATAATAACCCAAACGCATGAGTTTCTTAGCTAAGGAAGGACCACTAGAGTGTGTTCCGCAAATCCCTTCGTGCACGTCTTGTAAGGCGGTTTGATATTCTTCTCGTTCTAAACAACAGAGTAAAGTACCATCTAGACCATGTCGGTATAGGGTGTCAGCAATGATGGTATAACGAGAGGTTTGGTAGATGAAGGTTCGATGTTGGTTTGAAGACAAGTTAGGTGGGAGGGTGTTATCTTTGAGGTAAGTATAAGTCTTACCGTACCAAGGTGAATTAGATCCGACTAATAGGCATATGGAGTGGGGTTCAGGATGATCATAAGTTGGTTGCTGAATTGACTCTACCAAGAACTCGTACCGTGACTCATTCTCTGGGATCTCGAGGAGTGAACCAATGGTTGCCATGGCATCTGCTACTTTGTTTTCAATGCGAGGTATCTGCTCAAAGGAGATGATTACAAAGTACTCTTTAAAGTCATCGACCATGTGCTTGTATGGGATAAGCTTCTCATCTTTGGTTTGGTAGTCATCATTGACTTGATTGATCACCAATTGAGAGTCACCATAGACATGTAGCTCTTTGATTTTCCATTTTGTTGCCATTTTGAGACCAATGACCAAGGCTTCATACTCTGCTATATTGTTTGTGCATGGAAATAACAGGACGATAAGACTTAGGTATGGTGTCGCCATGAGGAGTGACCAACAAGATTCCTACCCCCGATCCATGGTTTGTATAGGAGCCATCAAAGTAGAGCTTCCATGAGTGTGTTGTGATATTAAATAAGGATTCATCTGGAAACTCAAATGTCATTGGTGTGTTATCATGTAATGGTGCTTCTGCTAACTGATCAACAATGATTTGTCCCTTGATAGCCTTTCTGTCTACATATTCAATGTCGTATTCACTTAGGAGCATTACCCATTTGGCTAGGCGACCTGTTAGAGCTTCTTTGCTTAATAGGTATTTCAGTGGATCTATCTTTGCAATAAGCTTGACTAGATGTGCTAGCATGTAGTGTCATAGTTTTTGGGAAGCAAAAACCACAGCAAGACACGATCTTTCTATTTGAGAGTATTGTAGTTCATAGCCCACCAATGTATGACTGATGTAGTAGATAGCTCTTTCTTTACCTTCGTAATCTTGTTGTGCTAGAAGTGCCCCAAGAGTTGTTGGCGTAGTAGATATGTAAAGTAACGACTTTCCTTGGATAGGAGGCATTAAGATGGGTGGGTTCATAATATATTCCTTCAGTTTGCCAAATGTCTCTTCGCATTTCTCATCCCACCTAAATGGAATGTTCTTATGTAGGAGATGACTGAAAGGTTGACACTTGTCTACCAGTTGTTATATGAACCTACAGATTGCTTGTAGCTTTCCCTGTAGAGACCATAGTTGAGTGAGATTCTTTGGCGGTGACATTTCCATGATGGATTTGACTTTAGTAGGATCCACTTCAATCCCATTTGCTGATACAATGAAGCCTAAGAGCTTGCCCGAGGTGACTCCAAACACACATTTATTTGGGTTCAACCTGACCTTGAATTGTTCTAGTCTCTGAAAGACCTTTTCTAGCACATCCAGGTGTGATTCTCTTGTGAGTGACTTTGCAAGGATATCATCTACATAGTCTTCCATTGTGATGTGCATCATATCATGGAAGATAGTGGTCATAACACGTTGATATGTGGCTCCTGCGTTCTTTAGCCCAAATGGCATGACATTCCAACAGAAAGTGCCCCATAGACAAGTGAAAGCTGTCTTATGTTGGTCTTTTGGTGCTATCCTGATTTGATTGTATCCAGAGAAGTCATCCATGAGAGATAACATGGTATGCCCTGCTGTTAAGTCGACTATGATATCTATATTTGGCAACGGAAAGTCATCCTTGCGGCAAACTTTGTTTAGATTTCAGAAATCATTGCATAGTCTAACTCGACCATCAGGTTTGGATACTGGTACTATGTTGGAGATCCACTCTGGATAGTCTATTGCTCTGATGAACCCTACATCCAGTAGTTTTTTGAGTTCTTCCTTCACTAGTAGTGCAATGTGTTGATGCATCTTTCTAAGTTTCTGTTTGACTGGTTTCACTCCTGGATCTAGTGGAAGATGATGTAGAATCAAATTTGGATCCAAGCCTGGCATATCTACGAATGACCAAGCAAAGTTGACCTACTTTTTCTTGAAGAATGGTACAAACTTAGTTTTTTCTGGTGGAGTTAGAGACTTAGCAAAGTGAATGATCTTAGGTTGTTCCTCTGTTCCAATGTTAACATGTTCTGTAGGTTCCACAACAATCTGAGACTTCTCCTGGTGCATGTCGTCGGGGAGAGTGTCAAGCCTTCCATCGTCAGGTGCCACAGTTGGGTTTTCACCATCGGATGCCTCCTTTTTTTTTACTATTTTGGGATCTGATACTGCCACAAAGTGGTTTTCACCATCAGATCAAGATTTTATTTTGATATTTTTATGACTGGAAGGCTTGGCACCCTCTTTGAAATAAGCCATGGTATTGAGTTCAATGGCGAAGCCAGCTTTATGATCTCCTTTGGGTAGGTGGTCCCTAAGTTCCATGTAGTCAATGTAGGCATCATCATTTTGGAACATGTCTAGTTGCAGGGTTCCTTGTGGATCCCAATCGACAAGTTCAAGGTGCACAAGGGGGAGGGAGTCGGAGGATAGATCTGATTCGTTGATAGTTTGAATGGATATGCTAGGGGTATTGATAGGGATAAGGTCTGGGATGGTACTTTCTTCCAAATTGTTTATTGCGATAGAACTCGAACCTTCCTCAAAAGTTGTATTCTCAGGAATTGGTGAATCCCACTCTAATGGTCTATGCATTAGCATTTGTCCCTCATGGTAGGGGCTATAAGATTGGATGATGTCAACTTCTTTATCGTCATAGGAGTGCTCTGTTAGCTCATCCCATTCATACTCATTGGAATTTGTGTCACTGTCTTCTTGAAGGGTATGGATCATTTCCACAAGACAAGCATTTGATTTTGCTTTGCCCTTGTCCTTGTATCCTAGACCTTTTGTATTTCTTACTAGTGAGGATATGAAGGTTGAATGGGTTCTACTATTCCTTCTTTTCTTAGGCCAATAGGGCCTTGTTTGTCATAGCCCATTCTGTGTAAGATAGACTCACCTTGCCCATAGATTTCCGTTGGGAGCTTAGGTGGTTCTTGTTGTGTGTTCTCTTCTTCTTCTGTGTAGAGCCATTGTAAGATATCTCTCTCCTCTATCTCATCTGATAGGGTCCCCCATTTTACAAAGGGAGTTGTAGGAGGTGTAGGAGGAGCCGATGGCTTTGGAAAATGCTTGGGTCGCCCAAAGGATCTAGGAGATAGAGGCATTTTGGCTAGATTAAGGCTGTGCTCAATGGAGTATTCCCCTACTCCCGTTTCTTTGATGGTAATTTTCTGCTCTTTGGGCTTGATGAGGAAGCTTCAGAGGTAGAATCATGTTGTGGGGTAGGGGACGTAGATGCTCTATTGTTGGGTATGATATAATCGGGCTTTGAGTGGACATAATTGCAATGTTGAAAGGGGTCGGGATCGCCTTGGATGGTGACTTGCTTGCCGTTATGAGGGAATTTTATGCATTGGTGTTAGGTAGAAGGTACATCTTTCATGGCATGAATCCATGATCTACCTAGGAGAATGTTATAGGCTAGCTCCCTATCTAGGACTTGACAACAATGTCCTTTATCACCGGTCCCACTTGCATTGGTAATACCATTGTTCCTTTGGTAGTTCTTTCCTCTTCATCATAGGCTTTAATAGTGATCTTTTTCCTTGAATCCACCGCATTTTTAGAGAACCCCAATGTAAGGACTAGCTTGAGCATGCAAATATTTAAACCAGCTCCCCCATCAATGAGAACCCTCTTGATGTGGTGCTTATGGATGAAAGTGACGATATGCAAGGGTGTGTTATGAGGCTGAGATACTGAGAGGTCATCCTATTCGGTAAATGATATGGTACTGGAGGAGGCTAGATTTCCTACCATGGCTTGAAACTTCTCTTGGACCAAGTTTGTGGGCACGGTCGTTTCCACTAAGGCTTTATTAAATTTCTTTATGGGAGGGAGACAGATGCAACAACTCTAAGATAGAAATGTGGGCAAGAGTTTTTCAGAATTGGTCTATGACACTATACTGATGGGGGTTGGACTGAGAAGGTGACGACCTTGGGGGGATGGTATTCAACATGACCTTACCACTGCGGGTGATGATACTGCAATCAGGTTTGTTGGGCTCTGATTGTTGGTTGGGTGTGACCACATCGATTTGTGGTATGTGCTATGATATGCAATTGATGGTATAATCAAACGACACACTCGCATAATTGGCATTATTATTCCCATTATTCTAATTTTTCCTAGTGTGGTTGTTGTTGTTGTTGCCGTTGTTGTTGTACGACCTGTCGTGATTGAGAAGTGGATCCTTGTATGCCACATGCGTCTCATTAGAGGTGTGTTGTTGAGTACTTCCTTGATTTTGATCAAGTATGTCTTGAATAACATGTTTGAGATGGATACAATTGTTGGTCGTATGTTCTCTTCCTCTATGATACTCACAGAAATTAGTGTCTTTCCAATAGTGAGGCTTTATTTGAGGTTCATAATCGCTAGTTGGTGGGAGAGTGATCTCGTTGTTGGCCAATAGCTTTCTTAATGCAGACTCTTGGGACTCACCCAGCGGCGTGAACTTTCGCCTAGGATTTGAGTTGTACCATGGCCTTGACTCCCGCGGGAATGTTTTGTTGGGCATAGCATTATTTGTCTCTCCTTTGAGAGTGAATATTGGTTGCTGTTTGGGAGCCACCACCTTGGCATCAACTACTCCATCATTAACGACATTTTTATTCTTAGTCCAAAATTTTGACTTGTCTATGGTGTAGTTGGAGTTAGGGGTGTCCTTATACAACTTAATTGAACCCTTGGCGATCATAACTTTCTCGATGAATAATCCCATCTCAATGAACTTCAAATATGAGGTAGGAGATTGAATTTGGATTTGATAGTTGAGATCGGAGTTGAGGTTGTGGACAAACATCTCCATCAATTGCTTCTCAGGTACATCATATGAGCATTTGCTTGCTAGTAGTGTCCACCTTTGTAGGAAGGAGGCGAATGATTCGCCACTCTTTTGTTTGGTATTGCATAGATCGAGCATGGATACTTCGTGTTCAATGTTGTACAAGAAGTGTGTGATGAATTTGTTTACTAGCTCGTCAAAGGTTTTAATACTCAGTGGAAGTCGTGAGAACCACTCCATGACTTGACTACCTAGAGATCTAGGGAATAGTCTCATTAAGAAAGTCTCATTGTGAGCTACTTCCATGCACGCGGTGGTAAATTCCCTAATATGATCTCTTGGGTCTCCCTTTCCTTTGTACTTGTCAAACTTAGGAGCTTCAAACCGAAAGGGGAAGGGCTCCATGTTCAAACTTTTGTCAAAGGGGTATGGTTCTATGTCTTCCAAAGAGTAAGTTTTAGCACTTGTTCCTATCTTGAGATCCGTCATTTGTTACGTTAGATCCTCGATTTGTTTCCTCATTTCTTCCATAGGTATATTTGGGTCTATGACTTTCTTTCCTTTATCCCCCTCGGTGTGACTTTCGTGAGTTTCCTCTGTGGTCTCTTTCATTTTGTTGAGATCAAAGTCAGAGGGGAGTTTGAGTCCTAGACTCGCAAGATGCATAAAGTACTTGTGAGGGTCCTCGTGGAGCACTTTTCCAGTAAGCGCTAAAATTTCTGATCTTGGAGGTGCCCTTGATACTCTTCATGAGAGATATCCTCATCACTATCGTGAGGGCTGACAATGCGATTGGATGATCCGGCCATTTCAAGTTGTCTTTTGTATTGCGATCTAGTCAAAACCATGCAAGGTGACGTGGGAAGCGGTGGGATGGAACTAGAGAATTTGGTAAGGTACAAGCGGAGATTGCTAAGAAGAGGATACTTGTGACGAGATTTGGACAAGGGACTCTTTTGATCAATGATTTCAAGTAAGACAACTGATACAAGACGATAGCCACAAGTAAGGGTACTTGATACCTGTCTTACTGTGTAGAGACTAGTCGTGCACCAAGACCACTAGTGAAGTTCTGTGACTTAGTAGGGTTACTTGAATCTGATATGATCTGAAAAAGGTCTTGCGCTAATTTGACATAGGATACTTTGATTTTGCCCTATGGAGACCTGGTAGGTGGGTGAGATGACCGACGAAAGAGAGGGTATGCTATGGAACGGATGAAAAGAGTGACTGCAAGTTAAGATCTGATCTCAGAATTGGGAACAATGTTGAAATGGGTGCCCAGAAATGGCAAAAAGATTCTCTCAAAATAAGTGCAAGTACTCACTGTTACGCATGTGCAGAAACATATGCGTAGCAGCAAGGGTCAAATGTGCAGGAAGTCAGTGTAAATGTGCAGTATTGGTAATTTTTAGATGTGCAGTAACATATGGTATAAGCGCATCAAGTTGGTACAAATGCGTAGAAAGTCAGAACAGATGTGCAACAGAAAATGACAAAAGCGCAGCTCTGGTTTTTCAGTGTTTTTGCAAATTTTTGGCAATTTTTCTAATGTTTTTGGTTTCTTTTGTTGCAAAATGGTCTCTTTTGATCTGATTTTCTTTAATTATGGCAAGAAGACACAGCAAACACAAAGAATGTTTTCATAGTTTTGTATTTTTTTGTGATTTTTTGACTTTTTTTGGACTAAAAGAAAGCAAGTACAATCCTAGGTTTCAAAGGACAGTATAAACTAAATTCTCACTATCTCTAGTGAAGCATCTTCGGGAGGTGATAATCGCCCTTCCTTGCATCAGCTTATAGGGGTTTTTGGCCACTAAAATAAAGGTGTTTAATAAAGGCAACTGTTCGAGTGGTTATACATGCGGCAGCACTACTCTCCATTATGGAGTCTCCTAGCCTGCAAGGGTTGCACCTTGGAGGGTTTTGGGGAAGGTTGACTGTCATTATAACATAACTTCACTCATTGTTTGAAGCTTTCGCTCCAAACACAATTTATTTATAGTGGATTGGTAGGGCTTGGCTTTAGCCTATTACCACTTAGGGTTGTTCCTACTTGGATGGACGGTATCCAAGAGTAGGTCCCTCTAAAGGAAAAACACATGCGAAAATGATATGTCTGGCATTTTGGTCACCCAAGATAGGGAAGAGCATAGGCCTGGTATCATTCCCAAAACATAGAAGACAGTGGTTCTTTTCCCCTAGTTAAAAAGAAAAAGACTAAATGGGCTATCTACTTGGGCAAGCACAGAAATTTGTTAACTTTGAAGTGATAACAAGATAGCAATGGTTCAATTTTACCTAGATAGAAATGATTTGTTAACTTTGAAGTGATAATAAGATAGTAACGGTTCAATTTTACCCAGATAGCAATGTGTCTAACTCTAAAAGATAGCAATATAGTAGTGATTCAAGGATATGCAAGATAGCAATGATTTAGTTACCACCTTGTTAGTTAAGACTACGTGAGATTTGCATGAGCATCTATTTACTTTCCTTTTAGAAATTGAAGTGTGAGTTAACAAGTGCAGCTATATGTGACTAAACTAGTGCCTAGCCTGCAAAATAGATCAAAGAGCTTTCCTGCGAAAAACCACAAGAAAACCCTAAAAATCACTGCCTAAATCAAATGCACAGCTTCTGAGCTTGAATGCGCAGAAACAGAGCTCAAAAGGGCAGAAGTACAAATGCATTGAGATAGAGGTCAAAAGCGTAGGAATACAGAGTACATGCGCTGAACTAGCAGATGCACCGTTTCAGAAGGTATATGGGCCAGAATAGAGTTTGTATGTGCCGAAAGATTGGATGCGCCAGAACAGACTGCAAATACGTGTTAAGATGAGGCAGATGCACAGTTTCCTCCTATGTATGGCTTTCTAACACACAAAAACTTAATTTTTGGGTTAAATTGAGGCTAGGCCCCACGATGGGCGCCAAAAATGTTAAGGAAAAATTGGAGTGAACATGAATAATCAATATATCAATATCAATAATACCCAAAATGCAATGAAAAGGGAAATAATCAAGATCAAACAAACAAAGACGAAAAACCTTTGCAAACCTCAATACTTCATAGCTTTCGTTGATTGCCTATCTCAATCGATCTTGCATGTATGAATAAGGCCCTCAGAGAGTGCACTTCCTTGCTATTCCAAGATTGTCAATGGAGAATGGCTATGATAATGCTTTGTAATGATCGCAAGCAAAAGGAATGACGTGGGTGCCAAAGGCGCGCTGTAATTCCTGCAGGGTAACAATAGTGAAGGCTTGGATAATTGAAATGGAAGAACATGGTTCAATTTATAGACTTGAGAGAGAGAAGATCAACGATTGAGAAACCTTGAGAGAACGTGCGCAAATAGGAAGAAGACAAGTGTCTTGCTCTATTTTGTATGAGAGGAATTAATAAAATAGAAGAATGAGTTAACTGAAGAGATTAATCAATTAAAAGAATAAATTCATCAGTTAAGAGAATAGAACTAGAAGATGGAAATTGAATGAGGATGAGAAGATATTTTAACTCAATTAAATATTTGGAATATTCAATTGCATGTGCATATTTGATTGAATTATATTTAGAGATAACTCAATTTAGAAGGAATAGACAACTTAAATAAATATTTGATTTATTTAAATTTAGAAAAGATATTATTGGAAGAAACAATTAAATAATTGATATTATTTAATTTAGAATGAATTTGGGAGAACTAATTAAATAATTGATATTATTTAATTGTTTGGAGGAATATGAATCAAATAAATAAATTTATTTATTTATTTATTGATAGACGAATTTGACTTAAATAAATATTAAGAATATTTATTTAAATAGAGTCGTGTCATTTTTGGGCATATACAAAAATCATAACTATAATGAAAAACAAAGCTATAATCAAAACCGGAATGAGACAATTACAAAGCTATAATCAAAATCAGAATGAGACAATTACTCTCTAAAATGAAGAGATTATAGGAAGAAGTGCATTAAGACACATGATTCATATGATTTTTTTTTGTTTTCATGATCATTATTGTGTAAGGTCTAAGACATACGATTCATATGATTTTTTTTTTTTTTTTTTTTTTCATGATCATTATTGTGTAAGGTCTAATCTACAATTCATATCTTGCATCTCTCTTTATGAATGTTTCTTGAAAAATACAAGATATTTTGTGGAATACATGGAAACTCTTATCCATGAGATATCAAAGGTTGTTTAAGACTTATTATCATTACACAAACAAGTGTTCATTGTGATATATTAGATGTTGCTTAAAAAAACTTATAATTTTATAAGGTTTTTTAAGAGGTCTAGATTTATGAACATTCATGTTCTTGAAAATTTGGTAGATTTTGAACTGTCAAGTAACACATTCTAGTATATAGGAGAGTATTCCATTTTAAATATCTCCACTATTGGCATGATCATATTATTTTTGTAGGCAAGATCATTAAATGAAATGATACTAAAATTTGCATGTTTTTTTGCAAAGACTACTTAAATGATTACATATAAGAATAATAGTTATTAAGGTAATTTGGTTCTATTTGATAGTTTTAGTACTGAATATCATTAGGAAATATAAGTATCATCTCTCAAGCTTATCTTAATTAGATTTGCAAGATTTAAAGATATTTTGTTTGTCATTCACATACACTTCTTTATATAGAACTTGAAAATACAAAAAATGAAACTCAATCTGACAAAATGAATGGAGAATCTGTGGACAATCCTTATACTCAAAAGGCCTAAGTGACTGATCAAGAAACACATCATAGAGAATTCTTCCTTAAATAACCAAGAGAACATTCATACTATGCCCTAATAACCTTCTATGAAAGTGAACCTCAATTTTTTTAAAGTAACTAATCAAGAGATAAGAAGTGGAAGGATGCAATTAGAGTATGCCACTCTACTTAAAAACAAGACTTGATCGTGTGCCTCCATCTTCAAAAGTTGTTGATTATTGTTAGCTATATAAAGTTGAAAATATAATTCCAATAGTGGAACTTAACAAATATAAGGCAAGGTTTTATTAAGATTTTGAAATGAGCTCTACCACTCTGTCACTACTGCTCCCCACTCTCGGCCTTTTGTTGCACCTGGCGATGCCTCTATTGATCGCAGAGTCTTTGTTGTGACTGGTGACACCTTTTTTGCTCGCAGAGTTGCTGCTTCAAATGGTGTTGTCGTTAAACCTGTTTTGATGGGTCTTGTCTATGGTGCCGTCCTTGCAATATGTGTGGATGTTGTTGGCTTTGCTGGTGAGATTGAAGACCGTGGTGTGCCCAATGATGACATGGTAAGTACAGTTCGTAACATGTCTTTTGCGGCAATTGTTGGGAAGGGGTCTTCTCGCCCCCCAACATGGCATTTCCAAAACACTGCCCTACTCTCAAACCTCTCCCGTGGTGGTCTACGGGTAGGATGTGGTTAACAATGAGGCTCACTATACTCAGTAGAGTTTGATTGGAAGATTCAATTGATGTGGCCTTCACTCCCATATCTACATTGATGGGTTTTGGAGTCATGGAGATCCCTTACGGAGGACAAAATAGAACTATTCTCTTGTGCAAGGGGATTATTTATAGTTGTGTTTCAATTTGTCAAGGATAGGGTTGCAATGTTGGAGGGATAGTCTTGGATGTGGGGTGAACACTCTGTCTCACTCAAGCCTTGGTTTTCGTCATTCAACCCTCTCACAGAACTGTTAAACATTATGCCATATTGGGTCAGGTTGCCCAACCTAGCCCTACAATTCTTGGAGGTCTCATGCTTTGAAGCCATTAGTAATGCTATTAGATGATATCAAATGACTAATTATACCATTGTAGATCTTGATCACACTACTTTTTCCTAACTCCTAGTCGAGATTGACACCTCCAAGGCACTACCTGTGGATGTGGTTTTGATGGTGGAGAATAGGCCATGGACACAACCACATGGCTTTCAATGTAGAAGATGTTTTATTGTTGGTCATCTAGCTTCAAACTGTTCTCACTCCCACCACAAGAATGCAAGTTCAACCTCGTGGTGGCATAATGCTCTTCCTAATCACTTGACTATTGATGTCCCTACAGATGACGTGCCTTCATGTCTGGTTCCTTAGGCGTCAGATGATGTGGTCCCCATGGCTCCTTCAAAGGTGGCTCCTACTGGGTTTGTTGTGGCTCTAGAGATTTTGAGTATTCCTTCTACCCCCTAGCTATTTGTGGGGAGATCTTTGAGATATCTCATTCTTCAAAGGTTTCACAACTCCTTGATTCTTAAGACTCTTTAAGGGAGGGGTCTAGGGTTTTAGTGACTTTCTAGGATTTTCCTCTTCTTTTTCCTCGGCGTAATGATTTGGAGAATGGAGTGTCTTGGACCACCATCCAAAGAAGGAAAAAAGGTATCCCCAATTTGGTTTATGTGTCTCATACCCAGGCTAAGGGTGTGCATCAATCTAGGTGTTGGCACCCAGGTTTTCAGCCTCATATTTGCACCATCTTGTCAAATTCATTAAATTTTCCTAAGGGGTCCCTTTGCCTTTACCCTGATGCATGTTTCTGAACCCCTGATTTTGGTTGTCTAAAACCCTAAAAACCTTGAAAAATTGGCTAAGTCTGAAATCTGGTGGATCCTCCAAATTCTAGTTTCTGCATTTCAACTCGTATGGATAGAAAACCCCTCTCAAACATCATGACAGTATATTTTAAAATAATTTAAAGTATAAGATTCTTATACTTAAATATTATTTTAAAATATACTTTCCTGAGGCGATTTTAGGACCCGAGCAGATTTTTGGACCTTTTCCAAAAAGGTCCAAAAGTTCTCGGTCCTCCCGTGAACCTAGTCCCCGCTTTCTCTCGCCCTCTACGGTACACTGAAAAGGTCTTGGCGGGACTCCGGGGTCCGATGGGACTTTTGGTCTCGGTCCAAAATCCCTTTGCGACCTCATGACCCGCCAAAAGGTCCAAAATCTTCTCGTGCCCCCTATTTTTTCAAGGCGATGTGGAGATGCAAACAATTGAGTTTTCAAATAATTTTTTGAGGAAAGGGCTAAGTATTTTATGCAATTTTGAGTCAAACTTTTGGTTTTGACTTTCAACACTTTTGGTCCCATTGGGATTTCGGGAGTTGGTGGGGTTTTCCCTCGCATTCCAACATCCAATCCGAGCTACCAAGGCTATAAATAAAAGATTGAAATTCATTTCAAGGGTTGGTCACTGAACCAATTATTTGGTCTGCGAGTGCCTCAGGTTGATTTTAGGGCTTCAAATCACGCGAGTCTAGCCAGTGAATGGAGGAATGCATCTAATACAACATAGGAAAGGATTGTAATGCACATCTTCATGTAGTGGTGTGTCTCCATGGCAGATTGTGATGATTCAGGGGAATATATGAACCCAGTTATGTATTTTATCATACCACACTTTCTAGTATGCTGTAACAGGGATTTGATAATGTATGACAACATTTAAATCAATACAAGCTGTGTTGGGTCATTTCTTTTGTTGTAAGTGGATCATTATAATTTGCTCGGGATTAATACATATGCCTAGTGTATGAAATGTAATTTAAGAAATGTATGTGAATATATTTTAGTTCATGTTGATGCTTGTTTGATCCATTTCCTTCCTCTTTATTGTTTATGACTCAGTTGCCCAGTGGAGTAGGCATTGGTCCATATTGGGGATGGATCAATCACTATTTTAATCAAACCCTCGTCCTGTTAGCTGTAGCAGTATGATTAGGTTTAGTTTAGGGTTTTCATGTTGTCCATGATTCAATGTAATAACTAGGGATAAATCTGAAGTGATGCAAAACAACTCGAATAATTTGTGAACCATAAACATGTATGTCTGCACTATGTATCTTGTGCATGTAAAGTTGAGCGGAGTCATCTTAAGGAATGTGATGTAGTTATATTTGGGTGCAAATGCATAGTGCAGTAACCAAATTAATCAAAGGCATGTGCAACCAGTTTGTCTTGACCTAGTGATAGCTTTGGGGATCAAGTGTACATTGGGTATGGTTGTGTTTGTTCGTTTGTGTTCTATTTCATGCCTCTAAGAATATCCCTCCTAGGTCTAGTTGAGCCTGAAGTTCAGAGGAGTATACCCACTCCTATCAGTTGGCCAAAATCACCATTGACTTGTTGATAAACCTCTTTCAATCACATTGACAACACCCCTAGCCTGGTGATTGTGAAATGTTTTAGGGTTTTGGGTTGTAGTGATTTTGGGAACCAACATTTATGGCATCGTTGCTAGGGATGATTGAAAGGTTGAGAAATTTGAAGCCCTTGGTAACAGTAAGTCCGTAGTTTACATTTCAGTGTGTTTGGGTAAGTTGGTAGCCCGTCAACTTACGCTAACATTTTGGCACCGTTGCCGGAGAAAGATTATTGTTGGTTTGGAAAGAATTTGAAGACTCTATTATTGTTGGGTTGGAAAGAATTTGAAGACTCTACTAGTTGGAGAGCCCATAATTGTTTTGCAGCCTTGAAGATTGTCACACTTCAAGGTTTTCCTCTTTGGAAGAGGTGGCGACTCTGTTGTCTAAGAACATGAAGAAATTTGTTATTGTCTACTATTGGTGAATCAAGAACCCATTTCAAGGTGCAGCAGCTGGTGAAATATAGGTACACATGATTTTCTTCTTGACCTTTGAAGTTTGTATATCCTGTCATGTTGAAGGAACAAATTTGTATGCCTCTCTTTTGTGCCCTGCATTGTAAGATGTTTTAGTCATGGCCAACTAGTATGAACATGGATACCCTAGGGGTGCTCCTTCATATGCATCTCTTATGTTGCATACCCTAGAAACTATCTAGCTTTTGACCATTCTGGCAATGCATATTCTAGTCATGGCTCTACATGTTATACAAACCAAAACTTATATGCACCCATGCAAAATGAAATTGACTTATCAATGCAACAATGTGAAATTGATAAGACTAAATAGTTGCTAGAGTCCTTATGGTAGCAAGAAGAAGAAGAAATAGAAAATCAGATTAGGTTGCTAGAGACAAGGGTGCAGTCTAATACATTCCCTGCTGCCCCCCAAAAAAAAAATTGCTTTGTCCCTTGCTCCTCCCTTAGATCCAATATACAATCAACTAGACCTCTCATGGGTTGACTACAAAACATGAGGCATGCCAACCAAGGTCTACAGCCAGTTGCCCAAGTTTGATGGGTACAATATTTGGGAAGGGGACACACATCTTGTTTCATTTTTAGAATTCATGGAAGAACATTAGTTTGAGGATGAGGACATGTGGATAAGGTTTTTTGTTAGGTCATTGTGTGGAAAGGCAAGAGAATGGTTTCAGAGTTTCCTGCGCAGTCTTTTGCCTCATGGAATGAACTTGTGGCGGTATTTGAAAATGAATTTGCCAAAGGTCTTGACCCTACTGATCTTGTCATAGAGCTAGAAAAAATTAAAAGATAAGAGGAGAGTCAAGCAAGGATTTTGGTCATAGGTTTGCTGTTGCTCTTTCCCATATTCCTGAAAGTTTCAGGCCTAACATTCCCGCTTGCATTGATATGTTTTTTGAAGAATATTAAATTGGGCTGAGTTATGTGTGAAGAGATTTCAAAATAATGAGTATGCAGCAGGCATATTTTTCCTTAGACTCCATGGAGAAAATGAGAGATGACTACATAAAGGGTTTGGTATCCACAAGTGCATGTGTTGCTGGTAATAAACATGATGATATGTACAACAACAATGTGGATATATGCAATCAGATGACTGTAGCATCAAAGGAATATGATTGTGTAGTCAAAAGGGTAGAAGTGGAAGGTGGTGCATCATATGACAACAATGCAAATGATGAGGACAACGTATGCACCTACCTTTAGTTGGATAGCTCATCAAGTGAAAGTGAACATGATGAAACCAATGGTGACTTCCAACCTAATGTTGAGGTATGTGGCTCAATGAACAATGAGGATGTTGTGTACATGGATGAACAGATGGTGGGATTAGTGTTTTCAATGGTGAGGTTTCTCTTCATGTCATGTACAATGATTGTAGATTGGTGCATGTTGATGAAATACTTCAGTTGTTCCAGCCAGGTGATGAAAATTGTTTTGGTTTGAGGGAGATCAACTCCTTCATTTAGTTAGTCTTTGATAGAGGCAAGTAGTTTTGGTCATCTTGTGTAGGTTTGAGCTACAAGTGCCTGTAAATTTTGATTACAATCAACTTTCATTTTGTACCCTCATGCCCATGACTGTATGTTGTCTTGTATATACGCCTTTGTTGTAAATATGTTGTTTCTCTTGTTCATTTTTTCCTTTTGGTGTGCCTGGAGAAGTTCTGGATTCTCGTTGTGCCACTGCTTGGCGCACGTCCCCAACCAGAGCCAATGTTATCACCCAAGTTTTCAGCCTCATATTTGCACCATATTGTCAAATTCATCAAATTTTCCTAAGGGGTCCTTGTGCCTTTACCCTAATGCATGTTGTTGAACCCCTGATTTTGGCTAAGTCTGAAACCTTGAAAATCTTGAAAAGTTAGCTGTCTAAAATTTGGTAGATCCTCCAAATTCTAGTTTCTGCATTTCAACTCCTATGGATTGAAAACCCCTCTCAAACATCCTGACAATATATTTTAAAATAATTTAAAGTATAAGATTCTTATACTTAAATATTATTTTAAAATATACTACCCTGAGGGGATTTCAGGACCCGAGCAAGTTTTTGGACCTTTTCCAAAAAGGTCCAAAAGTTCTCGGTCCTCCCACGAACCCGGTCCCCGCTTTCTCTCATCCCCCATGGTATACTGAAAAGGTCCCAATGGGACTCCAGGGCCCGATGGGACTTTTGGTCCCGGTCTAAAATCCCTTTACGACCTCGCGACCCGCCAAAAGGTCAAAAATCTTCTTAGACCCCCTATTTTTTCAAGGTGAATTTGGAGATGTAAACAATTGAGTTTTCAAATAATTTTTTGGGGAAAGGGCTAAGTATTTTATGCAGTTTCAAGCAAACTTTCAGTTTTGACTTTCGACACTTTTCGTCTCGTCGGGATTTCGGGACTCGACAGGACTTTTGGACTTTTTCCAAAAGGATCCAAAAGTCCTATGTCCTCCCACCGACCTGACACCTGTCGATGGCCCATGAATGTCTAGAAATGCGCAGAAATGCGCTAACAACTTCCAAGATCGACATTAATGCGAAATGGGTAGTTGAAATTTGATGTCTTTAATGAAGTTGGTGCAGTTGGTGGGGTTTTCCCTCCCATTCCAATATCAAATTCGAGCTACCAAGACTATAAATAAAAGATTGGAATTCATTTCAAGGGTTGGTTGCTGAACCAATTGTCTGGTCTACAAATGCCTCAGGTTGATTTTAGGGCTTCAAATCATGCCAGTCGGGGTAGTGAATGGAGGAATGCATCTAATACAACGTAGGAAAGGATTATAATGCATGTCTTCATGTAGTGGTGTGTCTCCATGGAAGATTGTGATGATTCAGAGGAATATATGAACCCAGTTATGCATTTTCTCGTACCACACTTGCTGGTATGTTGTAACAGAGATTTGATAATGTATGACAACATTTAAATCAATACAAGCTTTGTGTTAGGTCATTTCTTTTGTTGTAAGTGGATCATTGTAATTTTCTTAGGATTAATAAGTATGCCCAATGTATGAAATGTAATATGAGAAATGTATGTGAATACATTTTAGTTTTTTGTTGATGTTGGTTCAATCCATTTCCTTCCTCTTTATTGTTTATGACTCAGTTGCCCAGTGGAGTAGGCACCAATCCATATTGGGGATGAATCAATCACTATTTTAATCAAACCCTCATCTTGATAGTTGCAGTAGTAGTAGGTTTAGTATAGGGTTTCTCATGTTGTCCATGATTCAGTGTAATAACTAGGGACAAATCTAAAGTGATGCAAAACAACTTGAATCATTTGTGAACCATGAACATGTATGCCTGCACTGTGTATCTTGTGTATGTAAAGTTAAGCAGAGTCATCTTAAGGAATGTGATGTAGTTATATTTGGGTACAAATGCATAGTGCAGTAATCAACTTAATCAAAGGCCTGTGCAACTAGTTTGTCTTGGCCTAGTGATAGCTTTGGGGTCAAGTGTACATTGGGTATGGTTGTGTTTGTTTGTTTGTGTTCTATTTCATGCCTCTAGGAATATACCTTTTAGGTCTAGCTGAGCCTAAAGTTAAGAGGAGTATACCCACTCATGTTAGTTGGCCTTGGCCAAAATCGCCCTTGACTTGTTGATAAACCTCTTTCAATCACCTTGATGAGAGCCCTGGCCTAGGTGATTGTGAAATGTTTTAGGGTTTTGGGTTGTAGTAATTTTGGGAACCAACACTAGGATCCAGGGTCTAGAATTAGTTGACCCCTTGCCATTTCTCTACTGTGATAACTGGCCTGAAACTATTGTGTTTGATGTTGGGTTGTAGTTTTGTGTTGCTTTTGTCCCATATCTCATGATACTCACTTCGTCTACCTTAGAGCTATTTTCTTGTAAAAGGGTCTGGGCCCTTTCAAAACCCCATTTTTATCAATATAAAAAACAAATATAAGGCAAGGTTAGTCGCAAGAGGCTTCACTCTGTGACATGGTGTTTGATTATTTGATATATTGTTGTTATGTTTGACCTTAGTATTGAATGGTTAGATGTTGAGATGGTTGTTGTGTGGGGATTTGGAGTTGGAGATCTACTTATCTTAGATCAAGCACTTGGTGGTGTTGATAGAAGGACATGACATGGTTTGTAGGATATCTCACTATGGTCTAAGTTTTGTCTCAATATGAGGTTTGATTTATATGTTGTTGGAGTTAAGATTTGTGTAAAGCTAATCATATAACTATGTTTCAAACATTTTGTTGTGATATAATTGTTATCTCACTTGATTATTTTAGTTAATATGGGTGTGATTGGGGCTCTTTAATCTCAACTTTCTATGTAATGCGAAGAACTTGAGAAAGCTAAGTTTACTTGGCATGGAGATCAAAAGAAGAGTGAGTGCGTAGAAAATTTTGGGTCAATTAGAGAAAGTATGTTAGTTTTGTAGTGGTTCAATTTTTAAGATTGAAAATTAGTGAATGTTCTTCAACACTAGATGAGATATAGAGAACATGAACCATGTGATTGCATTGATGGACTTTTGTATGCTATGGTTTGCACTAGACCATACATTTCCCAAGCAGTTGGAGTCCTAAGGAGGTATATATTTCCATGTTGGACAAGGAGTATTGGGTTGTGGTATAAAGTGTCTTTAGATATTTTAATGGCACTTCAAAGTATTCTATTTTCTACCAAGGAGGTAATTGGGGACACATGTAGCAGTGATAGTGATACATGTAGCAACATGTTGGGTCACATGGATCATACTTGTAGTGGTGTTGGTGACACTTGTAGTGACATGTTGATCACCTAGACCACACTTGTAGTAGCATGTTGGTCACCTAGAGCACACCTATAGTAGTGCTAATAATACCTTTAGTAATTTGGATCACTTCCAACAAACTTGTAGTAGTGTTGGTGACGTCTGTTGTAATGTTTTAGGTCACCTGCAACCCACTTGTAGCAACACTAATGCAAACTTTCTATAGGATATTAGATATCTAGGGACTTGTGGATGCAAATTGGGTAGCATATGTGGATAATAGAAAGTCTACAAATGGGTATGTGTTTACCTTGTTTGATGGTTCAATTAGTTGGATGCGTGAGTGATAGGATGTCATTATTTCAACTATAGAGGCATACTATATGGTAGCTACTCACACATGTTTTGCAAGAGATTGGCTTCAATAATTGTATTTAGATATTGAGTTGAAGCAAGATATAGTGGTGATTTTTTGTGATAGTCGACATTGTGTCATCAGCTTAGTTGGGGATCTTATCTTTCATGCATAGATGCAACACAATATTACTTTATTCAGTACAGGATAGAGGATGACAAGATTTTGGTTGAGATGGTAAACACCTTGATAGATGTTGCAAATGCTTTGATGAAGACCATGAGAACAAAGGAATTCAATGGGTACATGGCTCTGGGCATCACAACCCTAATGTTGCGATATGGTTTCATACACCTTACAATTCATGATGTTTGTACTTATTTAATAATTTGTATTTTAATGTGCTCATATGGAAAATGGATGTCCCACTTGATGTGGCATTCTTTGCCACATGTAATATGTAATATGATATATTATAAGAGCATCTATGTCATGTAAGATGTTTAAGAGTATCTATGACATTGTAAGATGTATAAGAGATTCTATGACATGTAAGAGTATGTAAGAGGGAGTTACAAAGTGGACTAGAAAAGAAATTTTAACTTTTAACCAAATTATAACATGTAAGAGTTTCTTGCTAAAGGAGGAATAAGTCCAAAATGGATTTCCCTATTTCAGTGGGTAGTTATGACATAGGGAGTTACATTCCATGTTGTGAATATTGACTCATCATGGTAAGGGCATTGAAATTTGGACTTGAGATTTGGGTGCCAATTTTTATCTATGGTGTTTTCTCATGGTTTTGGAAACACTTAATTCCTTGTAATAATTGTAATGATGTGTCCATAATTGTTATTTTTTTCTTCAAGGAGATAGTCAAATTGCGTGTAGATGAGCATTGAAGAGAAATGACTTACTTAGAGGGTGATTGAATCGTGATGGGTCATGACACACTTGAGGAAACAAAGGTTCTTTAGAGGAACATAAAATAAGGAAAAAATTTTGGGTGATTTTATGGGTCGCTTTCTTGGCCCATGGTATTGTAAAACCACTATTGATGTTCCTAACAATATCCACACATGCATTAGGATTGGTAGTGTTATGGAGTAAAAAGTGGACACTTGCCTTTTTACCTCCTTGTTTAGCTCTTAGGTCCCCGTGATTACATTATACATTATAATTGATCATCTCAAAGAGATTGCTCGGCACCAATGTGAATTTGGGACATTGGGCCCTTCCTTAATCTCATCCAAGACTAAAAAGGGGCTCCTAGACTTGGACGCCAATCACCTAAGTCTCCCCTGATTGGTCGGGGCCAATTAATGCTATGTCGGCATAGGACCTTAAAAATGTTCCTCTTTGTCAGCTCTTGTGATTTAATTTCACGAATGTTAGCGGGAAAGCATATATAAGTGCATTTTTAATTCATTATGAACCTAGATGGATCTTGCGAACTTATGATCTTGGAGAAAAGAGCATTCAAAGCATTCTTTGTGTTATTAGAGTAGATTTGTGTTTGTATTGTGTGTGTTGTTGCAAGTTTGGAATCATCATCCATCTCCTTATGAGTTGAAGGATCTTCATTCTCCTAAGGGCTTCACCTCCAAGGTGATATCATTGTTATTTGAACCATTCTATCATCATTTGGTTTAGCCTCTACGCTGCTAGGGCACACACTCTTATCTATAAATGGTGTTGGAAGGATTGAATGCCATTCCAGGGTTTGACTAAGACAAATCCCTAAACACCACAACCCCCAAACCCTCTCTTGTCTTGTGTGTAGGTTACAAGTATAGGATTTGGAAAAAGTAAGGATACAGGAAGAATGTATAGGAATCAGGGTTTCAAGATCTAAAAGAAGTTTCAAAATATTCCTTCAAAAAGACTTGGGTGGTTGGCACCCTAGTCTTCTAGACATTTTGACACCATATCTGGAATTTGAGCGTTCTTTGAAGCATTTTCTCAGTTCAGACCTCCAACAGATTCTAACTTTCAAGACTTGGGCGGTCCCTATTTCATCCTCTGACACTTCATCTTTTGGGATACAAGTTCTGATATCTCTCTAATCATCTTTGTCCATCCAGATCTTGAGTTTCAGTCATTGTCTATCTGTTATAATTTGATTATCTTTGAACTAGGGTTTTGTGCATACTTGACCTAGGGTTTGATAAAAGGATTGGTTGAATCTGATCTTTCCATAGCACTCTTTAGTACAAGATCAGTAGCTGAGTCCACTTCCCCTTGGTTGTGATTTGGCTTGGTCTTGTCCTTGAATGTTATTATGGAAAATGGTTTGATCTAGTTTGCATGCTAGTCTTCATCATTCATCTTTTTCACACATAACATTTTGGTGAACCCGATCAAACCCTTTTCCACAATAACAAGTAGAGACCTTTATTATTGTATAGTAAATGGTTGAGTTTTTGCAATACGCAAGGTTACTGTTATTGGTTCCCAAAATAACAACCCAAAACCCTAAAACACCTAGGCTAGGGATTGTCGTCAAGCTGATAGGAAGAGGTTTATCAATAGTTTAAGGGGGATTTTGGCCAACTACAGAAGTGGGTAAACTCCTCTGCACTTTAGGCTCAACTAAACCTAGGAGAGATATTCCTAGAGGCATGAAATAAAGTACTAATAAACAAATACAACCATGCCCAATGTATACTTGACCCCAAAGTTGTCACTAGATCAAGACAAACTGGCTACATAGGTCTCTCATTAAGCTGATTCAACTGTGCGAATGTACATGCACAGGAAAGATGGTTTTTTACCCTAAACCACAGGTGAAAGATTTGTTGATTTTATAAAAAGTGTTTGATCCCTCTCCAATATGGACCGGTGCCTATTCCATTGGGCAACAGAGTCATAGAATACAAGGAGGAAAGGAAATACATAGCAAAGGATCAACAGAACTAGGCACACATTTACATATATGACTTTTAAATAGATCTTCCTATAATGGACATACTTAATAATCCAAAAGAGAACTACAATGATTCATATGCAACAAAGAAATGGCAAATACAAAGCCTTGTATTAACTTCGATGTTGCCACACACCTGCAAACCTCTGTTACAATCATACCAACAAATGTGGCAAGGGAAAATATACAACTGCGATTATATATTTACCAAAATCACTACAAACTCCCGTGGAGACATCCCATTACATTCATATCTGCACTACATGAAAGGAAGCAAGGTGTGCAGAAATTGCTTCCTACACTAATCTAATGAGGGGAGAGCTATACAAATTCAATTTAATCCTTGCAATTACAGCAACATGAAACATATAACAGAGATATTGCAGGAATACACATAGAACTAGAAAGAAGACAGAAGAAGAGACACAAGATATATCGTGGGGAAAACCCTTATCGGGTGAAAAACCCCACACTTAGAAACCTGCACAATGTATTATCAAAACTGAATGTTGTTTACAATACACTTGCAATGTAAACTTCAATAGTCTTTGACACTCGTGTCTGGAGTCAATTCGGCAGCATAACAGTACCTGTCAATCACATACTACATCTCCTCCTCCAAGCACCTGTTTATATAGAATATACAAGGCAAAATTGGCTCTATTTTGGAATGGGCGTCCAACTTGGCCTCATGGCCCAAAACCCACACCTATGGACACTTGGTCAACATTATAGAATGTTCCTGACACTTGTCCACAGCTCCCATCCCAAAGAGGTCACCTATTTCCAAAGTGGGCTATGACAGATGCTCTTACGACCATCATAGAATCTGTCATAGCAGTTACAACTTACAGCTGTAAGAGAATCTGTCATACACAGGCTATAAATACCATATTCTCTTACAGCATCTCATAGTCCACCTTGGGGTGCCTAAAGATGCCTTTTTCAAAGATGCTTCATGACACATGTCTTCACCTGTCTTACAAGCTTCTATTTCTGACTTTTACATGTCATAACTTCGTCATAGGAATCCGTCATAATCGTTTCAATCAACATTCCCTTACACAACATCCAAGATGCTGACACATGGAAAAATATTCCTACCACAAAGTGGGACACCTATCTCCTCATGTGAGGACAAAATTACAAGTTGTCATCTTCCATGTAGGATGACACATCACCGTGCCACATTCCACAAAATGACAATATGGAATTTACAATTAATTTACAACATAGGCAATGAATAAATAAATATAATCATAAATAATGCAAGGAATTACCAAGGTTGAGACACCTTAATTCCCAACATTCTCCCACTTGTCGAACACCTTGTAAGAGCTAATAGAATAACATGATTTAACTGCTATAGGCTGAGAGGCCGATAGACTCCGAACACCATCTGAACTTCTCTGTGATAACTAGTTTCATCAATGCATCTGCAACATTCTTCAAAGTATCGACCTTCTCCAAATTTACCTTCCCATCCTCTACCATGTTTCGCACGAAGTGAAACTAAACATCAATATGCTTTGTTCTGGCATGGAAAGTTTGATTCTTTGCAAGGCAAATCGCACTCTGACTGTCACAATTGATCATAATCTGACCTGCATCAACACCAATATCTTAACACAATATCTTAAGCCAAATGGATTCCTTACAAGCATGAGTTCCTACCATATACTCAACTTCTGTCGTGGACAAAGCAACCGCAGGTTATCGCTTACTCATCCAACTAATAGCACCACCAAACAATGTAAATACATAAGCACTGGTGGATCTCCTGCTGTCAATGTCACCTGCCCAATCTGAATCCACAAATCCATGAATATCAACAGAATGCAGAGGTCCTATAACATTACCATGATAGCATATGGAATACTTGGAAGTACCCCTCAAATATATGAACACTCGCTTAACTGCATCCCAATGTACCCGTCTAGGATTAGCCATAAATCAACTAAGGACTCCCATTGCTTGGGCAATGTCTGGTCTTGTGCAGACCATAGCATACATCAAACTGCCAACATCACTAGCATAAGGTACTCTGCTCATGTTCTCCACCTCACTAGGATATTTTGGACAATCCTCAACAGACAACTTTGTCCCCAAAGAAACATGAACACACAATGGTCTACAATCTGCCATGCTAAACCTATCCAACATGGTCTTCACATACTTACTCTGGCTTAACCAAAGTTTTCTATTAGTTTTGTCTCTTCTGATTTCCATTCTTAGAATGTACCTGGCTGCCCCTAAATCTTTCATTTCAAACTGTACTAACAACTGAGATTTAAAATCAGAAATTCTATTCTTACCCTTCCCAATGAGCAACATATCATCAACATACAGTGCAACAATGAGAATATGATCACCATCAAACTTAAAATACACACAGTGATCCGATTTTGATCTCACAAATCCAATTGACAACACAAAGGCATCAAACTTCAAGTACCACCTCCTAGGAGACTGCTTCAAACCATACAAAGACTTCTTTAACTTGCAAACCAAATTTTCTTTACCTTTCACCATGTAATGCTCTGGCTGTGACATGTAGATTTCTTCCTCCAAATCACCATGAAGGAAAGTTGTCTTCACATCCATCTGTTCTACCTCTAAGTCATAAGTTGTTGCAAGAGATAACAGGAATCGAATGGATGTTAGCTTTGCAATGGGAGAGAAGATCTCACCATAATCTATACCCTCCACTTGTGAATACCCCTTCGCAACCAATCTGGCCTTATACTTCTCAACACTGCCATCTGCACCAAATTTCTTCTTGAACACTGTTGGCCTCGTTTTTGATAATCTAAAATTTGAAATTTCTGATGAATTAACAAGTCCTATCATGCATCGAATGACCTTAGTCAAGTCATGATTATTTGTAAGGCACCAATTCTATACATACTTCCTTCACTATTCCAAGTGATAACTCAGTGTCAAAATGTTGCACCCAACTGCCACCTCGTCCGACGAGTTTCAATGTCAACATGCCTCATAATTCGGGAAGGTTTCAAATTTCAATCCTCCATCGAACAACTTGTTGGATGATCAAATCAAAAGATTTATGCAGATAAGAGAGAAATAGTTTGACATATGCCTCCCCTTTGCAGATGAATTGCACTTAAGAGATCTAATGGCAAAAGTTGAGTTACAAATCTTCACAGTTCCAAAGGATCTCTCGAATTGTCAAGGAAAGGAGGGTTGTAAGTTAGGGTTATATCAGTAAATATAAGCATGGAGATCATAAGCAGAGATTGTAAATAAATCCATCGTCGTTGTGTCCCGAACTTGGATAAGAGAAGCTCTTTATCATGAAGACCTAATTCATTTCCAACAAAAGTTTCAAAAACACACAAAGAGTTGATGAAGGAGATATATTGAAAAATCTCGCAATTTAATATGCTTGAGATTAAGAATGTGAAGTTACAAGGTCCACATCTGAAATCAATGATATAAGGCGACGAAGGACTCACGGAGCTATCTCCCAAAATGTGTTCATTGAAAGAGTTTGTGAAGTTTTTGTCCATATGGGAAAGCTTTGGTGAAATTTGTGACTAATGTGTATATTGACATTATGCATCGAATATATTTTGGCAATGGTGAGATAGCAAACTCAAGGGCACTTATAAATTTCTATTGATAAGAAGGTATTCGAATAAAAGGCATCGCAAGAAGAAGTTAGTCATATGGGGCCACATTCGAAATTAATAATACTTATGTTCCATCAGCGTGTTTTAATCAATCATCAAACTAACATTTACCGCCATCCAAATGAGCCCGTTCTTTTAATCATCGGGCATTATCATTCATTTCATAACTACTAACGATCTCCGAGAGGTTTTGAAGAAGTGCCTCAAAATTACATAGCTAAATCATAACTCAAACGTTGTTTCAAACAATGTCCGAACACTCCATTTCACCCATGATGCCTGAAATTTGGCATGTGAGGAAGTGGTTATATCAAAAGGAAAAGCCTAACCTTCAGTTGCGAAGACACGTAAGATGCAGACCGGTTGGAAAGGCTTTCGAAGTCTTTATTTAGGAGCAGTTAACAGAGAATACAACCACTCACCACACCCGTACACACATCACTCCAGTTGTACCATGGAACATGATAAAGCAGAGGTTTTTACCAGCCATTCTAAGTCATAATGCATTTGGTATGGTATGTAGGAGTTTAGACTAAGGGCTTTCTAAACCCTTCAGCTGTTCCTATCGATATAGTTATTAAACCTCCTATCATTGCAACCATTGTTTTGTTAATGCAAAGCAGAGATCCACAACCATTTCCGGCATCTGCAAACCAAACTAAGCATCATCGTTTCACAAAGAGCCCAATAGGACATCATCTCATGATGTGCAATGATTACAGAGATGATCAAGACGAAGGTGTCTAAATAATAGGCACGTAAATTGTTAGACAATATCCCGAGATATACATGTTCAAAATACACATTTGTTATGTGATGTAGCTTGAAGTGCCCTGATAGACATGCATGCTAGTTATTGTCACCATGCAGAGGGCAAGCTCAAAGAGAAAGCTTGACTGGAGGTGGTCGACACATTGTTGGACAAGATGCTTCAAAGGATTGTCATCTCTCAACACAGTGATTTAGAAGCTTTCGGATGCAAATGCTATTGGCAGATATGAAATCAAACTCCTCTATCTTTGATAGCATACTTGCAGCCCATGTGTTCAATGGGAATCTTGTAAAAGGTGTGAACATCCATCAGAGTATAATTGAATGTGGATTTGCAAATGCCTTAATAAACATCCACACAAAAATGGGTGCATAGATAAAACATATGAAGACTGTCCAACAAAATACCTCATTAAAAAGTCATTTCATAGAATGCAAGTATCATAGGCCTATAGTCCATGATCTTCATCGACATCTCCACGGTGTCCCACATTCCATGACATGTCCTGTATAGCGTGAAAAATGGTGGCAGCTGGTCCATTTTTGCTTGGGAGGCAGAAAAGATAGTGTCATGCCAAGTGGCTAGTATTGCCAATCCTAGTCAGTGTCTCGAAGGTTGACAGATCTTGAAAAGACCTAGAAGTAATCTATTCAAACAAGAGAAAAAGCTTTATGCAAACACAAGTTACGGGTATAAATTTGGTCAAGAAGATAACAGTGTAGAACTTGTAAAAGCACCATCATGAAATACAAACCTCAAGACTATGAGTACGCTCCAATGATTGACACAATGCTTCCGGAGGTATTCGACACAAAAATGAAGCAAACGGAGGAAAAGGGTAACTTAACGAAATTTACAACTCGAAAGCTCCAAGTTTAATGTTACCTTTTGAAAAAGTGACTTATGTCACTTATTGTAATTAAAGTTAGCCTTTTGAATTTAACTTTGTAAAAGTTAGGTAAATCCTAACTTACCTTCAAAAAGGTAGTTATTCTAAGGATTGGCTTAGGTAGTTATCCTAAGTGGATTAGCTAGGTAGTTATTCTAAGTAGTTACAAAAGTGGTTAAGGTAGTTACCTTAAATTGTTATTAGCCTCACCTATATATACTGCTTTGTAATTCAATCAAATGAGAGACTTTTTGCAGGGGAAAAAGTTGAACTACTCAAAGATTGTGTGAAGACTTTTTAGCTTGACACTATGTATAGAAGAGTTTTTGGAACTGTATAATTTCAAGGAGATAATGAAGAGTGCTTTTGGTTCATATGTTCTAAATGTATTCATGTGTTATCATTGCTGATTTCTCGTATGTTAAATCAGTAATCCTTCTATATGATTGTGCAAACCATTGGTATTTTATGTGATTGATGTAATGAATAACGCTCATGTCTTGGTATCTTGATTTGAACATGTTGAGGTGGCATATATTTTTGTATGTTAAGGTTTATCATCTCTCTTTCATTATCATTGCACATCAAAACATATTTTGTGTTAAAATCCCTTTGTAATCTATCATATCCATTATGAGATCTCAGCTAATACTCGTATGTCTATTGTTGGGATTTCTATTAGTTATTTTCCTCTAATATTGCTTTTTCTCCTTTATGTACTTTCAAGTTAAAAGTACATAAAAACTACAAATACCCCCATCATACGAGGGAGCTGCCCCTCTCAAACGTAGAGGAAAGCTGATAATTCAATAACAACTTCTCCAACTATTGGGACTATTTAGTCACTGCTCTAAGGGCAACGAGTCATTTTCAAAGGTTATTTCACGGTGACAAATTTGTTTACCAACATATTTTTGGCGACTCTTCTAGGGATCAATTGAGCTGAAGCGTTGGTGCCTTTTGATTCCTCAAGAATATACAAGTATCTCCCCAAAAAAGAAGTTGGCGACTCTATCTAAAAGAAGAATCCTAAAAGATGGTTTGGTATCGAAGAACCTAGATGCATAACTTGCAGTCTCTTGAATCAGATAGTGACAGTGAAGATGAAGATTATCCTTTTTCTGCATCCTCTGCTCAACAAAATCAAGTTCTTGATGACCCTAAGCAAGTGGAGTTTTTGAAGAGTTTCTATGGTGGCATGCAACTTGCTACCAATCAGGTTCATCCTTCTTTACTTCAAACATTGCAGAAGATTGAACAAAAGGATGGGAGGAAGACTCATTTCTTTGCTTGTGATCCTAAGCCCCTACCGGAGGAGATTCATGCACCAGAAGATAAAAGGGATTGTGCTAAGATATATCATTCGCATGATAAGGACATCAATGAAGGAGCAAATTTTTTTCCTACAAATGACCCTATATTGAAGGAAATGTCTTTTAATCAAAGGCCTGAAAGAAACTCATCAGAACTTGTATGTACTAGAGAAGAAGCTATTACATTTCCTCATAATAGGACATCTCCACTGAAGCAAGAAGAAAAAGAAGAAGTGATAGAGATAGAAGAAGAAGATTGTATGGAAAAATTTAATGATGAAGAAGAAATCTATCTAGATGATGACATTTTCTCAGTTTCTTTGAAGAATGTCACTCCTCTTGTGACAACTTGCTCTGATTCGACAACTATATCTTTCGAGGAAGGTTTCCATGACATGATTAATGTTCAAGAGAGTGTAGAAGAAATTTCAGACTAAAGTGTGAACAAAGATCATGAAGACGAGTTGCAAAGTGTTCTCTTGACATGCATGCAATCTGAACAAGAGGAGAATGATGATGAAATAGTACGGCAAGATCTTTCTCATGAAGTTTCCATCACAAACTGGTGTCTCAAGACTCTTGAAGATGATTTTATTTGCAAAGAAGATTTCATTCTTTCCCCTTTATCATCTATTGAAGAAGAATACTCAAATATTGAAATTAAAGGTACTATTCAAGATGAAGTGTTGAGTACTCTCACTCCAATAGCGCAACAAGATCATAAGGATAATGGGTGTGAATCTGCACAAAGAGAAGCTAGAAATGAATTTGTTCCTGAATATCTTTGTTTAAGCAATAATGTTGAAGAGAGCAGTGAGATTAATGTTTATGGTAGTGATAAAGGAGGTCAATGTTCTAATGTTCATGAGAATATGCATGAAATTGCTAGTATTCAAATGATTGACGAAGAGCTGCATGTTTTAACTTCTCCTTCACCACTTCCAAAGGAGGAAATTATTATTTCTTCTTCATCAATGATACAAAAGGCTTTTCAAGATGATAAAGTGTGTGATGCGTATTCATCACTTTCTCTTCCTCATGTGCAACCCTCTAATAAAGAAGATCCTGAGTTAGTAATGCTAAAGAAGGAGGAATTTTCCTTTGCAGAAGATGATTCAATGATAAAGGAGGACATTATTCATAAGAAGGATCAGCTGCAGAATATCAAGTTTTCTTTGCTTATTGGTTCACATGAAGAATGTTTAGTTCATGGTTTGATATTCTTTGATTCAAGCTATCAAAAATATCTCCAGATAAAGAAAATTGGTATGCTTGACATGACGCCAGAAGATACGATTAGCACTACAAAGGGCAATACTAATGTGATTCAAAAAGACTCAGAAGTTTATGATGAGAAATGGTTGTTTGGTGTACTATTCAAGGAGTCCTCATATTTTATTTTTCTCATCATCCTGAAATGGTTACTAAGTTCATAGGTGCCTCATCCATGCACATTTCTTTTTCATACAGGTGCCTATTTTTCTTAGCCTGTTAATGGTTTTACATGATCATCTTGAAGCAATTTTGAGGTAGGAGTCACCTACCATGTACATAGGTTAATTAGGAGTTTTTGTTGTGTCTGTCTTGTTTTAATTTTTGTTGTTTTCGTCGTTTGCCTTGTCTCTGTGTGTCTTTGTCTCCTTGTTCCCCTTGTACATCATGTTATCTCCTAACTCTATAGCCCCATGGACTTAAGGCACTTTGCATTTCTAGAGATTCTAGGTTCATCCTGCGTCCACAAGGTCCTTGTCCCCAGTTAGAGCCAGATGTTGTCCTCATTTTTGATAATCCAAAATTTGAACTTTTCTGATGAATTAACAAGTCCTATCATGCATTGAATGGCCTTAGTCAAGTCGTGATTCTTTGCAAGGTACCAATTCTATACATACTTCCTTCACTATTCCAAGTGATAACTCAGTGTCAAACTGTTGCACCCAACTGCCACCTCGTCTGACGAGTTTCAATGTTAACATGCCTCATAATTCGGGAAGGCTTCAATTTTCAATACTCCATTGAACAACTTGTCAGATGATCAAATCAAAAGCTTTATGCAAATACGAGAGAAATAGTTTGACATATACCTCCCCTTTGCAGATGAATTGCACATAAGAGATCTAATGGCAAAAGTTGAGTTACAAATCTTCACAGGTCCAAAGGATCTCTTGAATTGTCAAGGAAAGGAGGGTTGTAAGTTAGAGTTATATCAGTAAATATAAGCATGGAGATCATAAGCAGAGATTGTAAATAAATCCAACTTCGTTGTGTCCCGAACTTGGATAAGAGAAGCTCTTTATCGTGAAGCCCTAATTAATTTCCAACAAAAGTTTCAAAAACACACAAAGTGTTGATGAAGGAGATATATTGAAAAATCTCGCAATTTAATATGTTTGAGATTAAGAATGTGAAGTTACAAGGTCCACATCTGAAATCAATGATATAAGGGGACGAAGGACTCACAGAGCTATCTCGCAAAATGTGTTCATTGAAAGAGTTTGTAAAGTTTTTGTCGATATGGGAACGCTTTGGTGAAATTCGTGACTAATGTGCATATTGACATTATGCGTCGAATATATTTTGGCAATGGTGAGATAGAAAACTCAAGGGCACTTATAAATTTCTATTGATAAGAAGGTGTTCAAATAAAAGGCATCGCGGGAAGAAGTTAGTGGTATGGGGCCACGTTCGAAATTAATAATACTTATGTTCCATCAGCGTGTTTTAATCAATCATCAAACTAACATTTACCACCGACCAAATGAGCCCGTTCTTTTAATCATCGGGCATTATCATTCATTTCATAACTACTAACGATCCTCGAGAGGTTTTGAAGAAGTGCCTCGAAATTATATAGCTAAATCATAACTCAAACATTGTTTCAAACAACGTCTGAACACTCCATTTCACCCACGATGCTCGAAATTTGGCATGTGAGGAAGCGGTTATATCGAAAGGAAAACCCTAACCTTCAGTAGCGAAGACAAGTAAGATGCAGACCGGTTGGAAAGGCTTTTGAAGTCTTTATTTAGGAGTAGTTAGCAGAGAATGCAACCACTCACCACACCCGTACACGCATCACTCCAGTTGCACCATGGAACATGACAAAGCAGAGGTTTTTACCAGCCATTCTAAGTTGTAATGCATCTAGTATGGCATGTAGGAGTTTATACTAAGGGCTCTCTAAACCCTTTAGTTGTTCCTATCGATATAGTTATTAAACCTCCTATCATTGCAACTGTTGTTTTCTTAATGCGAAGCAGAGCTCCACAACCATTGCCGACATCTGCGAACTAGACTAAGCATCATCATTTCACAAAGAGCCCAATAGGACATTGTCTCATGACGTGAAATGATTGCAGAGATGCTCAAGACGAAGGTGTCTGAATAATAGGCACATAAATTGTTAGACAATATCCTGGGATATACACGTTCAAAATACACATTTGTTATGTGTTGTAGCTTGAAGTGCCCTGACAGACATGCATGTTAGTTATTGTCACCATGTAGAGGGCGAGCTCAAAGAGAAAGCTTGACTGGAGGTGGTCAACACATTGTTGGACAAGATGCTTCAAAGGATTGTCATCTCTCAACACAGTGATTTAGAAGCTTTCGGATGCAAATGTTGTTGGCAAATATGAAACCAAACTCCTCTATCTTTGATAGCATACTTGCAGCCTGTGTGTTCAATGGGAATCTGGCAAAAGGTGTGAACATCCATCAGAGTATAATTGAATGTGGATTTGCAAATGCCTTAATAGACATACACACAAAAATGGGTGCATAGATAAAACATATGAAGACTGTCTGGCAAAATACATCATTAAAAAGTCATTTCATAGAATGCAAGTATCATAGGCCTACAGTCCATGATCTTCATCATACATCTCCACAGTGTCCCACATTCCATGACATGTCCTGTATAGCGTGAAAAATGGTGGCAACTGGTCCATTTTTGCTTGGGAGGCAGGAAAGATAGTGTCATGCCGGGTGGCTAGTATTGCCAATCCTAGTCAATGTCTTGAAGGTTGACAGATCTTGAAAAGACCTAGAAGCAATCTATTCAAACAAGAAAAAAAGCTTTATGCAAACACAAGTTGTAGGTATAAAGTTGGTCAAGAAGATAATAGTGTAGAACTTGTAAAAGCACCATCATGAAATACAAACCTCAAGACTACGAGTACGCTCTAATGATTGATACAATGCTTTCGGAGGTATTAGACACAAAAATTGAGCAAACAGAGGAAAAGGGTAAGTTAGAGAAATTTACAACTTGAAAGCTCCAAGTTTAATGTTACCTTTTGAAAAAGTGACTTATGTCACTTATTGTAATTAAAGTTAGCCTTTTGAATTTAACTTTGTAAAAGTTAGGTAAATCCTAACTTACCTTCAAAAAGGTAGTTATCCTAAGTGGATTAGCCAGGTAGTTATTCTAAGTAGTTACAAAAGTGGTTAAGGTAGTTACCTTAAGTGGTTATTAGCCTCACCTATATATATTGCTTTGTAATTCAATCAAATGAGAGACTTTTTGCAGGGGAAAAAGTTGGAGAACTACTGAGATATTGTGTGAAGACTTTTTGGCTTGACACTATGTATAGAAGAGTTTTTGGAATTGTATAATTTCAAGGAGATAATGAAGAATGCTTTTGGTTCGTATTTTCTAAATGTATTCATGTGTTATCATTATTGATTTCTCGTATGTTAAATCAGTAATCCTTCTATATGATTGTGCAAACCATTGGTATTTTATGTGATTGATGTAGTGAATAACGCTCATATCTTGGTATCTTGATTTGAACATGTTGAGGTGGCATATCTTTTCGTATTTTAAGGTTTATCATCTCTCTTTCATTATCATTGCACATCAAAACATATTTTGTGTTAAAATCCCTTTGTAATCTGTCATATCCGTTATGAGATCTCAGCTAATATTCATATGTCTATTGTTGGGATTTCTATTAGTTATTTTCCTCTAGTTTTTCTTTTTCTCCTTTATGTACTTTCTGGTTAAAAGTACACATAAACTACAAATACCCCCATTATAAGAGGGAGCTGCCCCTCTCAAACGCAGAGGAAAGCTAATAATTCAATAACAACTTCTCCAACTGTCGGGACTATTTAGTTACCACTCTAAGGGCAACGAGTCATTTTCAAAGGTTATTTCACGGTGACAAATTTGTTTACCAACAAACACCCATTTGCATCCAACGGGTTTCCGTCCAGGAGGCAAAGGCACCAAGTCCCAAGTTTGATTCTTTTCCAAAGAAGCCATCTCATCCTCCATGGCCTTCTTCCAAGAACTTGCATCTTTCATATCCAAAGCCTCTAACACAGTTCTAGGTTCATCACTGTTAGTAAGCAATGCAAAAGCACAACTAGAATCAAGCAATGTATAACCAAACCTTTCAGGTTGCTTCCTTATTCGTGTAGACCTCCTCAAGAGCTGAGGTTGAGGTTCAACTTCTTCATCTGAGCTTTCAGTGCTGTAAAAGCTCTCCTTATCATCAAGTCCAACATTGTCTTTCTGTTCAGTCTTCTCAGGGGTAGCAGGAAACTGAACAACATCCTCTTTCTCTTCTAGCTGTAAAATAGTGGAAGTAGGTGTTAGCTCTCTGAAGATGACACTTCTACTATACAACACTTTTTCAGCCACAGGGTCCCAAAGCTTGAATCCTTTCACACCGACATTATAGCCAATGAAGATACACTTAACAGCCTTGTTCTCCAATTTTGACCGCTTCTCCCTAGGCACATGTGCATATGCCTCACAACCAAAAACATGAAGATGCCTTATTGAAGGCTTTCTACCAGACCACAACTCCATGGGTGTCTTACCAACAAGAGCTGATGTAGGAGATCTATTTACAAGATGGCAAGCAGTGGCAACAGCTTCAGCCCAAAACTTTTGTTCTAGGCCAGCTCCACTAAGCATACTCCTAGCCTTCTCCATCAGTGTCATGTTCATCCTCTCTGCAACTCCATTTTGCTGTGGGGTGTATGGAGTTGTCTTATGTCTTTCAATCCCAAGTTCCTTGCAATATTTATCGAATTTTGTAGAACAGAACTCACCACTGTTGTCAGTTCTCAAACATTTAATCTTTTTACCAGTTTGATTTTCAGCAAAGGCCTTAAACTCCTTAAACTTACTATAGACTTCAGATTTGCTTATGAGAAAATAAATCCATGTCCTTCTACTATAGTCATCTATAAAAGATACAAAATATACAAATTTTGATAACGAAGGAACATTAACAAGACCAAATACATCAGAATGAACAAGGTCCAACACACCAGAAGACTTATGAGAACTTGAGTAAAACTGAACGCAATTTTGTTTTCCATGTATGCAATGTTCGTAAAAGTTGAACTCAAGATTACAATCATCTAACCCTTCAACGAGGTTCTTATTTTTCAGGGTACGCAGACCCTTCTCACCAATGTGGTCAAATCTCTTATGCCATAACATTGTCTTTTCAGCATGAAGCTTAACTTCCAAGGCATGAATACAACCATCAGGACTAGATACAACAAATTTCTTCACTGCTCATTCAAATGGTGGGGATGAAGTGACTGTTGCCCTCTTCCTTGAGTCAGAAGAACTATTGCATTGTGAAATGCATGCCTCCAGCTGAAACAGAGTACCTCTCCTAGTACCCTTAGCAAGCACCATAGCTCCTCTAGTCATCTTGCATCCTTCTTTCGAAAAGACAACCTGCACACTTGCATCATTCAACATACTTACAAAAAGTAGGTTCCATGCTAAGGCTGGGATGTGCATAACCCCAAAGATCCCCTTCACTCGTCCATCAGGGAATCAGATAGAGACTCTTCCATGACCAACAATCTTCAGATGAGACTCGTCACCCAGGTACACCTTTCCACCATCGAACTCCTCATACTTAGTGAACCAGTCTCGATGTGAGGTCATGTGGAATGATGCACCAGAATCAATCATCCACACATCTTCAGATGCATGGGTTGCCAGGGCTGCGATGAAGGCATCACCATCATCTTGTGACTTTTCAGAAGCTGAATCTGGGTTCTTCTTCTTCTTTTTATTTTCCTCTTTGCATTACTTTCATAAATGCCCAGATTTTCCACAGTTCCAACATAGAGCCTTAGACTTTCCAGGAGATTTAGATCTCCCATGAGATTTGGATCTACCCTTCTCAACTTTCTTATCCTTCTTTTTCCCTTTCTCGTTGGGTCTTCCACGAACTGCAAGAGCCTCTTTGGTTGCCTCAGAAGACTTTCTTTGCATCTCTTCAGACAATAATGAAGAAACCACTTCATCCATTTTGAATGTGGATGTGGTGCTTCCAATAGCCATGACAAGATGATCCCACAAGTCTGGCAAAGAACAAAACAAGGTCATACAACGATCCTCCTCCTCCATCTTCACACCAATGGATGTCAATTGTGCAACTAGCATGTTGAAAGAATTCATATGTTCGGCAACAGATCCTCCGTCCTCCATTCAAAGAGAATACAAATTCTTTCTCAGAAAAAGTTTGTTAACCAGGGATTTGGCTTGATACACATCTCCCAACTTCTTCTAAAGCAAGTTTGCAGTAGCCTCCTCATGGACATTTAACAGGATAGAATTAGCAAGACTAAGTCTTATGAGATCCTTAGCCTTTCGATCCTTGAGATCCCAATCAACTTGTGACATTGCAAATGGTTTTGTTCCACTAATAGTTTCCCAGAGGTCTCAATCAACAAGCATGTCTTCCATCTTGAGCTTCCATAGCTCAAAATTAGTGCCATTGAATTTCTCCACCTCTATCCTTTCGGATGTGCTTGACATCTCCTTGCTGCAATAAGATTCAGAATACTCTACATAGACTCCCACTCAACTTAAGATCAGCTCAAAAAACCCCTACCCAACAACTAGGACCAAAGGTGATCAAGCTCTGATACCAACTGAAAGGAAGCAAGGTGTGTAGAAATCGCTTCCTACAATAATCTAATAAGGGGAGAGCTATACAAATTCAATTTAATCCTTACAATTACAACAACATGAAACATATAACAGAGATATTGCAGCAATACACATAGAACCAAAAAGAAGACAGAAGAAGAGAGACAAGATATATCGTGGGGAAAGCCCTTATCTGGTGAAAAACCCCACACTCAGAAACCTGCACAATGTATTATCAAAACTGAATGTTGTTTACAATACACTTGCAATGCAAGCTTCAATAGTCTTCGACACTCGTGTCTGGAGTCAATTCAACAGCATAACAGTACTTATGATATTTTATTTCAGGGTTTAACTGTGTAGTTTTTGAGTCAAACACATGACCCATAACAGTACTTGTCAATCACATACTACATCTCCTCCTCCAAGCACCTGTTTATATAGAATATACACAGTAAAATTGGCTCTATCTTGGAATGGGTGTCCAACTTGGCCTCATGGCCCAAAACCCACACCTATGGACACTTGGTCAACGTTATAGAATGTTCCTGACACTTGTCCACAGCTCCCATCCCAAAGAGGTTGCCTATTTCCAAAATGGGCTATGATAGATGCTCTTACTACTCTTACGACCGTCATAGAATCTGTCATAGCAACTACAACTTACAGTTGTAAGAGAATCTATCATACACAGGCTATAAATAACATATTCTCTTACAACATGTCATAGTCCACCTTGGCGTGCCCAAAGATGCCTTCTTCAAAGATGCTTCATGACACATGTCTTCATCTGTCTTACAAGCTTCTATTTCTGACTCTTAAATGTCATAACTTCGTCATAGGAATCCGTCATAACCGTTTCGGTCAACATTCCCTTACACAACATCCAAGATGCCGACACATGGCAAAATACTCCTACCACAAAGTGGGATGCCTATCTCCTCATGTGAGGACAAAATTACAAGTTGTCATCTTCCATGTAGGATGACACATCACCATGCCACATCCCACAAAATGACAATATGGAATTTACAATTAATTTACAACATAGGCAATGAATAAATCAATACAATCATAAATAATGCAAGGAATTACCAAGGTTCAGACACCTTAATTCCTAACATTACATAATCTTCCTAGTCTATGCTGAATAAATCCCTTCACTAACAAACCAAACAGATCGTGTGTTGATGCCGGAGAAACTCCTTAAGCAATCCCAGACCAGACAATTGGCTCAGACACCAACCCTGAGAATGTCTTTCAAGCATGTATATATAGTAATAGTGTAGCTCCAGGATGTTTGAAATCCCAGTCAACAAGCAACAACGCTGCAACAAATGAGGTGCATGGCCATGTCAGAAAACCAACGGAACAAAGGGAAGCCCATGCCCTGCATATTGATATATGTCCTTGGGGTACTTGCAGAAGATATCAAATACTGGAACACACCATCATCATATTAAATTTGGTACCTGCGCATACACTGTTCCAGCCACTAGCGTGACATTAGCAATTTTTCATTCATGGTGGTTAAGGGGGAAGAAGGGCATTTTTAAATAAGAGACCGTCCACAGTGTTTGTAAAGCTTTTACAGCACTTTACAATTTAAAACCTTTATACTTTACAAATCCATGCTTTACATCTAATTCTACATTTCAATTTTTCCTTATCGGCAAAAGTCTTCCAGCAGAAACTCGCCTCTACTTGCTCCATCGACACATTTCTTCTTTTGCTCATCGATTGCATTTTCTCCTTATTTCACGCATTAGTCAAAAAATGTGATTATACCAAACTAAGCAGCTTTTCCCCTTATCGGCAAGTCTTCATTTTTTCAAACTGTGCCCTCTTCCTCCCTATTTCTATGTATTGACAAATTTTTAATTTGCCAAACTCTATCTTTATCTCTGAACTCTATCTTTATCTCCCTTATCGACAACTTTTGACATTTCAGAACTTGTTATTTTCCCCCTTTATCAACAAATTTGCTATTTGCCGAACTCTCCTTAGTCGGCAAAGTTTATCATGTTTGAACCACATCCACTTTGCCTTTATCAACAAATCTCTCTTTTGCCGAACCTTCCTTTTAGCGACCTTTCTACTTATCGGCAAAATCCCACTTGGCCGAACTATCATTTCTGTGCCCTTTATCGACAAAAACCTACTGTGTCGAACTTCATTTTTCCCTTTGCCACTACTTAGTCGGTCAAAGTTGGCCTTTCCGAACCTGCCTCCCTTGGCTCCATTTTCGCCTTTATCGACAAAACTCACTTTTTCCGAACTCTTCTTTTTTCCCTTGTTGGCAAAATGCAAATTTTACGAACTAAGGCTTTCCAAGCCCTTAGTCGGCAAAAATCAACATTCCTGAACCAATCCCACTTTATCGGTGATTCCTCATTTTGCTAAACCTCTTCTTTACATCTGTCTTCCCTCTTTATCGACCTATCGGCAAAATTCTAAAAAGGTGAACTTATACAAAGTTATGGATTTTGTTGATTCCCCGATAAAACCCCCCCACCTTAACCATTTCTCACTTTCTTTCTTGTTGGCAAAAATGAGTTTTGTCGAACTCTCATTTCGGTCTCTCTTGTTTGCTTTATCAGCAAAAATGCACCCCTCTGAACTTGGCACCTTTTCACCACTTTCCCCCCTTGTCAACAAATTCCCCGTCGGTCGAACCATCAATCGACGAACTTGGAGGTTCACAAACCTCCAACTTTGTCGACGAAGCCTTCCCTTTACTTTTCTTGACTGTGCCATTTTCCTGTGTTGGCAAAAAATGAACTTTGCTGAACCTCTTCTTTTCTTTGTTCTTTTCCTCCCTCGCTGCAGCCTCTTTGTTGCCCTTATCAGCAAATAGGTGAAACACCGAACTTAAGAACCTTTTCGGCAAAAGCGACAGTTCTCAAACTAACCGATTTATCGACAAACACTTAACTCTTTCTTTCCTTATTGCTTTTCCACTGTGACCTTCTCTTTGTTTTGTCTTCTATTGGTGAATCTTCCATTGGTTGAACCTCTCATTGATGAACTTGGAGGTTCGTGAACCTCCAACTTCGCCAAAAAAAGCTTTTCTTTGTCTTCAACTTCCTTTCTGTGCCTTGGAACTTTTTCAACTTACGTCGCGGTAGCATTCTCCTTCTGTCAATGAACTTCACCATCGATGAACTTAGCCATTGGCGAACCTCTGAGTTCGCGAACTTGAAACATCACCGATAAAGGTGCCATTGACTTCATTTTACCGCTGATGAACCACATGCCACCCCTCACCATTAGTTTTCTCTTTATGGATAAATACCATTGTCGGTGAATTGACAAAAAATTGAACTTGCAAGCAAGTTCTCAAGTTCGACAATTTGCTAATTTGTCGACAAAAAGGCAAAAGAGCAAAATTTATCTAAGGCAAGAAAATGAACAAGAGGGGAAAAAGATCAAAAGGATTTTGATGGGAACCCATCAAAAATAATCTCTGATCGGATATAAAAGATGGGTTTTTGGATTTAAAGGTGAAACTTGGGAAATTGATGGAAATGGAAGAAATTCTCTGGGTTTTCTAGGGTAGAATTTAGCATTTTGGAAATGGTAAATTTGGGCTCCAACAACTGTGTTGGTTTTTTTATCCAAAACAATTTTCATAGGTAAAATATTTTGTACCATGTGCTTTATATTTCTTTCATTCTATTATTGTTTAAGATTTTGTTTGTACCTCTTCTATTGTACAAGTTTATTGGGCTTCTTTTCTCTTCATACCATGAGTATGTGTTTACCATATTTAATGGTCTAATTAGCTGGATGAGTGAGTGATAAGCCATGGCCATTGTTTCAACTATAAAGATAGAGTAAATGTAAGCTACTCAAGTCTATTTTTTGAGATATTTAGCTTCAATGATTGTGTTTAGTTATCAGGTTGAAGTAGGATACAATGGTGATTTTATTGTCACTTTGTCATCACTTAGTTGAGAATCTTATCTTTCATGTGTGGATGAAGCATGGTAGTGCTTTGTTCATGACATGATGGAGGATGAAAGAGTTTTGGTCAAGATGATGGACACCTTGATGCATATTATAGATGCTTCGATGATGCTTGTGAGCATAGAGGAGTTTAATCGGTACAACAATTGGGAGAATGTTGGGAATTAGTGTCATACACCTTGCAATTCCTAATGGTCATATTTATTAATTAATTTATATATTAATATGCCCACATGTAAAATGGGTGTCCCACTTGACGTGGCATTTCTTTACAACATGTAATATGTAATATGACATGTTTTAAGAGTATCCATGCCATGTAATATGTGTAAGAGCATCTATTACGTTGTAACATACATAAGAGATTCTATGACATAACATCATGTAAGAGGGACTTACAAAGTGGACTAGGAAAGTCATTGGTGCTTTTGACCAACTTATGATGCATAAGAGCATCTTGCTAAAGGAGGAATAAGTCCAAAATGGAACACCCTATTTTGGTGGGTGTTATGACATAGGGAGTTACATTCCATGTTGGGAATGTTAACCCATCATGATAGTGGTGTTTAAATTCGAGCTTGGGATTTGGGCACCACATTTTGCCCATAGTATTTTCTCATGGTTTTAGAAACCATGTGTGATTTCTAGTTTTGGGATTGGCCTATTTGTTTAGTGTGTGGAGTATGTGCATGGAAATGGGGGGCCAAAAGGGGGTCAAAAGTGGCCACTTTTTTCTTGAAAACAATAAAAATTAATGTTAGATGAGAAATTCAAGATACCCATGCTCAAAACTTGAAGATGTGCCAAGAACAAGATTAGTAGTGATCATAATCTAGTTTCTAAACTACTATTTTTTTTAAAATGGTGGAGATTAATAGGGTCAAATAGGGGGAGCACACAAAGTGGTCCTATTTTTATCAGAGAAATATAACATAGTGTCAAGTGTGCTCCCCTTAAAATGTTAACTTTTTTAAGTATTTCAAAAATCCCTTTAGTGGAAAGTTAGCTAACATCACGTATTTTAAATGCTTGATGTTTTTAAAATTTTCAATAAATATGACTTTTTACTAATTTTTAAAAGTGGACACATCTTGAAAAATGAAAAAATTGAGCATGCCTCCCCTTAATTTTAAGAAAACTAATTGAATATATATATATGTGTGTGTGTGTGTGTGTGTGTGTGTGTGTGTGTGTAGAATGGAGTCTATAATGTAAAAATGTAATTTATTTCAAAAATGACACCAAAAAACCTATATATAGGTTTTCAACAAAAAATGAAGACACTAGCAAAAGAAATTGAACATGAAAATCTTAATGTATTCAAATTTTAGAAAAAATTACATGGTTAGAAAGGTAATAGAGAGCTTGACATCACTGTGGATATTTTTTAGAATAATATCTAGAAATGTGCAAACCTAATGGTGATCACACTCAACATTTGCTTGTTTTTGTATGTTTATACAACATGTATTTGAGCATGTTACATGTAGGCCCAACCCTTTAGGTTGGATGTCTAAGGCAAATCCAACCTTAAGGTGTGGAATTTCCCAAAGAAATATATAACACATATGTGTTATAATGCGCATATGTGTCATAGAATCATTATAAAACACATACGCATTATGTGTGTTTTAATGCACACACGTTTTGATTTACCTAGAAAAATAGTTCAACGATTTGCAAAAAGGAGGAATCAATGATTTATGATCCACATGCTCTATTTTCCATGTGCTCTATATATTTTGCGACATACAATTAGAGTTCATTATTTTAAGGAGTTACAATAATTGTTTGACTAAACTAGTTGATTTTTATCTTGTATTGACATAGAAGAGTCTAATTGCATGTTTTTTATTTGAATTTGATATTATCAATTATTCTTTTCGTATTCTAAGGAACTTAAATCATTATTTTAAAAAATTAATTAACTTTTTTTTTTGTCTTGCATTGACATTTGAATTTGATAAATTATCAATCATCATTTTCATTATTTTGACAAATTATCTTAGATTGATATAGAATTTAGCATCATGCCAAGGAAATGAGTGAAAATGCAAACACCAAAGGAATGTGAAGCTGAGAATGCGAAGAAAAGAGAATGGATGAGTCAACTTTGTGAAAATAAGAAACTGAACTATGAAGTTGAAGATATACCATCTTTTCCAATTTGATTATCTCCCAAATCATCCATTGGAGCCATAAAAGAGAAGAATATGGAGAAACAAAGGAAACGAATGCAAAAATTGTGTGCACTTAATAAATTGAACCCCAGAGTTTAAGGTAGATTATATTTTCTATCTTAATTTGATATTGTAGTAAATCCTTAAACATTGACCGAATCAATAAATAATGAAACATTCAATGATGATGTAATTTCAAATATAAATTTAATTGATCAACCTATTGAAAACACACAAAATTTACCAAATTATGAAGATGAACAAAATTTGTGTAATGAACAAAATTCGTGTAATGAATCAAGTTTACCATTGAGGACACTGCTTAAATTTTGTGTAAAAAAACCTAAAGTTTTTAATTGAAATTGATGAGAACATTCTAAAACCAATGAGTGATAAGATTCCCAAATGTACTTGTAGAAGAAGTGCTAATAAAATATGGACAATGATTTTTGAAAACTTAAATAAAATAGGAAGATGCCAATTACATATTGAAATGATGAGGAATCTTTAGTTTAGACTCACCATGAGGATCCTTGGTCTAAGAACATCAAATATTGATAGTAAAAAATTATTGTAAAAATCTAATCAATGCATATCAAACAATGGGTTTGACCTCACACATCACATATAGTAATGTTATATGACATGTAATTACATCAACTATGATAAGTAATCAAACAAAGAAATCTCACTTAATGAGAAAAACAAGTAGAACACTAATATTAAATAGAAAAACACTAATGAAAGCCATTGGGAGGTGTTGGTTTTTTCTCTCCGGATTGGCAGAGGGTTTGCCAGTTCCAATGCACAAGCAGATCTAGTCAACACATACAGGAGGTTGTGTGAGCTGCCTCCCCTTCACTTTTGGTTCTGTCGCACCAAGGGGGGTATCCCTATAGCTAAAGATGTAACTTTGACTCACCCAATGACAATAAAATTTAGCTTTACAATAACAGGCAGAATACTCTCATGCAAGAACCAAGGTTTGAATGATAGATCACAAGTTTGGAAAATTTCTTGGACATATCAGACTGGTTATGAATGAGAACATGCAGGGGTCCTAATCCTACTCCTACAAACTAACAGGTTGGAATAATGAAAGGATTTGTTTTGAATTTTAGATGCAAGACAGGGGGTTTTGGAAGCATAACTACTACACAGAATGCAGACCGTGCCTATCTGTTGCAAGTATGAGGTTAAACAGTGTTGTAATTGATGTCAACATACTCATATTGCATTAATGAGAAGGATTGGATGAGTTGTGTGCTGAGGATATCGAGGAAATTAGTCTCAATCAGGAACAGTGAAGAACAGTGATGATAAGAAGGCAAAAGTCCTCAATAGGTTGAGGATCAGAGGATACAGTTTAAAGGGTTTGTAGATATGAGTCTTGAGATGTTCCAGGCAAGATTTTAGAGGTCTGCATGAAGATCTGAAGAAGTTATGATTGCTCAAGTAGAACCGGTTCCGACAGGCGTTCAATGGTGACAGAGTGTCACAGATTGGTCCGGTGAGATCTGAAATTGCATTATCTCATTTTGCGGATTGGAGAGAGTGTTGAAGAAGTTCGTGTGAAGTTACAACTAGACTTGTTCATGGTTTGGAGGTTTGGAAGAACTTTTTTCATTATGACAGTGATGATAGACTGTGTTCCTGAAGTTCTGGATGAAGAACAAAAGAATTCCAGTAAGCTGATAAAGTGAGGATGTTCTTGATGACTCAAGAAAGGTTTTGGTGATCTTTGGATTGTGTATAATTCTTATTGGCAGTCCACATTGAAGTTTGAGTTTGCATTTGAAGAATAACCATGGATATTGGTGTTCTTCCTAAGACAAGCCGACTGGATGTATTACACGTCTTGCAAATGATCTTGTAGGTGTTTGCCGACTTAGATGATTGTTCCTAAGTTGATGCCTTGTATAAATAAGGGATTGTGAATTCATTTTGTAGAGGGTCTTGTGGTGATGAGTGAGGTATAGCAAAGAGAAGTGCGAAAGGCAGAGCAGGAGTTTTTGGGCTTAAATGGAACTGATCTAGGCATGGTAAAGATGTCAATCTCCAATTCAAGTTTGTAATACTTGTTACTTTGTAGACAGTGTGTCTCTTGTAGGAAGTGTGCCTCTTGTGAGCAGTGTGCTCAGGCAGTGAGCCCTAATTGGCATGTGCCATCTATTTTTCTTATTCTTCTAACAGAGAATAATCCTTGGGTTAATCACCCCGTGGTTTTTCCCTTGACCGAATTTTCCACATCAAAATCTTGTTGTCTCATGTGTTGATGTATATCTACTCTGGTGTTTATGCTTTATGCTTTCATGAGTGATTAATTGATATGCTATTAAATAACAAAGAGGATTTAAGTGTTTGAAATAGAGCAAGTTTTGTACAACTGATTCACCCCCCCTCTAAGTTGTGTGGCCTAGATCTAACAATTGGTATCAGAGCCAAGTTCCTCTAAAAAAAGCTTAACCGCTTGAGGAGATCCAAGATGTCATCATACAAGAAGAATAGTCTGAAGTTTGATGGAACCAACTTCTCTCTTTGGAAAGGTCGCATGAAATGTCACTTGGAGTGTATGGGAAAAGCATACTTGTCCATGGTCACAAAAGCATATGTACCTCCACAGGGTGGTTTGACAACTCTAAATGAAATCACAGATTCTGAAAATAATCTGCGTACCAAAGAGGCTCTTCTAAGCGCATTAACTAACTCAGAGCTCTCAAATGTTATTGACCTACCAACTGCTTATGAGATCTGGATTAAACTGGAACTTCTGCATGAAGGAGATGAGTATGTTAAGAGTGCAAGGTTGCAGAGTCTCAAAGGGAAATTTGAAAGATTGAAGATGAGAGATGATGAAAATATTACTACCTTTATGCCAAGAGTATATGAGCTGGTGTGTGGAATCAGGAATGTTGGTGGAGTTTTGGATGAAAATGAGATTGTTGGCAAAATTCTCAGATCCCTTCCTGCTGCCTACAAAATCAAGGTTGCTGCCATTGATGAATTTAGAGCCCATACAACTATCACAAGAGACCAATTGGCTGGCAAACTGGCTGTATTTGAAATGACCGAGTTTGGAGATGATCCCCCCAAGACTGAATCTGCATTCAAAGTCAGTGCCTCTGTGAAAGGCAAACAAAGATTTGATCCGAGAGAAAACTCTTCAAGGAAGCTATCATGGTATGATCAAGCAAGAAGAGACATGGAAGAAGAAGAAGTAGAAACAGCTCAACCTGAAGCCCTCATTGCAAAAAGACTACCAAGAGGATCCGGTAAGTATGAAGGAAAATTACCCTTTAAGTGCTTCAACTGCAATGAGATTAGTCATTTTGCCTCAAGATGTCCGGAAAGATCTACAAGGTCAAATTCTAACAGACAAAGGTTCCAAACGAATTGTTATTATGTTCATGAAGAAGCTGATAATGAAGGAGTAACAGATGATGAATCAAAGATAGGAGACAAATGCAGAAATGAATGGGTGTTTATTGCCATCAAGGAAGAAGATCTAATATCCTCTGAATCTATCAATTATAAGGTTGTAGAAAGAGCTTTGGCTGCCCAATTTGAAGAAAAGGATGATTGGGTTATTGACAATGGATGCTCTCACCACATGACAGGGGACAAGAACAAGTTCTTAGATTTAGAAAGGTATGAAGGAGGAATGGTAAAGTTTGGTGATAATTCTGCTGGTAGAATCAGAGGTAGGGGAACTATCTCTTTTGATGGAAAGAACAAAACCGGTAATGTACTATATGTTGAAGGATTGAAGCACAATCTTCTCAGCGTTGGATAGTTGGTGGACAAAGGCTATGATCTCGGTTCAAGAATGGAAGATGCAGGATCTTTGAAAGCTCCGGAACTAAGATTGCATCCGGTACTCAAACAAAAGGTAATATCTTCCATCTAGTTGGTACTAATAAAAGTTGTTTGTTTGTTCAAGTTGATCAGAGTTGGTTATGGCATAGAAGGATGTGTCATGTAAATTTTGATAACATCATCAAGATAAGCAATACTCAGGTTGTAAGAGATCTTCCAAAGTTGGTAAAACCTACAAATAGTTTGTGCAAAGAATGTCAGCTAGGTAAATAGAGCAGAGTCTCATTCAAAAGCAAGGATCAGTCCTCTACCGGATTATTGGAATTAGTTAATACTGATCTATGTGGTCCGACAAGAATCAAGAGTATGCAAGGTGATAGATATTTCATGTTACTAATTGATGACCATTCCTGGATGATGTGGGTTACCTTTCTGAAAGAGAAATCAAAAGCTTGTGAAAAGTTCAAAATCTTCAAGGCTATGGTAGAGAATCAAACCAGATTAAAACTGAAATGTCTGAGGTCTGATAGAGGTGGTGAATTCATAGATTTTTGTGAGAAGCATGGTATAAAGAGATAGTTATCTGCTCCTAGGACTCCACAGCAGAATGGAGTAGTTGAGAGAAAGAACTGGACCATCCAGGACAATGATGATGGAAGCAAATGTTCCCCAGATGTTTTGGAGAGAAGCTGTCAGTACTGCAGTCTACACTCTCAATCGAGTTCAAATCAGAAGCAATACCGGTAAGACTCCTTATGAACTCTGGTTTGGCATCACTCCTACTGTGAGAAATTTCAGAGTATTTGGTAGCAAATGTTACATTAAAAGAGATGAAGATCTAGGAAAGTTTGATGCTAGAAGTGATGAAGGAATTTTCTTGGGTTACTCCACTCAAAGCAAAGCATACTGGTGTTATAACAAGAGACTAAGAAAAATGATAGAAAGCACAAATGTGAAGGTTGATGAGGGAATAGAGAAACCCTCAAGGTTTTATGAGTATGATGAAGATGATCAAGATGGTGTTCTAATTCAAGGAGCTCAATTCTCTCCTGAAAGTCAGATTCAGACTGATCCAGTAAATCAGGAAGAAGAGACAGGTTTGAATGAGCCTGATCAAGAAATAGAAGTGCAAGAAACTCCCAAAGTTCCAAGGTATGTAAGATTGAACCACTCTAAAGATCAGATCATAGGTGACAAAAGCCAAGGTGTACAAACTAGAAGGAAAATTGCTCAAAATTCAGATGAATGTTGTCTGATTTCAAAGATTGAACCTAAGACAATAAATGAAGCCTGCAATGATGAAAATTGGACCAAAGCAATGGAGGAAGAGTTGATGCAAATTGAGAAAAATCACACTTGGGATCTTGTTTCTAGACCTAGAAACAAGAATGTGATTGGAACCAAATGGGTCTTTCAGAACAAACTAAATGAAGTTGGTGAAGTAATCAGAAATAAAGCCAGATTAGTCTGCAAAGGCTACTCTCAAATAGAAGGGATTGATTTTGAGGAAACCTTTGCTCCGGTGGCAAGAATTGAAGCAGTCAGACTATTTCTTGCATTTGCTGCCTTCAAAGATTTCAAAATGTATCAGATGGATGTCAAATTTGCTTTCCTGAATGGTGACTTAGAAGAAGAGGTGTACATTGAACAACCGGATGGATTTTAGTTATCTGAGCATGGTGATATGGTCTACAAATTAAAGAAGGCACTATATGGTCTAAAGCAAGCTCCAAGAGCATGGTATGAAAGGCTGGACAAACATCTTTTGAAGATTGGTTTCAACAAAGGTACTGCTGATAGTAACCTATATTTCAAAATTGATCATAAAAACATCTTGATTGTTGAAGTATTTGTTGATGATATCATCTTTGGAGGAAGAGACAATATGTTTAAAACCTTTGCAAACCAAATGAAAAGTGAGTTAGAAATGTCAATGCTCGGTGAAATGAATTTCTTCTTGGGTCTACAAATTACTCAGACAAAGAAAGGAATCTTTATCTCTTAGACCAAATATGTGCAAGAACTATTGAAGAAATTTGGAATGGAAGATTCAAAGCCAATGAACACTCCCATGGCTACCGGATGTAAGTTGAGCAAAGATGATGACTCTCCTAAGACAAATCAGACCAAGTACAGATCAATGATTGAAGGATTATTGTATCTCACTCAGACTAGACCAGATATAATGCAGGCTGTTGGTCTTGTGGTGAGATTCCAGGCTAATCCCAGAGAATCTCATGTCATGGCAATCAAAAGAATTTTTAGGTACTTAAAAGGAACAGTTGAGTATGGTCTATGGTATCCTAGAGATCATAATTTTTCTCTTCATGCATATACAGATGCAGATTGGGCAGGAGATGTGGATGATAGAAAGAGTACAAGTGGAGGAGCATTCTTTTTGGGAAAAAGGTTGGTTTCTTGGCTAAGCAAGAAACAAGAGGCAATATCCATGTCTACAACTGAAGCAGAATACATTGCAGCAGTAGGAAGTTGCACTCAACTTTTATGGATGAAGCAAATGCTAAGAGATATTCAAGTAGAATATGAGGAGCCTATCATAATTTTCTGTGATAATTCAAGTGCAATAAATATTTCTAAGAATCCGGTGTTGCATTCTAAGACCTAGCATATATCTATCAAATTTCACTTTCTGAGAGAGCAAGTGAACAAGGGTGAAGTCAGATTGGAGTATGTGCCCTCCAAGGATCAGCTTGTAGATATTTTTACTAAACCTCTTCCCAAGGACTCTTTTGAGTATCTCAGGGAGAAGTTAGGGGTCATGGCCCCTCCGGTGATGAACTAGGATGCACTGATGTGCATCATTTCGGTGGATATCACAGTCATATCTTGTCATCTGGATTGATGATGGGGAGCTGCTACTAAGGGGGAGCAGCTGGTATGATTCTGATGTGTTAGAATTGCAAGTATGAGCCCTTTGCCATTGATGTCAAAGGGGGAGAGAAGACATGTGAAAAACAAGTGGTTGATGATCAAAGGGGGAGCAGTAAAGGAAGAGAAGACGTGTAGAGTTGTTATTGATAGGGGGAGTTGTGACAGAAAGGAGAAGTTCTTGTCTTGATAGTTTTTCACATCATATGTTATCATCAATGACAAAGGGGGAGATTGTTACAAGTATGAGGTTAAACAGTGTTGTCATTGATGTCAACATACTCATATTGCATTAATGAGAAGGATTAGATGAGCTGTGTGTTGAGGATATTGAGGAAATTAGTCTCAATCAGGAACAGTGAAGAACAGTGATGACAAGAAGGCAAAAGTCCTCAATAGGTTGAGGATCAGAGGATGCGATTTAAAGGGTTTGTAGATATGAGTCTTGAGATGTTCCAGGCAAGATTTCAGAGGTCCACATGAAGATCTGAAGAAGTTATGATCGCTCAAGTAGAACTGGTTCTGACAGGCATTCAGTGGTGACAGAGTGTCATAGATTGGTCTAGTGAGATCCGGAATTGCATTATCTCATTCTGCGGATTGGAGAGAGTGTTGAAGAAGTTCGTGTGAAGTTACAACTAGACTTGTTCATGGTTTGGAGGTTCGGAAGAACCTTTTTCATTATGACAGTGATGACAGACTGTGTTCCTAAAGTTTCAGATGAAGAACAAAAGAATTCTAGTAAGCTGATAAAGTGCGGATGTTCTTGATGACTCAGGAAAGGTTTTGGTGATCTTTTGATCATGTACAATTCTTATTGGCAGTTCACATTGAAGTTTGAGTTTGCATTTGAAGAATAACCACGGATATTGGTGTTCTTCCTAAGACAGGCTGACCGGATGTATTACACATCTTGCAAATGATCTTGTAGGTGTTTGCCAACTTAGATGATTGTTCCTAAGTCGATGCCTTGTATAAATAAGGGATTGTGAATTCATTTTGTAGAGGGTCTTGTGGTGATGAGTGAGGTATAGCGAAGAGAAGTACGAAAGGCAGAGCAAGAGTTTTTGGGCTTAAATGGAACTGATCCAGGCATGGTAAAGATGTCAATCTCCAGTTAAAGTTTGTAATACTTGTTACTTTGTAGACAGTGTGTCTCTTGTAGGCAGTGTGCCTCTTGTGAGCAGTGTGCTCGGGCAGTGAGCCCTAATTGGCATGTGCCATCTATTTTTCTTATTCTTCTAATAGAGAATAATCCTTGGGTTAATCACCTCGTGGTTTTTTCCTTGATCAGGTTTTCCACGTCAAAATCTTGGTGTCTCATGTGTTGATGTATATTTGCTCTAGTGTTTATGTTTTATGCTTTCATGAGTGATTAATTGATATGCTATTAAATAACAAAGAGGATTTAAGTGTTTGAAATAGAGCAAATTTTGTATAACTGATTCACCCCACCCCTCTCAGTCGTGTGGCCTAGATCTAACACTATCTCAGGGCAAGGAGTCAACTAGACGTATACAAAAGGATGATTTGCATTGGCATTCGAGTTTCAAGGGGTTAGGACTAGTATTTGCCTTACAAACACCACCCAAGGATAAGTATTTAACTATCTCTGCTTACAAATATCCTAGCTGACATACATTCTTCCCCACACTTAACCTAAAACAATTTAATCCACTCCTTGAATGAAAGTTAGAGATTAAGCATGTGATACAAAAATCTATACCCTAGAATCTAAGAAACCCTTAGCAACCAGATTCAAAAGAAGAAAATGCATACAACAAATGGAGACAGACAGATAAACAGATGCAATAATGCATTTTTCATATAAAATGACAAGAAACTGAACATATGTGCAAGGTGCACTCAAATGCAACTCATAAACTCCAAAAGAGATAAAACAGCCAAAAAATGCTCTGTTTTTTTTTATTTTTCCCCCAAAAAAGCCCAAGTCTTCAATAACCTAAACGAGTAACACATTTTGCCTTTTATAACAAGACTGTGCACTCAGCAAAAATTACAAGGCATTTCAAAATTCTGCCAAATACAATGTACCAAAAATGGCGCCCAAAACATTGAATGTCCAGGTAGAACAGGAAGGAAAAATAGGTAAAATCGAGAGATGTGCAGCCGTCTGGAGATTTTCTATTAAAAATGATGGTTGGCCTGTCAATAATAGACCCATGCTTCTGCAATTCTTTGCCATTAATGCCAACCTACATGAGGCCTTCTGGAATGCAGCGGTTGCATGCTTTTGAAACCTTTCCCGCTCGAAAAATAGCTGCAGGCACAAAGAAAATCCATTGCCTAAAATTCTTTGAAACAGAACCGTCGATTTCCTCCCTATCGCCAAAATCTACGGCTTCAAATCATGTTAAAAAGTCACCAACCAATGAAATTATGCCACGTAGACACCCTGTGCTTCCATCGCTGACTTTTCTGCCATCTATTTTGCCCTTTTCACCCTTGCATATGCATAAGAACATGCATATACATACAACTGCCTACATACAAGGCATGGACCCCAAAACTTTAAAGGACAAATCGCAATCTCATTTGGGTCTGGCTTGTATCTCCCTTTTGCATATATCGCTTTGTATATTGCATATACAAATGCAATATACAACATGCGGATCTCAAATGACTATGAAGCACTTTGAAATTTAAATCAAGTCCGGCTTGCATGTTCTTTCTTTGTATGTCTCCTTTGTATATCGGCATATACAAGCACCATATACATACAAGTCATGGACGCCAGGGCTGAATTCGCCAAATTTGACTTTTAGGTCAGGTCCGACTTGTATATCGCAAATGCATATAACCAATGTATATCACATATACAATGCAAACATACAAGGAAAACATACATGCAACTGGTGGGCCCATCCCTTTGGTTCTTGCCTTACATGTATCTTCTCGTACATCGGTGCCGATGCATCTACCCAATATACATTCTGCCTTGTATCTCGCCATTGTATGTCGAACACATACAATCTCCTTTGTATACCCGTGGGCCCCACCAAATGTATATCGGCGCTTTGCACATTTCGTTCTTTGTATATGCATCAGTCGATGACCCTTTGTCACTGTAGTGAATGTATGTCGGCCTCTTTGTATATTTGCAATGTACATTCCCAATGTATGTCAGACATACATTCACCTCATTTACCTTTATGGTATACATTGTCCCTTGCATATCTCCAATGTACCTTTCCATTGTATGTCCACTTGCATCTACCCGTTGTATGTCTAAACATACAATGAGATATACATGCAATCCCTTAGATACAAATGCAGCATATTCCCAAAATCTGCGACAGATTCCTCAATGCATATACCAACCCGATATGCATTGTGAAATGCATACAACCAATTTTTTACTATTTTGGAGGCCGATTGACCATATAAACCGACTTGTATGCCCAAATGTACCTTTGGACTTGCATGTACATACAAAAGGCCATGCACATACAACTATTTTTTGTATTTTTCAACTACAAAGGCCGAAAGACTTAGAATTTTTTGATTTTTCTGAAAAGTGCTTGCATATGAATATTTGAAACCTGAACCAGCAGCAGGCACCAACAATGGCTCTGTCTGGGGATGCATGCCTCTTACAGGCATGGCGAGAACTTCAGATCTCTGGGATGCAGACCAGTCCCTTATCCATTGGGCACAGAGTCAAAGTTGCACCAACCTGCATCACGAATCACATTTTTAAACATTATTTTGGCGGCCCTGGGCAGCCAAAAATGAAGAACCACATTTTTTTCCTATCAAATCCCTGATTCTGATCTGAATAATCCCAACCGCAGCTAAAAACACTGACATAATTTGCCCACAGGCTGATCTTATCAATTACATACTTCACCATTTGTGAAAATTTGCCTTTGTCAGTATTGCCTCTATCACTCTGCATCTCACAATCAAATACATAACCATACATACTATAAAATTCTTCAGCATTAGGCAACATATGTCTGTTATATTTCTCTAACAATATATCATGTTGCTCTTGGCATTCTTCACTGTCCACCTGGCTGCTGCATATTACCAGGCACTCATCTAGCTGATCTAGAAACTGAAAACACTCAGAAAATATGAGACCCTCAATATCATTTATATCACTCATTGACAGTGATAACAAATCTTGATCCACACACCCATAGTTGCACAGGTCTGAACCAACTGATGAACATTCATTATCCACAGTTTGCATATCCATATTATCTTCACAAGAGCTGAAGATATCTGATTCATGTGTCCCCTCTTCACAAACTGATGCAACACCCATGTCAGTTGTTTCTTGATATTCATCATTATCTTCAAAAAGAGGGTTAAATCTGCACCAATGAAGGTCATGACTCACAATGTCAAATGCATCTGAAGGCTCATCATAAAGGGGATTCATATTCATTGTAAAAGCCTCTGCTTCTTCTTCATGACAATCCAACTCTTTTTCATCATCTGATTGGCCCACATACAAGATTTCTGCTACTTCAATGCACTTTGAAGCTGAACTGTCTATATCATTTTCCAGCCCTCTAATACTTCCTGATGAAACTGGAATTGACTCTTGATCCATATGATCACAACTATACATAATTGGATCATTTAAACATGAATGCTCCTTGCTAAGGGCTGGCATATTAATATCACTTGAAAGGTCATTATGATCAACTTCATTTGCTCGACAAATCAGGGTATCCTCCTCCATGGCAAAGTCATCATTAACTTGGAGTGATGCATAAACAGGGATAATAGGGGTGTGAGTGCTTTGACATTCATTTTCAACATATAAATTATATCTTTCATCAACATTGGGGACCACAGGGCAGTAGAAATTTTTAGAGAAATAACCCTTTTGATGTCCATACCTCCAATTGTTTTCAATGTCTATTGCAAACTGATGTGCCTGATGAAATGTAGTGGGCTCCTTATCTCTCAATCTATAGCTCATTTGCTTATCAAATGCTCCCAAATAGACAACTAGACACAATGCATCATTAGGTCTCATGCATTCTGGTATTCTCTTCAATGCCTTCATAAATCTGAGGTTAAAGGCTGGAATTAACTCATCTTCTTCAATGTGAATATACATAAAATCACTAATAACTGCATATTCAAACATTCTTTCACCATATTGTTCTAATAATGCAGATTTAAAATCTTGCCAAGAGCTGACAGAGTAAGCTAGACGATATGAGAACCAATCCCTTGCATCCTCATCTAGAGATTGAACAAATAATCTCATAACTACATCTTCATGGTCAATCTCAAAATCATCTATAACATTTATAAACTGCTACAAGCGTCTCTCAGCTGATTCATCCTTTATACCATTGAATTTAGGCAAATATTTTCTAATTTTAGATGGAAAAGCATTTGGATAGCCACAAATGCCATTGAAATTTATGGGCTTATATCTATTAATGTTGAAACTCCTTTTATTATATGGTTGGGACTGATCACTATACATTGTTGCATTTGACACCTCACAAGGGTGCATGGGCTGATAAAACATCTTTATGTGTTTTTGCAACCCTCTTCTAAACTCAGATTTCCTTTTTAACAACAATGACCTTAGGCTTTTAAAATACAGGCTGTTGTTTCAGCTTGCATAAAATCCTCTAAATGAGTCTTTTAACAACATTGCATGCTTCTTTTGAAAATACAAACTAGGTTCTCAGCAGATACACAAGCATGCAAGGTTCACCAATATTTCCCTTTTAGCCAGTGCTACTTCACCAAATAGAGAATCCTTTACAACCTATAAAAATTACCTGGATATGTTGCAGCAGCTGCAAATTCCTTTCCCTGACTGAGAGAATAAAATTTAACACTTTTTGTGTCCTTTATCAGGTTCTTTTATGCAGAGTCGCTACCTCCTTGCAGAGGAATGAGCTTCAAATAAGCTGAAGCTGAAAATTCATTTCTTCTTTCTGGGTTCTCCAATAGTAGAGCCACACATACAATTTTTTCTTTTGCTGCAACAAGGTATTTTTATTTCAACTCCCCAATAGAGTCGCCAAATCTGTTGGTGACTCGGATGGACAAAAATAACACTGTCAATACAACATCCCCAGCGGAGTCGCCATTTCTGTTGGTTCTTTCTCTCTGGATCAGCAGAGGGTTTGCCAGTTCCAATGTACAGGCAGATCTAGCCAACACATACAGGAGATTGCGTGAGCTGCCTCCCCTTCACTTTTGGTTCTGCCGCACCAAGGGGGGTATCCCTATAGCTAAAGATGTAACTTTGACTCACCCAATGACAATAAAATTTAGCTTTACAATAACAGGCAGAATACTCTCATGTAAGGACCAAGGTTTGAATGATAGATCACAAGTTTGGCAACTTTCTTGGACATATCAAACTGGTTATGAATTAGAGCATGCAGAGGTCCTAATCCTACTCCTACAAACTAACAGGTTGGAATAATGAAAGGATTTATTTTGAATTTTGGATGCAAGACAGGGGGTTTTGGAAGCATAACCACTACACAGAATGCAGACCAGTGCCTATCTCAGGGCAAGGAGTCAACTAGACATATACCAAAGGATGATTTGCACTGGCATTCGAGTTTCAAGGTGTTAGGACTAGTATTTGCCTTACAAACACCACCTAAGGATAAGTATTTAACTATCTCTGCTTACAAATATCCCAGCTGACATACATTCTTCCCCACACTTAACCTAAAACAATTTAATCCACTCCTTGAATGAAAGTTAGAGATTAAGCATGTGATACAAAAATCTATACCCTAGAATCTGAGAAACCCTTAGCAACCAGATTCAAAAGAAGAAAATGCATACAACAAATGGAGACAGACAGATAAACAGATGCAATAATGCATTTTTCATATAAAATGACAAGAAACTAAACATATGTGCAAGGTGCACTCAAATGCAACTCAAACTCCAACAAAGATAAAACAACCAAGAAATACTCTATTTTTTGTTATTTTTCCCCCAAAAAAGCCCAAGTCTTCAACAACCTAAACGAGTAACACATTTTGCCTTTTATAACAAGACTGTGCACTCAGCAAAAATTACAAGGATTTTCAAAATTCTGCCAAATACAATGCACCAAGAATGGCGCCCAAAACATTGAATGTCCAGGCAGAACAGGAAGGAAAAACAGGTAAAATCGAGAGATGTGCAGCCGTCTGGAGATTTTCTATTAAAAATGGTGGTTGGCCTGTCAATCATCGACCCATGCTTTTGCAATTCTTTGCCATTAATGCCAACCTACCTAAGGCCTTCTGGAATGCAACAATTGTATGCTTTTGAAACCTTTCCCGCTCGAAAAATAGCTGCAGGCACAAAGAAAATCCATCGCATAAAATTCTTTGAAACAGAACCGTCGATTTCCTCCCTATCGCCAAAATCTACGGCCTCAAATTACGCTGAAAAGTTGCGAGCCAATGAAATTATGCCACATAGGCACCCTGTGCTTCCATCGCTAACTTTTTCGCCATCTATTTTGCCCTTTTCAGCCTTGCATATGCATAAGAACATGCATATACATACAACTTCCTGCATACAAGGTGCGGACCCCAAAACTTTATAGGACAAATCGCAATCTCATTTGGGTCTGGCTTGTATCTCCCTTTTGCATATATCACTTTGTATATTGCATATACAAACGCAATATACAACCCGCGGATCTCAAATGACTATGAAGCACTTTGAAATTCAAATCGAGTCCAGCTTGCATGTTCTTTCTTTGTATGTCTCCTTTGTATATCGGCATATACAAGCACCATATACATACAAGCTGTGGATGCCATGGCTGAATTCGCCAAATTTGACTTTTAGGTCGGGTCCGCCTTGTATATCGTAAATGCATTAACCAATGTATATCGCATATACAATGCAAACATACAAGGAAAACATACATGCAACTGGTGGGCCCATCCCTTTGGTTCTTGCCTTGCATGTATCTTCTCGTACATCGCTGCCAATGCATCTACCCGATATACATTCTGCCTTGTATCTCACCATTATATGTCGAACACATACAATCTCCTTTGTATACCTGCGGGCCCCACCAAATGTATATCGGCGCTTTGCACATTTCCTTCTTTGTATATGCATCGGCCGATGACCCTTTGTCACTATAGTGAATGTATGTCGGCCTCTTTGTATATTTGCAATGTACATTCCCAATGTATGTCGGACATACATTCACCTCATTTACCTTTGCGATATACATTGCCCCTTGCATATCTCCAATGTACCTGTGAGGACCGCCCTTTTTACTACTGTTGTTATGACTATTTACAGTACTGTTATTGTTACTTTCATATTTGTGGGATAGCAGTTCCCGAAATTTGTCAAGACTATTTAACTTTATTATGTTTTCGGAAAAACTAATTGGGTGATGTTTGGATAAGTTACTTTTCAGAAAAATGAATTAGGGATGATGGAAAATTGTAATATGATTTTTAAATTATGTTAAATTGTACTAAGGCATGAGAATGCATGTGTTATTTCAGTTGCTTCGGCTATGATGAATTTATGTGGTTACTGATCTTGTAATTGAGTGTGCAGGGACTACTAATCAAACCACAGATTTCGGAGATCATTCCACACCTTGTTAAGTGTTATTCCCTGTTAAGCCGATCTGGTTCCACGAAGAACCAAGATCTCTTTGTGTTTGATGTCATGATGTAATGTGGTCTTTCGTATGGTCGAATGGGTTAGGTTACCCTCATGTAACATTATTTTTATAAGTAAGTGTTGTAAAGAGATTGAATTTGAAATTTCTATTTTTATTTAAATTATGAGGCCCTTTTTCTTGTGCTTTACCTTGACCTGGGGTGTCTTGTATGGGTTAAAATTGACCCTGGGTTCTACCCCATGGGTCCAGGGGCCCATTTGGCATGGGTAACCCTTGAGTAACCTCCATCTAGTCAACTTAACCTTCTCCTGAAGTTAAGTGGCGAAAATTGGAGGTAGGAGGGGACATGATGGGTTGTACCAACACTCAACCCATCCCCTCTACTTTTCCCTAGATAAGAGATGCCATCCATTAGTAAAAGTTACCTCTTCTTTAGTAAGATTCCCCCATGTACTATGGGGACACCCATGTGAAGAAAGGAGAAAGAGGCATGGGTCACCTGTCTTGTTCCCATTTAACTCTTTTTTTTATTTCTCCCATGAGAAAGTGGAGTCACATGAAAGGAATAAGGAGTACCCTTGGGAATGGAGAGTGACATAAGCCACCTGGACAGAATAGTGATTTTTGGGAAGGGTGAGGAGGTGACAAGTGTCACTTCCCCATTTCTCAAAATTAGAAAGAAAGAGAATTTTGGGTTATTTATTTTCAAATTTTGGGATGAGAGGGAGTTAGTTGAATTTTGGGGAAAATCTTTCATTTTGGGCCTTACCAAAAATAGAGAAGTTAGTTTGGAAGATAGAGAAGGGAGAGGGAGTTGGTGGCTAAGCTTGGAAGTGAACTCTGTGGACTCTGCAACAACTTCATTCCAGGAGGGCTTTGCAAGGTTGGTCTGAATTTTACCTTTGTTTTGGTAGAACTGAAATGTGTATGAAATGTGTTTGGAATATGTGTTTAAATTTGTTTTCTGTGGGGTTCTTGTCGGGTGTTTGACAGAGCGTCTCCCACTTGGGAGAAATGCTCATCAAGTTTGGGGTAGGGGAGGAGAGATCCTCCTCGGGTGCATACCTGTTCCATCTTTTGGGATGTTGAAAGCCTTGAGGGCATGTATCTGTGACTGTATTTTTGACTTGAGAGTCATATACAGATTTCTTACAAATTGTGATCACACTTGGTTGAGACCAAGAGAAATTTATATGAGTTCATTTATCTGTCAGGGTGACACTCTGGAGTCGAGTGTATCCACTCTCCTGCCCCTTATGAAACTCACTGCAGTTGAGTTTCCGTATTGTGTAAAATAGCCATGGGTGTATGTGTGTTTTGGGATTGTTGTTGTTTCTGTTGTGAAGTGGAGTGTTTGAGTACCCAGGTGTGAGTATGGTCTCCCTAGCTCGGGGGTGACCCTCTTGCGGGTCTACGGTAGGGAGGAGAGCTAGACAAGTGGTATTTTCTTCTTTGTTTGTCTTTGATACGCAAGTTTTTCTCTTGGAGCTTCTGGTTGGCTATTTATGAAGAAACAGATTATCTTCTTGTCATGAGAATTAGGCCTGGTTCATTTCATAGAGATGAAGAGAGAACACCTCTCTTGTTATTGTTGTAAATTAATGATATTCTGGGAGTGAAGAAAATCACCTCCCTGATCTTGTTATTATTGGTTGTCATAGTTTTCAGTTGTATACTGTTTGGGAGGAGAAAGTTCATATCTGGGGAGTTGGTATTCATGATTGTGAAGCTGTAATATGAATGTGCTTAAAATTTTAAGTTGATGTTTGCAACCTTTGTTCAATAGCAATTTTTGTGTTTCAAGTATTACTGAAAAGAATAAGTTCGTTTTTGCAACTTAATCTGAGTTGTTTACATTTGAAAGTTTGGAATTGCTTCACTAGTTGAAATGTTAATTTTCTTTTCAATGTTAAAATGGAAAAGACAGTTTTAAATATTTGAGTTATTCTCCATATTTAATGGATTCTGTTAATTTCGAAGGATTAGAGGAAATCTAGCATGTAAATATAATCTGTTTGTAAATTTACAAGTCTTATATGTTTATGAAAATGGAAATTTATACTTAAAATAAGGGGATAGCTATTTACCATTTGGTGAAATTGGGATATATATATATATATATATATATATATATATATATTTATATCTAATTGTTATGACAATTTCTTTATAACAGGTTGATTTGGAGAAAATGCATAGAGTAGTGAATTTGAGAAATTGTAGAAATTGGAATATACAAATATATAAAGAATATTTTTCTCTAAATAATTTATAAATATATATATAGAGATATATATATATTTCTCATTTTGAGTAATTATCATTTTATAAAATAATAGAGAAATTGAAAGTAATTATAATTGTTATATATCAATATATAAAAAAAAAGGGGATATATATATATATATATATATATATATATATATACGAAATATATATATATATATATAAATATATTATCGTTGTTATATATATACATATATATATATATATATATATATATATATTTATATATGAATATATAAATATATATATATATATATATATATATATATATTTGAAAATATATTATTATTGATAATAATCAACGATTTGTGAAAGACTGTTAAAGGTTAAGCCGCGGCTTTGAAGACAGTCGCAGTTTTGGAATAGGCGGTGGGGAGAAATCCCCACCGCAGACCCTCTTGCATATATATGAAGGTGTGGAGTGGGGCGGAGCCCCACCCACACCCCACGTCGTGGGAATGTGGGTGGGGCTCCGTCCCACTCCACATCCCCCCCTATTCCTTATGCCTCCCGCGGCCTGCATCAGGCCCGCCGCTCTGCGGCCACCGCAGGTCTGGCCCGCCGCTCTGCGGCCACCGCAGGTCTGGCCCGCCGCTCTGCGGCCACCGCAGGTCTTGCCCGCCGCTCTGCGGCCACCACCGGCCCTGCTCCTCTGTCACGCCGCCCATGGCCGCCGTCTGTTGTGAATCTAAAGCAATAAAAAATGTTAGGGCTTGGGCCCTAACATATGAGTGGTGTATTTGTAATATAAATACAGTTTTTTTTTATATATATAGCTTTATATATATAGGCATATATATATATATATACTATATATGTCTATGTATATAGCTATATATATAATGTAATAATGATTATATATATATATATATATATATAGAGATATAGATATATCGGTTGTGGTAAACCAATTCGTCCATTACATAGACATTAAAATAAATATATTATATATATATATGTATGTATAAATATATATATATATATATATATATATATATAATATACATAAGAGTAAATCTATGAACCAATTTATTGGGCCTTCGTTTAAAATCGTTATAAACTATGTTTCATGGATATGGAGAAAAAAATATATATATATAACAATTATATTCTCACAGTAGATGTTATTAAGTGTTGAACACAACAACCAAAGGAGATATATTACCATGAACAGAGTTTTATAAAGTGGTGAACCACCTACATCTATTGACAACGTCATACGAATTACAATCAGTGTATGAATCGTAATCAAGAGTAACAGTAACAACAGTAATTCTAAACAAGAGAAAATAAAATTATAATGTAAAGAGAGTTTAGGAATATTCAGTGATACTCTGGAAAGAGTTTCTCGGAAGTTTCAACTGTTAACGTACTAATAATCACCCGGAAAATGAAGAAGAAAATTACACAACTCTTTGCTCAAAAGAACACTGGAAATAAACTTAAGAAGCCACCACTGACAATCCTTGTGGCCATATTAATCTCAACTGTAGCAAACGATCTCATATGTAAACCTGTAAGAGGTTCCGAAGAGGGAAAAAACTAACATTGGAAAACACAGAGGAGAAAATGCGCGACATTTCTCACACGGGATAAGAGAACTAAGTTGACGGACCCTTCTGTCAATTGTGCTTAGGAACAAGTTGACTAAGTATTTACGAAGAGGAGGAACCTAGATCGGGGAAGATTAGGAGACCGAGTCCAGCGAAATAGTAAACCAGCCTTTGTGACCTAGATCATCCTGAAATTAGGTTTAATATCAACAATAACTGCAGTGATAACCCTAATTGACGTAAATCATGAAGAAAGGACAGGATGCACATAAAGAAAGTATAGAAAATGAAAGAGAGAGAGAGACCGAAATATAAACACACTGAATGAACTAAGAGATAGTTAAGGTAAGGGCGATAAAGATATAATCCAACTTAAGAACTTGTGGAAAGGGAAGAGAGGGCAACCAAACCGCCTTGTTGAAAATGCTAAGTCATAGGAGGAGTATGTTTCAGGAAACAAGAGAGGAGACAGACAACCGTGCCTGGCTGAAAAATGACTAAATAGGGAGATCACTAGCCGGTTTAGTCAGAACAAGGCGTCGTGGGGAGTGGTTCCTCTATCAGCGAACCACGTGCGTAAATGAGTGCAGCGTAATTCCCACTAACGCCGTAAGGCATTCTGCTACCGAACATTGCCGAGGGTTCGATTTAAGAACTTTGGTAATCTCACTCTTGCAATGACGTTAGCAGCATTGTATAGACCCTCTTGTTGATCTATATGCTTCTGGTTGCACGCCATTGTACTTGTATTCCGCCGATGAGTATAGTGTTTCGCCTTGAGAGAACACCGTTGAGCATGCGTACGCATGCGAAAGGGTTTTTTAGGACAGTGTGAGAAAAGTTTTTCATATCTCGTGTCATAACCACATGACAGATGTGGTTATGACACGTGCGATGTGTGTTGTGACCACAAGGAAAATGTGGGCATGACAGTACCTTTCCGTTGTATGTCTGCTTGCATCTACCCATTGTATGTCTGAACATACAATGCGATATACATGCAATCCCTTAGATACAAACGCAGCATATTCCCAGAACCTGCGACATATTCCTCAATGCATATACCAACCCGATATGCATTGTGAAATGCATACAACCAATTTTTACTATTTTAGAGGCCGATTGAACATACAAACTGACTTGTATGCCTGAATGTACCTTTGGACCTGCATGTAAATACAAATGGCCATGCACATACAATTGTTTTTTGCATTTTTCAACTGCAAAGGCCGAAAGACCTAGAATTTTTTGATTTTTCTGAAAAGTGCCTGCAGATGAATAGTTGAAACCTGAACCAGCAGCAGGCACCAATAGGAGGCATAGAAGAGTTGGGGACCCGAATAATAATGAACTATGAGCATTCTCTATTAGACTCCCATGGAAATATGAAGTCATAGTTGAAGCCTTAAAATCCTTAATTGAAGAATTTTAGAAATATACACAAGAGTATCACTTAATCAAAAAATGTTGTAAAAGAAGAATTGGTTGTCAAAATTATGAGCCACATCCAAAGCATTTTTTGGATATAACTCAAACACTAATTTTATCCAAATTTGTAGAGTTATTTTGAAATAATTGTGAAATTTTAAATAAATAAATAAATGGTATTTAGCTCTTAGTTTGATGCTAGTTTAACTCTACCAGATATTTCCAATTGAATTTCCCCTACATCATAAAGTTATGACATGTTAGACAATTAGATATGAATCAATAAATTTTTTGTTCGATTGTTTGGGTCATTTTTATGACTACAAAACTACCTTATGCATTTGCAAAATTCATTGCTCATCTACAAATTTGACCCTTTTGTGTGGATTTAAATGTGACATGGATATGAACTTTACTGAATTTTAGGTTTGAGATCCACTTGCTTGATTTTGTAACTTGCATAAAAATGGTAATGTGGATAGTAGAGTTTGCTAGACAAAGAATATTTCTCCCTTTTGTCAAATTATTGGATAGTAATTTAGTGATTTGGTACAATGATTGAAGACATTAATCAATCATGCAATATGTCTAGGATGTTTAGTAGATATCAATGCTCTTATGATGATGTAGTGAATAATGGAGCTTTCTTGCTAGTACTAAATGTGTGCTAAAGTGTTTGCTAGATGTTGTTTAATATGAAAAGGGGGAAGATGTCCAAATGGTGTTTGTAAAGGGTTTGTGTTGATCCTCCTTTCACCACTAAACATTTTAGGACATTCAACCGAGTAGAGAACTCTACTACGGATCTCTTGTCACTTGGAACATAGGGGAAGATTGGAATTGTATGAATTTATTGTTCAATTAAGTCCAATTATGCTCAAAACCCTAATTTCATGAAATCGTAAACAAACAGACAAATTACAAAAAATGATCGCACACAGAGATATCAACTGACAACCAAATACATACAAGATTTTGAAGTTAGGTGTGCAGAAAAGTCAGGGATTAATGAGCGGGCACCCTAGTCCAGTGCCTCAATTTTTGTCAGGATCTAGGAATGTTGTCTGCAACACAGTCTTGTTGTTCCAGAGATTTCACTGTTGTGCGATCCAGAGGACTAATGAGCAGGCGCCCAAGTCCAAGCCCTAGTTTTCTTCTCAGATCTACAATTCTGATAGTCTGCACTACTCTCCTACAACTCCACTTCTTTTGCTTCTGAAACCTATAACCTACAATTACAAAAAAGTGGGTTGGGGGTTGTGGTGTTTAGAGGCTTGCCTCAGTCAAGCCCCAGAGAGACATTCAAGTCTTCGGAACACCATTGTCAGATAAAGAGTGTGTATCCCTGTAGGATAGAGGCAAAATCCAAATGATAAATGATAGAAAACACAATTGATATCACCTTGTAGTATAGATCTCATGGAAGGAAGATGCTCTTCATGCCATGAGAAGATGGATGTTAAATCTACAAATGCAAACACAATAACAACACAAAATACTGCTTTGCAACACAATGAATGCCTTGAATCACTTTCACAAAATCACAATGCTCATCTAGTTTCCATCTAGTTTACAAATGAATTACTAATCATGCTTATATATTCAACTACAAACATTCCCGCTAAGAATTTCATAATTCAAACTTAGGATGTCGGCATAGGACCTAATAACAGTCATAAAACTGAAACCCAAAAATAGGTTCTAACCTAAAATAGGGCAGGACTAGGGCGCGGGCGCCCAAGTCCTCCCCCCTATTTCAGGTAGGGTTTATCATAAGTGCACCCCCTAAGTCCCATTTGCCATGAAACCTCAGGGTTTTCTCATCGGGAGTCAAAATTATCATGCAAGATGCTCTAAATGCAATTTAAGGACTCGGGAGCTAAACCTTAAGAGGGAAAAGCCTCCAAGGGGACATTTTTTGACATAACATTTAGCCCCCACTTTAATGTATGTATAAACGCAAGGTCAATACATGCATTAAAGTATGGTCAACAAACACAGTAAACATGCCAAGCACAGAGAAGACACGCCAATCACAATGAAGATAGTAACAGGCACACAAAACACGGAGAAGACAGTTACAGTCACGCAAAATACGAAGAAGATAGTATTGAAGACATGCAAAACACAGTAAATGCAGTAAACGCAATGATTATTTCTTTTTCTTTTTCTTTTTCTCATATATATGAAATGCAAATGCCAGTACAAGGAAAGTAAACACACTACCCATAATGTAGGAGGGACTCATCGCCACTGATTTTTAAACTGCATATGGGCAACAGATGTGCAAAACAAATCTAAGAGTGTAGGAGGGACTATCACCACCAGTCTTTAAGACTGCACTTGAGAACAAACACGCCATACAAATCCCAAATCATAGGAGGGACTCATCGCCACCAATCTTTAAACTATGCTTGGGAACAAACATGCCATACACACACACGTGGAAGACATAGAGAAAACACAACAGACAAGCAATGGAGTGTACCTATTTCTAGGTTCATCACCATCTCAGGCACATTATAGGCACACATTGATGATTGGGCTTTGCCACAACAATCACCGAAGACACGCTTAAGGGTTAGGATAGTCTCAGATCCGCTCCCCGCCTGCTTAGAGGACTTTTTGAAAATGAAAGGATTGTGCAATCTTCTTGAGAAATACACCATCCCTGTCTCACACAGAGGGCTTAAAATAAAAAGGATGTGCACGATATCCCACCTCCACAGAGGGCTTAAGTGATTTTAGTAGATTCAAGTTTTACAAACACACTTTGCTAGCATCTAAATCAGATAGCTTACCTTATATATGCCCCCACCTTAAGGTGGTTGATATCATGGAACAATATCAAGCACATTAAGGTAGGAAGAAAACACACAAGGGAACATGAGCTCTCGCAAGGCCCATGCCCCTTAGAGGTGACATGTACTTTATGATCACCAAATGTTCCCACGAACACAATTTCCTACAAGAAAAAGGTGTTAGCATCCATATAATCATGATAAACAACAATGCATATGATCATTCACATAGAGAGCCAAGGTTATACTATGGATTTAGAGACTGAGTATAACCGTGGGGCTATACCGCAGAAATCTCAAAACTGAGTGTAACTAAGGCAAGATTTATAGATAAACAAAATGCACAGAGCAGTAGTATTGTTATGGTTTGTAAGTGCAATAAGACAACATCAAGATCACACAGAGTGATTCTACTAGCCAAGTGTCGGATAATATATATCAACCCTGTCGTCATGTATGGACTTGGTCCATTTTTTATTTCTCGCTGAAGGGACACTACTTCCGTATCAGTATAATATGTTTTTCATCATCCGCCCACTAGATAGAACCACTAGAAGAAGGGAAACAATAAATCAAGATAGGAGAAACAAGTTTCTTAGGGATAGCCACATAGGAGGGTGCCCCCAAGTCACCAACCACAACACTATGTCCTTAAGACACAACACACAACAATGAAAATAGAGGAGAAACAATATAGAAGAATAATTATACAAATAGAAGAAGGTCACAACAGAGGCGGTCTCCTAGTATCCTTGACCTTACAAGAGTATCAAGGGTCATCCTAGGAGGCCTAAACAACACAACACATCATGAGGGAAACAAAACACGAAGGTAAAGGGTTAGAAATATTTACCTATAGGGATAACCGGGCTAGCGGTCGTCACAGATCTTGATCTTTACTTTAATGGTTAAGGCTTTATCTCTTCTTCTCTCTTCCATATTTTCATGAGGTTATAAAGGTATCCTTGTAGGAGGGTTGTCTATTAATGATGGTAGAGAGGGAATATTGCAATTTTCTATGTCAGGTAAATGGGGTGATGTAGGAGCTTTTATAATTCTCTTTCCAATTGATTTAGGTTGTTGAGGAACCCGAAAAGTGCCCATTTCAGTCCATATATAGGGTGTTGGAATACCTTGGGTTTGAGGGATAGTTTATTCTTCAATGTCATGTGAAATTTCATTGTTTTCCAAGGTATGTGAAGGTTCAGGTAAATATGCACGATTTTTTTCTCTGTTTAAGATGTAGTTGAGAATTTCTTGAACATCAGGGTGGTAAATTTTTAATTTCAACAAGTTGAAGCAAATGTTCACAAAGGGAATCTGCATCACCCAAAGCATCATCCTAGCCAAGGAGATCAGGAAGGGATGGCGAAGTAGTGTTAAGAAATGTGTCAATGATATCTTCTTCTTGTGCCAAAATATCCTCACCAAGTGGGGTTATGTTGGGACAAGTCTCTTTGTTTGATGAATCACCCAGTGCTATATCATTCTCATAGGTCTCAGAAAGGATGTCCATTATGTCGTCATGAAATGAGGGGAGAGAAGGAATGATGTTTTCACTACTACTTTCCCCATGATTGTTTTTAGAAATGAAATTAGTGAGGTTTTCCAAGATTGAATGGAACACACCCACAATAGTGAGGAAGCTTTCAAAATAGGCTATTGTTCGAAGGATGTCACAGGTAGTGCTTACGGTCAAGTCAATACCATAGATGTATGCAATTTGATGCAATGCTTGAGGATGTTTATCAGTGAATTTGAAAAATAATGTACTCAAATAAATCTTCCAAAGATGAATGACAAGGAGAATTCATGGTATATGAATGCAAGACTATGTGTGAAAATGACCTAAAATGCTTTATTTTTTTCAACTTTTTTCAATGCAAATGAGTGAAAGAAAAGGTGTTGTAAGGAAATTTATCAGGGGAAGAAAATAATATGTCCAATATCAGTCCAACAAAGCAATAATATCCTTCACAACATGCTTTTGATGCAAACCTAGAGTGATGACAAGTCAAAACCTAGTGAAAATGTGCTAAAATATGCAAATTTTCAACAATTTTCAATGCGAGTAAGAGAAAGAGTGTTGTAAGGAAAATTGTGATGGATAGCAGGTTATAACAGTGATATCAATCACATAATGCAATAAAATCCGTGACAACACGCCTATAGTGCCAATCTAAGTCAAACCCTAGTGAAAATATAGCTAAAATATGCAAAATTTCACAAATTTTTAATGCAAAGGCCTAATAAAAAGGGTGTTGTAAATAATTTGAGGAGGTGAAAAAGATAATAACCCTGATAACATCTAATTAGTGCAGAAAAATCCTTCACAACACACTTATGATGCAATCTTATAATGATGACAAGCCAAAACTTAGTGAAAATACATTAAAATATGCAATTTTCACCAATTTTTAATGCAAAGGTCCAATGAAAAGGGTGTTGTAAAGAATTTTAGGAGGGGGAGAAGATTATAACCCTAGTAACAACCAATTAATGCAGAAGAATCCTTCACAACACACCTATGATACAATTCTAGAGAGACGATAAGGCCAAATCTAGTGAAAAACAAAGTTTTCAAACCCTAGACATGAAATTTTGCAAGAAAACCACTATGATGCAACACTACAGTTAGAAATCAGTCATAATGAGTGTTTTTAAAGGGTAGTAAAATCTGAAACAAGATTTTGATTACAAACCCTAGCTAATGGAAAACTAGGTTATATGGGAAAATGCACAATTTCAAGCAATTTTTAACAATTTGATCATGAAAATGCAATGTAAATGAACAGTGAATGAAAAATTTATATATTTTAAATCAGATCTGATGATAATGACAAAATTTTTATGAAATTAAATGCCAACTAATTCAAATTATTTGAAAATGCAAGCTAAAAATGCCAAATTTTTCAAAATTTTCAATTGTTTTGTAATTTTTCAAATGCAATAAGATGAAAAATGAAATGAATGAATGATTGAAATGAATGTAAATCTGAAGTACAACACTCAGCAAGGTGCAAAAACTCCAAAAACACGGGTTCACCAAAATGTTTAATATGAAAAGGGGGGAAGATGTCCAAATGATGTTTGTAAATGGTTTGTGTTGATCCTCCTTTCACCACTAAACATTCAAGGACATTCAACTGAGTAGAGAACTCTACTATAGATCTCTTATCACTTGGAACATAGGGGAAGATTAGAATTGTATGAATTTATTGTTCAATCAAGTCCATTTTTTCTCAAAACCCTAATTTCATGAAATCGTAAACAAACAGACAAATTACGAAAAATGATCGCACATAGAGATATCAAATGACAACAAAATACATACCAGATTTCAAAGTTCAGTGTGCGGAAAAGTCAAGGACTAACGAGTGGGTTCCCTAGTCCAGTGCCTCAATTTTTTTCAGGATCTGGGAATGTTGTCTGCAACACAGTCTTGTTGTTCCAGAGATTTCACTGTTGCGGGATCCGAAGGACTAATGAGCGGGCACCCAAGTCCAAGCCCTGGTTTTCTTCGCAGATCTGCAATTCTAACAGTTTGCACTGCTCTCCCGCAACTCCACTTCTTTCACTTTCGAAACATGTAACCTACAATCACAGAAAAGTGGGTTGGGGGTTGTGGTGTTTAGAGGCTTGCCTCAGTCAAGCCTCAGAGAGACATTTAAGTCTTCCAAACACCGTTGTCAGATAAAGAGTGTGTATCCCTATGGGACAGAGGCAAAATCCAAATGATAAATGATAGAAAACACAATTGATATCACCTCATAGTGTAGATCTCATGGAAGGAAGATGCTCTTCATGCCATGAGGAGATGGATGTCAAATCTATAAATGCAAACACAATAACAACACAAAATACTTCTTTGCAACATAATGAATGCCTTGAATCACTTTCACAAAATCACAATGCTCATCTAGTTTCCATCTAGTTTACAAATGAATCACTAATCATGTTTATATATGCAACTACAAACATTCCCGCTAAGAATTTCATAATTCAAACTTAGGATGTCGGCATAGGACCTAATAACGGTCATAAAACCAACACCCAAAAATAGGTCCTGACCTAAAATAGGGTAGGACTAGGGTGCGTGTGCCCAAGTCCTCCCCCCTATTTCAGGTAGGGTTTATCATAAGTGCACCCCCTAAGTCCCATTTGCCATGAAACCTTAGGGTTTTCTCATCGGGAGTCAAAATTATCATGCAAGATGCTCTAAATGCAATTTAAGGACCCGTGAACTAAACCTTAAGAGGGAAAAGCCCCCAAGGGGACATTTTCTGACATAATAGATGTTCCAAATAAATTGGGTTTGTCCTTAAATAAAACACCCTAGCATAAAATTGAGATGTTTCATGCTTCAAGTTGGCTCATAAAAACTAAATGGAGGGGAATATTTGAACCCAAAATTTAAAGTTTAAAATTATAAAATTGGGTTTAGTTTTGCAAATCACAGAATTGACCTAAATCAATTCTATAATTTATGAATCTAAACCCAGATGATGAATAGATAAGCTAAAAATTGAGTCCAAACCTTAAAAATAAATGTAAATGAATATAAATTAAGATTAGGTTATTTACCAACTTCTACACAAAGCACATCATTTTACATACTAATCATTATATTGACAAGAAACAAATTAAAATGAAAAAATATAGGATATACAATTTTCACCATTACAACACTAGGGGAGAGGACCTAATAGATATCCGCTATGGTGTCATGCACATAGCCCCATAATTAAATATATTAGAAGAATCAATACATGAAAATTAAAAGCCTAGTAAAATATTCCTAAAGCACCATTAGATGTTCACTTGTGCATGCATAGTTTACCATTCAAGGTGGACAAAATACATGTCAGTGCACTTGCAATATAAGACAAGTTGATCCAAATGGGGATTCTTTCAAATTAAAATATACAATTTTTAAATTAATTATAAAATATAATGTTTACAATAACCACCAATTTGGAGAGGATTAAAAAATCAAACAAGTTACATTTACACATCCTAGTGCTCACTCATTGGTGCCTAAGCTACCATAAATTCAATCCCCTCTCAACTAGATGGGCTCTCAAAGGCACATATTCCCATACTTTCTCTCATATCCACATGACATCTTCCAATTACTATAGGTACCTTCACAAACAATAAGTGAGACTTTAAAATAAACATATTTCATAATTCACATGTCATGTCCTAGATTTGATACAAAAATTACCATTTCAAATTCAAATGCCCATATTCATGAAGGCTTATTAATTCAAGTTCAAACTCAATATCTAAATTGAATGCATTCCTTTTTGAAAATTGATTCAATTATAAGAGGGAAATTATGTAGGTGTCATATTCACAAGGCAGTCTACTACCAATTTCCTCCAAGTGCCTAGTGAATATCCTCTACAACTTCCAGACCTTTCCAAAACTCGTCAGATAGGTAGTTTCTATTTTAGCATTATCAAATGCATATTTATCATATTTATATATTGTTGTACATAAGTAGTTTGTGTACATCATTGTAAATTTTACCAACTTCTCAACTTTTACTATTTTGTAATGTGAAAAAAACAAGGATGTATAAAATTTACCGTTATGTGCTTATATATATACACAGTTTCTTACACTTGAAACAAGTCTAGTACAAAATAGTATGGCAAAATGATGTGTTCTATTATACAGAACAATATCACAAAATTGAAAACACATGTTCAATCCTTTTAACCACTACAAAACCTCCTTAAATATAATCAGCAATTATTGTTCTAGAGTAGTACTATTATTAACTACGACTATGAACAAAATTCTTATCATATATCATCACATATCTTCTGCAATTTTCCATAAACCTAGGAAATGGAATTGGTTGTTCGTCTTATGTAGCAAGTGAAGACTAAGTAGCAACAAATTTTTTTAGTTGAACTTAAATGGACTGGTTGTGCAACATTCCCTAGGGATATAGATATACTAGAAAGCAGAGTGTCTAATTTGTTTTTACATTTAACTGCAATTCTTTTGAGAAACCAGGGGTAGACCTAGCTTGCAGATTACTTAGAGCTACAAACACAGGGCTCAATATGTATGGGATATTATGGTGGTAGAGAGACATTGTTTAACTCAAATGTCTTTGTTTTTGTGCTTGATCTACCTTCCTTTAAGTCATATTCAATTGTCGATCAATCTTCTTCTGGTTCTGTTGGACCTCATGCTCTCGTCGTAGCCTACACTTTTCCTCTAACAGTTTTTTATTTTTTAATTGCTTCTCAATTCTCTATTTCTTCCTTTCTTCTTGGTTTTCTTCTCGTTCTACTTTCCTCTCTCTCATCTGCTCTCTTTTCATCTCTTACAATTCTTCCATTTACAAATTTTGTCTCTCCTACTTGTTTAGCATTTCAATGTATGAATCTATAGTCTAACCTTTCAATGGATTCAAGCGTACACTTTGCATTAGAAGCTTAAGAAATTGACTAACTGACCCATTGGTCTGCAACTCATGGTCTTGAGTGCATGAGACAAATTCAACATGTTATTCGCTTGTACCATCCTCATCTTAAAATTTGCCCCCATTTTCTACATCCTAGTTTATTACATTCATAAAATAGTGTATGACCTTCATTGGATTATGTCATGGTGTTGATGGCATGGAAATATTGGCATTCTTTTCATTAAAATTAGTATGCACCCCTAAGTTTCTAGCATCTTCTTTGAACCAATTTTGTTTGGTAGTTTATGTGGGCAAACTGAGACCTTCTCCACCATCTTCAGCAACAACGGATTGACTAACTTGACCTATAGGTAGTTTACTATCCATAACTTCATTACATCTAGTTTGAGTTGCAGACATTTGACTGTCCCGCATTCCAATACCTAAAAAATTTGTGCATTCCTCTTGTACCTTATTTCATGCATTTGTGCATTAATTTTTACTATATGTTTCATGGAATTGTTGTACTTCATCCTCTTCATATATATCCATGCATAAAAAGTTTTTTGCTACAATAATCTCTCCTTCATCTTCAATTGTGAAGGCCTCACTTGGCCTCACGTCTTTTTGAAGTGCAATGTGATCTAATGGCCAAATCCCCATCCTTTGAAAGCTATTAATAATATTACAGGGTGTTAATGCTTGTTTAAAGGCCTTGCTAGCAAGAGTTGTCAGCTCTTCCCTTCCTATTTTAGTTTTGGGATGGCTTGCCATCCATGTTGTCCTTTGTTATTTGAAGTAACTTTTGAATGGAGAGAAGAGACTCACATCTAGAGGTTGTAGCTTGTGGCTAGTATTATCTAAGAGGGTTAGTAGGCAATGCCTATACACCTTGCTTCTTCAATTGTTTTGAAGGAAATGTAGCTGCCATGGACATAAAAATGAGAACAGCTTTGTTTTTTGGTGATACCCATCCTAGATAGATGTAGCAAAATGTTCCATCCAATTGATAAATAACTCCTTAGTCATCTAGGCATGTTGTCAGGCTGCCATGCATGCCCCCAATTCACAATTATAAATGTAGTTCTTTATGTGTCTTTTCAATTTGAAAAGATAGAAACCACATATATTATGACTTGATACAATTACACATGCCAATACTATGATCCACTCCTTGCTTTTGGAGATTAGATGTGGGACACATTTGGAACTAATTTGCAATTAGATGCATGCCATAGTTTCGTCTCATCCTGTACAATAGTCTTGTTGCATTTTTAAATTTTGGTTGAGTCATATTCATGCTCATTGTATAACTTCTATAAGTTGTCATAGAAGGATGCTACTATGCATGACCTTAGCATTATTACTCTATCGCTATCCACCCTCTCTGTAATTTGAATGGTCGAATTTGGATGCCTCTTTCAAAAACTTGCCCACCATGACCCCCCGAGTATCCCATCTATGAAGGGGTTTGGCCTAGACTGAATCAATTGAGCCACATAAGATTTTATTTGAACAACTTCAAGGACATGGCCAATATCAGCCATGTCCTTGCACCACTAGAAAATGTTAGCATCCTCCTCATCTATTAAAATGATTTGCGGCCCCCTCTATTGGGTGCTAGTAGTGCCAAGTAACCATGACCTCAAGCTACTAGGAGGCATTCCCCATTTCTTCATTGCAACCCTAATGGATAGATTTTTGTCCTCCACATCTACCATTGTATATTAGATGTCCTCATTTGACTAGTAACTTGTGCAGACCTTTGCAGATCCAAACTACACATCATTTGTTTTAGGAATGTCAACAGTAGGTTTGATAGCCTGATGATGTGTTGAGGGGACTACACATTCAACAACAACATCTTGTTGTTTTCTACTAAGTGTATCTTCATCTGTAGATTGTACAAAAGTGAAATTCACTCCCCATGGTACTTTAACTCTCTACCTTCCACAAGTTTTCTTCTCCTTTTGACCTCCTACCATAGTTTTAACTGAACCTCCATCATAAGAAAACAATACCAATAGTTGTAGTAAAGGTAATATATAATATGTAATATAAGCAACGCGAGTAAACATATTCTATGACATAAGTAGATGATTGAACCGTAGCATAAACAAATGACTGAACTATAGGATAAGCAAATGATGACATCCAATCTGTAATGACAAAGTGGTGTCAAATAAGCGGACCTAAAATACTTTTAAATCGCAACATATAGTAGTATGTAATGTGGCAACACAATTGTATAATGTGGCAATAGGAACTTCTATTATGGCATTTGAAATATATTTGGTTAGCTCATTAATAGTTCTGCATATGTATGTGTATATAATTATATATTTTTATGTCTATACAGTTCTATTTATATGCATATACAATTGCATCTTACATACATATATATAGATATAGTTCTATAAACACGTATGCATAGTTATATAGACATAGTAAGTCATTTGTAATGGCTCAGTGGTGCAAAGTAAGTGGACCTCAAATACACATAATGCTTGAGGACTTACATGGGCCCAAGTGAGCTCTTCGCAGTTGAGGAGAAAGAAAAGATTATTGTAGTAAAAAAATAGTATGGCTTGGATTGGCTAGAGTTATATGTATGCTAATACTATATATATATATATATATATATATATATATATATATATATATATATATATATATATATATATATATGTATTAAAATTTTCAAATAAATATATGTATGTGTATACACTTCTGAATATGCATGTATACATCTGTGAATATGTCTGTCTATACAGCTGTGAGTATGTATGTGGATAGAGTTGTATATATATGTGTATGCAGTTGTATATGTGTGTGTATACAATTATATAGATGTATATTTCAAGTTGTATAAAGACATATGTACAGTTGAATACACACATTGATTCATTTTTAATGGTGCACTAATGTAAAATACCTCAAATATATCAAAAACCATCAACATAAACTACTGAATAAAAATAAAACCCTCAACTATATATGACTATAAAACCCTGAAGAGTTACAGTATAGGAGAAACGAGAGAATAATATAGAAAAATGCAGTCTAAAATTTGTTGGAATTGTATCTCTCAAATATATATAATGAAACTACAAACCATATATGAGTGTGAAACAACCAACAAAAAATTGTAACATATATCTTTACAAATAAACATTATAGAGTTACATTATAGGAGAAAAGAGAGATTATTGTAGAAATATGCTTCAGGGTTTCATTGTATTTGTATATGTATGCTTCAGGGTTGTAGCAATAATTGCAACCCAAAACTCTGAAACATTCCTAAATCACCTAGGCTAGGGATTGTCATTAGGGTGATAGGAAGAGGTTTATAAACAAGTTAAGGGGGATTTTGGCCAACTAACAGGAGTGGGTAGGCTCCTTTGCAATTTGAGCTCAGCTTAGACTCTGGAGGGATATTCCAAGGGGTATACCTAAGAAGGTATTATTTTTAAAACTAGATGAACAACTAAAAATGAAAGGACAACCAAACCCAGATCGTTTTCTACACCCCAAAAACTGTCACTGGACCCAAAACAACTGGTTATCATTAAGAACCCCTATATAGCTAATGAAATGCACTCCTATTAGCAATGGAAAGTGCAGGTATGCTTGTTTGGTCTGCAAAGAATTGATACTTTAGTGACCCATTGACAATGTTTCCTATTTTCAGAACAAAACCGCAACAACACATACAATACTAACTACTTATTTCACACATGATGAGTTTGTTTTAGTTTTTTAAAAATTTGTGGGTGATCAAACATCTTAGACTAGTGCCTATTATGATGGACTATAGAGTCCACAATTTAGCAGAGGGAAAAAGACAACACCAAAATGAAACATGCACTTTCTGGATATTCAAATGCAAGAAAAACAACGATCAATGAAGAATATACTTAGTAATCCTTAGTCAGAATGCAATCATTCATTTATAACCATAGACAATATCATCACATAGCATGTAATGTTTTAAGAATCTATCATATTCATTTAATCAACTATTACAGTCATACCACAAAGTGTGGCAAGAGGAAACCCTAGCTGAAACTTTGGATTTCCTTGAACAATTACATAAGAAGAAGGAGAAGTTCATACGCTGATAAATAAAATCAATATGAGAACCTTTCATAACCTGTGTCTTATCTGCTGGAGAACTGGAACTTTTTTCTCTTTGAAACCCTAGAGAGCTCTGCACTTGGTCACTTGAAAATGCCAAAAGACCAACCCCTAAAAAGTGTTTAGATCTTGCCTTTATAGCCTTCACATGCATGTCTGAGAATGAACTAGGTGCTAAAATCCTCAACAACCCCACCAACTACATTAAAAGTATTAATTTTGGCCACCCACTTTGCATTAATAGTATTCTTGGAAGTAGTTGGTGCGTTCCCAGGCAGTTGGAGTTTGGAAGGCTAGGAAGTTGACCTCTGACAAATTAGACTTCAGAGGTTGGGCCTTCACTCTGCACTCTGCACTTTGATGGAAAAGGAGAGAACACCCGACCCAAAAATACTTACACAAATGAAGAACGTTGAGGGTCAGGCCTTGGGCCTTCTTCCTTTTGCCTTCCAAAAGGAAGAAGGAAGAAAAGGAAGTCAGCCTCCAAAAACCATAGATGCTATTAAATAGTTTAGCAAACTTTAGACTTCGGGCCTTCCGCCTTCCGCCTTCCAAAAGGAAGAAGGAAGGAAAGAGAAACGCTCGCCTGCCGATGCTTGAAACACTTAGCGCAATTTTGAAATCATCAAGGATCGACTTTGGACCTTTTCTCTTCTGCCTTCCAAAAGAAAGAAGAGAAAAGAGGTAACTCCTGCCTGCCGAACCTGCCATGTGTCCTCTTTCCACGGTTCCACAATCTTGTCGTGGGTCAACCCAAAAGGCTCAGTGAAATGGCAAAATGCCCTAGAAAGAATACTTGTTGAGGGTCGGCCATCAAACCTTCCCTATTTTGCCTTCCAAAAAGGAAGAAAGAAGAGCCAACCTCTGAGCTTCGTTGCCCACTTCATACTTATAATAATTGGAACTGTGAAGGGGAAAATGGATTAATCAATTAAGAATAATAAAACCCAATACATCTATGAAATGTGAAAGTAAAAGATATATTAAAGTAAAACAAAGAACAATACTTACAACCTTTTACCTTTCTTCTTCCATAGTTCGCCTATCTCTTCTTGACCTTGATGATGATGAAGCCCTTAGAAACGAATGCTCCCTTGCTTGTTGAAGGTGACAAGAATAGAATGGCTGAGATATTTTGTGTGATTGAAGATGAGCTTCAACACACTAACAATGGAGGATATGAAATGCTTAAGAAAGTGGTGTGCCAAAGGTGCGCCTGTGTTTCTGCAGCATAAGTTTGCTCAAAATGATGGATGATGAAATGAAGAAGGAGAAGGTTGTATTTATAGAGTTGTGTAGAAGAAGATCAATGGATGAGAAGAAAAGAGAAAATCAACGGCGGAGGATTGTTGAGGAAGGTGCAACAAATGGAAGAAAGACATGTGTCATTCGAAAAGCAGCTTTGTTGAGTTAACTACTCTGTTGATGAGGATGAGTTTTGATTTTCTTGAATTAGAATTTATTTTTCTAATTTAAGAGAAAGTTTGCTTTAAAGATGCTTTAAAACTAATTTTGCTTTTTGTATGACAAAAGGAATGTATTTTTAGAAGATAAGAAAGATTTTTTAGAAGATAAGAAAGCATAATTAAATAAATGAATTTATTTAATTATTTTGTAGATAATTGAGAGGAATAAATAAAATATAGAAATATATTTTATTTTGTGGAGATTTTAGATTTTATTTAAATTTGGAAGAATAAGAGATTTTAATTAAATAATTAAAATTATTTAATTATTTAGAAGAATGAAGTTGATGTAGGTGAATTTAATTAATTAAATAAATGTAATTTATTTAATTAAATGAAAGGGGATGAATCAAATAAATAGATAAATGTATTTATTTATTGATAGAGGAATGTGAAGATGAAATAAATATTTAAAATATTTATTTAAGTAGAGTCATGTCAATTTTAGGTGTATACATTTTGCCCCTCTTTGATGCAATGTGTTTTATCACGTTGTTTCAAAAAATAAGAATTTTTGACAATGATACATGCCCAGTTTGCCCCTGGTACAAGTTTAACGACAGGATGCCCCCTCGGGAGATTGGACGGGAGGAAGGTAGAAGGCGTGAGACGGACAATCTCATGAAGAAGAAGGTGAAAAATGGGTTAGGATGGAGAAAAATAGGATATGGTTTAGAGAAACAGACATGGGAAGTAGTCGTAGTAGTCAGACAGTCAGATATGGTTCACTTGCTATAAAGAGGAGCTGGGTCCACAAGTTCTATTCATTTGCACACTTGTCTTTAGTTGATTGGCCTCTTGAGAGCTTAGGAGAGCATGGCAGCCAGAGAGATGGATATTCTGTGCGAGGAGCACCAGTTCGAGCGAGTCCGACGGTTTGGTCGGCCAGCGGAGGCAGGACCCTCGGTATGTAGTTCGTGAAAACTCACAAAAAGTCATTTATTAGGCTCATTAATGGCTAGGGAAAGATACTAGGATAGATGCGCCCAACCGTCGTTCAATGCATACACACTCCAGAATAGTGCATATGCTGCGACATAACGCATTTGAGAGATGTTGCAGTGCATTTGCTCTTTTGGCGCATGTAGGCTCTAAATTGGCGCATCTACTGCTAAGCTATGCATTTGAGATATGTTATTGCGCATATGCTAGTTTAGCGCATACAGGCTTGGAATTGGCGTATTTGCTGGGAAACGGGGCATGTGACATAAGAAACGATTCATGTGCCAGAACGATGCATACACATCAAAGGGTGGCACATTCACGGTGAAGCGGCACATGTGATATGGATCAACACATTTGCCACCTAGATCGGCGCATTTGCACTAGGAAAATCAGTTGACTTAATGAAATTAACCCAATTGGCATCGTGATCGATGCGTTAATTGATTAGCGATCTCTGAGATTGCCGAGAATCTAGTCGAGAGATGATATGCTATTTTGATTAATTTGATATGTTAAGTCAATGATAGGATAGTTGGATTTCTTTGAGTAGGTTTGCTTGGATATAGATTTCTTTGATGGTATGCTTTGCTTGGTTGCAGGAGGATATTCAGGATGTCCTTATGTCATGAGAGCAGTTCCCATTGCCATTGTTGCAGCGATACATGTTGACTGGGATAGATCGTGAGGCACTAGGTGCTATGGGTCTGCATTATGTTTGTTTCATACCTGAGGTTCGCGCGAACCGGGCTATGTTGACCGCAGCGGTGGAACGATTCCATAGCGAGGATGGCACATTCCATCTGCCGACGGGGGAGATGGCGATTACCCTTGAGGATGTGTACCAGATTTTGCACCTCCCAATTTAGGGAGAGCTGGTTGAGTACGAGTCACAGCGGGACGCTGGCTTGGAGGAGTGCAGACGCGTGTTCGATGACCTGGGGTTGGTGGAGCAGGTGATTTCGTGGCAGGACATACATGACTGCTATGACTACTTCTCGAGCATAGTGGCAGGATTGATCGGTGGCGTAGTATGCCCTGATAGGAGGTCACACGGCTTCCCGATTGGTTGGGGGAGGGTGCTAGAGAGCATGATTACGGATGGGACATGGTATGCATGGGGTGTGTGTCTGCTGGCACACTTGTACAGAGATATGCATCAGGTAGTGTACCATAGAGGATCCAGTTTATCAGTAGGTGTGTCGCTCTTACAGTTTTGGTTATGGGAGCACATAGCTATCACCCGACCGATATGTTTATTTCACAGGCAGAGGGGTGAGCCCTATAGTTACGGCTATGTAGGTGTGATTTCCCAGCATAGGCTGGGGAAGCTGGAGTATTGGAGACACACGTTCGATAACCTAGATCTGGTTATCTGGCGCCCATACCTAAATTGTGAGGTATGGGAGGATGAGGCCGATGAGTTACCCTATTGCTTTCAGACTCGGTGGTTGATTGGGAGGACCAAGTTCATATTAGAGAGATAGATTGTTAGTAGGGTCTAGAGGCAATTTGGTAGAGTGCAGGGCAGACCACAGGGATAGGCACGTTTTGCCAGGACTCATGCAAAGAGGTATAGGTGGGGTCCCGTGGCATTATATGAGGAGGCCTTGGTAGACTTCCAACATATTCCTTATGCAGTGTGGCCCATGAAGAGGGAGATAGTGGACGTTGGCATGATGCCAGACTATGAGGAGTGGTTCACCGCACATCCATTTCTGAGATACTCAGGACTAGGAGAGTTGGCGCCTCATATCGACGAGGAGGATTCAGATGATGAGGGTGCAGTCGACAGGAGGAGGGGAGGATGAAGGAGGAGGAGGAGATCAGGGGGATGGTGGAGGAGAGGGAGGAGGTGGTGGCAGACCGAGACAGATGAGGAGGAGGTCTGGGGAGGGGCCTTCAGGTTAGCAGGCAGTTGTGCAGCCATAGGCTGTAGGACAAGTGCAGGCACAGGTTCCAGCACAAGAGGTAGGATAGCAAAGGCAGATGTCACCACCACAGTAGGTGGCACAATAGCAGGTACAAGGGCAAGTGCTAGCACAGCAGGCTCCGCAGCCTGATTTACAGCAGCAGGCCATTGTCACCCTACAAGGTCAGATTAGGCAGCTGAGGGCTCATCTAAGAGTAGCGGAGTCTCAGAGAGATGCAGACGTAGGATGAATATCAGAGATATCCAGAGAGAGATGCAGCCTTAGCTAGCATGCGGGCTATGAGGGCAGAGAGAGATGCAACCGTGATGGCTATGGGTACAGATGGTACATCTAGCTTCTTGGTTTCATAGGTGTAACAGGTACAGATGCAGCTGACATAGGTACAGAGTGAGCTTGGCCGAGTGCAAGCTCAGGCGCAATACTACAGAGGGTTATACCACGGGGCAGTGGCAGCAGATCAGCGGGTGCCCAGTTTCAGGACTTAGTCTGTGGCATCCCAGAGGGCAGGTGGGTCTCGATCTGTGGGATCAGTGAGGGGCCCCTAGTAGTCAGGGGGAGACAGAGGAGAGGGCAACGCAGGGAGCAGTGCTCCTCGGCATCAGGGTTAGGCCGACCTGGATACTTGTACCAAATTTTTGATGGCTAACATAGCCTATATATGTATCATTTTTGTTGTTCCTTGTATACATTTTTATGATATGAATCTGAGAGATTTGGACAGACACTGTTGACATATTGTACATTTGGACACAGTTTTTACATTCTATATGATGATGCAGTTATTGATGTTCTATATGCTCATGTTTTTCCTTATGTGGATATGGATGTAATCTATTTTATATGTAATGCTCACTAGATTGATGTATATGATTTTGATATGCAATGCAGATGTGGCATGTTATGGAAATGTTTAATGCAGTTCTATATGCAATTTGTCTATGTTTTTGGTTTTTTTGATGAGATATATGGATGCACATGTATGTGGGTGACCTAATGCACGTTATGATGCATGCAAATGATGTAATCATGTAAATGACTATCTCATGTGTTGTGATATGCTATCTATGCTATGTTTTTGATATGTCCAAATGTACTCAGTCGACACAGAGATGATGCAGATAGGAGGAAGAAGAGATGAAGAAAGACTAACTTTCATTTGATATGCTGCAGGATTTTCTTATTGCATGGATGATATGGACTGTTGGATATGGGATGAATACGGATTATCATCTTGATATTGCAAGGCTTTTGCTTTCATCATTGGGCACTTTTTAGTATTTTTCACTTTTTGAAATGTTGTAAGAAAATACAAGCATCTAGGTATAATTAGACCGAGATGACCTGAGTATTCCTTACATGGATTTTGATATAGCAAGTTGATACAAGCATAGTCAAACTTGAATCTAGATGACCTAAGTACTTCTTGCATTTTAACAGACAAGGATTGCCCCTTTTCATGTTTAGACCTCGGAGTCCTCGATGATCTTTTTGTTGATCATGTCGTTAGACAAAAGTTGTTACACTACTAAAGTTTAATCCACAAGCAGCAGACAAAGAAAAATATTATGCCTCCATCATAGCATCTCTAGCTTTTGACATCCTTGAGTAGCATAGGAAGACATAATGACAAAAATTCAAGACTTTGTAAGTTAACCTCTTCACAAAACATTCTTGCATTAGATGTGTCTTTTGCCATAATTGGTATAGAATTAGGTTGAGTGTTTCAGTATGGGGCTCTACTTTGGACAGGTTGATGTTTTTGTGTCAAGATTTTTGCTTTGGTAGCTTGTTGCTGCGCTTGCTTGTCTAGTGAAAGGTATCACCATCCTTTATTGGTATCCTCTAAGAAAATGTGGCATTCAAGAATCCAAATCCGTAACTAGGTCGAGGAGTTGCCCCTAGTTTAGACAAGGATTGATTTATTATGGGTGAGATGACAACAGACCTAGAGAGACGGACCCTAAGGGACTGACCTAGTGCCTCGGGGGCTCATTGCTAAATGGCCTTGCCTACGTGACGACGCAGAGGCAACGTAGTTCAGGGTGAACCTGATGGACCGAAGACCTAGGCGATGGCAAATGATGCAGAAATAGCATGGACTTAGATTGATAGAAGGACCAGATATGGGATAGATGGGATAGTGGAGTGAAGGGGAGCCTCGAGGGCGCATTGAGAATGGACTTGCCTACGTGATAACTCAGAGGTGACGTAGTTTGACAATGGTTCAAAGGACTAGTTCAAGATGAACGATATGATGGACACGAGAGCTATGAAGACATAATAGATGGAGGAAGTGGTTTGTCGCAGATAGCGCCTGTTTACCAGGTTTTCACCACTTGCTTTTATTTGCACGGGAGCTAAAAGTACACATGACGCCTGTTTGCTAGGTTTTCATCATGTTACCTATCCACGGTGCCTATTTACCAGGTTTTCACTAGAGGACGATTTTTTTTGTTTTTTGTTTTTTTTTTAATTATTTTGTTTTGTTTTTTTCATCACTTTTTCATTTTTTTTTTGTATTTTTTTAGGACTCCCTTACATTGGGGTTGTCAGGTATAGAACTTGTGAAGGTGCATGCTGTTGATAGGATCATCGAACAGTTCACCGTCAGATGTAGCCAATTGATATGCCTCCGATCCATAAGCTACGATGACGACATAGGGACCTAACCAGTTGGGTTCAAACTTTCCTTTCTTTTCTCTGTCTTGCTGATTTCTGGGATTTTCTCTTAGGACTAGGTCACCAACTTGGAAAACTTGGGGTTTTACTCTGTGATTGTAACTTTTGGACATGCGTTGCTGATATGCTTTTAGGTGGTTAAAGGCCTGTTGCCTTCTCTCTTCGAGGAACTCTAACTCTTGAAGTCTGGTCACTCTGTATTCTTCATCTGATATGAGGCCTTTTAATGAGACTCGCAAGGATGGAATCTTGAATTCAATGGGCAAGATAGCTTCAGATCCATAGACTAGGGAGTATGGTGTTGCACCTGTGGGTGTGCGGATGCTTGTGCGGTAGGCCCACAACGACATGCCAATCACAGCTGGTATCATTGACAATTTTCTTTAGGATTTTTAGAATGGTTTTATTTGATGCCTCGGCCTGGCCATTGCCTTGGGGGTAATAGGGGGTTGAAAAGTAGTGCTGGATATGGAATTTGTCACATAGTTCCCTAACATCTTGGTTTTTGAAGGGTCATCTGTTATCCGTGATAATGGCCGAAGGGACACCATAACGACAAATGATATAGTTCAGGATAAAAGAGGCAATCTGTTTGCCTGTGATATTAGCTAAGGGCACAACTTCAATCCACTTTGTGAAGTACTCTGTGGTAGTGATTATGAATTTATGGCCGCTTGAGGAAGGAGGGTGAATCTTGCCCACTAAGTCGAGTCCCCACTGACAGAAAGGCCAAGGAGTCATTAATGGCTGTAGCTCCTGTGCTGGTGCATGTATCAGGTTCCCATGGATTTGGCACTTCATGCACTTCTTTACAAAATGATAGGAATCTTGTTCCATAGTTGGCCAGTAGTACCCCATGCGTATGAGTTTCTTGGCTAGGGTAGGGCCACTAGAGTGGGTCCCGCATATACCATCGTGTATTTCGCTCAAGGTGGTTTGATATTCCTGCCTATCGAGACACCTAAGGAGAGTACCATCGAGACCTCTGCGATATAGGGTATTGGCAACAATGGCATACTAGGATGCCTGACAGATGAAGGTTCTCTTTTGGTTACTAGAGAGATCAGGGAGGAGGGTATTCTCTTTAAGATAGGCAAATATCTTTCCATAGAGGGGGGAATCGGCTCCAACAATGTGGCAAATGATATGGGACTCAGGGGTGTCGTATGTAGGACAGGACACTGGCTCTACCAAGAACTCATAACGCGATTGATTATCAGGAATGTCGAGGAGAGAGGCGATTGTGGCCATAACATCTGTAGCTTTGTTCTCAATCCTTGGTATCTGTGCAAAAGAGATCTTGACGAAGTATTTTTTGAAGTCAACTACCATTCTCTTGTAAGGGATCAATTTCTCATCTTTTGTTTGGTAGTCGTCATTCACTTGATTGATGACTAGTTGTGAATCGCCATATACTTGAAGCTCTTTGATATTCCGTTCAACTACTAGCTTGATACCGATGACTAGGGCTTCATACTCTGCCACATTGTTAGTGCAGGAAAACATTAATCTGTATGATTTGGGAATGGTGTCTCCATTAGGTGTGATCAATAAGATACCTGCCCCCGATCCATGCTGGGTGTATGAGCCATCGAAGTACATTTTCTAGATTGTTGTGGTTATGTGAAAGACAGACTCGTTTGGAAATTCAAACCTTAGAGGGCTATCGTCTGTGAGAGGTGCATCTGCCAGTTGATCTGCAAGTACTTGGCCTTTGATTGCTTTCCTGTCTACATATTCGATATTGAACTCGCTGAGAAGCATGACCCATTTGGACAATCTACCTGTTAAAGCTGCCTTGTTGAGTAGGTATTTGAGTGGATTGATCTTTGCCACCAGTTTGATAGAATGTGACAACATGTAATGTCTACATTTTTGTGAGGTGAAGACCACCGCTAGACATGCTCTTTCGATAGGTGTGTATTGTAATTCATACCCAACAAGTGTTCGATTGATATAGTAGATTGCCTGTTCTTTTATGTCATAGTTTTTCTATGCAAGGAGAGCTCCCAGAGCTGTTGGTGTAGCTGAGATATACAGTAGTAGAGGCTTGCCCTGAATTGGTGGCATCAATACCGGTGGTTTCATGAGATATTCCTTTAATTGCTGAAATGCCTGTTCACATGACTCGTTCCATTTGAAAGGGACATTCTTGTGTAGAAGGTGAGAAAATGGGTGGCACTTGTCTGCCAATTGAGAGATGAACCTTCTGATAGATTGCAATTTTCCTTGTAGGGATCTTAGTTGAGTCAGATTCGTAGGAGGTGGCATCTCCATGATGGCCTTCACCTTAGCCAGGTTGACTTCGATACCATTTGTAGACACGATGTATCCCAGTAGTTTGCCTGATGTAACCTCAAACACACACTTCTTTGGATTGAGATGCACATTAAACTGTTCCAACCTGTTGAAGATCTTGTCTAGTACTGGTAGATGGCCTTCTCTTGTAAGTGATTTTTCCATAATATCGTCGACGTAGTCTTCCATTATAGTGTGCATCATGTCGTGGAAGATTGTCATCATGGCTCTCTAATATGTTGCATCAGCATTTTCAAACCAAATGGCATGACACACCAACAGTAGGTGCCCCAAGGACATGTAAATACAGTCTTGTGTTGGTCTTCTGGTGCGATCTTTATTTGGTTATATCCCGAGAAACCATCCATGAGTGATAGCATAGTGTGCCCTGTCGTGAGATCTACAATCATGTCTATGTTTGGCAAGGGGAAATCATCTTTTGGACAAGATTTGTTCAAGTCCCTAAAATCATTGCATATTCAGACTCTGCCATCTGGTTTAGCCACTGGTACTATGTTCGAGACCCATTTAGGATAGTCTAGAGGCCTAATAAATCTGACGTCTAGCAGTTTCTTTAGCTCTTCCTTTACCATGAGGGCCACATGTGGATGCATCTTTCTGAGTTTTTGTTTGACCGGTTTAGCTCCTGGAGCTAAAGATAAATGATGCATGATAAGATTTGGATCTAGCCCTGGCATGTCAGCATATGTCCAAGCAAAGTTGATTTGTTTTCTCTTGAAGAAATCTATAAATGATGGTTTTTCGTGTTCTGTTAGAGCTTTTGCTATGTGGATCATTCTAGGCTCATCCCCTGTGCTGACATTGATTGGTTCCATTGGTTCTATCAAGATTGACGATCTCTCCTGATGTGTAAGATTGGGTAGAGGGTCAAGCCTTCCATCCTTCGGCACCTCAGAGAGGTTTTCACCGTTGGATACATCTTTATTTTTACTATTTTGATAATCTAACACTGCCGCGGAGTGGTTTTCACTGTTAGATCATTCTTTTATTTTGATATTTTTATGACTGAAAGGCTTGGCACTCTCTCCAAAATAGGCCTTCTTGTTGAGTTCAATAGCATAGCCAGCTCTGTGGTCCCCTCCAGGTATATGATCTCTAAGCTCAAGATAATCTATGATGGCTTCGTCATTTTCAAAGGTGTCTAGCTCAGGGGTGGTGCCTTCTAGTTCCCAGTCGATAAGTTCAGGGTGTATCAAAGGTAAGGGATTATAAGGTTGGTCTATTTTGACGGTGTTGATGGTTAAGATAGAGTTATTGAAAGCACAGACAAAGTTTGCGATGGTACTCTCTATTAGTGGATCCGTTAAGGGGGGATCATTCCTTCCTCACGATTTTCACTATTGTTGCTATGCGGGTCGGACTCTAGAGGTCTATCCCTTGGACCTTATCTCTCATTGGTATGGGTCGGGTCATACTCGTGGACAATGTCGATATCTTTTTCATCACAAGACATCTCAGAGAGGCTATGCCATTTGTACTCATTAGAATCTGTGTCACTCCTCAGTTGCATTCGCTGAATTTGCTCAACCAGATTGTTAGTAGAGGTTTCTGGTTGTTTGTCCTTTTTCTTGTTTGCTCAGTTATTTCCTGGTGCTCCAGTGTATCCTAGCCCTATAGTGTCTCGGGTTGTCAGGGTATGAGGTTGGATGGGTTCAGTGATGCCATCCTTTCTTGAACCAAGAGGACCGTGTCCTTCATACCCCATTCTCTGTAGCATTTGAAAGCCTTGACCATATTATTCTGTTGGTATAGTGTGATGATCATGTTGCGTAGAGGAGCTACCTTCATCCTTGTATAGCCATTGTAGGATATCCTTTTCATCACTCTCATCTTCTAGGCTTCCCCATTTTACAAATGGTCCTTTTGTAGTTCTCTCTACTTTTGGTGTCTTTAGGATAGGTCTCCCATAGGACCTAGGAGATAGGGGCAGTTGTGCCAAGCAGAGGGATTGAGAGATCATGTATTCACCTAAGCCCTTATCTGTGAGTCTGAGACTAGGTTGCGGAGCTTGTGAAGAGGAAACAAGTGAAGCCGAATCAACACGAGATGAAGAGGCTGCAGAAGCATGGTTGGTGGGGATCACAACTTCAGGTTTTGGATGAATGGAGTTGCAGTATTGATAGGGGTTAGGGTCACCTTGGATGGTGATCTCTTGACCTTCATGTGGGAACTTGATACATTGATGGTATGTTGAAAGTACTGGTTTCAGAGCATGTATCCATGGTCGCCCAAGAAGAATGTTGTACGCTAGCTCCATGTCGAGAACTTGACAAGCTACATCTTTTACCATGGTGCCCACTCTGATTAGTAGGGTAACAATTCCTTTGGACGTTCTTTCCTCCTCATCATAGGCTTTTATGGTGATTTTCCTTTTAGGATCTATAGCCTTTTCTGAAAACCCCAATGTAAGGATTAGTTTCAATGTGCAAATATTCAAACCAACCCCTCCATCGATTAGGACTCTTTTGATCTTGTGCTTGTGTATGAAAGCTTCAATATGAAGGGAGGCGTTATGGGGTTGAGTGATTAACATATCATCCTTTTCAGTGAATGATAGGAAATGTGGTGAGGTAATATGACCGACCATGGTTTGGAATTGCTCTTCAGCAAGGTTTGTGGGAACGGAAGCTTCCGCTAAGGCTTTGTCAAGTATGGACCTATGAGAAGGAGATAGATGCAGAAGTTCCAAGATGGAGATATGCGCAGGTGTTTTGTAGAGTTGATCCACGATACTGTATTGATTAGACGGTGTGGCGGGGGTTCCCCTAAGGGTGACTCTATTACTACGAGTAGTAACATTGCAATCTGGATCTTTGTTAATAGTGATCACATTGATGTGTGAATCACTTTCATAGATATGGTTAACAACATAGTTGAAACCGACATTTGTGTAGTTTGCATTGTTAGATCCACTGTTGTTTCTATTGGAAGGTCCTCCTTGCTTGTAGTTAGGAAGAGGATCCTTGAATGCCTGGTGATCATTGTTGGAGGTATGCCCATCAACAGATATTTTGTTTTGCTCTATCAGGTCTTGGATTGTATGCTTGAGTGCAATACAATCATTTGTCTTGTGCCCCCTATTTCGGTGGTATTCACAAAAGTCATTGTCATTCCACCAATGGGGTTTGACCTTTGGTTCGTATTCTCGTGCCGAGGGAAGCGTTATGATCTTGTTGGTGATTAGCTTCCGTAGGGCAGTTTCTAATGATTCGCCCAAAGGTGTGAACTTTCTCCTAGGTTGAAAGTTGGTAAACCTTGATTCAGTGTTTTTTGGTTTGTTTTGCAGGGGGTTATTTTGAGGTGTTGATAGGTTGAAAATTGGTTGCTTAGGTGCTGCATTCTTGGCATCCACCACCCCGTCATTCACAATGTTTTTATTTTTCATCCAGAATCTAGGTTTATCATTGTTGGTGTTGGTATTAGAAGTGTCTTTATAGAGCTTGAGTTGACCTTTTGCGATTAGAGCTTTTTCTATGATGAAGCCCATCTCAATGACCTTGCTAAAAGAAGTAGGACATTGGATTTGTATTTGGTAACTTAGGTCCGTTTGCAAGTTGTGGACGAACATTTCTAGCATCTATTTTTTGGGCATTTGGAGTGGACACTTGCTTGCTAGCTGTCTCCATCTTTGTAAGAAGGCGACAAAAGATTCTCCACCTTTCTGTTTGGTGTTACAAAGATCCAATATTGAGGTGTCGTGCTCAATATTGTAAGAGAAGTGGGTGACAAATTTGTCGACAAGTTCATTGAATGTTTTAATGCCAGGTGGTAGTCTAGAAAACCACTCCATGGCTTGTCCTCCTAAGCTTCATGGAAATAGTCGGATAAGGTAAGTGTCGTTGTGTGTGACCTCAAGGCAAGCAACGTTGAATTCCCTGATATGGTCTCTTGGATCACCTTTTCCTCGATATTTATCAAATTTAGGTACCTCAAATTTTGAGGGGAAAGGAATCATGATTAGGGACCTATCAAAAGGATATGGTGAAATATCCTCTAGGGTATAATGTTTAGTCGATGCCCCTGTTTTCATGTTTGCGAACTCTTGTTGTAAAGTTTGGATTCATTGATTCATTAGACTTAGGGCATCTGTAGCATCAGTGTTTGTTTTGCTTTTGTCTGAAGGTGTTTCTTCCTCATGTCTACTTCCCTTAGTTTCTTTGAGTGCCTCTACGTCATAATCCTTAGGGAGCTTGACTCCTAGATTTTCTAGGTGTAAAAAGAATTTGGTAGGGTCTTGGGCAAGTACCCCTTCTAAATGGCATAGAAATTTCTTCGTCACTTTCGTGACCGTCATGAACACTTTTCTCAGCCATTTCTATTTATTTTTGTTTTTGTAATCTAGTTAAGACCATGCAAGGTGGTAAAAAAATGGGATGGAGTGAAAAACATTCTTGAGCAAGATGCTAGGATGATACAAGGTTTTAGCAAGGTTCTTCTTAGATCTATGTGATGTCAAACAAGTTGGGTATACAAAAGTGATAGTCAAAGTAAGGATGTCAGAAATCTGATTACTTGATGTTGACTAGTCTTGCATAAGCCACTAGTGGAGTTCCGAGAGAAAAGGATAAGTAACCCTTGATATTGGACACTCACTAGGTTTGTTAGAGTATTGATTGTGATCTAGAATAACTTGGTTCTAAACTTGTAGGAATTTGGAAAGATTTGGTGAGACTTTGGATGAAAAAGTAGATATGGTATGGAAAAGAAGGAGAAATGGTTGATTTGCAAGTCTCAATTAGATCTTTGGAAACTGAAACAAGTTTGAAATGGCTTTTGAAAATGTTGAAAATTTTGCGTTTGGAAGATATGGTTTTACTCTCTGGTTTGGATGCACTAAAGTATATATGCGCCGCGACAGAGTTCAAATGCACCAGAAGTCAGATCAAATGCACAACACTGGCAAAGCTTCAAATGTGCTACAACAGATGTTAAATGCGCCAAAAGTCAGGTCAAATGCACTGCAAGTCATTTCAGATGCGCAACTCTGGTTTCTCAGCTTGTTTTCTTAGAATTTTTGTAGAATTTTTGATCATTTTCAGGATTTTTCTGTTTTTGGTTTGAAAAACTTGGTGTTTCTGAATATTCTGATGTTTAATTATGGCAAACGCATAGCAAACACATAAAAGTTTTCCATGATTTTTATCTTTTTATATTTTTTTTGTATTTTTTTGGACTATTTTGACTCAAAACAAGTACACTCTAGGCTGGATGGGACGATATTCGTTGAATCCTCTAGATATGCTTACTCAAAGCGTGTAGCTCCAGGATTTGGTAGCACTGGCTCCCCTCCACGACACTCACTTCTCACGCATACTAGATCCAGGTTTCCTTAGGCTCGTACCCCCACAGAACCTTAGGATTGTCCCTACTACCTCTACTGAGAGTCACATGAATCGAGGCCGCTTCAAGAGCTCCACCCTTTGCATCAACAAATAGGGGTTTTTGGATTGCTAAACAATTGGTTCTTAGTCAAGGCAACTGTTCGAGTGGTTACACATGCGGCGGCACTACTCTCCGTTATGGAGTCTCCTAGCCTCAAAGGGTTACGCCTTAGAGGGTTTTGGGGGAGGTTGGCCGTCGGTGTAACACAACAGCACTCGTTGCAGGAGGTTTTCACCTCAAGTACAATTTATTTTAAGTGGCTTGGTAGGGCTTGGCTTTATCCTGTTACCACTCAGGGTCGTTTCCACTTGGACAAGCGTGCATCCAAGGGCAGGCCCCCCTAAAGGTTTAACAAATAGAATGACAAGTCTGGCACTTTGGTCACCCAGTTAAGGGGAGAGCATAAGCCTATTGTCATTCACAATCACATAATACACTGGTTAATCCAACCCTAGTTAAAAGTAGAAAAACTAAATGGGCTATTCTACTTGTGCACTCACACGATTGTTAACTTGGAAGTGTTTCGAGCATAGCAATGTTCATTCCTGTTTGTTTGAGATAGCAATAATCTAACTAAAGAAGATAGCAATATGCAGATATAACAATGGTTCAGTTACTTTCTTCCTAGTTAAGAGCTATGTGAAATTTGAATGCATGCACTTGTTTACTTTTCCCCTAATTAGTCTAAATGAACTAAACAAAGTAGCTAAATGATCTAATCCAGCCACTAAACCTGCAAAACAGACGTTAGCTCAAACTGAAAATCAGAAAACCCTAAAAATAGAGAGCAAAATCAAAAGCACCGCAATGTAGTCTGAATGCGCAGAAATAGAACTCGCATGCGCCTCTGTACAAAAGCACTAAAGCAGGCGTCAAAAGCGCTACAACAAGAGTTATATGCACAATTTTAACAGATGCGTCGTTTTACAATGTAAATGCACCAGAAAACTGGGTATATGCGCAGGTAATATGCAGGCACTGGAACAGAGGTTGGATGCGCCGTTGCAGAGGACGAATGCGCCGTAATGTCGTAAGCGCCGAAACAGAAGGTAGATGCATCATCTGGGAGGTCAGATGTGCCAGAATTTTGTATGCATCGGAGCAGGAGGCAGATGCGTCGTCTCGGAGGTCAGAAGCACTAGATGCCTCTGTTAGAACCCTGTTTGTCACCTATACGGACCTGTCACTTAGAAAAAATTAGTTTTTGATTAGTTAGAGGGGCAAGGGTCCCCACGGTGGGCACCAAAATGTGAAGGGGAAAATGGATTAATCAATTAAGAATAATAAAACCCAATACATCTATGAAATGTGAAAGTAAAAGATATATTAAAGTAAAACAAAGAACAATACTTACAACCTTTTACCTTTCTTCTTCCATAGTTCGCCTATCTCTTCTTGACCTTGATGATGATGAAACCCTCATAAGTGAATGCTCCCTTGCTTGTTGAAGGTGACAAGAATAGAATGGCTAAGATATTTTGTGTGATTGAAGATGAACTTCAACACATTAACAATGGAGGATATAAAATGCTTAAGAAAGTGGTGTGCCAAAGGTGCGCCCGTGTTTCTGCAGCATAAGTTTGCTCAAAATGATGGATGATGAAATGAAGAAGGAGAAGGTTGTATTTATAGAGTTGTGTAGAAGAAGATCAATGGATGAGAAGAAAAGAGAAAATCAACGGTGGAGGATTGTTGAGGAACGTGCAACAAATGGAAGAAAGACATGTGTCATTCGAAAAGTAGCTTTGTTGAGTTAACTACTCTGTTGATGAGGATGAGTTTTGATTTTCTTAAATTAGAATTTATTTTTCTAATTTAAGAGAAAGTTTGCTTTAAAGATGCTTTAAAATTGATTTTGCTTTTTGTATGACAAGAGGAATGTATTTTTAGAAGATAAGAAAGATTTTTGAGAAGATAAGAAAGCATAATTAAATAAATGAATTTATTTAATTATTTTGTAGATAATTGAGAGGAATAAATAAATTATAGAAATATATTTTATTTTGTGGAGATTTTAGATTTTATTTAAATTTGGAAGAATAAGAGATTTTAATTAAATAATTAAAATTATTTAATTATTTAGAAGAATGAAGTTGATGCAGGTGAATTTAATTAATTAAATAAATGTAATTTATTTAATTACATGAAAGGGGATGAATCAAATAAATAGATAAATGTATTTATTTATTGATAGAGGAATGTGAAGATGAAATAAATATTTAAAATATTTATTTAAGTAGAGTCATGTCAATTTTAGGTGTATACAGGAACAAGTAAATTTGTCGGACTTCGAACCTTGGGGCTTCTCCCTGACACTTGCCTTATAGAAGATCGAAGGCAAAAGGCCTGAACTCCAACCTCTGATACACTTAGATGAATTTTTCAATAATTTAACACTTAGGAAAATTTAGCCTTGGAGGACTTTAGAGCCAAGAGGGAAAGCTGGACAAAAGAAGGAAGCCCGAAACTCTGAAGTCCACCACACTTGAGACGAATTTTAGAGCCTGATTTCAGAGACGATAGATAGGACAAGATGGAAGACATGAACCCCAAACTCTGAAACTCTGACAAAGGTAAAAAATACAAGGAAACACTTAGAATTTTTGAATTAGTCATTTTTTTTGGCTTTTCCCTTGTACTTTTCAAAAGGCAGACATATGAAAACCTATGAAAGATGTCTCTGATCGGTTATAAACTATAGGTTCAAGTGGGATTCAGATGAAATTTGGGGGCAAAATGGGACATTTTGGGGATAGGTTTTTCAAGTCCCAACAGTGGATCTGGTTGGGGACATGTGCCAAGTAGTGGCACAATGAGAATCCAGATCTCTGGGTAGACCAAAAAACACCAAAAAATGACACACAGGAACCACAACAAAACACCATCGAGACCAATAGTGCTTAAGACTACTCGAGGTTAAAATTATTAGATATAACAAGATTTCATCACAAAATTTGAAGGAAATCATTACTTATGAAAAGTGATGCTTTAAATGTTGACTGTGAACGGACAGCTCCATGAGTTCTCCTTTCAGAGTCATCAAATGGTAGACATTTAGCTCTAATTTCTTTGTGACTTCATAAGGCCCAAGCCATAAGGGATTGAATTTTCCATGTTTCCCTTTATCTTCAGATTTTGCATCCTAGAGAAGCACCAAGTCACCAACCTGGAAGTCTCTTGGCATAATACTCTTATCAAATAAGAGTTTCATTCTCTACTTATGGTTCAACACCTTGTCATGTACATCTCTTCATTGTTCTTCTAACTCAGTTAGCTGCAAGATCCTCTGAGATATTGCATCATACTACTCTCCTTCAATATCTTGTAGCAACTGGTGGATTGGTAATTCTATGCTGATGGGCATCTTCACTTCTACTCCATACACCAACTCAAATGGGCTTCTACCAATGGATCTTTTGAAATTTATCCTTTCATCCCATAGAACATTCTTCAAGCTATCATCCCATCTCTTCTTGTTTTGATCCAATGCCTTTTTATGATCTTCATCGGACTTTTATAGTATCTCTTAAGACCTGAAACACATTGCATTGTTTGCCAAAATCCTAGCCGGCACCCCAAACATGGTGATTATATTATTGATTATGAAATCAATAACCACTTTGGAAGTTGCATTACAAGTGGGAATTACTTCTACCCACTTGGTGAAGTAGTCAGTGGCCACAAGGATCCACTTAAACCCATTGCTGGATTTCACTTGTATTTCCCCAATGAAGTTAATTCTCCACTGCTGGAAAGGCGCATCAACTTCTAGGGGCAAAAGGGGTAGCACTCCAGCAAACTTCATTCTACTAGAAAATCACTGGCAAGCATCACATTCCATGATTTCCTATGCTACATCCTTAAACAAGGTCGGCCACCAATATCTAGCTCTTAGGATCTTATGGGCAGTGGTTTTGGCTCTGAAGTGCCCCCACAAACACCATGATGACACTCCATCACTACTTTAGCTTGCTCTTGATTCAAACATTTGAGCAATATTCCTTCATGGTTTCTCCACATGAGCTCATTTTGGAACATGACATAGCTTTGACATTTCAGCTAGAGAGTCTTTTTGTGATTTTCATCCATATATGGTGGGCAATTCATGTTTTCAAGATATAATATAACATCCCTATACCATGCATTGTTGGCCAATAAGCAATGAGGAACAATGTTATCTTCCTCTATTTTATTTACTTCTACAGCCTCAAGATTTGAATTGGCCATTAGCCTAGCTAGGCCTTAGCCTCTAACCAACTTTGTGACCTGTATGTCCATGCCATATTCTTGGATCCTGTTGATCCATCTGCATCGTTTACTTGAAGCTTCATGCTACATAAATATGTCCTTTACTATTGTGTGTGGCACATATGCTATGATCTTGGCACCTGTGAAATAAGATCTAAAATTGTTTGTGGCCTTAACCAATGCATAGGCATGCTTCTCCATTATGGAATAATTCAATTCAACAGCTTCTAAAGACTTGCTAAAGAATCCTATTGGCTGCTCAAATCCATCTTCATTCTTTTGGAGTAAAACAACAGCAACAATATAAAAAGAAGTGAAGGAAAACAACTGAAGGGGCTTGGAATAATTCAGACTTATCAATATAGGTGCCTCCTTGATAACTTCTTTGATATTCTTGAATGCTTCAGATGGTTCCTTTTCCCATGTGATAGATTGCCCCTTCTTGAGCATCTTAGAAATGGATTTAGTCTTTTCTGCAAAGTTAGGAACAAATCTCATGACAAAGTTGATTTGCCCAAAAAAAGACCGTATTCCTTTGACTGATTTGGGATGAGGAATGAGATCAATATCCTTGACTTATTCTGGATCTATTCTTACCCTATCCTTTGACACAATATGCCCCAGCAACTTGCCCTCTTCAACTACAAATTGACACTTTTTGGGATTCAAAGAGATCCCATATTCTAGACATCTTTTGAAGATTACCTCAAGGTGCTTACAATTCTCACCTCTTTCCTTTGAGAATGTTGTTAGGTCATCCTGATAGACCACCATGATCTCATCAATAAGATTGGCAAAAGCCACATTCATTGCCCTTTGAAATGTTGATCCTGCATTCTTCAACCCAAATGACATTCTTAGATAAACACAGGTTCCCCAAGGAGTTGTGAATGATGTCTTGTACTGTTTTGACTTCTTGACTTACACCTAGTTGTAGCTTGAAAATACATCCATCATAGACATCAGTTCTGAACCAACAACCCTCTGCAACAAATGGTCCATGCTTGGGTGATAGGAAGAGGTTTATCAACAAGTTAAGGGGGATTTTGGCCAACTAATAGGAGTGGGTAGGCTCCTCTGCACTTTGAGCTCAGCTTAGACTCTGGAGGGATATTCCAAGGGGTATACCTAAGAAGGTATTGTTTTCAAAACCAGATGAACAACTAAAAATGAAAGGACAACCAAACCCAAATCATTTTCTAGGCCCCAAAGACTGTCACTGGACCCATAACAATTGGTTATCACTAAGAGCCCCTATATAGCTGATGAAAGGCACTCCCATTAACAATGGAAAGTGCAGGTATGCTTGTTTGGTCTGCAAAGAATTGATACTTTAGTGACCCATTTACAATGTTTCCTATTTTCAGAACAAAACCGCAACAATACATACAATACTAACTACTTATTTCACACATGATGAGTTTGTTTTAGTTTATTAACAAGGTGTGGGTGATCAAACATCTCAGACTGGTGCCTATTATTATGGGTTATAGAGTCCACGATTTAGCAGAGGGAAAAAGATAACACAAAAATGAAACATGCACTTTCTAGATATTCAGATGCAAGAAAAACAACGATCAATGAAGAATATACTTAGTAATCCTTAGTCAGGTTGCAATCATTCATCTATAACCACAGAAAAGATCATCACATAGCATGTAATGTTTTAAGAATCTGTCATATTCATCTAATCAATTGTTACAGTCATACCACGAAGTTTGGCAAGAGGAAACCCTAGCTGAAACTTTGGATTTCCTTGAACAATTACATAAGAAGAAGGATAAGTTGATATGCTAATCACTGAAATCAATATGAGAACCTTTCATAACCTGTGTCTTATCCACTTGAGAGCTGGAACTTTTTGCTCTTTGAAACCCTAGAGAGCTCTGCACTTGGTCACCTAAAATGCCAAAAGACCAACCCTTGAAAAGAGTTCAGATCTTGCCTTTATAGCCTTCACACGCATGTCTGAGAATGATCTGGGTGCCAAAATCTTCAACAACCCCATCAACTGCATTAAAATTATTAATTTCGGCCATCCACTTTGCATTAATGACATTCCTGGAAGTAGTTGGCACATTCCCAGGTGATTGGAGGAGTTTGGAAGGCCAAGAAGTTGACCTCTGATAAATTGGACTTCGGAGGTTAGGCCTTTGCTCTGCACTGTGCACTTTGAAGGAAAAGGAGAGAACACCCGACCTTGAAATACTTAGACAAATGTAGAGTGTCGGGGGTCGGGTCTCGGGCCTTCTTCCTTTCGCCTTCCAAAAGGAAGAAGGAAGAAAAGGAAGTCGGCCTCTGAAAAAACATAGATGCTATTGAATAGTTCGACAGACTTCAGACTTCATACCTTTTACCTTTTGCCTTCCAAAAGGAAGAAGGAAGGAAAGAGAAATGCCCACCTAACGATACTCACAACAGCACAACTTTGAAATCATCGAGGATCGGTGGCTGAATCTTTTCCCTTCTACCTTCCAAAAGAAAGAAGAGAAAAGAGGTAACTCTCGTTTGCCGAACCTACCACGTGTACTCTTTTCACGGTTCCGCAAGCCTGCCATGTGTCCACCCAAAAGGCTTAGTGGAATGCCTTAGAAAGAATACTTGTTGGGGGTCGGCCATCGGGCCTTCCCTATTTTGCCTTCCAAAAAGGAAGAAAGAAGAGCCAATCTCTGAGCTCCGCCGCCCACTTCATACATAGAATAATTGGAACAACTAAATTTGTCAGAATTCAGACCTTAGGGCTTCTCCCTGACACTTGTCTTATAGAAGACCGAAGGCAAAAGGCCCGAACTCCAACCTCTGATACACTTAGATGAATTTTTCAATAACTTAACACTTAGACAAATTTAGCCTTGGAGGACTTTGAAGCTAAGAGGGAAAGCTAGATAGAAGAAGGAAGCCCGAAACTTTGAAGTCCGCCACACTTAGACGAATTTTAGAGCTTGATTTCGAAGCCGATAGATAGGGCAAGATGAAAGACATGAACCAAACTCTGAAACTCCGACAAAGGTAAAAAATACAAGGAAACACTTAGAATTTTTGACTTAGTCATTTTTTGGGGCTTTTCCCTTGTACTTTTCAAAAGGTAGACATATGAAAACCTATGAAAGATGTCTCTGATTGGTTATACACTATAGGTTCAAGTGGGATTAAGATGAAATTTGGGGGCAAAATGGGGCATTTTGGGGACACGTTTTTCAAGTCCCAACACTACCTACGTACAATAGTATAGAAATATGAAAAATATGCATTTGATAAGACTAAAATAGATGTATATCTCAAGTTGTGTAAAGACATATGCATAGTTGAATACACACATTCATTCATTTCTAATGGCACACTGGTGTAAAAGACCTCAAATACATTTAGCATAACATGGGTGTGTAGAACTAGTGTAGAAGACCTTAAATATATCAAAAATTGTTAACATAAACTATTGAATTGAAATAAATCTCTTAGCTATATATGATTGTATAACCTTGAAGAGTTTCATTATAGGAGAAAGAAGAGATTATTGCAAGAAAATGCACTCTACAATTAGTTGGAGTTGTATAACTCAAATTTAATGAAACCCATATATATATATATATATCAAACCCTGAATATATATATTTATAAATGTAACCCTGAACCATAAATGAGTCTGAAACCCTTAATAAAATAATTAAACATAAATTTTTACAAATGTACATGTCAATGCCTGCGCGTGAGTGGAGAGGGTTCAGACAAAAAATCCCATCATTCCAAATACTATTGGCAGTGCAAAATCATTACCTGCAAGTTGGAGAACAATGATTGCCTAAATAGTTGCGAAGGAGGTCACTCGAAATTTGAAATGATGAAACAAACAAAGGCAAAATAAAATCTAGCTACATGAATGATGAAACAAACACCTGCTTGAGTGGAGATGGTTCGACCACACGGTCGAATGATGAAACCAACAAATGCGAAATAAAATAATCACAAATCGAATGATGGACCTCATACTTGATTGGAAGACGAAAAAAGGGAGACAAGTCGTTACCTGCAAGTTTGATAGCTCGCCAATGTCAATTCTTGAGCTCAAGCGGAGAGGATCTAGCGACCTTCTGGAATGATGAACGCAACAACAACCATGAAGGAAGCAAAGACCCAATGTAAAAAATGATTAGGGTTAAAAATTAGGTTAAGAATGGGCACATAAGGCATTACTTAGGAGGGCCTCAAATAATATAAACTAACATTTTTGTGGAGTGTGGTCTGTGCCAACACAAAACAATAACGTGGCCTTGGGAAATTTTATTATGGTATTTTAAATTATTTAGGTGAAATAATAAAAATTTTATTTTCAAGTTTAAATACATATATAGACATACAAGAATAATAATTGGAGGAATTGTGAAACTTTTTTGGTGCTCATAGCGCACGATCACTGGGGCGTCTATGCACAGGTTTTGGTCAATACTTTGAAATGACCACTTAAGGACCTATGTGCACATAATGACTCATCTCGCAGTTATCATTACTAACCAGAAGTTGAAACAATAGCTTCAAGCTCTTATGCCACTTATGAAGATATGCTGAAGGTTTCATGGAAATCCGATGTACCGTTTATGAGCTTATGGTGTGCCGGTACGGGTTCCTCTCCTCTACTTCAACAAAAAAAAAATTAAGTAAAATAAAAATATGCGAATAATTATTTATTATTAAATTTCAATGCCCTCATCAATTTGGAGTGAAGTCTTTTAATGGGCTTCACTTCATCTCAGCTATCTTTTAATTAGCAACACTTATCTCAACAAATCTACCCACCCCAATAGACAACTATCATGACTTAAATAAATAATATTTTCTTACAAACCTTAGGAACCTCCACACAATACTAACCTTTCACCTACCCTTGCTTCCCCCACAACTGTCCATGAGTTTTTTTGGGTCTCCATATCAATTAAGAACTAACAACCTGTAGGCATTTCACAAGATGAATTTATTTTCACAATGAAGGTGGCATTGAGTGCGAGCCTCCATCAAAGGAGAGTTTGTTGGGGGTGGATGGGAATACAGGCCAAAAATTTAAACCAAACATTATACAAGAGAAAGTCACACATGTCTGTCAACAAATCCAATGCAAATGCCAGCAGAAAATTAAGTAAAAAATAACACTTCGATACAATCAAGGAGTTGAGTTTTGTGTTGATTGTATTGGAACGCATGTTCATAAAAAAAAACAAAAAACCTCGTGGAGAAACAGAGGAAGAGAAGCCTCTGTTCCTCCGTCCGAAGGCTTTGCCAATAAAGTATAATTTAAACAAGCACAATACATAAATATTTGAGTACCCTTTTCTAATTTTGCATTGAAGTTGCTCGAATAGTTAGCACTTGCATAATACCCACTTCAATATTACAGAGCTTTAGGCTTCAATTTTATATGAAATGGCAAGTTCAGCATTAGTGCAAGGGTTTGGAGGGTTCTCAGGCTGGGTATCTCCCTTTTCTTCATCTTCTCCACAGAAAAGGCTGATTATTGGGCTCTCGAAGCTTCAGTCAGGTAATCTACAGCTTTAATTTTTACTGGTTTTTTTCTATCCAATATAAGTATAAAAAGTTTCGTCCTTGTCATTTTCAAGGGCCCAATTTTAGATCCTTTTTTTATAAGTTCGCTGAAATCTGGATCTAGTTTCAATAGTTTTGCGTTTATAATGTTTAAATACCCATTTTATGGAAGGGTGTATTCGAATGATAATCGTTAGTGTTGGTTTAGAATGTGCGTGCTAAAATTCCCATCCGATGCGATCTTGGATTTGAGTGATTACTTTTGGTTTTGATTTTGTAGTGAAGATCTTCGAATATGCATTTTATGGGAGGGTGGATTTGAGTGATAATTGTTTTGTTAGGGTAAATTTTAATAGCACTCCTTGTATTCTGGATCTGCATTTCAATGCTGTGTTTGCAGCAGTGGAGATGATAAAAGTGATCTTATGTTTTGTTAAGTTACGTTTTGTTAAGTTACGTTTGTATTACTGGTACAACCTACTTGAAGTGATGGTACATATCATAATATGAATGAATGAATGAATAGCTTTTAAAGTCCACAAGGCTAAGAATAGCCTATGGGACCACCAGCCTTGCTGTTTTAGTCTTCTGCACTTCAATCCTTTCCCCGTTCAAAGTGAGGATGTTCTCTTCACTGAAAAACTTATGCCAAGAAAGAGCTGTCAAACTACTAGTATATTTGCACCTGATGTTCTTGAAAGCCTCACACTCCATAATAAAGTGTTTTTCCGATTCCACTGCCCCGACAGTGCAGAAAATACACACAGAAAATACACACACATTCTTCCCATGCTTCTTTAGGCCTTTTCCACCGCCCTGTTTCACACTGGAGTTGATGAGAGTTAGTTGTAAAATTTTAGTCTTGAAGTGGGCATTCATAGGAATATTGTCTAAACAAGTGGTTACACTTTGACAGGTCTAACAGACCATTTTGGCCTAAGGAATGTTAATACTCACATTTTCATCCAATCCTGATTCTTAATTGCAGAGGGAATGCAATGTGTACTTTATCCTCACAGGTAACTAGGGATCTGTTAAGGTAGTAACTATATGCGATTAGATTACTATAGTAGTTCAAGATGGGTTTGGTTGATTGGGTGAGAGTTTATATTGTGTTGTGATTAGAATATGCCTTTCAGAAATAATTTGGTTACTTAGAATTTTACGTTTTCATTGCATTGCAGAGCAAAAGAAAAGTTTCATCAGTGTCAGATTAGATGCATCAGTTTCTCATTTTTCTAATTCGGTGAATCGAGCTTCCAAGTTGGTTACTAATGCTGTTGCGGTTAGCTTTCTGAACCTTATTCCCTCACTTTCTTTATATTTTCTGGCAGTATAGTTAGTGCATTCCATCCTGAGAGAGAAGAATGGTATTCAAATAAGTTTGTCGTATGTGGAAAATAGTCCAAAGGTGTATTTCAAAGCTGATTGTTGCTGTATTAGACATGGCGATAATATCTTAGACATGGTGATAATATCATCACCATTAGGTGGCTAAATTTTTGGTGTTTGTCAGTGTCAGACATTTGTTTTATTATGCTGGTTGCAGCATCTGTTTTTAGGTTCAAATTTAATATTATTGAGTTCATCTGTTGGCTGTGAACGAGATAGTAAAAAATTGCTCTTTAGTGATAAGTTATTATTGGGTTTAACTTTTAAGCTGTTGTACTCTTTTAATGCTGTCATCATGGTTTATTTTTGTCAGTTGTATATTACGGGCAATCAATGTGGTGCTACTATCTGATAGCAAAATTTTTGGGTGGCATCTGGAATTTGATTGCAAGTATTTAGGAATCTTTTAATAGTTGTTGAGGGTCAAGTTTTGTTGCTAGAATTTGACGGCAAAATATCCTGCAAGTCTTAAGTGTCATTGCCGTAGCCTTTGTAAACAACAAGCCTTAGTTACTTTTGTGATAATGTATTCTTACCATCCATGTGATGATTGGTCTTATGCACACACAGCATATACAACTTTGTAGAATCTAATAATTTTACTGAGCTCAGTAAATAGCATTTATTGTCAATTATTAATCTTGCAGAATTCAGATTGATTTTTCTGAAAATTGCTGCACTTGACAGTGGAAGACACATGCATTAATTTCTAAGATTACAAGGCTGTTTTTTCAGGTAAAGGGTGAAACTGCTGCAAGTCCTGCGTCATCAAAGAGTGGGTAAGCTATAATTCCCTCTTTTCTGAAACTTAAAATGTCTTATCATATCTCATCCTTTGGTAAGCTTATGAAAAAATGACAAGCTTGAGTTTGAAATGGGTACAGGGTAATTATCATGCACACAAATTCCAAACCTTTTTCCTGCTACCCTTATATACAAAGACTCAAAAAACAAACATCATTTAATGATGGGTTGCATGTGCTTATGCAATACATTTAGGTCCAATAGTTCTAGATCTATAGAACATATATACATCCAAAATGCTGAGGTTGGCAGCATGCCTTTATCTTCTGTAAAATTATTTGAAGTGGTTTATTGTCATCCATATACCTTATACAAAACATACATTTTATGGTCAACATGTTGGATTTAACATTGCAAATTATTCTACAAGTAACCTGTACGACACATAATCCACAACAGTAAAACATAGGAAAGAAGATATCTCCTTGTTCCCTGGTGATATCTATACGGTCATATTAGTCATTATATTTATTATTTATATACTCCCATCAGAATAACAATGCATAAATATTCGTTCAAAATCTATACAGTGTGCTCGTGGCCTTGCTGGGTGCGGCTGGCAAATTTATCTTTGATTTTCAATGCTTTGTTTATTGTTGTAACTTGCAAATATGCCCCAAAAATAATCCAAATCCTCCGCCCTTTTTTGCATTCAGAGAGGTCAAGTCATATTCAAACATTGTATTAGTCAGGATGTAATTTTTAATATGTGTTGTTTTGTTTAAATGTCTACCCTGTAGCTTGTATTGGTAGGCCTTTTCTGTAGAGATAAGAAATCAATTGGCAGTCTCTTATGGCATCATTCTTGTTTGGACCTTGGGGATTTGAAAGTAGCCATAAACTAGGATGGCTTCAAATTATTGTAAAGTATCTTAGTTAGGCAACACTAGCTAACACTAGCTGATAATGCCTTTTCAATGACAAGCCTGGCTAATAAGAGGAACACAAACACGTGTAACAGAACTACTTTTTTATACAAACTGATCAAGTGTCATACATGTACATTAGTACAAATAGAGCTGCTGCTGGAAGACATTGGAATAGGCAGAAGGATGCTTGGTACTCTATGGCTGTGATGAAACTCATTAAGTGTTATGTTAATTTAGATCGATAACTTCTTTATGAATTCCTCTAGTGCTTTACAATTTTAAGAACATCACCACCACTTACACTTTAGATATGGATGCAATGCCATTGATAGATGTCGGCATTTTCAAATTCTGCAGTTTGATCGTCACTTTTCTAAGCCCAAATCAAGCTGATACACAATGATTTTTACTTTTATATTTAAATATTTCCATTCTCTAAGGAAAATTTAGATGAACATACATGGCAGAGTCTTTGAAACTTTTCCAAAAGCAAATCCTTCACTTCTATAGCAGTAAATATCATTGCCCCATAGACCATGTCTAAATTACTGTTTGCTTTGTCACACCTGCCACATCAAAATCCCAGATACCATGCTCAAAGTTTAATTTGTGGGCTAATCCAAGATCAAATTACACATGCCCTGGCTGGTAGAGACTTTAAGCAGTATAAAGTTAACATGCATACTTATTGATCTTCTTAGAAGCCGTCTGATTGAGAGAGACAGAAAAACATGGTAACATATGTAAACAAACCATGGAAGTAAGCTTTAGAAAGCGATCCATAAAAAGCCAAGAAAATGATAACTGGTACAGGCTCCCAGAACTGTATTCCAAGCTTGATGTGCCTGCTTGGAAGGTACCTTTAGGAACATGATTCATGGTACAGGAAAAAACATCATTGGTTAGAGTTAGCACTGACCTATCCACTTCATCTTGTTTATAGAGCAGCTTCTCCAAATGAGTTACAACTGAATCCAACAATGACTAAATATTAGCTGGCACTTGTGTCTATCTTGGTGTAACTGAAATATTTTTATATCTTCAAATGCTAACAATTCGAGGATAATGTATTTGCAATCTTCTTCCTGCAAATGTTACTAATTTTTCAAGTACTATATTTAATATTATATTTGTGCTGTCATCCACTCACCACCCCCGTGCTGTCCCCAAATTTAGGACCATAGTCCCCCTGTCCCTGCATCCTCCCATTCTGAAACTCTGTGGAACTATGCTTCTAACCAACTTTCACGAGTTTCTATGTTGACTTTTCTTTTGAGTTTCATTCTTTGCTCTGCTTCTTCCTGCAATTTTCTGCCTCTCTGTCTTCCCCTAAGCTTGCAGTCTAATTCATCTATATTTTATTTGTAATCTTATTCTTCAATGATTCACAGCTCTGCACAATCGTATTCTTTACTCAGTCCTTCCATGGCAACAAAGCTGTTGCAAAATTCAATCTCTTGAATGAGGACAAATAGAGCTGTGGGCAAGCATCTCAATAAACTTTTGATGTAGAGAAGAAATGATGTGCCATGACTAAGACATTGGGCATGGAGTCACCTATGAAATCATCAAAGATGAACTTGCCACCACTTTGAGGCTTTGTTCAATGATCCTTTTATGGCTTATAATATATCTTGATTGATGACTTGTTCCAAGCTCCTTACTTATACCTTGGATAATCCTAAGCCCTTTCTGTGTTCACCATTATCTATGAGATGAGCCACTTTAGTCTTTCTTTTAATGCAATGAAATGATAATTTTGTCAATATGATCCCCAAGAACTAAACACCTCTTAATGAAGGCTACAAATTCATCAGAGTAACCTCCTGGTCTCAAACCTTTGATGATTATGTGGAAAATGAGAATCCTCTTTGATTATCGTATTCTTAATTTTAAGTTTTCTAACATTTTAAGACCTATGACCTTGGCCTCTATCTTTGCCACATTGTCGGCACAATACTGAAGGCCCATAGTGTAGAACACACTAATGGCTTGCCTCCATTGTCATGAATGATGCCACCATCTTCTGCCTTCCCAGCCTTGCTTCTCAATGCTCTATTAAAGTTTAGCTTGAGGGTGATATTTTGGGGAGGCAACATTTCCCAGCCACTTTTCTAATGTTAATCGTCTGGTTCCCGTGTCTGTGTCTATGCAACAATGGAAATTGTTTCTGTTATTTTCTTACATAGAGGACTTGACAAATATCAGGAGAGATTCACTGTGGATAGTGATATCTACTTATGCCCTTTCTTTTAGCAACCACTCCAACTATATATCTATAGCAGTAATATAGTTCAGAAATCCTTTCAATAATATATATAACTCAGTATAAGTTCATATGGACCATTTGGTTGGTAGTAGTTTTAAAGGTGTCAAGCAGCTCTATTGTATTCTTTGTGAGCTCTAAATTCCTTTTTTATGACAAGTCCAACCAGACTTTATATTGTTGGTTATGGAGTTTAATGTATTCTTGTTTGCCTTGACTCCTCTGGTATACATTGAGATTTCATAACATAGAGTCATAGACTATAATATCAAATAGGATTTACACATCCTATCATTTTAAAAGTTAGTTATTCGTTTCCTGGAAGGTTGAATGTAAATTGTTTCTTGTAAGGGGTTTTGATTTTAATTTTTAATGATTAAATGTATTCTTGATTAGGCATGAGCTACTTTTGTTTGAGGCTCTCCGTGAAGGTTTGGATGAGGAGATGGAGAGAGACCCTCGAGTTTGCGTCATTGGAGAAGATGTTGGTCACTATGGAGGTTCATACAAGGTTACCAAAGGAATGGCAACAAAATATGGTGATCTGAGAGTGCTGGATACACCCATAGCAGAAAATTCCTTCACAGGGATGGCCATTGGGGCTGCCATGACAGGTCTAAGGCCTATAATTGAAGGAATGAACATGGGTTTCCTATTGTTGGCCTACAATCAAATATCAAATAACTGTGGCATGCTTCATTATACTTCAGGGGGGCAGTTCACTATTCCTGCAGTTATACGAGGTCCTGGGGGTGTAGGGAGGCAGCTAGGTGCAGAACATTCTCAGCGCTTAGAATCTTACTTTCAGTCTGTTCCTGGACTACAAATGGTCGCTTGCTCAACACCGTACAATGCAAAGGGACTAATGAAAGCAGCAATTAGAAGTGAGAACCCAGTTATCTTGTTCGAGCATGTTCTTCTCTACAACTTGAAAGAGAAGATTCCAGATGAAGAATACATCTGTTGTCTGGAAGAAGCAGAAATGGTTCGACCAGGTGCAGATGTAACCATTCTTACTTACTCTAGGATGAGATATCATGTTATGCAAGCAGCAAAGACACTAGTCAATAAAGGTTATGATCCAGAAATAATTGATATCCGTTCTTTGAAGCCGTTTGATCTGTATACTATTGGGAATTCAATAAAGAAGACACACAAAGTGCTGATTGTTGAGGAGTGCATGCGAACCGGTGGCATTGGAGCTAGTCTCAGGGCTGCAATTATTGAGAACTTCTGGGACTATTTGGATGCACCCATTATGTGCTTGTCATCACAGGATGTGCCCACACCATATGCAGGCACACTAGAGGAATGGACAGTGGTGCAGCCACCCCAAATTGTATCAGCAGTGGAGCAAATTTGTCAGTAGAATCTGAACCACTTTTAACTGTGCACAAGAGCGTAAGGATCAAGAAACTATTTTTGAGCTTCCATTCAAAGTATCTAACTGATTTAATTCTTCTATCATTTTGCAATTACATCTATTCGGAGAAATTGTTCTGCTTTCATTGTGTTGTGATGTCTATTTGGAATAAATTAACAGCTTATATATTTTAGAAATGATAAACGAAAACAGTTAAAGAGAATGGCAGAAACTGCAATTACGAAGATGGCAGACAACAAAATTTTAATGTTTGTAGCCTTTGGAAATAACATCTCTAATAAACATGTCATAAGAATCAAATATTACACTTTTATCCCTTTAATTCAATTTGAAAGAGAACTGAATGTTTGTTGATGGTGTGATATCTAATATTTTGTCATTAGTTGGATTTGAATGGCAGAAGATAGCGTTCCTTCCTAAATTGGACCTTTCACATATGGCCTACTCAAGGCATGTGGTGGAAAACCTCAATGCAAAACTTTCACCTTGGACTTCATCATCTTTTAAAATTACTTATGTTTTGTTTTATTTTAGCTTTTCTTACACTATCTTGAGTTTCAGTTTGTTGAATTCAATTATTTTATACAATAACAATGGAGTAGGCCTGTTGTTCAAAGTGGATAAGTCAGAAATGGAAATTACGGAAACACCAAGGAGGGAGCGTGGAACTGCTGGGACTGATTTCTTAGCTTGTTCATAATGGTTGGCGGTGGCTGCTATGTTCTTGTATAAGCAGCTGTTTATAATTGTATTTGTGCTATATAAACCAATTTATAAAACCCTTACATATTTCCTATCGGCCTTAACATGCCATTCAAAGGTGCTTTTCTTGTTCTGCCTTATGGAGTCCCTACAAGAAAATCCCTCGAGGCATTCTTCAAATCAATACCCTTGTGAAAATATCAATTCATGAAAAGAGGGTAGGCTTTGCATATTAATGGTATGGCAAATTATTATTGGTCATGATAGTAATATTAGATGTGATTAGAAGTATTAGCATAGAAGATTATTGATAGATAGTAGCGTGCTCTTGTATTAGTAGAAACTTCAAAGACCTACAACCAATATATCCTTATGGCAACCAAAACACAGGATAAGAGAAAATTAGATCTAAGTTAGGATGGTTGCAAAAGTAAGACTAGTAAAATACTGACATGATAAATAACGAAGCCTTTCTAGAAATGAAAATGGCTGTAAATGCTAAGAAATAACAGCAGCAGGTATAACATGGCTTAGGAGAGCCACCCTTCCTATCAATACACAGCCAATGTGAGTCAACATAAAACTTGCAATGGGACACTTCACTGTAAAAATAGTATACAAATACTACTTACGAACACTGACAGTAACAGTTCCACCCTGTTGTATCGATTAGAATGAAGTAGTTACTACCATCTTTAAACATATGGTGAGATCCAAAATAACATTGTGCAAACTGATGCAAGTAACGAAATAACCTTTAATTAACTTCCCAGTAAACCACTTAATGTATATCAGCAGCCGATACTTTGATCGTGCCATATTGGAACCATGTAATCCATATGAAGTTTCTGAGAGGCTTGTTTGTGGGGTGGATTGTTCCAGGGAAAGTGGAAATAGGATCTAATTATCTAAATATTAAAGCTCAAAGGAACCTGAAGAGGAGTCAGTCATAAGGTTCAAAATGGAGGGATGGAATGATACATCTTTGAAAAGTCTTTGATCAAAGTTTCAAACCTCAAAATGACATCAAAAGGTTACTTTGGCAAGTTTGCCCCTTGTAACAGAGGGAGAGCATGTTGTTTGTTGTGGCAAAATCATTGACAACTGACAAACTTGTACTGGAGGAACTGACAAACTCATTTTGATGCAAACAATGAGTGTAATATGAAGAGTTTGAGTGTTTGATTTTCTATTTGGTTGATTGGTTTTCCATTTCTTCGAGATAGGGAGGCTGTAGGAAGGTCATAAGTTGCCTTTCCACATTTGGGAAGTGGTTGGCTTTTAATGTAAGGGGGTTGTAGACCATTCTTGGATTGTTGCACGTGTGGAGCGACTAGTGTGTTCATGATGAGAGTAGTTCCAAGTGTATTAGGAGCTGGAAAATTACTGTGTGAGCTCATGGATGTTGTGTTGGAATTGTAGAACATCTGCACTAATCCTTTCGATAGTGGAATGGAGGGTATTTGCTCTCTAGACTAGGAGTTTTTCAACCTAAGTTGTTTCTCCAGGGTGAACTGTGTGTGTTGAGTTTGTTGCGTCTTTATTTGTTATATCAGTGTAATTTTGAGATTGATTTGCACATCTTTGTTAGGGTGCTATCCATTTTATGTAGTTAGTAGTGCATGTTAAGCATGTTGTTGAGTTCTTTTCAATTGTAAATCTGTTTGCTAATAGCAGAGAGAGGAATCTCCCCTCTATTTATCGATAATGTGTTTTGACCATAGAGAGCTGTGTTAGATATATTTTAGATGTATTGTCTTTAGTTGATTTAATGTAAAATGACTTAGCCTAGGCTTCATGTTAGTGTTTTAAACTATCACTCAATTTAGGAGGATTATTTATACATTATTAAGATTTCATTTTTATTTGTTTGTGTATGTTGTTTCTGGAACAACCAACTTGGCTTTCCCTTTGTAAGTCTACTTAATAGGCACACATATAATAAGAATGCATCACTTGTTTGAGGCTTTTTAATGTTGAAAGTTTTTCTTTTCTATTTCTCTAATATGGTATCACAACCAACAATAAGAGTTTGATAAGGATTTGTGTGAGAAGGTAGTGATACGTTATTTCATTCATTGCATTAAAGTTAATACGAAATCTTCTAAGGTGATTTTCTTTCAATGCGACGGTGGTGGAAGACAACGATGACAATTACATGAATGAAATTGTGGATCACAGGTAGGACACCCATCCAACACAATTGACATCTAACATCGATGATTTTTACTTGTTTAAAGACAACTTTCCTCTGTGAATGTCGTGTAAGTCAACTTAATAGGCACACATGATAAGAATGTGTAATGTTCTAACCCAATTTTTTTTCATATTTTCCACACTATTAAACAATGTTAGCAAATCAAATGCAACCATAGAACCTCCTCCACACCTTCTGATCACCAAGTTCCCAAAATGGGCGAGGTGAGAGCATAAAAGTGCTTCAGATTAACAAATATAATGCTTTGCAATAAATCAAATACAATTTCCGCTTATTCAACGGGCATCTACTTATTCAGTGGGAGAATTGAAAGGAAAAACATAGGCACATCCACTTATTCAGGGGGAAGCCTTTTCATTGAAGCCACTGATTTAGTGGGGTGAAAAACATGTATCAAGAGAACAAACAACTCCCACTGGCGGTAAACCATCAAGTTTACAATATGAAATGCATGATCATGATGACCACTGGCGGTACTACCATCCAGGGTTTACAAGATACCAATGTTGCAACTAAATAAAGATTTTACAATGATGCAAATCGCTGCAATAACTAATATAAGTATTCTGATCAAGCTTAACAGCAGCTGCAACACAAATGTTAGGGCAAATAAACATGCGACAATAGGTAGATGAGCTCACCAAGCCATTAAGACCATCAGCCTTGAATTCACAGATGACTGGAGCTGATTATGCACTGCTGCTAACCAGTAATCAGACTGGTAATACAACCAAAATCACAGTGGCAGTATCCAATTGAGCTGGAACAACATTCTACCAATGTAATAAACTGATTTAGATTGATTCCCTACCAAAACCTACACCAAGAAACATACAGACTGAACAATATACTGCTGCAGTTGAAAACAGGTCTGAAATATATTATAAATTACTGAGAAGCATTATTAAGGCACCAAAATTGCTATCATAACTGCGTACTAACTGTCCAAGATCAAATCTCCACTAAATGTACTCCTAAACAGTCCCCAAACACCCCAAAATACTGCTGTCACAGTGTGCAGGTCTGATCAGACCTCAATAATAACCAGTACGGTCTGCAAAGGAGGGAATACGACCCTCATATTGATGGCAAACACCACAAACCAGTCCAAGATTGAACGGGCTTGCTAGGAAGTATGGCGCCTAGTAACATGGACTAGTTTAAAGATAAAATTAGGCAGCGATTTACACACCCAATCCTCACGCCCAACAAGTATATGGTATGGCTCTTAGCATAGAGGTGCGGCCCGGCAATAAGGTACAGCTTCAGCATAGAAGAGAGCTTCCAAAACTAATGATGGCGACATGGTCTAAGAATTCCAACACCCACTCAAATTAGGGTTATGGCCTTCAAAACATATCAATCCAATGAATTTCATCAAAATAAACTTTCACTGTAAATAGATCATTGAAAACTAAAACCAATCAATCCACACAAGAATAAATCAATAAAACATCAAACACCCAGCACTGCAAAATCAACGGCACAAAGCATTCAACACATAGGCAATCTCAACATGAAATTGCTCCAGTATTCTCTACATTCAACACAAATGGTGATTCCTGTATGAAACCACACCAACCAAGAGGGTTTTTGTCTTCAAGAAGGAATCTACAAGAGGGTTTTCGTCCTCAAGAGATGGAAGAACATGCAGGTTCAATCCGGCAACATAACAATATAATTCTCATGCATAACCCTCAACAATGAGCTCTGACCCTCATTATATAGACTTTTTGGAGCTATTTTAGGAAAAAATAACGTTGTTTGCTTTTTTAAAAAAAACACTTTGTTTTTTCGCTGTATTTTTCGAAAAAGTGTTTTTTTTGCTCTTTTTTTTTTTTAAAAAAAAAAAAAACACTTTTTCCTCTCCCAAAGACCTTTATTTGAAACAATATTAATATTTCATGTGCAAGGTCTCTTTTTTAAGTGTATCTTTTAAAACACTCAATTACCTTTCCCAAGAGCTATTACACTTGAGTTATCTTTTAAAATATTTATGACATTAGATAACTTCAGTGAATTTAATAATTAATAGTTCAATAGTTCACCCAATTTTACGGAAAATCCCAAACTGAAGCGAATTGCAAAATAAATCATACCAACATGATCTTGAAGGTTTGGGATGGAAAATGAAGCCAACTGGGTGACTTACTATAAATAGACAGCTTCTCCAAGAAGTTGGGAGAGCAAATCGGAAAGCCAAAAGTGCTTCAAAAAGCATCACTGTAATTTGGAACACCAACTAAGCTCAATGCCATATTCAACTGTTATGTAAAACTGAGCCACAACCATTCCAAGAATGTTGGAGTCCTCTCAAACAAAGCCAAAAGCCTCCTGAAGACTAGGAATGGGCGAAATGCACATAAAAGACCTATGCGCTAAAAAAGGGACATTACAATCCACCCTCCTCGAAATTGTTTGTCCTCAAGCAATTCGCCAAACACAACCATCAGAACCAACCTGAATAATGTAACTCCAGGATCCCAAATCAATCTAGGAGGTTTGTGAACCTCCAAAAACAATGTGCCATGCTGAGTTGCAACTTCAAATGTAACCCCCTCTACTCTTCTTGCTAAATGGAAAACAATCCCTTGCAAGAGATCAACAAACTCATTATCATAACACCACTTGGATCTAACATGCCTCCTTTGAAATGTTCTGATACAATCATGAAGGCTTGTGAAAACTCTCATTGTTCCTACTCCAAGAGTCTCTGAATGACGAACCAAAGCATGTGGAAGTTTGCTGTCATGAATGCACTCCAAGGGTAAACTATCAAAGTTCATATCACTACCCTTCATAAGATGAACTTCCATAGTTGGAATGGCCTGAATAGGCATATGCTCGCTGCTGTTCAAGACTGAAATCAACAGAATACAATCCGTTTTTAACAAGTTCATCACTCTACACAAGGAACAACAACTGCACCACTATAATTTCCAAGAATAAGCATGAAAAACGAGCATTGTATTGCTCAAAATCAACTCAGAAGTGGCTGGAAAACATTTCCAAATATTCTCTAATTGAGACCCTTTACTTCCCTTGACAGAAATATTATGCCAAACCTCCTGAATGAGAGCAAACCTAAATGAGAGGTGGCTGATATACATCCAAACAACAGAATCAAAATTGAGATTATGAACTTTTCTCCACCAAGGAACATCTCTCTGGTCTCCGTAGCCTTCCAACATACTTTGTTGGTGACTTCTAGCATGAATTCGGAGTAATGAGGCAACTCCACCATGCTTATGCTGCGCAACTTTGATAAACATGCATGCCACATCAGAAGACCTTCTAATGTGATCAAAGGCGTCCTTACCAAAAGGAATGCCTCTCCAACAACACTTCCAAGTGCCTTCCACAAATTGAACTTTCAAAACACTAGGATCAACATTAATCATTGTTTTCATTTTGATCCCACCTTCTTGTTCTTCACGGTGAAAGGTAACAACGTGATCTTCTTGCAAGGGCAACCATTAAAGCATCAACAATTAAGAGACAAGGAGCAATTGATGCCTCCAAACCCCAACCCAAAGAAGGATTAGTATAAAACAATACATCACCCAATCCATTGGATGGAATGTCAATCATGTAGATATCATGTTTAGGTCCTTCTTTATCCAAGGCTTCATGAATAACAAGCTTGGAACCTCCTTTCCTTGCTGCTGAACTAAAACTTCCAGCAACTACATGATTTCCATGTTCCAACACATTCCTTGTAGAATCTACATCCTCATCCTCATCAATGCCTTCTCCATCAGGAGGTCTCCTTGGAGGATAACCGACCACAAAGTTTGGCGCATCCTTACAATGTGAACTCAAATCAGCACCAAGATGAAAAACACACTTTAACTCAATTTTTGAAATTGCTCCCGGATCCCATATCTTGATGTTGTCACATATTGCATTGCTACACCCAGGAGTTGTTTCATCATCCAACCTAAAGAGTGGATTATCATAAGTAGTTTCTGCATCTATCACAAAGAGAAGGTTATCACGAATGTGAAAATCATTACTCCCTTCTTGCTCAAACCCAACAAAATCAGCATATGCAACTTTTAACTTCTTTGGAAAGATCTCCAAATCAAATTCTCCTTGGAGATTATCAAGCTCATCAATTACTAGCTTGATCTCTTCCAACAATGCACCTTTTTCTTGCTCTCTCAAGTTTGTAACAAAACCTAGTTGTTCTTCAACTTCTAGAAGCGCCAATTGGGAATTTTGCAACAAGTCTTTTGTTGAATCAAGCTCAAGGGTGAGCTCATCAACCTTTCTCTCCTTTCCTTTGGATGCACTAATGGCTTCTACTGCAAACTTGATAGCAAGATCACGATCTTTAATCACTTGCAAGTACTCTGATTTCACCATCTCCAAAGAGTCTTTAATAATTTGCAAGTTCGAAGGAGCAACTTTCCCTTCAATGGCTCCCTTCAAAAGTTATTCTAAGACTTATTGTGAGCTGTCCAATCCTACAAGGATTTCGATTTCTCTCTCATCTATGACTAAGAGTTGTTTCTTCAATTCACACAACTCCCTAGGACTTCACTCAACCAAATGACTTGGTTCTCCTTGTAGTAAAGATTCTGAAAATTCTTCTTCTTCAGGAGCAATATGTTCATCAGTTTCTACTTCCTCCTCACAATCACTTTGATCAAATGATATGGCAAAACCATACTCAAGCATTGAGTCATCACTAAGGGCTGATTTAAGGCCTTCAACAAATTCCACTTCAACATGCTCTCCTTCTGAACTCTCTGAGAAGTCAAATTGATGTCTTTCATGCATGGGAAAAACCCACTCAGAATCAAAATTGTCATTAATAGAATGGTGAAGATGCTCCACATTAGGTGTTGTTCTGAAAATTTGAGCAGCATCAATTTCTTCAACTGCTACAAATACACTTTTCTCCATGTCCTCATCAAGACACTCTGCTACAATAATCTCAGGCTCGCTTGATAAATCACCTTCTAGCAATCTATCAATCATTCTCATCTCAATTTTTAATGTTGTGGCATCTTCATAACCATCAAGCTCCTCATCAAATGTAGGACTTGCAAAGTCCAACACTTCTGGTTCCGAATCTTCTTTGACTTCTTCAAGGCTAGGCTCAACTTCAGAAATTTCTGCTGTAGTCTTTTCTAAATCAGTTAGCTCTTCAATTATCACATCTTCTTTTTTCTTGCATTGATGGATAGGCTCCCAAGAGTCCTTGAATAGAAAACAAAGGTTTCTTCTCTCGAGTTCATTCTTGCTGTTATCTTTTTTCCTTGTAATGGGAGAGTTCTTGTTTTGTTGGCTAGAGGGAGATGTCTTGGAATAGTTGTTGGTCTTTGACATTGGAATAGTTAGCTCTGGCTTCCTTGAAAACATTTTCTTCTTCTCCTCTTCCTTGTCCTTCAAATGTATTTTATAAGGCCCTTTTTGTTAGGATCCCCTTATTTGATTATTTCCATAAAATCATCCAAGGAAATTTGATACTTAAAGTCATCTGATAATCCCTGATACTCATCAATAATTTTTGTGGCCTCTAGTTCATACCTCCTTCAATCCAACTCCCTTTGAATTGTTCTTTTTAATTTAGCCTGACTTTGTCTAAGAGAATCAAGCAAGACGTCTGTCTCGTTTTTGCCCCTCATGTTTGTCTCTTTGTCCCTTGGAAACATCTAGCTTCAACCGCTGAAATTGAAATGCAAAATACTAATACTCGCATGTAAGTGTTGATCATTATCATGAAATTGTCTACACGGCTCAGAACTAACATGCAATCTACAGTAAGGGTAAACTATCCAACAGGCTGGCAGGAAAACTAGCTCTGATACCACTGTAATGTTCCAACCCAATTTTTTTTAGGTTTTCCACACTATTAAACAGTGTTAGCAAATCAAATGCAACCATAGAATTTCCTCCACACCTTCTGATCACCAAGTTCCCAAAATGGGCGAGGTGAGCTAATACAAGTGCTTCAGATTAACAAATATAATGCTTTACAATAAATCAAATACAACTTTTGCTTATTCAACAGGCATCCACTTATTCAGTGGGAGCACTGAAAGGAAAAACATAGGCACATCCACTTATTCAACGGGAAGCCCTTTCATTGAAGCTACTTATTCAGTGGGGTGATAAACATGTATCAAGAGAACAAACAACTTCCACTGGCGGTAAACCATCTAGTTTACAATATGAAATGCATGACCACTGGCGGTGTTGACTTTTTCCCAAACTGGATGCTTATTCCCAGATTTCCCTACAAGGTAGCCATCAGTGATCAGCAGGATCTCTGGGCCAGGGGCCAACAGTGTAGGAGATAGACTCTGTATTTTATCTCCTCTTCTTCTTTAGGCTCTGCAAGACCTAGGGGGGTATTCCCTACTCAACATCCATGAGGATATGCATACAAGGCTGGGATGCTGATAGAAAGCAGATAAGTCCTCCTGTAAGTAGACCAAAACTGAAAGATAAGAGCAAAGGGGCTAGCTTTGGGCCTATTTGCAGTTGTAGACAGAGGACTGAGGATCCTAAAACTAATTCTAATGTCCTAAAGATTGTTTTAGATTTAGATTTTGATTTTAAGTTTGGATGCAAAGCTGGACATGGTTGTAACACAAACACAAAGCAAGATTGGTGCCTATCCAGGGCCTGGAGTCAGTAGACATACACCTGTGAATGATCAGCATGAACAACTAAAACTGGATTTCAGGGGGATATATGTGATACCTGCCTTACAGATATCTCCCAATACATAGTGTTAAGTTATCTCTACTTATGGCATCCCTACTGCAGTATACCCTTCCCAATGTTCAACTTGAAAACAGTTTAATTTACCCCTTGAGCAGAAGTTAAAAGATCAGACATTCAACATAGGAATTCTATGCTCTAGAATCTAAACATTACCCAAATATCCATATTCAGAAGAAGAATACATGCAATACTGGAGACAGAATTAACAAAACACATGCTAAGATAGCATTTCTCATATAAGATTAATCATGAAATCAGTGGGTTCGTGCCAAAACATACAACAAGAGATACATAGACTCACAGGTTTAGCTGTACAGAGCAACCAGATCAGCATGTTTTGAATTACGGAGCCAAAAATCTTCAACTTTCAACAACCATAAATGAGTAACACTTCCTGCTTATAACAGCCAGGTAGTGTACCACAGCAATTAATTACATGGTTGACCAAAAATCCCGCCAGATACACAGTATCATAAAAATGGCGCTCAACGCATTACCAGATTGGCGCCCAAATATGAATGCAGTAGGTAGGGGAGGAGACAGGAAGAAATCTCGAGCCTTGCGCCGCCGCCTAGGGATCCAGATCTTCAATCGGGTACCAGATCCGTCCATACCTCTGCAACCTTCGCCATTAATGGCGCACCAACCCGCGGCCTTGGGAAAAACATCTAACAGTCGATCGCAACCACTTCCCGCCAAGATACATCGTCATGATATTTGAAAATATGCAGGATATCAATTATCCCACATGCACCCCGCGGCGACCTTTTCAACACTTTATATACTAGGCCACGAGCATATATGATGTCGGTGCTTTTGCTCCTGACGACACTAGTATAAGACTTCATCATCATCCTCCAACAGCATGATATCCTGTTGCTCGAAAAAATCACCCTGACGTCAACATCATCATCGCAATATCACCTGCATGATAATCGCCTTCATCGGCACAACCTGATCCATCGGAGGAAGATCCTCCTGCTTAGCCGATACCAAAAGTCTGGCCGATGAACATCCTGATGACGTCATCGTCATATCCTGCTGACATCATCAGCATATCTGCCTACTGCGCACCTCCTCATATCCGGATGACGTCATCGTCATATTCGCAACATTGGGGGATCTTCATAAGATGAGTAATGTTAGAAATATGACCCCCCGGATCTTGATGACATCACCACCACATGTCAGCATCAGGATGATATTCGGAAGATAACTGGATATTTGGAAATATCATCCTGATGCACAAATATCACGCTGCACTGTAGCTCCGCTATAAGATCGGGGTGATATATGAATATGACAGATATTTGAAATGATCACCCCCCACTGGATAATGCATGAAGCCGACAGGCGGATATCTCCCTTCGGAAATATCATGATGCAGACAAGCAGAAAATCGGATATCACCCTGACGTAAGAATGACGTCAGCATCATCAAGGTGATAAAACAACGAACATGAAATGATACAACATCATCAGGATGATATTGACTAAGATCATCCTGACGTTCAAATATGATGACCCCGGTGAATATCGGGTCATACTTAGAACTCTTCAACAACATCATCAGGATGATCATAACCAAGATCACCCGATGATAAAAATATCACCCCGGCGAAATATCATGCAGGCAGAAAATATGATGACCCTCGCAAGCAACACGGCGATAACTGGAAATATGATGATGATGATGACGACCCTTAAGAAAAAACAAGTCAGGTCGAACAACTCAGAAAATGACCCCTTCAGAAGATCGGGGTGACATCATCATCATATAAGGGCAGGGTGATAATTGGAAGATCACCAGATATTTGAAAAATCACCCCCTGCAAGAAAATCAGGGCACACTGTAGCTCATCAGCAGGATCGGGATGATATCCAAACATCACCCGATATTGAAACATGATGATCCTGATGAAAAACAAGTCGACAGAAAACATGATGATGCGGACCATCATCGAAGACAATATGATGATGATGATCTCCTCCTCAAAGAAAATATGATGATGCAGCTGAAAAACGCCGAGGAGGTCCAACACTTAGGAAAATGGGCAAGAAGATATAGGGTTCAAATGAAGAAACCCCCTAAACATGAAAAATCAACCTCCAGGTCAAAATGAGTGCTAACACTGGCTCCGAATGGGGACGTGCAGGTGAAAGACTGCAGCAAGAACCAGATCTCCGGGCAGACCAAACAAAAAGTCAAAAAGCACGAACTGTACAAGGCACTTACAATTTATACATTATTTTACACATGTGCACAGAGGCAAGTCATTTATGCAAAATAGAACTTAAGGAATTGGCCATGCACAGGCAATTCCAGAACTTCACCATCTAGGGCCTGGAGGAAATAAGAATCCTCCCCATGAGCACTGCAAATCTGATATGGGCCCATCCATCAGGGTTCAAATTTACCATGTTTACCCTTTTCTTGACCTTTTGCATTCCAAATGAGCACCAGATCATTGACTTGAAACTTCCTTTTTATAGCTCTCCTGTCAAACTGATATTTCACATCTTGTTGTCTTTTGAGATTGATCTGGTGGGCTTTCCTTCTGTTTTCATCCAATGCAACTAGCTGGTTCACTCTTTTTGTCATAGAGTCTTCAATCTCCTCATCATTTTCCTGAATGAATCTGTAAACTGGTAGGAGATTGTTTATGGGCAATCTGGCTAATGCACCATATACTAGCTCAAAAGGTGACATTCCAATAGCCCTTTTTACTATCACTCTATCGGCCCATATTGCTAAGTTCAATTTTGAGTCCCAAGCTCTCTTGTTCTTGTCCAGTATCCTCTTGATAATTTTCATGATGCTTTTATTGCTTGATTCTGCCTGACCATTCCCTTGTGGGTGATATGGTGATGTATATGATAGATTTATCCCATACCTGTTGCAAAAATCAACAAATTCACCTGATCTGAAGCACATAGCATTATCAGTGACTATCTTGAATGGTACTCCAAACCTGATGATAATATTTTCTAGCATGAAATCTGTCACCACCTTACTTGTAGCTCTCTTAGTTGGAATGGCCTCAATCCATTTGGTAAAGTAATCAGTTGCCACCAAAATCCAACTGTGTCCCCCACTTGATTTGTCTGCAATTTCCCCTATGAAGTCAATTCCCCATTGCTGAAATGGAGCATCCACAGTTACAGTTCCGAGGGGTAAAGCACCATCATATTTCAGCTTTCCTGAAAATCTTTGGCAAGGGTCACACTTCCTTACTAACTTTTGTGCATCTGAAAAGAGAGTGGGCCACCAATATCCTGCTCTGAGAATTTTATGAGCTGTTGTTTGGGCAGTATAATGTCCACCACACAATCCTTTATGCATATCAATCAAAACATTGTTAGCCATATCCTTATCCACACATCTCAGCAGCACACCATCAGGGTTTTTCCAGTATAGCTCACCTTGAACAATAACATACCTGATTGCATGTAACTTTAAAGTCCTCTTTTGACTGTCACTGAAATGGGAAGGACAATTCAGATTTTGCAAGTAGTAGATAATATCCTTGTACCATTCAGATCCTGATACATTTACACTCTTATTTTGGACTGCATTAACTTGGCATGCTTCCAAGTTTGACTGTGCCATCATCCTGGCTAATCCTTGTCCTCTTATCAACTTGGTAACTTGTATGTCTATGTTAAACTCTTGCAGTTTGTTTATCCATCTGCACCTTCTTCCAGTCACCTCCTGCTGAGTGAATATGTCTTTGACTGCTGCATGGGGTACATATGCAATTATATATGATCCTACCAAGTATGGTCTGAAACTTTTGATGGCTCTGACTAGTGCATATGCCTGTTTTTCCATAATATCATACTTCAACTCAGAGGCCTGCAAGGACATACTGAAGAAAGCGATGGGCTGTTCAAAACCATCTTCGTTTTTCTGTAGCAAACATGCAGTAACAGTATGAAAGGAAGCAAATGAAAATACTTGGAATGGCCTAGAAAAGTCAGGGATTTAAGAACAGGGGCCATCTTGATTGCCTCTTTGATACTCTGAAATGATTCTATTGCTTCACTTTCCCAGTGGACAGTTGCATCCTTCTTCATCATCTTGGAAATGTTCCTTGTGGTTTCTGCAAAGTTGGGAACAAATCTCCTAACAAAATTTATCTGTCCAAAGAAGGACTGAACTCCTTTTACAGTTTTTGGCATTTGAATTCTGTCAATAGCAGCCACTCTCTCTGGATCTATCCTGACTCCATCCTTGGAAACAATATGTCCCAGGAGCTTTCCTTCAACTACCCCAAAGGCACACTTCTTTGGATTTAAAGAAATACCATACTCTAGTGCTCTTATGAAAATCTGCTCCAGATGCAAACAATGCTGCTCTTCTTTCTTTGAGTAAGCAGTCAAGTCATCCTGATATACAGCCAGAATTGAATCAATCAACCCTGCAAAAGCAACATCTATTGCTCTTTGAAATGTAGCACCTGCATTGGTTAGTCCGAAGGGCATTCTAACATACACATAAGTTCCCCATGGAGTGGTAAAGGCGGTCTTATACTATTCTGATTCCTTTACCTTCACCTGATTATAACCTGAAAATCCATCCATCATGGATAAGAGTTCACAACCAGTCACTCTCTGCAACATAGCTTCCATATTAGGCAGTGGATAGTTATCCTTTAAAGAGGATGCATTCAAGTTCCTGAAGTCAACACAAAGCCTAATATCACCATTCTTTTTTCTGACTGGGACAAGGTTAGACACCCAAGTTGAATGCTTGATTGGCACAATTATTCCAGCTTCCCTGAGCCTTTTGAGTTCTTCTTGCATCTTGGGAGCTAAGGTAGGATTAATAGGTCTTTGCTTTTGTCTAAATGGCTTAGCTTCAGGCTTCAATGGGATCTCATGCTGGAATAAATCTTCCCTATAGGCTTTTAGGTCCTCATATGACCAAGCAAAAACATGTTTATACCTTTTCAGTAATGCAATCAGCATACTCCTAATGTGTGGTTTGAGCTGTTTACCAATGTATACCTTCTGAGGGGCCTGAGATGTCCCCAAATTTATCTCTTCTAAATCTTCCTTATTCGTGGGAGATGTCCTTGTAACCAATTTGTCTCTACTATCAAAGGCTCTTTCCAAAGCTACTAACCCTCTAGGGATTTTGTTAGTCTTCAACTGAATTATCTCTTTTCCCACAAGAGTTTCTTTTCCATCTATAGTCTCTACAAAAGCTTGGAAATCAATTTCTTGATTCTCATATTCATCTATGCAGTGCAAAAATTTTAACAAGTCCCTATCATCATTAAACACTTGCCAACTGCATATATTTTCTCGTACTGCAGGCCTAATTCTAACCTCTACATTTGTAACATCTGACAGAGTGATGTCATCTGACCTTATTGCAACATTGGCTAAGAAATCAGCCATAACATTTTTTGACCTCTCTACCCAGCCTATTGAAAATGCATCAAATAGTTCAATGGTATGCCAAACAGCATGCTTGTATTGTTTCAATCTTTTGTTTTTTGAAGCATACTTATCTCTAATTTGGGATACAATCAGCTCAGAATCCCCAAATACTCTTAACGTTTTAATTCCATGTTTGAGAGCAATATTTAGGCCTAAGAGTAAAGCCTCATATTCTGCAATGTTGTTTGTGCAATCAAACCTCAGCAAGAAAGATAATTTGAGGAGCTTACCAGTTGGAGACAGGAAAACAACTCCAGCTCTAGAGCCTTCTTTTGCACAAGCTCCATCAAAAAACATGGTCCACAAACCTCGCTGATTCAATTCTTCAATGCAGGCATTTTTCTTTTTATCTTCTGTATCATCTGAGACAACCTTGAAGTTATCACAGTCAGTGTCTACAAAGCATACCTGTTCCTCTGCTTCTTGATCTTCCACTGTCTCTGATGATCTTTGTTCTCTGATTAGCTTAACATCCCTGCCATTCATTGGAATCATGGCATATGACAGGTCCAGCTGCATACTTCCACCAATTAGTGCTGCCCATCTTCTTGACAACAACATACCATACTGTGGCTTGATGTCAACCACCGTTATATTCATTTTATATCTCTTTTCAGGAAATGCTGCCAGTTTGAAATCTACATCCTTCATGATTCCAATAACTGGTACCTCTCTGGCATCCATAGCATAACATTTTCCACATGCCTTGTCAATTTTCAATCCAGCTTGTTGCATGATGGCCAAAGGCATGACATTTGTAGATGCTCCAGAGTCAAGCATACAATTTCTAATTATTTTTCCATTTATAACCAGGGAAACATAAAATGGTTCCACTTGTGAAGGACACTTTGTCATAGTCACTCCTAAATAGACTTCAGGAGCCTCATCTTCTTCATTACACATGACATGTTTCTCACCCTGGGTCTGAACATTTTGTTTAGCTTGAAAAGGTACCCCTGAGATTAGGGATATTGTCCTATTCTTGATTTCTTCCACTTTCATCAGTTCCATAAGTGGAACAGAGACTTTTACCTGAGAGAGGATTTGAGCTATATCAAATGGAGCATAATTTTGTATAACAGTTGTAGCTTGCTCCACAATCTTGTTTTTATCCTGAGCTGATTTAGCTTTTACTTTCATAGTTCCCTGATCATCATTCTTGTCTTGGGAACCTTTACTTTGATCTTCAGCCTGAGGGATTTTGTTTTTTGGTCTTTGAGATTCATGACTTGTTCTATGTCTAAAATTCTGTTTATCATTTACCCACTGCCTTTTTTGTGGTTCAATTCCTTTATGACCATGCACTAGCTGACCTGCAGAAATATCTTCTGGCTGATGTGGGCTGCCTACTTGATTTTTACCTCTGAGATTGTAGTTGCTTTTGACTTGAGCAACTGCTGCAGCTGTGAAGGCTCTAATTTCCTCATCAGAAGGTCGTTGTAAGTTACTCAGAAAATTGTGTGAGCTCTGAGCATACACATAGTTATCTTCATTATCTTCATCATATGGGAATTGTTGGCAGGCCTGAGTTCCATCATTTGTACTCTCATCAGCATCATAAAGAGTGTATCCATTGCCTATGGACATCATATTAACATCATCATCTTGCACATAATGTGGCTCATTGCATTCATTACAAGATGTAGCATTATCATACAAGGATTGAGCAATCATACACTGTAACTGTGAATGTGGCATCTGGCAAATTATACACCATGGAGCATCATCAACAATATTTATAGCTTTCTTTAGAGGATCAGGAGTTTCTTTGACATGTTGAGCCCTCTGATTTGTGTGGTTACGTGGGAAAATAGGCTTACCATCATGCCAATTGGTATTATAAGGCATATCATGCAATGATGGCCTCTTTTCCTGCCTTTGATAGACTTGCCTATCAGGACCTATCCCTTTTTCACTTCTAGCTAATCTATAGCTTAGGTCCTTAACAACATTTGCCAATTTGTCTATCTTATCTTCAGGGGCAGATGTATTACCTTGAGTGTTCTGAGGCTTGTTTGGATTCTGCAGAATTTTTATATCATCCCTTCTATTTGTCTTGCCCGATGCTTTCCTGTTGTTTTCAATATTCACTGCAATTCTGAAAGCATCCCTGAGAGTAGCAGGACCTTTATCTCTTAATCCATATGCAGTTTTTGCATCAAAGGCATTGATATACAATATTATGCACATTGGTTCATTTGGCCTCATGTGATGTGGCAATTTGTTTAACACTTTAGTAAATCTTGCATTAAAATCTGCAACCTGCTCATTTGGCCCTTTAGTGATACTGGTGAACTCATTTACAAAAAAACTAGGGTCAGTTTTGTCACCATATTGCTTCTTGAACATCCTTTTAAAATCATCCCATGATGAAATACTCCGGTCAGGCAGATTCTTGTACCATTCTCTTGCCTCATCTATTAAGGATTGCATGAATGACTTCATGAAAACATCCTCATGTTCAACCTCAAAGTTATCCATGACATTTTGAAAGGCTTTTAGATGATCTTCTCCTGACACTGTGTTGTTTCCTGAAAATTTAGGCACTTGCAGCCTCAGATGCTTATCAATGGGGTTAGGATACCCAGGAATACCATCAAACACCAGCTGCCTGAATCTATCTAACTGCATGGGCTGTTTGTTTAACTGATTAACATTGACATTTCTGTTTGCATTCTGGTTTCTTACATTGTTCAGTGGTATCCTAGCATCATTCACATTTTGTCTCTCATTATTATGCTGATGTTGCACTTCATTTCTTTGCTGATGTCTCTGCACATTTGCATTCTCTAGGGTAGGAACTGAATCATTTTGGGCAGTTCTTAAAGCTTGCACTTTCTGCTTCATATCATCTCTGATTTTCATGGCCTGTAGATATTCTAGTTCTGCTCTCAGATTTCTGATTTCTTCAGCTAACTGTTCATCCTTAGGCATGGAGGTAGATGGTCTCATACCATTCTGGTCATCATCTTCATCATCCCTCAGAGACTCTGCCTCTTCAAACCTTTCACTAGGGTCTAGAAATGGGCATTCTTGGAACACCTCTGACCTCATTCTCATGCTACCACCCTGTTGCCTCTCATATGCACCTTGAATATCAGCTTCTGCATTTGAAAAGTAAGGCACATGCTGTCCTGATGGCCTAGGGTTATCTTGCATATCATCACCTTTTCTGGGGGAACCCTCATGACTAACTGAGACAGCTCCCTTTCTTCTGTACATCATTCTTCTTGTTACTGGTAACTCTTTAAATAAAGGATTTTGTTGGGATCTTCTCCCCTGCATATAAATTTTACTTTGACCGGTTGGGAGATTACTTCGGAGTCGCCACCTATTACTAGGAACTGTTTTCTTTTGAAAACCAGGGTTCTTTCAAAAATAACAATATTCAAATCACCGTTCCCCAGCGGAGTCGCCAATTTCTGTTGACTTTTTCCCAGACTGGATGCTTATTCCCAGATTTCCCTACAAGGTAGCCATCAGTGATCAACAGGATCTCTGGGCTAGGGGCCAACAGTGTAGGAGATAGACTCTGTATTTTATCTCCTCTTCTTCTTTAGGCTCTGCAAGACCTAGGGGGGTATTCCCTACTCAACATCCATGAGGATATGCATACAAGGATGGGATGCTGACAGAAAGCAGATAAGTCCTCCTGTAAGTAGACCAAAACTGAAAGATAAAAGCAAAGGGGCTAGCTTTGGGCCTATTTGCAGTTGTAGACAGAGGACTGAGGATCCTAAAACTAATTCTAATGTCCTAAAGATTGTTTTAGATTTAGATTTTGATTTTAAGTTTGGATGCAAAGCTGGACATGGTTGTAACACAAACACAAAGCAAGATTGGTGCCTATCCAGGGCCTGGAGTCAGTAGACATACACCTGTAAATGATCAGCATGAACAACTAAAACTGGATTTCAGGGGGATATATGTGATACCTGCCTTACAGATATCTCCCAATACAGAGTGTTAAGTTATCTCTACTTATGGCATCCCTACTGCAGTATACCCTTCCCAATGTTCAACCTGAAAACAGTTTAATCTACCCCTTGAGCAGAAGTTAAAAGATCAGACATTCAACATAGGAATTCTATGCTCTGGAATCTAAACATTACCCAAATATCCAGATTCAGAAGAAGAATACATGCAATACTGGAGACAGAATTAACAAAACACATGCTAAGATAGCATTTCTCATATAAGATTAATCATGAAATCAGTGGGTTCGTGCCAAAACATACAACAAGAGATACATAGACTCACAGGTTTAGCTGTACAGAGCAACCAGATCAGCTTGTTTTGAATTACGGAGCCAAAAATCTTCAACTTTCAACAACCACAAATGAGTAACACTTCCTGCTTATAACAACCAGGTAGTGTACCACAGCAATTAATTACATGGTTGACCAAAAATCCTGCCAGATACACAGTATCATAAAAATGGCGCTCAACGCATTACCAGATTGGCGCCCAAACATGAATGCAGTAGGTAGGGGAGGAGACAGGAAGAAATCTCGAGCCTTGCGCCGCCGCCTAGGGATCCAGATCTTCAATCGGGTACCAGATCCGTCCATACCTCTGCAACCTTCGCCATTAATGGCGCACCAACCCGCGGCCTTGGGAAAAACATCTAACAGTCGATCGCAACCACTTCCTGCCAAGATACATCGTCATGATATTTGAAAATATGCAGGATATCAATTATCCCACATGCACCCCGCGGCGACCTTTTCAACACTTTATATACTAGGCCACGAGCATATATGATGTCGGTGCTTTTGCTCCTGACGACACTAGTATAAGACTTCATCATCATCCTCCAACAGCATGATATCCTGTTGCTCGAAAAAATCACCCTGACGTCAACATCATCATCGCAATATCACCTGCATGATAATCGCCTTCATCGGCACAACCTGATCCATCGGAGGAAGATCCTCCTGCTTAGCCGATACCAAAAGTCTGGCCGATGAACATCCTGATGACGTCATCGTCATATCCTGCTGACATCATCAGCATATCTGCCTACTGCGCACCTCCTCATATCCGGATGACGTCATCGTCATATTCGCAACATTGGGGGATCTTCATAAGATGAGTAATGTTAGAAATATGACCCCCCGGATCTTGATGACATCACCACCACATGTCGGCATCAGGATGATATTCGGAAGATAACCGGATATTTGGAAATATCATCCTGATGCACAAATATCACGCTGCACTGTAGCTCCGCTATAAGATCGGGGTGATATATGAATATGACAGATATTTGAAATGATCACCCCCCACTGGATAATGCATGAAGCCGACAGGCGAATATCTCCCTTCGGAAATATCATGATGCAGACAAGCAGAAAACCGGATATCACCCTGACGTAAGAATGACGTCAGCATCATCAGGTGATAAAACAACGAACATGAAATGATACAACATCATCAAGATGATATTGACTAAGATCATCCTGACGTTCAAATATGATGACCCCGGTGAATATCGGGTCATACTTAGAACTCTTCAACAACATCATCAGGATGATCATAACCAAGATCACCCGATGATAAAAATATCACCCCGGCGAAATATCATGCAGGCAGAAAATATGATGACCCTCGCAAGCAACACAGCGATAACTGGAAATATGATGAGGATGATGACGACCCTTAAGAAAAAACAAGTCAGGTCGAACAACTCAGAAAATGACCCCTTCAGAAGATCGGGGTGACATCATCATCATATAAGGGCAGGGTGATAATTGGAAGATCACCAGATATTTGAAAAATCACCCCCCGCAAGAAAATCAGGGCACACTGTAGCTCATCAGCAGGATCGGGATGATATTCAAACATCACCCGATATTGAAACATGATGATCCTGATGAAAAACAAGTCGACAGAAAACATGATGATGCGGACCATCATCGAAGACAATATGATGATGATGATCTCCTCCTCAAAGAAAATATGATGATGCAGCTGAAAAACGCCGAGGAGGTCCAACACTTAGGAAAATGGGCAAGAAGATATAGGGTTCAAATGAAGAAACCCCCTAAACATGAAAAATCAACCTCCAGGTCAAAATGAGTGCTAACAGGCGGTACTACCATTTAGGGTTTACAAGAGACCAATGTTGCAACTAAATAAAGATTTTACAATGATGCAAATCGCTGTAATAACTAATATAAGTATTCTGATCAAGCTTAACAACAACTGCTACACAAATATTAGGGCAAATAAACATGTGACAATAGGTAGATGAGCTCACCAAGCCATTAAGACCATCAGCCTTGAATTCATAGATGACTAGAGCTAATTATGCACTGCAGCTAACCAGTAATAAGACAGGGAACACAACCAAAATCACAGTGGCACTATCCAATTGAGTTGGAATAGCATTCTACCAATGTAAATAAACCGATTTAGATTGATTCCCTACCAAAATCTACACCAAGAAACATACAGACTGAACAATACACTGTTGTAGTTGAAAATAGGTCTGAAATACATTATAAATTACTGAGAAGCATTATTAAGGCACCAAAATTGCTGTCATAACTGTGTACTAATTGTCCAAGATCAAATCTCCACTAAATGTACTCCCAAATAGTCCCCAAACACCCCAAAACACTGTTGTCACAATGTGCAGGTCTGATTAGACCTCAATAATAACAAGTACGGTATGCAAAGGAGGGAGTACGACCCTCATATTGATGACAAACACCACAAACCAGTTGAAGATTGAACAAGCTTACTAGGAAGTATGGCGCCTAGTAACATGGACTAGTTTAAAGATCAAATTAGGCAGCGATTTACACACCCAGTACTCATGCCCAACAAGTATATAGTATGGCTCTGAGCATAGAGGTGTGGCCCAGCAATAAGGTACAACTTCAGCATAGAAGAGAGCTTCCAAAACCAATGATGGCAACATAGTCTAAGAATTCCAACACCCACTCAAATTAGGGTTATGACCTTCAAAACATATCAATCCAATGAATTTCATCAAAATAAACTTTCATTGTAAATAGATCATTGAAAACTGAAACCAATCAATCCACATAGGAATAAATCAGTAAAACATCAAACACCCAGCACTACAAAAGCAAAGCCATAAAGCATTTAACACAGGCAATCTCAGCATGAAATTGCTCCAGTATTCTCTACATTTAGCACAAATGGTGATTCATGTATGAAACCACACCAACTTCAAGAGGGTTTTTGTCCTCAAGAAGGAATCTACAAGAGGGTTTTCATCCTCGAGATGGAAGAACATGCAAGTTCAATCCGACAGCATAACAATATAATTCTCTAGCATAACCCTCAACAATGAGCTCCAACCCTCCTTATATAGACTTTTTGGAGCTATTTTAGAAAAAAAATGTTTTTTGCTTTTTTGCTATTTTTTCGAATTTTTCTTTTTGCTTTTTGTTGCTTTTTCGAAAAAATGTTTTTTGTTTTTTCGTTGTTTTTTCGAAAAAAACACTTTTTCCTCTCCCAAAGAGCTTTATTTGAAACAATATTAATATTTCATGTGCAAGGTCCTCTTTTTAAGTGTATCTTTTAAAACACTTAATTATCTTTTCGAAGAGCTATTACACTTAAGTTATCTTTTAAAATATTTATGACATTAGATAACTTAAGTGAATTTAATAATTAATAGCTCAATAGTTCACCCGATTTTACAGAAAACCCCAAACTGAAGCGAATTTCAAAATAAATCATACTAACATGATCTTGAAGGTTTGGGATAAAGAATGATGCCAATTGGGTGACTTTCTATAAATAGATGGCTTCTCCAAGAAGTTGGGAGAGCAAATCAAAAAGCCAAAAGTGCTTCAGAAAGCATCACTGTAATCCTGAACACCGACTGAGCTCAATGCCATAATCAACTACTTTGTAAAGTGAGCCACGACCATTCCAAGAACGTTGGAGTCCTCTCAAACAAAGCCAATAGCCTCCTAAAGACTAGGAATGGGCGAAATGCACACAAAAGATCTATGCGCCAAAAAAGGGACATTATAGAATGCATCACTTGTTTGAGGTTTCATAAAGTTGAAAGTTTTTCTTCTCTATTTCTCTAATATGGTATCACAACCAACTATAAGAGTTTGATAAGGATTTGTGTGAGAAGGTAGTGATAAATTATTTCATTCATTGCGTTAAAGTTAATACAAAATGTATTAAGGTGATTTTCTTTCGACGCGACAATGGTGTAAGACAATGACAACAATTACATGAATGAAATCGTGGATCACGGGTAGGATACCCATCCACCACAATTGAAATTTAACACTGATGATGTTTACCTGTTTAAAGATAACTTTCCTTTGTGGATGTCTCATTCAAAAATGAGAAAGCTTTTAGAAAGCTCAGATGAAGCAATTTATTAAGTAGTAGTGATGGAGCATGGACAACATGTGAGCAGATTGCTAAGTGTGACTAAACATGAATGGGAAAGTAAGTTGATTTAGAGAGAATGATCTGTCTCTCTTGGTTTTGCTAAAGGTGCTCAACAACTTGAGCTAGTGACTACAAATTATAGTACCACACAATGTTGGTAAACATATAGGTGTCCTCCCTTGTATTGCCTTCAAAGATGCCCACCATATAAGACTTAAGGATGAAGGTCCACATGCTATTGGAGGCATCAACAAACTTGTTGAGGCTTGTTGGGAAAGGTGTCTCAACCTTGCATTCTAATATTCATATTTATTTATTATATTTGGCCTCATATGGAAAATGGGGCATCCCACTTTGTGTTGGCATTATTTGTCATTTGTTGGATACTTTGGGAAGCATGTAAGGAGTAAGATTATGCAATGTCATTATGATATGTAAGAACATCTTATGACATTGTAAGATGAGAGTTACTTATGACGGATTTTATGACACATAAGAGCACGATTATTAGGGAGTTACATTGGAATCTTGACCAACATTATGACAAGCTAGGTAAGGTGCAGAGCCATGATTGAAACAAGCATTAACAAAATGGTCACAGGTATCAACAATAATATTTCTATGGTTTGAAACATAAGAGGACACCTATGAAGGAATACCCATAGGATAATCATATCCATACCAATCGGCCATGACTAAAACAATCTACAACGTTGGGTAGAAAACAGAGGCATTACAAATTATGTTCCTTCACGATGACGAACGCAATATTCAAAAGGTAGGAAGACAACCACATGTACCTTAATTTCACTAGTTGTTGCACACTTGAAATGGGATATTGAATCATCAACAACAGATAGACCACAGCAAAAACAAACTTCCTTTTGACAATAGAGTCGCCACCTCTTCCAAAAAGAGGAATTCCTTGAAGCGTGACAATCCTCAAGGCTACAAATTGGTTTTGGGTTCAGCTCACCATCAGAGTTTTCATTTCATTTAACTCAACAATAACGTCTTCTCTGGGAATGACACCATTATGTTGGTGTAAGTTGACGGGAGGCCAAACTCACCCAAACAAAATGCTCAATTGCATGTAACTATTATAGGGGCTTGAAAATGTTTCCAGCGGTCTACAACCCGACAATGGCTAAAGTAACTTTATCCCCAGCAACAACGCCATTATGTTGACGTAAGTTGATGGGCTACCAACTTCAACACACAACAAAATACAAATAGCAGACAACTATTACCAAGGTCTTCAAATTCTTCTACCTTTTAATTCATCCCCGGCAAGGGTGCCATTATGTTGGGACCAAAAACCGCAAGTCCAAAATCCTAGAGGATTTCTCCTCCTTTCAGGCCAAGGGTGTCGTTAGGAAAATGAGAAAGAGGCTCATTCACAAGTTAAGGATGTTTAAAGGCCAATGAATGAGAGTGAATTTTATCTCCTACACTTCAAGCCCAACTTAGACTCGAGAGGGTGTTCCTTGAGGTTTGATAAACTAGATGAACAACTAAAAATATGGTGGCTAAACCCAACCCATTGACTTAGCTCCAAACATTGTCACTGAACCAAAAACAACTAACCATCCAAGAACCTCAATATAGCTAATTGCTACACTCCGTAGACGCACCAACAAATGATAACAACGTGATATCCCTTTAGATGAATCCACTTAACTTTGCATACACAAGTATAGGGTGCAGGCAAACATGAACGTGATTCACAAATGATTTGAACTGTTTTGGATTGCTTACAATGACTCCCTAGTTATGATATTGAATCATGAACAACGTATAGAATATGGAGCAAATATAAGTGAGTAAAGTTGAGGAAGAAAGTGTGTGGAGCGTTGAAGATAAATCATATACACCATCAGAGATATGAGTTTATACATGAAGATCTAAAAGAAGTATATGTATGAGTATGTAGATTTGAAAGAGAATTATGTAGATTTGAGAGTGAGTATATGCAGATTTGCAAAGGAAAGTATATGAAATCAAGAGCATCAAATTTGTGAAGAGTATATCATTTACAAGAAGAGTTTGTGAAGGCAAATCAGATGTCCATCATCCATTGAATAAGCAACATCCTGAGGTGGAACTTTGTTTTGGAAGTTGGTGCTTCCCAAAAGAAGAGATTGGTGTCTCTTGCTGAGTTGGTGCTCAGTTGTGGGGATTGGTGTCTCCAGTGGGTTGGTGCCTACAAATCATATAAGAGGGAATTGGTTTCTCCTGTAGGTTGGTGCCAACAAACAGAAGAGATTAGTGTCTCTTGCTGAGTTGGTGCTTAGCAGTGGGGGTTGGTGTCTCTAGTAGGTTGGTGCCTACAAAGTTTGTAAGAAACATTTATATAGAAGCAATATTTTTCTGTGGTTTTCTCCCGTAAGGGTTTGTACATAAATCTTGTGTTCTTCTTGTGTTGCATAATTAGTAGATCTTGTGTGATTGATATTGTTATGGTTGTTGTTTTAAAAAAGTAAAAGGATTGTTTTATACTGATTCACCCCCTCCTCTCAGTATAAACGTGTGCTCATCATTTGGTATCAGAGTTGGTTCCTTCAAAGTATAGTTTAACCGCTAGAAGGAAGATCTCAAAAGCACACAATGGCCGGTCTAGAAGGATTCTCCTCAAACAAGGCTCCATTGTTCGATGGAACAAACTATGCCTTTTGGAGCATAAGGATGAAAACCTACTTAATGGCTTCAGGCTTTGATATTTGGCAATCCGTAGAGAATGGTTATAAAGATCTTGCATCTCCACCAACGGATAAGGATGGAAAGATGGCTAGTGAGAACAATGCAAAAGCCATGAATGGCTAGTGGTTTATCGGAATTGGAGTTTGTTAAAGTAATGCATTGTAATTTGGTGAAAGAGATTTGGGAAAAATTCAAGAATATCTACGAAGGTGATGATAAGGTAAAGAAAGCCAGGTTTCAAACTCATAGGAGTCAATTTGAAAGCTTGAAAATGAAGGATGAAGAAAACATTGCCACCTATCTGCTTGACATAGATGAAATTGTTAACACTATCAAAGGTCTTGGAGAAGAGGTGAAAGAGTCAAGTATTGTGCAAAAGGTGCTAAGGTCTCTCCCTTTGAGATTTGATGCCAAAGTTTCTGAAATTGAAGAAATGAAGGATCTAGACAAATTAACAATGGATGAACTAAATGGGATTCTCACGGCTTATGAGATGAGGATTGAAAAGGAAAAATCTTCTAAGCAAGATGCAACCTTCAAAGCCTAAAAAAGGATGAAGAATAGAGAGCCCAAATCAAGCGATAGTTCCAATGATGAATCAGATGAAGAAGAAGATCATTTTGTGAGAAAGCTGAAGAGAGGATCCAACAAGTACACGGGTAAGTTGCCTTTCAAATGCTTTAATTGTGGAAAGGTAGGTCATTTTGCTACCAAATGGCCATATGCAAGAAGTGAAAGTAGTGAGGATGAAGAAGAGCATAATATGAAGAAAGATAGAAAACATCTTCAACATAAAAATGGCCACAAACAGAGCAAACATGAAAAGAAGAGCTTTCACAAATATAAGAAAAGCCAATATTCCAAAGAGGAAATTAGCTCATCCAAAGAGAGCAACGAAAGTATCTCCAATAACAATAGAGAAGAGTTTCTATTCATGGCCCAATAGAAACAAAATATGATATCATGAAAAATGAAGTCCAAGAAAGGGAATAAGAGTTAGAGGGGGAAGAGAATGCTGAAATGGATGTGTGTCACACCTTGTTTTTAAACTGATTTATTTATTTTCATTATTTTCGTGAAGACAGATAGTTAGTCAGAGAAAATATTATGATTATAGTAATGATGGAAAATGCATTTTGCTTTATATTAAATTATATGAAAGGAATAATTGTTTATGACGTTGATCATGTGGTTAAATGATGAAATGGACTAACTACCATCATGTAACTGAGGTGGATGTAGGAACAATGTTGTTTTCCCTCTGATATGAGGAGAGAGAATATCACCATGGAGAGGGTGCTAGATCACGTGAATGCAACGTTTCTTGTGCCATCTGGAAACACACACATTTAAGTTTAGTAGTGAGATCATGTTTATCCTTGTCAAATTATGTCGTCATTAAGACAAAGGTTAAAATCCTTTTCGTTGTCTGATATAAGCATGGTGTATGCCTTTGGATGACAAGTCGACGTGTGCAAATCGACTAAACATGTTTAATTTTGTTGTCAAGATCTTAGTCGACTTGTGAGAATTCTTCGTCGATGATTGTGCTTACAGATAAGCACAATTAGTGTTTGAGATTACGCAATAGCGACATCTATTAGATAAGTGAGTTATGTCTATCTACACGTTATTATTATTATTAATGTTATTGTCATAGCTAAAATCATGTTGGAGAGGTAAAAAGTCTCTCTTTAATCCTCCTTAGCATTATCCCTAGATGCTACTTGGGAGTGGGAGAGGGAGCAGTCACTCCATAATCCTCACTTATTCTTGCATGTTAAACTTCGCGAGGAGTGGAGAGAGATTCTTGGGGAGCGATGCTTTAACTACCTGCCCATAACTATTGTGAGGAGGTTAAGTAGAAGCGAGGAGAAGACTGTGTATGTGAGGAGAGAAGGACTCGAAAGCTGGAAGAGCAGAGGAGATACAATAAAGTGACAATGGGAAATCTCGGCCTGTGTATTTATTCAGGTACGTCTAGTACATATTGTAAACAATGATAGAGTATATATAACTGCCTTTCGTTTGACTGAGATCAATAGTATGAAAGGAGTAAAGAGATTTGTGTTAGAACTGTTGTTTGGCAAGAAGATTATCACTGAGCATAGTGAATGTAGATCGAATGTTTATCCTCTACAGAGGATTATGTTTCTGTATTATTATTACTGTAACCAGAATGAGGAATGGATATGATTAACTCTATTTATTTATCTATTCCTTGACATATAGTTTATGCCTTAGGAAAAGCTAAGCAATTCCATACCTTTGAGTAGAAAATCTCTCGGCTTCATATTTATTATCCTTTCATTGTGAGAGAAGCACGATAAGCTTTGTAGGGTAACAGTTAAAGACCATGCCTAAGCCTCATAACATTTAACATAGATATCTTTGTATTGCAACCTTAGTTTTGTCAACAAGATTGTTATTATTGTGAGTTCGATTGTGATATATGATAGACCCACTGTGATATGTGTTTGACCAACTATGTGCTGCATAAGAGGCCAATTGTATTATTTTGTGAAGCCTACTATGTTATTTGTGATGCCGATTGTATTAATCTGTGAAGTCCACTATGTGTTATAGGGAAGGCCGACTACGTTATTTGATAGGCCGATTGTATCATTTATTATAGCTTGACTATGTGTTATATAGAAGGTTGAATGTGCTATATGATAGCCTGATTGAATAATTGTTAGACTAACTATGTCTCATGAAGAGTTTATTTTTATATCTTTTTGATATACGTGAGGAAGTGTATTCAATTTATTGGTATATGAAATTATAGTTTATCTTCGACAGATTATGAGTTGAATGATTATATTCTTAGATTAAGACAGATAGAGTCTTTAATCACAAAACCTTATGGCTTAAATGTCAAAATCTTGATTGTGTAGAAGAACACAAATGAGTATGAGAATAGGTAGACATGTCATTGAGTAGATGACAAGACGTCATAGACCCGTGATTGCAAGGATGCAAAGAGGGACTCAATGTGTGTTATATAGTCACCTACGCTCTCACTTTAGACTTATCAAAATGACTAGTAGATAAGGATTATGATATGTCTTTAAGACCAATATGGTATAAGCAAGTCAAAAAGAATTATTATCATATATGTATGACATAAATTGAGAAATAAGAATGTTGTCTCCAAGTCGAGAAAGAGTGAGTGAACATATGACTATATATTTATATGAAACTTTGGCCAAAGTAATACAAAAGTCACTGCTTGCATTGTCAGTTCACGGTGTACTAGATAGCTGAACAATCAGAATGGGTCATACATAGCTAGAGCTAGACTAGAGTTGTAAACCTGATTGTTATTAGCTAGGACACACCACTAGTTCTTATATGACATAAAGAATTAGTTGATTCTCATTATCTATTACCCTCGCGAAGGGAAGGGCCACTTCCAGAAGGAAGGTGTGCGGGGGACCACTGGTCTGTGGTTGGAGGAAAAACACCAGCATGATGCTCTCTCTCTCTCTCCTGCATCTGACAGCCAAAGACTTGTGAACAAGAATACATTACTTATTTTGTAAAAGATTTTGGTAAAATTGTAAGTCGTAAGAAATACGACCATTTGCTATATGTGGTATTTTTTTAGTTGCATGTGAAGCGACCATTTTTCTGAATATATGTATTGTATTTGAAATTGCAAATGTAATATCTTTGATTATAGATAATTAAAAAAAATAGTGAGATGTTTGCTTTAATTATGTTTAAGGATATGTAATATTCTAGTTGGGATGTTACAATACAGAAGTTGATTTGGAAGGAGAACTTATTTGTGTAGTAAATGAAATCAAGAAACTAAGGAAGAAGAATGTGAAACAAAAATTACAACTTCAAGAGGAATGCGAATCTAAGGTGAAAATGTCACAAACTCTTGAAGAGTTGGAGAAAATGATTATCAATATGAAAATTCAAATTAAAGAAGCAAGAGCAAGAGAAGGAAAGATCTATGCTTGTGCAAAATGCATTTCATGCACAAGAGGTATGACTAAGTTCATAAGGAGAAGTACAAATTCAGGGGGAGCTACTCATTGCATTATCTTTCAACTCCATGGAGAACACAATTTAGAGATAGATCAGCTGATAAAGATTCTTTTGGGAGAGTTATAGGAAAAGGAAGAATGATGTTGTTGATGTCAATAGGAAGTATTAAAGACAGGGGGCATCACAAAAAAGAGGGAGAAGCACATCATGCAGGAGAGAAGTATGTTATATCCCTTTGCCATTGATGTCAAAGGGGGAGAGTTAAAGAAATGGGGAGAATTATGTTGCCATCAATGACAAAGGGGGAGATCGTTGCAAATGTTGTCATTGATGTCAAGAAGGAATTCATTGGCCAAGATTGTTGTCACTGATGTCAAAGGTGTATGGGAGATTGTTGCAAATATTGTCATTGATGTCAAGAAGGAATTCATTGTCCAATTTTGTTGTCATTGATGTCAAATGATAGTTTCATATTGCTACTATAAAAAAAAAAACTTTACTTTTTGTTAGAATCTGAAAAGATGATTAACCTAGAAAACTAGTGCAAAAGAATAGATATCTAAACTATGAATGCAAATGATACGAAATCAAAATAGTAGCATATAGTTAGTCTCCATGAGAGTAATGGAAATGCTAGACGCAAAATAGCATTAAGAGGATGCAAAAGCAAACGATACAAAATACAAGCTAGGTAGCATGTTTATATAGATCAAGGAGAGGGAGGAGGTGGCAACACCGCCCAATGAAGAGCAACCATTTATCAGACTAAAGATAGCAAAGTATCTTCCCAAGATAGCTAATGGTTGCTCACATGTAGGAAGGTGACACCTCATAATCCACTCACCTAATTAAACATGCTTTATTAACCTAAGCAAGATTAATAAAAGTGTAGGAAAAACCTAGGAATAAAGGGAAAATAAATAACCCAACTAGGAAATAAAAACCTACACTAACACCTTTAACATATATGCAAGACAAGTTGAAGATGGTCGAGTTCATATGTATGAAAGAGCAGTAAGGTAGCATGAGATCATTGTGGAGAGGTAAGTGAATTCGTTATGAAGAGAAGTGATAAGTATCATATAAAGAGCAACAATTTATGAGGGCAACAAGGAATATTAATAGAAGAGATTTATATTAGTGAAGAAGCAATGATAAATAATGTGAGCGCTGGAACTAGTTTATAAAGTCGACCCCTCTTAAGTCATCTTTGAGGAAGAAGCATCATCCTTGGAAGTGGTTTAAAAATAAATTAAATAAGTCTCAAAATGAAGGCCGACCTACACTAGCGCCACTTTAGGAATATATTAAATAAACTAAGTTAAATGTGGTTGACCTCCCTCATATAAGCGACACATTGAAAGGATTAAAATGATTTTAAATTAAATTAAAATGGTTTTATTAAGGAAGGCCAACCTCTTGGAGGGATGCCTCTCTTGGAGGAGTCACCTCTTTTAAAGAGACATAAAATGGTATATAAATGAGATGACGTGGAACGAAAATGAAACAAGCAGAAACACAATGATAAATCAAACTATTTAGAGCAGATCTAGTGTAGAAATAAAAATATATCAATATAGAATATGGAGAAGATATAAGTGAGTAAAGTTGAGGAAGAAAGTGTGTGGAGTGTTGAAGATAAATCATATACACCATCAGAGATATGAGTATATACATGCAAATCTAAAAGAAGTATATGCAGATCTAAAATAAGTATATGTATGAATATGTAGATTTGAAAGAGGAGTATAAAGATTTGAAAGGGAGCATATGCAGATTTGCAAAGGAAAGTATATGAAATCAAGTGCATCAAATTTGTGAAGAGTATATCATTTACAAGAAGAGTTTGTGAAGGCAAATCAGATGTCCATCATCCGTTGAAGAAGCAACATCTTGAGGTGGAAATTTGTTTTGGAATTAGGTGCTTCCCAAAAGAAGAGATTGGTGTCTTTTGCTGAGTTGGTGCTCAATTGTGGGGGTTGGTGTCTCCAGTGGGTTGGTTCTTGCAAATCATATAAGAGGGGATTGGTGTCTCTTGTAGGTTGGTGCCTACAAACATAAGAGATTGGTGTCTCTTGCTAAGTTGGTGCTTAGTAGTGGGGGTTGGTGCCTACAAAATTTGTAAGAAACATTTATATATAAGCAATATTTTGCTGTGGTTTTCTCCCATAAGGGTTTCCACGTAAATCTTGTGGTCTTCTTGTGTACAATTGGTAGATCTTGTGTGATTGATATTGTTATGGTTGTTAAGTTTTGAAAAAGTAAAAAAGATTGTCTTATATTGATTCACCCCCCTCTTAGTATAAGCGTGTGCTCATCAGAAAGGTCCTCATAATGTGCAGACCGTCAGATCACCTCAGGCTCAAGATCGACTACTTTGTGATTCTTTGATGCCTTGTAAAGAATGGGACCCACCACTGGGCTGACTCAACGACCTCCACCAATGGCGTGACACTTAGAAAGTGTCAGTGCTGAGGCCTTTAAAATGTGCACCATTGCTACACATGGCTTTGAGGACTCTCCCTTCTAGATGAAATTAGTTTTTGGATCCGATGGCTCATCAAATAGTTCAAAGCCTCTTAAGCCTCACTAAGTCTACACCGCCATGTGGAAACCAGGCGCAAGGCCTTGAAGATTCAATCTTCTTTTGCTGAGAGAAAGCGTGGGGCCACCATGTGAATCTTCAGAAATTCCTTATGAATCATCCTTATGTTTCAATGAAAAGGGGCCCCACCAACTTCGACTCATGATACTTGTCACAAAGGTGCATTGCCTTATATGTGTCAGGCTTGCCACCTTCGTGAGGTGCGCAAGGCTGATATGTGGCACCCTGGAAATTGTCTCAGGTTCACATGTTTCCTTTTCTCATGAGGAACTTAACAAAATTAGGCCTCACCACCTTTTGGATGCTTCAGCCATGTGGTGCAAAGGTGCACACGGAAACTTGCGCCAATTCTATTACCTTGATATGATGCGAGACACAACCACATGTTTCCTTTTGTGGGCTCCCTTTAATCACATAGTTTGAAAGATTTAATCGGCCCTATCAAGAATTACTCAGCGCCATGTGGCACGAAGGCACAACGTGATACTATGTCAGAACTGGCACACTCCGAGAAGTGCGAGAAACCTCCCTGTGGCTCCTCTAGTACCAAAACTTGACAACCCGTCACTTTTTTGGGAGAAGCCTGACATAGACTTAAAAGAAAGCGCCACCTGAATCTCAACCTAAAACAAAGAGAAGTGCATGCCCAATTTTACATATCTCAGTTTAGTTATCATTGATGGGGATAACACGAGAATGCATAGAGGAGCACAAATATACAAATTTTTGGGCAAGTTTTAGGGTTGGAAAACTTGGGTCCCAACACATGTCATAGATCATTTTTGAATGGATAATGGAGCCAAAATGAGGTGCCTAAGTTGGGTGGTCAAATATGACAATGACATCTTTAACATTTAAGAGGTGTAAGAAAGCATTTACGGTTATATGTAAGAAGTTGGTTGTCTTCTTTGGACTTGAGTGGTTGTTATTTTTTCCTCAAGTGAGGTTATACAACCAAGTTCATGAGAAAGGTCTTGAAGCTTATAGAAAGAAGTTTGTAACTCCTAGACACATGTGGTGAGGTCTCTTTTGTATGTTGACTATTTGGCTCATAGTTTGAGTCTATTTTATTGGAAATCATTTATGGGGTTTTGGATTACAATTGCCTATATTGAGGCCTTGGGATAGTGGATTGGATGGTTGATTTATAGGTATCATTATGTTGCTGGAATTACTTCATAACTCATGGACACATGTCATGAATCTCTTTTGTATGTTGACTACTTGGCTCGTAGTTTGTGTCCATTGTATTGAAAATCATTTATGGTGGTTTGGATTACAAATGCCTATATATTTAGGTCTTAGGATGTGGATTTGATGGTTGATTTATAGGTATCGTTATATTTCTAGAACTTCTCTAGAGCCTAAATGTTAGTGATACTCTTATAAAGGCATAGCCTGAGACTTGTATAATAATCACATTGATGCTGAATAATACAATTGGTTTTGCTTTGGAGTTTGGGATTTTCTCCACATAAATCATCTTGTTATAGTATAATATTTCTTATGTATTATTTTATGTAACTATAAGATTAATTGTTTTTGCACATACCTCCCCTCTTAGATTAGTGTAGGAAGAGTTTTTTGCATCACTGCTTCTTTTCATTTGGTATCAAAGCTTGATCACCTTGGGTCTTTGGTGTTAGGGACAAGGTTTTTTTGTAGTAAATGACAAGCACATCGAGAATAGAGATGGAGAGATTTATATGCACTAACTTTGAGTTGTGGAAGCTCAAGATGGAGAGATTTATATGCACTAACTTTGAGGTGTGGAAGATAAAGATGGAGAATATGCATGTAGATAAAGATCTATGACCTATTTATCTAGATCCAAACCCACTACAATGTCCCTAGTTAACTAAGATATATTCAATTGAAAGGTAAAGGGTCTCATTAGGCTCTACTTGGTAGATTTTGTGTTGTTGAATGTACATGAAGAAGCCACTACACAAGCTTTTTGGACAAAATTGGGAGACTTGTACCGAGCTAAATCCCTAGTTAACACACTTTTTTTGGAAAAACAGTTGTACACCTTAAGAATGGATGATGGTGGTTCTGGGCTAGGAATTTGGATGTGTTTAATATGATTGTGGCCCAATTACACTCTGTTGGAGTGAAAATGGAGGAATACCATTGCATGCCACTTTTTGTGTTCTTTGTCAGACTCATGGGATAACTTGGTGATGGTAATTGGGAGCACTACCATGAAACTCAAAATGGATGAGGTAGTGGTTACATTACTCTCAAAAGAGATGTGGAAAACTTCTAAACCTAATAAGGAGGCCTTAGTTGTTCGTGGAAGACCGAAGGAGAAAGGCAAGAAGAAAGAAAAGTCTGGATCCAAATCCCATGGAAGATCCACATCTCTTGGAATTTCCAAGGCTAAGTGTTGGACCTATGACAAGCCTAGGCACTATCATAGAGACAACAAAGAGACGAAGAAAAATAAAATGATTTAAATGATGAGTCCGAAAAGTCTTATCAAGATAATGTAGATGTCTTTGTTGCATCCTTGGCAACTCATGCATCGTAAGGTCTATGGTTGATAGACTCTAGATCTTCCTTCCTTATGACCTCTCATTGGGGGTGGTTTTCAAAGTATGATGAATATGATGGCAAGGTGTACCTTTGTGACAACTTCCACTTGAGAAAAGTTGGCTATTGTAGAGTTCAAATTTAATTCTTTGATGGACGAGTGAATTAGATCAATGGGGTGCTTCACATCCTTGGTTTGGCATGAAACCTATTATTAGTTAGCAAATTTAATGATGCAGGTGTGCAGGTTATTTTCTCGAATGGAGGGTTAAGATGGTGTGAAGAGCTATGGTACTTGCTAAGGGTTTTCATGTAGGCACTATATTTCAACTAGATGCATGCATTGTTTAATGCAATAGTTATTTTGTTCCTATGGTAAAGAAATTTGTAGAATCTACACCTTCACCATTGAAACTAGTAGCTAAGAGAAGTGTTGTTTCTACTTCCAATGGCTATGCTTTCTGGATACCTAAGCAAATTCTTGCTTCATAGAGAAAGCTACTTGTAGAGAAAACGATGTTATGGTATGAGAGAATAGGCCATATAGGTGAGAAGAGTCTAAGGACCTTGAAAAATAGAAATATTGTTGAGGGGATGAATGCTTGTACTCTTAAATTTAATTTCCATGAACAATGTGTATATGGAAATAGAACCAAGTTTAATTTTACTCTAGTTCTCACGAATCTTTTGGGGTGTTGGATTTGATTCGCTATATGTTCCTTCGATTTCCAAGTCTTTGTACCATGTATCTTTTATAGATGATTTTTCTAGGACATGTACGTATTTCCTTAGGAGTGAATTTGAAGTCTTTAGTCAATTTAAGGAGTCTAAGTCTCTTGTGAAAAATCAAACTGGTAGGAAGATTAAGATTTTAAGGACTGATTGTGGCAAAGTTTTGTTCTACATATTTTGAGATTCTATAAAGAGCATGTGATTGAGAGACATAAGACAACTCCAAATACCCTTTCAACAAAATGGAGTTGTAGAAAGAATGACTATGACAATTAAGCGAGCTAGGGATATGCTTAATAGAGCCACCTTAGAACAAAAGTTTTGGGCATAAGTGGTTTCTATGACTTGTTACTTGGTTAATAGGCCTTATACATCAACTCTTGTTGATAAGACTCCTATAGAGGTATGGACGGGAAAGAAAACCTCATTACAACTTATTTGAGTTTTTTTGTTGTGAGACATATGCACATGTGCGTAGGGAGAAGCGATAAAAGGTAGTAAAATGGATCTTCATTGACTATGGTGTTGGTGTAAAAGGATACAAGCTTTGGAACCTTATGGCCAAGAGATTTTTGTACAACAAAAGTGTTATTTTCAGAGAGATTAAGCCTTCTTCCATAACATTATAGCTAGAAGATGAGAAGAAAGATGTAGTTCAACTATCTCCAAAGATTGAGAAAGTTGAACTAGAAGCTCGTAAATTATTCGAAGAGGAAGAGAGCTCAAATAGATTCTATAGTTCTAAAGAGGAGGTAGAACCTCCACCTCAACTCTTAAGGAGGTCCACTTGGAAAATATATTAACCAAACAAATATACTCCTCCTAATTGGAGATGCATTTTTTCTTTGATTATTAATAGTGATGAGTGTAGAACTATGAAGGAGGTGATGGATGTAGGTGATTTTGAGTCTTGGAGAACAACTATGGATGAGGAGATGGTTGCATTAAAGAATAATGACAGATGAGACTTGATACCATTTATTAGAAGAAAGAAATCTTGTTAGATGTAAATAGGTATTCAAAAGAAAGATCAGTTCAAATGGATGTGTTGACATCTATCAAGTTCTTATTATTTGTAGCAGCAACTTTTGATTTATAGATAAAATAGATGGATGTGAATGCAACATTCCTATATGGTGACTTAGAAGAAGAGATCTACATGACACAACTTGAACACTCTATGGAAAGAGGTAAAGAAGCTTTGTATGGTCTCAAATAGTCTCCCAAGATGTGGTAACAAAAGTTTGATTTTTTGTGTGTTGGGATTAAATTTATGAGATCTAAATCAAACCATTGTATTTATTATAAACTAGATGGTGATTGATTTTTTATTATCACATTGTATGTAGATGATATGATATTTTTTGTTAATAGTAAGGATGTGATTTGTGATTTGAATTCTTAGGTTTCAACACAGTTTGACATGAAGGATTTGGGGGTTGCCAAGTATATCTTGGGTATGGAGATCAAAAGAGATAGAACAAACATAAAGGTTGGGTGAGGCCAAAATAAATATTTGAACTCTATGTTGTAGAGATTCAACATGTCAGTTTATAGACCATTGAGTGTTCCTATTTTAGTGGGGATTAACTTATATGTAGAGAAGTGTTTGTCTACACCTAGTGAGATGGAGGACATGGCTCGAGTGCTTTATGCTATTGTTGTTGGGAATTTGGTATGCTGTGATTTGTACTAGACCAGACACTGTCCAAGCAATGGGAGTTCTTAGTCGATTCATGGTAATCTTGTACAAGATCATTGGGATGCAAGAGGGTCTTCAGATATTTGTGGGGTACATTTGAGTATTTGTTATGAAACTTTTTCTCCAAAATGGAAAAGAAAGTTATTTTATGAATAAACCTTCAAAATTGTAAGAGTATAAAGTTTATTTAACCATTTATAATTAAAAGGGAGATAGAAAAAAATGATATTATGGTCCTTTGGTTAAAATGAAGATAAATAAAGAATATTTATAAAAACCTTTTAAAAAGGGAGGAATAATTTTGTTTTTTAAATAATTATTAAAGACAACCTTTGTGAAAAGGTATGGTGGTTTAAAAACCACCCCTTAAAAGGTTATATAAAACATTTATGTGACACTTAGAATGGGCATGGAGACCACTCAAGGAAGAAGAAGGTGGTTTTTGTGGGCTATGGGCATTGAAGAAGGGGCACACATAGTGTGTCAAAATCGGGGTACAAAGGACACTTGAGATTGTCCTAGCTAGGGCTTGTGTTAAGCACTTGTGTTCATTTGCTTTATTGAGCATGACTTTGGAGCACTTGGGTTGAGAATTTGTTCTATTAAGTACTTGTGTTGAGCATTTACTCTGTTGACCATGGCTCTGGAGCACTTGTGTTGAGCATGTCATGTGTCTCGAATAAGAACTATTCCTCTTGGAGTGTTCCATAGCCATAAGGGCCAAGACCACTAAAATATTCCTAGAGTGAGAGTGGCCTTTCCAAGTACTTTGATTTAGATAAGTATTGAAACTGATGATGTTTAAAAGATATTTGGAATAAAATATATAATTTTTTATGTTAATCTGGTTGAATTATGTGATTATGTTATCTAATTTACTATGTTAATTACATACTTTAGAGTTCATACTAAATTATCCCATGTTGTAATTTACATTGGAATTAATAACCTTGGATACTTTAAACTGTTTAACTCTAGTAATAACTATATTAATATCCACTACAAAATAAATCTAGAGAAAAGTAGCATTACATTTTGGTATAAGAGCTAATTTCTATGTATATGTGTGCTAAAACGTTCTAGGAAATCCATTGAAGAGTTGGCTAGATAATGAGATTGGTTGATACACATATAAAACTTTAAATCATTGTACAAAACTTGTAGATTCAATATTTATGTATTCTTTCCTTAATGTTCTAGCATGGCGTTCTATTGTTTTTCTATTCATTTGTTAAGGTGCTACGATTACCATTTTTGTAACTTTTCTTTTCTTACAAATCCATTTTCATTCATAACACATTAGAATCATTGAAAGTGTTATCGCTTGAGTGGCTTGCAATCAATGTCAAAAATCCTACTAAACCTCATAGTTTTTCCTTGCTAATCTATGTTATTTCTTTTTTTGAGAGAGAAATGTATGTTATAGTACATTGAGGAAGATAATTACACTAGTTGAACATGATTACAAGAACAATCTTGCCCCATAAAATCTAACATCTGAGCTTGCACCCCAAGAGGCAAAGAAATGTCATTTTGTTCAAAGAAAGTTTAGCTTTGAGAATCATAGAAAAATCCTTAAAAAAACCTTACTTCCATTAGTTGAGTTGGGAAATGTCCTCATCAAAATTTTCCTTGCATCTTGTATTTTGTAGGAAACCAATGATACTCAATTGTATTATATTCTAGAAAATTTTGCATCTATCTTTGATCATCATTATGTCATTCTAAAGATGAACTCACCAAGGGAGAAGGGCAATGAATATTCTCCAACATTCTATACTTGTAAAATATTTTCCATTAAATTTTTTTGGACATAACCATTCAATTCTCTCCCTAGAAAGACAATTGTTGTAGATAATTTTGCAGAACTCTTGATGAGGTAGTTTATACAACAAAATTAGGATTGTATTTTAAAATATTGTGTACTCCTCTGATAATGGGAGAGTACATTAAGAAGGTACTTATTACAAGGTGAGTCCCTTGATTTGGTTCGTGCAAAAAAGACTGTTGGTCGACTGGCTTTCTTTTCCAAATGACTGCCATGTGGCAGTGAAGGTGGTATAATTGATTTGAAGTTGGGTGGAGTCTCAATTATGTTTTTTTTCATTATTTTGCTGGTTCCCTTTCTCTCTCTCATGGCAACATCTGGTGAGGGCGTTGGTATGGCGGAGGGGGCTGATAGAGATGGTCCGCGGAGCAAGGCTAAAGGCAAGGTGGTTGCAAGCACAGTCCCTAGGAGATAATTGGCTCGGAGAAGTGGTAGCAAAACGGTGGGGGGCATAATTAAACGGAGCTATAGGCCATGTAAATGTTTGTAGAAGCTTTCGGCAGAGGAGGCGATGGCTGGGTTTGTGAAAGATATTGAGGGGGAAATTAAGAACCCCATCTTAAGGGAATGGTTGAACAGACTGCTTGTTATGGCGAAAGAGGTGGATGGCAAGGAGGGTGTAAATGTAAGGGAGGCCATGGCGCATTTACTGCTTGATCTTGGTACGTCAAGGGGCCGGTGGAATGTTTTTCGTTCCGCTCAATCCTTGACAGTGGCAACCATGTGTTGTCAATTGCAGCGGCCTCGATGCTCACCCATGACGACTTGATTGAGGCTTCTTCCCAAGCGGCTGTGAACCAGGAGGCAACACTCGGGCATCTGCATGATATCTTGTTAGGGGTGGTGGAGACTAGGTGGATGGTGGAGGACATAGCTACACTCTCCATTTAGGCATACTCGGCCTTTGTTTTCCCGCGCTTGTAATGATGAGGCTGACATTGTGGAGCTGTTTGAGAAGGTTGATAAGTAATGTTTAGTTTTTGGTTTCTCTATTTTGTTAGTTTTTGTTCAGACTGTGAAGAGTGGGCTGTTGTAATTTGCCCCTCTCCGGTTTTTCCCCTGTGATAGACTATATTTTGTAAGTGTCGATGTTATGCAGTTCGTTAAAGACTTTCAGGCTTGGCCCTATTTTTGTTGGGTCCCTGGTCCCTTAACCAAGGTTTTACTATAAAAAAAAATCTCGTGTACTCTTACAAACATTGGAAATAATCAATAATTATATTGTTGTAAGCTTGTATTATGTTATTATAGTTCATACATCTAACAACACACAAAAGACCTTTTTACATGTCTATTTTACAAATGCATATGGCTATCTCTATGAATTGTATGACTTATAGACCACACAAAATGATATTTTGTTTCTAACAAATGTGACCTATTTCTACGTCTCCCTTCACTCATACTTTCTTAGTGCCTCTTAAAAGAATATACTTAGTCTTGTAAAAGTCCATTGTGTAACAATGGCATGAAGAAAAAAAGAAAAAAAAACAAATTAGCAATTAAAAGCGAAAGTCGTGAGGGTTTAGAATATTTGTCATTTGTTTTACATAAGTCAGTCTCTTGAAATCTGTCTTCATTTGTGATCTAAAGATTAAAAACATAGGGGAGATGAGCCAATAGATGTTAGGGCTAACTTTGCGACCATGTAGAAGTTACATGGTTTATCATAAGACCTCTATTTTTTTTAGAAATGTGATATGGACTCTTATCTATCTACAACTAAGGTTTGGATGTGTGACTCATCACGCAACTCGCCAGATCAACACGTCTAGTGAGAAGTGTCCTTAAAATGAAATTTCAAAGGTTTGACCAAAACTTTATCATGGAATCCCTAGTAGTTGAACAAGAAAATATCATTTGTTGTTAGAACAACATCATATTCTTATTTAACATATAATGTATATGCAATCTTAATGATCTTAATACCTTTTGGTAACCATGAATAATGTTATCTCTAAACCTAATATCCAACACAAATGACCCAATAGTTGAACTCAAATTACTATTTATTGTTATAAAAACAACACATTCTTAATTCAAGTACAACTTATAAATTCAACTTTAAATGATCATAATTTTTTTTACTAGCTTTTACATTTCATGACAAAATACAAGGTATTTATTGTACTCACCGTTTACATTTGTCATAAGACAAACATATAAAATGAAGTATTCTAATGCATGTATATGCCACACCAGTAGTTGTACACATAAGAATAGTATTTGTTCACACAACAACAATAATTGCTAAATGAGCACCTTACTTTATAAATGACACATGTATACTAGATAGGTATGATATTTTATATAAAACAAAAAGTATTTGTTACACTGGTTAATGAGTGTATTTATGATTTTTTATGACATTCATAAATTCTCATGTGTTCATGTAAGGGTCCATATTGATTAACATTTGGTCATTTTTGATTTAAATGTGAAACAATTATTGACAATATATCGTATAAATGTGTTACAAGAATAAATCCTATAACCACAAGTACTATATCAATAATAGGACCCCGCTCAACTATTGGCTCCTCTCCCCTATTCAGCTAAGCATCTCATATGGTGAAAAAACCACCAAACTAATAAAAAGGGAGTGGATCTCAGTATATCTCTCTCCAGACAAAGGCATTTGAGAATTACAAAGAAATGACCTTATAACTTGTAATCTATGGAATATCTTGAATATCTTGTCTCCATCAAATGTTGTTTAGACTAAACTTTAAATGTAGTCAACTCAATGCTCAATGTCTTTTTGTGTATGATTCCCTTCTAGGTTTACGTGGCCAAGACTTAATTCATCAAAAGAAGATTTGTTTGATTGCAACTAAAATAGATTTATATCTTATTTTAATTTTCTTATAAGGTAAGAATGATATTATATCATATGGCCATGTCATCAAAGATTAGTTGGCTCTCTACTCAGCTTGAAGCAATGCCTTTCCACATACCTTTATAAATTCAAGAGGCCAAGAAGTGCTACCTTATGCATGTGGCTTACACCTACATTGTTAGGGGAACCCAAATTAAAGCCATACTTCACTGGTTTAAAGTTAGAAATCATGTTTCAAAAGAATTTTATATGCCTTGCCTAAGATATTTCAAAAAATTAAATGCATCAAGGAGGATGGCTAGTGCTTTTCCACTATTCCTGACATTCTCCATGCCTTTCTCCAACATTTGACAAGTTTTTCAAGCTCAATTTAGAGACATTCGATAAAATTGGAATGATATAGCGAAGATTAGCATGGAACCTATGCAAGGATGACACACGTGTCTAGAGCAATTGGGGAAATTGTTGGATTAAAATAATAATAAAAAATTCTATGAGTTATCAAAGTGTGTTTATTGGTTAAGCAGTATAAACATCAAGTTCTTAAAGTTGAACTAACCACCTTAGATTTTGAGCTTTCTATTTAGCATCCTTATAACTCTTTCATGTCAATTCTGAACAAAATTGGATTGGCCCTGTTATGGAGTAAAAAGTGGCCACATGCTTTTTTACCTCCTAGTTTACCTCCTAGGTCCTATTTGCTTCATTATACATTCTAATTGATCATCCCGAAGGAAATTGCCTGACACCCATGACATTTTAGACCATTGGGACCTCCTTTAACTCATGCTTGACCTAATTTGGGCCCCTAGACTTGGGCACCAACTGCCCAAGTCTCCCCTGATTGGTTGTGGCTAATTAATGGCATGTCAGCTTGGGCCCTTCCAAAATGTTCCTCCTTGTCAGCTTTTATGATTTAAATTCGTAAATGTTAGTGAGAAAGAATATATAAGTGATTTTATGACTTCATTTTAAACCTAGATGGATAACATGAACTTATGATATTGGAGCAAAGAGCATTCAAGGCATTTATTGTGTTATTGTTGCAGATTTATGTTTGTATTTGTGTTTGTTGCAGATATGGCATCATCATCCATCTCCTTATGAGTTGAAGAGATTTCATCCTCCTAAGGACTTCACCTCTGAGGTGACATAATTGCTATTTGAATCATTTAAATCATTTCATCATTTGGATTATCTTTAGCCTTTGCCCTGCAAGGGCATGCTCTCTCATTAACAATAGTGTTGGGAAAGCTTGCATACTAACCCAGGATTTGACTAAGGCAAATCCCTAAACACCACAACCCCCAAACCCCTCTCTTGTCACCTTGTGTGCAGGTTATAGGTACAAGTTTCAAGAAAACTGGAGCTACAGGAAGGCATTGCATGAATTAGAGTTTTGGGATCCGTAAACAGTTCCAGATTATCTCTTTGAAGAGACTTGGGCAGTTGGTGCCATGGTCCATAGGGCTTCCAGCTTCTGGATTTGATTTCTAAGCATCATTTGCAGCATCTTCTTAGTTTTGACCTTTGACAAAATCTCACTTCTGGACTTGGGCAGTTGCCGAATTTATCCTTCGACACCTCTACTTTCGGGAGACAAGTTCTGACATCTTACTAATGATCTCTGTACTTTTAGTTTCCAGATTTCTATTGTTGATCATCTGTTTCAAGCTAATTATCTTATAACTAGGGTTTCCTTCATATGTAACCTACGGTTTGATAAAAAGATTGGTTGAATCTTATCTTTCCTTGACAAACAATAGCACAAAATTTGTCGCTGAGTCCTCTTCCATCTTGTAGTGACTTAAGCTCAGTTTGTCCTTGAATGTTATAGTGAAAGGATGGTTTGATCTAGTGTATTCACATATTCCATCATCTCTCTTTTTACCCTATAACATTTTGGTGAACCCGTAGTAGCAAACATCGGCATCTTGTTGAGTGTTGAAATTAGTCTTTGCATTAAATCATGTCATATTTATTATTCTACATTGTAAAATATTGCATACATTTGAAAAAAATTGAAAAAATAAGCATTCTAGGCTTACATAAAGGCATAGTTTTGCATTATTTCCTTGCATATCATTAGACACATTTGAAAATCAAATTTTTACATCAAATCTGAGATAAATTACAGTAATTAATCATTTCATGATCTCACACCTTGCATTTGCATATCTCATTTGCTAGGGTTTTGTTAAAAATTTACATTTTCATATAACCTAGTTTTAACAAGAAGCTAGGGTTAGTGGTCAAAATCTTATTTCAGATTTTGCTACTCCTTTAAACACTCATTCAAATCTGATTTTGAGTTGTAGTGTTGCTTCATTGTGTGTTCTTGCATTTAGATTTCAAATTTTGCAATTACACAGTGTGTATTTCAACATTTAAAGGTTTTACACACCTTCTTCATAATTACTTGAGCATTTTCTATTCTCTTGCTCTCTACTCTCCTGATGATGGATCATGTAGTGTGATCTAAAACGTTGAGACAAAAAATCCATCACACAGTTAAATCATGAAACAGAATTACAATATTATGGACTATGGAAATTTGATGTCTATTATAAATTCTACATCATTCATCTTGCCTTGTTGTGTAGCACTATTTACATCATATATACTTTGTTTGTTGTGACGTTTGTGTGTTTTGCTCTTTAAAAACCCATTTTCCTCAAACTAGTGTACACTGACAAGTTATACTTTCATCATGGACTCTTCTTGTTATTCATCTTGGAAGCTTTATTTGCATACATATAAATGTTAACAATTTCTACAAATTCACTAATAAGTATCCTCAAGTCCTACAACAAATAGCATACATTTATGATATTGACATTTCCATGAGTTCCACATATGAAATCCTTTGTTACATATTTGCTTTTGAAAGCTTCACCACTCTCATGGGTATTTACCCTTCGATCTTGGAAAATCTCACTAATTTCATCTCCATGAATTATCACGAGGAAGATAATGATGAAGACATTCCCCCTTCTATTACTACATTTTATGATGATATAATGGACATCATCTCTAAGACATATGAAGCTGACATAGCCTTGTGTGCCTCATCCAATAATTTGGAGTCTTCCCCTAAAATAAACTCACCTTGTGAGGATATTTTGGTGCAAGATGAAGAAATCATTAAGACATTCCTTAACACCACTCTACCATCTCTTCATACCAATGCTCTCCTTGGCCAAGATGAAGCATTGGATGATGAGGACTCTCTTTGTGAACGACTTCTTCAACCTATGGGTAATGGAAGTTCTTCTACCGATCTTAAAACCCTTCTCAAGCACATCTTAAATGAAGAAATAGATCACCTACCATTACCTGAACACTTACATACCTTGGAAACCTCTAATAATTTAGAGAACATATATAAATATACTGTTCCTAAGGACCAAGGTACTCCAACACCACCTCAACTGGTTGAAATGGGCATTTTCCTAGCTCCTTCATCACCTCACTCAACTGAAATGGGAATCTATGAGGTTTCTACTCCACCATCCTTGCATATAGCAAGAGGAAATTTTCAAGAGAAAAGATTTCCATTGCCAACTCCTATGGTTTCCTCTTCATAATCTCAGGAAAATGTGGACAACATGATTCAGAGAGAAGAACGAACAAAGGATAAAGCATTCACAATCAATATAAAGATCAAGATCAAGGATAGCAGGTAAGTATTTCTAACCCTTTTTAGCCACCTTTGTTGTAGCATCTCTTTGAAGTTGCTCACTTATGTGGGCTCCTCTTATGTGTTTTGTTCCCCCGTGTTGTGTTCTATGTTATTTAGGTCTCTTTGGATGACCCTTGATACTCTTGTAAGGTCAAGGATACAAGGAGACTGCCTCTGTTGTGACCATTCTTCTATTTGTCTCTATATTCTTCTACTTTCCTCTCATCTCTTTTATTGTTGTGTGTTGTGCCTTGGGGGCATAACATTGTGGAGGACAACTTGGGGGCATCTTCCCATGTTGTAAACCCAAGTCACTCTTGTATCCTCTCTCATTTTTATTGTTTAAATTCTTCAGTGGCTCTACTAGATGGCAGATGATGAAAACAAACAAATACTGATAAGGACCGTGTGTCCCTTTAGCAAGAAAGCAAAAATGGACCTAGTCCATATATGAAGATGGGGTTGATATATATATTCGACGCTTGACTAGTAGAATCACTCCATGTTGTGATTCGTATTGTGATATTCGTTGTAACAAACTTTTGCAATACTCTAAATCTACTTCAATGCACTTTGGATGGTTTTGTATCTCACCTTGTAGTTACACTCAGTTCTGAGATACCTATAGTATAGCCCAATGACTATATTTGGTACCAAACCCGACAATGTAGCCTTAGTCTTTGATGATCTAATACATGATTTATGGATAGCTTTTGTGAATTGATTTGGTTGTTATCTTAGAATAAGATTTTCTAACCAAATATTCTATCTTGTTCATTATCTTATCAACAAATCTTGATGTGTTTGTGGGAACATTCGATAATCGTGGCACATGTCACCTTTGGTGGCATGGGCTTTGCGAAAGCTCTTGTTCCCTTGCATGTTTTCACTCTACCTTAATGTGCTTGATACTGGTAAGCGGGATCAACCACCTTAAGGTAGGGGCATATATAATGGTATCTGCTTGACTATCTTGGACATTGACAAAGCGTGTTTGAAATCCCTCATCACGAGGCAAGATGGTGTATCTCTTGAGCTAGTGCACATTCTTTTAAAGCAAAAATCCCTCATCATGAGGCATGATGCGTATCTCTTGAGATAGTGCATATCCTTTTATACAAAGCCCTCATTGTGAGGTGGGATGGTGTATCTCTTGAGCCAATACGCATCCTTTTATACAAAGTCCTCATCACGAGGTAGGGTTAGATCTTGAGTCGTTCACCCTTAAACATGTCTTTGGCAGTTGTGGTAGCATAGCTCAACCGTCAGGTGTGCTTGGCATTTTTTAGATAGTGGAGTAGTGATGAGCTCCTCCCTATCGCTTGTGTTTGCCATGTATAAGACATATAGTGTGTCTATGGCATACTATGCGACGCTCGTGTATTCTGTGTGTCTTCTGTGTATTCTATGTGTCTTCCTGGCATGTCTTGCATGTTTGTGGTGTGGTCTAAAGTTGTGTGGCGATGAGTGATGCAGAGCGGCCAACGGAAAAGTTCAACACAGGTGTATATTATTCACTAACATACATTTATCACATCGATGTGTCCCGACACTACTATCGCCAAGACTCCTCTCGTCGGCGTAGCTCAAAACCCTTCTACCGATCACATACTTCCTACCGATGTATGCACTTGCATTGGTTGCCTATTGGTAACACATATCCTATCGGCTTCCCCGATATGTTTCACTCCGATGTCTACAGTCACACTGATATAATCAGCTTTGTACATACAAACTTTGACTTGTCGTGCTGGTTCCTCCTACCGCTCCTACCGATCACTTCCTGCATGTAACTCAATGTATCTGCGAAATGTATATTCCAATATACATTCAAAACATACAACTCAAACTTGCCTTCACCAAAATCAACCGTTGACTTTCCTTGTATCAACCTGATGTACACTAGCGATATACACAGAGATTGTATATCAACAATATACATTCTCAACATGCATTCCGATTATGCATCTGAAAGGTTTGACCAATGTTGACCACCTTGCATGTACCCGAAGCTTTCTCTCTCCTTTGTATATGTGATAGACTTGTATATTTACGATGTATGTTTCCCACATACAATTGCGATAGACAAAAGCGATATATACAGGGACATGCGATAGCGATATACTCACAGAATGTATATCCCGCATACAAAGCGATATATACACAATTTGTATGTCTATTGAAACCACGCGGATTTTCCTAGTTTTGACCCACTTTATACTTAGCGATTGCACAGATCTGTTCCTTCGACAATCCTACAGACCTTTGCACCCTGCCAAAAACCTAGCACATGCCCATGCTAGGATCCTTCAACATATTCCGTACCTGATCCTGCAAGCATGAACATGAACAAATAGAACAACAAAAAGACAAGAACATAGATTGCTATATACAGCCATTCCACCGATTCGAAGAATCCAATCGGTGGAATGGGTTAAGAATCCATCTCGGTCTCAAACAAGAAACGATTTGCACAATGAATTCGAATGCCAGAAAAATGCACAACACAGGATTTTATTATGCCTTTCTAGAAAATGCAAATACAGATGCTCTGTTTCTCATTCAGCTACAACCGATTACAATATGATCTCAACTACTGACTACTGCTACTACTACTACCACTACTCATCACATTCAATCTGCACTGGGGTATTCATCCACTTACCCTCGGTAGTACTGAATTGGCTCCAAGAGGCTGGGAGATTAATCCAAGCGGCTGGGAGATCACAACCGACTAACAACCTCTAACTACCTAGCAACCTTCAAGATTACAGCTCGACAAGTGTCTCGTGGGACTTACAACATAAACCTAAATACACTAAAAATAGCGTGCATTGGTCAAATAGACCTTATTATAATGAATGGTCAACTTAGGACCTTATTGAAAACAATAAAATGAACTGTAAATAGTTAATGCCTCATGGAGGCCACTGTGGGTTAGGTGCACCTGCACCATACTCCCCACCTTGAAAATAACTCATCTCCCATGAGTTAAGTCTATGACTGAATCCACCTTTATCTCTTGCTGTCTCATGTCTACCCCATGATCTCTGGACTGCAACCTGCTGCCATGGAACCAAATACTCGTGCCTAGTACTGTAGGCTCTTCTCACACTTTGCTGGTCATTCTTTCTTACCATCATCTATGTCTGAACATCTGCATTGGAAACCTCATGTATTGCTATGGCAGAATGTGTTTGTCTTTCAACTCTTAGAGGATAAACAATAGTCCCTACTATGATTGCATCCTTGTCTTTCCAATCAGCCTGTGGCTGTGTACAAACCTGCTTCGTAACCTTCTGCTGATCAACCTGATCTCTGTCAGTTAGAACTAAAATCGTCTTCAAACTGTGATCTCCTCTCCTTGAGATATCCTCAACTTCCTTTGACTCTACTAGAGGCATCCTCACAAACTCTTTCTTTCCTATCAGAATAATCTTAGCTGTCTTCTTTGCTTCAGTATTCTTCTATAATGGTGTCATCAAAAAAGTTCTCCCATCCTTCCTAATGGTGTAGGTGTTAGGATACCCATCATACAATGCTCTCCTATCAAATTGCCATGGCCTACCCAACAGTAGGTGACAACATTCCATGGGCAATATGTCACACAAAACTCTATCCTGATACTCTCCAATCTGAAAATCAACATATGCCTATTCATATACCAAAAGTGATTGACTGTCACTCACCCAAGATGCCTTGTAAGGGTTTTGATGTGGAATCCTTTCCAGTTTCAACTTATCCACCATTTCCTGAGATACCATATTATCTGTTGAACCAGAATCTATTACTACCTTACATATTTTACCTTTGTTTTTACAATTGGTCCTGAAAAGTGCCCCCCTTTGTATCATCTCCTTGGATGTCTGCAAGAGTGTTCTCCTAAGCATCAATGATTCTCCCTTCTCAGGATATCCATAACTGTCAGGAGCATGCACACTTTGATAAGTGTTTGAGCTTGTCACACTTTGAAAATTAGATTCTTGGACCAAATTTGTCCTTTCTCCCACTGAACTTGTTGCTTTTTCTGGACATCTACTGGCTATGTGGCCTTCTTGATTGCAATTGTAACATCTGAGAGGTCCTCTACCCTGAGATCTCCCGCTAAATGGTGGTCTTCTGCCCCTAAATTTTTCTTTCTAATTGTAACTCCCCCCTTGAGTTTGACTGTTGTCTCCTTCGCTATTCTCTTGATGGGATTCACCTTGGTGTCCAAATCCATTTCCTCTGCCTCTAAAAGGACTTCTTCCTCCTCTTTGCTGTCTTCCGCTTCCTCTGTTCTACTGTTCTCCTTTTCTTTTCAATTTCTCTTCTACTCTAAGCGCCACCTGGAAACACTTGTCCATAGTTTCTGGTGTCAAGATAGTAATCTCATCTTGTATACTGTACTTCAGGCCATTAATATACCTGGCAACTCTTCCTTTATCATCCTCAGCATGTCCACACCTTAGAGTCAATTTATGAAATTCCTCTGTATAGGTGGATACATCCATATCCTTCTGCCTGAGGTTCTGTATTTTTCTGTATATCTGCACTTCATAATCTACTGGTAAGAACTGAGCCCTGATCCTCTCTACCATCCGACTCTAGGATGAGATCATGCTCTTGCCACTCTTCACCCTTTCTCCCTGGGTGTAGTTCCACCACGTGAGTGCAACGCCTTTCAATTTTGTTTTTGCAAACTTGATTCTTCTATTCTCTGGTACCTCCTTGTACTCGAAGTAGTTGTTCAAAGCCTCGATCCATTCGATGACTTCTTCTACGTCCATCTTTCCGCTGAACATTGAAATCTCCATTCTTGATTCAGACGATTCCTTACCAAGTGATTTTATGGCCTCCAGAAATTGTTTCTGATCTGTAGATATATCTATTTGTCCTGAGGTTGTTTCCTCTTCCCCATCTTCTTCTTCTCCATCAGACTCCTCATCTGGTTTCTTACCTTTTCCTAAGTTTTTCAACTTACCCTGGAGTGCTTCCTTGACTCCAGTCTTGATCATATCCTCCATCTCCTTGAATTTCTTGGCCACTTCAGTGGTCATCCCCTTTGGAGGCATCTCGCTAGTCCCTCCTTCGCTTTCTCTGTCTGACATAAACATTTGCAGACAACACCCAAACGCCACTACTTCCTGCAGATCCCCAATTCGACCTATTGTCCAAATCTTTTGCTGAGCTCTGATACCACTATGATGCAGAGCGGCCAACGGAAACATTCAACACAGGTGTATATTATTCACTAACATACATTTATCACATCGATGTGTCTCCGACACTTCTATCACCAAGACTTCTCCCGTCGGTGTAGCTCAAAACCCTTCTACCGATCACATACTTCCTACCGATGTATGCACTTGCATTGGTTGCCTATCGGCAACACATATCCTATCGGCTTCCCCGATATGTTTCACTCCGATGTCTATAGTCACACTGATATAATCAGCTTTGTACATACAAACTTTGACTTGCCGTGCCGGTTCCTCCTACCAGTCACTTCCTGCATGTAACTCAATGTATCTGCGGAATGTATATTCCAATATACATTCAAAACATACAACTCGAACTTGCCTTAGCCGAAATCAACCGTTGACTTTCCTTGTATCAACCTGATGTACACTAGCGATATACACAAAGATTGTATATCAACAATATACATTCTCAACATGCATTCTGATTATGCATCCGAAAGGTTTGACCGACGTTGACCACCTTGCATATACCCGAAGCTTTCTCTCTCCTTTGTATATGCGATAGACTTGTATATTTACGATGTATGTTTCCCACATACAATTGGGCTAGACAAAAGTGATATACACAGGGACATGCGATAGTGATACACTCACAGAATGTATATCCCGCATACAAAAGTGATATATACATAATTTGTATGTCTATTGAAACCATGCAGATTTTCCCAGTTTTGACCCGCTTTATACTTAGCGATTGCACAGATCTGTTCCTTCGACGATCCTACAGACCTTTGCACCCTGCCAAAAACCTAGCACATGCCCATGCTAGGATCCTTCAACATATTCTGTACTCGATCCTACAAGCATGAACACGAACAAACAGTACAATGAAAAGACAAGAACACAGATCGCTATATACAACCATTCCACTGATTCGAAGAATCCAACCGGTGGAATGGGTTAAGAACCCATCTCGGTCTCAAACAGGAAATGATTTGCACAATGAATTCGAATGCCAGAAAAATGCACAACATAGGATTTTATTATGCCTTTCCAGAAAATGCAAATACAGATGCTCTATTTCTCACTCAGCTACAATCGATTATAATATGATCTCAACTACTGACTACTACTGCTACTACTACCACTACTCATCACATTCGATCTGCACTGGGGTATTTATCCACTTACCCTTGGTAGTACTGAATTGGCTCCAAGCGGCTGGGAGATCACAACCGACTAACAACCTCTAACTACCTAACAACCTTCGAGATTACAGCTCGACAAGTGTCCCGTGGGACTTACAACATAAACCTAAATACACTAAAAATAGCATGCATTGGTCAAACAGACCTTATTACAATGAATGGTCAACTTAGGACCTTATTGAAAATAGTAAAATGAACTATAAATAGTTAATGCCTCATGGAGGCCACTGTGGGTTAGGGGCACCTGCACCAATGAGTCCCTCTCCACGCTATATGTTTTTTGTGTGTCTTTACATGTATGTTTTGTTTACTTTAGTTAGTATTATATATATGGATATGTAATTTCTCAATCATGTCTTCTCTTCATGAATTCTCTTCATGTATTCTTTGTGTATTGCGTGACTATGTTCATGTCTCCTCTATGTATTGTGTGCTTCATTATCTTCATCGTGTATTGTGTGCTTCCTTACTGTATTCATTGTGTCTTATGTGACTGTTAAGTGTTTTCTTATGTTTGTCTAAGCTTGGGGGCTAGCGATAGTCTTCAAACTTAGCATGTGTTTGATGTGATGTGACCGTACTTTAATGCATGTATGGATTGTAAGATCATATACACATTAAAGTGGGGGCTAAATGTTATGGAGTAAAAAGTGGCCACATGCCTTTTTACCTCCTAGTTTAGCTCCTAGGTCCTATTTGCTTCATTATACATTCTAATTGATCATCCCGAAGGAAATTGCCCAACACCCATGACATTTTGGACCCTTGGGACCTCCTTTAACTTATCCCTAACCTAATTTGGGCTCCTAGACTTAGGTGCCAACCGCCCAAGTCTCCCTTGATTGGTTGGGGCTAATTAATGGCATGTCAGCTTGGGCCCTTCCAAAATGTTCGTCCTTGTCATCTTTTGTGATTTAAATTTTTAAATGTTAGTGGGAAAACATATATAAGTGTGTTTATGACTTCATTTTAAACCTAGATGGATAGCGTGAATTTATGATATTAGACCAAAGAACATTCAAGGTATTCATTGTTTATTGTTGCAGATTTGTGTTTGTATTTGTGTGTTTGTTGCAGATATGGCATCATCATCCATCTCCTTATGAGTTGAAGAGCTTTCATCCTCCTAAGGACTTCACCTCTGAGGTGACATCATTGCTATTTGAATCATTTAAATCATTTTATCACTTGGATTATCTTTAGCCTTTGTCCTGCAAGGGCACGCTCTCTCATTAACAATAGTGTTGGGAAAGCTTGAATGCTAACCCAGGATTTGATTGAGGCAAATCCCTAAACACCACAACCCCCAAACCCCTCTCTTGTCATCTTGTGTGTAGGTTAAAGGTACAAGTTTAAGGAAACGTGGAGCTACAAGAAGGCAGTGCAGGAATTAGAGTTTCAGGATCTAGAAACAGTTCCAGATTATCTCTCTGAAGAGACTTGGGCAGTTGGCACCCTAGTCCATAGGGCTTCCAGCTTATGGATCTATTTTTTTAGCATCATTTGCAACATCTTCTCAATTTTCACCTTTGGTAGAATCTCACTTCTAGACTTGGGCGGTTGTCAAATTTGTCCTCCAACACCTTTGCTTTTGGGAGAGAGGTTCCGACATATTACTGATCACCTCTATACTTTTAGTTTCTAGATTTCTATTGTCTATCATCTGTTTCAAGCTAATTATCTTATAACTAGGGTTTCCTTCATATTTAACCTAGGGTTTGATAAAAAGCTTGGTTGAATCTTATCTTTCCTTGACAAATAAGAGCACAAAATTTGTAGTTGAGTCCTCTTCCATCTTGTAGTGACTTAAGCTCAGTTTTTTCCTTGAATGCTATAGTGAAAGGAGCGTTTGATCTAGTGTATTCACATATTCCATCATCTCTCTTTTTACCCTATAACAAACCCAAAATATTGGCACATGTGACATGGAACTTGGTCAATGAATGGTAAGTAAATTAAATGTGAATTCTTGGGAGGGTTGGGTTTAAAATGTAAGAAGATTAAATTAAGAAGATACAAATTTTTATTCCATTAGAGACCTTTTGTCCTATCTTGAGGTTGGAGTTGCAAAGATGACAACCAACTTCCAATTTTAAGATAGAAAAGAGATATAAGATTTCCATCTACATAAATAGTTACCATTCCATATAGCATTCTAGTATGCAAAGTGATGCCCTTACCACCTCATCTTTCCAAATAAGCTATTTCTTAATTCATATACTCTATTCAACCTTTTAGTGCATTCTTGTATGTCTTACTCCCTGCTTTGGTACTTTACCTATACTATTGTTGTCTTTGTATATTATTTTACCACTAGTCTATAAAATATTAGTTTTGGAAATTGTTTTTGCATTATTGCTTTAATTTCACATTAGAGGTGGCATTTTGCATGGACAATGCATTTATGCTCAAGTGAATAAGAAAAATCAGAGGACCCTTTTTCACTTTTCTAAACTTAAATTTCAGGGAGCCACTCTCAAGTCTCAAGTATCTTGATAAACTTATAGGAATATTCATCTTCCCACCTTATAGAATGTAAGGTCAATGCATTTTGATAAATGGGAACAAATGAAATGTGGGGTAGTATTAATCAATTTCTTCCAAGTAATTCCTATTGATACGGTTACTAAATTTTGTTCACACTAAATTTAGTTAGACCTAATTGCAGTTGTTTCAGGAGGAGTAAAAGAAAATTTTAAAGTCATTGCATTTAGTGAATGGTTTATGTATTGACAAAGAAGAAATGAAGATCAGTTGTCATGATAACCCAACAGTCCAATCAGGACTGTTGAATCATCATAACAAGTGAATCATGATGTCAAGGAATGAATCATTCAAGAAATACAGTTGACCTAACATAGTGTTATCTTTCAGGAGTTATAAGACAGATTGATTATTCAGTTGATCATATTTGAAAGAAAGAAAGAAAGAAATTTAGTTGAACTGTTATTTCATGTCATATTTGGAACATACAATTCAGTATAGGATAAAGTAACAGATCATGTTTAAAAAGAAGTGTTCAAATGTGTCCCACACAAGCTATGGGAGTAACTGAACTGAGCAATGCAAACATATGAAGCTATACATCTGATGATTAAAGAAATAAGAAGGAACACATGATAAAACTAATTATCCATCATTGCCTGAGCAAGGAGGTTGTTGAGCTAGTTGACAGTTGATCTTCAGTCCTCATCTTCAGCTCTAGTTGTATCAGTTGTACCTACAAAAAATTGGGGAAAGTCCTGTAAGAGATCCGGATATTTAATATTATCAGATGCTTTTATCAAACAGACATATCAACTTGCCACATCATGCATTTCATATGAAAGAATCAAATCAAACATGTGCCATAAATCAGATCATCATGAGAAAGATCAATCAACTCTGTAAGGTATGTTTTTATGCTAAATTGTTTGTTCATTGTGCAGGTACAGGAAAAGTAATGTTGCTGATTTGAAGACATTAAAACACGTGGAGAAAATGTGGCTTCCACAAGGGTTGAGCCCAGCATGTTTTCCTTTTTATTCATTTGAAAAGGATATCAGATTGCAAAAGATAGGATGAATCATTCAAGATAATATTATGCATCATAGCAGTCAACTTGTAAAAAGTGAAGTCATCATGATAAAGTGAAGAGGAGTAGTTGCTCCTATAAACTATGCCCACTTCAAGGAACAACTTGTTAAAACCAAATCAGTTGTATCAAAATGCTTTATCACATGTTACAGGATGACGAGAGATTGATATGTAGGTACAAAAGTATAATGATCAAGGAAGTGAATACAGTCATGAAAGGTATTCTTCTTTATTTTTGTTATAATTGAAGTATCTTTCTGCTATCCATATGTGTGTCATAAGTATGACATCCACCTAATGGATAAACATCATTATAAATCAACAGTAGATGTCATGAAGAATGCATAAAGTGCAATTAGAACAACTATAAAAAGTCCATTATGCTATCAACTGAGCCACAAGGTACAAACATATTATGCCAAGAACAGTCATACAAAAGGTACAACCACGTCATAAAATATGGAGCAGCATTATTAGGAGCAGTCCTCCTCACAAGGAGAAAGAGCATTATACATATGCTGCAAGAGATTAAAGATAGTCATCAATGGAGACAAAATGCCAGTCTCCAAGACAACCATTGAATCATGAAGCACTATCAAAGATAAAGACCAATCACATCAAGAGCCTGGCAGCAACTACATCATAGATCAACATTTGAGAAAATGCTAAAAGTATAGGATTCAGCATGCTATAGCAATAGGCAATGATATCAAGCATTAGCAATGATCTAAGAAAGCATCTAAATGACAGTTTTACCCCTGACTAAGACCTTATAGTGGTGTTTGATGCAGAGATAGACAGTTTTAAGTGTATTAATGATAATGAGTGTTTGACTAATGAGTTCCTATTGGTCATTCAAGGCAAAGAATAGAAGAAAGTGCAAAGAAAGATACAACTACAACTATACCATCTGATATTGAGGAAAACATATACACAATGAGAAGTTACAAAAAAACCACAATAAATGCACAGGTACAATCGACAATGATAAGAAAGGTAATATTGAGCCAGTCCAAGCATTATCAGAAAGGTGTAAAAAATGAATCTGGTCTTACCATTCCTTAAGCAGAGGAAGGGAGCCAACTTTCACTATTTCTACCCTTTAGAGCAGATACAACTAAGAAGAAGGTAGTCACAATCATTCATCATGTCAAAAGTGTTACATGCCATCATATGAAACAACCATGATGAACCCGTCATGCCATCAAGAGATGGGACAAAAAATGGATGGCTTCGTATTCAATTCAGTGTCAACTTGAAGGAGGGTCTTGAAAATTTAACATTCACCAATACAAATATTGGTTTTCTAGTTGTCTGATCATTGCAGTGATCTATGTCTAAGCCAGTTGCTATTAGCAACAATGGAAACAATTAGGACAATATATTCCCTTGTCTTCAAGGTGGCATCAAAATGGATTTCCATAAATTCAAGGGTTGTAAGTCTAACACATCTTGAAGAATTAAACTCAGGGGGGAGGTGAAGATTCAACACTAGAAGTGGTGACTTCTCCAGCTTTGTCAAAATTAGGACATCCTCCAGAAGAATGTTTTGCTTGTACTCATGTATAGAATCTAGTCTTCCATTCCATCACTTGTGATGAAGAAAACCATCTTCTGTGGGAAGGCAATGCTGGGTCATCCATTTTTCCAATACAATACTAACAGCATAAGCCCACAGAATCCAAGAAGAGAAGCAGTTAGATATTTGGAAGTGGTATTCAACATCATTATAGTTCTTAGTGGTCTGCTTCTATTCACACTATTGATAGGAAACATTCGGGTTTTTCTTCATGCAGTTATGCAAAAGAAAGATTGATTGATGCAGAGCGGGTGCACAGCGGAAACAGTCACAAAATGATCCCTTCTATCAATATCGGCAAGAGTCTGTCAACGTCTTACCCAACTATGCTTCTTTATCCTTGTCGGCCTGACTTACCTTGTCGGCCTTCCCCGGTTCTTTCTTCCTAACGGTCTCCCTCTCACCGAAACCGTTATGTCCATCGGCCAAACACTTGTCATCGGCCTAGCTTTCTCCTTGCTCGCCGAAACCAAAACTCACACCGATATGTTAACACTATCACTCAGACTCCCTATTTCTTACACCGATGGGCATCTCATACCGATATACCTAACACCAACTTCTCCTTCGGCAAGACTGCCTCTATCGGTGAAACCTTCTACTCACTCTCTGATGGTTCATCTCTTCCCGACCACTGAATCCTCAGACTCCCTCTATCGGTGAGACATTCACAATCAGCCACAGTGAATCTCCCTCTACCGATGTGCCGATGAACTATCCATCTGTGACACCTTCAGTTGTCACCCTGATGAGTATTTCGTTTATGTGCCTATCGGCAAGATAGTGCCTATCGAGCTCTCCACACTGACTTGCTCTGATGACTGGGGTCACACCGAAACATGCAAACCCTAACCTGCTGAACAGGTTCCCGTTACCTCCGCTACCGGTCACCTCTATCGACTAAGCTGCCTATCGGCAACACTTACGATATCGGTCTAGCCGCGGAAGGTCTCCCCAATGCTTCACTTCACATTGACGCCAAACTCCTTATCACCAAGACATATAACTATCGGTGAAGACTTCATTCTCTCTGCCGATGTCACTTGTCACTCCGATGCAACTCAATCGATGAGACTGTATACTATCGACTCAACACAATTTCGTCCACCTGATGACTCTTACATACACAATTTGTCTGACAACATACACAAGGTGGTACCCAGATACAACAACGATATACACAAAAAAAATACCTTCATACAGTTGCGATATATATAGGAAATGTATATTCGTCGAAGAACACAAACTTGACTAAACAAGACTTTTCATACATACCACTTTCCACTGTGCATACACAGAATGAGGCTCGCAGCAAGTGCGATATATTCATAGACTATCTCAGACATACAATCTGTGTATATACTTCAAATGTATATTTGAATTTTCCTGCCGATGACCTTCTCTGAGACTGATTCTGCAATTTCTACATTTCCATGTTTATCTAACAAAAGAATGAACCAAAAATGGGAAAACTATTTTACAAGTCCATTCCACTAATTTCACAGAAATCCACCAGTGGAATGGATTTAACCTTGCATCACGGCAACAGAATAAAATAAATTAAAAATACAACGGTTCTATACAGATAATAAATAGAACAATTCAGTTCACCAAGGTTTCACACAGGATTCAAAATTTACAGAATATAATTTGCAAAATTTTCTATTCTTTCGTTCCAGCTTCTTACAGTTGAACAGTTTCAGACAGAAAAATGAAAGGGACCCTTTTCTCGACCATCTCTCCCCGTTTTTGTTAACCCCTTCCTCTGTTTGTGGGATTTTGATTTAACCAAGATTATTAGTAGAAACCCTAATTAATCTCATGACATCTGTTTTGTATAAGACAACAAAACTCCTAATGACAAGACACCTTGTTTAACCCTTCACAACACCCAATATGTCTGAAATGTAAATTTTGATGTTTACAAATAGGAAATGCCAACATAAAATGTCACATTTGACTTAGCAATATAAATGCTACTCTGCAACATGAAATGTCTAATCCTTATTAAAACCTTGTTTATCCTGTAAATGTCTAATGCATATTTATCCTGTTGAATTATTGTGCATATTGATCCTGTTGAAGGCTGTTGAAGGGGTACCCCTGCACCATACTCCCTGGAGAAGAGATCTCAAGCCCCCTTTGAGATCAGAGTTTGAAAATCGGCACCAGATTTTGTAATCTGATCTTCAGTCATCCAGACTGCCTCTGAAACAGGTTGTCTGTGCCAAGCTACCAAGTACTCCATGTACTCTTTGTCCCTTGTCTTCTTTGTCACTCTTGATTCTAATATCTTCTTCAATTTTGGTGGATCATGCTTAGGAATATCATCATCTGCTGCATCCTACAATGGTTCATGTTCTATATCTACATTTGGCTTGTATGGAGTCAAATCACATACATTGAAAATGGGTGACAATCCAAGATCAGGAGGAAGTTGGATCTCATAAGCATTTTGCCCACACTTCTTTAAAATTTGGCATGGTCCAATCTTCCTCTGCATGAGCTTGGTATACTTACCTTTGGGGAGTCTCTCCTTCTTCAGGTTTACCCACACCAAATCTCCAACCGCAAATTGTAAATCTCTTTTCTTTTTGTTAGCATAGGTTTTGTACTGCAATGTAGTTTGTTAGAGCTGGTTCTTCACTTGATCATGTACTTCTTTGATGGCTGAAGCAAAATCTTCTGCATCTGCACTAATAGGCTCTCCTGTAGGTAGATCTCTTAGTTCTAGGATACCCCTTGGATGAATTCCATACACTATCTAAAAAGGTGACTTTCCTGTACTCCTATTGATGGTGTCATTATAGGAGAATTCTGCTTGGGGTAGGATATTATCCCACTTCTCTCCATGCTGCCTTGTTAAACACCTTAACAGATTTTCCAATGAACGATTAACAACTTCAGTCTGCCCATCTGTTTGAGGATGGTAGGTTGATGAGAAGAACAAATTGGTTCCAAGCTTCTTCCAAAGAGTCCTCCAAAAATGGCCAATAAATTTTACATCTCTGTCTGAGACTATGCTCAATGGCAATCCATGGATCCTCACTATTTCCTTGAAAAACAGGTCTGCAACATACGAAGCATCACAAGTGGTTTTGCATGGCAAGAAATGTGCCATTTTACTAAATCTGTCTACTACCACAAAAACACTATCATATCCTTTCCTTGTCCTAGGCAAACCTAGTACAAAATCCATGCTTATGCTCTCCCATGGCCTAGAAGGAATGGGTAATGGCTGATACAAACCTGTATTTGTGGATCTTCCTTTGGCTTTCTGACATATTACACATGCTTCCACAAATCTTCTCACATCTGACTAGAACTTAGGCCAATAGTAATGTCTCTTCACAAGATCAAGAGTCTTATCCAGACCAAAATGTCCTGCCATGGCCCCACAATGTTTCTCCTGAATAATATTCAGTCTCATAGAACATCTTGGAATACATAGTTGTCCACCTTTGAAAAGTAATCCATCTTGGATCAAAAATTCAGAGAACTCAACATGATATTTGTCTCCAAAAGAAGTACATACCTTGTAGATCTCGCCAAAGTCTTCATCATCATCATACATTGTCTTCAAAGAATCAATCCCAACACTCTCCAATTGGATCTGATTGATGGTCAGAACTCTCCTGCTCAAAGCATCTGCCACTTTGTTCTTAACCCCTTTCTTGTGCTTGAGTGTGAAAGTGAAAGCTTGCAAAGTTTCCACCGACTTCATATGCCTATGGTTCAGCTTCTCTTGACTGTTTATGAAACTGAGGGCCTGATTATCTATGAACACTATGAATTCTTTTGGCATCAAGTAATGCCTCCATTTCTTAAGTGACTGGACTAGAGCATACATCTCCAAATCATAGGATGAGTATCTCTTCTTGGCATCATTTAATTTCTCACTGAAGAATGCAATAGGCCTACCTTCTTGGCTGAGTACTGCTCCAATTGCAATATGACTTGCATCACATTCTACTTGAAAATTTTTGTTGAAGTCAGGAAATGCAAGAACTGGCTACTCTGCCACCTTCTTCTTCAATGTTTCAAAGGAATTATCTGCCTCCTTTGTCCATGTAAACTTGCACTTCTGTCCTCCCTTTATAGTGTCCAACATGGGTGCACAAATATGACTAAATCCCTTTATAAACTTCCTATAAAAGGTTGCTAACCCATGGAAACTTCTAGCATCATTCAAGGTTTTGGGTGTTGGCCAAGACAATATGGCACTTACCTTCTCTTGATCCATTTTCAGTTTGTTATGTGAGATAACAAATCCCAAGTAGATGATCTCTTCCTGCATAAACAGACACTTTGCTAAATTGATCATTAGCTGCTCTTCATATAACCTTTTGAGAACCAAGTCTATATGGATGAGGTGCTCTTCCCTCATATTACTAAAAATCAGGATGTCATCTAGATATACTATGACAAATTTTCCTTTGAATTTCCTCAAGACCTCATTCATCAGCCTCATAAAGGTACTAGGGGCATTGGACAAACCAAAAGGCATGATCTTCCATTCATATAACCCCTCATTAGTCTTAAATGCAGTTTTCCACTCATCACCAGGTCTAATCCTAATTTGATGATAGCCACTCTTTAAATCTATTTTTGAGAAATATTTAGCACCTCCTAAACAATCAAGTAAATCTTCTATCCTAGGGATTGGAAACCTATACCTGATGGTTATCTTGTTGATCGCCCTTGAATCAGTGCAAAGTCTCCAAGTGCCTTCCTTCTTTGGTGCTAGTACAGCCGATACTGCACATGGACTTAGACTTTTGTCAATTAGGCCTGTCTCCAACAACTCTTCAATTTGCTTTGCTACCTCTGTATTCTGATCTGGAGTGAGCTTATATGCTGCTTTGTTTGGAAGTGTAGATCCTAGGATCAGATCTATACAATGGCTAATGTCCCTAATAGGTGGTAGGGAACTTGGCATTCCATCAGAGATAATGCCTTTGTACTTGTCCAATAGCTCTTGGACAGCTGGGTCTATGAATTTTTGTCTCTTCTCTCCCTTGACTTGTTGCTGTTGTTCTTTGTTTACCTTTAGGCAAGGGATTAGAGCATATGTAACTGCTCCTTCTTCTCCTATCCCCTTCACGAATTGTTTGCCTTCTACCATCATCACTTTGACTTCTTTTCCTTTTGACTCCACCTCCTTCTCCATTAATGGAAGCAATTCTATCACCTTACCATTCTTGGTAATTGAATAGGTGTTTCTAACTCCATCATGGTATGCTTTCAAGTCATACTGCCATGGTCTTCCAAATAGGAGATGGCAAGCATCCATCTTGGCAATGCCAAACAATAACCTATCCTTGTATGGGCCAATCTGAAATTCTACCCAAGCCTGTTCTTCTATAACTATTTGCTGACCTTGGTGGAGCCATGAGATCTTGTATGGGCAAGGATGTGGTAGTCTTCTAAGCTTAAGCTTTTCTACCATTTCAAAAGACACAAAATTTTTAGTAGATCCAGAGTCAATCAGAACTTTACATACCTTTCCTCCTGCCTTGCAAGTAGTTCTGAAGAGAGACTTCCTTTGTGGAGGTTCTTTTCCAGGCACCTTCATGGTGGCCATTGCTCTCCTAATCATCAAAGATTCTCCATTCTCAGGATACCCATAACTGTCGGGAGCATTCACACTTTGATTAGTGCTTGAGCTTGCTACACTTTGACAATCAGATTCTTGGATCAGATTGATCCTCTTTTCTCCTATTGAACTTGTTGTCTTTGCTGGACATCTGCTGGCTATATGGCCTTCTTGATTGCAATTGTAACATCTAATAGGCCCTCTGCCCTAAGATCTTCCTCTAAATGGTGTTCTTCTGCCCCTGAAGTTTCCCCTTTGATTGTAGCTTCCCCCTTGGTTCTGACTGTTGTCTCCTCTACTGTTCTCTTGATTGGATTCACCCTGGTATCCAAATCCATTTCCTCTACCTCTGAAAGGACTTCTTCCTCCTCTTTGATGTCTTCCTCTACCTCTATTGTTTTGCTCATGCCTTCTCTTTAATTTTTCTTCCACTTTGAGTGCCAATTGGTTTCATTTCTGAACTGTATCTGGATTATGCAGATTTAGGTCTTCTTGGATGTTGAACCTCAATCCATTGAGGTATCTTGCTACCTTTTCTTCCTCACCTTCCTTTACCTTTGTTTTTACACATAGTTTCATGAACTCTTCTGTGTACGAACTGACATCTAGCTCCTTCTACTTCAAATTTTGTTTCCTCTTATGTAATTGGATATTATAATCCAATGGAACATAGGCTTCCTTCACTAAAGCCATCATTCTCTTCCATGTCGTAACTTTGTTCTTTCCCTCTTTCACCCTGTCATCTTGGATGAAATTCCACCAAGTCAGTGCAGGTCCTTTCATTTTGGACTGAGCCATCTTCACTCTTTGGTGGTCTAGTATTTCCTCGGTCTCAAAGAAATTATTCAAAGAGTCTATCCACTCCATCACCGAATCAGGTTCCATTTTTCCTGCAAACACTGGTAGGTCTATTTTCATATCCATGGTCCTTCTTTCCATGGACTTGAGGGCATTGAGTAAGGGTCTCTGGTCTGCAAGAACCTCTATCTCTTCCTGCTTTGGGGTCTCCTCTTCATCCCCATCTTCTCATTCACCAGAGTTTTCCTCTCCCTTCTCTACTCTGTCCCTCAACTTCTCTAGTTCTTCTTTCAATGCCTGATTCTGAGCTCTATCAGCTCTGCTCTCTGCCATGTGCTTTCTTACTAAGGCTGTCAACTCAACATTGGTCATCTTTGTTGGGTACATTTCTGATCCTTCTCCTTCTGATATCTTGCCTTCTTCTTCTTCCCAAAGAACACTCCTTAGCTCTGATACCAATTTGATGCAGAGCGGGTGCACAGCGGAAACAGTCACAAAATGACCTCTTTTGTCAATATCGGCAAGAGTCTGTCAACGTCTTACCGAACTATGCTTCTTTATCCTTGTCGGCCTGACTTACCTTGTCGACCTTCCCCGATTCTTTCTTCCCGACGGTCTCCCTCTCGCCGAAACCATTATGTCCATCGGCCAAACACTTTTCATTGGCCTAGCTTTCTCCTTGCTCGCCGAAACCAAAACTCACACCGATATGTTAACACTATCGCTCAGACTCCCTACTTCTTACACCGATGGGCATCTCATACCGATATACCTAACACCAACTTCTCCTTCGACAAGACTGCCTCTATCGGTGAAACCTTCTACTCACTCTCCGATGGTTCATCTCTTCCCGACCACTCAATCCTCAGACTCCCTCTATCAGTGAGACATTCACAATTGGCCACAGTGAATCTCCCTCCGCTGATGTGCCGATGAACTATCCATTGGTGACACCTTCAGTTGTCACCCCGATGAGTATTTCATTTATGTGCCTATCGGCAAGATAGTGCCTATCGGGCTCTCCACACTGACTTGCTCTGATGACTGTGGTCACACCGAAACATGCAAACCCTAACTTGCTGAACAGGTTCCCGTTACCTCTGCGATCGGTCACCTCTATCGACTAAGCTGCCTATCGGCAACACTTACGATATCGGTCTAGCCGCGGAAGGTCTCCTCGACACTTCACTTCATGCCAACGCCAAACTCCTTATCGAAAAGACATATAACTATCGGCGAAGACTTCATTCCCTCTACCGATGTCACTTGTCACTCCGATGCAACTCAATCGATGAGACTGTATACTGTCGACTCAACACAATTTCGTCCACCCGATGACTCTTACATACACAATTTGTCTGATGACATACACAAGGTGGTACCCAGATACAACAACGATATACACAAAAAAAAATACCTTCATACAGTTACGATATATATAGGAAATGTATATTCACCAAAGAACACAAACTTGACTAAACAAGACTTTTCATACATACCACTTTCCACTGTGTATACACAGAATGAGGCTCGCATCAGGTGCGATATATTCATAGACTATCTCAAACATACAATCCGTGTATATACTTCAAATGTATATTTGAATTTTCCTGCCGATGACCTTCTCTGAGACCGATTCTGCAATTTCTACATTTCCATGTTTATCTAACAAAAGAATGAACCAAAAATGGGAAAACTATTTTACAAGTCCATTCCACTAATTTCATAGAAATCCACCAGTGGAATGGATTTAACCTTGCATCACGACAACAAAATAACTAAAATTAAAAATACAACGGTTCTATATAGATAATAAACAGAACAATTCGGTTCACCAAGGCTTCACACAGGATTCAAAATTTACAGAATATAATTTGCAAAATTTTCTATTCTTTCGTTCCAGCTTCTTACATTTGAACAGTTTCAGACAGAAAAATGAAAGGGACCCTTTTCTCGACCATCTCTCCCCGTTTTTGTTAACCCCTTCCTCTATTTGCGGGATTTTGATTTAACCAAGATTATTAGCAGAAACCCTAATTAATCTCATGACATCTATTTTGTATAAGACAACAAAACTCCTAATGACAAGACACCTTGTTTAACCCTTCACAACACCCAATATGTCTGAAATGTAAATTTTGATGTTTACAAACAGGAAATGCCAACATAAAATGTCACATTTGACTTAGCAATATAAATGCTACTCTACAACATGAAATGTCTAATCCTTATTAAAACCTTGTTTATCCTATAAATGTCTAATGCATATTTATCCTGTTGAATTATTGTGCATATTGATCCTGTTGAACAGCAAGGAAATCAAGATCTACAGTTTTCCTTTCAAAAGCAAGTTCAAGTTTTTTGTTTTTTAGAGAAAGAAATATATAGAGAAAACAGAGCCATCATGAGGCAAATATTTATAAGTTTTCATGATAGATCAAAAGAAACAACAATACCCTATCATCATGAACAGAAGAGTAAAACCCTAGGTGTTTTTTTGTATGAGGGCACTAACAAACCCTAACATAAGAATACCAAAATGAAATAAGGAAGCCATTTTTGTTTTTACCATCAGTTACACAGAGAAAAGAGCCAACAACAAAAAGTACAGCAGCATAGGCATCTTTCAGTAAAGACAAGTGTGACAGTTTTTATGAAACCCTAAATTTTTTCCTTGTTTCAATTAAAAGTGGAAGATGCAGAAGAGTATGGCCGTGAAAGAAAGTCTTATTTTTCCTTAGAAAACAAAGAGTACCCACTGCATTTTTGAAAGCCTCATCTTATTTTGAGAATATGCATGTAAAGTTCAAAAGAATGGAGGCAGAACTAAGGAGACTCACCTTATTGTTTTGATGCAGAGCTATATTAGGCCACGACCTCCTTTTGTTTAACGTTTTCAAAGAACATGGTTACAGTTGCAGATAAAGAACATAGAGACAAAAGAAAGGTTTTGTTAAGATTTGTATATGCACAGCCATAGAAGCCGTTGCTAGAGAGGAAATGCAAAACACAGAAGTAATAAAGAAATCGCCAGACAAGAGCTCAAAGACATGTTTACCTTCTTCCTGTGCTTGAACGCTACAAAATGCATGAAGAATTGACCGAAGAGGCAACAGGATGGAGGGAAAAACCAGAAAAGAGGGCATTTCATTTCAGACCCTAGCGGCGAGAAAATGGAGTTGCAGAGCCAAAATATAGAATGCAAAATGAGAAGTGAGATAAACTTTAGGGCTTTATCACTGTTTTGTTCTATGAACTTTTCTTTTCACTTTTGATTTTTTGACTCAACAAATCAAAAAATCATTACCTTATCCAAAATGCACCGGGGTCCAAGACTTCAAAAATGAGATCCCTAGCAATCATGATTCAAAGAGGCCGACAACACAATATTTCGCACTTGATTTTGGTGAAGTCAATGGTCGGTATCATAAGGAGGAAAGGCTTTATGCCTTATGAACTTTCAAAACCTCTTTATTCCTTATTGTCGACTAACAAAAAATGCCTTAAGTAAATGCTTTATTATCATATGCACATAGTAAAGGATTCCAAGTTTCTTCTTCATCATGCATGGTGACCGTACATGGTCAAAAGGCTTTTTATGCCTTATATCCTTTTTTGCATTAAGGGTCAAAGGTCAACAAAATGAAGATCATATGAGGACATGATGTACATGCAAGGTGGCAGATTTGAAGATGGGTTTTTTTTTTTTTACATGATAGAGGTTATATGGCAGTGGGGCCAAATTTTGCATTTATAAATGGAGTAATAAGGTAGAGTGTATCATTATTTTTTCCTTAGTGCATGTGGAGTGATAAGGGTAAAATTTTGCCTTAATGTATATGTATCATGCAAACTAGGAGATTTTTTCTCACAAGGAGATATAGAGGGATTTTATTTTCTTCTAAGTCCTATTTGTGCTCAAATCATGCAAATTAGGCAATTGTAAATTGGAGAGATGAGTTTTATTTTTCTTCTCATCATGCATGATTTTACAAAATAAACCTATGTAAATAAATAGTAAAGTAATATTCTTCAAATTACTTTATTATTTTTCACAAATTGTAAAATAAAAAATTGTACAAGTTGTAACTAACAATAGAGTAATTATCCTAATTACTTTATTATTCACTCACATCAATTTTGCAAAATCAAAATCATGCAAATTGATGAGTTGAGTTAACTGAGGATATTTGGAGCCCTTTTTGCATGATTTGAGGAATCTTGGTCAACGTCTTGGTCAAACATATGAAGAGGGTTAACTTGGAGCTATTTTTGCTCAAATTGTGGCAGTTAGAGCCCTTATTTTTAGGGATTTCTTGGTTTGCTCATGGATCACTTTGGAGGACTTATTTTTAGAGGTAGTTAGTTGCAGTTTCATTTTTGCCTGCCTCTTGGAGAAAGCAAACTATATATTGTAAAGCAAAACTTGGTTTTTGCTAGTTCTTGACTTGTTTGCTCTTTACACTTTAAAAGAGAAGGAGGTTTTGTAGCTCATTATTTGACAGTTTTATAGAGATCACAGCAGATTACATGTCCAATTTCTTTGTTTTCATGCAATATTTTCCTTTATTTTTTGGAATCAAGTAGTTGCCTTTCCATTTGATGCTAATTGTATGAGGTGATTTGATGAAATTTTACTATGTTTAATTATCAAAACCTTTAAAATTATTGTCTCACTCTTACTTGCAGTGTTAAGCATAGTGATATTACAGGTCTTAGGTTGTGTTACTGAAAATAGTTCTTTTATGTTGTGAAAAGTCATTTTCCTTCATAAAGAGTTTATTTTCCAGCCTTCCTCAGAAATACTTTTGTGATATTTATGCCAAGATTGGATTGTGTGGGTCAGATTTCTGAATTCTATTGTGAGCCAGATTGCAAATTTTTCCATCCTTTTTAGGTGCATCACCAAATTTTATAGTTTTATTTCCTTATAGTTTCCTTCTTACCCTTTTCCAAAATAGAAAAATCATAGTTTCAAATAGAATATTTTAAGGGAACCAGCCCATAATCTAGAGGTTCAAACTCACTATAGGTCACCCACAGCCTAATTTTGTCCCCATGTTTCGAAGGATTGCAGAGTGTCACAGCTTTTTATAAGGGTGCAATCCTTATTGACAACAGATACATGTTAGGAAAGCGAAAGCAAAAGATCAAGGAAGAAATTGTTCTACCTCTAATATGAAGAACTTGATTACATGACCACTAGGCTATTGGTTTTAATGTTTTTCCTATTCCCTCATTTATACTAACAACCATTGATGGTGAGGTTGGGTTGAATAAAAGTTGATTTTAAGAGACATGAGAGTTAAGGATTTAGTTGCAATGTATTAGAATCACAAGGAAGTGTTTTTGTAGATAGGCACAAACATATAGTATCCGTATTGCACATGCTTGATGATAGGAAGATTCCCATAGTGGATTGCAATTGCATATCTATATATCATAGGTATACTTTATATCATGAGTAGTGTAGTGGAAATGTGGTGGACCCATAACTCTGGAAAATTTGATGTTGTTTGAATGAGTTGGTTGGAATGAAATAATGTTTTTATAAGATGTGAAACCAGCCAATTCTCTTTGGATTAGACATGAGGACATGCCAAATTTTACAGGGGGAGAACCAAACTCTAAAAATTAAAACTTTTTTTGGAATGCAAAATTTTCACTTATATGGAAGTTCTACAAGAATTAGATATAAATATAAATCAATTAAATATACCTATTTAATTTTTTTAGAACCAATTTTTATCTCTACGTTAAATTATCTGTATCATCTTTTCTTTCATTGTACTTTGTTATTGGACATGATCAACCCAATAGCCTTGTATGTGTACATTTTATGAAGCATTATCTATGAGTCTATGACAAGGTGAAGTATGCTAGATTTCTTAGTATGACAAGTTTAGGTGTTACAAACAACCTATTGATAGCAATAAGCTAATTTACATTGCATAATTGTTGGATTTAAAACTTGCCTTGAAGCTTTGTTTGAGTAACTGTGTGAAATGATGTGAACTCTATTTAAGGGTAATTGTGTACGTGTTTCTATTCAATTGTATTCAAGCTTATATGAAAAGAGGATATTCATGTAGTCTAGAATGCATGACTATCATATTGGAATGTATTTTGAGTATATAGATTATATGGTACTCAATGATGAGTGACTGTATAGTATGGGATATGCATGTCATTCATTAGGTAAGTGATATGTAATACTTTTGTAAGTTTTATGTTGAAGTTACACCTAAACGATTAAAACATCTATATTAAAGATTTAGTACATATACACTTGCATGTTAGCTCATCAAGTATAAATTCATGATCTATTTCATGTGAAACTACACTTATAGTTCTAATCATGTTATTTATTAGCAAAGTATTTCTATGGGATCTAATTGTGATTTCAGTTAAACTAGAAGGATTATTGAAAAGATTAAAATTTGAAAATATAATATTAGATGAAGTTAAAGTGAAATAGATTCATTGTGATATTGATAGTGCTACATCCTCACTTACTTGACTGATTATTTTTGGTGGATTATGTTGTAGATTCAACATGAGTTGCTGAGGACATTAGTTGATTTACAAGGGGAGAAATGTTATGGAACTTTTTCCCCAAAATAGAAAAGAAAGTTATTTTATGAATCCTCCTTTAAAATTATAAGAGGGTAAAGTTTATTCAACAATTTATAATAAAAGGGAGATAAAAATAAATGATATTATGATCCTTTGGTTAAAATGGACATAAATAAAGAATATTTATAAAAACCCTTTAAAAAGGGAGGAATAATTATGTTTATTTAATAATTATTAAAGACAACCTTTGTGAAAGGGTATGATGGTTTGAAAACCACCATTAAAAGGTTATAGAAATCATTCAAGTGAGACTTGGAATGGCATGAAGATCACTCAAGGAAGAAGAAGGCGGGTTTGGTGGACTATGGGCATTAGAGATGGGGCACACAAAGTGTGTCAAACTTAGGGTATAGAGTACACTCGGGATTGTCCTAGCTAGGGCTTGTGTTGAGCATTTGCTTTGTTGAGCATGGATTTGGAGCACTTGTGTTGAGCATGTCATGTTATGTTCTGAATAAGAATTGTTCCTCCTGGAGTGTTCCATAGCTATGAGGGCCAAGACCACTGAAATCTTCTTAGAGTGAGAGTGGCCTTTCCAAGTACTTTGATTCATATAAGTATTGAAATTGATGATGTTTAAAAGATATTTGGAATAATATATATAATTTTTTATGTTAATCTAGTTGAATTATGTGATTATGTTATCCAATTTACTATGCTAATTACTTACTTTAGAGTTCATACTAAATTATCCCATGCTGTAATTTATATTGGAATTAATAATCTTGCATACTTTAAATTGTTTTAACTCTAGTAATAACTATATTAAAATCCATTGCAAAATATCTCTAGGGAAAAGTAGCATTACAATATTCTATTTGTTATCATGGCGATTCTACAAGGAACCAACACTCTGAATATTTGTGGATTCATATTAGGTAGGTGATGTTAGCAACAGAAGATTCACAAGTAGATATGTTTTCAATTTATTTAGTTGTGCAACTAGTTAGATGAGTAAGCAATAAGCTATGGTTGTTTTGTCCACTACATAGACTAAGTACATGCTAGCTACTCATCCCTGTAAAGAGGCCACTTGGCTTAATATATTGTGTTCATATGTGGCACTGAGTTAGGGTGCTACCATAGTTCTTTGTAATAGTTAGAGTGCCATATATCTAAAAAAGGACCTAACTTTTCATGTGAGGATGAAGCACATAGATGTCTAGTCCTATTTTACTAGAGCCAGGGTAGAGGATTGGACATTGATGTTGAAAAAGGTTGACACTTTGTAGAATGTTTCAAATGCATTGACAATGTTTGTGAGTACAGAGAAGTTTAGTTGGTGTAGTGAGTCTATGGGCTTGACGACCCCTTAACAATTATATTTCAGTGTTGGAGTTCCCCTTTGCTCTTTTGCAAGGTATTCAACAAGTGGGAGAACGTTGGGAAAGGTGTTGAAGCAATTTTTGGGTAAGTTTGTGATTGTTTACTTGGATGATATTTTAATTTTCAGTAAGACTAAGCAGGAACATATACAACATATTATATTAGTATTGTAGAGATTGAGGGAAGAAAAGTTGTTTCAATAAATGTGAAGACGTGTAGTTTCATGACGACAAAATTGATATACTTGGGATTTGTAATATTCATTAAGGGATTAAAGATGGATTTAAATAAGTTGTTGAGTGGCCTACACCAGTGAATGTTGGAGAGGTAAGATCATTTCATGGATTAGCTAGTTTCTATAGGAAGTTCATCAGAAATTTTAGTGCCATTTGTGCACCATTAACTAATACAATGAGAGGAGACAAGGAGTGCAAGTGGACATTAGGAGAAGTTAAAATCTTTGAGTTGCTACAAAAGAAAGTGTAAAGTAGCTAATTTTAGAATTGTTAGATTTTAACAAGGTATTCCAAGTTGATTGTGATGCAAGTGGATTTAAAATAGGGGTAGTGTTGAGCCAAGAAGGAAAACCAATATCATATTTTAGTGAGAAGTTGAATGATGTAAGGAGATATTCAGTCTATGACCAAGAATTTTATGCCATAATTCAAGCATTGAAGAAGTGGAGACATTAATTGTTGCCAAAAGAATTTGTGTTGTATATAGATCATCAAACATTGAAATACTTGAATAGCCAAGGTAATTTGAATTAGTGACACATAAGATGGGTAGAATTTATGTAGAGTTATACTTTTGTATTGAAGCATATGAGTGGGAGATCAAAAAAGATTGTTGATGCATTGAGTAGGAGACAAAATTTGTTAACTAAGATAAGAGTAGAAGTAGTTGGATTTGAAGAGTTGAAATATTTGTATGAAGTTGATCTGGATTTTGTGGAAGCATGGGGAGCATGTAAGGTGTCAGTGTCTAGATTCCCCCCCTTTTTCCTACCCAAAGTGTATCAAAATCCATGTTTTTGCCTTTGTTGCCTTAGTCTTTTTCCCATCAATTATATTCAATCAGAGATTATCTTGAATGGGCCCCCATCCTAAAAATTCTAAGTGTTAGGCCTTTGTTGAAACTTTTGAGCCTACCAAGAATTGCAGAGTTTTCCTTGGTTCCTGAAACCAAGGAAAACCTTGCAATGTTCCTAGTTCCCTTTCGCCTCCCTGCTTTTGAGAAACAAAAAGATGGTCATTTTACATAATTCTGATGTATACTCGAACATGTCATTTTGTCCCCCAAACCTCCGTAGCATCCTAAAGAGCCTCAAAACTCTGCAGATCCCTTAGCATCTCACCTTACAAAACTCTGCAACATATTCGGATGTGTCTGCTTCCCCCCAAAACTTTGCAAGATCTGTACTCCCTCGTATTCTCGCAATGTCCTAAATGGGTCCTCATGCTTGCATTTCCCTTGGTGTCTCACTTTGCGGGGCTGCGATGTGGACCTGGATGTGTCCACATCCATCCTCCTTTTCCACATTTCCCAAGCCAGCCCGTATCCCCGCAAATGCTCTTGAAGCATTCCATTCAACAAAGGTTTCATGTCCACTTAGATATGTCCACATCTATGGTCTTTTCTTGTGAAATCCCAGGACCCTTTTAAGTTCCACAAACCCTGGTTGGACATTGCGCTCCACAAAAGTTTGCAAAGGGAAGAAAAGTGAAAGATGGAAAATGACTAAGGCATAATAAAGAAAGAAGACAAGAAAGTTAAAATGAGTAAGTGTTTCAGTGGTTTGGCAAGTTTGTGAACCTGCTCAAAGGGTTCAATGGTTCAGGTTTTTTCTAAAACACTAAAAGAAAGCAAGAAAATAAAAAGAGAAAGAGAAGCTAAACGAAGAGGCTTTCGGCAAGATTGCAAGTTTGTTAACTTGTTGAAACACTGAAAAAAAAAGAGAAGAAAGGTGGCGAAGAAACAAAGAAGATAGGTTTCGATAGGTTCTCAAGTTCACGAACTTGCTGAAATGTCGAAATAGGTTCATGGGTTTCCATTTTCACCGAAGAAGGATGGACAAGGTAAAGACAAGGCAAGAAGAAGAAAACAAGTGGCTTTCGACAAGTTTTCCAATTCGCAAACTTGCCGAAATGCCAAAAATGAGAAAGAAAGAAATAAAGGAAAGGAAAGCGAATGACTTTTGGCAAGTTTGCAAGTTCATGAACTTGTCAAAACACCAAAATGTTGAAATAGAAGAACCAAAAAAGAAAGAAAAGAAAATAGAGTGGCTTTTGGCAAGTTCTCTAGTTTGTGAACTTGCCAAATTGTTGAAATGGAAAAGACAAAGTGAAGAAGAAAGAAAGAAAAATGAAGAAATGTTTCGACAAGTTCATCGATTCTCAAACTTCTCGAAATGCTAAAAAGAAAAAGAGATCAAAGAAGAGAACAAGGCTGATGGGGTTCGCCAATTTTCCAAAGTGCCAAAACATCAAAACAGAGAAAGAGGATGAGTAAACAAAGTAAGTTTCAGTGGTTTCAATAGTTCATGAACCTCTAGTTTCGTCGAAAAGATTTAAAAGTGCATATAATGTGTTTTAAACATGTTTTCTATAGGTTCTCCAATTTGAACACCTGACTACTTCCCAGAGTGCCATGAATGTCCAGAACAGGCAGGTGGGGGTAGGTATGGTTTAATGCAGTAGGTATCAAAGGTAGATGGGGACTAAAGTTGATGTTACAGAAGTAGGTGGGGTAGGTTTTTCCCGCCTAAACTCTAGAAGTAAATGTAATGCTATATATACGTGTTCAGAAGATATATTGAGGGTTGGTCGCTAAACCAATTTTCTCATTTGCAAGTGCCTCGAGTGATTTTAGGGCATCAAATGAAGACAGTCAGGGATGCAAATGTGGAGATACATCTGATACAACATAGGAAGAATATTGTAATGGAAATCTCCATATGATGATAAGTCTCCATGGAAGAATGTAGTAGTTATGGGGGTGTTTGAACCCAGTTACTCATCCTCTCTGCCACATTTTCTAGTATGATTGTAATAGAGATGTGATAGTGTATGACAACATTTAAGTCAATACAAGCTTTTATGTTGGTTCATTCTTTTGTTGCAAATGGGTTATTGCATGTCTTTTTTGGATCATTACGTATGTTTGTCATATGGGATTTAATTTAAGATATGTATGTAAATACACATTTAGTTCTATTGATGCTTATTAGATTCTTCTCCCTCCTATTTGTTGTTTACAACTTTGTTTCCCAATGGAGTAAGCACCAGTTTATATTGGGAAAAGATCAATCACCTTTCATTTATCAAATCCTTTGTCCTGAGTAGTTGTAGGAGTAGGAGTAGATTAGGTTTTACATGCTATTCATGATTAAGTATAATAACCATGGATAAGTCTAAAGCAATATAAAACTGTTTAAATCAGTTGGAATCATGTTCATGCATACTTGCACCCTGTAAGTGTGTATGTGAAGTTAAGTGGATTCATCTCAAGGGATATCATGTTGTTATCATTTGTTGGTGCATCTACATGGTGTAGTAATCAGCTTAATTAGAGGTTTGTGTAGCCAATTTGTCTTGGCCTAATGACAACTATGGGGGCCAAGTGTACATTAGTATGGTTGCAAGTGCTTATTCGTGTTCCGTTTCATGCCTTAGGAATATCCCTCCTAGGTCTAGTTGAGTCCGAAGTGTAGGAGAGCATACCTACTCTTGTTTGTTAGCCTTAAAAATCCTTACTCTATGGATGAGCCCCTTTCTCACCTTTCTGGAAAAACCCCTAGCCTAGAAGGAGGAGAAATACTCGAGGATTTTGGATGTGCATTTTTGGAAACCAACATAAGAAACCAATATGTGTGGATAGAAGTAAATGACCTGATTATTTAATTTAGAATGATATATTTTTAGGGGTAACTAGTTGTGTATTCCAATAATCTCAATGAGGGAAAATTTGATCAAGGAGAAGCATAACAATAGTTTGACAAGTCATTTTGAAGTAAATAAGACAATAGCATTGGTGAATGTGAATTATTTTTTACTGTAGTTATAAAATAATGTGAGAAGATGTGTTCAAAGTTGTAGAACTTATCAAGTTGCAAAAGGAAATAGCCAGAATGTTGGGTTGTATCAGCCATTACTAGTTTCAAAAAAACCTTGGGAGGATATAAATATGGATTTTGTATTGGGATTGCCTAGAAGACATAAAGGACATGATTATATATTTGTAGTTATGGACAAGTTTTCTAAGAAGGTACATTTCATTCCATGTAAGAAAACTAATGATGTGGTACATATAGTTGATTTATTTTTCAAGGAAGTTGTGAGGCTGCATGGGTTACTAAAGAGTATTATTTGAGAAAGAGACACTAAATTTGTTGGTTACCTTTGGAGGACATTATGGAAGAAGATGAAAATAGATTTGAAGTTTAGTTCAACATTTCACCCATAGATTGATGGACAACCATAGGTTATGAATGGGAGTTTCGGTAATTTATTGAGATGTTTGGTTGGAGTGAAGACATGAAATTAGGACACGGTTCTCGTGCAATAAGAGATTGGACACAACAATTTAGTAAATAGGAGTATAGGGAAAACACCATTTGTAGTTATGTAGGGCATTAGTCCAAGGATTGTAACAGAGTTTAGTGATATCAAAAATGAGGAAAAGAGGAATGTAGAAGCAAAATAATTTGCAGAACACATGAAAGAAATGCAATGACAAATATAAGGAGAAGGATAATATGAAAAGAAGGCATAAGGATTTTGCAGTTGGAGATGAAGTGGTGTTGTATCTCAAAAAAGAAATATTTCTAGTTGGGACATATAATAAGTTGAAGATTCAAAGAAGTTTGACATTTATAAAATTGTTAAGAAGTTTGATTCAAGAAATGTATATGAGGTGGAGTTATTGAAAGGTTCGGGCATATCACCTATATTCAATGTTGCATATTTATATCAATATCATGAGGGAGAGTTAGGAGATAGTGGCTAAGAAGTTCAATGGGAGAATCAAATACCACAACATCAAAAAGAGGAGATTAAGGAGATTTTGGATAGTAGAATTGGAAGAAGAACAAAGACTAGACAATATGAGGAGTATTTGGTGAAGTGGAAAGGAAGGCATGAAGAAGATTCATCTTAGATTTCTAAGGCTAAGGTGGACCATCTTGGTTTCCCTCTAGCCACCAGAAATTGAGGAAATCACTTTTTAAATTGCCTTGGGTCTTTGATGCAAGAGCATCCCATGGTGTAAGAGCAATCTTGCATCACCCAAAAATATTTTCTTTTACTTCTTTGATTTGTTTCCAAATTTTCAATAACATTCTAGTCATCATCTAGTCACCACAAATCCTATCACATTTTACCATACTTGCACATTTCACCTTGTAGTTGGGAATACATGTTCCACACTAAGCCTTCAATGTCATATTCAATGTCTAGAAGATTCTAATCACTACAAAGGCATAATTTGGTTTCTGGCTATTTACTAGGCATAATAGGCTAACATCTAGTTTCACTATTTGAGGTTTGCAGTAACTTTCCAAAGCATGCAACAACAAAAGAACACATTCCCATATTCATTGGACCCAAGAGAGCTTATGGTATGAACTACATCAAGTTTCATTGACCCATCATCATCACATTTATTTTGGAAGATCCTTTAACATGTTTGGCTAACTACACATTATAGTTGGTATTGAGCTTTACACCTCCTTGTGGCTAACTAAGATCACTCCTAATGCTCTAAGTGGCTATATAAACATTTCTCATGATCATTAGAAGGCAGTGGATACTCTATTGGCTTCTACATATTCCTTTATCACTACGACCATCTCTAGAAGAAAATTCATTATTAGGAGGCTTGCCTTTTTGGTGGGCAAGATAAATATTTTCACCAATGCTATTAATTTTTCTCCCAAAAGTTTTTTCACATTTTTCTAACTTTTCAATCAATTGATCAAAAGTGATGGTCTTCAATTGATTACTTGTCTATAGAGACTCCAAATAGGTTGAAGGAGTTGGAAGGAGTGCCTTTATAAAGGCTATCAGATAGATATTTACTTCTCCATTGACAACATCAACATCTTATTTTATAGCTCAAATTTTAGAAGCCAAACTCATGACTTCACCATCAAATTTTAGAAGCCAAACTCATGACATCACCATTCTTCAATTCAAGGTTGAATAAATTCAACTACAACATTTTGAACTTCAATTTTGAATGGGAACCATACAGATCTCATAATTTTTTAAGGGCATCCCAAGCCAATTTACACCCTTGTATGTGTCAAAACACATCTCTATTAATGGAAGCCCTTATCAAAGTCAAAGTTTAGAATTCTTATACTTCTTGACTTCCTTTTCCTTAATAACTACTGGTTATGTAGGTTGGATATTTACATCACATATATTACAAAACAAATAGTTTAAAATGAGAGTACTCTTAATTTTTCTATACCATTCTATCCACGTTTCTCTTCTAGTTAGGGTTTCACTAACCATTGTCACAAGAGTTTACATTTTAAATTGTGAAAATTACACAACTCTTCTTATACATATTTATTTCTTTATTTATTTATTTATTTATTTCTTTAATTTTTATTGAAAAAAACAAGGGAGGTAAAAAATTAAATAGTACCTTTCTGATTGCATTCTTTAAAGTAGGAAATAAGTAAGTAAATAATTCTATTGCAACAACCTTCACAAGTTTGATGAAGGTAGACATAAAAGTGTGAGAATTGGTATGTTGCTCCTTTCAAAAATGTTACATGAATGCTACACACAACAATTAGTCCATGTCGAACACTCAAACCCTTTGTCTTCTCCATAGCTAATGTCTTTGCCTCCATTGTGGCAGTGAATTTATTTGCTCCTTTTTTATTTGTTCATTTGCAGATTTTCGGATGTAGTTTTTTGTATGGGAGAACAACTTCTAAAAAAATTCACACCTAATACTTAATGCTCACATTTCTTCCTCTCTTAATAAAATTTATTTGCTTACCCTCTTTTGTTATTTGTGCATTTCTAGATTTTTGGCGAATGGTAGACATTAGACTTGATATGCTCTACAACACTTTGTCGATTGTATTTTATAGAGAAGAAGACCTGCTTATTTCTTCATGGATTCACAAGTATAAATCTCCTTTTTGATATGGGCATAGAAGCAACCTCCACTCCTCTTTTGATATATTTGATTTCCTTCACTTTGATACCATTTTCAGGCAAGGACTAAAAAGTAGGATACAATGGTGTAAATTTATTATTGAACAAGTAAAGATTTACATTTTATTTATAAGCACTAAATGAAGAATTTAATTACCAAAAGCAACTAAAAGAGGAAAACTACCAAAACTTAAAACTACCAAAGTTACATGTATTAGCTTGCAAAGAATAATATCTACAATATAACTAATCCTTTAGAGGAGTTTAAATTGTTATGTCCTTGAACTTTGACTATATTTTGGTTTTACAAAGGTTATGAATTCTATTGATGGATACATGAAATACTCATAGGAAATGTAACATATAATTCATAGCCATTGGGGATGTCAAACTCCATTATTAACCAATACATTGATGCAGAAAGGGCATGCACACAACTCAATGGACCAATGGATCCTATATCAAGCAACCTACTAGCTATTACATTTAAATTGTCAAACCAGGGAATCATATTCTTCTTGGATGATGCCCGTAATATGTGTACAGTTAAGGATTCCTGAGCTTTAATCTATAGGTTGTGCATAGGAATAAACTAATTGAAAGGTAAACAACTCTATTTGCAAGGATTGACAAATACTCTAAGTAAACAATACTGGAAATAAACAACCAATGCTATTCAGTTGGCTGTAATCAAATGGTCTTATATAATAAAAGAACAACTAATAGTTAGTTTGGTGATCACCTTGACTCAACAACACAGTCTATCAAAATCTAACTAATTCATATAACACAACTCATTACAACATGCATTTATCACATACACATAAACATACAACATAAACTAAACACATAAACATATTGGAGAGACGCAGTTACCTCAAATGGCCCTTGCTTGGGTGACTGTTGTAGACACCTAAAAGTATCCTCAGGTTGTGAAACCCTAATTTCTTCCACATTCCACCGATTTTCCCTAATTTGCCTCTATGGTTAAATAATTAGTTTGAATTAATTAATTATTTAATCATTCCATATCCTAATGTCCCCTTTCATTAATTTAAACAAATAAAGCATTTGTTTAAATATCCCATCACCTAATTCCCAAAATCCCTTTTCACATGCATCCTTTCAATAAATTAAGTAAATTGGACAAGTTTATTTAATTTAAAAATCCCATTACACCTCACCATTTCTTCTAATTTAAAATTGTCTTTTGTCCTTTTGTGGTTGGAAACCCTAATCATTCTCAACCCTTGATCTTGCCTCCAAGTCAACTCTTCATCACAACTATCCATCCAAAATACCTCTTCTATAAAACACATTTTTCCAGCTCATTTTGCCCTCTCTGGATTCATTTTTCATCTCTCTTAGTTCATTTTCCATGCTCTCTAATCTCTCACAACTCTCCAACATCTTGCCTTTCCCATTTGAGCTTCTCACGATTGTGCAAAAACCTACAAGTCTGAGAACAATAATGGAAGATTTAGGAGAACAATGGAGGCAAGACAATACTAGCATAGATTTACGGTTTATTTTCTGTTTGTTTGCTTGGTTTCTAGGATAGATTGCTCTCCATTGGGAGGTAGGGTTAGCTGTTATTTTGTTTTCTATGATAGCTAGCTTTTTCCCTGTCTTCATCTAGTGAACCCGATGTGAACAGATTTATTTTAGTCAACTTCTAAAAATCTAGTTTCGCAGGTGACCTCCTGAGTTCAAACAGACCTCATCGTTGAGTTCAGGAGGCCCTTTCGGCGAAAAATGACAGTAAATTTGCCTTATTTGGCTTCCAAAAAAATTTGTATTTTTTTTGAATTTTTTTAGGTCTGCAAATCCGCACCGTACGGATCCGTACCATACGGATTTACAAACCCCTATCCATATTGGTTCATGATCGTGTGTGGTATTGCAGGTTCATTTCTTTTGAGTTGCAGGTTGAAGTTTTGACTGTCTGGTGTTTATTACGGGAAATATTTTATGATTATAGGAAATATTTTGGGCTTAAATCCTGCTAAAACCCTAGCTACCTGCATCATTCCCATCGCTCCCTGAAAACCCTCTGTCAACTTGCATTACTCGGCCGACCACCTATCTAAACCCTTCGTCGACCTCCAAATTTCTAGCCTTTTGCTTTGATAATCCACCGCTCTGCAAACCCTAATCACCTTCAGTCGCCTCTCCCAAATGGAACCTCTACCACACTTGAACCTAGTCGCCGCCGAAGTCTACACTCAATCACCGCCATTGGTGGTGACTAAGTTCTCTGCCGCCCTCAGAAAAGCTCTGTCTTCGTTCGCCAATCCTCTGCAACCTTCTAATCGCCACTTCCTCTAGTGACTGGCACCACTCCTCACATTCCACTGCCATCTTAAACTCTTCCACCTGATCTCCGTTTGAACTTTCGTCGACACCTGCCGACTGTTGCATATCCTTTGTGGACCTCGCAGGAGACCTGACACCACCAAGCCATCTTGGTGTCGACCAGATGGTGAGGGTGTAGGTCGCCGCCACCAGTGGCGGCGACCTACACCCTCACCATCTGGTCGACACCTTGAATAGTTCCTGTTGTTGTCTTTGCATATTCTTGTCATATCTTAAATCCACTAGTAAAATCCTTTGCCTTCACTATTTAAATCTCCACTAGATCTATTCACGCAACCTTAGATCTTAACCCTAAATTGCCTGCCACTTATCTTAAACCGCCTATGATTTTGGCCCTGTCACCGCTTCATGAAAATGCCTACCCTAAACTGCCTACCGATTATCCATGGCCTTAATGATTAACTGCCATCGACATAGGCTCCTTAACAGTGGTTAAGGCCTCCTCTTTGGTCGCAGTTCCATTGCTGATCGAGTGGGGTGAGGGCTGGCCTTTTGGCCCCCGTTCTTTTTATTTTTGCATCCTCATAGCCCTTGGTCATATCAACGACCAAGGGCTCTCTTCCTTGTAAATCGCAAACAGTAACCACCAAGTGCCAACCTCCAACATGTGACCACCATTGCCTGACCACTAGCAGTCAACGTTAACTGCTAGCCAGACCCTTGTTTGCCTCCACAGGCCTAAATAGGTAGTTTTTTTCAAACTCACACAACTTTTGCATATGGTAACAAAATCACACAAAATTGGTGGCGTTGGAAAGATAACTATGAGAAATTTGCAGCAGTGAAGGTTTAATCCGGTAAAAATGTCATTTTATTAGATATTTTTTGGAAAAAGTCAATGCTTAGTTTAAACTTCAAACGCTTATAAAACATGCAAAATTGATCCCTTTTTCGTGCATTTTTTTAAAAAAGTGCATGAAATTTCCTGAATTTTCTGATTTTGCTCTCTGATTTTCTGTAGCTGATCAGATTTTGCAGATTTTTATCAGATTCCCTTTTTTGATCTCTTTGACTTGTGGCTTGCAAAATGAGGCATTTACTTGGAGTTTCATTTTTTTTGCATTGTCATGGAGATTTTATGTCACTAATATCTAATTTTCAACTTGTGGCGATCGCTGGGCAAAGACTTCAATTTGAAACTAATAACACATTTTGATGTAGGGATTTGATTTCTTTCATGTGCACGTGTTTTGATATCATACGAACACTTGGTTCTGGTGCACTAAAATGAACTTAATCTTGTTGTTTTCACACTTAATTTGGGCTTAAAATGAATCACTGTCTTCTTTGCTTGGGTTTTTGAAGTGTGTATGCTCTACCCTCATGCTCTAAGAGATCTTGGGAATCAAAAACACTTCTTGAACACTCGCATTTGTCACACCACACATTTGTTTTCTAAAGGTTAACAAACATTGTCTAGTGTGGTCAAACACGTGTATGCTCTCTCCTTGCATCTTAGTACAAGCCTAGAGATCAAAAACATGTGTTTGTATCGCTTTTGTGTAACCCTTTAGAGTGGGCCTGGTCTTGAGACACATCCACAAGGAGAACTCATTTGTGACCCCAAACGGTACTTTCATCCGGTCTGCTATACAAATTAGGATAAGGTGAAAGCCAAGTCCAAACCGGTATTAGCGCTTACCATACAACACTAGCTTGAAAGGAGGTGTACCTTTGCATATATTAAACTCCTAGTAGGGTTAGTCAAGCCTTTAGTGGCTTTTTGGAAGCTTGTAATGTGCCGGTCCCCCGGATATTCACTAAGAACCTTGTGCTAGTAGCCAAAATCCCTCTATTTGTTGATGTAGGAGGTCAGAAGATAGACCTCTGAAGCTGTCCCACAATTCAAAGCTTAATATGTCTAAGAAGTGAGTGTCGTGTAAGGGGGAGCTAGTGCCACCAAGATTCTAAGTTATCCACTTTGAATAAGTGCGGCTGGAGCAATCCAAGTGGGAATTTAGCAAATATTGTCCTTTCCTAGCCTAGAATTATGCATGTCTACAAGTGTTTGAAAAACATCACAAGTCATCAAAAACAACCAACCTAATTTCCAAGTGTCTTCTATGATTGATGTGTGTGCTTGCCTAATCATCACCCTAGACATTCTTTCCATCCATTCATTCCAAGTCATCATATCCTAATCACTCTTCCTAACCATTATCCTTGTCATTCCATGTATCCTAATCCATCTTCATCCACTTCAACCCTAATCATCCTAGTCATCCAATCTAATGATTTCAGATCATATCCTAATCAACATTATCCTAGTCATCACCCTAATCAATCCAAGTCACCCAATCTTGTCATTCCACATCATTGAACCTCATCTTAATCATATCCTATTCATCCATCCTAATCATATTCTCGTTGTCATCGTCATCCCATCAACATTATCCTAGTCATCACCCTAATCAATCCAAGTCACCCAATCTTGTCATTCCACATCATCGAACCTCATCTTAATCATGCGCTATTCATCCATCCTAATCATATTCTCATCGTCATCCTCATCCAACCATATCATCCCTAATCATATTCTTAATCATATCCACATCATTTCTAATCACATTCTTATTCTATCTTCATTAGTCCACCTTATCATAATCATATCCTATTCATCTATCCTAATCATCTCATTCATCTAATCACATGATCCTAATTATTTTCCTAATCATATCAACGTCATCCTTATCAAACCCTAATCACCTCTTTCATGTAATCACCATCATCCTAATCCATCCTAGTCATCATTCCTAATCATTACATCCTCGTCATCCTAATCTGATCAACATCACCCTAATCATTCTCCTAATCATATCCAAATCATCCTTATCAAGCCCTAATCGCTTCTTTCATCTAATCACCATCATATCCAAGTCATCTTTATCAAACCCTAATCACCTCTTTCATCTAATCACTATCATCCTAATCCATCCTAATCATCTTCATTCTAATCCAATCAACCTCTTCCTAATCCATCCAAATCATCTAATCTTATCACTAGACCTAATCATCTTCATTCAATCCAATCACCTTCATCCTAATCACCTCATGAAATCATATCATCCGTAATCATATTCTATCTATCCTAATCATATCCATACCATTCATTCCAATCCAATCCATTTCATCATAATCATTCCCAATCACAACACACCACAACCGTAGGGAAAACTTTCGATATATACTCTCCCTATTGAATCCGATTGCAACCGTGCCGAAACCTTATAGACCTATTGGTTCTGTTTATCCACTACATATTCAACTTCATTCCACTACATATTCAAATTCATTCCACTTCATATTCAATTTCATTCAACCCTTGACATCTATAGAGGACCCTAAACATTAGTCTTCCTAAGGTCGAAACATAGGGAGAAACTGTCGAAGCATGACTGTATCACAAGTACAAATATGTGGACCAAGAGACCTTGACATCTTTTTCAAATCAATCACAACTTGGCCTTAATACTCCAAGGCTAGTTTAATTCCATCCTTCCAAGTGAATTCTAAAACTCATGGGTTCACTTTAATCAATCATTTCTTCCACACCTTAAGGTCTCGATAAATCCAGTTTATACTTTGACAAGGTCATTAGTAGACGAGAGTACCCTCTTGGAGCTAGACTTTTCAAAGACTAATAGCATCAACCTCTATCATTGTCTAGGCCTCATCACATTGCATTTACATCTGCATACCATCCCAAAATTCACAAGCCTCATTTGGTAGAGACACAGTTGCAAAACGAAGAGAAAGGGAATAGATCCTCCTAGTCATCCCTCATTTCAAACACTCTAAACATTCCTTCCAACACATCATCCAATCATTTCACCATATCATAATCACATCCTACTGATATCTTCATCATTCAACCTTCGCATCCTAATCACCCTTTTTAATCACATCTTTCAATCAAATTCATCCTATCCATTCCAATCATATCCTAATCATTTCCAAGTCATCCTAATCACAACCCTAACCATACCTTAATCATCCTTCATCAAGCACTTGTCAACATGGTCCTAATCCTGCAAGATGACATACAACCATATGAAGACATGTGTCATTCCACGACAATCCTAGAAAACAAGGTTCTAGCACCCCAAGTCTATTCACAAGTCTATCCAAGTCCACCTTGGCAGCAAGACAAAATACCTTTACATTCCCATTCTACCTTTGACAAGGGGAACATAAGTCTACCTCATCCATCCTATAAGTACATGCTACCACCACATTCTAATCCTACATCAACTCCACGTCCTAGAATCAAACATTACAAAAGCAAGTCTAAGGAGTCACCCAAATCCACCACTTCATCCAATCCTTTTGATCCTCCACCTCATCAAAGTCCAAACCCTAATCCTACAACACCATCCATCCCTCTTTTTCCTCCACCATGGGAACTTTCCGCTCCACCTAATGCTAATCACAAGACCACATCATCTACCCTCATTGGCCACCACTATATTGTCCTTCCACACATGCACTTGCAAAGTATGTGATCCAATGGTTATTAGCAAGGAACAACTTATCCCCATGTCAAACACCTACCTTGGCACCTAGCAACAAGCCTTCAAATGCCACCTCTAATCCTTCAACCCCATCATGTGGCCTACCAACCATCAAGCCTCTCCAATAGCCTCCCCCCATGAGTCCTAGTCAAGATCCATTGCACCCTTATGTCATTGATCATCAAGAGCATAATCCTAAGCATGAGGAAACATTACCCCTTAATTCCAATCAGGATCAAACCCCTTCCATTCCACCCATCCATAACACATTTTATCCTTTCCATGATCAAGCTCCCATTTATGATCACGATCCCACTGATGATCAAGACGACCATGATGATCCTCTAAGTCAACTTTATGCATTCCATGGTCAAGAGCTTATCACCCCATCCATCCATCCTCCATCTAGCCCTAATGTGCAAACATCCACTTGTCGTGATGAGACACATGCCTCCCAAGCATGCATAGATGATCAAACAAATAAATTGGATCTTAGTGAACACAATGATAATCAAGCTCCTAATGATCATTCCACCTCCACCACTAATTCCATTGCAAATCCACCATCATATCCACTTGGTCTATCTGCCTTCATTCATGAGTGTTCTTCCTTAGGACAACAACAACGTTTGTCACCCACTTCACCAGAGATTTTTTAGTGGCGAATATTTGCTAATTGGTGAATATCGCAAATTGGCCAAGTTAGAATTAGCGAATAAATCACATCCAATAGGGTGGTCAAATCGCCCAGATTTTATGTATTATTGGTCGAATCCATATCCATTCGCCATCGATTTATTTTATGAGATTCAATGAAGTAAGATTTTTGCCATAACAAACTACGCGTTTCAAATGGGCCAACTAATATTTTCACCTGGAATTTTGGAAGCAAGTACTAAATCACCTATATATTCGTCAATATTATTAAAACAACATTGTGTATCGGGACACATTTCACCAACTCCATTAAATGGTCGCTACGCGTGAGGACCCATTTTGCCAACCCCATTAAATGGTCACTGCTCGTGAGGACCCATTTCGCCAATTAAAATATACAAGTAGTTGATTATGAGGGGTCATTTCGCCAATTTTCATGACACCTCTGTGCTAATCGTAGGGCCCTATTCGCCTTGGAAATTACAATGTATGTAGTCCGTCGAGGTTTGATTCGCTGACACTTAAACGTATTCCTTATATAATCATGTGGGATTCACCAAATCTTTTTAATATACCATATAGAATTCCTGTGGAATTCGTCAAATATGGATTGATATAAATACAATCGAAACTCTGATTTATTCTTACACATTTTGTTCAGTTCTGAACTTGTGATCTCTCGATTCGGATTTCGGAAGTTGGAGTTGGAACCTTGAAGTTGATCATAGGCAAAGTTACAAATTTACAATAAAGGCATTCCTGCATTAACAAATAGCAAGTCAGTGAAAACCTAAACTTAAAGGTGAGTAATCATTTCTTCATAGTATTAGTGTTATAAGATTTCTTTCTCTCTTCCATTCTTGATTCAATTTTAAAGAAGATATTTAGTAGGGAATGGGATCTATATTCTATGAGTATGTCCTTAAACAAGAAGACATTTTTTTCCAGCTTTTATTCAAAGTGGGAGATCAAGATGTCGAGCCACAAGTGCGACAAGGGTAAGACTCCTCAGGGTGGTGAAGGGACTGGGAGGCCATCAAAACGCTGAAAAGGTGGAGTTAGTATACAGTCTTACTTTGGAATTGGCAATGTTTCTAATCCATCAAATCCAGATGGAGCTACACCATCAACTCTTGCACCAAATAATAATGAAGAAGCCATTCGCAATACCTCACCACCACCAGAAGGTGGGATTGCCATCGAGTCAAATGAGGATGGCAATACCGCAGAAGATATTCCAAAGGATACCCTGGTTACCCAGAATGAGGATGGCAATACCACAGAAGATGTTCCAAGGGATACCCTGGTTAGTCAGAATGAGGATGGCAATACTGCAGAAGATGTTCCAAGGGATACCTTGGTTAGCCAGAATGAGGATGTCAATACCTTAGAAGATGTTCCAAGGGATACCCTGGTTAGCCAGACTGAGGATGGTAATACCACAGAAGATGTTCCAAGGGAAACCTTGGTTAGCTAGAATGAGGATGGCAATACCGCAGAAGATGTTCCAAGGGATACCCCAGTTAGCCAGATCGAGATAATTGACTTGGATGAAAAAGAAAATGCTAGCGCTATAGATGATGTTGGCAAGAAGAAAAGAAAAGGAAAATCAAAAGATTCAAAAGGCAAATCAAAAGATTCAAAAGACAAATAAAATATTCAAAAGATTCAAAATTGGGGCACGAGTGGAAAATGTCAAGGAATTTTTAGCTTGATTGGGTGTCAAAGTACCCATTCATTGAACCAGTGGAGAAAGAAAACAAAGATGAACAACCAACAGAATGCAAGTGTATGATTTTTAGTTGGAAATGTAAAAGAGACAAGAAATTGCAGCTAAAGCTTGACACTATAGAAAAGCATATAGGTAAAGTTTATGAAAAAAAATCATAGACGGAAAGAAAACATCAGTAGTAAGATGGAAATCAAAGGAAGAATGTCTTCATGTGAAGTATGCCACGGAATATGATGAGCATAAGAAAAGAATGACGAATCTTGCTGCAAGTGGAGGTACAATCAAGGCTCAATTTGGAAAAGCAATGGAAGGAGCACAATTGGCAAAAATTGTTCAGATGAGTGTTTTTTTTCATATTTTGTCCAGAAGGCGTCCAATGACAGACTACCCAGAGTATAGTAATTTATTATCTTTTTTGAGTGTTCCTCACTATCCTAGCACACATTGGTCAATAAGCATTGGATGGAAATGGGCAAACTGTCTCACTGCGGTGGAAAAGCAAGATTTAAAGGAGACTGTAAAAGAGTCAAACTTCATTGCATTATCTTTAGATGAAGTTACTACGATAGATAATACTTCTTGGGTTTGTATGCTTGTGTATACTGTAAAAGAACATGTTTGTTAAGCTCATCTACTCTATGTTCATAAAATGAAGGATAGTTCAACATCGCAAAATCTATTTGAACTAGTTAAGAAGTCTTTAAATGAAATTACAGGTATGGATGACTTGACAATTGCCAAAAACTTGGTGTGTGTAGGAGCTGATGGAGCTGCAGTAATGCAAGGTCATAGGACCGGTCTTTGCACAAAATTACAAACTACTTGTACACCATGTTGCAAATATGTGCCTGATCGGTATTGTCATTGATGTCAACATATCCTTGTTGCCATTGGTGTCAACTATATCCTATTTTGTTGCCTGTTTAGAAGACTGGAATGTTGAGGATATTAAGAAAATTAATAAAGATCAATGTATGCGGACCATATGGATTAATAAAAGATTGTCTAAAGAAGCTCCAGTTAAGATTTGAAAGGTTCACATGAAGATTTGAAGAAGCTAAGGCCATCTGAGTAGAATTGGTTTTGCAGTGTTCAGAAGAGACAAGGTGACAAGAAAAAGGTCCGGATTGTTCCAAAAATGTAAAATGATGATCTACAAATCTAAAGGAATGTTTGGGACGTCACTGTGTATCATCAACTCAAGTGGTTCATGGTTTGGAGGTCCGCAAGCAATCTTTCTAGTGTGACAATCATGGTAGACAGTGTTCTTAAGGTTCTGGATGAAGATGTAAGTAATTCTAATGTTCTGAAGGAGTGCGGATGTTTTTGTTGAATTCAATGTGCTTGTGGAGGTCTTTGGATCATGTGATTGCCGTGTTGGAGGTCCGCGTTGAAGATCGAGCTCATTGTTGAAGATTTCTTCCTTGATGTTGTTGTTCTTCCCATTCCTGGTCGACCAGATGATTCAAGCGTATTGCGGATGGTCCAAGAACAATTTTATGAAGCGTGGTGTGTTGATCGAGGAAGATTTGAGTCCCAGTTATGTTTGGCCAACAACAAAGTGATTCACATTAAGTTAGATGTTTGTAATGCCAACCTTGATGTTTATTCCAAGGTTGATGAAGGATATAAAGGCATGTAGATGAGTTGTGAAAAAGTATCCTTGTGCAAAAATAATATAATCTGAAGAAAGGATCAAAGGCAGAGCAAAGTAGAGGAGAAGCAAAAGAACAAGAGCTGTTTTGATGAAGAGTTAGAGAAGAAATATTTGGGGTAGAGCATAAGTTTTGTGAGCATTCAATGAAACTGAACCAGGCATGAAGGAGATACTATTTATTAGTTAATTCTTTCTGCATTAAACATAAATTCTATAGGCAATGAGCCTCTCTTGAGTAGTGATCCCGAAGGCACGTGCCTTCTCTTTTCTTCTAAGTACTTTTAACAAGGTATGAATCTTGTGGGTTAACCCCCACCATGGTTTTCCCTTAACCAGGCTTCCACGTAAAAATTATGGTGTTATGTGTGTTTAGTTTATTTCTGCTCATGTGTTATTGATTCATTCGTTAATGTTTACATTATTAATCTGATTGTAAGTTGATAAAGAAGATTAAAAGTAGAAAAGGTTAAATTTGTGAGACAACTGATTCACCCCCCCCCTCTTAGTTGTCTGGACTAATTCCAACACACCATACATGCTTGGCATTCACTGCATGGCCCACATAATGAATTTAGCATTTCAAATTGTAAGCAAGTTTCCTACAGTATCAAAAGTTGAAAATCTAGTCCGTGAGCTCCACACATACTTCTACCGAAGTCCCAAACGTTTTGTTGAATTTCAAAATTTTGCTGAGGGAATAACAACAGGAAACAAGCTTCTAAAGGATGTTAATACTAGATGGATCTCCTTGCATGGACCAGGGCAATGAGTTCTTTCAGAATATCCATCCTTGATTGGAATAATGTACGAGCATTACAACACAGTAGACAAATCTCCTGACCTCTTACATAGGTTAAACAATATAGACACATTCTTAACTTTAGCTACTCTTCTACCCATGCTGGATGAAATGAACAATCTTATGAAGAAAGCCCAAGACAAAACTATGTATATCTATGAGTATACCAAACTACGTAGAATGACATGCATGGCCCTCGACAATCTATATCTAGATCTAACTTCTCAAAGCCCAAACGTTTTTAGGTGGCAGATAATTACATATTTGAATCATCCTGAAAATTATTTACAGCTTAATGGAAGTGGGAAGTTATGTGCCTTTGTACATGGATTTGAGATACCAATGCACCATTGTAAGATGGTCAGGCACTCTATCAGAGAAGTACCTGTTAGAAAGGAAGATTTTGATGACATTGTTGAATATGTCAGTAGTAATTTGATGGAAATTACAAGCAATCTTTCAAAAGAGATTTATAATCAATTCCCTCGAGAAGAAATGCTTGATGCCATGTCTATTGTGTATCCTCAATTTTGGGTTCAAGGCCATTGAGATAGCCCAAGCTTTTTCATCAAAAAGTAACTACCTTGACCGCATACTTTTTGAAAAGTGCAGAATGCAATGGATAGAAAATAGAAGGAATTATAGATGGAAATAAGATTAAAGGACAATGTAGTTAGTTTGCAAGAAGTATGATAGACCAGTTTAATGCCATGGAGAATCCCTTTGAAGCGGGATCTCTAACAAAGGCTTGGAAAAACCTGGGTCAGAGTGAAATATTGCATGATTCAATATCAAAATATTTCAAACTTACTAATTTATGTCAAACAATGATATTGGGTTCGGTGGAAGATGAGAGAGTTTTCAGTGCACTGGGGCTTTTGAAATCAAAGATTAGAAACAAACTAGACAAGAATTTGGAAAATTGCTTGAGGGTGTTAGGAAGTGCGTATAATGTCAAAAATTTTCCTTATGCAAGGGCACTTACAATCTGGTAGTCCATATGCGAAAGAAGAGGGTTGTGCAACACTTCAAGTTCAAATGCTAGTGGTGGTGTGACAAATGACAGTGACACAATGACTGATGAATTTGACTTTGAGACTCAGAATCAAGATGAAGAAAATGAAGACGAGACTCAGAATCAAGACGACTCTTTTTCTTTATCTGAACGTCAGTTTGAGGACCCTGACTCGATTTGGGAAATGGAAGTGAATTAGCAGTTTTTAGGTATTTATACTACATTCCATGAATTATATTCCAAAACTGTAGTTGATGATATTTTATATTGTATTCCTTGAAATTGTGAATCAAATTGAATACATTAACATATTATTAATTATTTCATATTTTAATTGTGTCAATGGCATGTGAATAAAACATTTGAAATGGTAAATAACATTAGCTTAACATATTAACAATAGTAGGATATAGAACAATGAACATCAACAATCGTTGAATGTGTATTTAGTAGTTGAAACCAGAGTTTATATTCAATTGATAGAATAAATAATACAGATAATTGAACATCAACACATTACTGAATTTGAATTTTCTATTGATTTTCAAATGAAAGAATACATAGAGGCAATGTAAAATCTTTCTCAAAGATAACTCTGCATAGAGTTGAGTTGGAACTTGGAAACTCATATTATCAATATCAAATCATTCTAACAACGTTTTTAGCAAATTCCACTGTTCAGGTGGTGGAATTGTCATTTCTTCTAGCTGATGTTGTTTGACTTGAATTTTTGTTAACAATGTATGATCCAATTTTAAGTTGGATCATGGGTCTGACTTGAATGTTTCAGCCAAAGATACATTCAAGATTATCAGTTGTTTGATGAAATCCAAAAAGTTTGCCCCATCTGGGTTCTGAGGAAATTAGTCCAAATCAATCTTCCTTGCATCCTCCATCTTCTTTCTAAAAATATCCTTTCCAATGAATTGGTCATTTGTGTCAAAAGCCTGTGGCAAACCAAGCTTTGTCAAGTTCCTTACCTTTTCATCCTCCTTAATCTTTGTTGTAGCCTCAATCACAAATTCTTTTTTTTCACGCATTCTTGAACACTTTTGAATGATAGATGTCACCTTCATTGAGGCTTCAATCCGATTAGCAATGCCTTTTGAAATCAATTCATTGTCACTGGCTTTGTAGATTGTTTCTAGAACTTGATTTACAGATTTCTCTTCTACCTGCAGTTGCACATTTGTGTTGTCCATTAAATATTTGCTCAGCTTATTATGATGTGGTCTTATGGCATCAATCAATTCACACAAATGATCAATCCTCTGCATTATTTCCTCCTAGATCTTTTGTTTCATGTGCCTCATTGTTTGTCTACAAAATTCAGTTAACCTTTTTTGACAAGATTTATTTCATTTTTTGCTTCCATAAGCTCTGCGGCCAATGTTTCATTTTTTTGCCTCTCTTTCTCCAATTTTTGTTCCCACTGTTCATTTGTTTTCCCAATGCTTTTTCTTAATTTTTCTGAAGTGGATTTTTCCTCATCATATTTCTTTTTGCTCTCATCTAACCTTTGCTTCAGTTCATTCAATTCCACCTCTGTTTGTTTGCTCTCATCTAACCTTTGCTTCAGTCCATTTAATTCCACCTCTGTTTGTTTATCCTCTTTTCTTGTTGATGTAGAGGCAGATTTTTTTATTCTTTTTTCTAATTCATTGCTCTTGTTATTTGATGCTTTCCTCTTTGCTTTCTCATTTGCTAAGTCTACCTGTAATTTTTCTATTTGATTCTGCAACTTTTTTTCTCTCTATCATGCTTTAGCAATGATGTGTACACCAATTCATTGTTCTTCTTTGATATATTAATTTTGTCAGTATTTTTTAATCCAGAAAAATCAAATTGCAAACTGCTCACCTAAAATTCAGATCAATCCATCTGATTTTCTGGTTTATTTTGAACTATGGGAACAACAATTGTGTACTCCATGATTTCTATATTTGTGTCAAATGTGGGTAATATCATGTTTGTTGAAGGATCTGAAGTTACAACAGACACACTCTCCATCAATTGCTTCTTTTCCTTTTTATACAATTTTGATTTCATTTTAAACTCTTGAATGTAATCAAAACCTAGTGATGCATGAATAAAGGAATGCTTGAATGGTGAAGGAATAGGAGTACTTGCAATTTCTGTTACAGCCACACTAACTGGGGGAGTGCGTGGAAATAGTTTCTTTGTAGTGGAACTGGTAGTTGGACTTGGACCTGTCATAATCCTTTGTCTCTTCTGTATCCCTTGATCACTGAGTGTTTGTGTGGTATCTTGTATTGGTGTCCTCTTGTGTATAATTTGTTGTTGGACCTGTTGCTGTAGCACATGTTGACTAAGTTCTCCACCAGTGGCAGCGCCAATCGCACTAGGCTCTCCACCATGAGCATGTCCAAGTTGTGATTGCATCTGACCATGAGGATTAGGATTTGAAGCTGTAACATAATCAATTCTTTCAGTTCTCCTTGTATGACCTTGGTCTATTTTATCAGCTGATTTAGCTCCAAGGCCTCGTTTATCAACTAGTTTTTTGGTGACTAAATCTATTGGGTTCCAAATGCCTTGTCCTTGGGACCCCAAACCACCACCATGATAACCCATATTTTCAGCTATGGCTGCTCCTAAAGTATTTTTTTTTTTGTGGCCTGACTTAAACCAGGTTTGAAATTGCTTTGTTCATCCCTATCATCATCAGGTTCATCATCACTATCAGTTTTTTCATCTTCATTTTTATTGGGATGCTCTATATTCTATAATTTACTAAACTCTTCATCTTCATCAATTTCTCCATAGTCTGCAATAGTTCTTGGTTCACCTAGCTCCTTCCTCATAGACCAAAATGCAGTAATTTTTGATCGTGTCCAATATTTCTTTGTAACAGACTCATCTCAAGAATCTGGCATTTTTGCTCTAATAGATGGTTTATCACTTTTTCCATAAAAATTGTTGTACCTCCCGATTTCATTCTCTGCTAGTGCTAGTGCTCCTGTATTTTGGTGCAATGTCATAATTTCTGCTGACAATTGTTCAAAAGAAATACCTTTCTCAGCAGCAATTTTATCCATTGCTATTTTGACCTCATCCCAGGAATCCTTGTTTCTCAAGTTTTCAAGAAAGGGTTTACTTTGATGTTGAATTCTACTTGCAGAATTCCTATTGGCCACAATCATTATTTTAATGGTGTCACATGGATCATACTGCCAGTGACATACAATATCAAAATTAAAAAAATTTAAAAGATCATGTGCCACCTTAAATGCTTTTCTCTCCAATGTGAACCCTCCACATGAAATAGGTAAAGAAGGAAATAAGGTCTTCTTTTGCTAACTGGCAAAGTGTAGTTCATCAGTACTCTGCATCTGCCTTACATATTCCAATGCAAAAACCCTTTCTATCACATGTATTGGAAGTTTGTATGGCTCTACTCCTGATCCATAAAATCTTAGCACAGTATATTCTTCTAATAAGTACCAATTAGCCAATTGTATTTATTTTCCTAGTTGAATGAAATCTCTAAATGATATAGGCAATCTAGGCAATGAACTATTTGTAATTGCTTGATGCAATGGAGCCAAAAAGTAGTCTACAAAATGATTGTAGTTCCTTCGAGAATCATGCATCCTTATCTTAGTGGTCCAATCATATACTGGAGCCATTTTCTTTTCCTCAGCATTACTATAGGCCTGAATCTGAAGCTTGTTGGTCTGAAACATTCCACTAAATTTGAATAGAAAAAAATAGCACAAGTAGGTTGTGAACCTAAATGTCTTGGTGGAACTTCCTTTAATCATTAAAAATTGTTTATGCATAGATTCTACAATGTGATCAATAAATTTATATTTGACATGTACACCAATACCATAATGGATATTATATACCATTTCAAGGAGGTTTGCATCCACTTCCCAATTGCTATCCAATCTTAGGCAAATCCTAGCATGGAAATAGTATCCTGAGCCCATGATTTAAAAAATTTCAAAGGATAAGGAGGCTTATGGATATCTTTCAAGTTGTTTTTTTCTTGAACTATTTTATTTAGGAAAACATTTTTGTCCCTTTCATCCGCTGCTTCATAATCACTAGCAAGCTTTTCTAGGTCAATGTGGACGTCTCCAAATTCTTCGGTTGTAAACCCCAACACTTTTCCAAATTCTTCTGCATTAATGGATAAAATTTCTTCTTTGGTATCCTTATTTACAATTGCTCTTTTGTTACCATCATAATTGTGGGCATAGACCATGATAAATTCTGGGCAAGGGAAAACCTCATGTAACATCATTCGCCCTAATCCAGTTACCCACGGTGCATTGATACTATCAACTTTCTTTTCTTGGCAGCCTTATTCTCACATAAAAATCTAAGTTCTGAGGTAAATTTACCATACATGTTAGGATCATAAATATCATGGTATTCAGTCAAACCTGAGGTTTTAAGCAATTCAGAATAATCTATTTTTCTATCCGTACTTGCTCTGCCTTTCCCAAAAACTTTGTCTGGTCTGCTAGTGGTGGTAGACATGCTTATACAGTGTGAAATTATGAATTCCCTCTTAAGTCATTAATTTTTCTTAAGTCTCTCAACCCTAAACGCAAAGTTTGACAAAATAAGATTTTAAGAAAAACGTTTGACAAAATAAGATTGTAAGAAACAATGAAACGTAGCCTAGGAATTCTATGTTTTGTCTTATCGTCTTTGTTGGAAATGGCACTACAATGAGCAATATGAAATCTCTCCGTGTGCTGACCCTCTCGGCTCTCACTTAAAAATAAAATCACTTAGCAGTAAAAAGTAGAAACTAGAAAGTTTGCTTTTTTTATAAAGTGAATTTTTTTAGTGAATGAAACGTCAAGTGAACGTGTTGCTTCTAGACTATGCAATTAGTACATGTCTGACAGTTGTCTTGCATTGACAGCTCACAACAATTTCTAAACCGTTGATCTTTGTAAATCTAACGGTTATAGGGTGATTCCGGAGATTTAAGTTCACAAGCCTAGCATTCTGTGCATTTCATTCCGGAATGCAACTTCAACCATCCATCAAATGTTCATCGAACGGTCGAGTAATTTATGATATAAACAATAAACATAATCTACTTTTAGTGACAAATTTTAGTGTTTAAAATGTAATTTGTCAATTTGCTGGCAACTTTGTTTTTTTCATTTGTATTGATTTATGTTTTAAATCTGCATGTAAATATTTTTTATGTTTTACATCAGCAAAATGGGTATTCACACTTATCATTTAATTATAGTCACACTTATCATTTAATTACATTCTATTTAATATTAATAAAAAATTTATTCATAGTTTTTGGTCTCATGGACGTCAATAAAAACTTTCATTCATTTAGTGATTGATATTAATTCAAAAAAATTGTTATAGCTAGTGGATAGCTACGCCCCTGGCATATCATCATGTTACAAAAAAATACCATACATATTCTTTCCCATGATAATATAATATATTACATCAATATTACATAGCAAAAATCAAAAGTTCAAAACACTGGGCCACTAACTAAGGGAAACCATAAAAATCTCCTATTTCCACTAGGTCTGCGAAGCACAGCATCCATTCCGCATTCGGCTCCATGTCAAGAGCTTGAGAGCACCTTAAAAAATTTAGACTGATGGTGGCCTAGTGATGGTGGCGGGCGAGAGCCCCATCTATCATGTTGAGTAGAAAGGGAGGTCATTGAATCCCCACACCCATCTCTCCCCCAAATAACACCATTGATAGGTTAGAAGACTGCGGAATCCCCACACCCATCTCTGACCCAAAAACCACCTCCAAATCATTATCTAGAAAATCTGCCTTGAAAATTTCTTGCAACAGAATGAGAATATCCTCCTTCATACCTCCAAGATCCAGCAATGATGCCAAGAACCAAGAGGCTATGTCAGAATTCACTCTGTATCTATTCCTATCTATTAAGAAGTCCTTCCCAAGTACCATTTTCATGGCTTCCAACTCTAGGAAGCGCAAACGAGCAATTCTGTGAGGTTTTGTTATAGCTCTAAGCCTTGAGTATGTTATGAAACCCAAGAAAGCAATTTGCCTTCGCAATGTTATAAGGCAAATTGGCATATCCATTTTCTTTGTTAAGCAGCAAGCTAGCTTCAAACTTTGGTATGACTATGAGACGTTGTTGGGCTCCATTAAATAGAGCCAGGCTTCATTAATGGCATTTGACTTCAAAGCTTTGGGATATCTTTCCAAGCGTGCCAATATTTAAGTGATATGATATATCTTTTCAAGTGAATTTAATCTGCATGCAAATATTTGTACTTGATTTGATGTAATTATATAGATAATACTTAATAGTGTTTCCAAACTATGTTCCACGTATGCAATCCATGACACATGTCAATAAAGTTTTAACTTTTAACTAATAATAAATACTATAAAAAGAGGGAGTAATTCTTTTTGTTCTAATTTCAACAAAAGTCATCTCAGATCAAATATATTCAATAAATGAATAGTACAATAATTATCAAAACATTAACATTTACATATACTTCAACACTTTAGAAATCTAAATTGTCAACATAGTTGGACCTCCATAGCTGATACTCCTCCTCTGTTGGCCAAATGAAATTGACAAGTTTGTTTGCTTTGGTCCTATAAGGTGTGTACTTGATAACCACTTGATTAGCTTCCTTGTCAAATTCCTCTAAGAAAATGCTACTGTGAATCAACTTATCCATGCTGCTTCTCAACATATCTAAGTAAACAGTGTCACAGATGAGCTTAACTTGAGCATATATTATTTGTTTTGCCTGGTCCTTCCACAATTGTAGAGGTTTAACCCCACCATTTTCACTCATAAACTTATCAATAGGATTCTCAGGTCAAGGGCTAATAGTATAGGAGACAAACTCTATAGATGTCTCCTCTCCTTCTTCAGGCTCTGCATAACCTAGGGGTGTATTCCTGAATCCCTATTCAATATCTATGGAATGAGTCTATAAACTTGCTGAGATATTGACACAAAGCAGATTAATCCTCTATAATGTAGACCAAAATTGTAAAATAAGTACAAAGGGGCTAGCTTTGGGCTTTATGTTCAATTGTGAGTCAGAGGATTTGGGTTCTAAAACTACTCCTAAATCCTAAAAGTTTATGAATAAGATTTTGATTTTGGTTTTGTATTTGGATGCAAGACTAGGATCTTGGGTCATAACCTCAATACCAGAATAGACCGGTGCCTATCTCGGGGTTTGGAGTCAACAAACATACATATGTGAATGCTTACCATAAACTTTAAATCAATAATCAGATTTCAAGGAGATTTTCTAGTATCTGCCTTACAAATACTTCTCAAGACTGAGTATTTAGTCACCTATGCTTACAGATATCCTTGTTGCAATATATTTTTCCCAATGCTTAACCCAGAACATTTAATTTGTTCCTTGAACAAAAGTAGAAGATTAAACATTCAACACAGAGAGCCCATGTTCCAAAATCTTGAATAACCCTTAGCTATTTAGATTTAGAAGAAAAACACACACAACTTGGAGACAGATAACCAAATACATGCAACAAAGCATTACTCATTTAAAAACAACATGAAACTGGTAAATTTATGCCACCCAGCAAGACTGTCTCTTATTATTCCTCCAAAATTTGCCAAGTCTTCAACAACCAACCCTATGAAATGAGCAAGATAGTTCCTTTATAAATCAGGAACGTGCTCTCAGCATTGAATACATTGTACTTCAAATTGTTATAGATATAGAAAACAGCCAAAAAGGTGTTGGGAGACATTAAATATACTAGAGAGAGGAGGAGAGAAAGAGTGGTTGAACAAAAGCTTGTCAATCCTTAGATTCATATATGTCCTTCCACTCATCGTATGTCTCCTTTGCCAGCCAAGGGAATGAAAGTATTTCTGCAATCTTGCCATTATGGCTGACATACCTGGCATCCAGGATACTTTTTTACTTGCTTACAGAACATATCAAAACTCTTTTCAAGAGTGTGCAGTTTGTCCAATGATAAGCTTAGTACTTGCATAGTTGGATCACTTGCATCACAAGTGGGAATGAATTGATAAATATTGTCTACTATCTCCTTTCTCCACTTGTCCAAGTCTTTTGTTTTGCCATCACGCTCCAAGATGGGAGGTGACCACTTAGTGTCCAACCTTTCAATAGCTTGCAACCTCTCTTTCACAACTAAATCAAATTTCAATTGGAAACTGGCCACATCCTAAAAATACTTCAAGATGTTAAACACCTGCTATAGTTCAGGAAGTGCATTGGGATCATACCTAGCACACCTCAGAAATTCTTTGACTTCTCCAATTCTATGTAACCACTTTGTTTTTATGCTTAATAGTCTCTATTTGTCAGACTCATGCTTTTCATATGCTGGTCTCAACTATGAGTAGGATTTCCAAGTCTCCTCAACTCTGGTCAAAATGTTTGTCACACTGTTCTTGATCAAGTTGGTGACCACCTCTTTAACCTTGTTATCCTCCTTCAACTCTCTAATGTCTGCAAGGAGAGGCTCTGTATCCACTGGAAGAGATTCTACAGTTGGGATCACTGGAGGAGGGGCTGAAGTACTAGCTCCCAATGACAGTTGTTGCTTCAACCTGTTTATCTCTGCAACTGCCTAAGCATAATTAAGTTGCAGCTGATTGTAATCCTTTTGCAATTTGTTTGCAATTGCTTCTGTAAATTGTGCAGTCTGTACATTTAGGCTTGCGTCTTGAGGAACAGGGGTATCAGACACTCTTTTTATTATTACATCCCCTATCAGCTCTCCTAATTCAACCCTAGGCTTTTTGTTTATTGGGGCTAGAGCCCATTTTGCCAATGTTTCAAATTTAGGGTTGAAGGCTGCACTAGAGAGGGCCTTTTCAATCTGTTCCCCTATCACATCTAAATCATCTCTGGTGATTGTATCAAATGCAATGGCATCTTATAGAGTCCAATGAGGGAGAAGCAGAATATTACTTTTTGCCACCAGTGCTCTCCCTTCCTCTGGAGTCATTGCACTTATAGACTGATGTACTTCTTTTAGGACCCTCTGAGTAATAGCATCATACTCCTTTGGGTCTGCTCCAGCCTTGGCATCTTCAATTTTCTTCTAAAATTCCTCACTCCTCACTTTCAAAACATAGCTCCTGAATTTAGGAGTGTTGACAAATTTATCATCCTCTATAACCTTGTCACAGGCCATCACCCTAACATCTTCAATATCAACAATAGGGTTCCTCATTACTCTCACTACCCTATTCTCTGGGGATGAATAAGGTCTCAATCTATCGAGTGAATGAGGGCCAGTTTCTTGTGCATGTTCCTCCTCCTCCTCTAGGTCAACCACCTCTATCTGCTCTGGGTTCTCCAAATCAATAATCTTGGCCCTTTTGGTAGGGGAGGGGCCAACTGATTCCCTCTTTACATCATACTCTCCACTTGAGCTGCCAGGCTCATAAGCATATCTCTGTTCTCCTGCAGGGGCAGAGCCAATCAACTCTTCTACAGTATCCAACATTTTCTCAATTCTCTTGATTGGGTCTTGCACTTTTGCAAATGCACCCGGATATGTAGGATTCATGTTTTTCTTCATCTTCTCACTGGCCATGATAGTATCCCACTTGATCCTCAAGTGGTGGACATCATTCATTGTAAAACAATTCCTGGCAATGTCATTGTAATCCACCTGATGAAAGTACTTGGGCCTTCCCTTGCTGACTCTAGTTTTGTTGATGAAGCCCTCAGGGTCAAAATACCTTGGTTGTTCCAAATACATTCCAAAACATTGCATAATTGAATAAATTTGGTCCAACCCACTCTTATCAGGGATCAAGAAATCACAAAATTTGATGGAAGAAGGGAAGAATGAACCTTTCTTGTGGTTCCTTAAGTGCTCCTTGTCAGAATCATTTAACTACCTTATAACTTCTAAAAATGCCACTCTCTTTGGCACATATTTGGGCAGTATATGAGGTGCAGTCTGGCATCCATAGACCCTTATGCAAGTAGTATGCTCATGATAGAACCAATCACTCCAATTTTGATCAATTCCAAGGTGGGGAGTCATGTCCAGAGGTCATAAGAAATCCAATACATCAGGATGAAACCTTTCACCCTCTAGCTCCAAAAATCTAAGGATTCTCCTCACAAAATATTCTTCAAAGATGACATAATCTGTTGTGACACAGTGCATATCCAGCATACATGTCCATACTTGCACTTGTAGCTTGTTCCCTTGAGCATATGAAACCTTGACATGCAGATTTTGGTGCCACATCCCTGATAAAGCAAATAAGTACATATGGCACAACAAGGAGTACCATGTGAATTCAACATGGACATCTGGTTTAGACAAATTATTTTTGATCTTTGTCATATGATCATGCATATGGTCATCTATGAAAGTGTCATAATAATATGGTTCCTTGACATCTGGGTTCTAAATATCAACAACCATCATCATCAAAGAAATAGATATTCTATCTGAAGCATCTTTGCCTAATACTTGACACAGACTATGATAGGTGCTGACAAAATATTCATTAAACATACTGTAATGAAAAGTCTCCTTCTCATCACCTGAAATCTTTACCAATTTACCACCAACACCCCTTGGCCTGTGCTTTGCTAAGTTATATTCCCTATAAGCTCATTTGACAGTCTAGTATTTTTTCTTGAAATCCATGAGGTCAATTTGTTTGTTGGCTACAGGGTCCAAGTTGAATACAGTGGCAATGTATCCTTTGGTAAGCTTGATAAATTTTGAACCATTTCCAACTATTACTGTCCTAGTGGCTAGATCATACCTTAATGTTGTTGACCTAATTAACTCAGGGTTGGGGAAAACATTGGAACAAATGAGCTTGGCTAAATCATATCTCCAGGCATGACAGATAGGGGCCTTATAGTTCAGCCTCTTATGCCAATGCTCAAAGAGGATCCAACCTGGGACAGGTAATTTGGTGTCCTGGCAATTATAGCAGTAGTTAAGAAATTTTTCCTTGGGTCCGCCTGGGCCATGCAATTTCAAAGGTGTTCTAGTGGAACCAGGGAGTTGGATCATAAGATCCTCATCTAAGCTTCATTTTGAAGTGGAAGGTTGGCCTGACTGACTCATTTTGCTTTTATGAAGGTAGCTTAGGGTTTTTATGGTTGACAACGGCCCTAAAAGCTTCAGAATTAACCTACAGTTGGAAAAACCAGGCACAAAGGAGGAACAATTACTTACTGGTTTCCAGCGCTTGTAGAAGCTTGATATCACTTTTTCCTACTCGTTCTGATGATTTCTTCGCTCTGAATGTAGTCGTGCTCTTGAGAATACCTTAATTCCTCAATTCCTATACAATTCTCTGTATTAATGAAGGTTGAGGCAGTCATTACTCAGTTTGAACTTCATCCCGCAAGCACTTGGAAATATTTCTCTTTTGAATATTTGAATTTGGGCCATTGATCTTTTCCTTACATTCTGAAATCCGCAGTCTTGATTGGCTAACTAGATTTGACAATCTTTTCTTTGAATAGTCTTCGTCCAATCGAGACATGTCACCTTTTGTACGAGTCAGATATGTGGAAGCACCTCGCAGCGTAAAAGCCTGTGATGGCCCACCTCTTACCTACCGCATGTGGGTGTGCCTTAGCCTCCACGTGCCCACTTTTCACTTCTCAAACAAGAGAATGCCACGTGTCGCCATGCCGCGACCGTGCAACGCAAATTCCATCCTATGAGATTCTCCTTGCAACGATGCGCAACCGTTGGATCAAGTCTTTAGTTGATGCAGGGTCTTTAGTGGGATAGGATGCCAGCTTAGATTCTTTGACATGTGTCATTCTGTCATAGCCACGCAGTGAATGTTCTCTCCTGAAAAATTCCTCATGCGCCCTTGCACAACCATTAGATTTTGCCCTTCCTATAGATCATTTTACCGACGATATGGGTAACCTCTAGATTAAGGGGTCAGTCAACTTATGAATATTAGGATATGAAGTCATGACTTAACTGAGTGACAACCTGCTCGCACATTAACTTCTCAAGACATTCGTTGTCTGCTTAAATTCTTCAACATTGGATTGCTAAGATTAAAACATCTTGCCAAGGAATTTCCCATGTGTCTTAATTAAATCTTTAATAGCTCACCCTTTAAGTCTCTTAGGGATGCTTCGAAATATTTGCTAAAGCATTTAAAAATTGGACCCTGCTAGGTTAACCCATTCCCCACCAAACAGTGACCGACAAGATTAGGTATAAGGGGTCAAAAAACAACACGATTTTGATGGCTCATGTTTCAACTTAGACAACTGGCAACCAGAGGTAGCAAGTCAACATAAGATTACGCAAAGGGTTTCTCGTATGAAATGTCAACCATTGATATTTAGAAATCTAACGGTTTAAGTGTTATTGCGGAGGCTTGAAGTCGGTCTAGTGTTTTAGACATTTTCTTCTGGAATGCAACTACAATCGTCCATCAAAAATTCATTGAACAGTCATCTATTATATTATTTTGTGCTAATATATTGCTTCAGACATAATAAATATGTTGACACTTGTCCCCATTCCAGACACTTTATGAAGGAATTTCGATGTGTGTAAAATTTGTCCTGGAATAGAACAATATGACCCATTTGATATTTTCGCCACACTGTATGATTTTTTATTGGCATAACAGTTTATTTCTCCAATTAATTTTTTATTGTTTGAAACTATATTTAAATTTGCCAATGATTTTTTTATTTCTTTGAAAATTGGTTTAATTCGCTAATGAAAATATATTTTTTGGTTTGAAATTAGATTTTAATCGCTAGTAAAAATATTTTCTTATTGAGAAAATAGGTTTAATTCGCCCACAGAAATATTTTACTGGTTTGAAAATTGGTTTTAATTCACCAATGAAAATATTTAATTGGTTTGAAAATAGGTTTTAATCACCAATGAAAATATTTTATTGGTTCTTTAAAAATTACAATTCGCTAGGATTTTCCATAAACCTCTAGCGATTACAAAAGATTCGCCAAATAAGATTTTTTTTCCTAGAAAAATGAAAAAATTCACCAATAAAATTAATATTTTTCTCAAGAAGTATACATGATTCGCCAGGTTTATACACCTTCTCTAAGGGGGGCATTATTAAAGTTATCCCTGCACTTCACCTTCTTCATCCAATAATGAACTCGTGTCTAGTCCCCAAACTACACCTAGTCCCATAGTTCATCACATCCTCCAAAACATGAATTATCAAGGTAAAGGCTTGGGCCTTCACTAACAAGGTATTTTGGAGCCAATTCATGTCAAAGTACCCCCATGCTCATATGGCCTTGGATACACACCCCAAGGACAACAATCTAAAGATGTTGGTAATTCCTTTATACATCCCAAGTCCACCACTTTCCATCGCAAACCTTATCATATACCCAAAACATATGTTGCCATTCCACCTCCCTCATCCTATAAATGTCAAAAGCATGTGACCATTCACCTTCCACCATCCTATCTACCTCCATTACTTCCAACACCACAGATCCCTCCATCCACTTTGCCCCCATTGCTTCCAACACCTCATATCCCAATCATCCATAAATACCCTAAACATCCTAATCATGATCGACAAATGCACGCATCGTCTAAACATGAAGCTTCCACTCATTCCACCAAACCTATGGGATTCAAAAATAAACATTTGGATGCCTCCTTTCATAAAATCACAAATCCTAAGGGTCCTAATGCCTTAGGAAGTCAACCCAAAAATTCAAAGAAAAATACAATCAAAAAGCTATCCAAGCCCATACCTCCAAAAGCAAAGTCAAAAAGCAAAATGGTATGGGTCCCTAAGAAAAAAACAATCATGTCAAAAGAGGCATCCACCCCTCAAAAATCCCAACCATCCTCTTCCATCCATTCCATTCAAAAATATTAAATTCCTCCATCCCACATGAAAAGCAAAAGTCATAAAAATATTAAGTCTATGTGGGTACCCAAATGCTTAAATCATACATCCACTAAGAAAACATCGCCATTGCTTCCTACACCACCATCTAATCAAATGCTTCCATGTTTAACATGGTTTGTGTAGCCGTTGGTCATGATTCCTTTCCATAATGCCATCTCCCCATCTCTCATCCATTATCCTACACATTTCACCATTCCTATCCCTATGGTCCATGCTTTTGCATAAACATTTCATTCATCTTCCTTGCATAAGTCCAACATAATCCACATCATAATCCACCATCGTTACCATCATAATCCACTATCTACCCACTCCATCTCACTTTCATGTAATCCCCTACCAACATCAATGAGCATAATGACTTGACATGGTCCATGCGATGACATCTTTCTCCAATGGGGCTATCACCTTTCATGGCACTAGACACTTGAGTCCCTCCTTTCCATATCCACCTATCCCTTTCGAAAAGTCAAAAAAGTCAAAAAAAAAAGAAAAAAAATAAAAATAGTAAAGAGAAATCTCTTCGTCCAACGGTGAAAACCACCCTTGGTGGCGCCTTGGATAAGTACCATGATGAAAACTTGGCAAACAGGCGTCATGTGTAAGTTGATCTTCTATATCACTTACACTTGGGGGCACATTGTCTCATCTGCACTATCATTTCCTTCCTATCATATCCTATCATACCATTTCCATTACAACATATACTTAGCCTATCGAGTCCATTCATTCTCCCTTCCTCTTTTGATCTTGATAAAGATTGGGGGCAAAATGTTGAAACATGCTTTAGATATCTCTTGGCATATCTAATCCCTTCCAAATGATCCATCCTATCATCCTAGTGTCATGAGCTTTGTCATGAAAAAATCCTAAGTATTCCACCTAGAATGGGGCAAGTTATTCCTATGCGACATAGCCTTTGTAGATCACATCCTTGCCCTCTTACACATACATCCACTCCATCCATTATCACCCACCCTTTCATCAAATCCCATCCGTTATCCTTCCACCTAGACTTGGTTTCCCCTTGTCATTCGTATCTAGCACAAAGGCTATCAAAGTTGTCAACCATTGACATTCCAAAACATTCTAAAAACACCATAAAAATCAAATATTTTCAAAAAAACACAAAAAATTGAAATATTTCAAAAATCCAAAAAAATCACAACATTGAAAGTCCAAAAGCATTCAAATATTCCCAAAATCCAAAAAAATCAAGACATGTCAAAAATCCCAAAAACATTCAAATATTCTTCAAAATCCAAAAAAAAAATCAAAATATTCCCCAAAATTCAAAAAAATCAAATATCCTACCAAAATCCAAGCAATAAAATCAATCAAATCATCATATCAATCCACCAAATCAATCAACTCATCATTCAAACAAATTCAATTCATCACATCATTCCAACCAAATAAATTCTTCAAATCATTCAATTCCTCAACTAAATCACTCAATCAAATCTCTCAATCGATCCATTCAAACATCCTAATCAATCACATCATCATATCATTCAAATCAATTCTTCAAACCATCCACCATCCACATGGTCGAACTACGTCGCCTCTGAGCTTTCACGTAGGCAAGGCCATCTTTGATGTGCCCCCGAGGCATTAGGTCAGTCCCTTAGGGCATGTCCTGTCAACTCTCATAATAAGTTGTCCCTTCACGAGATGGACACTTTAATCAGATTGAAACAATCAATTTCTCACATGAACAACGATCTCAAACATCAACAAGACAAGCTATCCAATTAGTCAAATCAATCAATCACCTTGTGATAATCATATGTCACTATCCATACCAACCATCACATTCCTACATGGAATGGGGCATCGTCGAAACTAGGACTCTGTGCCTTATACGACATGCGCCATTTCTAAAATCAATCATTAATCAAACCCTTGTGTTGCTCGCATGGCCAATACTAGTGTCAATCAATCTTATCACTTGCCTTATACAGGATGTTGCATTGTTGAAACTAGACCAGGTGTCTTATACGACATACCTTCCATCCCTAAACTAGGCCTCCTTCATTCAATCAATCAAACACATATCACTTGGCAAAAGGTCCAACTAGTTGTTGGTCTAGTCTATCTTATCTTTTATTGGATTGTTTTGCAGTCTCATTCTTATGCTTCTCAAGGAAGTCCCTAAGGGATGAAGAGAAGCGAGGATAGAGCGAGACCTTTTTCTTTGATTACTATTTGTAGTTTGTCTTGACAAAAAGATTGGGGCAACTTGGTGCCTTGTGTGTGATTAGGATTCCATTGGGTGTGAATCAAAGACATCCTATGCATTGGAAAGAATAACTGCTTCCTTGCATTAGGACTTGTACACCTCACAGTTATCTCATCACATGTTCTGACAAGGTATCACGGTTACTAGTCTGAGTTAGGCATTCCTTGTCTGTCATGTGCCTGTTTCACAAGGGACTACACTTTCCACCTTGGCCTTTGTCATGCCATGGTGATGGTCTTCCTTTGACATAATAAGTTCTATGATGATAAGCAAAAAACAATTGCAAGTGAGAAGCTCAAAAATCTATCAAAGCAAGATTTCATTTGCATTCTTCTAGCCAATCTTTCATTCCTCCACCATCTCTCTCTCGCATCTTCATTCCTCCACCTTCATTGCAGCTTAACATACCATTCATTTCTTTCTTCTATCTATTCCTCTATCTTTCTTCCTTAACCAACCCCTTTCATTTCGAGAGCCTACTCATGTTTGTCCAACCTGCCTATCCTCTTGAGGGGGCATCATCATCATTTTCCTCTATCCATTTCCTTAGCTTCTTTGAAATGATGTTACTTGACATAAATCTCATCATCTCGAACATCATCTCAAAGAGGGGCAAAATGTAGACACCTAAAAGTGTCCTCAACTCGTGAAACCCTAATTTCTTCCACATTCTACTAATTTTCCCTAATTTGCCTCTATGGTTAAATAATTAGTTTGAATTAATTAATTATTTAATCATTCCATATCCTAATGTCCCCTTTCATTAATTTAAACAAATAAAGCATTTGTTTAAATATCCCATCACCTAATTCCCAAAATCCCTTTTCACATGCATCCTTTCAATAAATTAAATAAATTGGACAAGTTTATTTAATTTAAAAATCCCATTACACCTCACCATTTCTTCTAATTAAAAATTGTCTTTTGTCCTTTTGTGGCTGGAAACCCTAATCATTCTCAGCCCTTGATCTTGCCTCCAAGTCAACTCTTCATCACAACCATCCATTCAAAATACCTCTTCTATAAAACACCTTTTTCCAGCTCATTTTTCCCTCTCTGGATTCATTTTTCATCTCTCTTAGTTCATTTTCCATGCTCTCTAATCTCTCACAACTCTCCAACATCTTTCCATTCCCATTTGAGCTTCTCACGATTGTGCAAAAATCTGCACATTTGAGAACAATAATGGAAGATTTAGGAGAACAATGGAGATAAGAATATACTAGCTTAGATTTACGGTTTATTTTCTATTTGTTTGCTTGATTTATAGGATAAATTGCTCTCCATTGGGAGCTAGGGTTAGTTGTTATTTTGTTTTCTGCATGGTAGCTAGCTTTTTCCCTATCTTCAACTGTGATCCCATGAAATCTAACTAGATCTCTATTGTATCTTTGAAACCATTGATTGAACTCAAAACATGTGTTCCTTTATTGAATGCTAAAGAGAAAAGTACAATAACAAATCTGATAACACAATCTCTATCTAACCTTCCTCTCTTCATATATAGAAATCTAATCTATCTATAGACAAGATCAGACTTGTCTATTTGAACAAAACTACTGAACAATAAACACCATAACTGTCCATTATCCAACAACATAGGAAGATGACTTTATTACAAAGAAAACTAGGAATAGGAAACTAAACTGTCATGAAGGTAATATAGACGGCATAGTCCTACTATAAACTCTCTAGTCTTTATGAAGAACAATCAAGACTAGAAATATAACATGGAGCACGATCTAAGATTTCTTCGTTATTCATGACTGCATCAACTACCGAAGGATAACCGTTAGAGAGTGGAGAGTTATGGATAAATCATTCTAATCAATTTAGTGTCTTTTTCCTTTGGTTGCAGGTGCTTGTACTATCTACTGTGGATAGCAACACCTCCTTTGCTGTGGGCTACCCAGTGGTCTTCATGAAATGTAGCCGCGTTCTTGCTGCATGGAGGGTTAGTCTATCACATGATATCTATACATCACAATTACTAAAATTAACATAAATTAACACATAATTAATTAACAACATATTATTTATATACCCATCTTCATGCTTTCAATGTCTTAAGGATGATTAAAGACATAGTTAATATATATAAAAGTGTAGGAATGTATCAAGAAACATGTACTTAAAGCAAGAGAAATAAGACAAAACATGGCCTCATCACACCCCCAACTAAACATGTTGATGGTCCTCCAGCAACCAAGGTCTCTGATTGTATTAAAGAGCTATCTCCCTGTAATCTGTAGGTTCTTCTACTCCTCTATCCTAATTGAGATAGAAGCCCTTCTGCTCTGCCAACCTATTCCATCTAGCCCATTCCGCTACCTGATTCGTCCTCTACCCCATCCAATGTGGAATGGGATAAAGAAGTGGGGGAGGATGGAATACTAATGGTAGCCAGGTTATTCCATGTTCATTAGCTGATCTTATGTATCTATGTGCCCTATTGATTACTGCTGAGAGGTTGAATACTGAGTGAGGCTCTTTCCTTTGCAATGCTTGTGTCAACTGTTTCCACCTACCTTGTGAGAAACCTAAAGCTTCCTTACCAATCGCTTTGGCCAATTCCCTAAATTTCTTGTAATCCATGGCTTTACATTCTAGGAGTTTGGTTGCTACCTTTGGATGTTCACTTAGATCAATCCATTCCTCCACTATCTTTTTAGGATTTGGGGATTTTGCCCTGAGTTTGAGAGGGAGTGATTTCTCTCTCTCATTATACTGCTACTGTAACACTCCTCTCTTATGCTCATTTGGAATGAATGAGGTTAGGGCCTTTAATTGCACATCCCCAATAACAACTAGGGGATTCCAGTGAGTGTCATATGGAATGGCAAGTTCATGCAGGTAGAATTCACACAGTTGATTTTACATTTCAGGGGTAGCTTTTTGGTAGGCTGTTATAAATAAGGCAGGTGCAAAAAGTGAAACAGGGGCATCACTGTAAAGTTGGCTAAACAGAAAGCTCAAATACTGCTCATGTAGATAGAGGGCATAAACCCTTGCAGGTGGCTGACACCTCATCAATTGGACAATCATGTCTGCCATTCTATCTATTTTGAATTTTAGTCTTTTTATTTTTGTGTTGTTTACCTCTATCTCCTTGCTATGCTTCTCCTTCAGTTCAACTTGTTCTTTTACCAATTCATCTATCTTATTCCATAGTTGCAAGGTAATTGTAAATAAGGTTGATGGAGTTGGTTCCTCTTGTTGTTCTTCTGATTGCACAGGCTCTAGCTTCCTTCTATTGATTTCTATAATGGCCAATTGGGCCAAATGTTCTAGTCCTGACCCTTGTTTCTGGAAAACATGTAGTTGATTCTCCAACTTCTTAACCCGTTCATTTAACCCTGTCTCTTTTTGTTGGTAATCCCTCAACTACTTCTCCAATTCTACAATTTTCTGTAGAGCTATCTGCAATTCATCCTTCTCTCCCTCTGTTGTATCTTTGGAGTCCAACAACAATTCCTCTTCCTGAGTTTCATCTAGAGAGGCTAAGAAGTCTGGTTTTTCAGTTTCAAGGGGAGGTTGATGCTTTTTCATAGTAGTATATAAATCTTCCTCCTTAGACTCTATATTAGTCTCTAGGATGAGTGTGTGGCCCAAATTTTTCTATTCCCTATCAAAAAATAGATGCTCCCTTTTGTAGTCTATATTAGTGTGTATATCAACCACATTCTCCTTTTCAGTCTAGGTTTTTCCCCCTAAAAGTTCTTTGTCCTTTAGGCAGTCTGAGCACTATGTATTTAAGTAGGGACCTTTTGTTTCTTCTTGGTTTTGGACGAAGAAGAGGATGATTTTATTTTCTTGGTGGGCTTTGAGATAGAAGGAGTTTCATGGGCAGTTTTAGGTGCTACAAGTGGTGAGCTAGTAGCACCAGGCTACCATTTTCATTTTAACTTTTTCTTTGTGAGGCTAGAAGTCTGTGAGGGTGCATGCTCTGGCAAGGGGGTTGGAACTAGTGAAGTTGCAGGAGTGGGAGACCTAGCAGGTTCACCTATAGGATTATCAGGGTTTGGAGCTAGATGTTCCTCAGCAGTTGTGTGGCAGTGAGTAGGTGAAGCTTCTGGGTGAGAAGAGGTCATAGGGGCTTCCTTTTCTTCCCCTATTTGTAAATTTTCTGCTTGTGCCTCTTCCTCTTTCTCTAGTTCAACCCTCAAAGGTCCCTCATCAACATGATTAATTTCAAGAAACATTCCCAAGAAATATCAGGGTACTGAATAGATAAACTCCTTTTTACTAATAGCATAACCAGACCATGATGAGACAATGAACACTAGCAATTCTTCCTTCTATATTCAACAAACATCTTTTTTAACAAATTGAACAAGAAATTTGGAACATTCACTATCCTTCCGTGATGGAGATGGCTTAAAAGTTTGAAATGCTTAGTATAAAGCAAAGATTGCCTCCCATCATAGGTAAGATATCTAATAATATAGGTAGCAATAGAGGACCATAATCAGGGCAAAGAGAGTCCTTTGGTACCTTGAGATGTAGATTCCATTCTTTCACTTGGTATTATGAACTTGGCCCTTGTTGAAATGGTGTCGGCTCTTACAGGGAATTCTTCTCCAACTGCCCATAGCCCTGTAACCTCGACTATGGTAGCTATAATCGCATCAACCTGCAAGCCTTTCACTGTAGCTTCCTCATTCTGGAATGTTCTTGCAAACTATTGGGTAATGTCTTCATTATACTCTGTTAGCTTAAGAAACTATTCCAACTGCCCTGCCTGCTGAAAGATAGGCATGCAATCCCTTTCGGACAATAATGTCGAGTGGATAGTAGGCTCTCTCCTGATTGGATCACCACCCATTGTGATATCTCATGAAACTCTCCAATTCCACTCTACCAACTCAATTTCCTTAGCTCAATCCCCTGTTCTTTGGCAAATTCTTCTTACCAATTACTTTTACCAGTTGCTATTCTTCTAGCTTGTATGTTATGCGATAGATAGTCATACTTACGAATGAAGGGATTTAAGAGATTTGAATGTACGCAAAATAATTCCTACGTATGCAATATCCCCCTAACTATGGTGTCATTTGTCCTCAAATGAGAAGATAGGGTAAGTGTACGGAATAACGGGGTGAGAGCAAGTCCAATGGATATAATATATGAAAATAATGATGTGCAAATTTTGAAACTCATAAATTAAGAAGCAATAAATGTCAAATAAAATAATCGATAGATAAATACCTTTGAGGTGATGTCAAAATTGGAAATGTTGCATGGAAAAATGATGACATGGCGGCTGGAGGTGATGTGCTCGATGAACAAGTCAAAGCGAATCACAATGATGTAATGTTGAAGAAGTGTGCAGATGGAGTATGTAGTGGTTGTGTGACATGTAGCAGGAAGGTACAAGCTATAGTGGAAGATGGCGGCATGTGGATGATGTGAGAAAGGTGTTGCACGTAGTAGTGGCTACATGCATGCAATCAAAACATGAAATGGACAGATCCCCATGTGTGGTGGTTGTGGGTGCAGCAGCTACAGGTTCCATGTGAATGACTATCGGTGCAGTTGCTACATGTGGAAATGTATAGGTCCCGCAAAACAACAGAGAGCCTTTGGCTACAGGTCCTTTCAGTAAAGTGGTTGGCGGCCAAAGGAAAGCTCAACTCGATAATGGGAGATGAGTTGATGGAGCTTGAACTCTGATTGAATTATTTGGTGTGGTGGATCTCCCTTTTTTGTATTTTTTAATATTTTTTTGTATTTTTATATGTTTTTTGTTTTATTTATGTACAAATTGCATAGAACTCAAACTTGATGTGCTAACTCAGTCAAGCTGTTAGCTTGACCTGTTACTGGAATGTTGTGATCATCTGCAACTTGGTTGCAGACCTCATCTAAGGTAGGCTACTGTGGAACTTCTTTATCCATATCTGCTTTTAATTATTGTAGGAATGTAGCTTTATTCAAAGGCTTCTTATACAATTTCAATAAGTGTCCATTAACCATTTGTGAGAATCTAACTGCGTCAATTGTGGTTAATTAGACTGCACCATTTGGAAAAACTTCCTTGATTTTGTAAGGGCCTAACCATATGGTCTGCAATTTGTCCTTATGATCTTTATACCTGGAGTCATAGAGGAGTGCTCAATCACCTTCTTGAAAGTCCTTGGTTTTGATATACTGATCATGACATTTGATTCGCTGATTCTGTACTAATTCGGTGTGATGAACTACTTCCATCCTTAACTCTTCTAAGGCATTAAGCTGGTGCAACCTTTCCTTTTGAGCTATTGATAGGTCCATCCTAAGTTGTACATTGGTTCTCAATGTTTTATATTCAAACTCAATAGGAAGGACAACTTTCTTTCCATAAACTAGCTCATAGGTGTGTACCCTGTTGTTGTCTTCCATGTAGTTATATATGCCCAAACTGCTTCAGAGAGTCTTGCTGTCCAATCTTTCTTGTGTAATGCAATTGGCTTTGTTAATATTGCCTCAAGCTCCCTGTTTGTGACCTCAACCTGGCCATTTGACTATGGATGATAGGGAGTGGAATTTTTATGTTTGATTTCATATTCCTGAATACAGATAGCAATTAATGCTGATGTAAACTGTGGTCCCTGATCTGTTACTATTTCCCTTGGGACACCATACCTGGTAAATATTTCCTCATATAAGAATGTAGCAACCTTATTGTCTTTGGCTACTGTCAAAGATTTCACCTCTACCCATTTTGTGAGATAATCAGTGCAAACAAGTATGTATTCTTTGTTATTAGATGGAGGATCAATGGGTCCAATAAAATCAATGCCCCATTTGTCAAATGGTGTGACCACCAATTGTGGTTGTAGAGGCATTTCATATCTTCTTGTAGGTCTTCCCATCCTTTGACAATGGTCACATCTTCTTGTATAGAGAGCTGTATCTTTGTACAAGGTTGGCCAATAGTACCAGTATTCAAGATCTTGAATGTTGTCCTCTTAGCTACAAAGTGTCCACCACAGGGTTCATCATGACATTCCTTGAGAATGTCATATACTTCATTCTCTCTAATATATCTTCTCATGATATGATCAAGACCTGTATAGAAGAGGTAACCGGCTACCCAAGAATAGGGAAAGCTGTGCTCCACTAGGTGGCACTTCTCCCTTGGTGAGAGATGTGGAGGTGTTTTTCCTATAAATAGATAATTGGCTATATCTACATACCAAGGAGTTTGTACAGTCAATGCAAATAAGTGCTCATCTAGAAAAGAATCTTCAATAACTAGGTCCTCATTATAAGTAGGTATCCTGGAGAGGAAGTCAGCAACAACATTGGCCTTTCCAGGCTTGTCTATAATGGTGACATCAAATTCCTGAAGTAGCAATAACCATCTAACCAATCTGCCACTGACCATTGGTTTGTTCATTAGGTATCTTATTGTTGCATGGTTAGTATGAATAAAATAGGACACCAAGTGATATAATGCCTGAACTTATTGATTGCATAAATAACAAATAACATTTCTTTCTCAATGACAATATAGTTAAGTTTAACACCTTGTAGATTCTTACTGATGTAGTAAATTGCATACTCCAAATTTCCTTCCTTCTGTCCTAACACGAACCCCACAACAAAGTCAGAAGCATCTGTATGTATATGGAAAGGTACTGCCCAATTAGGTCCTCTGAGTACATGTGTCTTTGTCAATGACTCTTTGAGACTATTAAAGGATGTTTGATAGTCACTTGTCCAATTAAATTTTGAATCTTTAGATAGTAAGACAAACAAAGGGGAAACTATATTATTGAAGTCCTTTATAAATATCCTATAGTACCCTGCATGGCCTAGAAAGCTTTTGACATCTTTTTGTTTTTGAGGAACATGCAATGTTGAAATGATTTCAATTTTGTGTGGATCCACTTGAATGCCTACCTTGGACACAAAGTGGCGAAGCACTACTCCTTCTTGCATCATCATGAAACATTTTTCATGACTAAGGAACAGGTTATGATCTTGACATCTCTGGAGTATTTTTTCAAGGTTTTTCAAGGCCTCATCATAAGAATCTCCATAAGTGGTTAAATCATCCATATATACTTCCATAGAGTCATGGGCAAGGTTAACAAAGATGCTTAAAATAGCCTTTGGAATGTGGCAGGTGCATTGCAGAGTCCAAATGGAAAGACTTAATAGGCATATGTCCCCCATGGGCATGTGAATGTGGTCTTATCCTGGTCCTTAGGGGCAATTTGGATATGGTTATACCCACTGAATCCATCAAGGAAAGAAAAATACTTTTTCCTAGCCAAGGAATCTAGTACCTGGTGAATGAATGGAAGAGGGAAATGATCTTTCCTAGTTGCAGTATTTAATTCTCTGTAGTCTACACAAACTTGCCACTTACCTCCTTTCTTTGGTACTATGACTAGTGGGGATACCCATTGGTTATCTGATATTGGATATATGAATCCTACATCCAGTAATTTTTGCAATTCATTCTTCACTATGTCTTTTTATTGTAGGGTTCATCCTTCTTTGAGGCTACCTAACTGGCCTGCACCCCTCATTAATGTATATCCTATGCATGTAGAGGTTAGGGTCAATGCCCTTCATATCATGATAGTCCCATGCAAATGTTGTCTTATGAGTTTGCAACATTTTTATCAGTTCATTCCTCTGGACAAATGTCAATTTACTGTTGATGTTAAGTGTCCTGCCTAGTGTAATGTCAACTGGTGTTGCAAAGGCCATAATAGAGGCAATATCCAATCCTGAGAAATTGAGGCTACAACTATGGGGTAGCAAGTGATGAAACATACTACTGGTGGAAGCATAGGTTGGAGTGTAGATTGTAGGCAAAATATTGTGCAGTCGACAGGTCAGACATACTAGACATGGGTCTTGCTACAGGTCCATTCCATAATTATTTTGTATGACATTGGAAAGAACTTCATCTTCATCCTGGATATCCAATAATGGGCCTCGTTCAATTATCATTAATGTCTGAAGAGAATTGGTCAGTATCCTCTACATCCGACCAAATAGTTTGTTCCATATCAGCAAAAGGTTGTGTAGGTGGATAAAGGACCAATTTCATTGTTATATTCCCATTGGAAATTATCATATTCCCTGACCTACATCCTATGAAGGCATCTATTGTTGCCAACCAGGGTCTCCCTAGGATGAGTGGATATCCTCCTAGGCTAGCCTTAGGCCGTAAGACCATACAGTCTACAGGGTATTCCCATGAATCTAATGTAATTACAAGATCTTCAATAACCCCCTCTAGTCTGATAGTGGACCTATCTGCCAATTGTAATATTGTTGGAGTAGGTCTTAGGTTAATCATTGCTTCCTTTGTCATTATATTGATGGCTGCACCTAGGTCAATCAAGGTGTTTTTGATAAGGGTACCATTGATGTTTATATCAACCACAAGACTTCCAGGATCTGCATATTTTGGGACAACCAAGTTACCTAAAATGATATTAGCAAGTTGCCCTATAACATGTATTGTCTGAGGATCTTTTCTTTTCCTTTCTAGTTTATTAAGGCACAATTATTTTATAGCCTTGGTATATATGGGTACATCCTTGATAACTTGGATGAGGGGAATTTTAACACAAACATTTTTCAACTGCCCCATAAAATCAAAATCAGGTTCAAATGGAGTTGGTGGGAGGTGCATTTTTAATCTCTCTAGAAATGGAGGGCTCCTGGTGATGGTTTATTCATGTGGAGATATTTGCTTAGAAGGCTTCTGTTGGTTATTCAGACGGTTATTAGTGATAGAGGGTTGCTCCTCATCAAGAAGTTTTGTGATGAGCGGAGATGAAGGTCCAACAAGCATTTTTTCTAAGTGCAGGTGCACATCACTAACCTTAACCATATAGGTTGGGTATTGGATGGCTTCATTAGTATAAGCCTATTGAACATGCTTGTTTTTAGGGTTAGGTGTAGGTTGGGCTGACAATTGAGTGGCTCTAGGTGGGACAGGAGTAGGTGAGGTTGTATTTTGCACAAGGGTAGGTTGTTGAGGCAGGGCTTGCTATGGCTGCGGGTAGTTCATATTTGGATTTTGCCAAGGTTGGTTTCCACGCCACTGTTGTGGCCAAGGGTTTTGGTTAGCCTGCCATTGTGGATTATAATTTGAGGGTTGGAATGGTTGTTGTGGCCATACCCCTATTGCTGGTTCCAACTAGGTGGCATGGTTGCCATTATTGCAGTGATAGGTTATACCAAGGTGCATTGTTCCAATTATGAATATTTGAAGTAGATGATGCAAATGGCATGGAATTGATCAAGGGGTCCTAATGCATACCTTATCTTTGCTGCCATGGCCTTCATTGTGCAATGTAAAACACTTGACCTTCTTCATCTTCTATAGCTCAAAAATTTGCTTTCTCATTCTTTCCCTCAGAAATACTAGCAATACCCTTGCATTGACAATTGGCCTTCTTCTGTCACTAGTGTGGACAGTATTCACCCAAAGCTGCCTCTACAGCCTCTTGCTTCTTCTTTATTTGCAGTGTCCAATTATGTTGCCAGATGACTAATGATATCTTCTTTCATGTTTGACAGTAGATTGTTGAGCTCTACTCTGGAGACTTCAGTAGATGATTTACTCGAAGTCAGGGTTCTCAAACCTCTATTTTTCTTTAAGGTAGAGCGTGAATAGTTTTTGCAGATTTGACAAATTTCATCAAACCAGAGTTAAGAAATATGCCCCGCTCCAATTAAATTTAGTGCATCCATGCATTCTTCACTCACACCTCTTAGGAAGACCAACTTGAGTGACTTTGGGGAGAGCCTATTCTATCTTGAATCCTTGAGACAAAACTGAAATCTATCTACATAATCTTCCAAGGGTTCATATTCCTTTTGTGACATCTTAAAGATGTCATCTCCTTTCATATCTCTGCCATGACAATAATCCTGATATTTTTGAAGAAACTTCTCCTTCATGGTATCCCAAGTTGTTATTGAATTCTCACCCAACCCCATAAACCATTACACTGCAACATCCTTGGGGGTGGCTGGAAAGAGCTTGAGTTTGTATGCATCTATAGTGTAGTCATAACTCCTATGGAGTACATCAAACTCAAAGAGAAAGTTATCTGGGTCTTCAATGATTAGCCCATGAAAGTTTGGTAGGGATGAAGGAGGAATGTTCTTCAAGGTGTCAGCTCTCTCCTGGTTTGTAATAGGAAAGGCAAAGGTAATCGACTCAGTTGGATTTTCTACTGCTTCCTTTGCCATTGTGTCTTGATTCCAACTAGCAATATCCTAAAAATCTTCAGTGTTCTTCTGTCCAAGGGATAGTTCAAAGTGTTTTTCTTCTCCTGAACTAGTTGGAAGAAACCTCCCTCTATGGTCTCTTAGCCGCCGCATACAATGATGTATAAGGTAATAGCTCTGTCCCTGCACCATGTTAGTGGATAGTTTAGAGATAGATTGAATGTCTAAGTAATTCTAAATGTTGAAAAATATTATATCCTATAAAAACAAGTACAATCATGAATCAAAAAGAACTCATAAACACTAAACCTTAACACCATCCCCAGCAATGATGCCAAAAATGTTGAACTCCATTATTAACCAGTACATTGATGCAGAAAGGGTATGCACACAACTCAATGGACCAATAGATCCTATATGAAGCAACCTACTGGCTATAATGTGTTACATTTAAATTATCAAACCAGGGAATCGTATTCTTCTTGGATGATGCCCATACTATGTGTACAGTTAATGATTCCTGAGTTTTAATCTAGAGCTTGTGCATAGAAATAAACTAATTGAAAGGTAAACAACTCTATTTGCAAGGATTGACAAATACTCTAAGTAAACAATGCTGGTAAAAAACAACCAATGCTATTCAGTTGGTTGTAATGAAATGGTCTTATATAATAAAAGAATTGTTAGTGTAGGTTTTTATTTCCTAGTTATTTTCCCTTTAGTCCTAGGTTTTTCCTACACCTTTTATTAATCTTGCCTAGGTTAATAAAGCATGTCTTATTAGGTGAGAGGATTATGAGGTGTCACCTTCCTACATGTGAGCATCCATTGGCTATCTTGGGAAGATACTTTGTTATCTTTAGTCCGATAGATGGTTGCTCCTCATTGGTCAGTGTTTCCACCTCCTCCCTCTCCCTGATCTATATAAGCATGCTACCTAGCTTGTATTTAGGATCTTTTGCTTTTGCATCATCTTAATGCTATTTTGCTTCTAGCATTTGCATTACTCTCAGAGATTAACTAGTGCAGTCATGGTAGGAGGGTTCACAGAATGAACTATCCAGGCCATGCAGCAAGAGTAAACACAACGAAAACAACTCAAAGAAATGGAACAAATACAGATTCAGTCCTTCAGTATATCATAGAATTCAAATAGAGATCGGCCGGCAACATGCGGGCTTACAATTAGGGCTCATATGCCTGATTACATACATGCGCAAGATAAAGCTTTGAAGCTCCTCGCATAAATCTAAACTATCATACACTACTATGTGAATTACTACTTGATAACTACTTTCCTAAGGATCTATTACATCAATATATATCATATCCAGATCAATAGATTCCTCCATGTCGGCCAAGGAAGATCACAAATCCCAATAAAGAGATGTAACGTGTGTACATAGATAGGTCGGACCTAATTGCATAGATCTCCTCTAAAAAATGAATAAAATGATGTGCAGATCTTTGGGGAGGGTTGGCCATGAACCAAAGATCATTGAGTGACATGTCATTAGGCTGCAAAGATCAGAAAATGCTTCCGCAGGTTTCTCCTTCAGCTGGTTGTCTGTGATTATCAGGATGCTCTATTCTGAGAAACCGTCAATTTTATGATAGCGATATCTTTCCGGTAATGATGTGCAGATCTCTGAATTCTAGATATGATGTAGATGCTAAGTCCAGCTCTGTAAGGTCTAAAATGCAACTGTTGCAGAATGCAGACCAAAATACAGAAATTGCTTCTGACTGAACTGCCTGAACTAAACTAAAAAAAGAAAAGAAACAAACTAAAATGCAAACAAACTGAAATGCAAATGTTTTTGGTTGATGCAAGATTGCTCTTGAACCAGGGATGCTCCTGCGTCAGACATCTGGGGTTATTGAAAAAGTGAGTCCCTCACTTTGTTGGGGTTAGGGGAGAACTAAGACGGTCCACCTCAGCTGAGAAATCCATGAATCTTCTTCTTTTGGTCTACCTTTCCACTTCACAAGGTGCTCTTTGTATTATCTTCCTCTAGTGCTACATCCAACTCTATTGTCCAAAATGTCTTCAATCTGCTCCGGTGCTTGTGGTAACTGCTTCTTCAAATCTTCTTCCATGCTGTCACTGAACTTTGCTTCATGATACTGATATAAGTCTGCAATGTTGAAAATAGGTGATATACCCAAGGTCTCTGGTAATTCCACTTCATATGCATTTCTTGAATCAAATTTCCTGAGTATCTTACAAGGTCCAAACTTATTCATCTTCAACTTGTTATATGTCCCAACTGGAAATCTTTCTTTTCTCAGATATACCATCACTTCATCTCCAACTTCAAATTCCTTACGTCTTCTCTTCTCATCAGCCTTCTCTTTATACTTACTATTCATATTCTCCAAATGCTTCTTAACTTGATCATGTATTATCTTCATGTGATCTGCAAATTCTTCTGCTTCTGCATTTCTCTTTTCTTCCATGTTGACATCTCTAAATTCTGCAACTCCTTTAGAGTTTACTCCAGTCACAATCTCAAAAGGTGTTTTTCCAATGCTCCTATTTACTGAATTATTGTATGCAAACTCTGCTTGTGAAAGAATCAAATCCCAACTTCTGGCTTTCTCTCCAACCAAACATCTCAACAAATTTCCCAAACTCCTATTCACTATCTCTGTCTGTCCATCGGTCTGTGGATGAAAGGATGAATTGAATTTCAAATTTGTCTTAATCTTCTTCCATAGTGTCCTCCAAAAGTATCCAACAAACTTTGTATCTCTGTCTAAAACTATACTCTTAGGTAATCCATGCAATCTCACAAACTCCTTGAAAAATAGGTTACCTACATGCATTGCCTCATTTGTCTTCTTACAAGGTATTGAATGAGCCATCTTTGAAAATCTATCAACCACTACAACTATTGAATCATGTCCCCTTTGTGTCTTAGGCAATCCCATCACAAAATCCATGCTTATGTCTTATCAAGGTCTCTCCGGTATTGTCAAAGGTTTATACAATCTAGTGTTCTGACTACTTCCTTTTGCAACTTGACAAACTTTACAACTATGCACAAATCTCTGAACATGCTTATGTATCTGAGGCCAAAAGTAGTTTTCACTTACCAAAGCCACTGTCTTATCAATGCCAAAATGTCCTGCCAATCCGCCAATGTGTTTCTCCTTGATTAAATTATCTCTCATTGAACTCTTAGGTATGCATAATTGGTTTCCTTTGAACAACATATCTTCTTGAATGAAATAGTCCAACCACTTACTCCTATCTATCACAACAGGTTCCTTACATGCTTTCCAAGGTTCTGCAAAATCAGTGTCTCCCTCATACATGTTCCTCAATTCATCAAAACCTAATACTTCAACTCTCATTTCTGTCAACAAGTTTCTTCTCCTACTCAATGCATCAACTTTGTTTGATCTACCACTCCTATGCTTTAACACAAATGTATAACTTTGCATGAACTCTACCCATCTCATATGTCTCTGATTCAACTTACCTTGACTATTCAAATATTGCAAAGCTTGATGGTCTGTATACAACACAAACCCCTTAGGCAACAAGTAATGTCTCCACTTATTCAAGGCTTGAATTATGGCATAGAACTCTTGATCATAAACTAAATATATTCTCCTTGCATCATTCAACCTCTCATTGAAATATGTTACATGTCTACCTTATTGACTTAGTACTTCTCCAATTGCATTTCCACTTGCATCACAATCAACTTGAAATACCTTATTGAAATCTGGTAATGCCAAAATAGGTTGCTCTGTCACTTTCTGCTTCAACAATTCAAAACTTTTATCTGCACCTAATGTCCACTTGAAATCTTTTCTGTCACCTCTCATTGTCTCTGTCATAGGGTTGTAAACTGAACTAAATTTTTTGATGAACTTTTGGTAGAAACTAGCCAATCCATGAAATGATCTAACTTCTCCAATGCTCTCTGGTGTAGGCCATTCAATAATTGCTCTTACTTTCTTAGGGTCCATCTTCAATCCTTCCGCAGAAATCACAAATCCCAAATATATTAGTTCTTCCTTCATGAAACTACACTTCTTGATATTTACCAAAAATTTCTCTTCTCTCAGTCTCTGCAAAACTTGTCTAATATGCCACAAATGTTCCTCTTTTGTCTTATTGAAAATTAGAATATCATCCAAGTATACAATCACAAACTTACCCAAGAATCTCTTCAGGGCTTCATTCATCAACCTCATGAAAGTACTCGGTGCATTTGTCAATCCAAAGGGCATCACTAACCACTCATACAATCCTTCATTTGTTTGAAAGTGGTCTTCCATTCATCACCTTCTCTGATTCTGATCTAGTGGTATCCACTCTTCAAGTCTATCTTTGTGAAATATCTTGCTCCACTCAAACAATCCATGATATCATCCATCCTAGGTAAAGGAAATCTATACTTAATTGTGATCTTGTTTATTGCTCTAGAGTCAATACACATTCTCCATTCTCCATCTTTCTTCGGTGCTAACACTGCAGGTACTACACAAGGACTCAAACTTTCTCTGATCAAACCTTTCCTTAACAACTCTTGTATCTGTCTATTCATTTGTTCATTCTCTATCGGTCTCATCTGGTGTGCTGCTTTGTTAGGCAAACTCGCTCCAGGTATAAGATCCATGTGATGACTCATACTCCTGATGCAATCCTTCCAGTACATTATCTGATATGATGTCTTCATATTCTGTCAACAACTCTCTTATCTCCTCTGGTTGCTCTTCTTTAGTTTCTTTCTTCAATGTTTCAGGCTTCTTAGGAATCAAAGCATAACACATATTCTCATGTCTCAATCCATCTAGAAATTTCCTTCCATCTACCAAACAGATTCTAGCATTTCCACATACCACATCTTTAGGATCATCCTCCAAAGGAATCAAAGTAATTCTCTTTCCATTTGTTGTTATAGTATATGTATTCTTTCTCCCATCATGTATAGCTTTTCTATCATATTGCCAGGGTCTACCGAACAAGATATGACAAACATCCATAGGCATAATATCACACAAGACTTCATCATGATAAGATCCAATATGAAATTTCACCAAACATTGTTCACTCACCAGTACCTTATGATCATCCTGAATCCATGCTATCTGATAGCGCTTAGGGTGTTTCAATCTTTCCAACTTCAACTTAGTTACCATCTTCTCTGAAACTAGATTATTTGAACTACCACTATCAATCACAACTTTACAACACTTACCTCCTAATTTGCATCTAGTCCTGAACAAACTTTTCCTTTGCGGCAGTTCCTCATTTGTTTCTTATTGAAATAGTGCTCTCCTCATCATAAGTGACTCTTCTTTCTCTGGTTTGCCAACATAACTCAGTGATCCAATAGGTTCCTCTTCAACATAAGCTACTCTTCCACTGTTCTCTATCCTCTTGTTTGTGCTACCCTGATTGCATTCAAATGCTCTATGTCCTTCACCTCCACACTTGAAATAAGTACCTTTGAATGTTCTCTTATCTAATCCTCTTCCTTCTCTTCTGTATCCTTCATTCTGGTATGAATTATAGTTTCCTCTAGGCTGAAAATTCTTGTCATTTCTCTAGTATGCATTAGAATCTGTCATCCTTCTTAAATGGGTTGTCAAACTTGTTCTACTCCGGATGTGATCTGTCTCCTCCGAAATAAATCCTATCTCTCTAAAATTTACCTCCTCTACCTCTCTATCTCTGATCATGTCTTTTATTCATCTTCTCTTCAACTTTCAGGGCAAACTGATATGCTTCTTCCAAAGATGTCATACTCACTAAGCTTAGTTCTTCTTGAATGTTCAATCTCAATCCATTTATATATCTAGCCAATTTCTCCTTGGTTGCTTCACTATGTTATGTTGTTATGATCATCTTATGAAATTCTTCAGTATACTCGTTCACAGATTTCTCCTTTTGTCTTAGGTTTTGCAATCTTTTCAACAGTTCCAACTCATAGTCAACAGGTATAAACTGATTCTTCAACTTTGTCACCATCCTATCCCATTTTGTAATATTTTCTTTCCCTCTTCTGTTTCTTTCCAACTGAACTTTGTCCACCATATAGCAGCATGTCCTTTCAACTTTGTCTTTGCAAATTTCACCTTCTCCAGATCTTCAATTTCCTCATATTCAAAGTATTCTTCCATGTCATTTATCCAGTCAATCAATTCTTCAGGGTTCAAATTACTAGTATAGTTCGGCACATCAACTCTAAGTCTCTTTCCAATCTTTGAAATAGCTCACAACATCTTTACTTGATCTGATTCTTCTTCTTCATCACCTCCTAGGGTTTAGCTAGCTTGTTCAATAGGTTGAGATTCTTCTTCATCCTCGCTTTCGACATTAGGTCTAGGTCTCAATCCTCTTCGCCTATCTTCTTCAACAACATCCAATAGAATTCTCATTATTTTCACCATCTCCATTATCTCATCCATTCTACTAGCCATTGTTCCAATAGCAGCAACTCTTCGCGGCGGCATTCTTCCTAGGAACAAGTGTAAACCGCCTTATGTTTGATGATCGGGCTACAAGGTGACAACTGCCTCTCAATCGGCGATCGGTTGTGACACAAGTAACCTACCTCAATTCCGTGATCTGTTCACAACAAGGCCTTACGAAATTCCTTCGCCAATTTCTCTCAATCCACTCCCAAAGATTTAAACTTTCGCTCTGATACCACTTGGTGCAGTCATGGTAGGAGGGTTCACAGAATGAACTATTTGGACCATGCAACAAGAGTAAACACAACGGAAACAACTCAAAGAAATAGAACAAATGCAGATTCAGTCCTTCAGTATATCATAGAATTCAAATAGAGATCGGCCGGCAACATGCGGGCTTACAATTAGGGCTCACAGCCCTGATTACATACATGCGCAAGATAAAGCTTTGAAGCTCCTCGCAGAAATCTAAACTATTAGATACTACTATGTGAATCACTACTTGATAACTACTTTCCTAAGGATCTATTACATCAATATATATCATATCCGGATCAATAGATTCCTCTGTGTCGGCCAAGGAAGATCACAAATTCCAAGGAAGAGATGTAATGTGTGTACATAGATAGGTCAGACCTAATTGCATAGATCTCCTCTGAAAAATGAATGAAATGATGTGTGGGGGGTCAGCCATGAACCAAAGATCATTGAGTGACGTGGCATTAGGCTGCAAAGATCAGAAAATGCTTCCACAGGTTTCTCCTTCAACTGGCTATATGTGATTATGAGGATGCTCTGTTATGAGAAACAGTCAATCTTCTGATAGCGATATCTTTCCGGTAATGATGTACAAATCTCTGAATTCTTGATATGATGTAGATGAATAAATGTAGATGCTAAGTCTAGCTCTGCAAGGTCTGAAATGCAACTGTTGCAGAATGCAGACCAAAATACAGAAACTGCTTCTGACTGAACTGAAAAAAAGAAACGAAACAAACTGAAATGCAAATGTTTTTGGTTGATGCAAGATTGCTCTTGAACCAGGAATGCTCCTGCATCACTAACTCTATGCTACTATTTTAATTTCCTATCATTTGCATTCATAGTTTAGATATCTATTCTTTTGCAATAGTTTTCTGGGTTATTAATCTTTTTCATATTCTAACATGGTATCAGAGCTATTCTATGTGCAAGAATAGATTTTAGTTTCCTTATTTGAGAGATTCACGGGGGCTAATAAAGCTTTGCTGTAAGTTTTTGAAAAACCTAGTATGCTCTTCTCTTACATCTTCAGATGATCTGGAGAATCAGAAAAGTTTGAAGGAAACATTTTAATCTCGGGGGTTTGCATATGTGTTTTGTGATATCTGGGTGATTGCAGTGTTTTTGGTTATAATGGCGGCATTTCTAGTTGTTCCAACGTGTCCAAGAGGCTTGAGAAAGTCAGATTTGGCTTTTGTTTCACCAAAATTGGAGATTGTTTGACACAGTTGTGGAACCAGGGTTTTATGCTCAGATCTGAAACTCAGTTTTCGTTCAGAGCATTTTCAAGCCAAAATGACCTTCCCATTGCATCCAGGAGACTTAGCAGATGAATTTTGACATATTACACTATCAGTTTCGGTGCCAGGAGTTAGAAAGGCAAAAAATTTTGCCGAAAGGCCATTTTGGCCCTCTGACGCGCTCTTCAAAAAGGAAGATCTGTAAAGTTTTCTGTCAAATCTTGTATTCTCTGCAAACAATTTCTTTTGTTTTTCCCTACAAAAAAAAAATCATAAAAAATAGGGTTTTGTTTTTGGAAAATTTCAAAAATATATATCAAAGTTTTTTTGCAATTAAAAAAATAAAATAAAATAAAATAAAAAAATTTATGTAGCACTTTTCAATGTTGTGCAAGCACTTAAAGTGTTGCATTAAGGGGCCTCGGCTCTCTTAAGGGAGTCGGCCCCCCTTTTGGGGACCGATCTCCCCATTTGGTGGATGTGGCCCTTTTAAAAGGGTCCGCAGACCCCTTTGGGGCAGCGGGTGAGGCTTGAAGCCCCTGCCCCCCTTTCTCAAGGCCTTCGGCCTCTCCTTTCTGTGGCCTTTAGCCATTCAACAAAAAAGCTCTGCCTTTGGCCATATCTCTTAAAATTTGCCAGCTTTTTTTATCTCTGTGAAATTGCCTATACTCTAGCTTGCATGCCAATTTTTTTTAGACAGTACTTGTGCCTTTTCTGCTAAAGTTAGCAAATAATAATTATTTTTTAGTTAGATTCTGCTATTTTTAGCGGTGTCAAATTTAGTAGATTTTTGGCGGCACTCCAAAACTGGTGGAGATCTAACTTTAGCTGGAGGTCCTTCAAACTGGCAGAATTTTAAATCTACCTGGCAACATTCTAGAATTGGTGGACCTCTAAATCTAGAGGCAAATTTGGCGGAGGTTACCTTTTACCCACAGACCCCTCTCTGTTGGAGTTTTCACTTTTCATGTTGACCTTTAGAGGCAACGTTCGGGCTCATTCTGACTCCTTTTCTTGAGCTTTTTTTTGACTTTGGCTATTTTTCTGCACTCTTCGCAGTGGTGTAGACAATTCTTATTTTGGTGTACGGTTTTCCCAAAAACTGCAGATTCTCACAGGTGACTATTGCTTAGTTCCCATTTTTTGGAACTTCGAAGGATCATATCTTTCACATACGACCTCGTATTGAGGTGATTCTTTTTTTGATAGTGCATGATTTTTTGAGTAGATCACAGTGGTGTTGTTAGTTTTTTTGGCAAAGTTACAGTATTGTAATTTCAGCATACACCCAATTTGTGAGGGTTTTGTAAGGCATTGAAATCAAGACCGCTAAGTATTTCTTGCTAGTGGCAGTTGTAAACGCACTAATTATAAAGTGCCAAAATAATTTTTGCTTGGGGGGTTCTTTGATTGAGTGAAAAGGGAGGGGGTTGTCCTGTGTGTGTTCTTTTATTTTCAGCATTTCTTCATCATGGATCAAACAATTGTTCGCATCCTAACTCCATACATCTACTTTGAGTGGAAATCATGCATGATAATCTACTTAAGGAAAGTTGGATTACATAGGATAACAATGGGACTTGAAACTAAACCTGCTAAAGATGAAGATAAGTCTAAGTGGTTTAACAAATGTGATGAGGCATATGGAACACTGTGTTTGTCTATTTCCCCTGATTTTCTCTTTCACATTGAGTCTTTGAATTCACCAAATGAAATCTGGACAACTTAGCTAGAAACACTATTTGACACACAAGATTCAATGAGGAGTCACATGTTGGAAAATGAACTAATTAGTTTAAGTCTAGGCAATTTCAACACAATCCAGGATTTCTTCACCAAATCGAAATCACTAAGGCTATAGTTAAGACAATGTGGAATTGAAAAGAAAGATGAACAATTGACTCTCAGTATTCTCTCCAAGCTTAGTTCAGAATATTCTGTATTTGTTTCTACCTTATATTCTACTAAGGGAGCACTTGGTACTCAATTCACCATGCCATCTTTAGATGATTTTGCTATCTCTCTCACTCGAGAATAGGATAAGCTAATCCAGATGGGCACTCTTAAGTCCTCTAAGTCACATGCCCTGGCTGCCAACCAAGGCACAAAATATTAGAAAGGATAGAGTAGTAACAACAAGAATAAGGATACGAAACAAAAGAATAGCAAGGAGAAGAAGGATCAGATACCAGTTGCTTCAAAAGAAACTAATGTGACCCAATCTTTGAAGAACGACAAGCCTAAGAAAGAGAAGGTCCAATGTGCCTATTGTAAAAGACCCGGTCATGATGAACATAAATGTCTGAAGAAACAAATTGATCACTTGACACACATTCTTGAGAAGAATAATATTAGTGTTTCTGAGTCTATCAAACAGAGTTCTAATGAGGGGTCTAACAAGGCAAAAGAAAACAAGGGGAAAGGAAAGGGCAAGGCCCTTGTAATAGTTGCTTCTTCACCATCCACTTGGGTTCTTGATTCGGGTGCTTCACACCACATGGCTTCATCTAAGGAAGAGCTTCAATCTTTGGAGCTGTGTGCTATGCCTTCTATTTTGATGGGTGATGACACTCCTATTGAGGTGTGTGGGAGAGGGTTTGTTGATGTAGGGGATGACACATTCCATGATGTTCTTTGTGTGCCCTCATTATCAACTAATCTCCTGTCAATATATCAGATCACTCACACAGGTTCAGGCAAGTGGGTTGAGTTCACTCCTGATTCAGTGGAGATTCGTGAGTTGCACAGTGGTTCTACAGTTGTAGTTGGGAGAGCAGATCATCAGTCATGACTCTATCTATTTTCTCACTTTGTTCCTGATCCTCCTTCGATTGTTTTTCTCACTCATTCTGATGATGTGAGTAGATTATGGCATGAGTGGTTTGGCCATCTTAACTACCGCTACTTGCAGCAACTCAACCAACAAAGCATGGTCATAGGGTTGCCTTCAGTTCAAATTCTAACGTGGATTTAGTTCAGCTTTCAGGTGGTGTTTGTCAAGGCTGCATTCTTGGTAAGCATCCTAAGGAAAAGTTTGATAAAGGAAAGGCATGGAGAGCTTCACAGATACTGCAGTTAGTTCACAGTGATTTGGCTGGTCCATTTCAACATCCTTCTTTCAGCAGGGCTAGATATGTCCTAACATTCATTGATGAATTTTCTCACCATACTTGGGTGTACTTTCTCAAATAGAAGTCAAAGGTATTTGATCATTTTCAGGACTTCAAAACTTTTGTAGAGAAGCAATCCGGGAAAGCCATCAAAGTTTTGCACAATGATAATGGTGGTGAGTATGTCAACCATCATTTTGAGCGATTTTGCACTTTAGAGGGGATTGATTTGTAGCATTCAGTTCCATACAATCCTCAGTAGAACGGTGTTGCAAAATGGAAGAATAGGTCCTTGAAGGAAATGGCAAACTACATGATTCATTCCAGATCTCTTGCACCACAGTATTGGGCAGATGCCATTAACTGTGCTTGTTATATCCAGAACTGTGTTCCTCACTGAGCCTTGAAGGGAGTCACTACTTTTGAAGCTTGGAGCAGTCGGAAACCATCAGTTAAGCACTTTTGAGGTTTTGGTTCTCCTGCATGGCCCCACATTCCTGCAGAGAAACGTAAGGCCTTGGATCTACAGAACAAGCCTTGCATATTTGTAGGCTATCCTGATGGTGTGAAGGGTTATTGGTTGCTCCACCCTACTACACATGAGTTGTTCATTGAGAGGAGTGTTCAGTTTGAGGAGGGCTCTTTGAGCTCACTTTCTATCACTTCTCCACCTCCTTCTACATTGACATTGGAGTCACTTGGGCTACATGACAAATCTTTTGATGAGTCAGATTCACCTGAGCGGTCTTCTACCTCCACTTCCGATGCTGAGAGAGATTTAGAGGACTCACCTCCTTCCTCTCCCAGTCATCATTTAGAGGGCGATGATTCTCCTCCACATTCTCCATCTTCTAGTCCACTTTGGGCTAGACAGACTTTACAGTCTACAGGTGATTGGGTTTGGGATCCATCAGACACCAGGCAGACTCATTCACAATTCCAAGATGCTCCACATGTCTTCATTGCTACTGCCTCAGATCTATAGTCTTTTCATGAGGCTTCTGGTATTCTTGACTGGGATATAACTATGCAGGAGGAGTATAGTTCCTTGATGAGGAACCACACTTGGGATCTTGTCCCTCTTCCTAAGGGAAGAAAACTTGTTCGATGTAAGTGGATCTATCAGACAAAATTTGTAGCAGATGGGTTAGTTGACAAGCATAAGGCTCGCTTGGTCGCCAAAGGATTCTCCCAGGTTCCTTGGATTGACTACTTTGAGACTTTTTTGCCAGTTGGCAGAATGAATTCCTTTCGACTTGTTCTTGCCACTCCTGTAGCCAATTGTTGGGAACACCAAATGGATGTGAAGAGTTCCTTTCTTCACGGTGACCTTCAGGAGGAGGTCTACATGGAGTAGCCACAGGGGTTCATTTAAGATTCTTCACTTGTGTGCCGTCTTTAGAAGTCTCTCTATGGCCTCAAATAGGCTCCTCAGGCCTGGTATGCCAAGATGGACTCCTTCCTTCTGACAATTGGGTTCACTCGGTGCCATTATGATCCCAATGTCTATATTTTGCAGCAGGATGTTTCACTCCTATTTATGGTTTTGTATGTTGATGATTTGCTGATCACAAGGAGTTCTTCATCCACCGTTGGGGCTATCAAAACTGCCTTTCATGACAAATTTTTGATGACTAACTTGGGCTTGTTGCATTACTTTCTCGGGATTGAGATCTTCCAGTCTACTTCTGGGATCACCATCACACATTCCAAGTATGCTCTAGATTTACTCTCACGGTTTCATATGGTTGACTGTAAGCTTGCTCCAACTCCCTTCCTTTCAGGAGTCAAACTTAAGGCTCGGTGTTCTCCACCATTTGTTGATGGCACTTTGTACCAACATATTGTTGGGAGTCTCATTTATCTGACTCATACGAGACTTGACATTTCATATGTTGTAGGCATGGTCTCTCGATTCATGCAGGAGCCTCATGAGCTACATTGGAAAGCAGCCAAGCAGATCCTTCACTACATTCAGGGTACTCATAGTTTTGGGATTCACTATGCAACGAGCATTGATCTTGACTTGGTGGGCTACATAGATTTAGATTAGATAGGCAATTCTCAAGATCACAAGTCTACTTCAGGTTACAACTTCTCACTTGGTTCAGGTCCTGTTTATTGGTCGAGTAAGAAGTAGTCTGCTATTTATCTATCTTCTATTAAGATCGAGTATCGAGGGGCTATAAATGCTGCCACTGAGGCCATCTGGGTTCAAAATCTTCTCACTGAGTTTGGTATTCAGATTAGACGACCATCAGTCATATTTTGTGACAACCAGAGTGCCATTTAGATCTCACGAAATCTAGTCCATCATCAATGGATCAAACACATCGAGGTCCACATTCAGTACATCCGAGAGCTCATCCATGGCCATGCCATCAACCTTCACTACTGTCTAACTTCTGAGCAAGTTGCTGATATCTTCACCAAACCCTTCATTGAGAGCAAGTTCCTTCATTTGCGAGATTTGTTGGGGGTGCGGGATGCTTCATCTTCTGGGCGGGCTTCATCCTCTCACTCAGAATCTTGACTCTCTCTACTTTCGGGGGGTCTCTTCTCTCTCTATTTGGGGGGGAGCTTTCCTCTTTTCTAGGGGGCTTCTTCTCTTTGGGGGGGAATTTTATGTAATGGGTACCTCATCAAGCTTCATTTGTCGGGACCCATCCTCACATCCACCTAAGCTTCGCTTAAGGGGGGGTGTTAGTGTAGGTTTTTATTTCCTAGTTATTTTCCCTTTATTCCTAGGTTTTTCTTACACCTTTTATTAATCTCACTTAGGTTAATAAAGTATGTCTTATTAGGTGAGAGCATTATGAGGCGTCACCTTCCTACATGTGAGCATCCATTAACTATCTTGGGAAGATACTTTGTTATCTTTAGTCTGATAGATGGTTGCTCTTCATTGGTCGGTGTTGCCACCTCCTCCCACTCCCTGATCTATATAAGCATGCTACCTAGCTTGTATTTAGGATCTTTTGCTTTTGCATCCTCTTAATGCTATTTTGCTTCTAGCATTTGCATTACTCTCGGAGACTAACTCTATGTTGCTATTTTGATTTCGTATCATTTGCATTCATAGTTTAGATATCTATTCTTTTGCACTAGTTTTCTAGGTTATTAATCTTTTTAGATTCTAAAAAGAACAACCAATAGTTAGTTCGGTGATCACCTTGACTCAACAACATAGTCTATCAAAATCTAACTAATTCATATAATGCAACTCATTACAACATGCATTAAGCACATACACATAAACATACAACATAAACTAAACACATGAACATATTGGAGAAACACAGTTACCTCAAGTGGCCCTTGCTTGGGTGATTGTGATCCCACGAAATCTAAGTAGATCTCTACTGTATCTTTGAAACCATTGACTAAACTCAAAACATGTGTTCCTTTATTGAATGTTGAAGAGAAAAGTACAATAACAAATCTAATAACACAATCTCTATCTAACCTTCCTCTCTTCGTATACAGAAATCTAATATATCTATAGACAAGATTATACTTGTCTATTTGAACAAAACTACTGAACAATAAATACCATAATTGTCCATTATCCAACAATGTAGGAAGAGGACTTTATTACAAAGCAAACTAGGAATAGGAAACTAAACTGTCATGAAGGTAATATAGACGGCACAATCCTACTATAACTCTCTCTAGTCTTTATGAAGAACAATCAAGGCTAGAAACAGAACATGGAGCACGATCTAAGATTCCTTTGTTATTCATGACTGCATTAACTATCAAAGGATAACCATCAGAGAGTGGAGAGTTATGGATAACTCATTCCAATCAATTCAGGGTCTACTTCCTTTGGTTGCAAGTGCCTGTACTGTCTACTGTGGATATCAACACCTCCTTTGCCGTAGGCTGCCCAGCGGTCTTCATGAAATGTAGCCACGTTCTTGCTGCATAGGGGCTTAGTCCATCACATGATATCTATACATCACAATTACTAAAATTAACATAAAGTACCATCATATTTCATAAGCAATCAACAATTCACACATAATTAATTAACAACAGATTATATACCCATCTTCATGCTTTCAATGTCTTAAGGATGATTATAGACATAGTTAATATATATAAAAGTCTGGGAATGTCTCAGGAAACATGTACTTACAGCAAGAGAAATAAGACAAAACATGGCCTCATTAGGGGAAACAAAAACAACCTATCCACCACACTAATTTAATAGAAGAAATACTCCTTAGTCATTACATCTAAACCATAGGTTTCCCCATTAGTATGGAAACAAATCTAGTATGACCAACAACTTGAACCCCAAAACCATACTATGCCAAATTAAAAATCACAAAATTATTTACCCACCATTAGAACAAAGGGGTGAGCACATTTGTCAATATTGCTCATAATGAAATAAACCCTCAAGGTTTAGATATAAAGTCTACATTGTTGAAAAAGTTTTTGGTTGTCAAACAATGACTTACTTCAAAACACTAGTATCATTTGTGCATGGATTTTATCCTTAACTAATTTGCCTAATGCAACATTTTATGCTGAAAATCAATGTGAATGAAACGTGCATCAAAAACTTTGAACATACTCTATAAAATTGCTTAGAATGTCTATAGCACACATTAAACCATCATAATTTTTTCATAGCCAGAAACTTTTGGTGATAGTGCTTATAGCACCATTGATAATGAAATACATTGTCAACATAATTCAGAGGAAATAAATACAACTATGTTAGCAAACTGATTTAGATCTCGAGCAATAAGAGATGTATTAAATAACCACTTTTGACTAAAACCTAAGAAGACTTTGCAAAAAGCCAATTGAAAGTGCATGTTGGTCATAAGATGAAAACCATAATATAGAAACACAAATAGAAACGTGTCTAGAATAGGGAGAATTTGAGGGCTCCTTCAAATGAAAAAACATACACACATTATTATGTCTAACACAGCATGTCTTGATACTCTATCCATATATATATACAAAGAAATGTGTTAGGTAGAGAAGATACACAACCCCTTAGTAGGGGAAAAAACCTTTAAATTCACTTTAGAAGCTACTAAAAACTTTAAATTGCTTCTTAGACAAAACAAATGGAACCCCTATAAAGGAAACCAAGGGTAGTCTAAAGTACACAAAATTTAATATTAGAATTCTTTATGGAGCATTATTAGATTTGATTATAATGCAAACACCACACTTAATTTAAAAATCATAATTGTTAAACATTGAACTTTTAACAAATATAAAATTAAAATGGATTGTAGAGGGAAAAAAATCATTGTATATACCAATTCATAAGAATTTAAACAATATATAATATGGATATTCTAAAACTCATAGTTCCAAGCATTTCATCCTTAATGTTCTTCATTGACAAATGTAGGGCAACAACTCTACCATTTCATCATGTTCAAGCTTAGCCACAACCAGCCACACATCTTTCTTTGTCAACTTCTGAAGCATCATTACTGTTCCAAATTACTTGTAAAGCTACACCTTTTTCAAACATTTTGCATGGAGAGTCGATATTGCAAAAAAACAATTAAATATGTAAAAAATTGACTAAAAACAACAAACATTTGGGGTTTGCTCTAATGGATCCTCCTTTCCTTCCCAAGATGAACAATTCTAGGTAAATTTATTTTAATTTACCCTCTCACATAAATAACAAATGTTTTAGATAGTTCCATGCAAAATGACATCTTGTAGCCATATGATGTCTAGACCCACACTTTGTTTTCTTTTTTTTCATCCCAAAAATTGCTCGCCCCACCTAGGACAACTAGCCAACTTATGGAAATAACTAGTATATTTATATTTAAAAAATATATCTAAGGTACGCCTAGAGATATCCTACAATCTGATATGTTCGTTCTACATGTGAAAAAATTAAGGAGGCAATATAAATAGATTGAATGTGCGTCTTTTCATATGTTATTCTGTAACGTTTCTTTCTTTCATCTTAGTGCATAGTGATGGCTTCTTTGAAATTCCATCTTATAAATTCCAGCGCCCATCTGTGCTATGAATGTAGGAACGCCTCTCGGCGTAATAAAAAAGCTACAAGATCTATACCTACACTTTGTTTTTATTTTTTTTCATCCCAAAAATTACTCACCCCACCTAGAACAACTAGCTAACCAATGCAAATAATAAAAATCTCTATTAATGATAAATTTAAAATTGTTTATTTTGTAAATAAATTATACAAACTTTAAGAAAAATGAAATATATTGGCACAAAATCCAACACAAACAAATCTATAAAATCAATTACTATAAATACGACTAAAAAATACATACAAAATCAAATTATATCTCTTCACATAGGTTCAAATTATTTAACGTGCTCAAATTTCTCTCACTAACAATTTAGACTAATCATTATATGATAATTGTTTTAATATAAGCGATTTTATATTTTCTTTAAGTTTAAAGAAAAAGTTCTAAAACAAAACCTTTATATAACTTACATAGATAAGTTTCATGAAACTATATTTATATTTGAAACTTTAAAAAGAATTATTAGAGACCAAAATTAATGATCAAGACTATTCCAAGGGCATGAAAATTCACACATCATACAAATTACCCATGATTTGTGTATGACCTTGACACATGTTTATTTTTGTAATAAGGGAAAATTATGACAAGGTGTTTAATAATATCTAAGTGAATATTAGATCTCATTCTCATAGAATCAAATTGAAAATATTTCTTTCCATATAGTTCTAATAATTCAAGTTGTTTCATTAATGTTGTTCACACTTTATGTTGAGATATGAAGTGATCATTTTCATGGCAATTCATGTCATTCTCAAGAATAACAATGTATAATTATTGAAGAAAATTACTACTTATATGGTCATTGAAGACACAATGAGCCTCGTAGTACTCCAATCTATAATGTAACATTCCATTGCATTTATTTGAGACTTCCAATTTCTTATGACATTGCTATGAGAGATAATCTAATGCTATGACTTAAACACAATATTTTGGTACTCAAAGCATATAGCTTAACTAATAATCACTAAGACATAACTTATTTAAATAAACTAATTTTCAAACATGTTACATTACAAGTTTTGCAATACAATTTTACCATTACAAGATGAATTTTGTTTTGTATTCTTTCCAACCTTCACATCTTGCCAATATGCCTAGGCATTTCATAACATCAACACTCTAATGCGACCTATAATCAACTAGTAGAGAGATGATAAAATCACTCAATATAGTGTCACAAATTATATTCTAGTGTGGAGTTGTGGACCAAGGGTGAATATTTACTTTGTTCCTTGTAATGTGAAGCTATGAGCTTTCACTATATAAACTATGTATTCAATAGCCTCCCTACTATACTAAACTATAAATAGTCTATCTATTACACCAACCATTGATTTTATGCTTAAAAAAGAAGAAGAAAAAGCTCAAAATTATTAGGGTACTTTCTAATTATTGCATTTCACAATTCTAATTCTAATTTTAAGCAATATTTTTAATTAGGGGAAAGAACCCACTGCTCCAACAATTGCTATGGTGTGGCACAATAATGACCATTTTTAATACTTTTACCCATTACTTGTAATATTGAGCACTAGTAGCCGTTATTTTCACAAGTTACATTAAAGAAACAACCAATCACATGATAATACATAAGGCAATGAGTAGTACATGCCTTGATGTGCACATATTTCAGTCTCACTTTTTTTAGGTGGTTTTAGACAACTTAGTGAAGACATAGTTGATATGGCTACATTATTGATGCCCAAAACCCTAAACAATAACTTTAAGCACTTAATTTACATACAAAAATAAGCTATTTTTTAACGAAAAATCGATATATACTATTTAAAAACTTGAGATGCACAAAGTTAAGGTGCACAAGTACTAAATCCTCTTCCTTGATTATTCTCAACTATATTTTCAAATATATTATCTAATCATTATGCAACACTTGTTAAACTTGCATTCTGGTCATCAATATGAAATGACTTCTTTTAATTGACTTCACTTCATCTCAACCATCTATTAATTGACGACACTATTGTATGGCTTATTAAATAATATTTCTTACAACCTTAAGAGCCTCCACAAAATACTAACCTCTCACCTACCCTTGCTTGCTCCCACAACTGTCCATGAGTTTTTTGGGGTCTCCATATCAATTAAGAACTAACTACTAACTACCTATACATCTCACAAGATGAACTTATTTTCAACAATGAACATGGCATTGAGTGCAAGCCTCCATCAAAGGAAGAGTTTGGTGGGGGTGGATGGGAAGGTAACCGGAAAATTTAAACAAACATTATACAAGAGAAAGACACCATGTCTGTCAACTAATCCAATGCAAATGCCAGCAGAAAATTAAGGGAAAAACGAAAAAAACGAAGCACTTCGTTACAATCAAGGAGTGAGTTTTGGGTTGATCGTATTGGAAATTATGTTCATCGAATAAAAACAAAAAACCCCGTGGAGAACCAGAAGAAGAGAAGCCTCTGTCCCTCCGTCCGAATGCTTTGCCGAAAAAGTGCAATTTAAACAAGCACAATACGTATATATTTGAATACCCTTTATAATTTTGCATTGCAGTTGCTCGAATAGTTAGCACTTGCATAATACCAGTTCAATATTACTGAGCTTTTGGGCTTCAATTTTATATGAAATGGCAAGTTTAGCGTTACTGCAAGGGTTTGGAGGGTTCTCAGCCCTTATATCTCCCTCTTCTTCAGCTTCTCCACATAAAAGACTGATTATTGGGGTCTCGAAGTTTCAATCAGGTAATCTACAGCTTTTATTTTTACTGGGTTTTTTTATATCCAATATAAGTAGAAACAGTTTCGTCCTTATCATTTGTAAGGCCTCAATTTTGAATCCTTTTTTGTAAGTTCTTTGAAATCTGGATCTAATTTCAATTGTTTTGCTTTTATAATGTGTACATACCCATTTTATTGAAGGGTGGATTCGAATGATAATTGCTAGCGTTGGTTTAGAATGCGTGTTCTAAAATTCCTATTCTATGCGATGTTGGATTTGAGTGATTATTTTTGGTTTTGATTTTGTAGTGAAGATTCTCGAATATGCATTTTATGGGAGGGCGGATTTGAATGATAATTGTTTGGTTGGGGTAGATTTTAATAGCAACCTGGCATTCTGGATCTGCGTTTCAATGCTGTGTTTGCAGCAGTGGAGATGATAAATGTGATGTTATGATTTGTTAAGTTACATTTGTATTACTGGTACAACCTACTTGATGTGATGGCACGTATCTGTTATAATAGGAACCATTTTTAGAAAACAGAGCGCCAAAAGGAAACGTAACGAGTTTACTTCTTAGTGGGTTTTAAGTTTTGAACAAGAAGTTAGATACAGCTCGATAAATATTTGCTATTACAACCTAGTACATCTTCAATCAAACAAGGCTTGGAAAATTTTAGACTTGAACTGGGCATTCACAGGAATATCGTCTAAACAAGTGGTTCACTCTGGCAGGTCTAACAGACCATTTTGACCTAAAGAATGATAATCTTATAGATCATCACATCCTGATGCTTAATTGCGGAAGGAATGCAATTAGCACTTTATCCACACAGGCAACTAGGGGGCTGTTAACATAGTAACAATATGTGATTAGATCATTATAGTAGTCCAAGATGGGTCTGGTTGATTTGGTGAGAATTTATATTGTGTTGTGATTAGAAATTGCCTTTCAGAAATAATTTGGTTACTTAGAATTTTACTTTTTCATTGCATTGCAGAGAATAGGAAAAGTTTCATCAGTGTCAGATCAGATGCATCTGTTTCTCATTCTTCTAATTCGGTGAATCGAGCTTCCAAGTTGGTTACTAATGCTGTTGCGGTTAGCTTTCTGAACCTGATTCCCTTACATTGTTTATATTTTTTGGCAGTATAGTTAGTGCATTCCATCCTGGGAGGGAAGAATGGTATTCAAAAACGTTTTTAGTTATGTAGAATATAATCCAAAGGTGTAGTTCAAAGTTGATTATTGCTTAACTAGACATGGTGATAATATCATCACCACTAGGTGGCTAACTTTTTGGTGTTTGTCAATGCTGGACATTTGATTTACTATGCTGGTTCCAGTATCTGTTTTCATTTACAATTTTAATATTATTGAGTTCATCTGTTGGCTGTGAATGAGATAGTAAAAATTGCTCTGTAGCTACAATTTATTATTGAGTCTTTAACTGTTGCAGTCTTTCAATGCTGTTATCATGGTTGATTTTTTGTTGGCTGTGTATTATGTGCAATCAATGTGGTGCTAGTATCTGATAGCAACATACAACTTTGTAGAATCTACTAACTTTACCAAGCTCAGTAAATAGCATTTATTGTCAATTATTAATCTTGCAGAATTCAGATTGATTTTTCTGAAAATTGCTGCAGTTGACACTGAAAGATGTATGTGCTAATTTCTAAGATTAGAAGGCTGTTTTTTCAGGTGAAGGGTGAAACTGCTGCAAGTCCCGTGTCATCAAAGAGTGGGTAAGCCATAATTCTCTCTTTTCTGAAACTTAAAATGTCTTATCATATCTCATGATTTGGTAAGCTTATGAAAAAATGACAAGCATGAGTTTGATATGGGTACAGGGTAATTATCATGCAGCAAATTTCCAACCTTTTTACTGGCACCTTACATAGAAAGAGTCAAAGGATAAACATCATTTTAATGATGGGTCCCATGTGTTTATGCAATACATTTAGGTCCAATAGTTGTAGATCTATATGGTGTATAACATGTATATAGCCAAAAAACTGAGGTTGATAGCATACCTCTGTTTTCTGTAAGATTGTTTGAAGTAGTATATTGTCTTCCATATACCTCATACAAAACATACATTTTATATTCAACATGTTGGATTTAACATTGCAAATTATTCTACAGGAAACCCGTACGACACATAATCCACAACAGTAAAACATAGGGAAGGATATATCTCCTCGTTCCCTGGTGACATCTATATGGTCATATTAGTCATTATATTTATATGCGCCTATCAGAATAACAATGCAAAAATATTTGTTTCAAAATTTATACAATATGCTAATGGTCTTGGTGGGTGTGGCTGGCAATTCATCTTTGATTCTCAACGCTTGGTTTAATGTTGTAACTTGCAAAGATGCCTCAAGAGTAAAAAATAATACAAATCCTCCCGTTTTGCATTTAAAAAGATGAAGTCAAATTCAAACATCGTATTAGTTAGGATGTGATACTAATTTTTTTATTTTTCTTCGATGGAGGGTTTATGTCAAATCCAAATAATTTTTTCCGACCTGATATGGGAGCATGAGTCTAAACTAATACCTCTTTGTCTGAGAGCCAAAGACTAAGGGTTATCCATTCTTCCAAAGTCGCTCAGGGCACGATCCCAGCCTCATCCCTTATTTATTGCACCTCTGGGGGGATTTGAACCTTGGTGGATGGCGTAATCAAGGAACATACCATCACCCTCACCAATTGTGCTGAACCAATTGAGCTACAACCCTCTGGTAGGATGTAATTTTTAATATTGGTTATTTTGTTTAAGTGACTACCCTGTAGCCTGTATTGGTAGGCCTTTTCTGTAGAGATAAGAAGTTAATTGGCAGTCTCATATGGCATCATTCTTGTCTGGACCGTGGAGGTTTGAAATTAATCATAAACTAGGAAGGCTTGAAATTATCTAAAAGGTATCTTAGTTAGGCAACACTAGCTGATAATACCTCTGCAATGACAAGTTGTGTAACAAACTAATATTTTATACAAACTGATCAAGTGTCATACATGTACGTTAATACAAATGGAGCTGCTGCCGAAAGACATTGAAATAGGCAGAAGGATGCTTGGTACTATATGGCTGTGATATAACTCATCAAGTGTCAATGTTAATTTAGACTGATAACTTCTTTCCGAATTCCTCTAGTACGTACAATTTTAAGATCATCACAACCACTTGACATTTTAGATATTCATATGGATGCAGTGCCATCAGGCGTCAATAAATGTCTCCATTTTCAAATTCTGCAGTTTGATCTTGTTACTTTTCTAACCAAATCAAGCTGATACACAATGATTTGTACTTCTATACTTTAATATTTCTATTCTCTAAGGAAAATTTATAAGAAGATACATGGCAGAGTGTCTGAAACTTTCTCAAAAACTAATCTTTCACTACTATAGCAGTAAATGTCATTGTCCCATAGGCCATGTCTAATATTACCGTCTTGTCATGTCCCCCACATCAAAATCCTAAATTCCATGCCCAAAGTTTAATCTGTGCGATAATCCAAGATTAAATTACACAGGCCCTGGCTGGTAGAAACTTTAAGCGGTATAAAGTTAACATACATCCTCATTGATCTTCTTAGAAGTTGTCTAGTTTAGAGAGTCATAGAAAAAAATGCTAACATATGTAAACAAACCATGCAAGTAAGCTTTATAAATAGATCCATAAAAGGCTAAGAAAAGAAAAACTGGTACTGGCACCCAGAACTGCATTCCAACCTTGATGTGGCCTGCTGGGAAGGTCCCTTTAGGATCATGATTCTTGGTACAGGAAAAAACATTACTGGTAAGGTTAGCACTGACCTAACCACTTCATCTTGTTTATAGAGCAGCTTCTTGAAATGAGTTACAACTGAATCCAACAATGACTAAATATCAGCTGGCACTTGTTGTATCTTGGTGTAGCTGAAACATTATTCTGCCTTAAAACGTTAACAATTTGAGGACAATGTATTTGCAAACTTCTGCTTCAAACATTACAAATTTTTCAAGTACTATAGTCTATATTATATATGTGCTGCCTTCTCCCCATCGTCCCCTGCCATCCCCAAATTTAGGACCATAGTCCCCCTGTCCTTGAAATCCGTCCCCGGGTCCCTGTGTTCGCCCGTTTTGAAACTCTGTGGAACTATGCTTCTAACCAACTTTACTGAGTTGCTGTGTTGACTTTGCTTTTGAGTTTCATGCTTCACTCCACTTCTTCCTGCAATTTTCTGTCACTCTATCTTTACCCAGGCTTGCATCTTAATTCTTCCATATTTTATTTGTAATCATATTCTGCAAGGATTTACAACTCTGCACAATCATATTCTTTAGTCTGTCCTTCCATGGTGACAAAGCTGCTGCAAATTCTATCTCTGGAATGAGGACAAATAGAGCTCAGTAAACTTTTGATGTAGAGAAGAAATGATGTGCCATGGCTAAGACATTGGGTATGGATTCACCTGTGAGATCATCAAAGATGATCTTGCCACCACTTTGAGGATTTGTTCGATGATCACTTAATGGCTTATAATATATCTTGATTGATGACTTCTTCCAATGTCCTTAGACCATGGATAATCCTAAGCTCTTAGCGTGTTTAAGGTTAATGTCAGCATTATCTATGAGATCAGCCACTTTAGTCTTTCTTTTAATGCAATGAAATGCTAATTTGGTCAATATGATCCCAAAGTTGAAAGGACTAAACACCTCTTAATGAATACCACAAATTCATTAAAGTAACCTCCTGGTCTCAAACCTTTGATGATTATGGCAGAATATGAGAATCCTCTTTGACTATCATATTCTTAGTTTTAAGTTTTGTAACATTTTAAGATCTATGACCATGGCCTCTACCTTTGCCACATTGTTGGCACAATATGGAAGACCCGTAGTGCAGAACACACTAATGCCTTACCTCCACTGTCATGAATGATGTCACCATCTTCTGCCTTCCCAGCCTTGCTCTTCAATGCTCTATTAAATTTTAGCCTGAGAGTGGTATTTTGGAGAGGCAACATTTTGCAGCCACTTTTCTAGTGTTTAATCCTCTAGTTCTGGTGTCTGTGTCCATGCAACAGTGGAAATTGTTTCTGTTATTTTCTTACATGCAAGACTTTAGAAATATGAGGAGAGATTCACTGTGGATGGTAATATCTACTTATGCCCTTTCTTTTAGCAACCATTACAACTATATGTCCATAGGAGTAATATAATTTACTAAGAGAGTACTTCATGGCAGTCTTCTCCATCAAGAGGAAAAAGATACCATTTTCCAAGATCTCCTCATGAAGCATTTGACGCTAGCTTCAGCCCCACAAATGACCTTTCTATCGCAGTTGTGCAGCTCAAGGGATACCTGGGGAGAAGCAACTCTCCATGGAATTGAATTTTTATTGGAGAATAGATCACTACCTCTCATGTAATACTACAACAGTCTTTCTGGACTATTGATCTTCAAAAGTCTCTTTCTTGAGAGGATTCTTTTAGTTTTTGTACTACCAGGAAGTATATGGGAGCAACCATTAGACTACCAAAACATGGACAGTTAGCAGAAACCTGTCCTACAAGTCGGCAGCCAGAGAACCTATAAGAGAATTTGCACAGAGACAAAATAGAAGCCTGAAAAATTTTACACACAGAGAATACTATGCTTCTATTTTCTTCATACTCGTTCAATAAGCTATTACATATTTATAGGAGTGTTATCTCCTAAATTATAGGAGAACTAGTATAACCTCTAACCATTTCTTTCTATAGACAAGTTGTTCTAACAACTTGAATATTACAATCCCGTACAATATTTCTTCACACATAATATTCTAATATTTAAACTAACAAACCATAACAAATATAATATTCCTAACACACACAATAATTATGTGACCTCACACAATATTAATGATGTGAGCACTAACATTAATTCCTAACAGAACCAGCATTAAGCAGCCACAAAGAGGAGAACATAGAGCATCCAAAGTAAGAATTGGCCATAGTCAAGCCAGCTACTTAAAGGAGAAATGGGGATCCTGTCAACTAATATCTTTTGAAAGATGATTGACTATGAACTAGATCAAACGACAATTATCGTATGGTTAGGGCATAGCTCATACCTTGCTCTTTTTCAACTTGAAATGGGGATCCTGTCAAGTAATATCTTTTGAAAGATGATTGACTATGAAACAATATAGCTTGTTTTGATTGATCATTGGCATCGAACTAGATCAAACGACAATTATCGTATGGTTAGGGCATAGCTCATACCTTGCTCTTTTTCAACTTATGATTGATCATAGCATTATGCTTTTTCCTTCCTTATTGGATTTTTTATTATCATGATATGCTTCAACATTTCTAATGCACATCTCTCAGTGCAATTATCCGTACACAATTGTGGCAGCAAGCAGTGGTTATTTTTTATTGCAGTTCAATTTTGTTTTAAATCAATACATAATCCTGGGGATTTTGTGCAATAGCTTCTGATGCCACCTCATTATTCATTCCAAATCAATAATTGAAACATCTGTATGCCACATATAGTAATTCAAACATCAAGTTCCAGTTGGGACATGAATACATCATAATTTGATAAAGTATATTTATCTTTTTTGACAATACAAGAGGACTGGGTTACATTACAATGCATCTTCCCCCGCATCATCTATGGGAGAGTGCCAAAAGGTACAAGGTTGCATAATTCATGCAATTGTCTGCTTACAGAAATTTAACTGTTGCTCAAATGCCTAGACTCCACAAAATACGTACTGTGTATTTTCAATTGACCAATTGTTGTCACTTATGAATATCAAATGAAAGCTACAATGACATGTGTGTTGACCGATATACTTCTATGAACCATAGATTTGATTAACACTTGGATTATACATTGGACTAACAAACAATACGGGGTTAAACCATAAAATTAACAGATCTGCCATCCACAAAAACAATTAAAAAGATCAGATTACATTCATATTTAATCATATCAAAATGTATATCAAGTTATTGATAAGATGACAAAAATTTGAATAAACATGGCAATTGCTCTGTATCATCAATGATTGGGTCCTTAAACTTCATCTTCATTGTTGCCGTTGTCCTCAGATAAGGAGCTAGAATATTTCTGTCTTCAGGAATAATACTACTCTCAGCTTTCAATTTGTCCAAATGCTCAGTAACAGGGTGTAGCCTATACTCACATTGGACACTCTCTGCACTAGAAGACCATGGGAATTGTCTTGATTTGTTTTCATGTGTTGCTGATTTAATTTGAGCTCAAGAAAGATTGAGATGCCTTTGATAGTTTTGCTCTTTCTTCATGATTTGCTGAAGTTTAATATTGAGCTGGTTTGATTGCTCAATCAAAAGGTGAATTTTATTCTCCTATCTCAACAATTTGAGTGGTGAATTGAGCATTATGAGGGTCTAATTGGGTCGCAAAAGTCCAAAATAAACTGGCCTCTCTTGCTATCAGCTAGAAGAGAGCATCCAAATTTTTTGACCTCCTGTTATAAAATAATAAATCTCTGCAGGCTGAGAATAAAATAAAGAAACTTTATTATGCGATGCACAATAGCAAATGAGAAACCTGGTATATTAATTGAAGCTAATAGATTCAGGCTCAATATTACAAAGGCCTTTATCATGCTCTTTTGAAGAAGATATGAAGGTGTTTGTGTTTGAGCTCAGCTTCTTGATTCGCTTAATTATCAGCCTCTTTATTTTTGTGTCCAGGTACATGATGAAGTTTAAGTTTTAACCTTTTTAAAAGCATTAGGAATTTGTCCATCATAATTGTTATCTTTGCTTTACAGGCTTCCATTTCAGGGTTGAAAAATGCCAAAAATTATTTTATTTCTGCAGTTTCAGATATACCAAATGGCATTTCACGGAAGGAGATTCAAACTTTTGTTCATGCTCTTATTGTTTACTAGATGTAGTGTCTTAACTTTCTCTCTGTTCATTCAAAATGTCGTTGCTTCCATCAGGACTTCTTGTGATGCAAGGTGAAATTTTGCAGAATGATAGTCCAGGGAACTTGGGTTTCAGGCAGGCAAAGATATAGTGACGAATACTTTCCTCGGCTTACAAAAAAGATGCTTCATCTAGAGGGGCCCTGAGTGCCCCTTTTTTGAAGATTATATGGTTTTAAGGTATTCTTATGAGCTAAAATCAAGAGGAAGAAATTGCTCTTTTGCTGGTAGGTCTGCTACCTCTATTCTAACTTCCCAAACTGTGAGATTTAGTAGAAGATAAAATGAGGGACACTAGGGAAGAAACAAAAAATAGGATGCATCTATGCTGGTCTGTTGTGGTTTTCCATATGACTATAAAAGCTCATTTTTCTCTAATAGGTGAAGTAATGGCAGCAGTCACCTCTTGAGAATCCTAAAATTTGAGCTATTCAACCAGATAAAACTTTCATTCAGCTTGTTCAAAGGCTTTCCAGAAGCAAATAGGAAAGTATAAAGAATGAATTTGATAACTTTTGGCAATAGTTGCTGAAGGCCATCTGAGGAGAGGAGTGTCATAAGAAATTAAAAATGTATAATGGGTTCGACCCTCATGTGGAATATTATTTGAGGGAGTTCAAGTCCACTGCATAAGGAAAAACTTATATATAGATGATAGGATAAGGACAAACTTGTCCGAAAGAATCTAATGGAACTGCTATTGTCCAGGACAGCCATCGAGGTTTCACATATGCACCTAATTTACCACCTTTATCCACTCCTGACGGAATCCAATGTTTTCCAGAGTATTGTATATATGAAGTTGTGGTTCATCTGACTAAAAGCCTTGGACATTTCAAGTTTTATTATCATGACTTTTGATTTTGCTTTAGTATAGATCATGTTGTGGATGAAAAACTTTCGGAGTACTCCACAACATTGGTGATGACTTTCTTTGTGCCGTTAGACAAAGATATTAGACAAGACCTAGAAAAGATTAGTCCTTCTTACCCTTGAGGATTAGAGCCAGAAAAGTTGAGTCGATACCTCTGCACAACTGTCTAGAAATTTTGGCCTTTTAAAGACTTTTGAACCCCCTTTGATAATCTACCAAGATCCTTAGCAGAAGTTAATTTAAAACCCATCCGGACCTGGGGCATTGTCCTCTGTTTGACAAGATTAACAAATGAAGAATAGATTAACTTAGTAATTTAGGAATTCTTTCAATGGTATATTTAACTCGGTGTAAGTTCATGATATGGACCATTTGGTTGGCAGTAGTTTTTAGGGTGTTTAGCAGCTCTATTGTATTTTTTTCAAACTCTTATTTCCATTTTTATGGCAAGTCCAACCAGACTTTATATTGCTGGCTATGGAGTTTAATGTGTTCTTTGTTTGCCTTGACTCCTTCAGTATACATTGAGATTTCATAACATAGACTTATAATATCAAGTAGGATTTACACATCTTATCATTTTAGAACTTAGTTATTACGAAAAGTTTTCTGGAAGGTTGAATGTAAATTGTTTCTTGTAGATGCTTTGATTTTAATTTTTAATGATTGAATGCATTCTTGATTAGGCATGAGCTACTTTTGTTTGAGGCCCTTCGTGAAGGTTTGGACGAGGAGATGGAGAGAGACCCTCGAGTTTGTGTCATTGGAGAAGACGTGGGTCATTATGGAGGTTCATACAAGGTTACCAAAGGAATGGCAACAAAATATGGTGATTTGAGAGTGCTGGATACGCCCATAGCAGAAAATTCCTTCACGGGGATGGCCATTGGGGCTGCCATGACAGGTCTAAGGCCTATAATCGAAGGAATGAACATGGGTTTCCTATTGTTGGCCTACAATCAAATATCAAATAACTGTGGGATGCTTCATTATACTTCAGGGGGGCAGTTTACTATTCCTGCAGTTATACGAGGTCCTGGGGGTGTAGGGAGGCAGCTAGGTGCAGAACATTCTCAGCGCTTAGAATCTTACTTTCAGTCTGTTCCTGGACTACAAATGGTTGCTTGCTCAACACCATACAATGCAAAGGGACTAATGAAAGCAGCAATTAGAAGTGAGAACCCAGTTATCTTGTTCGAGCATGTTCTTCTCTACAACTTGAAAGAGAAGATTCCAGATGAAGAATACATATGTTGTCTGGAAGAAGCAGAAATGGTTCGACCAGGTGCAGATGTAACCATTCTTACTTACTCTAGGATGAGATATCATGTTATGCAAGCGGCAAAGACTCTAGTGAATAAGGGTTATGATCCAGAAATTATTGACATCCGTTCTTTGAAGCCTTTTGATCTGTACACTATTGGGAATTCGATAAAGAAGACACACAAAGTGCTGATCGTTGAGGAGTGCATGCGAACTGGTGGCATTGGAGCTAGTCTCAGAGCTGCAATTATTGAGAACTTCTGGGACTATTTGGATGCACCCATTATGTGCTTATCATCACAGGATGTGCCCACACCATATGCAGGCACACTAGAGGAATGGACAGTGGTGCAGCCACCCCAAATTGTATCAGCAGTGGAGCAAATTTGTCAGTAGATTCTGAGCTGCTTTTAACTGTGCAGAAGAGTGTAAGAATCAAGAAACTACATTTGAGCTTCCATCCAATGTATCTAACTGATTTAATTCTTCTATCATTTTGCTGTCAACTATTCAGAGACATTGTTCTGCTTTCATTGTGCTGTGATGTCTATTCAGAAAAATTTAAAGAGCTTTTAGATTTTAGAAATGATAAAAGAAAATAGTTAAGAGAATGGCAGAAACTGCAGTTATAAAGATGGCAGACAAGAAAATTTTAAATTTTTTAGCCTTTGGATGCCAAAGGGAAAATCATCTCTAATATACATAATAACATATCATAAGAAGCAAATATTACACTCACATTTACTTCTGTGATGTATGTGTGATTGATCCCGTCAACTCTGTTTGAAATAACACAAAGATTGTTCTCCAGAACTGTATGTTTGTTGATAGTGTGGTATTTTGTTTTTTATCATTTGTTGGATTTCAATGGCAGAGGATGGTGTTCCGTCCTGAATTGGACCTCTCACATGTGGTCTGCTTCAACACACATGGTGGAAAACCTCAATGCAAAACTTACACCTTGGACAGCCTTCACCATCTTTTAAAATTACTCAAGATTTGTTTAGGGCATGTTTTGTTTTATTTTAGCTTTTCTTAGACTATCTTGACTTTCAGTTTGTTGAATTCAATTTTTTTATACGATAACAATGGAGTTGGTCTGTTGTTAAAATTGGGTATGGCAGGAATGCAAAATACAGAAACACTGAGGAGAGAGTGCGGAACTGCTGGGATTGATTTCTAAACTTGTTTATAATGGTGGCTGCTATGTTCTTGTATAAGCAGCTGTTTATAATTGTATTTGTGCTATATAAACCAATTTATAAGACCCTTAAATGTTTCTTTTTGGCCTTAACATGTCATTCAAATGTGCTTTTGCTAGTTCTACTTTATGGAGTCCCGTTAAGTAAAATCATAACCGCATGCAAGAAAAATCCCACAAGACATTCTTCAAATAAATACTCTACGAAAACATCAATTCATTAAGAGAAGGTAGGCTTTGCATTTTAATGGTATTGCAAAATGTAACTGTTCATGATAGTAATATTAGATGTGATTATAAGAGTATTAGCATAAAAGATTATTGATGGATATAGTGTGCTCTTGTATTAGTAGAAACTTCAAAGACCTCCAGCCAGTATATCCTTCTGGCAACCAAAACACAGGAAGAGAAAGTTAGATCTAAGTTAGGATGGTTGCAACAGAAAGACTAATACGATACTACCATGATAAAATAACAAAGTCTTTCTGGAAATGAAAATTGCTGTAAAGACTAAGAAATAACAGCAGCAGGTATAACATGGCTTAGGAGAGCCACCCCTCCTGTCAATACACAAGCTAATGTGAGTTAACATAAAACCTGCAATGGGGCACTTTGCAGTAATTATAGTGTCCAAATACTACTTATGAATATCTGATAGTAACAGTTCCACCCTGTTGTACCCACTACAATAGAGTAACTACTATCATCTTCAAACATATGGTGAGATCCAAAAAAACATTATGCCAACTGATGCAAGTAACTAAATAACCTTTAATTAACTTCTCAATAAATTACTGAATGTAGCAGCCAATACTTTGATCTTGCCATATTGGTACCATGCAACCCATGTGCAGTTTCAGAGAGGCTTGTTTGTGGGGTGAATTATTCCAGGAGAAGTGGAAATAGGATCTAATTATCTAATTATTAAAGATCAAAGAAAGCTTGAGGTGAATCAGTCATAAGGTTCACAATGGAGGATTCAAATATCAACTTAATGACATTTTGAGTATTTTCATGGTTGTGTGATAAATTACACAAGTTGAAGGAGACACAGAATGGTGGCAGAAATCTTTTTATAGGCAGCTTGAATGTACCCACATTACCTTGTGACAGCCAAGAGTGCATTGTAGACAAACATGAGGTGGTCTTCTAGGATATTATACAAGTTGAATTATTCCAGGAGAAGTGGAAATAGGATCTAATTATCTAATTAGTAAAAATCAAAGAAAGCTTGAGTGAATCAGTCATAAGGTTCACAATGGAGGATTCAAATATCAACTAAATGACATTTTGAGTATTTTCATGGTTGTGTGATAAATTACACAAGTTGAAGGAGACAGAATGGTGGCAGAAATCTTTTTAAAGGCAGCTTGAATGTACCCACATTACCTTTGTGGCAGTCAAGAGTGCATTGTAGACAAACATGAGGTGGTCTTCTGGGATATTACCACGGGAATAGCCCCATACCTATATTACCTTTCGCACAGCCAAGAGTGCATGGTAGACAAACATTAGTTGTTCTTCTAGGATGTTACCATGGGAATAGCCCAATATATGAGCATGATCATGCAATTGAGTTGGAATCAGGTCACTGACCTCCTAACAGCAGGGCTTGCAGATATTCATGTGAACAGAAGAGCAAGATGGGAAAATAATTGAGGATACACTAGATGCTGGTATTTATGTTGCAAAAAAAGTGCATTTTAACTGCCACTAATCACAATCAAGTAGGATACTTGGCCAATGCATTGATCCCCAAAAAATAGGTCCAAGTGTACTGGATCATTGGGGTCATAGTGTTCCTTGCTCATTGGAGAGTGAATTCGTCATTGTATTGGTGAGAAGGGGTTCTAATAATGGCTGAGGATGATCAGGGATGGAAAGGAACATCTTTGGAAAGTCTTTGATCAAAGTTTTAGACTTAAAAATAACTTGGAAAAGTTATTTAGTGAGTTCACTGCTTGTAGTAGAGGGGTGAACTCATTGTTTGCCGTGACAAATTTATTGACAACCAATGAATTTGTATTGGTGGAATTAACGAACTCATTTTGATGCAAAGAATGAGTGGAATACAAAGAGTTCGAATGTTTGATCTTCCAAATGGTCCATTGGTTTTCCGTTTGTTCAAGGTTGGGAGGCCATAGGAAGTAGTTGGCTCTCATTGTAAGGTGGTTGTAGACCATTCTTGGGTTGTTGCGAGTGTGGAGTGACTAGTTTGTTTGTAGTGAGATTAGTTGCAGGGGTATTAGGAGCTAGAAAATTTTGTGTAAGTTCATGGATGTTGTGTTGGCACTATAAAACATATGTATCAATCCATTTGATAAAGGAACAAAAGGTATTTACTCTCTAGAGCTTGAGTTTTTTTACCCTAAGTTAGATTTTTGGGGTCATAGTGTTCCTTGCTCATTGGAGAGTGAATTCGTCATTGTATTGGTGAGAAGGGGTTCTAATAATGGCTGAGGATGATCAGGGATGGAAAGGAACATCTTTGGAAAGTCTTTGATCAAAGTTTTAGACTTAAAAATAACTTGGAAAAGTTATTTAGTGAGTTCACTGCTTGTAGTAGAGGGGTGAACTCATTGTTTGCCGTGACAAATTTATTGACAACCAATGAATTTGTATTGGTGGAATTAACGAACTCATTTTGATGCAAAGAATGAGTGGAATACAAAGAGTTCGAATGTTTGATCTTCCAAATGGTCCATTGGTTTTCCGTTTGTTCAAGGTTGGGAGGCCATAGGAAGTAGTTGGCTCTCATTGTAAGGTGGTTGTAGACCATTCTTGGGTTGTTGCGAGTGTGGAGTGACTAGTTTGTTTGTAGTGAGATTAGTTGCAGGGGTATTAGGAGCTAGAAAATTTTGTGTAAGTTCATGGATGTTGTGTTGGCACTATAAAACATATGTATCAATCCATTTGATAAAGGAACAAAAGGTATTTACTCTCTAGAGCTTGAGTTTTTTTACCCTAAGTTAGATTTTCTCCTATTATTTCTACATAATCTTGATATATTTGTATTTTCTTGATTGCATGTCTTTGTTATTGTGACATCCAATTTATGTGGTTGCTAGTGCATTTTAAGAGTGTTGTTGAGTACTTCTCAATTGTAAATCCATTTGCTAATAGCAAAGACAAATCTCCTCCCTGTTTACTAATCAAGTGGTATAGAGTAGTGGTATCTATAGGGTATTTGTTTATCTTAGGGATTCAAGTTTATGCCATCTACCATATCGAGGGGGAAAGGAAGCTTAGTGCCTTTTGAACCTGAAATTGAATCAAGGAAGTTGTTAAGAACATCAAGAATGGCAAGTGGTGACGGAGAAGCTAGGTTTTAGAAGCCATTAGAAGATGTAGCCAAGATATCCATTGTGGAAAAAAACCCTGGTTGTTTATAAAGCACAAATGCCATCATTTGATCCTCCAAAAGAGTGCCAAGAAGAAGAATCAAGAAAAGAAAAAATATAGCAATGTGAGATTTCCAAAGAATGATTATCAAGGTAGAGGCTAAGATTGATATATAGCCCTATGATGGAGAAAGTAGTGCTGAAAAATTAGACCAATGGGCGTCACAAATGGAGGTGTACTTAGTCTTCATCAACTTTCTCCACACCAACAAATCTCTTTTGCAAGGTTGAAACTTGCTAGGCATGCTCTTATGTGGTATGAGAACTATATAGACTCTTTGGAGGTTTGAAAAGTACTAGTAGTGTCCAAGTGGGATGACTTCAAAATGCTATTGAGGAAGCAATTCTACCCTATTCACCATTAAGAAGAGAAGGTGATGCAATGACATCATTTGAAGCAAGAGAAAGGGTAAAGTGTTCAAGCCTATACAAGTCAGTTTAGAAAGATGGAAGTTCAACTTGGGGAGAACATTATGCAATGAAAAGTGCCAATTAAGTATGTGGGAGGTTTGTTTGATCACCTACAAAGAGTTGTTCTCATGGCCAAACCCCAAAACATATAAGGCATGTGCCCAAACACACTACCTTGAACTAGATAAGAAGGGGATCTCTTCCAATAAGCACAAGGGTAGCAAACAACAACATGTAGGCAAGAAGAACCAAGATGGCAAGGGCAAAAAATGCTACTACCATGGCAAAGGACAAAGGTAAGATCAAATCTCATTGTAGTCACTATAACAAAGATAGACGTGGTTGAAAGATGTTGAGATTTGCATCCAAAGTTAGCACCTTCTTGGTTGAAGAAGGGGCAAGACAATAACACTATTTGCATGGAAAAACAAAAAGAGATAAGTGGTGACTTAGATATTGATGAACACATTTCTTGTGCTACTTTGAACAAGGGTGCTATTATGGTGAGTGTTGAACTTCAAGTGAAGAAGAGCTCACTAAGGTATACCAATCAAGATTCAAGCCAAAGGTAAGAAGTTTGATGCATTGTTTGATTTGTATTGTCAAGTTAATCTAACTTCTTGCAAGTTAGTTGAAGGCTTGGTATGCAAGTAGCAAACCACCCACATCCTTATTCTTTGGGGTGGTTGAAAGACAATGTAAATGTGAAGGTTACAAAGCAATGTAAGCTACGATATGGGTTACTTTGGAGTTTGTGGATGAGGTAGTGTTTGATGTGGTTATTTTAGACATTTGTAGTGTGATCTTTTGGAGTCTATATCCATATGAGGGATGTAATTTATTTCAGAAGGAAGAATCAATATAGATTGGACTTGAATGGGAAGAAGTACCTCTTGAACTCTCACAATGACAAATCCAAGATTGCTTTGGCCAGGACCTCAAAAGATAAACAATTGATCAATGCAGGTGGAAGGGAAGATAAGGTTGGGAGTGTCAAAAGGATTCATTCTCAACAAGAGCAACAAGGGGGGCAAGTGCATCAAGTCAACTGGGAGCCAAAATGTGCCAAGTTTTGGATGATGTTTGTCTTGTGGTGCATGGTGGCATCTTTGTAGGATGAAGGGATCATCAATCTTTTTCCATTAAGTCCCTAAACTTTTTGGGACCAAAGACTCTTAGTTAGAGAGGTGTGATTCAAAAACTTCGGTCTAAGTGTATTGGATCATTATGGTCATAGTGTTTCATGATTGATGGAGAGTGAATTCGTCATCGTACCAATGAGAAGGGTATGTGATAATAGTTGAGGATGACTAGGGATGAAATGCGATATCTTCGGAAAGTCTTCAATCAAAGTTTCAAACTTCAATCTGACCTAGAAGAGTTACTTGGCAAGTTTGCCACTTGTAGTAGACGGGAAAACACATTGTTCGCCGAGGCGAATTTGTATTAGAGGAACCAACAAGCTCATTTTGATGCAAGCAATGTGTGGAATACAAAGAGTACGAGCATTTGATCTTCCATTTGGTTGATTGGTTTTCCATCTCTTCAAGGTTGGGAGGCCATAGGAAGGTCATATGTTTCCTTTTCATGTTTGGGAAGTGGTTGGCTCTTATTGTAAGGTGGTTGTAGACTATTCTAGGATTGTTTCAAGACTAGAGTGACTAGTCTATTCATGGTGAGAGTAGTTCCAAGTGTGTTAGGAGCCAAAAAACAAAATTGAATGAGCTCATGGATGCTATGTTGGCATTGTAAACATTTGTACTAATCCCTTTGATAGTGGAGTATTTGCTCTTTAGGGATGGAGTTTTTCACCCCTAAGTTGGGTTTTCTCTAGGGCAAATTGCGTGTTCACTTTGTTGTGTTTATATTTTATTTTTGCATAATTTTGAGATCATATTTGTGTTTACTTGATTTGCATATCTTTGTTAGTGTGAAATCCATTTTATGTGGTTATTAGTGCATGCTAAGAGTGTTGTTTAGTACTTTTCAATTGTAAATCCGTTTGCTAATAATAGAGAGGAATCTTGTCCTTGTTTACATATCATTTGTGTTGACCATAGACAGCTAAGCTAGATATATTGTAGGTGTATTATCATTAGTCAATTTAATGTTTACTTAGGACAAATGACTTAGCCTAGGTTTTATGTTATTGTTTTAAATTAGCACTAAAATTGGTAGGGTTATTTATACTTTATTGAGATTTCATTTTTGTTTGTTTGTGTATGTTGTTTCACAGATAACCAACTTGGCTTCCCTTTGTAAGTCTATTGAATAGGCACAAATACAACTAGAATGCATCATCTTGTTTGAGGCTTTGTAATGTTGAAAGTCTTTATTTTTTATTTCTTATATGGTATCAAAACCAACTATGAGAGCTTGGTAAGAATTTGTGAGAGGAGGTAGTGTTAAGTTATTCCATTCATTGCATCAAAGCTAATACAAGGTGTTTTGATGGGATTGTAGTGCCCCTCCATTCTCATATTGGATGTGCAGATAGTCTGGCTAAGGAGCATGAAGATGAAGGTAAAATAATAGGAATATATAGGGTATGTTAGTTGATGTTGTACATTATATGATATTGGTAGATGCTACATTCATGTTGATGACATTCTTGATTATGCTCATGTGTGGTTTCATATGACAGTTATTATGTTTTATCGATAATCTTTGTTGTGACACTGATAATTTATATGCTCTGACATTGTTTTACATTCAGGGGATTATGATGTTGATCTTTCTATGATTGTTATATGTTAGGATTGATATTATGAGACTGATTCTGTATTATAGGATGATCTGATTATTGTGTGGTGTGAAAAGAGACAATGTCGTACCACTCATTCGTGAGTGTCCGACGACGTTGCGATTCTCTTTCACTCCATGACCATTTTATATTTATTATACTTGTGCATAGACCGTGTTGTGTGCTACAGGTTGCAGGTACCGGGTATCGACTCCACCTGAATTGACAGGTTTGAGCGTGCCTTAAACCCAATGGAAATAGTTGAACGGAGATAATGTAGGGTCCCCTAGCTTAGTCACCATCATTGAAAAGGATGAGTAACCAGTTTTTGCACCTAGTCAGTGTTGTTGGTATGGGCATGATAGTCAGTCATTGTTGTGGTGGTCTTGCTTTCCAATTGTGGATAGTGTCAGGTATTGTTTGGCATTTGGGTTATTTTGTTTGGAATTGTGTGATTAATGTTTTGGTTAATTAGTTTATTGAAATAAAATTATTAAGTCAATAGGGCACTTTAATAAATAAATATAGATGCTTTTATGTAAATTATAGTTGTGGGGAAATATGTATTATTATGTTTGAAAAAGATTATGTTTCTTTATTATATTGTCTTGAGTAATTATTTTCCATTTTGGCCACTTGGAGGAAGTGGCAGTTACGCACCTCAAGAGGGAATCTTAGAAATAATTGTTTCTTTTGAGTAAGAGACTAATTTTAGACAAGTAGAAATAAACTATTTTTGTTTGGTTGTAAATGAAAAAAATAGCAAATTGTAAGATAGTAATAAAGGAGAATCTTTTGGAAGAAATCATGGGGGGTGGTTATGCATGTTCAACTTTATTTTGAAATCTCAAGACATAATTTGGAGGGAGGAGCGTGCATTTTCAAATGGAGAATATGTTTTATGTTTTGGGGATCTCTCTCTCAGGAAGTTTTCATTTTTTTCTTTTGGCACCTTAAACCATAACTTCCAGAAGAAAAGACTTGGGGAAAATGAAGCTGAAAAATTTTGTGAAGATGTGATAGAAGCAATATTCTAGGTATGGACTGAGATATGAAACTAATTTATTGTTGCATTAGATTTAGTGAAATATTCTGTGAATTCTCTTCTACATATTCTGAACCCAGTCTGTTACGTCAGCCATAACTTTATTTTTACAAACTAGGTTCCTCTAGAATTTTTATACATAGTGCAAGACTTAGTTTTGTAAATCATATCCAAAAATCAACATACCCAGTTTGTCATTTTGGAGATATGAATATTTTGGGACTGTTTATCTCTCACCTATTTCGTCTCTATTTTAACAATCTGTTGCGTTAGCCATAACTTTAGTTTTACGAACTAGGTTCCTCTAGAATTTTTATATGTGGTGCACGACCTAGTTTTGTAAATCATATTTGAAAATCAGCCATACCTAGTTTGTTATTTTGGAGATATGAATATTTTGGGACTGTCTATCTCTCACCTATTTAGTCTTTGTTTTAGCAGTACGTTGCGTTAGCCATAACTTTAGTTTTACGAACTGGTTTCCTCTAAAATTTTTATATGTGGTGCACAACCTAGTTTTCTAAATCATATCTGAAAATTAGCCATACCCAGTTTGGCATTTTGGAGATATGAATATTTTATAACTGTCTACTTCTCACCCATTTCGTCTCTGTTAAAACAGTTAGTTGCGTCACCAATAACTCTATATTTTTGAATTAGGTTTCTCTAAATTTTTTAACAAATTTATTTTTTGCATATCCTAGGATCATTGCTTTCCATCATATGACTCTCTTTAAGGCATTTTACCAATCAGTCTGCGTGCCCTGTCTATGCTTTCACATTTTGCATTGTTGGTAGCTTCTAAATCCTTCTCAACAAATTCATTTTGTGCTGATCCTGCAATCACTAATATCCATGAGATGCCGTCCCTTTGAGGCATTTGTCAAAAAAAGACATTGCCTGAGCAGTTCCAACAATTATATCTTCTTATCTATGCTACCGTAGGTGAATATGTTTTCAATTATAAATAACTCTACTTATTTTGATTGTTTGTTAGGTTATAAGAAGGCTATTAAATCTATATAGAATAGAAGTAGAAGAATTCAATTTGGATAGAGTGAATGTATAAATTTAATTTAAATTGATATTGATTTTATTACGATTTATTAGTAGAAATATGATTTAAGTAGGTTTGGAATTAGGTTTGTAAACAATGTATTTAAGATTTGATTTATAAGTTTGTTTTAGAAATTAGTTGATTACGAGTGGAACTGTATAAGGTAAATGGAACTTGTGTAAGTTGTATCAGTGGTCGTAATAGGGTCATGTTGTCAAGGTTTAGTTTTCCTGAGGCATAGATTAGTATGTCCTGTTTTCATGTGTATGCAATGTTGTAAGTGAATTTTGATGTTATAATAAAGTCCTTTACGGATGTTGTGGCTCATTAGTTGTATAGATCATGTTTATAACTTGTGTTTAAGAAATGTCACGTTCTTATTAACCTTGTTGTTGAGAAAACGTTTGTATCATATTTATGTCTTGAACTTAATCAACCCTTCCTATTCCTAGATTTGGCATGTTAGCATGTTAGAATGCTTTGTATTGGTTTATTCTATTAAATCTAGTGTTGGGTAAGGGATTTTAACAAGCTTGGTAATCATTATGAGGTATAGACACCTCTAGAAGAACTATGTATTAGGTATGATCATTTTGGTATTCATAGGACCAATGTAGTAGTGGTTTATAGAAGATTTATCAAGTTGATAGTTAAAATTTTCCTATTCGTGTGTTGAACAAAATTTGGTAAAACCTAGAAAAAGATTGTTCTTTTACTTGTGCCCTCTTAGCATTCACTCTTGAGTTGCTTTAGCCATGATACTTCTACTTGGTTTGAACCATCCTTTAACTGTGTAATAATCCTATCTTATGCATGTCGTTAAAAGTGAGGTAGATTTGATGAAGATGTTAGATTTATAGGAATGTTTTGTTGTTCTGTATTTCTTTCCTCTCAAGCTAACCTTAGAACAAGGTTCTTTTATTGTAGCTTTGGGTTTTGTATCTTGTGTTTCTAACTAGTGTAAGAGATTTATAGCATTCTAATATTATAGGCTTTTAGTCTTGCTCATACAGTTGCATTTAATAGTATTTACAAAGTTGTCTAGATTATTAATGAAATATACATCAGTGTAAATAGTGGTTTAGTTTAACAATGGTGAATTTTGTAGCCATTGGTTATATCATTCATGTGTATGGATATTATTACTATATTGTATGATTTTAATTGTGGTGATAGTCCCTCATTGAGATAAGGATTGCATTTTATAAATTGTGTTATGATATGTCTGCCTTAGAGATATTTGCATGTTGTTTGTAATCATTTTATTAGACGAAACTAAAATAAGTCTTGGGATCTATTGGTTAAAATATTGATACTCGTGGATACTTATATCTTATGATCATATTATAACTGCTATTGGTGATTAGAAAGTTATAGTTCTGTATTATTGAGATATATTCATTTTAAAATTGTTAGATAATTGATCATGCTTGGATTAATGTTACATTCCTTAAAAATATTGTTGAAGGGTATTAATTTATGATGTGCTTTGAGGGTGAATGTGATGTGAAACCATTGTGTTTTTAATGGTGTCAAGTGTTGTGTCATTTGGGGAAGTTGTTTCCAGAGGCCTAGGAGGGTGTGATTGTGTGGGGGTTGGCTATGTGTGCATCATGTGAGTTGAATGAAATGCATTCTTGAAATATTATCTCCTATTCATGTTAGTATGATACATGTGCAAGATGGATAATGCCTTGCTTAGTGTACCTATTCATGTGGTTATGATGACTATGCAAGATGGATAATGCCTTGCTCAGTGTACCTATTCATGTGGTTATGATGACTATACAAGATGGATAATGCCTTGCTCTGTGTGATGTGAAATTATGTGTATTCTATGTTGTAAATGCAACATGATGAGAATGTGGTAGTTCATGCTTGGTTTATGTTTTGGGACAAAAATTGGTCCCTATGATTATGATTTGTATGCAAGAAGGTAAATGCTTTGCATGTTGTATATGTTACTTGTCATTGTGATGGTAATTGTCTTGCTTGATGGATAGGGTCTTCTAGATGCAGGTAGGGGAGTGGCTTTCAATGTGGGGTTGGTGCCCAAAGTGGCTACCAGGATAACCCATTGGAAGTTTTTAATCCAGTGATAACTTAATAATAAATTTAGAGGGTTGGATAGTTTTCACACTAAATAAGATAATTGGATGCCTCACCCATGCCTGTAGTGCTTGTTCATAAGGATGGGATGAGAAGGCCGTGGTTGGCAAGATCAACTTCCTTGTCCTCACGAAAGGAATGTTGGTTCCGCATGTGTCACCCTATGGGGCCGGCGTCTAGTGAGAGATTGCCAGGATAACCATAGATGGGGGCCGGCATCTGGACTGTCAGGATAACCCATGGATGGGGGCCGACGTTTGGTGAGAGACTGCCAGGATAACCCATGTTAGGACCATGCGATGACACTCTTCCCTACTATAGCCTAGCATTCCCTAATTGTGTTTTCCTCTTTCATTGTGTATTTGCCTCTGTAAGTATTTTTTGAGTTGCTTGTGGTGTTCATATCGACTAATGTTGTATTAGAATCATGTGTAGTCCTTGCACCTGTTAGCCTATTGACTAATTGTCTGTTTGCTTAGTGGGACCTTATTGTTATCTCCTAGCACGGGGGGTGGACCTTAGGGTTCCACATAGTTGGGTGGTTGTGCTTTTATCTCCATTGGTTTCCCTTGTTGTTGTTCTTGTGTAAGAAGGATGTACCTTGTGTGGCAGATTTCAGATCTTGTTCTAGCTTGAGGAGACAGATACTTATGATCATGTTCCAGTCTTCTATATCAGTTGAATCATGTACTGTTATCTTGATGTATGTACTGCAATGTAATCTGTATAGCGATATTGTAAACAATGTAATGTTGTACTTTCTTGTAAAGGAACTTATTTTTGTACTTGTGATCCTATGTGTAGGATCTTGATGCTTACTTATCTGATGATATAATATGGAATTGTATGTGTTTATTCATATGATGCAATTAGACTTAGAATGAACTGTGGTTGTTAATTAATTCATAACGTTGGTTAGATCTTGTTTTAGTTCGTTAGTAATGCAGCCGTGGAACCCTAGAGGATAAAGCTTAATTTAAATGTTATGAATAAATATATAATTGTTGTTATTTCTTTCGTTAAAAAAAAAATTGTCCTTTTTGTAAGTTTAGTTGTGTTATCCTCTCGGTTCCTTGGCAGGGCGTTACAGGGATTTTCATTCAATGTGATAGTGGTGTAAGACAATGCTAGTTACATGAAAGAAATTGTGGGTCACATGCTAGGCACTTGCCAACCATATTTGACATCTAATGGTGATGATTTTTAATTATTTAAAGACGACCATCTTTTGTGGATGTGTCATGTAGAAATGAGAAATATTTTAGAAAGCTCTAGTGAAGGAATTTATTTAGTAGTTGTGATGTGTTGCTGTAGGTTACAATATGCCCCTAAATTTGAAATTTGGGGACCCTTGTTTTAAAATTTTTAGAAGTTGTGTTTTTTGGCTAGGATGAGTTTTGCATGTGAATTTGTGTTCTATTTGCATGGTTTAAAGTGTAATTTGTTCAAAAGAGTCATTTTATCTTTAAGGGTTGTTTGCCTAGGAAAATGATGGTTTAGTTTTAATTTATTTTTCCTAACTCCTAAAGTCTATTATCAAATGTGCAAACCTTGTTGACTTTCCAAGGCTTCTTTTCTTTGGCTTAGTGCAAGTTGTTTCGACACTTCGGTTCCCAGAGTGGTCATTGTTGCAAGTTCCCTCAAAACTCTGAACTCTAAAGTTGCATTCTACATTTCTTCTCTAGATCTCGATCTTAGGTTGGTGCACATTAACTCCACACGTGTGAGGGGTTTCAAAAGTCTGAAATGCTCAAAACTACTTGTCTTTTTGCATTTTCTCCTACAAATTTTGGTGCTCCAACTCACCGATGACATGTAATGGCTTCGTATTTTTTGGATCATCTTGTTATTTTAGGGGAATTTGTAAACCAAACTAGCTTCTTTTTGTTTGTGCATTTCATTTCCCATTTTCTAGTTTTAAAACAATTATTCAATCTCAAAAAACATCATGTTTTGTAAAGGAACTACAAAATCCATGTTTAAATTTGTTAGTTCTTTTTGTTTAGAGTGCAATTTCATGGTGTAATGGTTAAATTGTTAATAAATTTGTTCTTTTGTAGATTTCTTCCCTGGTTTTCTCAGGCCTTTAGCCCTAGGGTTTCTGAACCCTAACTCATTTGGGATTTTAAGTATTTATGATTTTAAACTCTTTTAAAAAACTTAGACAAATCTTGCTTAAGTTTTAAAACCCCATTTTAATTGTTTCTGGACCTTATGCAATCCTATCAAACTTAGTTTAATTCCAGTTTACTTCCATTTCTAGAGAAAGGTTTAATTCTTGCAGTTTTCAAACTTTCACTATGTTTTATAGTTGACAAAAAAATGCACTTGGACTCTGAAGTCTGCCTGGAGCCACAAGTCTTTTTGTAGTTTACAGTTGTCTACTTTCAGAGTCCAAAACCTGACTACAGTCTAGAGTTCCAAAGCCTTTTTGTAGTTTGTAGTTTCTTTCAATTTGTAATCAAACTTTGAATCTCTACCGACCTTTGCAAGTTGTTTGTAACTTTCACCTAGCTATGAACTGCAACCAAAGTCCAAACTTTGGTCGTAGTCTAGAGTTTGTTTGTAAAATGTAGTCTCCTACAAATTCCAAGCCATCTCCAAAACCTGAGTTGCATCTTGCATTTTGAACTCGAACCCTGATTTGTACTAAAACATTAAAACTATCATTTTGAAGATTTTGATCCCCATAATTTGTTATTTTGATCAATTTAAGGATGGAAAATTTGTTATTTTGATCAACTATAGGTTTCAGAAGACATGGGACATGATCCCATTATTGGTGAAAACTTCCCCAAAGACTGCATTTATTTATTATTTGAAATCTTTGAATCCTAACATTGCTGTCATGATTCAGTCTATGGAAGGGACTGTGTAACTAGACGCATATGACATAGCCATAAGGGCAGAGAACTGTCTGATTTAGGTTGGGAAGATTGCTCCAAGGCCACTAATGCCCTTATTTCCAGAGGCTCCTGTCATTCAGTCTGCTGTGGCTCCAATTCCTATGACAACTAGCCCTGCTATCCCTCTAATTACACCTTCATTTGAACAACCAGAAGATAAGGATGCTACAATAAGAAGATTGAACAATGAGTTGAAGTTGGTAAAAAGACAGAATGCACAACCCAACAGACCATATAAGCTATTCAATCAGGGTTATCAACAAAATAGACTGCCATATTAGGGTAATGTGTAGAGGCAAAATCAACCTAGTTATATCATACCACTAAATGTCATCCATCCCAATGTTGCAAACACATCTGGACCTTTAGTTCCCATACATAACAACTTGGCTTAGGATAACGATTGGTGTTATCTATGCAATCAACCACGTGATCAGAATTTGTGCCAAAGTGGACAATTTAGTCAAGCTTTGACAGTGCAAAACTAGTCAATTCCTTTAGAGCAGCAAGTTAGTCCTAGTCAAGAAATGGTATGAGGGTAGGAACAAATGCAAAATAATTCTACCTTGATGAACTGGATACAAGATGATTTCTATGGTGTCAATTAGGGCACAAGCCCAATAACTTACAATATAAGGACTAAGAGGAGGGTGATTGAGGATACAATGATTCCTACAATTGCTCACACCTCCGCACCTCATGCATCCCCAACAGATGCAGTGAAGGAAAGAACTACAGAGACGCCTTCAGCACAAGCAGATCGTTCTACTAGGCAGGTGAATTCAACGCCACAACAGCAGCCCCTGGCCGATCAACAAGAAAAATCGGCTCCGCTATTGCTAAAATATCCCAAAAGGTAGTCAAATTCCCTTTAGCATAGTTGATCAAATGAAAAAGACCAACTTGAGCGTCACTATGTGGGATGCTCTGTTAATCCCATCACAGAGGGATTTGCTGCAGGAAGCTTTGACAAGCTTCAATCAACCTGCTATAGAGATAGTAAAAGAAAAAATGACTGTCCTAGCAACCCTATGCGAACCACGAGCAAAATTAGTAAGCCCCCTCCATTTTACGTCTCCCTAATCATTGGTGATAAATTGTTGCATAATTGCATGATAGATTCTAGGGCCAGTACTTCTGTTATGCCCAAAAATATAGCTGATAAGTTAGACATTGAATATGAGCCTTTGAATAAGGGGGTAGTGCAACTAGATGGTATTGCTGTTAAGACAGTAGGTGTGATTAAGGATTTAAATCTCTTTGCATGCATGTCCCGGCTTCTCTATTTCACAAGACATCTCAGTTATTGACCTCCCTGCATACTTTCGTATGTGCCTATCTAGGGATTTCACTGCTAAAATAGGTGGGTACCTATCTTATAATTGGTCCCATATGTTATTCAGAACTAGATATGACACTAAAGTGACCATTAACGCTGAGCCTATTGCTAATGATCATGTAGAACCCTATTCTCCTAACCCTACCAATATGAACTGCACAATCCATGAGTTGGAGGAGGACATGACAATAGTAGGCATGAGGTTGCCACACCTATGGAGGAGATCCTTGATATACTGCTTGATGAGTGGGCAAACTATTTTTAGTTTGATACTCCTAATCATATAGAGGACACATGGCTGGGTACTTATTGTATCCATGAAGAGGACACCATCATCCCTAATCTTGAGAAAGCAACATCGAATGCAAGTGGGATATGGAATATGTATTTTGATGGCTTCAGAAGCAAAATTGGAGCAGGTGTTGGGGTTGTGTTAATTTCACCCCAGAAAGAAAGTTATTTCTCTACTTTTAGATTGCAGTTTAGTTGTACTAATAATGTGGCTGAATATGAAGCCTTAATTTAGGGTATACAACTGGCACAGAAGAGAGGAATCAAATTTTTACAAGCATTTGGTGACAGTGAGCTTATTGTTCACCAAATCTGATCACAAAGTGCTTCAAGGAATGACTTGCTCAAGTCATATAAACATAGAGTTTGGGATTTGATTGAAGACTTTAATGCCTTCAACATATAGGCAGTGCCCAAACAAAGAAACAAGGATGCTGATAGACTGGCTACGATTGGTGCTCAGTTTGACATTCCCCAGAATGTCAAACAAAACTCAGATCAACATGCGAAGATTGTTGTGAGGCTTGCTGTGCTTGACAATGTGACGAGCTGGCAAGTATTTGAAAATGACTAGCAGATTTTAAATTTCTTGCAAGATGAGGTAGAATTTGCTGCCAATAATCAATCAATATTGTAAAAAAAGTATGGCAATCAGGTGATCCAGCTGAAGACCAATAAACTGCCCAAAGGATTAGTCTCTTTGGAAAACATATTTGGTGTTGATGATCAACCTAAAAGAGAGAAGATGAACATGACAGTCAAGAAAGAAGACTATAAAGAGGTGGAGATTGCATGGGGCAAATTCCTAAAACATGGCAAAGTATGTGATCAAACTGAAAGGTAAGGTTTTGTTGAACTTTGTAATGAATTTTATGATTTTATTGCTTGGGATTATAGGGATTTGAAATGATTTGACCCTGGTTTAATCCAACATACCATTGATTTAGATCCCAATGCAAAACTTGTCCACCAAAAACAAAGGCCAGTCAACCCCAAAATCGAGCCATTAATGAGAAAAGAGCTATCCAAACTCATAGAGGCCAAAATCATTTATCCAATTAAACATTCCACTTGGGTGGCAAACCTAGTTCTAGTTAGGAAGAAAAACGGGGAAATTAGATTGTGCATGGACTTTAGAGACCTAAACAAGGCCTCCCTTAAAGATCACTATCCACTCCCTTCCATGGAGCAAATTCTCCAAATAATGGCAGGAACTGAAAGATTTTCGCTCCTAGACGACTACTCAGGCTATAACCAAATTCTTGTAAAAGAATTAGACCAGTACAAGACAACCTTTACCACCAAGTGGGGTACTTTGGCTTATTAGAAAATGCCATTTGGGTTGACTAATGCTGGGGCAACCTTCCAAAGGGAAATGGATTTGGCTTTTAAAGGCCTAATCAATGATATTATTTTAGTGTATCTTAATGATTTGACTATGTATTCCAAGCATGCAACTGACCACCTTGGTCATTTGAGAAAAGTCTTTGAAAGATGCAGGGAATATGGCATATTATTGAATCCAAAGAAATGTGTGTTTGTTGTCTCAGAAGGCAAATTGTTGGGACATGTGGTTTCAAAGGAAGGGCTGGCTATTGATCCGGAAAGAACCAGAACCATTCTGACTCTCCCCCTTCCTAGTCACAAGAAGGGCCTGCAAAGTTTTCTGGGAAAGATTAATTTCGTGAGGAGGTTCATATCCACTTTTGCTTCAATAGTAAAGCCCCTCACCACCATGCTTAAGAAGAACACTGCCTTCACATGGTCAAAGGAAGGCAAAGATAGTTTTGAAGCTGTCAAGCAGGTTATTGCATATGCTCCCATGTTGATAAACCCTAACTATGAGAAGGATTTTATCCTTTATACCTTTGGAGGCAAGGGGGGCATATCAATAGTTTACCCACAACAGAATGAAGAGAAATTGGAACAGCCAATTGCCTTCTTCAGCCAACCGCTCAAAGAATATGAGCTAAAATATGATTTTGTTGAAAAATAAGTGTTTGCTATGGTGAAAGCCTTCAAAAAGTTCAAGCATATGCTTTCAAACAACAAGATACAATTGATCTGGTGAACCACCCTAGCGTTAAAGAGTTTCTTTTGAGAAGAGATATCAATGAAAAAAGAGCTGGGTGGATTACAAAAGTAATGGAATATGATGTAAACATCAACATCACTAAGCTAGTACGAGGCAAAGGCCTGTGTGAGCAGATGGTTGCAGACTTTGAAGACAGAGATGACGTTGTATGTGTCCTTAGGTAGACACAACCAACTAGTTCCCATGCTCCAACTGACTGGTACCATGATATGGTCACATTTCTATAGTTGGGTAGATGCCCAAATGGATTGGAACAAGCCAAAAGGAGGTATTTCAGGCTCTAGTCCACCCCTTATGTTCTTATTGATGGTGTCTTGTTTAGGAAAGACATCAATGGAGTTCTTCTTAAATGCATCACACAAGATTAGACCTCTAGGGTGCTAGAAGAATTTCATAATGGCCTTGTCGGTGGCCACTATTCTCCAAGAAAAACTATTGTCAAGATCATGGGGGCTAGTTATTATTGGCCCAATTTATTCATAGATGCCCATAGATGGGTAAGAAGCTGCAAATAATATGCATTATTTGTAGGAAAACAAAGGTTGGCTTCTCTTCCCTTGCACCCAATTTAGATTGATTGACCATTTGCCCAATGGGGTTTGGACTTCATTGGGATGATTAATCCACCTTCCAGTGCTGGCCACAAGTGGATTTTAGAAGCCATTGATTATTTCACCAGGTGGACAAAGGCGGTTGCATTGAAAGATCCCACAGAGGCCTCCATTTTAGACTTCCTTGAGGGGATAGTTTCTAGGTCTGGTGTTCCATTCATCATTATCTCTGACAATGCCAAGGTCTTTGTAGGCACAAAAATCAGTGAGTGGGAACTTAACTATGGGATTTACTTGAAGACATCATCCAATTACTACCCTCAAGGGAACGACTTGGCTGAGTCTACCAATAAGAACTCGATCATGATCATCAAAAGAATAGTGTATGATAATCAAAGAGATTGGCATTCCAAGTTGAAGATGACTCTCTGTGCTGACAGAATTACCCCTAAGAGGGCCATTGGCAATTCACCCTTCATGTTGGTATATGGAAAGGAAGCAAGACTTCCATTATCACTTGAATTGCCTTCCTTTGAGCTGGCCTAGCAGCTGGAATTGCTGGAAAATGATGCCATGACAGTCATGCGTGCTGAGCTAATGGAGTTGAAGAAAAAAAGGATGCTGCTATGAAGACCCTTGAAGCCCATTAAGATCAGGTCAAGAGGACCTTTGATAGAAAATTAGTTGATAGAGTCTTCCAAGAGGGAGATTCTATGCTGAAATGGGATGAAGATAGAGCTAAGACTGGGAGGCATTCCAAATTTGACACCTTATGGAGTAGCCCATATATCACCACCAGTTGCAAGCAAGTGAATACCTTTCAACTCTCCAAGCTGACTAGTGAATCACTTCCAATCCCAGTGAATGGGATTCATCTCAAGTCATACTTCTAAGTCTGTTCTTGAGATCCTTGTAAATATTTAGAGATCTGTTTCTGCTTTAGGTTTCCCTTCCTCTAAATGCTTTTGCATAGGCAACTTCCTCATTAGGAGATTATTTTCCTTGTGTGTTTTTGTGTTTTCTGGAGGCAGTTTTCAGTTTTGTTTGGTCATGTTATTGCGGTTCCTTTTGACTATGTGCCCAATGGATTGTATAAGGCAATTGGATCCATGTGTTTAGCATGCAAACACCCCTGCATAGTCACCAAAATGTTGTCATATTTTGCCCAGGTTAAAATATCCCAAAAATCCCTCCTTCCATCAAAGAAATCCGATCTGAGAAAGCCTAAATGGAAGGATGTTCCCCAAAGAAAATCTCAAAAAATCCCAAAAATTCCTAAGTACTTGACTTGTTTTCTCTTCAGTTGGCAAAGTTTGAGGTTCACGAACCTCTCGGTCCGTTGATAGGCAGATTCCCCAATAGGCCAAAGTGAGGAAAAGAAGACAAGGGGCAAAAGCAAAAGAAAGGTTTGCCTTAGTTGACAAAAGGTTGGTTCTGTGAACCTTAAGTTCGTCGATTGGCAGGTTCACTGACTAAAGGAGTGAGCAGTCAGGAAAATGGCTAAGGCAAAAGAGAAGCAAGGCAAAGGAGCGCTTTGTCAGCAAATCTTAAGGTTTACGAACCTCTTGGTACGCTAATCACCGAATTCATTGACTAAGAAAGGTAAGGCGGCGGAAAGCAAAGCAAAGAGTTTGCCGATCGACAAGTTCATCGATTGGCAACTTTGCTGACAAAGGAAAAGAAGAAGAGCAAAGCGGCGAAGGAGTATTGGTTCATAAAAGTGGAAATTCGCTGATTAAGTGAATAAGTGATGAAGGGCGGCCAATCAGGAAATTGGCAAAAAGACAAACTTGCCAACAAGTTCGTAAAAGTGGAAATCTGCCGATAAGGCGAAAGAGAGGAAAGATGAGGAGATGGCCAAGTTTGTGAAAGTCAATTTTCTTCAACTAAAGAGAGAAAAGGAAAGTTAGAGGCAAGCCAAGTTCGCCAAACAGAGAATTGCCGATAAGGCAAAATGGAAGGCAAAGCGATGAAGGAAGAGATAGTTCTCAAAATGAAGATTTTGCCGATAAGGCAAAAGCAAAGACAACCAAGTTCGTAAAAGTAAAAATTCTCTGATAAGGTCAAAAGAAAGAAAGAAAAGGACATCCTCAGCCAAGGAAGTAGTTCACGAAAAAAGACTTTCACCGACTGAAGAAAAAAGCAAAAGGTAGAGGAAGGTTCAGTTTGTGAAAGAGAGATTTTGTCGATAAGGCAAAATAAAAAGCTAGAAAAAGGAAAATCAATGAAATGTAATGCTTTCAAATATTTTAAAGTATTGCAAAAGTGTGAAAGACACAATTTTCTGCTGTTGCAGAAGGAATTTAATACCTAAAGTACAAATATTGTAGAAAAGTCATAATCAGGTAGTTGAAATAGTTAAATCCTTTAATATAATTGTACAAGAATGGACAAAATGGACTTTGTTGGTGCATGAAAGGATTTAAAACCTTCCTTCCTAAATGCACCTGACACCCCTGTGTGTGGGCAATCTTCCTCTGTAAAGTTTCAGACCTGACAGGGCATGGTCGTTGTCCTCTTTCTACAAATCTTCTGATAGTTGTACCAGGTCAAAATTAAATGCAATGTGGGCATGTGCAAGGTTAGTTGACTGATTTTTAGCACCTAATGCTATAGATAGATTCAAATGCTATATATACATGAAACAAAGAGGTAAAAGGGGGGTTAGCTGTTCTTCTGGGTTGTTATGCTGGCCAGATAATTTGTTGTAACAGACCTTGTAGTGCATTTGCAAGAACCAGTTGGATTTGATACATTGTGCTTGAAGTTGAGCCTTCGGATGTCTCTGAGTATGATTCACCAATGAATGTAAATGGCTATTCTGTGTCTACCTTTTCTATAACAAATCATCTGTCTTTTGTAACGACTATTTGGCCTCTGTGATTAATACATGCAACTAATTCTGCCTCTCTCACTTTCTTTTTACACTGTGTCTATTTGAATGTTGCTTATTTATTCTGTGGATAAAATGGTCCCTCTATAAGTTTCAACATTCTATTTTAGCCTCTGTTAAAGATTGGATGAGTCTGTGTTAGTTTATTTAGCCTTTGAAATCACTACTATGTTATGTTAGTTCTAGCTAAACATCCTAAATCTGGTGCATCACCAATTTCCCTTTTGCATTCCTTCTATCCCTTTTCCTCTAGTGAGTTGTTAGCGTTTAATTTTGCACCTTTAGGTGAGAAAGATAAACAGACAATGTGTATAGTAGGACTGTTCTTCAAATTAGGAGGGGAAGCTCCCTCAACAAAGAAATTAAAAAGACGATACAATATAACCTATATTTTTGGTTTCTTAGAGCATGAGCACAAGGCAATTGAAGCTCTTCTGCAAGGCTATAAGATTTTTCTAAAGTATTGCAGAAGAAAATAACTAACTCTATCTAAAAACACTTCCAATTACTTTAAGTAAATCTAGAGCATAAAGAAATTGGAGAGACAACTTGGAGATTTTCAACACAAAAGAACAATGACAATCCAACAATGATCGTTCATGCACAAAGACATGAACGATTTTCACAACCCTTGATAACAAGATAGATCTCAGAAACCATGATGCATATTCTCATTAATCAAAGGACAAGAACAAATAACACTGCTTGAACAATAAAATTCGAGCAAAAATTAGTCTCAACATTTACCCTTGATAAAATAAAGTGTGTAGAATACACTTATTTATATCCTAAAACAAAAGGTACAAGGAAATACAAGGAAGAGTTAACTAATATTCTCCACCCTAACCCTAATGCTGCATGGGAAGCATGCAAGCTTATTAACAATTAAAACTAAAAGTATCTTGTCATGCAATTTAGTTAACTGAACTTGCATGTTATTACACAATGAGTTCCAACTCAAAGATAATTTGCATGATTTCCAAAAGCAAAATCTAAAAATAAATTTAACTCTAGATAGCAAAGTCAGTTCTCAAAATAGAAACTGCTTTGGAAATCTCTCCTGCTGCCAAAAATAAATCCCTCCTGCAGATAGTGAAAAATTGACTAAGTATGAGAATTGAGAATTTTCTCAAATTCCTCAATCCTAGCCTCATCTGGCATAATCATGGAATCAAGGTGAACCGTCCTCATCTACAGGTCAATGGCAGCATCCTCTGTGATTTTTGCAAAATCTTCAAAATCTTTTTCAGCCTTGGAAAACTTTGATTCAATTTCAACTGGGAGGTATATCTTGTCTACGTGGGGATCACCACAAAACTTTTCGTGAATTAGCTGAATGAAATCCTCTTGCAAAATATGGACAAGGCAATTCACGCCTTCATCACTGAAATACCTATAAGGAATGTTTTGGACAAAATCAATGGCATATCTTTCAATGCCTAGAAGCTTTTCTTTCCACGTAGCCAACTCCATGGCTATATTTTATATCATCAGGTTTCAAGCTGGCGATCAATCTTCCATCCTTTGATCTGACTTCTCTCGACTCAGGATTATAGTGTTGGCTACATGAAAGTACAAATTCAAGACTGTGAGCCGCAATAGGGAATGATCCAGCTTGAATGAGCCCTGAATTCTTCAAATTTCTCGCTGCTGCGTTGCTTGAGCTTATCAGTGGTTCTAAGTCAAAACATTTAGGTGAGATTTGACATAAGTCTATTTCCTTGACCTTGGAATATTCATGTTTGAGCAAGGATTTAGCCTCAATGGTGATTGATGAATATTGCATGATGACTTGAAGGGGGCTTGTTCTAATGCCTTTTTGCCTTGAAAATGGCCAATCTGGACTTCTGTGTGTTCGCTGCCCAAGAAAAATAAGTTTTCTTTTCACTGTCCAAAATTTATTTTTTTTGCCCTTGGAAAATTAAATTTTGGAGTTGTACCCTCAAAGATTTGACAGATCTGAGCTCAAACTGGTCCAGGATGATGGAAGATGCCTTTTGCCGATGTGGGTATGAGCTAGAAATGAGAAATTTTAGACATATAGGCCTCAAAAATCACTTTTATTTTGGATGTAGGTGGTGATTTTGCCTATGAACAGCCATGACCAGTGAAGAAAAACCTTGAAAAAAATCAAAAATGTCTTCCTGGGTTTGGGCGCTGCCTTAGGAACATGAAAATGGACCCTGTGAAGGAAAATAATGAAGAAAAAGAAGCCTAGAAGTGGCCAATTTGTCCTCTTTATGCTTTGCTGGCCCGAAAAAGCTCAAAATTTGCAAAAGAAAAGATTTGAAACCCTCAACAATGGTTGCCAATGCAAAGAAATGGTCTCTTTGTGGACAAAAATGCCTTGTAGTGCGAGGTGAAGGTATAGAATAATGTAGAAATGGAAAGACTTTCTTTTGTATGTCAAGATTCGTCCTCAAAACCTTGGATCTGCCTTATGCAAGCTTTATTCTCCCATCAATGGCCGCAATGTATGAAGTGAAGCCTCTTTGCCTTTGAAAAATGAAAGAACAATGCTTGAGATCCTCCTTATAGTGGATGCCACCCATCTAGGGTTTGTAATATGCCTTTCCCTAAAAATAAGATGTCTTATTTTCAGCTCCAAGTGTAAATGAAAGAATGAGAGGTGAATCCTCTATTTATAGCTTTTGGTGCCTTCTTTCTCTAGGCGTCCAACCTTCTCTCTCTTCAACGCCCACTCCATGCAAATTTTGAAAAAGAGTGCAAATGATCAAAAAAGGGCACTGTTTGCTTGAGCTAATAAAGCATGGGATTTGAGGAATCTAGCCGCTTTTTGGTTTGCATAAAATAGCGTGGCTTTTCATGTTTTTGAGCGCCAAAGGGAGAGAGAGAAAATAGAGTGTTTTCATAAATTTGAGTGCTTTATTTACCTTGAGAAAAAAGTGTGAGTTTTCCTTGAAATGAGCGCTATTTTACAAGACACAAATAGTGTGAGATTTAGGCAAAATGAGCGCTTTTTGGAAGGCAAAAATTGGCGTGAGTTTCCCTTGAAATGAGCACTATTTGGTGGATGCAATAAAGCGTGGGTTTTAGGCAAAAGGAGCGCTATTTTGGAAGAGAACAAAAAGCATGGGATCTAGGCAAAATGAGCACTTTTTGGAAGGCAAAAATTGGCGTGAGTTTCCCTTGAAATGAGCACTATTTGGTGGATGCAATAAAGCATAGGTTTTAGGCAAAAGGAGCGCTATTTTGGAAGAGAACAAAAAGTGTGGGATCTAGGCAAAATGAGCGCTATTTAGGAGTTTGATTTTGAGTGTCCTGGGTGGAAGTATATTTCAAAATATATTTAAGTATCTCCTATACTTTAAATATTTTGAAATATACTTCCAGGATGTTTGAGATAGGTCCCGGATCCATGGGATTTAACATGCAGATTCTAGATTTTTGAGGATCCACCAGATTTCAGACTTAGACAGTTTTCAGGATCTTAGAACATCAGGCTTCAGGACACCAGACTTAGCCAATTTCAGGGCTCATATTTATGATTCTTGACCTTGAAAAACTTTGAACTTTGCCTTGGTCATTTTGATGGAGGCTGCCTGGATCACTGCCATTTGTCTTTGCCTTTGAAGCTTATTTTTGCCGTAACTTCTTCATCTGATGACGAAATGTCTTGAAGTTTGGAAATCAGGCTCATATGATTCGAAGCTCTCATTGAAGCCTCTCCTCCATGAATTATACTCCAAGATGGAGTACATTTCAGCCAGAAATGTCCAAAAATGCCTCAGAATTTTTTTTGAAATTTTCTAAAATTTTAAAATTTTCAAAATTGAATTTTGATTTGCCAGATGTATTTGCATTGCTTCCCTTGGTTCCTTTATGTCATTTTGTCCTTCAATAAATCACTTTGACCTCCTCTTTTAGACGTTCTTTCATTGCTCCAGCCCTGATTGGCTTGTCAGAATCTCCCTCCATTTGAGCCTTGGATCGCCATCTTTTGATATGTCTTGTACTTGCAGGATTAGCACAGTAATGACAAGGCTATATGGTGCTTGGGAGGTGTGTTTGGGCACATATACGAAAAATTTCATATGGTACAACATAAGTGTAGCATTAAATTTAGCTTACTTCTCTGAGCCTTATGCTCAGAAAGAGCAACCAACCTTTTCTGGAGGTTTGGTCTCAACTGTAAGGTCCCACACCTTGAGACCAATTCCATGTTACTCTAAAATTGTTGAGATTGTCAAAGCTTCAACAAAAGGGTACGATTTCAAGTGATGATAGTAATGTTTTATTGCTGAATAATATATTGAGTGTCTCACTATTCATTGTGTGATAAAAATGAACAAAAATAGTAATAATTGCATCTATCACTACTCTTGTGTGCAGAGAGAGTTATTTGATAAGAGGATTTAAAGATGTCAAGAAAATAATACAATAACAAAGAATGAAATTAGATAACAATATAAAATAGTAAGGACAACAAAATGAGCTTTGTTGCTTTTCTAAGAAAGAGGAAAAGAGCAATAAAGTTCTAAAAAATGTCAAGTATTCAGAGATCTAAGAGACCTACATATATTAAGAAATGATAATGAAATGAAACTATTGTACATGAATCCATAATGCTCAAAAGACAAGCTTACAGGTTACTTTGAGAATGTAAGGAGTCCAAAACCATAAAACAATATAGAAGAATGGAGCTAAAAGATTCACAATGAAGATGTCATGCTCAAGAGATTAAAAAAATTGTTATAAAATGTTGGGGTGTTGTAAAGAGATGAAAGAAAAAGAAAATTAGAAAAGGCTAGAAAACTTGTAATAAAAAATAGTTGTCGAAGATTAAAACCAAAAATTCATTTGAACCCCAAATCATCTCATGATATTTTGGGCAATGGAACCAAGAAAAGACAATTAGAAAGTTGTCTCCGACATTGTATAGAAGACACTATGGCAAGAATTGTTTTAAAATGCATCTAACAAGGCCATTTAAAAGATGTAAGATGCTTATCCATTTCAGAGGACACCAATGCAATTGTGATAGAATTTAAACATAGATAAGTGTCTGCATAATGGATAAATGTCTAAAAATGGACAACCATCTAATAAACAAAATCATAGAAAATTGGTTAAAACAAAGTCAAAATGAATCTTGGCAAATAGTAAGGAGAAAAGACTTAGAAAATAGGCTAAAATGAGTCCTAAAAACACACTATGAGAATGAGAATTAAAATGGGTACAATTTATAATGTTAAAATTTGTAGGGTGTTTATATATATATCATATACTAACTTATAGTAGATCCATAAGACACACACACAACATTTATTAGAAGTAATTAGAAAAAAGGCATCATTTTAATTTTTAAAACAAAACAAAAGAAAAATAAAAAATCTAACATTGTAAACAAATAAAAAAAAGATAAAAGTAATATTGACTAAGCACAAACTCTGTGCCCCTTTAGGGAACAACCTACAAGGTCACGACTTTGTGGTCATGACCTTGGCCATGTATCCTAAGGGGCAAAGGTGGGGGATAAACCTCTAACACATCCCCCCTCTTTTATTAGGAAAACATGTTTTTTTTTTTTCCTTTAATAGTTTTTACTAATTTGTTTTGAGGACTTGCTATGCCCCTAAACCTATAGTGTGCATAGGGTTATGAGTAGTCGACTTATGGCTACCTCAACTCTAAATTAAGTTATATGATCATTATAGTCTTATTTAGATATTTAAGTCATCCTAGGTGTTATATTTAGGTATCTAAGTCAGCTTGGGTGGCATCTAAGGCATAAGTAGGGTATATATAGGAGCTAGTGATTAGTTTATTACCATTAGATTGTGAGTTGCGTTCTCAAGTATTATCAAGTATTTGTAGCATATTTCCTATTATATTCTTCTCTCTAGTATCAGAGCATGATCTTGGCACTCAAAGGGCAAAAATCAGGGCAATTAACTTAAGAGGTCAAATTGTGAGGTGCATATCTATCTCAAATTGGAAATTTGTTTCCTAAATTTTAAAATGTTTTTCAATTCCATATTGAAGCTACTACAATCCATAATTGTGGTCATTTGGAGCAAATTTGGAGGAGTTATTGCAAAATTAGGGTTTCCACTAAATCCGCTCCCAAGGCTACAAATCAATGAATTGTTTTCTTATTTATGGAGGGTGTATCAAGAAAATATTGAAGCTACTATAGTCTAGATTTGAGGTTCTTTGGAGAAGAATTCAAGGGCTTATTATGAAATTAGGGTTTCCACCAAATTTGCTCCCAAGACTGCAAATCAACAACAAATTTCTTCAAAATTTTTCTTGAGACGTGAGATCTAGGCCCAAGTAAGTTACAATAAAAATTTCAAAGTATTTTGATTAGTTTTGAATAAATTATTTGGAAAAATATTTTGGGAGCATCATGATGGGGGCTTCAACAAGAGGTAAAAGAATGAATCCAATCATTCTTGGAAAGACTCCTGACAAAAGAGATACATTAATGGAAGAGAGGTATATCATAACCATTAATATTATAAGGGAAGAAACCCACAAGATGAAGGATGAAATCTTGTCAATGGTGGTAGAGTAAATGTAAGGGTTAGCTAAGATAAGTGATATCAAGGAAATGGTTGAACAAGTAATGTCTCACCAAGGTTTTAGAGGTTTCCAACTCCAAGGATCTATCCAGATGACATCTAAATCACATGCACACGATGATGTTTCAAGCAATCAAGGTGGATCATCCAAATAGGCCCATCTTGATCCAAATGCTAGCGCTCATACAAGATGTCAAAACCTGTTACCATTGATGGACATGCAAGGAGAAGGAGAAGAAGGAGAAAAAGGAGAAGGATAAGTAGTAGGAGTAGAAGCAGAAGAAGGAGAAGAAGAAGAAGAAGGAGAAGGAGGAGGAGAAAAGGGAGAAGAAGAAAATGGAGAAGAGGAAAAAGGAGAAGTCAAGCCAATAACATCTTTCTATACATTATCATTACTTGGAGATGGCATCCTAAAGGGGATCCTAATTAGGCTATTCAATCAATGCTAGGGTACCATTTACCAGCCTTCACCTCTTCTTCAAAGGTACACAAAAGGGTTAGAGAAATAGAAGAACATAGTCAACACCAACAAGAGGTATCCTCTAGTCTCAAGGAGAACAAGGCAAAGGCACAAAACAAAATGAAGATTCATGTGGATCAATGCAAAATTCTAACAAAGAGAGTGAGCTAGATGTAGAAGGAAGGTCCATCTTGGAGCCTGAGTTAATATTCTGAACACATGGGAAGATGCAGATTTTATACAAAAGCATCCACAATTGATCAGTGTTGAGGATAATGTGTTTGTAAATGGGGGGCATGTTACACCCCTAATCCTATAGTGTGCATAGGGTTATGAGTAGTCGGCTTGTGGCTACCTTAACTCTTAATTAAGTTATATGATCATTATTATAGTCTTATTTAGATATTCTAAGTTGGCCTGGGTGGCATCCAAGGCATAAGTAGGGTATATACATGAGATAGTAGTTAGTTTATTATCATCATGTTGTGAATTGTGTTCTCATTGGAGATATCTGGAGGTTTTCCCCCTTAAAGTGGCTTATTAAGTATTATCACGCATTTGTAGCATATAATTTCCTATTATATTCATCTCTTGTGCAAATTATTTCATTAAAATTATAATAAGAAAAGGGACATGGAGATGTGGTAGAAACCCATACCTCCCTTGCCATTTAAATACCATAAACAAAAAAGAAAGGAAATATAAGCAAGATTTTTAGAAACATAATAAAAATAAAAATAAAACTAAACAAGAGAAAGTTGCATATTGCAAGTGGTAGGCTATATGCACATATATATTTTATTTGGAAAAATAAACCTACTTATTATTTTAAAAGAAAAATAATAAAATACTAGAGATGAAGGAACATGGCTATGATGGTTTTCCTTCCTCTTTCGTTGCACCTATAATATTGGATTAAAATCTGGGAATGAAAATGACAAAATTTAAGTGTAAAGGAAGAAGCTTCAAATGAGACTTATTTAGTTAGATAAATAAACTAAACTACCCATTCTAGAGATCTATCCTAACCTATCTTTGGAGTGGTTATGCAAGGGCATGTCTATGGAAGGGTCGCCTCCTTATTCTCCATTCCTTCCTCTAAGTGGAGGTGAAGAAATAGAGGAAGCCATTAAATTATTAACTTTTAGTAATAAGAGCTTCTATAATGATAGCAGCATCTTTTATTTGTTTAAGCCACTCAATGCCATGCTGGTTGGCACAACAGAAGCATGTGAATATAATTCTTTACGAATGTATTCATAAAAGCGCGTGAATATAATTCTTTACTAATGTATTCATAAAATTGTAATGGAAAACTGCTTTTGTATTATTTAATTCCTTATTTAATAGCAATAAGGATCTCTTAACTTGCAATAATTTACAAAACACAACTTAATCACACAATTATGCATTATGATATGACACCAACTAACTGATAATCAAAGCATCCCAGCAACACGAGAAAAATATATTCACCTTCCCCCTTCCCTTTGCATAGTGACAATTTCCCTCTCTTTTTGGGGTGTTATGTAAGAGAGATTTTAGGGTTAGGGTAGAAGTTAAAATGGAGGGTTGAGATTAAATCTATCCAAGGGTAGAGATCTCTTGGTATGATTTTTGTGTGGTATTTATTACTTTTGAATTTAAAATAATGATGTATTTTTGAGGGCTAAGTAAGATTGATCTAATCATAAGGTGCTTGTATCATCATGGGAAGGGAATATTCCCTTTGCATGTAAAAATATCTAGTTTAAGGGTTGGTCTAAGCTAGTCTTGTTGTGAGGGTATATGTTTTACCTAATTAATTAAGATGTATAATCAAATTAATTAGTTTAATAGTCTCTATTACCTATGTTTGATCACATTTCTAAGGAGATACACTTTAGTACCCTTGATTATTAGGCATAGGCATGTAGATTTAAAATTAATAATTGATAATGAAGCACTTATTTATCTTGGTTAGACACCTTGAAGATGTTAATATGTTAGACCTAGTATGGACTATTGCAATCTTCAAAATTGTTTTAAATATAAAATAAATAACTTAATTAATCAATCAATCAATCAATTTCGTTTTAGGCCTTGATTGAAAAAGGTAGTTCTACATAATGAGGATCATGGAGGCCTTATTGATAAGTCTAGGGTACCACCTTAACTCACATATAGAACATGTTATGGAGGGTAATGGATTAACTTACATTAATCGATATCATTGGCGACATTGGATAGGGACATAGGTCCACACGGGAAAAAGCCATGTAGATGTTGAGAAGCGATAGTTATTCTCCATCATGCTATTCAAGTGCACTAAAGTCTAATTCAATTAAACTTATAACTAAACTTGTAATTAACTAAAAAAAATTCACCTATGTTTGGACTTTGTGTACTTTTGGACGTACACTACACATGCATTTTTTTTGAACAAACATATTTCTTTTAGTTCATATTATATATCATAAATTTCTTCTCTTGGATATTGTAATTGAGATTTTAGCTTCTTGTAAAGATTCCACTATTTCGCAACATAATGTAGACCTCTAATTGTTAGATTGAGTGATAAGGATGCATGGAGGGTACATAATACATCACATAACATAGTACTTGGGATAATGACACTTCCTATAGTTTTTGTTCTCACTCATGTAATTAAAAATAAAATATATTTCATATTTCACTTCACCTAGTTAGTTGTAGCCTTTAGTTTTGAGGCTCTTGCATATTCCACCCCACTTAGTTAGGTCTAGTCTCCTAGTTTAAGAAATTTTCTAGGATGGATGAGCCACAATCATGTTCTTGGCATGCTTGAGAAAAATCAATTGATGCAAGCCTATCCAAATGTTCTTTTAGTCAAAGATCTACCTCTTATTTAGGTTTTGTCAGCAACAAGCAAGGTATTCAAGTAGATCTTGCAAAAGTGGAAATTCTTCTCCAATAGCCAACTCCTACAATCACACACTTGAGAATTTTTCTTGGTCTTCCAAACTTCTACCACAACTTTATTCTTGGGTATGTCGATATTGCTTCACCTTTACATTAGTTGACAAAGACCAATAAATCTAATCACTGGACAAAAGAATATGTCCAACCTCTCCATATTGAAGAATAAATTGGGTTCTACACTTGCTTTGACATTACTAATCTTTCAAAACCTTTTGAGCTCGAGATGAATGCTTCTCAGTTTACATTGGAATAGTTTTGAAGTAGAATGACCTTTCAGTGGCCTATCATTTTGAAAAGTTTTCTACATCCAAACAACACTACTCCACCTATGGTAAAGAATTGTATGTCTTGGTGCAATCAATCAAATATTTAAGACTCTATCTACTTAGAAAGAGAGCTATTGTACATACAAATCATTTGCCTCTTCAATTTCTCTAGTCTCAAAACAAGATTGACAAGTAAAAGATATGAAGTGGGCATCCTATCTACAACAATTCTATTTGGGCATCAAATACAAGAAGGGTGCTACCAACATTGTTGTTGTTTGTTTGAGTCACACTCCTACACCTCACACATTGGTTGTTGTCCCCTCTTGACATCTTAGTTTATAGACTTATGACTATTTAGTATGCAAATGATCCTGATTTGGGCAAGTCTACACCAACCATCAAAATTCAACTTATTTCCAACGTAGAACCCTTCTAAGATTTTCATGTCAAGGAAGAATTAGATTTGATAAGTTGCGTGTTCCTCACAATCACCACACTGCTCTTCTCAAAGAAGCCCATTCTACTCTCTATGGGGTCCATTTCGGCAAGCAAAAGACTATTCATCATCTATAATGGTTCTTTTGCTAGCTTTACATGTAGTGTGATGTTCTTTAACTTTTGAGGCATTCATTTGTTGTGATTCAAAACTCACCAACATGAAATTGGACTAAAACATTCCTTTGCCTATTCCTTCTCATCCTTAGGAAATAATTTCCATGGATCTAGTGAGTGGTTTTTCGATGGTAATGTGACCACATAATTGTGTTTTTATGGTTGTTGGCAAGATGACCAAGTTCATTCATGTAGCAAGACTATTTTTGCTCATGACTTAGCCCAAACTATTCTTTGACTTTACCTGGCATTCTTTTGGTCTTTGCGACTTTACTATTTTTTACTATGAATTTTGTAGACCACTATTGACATTCTTTGTGGAAGATATTAGGGGTCTCTCTCAAATTTTCCATTACCTTTCATCCTTAGTTAGATGGCCAAATAGAAGTTGTCAACTGCAAACTTATACAAAGTCCGCATATCTACATCGCTAGCTAAGTGGGACTTGAACCTCAACCAAATTGAGCATCAATACAACTAATAGTACACTCTTCTACCGATCTTTCATCTTTTTAGGTCTACCTTGATTTTCAGCCCTTGAATTCATATAAGTTACCTTTATCATTGCTTCTTCTAGCCACACAACATATCCAAAAAGAGTAAAGATTAAACATACTCCTACCTTTAACATTTGCAATCTTTGCAGTCAAAAGTGGTTCAAATTCTTCAAAAGACAAGAAATGTAGAAACAACTCATGGATCATTGTTGCATTCCCCACAATTTTCAAGTTGGTGACAAAATTTATCTATTAGATAAACTTTGTTTTCAAGAGAAGACACATAACAAGGCCAAACCTCTTTGGTATGAGCCTTATACTATTTTCCAAAAGATATTTGAGAATTCCTTTGGCCTTGATCTTCCAACATAATTAGGCATTCATGATGTTGTTAATCTTGATCTCCTCAAGCACTACTATGAGTCCACATGAGAGTCAAATCCTTATACTAGTCATCCTATAAATATTATCCTTGATTTTTAGCCTCCATTAAATGCTAATTGAGTTTTTGACAACAAAAATCGACAAACTTGCCATGGTTCTACTACTTCATACCTTGTTGTGAAACAAGGAGACAACTTTTGCATCAAGCTAGATGGATTTCACACCAACAAATGTCTCAAATTTCTCCTTCCCTCTTAAGAGTATTGTAGACCAATGCTTGGGAGGAATGGTAAGGATGCATAAAGGGAACATAAACATCACACAACATAGCAAATAGGATAATTACACTTCCTACAATTTCTATTTCCACTTACGTAATTACAAATAAAATTGAAATATTACATATTTCACCTCACCTAGTTGGTTGTAATCTCCTAGTTTGAAACTCATGCATATTCCACCATACTTAGTTAATTATATTATCCTAGTTTGAAATATCTTTCAGGATCTCAACACTTGTCATGTTGGGGGACACTTGTAAGGATGATTTTAATTGGACGCTTCTATTTATACTCTTCTTTGTACAACATTATAACCAAAATTTTGAACTACTATTTATCAAACTTAGTCATAATTGGAAGCAACTATGATTTCACTTGCATTTTTGTGTGGAAACTTTTTTTTTAAATTTTTATTATGTATTGTAGCTTTCCACTTTTGGATATTGTAATCAAGGTTATAGCTTATTGTTGCAAAATTCCCCTATCACACACCATAGTGCATACCTCTAATTGCTACACTATTTGATTCTATATCAAAAAAGTATTAGAAGAAATGGATGTCAAATGTAGACAAAAAGGTAAGTGAGGAAATATAGAGAGGTCAAAGGGTCTAAGGAAGCTCTCAACGACACTATCATAGCAACACATTTGCAAATAAAAGCATTCAAATTGTAAAATAATAAAAAAGAGTAGTTGGCTTAGGTGAGAGACAAGTCTAATAAAGAAGCATTTTTTAAATAATGAAAAATTCTCGAGGAAAAGAATTTTGGAAATGAGTGTGATCTAATCAAGCTCATATATGATGTCAGTTTTAATAAATACAAATTTGACATGAGTTATAATAGTTTTGCATTTAATTTAGTAGCACTATTAGAAAATCTAAGTCCATCAATCATGTTTAAAAATAATGGTTCAACATTAACAATTGAACATTCAATATAGTAACATTGGTAGAAAACCTAGTTATTAACAATTTTCATAGTAACGGTTCTTGATTAGCAATACAACATTCTAGTTCTTGAGGTCTTTGTAAGAAAGTAAATGCTAATTGATTAGGAAAATGTAGCAAAATATAAATCCTATAGAAAGTGATGCAAGTAAAATTCACATTCAAATGCTAATTGATTAGGAAAATGTAGCAAAATGTAAATCCTATAGAAAGTGATGCAAATAAAATTCACATTCATATGTGTTTTTGTGTTTTTAAATTTCAATCAACAAAGAAAATGAAAAAAGACCAATAACAAGTATTGCAATTGAAAGGCTTTCCAAATTTAAATAAGAGGGATCAATGAAAATATCACAAATAGTTCATTATATGTTCCTTAAATATTAGTGCCACATTTTTTAACTATAAGATACTTCAATACTTTTACTAGAGCGATAGAGAGAACCTCATGCAAACAATCCAAAACACTCATATAGTATATCAGAGATATCCCCATAAGTTATCTCGCATCATGCAATTTTACTAATAAATACAAAAGACTTCAAATATATGATCATGCAATGACCTCATCAAATATATTAATGGTTGTGTGATGTGTGAGTGGGTGCTAAATTGATTAACCATGCATTCTCATCTTTATTATCCTCTTTATTACCATTCTGGGCCAATTTTAAATCTAAAATAATCATAAACACTTAAACAATTAGATCATCTATCAGTACAATGAAGGTTTACACATCTAAACAATAAAATGCTTAAAAAAAAAGAAAAGACATAAAATCATATAAACTATTTGGTTTCTAAACTTGTCATATTTATTGAAATATGAGATACTATACTATATTTACATATAGTTTGTCCATAAATTCTTTTATATCATGTTTTTTTATGTGAGATAACACTAAACATGGAATCCTATTTGTAAAATGGTTGTTACTCTTATAAGGTGTAATAATACAAGAGAAAACTTTATGGAACAATTATGCTATTCAGCATATTCATGCAGGTAAGGATAAGTCAATGTTTACATCTTCCATTAATTTAGCCATTTATAGCTGGAATCAGAAAGACCATATAAAACTAACACCTTAATAGAACAATAAATAGTAAAAACTTTAAGGACTACATAGCAGCTGTAGCAGGAAAGACTCTATCCAAAAAAGTATATAAACCGCCCCCGAGGAGGAACGCTCCACTGCAATAAGAAAACATGGGAATTCTTATGTATTATGAATCCAAAAACCTAGACTTAAAGACATGCTATCATTTTGAAATATAAAAATTTATTGGATATTCACATATGGTTTTTCTCTCCTCTTTTCTTTCTCGCCTTACAAGAATTTCAGATATCACTCAAAATGAATGTTGCATATTTGAAGATAAAAGGTCTGAAAAATTCTAGCACTATAATAACAGATGAGTTGTTATAACTTGTTTATATAGAGAGATTGAGAGATTTCAATAGAAATAAAAAATAAAACTAATAAAAAAATCTGTAACATAAAATAACAAGCATATAAATATAAATATAAATGACCTGCATACCACTCGATTTCTGCAACAATAGTAGGGGCAGAAACGAGGGCCCTATAATCCCCGATTCCCCGGTTAAAAGTGAGGCAAATCACTTAATTCTAAATGAGATAAAACTAGTATATTTAATATTTTAAAAAATATATCTAAAGGAGGTAATATAAATAGATTGAATGTGCCTCTTTTCATATGTCATTATGTAACGTTTCTTCCTTCCATCTTAGTGCATAGTGATGGCTTCTTTGAAACTGCCATCCACCTTTCTTTCCATCCAGCATGTATTATTATTATTTTTAATTCCTTTCACCTTCTTTTTTTTGGTTTTTAATTTGTGGAGTGACTATTTGGTTTTTTAATAAAAGATCCTAGATTGAAATCTTATAAGTTTACATAGAAATTCCATCCGTGTTGTGAATGTAGGAGCGCCTTTGGGCCAAATTAGAAGTGAGGCAAATCACTTAGGATCTATGAAGTTGTATGTGTCCTAAAATAGCTTGTATAAAATTGGAATAGTGTCCTAGTTTTTCTCATGCATATCTTATCTTATATAAATAGATTCTTTAAATTATTTCCAACTTCTTTTATAGTTTATATATTTTTTTTTCGGTTCCATTTCTGTTCCATAGTTTAAAGAAAGCATGATTAAAAAAATAAAAAATAAAAACAAAAAAGACAGAACCTCAGAAGATATTGTCAGGGTACTATAAATATATTTTTTTAAATATAAATATAATAGTTTAATTTATAACGAAATATTGGCTACAAATTCAAGTGTCATGTTTCTGTTGTCACAAGTATTAATAAAAGTAAATTCAATCTAAAATTTATTATGTAAAAAGCATTCATTTTGGAGATATGACGCATTGACGAGTCTTGTCTTGAGGATATTTTCGCATGCTTTCTTGCCCCATTTGATGTATAGTTATGAGACATCTAGATTTTATATTTCTGTTTATATGTTTTGCACCAGTTACACATATCATAAGAAATGGATTAATTTCGCCATTTTATTTGCCAAGTTTATCTTTTCCGTGTTATATTTTCTGTTGCATTTGAACTTGAATGAATAAATGAGAATAGTGGATTAGAATGCATTTATGGGCAGCTGATTATTGTTATGATGATTTGGAGTTGAGTGATAATGTTTGGAGGGAAAAAATTCATGATAGATACTATTTTTGGATTTCATGCAACTGAATATATGCAGGAAAGCCTTTCCTGCACCTGCACCTGCAACAAACTCAGAGAGACATTAAACAGTGATTCCTGAAATGTAGACTGTCCCCAAATTTAAGGACATTAAATGTACAATTTTTACAGAAGATTGGTTTATATTGTGATAAAGATTGGAACCCCAAAGAACTAAGTAATATGTTTGCCAAGTCAAAAGAGGTAGTAGAATTGCCTGGGTTTGATAAAAGATGATTAAAGGCAATTCATATCAACGCATAGGAATTAAAGGTCGGGGAACATCCATGATATGGCACATCATTAAAACAAAAGATTGCGGCATATTGAGAATGCCATGATGATACCATATGTTTCATTTCAGTGGTTGGGAACCACAGCGGTAGGGGTGTTTGGCTCATGTGAGCTTTCCAGAGGCGGTTGGTGAGGACAAGCAATTGATGGATATTGAGAGAACAAATAATGCAACCGGCCTCCATTGTTATTATGTTTGGCAATGATCTCTAGTAGCACATTCATTTGGTGGGACTTGGAAGGTCATTCTAGGTTCGAACATGGCTTCATGCGAAAAGGGTAAAGGGAAAAAAAAGAATGTGGTTGGATACTGAGAAGGCGGTCTAGGAGATTATCAAAGGTGGCAGGGCCAACATACCATGGTGGCCGAAGGTTTTGCAGAATACATCGAGAAGGAAATAACAAATACAATGCTCAAAGATTGGGTTTTGTGGATGTGGGGTCTAGCTAAGGAGATGGACGGGGAGACTTGCGTAGGCATTCGTAAGGTCATTGGTTCTTTCCTATTGGACCCAAGCCAATCCATTGGCAAGGAAAATGTGTTTGATGTTGCACAAGCACTTTGCTGTGCGTCCATGCTATCTATCTATCTAGGGTGATGCTCCAAAGAGGGTTTTTTAGAATTAAAAATTAATAAAATTGGATCCAATCATTTTATGTTATTATAGGTCCCATATAATAAAAAGTGTTGTTAACATTCTATGCAAATGTAATTATAAAAAGGGACCTATGGATATAATTCAAAAAGTATTTTCATATTTGGAGGGAAAAATAAATTGAAATAAAATAAATAAAGGGCTCTGTAAGCAGTAAAAATGTGCACGAGCTTCCACAAGGACCTTATGATGATGTATAATCCTAATCACGTACACAGAAGCATGAATATGATGTCTTCTCAATAGTGCTTCTTTTCGCGACACGTCGACATTGATTTCTACTTCATCAATTCTTCTCAATCCTAACTTTTCTTCACTTTCGCCCATGTCGACCATTCTTCTGCATTCTCGACCTTGCCTACATAGCCAATTTTCATCTCAGTGAGCTAATTTCACCTTTCCCATGTTCATTTCATCTCACTCCACTTCCTAAAGGCCTTAAAATGACCTCCCAGATCAAACCCATCTTTTAGAATTGACTTAACTTTTATCGATTTTGGATCCCCACCTGGCAACCCTACTGGTGAAAGTAGAGATCCTATTTAACTCGTATGTTTGACTTAGCTCCAGTGACAGATGGCTTCCTTTTCCTTCCAAGACCCCTCTCCAACTCCTAATTTTCACCCAGACCCCTTCCTCTATGGGTCGCTACCTAGTGACCCTGGATCCCCACTTGGCGACCTGCCCTGGTGAAATTGGCGACCTAGTGGTGACCCTGTTGTGTTTTCATCTACTCTTTCAGTTTGGCCCCTAAAAAACTTTGTTTTTGCCCCAGTTTGCATGAGGATTCGACCTAAACATAGAGTGAACTATTCTTAGCTCATCTACCACCTCTAATCATGCATAATTAGCTCATATGATGTATACTTGTCACCTCTCTAACTCATGCTAACTCTATTTTTGCAGTTTGTGATAAGCTATCATAGTTTCATCACTCCTCTTTTAGCCTAGTCTTCTCTTCAATCTAATTAGTTAACTCTCAAATCAAGGGAGTTAACTCCCCAATCATCCCCACTCTTCATGTGCCATTCCATCCTATAAATACCCCACCTCTCCATCATTTCTCAAGTTGGAGAATGCTCTTCTCATCTTCACAAGCTTTTTCAAGCTTCTTCATAGGCCTTTGAGCTTCTTTATTCATTTCTTTCTTTAGTTTTTCAAAGCTTCAAAGGTTTCATTTCATCAGTTTCATTGTTGCAAAGCTTCAAAGCTTTCCCTTAGGAGGCAAATCCATTCTTGCAATCAATTTTCAAGATTTGTTTTTGCTCTCCAATTAGCACTCTTATGCTCTTTGCAAGACATAAGTGCCTTTTGCTTTAGTATTTTGTTGCCCAAGCCTTCAAAGGCTTCATACAACATTGTTACCTTAGCGAAATTCCCAAGCCCAAGTGCTTCAAAGGCTTCATACAACATTGTTATGCTACCAGAATTCCCAAGCCCAAGTGCTTCAAAGCTTTCAAAAGCTCTCCCAATTCGTAGCTTTCTCAAGCTCATTTATTTGCTCTCTTCTCGATTGCCGCTAAGAGGACCCCGCTGCTGCAAAAGGACGAAGAGGTTGTTGAAACAAGGATTCTTGAGGGTAGTGCAGAGACTCATGCGTTGACCACAATCTAGGTTTTTCATGCTTTCTTAGACAATTAAATCACAATCTGCTCTTGGGAATGGTAATCTTGTGTTGCAATTTCCTTGATAGATTTATTTCAAAGTTGATTAGATTAGTTTGCTTTAGTAGTTTAAATTGCAATTCTAGAAATTTCATATTTTGCACTTTTAATTCTTAGATTAGCACAAAAATCTCTTCGAAAATACCAATAACATAGTATAATTGCATTAGGTAATCTCATATTAATTTGCATTCATCATTCAATTTCCTAGTTAATTAGTTCATTTTAAATTTCAATTCCAGAAAAGAACAAAAAAAATCGTTTGCATACATACTAGTTGCATACATATTAAAAATTCAAGAAAATACAAAAACATTAGAACTTAGAAAAGTCAAACTCTCGATTCGATCACGAGGTAAGATTCAACAAAACAAGCATTCACAAACTCCTTGATTTCATCACGAGGTCAACAAAGTCAAGAGAACTCACACAAAGCCTTAAATAACATCACTAAGTCAAAAGTCAACTCTTGGTCAACTCAAGTCTATTCTTTCTGTGCAAGCACATGAACGTGCCCTGGAATTAGAGGTGAGTGGGTGAGGGCCATCCTCGAGGAGGTTGAAGAATTACATCCTAGACCACAACTAGCACAACAAACACAAGAAGAACAAGAACACATGCTTAGGCTAATTCAACACAGAGAACAAATACAACAACGTGTTCAAGTCATCGAAGAAATGTTACAATAAACTAGGCTTATCAACGACTACAACAGACATCCATCTAGACGTTGGAACACTAGAAACCCAAACAAGAGATTGATAATTAGTGACCCTTCGGGTCACATTATTATCTCCACCATAACGGTCATAGAACAACACATAGCAAACCACGACAGGCCCCAGGACTGACTGATCAGTCTTCATGACATGCTGCTTCCGAGAGAACAGGACCACCCCCGGGTCTTGCATCTACTCGACTGACTCCTGCCACGAGAGCGAGAGTGACTTGGAGGTCACCCAAGGCAAGCAGAGGGTCCATATGCTTGCGTCGAAGTTGACTCATTCGCGCTTCTGCGCTGAGTCATGTTTTGAAGAGTACATATTTTGGTGAACTTGATGTGAAGAAAAAAAAAATTTGATGGGATCTTTTGCGTTTTTGCATGCTTCTTTCATTCCATGTCCATCTTCATTTCATTCATTTCGTGGTTTTCTTACACCCCTAAGGTAGGACAAAGTCACACATTACAAGGGAATATCCCCTCCAACAAGACTAGCACACATTCAAATCCAATAGCTGCAATCTCAAATCAATCAAACTCGAAAGACTCAAAGGGGATCCAACAAGATCCCCACAACGTTGACCAAATCAAAACATGCCAAGTGAGTGTTCCGTCTGAGATCCATCAACAAGACCAACCCATAACAAGCCATAGCAAAATGGCCACCCAAATGGACAATGAGGTGAGTTGTCAAAAGAACTTACAAGAAGCATGGGAGGCACAAAAATCCCTCCATGTAGCACATCAAGATAAATGACCCATGACATATAACGTGTCATAAAAAAGAACAAGTGGGGTCAGTCAAACACCAACACAAAGCAATCCATCTCAAGGCTGTAAAACTCAAAGAATAGAGGAAGCCTTACTCACTGACCTTTTAGAAACCTTGGTCCAACGAATCAAGACCCTTGAAGCTAGAAATGCTGAACAAGTTTGCCAAAACAAAATTGAGGAAGAACCTAAGGCACAGGGAAATCCTTTCATTGATAAGACTGAATCAAATTGGGGGGCAACACAAAATCCCCCTCATCTAAACTTCCACGAAACATACATTCCTCCCTTGCCCTCATCATCCAACATGAAAAGTTTCAATTAGATAGGTGGGATTCCTATGACGCAAAATCAACCAAAAATGATCCCAACTAATTTTCAAAACATAAACATGACATCATCTAATTATCCAACTTTTTCAAGATATCAACAATCTAGCATACCCTTTCAACAAGCACAACAAGCTCCACCTGAAGGGCTAATGTTTGGGGGAACAATACCCTTTACACATAACCCCCTCTTAAGAACATACATTGAGTATTTAAAGGAGCCTCTTGACTACAACATTCGTTAGGTCATACTACCACATCCTCTCCCTAAGCTTCCAAAATTTAAAGGAGAGGGTGATCCCAATTCTCATATCAAGGCCTACATCACAGTAGTGTGGAAACTCCTTCCTTGGGATGGGGTGGTAGCAAAAATTTTTCCAACGATTTTGGAGTGGATTGGTACTATCAACTTCCAGATCCTCTCTTTTAGGCAACTCATCGATCAATTTGTGGCTGCCTTCGACATAAACAAATTGGTCAAGACATGAATACAAGAGTTTTTAATGATCAAGCAAGAAAACAATGAGTTGGTTGCACACTTTATCACACGATGGAAGAAAGTTCTCTATTCCTCAACAAGCACACTAAACATGGATCATAAGGAAGTTTGTGGTCTTTTCTTACATGCTCTCAACAATGACATATGAGAAGGAGTACAAACACTCCCTTATAAATCATATGAAGAAGTGCTCAAAAGTGGTCTTAGAATTGACCAAGATGCTATTGAGAGTGGAAGAAGGGAGTATGATGTCAATGGAAGGTTGATAAACCATGATAGAAATAACAAATCTTCGGCAGATAATCAAAACATAGACGGGTCAACAAACACTCCACCATCAAGGAATGACAATTGCGACTATAATAGTCATACAAATTTGGGGAGACAAAATATCAGCAACTATCCCCTCATAATCAACAAGCAATCATACAACAATCATCATAAACCTCAAGATTACAATTGTGATAAATATTTCCCATTTCACAAGAGAAGGGGGCATGATATCAAGTCATGTCGGGAGTACCATCGCTTCATATCAAACCTCCCAGAACGTCAACGACAAGCATTCATGGACACATTGGTGAAAGAAATAGTCCCAAAAGCCATCAAAATGACTTTGATAAAAACTCCTTAGGCCTTGTGGAATTAGATAAAGATTGAGAAATTTGTCACCCAAGGACCAGAATGACCAAGTGACACCTCCAAAAATTCAAAATTTTTTCACATGTTAGAACTTCTCAAGAGTTCTCCTACACACTAGAACTCTCTCCTCAATGCCTTAGATCTAGGCCATCTAGTTCAAAACACTCCAAGTGAAAAGTGTTTTTCTTCGACATTTGGCTTTGAAAAGTTACCCTCAGATGATGACATAGCTAAACATAGTGATCTCCCCCTCTGCTTAATAGTCCAAGTTCATGAATATTCCATTAAACGTGTGATGATAGACGATGGGTCTACAATCAACATGGTCTCCTTTTCTCTTCTTCAAATAATGGGTTATGATGAAACTCAAATCACAAAAAAAACTTCCATCTTTATAATTCATGATAACCCAAACATTCAAACCATGTGTAAGGTCAATCTTCAAATCACATTGGGTCTCAAAACTCTCCCAACTGAATTTTATGTCATCCATGAAGAAACCACTTACAACATGATCCTAGGAAGGCCTTGGATCCATAGGATGATGGTTGTTCCCTCTACATTATTTCAAGAAATCCACAACTCGCACATAGGACAAACCTACGTCATCAAAGGAGATCCTGATCCTTTCAGCCTTTATAGAGTTGAACAAGTCAAAAAGAAGGGAAATACGATGGAAACCACCAATGACCCAAAAATTAACACTTTTGAAAAAGAAGAGATATCGAAACAAATTGCAAATGTAGCCAAGACCTCAAAATGTATAGGAAAGGGGGAAACAAGAGAATTCCCCTTTGATCCCCACTCAACAAAGTCTTATGCTCCATTCAACTTGGTGACTATTCTGATCGAGCCAAACATGAGAATCCATACAGTCAAGACTACCACTAAGCAAAAAGGAGAACCAAAACCCACACAGAAACTAGGAGAGTCAACACCAACATCATTTGCCCCTCAAAAGTTCTAAACAAGCATTGAAACTCAACAAGAACAAAAAACGATAAAGCTAGGGGGCAAATCATCAAACAATGAAACATCTGAGTACACAAAACTCCTCAATGAATACAAAGACATTTTTACACCAAGTCTTTGAGTGTCCTTGAAAAGACTTTCAAGTGAAGTTCAAACCAAATTAGATAGGTCCATACGTAATTAAGGAAGATGTCAGAAACAATGCTACCTCTTGTGCATTATGGAAGGAGAAGTGTTTAACATCTCACAACATTGTAAAAGTCTATAAAATCCATAAAAAACATAAAATCATTAAAAATCAAGATTTTGCATTCTTCATTCTGTTCCATCATGTGTTTTGTGAGTGTCACGCTCTTGTTCGATTTTTGTCCTAGTAAAGGAGTCTAAGGTTGCCTAGGTATAAGTTGATCCTCTCAGCTTTTGAGATCCGTTGTATTCACAATTGTTATTTATCATTCCCTTCTCACATTCCCTAATGATTATAATCAAAACGTAGCTCTCAGCTCTACACTGGTCCCGGTCTTAATGATCCATGTTGTTAAGTCTAAACAAAGTCAGTCTTCAAACCTATAGTACTCAATAGAAGCTTACAAGTAGACCTCCCACATTCCTCCTTAGAAGGGAAGTCCAACTGAATAGTGAAAACCCTTGGTGGTGCTCAACCCCTTATCTTTCATGGCAAAAAACATCAAGGGGATCATAAATCTGCAAGAAGCAATCTAAAATATGAGTGTTTAAAAAAATGAATGATCAAAAAGATAAGTGTGAGAGAAAAGTGAGATTATAGGAAAGAAAAACACCAAAGCAGCTGAATATCCAAAGCATCCAAAAAGTTTCAAAGCATCCCATCAAAAAGCATAAAAAATATCAAAAAAATGAGAGATTCAAGTGAGGTACTATAAAATACAAAAAAAAACAAAAATGCAAAAAAAGGGAGATACAAAAAAAGAGTGAAAGAGAGAAGATTGTTGAACGTCCGTACTCTCGAGTGGAAATAAATCTAAGCTCGAAGCTACGAGGATGACATCTATCGAAAAAAGTAAAAAGAAAGGTACAAAGCACACACATGCACTAGCTGAGCAAAGTTAAGAGTCTAACTGCCTTTAGGGCCATCTTCTACTTTGGAGCCTTTTCTTTACCCCAGGTCTCTTGGTGGCCATCCTTTGATCTAAGTCTAGCGAGTGCTAATAAAATTTGCTATTTGTCTAAGTTGAAATCTTGTCAATTTGTTTTGTCTAGATAAGAATCAATGTTTAGCCTTTTGCGAAGCCCAAATTAGGAACCGCTCCATCCCCTCGTTCCCACTTGAGTCCCTAAAGGCTAATCCTATCCCAAGGTTCATTAGGTCTCCCTATAGCAAGTCAACTTGCAATCCCCTAAGTCAAAAAATCCTACTTAAGAGAAGTCATAGTGTTTGTTCCACCTGCATACATTCTATCATAGTACTTCGCATTTCATATTTGTGAATCAAATCTAGACACATTGCATCTCATTCATATCATAAAAAGACAAAACAAAACAAATTGCATCATCCATGTGTGATCATCCTAGGTCTGCATCCTCATAAGCAAAATAAAAGCTCTAGCCAACCATATGCACAAGAGGGAAAGTGAAGTACAAAATGTCGACTGAAGCTACATATAGATCATGACCAATCAAGTCGCATAACAATAAGTGCAAAACAATCGCTGAGCACAAGTCACTCTTCCAACAAGTTAAAGAGAAAAATTGTGCACTCAAGCGTACAAGTCTCCCAATGCAAGGGGCAAGGGTAGAAATCTCTTTAATAAACTTAGGTCTCACAAAGACTTCAAGGAATGTCAAGTTAGACCTTTGCAAAGTCTTTAGAAAAACCATAAAAATTGTAAAAACCTCAGAAATCCCTAAAAATTGAATATGTTCTTCAAAATCTGTAATAAAAGGAGAATTCATTCTTCTCTAACTTAGCATTTAGGAGTAATTTCTTGTTTTGGTAGTTTCTTTGCACCTTCGTTTTGCGTGCTTTCATCCCTACAGGTCTCCTTGGCGAAGCAAAACAACTAGATGAACTTGCGGCACAATCTATGGTATGTTCGTTCATTTCAATTTCAATGTTTATTTAAATATATCAAATGTTGAACTAATACTAGTTATTGCAGGTACAAATGCAGAAAATTGACAACAGGTAACGCCTATTTTGGGAACGGAACCTACCTTTCATGTAGACTATCGTCCCTGAGGGGGCAAATATGTAAGCACTAAAAATGTGCATGAGCTTCCACGGGGACCTTATGATGATGTATAATCTCAATCACGTACACGAAAGCGTGAATATAACACCCTCTCAACAATTCTTTTTTTGGCGACACATTGACATAAATTTCTTACTTCATCGATTCTTCTCAATCCTAACTTTTCTTCACTTTTGCCCTTGTCGACCATTCTTCTTCTGCATTCTTGACCTTGCCTACATAGCTAATTTTCATCTTAGTAAGCTAATTTCACCTTTCCCATGTTCATTTCATCTCACTCCATCCCCTAGAGACCTTAAAATGACCTCCCAGACCAAACCCATCTTTTAAAATTGACTTGACGTTTATTGATTCCGCATCCCCACCTGGCAACCCTATTGGTGAAAGTGGAGATCCTGTTTAACTCACCTGTTTGACTTAGCTCCAGTGGCAGATGGATTCCTTTTCCATCCAAGATCCATCTCCAACTCCTAATTTTCACCCGGACCCCTTCCTCTATGGGTTGCCTATGGGTCACCACCTGGCGACCTTGGATCCCCACCTGGTGACTTGACCTGTTGAAACTGGTGACCCAGTGGCGACCCTGTCATGTTTTCATCCATGGATTCTCTTTTAGTTGGGCCCCAAAAAGCTTCATTTTTTCTCCAGTTTGCATGAGGATTCGACTTAAACATAGAGTGAACTATTCTTAGCTCATCTACCACCTCTAATCATGCATAATTGGCTCATATGATCTATACTTGTCACCTCTCTAACTCATGCTAACTCCATTTTTGAAGTCTGTGATAAGCTATCATAGCTTCATCACTCCTCTTTTAGCTCAGTCTTCTCTTCAATCATATTAGTTAACTTTCCAATCAAGGGAGCTAACTCCCCAATCATCCCCACTCTTCATGTGCCATTCTATCCTATAAATACCCCACCTCTCCATTATTTCTCAAGTTGGAGAATGCTCTTCTCATCTTCACAATCTTTTTCATGCTTCTTCACAGGCCTTTGAGCTTTTTTCTTCATTTCTTTCTTTATTTTTTCAAAGCTTCAAAGGTTTCATTTCATTAGTTTCATTGTTGCAAAGCTTCAAAGCTTTCCCTTAGGAGGCAAGTCTATTGTTGTAGTGAATTTTCAAGCTTTGCTTTTGCTCTCCAATTAGCATTCTTATGCTCTTTGCAGGACGTAGGTGCCTTTTGCTTTAATATTTTGTTGCCCAAGCCTTCAAAGGCTTCATACAACGTTGTTACGCTAGTGAAATTCCCAAGCACAAGTTCTTCAAAGTTTTCAAAAGCTCTCCCAATTCATAGCTTTCTCAAGCTCATTTATTTGCTCTCTTCGCAATTGCTGCCAAGAGGAGGACCCTGCTGTTGCAAGAGGACGAAGAGGTTGTTGAAACAAGGATTCCTAAGGGTAGTGCGGAATAATTAAATCACAATTAAATTAAATCACAATCTAGGTTTTTCATGCTTTCTTAGATAATTAAATCACAATTTGCTCTTGGGAATAGTAATTTTGTGTTGCAATTTCCTTGATGAATTTATTCAAAGTTGATTAGATTAGTTTGCTTAAGTAGTTTAAATTGCAATTCTAGATTAAAGTTCATATTTTGCACTTTTAATTCTTAGATTAGTACAAAAATATCTTCAAAAATACCAAAAACATAGTATAATTGCATTAGGTAATCTCATATTAATTTGTATTCATCATTCAATTTCCTACTTAATTAGTTCATTTTAAACTTCAATTCTAGAAAAGAACAAAAAAAAATCATTTACATACATGCTAGTTGCATACAAATAAAAAATTCAAGAAAATATAAAAACATTATAACTTAGAAAAATCAAACCCTTGATTCGATCTGGATTCAATAAAACAAGCATTCACAAACTCCTCGATTTCATCACGAGGTCAACAAAGTCGAGAGAACTCACAAAAAGCCTTAGATAACATCATTAAGTCAAAAGTCAACTCTTGGTCAACTCAACTCTGTTATCTCTTTCCAAGCACACGAATGTGCCCTGGAATTAGAGGTGAGTGGGTGAGGGCTATCCTCGAGGAGATTGAAGAATTACATCCTAGGCCACAACTAGCACAACAAACACAAGAAGAACAAGAACACATGCTTAGGCTGATTCAACACAGAGAACAAATACAACGTGTTCAAGCTATCCAAGAAAGGTTACAAACTAGGCTTATCAACGACTACAATAGGCATCCTTCTAGACATTGGAACACTAGAAACCCAAATAGGAGATTGATAACTAGTGACCCTTTGGGTCATATTATTATCTCCACTATAACGGTCATAGAACAACACATAGCAAACCACGACAAGCCCTAGAACTGACTAGCCACTCTTTGTGACGTTTTGCTCCTTAGAGAACAGGACCACCCTCGGGTCTCGCCTCCACTCGATTGACTCTTGCCACGAGATCGAGAGTGACTTGGAGGTCCCCCAAGGCAAGGAGAGGGTCCATGGGCTTGCGTTGAAGCTGACTCATCCGCACTTGTGCGTTGAGTCACGTTTCGAAGAGTACATGTCCAAGAAAAGCAACTATAAAAGGACAAAGGCATTAAGAAAATCATCTGATTTATCATCTCAATCATTCCTTCCAATTTGGAGTTTTCTTAGAATTCAAGGATGGAAACCCTTAGTGCAGGTGATCAGAGGACAAAAACCCTTCGGTTTCCATAATGAGCTTGAGGACGAAAACCCTTTTGCTCTCTGGAGGCAATTCCACAGAAGCGCGGAAACAATTTGGATTTGCAAACAAATTCTATATTAGTGATATGGTGAATGGTTTCAAATTTATGGGCATGGATTGAGTTTTCAAACTCAAATTTGAGTGTGATGTGGTCTTTTTAATAGATCAGTGTATTCCGATTCGTATTTGGCATTGCCATATCATATCAATAAGAGATCTGCTAATACCATCCTCTATGAAATCATCATTAGTTTATACATATTGCTGACTAGGTCTCGATCGCACTAATGTTATGTTGGTGTGATTATTGCAAGAGCTTTTCAGTAATTTGTGGAGTGTGATCTTTGTCTACGTTTTGATGTAATAATAATAATTGATTTGCTATTATTTCTATTGCTGCATTTTGAAGGATTTTATGTCCGCGACACTTTAGTCAGGTTGTTGGGTAGTTATGAGACTGAAATATATTAGAATTGCCACCATAATATAATTGTTTGAAGGTGTTACTAGTTGCTGAGGAGACAAGACTAACATTGGTCAAATTTGTCGGCTGTTCTGTGGAGACGAATACGTTTAATATTATGGTGGGGGCCATTTCCAATTAGGTTGAGATAAAGTTTTCATAGTCGCCTAGGAATGGTGAATGGTAATGGTTGATACCTCCTGCTGCTAAAGACAAGGCTTTCTTAATACTTGCTACTGAGTCATCAAATTGGATGGCCCAACATAAGGAAATTGTGGTTTAGACTCCAAAGGTGTAAGGGTGGCAGTTAGTATTTGCAACTGAATCCTCCCGTGTCGTGAACTTTCCTTGAATCGGCCTTAATGTTTGATTAGAGGAAATTGTCAATCTAGTTGACCAAATACCAAGAATTGCAGCTGCCAGAGAATAGCAAAGGGTAGCGATCAATATTATAATGAAGGGTTGTGCAATATTCAAAGGTTTTGTACCATCAGTTGTGGGTCCCAATTCATATTTTTCTTTGCCGAATATCATACAATATTTGTCTCAGTAAAATACACCCTGATGCAGCTCTATGCATACGTAGCATTGACATTGTGATAGAAACTCAGCATTTGAATATTGGTATGTAATGTCCCTTAACCAACATGCCCTAGAATTCGCTTGTGAATTAGGTTTAGGGTTTCTTCTCTTTTAATGGGGTAACCTTGGGTTGAATAGATCACACGTTCTTTTGAATTAGTACCTACAGCATCATGTATATTCAAGTCCATATTGATGCATGTTAGTTTTAATATCTAGTATTCATCAATCCAACATAAACACACTTGCATTTTGAAACACATAGGTAAAAGAAAACATTCATCATGCTAGGGGAGGGGAAGACATAAGCCCTTAGTAGCCTAAAGTCCTACCACAGTCCTATTGTCCAATCCCTTGACTCGAGCCTATGGGGGCTGGTCCTTTTGCCCAATCCCTCGTCACGGGCCTATGGGGGCATGTTCCAATGTGGGACCCCCATCCCTCCATGGTCCAACCCTTGACTTAGGCCTAGGGGGGCATAATGCCCAAACCCTTGTCTTAGGCCGATGGGGACGGAACCTTAGATGGGGTTTATAGGCAATCTACTAAGGTTTATGCATTCTCCCTTCCTGGTTAAATCACAAACACAATACATGCAATTTCCACACACATTTCCAAAACATACAATTTGCCTTTATTATTATGAATGGTGTTATACAGTAATATATGATACAACATGAGATATATTTGTAATGTCCCTTTTTGTCTGCTGCGACTCTTCTTGAGTTGGCCTCATGCCTATTCTTTAATATTTATATATTATAGTATTTGTTATAATATTAATAATATCTCTATATTATATTATTATTATTGTTATTGTAATATCATTATTATTATAGTGTTATCATGAATATAATTTTTAATAATGTTTAATCGTGTCGATCTCTATCGGAACATCACATCCTTTATCTACTATATATATATATATTTATTTATTTTTACTTGAATCATTCCTCCCATTTGCTGCGGATGCACATATCTCTATATATTAATTTATGATTGTTGATAACTGAGAGGGGGGGGGGGTGAATCAGTTATCCTAATTGTTTCTTCTTTTGATCTTTCTTATTAATCAAAGCAGCATTGAATTAAACAAACAAACATTATCATGAAATAAGAAACACATGACACAGTATTTTTGACGTGGAAACCCAGTTAAGGGAGAAAACCACGGGGTGATTAACCCAAAGATTATTCTCTGTTAGAAGAATAAGGAAATACAAAATGGCACTTGCCAATTAGGGCTCACTGCCCGAGCACACTGCTCACAAAGAGGCCCACTGCCTACAAGGAGACACACTGTCTACAAAGTGATAAGAATCACAGTCTTGAACTGGAGAATGACATCTTTACCATGTCCGGATCAGTTCCATTAAGCTCAGAAACATCTGCTCTGCTTTCTGCACTTCTCTTTGCTACACCACCTTTTTCCGCACAAGTCCTTTTTCAAAATGAACTCACAAACCTTTATTTATACAAGACATCGACTTAGGAACAATCATCTAAGTCGGAAATCAACCATAAGAATATCCGCAAGATGAATAACACATCCGGTCGGCCACCATAAGAACATTCGCAGGATGAACAACTCATCCGGTTGGCTAAACAGAGCAAAAACTTCATCCGGAAGAATATCTTCAATTCCGGGCTCTACTGTCAATGCGGACCAACAACACAACCTCAACATGATCCAAGAACCTTCACAAGTCTGCCTGAATGACCAGGTACGTCCGCATTTCCTTTACTTACTGAAATCTCTTATCCTCCTTGTCTGGAACTTCAAGAACACTGTCTGTCGCCACTGTCATAATGCAAGAGGTACTTCCGGACCTCCAAATCATACACAACTCGAGATGGCACATCACAAGGACATCCCAAAGACTCCTTCCAATCCGCAGATTAGGATTATACAGTTCCGGACCTCTCCGGACCTTTTGTGATCCTCTGTCACCTCTGAATACTTGCCGGAACCGGTTCTACAGCGACAGCCACAACTCCTTCAGATCTTCATGCGGACCTCTGAAATCTTAACTGAAGCATCTCAAGACCCATATCTACAAACCCTTTAGTCCGCATCCTCTGGTTCGCATCCTATACAGTACATTTGCCTTCTTCTCATCACTGTTCTTTACTGTTCCTGACTGAGGCTAATTTTCTCAATATCCTCAGCACACTGCTCATTGAATCCTTCTTGTCAAAGCAATATGAGTATGTTGACATCAATGACAACACTGGTTTATCTCATACTTGCAACAATGATATCTTTCCTACTTATGACTCAGAAATATATATATATATATAATGCAGATCTAAATATATGAATTTATCAGATACTCTTTTTATATTTTCTTCCAATGATGTTTTTCCTTCTATCTCACAACCTTTATTTATTTCCCTTTCAAGAGATATGTTCGAAGAGACACGTCTCTTATTATGCTTGGTGGTAAAAGACATACTTACCCTCTTATAATGTTTATTACTTTATATTAATTCCCTTTTGAGGTAAAACTAGTTCTAACCATACGTAACTCCCTTATCATAAGAGGATAGGTTAAAAGATGTGTATTTATATTATATCATTATAATAAATGATATATGATTTATATTATATTATTTATGTGTTATTTATAAATATAATAATAATATATCTTGTTAATTGTTTTAAATAAATATTATTTAAATATATTAAATATATTCCCTTTATAATATTATTCATATCTTTAATTTGAATGAATAATACATAATGGATTCAATTATAAATTACTAATATAGGGACATGACATGGTAACAACTGATAATCAACATTGTGTGACTACAGTTTGGAATCTGTAATGAACCACCCCATAGTATCAACAACAACAATGTTATCACAAAGATTGCAACTAAATATGAACCTCTGCACTTTTTGATCACCAAGTTGCCAAGATGGGCGAGGTGAGAGCATACAATGCTTTGGCTTATCAATTAAATGCCTTGCAAGTTAAACCAATTACAAACTTCTGCTTATTCAGCAGACATCTACTTATCCAATGGGTATCCACTTATTCAGTGGGAGAATAGTAAAAGGAAGAGCAAGCACATCCACTTATTCAGTGGGAGAATAGTAAAAGGAAGAGCAAGCACATCCGCTTATTCAGCGGGAAAGCCAAGAAAGAAACAAATACATTATCCTCACTGGTTGTTAAACCTATAGTTGGAAAACTCAACTTGCCAAAAAACTCGCCAAGCCCAAAATTGACGAGTAAAAAAAAAAACTCACCGAAAACTCGGCAAAAAACTCAGGAACTTAAAAAGTTGCTTAAATTTCATTAGAAACACATTTTTTTTGCAAAATTCAATGACAAGATGAATCCAATGAGTCCATAAATGAGTACAAAAGTGTTTTCTATTAAATTTGATTGACTTCAATGCAAATTGATTACAAAATTGCACTCATGCGGAATCCTGATGGCTAAAAGCCTAATAGTCTGATACAAATTACAATAGATAGATGAAAATGAAAATAGTAAAACTAGAAGTAAATACTAAATACAACATTTTACACCTTCCTCTTCCCTAATTTAGTCAAATCTAGGGAAGAGGTAGATGCTCTAGCCCTGCAAGTACGTGGTGCCGATGGCTCCTCGGTTGGCATGGAATGTTGTGGCTAAGGCTCGACCACCATCTTGGAAATATCTGGCTCTAGCAATGACTCCTCATCCTCATGAATGTCCTCCAACCCTACATCTCTTGTTGCACCCACATCCTCCATTGCCTGTCTCTCGAAATCAAGAATCTCGTCCACGATAAACAATGGAGGCTACTCATCCCACCCTGTCCAATCACTATAAGGATCAATCTCATCCAAATCAATAGGATCTAGTGATTTGTTCTCTACTCTTTTTGTGTGCAACCGAAGGTTGTATTGCACAAAGACAAGGTCATTGAGGCACTTTTGAGCTAATTTGTTCCTCTTCTTCGTGTGAATGGCCTCAAACAAGCTCCAATTCCGCTCACAACTGGATGCACTACAAAGCTCCTATTTTCCATGCCTCAGAATTGCAAAATCATTTCAAATTCCACAACATTTTACTAAGGGGTCCTTGTTCTTTCACCTTGATGCATGTTCCTGAAACCTTGAATTTGGTTGTCTGAAACCTTGAAACCCTAAAAAATTGGTTAAGTCTAAAATCTGATGGATCCTCCAAAATCTAGAATCTGCATGATAAATCCCATGGATCCGAAACCTATCTCAAACATCCTAACAATATATTTCAAAATATTTCAAGTATAAGAAATTTGATATACAAACTTATACTTAAATATATTTTCAAATATACTATCACCCAGGGAATTTCAAATCTGGTGGGATTTTTGTTTCCTACTGCAGTTTGCACTAAAAACACCATCAACAGGACCCTGTTATGCAAACACACAATGAGTTTTCTGCTCGGACTCATTGAGTTTTGGTGAGTACTCACCAAAAACTTGACGAGTTTTTGGCAGAGACTCGTCACAAAAACTTGGTGAGTTTAAGTCATAAAGACTCGTTGAGGAAAAAAACTCGCGGGTTTTTCAAGACTCGCCGAAAACTCGGCGAGTCTACCAACTTGGGTTAAACCATCAAGGGGTTACAAGTGTTTGCAACATAAATAAAGATTACAATTAAAATGTTTAGGTTGCAGACTAACACGAATAACCCTGTTTACACAAATTTGGCACAGCTGCAATAGTTAGATCATAGAAAACTCCAAGAATCCATGAAATAGACATGTAAATATGAGCATAGAGTCACCATGAATGCTCCACACAAGGGCAGATTAGAAGATAGCTTCAGTTTGATGGCTTATGGAAACTGTTGGAGCTGATATTTGGTTTGCAACGTCCCTAACAGCCATGCACAACACCTCATAACACTTCCAACACCATCCGAACAACCTCTCAAAACCTAGGAATATCCTCCATATACCCAGGCGCCACAAACCATGAAGATGGACACTTAAAACCCCAAACGATTTCTGCTCACAATAATCATGTCCTTGCTTACATGTACGACACTATATTGTACGAACTGTCAAGGAGTTAGAATTCATCTGCAATAAGCTATCAAACATGGATTGAGATGGAACGCCCATCATCATAATCATTAACCAAAAACACATCTGAAACAAAGTTTGCCATAAACTATTCAAATACTAAATGACTTCTTGAAAACTGGTACGACATACTAAATGGTATGGCTGGTCCACAATGCCAAAGATCTTCATCAAATCACTGAATTAGAGGTATGAAATGAGCGCTGCATCCTGGTAGCTATATCCAATCATTATGCAGACACTGCAAACATTGTTCACTTCAGAAAACAAGACGTCCTCATGCATTTGTACGGCCGGGAAGGTATGACTAGCATAGGACAAATAGTAAACTCAGATTTAACTCCCCAAAAAAACTACTCAAAACCCACAACAAAATCCATCACAAATGAAAATAAACCTTTCAATCCCCAAAACTTTTAGAAAATATCATACTCCATTCAGCCCTGTGTGATTTTTGGGTGAAACCACCTTGAACCAGCTAGGGTGGATCTTTCACGACCGAAACTGATCTTCTCCAAGAGGGTTTTTGTCCTCAAGAAGGAATGGAAGAACACACAGGTTCAATCCAGTAGCATAACAATATCAAATCAATAGCATAAAAAGCAAAATGAGCTCTCAACTCCCTTATATAGGCACTTTTGGAGTTACACATAAAAATGAATGATTTCTTGGGAAAATAAACTTTATCACTCAAACTCCAATATTTAACTTTTTTTCTCAACTTAAGTGCTCACTTTTATGTGCTTGTTAAAAGAATGTCTTTTCCCCATTCCAATGAGATATTACACCAAAGCACTCAATAATTATTTCCAACCTTTTAGAACTATCATGTCCCCATTTCCAAAGTGATCCACATAGAACAATGGTTTAGCCTACTCATCATTCCCGGAGGCTAATACCAATCTTGAGGGAATGAACTTGGTTTTTGGCTAACATATTGTTTTAGTTCTGCAGGATTAAGTCAAAGACCATTCCAGTTGTCTGTATTGATTTTGGCTAAATTGGCTAAGTCTGGAAGCCAAAATTGACTAAGGCATGACTCTTGGAGTCAGGGCGCACCTTCTTGTCCGTTCAATGTCAAATGTGCGCCTAGGATTGGACAAGCCAGAATGAAGATCTTGATGACTCTGTTTGATGAAGTGAGCTCCTAGCAAGTTGTCAAGGTCAGATAAGTGATTTGAAGTGTTAGGTGCACTTGGGCGATCAAGTCACCTTGAAATTACGCCTAGATTTAGATAGGCGCACTTTGCTATCTTCAGTCACCCCAAATGCGCCTAGGTATAGAGAGGAAGGATTTCATCTACTAGACTTCAATTGATGCCATCGGGTCAACTTTGGAGCTCAAACATGTTGAAATGAGGTCTAGGAAGCTAGGTGCTACCTCTTGCCAGTTCAACCTCTCAGATGCGCCTAGATTGAGAGGACACTTAATGAGCGCCTAAGTATGATTTGATCTTGTGTTGAAAGATTGATGATGCATTGGTGCAAGATGATCATCATTTGAAGAAATCTAAGTTCCGGAAAGGGTTTGAAGGCTATCAATCACCTCACTAAGCTTAGGCACACTTCACAAGCTTTCCTACCCATGAATTGCGCCTCATAAAGACAAGGTGCATTTTGACCTCCACGACTTTTCCAAGGAAGCGCCTAAGTTCATTGGCATCTTTGGACCTTGTTTTGCACTTTGAAGGTGAAGGCGCACTTTGGAGGAATTTTTGACCTAAATTGGCGCCTAGGTATAGTCATCTCTCCAGAGCATTACAATGTGTTTGGAAATGAAGGGGGACATTTCATAAGTTGGGGAATTGATCATTGAAGACCTTGGAGTGTTTGAACTACTCTAAGGAAGAAGATGCATTTCCATGGAGTTACATACTCTAGATAGCGCCTAGTTCCATCAAGGCGCAATTCCATGTTCTACCACCTTCACTTTGGCGCCTATCATCAAGAAGGGGCATTGGGTATCCCTTGAACAATTGTGAGGATTTGAAGTTCATGAAATCACCAAGGAAAGTTGGGGCGCAATATGTCTCCTCAACAAGCTTGAGTTTGCACCTAGACAAGTTGGCACCTATTCATGTTTTAACTTCCCTCTTGAAACGCCTAATGTGGGAAAGGTTATCTTGATGCCGGACAAGTGTTTTGGTGTGTTTTGAAGGCTTCAAAGGACTTCATCTTGCTAGGTGCACTTCTTGGCAACTACAACCTTCAACTGGTGCCTAGATCATGAAGAAGAACACTTGCAAGTTTGGGTGCACTTTCCTTACGCTGGAGCATCAAACTGGCGCCTAGAAATCATAATGCATGAAGTAAGCGCCTAGGATCCTATTGGTCAAATAGATGGTTTTGGGATCCGTGTCAAGTCATTGGATAAGGTTGCCAACTCAGAATGAGTCATTAGATGGAATATTCCCTTGGATATGCTTCTTGGGAAACGTGCCTTGGTTCCTCTGTGTGCATTGAAAAATGTGCCTTCATTGCCTTTGAAGAGCACTATAAAAAGAGGAGAGCACTCCTTATTTGAGATTTTACATCTTTTGGCATTTGAATTTCTCTCTGTGAAGCTTTATGCTTGTTCTTGAGGCCTGCAAGTTTCAAGTAGTTGCGGTGATGCTCCCTCAACAGTGATAAGGTTATGCTCCCTTGTCAAGTTGTGAGGTGTTAAGACATAGTTGACATCATTGTGCTCAATTGTGGAATCATTGTAAACATCAAGTCTTCAAGGCCTTTCTTGTAATCAGTTGAATAAGATTGTATGTTCATTGCAATTGAGGGCATTATCCATTGTAATAAGACAGTTGTATTGATTTGAATCAAGTGGTAATACAAGTGCCCAACTTCAAGTTGATTCATACAAGTTGTTATCTTTGATGTATGTCATTGAGTTAGTTGAGTAGTTGATGAGTTAAGTGCAAGTAAATTTGTCTAAGGAAAAAAAAATTAGTTAGATATAGTTGGGTATCTTACAAGAACTAAGTGCGAAATAACTAACTAATAGCTCATTAAATCACCTGCTTTTACAGAAAATCCCAAACTTCATAAAAATGCAAAATAAACTATACCATCATACTCCATAAGGTTTGGGATGAAGAATGACACCTTCCGGGTGACTTTCTAAAAATAGACGGCTTCTCCAAGAAGTTTGGAGAGCAATCTAGGACGCCGAAAGAACTTCCGAAAGGATCATCGTAATCCTGAACACTATTTGAGCTCAATGGCATAGCAAAACATCACAAATAACTGAACCTGTGCTCTCCAAGAACTAAGGAGCTCCCAAACCATGCTAGATAGCCTACGGAAACTCAGGGAATAGGCTATTGGTCACAAACTTGGCTAAACGCTAATTGGGGATATTACAGAATCAATGATAATTGGTGTTGATACTTTTTAGCAACTAAAGATTATATTCATTCCTAACTATATAAGTTGTTTATTGTATTGTTGTCTATCCTCATTGGTGTCAGGGTTGACAGTGATATTTATTGTTGTGGGAGTTTGGGCACCTATAACTATGGTTTAATGGCAGAATAGGGTAATTGTTACATTGCTGAAGTGCAGATTTCATGGGCATCAAAAGCCATATTGTGCTGAGTTGAATATTGAATGTATCTTGTTGTAGAGCTGTATGTTTACTTTCAGTTTGAGGTTCATGCATATTGATAATGGTAACTGATATAAGTTTGTTGTAGCTGATCAATCTTTCACTTTACAAACTAAAATTATCATTTGAGAGTATATGTTAGTGATCTCTAACTTTGGAGTAGTTAGCATTTCAATTTAATTTCGTTGTTTGTCCAAAATACATAAGAATAAGGGATTTGACAAAATTCCTAGTTAAGGGATTGTTAACACAGTTCCTGTATCAGCCTTAGCAAATAGAATGGAGGGTGTCATAGTTGATAGCAAGGAAGCAAAAATCGTTTAGAGATAAAATCGGCAAACCAAAAGTACAAGATTTTTTCAAAAAATCGTGATAAAATCGCAGGGGTAAAAATCGGCAAACCAAAAGTATAAGATTTTTTTCAAAAAAATCGTGATTTAAACAGGAATAAATCGGAAAAAATCGGATTTCAAAAAAACCATTAAAAATGTAGAAGAAGGGACAAAAACTTCTTGTTTTTTAAATTTAAAGGCATTTCCGTAACATAGAGATATAGAGAGCAAATAAAATCGAGAGTTTTTGCCCATGACTTGTAAAATATAGATTGTAGTTGTTTATATTCATATCGCTGAATCACTGATTACATTGCATTGCACAAAGCATACTTCATAGTGCATAACTAATAACTAGATGTTGAAAGTTGACAAAATTTCAATTACAATCCAGTTTATACAATGTGAATATAGAAACTGAGTACAAAATTCCAAAAAACTAGACGTAGCCAATGAGTCTTGCTACTACAAAGAGAGCTACACTAGAGAGTTGAAGGTCTTGATGATGAAGCTCTTGGGTCAAAGCCTGTCCTAACTCGTTCAAGCAATTCACTACTCATGTTGCTCTCCATTAGGATGTCAAGATCGTCAGGGTCAAGAAAATCATCATCATCATCATCATCACCTGCAATCCACTCAGACTCTGGATCAATTTCATCAAGGTCAATTGGCACGTCATCCTCAGTAGTACCTAATTTTGTCCATATATAAATTATTCGTGGCAATAGAAAGTGAAAAACATAATGAATACAATTATAACTATGATTGCAAGTATATTAGAAGTCTAACCTTGAGCTTTCTTTAGCTTCAAGCGGAGGTTGTGGTGAACGAACACCAAATTATTCATCCGTTCTTGTGTTAGACGGTTGCGTTTCTTGGAATGTATGTGTTCAAAAACACTCCAAGTACACTCACAAGCGGATGAACTACATGGTTGGCTCAATATGCGCCTTGCCATCCATCTAAGATTTTTGGTATCTTGACCAAAAAAATCCCACCATTGTGCTGAAAAACACAAATTATTACCATGATGATTTCATGTAAGATATATTAAAATCTTAACATCTTTAATCTACATGTCCACAATAAAGAGAAATTGTCCAAAGCTAATAGAGTGTACCTGGTTGGTAGGTCTTCCTGCCTTGCACCGCAGCCATACTTGAGAAAACACCCCTCGCCTGCTTGTACATTGGCAACTCTGCCATAACTGCGTGCAACTTTTTTGGGGTAGGGAACATTTTCTCCATGCATATGAATAGGCCACGTGTGACTTTAGAATCATCATCTTTGAATGAGGAGCTATAGAACAAGGATGGATTGAGATAATGCCTAGCAGCATGGAGAGGGGAATACATCTGTTGATCCCATCTCCTATCAATTATGTCCCACAATGGCATGTACCTGTCCCTGTCATTTTCCATCCTACCCCTCATCACCTCCTTAGCCCTATCCATGGCCTCATACAAATAGCCCATGGGGGATTTATCCCCATCCACTAGCCTCAAAACTTTGACTAGAGCCTCAGAAAATTGTACAACTTGTTCAATTGCATCCTAAAAACTTGCAGAATAAATGTACTGTACCACCTTTTTGCCATCTGCTAGCCTTGTGAAGCCAAACTCTATCCACTCAGGAGAAAGGAACATTTGCTTCAAATTTAATTGTTGTTGCCAAAGAGTCTGCAATGCAAGGAAGTGTATAGCAAATCATGTCACCCCTGGCTGAGTTAGCTCCTTGTCCTCTGTGAAGGAGCGCATTAGACACAACAGCCTCGTGTGATTGTAGATGAACTTGGTAACTGTGCGAGCCTGTTGCAATACCTCCATCACCCATTCAAGTTTTCCAAAATCCTCTAGGGTTAGATCAAGGCAGTGTGCCGCGCACGGAGTAAAAAACATAGAGGGATACTTGTCCGTCAGGAGTTTCCCAGTAGCGACACAAGCAGCAGCATTGTCTGTAATAAATTGTACCACATATTCTGGCCCTACATCCTTCACCACATCGTCAAACAACTCAAACATTTCAGCTGCAGATTTGATCCTATCTGATGCATCCACAGATTTCAAAAAAATGGTGCCAATATCACAAGAGACAAGGAAGTTGATGAGGGTTCGGTTCCTTCTATCTGTCCATCGATCTGACATTATGGTGCAACCAGTCTTTGTCCACGCTAGTCGATGTTCAGAAACATCATTAACATCCTCTACTGCATCATTGAGCATACCAACTCTCAATGTCTCATAAGATGGGGCTTTGAACCCAGGACCTGCACTTACAATTGCATCCACCATACCTTGCCAGTATGGAGATCTGGCAACATGGAACGACACGCTAGAGTAGTACCAGAAATTTGCAATTGCCTTCTTTGCATGTTCATGGACGTTCTTTCTCCATCCTGTACTCTCCAAAGTGGTCTGTGATCCTGGTGTAGTACGAGGTGCAAAGAAAGAATTAATGTTTCCTCCACCTGTGTTTGAGCCATGTGTTGTAGAAGGCGTTGACACAGACTCCTTGAAAGACATTTGTTCACTGCTTGCCTCATTCAAAGGATTGCTCTTAGCATATGTAGAATTTAATGCCATTTTTGTTCCAGTTCTTGCCCTTTTTGCCTTATTATCAAAAATCGCCTCAAGAGCTAGTTTTGCCTGATATGTGACATCTACAGGGCAACCTTTGCAAATACTGGTCTCATGTCCTACCTCCTTTGCCAAATGCCATTTGAAGTGATAAATGCCACTAGGTATTTCAGCTTTACACCAATTGCATTTGACCCTGGTTGTACCCGAGACTGATGTGTAATGAGTCCATGCAAAGTCTCTTGGACGTGGCATTATGATCAAAGCTGTAAAGGCATTTGAATTCAGTCTTTCATGATAAATAATTTTCTACACGAAAATGATGTGCTAACTCTAGGTTTCTCATGATAAATAATTTGAATTAAGTAATTAGTCAATAATATATTAAAACTAAACAAAAAATTGAACTGGCCGCTTGTGAAAATATAATATGATAGTCAAGTGAAAATATAATGACTTTACAATCATCTAAATTAACATTGTGTGGAGTTTTTGAGTTTTTAATTACATTCCACCTCTTACAACTGTAAATTACACTTTGTTAATATAATAATAGACATGGTCATGCCATTACACTTTACCTTTTTACAACTGTAAATTACAGCTCTCAACATAATAATTATAAAATTTACAAATTTCAATACCTATTTTAAAATTGAACAAACCGATTAAGTAAAGGAAAAAAAGTTAAAAAGAGTGGACAAATCGACTCAGTAAAGAAAAAAAGAGTTAAAAAGAGTGGACAAACCGACTAAGTGAAGAGAAAAGAGTTAAAAAGAGTGGACAAAGCAACTTGTGAGATTGACAGGCCTTGAGATAAAACGTAACGTGTTGTGACATCCTTTTCAATATAATAATGCAGAAGAAGTTGTAGGTCTGTCACATGATAAAGATACGATCTGCTATATGAATTAATTTGCACAACAGGGGCATTAATCCTCAAAGAATCCATCTCATTTTTACTTGCTTGGATGTAGCTATATGGATGTCCACTGCTTGCCTCTTTTCTATCAACAACCACATTTCTTATTGCTCCTCGGTGCTTGTGTGCAAATTAATGATGTGGGAACATTATTTAAATGCTTCATCTTCAATTTGGATGCCAACTATTCAATAACTGCATGTTTAGAAACTATATCATCTACTTGAAGTGAACATGCTTATTTTGACATGATCTGAAGTAGATATGGGCATTTTGGGCATTGAAGTCATGGAATTTTTCAATGATAATAACACTATTTGTAAGGAAGAAGAGGTTGTTATGGACTGTCTGATCATTGAAATGAATGATATTTAAATTGAAATGGATGATATTTCAGTAGAGTGGGAAGAAAGCATTAATCCTACATGACACAAAAAATAATACGGATTAGAGTAGTTGGATTTGGTAGAACAATATCAATATTTGAAAATGAAGGCCTAACTGTTCTTGACGAGTATTTTCCATGACCTTTTCATCAGGAATCAGGACCCACCACAGCTTCACATACATCTAAATTAATTTTCTTGTTTCTGAATTCTATTATAGCTTCATGTGTTTGTATTTAACTATATGACTAATCATCATAAAGATATGATCTACTATAGCAGTTTCTTAATAAAGATAAGATCTAGAATTATTTTTCTTGTTTTAACTTCCATCATACCTTCATATGCTTGTATTTAACCGTTGTAAGAATTAATGACACTTCCAACACACAATTCCATCATACCTTCAGTGCTAACGAGACAATTCCAACACATGCACATCTCATATTATTCTACTATAGGAAGAGGATATTCATATTATAGACTACAGATTGAGTGAATTCAGTGATATTGAGAATGAACTCTTTTAAAGACAACTTGGTACCACCACTTATGGGTCCATTTTTAAGAGACATCACAGTAAATTTGTCATATATACAGAGAGCGGTGGGGGCGGCGGGGTGTCATTTTAAGAAATGGGAAGATTTAAGAAATGGGATAGCAGGCTGGAGCAGAGGACCAACAGGCCTTAAGGGAATACACATGGCTAGAGATCAGATTTGAATGTTGTATGAATTTTCCTTTCTGTCTCCTGAATCATGGGAATTTCAATCAAGCTATGCTTATCTATTTAAACTTTTACACTCTTAGCTTGATGACCCTAAGGCCAGTAGACTATACGATGTTGTTCTGACCATATGATGGCATTTTCCATGATTCCTTGCTCTAGATGCCCAGGCAGATGCATAGTGTGAAACTCTGAACACTTGTTATAGATATTATATGCTGTTTTGGTTCGTTTTTGAGATTTGACCTTGATTTTTATTTTTGGTTGTGGGAACTGACAGAACCCAAATTTGCTGAACAAAAAAAGCACTTTTGCTGCACGTGATATAGGTTGAATGGACAAAGTTTGCAAACTTGCCACTTTTTCATTTAAACTTTAAAGATATAACAAGAGAAAGTCCATACAAAATAAAGTATGGTTAAGGTAATTTTTTACTATATCCAGATATCGCTCAGGTGAAAATAAAGTTGCCATTAGAATTCAAACTCATAAAAAAAAACACTTTTGACTGGATCATTACTATCAAATCTCCTGAAAATTATATAGGTCAACTGTCATGGGAAATCAAAAAAATATCATGATAAACAGGTTACATACCTCCAAAAAACCCAGATGTGCGTCCAGATGCAGCGTCCAGCCGATGCGCGTCCAGATGAAATCACGAGCAGATGAAGGGTGATTCAGGGTCCAAAATCGTTGCAAATGAATTGCGTGTGAATTAAAGAGGTGAAATCGCGGGTAAAATAGGTGAAATCGCGCGGGTAAAACGCGAGGGGAAATTTGCACGCGGGCCGAGGGTTAAAAACACGATTTTTTCGCGATTTAAATCGCAATTTAAACCTGTTAAAATTGTTGAAAATCGAGTGCCAAAAAGTCAACGATTTTCGATTTTTTTAGGGATAAAAATCGCTTCGAGAGCCGATTCACGATTTTTACTAAAAATCGCGATTTCTACTAAAAATCGCGATTTCTATTCGATTTCTGCTTCTATAGTTGATAGTACTTTCTAGATCCCAGTTGATTCATGATTCAACTATCATGGATTTATTCATTGTGGCAGTTGGAGAAGCATCACCTAGTGTAGGATTTCCAATCTTTAGTCATATCAGAGTAGCACAATGGATGTCACATGGAAGGTCAAGGATTTGGAATTGCAAAATTTCTAGATTGATATGGGGTCTTGGTATTTGCCAAAAGGTTCGAGCTGGAGGAGTATGTGTGTACCAGCATTGCTTGTGGACAAGCAATCTTTGGGAAGGGCGGACTGTTATGCCCCCTTTTACAATTTAAGGAAAAGAAAAAATAAAGTTAATATTTTTAAGTTGTCTAATAAATTACTTTTTAATTTATTAAAAAGCGACGACTTAATATTACTTTATTAAAATAAATTTTAATAATAACGTTTTAAGTTTATCATACAAAGATAACTTAAGTATTATTATTAAAACAATTAAAAGATCTTTTTAATGAGATATTAAAAGATCCATAAGATTTAAAGATGATGGAAAATGAAACTTTGAACGGAAAAGGAAAAGCAGAAAAAAAAATTTCTATGAAGGAAGGAAAATTTTTCATAATGTTTTGCGCTATTATGATAATATCCTTCTTTGGAATTTGTACATTTTGTTCAATTTTGCAAATTGGAGGACTAAAACTCTTCAATTCTTCATGGGTGATTTCATTCAGAAATCATATTGAGCTTTGATCCAAGTGCTCTCAATTACGACTTTCGGTTTGGGTGTGACAGCAGGATTGTTTAGTGTATGGATATTTATATATTAGAAAAATAAACAAAAATATAAATTATTGTGTGCAAAGGAGAGAGAATTTATCAGTATTATTTTACAGTGGAGATTCATTGCATATGAATCAGATTTGGGTTCTATTGTGACGTTTTCACACATCGCCACATTGCAAATGGGGACCCCCTTTTTTCTCACTTTCGCCGTCATTTTGCTTTGTCTTGTAGTTTCTTGCCCAAATCCATGAAGCTAGAAAGGGGTTTCCACGCACTTAGCTCACAGGGAACATGAAGAATGCTTGAAATAGTGAAGAAAACGATGAACTTCCTAAGGATGAAGGCAGCCCTAGTTATCCTTACCCAAGCAAATCAGTCATTCCAAAACTCCAGTTCGGAAGTCTCTGTCCATTTCTGGACAGGAATCCTATTCCAAAGTTCCTGTCCAGAATCCCGTTCCAGGGTCTATCCAGATTCTTGTCCTGAAGTTCCAATCCAAGGTCCTGAATTCAACAAGGCTTGTCATTCCTTGGCAAATCCATCTTTCCACCTTAGAACCCTCTCATTCCCGGCCTGATGCCCTGTTCCAAAAGCTGTGATCCGGAAGGTTTTAAGGGCCCGGGACTTAGTGAAATCTCAAAACAGTAAACCCAAAAGTCATTTTGAAACCCATACTCCGGAAGGAATTCCAAACTGAAGAGGATTCCCTAAACCAGGAAGAAAATTGTCCAGGTCACATAATCCAAGCCCTGTTGGATTTTGGCTCCTGGAAGAAAACTATCCAAGTCGCATAATCCAAGACCTACTGGATTTTGCGCTCCTTGAAGAAAACTGTCCAAGTCGCATAATCCAAGACCGCCGCGCAAGATACCGGGGAGAATGTCGACGAGGTGCCGGAGTCGAAGATCCGGGGATCGGAATTGCTGCGCCGGTTTCTGGAACTGTAGTGGCAGTTTACCCATACTAAATCGCTGCCTGTGTCGGCGATGAGAAGGAAACGCTTTGGTGGCGTTCCGATGTGCACGTCCACGAAGTATTGCCCTGCTCCGACGAATGACCCGGAAAATATCGGCGCCCAAATTGCCTCCGCCGGGTTGGAGTTTTCCGGAGCTTCTCCCGGGTCGGTTTCGTCCGGAGCCTCCGCTTCCTCAGTCTCTGGAGCCTCCGCTTCCGTTTCCGGTTCCTCCTCATGAGAACTCAGGCTCTCTAGGGACCTTGAGAAGGACGCCAGACGGAGCTTGTCCTGCCGGAAAAGAGACCGTAATGACTCCAGCCGTGTTTCACCCGGTTTCCGGAAAGGCGAGTCGTGGTGGTTTCTGTGCATTAGCTTCACCCGCATTATCTTGGCATTTTGTTGTTGCTCTTCGCCGCTTCCCCGGCCGGGCGTTTCTTCGTCTCTGGTGTTCCGTCCTGAATTGGACCTCTCACATGTGGTCTGCTTCAACACACATGGTGGAAAACCTCAATGCAAAACTTACACCTTGGACATCATTCACCATCTTTTAAAATTACTCAAGATTTGTTTAGGGCATGTTTTGTTTTATTTTAGCTTTTCTTAGACTATCTTGACTTTCAGTTTGTTGAATTCAATTTTTTTATACGATAACAATGGAGTTGGTCTGTTGTTCAAATTGGGTATGGCAGGAATGCAAAATACAGAAACACTGAGGAGAGAGTGCGGAACTGCTGGGATTGAGTTCTGAGCTTGTTTATAATGGTGGCTGCTATGTTCTTGTATAAGCAGCTGTTTATAATTGTATTTGTGCTATATAAACCAATTTATAAGACCCTTAAATGTTTCTTTTTGGCCTTAACATGTCATTCAAATGTGCTTTTGCTAGTTCTACTTTATGGAGTCCCGTTAAGAAAAATCATAACCGCATGCAAGAAAAATCCCACAAGACATTCTTCAAATAAATACTCTACGAAAACATCAATTCATTAAGAGAAGGTAGGCTTTGCATGTTAATGGTATGGCAAAATGTAACTGTTCATGATAGTAATATTAGATGTGATTATAAGAGTATTAGCATAAAAGATTATTGATGGATATAGTGTGCTCTTGTATTAGTAGAAACTTCAAAGACCTCCAGCCAGTATATCCTTCTGGCAACCAAAACACAGGAAGAGAAAGTTAGATCTAAGTTAGGATGGTTGCAACATAAAGACTAATACGATACTACCATGATAAATAACAAAGTCTTTCTGGAAATGAAAATTGCTGTAAAGACTAAGAAATAACAGCAGCAGGTATAACATGGCTTAGGAGAGCCACCCCTCCTGTCAACACACAAGCTAATGTGAGTTAACATAAAACCTGCAATGGGGCACTTCGCTGTAATTATAGTGTCCAAATACTACTTATGAATATCTGATAGTAAGAGTTCCACCCTGTTGTACCGACTACAATAGAGTAACTACTATCATCTTCAAACATATGGTGAGATCCAAAAAAACATCGTGCCAACTGATGCAAGTAACTAAATAACCTTTAATTAACTTCTCAATAAATTACTGAATGTAGCAGCCAATACTTTGATCTTGCCATATTGGTACCATGCAACCCATGTGCAGTTTCAGAGAGGCTTGTTTGTGGGGTGAATTATTCCAGGAGAAGTGGAAATAGGATCTAATTATCTAATTATTAAAGATCAAAGAAAGCTTGAGGTGAATCAGTCATAAGGTTCACAATGGAGGATTCAAATATCAATCTAATGACATTTTGAGTATTTTCATGGTTGTGTGATAAATTACACAAGTTGAAGGAGACACAGAATGGTGGCAGAAATCTTTTTAAAGGCAGCTTGAATGTACCCACATTACCTTGTGACAGCCAAGAGTGCATTGTAGACAAACATGAGGTGGTCTTCTAGGATATTATACAAGTTGAATTATTCCAGGAGAAGTGGAAATAGGATCTAATTATCTAATTATTAAAAATCAAAGAAAGCTTGAGTGAATCAGTCATAAGGTTCACAATGGAGGATTCAAATATCAACTAAATGACATTTTGAGTATTTTCATGGTTGTGTGATAAATTACACAAGTTGAAGGAGACAGAATGGTGGCAGAAATCTTTTTAAAGGCAGCTTGAATGTACCCACATTACCTTTGTGGCAGTCAAGAGTGCATTGTAGACAAACATGAGGTGGTCTTCTAGGATATTACCACGGGAATAGCCCCATACCTATATTACCTTTCGCACAGCCAAGAGTGCATGGTAGACAAACATTAGTTGTTCTTCTAGGATGTTACCATGGGAATAGCCCAATATATGAGCATGATCAGGCAATTGAGTTGGAATCAGGTCACTGACCTCCTAACAGCAGGGCTTGCAGATATTCATGTGAAGAGAAGAGCAAGATGGGAAAATAATTGAGGATACACTAGATGCTGGTATTTATGTTGCAAAAAAAGTGCATTTTAACTGCCACTAATCACAATCGAGTAGGATACTTGGCCAATGCATTGATCCCCCAAAAATAGGTCTAAGTGTACTGGATCATTGGGGTCATAGTGTTCCTTGCTCATTGGAGAGTGATTTTGTCATTGTATTGGTGAGAAGGGTTCTACTAATGGCTGGGGATGATCAGGGATGGAAAGGAACATCTTTGGAAAGAGATTAGTTGCAGGGGTATTAGGAGCTAGAAAATTTTGTGTAAGTTCATGGATGTTGTGTTGGCACTATAAAACATATGTATCAATCCATTTGATAAAGGAACAAAAGGTATTTACTCTCTAGAGCTTGAGTTTTTTTTTACCCTAAGTTAGATTTTCTCCTATTATTTCTACATAATCTTGATATATTTGTGTTTTCTTGATTGCATGTCTTTGTTATTGTGACATCCAATTTATGTGGTTGCTAGTGCATTTTAAGAGTGTTGTTGAGTACTTCTCAATTGTAAATCCATTTGCTAATAGCAAAGACAAATCTCCTCCCTGTTTACTAATCAAGTGGTATAGAGTAGTGGTATCTATAGGGTATTTGTTTATCTTAGGGATTCAAGTTTATGCCATCTACCATATCGAGGGGGAAAGGAAGCTTAGTGCCTTTTGAACCTGAAATTGAATCAAGGAAGTTGTTAAGAACATCAAGAATGGCAAGTGGTGACGGAGAAGCTAGGTTTTAGAAGCCATTAGAAGATGTAGCCAAGATATCCGTTGTGGAAAAAAAGCCTGGTTGTTTATAAAGCACAAATGCCATCATTTGATCCTCCAAAAGAGTGACAAGAAGAAGAATCAAGAAAAGAAAAAATATAGCAATGTGAGATTTCCAAAGAACGATTATCAAGGTAGAGGCTAAAATTGATATATAGCCCTATGATGGAGAAAGTAGTGCTGAAAAATTAGACCAATGGGCGTCACAAATGGAGGTGTACTTAGTCTTCATCAACTTTCTCCACACCAACAAATCTCTTTTGCAAGGTTGAAACTTGCTAGGCATGCTCTTATGTGGTATGAGAACTATATAGACTCTTTGGAGGTTTGAAAAGTACTAGTAGTGTCCAAGTGGGATGACTTCAAAATGCTATTGAGGAAGCAATTCTACCCTATTCACCATTAAGAAGAGAAGGTGATGCAATGACATCATTTGAAGCAAGAGAAAGGGTAAAGTGTTCAAGCCTATACAAGTCAGTTTAGAAAGATGGAAGTTCAACTTGGGGAGAACATTATGCAATGAAAAGTGCCAATTAAGTATGTGGGAGGTTTGTTTGATCACCTACAAAGAGTTGTTCTCATGGCCAAACCCCAAAACATACAAGCCATGTGCCCAAACACACTACCTTGAACTAGATAAGAAGGGGATCTCTTCCAATAGGCACAAGGGTAGCAAACAACAACATGTAGGCAAGAAGAACCAAGATGGCAAGGGCAAAAAATGCTACTACCATGGCAAAGGACAAAGGTAAGATCAAATCTCATTGTAGTCACTATAACAAAGATAGACGTGGTTGAAAGATGTTGAGATTTGCATCCAAAGTTAGCACCTTCTTGGTTGAAGAAGGGGCAAGACAATAACACTATTTACATGGAAAAACAAAAAGAGATAAGTGGTGACTTAGATATTGATGAACACATTTCTTGTGCTACTTTGAACAAGGGTGCTATTATGGTGAGTGTTGAACTTCAAGTGAAGAAGAGCTCACTAAGGTATACCAATCAAGATTCAAGCCAAAGGTAAGAAGTTTGACGCATTGTTTGATTTGTATTGTCAAGTTAATCTAACTTCTTGCAAGTTAGTTGAAGGCTTGGTATGCAAGTAGCAAACCACCCACATCCTTATTCTTTGGAGTGGTTGAAAGACAATGTAAATGTGAAGGTTACAAAGCAATGTAAGCTACGATATGGGTTACTTTGGAGTTTGTGGATGAGGTAGTGTTTGATGTGGTTATTTTAGACATTTATAGTGTGATCTTTTGGAGTCTATATCCATATGAGGGATGTAATTTATTTTAGAAGGAAGAATCAATATAGATTGGACTTGAATGGAAAGGAGTACCTCTTGAACTCTCACAATGACAAATCCAAGATTGCTTTGGCCAGGACCTCAAAAGATAAACAATTGATCAATGCAGGTGGAAGGGAAGCTAAGGTTGGGAGTGTCAAAAGGATTCATTCTCAACAAGAGCAACAAGGGGGGCAAGTGCATCAAGTCAACTGGGAGCCAAAATGTGCCAAGTTTTGGATGATGTTTGTCTTGTGGTGCATGGTGGCATCTTTGTAGGATGAAGGGATCATCAATCTTTTTCCATTAAGTCCCTAAACTTTTTGGGACCAAAGACTCTTAGTTAGAGAGGTGTGATTCAAAAACTTCGGTCTAAGTGTATTGGATCATTATGGTCATAGTGTTTCATGATTGATGTAGAGTGAATTTGTCATCGTACCAAGGAGAAGGGTATGTGATAATAGTTGAGGATGACTAGGGATGAAATGCGATATCTTCGGAAAGTCTTCAATCAAAGTTTCAAACTTCAATCTGACCTAGAAGAGTTACTTGGCAAGTTTGCCACTTGTAGTAGACGGGAAAACACATTGTTCATCGAGGCAAATTTGTATTAGAGGAACCAACAAGCTCATTTTGATGCAAGCAATGTGTGGAATACAAAGAGTTTGAGCATTTGATCTTCCATTTGGTTGATTGGTTTTCCATCTCTTCAAGGTTGGGAGGCCATAGGAAGGTCATATGTTTCCTTTTCATGTTTGGGAAGTGGTTGGCTCTTATTGTAAGGTGGTTGTAGACCATTCTAGGATTGTTTCAAGACTAGAGTGACTAGTCTATTCATGGTGAGAGTAGTTCCAAGTGTGTTAGGAGCCAAAAAACAAAATTGAATGAGCTCATGGATGCTATGTTGGCATTGTAAAACATTTGTACTAATCCCTTTGATAGTGGAGTATTTGCTCTTTAGGGATGGAGTTTTTCACCCCTAAGTTGGGTTTTCTCTAGGGCAAATTGTGTGTTCACTTTGTTGTGTTTATATTTTATTTTTGCATAATTTTGAGATCATATTTGTGTTTACTTGATTTGCATATCTTTGTTAGTGTGACATCCATTTTATGTGGTTATTAGTGCATGCTAAGAGTGTTGTTTAGTACTTTTCAATTGTAAATCCGTTTGCTAATAATAGAGAGGAATCTTGTCCTTGTTTACATATCATTTGTGTTGACCATAGAGAGCTAAGCTAGATATATTGTAGGTGTATTATCATTAGTCAATTTAATGTTTACTTAGGACAAATGACTTAGTCTAGGTTTTATGTTATTGTTTTAAATTAGCACTAAAATTGGGAGGGTTATTTATACTTTATTGAGATTTCATTTTTGTTTGTTCGTGTATGTTGTTTCACAGATAACCAACTTGGCTTCCCTTTGTAAGTCTATTGAATAGGCACAAATACAACTAGAATGCATCATCTTGTTTGAGGCTTTGTAATGTTGAAAGTCTTTATTTTTTATTTCTCATATGGTATCAAAACCAACTATGAGAGCTTGGTAAGAATTTGTGAGAGGAGGTAGTGTTAAGTTATTCCATTCATTGCATCAAAGCTAATACAAGGTGTTTTGATGGGATTGTAGTGCCCCTCCATTCTCATATTGGATGTGCAGATAGTCTGGCTAAGGAGCATGAAGATGAAGGTAAAATAATAGGAATATTTAGGGTATGTTAGATAGTTGATGTTGTACATTATATGATGTTGGTAGATGCTACATTCATGTTGATGACATTCTTGATTATGCTCATGTGTGGTTTTATATGACAGTTAGTATGTTTTATCGATAATCTTTGTTGTGACACTGATAATTTATATGCTCTAACATTGTTTTACATTTAGGTGATTATGATGTTGATTTTTCTATGATTGTTATATGTTAGGATTTATTTTATGAGACTGATTTTGTATTAAAGAATGATCTGATTATTGTGTGGTGTGAAAAGAGACAATGTCGTACCACTCATTCGTGAGTGTCCGACGACGTTGCAATTCTCTTTCACTCCATGACCATTTTATATTTATTATACTTGTGCATAGACTGTGTTGTGTGTTGCAGGTTGCAGGTACCGGGCATCGACTCCACCTGAATTGATAGGTCTAAGCGTGCCTTAAACCCAATGGAAATAGTTGAATGGAGATAACGTAGGGTCCCCTAGCTTAGTCACCATCATTGAAAAGGATGAGTATCCGGTTTTTGCACCTAGTCAGTGTTGTTGGTAAGGGCATGATAGTCAGTCATTGTTGTGGGGGTCTTGCTTTCCAATCGTGGATAGTGTCAGGTATTGTTTGGCATTTGGGTTATTTTGTTTGGAATTGTGTGATTAATGTTTTGGTTAATTAGTTTATTGAAATAAAATTATTAAGTCAAGAGGGCACTTTAATAAATAAATATAGATGCTTTTATGTAAATTATAGTTGTGGGGAAATATGTATTATTATGTTTGAAAAAGATTCTCTTTCTTTATTATATTGTCTTGAATAATTATTTTCCATTTTGGCCACTTGGAGGAAGTGGCAGTTACGCACCTCAAGAGGGAATCTTAGAAATAATTGTTTCTTTTAAGTAAGAGACTAATTTTAGACAAGTAGAAATAAACTATTTTTGTTTGGTTGTAAATGAAAAAAATAGCAAATTGTAAGAAAGTAATAAAGGAGAATCTTCTGGAAGAAATCATGGGGGGTGGTTATGCATGTTCAACTTTATTTTGAAATCTCAAGACATAATTTGGAGGGAGGAGCGTGCATTTTCAAATGGAGAATATGTTTTATGTTTTGGGGATCTCTCTCTCAGGAAGTTTTCATTTTTTTTTGGGCACCGTAAACCATAGCTTCCAGAAGAAAAGACTTGGGGAAAATGAAGCTGAAATTTTTTGTGAAGATGTGATAGAAGCAATAATCCAGGTACGGACTGAGATATGAAACTGATTTATTGTTGCATTAGATTTAGTGAAATATTCTGTGAATTCTCTTCTACATATTCTGAACCCAGTTTGTTGTGTCAGCCATAACTTTATTTTTACGAACTAGGTTCCTCTAGAATTTTTTTACATAGTGCAAGACCTAGTTTTGTAAATCATATCCGAAAATCAACCATACTCAGTTTGTCATTTTGGAGATATGAATATTTTGGGACTGTTTATCTCTCACATATTTCGTCTCTGTTTTAACAATCTGTTGCGTTAGCCATAACTTTAGTTTTACGAACTAGGTTCCTCTAGAATCTTTATATGTGGTGCACGACCTAGTTTTGTAAATCATATTTGAAAATCAGCCATACCTAGTTTGTTATTTTGGAGATATGAATATTTTGGGACTGTCTATCTCTCACCTATTTTGTCTTTGTTTTAGTAGTATGTTGCGTTAGCCATAACTTTAGTTTTACGAATTGGTTTCCTCTAAAATTTTTATATGTGGTGCACAACCTAGTTTTCTAAATCATATCCAAAAATTAGCCATACCCAGTTGGCATTTTGGAGATATGAATATTTTATGACTGTCTACTTTTCACCCATTTCGTCTCTGTTAAAACAGTTAGTTGCGTCACCAATAACTCTATATTTTCGAATTAGGTTTCTTTGAATTTTTTAACAAATTGATTTTTTGCATATCCTACGATCATTGCTTTCCATCATATGACTCTCTTTGAGGCATTTTACCAATCAATCTGCGTGCCCTATCTATGCTTTCACATTTTGCATTGTTGGTAGCTTCTAAAGCTTTCTCAACAAATTCATTTTGTGCTGATCCTGCAATCGCTAATATCCATGAGATGCCGTCCCTTTGAGGCGTTTGTCAAAAAAAGACATTGCCTGAGCAGTTCCAACAATTATATCTTCTTATCTATGCTACCGTAGGTGAATATGTTTTCAATTATAAATAACTCTACTTATTTTGATTGTTTGTTAGGTTATAAGAAGACTATTAAATCTATATAGAATAGAAGTAGAAGAATTCAATTTGGATAGAGTGAATGTATAAATTTAATTTAAATTGATATTGATTTTATTACGATTTATTAGTAGAAATATGATTTAAGTAGGTTTGGAATTAGGTTTGTAAACAATGTATTTAAGATTTGATTTATAAGTTTGTTTTAGAAATTAGTTGATTACGAGTGGAACTGTATAAGGTAAATGGAACTTGTGTAAGTTGTATCAGTGGTCGTAATAGGGTCATGTTGTCAAGGTTTAGTTTTCCTGAGGCATAGATTAGTATGTCTTGTTTTCATGTGTATGCAATGTTGTAAGTGAATTTTGATGTGATAATAAAGTCCTTTATGGATGTTGTGGCTCATTAGTTGTATAGAGCACGTTTATAACTTGTGCTTAAGAAATGTCACGTTCTTATTAACCTTGTTGTTGAGAAAACGTTTGTATCATATTTATGTCTTGAACTTAATCAACCCTTCCTATTCCTAGATTTGGCATGTTAGCATGTTATAATGCTTTGTATTGGTTTATTCTATTAAATCTAGTGTTGGGTAAGGGATTTTAACAAACTTGGTAATCATTATGAGGTGTAGACACCTCTAGAAGAACTATGTATTAGGTATGATCATTTTGGTATTCATAGGACCAATGTAGTAGTGGTTTATAGAAGATTTATCAAGTTGACAGTTAAGATTTTCCATAGCAACCTGAGCTTCTCTCTTCTTATTCGTGTGTTGAACAAAATTTGGTAAAACCTAAAAAAAGATTGTTCTTTTACTTGTGCCCTCTTAGCATTCACTCTTGAGTTGCTTTAGCCATGATACTTCTACTTGGTTTGAACCATCCTTTAACTGTGTAATAATCCTATCTTATGCATGTTGTTAAAAGTGAGGTAGATTTGATGAAGATGTTAGATCTATAGGAATGTTTTGTTGTTCTGTATTTCTTTCCTCTCAAGCTAACCTTAGAACAAGGTTCTTTTATTGTAGCTTCGGGTTTTGTATCTTGCGTTTCTAACTAGTGTAAGAGATTTATAGCATTCTAATATTATAGGCTTTTAGTCTTGCTCATATAGTTGCATTTAATAGTATTTACAAAATTGTCTAGATTATTAATGAAATATACATCAGTGTAAATAGTGGTTTAGTTTAATAATGGTGAATTTTGTAGCCATTGGTTATATCATTCATGTGTATGGATATTATAACTCTATTGTATGATTTTAATTGTGGTGATAGTCCCTCATTGAGATAAGGATTGCATTTTATAAATTGTTGTGTTATGATATGTCTGCATTAGAGATATTTGCATGTTGTTCGTAATCATTTTATTAGACGAAACTAAAATAAGTCTTGGGATCTATTGGTTAAAATATTGATACTTGTGGATACTTATATCTTATGATCATATTATAACTGCTATTGGTGATTAGAAAGTTATAGTTCTATATTATTGAGATATTTTCACTTTAAAATTGTTAGATGATTGATCATGCTTGGATTAATGTTACATTCCTTAAAAATATTGTTGAAGGATATTAGTTTATGATGTGCTTTGAGAGTGAATGTGATGTGAAACCATTGTGTTTTTAATGGTGTCAAGTGTTGTGTCATTTGGGGAAGTTGTTTCTAGAGGCCAAGGAGGGTGTGATTGTGTGGGGGTTGGCTGTGTGCATCATGTGAGTTGAATGAAATGCATTCTTAAAATATTGTCTCCTATTCATGTTAGTATGATACATGTGCAAGATGGATAATGCCTTGCTTAGTGTACCTATTCATGTGGTTATGATGACTATGCAAGATGGATAATGCCTTGCTCAATGTACCTATTCATGTGGTTATGATGACTATACAAGATGGATAATGCCTTGCTCTGTGTGATGTGAAATTATGTGTATTCTGTGTTGTAAATGCAACATGATGAGAATGTGGTAGTTCATGCTTGGTTTATGTTTTGGGACAAGAATTGGTCCCTATGATTATGATTTGTATGCAAGAAGGTAAATGCCTTGCATGTTGTATATGTTACTTGTCATTGTGATGGTAATTGTCTTGCTTGATGGATAGGTTCTTCTAGATGCAGGTAGGGGAGTGGCTTTCAATGTGGGGCTGGTGCCCAAAGTGGCTGCCAGGATAACCCATTGGAAGTTTTTAATCCAGTGATAACTTAATAATAAATTTAGAGGGTTGGGTAGTTTTCACACTAAATAAGATAATTGGATGCCTCACCCATGCCTGTAGTGCTCGTTCATAAAGATGGGATGAGAAGGCCGTGGTTGGCAAGATCAACTTCCTTGTCCTCACAAAAGAATGTTGGTTCTGCATGTGTCACCCTATGGGGCCGGCGTCTAGTGAGAGATTGCCAGGATAACCATAGATGGGGGCCGACGTCTAGACTGTCAGGATAACCCATGGATGGGGGCCGACGTTTGGTGAGAGACTGCCAGGATAACCCATGTTAGGACCATGCGATGACACTCTTCCCTACTGCAGCCTAGCATTCCCTAATTGTGTTTTCCTCTTTCATTGTGTATTTGCCTCTGTAAGTATTTTTTGAGTTGCTTGTGGTGTTCATATCGACCAGTGTTGTATTGGAATCATGTGTAGTCCTTGCACCTGTTAGCCTATTGACTTCTTGTCTGTTTGCTTAGTGGGACCTTATTGTTATCTCTTAGCACGGGGGGTGGACCTTAGGGTTCCACATGGTTGGGTGGTTATGCTTTTATCTCCATTGGTTTCCCTTGCTGTTGTTCTTGTGCAAGAAGGATGTACCTTGTGTGGCAGATTTCAGATCTTGTTCTAGCTTGAGGAGACAGATACTTATGATCATGTTCCAGTCTTCTATATCAGTTGAATCATGTACTGTTATCTTGATGTATGTACTGCAATGTAATCTGTATAGCGATATTGTAAACAATGTAATGTTGTACTCTCTTGTAAAGGAACTTATTTTTGTATTGTGATCCTATGTGCAGGATCTTGATGCTTACTTATTTGATGATATAATATAGAATTGTATGTGTTTATTCATCTGATGCAATTGGACTTAGAATGAACTATGGTTGTTAGTTAATTCATAACGTTGGTTAGATCTTGTTTTAGTTCGTTAGTAATGCAGCCGTGGAACCCTAGAGGATAAAGCTTAATTTAAATGTTATGAATAAATATATGATTGTTGTTATTTCTTTCGTTAAAAAAAAATATTTGTCCTTTTTGTAAGTTTAGTTGTGTTATTCTCTCGGTTCCTTGGCGGGGCGTTATAGGGATTTTCATTCAATGTGATACTGGTGTAAGACAACGCTAGTTACATGAAAGAAATTGTGGGTCACAGGTTGGGCACTCGCCAACCATAATTGACATCTAATGGTGATGATTTTTAATTATTTAAAGACGACCATCTTTTGTGGATGTGTCATGTAGAAATGAGGAAGATTTTAGAAAGCTCTAGTGAAGGAATTTATTTAGTAGTTGTGATGTGTTGCTCTAGGTTACAATATGCCCCTAAATTTGAAATTTGGGGACCCTTGTTTTAACATTTTTAGAAGTTGTGTTTTTTGGCTAGGATGAGTATTGCATGTGAATTTGTGTTCTATTTGCATGGTTTAAAGTGTAATTTGTTCAAAAGAGTCATTTTATCTTTAAGGTTTGTTTGCCTAGGAAAATGATGGTTTAGTTTTAATTTATTTTTCCTAACTCCTAAAGTCTATTATCAAATGTGCAAACCTTGTTGACTTTCCAAGGCTTCTTTTCTTTGGCTTAGTGCAAGTTGTTTCGACACTCCGGTTCCCAGAGTGGTCATTGTTGCAAGTTCCCTCAAAACTCTGAACTCTAAAGTTGCATTCTACATTTCTTCTCTAGACCCCGATCTTAGGTTGGTGCACATTAACTCCACACGTGTGAGGGGTTTCAAAAGTCTGAAATGCTCAGAACTACTTGTCTTTTTGCATTTTCTGCTACAAATTTTGGCGCTCCAACTCACCGATGACATGTAATGGCTTCGCATTTTTTGGATCATCTTGTTACTTTAGGGGAATTTGCAAACAAAACTAGCTTCTTTTTGTTTGTACATTTCATTTCCCACTTTCTAGTTTTAAAACAATTATTCAATCTCGAAAAACATCATGTTTTGTAAAGGAACTACAAAATCCATGTTTAAATTTGTTAGTTCTTTTTGTTTAGAGTGCAATTACATGGTGTAATGGTTAAATTGTTTATAAATTTGTTCTTATGTAGATTTCTTCCCTGGTTTTCTTGGGCCTTTAGCCCTAGGGTTTCTGAACCCTAACTCATTTGGGATTTCAAGTATTTTTGATTTTAAACTCTTTTAAAAAACTTAGACAAATCTTGCTTAAGTTTTAAAACCCCATTTTAATTGTTTCTGGACCTTATGCAATCCTATCAAACTTAGTTTAATTCCATTTTACTTCCATTTCTAGAGAAAGGTTTAATTCTTACAATTTTCAGACTTTCACGAGGTTTTATAGTTGACGACAAAATGCACTTGGACTCTGAAGTCTGCCTGGAGCCACAAGTCTTTTTGTAGTTTACAATTGTCTACTATCAGAGTCCAAACCCTGACTACAGTCTAGAGTTCCAAAGCCTTTTGTAGTTTGTAGTTTCTTTCAATTTGTAATCAAACTTTGAATCTCTACCGACCTTCGCAACTTGTTTGTAACTTTCACCTAGCTATGAACTGCAACCAAAGTCCAAACTTTGGTCGTAGTCTAGAGTTTGTTTTTAAAATGTAGTCTCCTACAAATTCCAAGCCATCTCCAAAACCTGAGTTGCATCTTGCATTTTGAACTTGACCCTGATTTGTACTAAAACATTAAAACTATCATTTTGAAGATTTTGATCCCCATAATTTGTTATTTTGATCAATTTAAGGATGGAAAATTTGTTATTTTGATCAACTATAGGTTTCAGAAGACATGGGACAGGATCCCATTATTAGTGAAACCTTCCCCAAATACTGCATTTATTTATTATTTGAAATCTCTGAATCCTAACATTGCTGTCATGATTCAATCTATGGAAGGGACTGTGTAACTAGACGCATATGACAAAGCCATAAGGGCAGAGAACTGTCTGATTCAGGTTGGGAAGATTGCTCCAAGGCCACTAATGCCCTTATTTCCAGAGGCTCCTGTCATTCAGTCTGCTATGGCTCCAATTCCTATGACAACCAGTCCTGCTATCCCTCTAATTACACCTTCATTTGAACAACCAGAGGATAAGGATGCTACAATAAGAAGATTGAACAATGAGTTGATGTTGGCAAGAAGACATAATGCACAACCCAACAGACCATATAAGCTATTCAATCAGGGTTATCAACAAAATAGACTGCCATATCAGGGTAATGTGTAGAGGCAAAATCAACCTAGTTATATCATACCACTAAATGTCGTCCATCCCAATGTTGCAAACACATCTGGACCTTTAGTTCCCATACATAACAACTTGGCTTAGGATAACGATTGGTGTTATCCATGCAATCAACCACATGATCAGAATTTGTGCCAAAGTGGACAATTTAGTCAAGATTTGACAGTGCAAAACTAGTCAGTTCCTTTAGAGCAGCAAGTTAGTCCTAGTCAAGAAATGGTATGAGGGTAGGAACAAATGCAAAACAATTCTACCTTGATGAACTGGATACAAGATGATTTCTGTGGTGTCAATTAGAGCACAAGCCCAATAACTTACAATATAAGGACTAAGAGGAGGGTGACTGAGGATACAACGATTCCTACAATTGCTCACACCTTCGCACCTCATGCATCCCCAACAGATGCGGTGAAGGAAAGAACTACAGAGACACCTTCAGCACAAGCAGATCGTTCTGCTAGGCAGGTGAATTCAATGCCACAACAGCAGCCCCTGGCCGATCAACAAGAAAAATTGGCTCCGCTATTGCTAAAATATCCCAAAAGGGCAGTCAAATTCCCTTCAGCATAGTTGATCAAATGAAAAAGACCAACCTGAGCATCACTATGTGGGATACTCTATTAATCCCATCACAGAAGGATTTGCTGTAGGAAGCTTTGACAAGCTTCAATCAACCTGCTGTAGAGATAGTAAAAGAAAAAATGGCTGTCCTAGCAACCCTATGTGAACCAAAAGAGGAGGCAAGCACGAGCAAAATTGGTAAGCCCCCTCCATTTTACGTCTCCCTAATCATTAGTGATAAATTGTTGCATAATTGCATGATAGATTCTAGGGCCGGTACTTTTGTTATGCCCAAAAATATAGCTGATAAGTTAGACATTGAATATGAGCCTTTGAATAAGGGGGTAGTGCAACTAGATGGTATTGCTGTTAAGATAGTAGGTGTGATTAAGGATTTAAATCTCACTTTGCACGCATGTCCTGGCTTCTCTATTTCACAAGACATCTCAGTTATTGACCTCCCTGCATACTTTGGCATGTGCCTATCTAGGGATTTCACTACTAAAATAGGTGGGTACCTATCTTATAAGTGGTCCCATATGTTATTCAGAACTAGATATGACACTAAAGTGACCATTAAGGCTAAGCCTATTGCTAATGATCATGTAGAACCCTATTCTCCTAACCCTACCAATATGAACTGCACAATCCATGAGTTGGAGGAGGACATGACAATAGTAGGCATGAGGTTGCCACACCTATGGAGGAGATCCCTGATATACTGCTTGATGAGTGGGCAAACTATTTTCAGTTTGATACTCCTAATCATATAGAGGACACATGGCTGGGTACTTATTGTATCCATGAAGAGGACGCCATCATCCCTAATCTTGAGAAAGCAACATCGAATGCAAGTGGGATATGGAATATGTATTTTGATGGCTCCAGAAGCAAAAATGGAGCAGGTGTTGGGGTTGTGTTAATTTCACCCCAGAAAGAAAGTTATTTCTCTGCTTTTAGATTACAGTTTAGTTGTACTAATAATGTGGCTGAATATGAAGCCTTAATTTAGGGTATACAACTGGCACAGAAGAGAGGAATCAAATTTTTACAAGCATTTGGTGACAGTGAGCTTATTGTTCACCAAATTTGATCACAAAGTCCTTCAAGGAATGACTTGCTCAAGTCATATAAACATAGAGTTCGGGATCTGATTGAAGACTTTAATGCCTTCAACATACAAGCAGTGCCCAAACAAAGAAACAAGGATGCTGATAGACTAGCTACGATTGGTGCTCAGTTTGACATTCCCCAGAATGTCAAACAAAACTCAAATCAACATGTGAAGATTGTTGTGAGGCTTGCTGTGCTTGACAATGTGACGAGCTGGCAAGTATTTGAAAATGACTAGCAGATTGTAAATTTCTTGCAAGATGAGGTAGAATTTGCTGCCAATAATCAATCAATATTGCAAAAATAGTATGGCAATCAGGTGATCCAGCTGAAGACCAATAAACTGCCCAAAGGATTAGTCTCTTTGGAAAACATATTTGGTGTTGATGATCAACCTAAAAGAGAGAAGATGAACATGATAGTCAGAAAGAAGACTATAAAGAGGTGGAGATTGCATGGGGCAAATTCCTAAAACATGGCAAAGTATGTGATCAAACTGAAAGGTAAGGTTTTGTTGAACTTTGTAATGAATTTTATGATTTTATTGCTTGGGATTATAGGGATCTGAAATGCTTTGACCCTGGTTTAATCCAACATACCATTGATTTAGATCCCAATGCAAAACTTGTCCACCAAAAACAAAGGCCAGTCAACCCCAAAATTGAGCCATTAATGAGAAAAGAGCTATCCAAACTCATAGAGGCCAAAATCATTTATCCAATTAAACATTCCTCTTGGGTGGCAAACCTAGTTCCAGTTAGGAAGAAAAACGGGGAAATTAGATTGTGCGTGGACTTTAGAGACCTAAACAAGGCCTCCCTTGAAGATCACTATCCACTCCCTTCCATGGAGCAAATTCTCCAAACAATGGCAGGAACTGAAAGATTTTCACTCCTAGACGACTACTCAGGCTATAACCAAATTCTTTTAAAAGAATTAGACCAGTACAAGACAACCTTTACCACCAAGTGGGGTACTTTGGCTTATTAGAAAATGCCATTTGGGTTGACTAATGTTGGGGCAACCTTCCAAAGGGAAATGGATTTGGCTTTTAAAGGCCAAATCGATGATATTATTTTAGTGTATCTTAATGATTTGACTGTGTATTCCAAGCATGCAGCTGACCACCTGGGTCATTTGAGAAAAGTCTTTGAAAGATGCAGGGAATATGGCATATCATTGAATCCAAAGAAATGTGTGTTTGTTGTCCTAGAAGGCAAATTGTTGGGACATGTGGTTACAAAGGAAGGGCTGGCTATTGATCCGGAAAGAACCAGCACCATTCTAACTCTCCCCCTTCCTAGTCACAAGAAGGGCCTGCAAAGTTTTTTGGGAAAGATTAATTTCATGAGGAGGTTCATATCCACTTTTGCTTCAATAGTAAAGCCCCTCACCGCCATGCTTAAGAACACTGCCTTCACATGGTCAAAGGAAGGCAGAGATAGTTTTGAAGCTATCAAGCAGGTTATTGCATATGCTCCCATGTTGATAAACCCTAACTATGAGAAGGATTTTATCCTTTATACCTTTGGAGGCAACGAGGGCATATCAATAGTTTACCCACAACAGAATGAAGAGAAATTGGAATAGCCAATTGCCTTCTTCAGCCAATCACTCAAAGAATATGAACTGAAATATGATTTTGTTGAAAAATAAGTGTTTGCTATGGTGAAAGCCTTCAAAAAGTTCAGGCATATGCTTTCAAACAACAAGATACAATTCATTTGGTGAACCACCCTGGCGTTAAAGAGTTTCTTTTGAGAAGAGATATCAATGAAAAAAGGGCTGGGTGGATTACAAAAGTAATGGAATATGATGTAAACATCAACATCACTAAGCTGGTATGAGGCAAAGGCCTGTGTGAGCAGATGGTTGCAGACTTTGAAGACAGAGATGACATTGTATGTATCCTTGGGTAGACACAACCAACTGGTTCCCATGCTTCGACTGACTGGTACCATGATATGGCCACATTTCTACAGTTGGGTAGATGCCCAGATGGATTGGAACACGCCAAAAGGAGGTATTTCAGGCTCTAGTCCACCCCTTATGTTCTTATTGATGGTGTCTTGTTTAGGAAAGACATCAATGGAGTTCTTCTTAAATGCATCACACAAGATTAGACCTCTAGGGTGCTAGAAGAATTTCATAATGGCCCTGTCGGTGGCCACTATTCTCCAAGAAAAACTATTGTCAAGATCATGAGGGCTAGTTATTATTGGCCCAATTTATTCATAGATGCCCATAGATGGGTAAGAAGCTGCAAAGAATATGCATTATTTGCAGGAAAACAAAGGTTGGCTTCTCTTCCCTTGCACCCAATTTAGATTGATTAACCATTTGCCCAATGGGGTTTGGACTTCATTGGGATGATTAATCCACCTTCCAGTGCTGGCCACAAGTGGATTTTAGCAGCCATTGATTATTTCACTAGGTGGACAGAGGCAATTGCATTGAAGGATCCCACAGAGGCCTCCATTTTAGACTTCCTTGAGGGGATAGTTTCTAGGTCTGGTGTTCCATTCATCATTATCTCTGACAATGCCAAGGTCTTTGTAGGCACAAAAATCAGTGAGTGGGAACTTAACTATGGGATTTACTTGAAGACATCATCCAATTACTACCCTCAAGGGAACGACTTGGCTGAGTCTACCAATAAGAACTCGATCATGATCATCAAAAGAACAGTGGATGATAATCAAAGAGATTGGCATTCCAAGTTGAAGACAACTCTCTGTCCTGACAGAATTACCCCTAAGAGGGCCATTGGCAATTCACCCTTCATGTTGGTATATGGAAAGGAAACAAGACTTCCATTATCACTTGAATTGCCTTCCTTTGAGTTGGCCTAGCAGCTGGAATTGCTAGAAAATGATGCCATGACAGTCATGCGTGCTGAGCTAATGGAGCTTGAAGAAAAAAAGGATGCTGCTATGAAGACCCTTGAAGCCCATCAAGATCAGGTCAAGAGGACCTTTGATAGAAAATCAGTTGATAGAGTCTTCCAAGAGGGAGATTCTATGCTGAAATGGGATGAAGATAGAGCTAAGACTGGGAGGCATTCCAAATTTGACACCTTATGGAGTAGCCCATATATCATCACCAGTTGCAAGCAAGCGAATGCCTTTCAACTCTCCAAGCTGACTGGTGAATCACTTCCAATCCCAGTGAATGGGATTCATCTCAAGTCATACTTCTAAGTCTGTTCTTGGGATCCTTGGAAATATTTAGAAATCTATTTTTGTTTTAGGTTTCCCTTCCTCTAAATGCTTTTGCACAGGCAACTTCCTCGTTAGGAGATTGTTTTCCTTGTGTGTTTTTGTGTTTTCTAGAGTTAGTTTTCAGTTTGGTTTGGTCATGTTATTGCGGTTCCTTTTGACTATGTGCCCAATGGATTGTATAAGGCAATTGGATCCATGTGTTTAGCATGCAAACACCCTTGCATAGTCACCAAAATGTTGTCATATTTTGCCTAAGTCAAAATATCCCAAAAATCCATCCTTCCATCAAAGAAATCTGATCTGAGAAAGCCTAAATGGAAGGATCTTCCCCAAAGAAAATCTAAAAAAATCCCAAAAAATTCTAAGTACTTGACTTGTTTTCTCTTCAGTTGGCAAATTTTGAGGTTCGCGAACCTCTCTGTTCATTGATGGACAGATTCCCCAATAGGCCAAAGTGAGGAAAAGAAGACAAGGGCCAAAAGCAAAAGAAAGGTTTGCCTTAGTCGACAAAAGGTTGGTTCTGTGAACCTTAAGTTCGTCGATTGGCAGGTTCACTGACTAAAGGAGCGAGCAGTCAGGAAAATGGCTAAGGCAAAAGAGAAGCAAGGCAAAGGAGCGCTTTGTCGGCAAATCTTAAGGTTTACGGACCTCTTGGTTCGCTAATCGCCAAATTCGTTGACTAAGCAAGGTAAGGCGGCGGGAAGCAAAGCAAAGGGTTTGCCGATCGACAAGTTCATCGATTGACAACTTTGCTGACAAAGGAAAAGAAGAAGAGCAAATCGGCGAAGGAGTATTGGTTCATAAAAGTGGAAATTCGCCGATTAAGTGAAAAAGTGATGAAGGGCGGCCAATCGGGAAATTGGCAAAAAGACAAACTTGCCAACAAGTTCGTAAAAGCAGAAATCTGCCGATAAGGCGAAAGAGAGGAAAGATGAGGAGATGGCCAAGTTTGTGAAAGTCAATTTTCTTCGACTAAAGAGAGAAAAAGAAAGCTAGAGGCAAGCCAAGTTCACCAAACATAGAATTGCTGATAAGGCAAAATGGAAGGCAAAGCGATGAAGGAAGAGATAGTTCTCAAAATGAAGATTTTGCCGATAAGGTAAAAGCAAAGACAACCAAGTTCGTAAAAGTAAAAATTCTCTGATAAGGTGAAAAGGAAGAAAGAAAAGGACATCCTCAGCCAAGGAAGTAGTTCACGAAAAGAGACTTTCGCCGACTGAAGAAAAAAGCAAAAGGCAGAGGAAGGTTTAGTTTGTGAAAGAGAGATTTTGTCGATAAGGCAAAATAAAAAGCTAGAGAAAGGAAAATCAATGAAATGTAATGCTTTCAAATATTTAGAGTATTGCAAAAGTTTGAAAGACACAATTTTCTATTGTTGTAGAAGGGATTTAATACCTGAAGTACAAATATTGTAGAAAAGTCATAATCAGGTAGTTGAAATAGTTAAATCCTTCAATATGATTGTACAAGAATGGACAAAATGGACTTTGTTGGTGCATGAAAGGATTTAAAACCTTCCTTCCTAAATGCACCTGACACCCCTGTGTGTGGGCAATCTTCCTCTATAAAGTTTTAGACCTGACAGGACATGGCTGTTGTCCTCTTTCTACAAATCTTCTAACAGTTGTACCAAGTCAAAATTAAATGCAACGTGGGCATGTGCAAGGTTAGTTGACTGATTTTTAGCACCTAATGCTATAGATAGATTCAAATGCTATATATACATGAAACAAAGGTAAAAGGGGGGTTAGCTGTTCTTCTGGGTTGTTATGCTGGCCAGATAATTTGTTGTAACAGACCTTGTAGCGAATTTGCAAGAACCAGTTGGATTTGATACATTGTGCTTGAAGTTGAGCCTTCGGATGTCTCTGAGTATGGTTCACCAATGAATGTAAATGGCTATTCTGTGTCTACCTTTTCTATAACAAATCATCTGTCTTTTGTAACGGCTATTTGGCCTCTGTGATTAATACACGCAACTGATTCTGCCTCTCTCACTTTCTTTTTACACTGTGTCTATTTGAATGTTGCTCATTTATTCTGTGGATAAAACGGTCCCTCTATAAGTTTCAACATTCTGTTTTAGCCTCTGTTAAAGATTGGATGAGTCTGTGTTAGTTTATTTAGCCTTTGAAATCACTACTATGTTATGTTAGTTCTAGCTAAACATCCTAAATTTGGTGCATCACCAGTTTCCCTTCTACATTCCTTCTATCTCTTTTCCCCTGGTAAGTTGTTAGCATTTAATTTCACACCTTTCGGTGAGAAAGATAAACGGACAATGTGTACAGTAGGACTGTTCTTCAAATTAGGAGGGGAAGCTCCCTCAACAAAGAAATTAAAAAGACGATACAATATAACCTATATTTTTGGTTTCTTAGAGCATGAGCACAAGGCAATTGAAGCACTTCTGCAAGGCTATAAGATTTTTCTAAAGTATTGCAGAAGAAAATAACTAACTCTACCTAAAAACACTTCCAATTACTTTAAGTAAATCTAGATTATAAAGAAATTGGAGAGACAACTTGGAGATTTTCAACACAAAAGAACAATGATAATCCAACAATGATCGTTCATGCACAAAGTCATGAACGATTTTCACAACCCTTGATAACAAGATAGATCTCAGAAACCATGATGCATATTCTCATTAATCAAAGAACAAGAACAAATAACACTGCTTGAACAATAAAATTCGAGCAAAAATTAGTCTCAACATTTACCCTTGATAAAATAAAGTGTGTAGAATACACTTATTTATATCCTAAAACAAAAGGTGCAAGGAAATAAAAGGAAGAGTTAACTAATACTCTCCACCCTAACCCTAATGCTGCATGGGAAGCATGCAAGCTTATTAACAATTAAAACTAAAAGTATCTTGTCATGCAATTTAGTTAACTGAACTTGCATGTTATTACACAATGAGTTCCAACTCAAAGATAATTTGCATGATTTCCAAAAGCAAAATCTAAAAATTAATTTAACTCTAGATAGCAAAGTCAGTTCTCAAAATAGAAACTACTTTGGAAATCTCTCCTGCTGCCAAAAATAAATCCCTCCTGCAGATAGTGAAAAACTGACTAAGTATGAGAATTGAGAATTTTTTCAAATTCCTCAATCCTAGCCTCATCTGGCATAATCATGGAATCAAGGTGAACCGTCCTCATCTGCAGGTCAATGGCAACATCCTCTGTGATTTTTACAAAATCTTCAAAATCTTTTTCAGCCTTGGCAAACTTTGATGCAATTTCAACCGGGAGGTACATCTTGTCTACGTGGGGATCACCACAAAACTTTCCGTGGATTAGCTGAATGAACTCCTCTTGCAAAATATGGACAAGGCAATTCACGCCTTCATCATTGAAATACCTGCAAGGAATGTTTTGGACAAAATCAATGGCATATCTTTTAATGCCGAGAAGCTTTTCTTTCCATGTAGCCAACTCCATGGCTATATTCTATATCATCAGGTTTCAAGCTGGCGATCAATCTTCCATCCTTTGATCTGACTTCTCTCGACTCAGGATTATAGTGTTGGATACATTGAAGTACAAATTCAAGACTGTGAGCCACAATAGGGAATGATCTAGCTTGAATGAGCCCTGAATTCTTCAAATTTCTCGCTGCTGCGTTGCCTGAGCTTATCAGTGGTTCTAAGTCAAAACCTTTAGGTGAGATTTGACATAAGTCTATTTCCTTGACCTTGGAATATTCATGTTTGAGCAAGGATTTAGCCTCAATGGTGATTGATGAATATTGCATGATGACTTGAAGGGGGCTTGTTCTGATGCTTTTTTGCCTTGAAAATGGCCAATCTGGACTTCTGTGTATTCGCTGCCCAAGAAAAATAAGTTTTCTTTTCACTGTCCAAAATTTAATTTTTTTTGTGAAAAAAGTTAAAATTTTGCCCTTGGAAAATTAAATTTTGGAGTTGTACCCTCAAAGATTTGATAGATCTGAGCTCAAACTGGTCCAGGATGATGGAAGATGCCTTTTGTCGAGGTGGGTATGAGCCAGAAATGAGAAATTTTGGACATATAGGCCTCAAAAATCACTTTTATTTTGGATGTAGGTGGTGATTTTGCCTATGAACAGCCATGACTAGCGAAGAAAAACCTTGAAAAATCATCAAAAATGGCTTCTTGGGTTTGGGCGCTGCCTTAGGAACATGAAAATGGACCCTGTGAAGGAAAAGAATGAAGAAAAAGAAGCCTAGAAGTGGCCAATTTGTCCTCTTTATGCTTTGCTGGCCCGAAAAAGCTCAAAATCTGCAAAAGAAAAGTTTTGAAACCCTCAACAATGGTTGCCAATGCAAAGAAATGGTCTCTTTGTGGACAAAAATGCCTTGTAGTGCGAGGTGAAGGTATAGAATAGTGTAGAAATGGAAAGACTTTGTTTTTTATGTCAAGATCCGTCCTCAAAACCTTTAGATCTGCCTTATGCAAGCTTTATTTTCCCATCAATGGCCGCAATGTATGAAGTGAAGCCTCTTTGCCTTTGAAAAATCAAAGAACAATGCTTGAAATCCTCCTTATAGTGGATGCCACCCATCTAGGGTTTGTAATATGCCTTTCCCTAAAAATAAGATGTCTTATTTTCAGCTCCAAGTGTAAATGAAAGAATGAGAGGTGAATCCTCTATTTATAGCTTTTGGTGCCTTCTTTCTCTAGGCGTCCAACCTTCTCTCTCTTCAACGCCCACTCCATGCAAATTTTGAAAAAGAGTGCAAATGATAAAAAAAGGGGCACTTTTTGCTTGAGCTAATAAAGCGTGGGATTTGAGGAATCTAGGCGCTTTTTGGTTTGTATAAAATAGCGTGGCTTTTCATGTTTTTGAGCACCAAAGGGAGAGAGAAAATAGAGTGTGTTTTCATAAATTTGAGCGCTTTATTTACCTTGAGAAAAAAGCGTGAGTTTTCCTTGAAATGAGCGCTATTTTACAAGACACAAATAGCGTGAGATTTAGGCAAAATGAGCGCTTTTTGGAAGGCAAAAATTGGCGTGAGTTTCCCTTGAAATGAGCACTATTTGGTGGATGCAATAAAGTGTGGGTTTCAGGCAAAAGGAGCGCTATTTTGGAAGAGAACAAAAAGCGTGGGATCTAGGCAAAATGAGCACTTTTTGGAAGGCAAAAATTGGCGTGAGTTTCCCTTGAAATGAGCGCTATTTGGTGGATGCAATAGAGCATGGGTTTTAGGCAAAAGGAGCGCTATTTTGGAAGAGAACAAAAAGTGTGGGATCTAGGCAAAATGAGCGCTATTTAGGAGTTTGATTTTGAGTGTCTAGGGCGGAAGTATATTTCAAAATATATTTAAGTATCTCCTATACTTTAAATACTTTGAAATATACTTCCAGGATGTTTGAGATAGGTCCCAGATCCATGGGATTTAACATGCAGATTCTAGATTTTTGAGGATCCACCAGATTTCAGACTTAGACAGTTTTCAGGATCTTAGAACATTAGGCTTCAGGACACCAGACTTAGCCAATTTCAAGGCTCATATTTATGATTCTTGACCTTGAAAAACTTTGAACTTTGCCTTGGTCATTTTGATGGAGGCTGCCTGGATCATTGCCGTTTGTCTTTGCCTCTAAAGCTTATTTTTGCCGTAACTTCATCTGATGACAAAATGTCTTGAAGTTTGGAAATCAGGCTCATATGATCCGAAGCTCTCATTGAAGCCTCTCATCCATGAATTATACTCCAAGATGGAGTACATTTTAGCCAGAAATGTCCAAAAATGCCTTAGAATTTTTTTTGAAATTTTCCAAAATTTCAAAATTTTCAAAATTGAATTTTGATTTGCCAGATGTATTTGCATTGCTTCCCTTGGTTCCTTTATGTCATTTTGGCCTTCAATAAATCACTTTGACCTCCTCTTTTAGACGTTCTTTCATTGCTCTAGCCCTGATTGGCTTGTCAGAATCTCCCTCCATTTGAGCCTTGGATCACCATCTTTTGATATGTCTTGTACCTGTAGGGTTATTACAGTAATGACAAGGCTACATGGTGCTTGGGAGGTGTGTTTGGGCACATATACGAAAAATTTCATATGGGTACAACATAAGTGTAGTATTAAATTTAGCTTAATTCTTTGAGCCTTATGCTTAGAAAGAGCAACCAACCTTTTCTGGAGGTTTGGTCTCAATTGTAAGGTCCCACACCTTGAGACCAATTCCATGTTACTCTAAAATTGTTGAGATTGTCAAAGCTTCAACAAAAGGGTACGATTTCAGGTGATGATAGTAATGTTTTATTGCTGAATAATATATTGAGTGTCTCACTATTCTATTGTGTGATAAAAATGAACAAAAATAGTAATAATTGCATTTATCACTACTCTTGTGTGCGGAGAGAGTTATTTGATAAGAGGATTTAAAGATGTCAAGAAAATAATACAATAACAAAGAATGAAATTAGATAACAATATAAAATAGTAAGGACAACAAAATGAGCTTTGTTGCTTTTCTAAGAAAGAGGAAAAGAGCAATAAAGTTCTCAAAAATGTCAAGTATTCAGAGATCTAAGAGACCTACATATATTAAGAAATGATAATGAAATGAAACTATTGTACATGAATCCATAATGCTCAAAAGAAAAGCTTACAGGTTACTTTGAGAATGTAAAGAGTCCAAAACCATAAAACAATATAGAAGAATGGAGCTAAAAGATTCACAATGAACATGTCATGCTCAAGAGATAAAAAAATTGTTATAAAATGTTGGGGTGTTGTAGAGAGATGAAAGAAAAAGAAAATTAGAAAAGGCTAGAAAACTTGTAATAAAAAATAGTTGTCGAAGATTAAAACCAAAAATTCATTTGAAATCCCAAATCATCTCATGATATTTTGGGCAATGGAACCAAGAAAAGACAGTTAGAAAGTTGTCTCCGACATTGTATAGAAGACACTATGGCAAGAATTGTTTTAAAATGCATCTAACAAGGCCATTTAAAAGATGTAAGATGCTTATCCATTTCAGAGGACACTAATGCAATTGTGATAGAATTTAAACATAGATAAATGTCTGCATAATGGATAAATATCTAAAAATGGACAACCATCTAATAAACAAAATCATAGAAAATTGGTTAAAACAAAGTCAAAATGAATCTTGGCAAATAGTAAGGAGAAAAGACTTAGAAAATAGGTTAAAATGAGTCCTAAAAACACACTACGAGAATGAGCATTAAAATGGGTACAATTTATAATGTTAAAATTTGTAGGGTGTTTATATATATATATATATATATATATCATATACTAACTTATAGTAGATCCATAAGACACACACACACAACATTTATTAGAAGTAATTAGAAAAAAGGCATCATTTTAATTTTTAAAACAAAACAAAAGAAAAATAAAAAATCTAACATTGTAAACAAATAAAAAAAAGATAAAAGTAATATTGACTAAGCACAAACTCTGTGCCCCTTTAGGGAACAACCTACAAGGTCACGACTTTGTGGTCATGACCTTGGCCATGTATCCTAAGGGGCAAAGGTGGGGGATAAACCTCTAACACATCCCCCCTCTCTTTTATTAGGAAAACATGTTTATTTTTCCTTTAATAGTTTTTACTAATTTGTTTTGAGGACTTGCTATGCCCCTAAACCTATAGTGTGCATAGGGTTATGAGTAGTCGACTTGTGGCTACCTCAAATCTAAATTAAGTTATATGATCATTATAGTCTTATTTAGATATTTAAGTCATCCTAGGTGTTATATTTAGGTATCTAAGTCAGCTTGGGTGGCATCTAAGGCATAAGTAGGGTATATATAGGAGCTAGTGATTAGTTATTACCATTAGATTGTGAGTTGCATTCTCAAGTATTATCAAGTATTTGTAGCATATTCCCTATTATATTCTTCTCTCTAGTATCAGAGCATGATCTTGGCACTCAAAGGGCAAAAATCAAGGCAATTTTTTAACTTAAGAGGTCAAATTGTGAGGTGCATATCTATCTCAAATTGGAAATTTGTTTCCTAAATTTTAAAATGTTTTTCAATTCCATATTGAAGCTACTACAATCCATAATTGTGGTCATTTGGAGCAAATTTGGAGGAGTTATTGCAAAATTAGGGTTTCCACTAAATCCGCTCCCAAGGCTACAAATCAATGAATTGTTTTCTTATTTATGGAGGGTGTATCAAGAAAATATTGAAGCTACTATAGTCTAGATTTGAGGTTCTTTGGAGAAGAATTCAAGGGCTTATTGTGAAATTAGGGTTTCCACCAAATTTGCTCCCAAGACTGCAAATCAACAACAAATTTCTTTAAAATTTTTCTTGAGAGGTGAGATCGAGGCCCAAGTAAGTTACCATAAAAATTTCAAAGTATTTTGATTAGTTTTGAATAAATTATTTGGAAAAATATTTTGGGAGCATCATGATGGGGGCTTCAACAAGAGGTAAAAGAATGAATCCAATCATTCTTGGAAAGACTCCTGACAAAAGAGATACATTAATGGAAGAGAGGGATATCATAACCATTAATATTATAAGGGAAGAAACCCACAAGATGAAGGATGAAATCTTGTCAATGGTGGTAGAGTAAATGTAAGGGTTAGCTAAGATAAGTGATATCAAGGAAATGGTTGAACAAGTAATGTCTCACCAAGGTTTTAGAGATTTCCAACTCCAAGGATCTATCCAGATGACATCTAAATCACATGCACACGATGATGTTTCAAGCAATCAAGGTGGATCATCATCTTGATCCAAATGCTAGCACTCATACAAGATGTCAGAACCTGTTACCATTGATGGACATGCAAGGAGAAGGAGAAGAAGGAGAAAAAGGAGAAGGATAAGGAGTAGGAGTAGAAGTAGAAGAAGGAGAAGGAGAAGAAGAAGAAGAAGGAGAAGGAGGAGGAGAAGGAGAAGAAGAAACTGGAGAAGAGGAAAAAGGAGAAGTCAAGCCAATAACATCTTTCTATACATTATCACTACTTGGAGATTGCATCCTAAAGGGGATCCTAATTAGGCTATTCAATCAATGCTAGGGTACCATCTACCAGCCTTCACCTCTTCTTCAAAGGTACACAAAAGGGTTAGAGAAATAAAAGAACACAGTCAACACCAACAAGAGGTATCCTCTAGTCTCAAGGAGAACAAGGCAAAGGCACAAAACAAAATGAAGATTCATGTGGATCAATGCAAAATTCTAACAAAGAGAGTGAGCTAGATGTAGAAGGAAGGTCCATCTTGGAGCTTGAGTTAATATTCTAAACACATGGGAAGATGCAGATTTTATACAAAAGCATCCACAATTGATCAGTGTTGAGGATAATGTGTTTGTAAATGGGGGGCATGTTACACCCCTAATCCTGTAGTGTGCATAGGGTTATGAGTAGTCAGCTTGTGGCTACCTTAACTCTTAATTAAGTTATATGATCATTATTATAGTCTTATTTAGATATTCTAAGTTGGCCTAGGTGGCATCCAAGGCATAAGTAGGGTATATACATGAGATAGTAGTTAGTTTATTATCATCATGTTGTGAATTGTGTTCTCATTGGAGATATCTGGAGGTTTTCCCCCTTAAAGTGGCTTATTATTCTCAAGTATTATCACGCATTTGTAGCATATAATTTCCTATTATATTCATCTCTTGTGCAAATTATTTCATTAAAATTATAATAAGAAAAGGGACATGGAGGTGTGGTAGAAACCCATACCTCCCTTGCCATTTAAATACCATAAAAAAAAAGGAAATATAAGCAAGATTTTTAGAAACATAATAAAAATAAAAATAAAACTAAACAAGAGAAAGTTGCATATTACAAGTGGTAGGCTATATGCACATATATATTTTATTTGGAAAAATAAACCTACTTATTATTTTAAAAGAAAAATAATAAAATACTAGATGGTTTTCCTTCCTCTTTCCTTGCACCTATAATATTGGATTAAAATTTGGGAATGAAAATGACAAAATTTAAGTGTAAAGGAAGAAGCTTCAAATGAGACTTATTTAGTTAGATAAATAAACTAAACTACCCATTCTAGAGATCTATCCTAACCTATCTTTGGAGTGGTTATGCAAGGGCATGTCTATGGAAGGGTCGCCTCCTTATTCTCCATTCCTTCCTCTAAGTGGAGGTGAAGAAATAGAGGAAGCCATTAAATTATTAACTTTTAGTAATAAGAGTTCTATAATGATAGCAGCATCTTTTATTTGTTTAAGCCACTCAATGCCATGCTAGTTGGGACAACAGAAGCATGTGAATATAATTCTTTACGAATGTATTCATAAAAGCATAATAGAAGCGTGTGAATATAATTCAATGCCATGCTGGTTGGCACAATAGAAGCGTGTGAATATAATTCTTTACGAATGTATTCATAAAATTGTAATGGAAAACTGCTTTTGTATTATTTAATTCCTTATTTAATAGCAATAAGGATCTCTTAACTTGCAATAATTTACAAAACACAACTTAATCACACAATTATGCATTACAATGACACCAACTACTGATAATCAAAGCATCCTAGCAACACAAGAAAAATATATTCACCTTCCCCCTTCCCTTTGCATAGTGACAATTTCCCTCTCTTTTTGGGGTGTTATGTAAGAGAGATTTTAGGGTTAGGGTAGAAGTTAAAATGGAGGGTTTAGATTAAATCTATCCAAGGGTAGAGATCTCTTGGTATGATTTTTGTGTGGTATTTATTACTTTTGAATTTAAAATAATGATGTATTTTTGAGGGCTAAGTAAGATTGATCTAATCATAAGGTGCTTGTTGTATCATCATGGGAAGGGAATATTCCCTTTGCATGTAAAAATATCTAGTTTATGGGTTGGTCTAAGCTAGTCTTGTTGTGAGGGTATATGTTTTACCTAATTAATTAAGATGTATAATCAAATTAATTAGTTTAATAGTCTCTATTACCTATGTTTGATCACATTTCTAAGGAGGTACACTTTAGTACCCTTGATTATTAGGCATAGGCATGTGGATTTAAAATTAATAATTGATAATGAAGCACTTATTTATTTTGGTTAGACACCTTGAAGATGTTAATATGTTAGACCTAGTGTGGACTATTGCAATCTTCAAAATTGTTTTAAATATAAAATAAATAACTTAATTAATCAATCAATCAATCAATTTCATTTTAGGCCTTGATTGAAAAAGGTGGTTCTACATAATGAGGATCATGGAGGCCTTATTGATAAGTCTAGGGTACCACCTTAACTCACATATAGAACATGTTATGGAGGGTAATGGATTAACTTACATTAATCGATATCATTGGCGACATTGGATAGGGACATAGGTCCACAAGGGAAAAAGCCATGTAGATGTTGAGAAGCGATAGTTATTCTACATCATGCTATTCAAGTGCACTAAAGTCTAATTCAATTAAACTTATAACTAAACTTGTAATTAACTAAAAAAAATTCACCTATGTTTGGACTTTGTGTACTTTTGGATGTACACTACACATGCATTTTTTTTGAACAAACATATTTCTTTTAGTTCATATTATATATCATAAATTTCTTCTCTTGGATATTGTAATTGAGATTTTAGCTTCTTGTAAAGATTCCACTATTTCGCAACATAATGTAGACCTCTAATTGTTAGATTGAGTGATAAGGATGCATGGAGGGTACATAATACATCACATAACATAGTACTTGGGATAATGACACTTCCTATAGTTTTTGTTCTCACTCATGTAATTAAAAATAATATATATTTCATATTTCACTTCACCTAGTTAGTTGTAGTCTTTAGTTTTGAGGCTCTTGCATATTCCACCCCACTTAGTTAGGTCTAGTCTCCTAGTTTAAGAAATTTTCTAGGATGGATGAGCCATAATCATGTTCTTGGCATGCTTGAGAAAAATCAATTGTATGCAAGCCTATCCAAATGTTCTTTTAGTCAAAGATCTACCTCTTATTTAGGATTTGTCAGCAACAAGCAAGGTATTCAAGTAGATCTTGCAAAAGTGGAAATTCTTCTCCAATAGCCAACTCCTACAATCACACACTTGAGAATTTTTCTCGGTCTTCCAAACTTCTACCACAACTTTATTCTTGGGTATGTCGACCAATAAATCTAATCACTAGACAAAAGAATATGTCCAACCTCTCCATATTGAAGAATAAATTGGGTTCTACACTTGCTTTGACATTACTAATCTTTCAAAACCTTTTGAGCTCGAGATGAATGCTTCTCAGTTTACATTGGAGTAGTTTTGAAGTAGAATGACCTTTCAGTGGCCTATCATTTTGAAAAGTTTTCTACATCCAAACAACACTACTCCACCTATGGTAAAGAATTGTATGTCTTGGTGCAATCAATCAAATATTTAAGACTCTATCTACTTAGAAAGAGAGCTATTGTACATACAAATCATTTGCCTCTTCAATTTCTCTAGTCTCAAAACAAGATTGACAAGTAAAAGATATGAAGTGGGCATCCTATCTACAACAATTCTATTTGGGCATCAAATACAAGAAGGGTGCTACCAACATTGTTGTTGTTTGTTTGAGTCACACTCCTACACCTCACACATTGGTTGTTGTCCCCTCTTGACATCTTAGTTTTTAGACTTACGACTATTTAGTATGCAAATGATCCTGATTTGGGCAAGTCTACACCAACCATCAAAATTCAACTTATTTCCAACGTAGAACCCTTCTAAGATTTTCATGTCAAGGAAGAATTAGATTTGATAAGTTGCGTGTTCCTCACAATCACCACACTGCTCTTCTCAAAGAAGCCCATTCTACTCTCTATGGGGTCCATTTCGGCAAGCAAAAGACTATTCATCATCTATAATGGTTCTTTTGCTAGCTTTACATGTAGTGTGATGTTCTTTAACTTTTGAGGCATTCATTTGTTGTGATTCAAAACTCACCAACATGAAATTGGACTAAAACATTCCTTTGCCTATTCCTTCTCATCCTTAGGAAATAATTTCCATGGATCTAGTGAGTGGTTTTTCGATGGTAATGTGACCACATAATTGTGTTTTTATGGTTGTTGGCAAGATGACCAAGTTCATTCATGTAGCAAGACTATTTTTGCTCATGACTTAGCCCAAACTATTCTTTGACTTTACCTGGCATTCTTTTGGTCTTTGCGACTTTACTATTTTTTACTATGAATTTTGTAGACCACTATTGACATTCTTTGTGGAAGATATTAGGGGTCTCTCTCAAATTTTCCATTACCTTTCATCCTTAGTTAGATGGCCAAATAGAAGTTGTCAACTGCAAACTTATACAAAGTCCGCATATCTACATCTCTAGCTAAGTGGGACTTGAACCTCAACCAAATTGAGCATCAATACAACTAATAGTACACTCTTCTACCGATCTTTCATCTTTTTAGGTCTACCTTGATTTTCAGCCCTTGAATTCATATAAGTTACCTTTATCATTGCTTCTTCTAGCCACACAACATATCCAAAAAGAGTAAAGATTAAACATACTCCTACCTTTAACATTTGCAATCTTTGCAGTCAAAAGTGGTTCAAATTCTTCAAAAGACAAGAAATGTAGAAACAACTCATGGATCATTGTTGCATTCCCCACAATTTTCAAGTTGGTGACAAAATTTATCTATTAGATAAACTTTGTTTTCAAGAGAAGACACATAACAAGGCCAAACCTCTTTGGTATGAGCCTTATACTATTTTCCAAAAGATATTTGAGAATTCCTTTGGCCTTGATCTTCCAACATAATTAGGCATTCATGATGTTGTTAATCTTGATCTCCTCAAGCACTACTATGAGTCCACATGAGAGTCAAATCCTTATACTAGTCATCCTATAAATATTATCCTTGATTTTTAGCCTCCATTAAATGCTAATTGAGTTTTTGACAACAAAAATCGACAAACTTGCCATGGTTCTACTACTTCATACCTTGTTGTGAAACAAGGAGACAACTTTTGCATCAAGCTAGATGGATTTCACACCAACAAATGTCTCAAATTTCTCCTTCCCTCTTAAGAGTATTGTAGACCAATGCTTGGGAGGAATGGTAAGGATGCATAAAGGGAACATAAACATCACACAACATAGCAAATAGGATAATTACACTTCCTACAATTTCTATTTCCACTTACGTAATTACAAATAAAATTGAAATATTACATATTTCACCTCACCTAGTTGGTTGTAATCTCCTAGTTTGAAACTCATGCATATTCCACCATACTTAGTTAATTATATTATCCTAGTTTGAAATATCTTTCAGGATCTCAACACTTGTCATGTTGGGGGACACTTGTAAGGATGATTTTAATTGGACGCTTCTATTTATACTCTTCTTTGTACAACATTATAACCAAAATTTTGAACTACTATTTATCAAACTTAGTCATAATTGGAAGCAACTATGATTTCACTTGCATTTTTGTGTGGAAACTTTTTTTTTAAATTTTTATTATGTATTGTAGCTTTCCACTTTTGGATATTGTAATCAAGGTTATAGCTTATTGTTGCAAAATTCCCCTATCACACACCATAGTGCATACCTCTAATTGCTACACTATTTGATTCTATATCAAAAAAGTATTAGAAGAAATGGATGTCAAATGTAGACAAAAAGGTAAGTGAGGAAATATAGAGAGGTCAAAGGGTCTAAGGAAGCTCTCAACGACACTATCATAGCAACACATTTGCAAATAAAAGCATTCAAATTGTAAAATAATAAAAAAGAGTAGTTGGCTTAGGTGAGAGACAAGTCTAATAAAGAAGCATTTTTTAAATAATGAAAAATTCTCGAGGAAAAGAATTTTGGAAATGAGTGTGATCTAATCAAGCTCATATATGATGTCAGTTTTAATAAATACAAATTTGACATGAGTTATAATAGTTTTGCATTTAATTTAGTAGCACTATTAGAAAATCTAAGTCCATCAATCATGTTTAAAAATAATGGTTCAACATTAACAATTGAACATTCAATATAGTAACATTGGTAGAAAACCTAGTTATTAACAATTTTCATAGTAACGGTTCTTGATTAGCAATACAACATTCTAGTTCTTGAGGTCTTTGTAAGAAAGTAAATGCTAATTGATTAGGAAAATGTAGCAAAATATAAATCCTATAGAAAGTGATGCAAGTAAAATTCACATTCAAATGCTAATTGATTAGGAAAATGTAGCAAAATGTAAATCCTATAGAAAGTGATGCAAATAAAATTCACATTCATATGTGTTTTTGTGTTTTTAAATTTCAATCAACAAAGAAAATGAAAAAAGACCAATAACAAGTATTGCAATTGAAAGGCTTTCCAAATTTAAATAAGAGGGATCAATGAAAATATCACAAATAGTTCATTATATGTTCCTTAAATATTAGTGCCACATTTTTTAACTATAAGATACTTCAATACTTTTACTAGAGCGATAGAGAGAACCTCATGCAAACAATCCAAAACACTCATATAGTATATCAGAGATATCCCCATAAGTTATCTCGCATCATGCAATTTTACTAATAAATACAAAAGACTTCAAATATATGATCATGCAATGACCTCATCAAATATATTAATGGTTGTGTGATGTGTGAGTGGGTGCTAAATTGATTAACCATGCATTCTCATCTTTATTATCCTCTTTATTACCATTCTGGGCCAATTTTAAATCTAAAATAATCATAAACACTTAAACAATTAGATCATCTATCAGTACAATGAAGGTTTACACATCTAAACAATAAAATGCTTAAAAAAAAAGAAAAGACATAAAATCATATAAACTATTTGGTTTCTAAACTTGTCATATTTATTGAAATATGAGATACTATACTATATTTACATATAGTTTGTCCATAAATTCTTTTATATCATGTTTTTTTATGTGAGATAACACTAAACATGGAATCCTATTTGTAAAATGGTTGTTACTCTTATAAGGTGTAATAATACAAGAGAAAACTTTATGGAACAATTATGCTATTCAGCATATTCATGCAGGTAAGGATAAGTCAATGTTTACATCTTCCATTAATTTAGCCATTTATAGCTGGAATCAGAAAGACCATATAAAACTAACACCTTAATAGAACAATAAATAGTAAAAACTTTAAGGACTACATAGCAGCTGTAGCAGGAAAGACTCTATCCAAAAAAGTATATAAACCGCCCCCGAGGAGGAACGCTCCACTGCAATAAGAAAACATGGGAATTCTTATGTATTATGAATCCAAAAACCTAGACTTAAAGACATGCTATCATTTTGAAATATAAAAATTTATTGGATATTCACATATGGTTTTTCTCTCCTCTTTTCTTTCTCGCCTTACAAGAATTTCAGATATCACTCAAAATGAATGTTGCATATTTGAAGATAAAAGGTCTGAAAAATTCTAGCACTATAATAACAGATGAGTTGTTATAACTTGTTTATATAGAGAGATTGAGAGATTTCAATAGAAATAAAAAATAAAACTAATAAAAAAATCTGTAACATAAAATAACAAGCATATAAATATAAATATAAATGACCTGCATACCACTCGATTTCTGCAACAATAGTAGGGGCAGAAACGAGGGCCCTATAATCCCCGATTCCCCGGTTAAAAGTGAGGCAAATCACTTAATTCTAAATGAGATAAAACTAGTATATTTAATATTTTAAAAAATATATCTAAAGGAGGTAATATAAATAGATTGAATGTGCCTCTTTTCATATGTCATTATGTAACGTTTCTTCCTTCCATCTTAGTGCATAGTGATGGCTTCTTTGAAACTGCCATCCACCTTTCTTTCCATCCAGCATGTATTATTATTATTTTTAATTCCTTTCACCTTCTTTTTTTTGGTTTTTAATTTGTGGAGTGACTATTTGGTTTTTTAATAAAAGATCCTAGATTGAAATCTTATAAGTTTACATAGAAATTCCATCCGTGTTGTGAATGTAGGAGCGCCTTTGGGCCAAATTAGAAGTGAGGCAAATCACTTAGGATCTATGAAGTTGTATGTGTCCTAAAATAGCTTGTATAAAATTGGAATAGTGTCCTAGTTTTTCTCATGCATATCTTATCTTATATAAATAGATTCTTTAAATTATTTCCAACTTCTTTTATAGTTTATATATTTTTTTTTCGGTTCCATTTCTGTTCCATAGTTTAAAGAAAGCATGATTAAAAAAATAAAAAATAAAAACAAAAAAGACAGAACCTCAGAAGATATTGTCAGGGTACTATAAATATATTTTTTTAAATATAAATATAATAGTTTAATTTATAACGAAATATTGGCTACAAATTCAAGTGTCATGTTTCTGTTGTCACAAGTATTAATAAAAGTAAATTCAATCTAAAATTTATTATGTAAAAAGCATTCATTTTGGAGATATGACGCATTGACGAGTCTTGTCTTGAGGATATTTTCGCATGCTTTCTTGCCCCATTTGATGTATAGTTATGAGACATCTAGATTTTATATTTCTGTTTATATGTTTTGCACCAGTTACACATATCATAAGAAATGGATTAATTTCGCCATTTTATTTGCCAAGTTTATCTTTTCCGTGTTATATTTTCTGTTGCATTTGAACTTGAATGAATAAATGAGAATAGTGGATTAGAATGCATTTATGGGCAGCTGATTATTGTTATGATGATTTGGAGTTGAGTGATAATGTTTGGAGGGAAAAAATTCATGATAGATACTATTTTTGGATTTCATGCAACTGAATATATGCAGGAAAGCCTTTCCTGCACCTGCACCTGCAACAAACTCAGAGAGACATTAAACAGTGATTCCTGAAATGTAGACTGTCCCCAAATTTAAGGACATTAAATGTACAATTTTTACAGAAGATTGGTTTATATTGTGATAAAGATTGGAACCCCAAAGAACTAAGTAATATGTTTGCCAAGTCAAAAGAGGTAGTAGAATTGCCTGGGTTTGATAAAAGATGATTAAAGGCAATTCATATCAACGCATAGGAATTAAAGGTCGGGGAACATCCATGATATGGCACATCATTAAAACAAAAGATTGCGGCATATTGAGAATGCCATGATGATACCATATGTTTCATTTCAGTGGTTGGGAACCACAGCGGTAGGGGTGTTTGGCTCATGTGAGCTTTCCAGAGGCGGTTGGTGAGGACAAGCAATTGATGGATATTGAGAGAACAAATAATGCAACCGGCCTCCATTGTTATTATGTTTGGCAATGATCTCTAGTAGCACATTCATTTGGTGGGACTTGGAAGGTCATTCTAGGTTCGAACATGGCTTCATGCGAAAAGGGTAAAGGGAAAAAAAAGAATGTGGTTGGATACTGAGAAGGCGGTCTAGGAGATTATCAAAGGTGGCAGGGCCAACATACCATGGTGGCCGAAGGTTTTGCAGAATACATCGAGAAGGAAATAACAAATACAATGCTCAAAGATTGGGTTTTGTGGATGTGGGGTCTAGCTAAGGAGATGGACGGGGAGACTTGCGTAGGCATTCGTAAGGTCATTGGTTCTTTCCTATTGGACCCAAGCCAATCCATTGGCAAGGAAAATGTGTTTGATGTTGCACAAGCACTTTGCTGTGCGTCCATGCTATCTATCTATCTAGGGTGATGCTCCAAAGAGGGTTTTTTAGAATTAAAAATTAATAAAATTGGATCCAATCATTTTATGTTATTATAGGTCCCATATAATAAAAAGTGTTGTTAACATTCTATGCAAATGTAATTATAAAAAGGGACCTATGGATATAATTCAAAAAGTATTTTCATATTTGGAGGGAAAAATAAATTGAAATAAAATAAATAAAGGGCTCTGTAAGCAGTAAAAATGTGCACGAGCTTCCACAAGGACCTTATGATGATGTATAATCCTAATCACGTACACAGAAGCATGAATATGATGTCTTCTCAATAGTGCTTCTTTTCGCGACACGTCGACATTGATTTCTACTTCATCAATTCTTCTCAATCCTAACTTTTCTTCACTTTCGCCCATGTCGACCATTCTTCTGCATTCTCGACCTTGCCTACATAGCCAATTTTCATCTCAGTGAGCTAATTTCACCTTTCCCATGTTCATTTCATCTCACTCCACTTCCTAAAGGCCTTAAAATGACCTCCCAGATCAAACCCATCTTTTAGAATTGACTTAACTTTTATCGATTTTGGATCCCCACCTGGCAACCCTACTGGTGAAAGTAGAGATCCTATTTAACTCGTATGTTTGACTTAGCTCCAGTGACAGATGGCTTCCTTTTCCTTCCAAGACCCCTCTCCAACTCCTAATTTTCACCCAGACCCCTTCCTCTATGGGTCGCTACCTAGTGACCCTGGATCCCCACTTGGCGACCTGCCCTGGTGAAATTGGCGACCTAGTGGTGACCCTGTTGTGTTTTCATCTACTCTTTCAGTTTGGCCCCTAAAAAACTTTGTTTTTGCCCCAGTTTGCATGAGGATTCGACCTAAACATAGAGTGAACTATTCTTAGCTCATCTACCACCTCTAATCATGCATAATTAGCTCATATGATGTATACTTGTCACCTCTCTAACTCATGCTAACTCTATTTTTGCAGTTTGTGATAAGCTATCATAGTTTCATCACTCCTCTTTTAGCCTAGTCTTCTCTTCAATCTAATTAGTTAACTCTCAAATCAAGGGAGTTAACTCCCCAATCATCCCCACTCTTCATGTGCCATTCCATCCTATAAATACCCCACCTCTCCATCATTTCTCAAGTTGGAGAATGCTCTTCTCATCTTCACAAGCTTTTTCAAGCTTCTTCATAGGCCTTTGAGCTTCTTTATTCATTTCTTTCTTTAGTTTTTCAAAGCTTCAAAGGTTTCATTTCATCAGTTTCATTGTTGCAAAGCTTCAAAGCTTTCCCTTAGGAGGCAAATCCATTCTTGCAATCAATTTTCAAGATTTGTTTTTGCTCTCCAATTAGCACTCTTATGCTCTTTGCAAGACATAAGTGCCTTTTGCTTTAGTATTTTGTTGCCCAAGCCTTCAAAGGCTTCATACAACATTGTTACCTTAGCGAAATTCCCAAGCCCAAGTGCTTCAAAGGCTTCATACAACATTGTTATGCTACCAGAATTCCCAAGCCCAAGTGCTTCAAAGCTTTCAAAAGCTCTCCCAATTCGTAGCTTTCTCAAGCTCATTTATTTGCTCTCTTCTCGATTGCCGCTAAGAGGACCCCGCTGCTGCAAAAGGACGAAGAGGTTGTTGAAACAAGGATTCTTGAGGGTAGTGCAGAGACTCATGCGTTGACCACAATCTAGGTTTTTCATGCTTTCTTAGACAATTAAATCACAATCTGCTCTTGGGAATGGTAATCTTGTGTTGCAATTTCCTTGATAGATTTATTTCAAAGTTGATTAGATTAGTTTGCTTTAGTAGTTTAAATTGCAATTCTAGAAATTTCATATTTTGCACTTTTAATTCTTAGATTAGCACAAAAATCTCTTCGAAAATACCAATAACATAGTATAATTGCATTAGGTAATCTCATATTAATTTGCATTCATCATTCAATTTCCTAGTTAATTAGTTCATTTTAAATTTCAATTCCAGAAAAGAACAAAAAAAATCGTTTGCATACATACTAGTTGCATACATATTAAAAATTCAAGAAAATACAAAAACATTAGAACTTAGAAAAGTCAAACTCTCGATTCGATCACGAGGTAAGATTCAACAAAACAAGCATTCACAAACTCCTTGATTTCATCACGAGGTCAACAAAGTCAAGAGAACTCACACAAAGCCTTAAATAACATCACTAAGTCAAAAGTCAACTCTTGGTCAACTCAAGTCTATTCTTTCTGTGCAAGCACATGAACGTGCCCTGGAATTAGAGGTGAGTGGGTGAGGGCCATCCTCGAGGAGGTTGAAGAATTACATCCTAGACCACAACTAGCACAACAAACACAAGAAGAACAAGAACACATGCTTAGGCTAATTCAACACAGAGAACAAATACAACAACGTGTTCAAGTCATCGAAGAAATGTTACAATAAACTAGGCTTATCAACGACTACAACAGACATCCATCTAGACGTTGGAACACTAGAAACCCAAACAAGAGATTGATAATTAGTGACCCTTCGGGTCACATTATTATCTCCACCATAACGGTCATAGAACAACACATAGCAAACCACGACAGGCCCCAGGACTGACTGATCAGTCTTCATGACATGCTGCTTCCGAGAGAACAGGACCACCCCCGGGTCTTGCATCTACTCGACTGACTCCTGCCACGAGAGCGAGAGTGACTTGGAGGTCACCCAAGGCAAGCAGAGGGTCCATATGCTTGCGTCGAAGTTGACTCATTCGCGCTTCTGCGCTGAGTCATGTTTTGAAGAGTACATATTTTGGTGAACTTGATGTGAAGAAAAAAAAAATTTGATGGGATCTTTTGCGTTTTTGCATGCTTCTTTCATTCCATGTCCATCTTCATTTCATTCATTTCGTGGTTTTCTTACACCCCTAAGGTAGGACAAAGTCACACATTACAAGGGAATATCCCCTCCAACAAGACTAGCACACATTCAAATCCAATAGCTGCAATCTCAAATCAATCAAACTCGAAAGACTCAAAGGGGATCCAACAAGATCCCCACAACGTTGACCAAATCAAAACATGCCAAGTGAGTGTTCCGTCTGAGATCCATCAACAAGACCAACCCATAACAAGCCATAGCAAAATGGCCACCCAAATGGACAATGAGGTGAGTTGTCAAAAGAACTTACAAGAAGCATGGGAGGCACAAAAATCCCTCCATGTAGCACATCAAGATAAATGACCCATGACATATAACGTGTCATAAAAAAGAACAAGTGGGGTCAGTCAAACACCAACACAAAGCAATCCATCTCAAGGCTGTAAAACTCAAAGAATAGAGGAAGCCTTACTCACTGACCTTTTAGAAACCTTGGTCCAACGAATCAAGACCCTTGAAGCTAGAAATGCTGAACAAGTTTGCCAAAACAAAATTGAGGAAGAACCTAAGGCACAGGGAAATCCTTTCATTGATAAGACTGAATCAAATTGGGGGGCAACACAAAATCCCCCTCATCTAAACTTCCACGAAACATACATTCCTCCCTTGCCCTCATCATCCAACATGAAAAGTTTCAATTAGATAGGTGGGATTCCTATGACGCAAAATCAACCAAAAATGATCCCAACTAATTTTCAAAACATAAACATGACATCATCTAATTATCCAACTTTTTCAAGATATCAACAATCTAGCATACCCTTTCAACAAGCACAACAAGCTCCACCTGAAGGGCTAATGTTTGGGGGAACAATACCCTTTACACATAACCCCCTCTTAAGAACATACATTGAGTATTTAAAGGAGCCTCTTGACTACAACATTCGTTAGGTCATACTACCACATCCTCTCCCTAAGCTTCCAAAATTTAAAGGAGAGGGTGATCCCAATTCTCATATCAAGGCCTACATCACAGTAGTGTGGAAACTCCTTCCTTGGGATGGGGTGGTAGCAAAAATTTTTCCAACGATTTTGGAGTGGATTGGTACTATCAACTTCCAGATCCTCTCTTTTAGGCAACTCATCGATCAATTTGTGGCTGCCTTCGACATAAACAAATTGGTCAAGACATGAATACAAGAGTTTTTAATGATCAAGCAAGAAAACAATGAGTTGGTTGCACACTTTATCACACGATGGAAGAAAGTTCTCTATTCCTCAACAAGCACACTAAACATGGATCATAAGGAAGTTTGTGGTCTTTTCTTACATGCTCTCAACAATGACATATGAGAAGGAGTACAAACACTCCCTTATAAATCATATGAAGAAGTGCTCAAAAGTGGTCTTAGAATTGACCAAGATGCTATTGAGAGTGGAAGAAGGGAGTATGATGTCAATGGAAGGTTGATAAACCATGATAGAAATAACAAATCTTCGGCAGATAATCAAAACATAGACGGGTCAACAAACACTCCACCATCAAGGAATGACAATTGCGACTATAATAGTCATACAAATTTGGGGAGACAAAATATCAGCAACTATCCCCTCATAATCAACAAGCAATCATACAACAATCATCATAAACCTCAAGATTACAATTGTGATAAATATTTCCCATTTCACAAGAGAAGGGGGCATGATATCAAGTCATGTCGGGAGTACCATCGCTTCATATCAAACCTCCCAGAACGTCAACGACAAGCATTCATGGACACATTGGTGAAAGAAATAGTCCCAAAAGCCATCAAAATGACTTTGATAAAAACTCCTTAGGCCTTGTGGAATTAGATAAAGATTGAGAAATTTGTCACCCAAGGACCAGAATGACCAAGTGACACCTCCAAAAATTCAAAATTTTTTCACATGTTAGAACTTCTCAAGAGTTCTCCTACACACTAGAACTCTCTCCTCAATGCCTTAGATCTAGGCCATCTAGTTCAAAACACTCCAAGTGAAAAGTGTTTTTCTTCGACATTTGGCTTTGAAAAGTTACCCTCAGATGATGACATAGCTAAACATAGTGATCTCCCCCTCTGCTTAATAGTCCAAGTTCATGAATATTCCATTAAACGTGTGATGATAGACGATGGGTCTACAATCAACATGGTCTCCTTTTCTCTTCTTCAAATAATGGGTTATGATGAAACTCAAATCACAAAAAAAACTTCCATCTTTATAATTCATGATAACCCAAACATTCAAACCATGTGTAAGGTCAATCTTCAAATCACATTGGGTCTCAAAACTCTCCCAACTGAATTTTATGTCATCCATGAAGAAACCACTTACAACATGATCCTAGGAAGGCCTTGGATCCATAGGATGATGGTTGTTCCCTCTACATTATTTCAAGAAATCCACAACTCGCACATAGGACAAACCTACGTCATCAAAGGAGATCCTGATCCTTTCAGCCTTTATAGAGTTGAACAAGTCAAAAAGAAGGGAAATACGATGGAAACCACCAATGACCCAAAAATTAACACTTTTGAAAAAGAAGAGATATCGAAACAAATTGCAAATGTAGCCAAGACCTCAAAATGTATAGGAAAGGGGGAAACAAGAGAATTCCCCTTTGATCCCCACTCAACAAAGTCTTATGCTCCATTCAACTTGGTGACTATTCTGATCGAGCCAAACATGAGAATCCATACAGTCAAGACTACCACTAAGCAAAAAGGAGAACCAAAACCCACACAGAAACTAGGAGAGTCAACACCAACATCATTTGCCCCTCAAAAGTTCTAAACAAGCATTGAAACTCAACAAGAACAAAAAACGATAAAGCTAGGGGGCAAATCATCAAACAATGAAACATCTGAGTACACAAAACTCCTCAATGAATACAAAGACATTTTTACACCAAGTCTTTGAGTGTCCTTGAAAAGACTTTCAAGTGAAGTTCAAACCAAATTAGATAGGTCCATACGTAATTAAGGAAGATGTCAGAAACAATGCTACCTCTTGTGCATTATGGAAGGAGAAGTGTTTAACATCTCACAACATTGTAAAAGTCTATAAAATCCATAAAAAACATAAAATCATTAAAAATCAAGATTTTGCATTCTTCATTCTGTTCCATCATGTGTTTTGTGAGTGTCACGCTCTTGTTCGATTTTTGTCCTAGTAAAGGAGTCTAAGGTTGCCTAGGTATAAGTTGATCCTCTCAGCTTTTGAGATCCGTTGTATTCACAATTGTTATTTATCATTCCCTTCTCACATTCCCTAATGATTATAATCAAAACGTAGCTCTTAGCTCTACACTGGTCCCGGTCTTAATGATCCATGTTGTTAAGTCTAAACAAAGTCAGTCTTCAAACCTATAGTACTCAATAGAAGCTTACAAGTAGACCTCCCACATTCCTCCTTAGAAGGGAAGTCCAACTGAATAGTGAAAACCCTTGGTGGTGCTCAAACCCTTATCTTTCATGGCAAAAAACATCAAGGGGATCATAACTCTGCAAGAAGCAATCTAAAATATGAGTGTTTAAAAAAATGAATGATCAAAAAGATAAGTGTGAGAGAAAAGTGAGATTATAGGAAAGAAAAACACCAAAGCAGCTGAATATCCAAAGCATCCAAAAAGTTTCAAAGCATCCCATCAAAAAGCATAAAAAATATCAAAAAAATGAGAGATTCAAGTGAGGTACTATAAAATACAAAAAAAAAAAAAAATGCAAAAAAAGGGAGATACAAAAAAAGAGTGAAAGAGAGAAGATTGTTGAATGTCCGTACTCTCGAGTGGAAATAAATCTAAGCTTGAAGCTACGAGGATGACATCTATCGAAGAAAGTAAAAAAGAAAGGTACAAAGCACACACATGCACTAGCTGAGCAAAGTTAAGAGTCTAACTGCCTTTAGGGCCATCTTCTACTTTGGAGCCTTTTCTTTACCCCAGGTCTCTTGGTGGCCATCCTTTGATCTAAGTCTAGCGAGTGCTAATAAAATTTGCTATTTGTCTAAGTTGAAAGCTTGTCAATTTGTTTTGTCTAGATAAGAATCAATGTTTAGCCTTTTGTGAAGCCCAAATTAGGAACCGCTCCATCCCCCCGTTCCCACTTGAGTCCCTAATCCTATCCCAAGGTTCATTAGGTCTCCCTATACCAAGTCAACTTGCAATCCCCTAAGTCAAAAAATCCTACTTAAGAGAAGTCATAGTGTTTGTTCCACCTGCATACATTCTATCATAGTACTTCGCATTTCATATTTGTGAATCAAATCTAGATACATTGCATCTCATTCATATCATAAAAAGACAAAATAAAACAAATTGCATCATCCATGTGTGATCATCCTAGGTATGCATCCTCATAAGCAAAATAAAAGCTCTAGCCAACCATATGCACAAGAAGGAAAGTGAAGTACAAAATGTCAACTTAAGCTACATATAGATCATGACCAATCAAGTCGCATAACAATAAGTGCAAAACAATCGCTGAGCACAAGTCACTCTTCCAACAAGTTAAAGAGAAAAATTGTGCACTCAAGCGTACAAGTCTCCCAATGAAAGGGGCAAGGGTAGAAATCTCTTTAATAAACTTAGGTCTCACAAAGACCTCAAGGAATGTCAAGTTAGACCTTTGCAAAGTCTTTAGAAAAACCATAAAAATTGTAAAAACCTCAGAAATCCCTAAAAATTGAATATGTTCTTCAAAATCTGTAATAAAAGGAGAATTCATTCTTTTCTCTAACTTAGCATTTAGGAGTAATTTCTTGTTTTGGTAGTTTCTTTGCACCTCTGTTTTGCGTGCTTTCATCCCTACAGGTCTCCTTGGCGAAGCAAAACAACTAGATGAACTTGCGGCACAATCTATGGTATGTTTGTTCATTTCAATTTCAATGTTTATTTAAATATGTCAAATGTTGAACTAATACTAGTTATTGCAGGTACAAATGCGGAAAATTGACAACAGGTAACGCCTATTTCGGGAACGGAACCTACCTTTCATGTAGACTATCGTTCCTGAGGGGGCAAATATGTAAGCACTAAAAATGTGCATGAGCTTCCACGGGGACCCTATGATGATGTATAATCTCAATCACGTACACGAAAGCGTGAATATAACACCCTCTTAGCAATGCTTCTCTTGGTGACATGTTGACATAAATTTCTTACTTCATCGATTCTTCTCAATCCTAACTTTTCTTCACTTTTGCCCTTGTCGACCATTCTTCTTCTGCATTCTTGACCTTGCCTACATAGCTAATTTTCATCTTAGTAAGCTAATTTCACCTTTCCCATGTTCATTTCATCTCACTCCATCCCCTAGAGACCTGAAAATGACCTCCCAGACCAAACCCATCTTTTAAAATTGACTTAATGTTTATTGATTCCGCATCCCCACCTGGCAACCCTATTGGTGAAAGTGGAGATCCTGTTTAACTCACCTGTTTGACTTAGCTCCAGTGGCAGATGGATTCCTTTTCCATCCAAGACCCATCTCCAACTCCTAATTTTCACCCAGACCCCTTCCTCTATGGGTTGCCTATGGGTCACCACCTGGCGACCTTGGATCCCCACCTGGTGACTTGACCTGTTGAAACTGGTGACCCAGTGGCGACCCTGTCATGTTTTCATCCACGGATTCTCTTTTAGTTTGGGCCCCAAAAAGCTCCGTTTTTGTTCCAGTTTGCATGAGGATTCGACCTAAACATAGAGTGAACTATTCTTAGCTCATCTACCACCTCTAATCATGCATAATTGGCTCATATGATCTATACTTGTCACCTCTCTAACTCATGCTAACTCCATTTTTGCAGTCTGTGATAAGCTATCATAGCTTCATCACTCCTATTTTAGCTCAGTCTTCTCTTCAATCATATTAGTTAACTTTCCAATCATCCCCACTCTTCATGTGCCATTCTATCCTATAAATACCCCACCTCTCCATTATTTCTCAAGTTGGAGAATGCTCTTCTCATCTTCACAATCTTTTTCATGCTTCTTCACAGGCCTTTGAGCTTTTTTCTTCATTTCTTTCTTTATTTTTTCAAAGCTTCAAAGGTTTCATTTCATTAGTTTCATTGTTGCAAAGCTTCAAAGCTTTCCCTTAGGAGGCAAATCTATTGTTGTAGTGAATTTTCAAGCTTTGCTTTTGCTCTCCAATTAGCATTCTTATGCTCTTTGCAGGACGTAGGTGCCTTTTGCTTTAATATTTTGTTGCCCAAGCCTTCAAAGGCTTCATACAACGTTGTTACGCTAGTGAAATTCCCAAGCACAAGTTCTTCAAAGTTTTCAAAAGCTCTCCCAATTCATAGCTTTCTCAAGCTCATTTATTTGCTCTCTTCGCAATTGCTGCCAAGAGGAGGACCCCGCTGTTGCAAGAGGACGAAGAGGTTGTCGAAACAAGGATTCCTAAGGGTAGTGCAGAATAATTAAATCACAATCTAGGTTTTTCATGCTTTCTTAGATAATTAAATCACAATTTGCTCTTGGGAATAGTAATTTTGTGTTGCAATTTCCTTGATGAATTTATTTCAAAGTTGATTAGATTAGTTTGCTTAAGTAGTTTAACTTGCAATTCTAGATTAAAGTTCATATTTTGCACTTTTAATTCTTAGATTAGTGCAAAAATATCTTCAAAAATACCAAAAACATAGTATAATTGCATTAGGTAATCTCATATTAATTTGTATTCATCATTCAATTTCCTACTTAATTAGTTCATTTTAAACTTCAATTCTAGAAAAGAACAAAAAAAAATCGTTTACATACATGCTAGTTGCACACAGATAAAAAATTCAAGAAAATATAAAAACATTATAACTTAGAAAAATCAAACCCTTGATTCGATCCAGATTCAATAAAACAAGCATTCACAAACTCCTCGATTTCATCACGAGGTCAACAAAGTCAAGAGAACTCACAAAAAGCCTTAGATAACATCATTAAGTCAAAAGTCAACTCTTGGTCAACTCAACTCTGTTATCTCTTTCCAAGCACACGAATGTGCCCTGGAATTAGAGGTGAGTGGGTGAGGGCTATCCTTGAGGAGATTGAAGAATTACATCCTAGGCCACAACTAGCACAACAAACACAAGAAGAACAAGAGCACGTGCTTAGGCTGATTCAACACAGAGAACAAATACAACGTGTTCAAGCTATCCAAGAAAGGTTACAAACTAGGCTTATCAACGACTACAATAGGCATCCTTCTAGACATTGGAACACTAGAAACCCAAATAGGAGATTGATAACTAGTGACCCTTCAGGTCATATTATTATCTCCACTATAGCGGTCATAGAACAACACATAGCAAACCACGACAAGCCCCAGAACTGACTGGCCACTCTTCGCGATGTTTTGCTCCTTAGAGAACAAGACCACCCTCGGGTCTCGCCTCCACTCGACTGACTCTTGCCACGAGAGCGAGAGTGACTTGGAGGTCCCCCAAGGCAAGGAGAGGGTCCATGGGCTTGCGTTGAAGTTGACTCATCCGCACTTGTGCGTTGAGTCACGCTTTGAAGAGTACATGTCCAAGAAAAGCAACTATAAAAGGACAAAGGCATTAAGAAAATCATCTGATTTATCATCTCAATTATTCCTTCCAATTTGGAGTTTTCTTAGAATTCAAGGATGGAAACCCTTAGTGCAGGTGATCAGAGGACGAAAACCCTTCGATTTCCATAATGAGCTTGAGGACGAAAACCCTTTCGCTCTCTGGAGGCAATTCCACACAGGTATCACAGAAGCACGGAAACAATTTGGATTTGCAAACAAATTCTATATTAGTGATATGGTGAATGGTTTCAAATATATGGGCATGGATTGAGTTTTCAAACTCAAATTTGAGTGTGATGTGGTCCTTTTAATAGATCAGTGTATTCCGATTTGTATTTGGCATTGCCATATCATATCAATAAGAGATCTGTTGATACCATCCTCTATGAAATCATCATTAGTTTATACATATTGCTGACTAGGTCTCGATCGCACTAATGTTATGTTGGTGTGATTATTGCAAGAGCTTTTCAGTAATTTGTGGAGTGTGATCTTTGTCTACGTTTTGATGTAATAATAATAATTGATTTGCTATTATTTCTATTGCTGCATTTTGAAGGATTTTATGTCCGCGACACTTTAGTCAGGCTGTTGGGTAGTTATGAGACTGAAATATATTAGAATTGCCACCATAATATAATTGTTTGAAGGTGTTACTAGTTGCTGAGGAGACAAGACTAACATTGGTCAGATCTGTCGGCTGTTCTGTGGAGACGAATACGTTTAATATTATGGTGGGGGCCATTTCCAATTAGGTTGAGATAAAGTTTTCATAGTCGCCTAGGAATGGTGAATGGTAATGGTTGATACCTCCTGCTGCTAAAGACAAGGCTTTCTTAATACTTGCTACTGAGTCATCAAATTGGATGGCCCAACATAAGGAAATTGTGGTTTAGACTCCAAAGGTGTAAGGGTGGCGGTTAGTATTTGCAACTGAATCATCCCGTGTCGTGAACTTTCCTTGAATCGGCCTTAATGTTTGATTAGAGGAAATTGTCAATCTAGTCGACCAAATACCAAGAATTGCAGCTGCCAGAGAATAGCAAAGGGTAGCAATCAATATTATAATGAAGGGTTGTGCAATATTCAAAGGTTTTGTACCATCAGTTGTGGGTCCCAATTCATATTTTTCTTTGCCGAATATCATACAATGTTTGTCTCAGTAAAATACATCCTGATGCAGCTCTATGCATACGTAGCATTGACATTGTGATAAAAACTCAGCATTTGAATATTGGTATGTAATGTCCCTTAACCAACTTGCCCTAGAATTCGCTTGTGAATTAGGTTTAGGGTTTCTTCTCCTTTAATGGGGTAACCTTGGGTTGAATAGATCACATGTTCTTTTGAATTAGTACCTACAGCATCATGTATATTCAAGTCCATATCGATACATGTTAGTTTTAATATCTAGTATTCATCAGTCCAACATAAACACACTTGCATTTTGAAACACATAGGTAAAAGAAAACATTTATCATGCCAGGGGAGGGGAAGACATAAGCCCTTAGTAGCCTAAAGGCCTACCACAGTCCTATTGTCCAATCCCTTGACTCGAGCCTATGGGGGCTGGTCCTTTTGCCCAATCCCTCGTCTCGGGCCTATGGGGGCATATTCCAATGTGGGACCCCCATCCCTCCATGGTCCAAACCCTTGACTTAGGCCTAGGGGGGCATAATGCCCAAACCCTTGTCTTAGGCCTATGGGGACGGAACCTTAGATGGGGTTTATAGGCAATCTACTAAGGTTTATGCATTCTCCCTTCCTGGTTAAATCACAAACACAATACATGCAATTTCCACACACATTTCCAAAACATACAATTTGCCTTTATTATTATGAATGGTGTTATATAGTAATATATGATACAACATGAGATATATTTGTAATGTCCCTTTTTGTCTGCTGCAACTCTTCTTGAGTTGGCCTCATGCCTATTCTTTAATATTTATATATTATAGTATTTGTTATAATATTAATAATATCTCTATATTATATTATTATATATGTTATTAATAGTATTATATATATATTATTATAATATTATTTATTATTGTTATTGTAATATCATTATTATTATAGTGTTATCATGAATATAATTTTTAATAATGTTTAATCGTGTCGATCTCTATCGGAACATCACATCCTTTATCTACTATATATATATATTTATTTATTTATTTTTACTTGAATCATTCCTCCCATTTGCTGCGGATGCACATATCTCTATATATTAATTTATGATATCTTTCCTACTTATGACTCAGAAATATATATATATATATAATGCAGATCTAAATATATGAATTTATCAGATACTCTTTTTATATTTTCTTCCGATGATGTTTTTCCTTCTATCTCACAACCTTTATTTATTTCCCTTTCAAGAGATATGTTCGAAGAGACACGTCTCTTATTATGCTTGGTGGTAAAAGGCATACTTACCATCTTATAATTTTTATTACTTTATATTAATTCCCTTTTGTGGTAAAACTAGTTCTAACCATACGTAACTCCCTTATCATAAGAGGATAGGTTAAAAGATGTGTATTTATATTATTTGTATTTATATTATATCATTATAATAAATGATTTATGATTTATATTATATTATTTATGTGTTATTTATAAATATAATAATAATATATCTTGTTAATTGTTTTAAATAAATATTATTTAAATATATTAAATATATTCCCTTTATAATATTATTCATATCTTTAATTTGAATGAATAATACATAATGGATTCAATTATAAATTACTAATATAGGGACATGACATGGTAACGACTGATAATCAACATTGTGTGACTACAGTTTGGAATCTGTAATGAACCACCCCAATTTTTTCAAAATTTCATAGTATCAACAACAATAGTGTTAGCACAAAGATTGCAACTAAATATGAACCTCCGCACTTTCTGATCATCAAGTTCCCAAGATGGGTGAGGTGAGAGCATACAATGCTTTGGCTTATCAATCAAATGCCTTGCAAGTTAAACCAATTACAAACTTCTGCTTATTCAACAGACATCTGTTTATCCAATGAGTATCCACTTATTCAATGGGAGAATAGTAAAAGGAAAAGCAAGCACATCCACTTATTCAGTGGGAGAATAGTAAAAGGAAGAGCAAGCACATCCGCTTATTCAGCGGGAAAGCCAAGAAAGAAACAAATACATTATCCTCATTGGTTGTTAAACCTATAGTTGGAAAACTTGACTTGCCAAAAAACTCGCCAAGCCCAAAATTGACGAGTAAAAAAAAAAACTCACCGAAAACTCAGGAACTTAAAAAGTTGCTAAAATTTCATTAGAAACATTTTTTTTGCAAAATTCAATGACAAGATGAATCCAATGAGTCCATAAATGAGTACAAAAGTGTTTTCTATTAAATTTGATTGACTTCAATGCAAATTGATTACAAAATTGCATTCTCATGCGGAATCCTGATGGCTAAAAGCCTGATAGTCTGATACAAATTACAATAGATAGATGAAAATGAAAATAATAAAACTAGAAGTAAATACTAAATACAACATTTTACACCTTCCTCTTCCCTAATTTAGTCAAATCTAGGGAAGAGGTAGATGCTCTAGCCCTGCAAGTACGTGGTGCCGATGGCTCCTCGGTTGGCATGGAACGCTGTGGCTGAGGCTCGACCACCATCCTGGAAATATCTAGCTCTAGCAATGACTCCTCATCCTCATGAATGTCCTCCAACCCTACATCTCCTGTTGCACCCACATCCTCCATTGCCTGTCTCTCGAAATCAAGAATCTCGTCCGCGATAAACATGGAGGCTACTCATCCTGCCCTGTCCAATCACTGTAAGGATCAATCTCATCCAAATCAATAGGATTTAGTGATTTGTTCTCTACTCTTTTTGTGCGCAACTGAAGGTTGTATTGCACAAAGACAAGGTCATTGAGGCACTTTTGAGCTAATTTGTTCCTCTTCTTCGTGTGAATGGCCTCAAACAAGCTCCAATTCCGCTCACAACTGGATGCACTACAAAGCTCCTATTTTCCATGCCTCAGAATTGCAAAATCATTTCAAATTCCACAACATTTTACTAAGGGGTCCTTGTTCTTTCACCTTGATGCATGTTCCTGAAACCTTGAATTTGGCTTAAGTCTGAAACCTTGAAACCCTAAAAAATTGGTTAAGTCTAAAATATGATGGATCCTCCAAAATCTAGAATCTGCATGATAAATCCCATGGATCCGAAACCTATCTCAAACATCCTAACAATATATTTCAAAATATTTCAAGTAGAAGAAATTCGATATACAAACTTATACTTAAATATATTTTCAAATATACTGTCACCCAAGGAATTTCAAATCTGGTGGGATTTTTGTTTCCTACTGCAGTTTGTGCTAAAAACACCATCAACAGGTCCCTGTTATGCAAACACACAACGAGTTTTCTGCTCGGACTCATCGAGTTTTCGGCAGAGACTCGTCACAAAAACTCAGCGAGTTTAAGTCATAAAGACTCGTTGAGGAAAAAAACTCGCGGGTTTTTCAAGACTCGCCGAAAACTCGGCGAGTCTACCAACTTGGGTTAAACCATTAAGGGGTTACAAGTGTTTGCTACATAAATAAAGATTACAATTAAAATGTTTAGGTTGCAGACTAACACGAATAACCCTGTTTACACAAATTTGGCACAACTGCAATAGTTAGATCATAGAAAACTCCAAGAATCCATGAAATAGACATGTAAATATGAGCATAGAGTCACCATGAATGCTCCACACAAGGGCAGATTAGAAGATAGCTTCAGTTTGATGGCTTATGGAAACTGTTGGAGCTGATATTTGGTCTACAACGTCCCTAACAGCCATGCACAACACCTCATAACACTTCCAACACCATCCGAACAACCTCTCAAAACCTAGGAATATCCTCCATATACCCAGGTGCCACAAACCATGAAGATGGCCACTTAAAACCCCAAATGATTTCTGCTCACAATAATCATGTCCTTGCTTAGCATGTACGACACTATATTGTACGGATTGTCAAGGAGTTAGAATTCATCTGCAATAAGCTATCAAACATGGATTGAGATGGAACGCCCATCATCATAATCATTAACCAAAAACACATCTGAAACAAAGTCTGCCATAAACTATTCAAATACTAAATGACTTCCTGAAAACTGGTACGACATACTAAATGGTATGGCTGGTCCACAATGCCAAAGATCTTTATCAAATCACTAAATTAGAGGTATGAAATGAGCGCTGCATCCTGGCAGCTATATCCAATCATTATGCAGACACTGCAAACATTGTTCACTTCAGAAAACAAGACGTCCTCATGCATTTGTACGGCCAGGAAGGTATGACTAGCATAGGACAAATAGTAAACTCAGATTTAACCCCCCAAAAAAACTACTCAAAACCCACAACAAAATCCATCACAAATGAAAATAAACCTTTCAATCCCCAAAACTCTTAGAAAATATCATACTCCATTCAAATCACTGAATTAGAGGTATGAAATGAGCGCTGCATGCTGGCAGCTATATCCAATCATTATGCAGACACTGCAAACATTGTTCACTTCAGAAAACAAGATGTCCTCATGCATTTGTACGGCCAGGAAGGTATGACTAGCATAGGACAAATAGTAAACTCAGATTTAACTCCCCAAAAAAACTACTCAAAACCCACAACAAAATCCATCACAAATGAAAATAAACCTTTCAATCCCCAAAACTTTTAGAAAATATCATACTCCATTCAGCCCTGTGTGATTTTTGGGTGAAACCACCTTGAACCAGCTAGGGTGGATCTTTCACCACCGAAACTGATCTTCTCCAAGAGGGTTTTTGTCCTCAAGAAGGAATGGAAGAACACACAGGTTCAATCCAGTAGCATAACAATATCAAATCAATAGCATAAAGAGCAAAATGAGCTCTCAACTCCCTTATATAGGCACTTTTGGAGTTACACATAAAAATGAATGATTTCTTGGGAAAATAAACTTTTATCACTCAAACTCCAATATTTAACTTTTTTTCTCAACTTAAGTGCTCACTGTTATGTGCCTGTTAAAAGAATGTCTTTTCCCCATTCCAATGAGATATTACACCAAAGCACTCAATAATTATTTCCAACCTTTTAGAACTGTCATGTCCCCATTTCCGAAGTGATCCACATAGAACAATGGTTTAGCCTACTCATCATTCCCGGAGGCTAATACCAATCTTGAGGGAATGAACTTGGTTTTTGGCTAACATATTGTTTTAGTTTTGCAGGATTAAGTCAAAGACCATTCCAGTTGTCTGTATTGATTTTGGCTAAATTGGCTAAGTCTGGAAGCCAAAATTGACTAAGGCATGACTCTTGGAGTCAGGGGGCACCTTCTTGTCCGTTCAATGTCAAATGTGCGCCTAGGATTGGACAAGCCGGAATGAAGATCTTGATGACTCTGTTTGATGAAGTGAGCTCCTAGCAAGTTGTCAAGGTCAGATAAGTGATTTGAAGTGTTAGGTGCACTTGGGCGATCAAGTCACCTTGAAATTACGCCTAGATTTAGATAGGCACACTTTGCTATCTTCAGTCACCCCAAATGCGCCCAGGTATAGAGTGGAAGGATTTCATCTACTAGACTTCAATTGATGCCATTGGGTCAACTTTGGAGCTCAAACATGTTGAAATGAGGTCTAGGAAGCTAGGCGCTACCTCTTGCCAGTTCAACCTCTTAGATGCGCCTAGATTGAGAGGACACTTAATGAGCGCCTAAGTATGATTTGATCTTGTGTTGAAAGATTGATGATGCATTGGTGCAAGATGATCATCATTTGAAGAAATCTAAGTTCTGGAAAGGGTTTGAAGGCTATCAATCACCTCATTAAGCTTAGGCGCACTTCACAAGCTTTCCTACCCATGAATTGCGCCTCATAAAGACAAGGTGCATTTTGACCTCCAGGGCTTTTCCAAGGAAGCGCCTAAGTTCATTGGCATCTTTGGACCTTGTTTTGCACTTTGAAGGTGAAGGCGCACTTTGGAGGAATTTCTGACCCAAATTGGCGCCTAGGTATAGTCATCTCTCCAGAGCATTACAATGTGTTTGGAAATGAAGGGGGACATTTCATAAGTTGGGGAATTGATCATTGAAGACCTTGGAGTGTTTGAACTACTCTAAGGAAGAAGGTGCATTTCCATGGAGTTGCATACTCTAGATAGCGCCTATTTCCATCAAGGCGCAATTCCATGTTCTACCACCTTCACTTTGGCGCCTATCATCAAGAAGGGGCATTGGGTATCCCTTGAACAATTGTGAGGATTTGAAGTTCATGAAATCACCAAGGAAAGTTGGGTGCAATATGTCTCCTCAACAAGCTTGAGTTTGCACCTAGACAAGTTGGCACCTATTCATGTTTTAACTTCCCTCTTGAAGCACCTAACTTGGGAAAGGTTATCTTGATGTCGGACAAGTGTTTTGGTGTGTTTTGAAGCCTTCAAAGGACTTCATCTTGCTAGGCGCACTTCTTGGCACCTACAACCTTCAACTGGCGCCTAGATCATGAAGAACACTTGCAAGTGTGGGCGCACTTTCCTTATGCTGGAGCATCAAACTGGTGCCTAGAAATCATAATGCATGAAGTAAGCGCCTAGGATCCTATTGGTCAAATAGATGGTTTTGGGATCTGTGTCAAGTCATTGGATAAGGTTGCCAACTCAGAATGAGTCATCAGATGGAATATTCCCTTGGATATGCTTCTTGGGAAACGTGCCTTGGTTCCTCTGTGTGCATTGAAAAATGTGCCTTCATTGCCTTTGAAGAGCACTATAAAAAGAGGAGAGCACTCCTTATTTGAGATTTTACATCTTTTGGCATTTGAATTTCTCTCTGTGAAGCTTTATGCTTGTTCTTGAGGCCTGCAAGTTTCAAGTAGTTGCGGTGATGCTCCCTCAACAGTGATAAGGTTATGCTCCCTTGTCAAGTTGTGAGGTGTTAACACATAGTTGACATCATTGTGCTCAATAGAGTTGATCAATTGTGGAATCATTGTAAACATCAAGTCTTCAAGGCCTTTCTTGTAATCAGTTGAATAAGATTGTATGTTCATTGCAATTGAGGGCATTATCCATTGTAATAAGACAGTTGTATTGATTTGAATCAAGTGGTAATACAAGTGCCCAGCTTCAAGTTGATTCATACAAGTTGTTATCTTTGATGTATGTCATTGAGTTAGTTGAGTAGTTGATGAGTTAAGTGCAAGTAAATTTGTCTAAGAAAAAAAAAATTAGTTAGATATAGTTGGGTATCTTACAAGAACTAAGTGCGAAATAACTAACTAATAGCTCATTAAATCACCTGCTTTTACAGAAAATCCCAAACTTCATAAAAATGCAAAATAAACTATACCATCATACTCCATAAGGTTTGGGATGAAGAATGACACCTTTCGGGTGACTTTCTAAAAATAGACGGCTTCTCCAAGAAGTTTGGAGAGCAATCTAGGAAGCCGAAAGAACTTCTGAAAGGATCATCGTAATCCTGAACACTATTTGAGCTCAATGCCATAGCAAAACATCACAAATAACTGAACTTGTGCTCTCCAAGAACTAAGGAGCTCCCAAACCATGCCAGATAGCCTACGGAAACTCAGGAAATAGGCTATTGGTCACAAACTTGGCTAAATGCTAATTGGGGATATTACAGAATCAATGATAATTGGTGTTGATACTTTTTAGCAACTAAAGATTATATTCATTCCTAACTATATAAGTTGTTTATTGTATTGTTGTTTATCCTCATTGGTGTCAGGGTTGACAGTGATATTTATTGTTGTGGGAGTTTGGGCACCTATAACTATGGTTTAATGGCAGAATAGGGTAATTGTTACATTGCTGAAGTGCAGATTTCATGGGCATCAAAAGCCATATTGTGCTGAGTTGAATATTGAATGTATCTTGTTGTAGAGTTGTATGTTTACTTTCAGTTTGAGGTTCATGCATATTGATAATGGTAACTGATATAAGTTTGTTGTAGCTGATCAATCTTTCACTTTACAAACTAAAATTATCATTTGAGAGTATATGTTAGTGATCTCTAACTTTGGAGTAGTTAGCATTTCAATTTAATTTCGTTGTTTGTCCAAAATACATAAGAATAAGGGATTTGACAAAATTCCTAGTTAAGGGATTGTTAACACAGTTCCAGTATCAGTCTTAGCAAATAGAATGGAGGGTGTCATAGTTGATAGCAAGGAAGCAAAAATCGTTTAGAGATAAAATCGGCAAACCAAAAGTATAAGATTTTTTCAAAAAATCGTGAAAAAATCGGGAAAAATCGCAGGGGTAAAAATCAGCAAACCAAAAGTATAAGATTTTTTTCAAAAAAATCGTGATTTAAACAGGAATAAATCGGAAAAAATCGGATTTCAAAAAAACCATTAAAAATGTAGAAGGGACAAAAACTTCTTGTTTTTTAAATTTAAAGGCATTTCCATAACATAGAGATATAGAGAGCAAATAAAATCGAGAGTTTTGCCCATGACTTGTAAAATATAGATTGTAGTTGTTTATATTCATATCGCTGAATCACTGATTACATTGCATTGCACAAAGCATACTTCATAGTGCATAACTAATAACTAGATGTTGAAAGTTGACAAAATTTCAATTACAATCTAGTTTATACAATGTCAATATAGAAACTGAGTACAAAATTCCAAAAAACTAGACGTAGCCAATGAGTCTTGCTACTACAAAGAGAACTACACTAGAGAGTTGAAGGTCTTGATGATGAAGCTCTTGGGTCAGAGCCTGTCCTAACTTGTTCAAGCAATTCACTACTCATGTTGCTCTCCATTAGGATATCAAGATCGTCAGGGTCAAGAAAATCATCATCATCATCATCAGCTGCAATCCACTCAGACTCTGGATCAATTTCATCAAGGTCAATTGGCGCGTCATCCTCAGCAGTACCTGATTTTGTCCATATATAAATTAGTCGTGGCAATAGAAAGTGAAAAACATAATGAATATAATTATAACTATGATTGCAAGTATATTAGAAGTCTAACCTTGAGCTTTCTTTAGCTTCAAGCGGAGGTTGTGGTGAACGAACACCAAATTATTCATCCGTTCTTGTGTTAGACGGTTGCGTTTCTTGGAATGTATGTGTTCAAAAACACTCCAAGTACACTCACAAGCGGATGAACTACATGGTTGGCTCAATATGCGCCTTGCCATCCATCTAAGATTTTTGGTATCTTGACCAAAAAAATCCCACCATTGTGCTGAAAAACACAAATTATTACCATGATGATTTCATGTAAGATATATTAAAATCTTAACATCTTTAATCTACATGTCCACAATAAAGAGAAATTGTCCAAAGCTAATAGAGTGTACCTGGTTGGTAGGTCTTCCTGCCTTGCACCGCAGCCATACTTGAGAAAACACCCCTCGCCTGCTTGTACATTGGCAACTCTGCCATAACTGCGTGCAACTTTTTTGGGGTAGGGAACATTTTCTCCATGCATATGAATAGGCCACGTGTGACTTCAGAATCATCATCTTTGAATGAGGAGCTATAGAACAAGGATGGATTGAGATAATGCCTAGCAGCATGGAGAGGGGAGTGCATCTGTTGATCCCATCTCCTATCAATTATGTCCCACAATGGCATGTACCTGTCCCTATCATTTTCCATCCTACCCCTCATCACCTCCTTAGCCCTATCCATGGCCTCATACAAATAGCCCATGGGGGATTTATCCCCATCCACTAGCCTCAAAACTTTGATTAGAGGCTCAGAAAATTTGTACAACTTGTTCAATTGCATCCCAAAAACTTGTAGAATAAATGTACTGTACCACCTTTTTGCCATCTGCTAGCCTTGTGAAGCCAGACTCTATCCACTCAGGAGAAAGGAACATTCGCTTCAAATTTAATTGTTGTTGCCAAAGAGTCTGCAATGCAAGGAAGTGCGTAGCAAATCATGTTGCGCAACATAAGCATGGTGGAGTTGCCTCATTACTCTGAATTCATGCTAAAGGTCACCAACGAAGGATGTTGGAAGGCTATGGAGACTAGAGAGATGTTCCTTGGCAGAGAAAAGTTCATAATCTCAATTTTGATTCTACTGCTTGGAGGTATATCAGCCACCTCTCATTTAGGTTTGCTCTCATTTAGGAGGTTTGGCATAATATTTTTGTCAAGGGAAGTAAAGGGTTTCAATTGGAGAATGTTTGGAAGTGTTTTTCAGCCACTTCCGAATTGATTTTGAGCAATACAATGCTCATTTTTCATGCTTATTCTTGGAAACTACATTGGTGCAGCTGTTGTTCCTTGTGTAGAGTGCCGAACTTGTTAAAATCAGATTGTATTATGTTGATTTCAGTCTTGAACAGCAGCGAGCATATGCCTATTCAGGCCATTCAAACTATGGAAGTTCATGTTATGAAGGGTAGTGATGTGAACTTTGATAGTTTACCCTTGGAGTGCATTCAGGATAACGAACTTCCACATGCTTTAGTTCGTCATTCAAAGACTCTTGGAGTAGGAACAATTAGAGTTTTCACAAACCTTCATGATTGTATCAGAACATTTCAAAGGAGGCATGTTAGATACAAGTGGTGTTATGATAATGAGTTTGTTGATCTCTTGCAAGGGATTGTTTTCCTTTTAGCAAGAAGAGTAGAGGGTGTTACATTTGTAGTTGCAACTCAACATGGCACATTGTTTTTGGGGGTTCACAAACCTCCTAGATTGATTTGGGATCTTGGAGTTACATTATTTAGGATGGTTCTGATGGTTGTGTTTGGCGAATTGCTTGAGGACAAGCAATTTTGAAGAGGGCAGATTGTAATGTCCCTTTTTTGGGGCATAGATCTTTTGTGCACAATTCATCCGTTCCTAGTTTTCAAGAGGCTATTGGCTTTGTTTGAGAGGACTCCAACATTCTTGGAATGGTCAAGGCTCAGTTTTACAGAGCAGTTGATTATGGCATTGAGCTCAGTTGGTGTTCAGGATTACAGTGATGTTTTCTGAAGCACTTTCGACTTTCTGGTTTGCTCTCCAAACTTCTTGGAGAAACCGTCTATTTATAGTAAGTCACCCAGTTGGCATCATTCTTCATCCCAAACCTTCAAGATCATGTTGGTATGATTTATTTTGCAATTCACTTCAGTTTGGGATTTTCCATAAAATTGGGTGAACTATTGAGCTATTAATTATTAAATTCACTTAAGTTATCTAATGTCGTAAATATTTTAAAAGATAACTTAAGTGTAATAGCCAAGGTTGGAAAACTCGTCCGGACTCGGCAGACTCGGGAGTCTACAAGTTGGCCGAGTCAACTCGGCGCAAACTCGAGAGTCGAGTCCAGGAGAGTCCCTGCACGGGACTTGCGAGTCCGACCTCAGGACTCGCGAGTCAACTCGGCGCGGACTCAGGAGTCAAGTCCAGGAGAATCCCTGCACGGGACTCGCGAGTCCGATTTTAGGACTCGTGCGAGTCCTGAGGTCGGACTTGCAAGTCCCGTGCAAGGACTCTCCTGGACGGCTGGGACATCAAAAAGAGGGTTTAAAACCTCTGTTTTTTTATTTTTTTCCTCATTTCACTCCTCTACTTTGCCAAATATAGGTCTGCAACTTGAAGTGAGGTTGGAAGAAGCCGAGAAGATGAGCTAAGGAGATCATAATAGAGCCAGGTAAGTGATTTAGCTTCTTTTTTTTTTTTGTTTTCTTCAATTAAAAATCAGAAAAATCAAGAAACATAAGGGGAAATGCTACCAATTTTTTTTTTATTTCCCTTAATAGCCTAATTCCTACTATTTCTAGCTTGGTTTTGCATTCTATTTTTTTGCAAATGTTTGAATCTCATTTATTTGCTGATTTTTTACCAAACCCTTGCTGATTTTTTTTTTCATGTTGAACTTAAAACAACAATGTCATCTTCAAACCCAATGGGAACAAGAAAAGACCCTACATGGAAGTATGGGATACCAGGAAATAAAAAGGGCGAGGTGACATGTACCGAATGCAACAAATGGATGACAGGAGGAATAAACAGATTAAACTACCACCTTGCAAGAATACCTGGGCAAAATGTGGATGTATGCTCTAACTCGACTCCTGAGATGGTTAGAGAGATGAAGGCCCTTCTTGTTGATTATGAGATGAAAAAAGATGAAAGACAAAAAGCAAAGGATGCACTAGTAGCAGCGATGAGTGGATCCACTTCTACACCATCTAGGCCCCATGGTACCCCAAGTCCAAGCATCTGTCAGCCACATTCATCTTTTGGTGAGAGTCCTGAGGGTTCTTTCTCTACTGCTACTGCTAGTGCTAGCCAGGGTCCTTCATCAAGACCAAATTTCTTTATTCCATGCAATGTTCCAGGAGCACAACCTTCACTTGAAGGTACCGGTTGGAATAAGGAAAAGCATCATGAAGCTAGGATGGCAGCAACAAACTTTTGGTACTACAATAATTTACCTTTCAATGTGGCGAGCATCCCATATTGGGAAGGTTTGGTGAATGCCCTTATAGTTGCAGGTAAGGGGTTTAAGACCCCAACAGCTAAAGATTTGAGTGGGCCATTGCTAGAGGAAGCCGTAAAGAATACACGGCTTGTGGTTGATGAGAAAAAAAAATTTTGGCGAAGAAAAGGCTGCAACATTTTATCTGATGGGTGGACAGATGACGGAATAGGACTCTCGTAAACTTTTTAGTGGCCTCTAATGGTCGATTGGTGTTCCTAAAGTCAATAGATGCCTCCAATGAAGTCAAAAATGCTGAGACTTTATGCAATTTATTAGATGGGGTGATCCAGGAGGTTGGTGTTGATAATGTTGTCCAAATTATCACGGACAACACAACTACATATGTAGCCGCAGGTAGACTACTTATGGAGAGGCATCCCACAATTGCATGGTCTCCTTGTGCTGCACATTGCTTGGACTTGTTGCTAGAGGACATTGGGAAGATTGGATGGGTCAAAAGTGTGGTTGAAGATGCCAGAAATGTTACAAAATTTATCTACAACCATACTTGGGTGCTTTTCTTAATGAGGAAATTCACAAATGGCAAGGACCTTGTGCGACCAAGAGTGACACGATTTGCTAGCCACTTCCTCACATTGCAAAGCATTCTTGGTGCCATTGCTCATCTCAAGCAAATGTTTGTGTCTGATGCTTGGTCGCAGTCCCCATTTGCCACTAAACCTGAAGGGGAGAGGATTGTAAGCATATTTTTTTATGACACATTCATCAAAACTAGAGAGGAGTTGATCGGGGTAAGTAACAAACACAAAAATAAACTTTATACATGATAATCTATTTGCTGCTTTTTTTTGAGGGGTTAATTTTGTAATAATTTAACATTTGTTTTGATTTTTTTAGGTGACAGAACCTTTGGTGAGGGTTCTTCGTATGGTGGATGGAGAGGGCATGCCAATGGGTTTCATCTATGAGGCCATGGATAGGGCCAAAGAGGCCATTTTACGTTACTATGGCGGCAACAAAAGAAAATATGAAATCATTTGGCGCATCATTGATCGGAGATGGACAAACCAACTCCACTAGCCGATACATGCTTTTGCCTACTTCTTGAACCCGAAGTTATACTTCTCTGACACATTTAAGGCTGATGAGGAGGTCATGGCAGGTCTTGTTAGATGCATCGATAAGATGGTGCCTGATCGTGAGATGAGAGACAGGGTGCATGATGAGTTGGAGGTGAGATTTATTACATCTTATTTATGAATTTGCATGAATTTTCTATATTTGATTTAATTTTATTTTTATCTATTCAAGGTCTACAAGGGTGCAGAGGGGAGACTCTTTTCCTCGCAACAAGCAATTGAAAGGAGAAGAAAACAACAACTAGGTAAAAAAAATTGTTCAATAGTATACTACAAGAAGAAATTAGAAACTTGATTCTTACATTTTTTACTTTATTCTTAATACTTATATTTTTTAAATGTGTTTTTGTAGATTTATGGTGGGAGAACTATGGTGCTAGCACGCCAATTCTTCAAAAGCTAGCCATCCATGTCTTGTCGCAGCCATGTAGTGCTTCTGGGTGTGAACGTAATTGAAGTTTATTTGAGAACATTCACACAAAGAAGAAAAACAGGTTGACCCAGCAGCGCCTAAATGATTTAGTTTTTGTTCAGTACAACCTTCGCCTTCGAACTAGAAAGGTGAAGGGTGTTTCACATGAGTCCATTGACTTGGATGATATTGATCCATATGGTGAATGGACTATTGATGAACAAAATGATGATGCTGACGTCTTCCTTATTGATGAGGATCTTGCTGAATTGGAGTAGCAACAGAAGAAGAAGAAGAAGCAGTAGGATTGGAAGCAATTGCGGAGGACGAAGACACTTTTGAAGATCAAGAAACCACTCCTCAATCTCCTCATTTGGATACTGTAGCACCTACTAGTTCTAGGCCTACAAAATTGACTTCCATTAGGAGGGGAAAGAGGAAGATATAGATTATATTTGGTTGTTAATGTTTTCCTCATTTTGACATATGATTATATGTAAACATTTATAAACTTATGATGCTGTTATATATTTATAAAGTTTGAAACTATGAGTATGAATGATGAAATTTCAATTATTGAGTGTTTGATGATCATAATTCATATGACGTGTAATCTTTGAATTATGACAAATTGATAATCAAATTAGGCTCTTATGTTCTTTAAATGCATTAATTTTTTTGTTTTAAATACGGTTTTTTTTTTGTCGAGTCCTAGCCGAGTTTTTTCCTGAGTCTGTGTCGAGTCCCGAGTCCGAGTCCTATTTTGGGCTGCCGAGTCCGAGTTTTCCAACTTTGGTAATAGCTCTTCGAAAAGGTAATTAAGTGTTTTAAAAGATACATTTAAAAAGAGGACCTTGCACATGAAATATTAATATTATTTCAAATAAAGGTCTTTTGGAGAGGAAAAAAATGATTTTTCAAGAAAAAAAAACAGCGAAAAAGCAAAAATTGCGTTTTTGAAAAAGTAACCAAAAAAAAACAAAAATGTTTTTTCCTAAAATAGCTCCAAAATGTTATAAAAGGGAGTTGGAGCTCATTGTTGAGAGTTATGCTATTGATACGATATTGTTACTCTGTTGGATTGAACATGCGTGTTCTTCCATTATCTCTTGAGGACGGAAACCATCTTGTAGATTCTCTTGAGGACGAAAACCCTCTTGTAGATTGGGTGTGGTTTCATGTTAGAAACTACCATTGTGCTGAACGGTTTGTGCCATTGTTATTTGTGTGAAGCTCTTCCAATTTTTTCTAGTAATTTGGAGATTTATTTTTCATATTGCATGAGTGATCAGCACTTGCATGTCAGCTTTAATAGTTGCATGTCAACGCTCGATGGTTGCATGTGTGGTATCAAGCATTCCATGTTATTGTTGGTGATTGCATGTCAGTGTTTTCAATACAAGATCAGTGTTGGGACAATTTGCATCATCTAGGTACATCATAACAGCTATCAGTGTGAAGTTTGGAGTGTTTCCTTTGTTGTTGAGACCTGATAAACAGTATATTTCAGTCACAAGTCTGAAATCAATGTTGTTTTGGGTTGAATAAATCAGATTTGTGGACTATTCTCTGCTGGTTAGGGTTTGTACTGTTTCATTTTCAGACCCATAGCCTACTGCAATTTATAACAGACCTATGATTTTGCTGTTACAGTGTTTTCAGAAGGGTTTACAGTGATAGTTTGAGCTTTCTTCATCATCTACAACACCAAAACTTTGTGGGTATGACTTCATATGTTGTTTGGATGATTTTCGATGCCATTTCTTCATGATTTCAATGCTACAACAGTGATAACAGATTTATCTTTATGTGAAAGGTTGCATCAGTATGTTTAATTTGAAAATCATAATTATTTGTTGTATTGCAGCTTACAATCATTTGTGATAAACATTTATATTTCATTATTGGGTGATTGTGTAATGTCACCATTTTCGAGTTCTCTTGCAGTTCAGTCAGAGCTGACTTTCTGGGTTGGTGACAACATAATTAGAGGAGTATTTCGATGTCATCAGGGTGATCCAGTGGAGCTGGTTGACACTTTCTGGAGAGATTTCAGACAACTTGTTTGTACTTACTATTTATAGTAAGTGCTTGCATGTCAACAATCTTTCTGGGTTTTTCTGGGTTTGTTCTCTTTGGTCTCGGAGAACACTGCTATTTTTAGTAAGGGTCAGTTTGGCACTGTTTTGGTGACTTGGCAATCAGCTGTTGGCACTCCCAGATGTTGCATTGAGCTTAGAGTTATTAGATGGTTTGTGGATCCAGTTGGCACCCTCTGTGTTGGCTCAGTTTGCTTATGGCCGTTACTATGTTTAGTAAGTTCGGGTTCAGTGTCAGATCGAGATTTTCAGAGTGGGGTTGGATTCGTCTCGTCGTGACCTTTCCGGTGAGCTATAGATCACTGAATTCTGAGTTCATTTGGGCCTCTATTTTAAAGTCCTTAAATTAATATTATTATTTAATATTGGACTTTGGGTTTTATTGGTTAAGTGATGAAAAAATGAAATATTTAAAAGTCACTTAAGTCATTTTATGGAGCGCTCACCTTGGGAAATATTAAAAGTAAAATTAAAAGAATATTTCCCTCAAAAAAGTGAAACAGCCCTCTTGGAGAGTTATAAAAGAGGGAAAAGTGCTCTCACTTGGATATGCTTGGATTATTATTTCTTCTCTCTTTTGACATTTTCCCTTCGAGGGTTTCTGGAGCTTGGCTCTAGGGCTTGGTATTGTCTTGCTGAGACGAAAACCTCTGCAAGATTGATTTGATCTTGGCTTCTGGGAACAAAAACCTCCATTAGCAAATACTTATGAGGAGGATGCATCCAGTATTCGTCGTAGTGCATTCATCAGAGGCATTTTGATGGAGTTCGAGCAGTTCATGAACAATCTTTCATGGAGTTTGTGATAGCAGCAAAGTACAGGTTATAGAAGGCAGGTTTACATTCATTTGGATTGTGTTTGAGGCTGTTACAAATATCTTCGTGCAGGCCGTACTTTCCAACATAGGGCCGTACCATTTAGGGCTGCATTTAGTGGTGATTGGAGGATCTTTTCTCACTTGTCACTGCCATATTAGATTCCTTCAGCATTGGTGACCAGGTTGTAGGAGGTTTTGAAGATATTCAGATCAGTTTGAAGGTTCTTTTTGCTGCAGCAACTCTACTACAGGCCGTACAACAGCAGCTAGGGACATGGGGTCTCTAGAAAATCATTCTCTCTTCCATTGAGGGTTCTATTACTTGTGTTTGGATCGCCTAGGGTTTAATATACAACTGCTACAAATTGTAAGACAATATCTATTGTTTCTTTGGAGCTTTGAGCATTTTTTTGTGGCTCATATTGCTGGTCTGGCTATGACCCCGACATGAAGTTGTAAATCTTGAGATGGGTATTCATCTATAATTCATCTTGAGGTATTCCTTGATCTAGGTTGTTATTTTCTCCATATTCATTGTATATTTTCTGGGTTTATGTTATATGCAATATATTGTATGCTCCGGCAACACATCTGCAGGAAAACTACAAACCCCTTCTACATTCTTCTGTCTAGTCTATAAGAACACAAAAATTAAAATTAAAATAACACATAAAAGATCAATAAAAGATTACAAACAGGTACGACACATTACAGATTGTAACCCTTGGATGGTAATACCACCAGTGAGATTGATATTTTCTTGTTTATGTTAGTCACCCCACAGAATAAGTGGTTTCATTGTAAAGGCTTCCCGCTGAATAAGGGGATGTGCCTATGCTTTTTCTTTCAGTACTCCCACTAAATAAGTGGTGTATTCCCACTGAATAAGTGGATGCCCGCTGAATAAGCAAAAGTTGTATTTGATTTATTGCAAAACATTAATTGTTCAGCTGAAGCACTTGTATGCTCTCACCTCGCCCATTTTGGAAACTTGGTGATCAGAAGGTGTGGAGGTGCTTAATTGCATTTCATGTGCTAACACTACTGTTAGTGTTGGAAAATTTTGAAAAAATTTGGGGTAGAACATTACAAAGATAAAGATATTTAAAAGGGTTTGAACTCAAGGTTGGATGATTTGATCAGTTGAAGTAGTGATCGCATGTTTCTAAGTTAGAATTAATGGAGCAAATCAATTGTAATAAGTTTGCATGTTACACAAACAATAGTCAGTTAGGATAGGATTTTAGTTACTTTCATGCAATCTCTGTAAGCAGCATAAATAAGTTCTTTTGCACATAGGGGGGAAAGATATAGTTAGCTTTTTCAGTATTCAGCATCAGAGTTAGAGCTACAGATTTTAGAATTCATTTATTCAGTATTCAGATATCAGTGTTGTATTATGATTAGTCAATGTATAAAGAACAATGGCAATTCTCATGATTGCAATTTGCTGAAATTGTCATTTTGTCATATGTTCATGCGATTGTGATTTTGTTACTCGTTCAATAGAATTTACTACACCTATCTTGCTTCCGAATTTCTATTGAAATGTGTCGTCGTTTGTGCTGAAAGTTAAATCGATTCATTAAATTTGTGAACTTTGTATCACAAATGAAGTTGAAGGTAGAAGTCATGTCTTTGTAACGTCATATGTGTTTAATCATAACATTCGTGATTATATGTTCTTGTGTTATTTGTTCAATCTGTCCAATCCGATCCATGTGTACTTTCCTTGTTCAGCCTCTGAATTTAGTTGAATAGGGCAAGTGTAGTTTTAGGTCTGATTCAAGTCAAAAAACACAAAATCCTTGCCTCATGATTGGAAGTGCCGTTCTACCTTTCACACATCGCAAACCCAAAAAGAATGCATATTTATGTTTTATCTAGCATTGGTGAGAAATACCTCTAAAAACATGGTAAATTCCATATAGTTTTAGATTAATTTTAGTTTACAGAGAGCTTCCCCTTCTAATTCGAAGAGTAGTTTTACCGCACATCTGTCCATTTTACGTTCGCATTGAAATGTGCAAAATAAAACGCTAACACCCTTCATGTGGGGTTATCAATTTGAAAACCTTATATAACCATGGATATTGTGACTTATTACAATTTATTATTGTTTCATGCATATTTTCCCTCTAGTGTGTACCCTAGCTTTGTTGGACAAAAGAGAGATTCCTTTTGAATTTTAATCATTGTAGCAAATATTTGGTAAAAATCATGACTTATCAGGAGCAATTGCATTGCCAATCTGAACCAAATCATTGATTTTTTTGTAGACTCAAGCACAAATCTTGAGGCTATGAAAATTGTGAAAAAAATTGCAACTAAATTGTGATTTTATCAGAAATTGCAATTTAATCCTGATTTTACCCACAAAATCGTGATTTAATCACAATTTGACATGAAATTTAAAAAAAACAATTTTTTCTCTATTTTTATGATTTTTTCTACATTTTTGATTTCCCAATTTTTTCTCAATTAATTGAAAACATCTTAACCTATTAGTTTGCCAAGTCAATATTGAGAAAAGATTTTTGCTACTACAATTTTAATAATAAATTTTCTCCTAATTGAAAAATGAACATTGTGTTGACCTTAAAAAAGGTTTCTTAGAAATAAAAATTATAATTCTCATGGAAGAAAAGAAATCAAATATACATTTTTCATGTAAAAAGTGTTTAGTTTATATTATTTTCCTAAGATGAGGGATATAGATGGATCATATGGAGAGATGGAACCTCATTGAGTTGACCCATGTCGAGTACTTTCTTAGAGAGAGTAAGCTCTGCACATGAAATTTTTTTATATTAGAAATAGCTTAGCAAAAAATTACTACATAAATTATCAAAGATTATGTTGTGATAAAGCTACCTTGCTAATTTAAGAGACGTGCATGGTCATTATACTATCACATTCATAAAGAAACATTAGATTCTTAATAACGTTTGTTATTCTATAGGATAGCCAATGATGCATGACAAAAGCATGCACAATGTTACAAATCAAAATAGTATCCATAATAATTATGTGCAAGTATGGCTACCGAATGATGGTCTATAGACAATAATTCTATGATGATCATTACAAATATATATTAATTTTAGAACTTTAGTATCTAAATAGGAGGAACACAAAAATTAAAAAATTCTTCCACAAAAATCATTAAAAAAAATGTAAATATATATCTTATTGAACCGGCTTCATAATGAGTTTAATATGCATGTTTCCCAAGTAATGCAAAGATTGATGGAAAATCCACACCTTACAAACATATCAATATACTTGACTGTAATTCAAAACACAGACAATCAACATTAAAGAAGAGTGGTGCAGAGAAATTGAAGCCGAGGTTCTATGGTCCCTAAAAGATTTTGAGGAGAGTCGGAGAGGTAGCATATGAGCTTGAGTTGCCGACAGAAAGCAGGATTCACAATGTTTTTCACGTGTCTTGCCTCAAGAAGGCTCTTGGACAGAAAGTTGTTTCTTCTTTTGATCTTCCACCTCTTGATAAAAAGGGCACTTTGATTTTGGTTCCTGACAACATTTTGGAGATGAGAGAGAGAAATTTGAGGAACAGGGTGATCCGTGAGTATTTGGTGAAATGGAAAGATTTGCCATTGGAGGATGCGACATGGGAAGGAGAACAGATTCTGTAACATCCAAGTTTGCTACGCTTGAGGACAAGCAATCCCGGGAAGGGAGGACTGTAATGTCCTCATTTCCGGCATGATCACCTAACAGGAGTTTGGGTTAACCTATCCTCATTCCTGTAGGCTAATTCATCAAACAAGGGAATAATTTTGGTTGAGTTATGGCTTGGAGAAGATAACGTTGTTCAGAGGCTTGGAGAATGGAAAGTTGTTTTATAAGGCTCAACGAATTTCCGGCAAAGTGGAAAATGAATTAATGTATTTTTACATTAATTATCAAAAGGATGAAAATAATAAAATAATGGTTTTTGGATTTGGGTGAATCACTTGGAGGTTTTGGAAAATAAAATAATATTATTTTATTTTGATAGCTAGTGCCCACCTTGGAGAAGAAAATAATTAAATAATAATATTTTATTATTATTTAATTAGAGCACTCAATTATGGGAGAAATAAATAAAATATTAATTTTCTATTGGAGCGCCCAAATTTGGAGGAAAATAATAATATTTTATTATTATCATGTGGAGCTCTCATCTTGGAGAAAGGGAAATAAAATAATACTTGAATTTTGGGCGGCCACATTGGGAGAAACAAAAAATAAATAAACTAGTGGCCGACTTGGAGGAAAAAGGTAATTCAAATCTTTAATTTGAATTGTCGGCCTATTTCGAAGAAAAAAGAACCAAGTATAAAAGAAGGTTGACTGAGCTCATTTCATCATCACGAACATATTGGCAACTTTGGCTTTTTGCTTGGCAATTGTATTGCAAGACTTTCCAAGGACGAAAACCCTTGCGGAAGGAGGTGTATTGGATGAAAACCCAATTATATCTTGGAGGTGGATTCATACGGAGTTCACATTTGCGCTTCATTGGAGATTTGGAGATTCATTGAGCCTTCATGCTACATCATTCATAGCAGATTTGATAGAGACTTTGTTGAAGATATTGTGGAGGTTGTGTGTTCATTTGTGCATTCAAGATATAATTTTCCATTGCGGATTTGAATTTCATTGTTGAGGAGCGCCACATATTGATATGATGGAAGATCCTAGTAGTGCATGTTGAGCGCCTTTGTTGGAGGAGACCGTAGCTGTTTTGGTGCAGGATCCTTGAGGTTTTGTTGCAGACTTCTCAGAACAGCAGCCATATACCCTGAGCGCAGCCCTTAACACTTATCCTTGGAGCCAATTGCATTGTTTGGCGAAGCCAATTTACACAAGGAGGCGATTTGACATCAATAAAGGGGCAGCGATCTACAATTATCAGCACAATAGAACAGGCTGATCAGCAAAAGAGGCTATTTGATGACATTAGGAGTGGCGATCTGCATGCATTAATATCTATTCATCATCTTTGGAAGTGCACTGATCCATATTGGGCAATTCGCTCGCATTGTAGTTTGTCATCAAAATTGGTATGTTACATCTCTGATTTTTGTAACAGCAGTATAAGGGTTGTACTTTGGCTATCATAGAGCAGTGAATTTGATGTAATTGAGCAAATCTGCAATCTGATTTTCATAACAGCAGAGAACTGAATTGTTTTGTCATCATTTCCATCATCCTAGTGTGTAATTCATTGTGTAATTCAACTAGGGTTTGGTTGTGCATATTGTTGTATTGTTTATAATGCAATTTGAATGTTAATTTGGATAATATGAGTGTATGTTGAGATCTGAAAATAAAAATCAGAATTCAGTTCTAGGGTTTCAATTTGAAATTTTGCAAAATTCAGAAAATTTGGTCAAAACCCTAGTTCGGCACATTACAAACAAGCACAAATATCTGTTTGGAAGGACAAATCAGAAAAATCAATGAAAATATTGATAATAATTACAGATTTGCTTGAAAGGGATGCAAGCAACACTTCTAGGACCATTATGGTGTATATGAATGAAACAATATTGTGGTTCAACAACTTGAGGTGGGTTGAGTCCCCTAAGTATGGATACCTACTCTTTACCAACATGTTTAGGCAGTGGTGGATCAATTGAACTTTATTGATATCAACAATAGATACTACAATATTTTGGTTAGGAAAGCAAAAGTTGGAGAAGCTGCTCCTGGAGAAAGGTAGTATGGCAAAATAAGGTTCAGCAATTGGAAGTTGTAAATGAAACACAATAGAATGAATTCAAGTGCTACAGGGAAAGAAAGAAGAAGTTCAAAACATGGTGGAAAAAAGGTGATATTGTTGCAAGGAAGTCAAAGGCACTGAATGATCATCTTGTGACAAATATGAAGTGTATAACAAGAGCATTAAGCACCAGTAGCCATTGCAGGCAAAGATATTAGCAAAAGTTAACAATAGGTCATCTCAAAGTGTGAAGAAACTAGTACATGAGAAGACTAGAGAATCCTTGAGTAAAAAGAAGAAATGATGTAGCACTACTCTCAAAGTCTTCAAGCAGTTGAGAGATAGAGAAATGAAATCTGAGACAAAAGTCAAGAAGCTTCAGAAGATGATTGAAATTTGATACAAATGGCTCTCAACAATCAATTATGTCTATAACAAGAATTCCAGATCTTGAGAAGTCATGAAAACAACCTCCAGTGATTATTATCACTTCAACCATGTTGATAGCCACTCCAGATGCATCTTGCACGTTGATAATTTTTTGAGTATCAGCAAGGATGCCAATAAGTCTAGCAGGGAGAACACATGTAGGAATTAGATTTTAGCATAAGATAAGTAACTGTTTTGTTATATATTATCTTTTGGCATACCTTGTATTTGTACGAGTTCTATTTAACTTTATGATTGTTTCAGCCAACACACCCTCTTGGCCAACTTCCCATATGTTATGATCAGATACCAGCTCAAGAAGCTCTCTTGTTACTCTACGTGATTGTTACTATTGTCCTATCCTAGAGAATCTTTTGTGCATGCAATGTTTTTGGTATATAAATAAAGTACTAAGTTCCCATTCCTCTTCTTTGCATTATTTCTCATTGTATATTTTCTCTACTTTGGTTGTGCATAGTCAGATACCGTATACTACATCCCTTAGTCCTCTAAATGCTTATATACATATTTTCTTTTAAGATATTATTACATTCAATTCTCCCAAGCTCGCCCAAGATCTTTTTTGTAAGAAGAAAACAATATTTTATTGGATGGCATGAACAAGGATAAGTTTCATTTTCTATTTTCTTGAGATTTAAAACTATATCTAATGCAAATTTTAGTTTGTAGAAAAGTGTTGGCTACCTCTAAAGTAGTTTGTCCTAATTTATATCAGTGTTTAAAATTTTGATGCACTCAGTAATCAATTACAAAATCAAAATGTGTAAACAATTTAATGACTGCATAAAAGGGAAAAAGGAAGGATTAGTTCATGCCTGCAAAGCACCAGCAAAGGAAGCTGCAAGTAGAAGTGGAGCAACATATCCTGTTGTGTAAGTAAGAAGCAAGCAACCTCCTATGAGTGGATCCTATTTTCATTCAAATAGTAATTAGAACCAACAAATTGTTGATTGTCAGTCGTCAATGTAAAGGTTTTCTGATTGTATATGATCTGAATAAATGACAAACACAAAAACATAAGAATTCACCTCAGATAAAAAGAACATGTAAAAGATTTTAATTTTGATATATGATGTGATATAAGCTCACTCTACAAAAAAACAATATTTATGTTTTTACCCAATATTCATCTTTATCCATGACCACTATAGCTTTGCCTTTGTCAACTTTACTACGAATAATATTAGGGTTGTTATTGAGTTCTCTCAAGGCCAAAAATTCTCTTGTGATATTTCTTCTAGGAGGTTTGACATGTCTTAGAGTAAGTGTTTTTTATTTACCCCATAGTTTGTTGTGACTTCCCGTGTTTAGATTTTACTATTGTGCTTCTTTTAGACATTGGAGCTCATTTTTGTTTCATTTTTATTAGATGTAATTTTGAGTCCCCTTAACCTATTTTAATCAATGTAGGAAGGAAACTTCATGCATGCACAAAACATCCTGCATAAACATTATGCACAAGACACATTGTTACAAGAACACATCACATAGATATAGGAAAAGAGTTCATCACATCAAGTACACAAGACATATGAATGTTGGACCAATGATATATTCCTAATTGGTCCAAGTATGTATAAAGATCATAATAAAAGAGAAGATGATCTTCCGCCACAATATATGATAATGTGTATTCTCTAGGAATCGCATAAATATATAGAGCCTAGAAGAAGTGTTTGCAACAGTTGGATTCTAGCTTGTTGGAACCACCCATGTATACTAAATTTTAGTGGACACCCCTAGCATAACCACAACTCATAACATAAACAAATACCATTGTAATGTCCCAAAACAATTTTTTTACTAAAATATCCAGATTTGAAATATCTTAAAATATATTGCCAAAATGTCCATATTTCATGTATCAAAATTCACTCAAACTATGCAACACAAATTGGCAATTTTTGCACAATCAAATAGTAACTTCCCAAATATGCTGGAGCTATTTGTATTAATTGAATGTACAACCAAAAAGCAGAAATATAATGGATATAACAGCAGCACAAAGAAAAAATACAAATCTGCTATCAAACCTGTCATGTCCCCATTTCCGGCATGATCACCAAACAGAGAATGGAGTTAACCTATCATCATTCCCGTAGGCTAAATCATCAAAACAAGGGAATATTCTGGTTGAGCTAAGACTTGGAAAAGATAATGTTGTTCAGAGATTTTGAAGAATGGAACGTCGGCTCAGCCAATTAATTGGCGAAGATGGAAAAATGAATTAATGTAATTCTTACATTAATGATCAGAGGAGATATTGATTTTTAATTGGGTGAATCATTGGAGGATTGTGAAAATAAAATAATATTATTATTATTTTGATTTCAACGCCCAACTTGGTGTAATTAAAATTAAATAATAATATATTATTATTATTTAATTGTGAGTGGCCAAATGGAAAAAGGAGGGAAAAGAATTAAATAAAATTATTTTGACTTGAGCGGCTAAATGGAGAAGATAAATAATATTATTTTATTATGCCTAGTGGAGCGCTCACCTTGGGAGAGTAAATAAATTAATAAAATAATGATATTTGAAATTGAGTGCCCTTCTTTGGAGAAATAAAAATAATAAAATATTGGTTGTTTGGCCGATAAGGAGGGAAAAGACAATTCAAATCTTTAATTTGGAATTGTTGGCTTCAACGATGAAAGAAAGAAGATCCAAGTATAAATAAAGCATGAGGGAGCTCATTCCGGATCATGAATCTTTTGGCAACTTTCGCAATTATGCTTGGCAATTGTTTTGCTTGATCTTCCATGGACGAAAATCCTTGTGGAGTTGTGTGTTGGACGAAAACCCAATCACACTTGGAGGTCGATTCATACGGAGTTCACATTTGCACTACATTGGATATTTGTGGGAGCTTCATCGATTCATCATTCAAGTTTTGGTCGGAGACCATTGTTAGAGATTGAGGCTTGAAGATCCATTGCTCATCATTGAAGACCTTGATCGAGTTTGTTGAAGATTTGCATTGAAGATATCTTGCATTTTTATTGAAGACTCTACATCTATTGAGCGCTGAATTGAAGAGATCTTGTAGATGTATATCAGCGAATCTTATTGGCAGCAGTAAACCCTAGTCGCTGCCCATGTATTGAAGGTAATTTGCATCATAAGTGAAATCGCTGGGTCTTGGTAGGGTTCGGCCTAGCATCAGCAGCAGTTTGGAGGTCTTTGGCATCATAACCACCAGCAAGGAGGAACGATCTGTGTTGAGACAGCGAATAGCATCCAGCATTCATCAATTGATCACTATGAAAGCAGCGATCAGCCTATCTCTGTGACAGCGACCAGCTAAGAGGCAGCAACCAGCACTGTAGGGTGTTGCAGATCAGCACTCAAACAATCAGCTTGAAGACAATATCCATATCAGTTCTGTATGTGAAGTTTGGCATCCTTTCATCGCATCTTTATCACCAATTCGGTATGTCAAATCTCTGAATTTTGTAACAGCAGTATAAGATCATATTGTGGCTATCATAGAGCTGTGAAATTTGATGTAATTGAAGCTTTACAAGGTCTGATTATATAAACAGTGAGATCTGATTTGTTTGGTCAATCATCTTGCTATCAATTTGTATTGGATGCAATTCATTTCAAAGTAGTTTAGATGCATGTTGATTGCCATCAATATTTTGGCATATGCTTCTATATTTCATGTTGTTGAAGACAAATTGAAAAGGTGCAAACAAGAAATCAGAATTTCTGTCCTAAGGTTTGATTTTGAAATTGCAAGATTCAGAAAATTGTATGCAAACCTAGAACGGGACATGACAAAACCCTTTATGTTGGACCTCCTTCTTCGCACTCAAACTCCTCCAAACTAAACAACACTCACAATAATGAAACTATAGATCTAATGCACTACTAAGCTGCTCCAAAATTATGAAATGTGCAACCAAAAAGAAAGAAAAACTACAGCCACAAATTTGAATATGAAACCTGGAAATTAAACCCTTGCAACACAAACAATTTGGCAATTTTGGCACCAAAAGATTTAGGAAACTCCACCAAAGTGTTGGGCTGATTATACTAATGAAATGTACTGCAAATATGCTGCATTAAAATGAGGAATAATAGCAGCAACAAGAGATTATAAATCTATAGCAAACCCTCTTAAATTAATTCCTTTTGTAAACACAGTCAACCAAAACTGAAATAAATTCACAATATTCAACCGAGGAGTAATGGCTTCACAAAGCTGCTCCAGAAATGAAGAAATACACAACAAAATACTATTACACAACAGCAAGTACAGATGCAAGATGAAATAATGATTCTGGAAATCAAACTATGCAAACTGAACCCTTCTTCACTGTTCCCTGCAAAACTGAAACAAACAATTCTTCTACAATCCTTTAGCATACCTGTAATTCTTGAATGAAACCACTAAGGAGGATCAGAGGGTTTTCATCCTCAAATCCTTTGGAAGCCAAAAGTTTTTCATCCTCTGAATTCTAGCACCCAAAGGTTTTCATTCTCAGATGGATTGGATGAACACAAGGCTCAACACAATTCCAACAAAGTTTTGATAAGGTAAAAGAAGGATGATCATATGAGGAAAATTGCATCTAATATATAGATATTGAGGGCTCAAAATCCAGCGCCCGTCTGCAAAAACTAATAATATTAAATATTATTTTCAATATTTCCCTCCAAAGATGCCGCATAAATATTTGCCAATAACCTCCATTTGATTCCCAGCTAAATCTGGCAAATAAGATGCTCCTCTAACAAAAAGAATAATAATATTTTATTCATTCAATGACTCCCTTCCATGATTACTCCATCCAACCCTCTCATGAATGCTTATAGATTCCTTTTCAAAATAGATTGTAACTCCACATTTACTACTGTCATAAAATATGCTGAAAATGGGCATGGAAGTTACAAATAGCTCCAAGAGAATCCCAACATCCCCAAATAGAGGTGCCGAAAATATTAAATAATTAATACATAATTAGCCCAATTTAAGATGCAAGCATAAATAATAATTTAATATTTAATAATCCCCTTCAACATAATACATTTGAGGACTAGAATTAAAATATTAAATAAATTTATCTCCCTAAATCTTACCTTAGCCCACGGGAATTACTAGAATAGGCATTTTCTCCAAAAAATTAATTTAATTAAAAAAGGGGCATGACAATTTGCAACAGTTGGATTCCAACCTATTGGAACCACCCATGTATACTAAATTTCATTGGACCCCTCTAGCGTAACCACAACTCATAACATAAAACTCCTCATAATTTGTTCATTTATGTAGTCATATAATCTTCTATGTACATAATAAATCTACATCTATCCCTTCAATTAGAACAAAGTCAACATCCCTTATGAGTGGCTAGGGTAGGATGCGACTCATCTAGTGTCTCGCCCATCTAAAGTGGAATTAGAGCTGCAAGGGAGGCTTGAGTTGTGGCTGAGTTAGGTGTAGCCGAAGTCGATGAGGCGAGGCATGGTGCTTTGAGAATTTGGGAAGAGGGTAAGCACTCCTTCCTCCTAGTTGTGTTAATTTCCGCTAGGCTCTTTATTTTTTGTACTTGGACAACTCTAACTCAAGCATACAAGCCTTGAATGATGCCTCTCCAAGCTTCTTGTCGGCCTTGTTGACTCGTTCCTGAGCATTTTTTATTTCCATCTCTTGTACCAAAAACTAACTTTTATACTCAACTTTCATCTTCCATCACATTCCATTCCTTCATTCCTCATTTTCTGCACTTTCTCATTCAAGTTCAAACAAGTCTCTTTAGTTTTCTCATAGACAATTTCTATTAAGGGATACTTTTTTCACTTTCTCATGCTCACCCTCAAGTTCAGTCCTCTAAGCTATGACTTACATGCCATTACCAAATGCCAACATGCATGTTAGGTCAAATGTATTGTCCCCATTTTCGTGAGCATCAGAGTTCAGAGGATTAGCCTATCAATTGACCCTCGTAGGCTAATGGAGTTGTTCAGAGGGTCTTGTTTGGCAGATGTCTGGTTGACTTCTTCGTCAGAGCTCGGTTTCGTTCAGGATCGGCCTTCGTTTGACTCGGTTTCTCATACCTTTTATACTTTTCACAAATAGGTCGATCCCTTTCATGAGCATTTAAAATCATTTAAAATGATATAACATGTTCTCACATTGAATTTATAAAAAGGCACAACAAAAGCAAATTTGAGGCATTCACTCATTTTGTTAATTGAAGATATTGAAGTTTGTGTTTGAGCTCTTCTCATGGAGAAGTAGTAACCAGGGTTTGCTGGTATTGGCTTTGGAGAATGAAGTTTCTTCATGGTTTTGCTACTTGAGGGTGTGAAAGACCATTTGAAGGCTGCATTGCGTGGTGGCTTCATTACAAGAGTCAACTCGTGCTTCATTGGAGAATAAATCAAGGGTTTCAAAGAATTATTTATTTGCAGATCAGTTATCATTGAAGATAAATATTGTTAAATATTATTATTGCAGATTTGTGCCCTCTCTTTGGCACGTGGGATTCATACAGTGAATTCTAATGAAGTTTATCAACCATAAATGTGAAGGGTTTATATGCAGATTCCAGATTGTGGAAAATATCAAAAATTGAGGGTTTTAATTGTTGTCTACATTTCCTTAGCAGCCATGTGGGAGCCATAGACCTGGCCGTACAGTCCCTTGCTGAGCCGTACAGCTTCTGCCCTAGGCGTGTGAAGTCTAGGCCCAAACGCCTAACCTTTCAGCCTCTTCTGGTCTTCATTTTTGGGTGGCTAAGCTGTGTATTCAATCTGCTGCGAATTAAGGTGGAGAAATCAATATTTTGTTCTAGGCGTCCATTGATAAGGATTTCAATGTGCTACTTCAGATTTTCCAGAATTGCTGATGTAAAGTTCAGATCTGCATTCAATGCATTTACATTCCAGGTATGATTAAATATTGATCATCTAGCATTGTATGTAAATCTGTTATGAATACCTTGAATTTGCAATGAAGACATTAAATGTGGTTTGAAATTCATATTTGCCTTGACGTTTATCTTTCTTGCATTATATATGCTTCCTTAAATCTTCCTTGGCATTATATTTCATCAAACCCCAAACAAAGCAATTTGAAAATCAATAAACAAGGGCAGAAAATTTGTATTCTCAAGAATCCTCCTGGAGAGGGATATTACATCAAACAAGCTAGTTGATCTAGTTTGTGTTAGAGGGACACATTCTCCATTGGTTCAAGATCTCATAACGGTGGTGCTTGCACTTGGCCCTATTGAAGCAGCTAAAATTTTGGATTTCAAGGTGGCCACCCTAGTTTCTCATTGCTCATGATCAAAATCAAAGTTTTCAACTCCTACAATAGTTGTGTGTGAAGCTATGTGAGAATTTTTGTTTGGGAATTCATGTTGCACTTGGATTTACCTCCCAAACCCCCATAATGCCACTAGCTAAATCCTCACTTTTACAACTTAGATGAAACCTGTACTAAATGTTTTTGGAAAACCAATACACATATACATCATGTAAATGCATACATGTTATCATATTTGTAGTTCCCACTAACTCTACAAGAGGATCTGTTCACCAAATTCATTTTTTGTTCACATAAGAATTTCAGAAGCTCAACTAATCAACTTGAAAGGCACAAGAAACTTGAAAACAATTATTCATTCACTTAATATAGATATAGGATAACGAAGTTACACCCTTAAGAACATTAGGCTAGAATACTATGTTAGCATTTTAATTTGTCTCTTGTGAGACAACACAAAACAAAACAGCACACAAGGAAAACCTCTCTTCAAATTAGCAAGGGAACCTCCCTAAGATCTAAATCACTCCTAAAGTCTAAAGCTATGAACAAGTTTAAAATTATACACAGTATAAGATTATCAATCAGGGTTTGCATGAAAAGAAATGATTGAAAAGTAAACCTAACCTATCTTTCTGATCTAGGAGGTTGAGCACAAGACGTGAAGGTACCTATCTCACAAGAAGGTTTTGTATATTTAAGATTTGTGACTAAATAATACGAATTTGAAAGACAAATGCTTACTACTAGTTAAATCAGAGACCAACAAATCCACATCAACTAGAGAGATTAAACAAATTGACATCACACTATTTTATAAAGCAAACAAGTAAACTGCATTCAAAGCTACAATTTAGAAAGACTGGTCTTGCCAATACAAAGTTTGACTAAATGCAATCTCTTTTCATTTTACTTGATGAAATTACAAACATGTAATCACTAAATAAAACAATAACTTTGGTTGAATGACAATCCTTGTAGCATAAGTCTGACTTCAACTATCTTTAACTACAACTTGTACCCAAAGCACTTATTTATAAGCTTTCAAAGGGTAGCTTTTAGGGCTTTATGAAATAACAATAAAATATCCCAAAAAGTACAACTTTCAAAATGATTCTATTGCTATCTACAAAAATAGCAGAAAGAAAACTACTTTAAAGCAAACTAATTCTAAAACAATTAATAAAATATAAAAGCCTAAAATAGGTTCTTTTCCATCACACAGAAATAGCCATTGGTAGAGTTGACAACTGCCTAAAATAGCAGGTTGCACATGAATGACTTTTATGAGATTTTGAACCAATCTTTCACACTGACACTAATAATCTTTTTGAAGAACACTGAAAAGTTGGCCACTTTGAATCTAATCAATACCCCTCCAATAGCAACTTGATGACTTAAAATTGGAGCTCTAACCATCTGATGTTTTGAATTAAATCTTAGTTCAAATCAGCTGAAGAGTCTAAAAAACACTTAAATCTTTGGCTAATGTGGATCCACTATCAATTTTACCGGCTCAACTAGGTGCCTTTGAAATTGAAACCCTAAATTAGAAGCACATTAATGCCTTGAATTTGAAAGATCTCAATTCTACTTTGCAAGATGGAACCTTAAAAATCTTTGATTGCATCTCTAAAAAATGAATTCCTCTTCGCATTTGAACCTATCCCAGTGTTTCAGAGTGTAAAAATCTGAACAAGTGTCCAGCTGAGAATGGACAGCTGCTTGGAAGGGAAGAGCACTTAGTTTAGCACTGTATTACAGTGAAGAAAAGCCAAGGAGGAGGGAGAATCTGAAGATATTAGCTGATAACTTTTTGAAGCACTATTGTTGCTCATAGAAAGCTCCCACAAGTGATGCTAAAAACTCCTTGAAACTTGCAAAAATGATGGAAAGACAGCCTTATTTCTGTGTGAAGGGCAGAGATGTGTTGCCTTTGATTGGCTGAAAAGTATCCTTTGAAAACCCTAGGGTTTCACCAATAAATTAGCACAGCATTCTCTCAAACCCTAGGTGATTGCAAAAATGTAGAAACAAAGGTATTTGCTGAGTTTTCTAAAGTGCTGCCATAAAAATATTTGCCTTTACAAATGAATGGAACATGTTTTTGCTGCTACAGAAGGTTGAACAACCCAAACAAACTATCATGAGTACTGCCCTTAAGTGCCTTTCCTTGCAATTGCTACAAATGTGCTGAAGATCATCATCAAATGTGCAAAAAGAAGAAAAAAATCATCTTGTTTCTGCTATGAATTTTGAATGAATGACAACCTTCATATATTGGTGCATACATGCTTTAAATTACTACTTTTTCCCTCCTTTAAAGCTGACTGAACACTAGGAGGAATTCACTAATGTCTTTACCATCTTTTAAGCACATAGGTAGAGAAAATGGATGGTTGAGTCATCATGAAAGTGTGCTTTTGGTTTTCAAGTGGAGATTCCCCTCACTATAGCCCTGTTTTTTTTATTGAGGCACAGAATTCATGTGGCTGAGCCACCTTAGGCACACACCACATGTGTCTTTACCCACCAAAATATGCACCTAAGCCTGTTTTCACACTACTTTAAGTGTTGTTGGAGATTTACTAAGTTTTTGCCATATTGTTGACTGTTTGGCAAAACTTTTGAATGGTTTTGCCACAAAGAAAGTGTCCATTAGATGAAATGCCTTGTTAATGTCCTGGTGTGGATCACTAACCTAATTTGTCCATTACTCAATGTTATGTAATATGCATTTTCCATCGTCAATTTACCAATGAATTGTGTGTCAAATCTAATTTGTAGTTGTTCCCAATGAATGATAACGGTGTCATGTCCTGGTCCAATGTTCTAGACTCACAAGTTTTTGCAGATTGATCATGGTTGCATAAGTTTTGATATCAAGATGAATTAGTTCCAGACAATAGTGGCTGTGATTTGGCAGCTCTGCAAGAGTACATATTGGCAAATAAAAGAAAAGAACATAAGTCTAAAAATGTCCTTTTTAGAGTGCTAATAGCTCCAGCCCGCAAGCTGATTTTATTCAAGTGAATCACGCAAGGAAAGAATTAAGTATTTTGGCACACTTTTGTATTGCATATTGCCAAGTAAGTCACACATAGACTAGAGTTGAATAGTCGCTCAGGGAATAATATAGCAAGCATAATTTTATTCAACAAAAAGTTGCACCTAGTCAAAGAAAGAAATGGTGCACAAGTTAGTTTGTTTTGATTTGTGATGTGGCAGACCAATTAGCATAGTGAACAGAAACAAGGAAAGGACAAATAGTTTAAGTGAATGGCACAATTTTTACATTGTATTGCAAGTAAGAAAGTCACCATTGAAGTAAAGGAAGATATGGCTATTCTTAAATATCATCCAGTTCAATGGTCAAAGATAAATTTTGGCCAATAAAAGCAAGACAATTATTTACCACATTTTGGTAGGGATGATGTGTAAAATTACTATTGACTATTTGACCATTAAAGAGTGTAATACTTAAGTAGAGTGGGAAAATATTGGCGCACTCTTTGTTAGAATAAAGCTACGGATGACTAAGAAAATCACGTCATAAGGTAAATACTAAAAAGTGATCAAACAAAGTTGACTCTCAGAAAAGACAAAGGAAGTTCTGATTTGTCAAATGCCTAGTCAACAAACTAGTGCTTAGAGTGCTAAAATCACGCCTATGGGATATTAGAAATAAAGCACACTTTTTGTACACCTTTGTCATCTTTGAACACATGCCATCGAAGTTATAAAGTTGCCTCTAGAGAAATATGAATTAAAAGCGCACTTTTTTTGTCTTTTATGAAGTGGCAATCAGAAATCGCACCACAAAGAAGATTTGACCAATAGAATACAATTCAGAAAAGACAAAGAAGTCTTGGTCCAATGCTTAGTCAGCATCCAAAATAAGTGGCTAGCATAAAGACAAATAGCCTACAGTCGGCACAAGGAATCCATGTCAAAGATAAGACAAATGATGTGGTGCGCTATTTCTTCAAAGAATGAAGCTGTGGTTCCTCCAAGTAAATGTGCCTCCTTTAAGATTTGTTTTGACTTGCATAGGCAGAATTCTTGGTTTTGATATCTTCTGTTTCTGCTAGCATTTGAAAAGAGCATTCATCCTTAAAAATACATCAACTTTTCTGAAGATTGTGATCAAGACATGGTCTATAAGTAGCTGATGGTATTTTTAAAGAGCTTCCTTGCCGCCCATGCAAAGAATCCAACATCCATATTTAGTACATGATAATAAAACAAATCATAAAAACTTTACACTATTATAAGGTGGATTAGTCAAGCTAAAGGAAGTCATCAATTTAACTAGCAGTCATATGGGTTAGATTTTAATATGAGTGGATAGGACTAATTTGTAATAAAGCTTTGCATTGTCTAAGGGGTTGAGCTTAATTGGTTAAAGCATTGAATTCTCATCGTGGAGACCTAAGTTTGAATCCCAAAGGGACATCTATGTCATGTCCCCTCCCCTATGGGCCGACTCAATGAACACCAACTCATTTACAAGGAAACAATATTTCTATTATTGATAATTAGAAACCAATTACAAGTAGAGCAGCGATAAACATGTAATGATCTTGTATGATTTATATTGAGAAGAAGTTAATTCTAAGGGATACGATTTGTATGAGGCTGAGCGTTTTGATTTGAAGTGATACAACTTGCATTAGATGGTGCGCTGGCTGCTAGAAGACAAATTCTATAAGATATAATTTATATTTGTTATGGGCAGCGATCAAAGGAATATAAGTGAGGCAGCATTTTGTTATTAATAGTATATGATGCGATAATGAAAGGAGATGAGTATATTGATAACAAAAGAGATGTAATTATAAAGAACATGAGTTGCGATTTGTTTTGAAGTGTTACGATCATTATAATATGTGGAGCGACTTTTATGATGGTCAGCAATTTAATTAAGGGACAGAGAATTCATTATAGTGAAGAATGACTTACTAATGAATGTGATGCGATCTCTATACATATTATGCGATCTCTACAAGTAATGCAACCTTTACATTATGAAACGATTTCAGATATTGGCATGCTGCGACTTACAAGGAAATACGATTTCATTAGGTGGTACAAACTGCATTAAGAGCCATGTGCATTTGTTATGAGGGAGCGCCTTTGCTACAAAGAGAATAATTAAGAAGAGGTGTGGCTTTTGTGAAGGGTTGTTTGTTTTAAGAAGTGTTGCCTTGTTTGGCAATGGTTGCATCTCTCATTTAGAATCCTTAAGATATATAAGGAGAGATAAGGAGGGAGTTTGAAAGCAGCAAGAAAGAGAACTTCATACAGAAGCAAAGAGAAAAAGGAATACATGGGCAGTGATATATATATTTATGCAATAATTGATAACAGCAGAGAATTATTCATTGCAGCCCTTCTATCATAACTTTATCATCCTCCCATTCTATTAATCTATCATTCTAATATTCGATTACTATTTCATTTTTTCCTCTATCATTATATCATTCTATTCTTCTATCATTCTATTATCCCACCATTCTATCATCATTTTATTCTATCCTTCTACTCTTCTATCAATGTATCATTCTATCACTTGATTGCTCTATCCTTCTATCATTCTATCATTCGATTATTCTATCATTCTATCAATCATTCGATTATTCTATCATTCTATCAATCGATCAACACTGATTATTGGGAATACAAAAAGCAGATCAGATTCACAAATATATCTGCACTCAGCAGACAAAGGCAGAATCAGCAGTCAATACATGAGAATATAGCAGTCTTATGTTTAAATAAATATTGTGGTATGCTCTATCATGATTGTTGTGTATAATGATATATTTATTGTTGTATAATCTCTATGAATCTGGATGTATTTAATTCTCATCTAGCAACCAAGGGTGGCAAGTTGAGGGAGAACTGCTATATGATTCCTCACTAGGTACATCCCCTCATATGGATGGCAGAAGGCCACATGAAGCCAAGAGGGATGGTATATCTGCTCTTGGGCCTAGGGTAGAGGATCACTTCGGGCACCCTATCATGCCCCCTTAGGTTTGGCTATTGGGTTAAGGAGTCCCAATCATAGAGAGGAGAATAAGGGTGGCAAGGAGAGGGAGAACTGTTATAGGATTCCTCACTAGGTACACCCCCTCGTATTCATGGCGGAAGGCCAGATGAGGCCAAGAGGGATGGTATATCCGCTCTTGGGCCTAGGGTAGAGGATTGATTCGGGCACCCTATCATGCCCCCTTATCCTAAACCTTTTTGGGTTGGACTCCATTAATGAATTAAGTATATCATATGATTAAGATAATGTTCCTAACCCTAGTAGGAAAGATCTATTTTATGAATTATGCTTTCAATGATTATCTAACATGATTGCGGGGTCTCAACCATGATCTATCTTGTTCAACAATTTAAATTGGTAAATAATATCACTAACTCTATTGCATTTCTTGCTTTGCTTGGAATTGTGATTTTAGGGCAAAAACTAGGGCATTTACAAAAGGGGACATTATGAGTGGTATCAGAGCATGATCCTACCAGCCTGGGGATCAAAGGTTTATTCTTCTAGTCAATTATTAACCTTCATACCTTAGTTTAATGGCAAGGATCCCTTTTCTACTTAAATTTCCCTTGGCATTACCAATCTCATTAACAGACTAATCCTCCCCAAACTTGAGATTAAAGATAAAGTTGATGTTTTTCTTGGATCACTTTGACTTCACAAGCTCAACATATTATGGCTTATTATGTAGAAATATGTTTTATTCCCTGCACTTCCAAAAGTGTGACAATTCTTTTTTGGAGATGGCAGAACATAAGCATTAAAAACTCTTTCTTCATGATTGAGAGAAATGAAGCCCATTGCAAAATGTGGAAAATACAGTTTTGACAAGCCACAAATTGAGTAATAGATTCCATCTTCTCTCCCAGTTAAAATTATAGTTTCTTATATTATTATATATATTGGCAACTATCTTTTCATCTTTTATTGTTGTAACAATCTACCCCTAATTTTTTTCAAACTGAAGTACAATGATAAACAATACTAACATAAAATTGCATAAGCCAACAAATGCCTCACAATTCTGATCACCCAGATCCTAGTATGGGCAAGGTGAGAGCATACAGTGATTTGGCTACAAAGAATTACTATGCAATCTAAATCTATGCTTCATCCGCTGCAGCGGGCATCCACATAATGTGGGAATTCACCACTTTCAGTGGGTAAAGAACAAAAGGAAAATTACAATGCCATCCACTTATTCAGTGGGAATGCTCCACTTTTCCAGTGGGTAAGAAAAATAAAGAAAAGTTCATTCTCCTCACTGGCGGTAAACCATCCACGGGTCCTTAATGTGAATTGAATTACAATGAAACTCAATACAATAATATTCAATAACACATGATTAGAACTTGATGAAGATGCCCCTGAAGATCAATGATGGAGAGATCATACCCTGCATGTTGTCACTGCAATCACATGAATTCCATGACTGTAATAAATTGTTTCTAATGCTCAGACTAAACTGAAATGAAATGAGACTGATCTAATGCAGTACGGCTGCCAGGCTGAGGTATGTTTGTACATAAATCAAACAAGACCACACAACTGATATTCCTTCCCAAACCCCATCCAAAAACTCACTGTTGACCAGACAGAACAACTGCAGATGACAGAGAATGCAGATTAAAATAGACTGTTGTGACTTCAAAATTCATTTCCAAGTTGTACGGCCCAGAAGGTACCATCAGCTTGCTACACTTTTCAAACTTCATTAAACACTACAAAACAGCCACCATATATTTGACTACACATCCCAATCACAATGCCAACCGTTGGTAATGCTAAGGAAACAATATTAATCTCTGATCAAGTTTCATCAATTTTCAGCATGTACAGCCCTGGCATAGTACGGATGATAACCATAAATCACATAATGCATCAAATCTACTGAAAATGGTCTAGAAAGGAGCGGTCAAGGCATACAAAGATATCACCAAAGTCATCGATCAAACAAACTTCAATATTTATTGCAGACATTAAAATGCAATTTCAGCTGGTACGGCCCATTTTGTACAGATATCTTCATATAAGCAAAGAGACTCATTCAAATCACTGTAAAACAGTCCCAAAGTGATCGCCCTTACACAACAATCAAACTACAAACAATAAAGAATGCAAGGAAATCAAGAATTATTTCTAATCTTAATTGATCCCCTCCAGGCACATACAACCATAGCTGTACGGAAATCTTTAGAACAATTTCAAACATGCACATTTACCACTGCAATTGAACTTAAATGAAGCCTTCTGAGTATTCAATAGCATCACAAAAGGTTTGATTTCAAATGCATCCACAATTATTTTATCTCCAATTCGTATCATACAACAGGTACGGCTATGCAGGGTACGACCCAACTTAGAAGACACTAAAAAAACAATAGATCACTACAATCCCTATCACACCAAAATTTCATATGAACCCACACACCAAACTAATGACTAAGAAATGCATTCAAAAATTTTTCAAAATCTTTGATTCCAATGAGGCTCCGTGCAACTTCTGTTTGAAGTCACCATACTCCAGCTAGGAAGGATATTGCACCATCGAAACTGGACTTCTCCATGAGGGTTTCCGTCCTCAAGAAGGAAGAGAGAAATGGAAGAACACATAGGTTCGATCCAACAAAGTAACAATACAAATTCCAAGCATGCTCTCCAAATGAGCTCTCCAACTGCTTATAAAGGCATCTGGGAGTTACAAACTCACATTTCTTGAAATTATCTTCTCTTTTCTCCTCAACTTAAAAAAAGGCTCATATTCCAAAGTGGTGCACACTTTAATAATAAGTCTAGGAGAAAATAAACTTATGTCCTCATCCCACACTTAAGTCACTTTTATAAAATGCAACATTATAACTTAAGTGCACCAAAAATATAAATAACCTGATTAATTATCAACTCTTTCTTAAAGCACCAAAGTTGATAATTAAATATTTGCTCCACACAACTAGGAATGAGGATAAGCGTCCCCAGAATGACTAGACTGCAAAAGGGAACATTACAATTGTTCATTAAAAGCCACAATGAACAGTTAGATGGTCAGCTTATGGACCTTATCCTTCTTGAGTAATGCTAACACTGGAGTAGTACTCATCACCTCCTTGAGCCAATCAAAAGTTGTCTGTGCCTCAATAGACCAAAGGAATGCCCCCTTGTTAGTGATATTTGTCAATGGTGCCGCCAACTGTGAAAAGCCTCTAACAAATCTCCTGTAATAGCTGCATAGACCCAAGAAACCTCTCAACTCTGAAATGTTCCTTGGAGTAGGCCAATCATGTATAGCTTTGATCTTCTCCTCATGAACTCTAACTCCATTGGCACTAATCACATGCCCCAAATAGAGAATCTCCTCCAACCCAAATTCACATTTGGAAGCCTTGGCATACAATGATTGTGCCTCCATAACACCAAGTACCTCATCAAGATGTCGAAGATGCTCCTCCCATGTCTTACTATATATCAAGATATCATCAAAGAAAACCAACAAGAACTTACGCAACTGCTTATTGAACACATGGTTCATGCAAGTCTGAAATGTAGCAGGCGCATTAGTAAGACCAAAGGGCATGACAAGAAACTCATAGTGTCCATAGTGGCATCTAAATGTTGTGTTAGGAATATCCTCCTCACAGACACGAATCTGATGATAGCCTAAACGAAGATCAATCTTAGAAAAATACACGGCCCCGTGTAGCTCATCAAGTAGCTCATCGATCTTGGATGTAGGGTACCTGTTTTTGATTGTCCTCTTCTTCAGTGCTCTATAATCAATACATATCCGCATAGTACCATCCTTCTTCACCAACACCACCGAAGAAGCAAACAGACTAAATGAAGGCTGAATGGGTCCCATATCAATCAACTCTCTGATAGTATTCTCAATCACAATCTTGAAATGCCGAGGATGATGATATGGTGGAATGTTGATGGGCTTGGTCCCATCTCTAACTCAATCACATGCTCTAAACCACGATCCGGTGGTCTACCTGGAGGAATGTCACCAAACACCTGACTATGCTTATCCAATACAGATTGGATATCTACATGATAATCACCATTGGAAGAAGATTTGGAAGATATAGAGACTTGGGCTGCCCATGCAATGTCATCATGACGAAACAAAGTCTCCATACGCCTAGCTGAAACAACTCTAGGCCTTCCATCTGAAAGTGCCCTCAATACAACCTTCCTCCCATCATGTATAAACTCAAGCTCCATCTTTTGAAAGTCCTGAATGTAGCGACCAAGAGACTAAAGCCACTGGACTCCCAAAACAATATCTATCTGTCCAAGTCCAACCATGTAGAAATCATCTATCAATGTGTAGTTGCCCATTTGAATGCTAAGCTGAGATACCTTCTTCTGACAATTCATGGTGAAACCATCTACAACTGCAACTGTGAAACCTACAAAGTCCTCAGCCTGTAGACCACGTCTCATGACTAAACCCTCATAAATGAAATTATGCGTGGCTCCACTATCCACCAAACAAGTGACTCGTTGTCCCTTAATGACTCCTTTCACACGAAAGGCATGATATCTAGGAACACTGGAAAGGGAAGCAATAGTCACTGAACATGTACCACCTGTATCAAGCTCCAATGTAGGCTGCTCCATATGATCATCATCATGATCTGAACTTGTATCATCATGTGTATCACTCTCATCATTTGAAATCACCTCTATAAGATGTGCCTTGCCTTTCCCAAGGCATCTATGTCCTGGTTCCCATGGTTGCTTGCAAGAAAAGCATAACTTCTTCCTTCTCAATTCATCTCTCTCCATGGAAGAAGGATTAGACTTAGGCTAAAATGTTTTTTTCTGATTTGAACTAGAGCCCTTAAAGAAGCTTTTCTTTTGAGATGTGAATGTAGGAGTGGTATCCAAGTCAAGTGCAAGCTCAATGGCCCCCTCAAGAGCAGCTAGTTTATGAACTTTGACCAAACCCTTTATCCTGACATTCAATCCCTCAACAAACAACATAGCGATCCTCCTGTCAGTCATATTAGGAACCATTACCACAATCTTCTGAAACTCGTTGACATATGCATCCACTCTATCACTCTGTCTCAACTGTGCAAGCTCATAGTAGTAGGCCTCAACATCCTTGCGGTCAAACCTAGTAATGAGTTTATTAACAAACTCATCATATGAAGTGATTCTGTTATGATGCTGTGAAACAAGTCTATGATACCACCAATCATATGCCAATCCCTCCAAATGCATAGTAGCAAAATGTATAGCCTTTTCTTCACTCATGGGCTTGAATGTAAGAAAAGTATCCAACTTATTCACCCATGCTCTAGCACTTAGTTTGCCATTGCCATCAAAACTAGGGAGAGGAATCTTATTCAATGCATCCTTGTACTCCTTTGGCTGAGTAGGTTGTGCTCTTCTTGGTCTTGGTCTTTCAACTCTACCTTTTTGCCATTCCCGCTTCTGACTCATGTAGTTGTTGAAGCTGATCCGATTCCATACATGCTTAGGAAGTGAATCATACTCATCAACCAAAGATATCAAATCTTCACCAAACGGGGTTTCCTCTTCCTCAACTTATGGCTCCTCAACTACCTCTTCTTCTCTAGGAAGAAAAGCAGGCTGCATAGGCCTATCAACTGTAGGTGTGAGTGTCCTAGCACGAGGTGATCCTGCTACACTACCAACACCTGTATTATCTTGATTACCTTGATTGGCTTGATTGTTGTTAGCATTATTATTCATCAAAGCCTGAAACATCCATGCATTATTCTCATTTGTCTGATGCTGTTGATCTGTCATCTGGCGTTGATTATCAATCATTTCTTTTATCATGTTCTCAACATCATCACGCTGCAGATTACCTTACCTCCTGTCTCCCATTATACCTGTTCTTCTATGATAATGATGTGGCAATGGATCAATGTAGTAGCTCATAACCCATAGGCTAGCAGGATCCAAGCTCTGATACCACTGTAAAATACTCTACTACTTCTAACTCAAATTTTTTCAATATCTTTTCAAAGCAAACATCAAATGATCAATTATAAACACAACCATATCAATGAAACATGAGAGAGTGAATACCCAGAACCTCTAATGCTTAGTATTGATTTCAATGAGCAAATTACAAATGGCAAAGTGCTAGTCTGTTGTATCAGTATTGACTGATTTTTGGATCAGTCATCATACAATGTGAATTGGGAACAAATATGAGCATGAAACCATAGACCAATGATGTACAATGATGGCCAATCCAATGTAGAATGAAAGTATGCTTGTAGATAGCCTTCAAACCCTATTGTACCTTCACAAATGACTGCTGTCCCAACTGATATGACTGTTGCCCCTGATTACAATTACCCAGATTTGCAAATGACAGCAAAATCATGCCAAAAAGTACCACAAAACCCTAGCGATGGGCACTAGGAATGGAGCGATGGAAGTATTGATGAACCTATTGATGTCAAAGTCTTCAAATGCTGTTCAAACACAATCAAATCTGCAAATTGCTCACTGCTGTACCCTGCTGTTACAAAAATCAGAAAATGTAAATCGCTCCAAATTGTCAATTGAACCTTCTCTATGCCAAGCAATTGACTCCAAGTGCATGAAATATCAATAATGAGTAAAAATGTCTTCAAATGCAAGCCCAATATCCTTCGACGCCTCAATAAAAACCCGCAAATAAGTAACCATGATGAAATCTATATGATAACTCCTCACAATGTGGATGGGATCATCACCATACCACCAAAATCAAGGGATCATCTCCTTGACAAACTGAAAAAATGCAATTTGCAGCCAAAATACATGAATATGAAAAGCTTACCAAGTGATCAATAGTTGCAAATTAATGGCAAATGGTTCTATTTATCCTCCTCTTTGCCTAGGCATCCCAATTAGCTCCATTTTGCCAATGTTTGAAGTCCACCAATGAAAATGCAATTGTCCAAGGAAAATTTTAAATGAAATACATCTTCTAACCGCCAACAATTAAAAAAACTATTTTTTATTCATTTTTTTGCTCCACTCCACATAGTCGTCGATCTCTCCTTGGAGAATAAACATACATTTTTAAATGAATTACCTGTAATGTCCTTATTTCCGGGTCCTCTTGCAGCGCAGTTGGAGCTAACTTTTCTGGGTTGGTGACAGCCTGATCAGAGGAGTATTTCGATGTCACCAATGTGTTTAGGTGATCCAGTGGAACTGTACGACACTTTTCGAAGAGATTTCGGACAACTTGTCCCTACTTACTATTTATAGTAAGTGCTTGCATGGCGACAATCTTTTTGGGTTTTTCTGGGTTTGTTCTCTTTGGCCCTCGGAGAACACTGCTATTTATAGTAAGTGTCAGTGTGGCGTTGTTTTGGTGACTTGGCAGACATTCATTGGCTATCTCAGATGTTGCAGTGAGCTCAGTGATATCAGATGGTTTGCGGTGATGTCTTTCTAGGCGACTTCGGACTTTTGGGCCATACTTACTATTTTTAGTAAGTTAGGGTTTCTGTCCATTTCGGGAATCTCAGAGTTGGATGTGAAGTGTTTCGGCGAGACCTTTCCAACGGTCTATAGATCTCAGGATTTCAATGTGTTTTGAGCCTCCGTTTTAAAATCCGTAAATTATTAATGTTTATTTAATATGGGACTTTATTATAAAGGGGATATAAGTGATTTTAAAGTATACTTTATAATATAAGTTAAAGTGTCATTTTAAAAGGCGAGATATAAGTGACTTTTAAAGTATACTTTATTTTATAAAGTTGTGCACCAAAATTGAAAAGAATGAAAGGTGGGAAATGAAAGTAAATTAAATGAAATGAAAGTCAAATGCAAATTGAGAATTATAAAAGGGCATTTGAAGTTCATTTTATTCATTCTTGATATTACTTTTTATGATTCTATTTGCTCTGCAAATGAGGGTTTGGAAGAAATATCCAACATTGGCTCTTGGTGATGGAAACCATCATTAATTTCAGTCTTCCGCAGGTGTGAAAGATCACCCAAGGGGACTCTTGGGCAGCCATACTCAGTGGCTGTATTTGAGCTTCAGTTTGATACCATTATTGACGGAGTTGGAGATAACAAGACATATCCTATTGTAGTTTTGTTGCAGCTGAGAGAAAGTATTAGTGACGGATTGTATTGCAGATTTGAGAGGGTTTGGATGTTTTATTTGCTGCTGTTCCTTTACCCAGGCCGTACCAGCACCCAGTAGTGACGTGGGTCTTTGATAACTACATCTTTGACGGAGTTTATGCATAGAGAACACTTGTGCGGGTTATTACTTGTATCTAGAGCAGCTGTATGCATTTCTATTGGTGAAAGAGATCAAGTTGTAACTTCATATTTGTTGTACCTTTCATTTTCAGACTTGCATTTTGTGAACAGCGAAGTGGGTATGTAAGATACTTCACTATTTTGGCTATCTATTTTTCTGGGTATTGATGTTTTAGATAATAGGGGATATTTTATGAACTGGGTTGTCAATATTCTGTGAAAATACTAAGTATCTAAGCTGATATAAAAATCTGGAATTTTCAGCTATGTATTCCCTATGTAATGTTCAGTTTTGAGTTGAAAATTATTATTGCAATATCTTCTATTTTGCTACATTATATTGTTGTATCAAACATTGCAAAAATATCAGAGAAAACCAAAACAAACTAAAACAGACAGGTAGAAATCCAGAGAATTAAATATCCTATCAGGGGTGGGATATTACAGTGGTATCAAAGCTGGTTTTCCTGCCAGCCTGTTGAAGTTCTAACATTTGCCACAGTTTCTTTAGTTACAATCAGAAATTGCAGTTGTTAGGAGCAGAGTTAAAAGATGTCTACAGACAAGTCTATATATGAGTTGATGCAAGAACTATATAATCTGATGAGGGAACCAGACATGAAAGAGACATATTTACGGATGGTTGCAAGATGTAAACAAAGGGAATCAAGTTCGAGAGAAGATGCCGTAAAGGTTAATGAGAGCATTGATTCTTTTGTTGAAGAGAAGAATTTTCAAAAATCAAAAAATTGTTTGGTAGCCTTTCTAGTTTACATACCAGTAGAGCATGAGAACTTGAATGGTCAAGATAGAAATTCAGAAATTACCCTTGAAGAAGGGTTAGAGCAGGAAGAACTTCTGGTTTGTGACTCCCAGCCTACAGGTGATCATGGGGAAGATAAAAATCAGTCATCTATCGCAGCTACATTCTAGGAGGAATTGTCATTTGAGAGTGCAATTTTCAATCATGGGACGGATGTTGCAGCAGGTGATGAGATTGGATTTCAGTGTGATACACCTCATGGGTCAGGACCTAATGATGGGCATATTGTGAGTAGTTATGTTGACACCTTCAAATTAGTTGATGATGACGGCTCAACATTCAATTTCAGAGATGCTGACACAGTTGGTGTTTGGGTTGAAAACGAAACTAAGCCTATGCAGGGGAGTGACAGTCATGATACCAGTACTAGGGAGTTGGAGAGTGATTTATTCACAGAGACAATCAATCATGAGGAGTACAGTGAGCACATTTTTTCCGAACAGAGTAATTAGCCTTTTAGCACTTGGGATCCGGGTGTGATGGCACCTAAGTATGACGAGGATCCGGTTTGGGATGAATTTCCTTTTGACTATAGTCCTAATCTCCACAGTTATGCATGAAGGATGGCATTGACGGCATTGGTGGCATTGGCGGTATGGTTATGAACGCTGAAAACAAATCTGATTTTGTATTGCATGATGCTGATTTCAAATCAGAAAATTTGGATGAGGTTGATAGGTCTCAGGAGTCCTATCATTTAACAGGACAGCTGAAGGTAAATGAAGACCAGGTTATTGCAACCATTAGACATTTTGATGATATTCATAAGTTGATGGCAGATTTGTGTTGGAAGGCACTAAGGGAACGTGAAGATTCTGAAGGTGGTATATCTCTTGATGACTTGCACGAACTCAAGAAGGCTTTGGTGGGAGTGAAGTCAAACTACCTATACTTACTTGCTGATAGAGATCATCTCCTCACACTTAGTGAGATATACTCAGATGCTTTGAAAAAAGAAGAAGAAGAGGTAGACAAGCTCACCCTTGAGCTTAAGAATACAACGGATTCTTTGAGGAGCATTCAAAGGGCTTTTCAAGAATTGGAAGAGCATGGGGATAAGTTTGGTTGGAGGTTGAAAAAGAGTGGAGACATCGAGGTAAGGATTGATTTTCTATGTAACAGCAGTCCCCTACCTTCACAATACCAGGACATGGCAGCCAAAGGGATAGAGGTCCGATTCAAATTGGAGGCAAGTGATTTTTAGTTAGAACCACCTTTTGGATCTACACTTGTAGGAGAACATGGAGCCAAGGAAGAGGATGCGATTGAGGAGCTAGAGGATGGCATGATAAGATGTGACAGCAGGTTAGATTTTCTGATTCATGACAGCAATTCTATTCCTTCAGTTATAACAGCCACTTCACATGAAGAGAATGAAGAAGAAGAATGGACTTGTGATTTGGATGTGGAGCAATCAAGTTTGAAGTATGATTCAGAATTCTTTGTTTGTTCACATCGACAGTTGGTGTCACTTCTTTTGGAGAGCCATTTGAATAGTCGTATCATACACTTGGATGGCATTTTGGAGCATACACTTTGTGGATCAGCCACTAGTGTTATGACTACATATGTAGATGGAGATATGGGTGGTGCAAATTTGGTTTGGCCTTTGATCATTCGTGGAGCACTTGAGGAGTTTGCTTGTGATGAGTCTCATTTTGTTGATGACTCTTTAATAGGGTATGTAGTTCCTTTAGTTCAGAGTTTTGTGATGCATAGCATGGAAACACTTGCATTTGATGGGCATACTTTTAGATGGCAGCTGGCTTTTGAGCCGAGGTATGGAGATATTACTATGATTTGTGGGTTTGAGGCACTAATGTTTTCTTTGTGGCTAGACCATGGTGTTGGGTGTAGAGGTAAACATGTTTGCATTGGTGTTCCAGCCTTAGTTCGTGAGAATCTACTCCCTACATTGATAGGAGATGGCTGTTCTACTTTTTGGAACATGGATTTCTTACATAACTTTGGGAGGACAGCGGCTGTTCGGGAGTTTGGAGGAGATTTGCATCATCTCCTTACCTTTGGAGAGTGGCATAGGGTTGATACTCTATCATCCTATGGCCTTGGCTATGTTAGGTGCATCCACATAGGTCTGATTTTCAGTCATGAGGTTGTTGTTCTGCTCTATATTAGCAACTTGGAAGAAGTTGTTACACACTTTCTTGCACCTATGTTGGGTATTCTTCACCTCCATGAGAGATCTATAGGAGTTGGAGATTGGTTTTGTGTCATTAGCATTTTGGGGTGCTTCCAACTCTTCATGTTTGTCGGATGTGATGACAGGGTGATTTGCGATCCAGGTACAGTTACCTGGGGTGTGATGTTGATTCAAAATTAGAGTGGTGGGCAAAACTTCAGAATTGGTACCGCTATCCACTTTCCGATTAGCCTACATGGGACATTGAAAGATAGTATGCAAATGGATTGGCCTATACCTCCAAACCAGCAGTGGAATAATTCTCAGATGGTGTTGATTAATAGAGGTAATGTGGTTATTGGAGTTCCTTTGGTCATTCCCACATTCACATTTCCTATGCTTTTTGGGGTAATTTTTTATGACAGCTACTGCCCTAGTATTTCAGCGTTGATTATGGCAACCTCAATTTATAGGCATATGGACTTTGAGTACTTACAGGCTTCTTGGCAGTAGGTTGTGGGAGGATTTACAGAGTTAGAGTCATTATTTTTAGCTTCCACCAGTATGAGTGATGGTTGCTGCAATCAGTTCGAGATGTTGATGGATATATCTACAAATGTTACTGTGACGGTTGCAGTCAATTGGATGAGTTGGTATGCTTGATATGGGCATGTTGACACTTGGAGATTAGGTGTCGATGAGGGGTTAACAGTCTATGATCAGGATGGCATTGTCAGGATGTATGATTCCAAGGATGGCACTATTGTTATCGGCTTCCAATCTTGGACTGATTGGCATCACTTCCAGGATGCTGTGAGGGATTATGCTAAGGGTTATTCTTTGGAGATGAGTAGATTATTTTTTCTGATTACCGGGATCGAGTTAGGCAGTGGGATTTCAATTATGGACCTCACTATGGCGCCTTGGCAGAAGACTTTTCACGATATAGATTTTAGCCCTCGCAGATATTTCAATTTGGATGATGATGATGATTACATTATGGGGTTATTGGAGGAGAGAGCACAGACTTGGCACTATGGATTAACAGTTTTTATCAGAGTAGCGCAGCGACAACATGATGGATATGTCCATAGATTGATTTGGGACCTTGGGATCATTCTTGATTCCATTTTGGATCAGTGGGTTGATCAGAGGTTGTATTGGCATTGCTTGAGGACAAGCAATCTTTGGGAAGGGCGGACTGTAATGTCCCCATTTTCGAGTTCTCTTGCAGCACAGTTGGAGTTGACTTTCTAGGTTGGTGACAACCTGATCAGAGGAGTATTTCGATGTCACCAATGTGTTTAGGTGATCCAGTGGAGCTGTATGACACTTTTCGAAGAAATTTCAGACAACTTGTCCGTACTTACTATTTATAGTAAGTGCTTGCATGGCGACAATCTTTTTGGGTTTTTCTGGGTTTGTTCTCTTTGGCCCTCAGAGAACACTGCTATTTATAGTAAGTGTCAGTCTGGCGTTGTTTTGGTGACTTGGCAGACATCCATTGGCTATCTCAAATGTTGCATTGAGCTCAGTGATATCAGACGGTTGCAGTGATGTCTTTCCAGGCAACTTCGGACTTTTGGGCCATACTTACTATTTTTAGTAAGTTAGGGTTTATGTCTGTTTCAGGAATCTTAGAGTTGGATGTGAAGCGTTTCGGCGAGACCTTTCCAACGGTCTATAGATCTCGGGATTCTGATGTGTTTTGAGCCTCCGTTTTAAAGTCCATAAATTATTAATGTTTATTTAATATGGGAGATTATTATAAAGGGGATATAAGTGATTTTAAAGTATACTTTATAATATAAGTTAAAGTGTCATTTTAAAAGGGGAGATATAAGTGACTTTTAAAGTATACTTTATTTTATAAAGTTGTGCACCAAAATTGAAAAGAATGAAAAGTGGGAAATGAAAGTAAATTAAATGAAATGAAAGTCAAATGCAAATTGAGAATTATAAAAAGGCATTTGAAGTTCATTTTATTCATTCTTGATATTACATTTTATGATTCTATTTGCTCTACAAATGAGGGTTTGGAAGAAATATCCAACCTTGGCTCTTGGTGACGGAAACCACCATTAGTTTCAGTCTTCCGCAGGTGTGAAAGATCACCCAAGGGGACTCTTGGGCAGCCATACTCAGTGGCTGTATTTGAGCTTCAGTTTGATACCATTATTGACGGAGTTGGAGATAACAAGACATATCTTATTGCAATTTTGTTGTAGCTGAGAGAAAGTATTAGTGATGGATTGTATTGCAGATTTGAGAGGGTTTGGATGTTTTATTTACTGCTGTTCCTTTACTCAGGCCGTACCAGCACCCAGTAGTGACGTGGGTCCTTGATAGCTACATTTTTGACGGAGTTTATGCATAGAGAACACTTGTGTGGGTTATTACTTGTATCTAGAGCAGTTGTATGCATTTCTATTGGTGAAAGAGATCAAATTGTAACTTCATATTTGTTGTACCTTTCATTTTCAGACTTGCATTTTGTGAACAACGAAGTGGGTATGTAAGATACTTCACTATTTTGGCTATCTATTTTTCTGGGTATTGATGTTTTAGATAATAGGGGATATTTTATGAACTGAGTTGTCAATATTCTGTGAAAATACTGAGTATCTAAGCTGATATAAAAATTTGGAATTTTCAGCTATGTATTCCCTATGTAATGTTCAGTTTTGAGTTGAAAATTATTATTGCAATATCTTCTATTTTGCTGCATTATATTGTTGTATCAAACATTGCAAACATATCAGAAAAAACCAAAACAAATTAAAACAGACAAGTAGAAATCCAGAGAATTAAATATCCTATCAGGGGTGGGATATTACATTACCTCTCCTCAAAATTGGGCGGTGATTTCCATGCAAACCAAAGCAATTTTATTAATTATTTTCTTCTTCATGGGCGGCGATCCTAGGAGAAAAATAATATTTTATTATTTTAAATGCTTTTCCTTCTTGGGCGGCGGCTCCTTGGGCATTGAAATGCAATATTTTATTCCTTTTCTACCTTTGACGTTGGGCTCATGATCAAATGCAAATGCAATATTTTATTGTTGTTTGAAATCTCCTCCTTGAGCGTTGGGCGCTTGATCCAATGAGAGCAATATTTTATTATATTTGAAAACCTCTTCGAAGGACGTTGGCACATGATCCAATAACCAAAACAATATTTTATTATTTTATTCCTTCCTCCAAAGGTGGCGTCAACCTCCAACTGGTGTTGGAAAGCTCTAGATAAAATATATTTGAAAATGCAATTAAAGATTGACATTTTCCATCATCCCATTTTCTATCCTCCAACATTTATATTTTCCACCTAGAAGAACATGATTATTTGGCTAGATGAACAATATCACTAAGCAATACTGTAATGTCCCCATTTTGAGCCAAGTTATATTTCTAGTTTGAGCTTATAGCTATACATGGAGATTTGGAATATTAGCTCAACTAGTATGTGGTTAATGAAAAATACAATATTGAAATTGTATTTTTATTTTCATTTGATGGATTTTAGAAAATGAAATTTTTAATTACATTTTCTATAATCGATTTGCATGGAGTTATACATATGAATAAAGGGAATGTGTTCATCAAGGAGTTATAGGTCCAGACCCAAATTGGAAGCAAAGAAAAAGGGATCGATTGGCATGTTTGACTTGTATTTGAATTGCAACGGCTATCTAGTGGATCTCACCTATACACATTGGTCCAAATTTCAATTCCAACGCCATAATGGTTCACTCGCCCATGCCTTGAAAGGAGCGATTGGTATTGTTGGAGGTTTGTTATTGTTATTTAATGTTTGCATTTGATCCATAGTTGGCCGCCGATTGTGAAAGAGGTTTTTAAATGCAATTGTTGGTATCAATGAATGCAAATGCCATAACCGCCAAGTATGAAGGAGAGTATTTTAAATGCAATATTTATTTATTAAATATGTGCATTGGATCAATGGCACTTTGGGGGCGATTGGGTTTATTAAATGATTGCATTTGGTTTGTTATTTTGTTTGAAAAATATTAAATGCCAAATGCCTTGGGTGAGAAGGTTTGATCAAGTCAAAGATTGATGTTCAATGCAACAAAAACAATATTAAATACTTGCATGCAATCAGCCGCCGCCATTAGCAAGGAGAATTCAATATCAAAGGAAGTTTGTATATGTTTGTTTATGCCAACACATAGCCGCTGCCAATGGGAGAGGATGCCACTTCATAGAGGATCGATCCATTTCATGTAGATCATTTAAACAATTAAAGATTGTTTTAAATGATTGCATTCATAGATGTCAATCATTTATTTTTGTTCAAGACTCTCTATTGTGATTGATGGAGAGAAGAGACGCCTATCCATGAAGGAGATAAATATAGCTCTTGGAGAACAATTGGGTATGATGAAAAGTTTGGTATGTTTTCTTACTCTTTGTTATTGCTGGGAATTCCAATTTCTAGTGATTTTTACAAGGTGATGTTCCCTTGTTTTGTATGGAGATGACCCCATACCTTTTGTGAGGTGTTATCACTTAGATTTCACCATTGTGCTTCAATTTTCAGGTTTACTTGAGTGATTTGAAGTGAAGAATGCAATTGACAAACCCTTGGTGACATTGGAGCTCATCCAAGGTATCATAGAGAGTTTATTGGCTCATTGAGTTGACTGGAAATTCATCACAGCCAACTAATAAATTGATCATACAGGGTTTTAGGTACATTGGTGACAAAAAGGAGGCTTGAGATTCACAAAGGAACCCAATCGCTTGTCAAAGAAGCTACTAGTTGAGCATTTGAAGACATATTACTTTTGGCTGGGCGAAAAGTGCAAGATCAGCACTTATATCAGACCAGTACCTGCTGCTACAGTCATACATATTGGCTAGTTGAAGGCTACAAGTCATCATATTGCATGTATACTTGATCTCGGTGAAGTTTGGAGGCCATTGGATGTCTTTTTCCTCACTTTTTGAGGACTGATGTAAACATAACAGCGACTGAAATTGTATGACAGTCATGGCATATTGATGTGTATTCATGAAAATTCATTGTTCAATGCAAAGGAGAAATTTGGGTTTCATTTATTCTTCAAGTGTTGTGTTTTAGTTGAAAGAAATCTTATCTAAAAGTTGCAAAAATTTCAGTCATCCTAGAAAGGGATATTACAGTGGTATCAGAGCTTTAAAATTTCAGTCCAATATCCATTAGGGATATTACAAATATTTAGCCAAAATCCACTAAAATCACCTGTTGAGCCAACATTATAGATTTTCATCCTCTAGAACCAAGCTCAAACCCAAAATCATTCCCTTACCATAATTATTAGCCTATGGGAATGGTGAATAGGCTAATCATCAACTCCACATGTGATCACTCCGGAAATGGGGACATAACAAATTATTCTATCATTCTATCATTCGATTACTCTATCATTTTATCAATCGATCAAGACTGTTTATTGGGAATACAAAAAGCAGATCAGATTCACAAATATATCTGCACTCAGTAGACAAAGGTAGAATCAACAATCAATACACGAGAATATAGCAGTCTTATGTTTAAATAAATATTGTGGTATGCTCTATCATGATTGTTATGTATAATGATATATTTATTGTTGTATAATCTCTATGAATCTGGATGTATTTAATTCTCATCAAGCAACCAAGGGTGGCAAGTTGAGGGAGAACTGCTATATGATTCCTCACTAGGTACACCCCTTCATATGGATGGCAAAAGCCCACATGAGGCCAAGAGGGATGGTATATCCACTCTTGGGCCTAGGGTAGAGGATCGCTTCGGGCAACCTATCATGCCCCCTTAGGTTTTGCTATTGGGTTAAGGAGTCCCAATCATAGGGAGGAGAATAAGGGTGGCAAGGAGAGGGAGAACTGCTATAAGATTCCTCATTGGGTACACCGCCTCATATGGATGGCGGAAGGCCACATAAGGCCAAGAGGGATGGTATATCCGCTCTTGGGCCTAGGGTAGAGGATCGATTCGGGCACCCTATTATGCTCCCTTATCCTAAACCTTTTTGGGTTGGACTCCATTAATGAATTAAGTATATCATATGATTAAGATAATGTTCCTAACCCTAGTAGGAAAGATCTATTTTATGAATTATGCTTTCAATGATTATCTAACATGATTGCAGGGTCTCAACCAGGGTCTATCTTGTTCAACAATTTAAATTGGTAAATAATATCGCTAACTCTATTTCATTTCTTGCTTTGCTTGGAATTGTGATTTTAGGGAAAACTAGGGCATTTACAAAAGGGGACATTACAATCTAATAAGTGGATTTCTAAGTTGTGACTCTTGGTCTTCCATAGTTGGCTTTTAGTGTGGAGGTGACTTCTAAATAAGTGAATTTCTAAGTTGTGACTCTTGGTGTTCCATGGTTTCTAGTGTGGTTGCTCAAAAGGAGCTTGTATTGGTCTCACGGTTGTGTTCCCATGAGCTTGTATTGGTCTAAAATTGATGCTCAGTTGAGTAGAATATTTGTAAACGATTAGCAATATAAAAGAGAAATAAAGATTTGCATTCATGCAATCAAGCTATTCTAGGTAGAAGTACCAGTTAATTTTCTTCATTTATTTTTATGCAACGTTTTGCAAACAATATAAATAAGTGTTATTTTGCACCTAGATTTGATCAACGGTAATTGTCAAGCCTACCTATTGCTGAAATTGTTGTTCACCAAGTGTTATTGTTAATTGTAATATGCACTGTTCCGGTAGAGTTTTATGCCAATGTTTTTTTCTGTTTCTGTTAGAGTTTGACTGCTGTTCTGGTTTAGGGTTTATGTGTGTTTTTGCATGTGTTTGTTTTGCATTGAAACTATGGAATATAATGCAAATAACAATAACCCAGAAAATATATAATAGATATGCATAAAATAACAATGACCCAGTTCATAAAAAATGTCAAAACTAATTACAGTAACATACCCATTTCAAAATCTCCAACTTTATATTATTGCCGTACTTGGACCAGCATTACAACCTATGGAAAATCACCATTAAACATCTACAACGGATTATTCTTCTTCATACAAAGAGCAGCAATAACATTCATAACCCTAGGCGTCTCCAAAGCAAGGAAAACAAGCTCCAAACAAGAGGCATTCACTCTTCTTGAAGACCCACGTTTCCCAAGTGAAGGTACGACCCAACTGGTGGAGAATATCAGCAAGTAACAGTTGCAAACCTTTCAAATATATCACTGATAAAGTCTGTATGTTGTTGTGACTGAATGGCGATCAAACTAAGACTGAAATATCACTTCCAAACCCTCAAATCTGCCCCAAAAAGAAGTACGGCCTAGGCTGCAATAGTACGGCCAACAAGAGGAAATGTATGGCCCAGCAAGGAGTGAAAATACAGTCCAAATCCACCTTCAAACCTGCATAAATCTGTCACTCCAAGACTTGCTCTCAGCTGCATACAAAATCTGCATAAGATGTATCCATTATGTCCTCAAATCATCACCAAAATATATCAAACTGAAGCACAAATGAAGCCCCTAGATGAGACTTCTCAAAATCCGCCTAATGTTGTCTTCCAAACACAAAGCGAGTGATCCTGAAGAGGTTTTCGTCTCAGCAGAATCCAAGTTCAGATCCTCAAAGCCAAAGCTTCAAAGTGTTGCACGACAATATCAAATTTACAAAGTGAGTCAATAATGAAAATGAGCTCTTCTTTTTTCTTTTAACTCACTTCCTCTCCAATGCCCAAGAAGGATTATTTTATTATTTTCTTTTATTATATTAAGTGCATAGTCTCCTCATGAGGTTGCCCAACTCCTAGCAACATGACTTAAGTCATAACTTGCATTTCATAAGTCACGTCACTTTAATAAATTAAAGTCAATTTAGCCATATAAATATTATAAGTTAAATATTTAATTTAACTTATACATCGACAAATAACTCCCCTAGCCATCTTGAGACCACAAACCAAGTGCTAGGTGCTCCAATCCGGCAATATTATAAATAGAAAGTCAATCCACACTACTCGTGAACCCTCCTCCCTGACTTACTATAATAGTAAGTCCCAGTGAAATGATCCAGTTAGGCTGCCTAACCAAAGCCATTAGCCTACGAGAACCTGGTACTAGGCTAATCTCTTGATCTGATTGTTTGGGCTAAATAGGGGACATTACAGTCTGCCCTCCCCAAAATTGCTTTTCCTCAAGCAATCTCAGCTCAGGATGCTGAAGTATCTGCTCACTCTCCCACGTTGCATCCTCAACTGGCATGTTCTTCCATTTCACCAGGTACTCCTTGATGATCTGTCTCCTGATATTCCTTTCTTGTGTATCAATGATGGCCTCTGGAACCAAGATTAGCTTCCCCTCCTCATCCAATGGTGGAAGCTCAGCTGAAGGAACCATATTATGGCCAAGTGCTTTTTTAAGCTTGGAGACATGAAACACATTATGCACCCGACTATCTGCTGGTAGATCAAGCTCATAAGCTACTTCCCCCACTCTCCTGGCTACTCTGAACTGACCATAAAACTTGGGTTTAAGTTTCTCTGCTCCACTCCTTTTTAGAGTGGACTGCCTGTAGGGTTGGAGCCTCAAGTAAACCATATCTCCAACCTCAAAACTCCTCTCTACTCGGTGTTGATCAACATAGAGCTTCGGTTGATTTTGTGCTTGATGCATATTCTTCTTGAGCTCTTTCATGATGTCTTGGCTCTCCTGCAACAAGTCTTTTGCCTTTGGCACTCTACTATCACCAAGTAGCAAATATGTGAAGCAAGGGGCATCATACCCATATAAAGCCTTGAATGGAGTCATCCTGATTGACATGTGATATGTCGTGTTGTAACAGTACTCCCCCAGATGCAACCATCTAATCCATGCCTTCTGCTGCCCCGACACAGTTTTAGAGATACCCTTCCACCCATTTGTTTACTATCTCTGTCTGGTCGTCAGTCTGTGGGTGGTAATTGGTACTGGGAGTTAGTTCAGTGCCACACAACTTGAACAACTCCTGCCAAAACAAACTTAGGAACTTACTGTCCCTGTCACTCACAATGCCCTTAGATATCCCATGTAATCTGAATATCTCCCTGAAAAAGAGATCAGCTACCTATAATGTTGTATGTGTCGCTGAGATGGTGAAGAAATGTGCAAACTTGGTCAGCTTGTCGACCACCACAAAGATGCAATCCTTCCCCTGAACCTTTGGTAACCCTGTGATAAAGTCCATGGAGATGTATTCCCACTTTTGGTTGGGAATCAACAAGGGCTACAGTAACCCTGCTAGGTAGGTATGTTCATTTTTATTTTGCTGACAAATTGGGCACTCCCGAACATACTTAAGGACTTCATCCTTAAGTCCTTTCCATGTAAATCTCTCCCGAACCTATCTATAAGTTTTGAAGAACCCAAGATGGCCAGCCATGGGTGTATCATGGAAAGTCCTTAGGATTTTGTTTTTGAACTGTGAATTAGGCATCAGTTATATCCTGTCCTTATAAATAATCAAATCATTCACCACAGAATACCTATCATCATGAATAGTGCCCTCAATGACTCCTGCTGCCCAAGAGTCCTTAGCATACTCTCCAGAAATTGACTCTCTCCAATCAGTAGATTCTCCCCAAACAAACACAAGTGGGATCTCCTAGATAATGCATCTGCAACTACATTCTTTGTAAGATGCTACCCCAATATTTTTTCAAATGACATACAATGATCATCCAATGTTAGCATAAATTGCATAAACCAACTAAACGCCTCACACTTTCTGATCACCCAGATCCCAAGATGGGCAAGGTGAGAGTATACAATGATTTTGGCTTACAATATAAAGTATGCAATAAAGAAAGATACTTCTTCCGCTGTGGCGGGCATCCATATATCGTGGGGATTCACCACTTCATCAGTGGGTATGAAATGAGAATGAAAAGATTACAAAGTCATCCACTTGTTCAGCGGGAATTCACCACTTGTCCAGTGGATAGAAAAGAAAGAACAGAGTTCTTTATCCTCACTGGCGGTAGAACCATCCAAGGGTTACAATGTGTTTAAAATGTTATTTCCTTCCACACTGGCGGTAAACCATCTAGGGGACTAAATGTGATTCAAATATGAAAGATTACAATTATAGCAAATACAATGCTGATCATAATCTTGATTTTAAGACTTGAAAGAGTCTCTTTGAAGAACATTGCTGATACCTTGCAAATTACTTGAAGATTTAGATGTCTCCAAAGAAAACTTCACTGTTGTTTATCACTGCTGCAAATCAGAAAGTCATAACAGATATGCCCTGGAAAAAGATGTCTTCAAATATGGAACTTCATGGAGTATGTCACAACTTGCTTCTGATCACCTATGAAAAACTCTAATATGGATTCCACATAGCCAAAATGCATAGACACTTCTGCTGATACAGACAAGGCTGGAACTCTAAATTTTAGAAAGGTATGACACATGTGAAGACTGTACGGCTATGCTAAAAACCCAGACATTAAATTGCCCAACAAAATACAATTGAAATCACATTCATAGACCCACAAAGATCATATGAGAACTTTACAAACTGCATCCAATGCTCAGACATTAATAATGGAAATGTTGCAAGCTAGCACAGGGCCATATGACCTGAGATGTACGACTGCATCTAATAATTTAGACAGTCCATAAAATGCTATCCAATATACCTGAACATGGTCGCCTATGCAACGAAATCATTTTGCAAAAAGAACCAATCCAAAGAACTTGTCAATATTTTTATTTTTTTTCAAAACTTGTTTCCAGTAGGTACGGCCGTGAGTGGTACGGCCAGCATGAAAGAAACTTAAAACTAGACAAAAACACAAGAATACTACAGATCATATCAACAACAAATGACTACAATAAGATATTGATGATCTCCACACCAAAAAACAATCAAAACTCTCAACATTGATCAGCTCCCATGGCAAACTCCGTGTGAGCTTGCTCCCAATCCACCTTCAGCACAATGGTGATTCCTGTGTGAAATCACACCAAACCTCAAGAGGGTTTTCGTCTTCAAGAGCATTCTACAAGAGGGTTTTTGTCTTCAAGGGCATTCTACAAGAGGGTTTTCGTCCTCAAGAGAATATGGAAGAACACACAGGTTCAATCCAACAGAGTAACAATACAAATCCAAGCATGCCCAAACAACGAGCCCATCACTTCCTTTTATAACTTTTTGAGAGAAATAAAATATTATTTCCTCTATCCCTTCATATTTCTCCTCAAAAGTATAAAAAATGATTCATTATGTGTGCACAACTTAAAGTCACCTTTTTAATTAAAAGCTCCCCTTAGCTCAAAAGACCCCTTTATCAAAATAAAGGAAATATTTGATTCACAAGGCCCCAATATGATGCATCCATGATTTAGAGTTTTTCATCCCCTTTCCAACGAGCTATAACACTTAAGTGTTAATGAACATTTCCCAACCTTTTTAACTTAAGTGCAAATAATTAATTGTTTAGCTCATTAAATCAATTGATTTTACGGAAAATCCCAAATATCATCAAACTGCGAAATTAAGCATACCAACATACTCCATGATGTTTGGGAAGATGAATGATGCCTTTCGGGTTACTTTCTAAAAATAGACGGCCTCTCCAAGAATCTTGGAGAGCAAACCGGAACCCGATCAAACATCAAAAAGTATCACAGCGATCTTGAACACCATCTGAGCTCAAAGCCATAACTAATTACTCTGCAAAACTGATCTGTGGCCACTCCAAGAACATTGGAGTTCTCCCAACAAAGCCGGATAGCCACTAAGAGACTAAGGACAAGCCAAAATGCTCACAATAATCAATGCACCAAAAATGGAACATTACATTCTTCTTGCCTTTGACATACTCGATGTCAAAATCGTATGCCTGAAGCCTAATAACCCACTTCTGTTGTCGATCATTCAGATCCTTCTGGTTCATAAAATACTTTATGATGTTATGATCTATTTTGATGATAAACTTCCCACCAACCAGGTAAGGTCTGAATTTGGCCAATGCATGCATTATGGCCAACATCTCTCGGTCATATACCGAGTAGCTCTTCTCCACACCCCTAAGCTTCCTTCTTTCGAACGCAATTGGGTGTTTCTCCTTCATCAAAACTGCCCCTATCCCCTCCTGAGGCATCACACTCCAACCCAAATGGTTTGGAGAAATCAGGGATCGCCAAGACTGGGCAGTTAGACATCAAATGTCTAAGTGTTCAAAACACTTTTGTGCTGCATCTGTCCACACAAAGGCTCCTTTCCTGGTCAAATCTATCAGTGGTCCTGTTGTCTGTGAGAAGCCTTTCACAAATCTCCTGTAAAACCCACACAATCCAAAGAACCCCTTAAGTTGAGTGAGGTTCGTCAATGGAGGCCATTCCATGATTGCCTTGATTTTCTCTGGATCAACCCTCACACCATCTGCACTGATTATATGACCCAGATATAACAACTCTGTCATGCCGAAGTCACACTTGGACTCCTTGGCATATAGGGATTCACACTCAAGGATATTCAGAACCTCCTCCAGATGTCTCATATGCTCTTCCCATGTTCTGCTAAAAATTAGGATGTCATCAAAGAAGATTAATACAAACTTCCTCAGTTGCTTCCTGAAGATCTGGTTCATGCAGCTCTGGAAAGTAGCAGATGCGTTGGTCAACCCAAACGGCATCACCAAGAACTCAAAGTGGCCGTAATGACACCTGAATGTTGTTTTCTCTATGTCCTCTTCCCTCATCTGAATCTGATGGTATCCCGATCTCAGATCTATCTTTGAAAAATAACATGCCCCGTGCAATTCATCTATCAACTCATCAATTTGGGGAATAGGATACCTGTTTTTTATAGTATTCTTATTCAAGGTATTGTAGTCGATGCACATCCATATGGTCCCATCTTTTTTCTTGACCAATACTACTGCAAATGCAAATGGGCTCTTGCTTGGCTTGATGTGACCCATTTCCAACAGCTCCTTGATAGTCTTCTCTATCTCATCCTTGAGCCTCTTAGGATGCCGATAGGGAGTAGTTTTCACGGGCTTGGACCCGTCCTTGAGCTCTATGACATGCTCGATGCCTCTATTAGGTGGTACTCCAAGTGGTATACTCCCAAACACCTTGCTGTGCTTGGTCAACAACTTCTGTATGTCTGGATGATAGCTGCTCTTAGGTTGTTGGGGGCTCTCTGGCATGATTAAACATTCAGCTGCCCAGTCTACTTGGTCATGTCTCAACATTCTCTCCATCCTCTTAAGAGAAACTACTCAAGGTCCTCCATCTGACAATGCTCTAAGTACTATCTTCCTCCCATTGGACTCGAATTTCATCTCCATATTCTTCAAGTTCATGGTGAACTCTCCAATGGTCATCATCTAATGCATGCCCAATACCACATCTGTATCACCTATGCCCACAACATAAAAGTCATCTTTGAGCTCATATTCTCCAAGCCTGATGCTCAACCTAGAAATCTTTCTGGTGCAAGTGAGTTTGAAGCCATCTTCTACCATTACCTTGAAGCCTTCAAACTCTTCAGTTTTGAGTCCTTGTTTGGCCACCAACCCCTCATCAATGAAATTGTGTCACCCCTGTATCAATAAGGGTGATGATACGCTATCCTTCTAGGACTCCTCTAACTCTGAAGGTGCCAACCTTCTGAAAACTAGAAAGTTGTGCCATCACTCCCTCACTGTCACTACTGCCCTGAGATGCATTCTCATCATCACTATCCTCCCTGTCTGATGGCTGATCTGACCTCTCTAAATTGGACTCCTCAGCTGAAAAATACTCTATTTGCTTTGCTTTGGCCTTGTTAAGGCACCTGTGTGAAGGATCCTAAGGCTCTCTGCAGTGGAAGCAAAGCTTCTTTCGTCTGTACTCATTAAGCTGATCACTATTAAGCTGAGTTGACTTCTCTCTAGGCTGATTGGTTTCTTTCTAGAAGGGCTTCTTATCCTTGTCCTTCCTGTATTTGATTGGAATTTGCTCCTCGATGACGAAGACTCCATATCTCTAGCCTTCTTCATAGCCTCATGGAGAGAAGGTGGGTTAAGACCCTTGATCCAACCCCCTAATGGATCAGTGTGTCCATCAATGAAGAGAACCAGTAACCTGCGTTCTAATATATCTATCACCATCACCGACAACTTCTGGAACTCTGAAATGTAGCTCTCTACTGAACCCCATTGTCTGAGTTGTGTCAACTCCTCAAACTGCAATTCGGGTCCTTCTTGTCGAATCGGTCTATGAGACGACCAGTGAACTCTGCATAGGATGTGATCTGGTCATGTCCCAATGTCACCTTCCCATGGTGCCACCACTCATGGGCAATACCATCAAGGTGCAAGGCTACATACGTAATAGCCTCCTCCTGAGGCATAGGGCTAAGTTGTAGGAAGTTGCAAAGCTTCTACACCCATGCTCTGGCTATGGTATTCCCTGACCCCTCGAAGTAAGGTATATTGAGCTTATTGACCTTCTTCTGCAGCTCTATTTTGTTGTCTACCCCCCTTCGGTCTGTGTTTCATTCATAAGTCTGAATACTCACGAAATGACATCTCTGCTCTGAACGCATCACTAGATGCTCGCCAATCCCTGTCTATAACATCCTGGAACTCCAACTGTGTAGGCTCAGGCTCCGGTGCATTGTTCCTAGGAGTAAAGGTAGGTATCCCTAGTCTGTCATATCCTGTATGTTGAGTAGCCCTTCTGTTATTTACCGATGCCTCACCTTCAGGTCTCCTCTCCTCATCATCCTTGTATCTGTGCCTGTCACCATTGTTCCTATTATCAGTGTCCCTATCACCAATGTGCCTGTCACCATTGTTGTTCCGGTTCCTTTCATTATTGTTATTGTTATTATTATTAGGACTCTCGAGAAAATGATTGGTCATCATCTATATCATCTGATTAAAATTTTGTTGCATCTCTCTGTTCCCTACACAAATCATTCAACATCTCTCGGGTGCTAGGTTCTTCCCGATCTCTATCCCCCATTACTTCTACGGGAACGATAATTGTATCAGGACCTGCAGAAGGATCTATATGATGTGGAACCTCAAGATCTAGTTGTGACCTATTCTGTCTAAGATAGTACTGGTGAGTACTCGGCTGCATCACTCAATACCCAACTGCATGATTAAAATAACCTCACAGGATGGCAAGATTTTCTGCTCTGATACCACTGTAATATGCATTGTTCCGGTAGGGTTTTGTGCCAATATTTTTTCCGTTTCTGTTAGAGTTTGACTGCTGTTCTGGTTTAGGGTTTATGTGTGTTTTTGCATGTGTTTGTTTTGCATTGAAACCATGGAATATAATGCAAATAACAATAACCCAAAAAATATATAATAGATATGCATAAAAGAACAATGACCTAGTTCATAAAAAATGTCAAAACTAATTACAGTAACATACCCATTTCAAAATCTCCAACTTCGTATTATTGCCGTACTTAGACCAGCATTACAAGCTATGGAAAATCACCATTAAACATCTACAACGGATTATTCTTCTTCATAAAAAGAGCAGCAATAACATTCATAACCCTAGGCGTCTCCAAAGCAAGGAAAAGAAGCTCCAAACAAGAGGCGTTCACTCTTCTTGAAGACCCACGTTTCCCAAGTGAAGGTACGACCCCAGTTGGTGGAGAATATCAGCAAGTAACAGTTGCAAACCTTTCAAATATATCATTGATAAAGTCTGTATGTTGCTGTGACTGAATGGAGATCAAACTTAGACTGAAATATCACTTCCAAACCCTCAAATCTGCCCCAAAAAGAAGTATGGCCTAGGCTGCAATAGTACAGCCAGCAAGAGGAAATGTACGGCCCAGCAAGGAGTGAAAATACAGTCCAAATCCACCTTCAAACCTGCATAAATCTGTCACTCCAAGACTTGCTCTCAGCTGCATACAAAATCTGCATAAGATGTATCCATTATGTCCTCAAATCATCACCAAAATATATCAAACTGAAGCACAAATGAAGCCCCTGGATGAGACTTCTCAAAACCCGCCTGATGTTGTCTTCCAAACACGAAGCAAGTGATCCTGAAGAGGTTTTCGTCTCAGCAGAATCCAAGTTCAAACCCTCAAAGCCAAAGCTTCAAAGTGTTGCACGACAATATCAAATTTGCAAAGTGAGTGAATAATGAAAATGAGCTCTTCTTTTTTCTTTTAACTCACTTCCTCTCCAACGCCCAAGAAGGATTATTTTATTATTTTCTTTTATTATATTAAGTCCCTAGTCTCCTCATGAGGGCACCCAACTCCTAGCAACATGACTTAAGTCATAACTTGCATTTCATAAGTTAAGTCACTTTAATAAATTAAAGTCACTTTAGCCATATAAATATTATAAGTTAAATATTTAATTTAACTTATACATTGACAAATAACTCCCCTGGCCATCTCGAGACCACAAACCAAGTGCTAGGTGCTCCAATCCGGCAATACTATAAATAGAAAGTCAGTCCACACTACCCGTGAACCCTCCTGCCTGACTTACTATAAATAGTAAGTCCTAGTGAAATGATCCAATTAGGCTCCCTAACCAAAGCCATCAGCCTACGGGAACCTGGTAATAGGCTAATCTCCTCATCTGACTATCTGGGCTAAATAGGGGACATTACATTAATCCAAAATTCTTTACACAATGAAATTTGTTACATTTATCTTGCTTTTAAATGCCTATCAAGATGTCTAGTTATGTGTGCTGAGGGTTAAATTGTTTTAGCGAGTTTACAAACTTTGTCTTAAAGGTTGGCTCAAAGGTGGAGATCATAACTTTGTACCAAATCTTTCATTTAATTTACCATACCGCTCATGTTTATGTGTTTTATCTTATTCAATCTATATCTGTTTTCCGAGTGATCACCCAATGGAGTCGGCTAGCCTATTTTATTCCTGTAGGCTAAGTCGGGATTTGTAAGGGAATAATCTAATTAATTAAATACTAAGTAATCCTAAATCACTCTATATGTGTTTTCCAAGTGATCACTCAATGGAGTCGACTAGCCTATTTTATTCCTGTAGGCTGTCGAGATTTGTAAGGGAATAATCTAATTAATTAAATACTAAGTAATCCTAAGTCACTTTGGATTATTTATATTTGATTAATTAGGTTGGACCTATAAATGACTTTTTATTAAATAAGCCACTTGGAAAAAGAAAAAATAAAATAAAATAAAGGTTATTGCCAAAGGGAGGTCAGCCATGAGGGAAGAGAAAATAAAATAAAATAAATTGCCAAAAGGAGGTCGGCTAGGAGGGAGGTCAGCCAATAGGAGATTGTCATTTGATGGCTATAAAAGGAGGAACTTGAAAGTCATTTCAAGCATTCATTTTCGTATCATTTAATTGGAGATTTTCTCGTGACTGCAACTTAGGTTCATCATATTCCAAGGACGAAATCCCTTAAGGAATTTTGGTGGATTGGACGAAAACCCAATTCCATCTTGAAGGTGGATTCATACAGAGTTCACATTTGCACTTCATTGGAGATTTGGAGAAGAAGATTGAGCTTCAAAGATATATTTATTTCTGCAAAAACCCTAGGGTCAAATTGTGCGATTTGTGACCAAATACAATTTTGAAGAGTGAAAGTTATATTCAGATTTTTAGATCAGATTGGGAGTGCCATCTTTTGAGTGATTTGATTGGAGATTCTTGCTAGGGTTTTACCCTAGGGTGAGCGCAACTTCCCAAGGTGGGCAATTTCATATTTTGGAGCATTTTAAGGACTAAACCCTAGCCGCCGCCCTTCATTTGCATGCCATATTTCATCAGCAAGGAGCGCCGCCTACTTTGGAGGAGAAATCGTGGTCTTTTTGAGCCTCGTGGGTGTTAGATCAAGTGCCAAACCAGTTCGCCCATCTAGGGTTTGCAATAAGACATCATTCTCCACTATTTTTTATATGTATGAGCCTTTATTTTTCAATGTAAAGGTTTGATTTGTAACAGCAAAGATTTGGGCTATGTTTCGGCATGTTTGAGCCTAGAAACTTGATGTAATTTCAATTCCGAATAATCTGATTTGTAGCAGCAGACATTTATACTAAGTTGCCGATTCGAGTGCGGGTTCAGTTCGTGGATTCGGCCAAAAAAAATTTTGGGATTGGGTTCGGGTTCGTTCATATATATATATATATATATATATATATATATATATATATATATATATATATATTATTAAGATAAATATATTATAATATTATTATATTATATTATAACATTTCTATTATTAATATAAATATTATATTATAATATATTTATATTATAATATTTATATTAATATAAATATATTATAAATGTTATATAAATATTAATTTATTATAAATGTCATATTATAATATATTCGCATCCATTAAAACTTATGTGGGCCGATTCAAAGAAACCGATCTCTTTCTCCAATTCCTACGCTCTGGGTGGGCAGGAATATAACGGATCCCGGCTTTTACAGAAACCGATTCCCTACCATCGTTCTCGGGTTTTGTAGTCGAGTGCCAACCAGATGAGAAAGATGATCCCCAATCTGAGCAATGCAGCAGTCAAAATTCGTTAGGCACCAAAAAAAATTCCGTCGAAATTCATCTAGCACCCAAAAAATCAATTGAAATTCGTTGAGCAGCAAAAAAATCTCGTCAAATTCATTATGGGTTCGCCTGGGTTCGTCAAGGACGAACCCATAGAGATTTTCCCGCACCCTCAATGAATCCACGAGCGAATCGACCCGAATCCGAACCGAACCAGACCCAGATCCGGGGCTTCAGGCGACGAATCCGGTAACATAGCATTTATATTCAGAAATCAGAATTATATGTCATTTGTTTTGCATTTGAATGGTCATATTATGTGGTAGAATTCATGGTTGATGTTATCTTCATAAGAGTACATAATTGATATATTTATTTGAGCAATTGGCATACATTTGTTCGCTGTCCAAAACCATTTAAAATTCAGATACAGAAAAATCAGACTTCAGACCTAGGGTTTGAAAGATAAAAACCAGAAATTTAGGGCAGATCTGATTAGGGATCTTACAAATGTGTTGAATTGCCTTGTGTTCTAGATTAAAAAATGAAAAGATATATTTTTAGTTAGTTTGTAATGCAGACTCAAAATCATCCCTAGAAAAACATTGTAAAGATTGTAAATTGCAAGCACCTATTGTTCATAGTAGGTTAGTGTTTATTTTATAGGGGGCTTCTTCTTCTAATTTGAAGAGCAATTCTATTGCACATCTGTTCCATTTTGTGTTGCATTGAAAGGCGCAAATCAAAACACAATTTTTAGCAACTCTGCGAGTGAAATGACATAAGACTACCATTGTATCTACTATCCACTATTGAGTCATACAATTTGGCACAAAGGTTCCAAAGCTCTTAAAATTATTTTCCACTTAAGAGGAAGAACCACTGATCAACTACTACGATAAATGGCTAATCAGGAGGGTAACCACATTCACAACAATCGCCCACTTTCGTTGCTGCTATTGGGAAATTAGATTGGTCTGTTAGCATTCATAGAAAATCATAAACTTTGTCATGGATCAAGGAAGAATTTTTCCAAGTTCTACAATGATGGCAAGCAACATCCTAATGAGCATATTTTAGCCTTCACCGCCACATTTGGAATTCTAAATGTTGCACATGAAGATGTTGTAGTTCGCTTGTTTGTGGAAATCTTACAAGGCACAACAACAAAAATATAACTAAGAGTTACATAAGGCTTTATTGTGTCCCATTTAGGCGGCCTCGAAATAATAAGTAAAGTTGTCTTTTACAATGCTAACAAAAATTACAATAAGACAAACTTTAATTATTATTAAATTTAATTTCCCTGACCCGGCTCATTAACCTATGGGAAATTAGAAAATAAGCTAAGGGACCATGTCGAATGCCTAGAGCTGAAAAGGGGACATGAAAATGAAGTTGGCATAATCCATGCTTATACATGATAGATATATTAACATATGTATCCTATATGAAATACAAGATAGAACAATCCTTGGTCAATGATCTATCAAGGCACAATGAAAACTGTGTGACAATATATAGTTCTTAGACAAGAAAGATAATGCTTCTATATGTAATGTCCCACCCCTATCTGAGATCAATTTTTTTTTTTTCCCGGTTTTCTGTGGTTTAGCTGATACCTGGTGCGTTTTGGTTTTTTTGCATTTTGACATAGAAAACATGCATATACATATAATCGAAAATAACAAGAAATATAGATACCCAGATGCTTATTTATGCGGTAAATATATCAAACAACAATATTATCAAATACCCATATGAAGGAAAGTTGGAAACACGAAGTATCTCACATACCCATTTCGTTGTCCCGAAAGTACATGACTGGAAATTGATATTGCAGCAGATATAAGAGTTCAAACTCCTTCAAATATATACTCTAACATTCATGAGAAGAGATACAATAGTATAGCATGCTGGGATGCCACAATGAAGGCTGAAGAAATCACTACCAACAAAGGTTTTGGTGCCCTCTGAAAAAACCACGACCCTGGTACAGCTTGGTACGACCCTGCTGGAAGGTGCAACAACAATAAATGCACTTCGAAACTGCCTCAAAACTCTGCTCAAAAAACTCTGTTATGTCTGCACTATTCAATGCCAAGCTAGGAGAAAATAGACAATCCAAGAAATGCCCAAAACATACTATAAACCCTGTTGTTTGGTACGGCCTGATATGGGACAGGTACGACCTATTTATGGGCCCCAAAGTATATCAAAACACCATGAAAATACAGTCTATAACCTGCAATATTGTCTTCAATATCACTCTGCAATTATAGTGACAATAAACTGAAGATATCTCCTTGAAAGCTCCTCCGCGACAAACTAACGTCGTGCAATGAAGCTCAATGGTGACCCCTGCAAATGAAGCCACTCAACAACACCCTAGGAGTGTCTTTCAACCCTGCAGATGCTCTCAACCATGGAGGTTTCCGTCTCCAAAGCTGTTGGTACAAACCCTTGTTCTCCAAGAACCAAGCTCAGACTTAGTGAAATAAGCAAATAGTCCTGAATAATTCAAATGAGCATTCATTTTGCCTTTTTGTTTCTTCTCTCAAACCCAATGCCACTTTTGGGATTATAATAATATTTTGTTATTTCACTTTACTTCCTTCACTTCATAAAATTTGACTTTATATTTTATATTATATTCCACTAAAAATATAAAGTCACCTTATTCTTTATTCCACTAAATTAAATATTTTAATTTAACTTAGGAAATAAATGTACCATTAAAATTAAATTCATTTGACCTCCGAAAATGGATTCCGTAGCACCGCCAAACTGATCAAATGAAGAGTGAAGTTTAATACATCCGCACTGAGTCGCACTGAATGCCAAGCCCCCTGCTAAAATAGTAAATTTGGCCACGGGGTCCAAAACTGAACCTCCAGAAGTGCAATCCCAATGTGGGTCCCCTAACCATCCATGTTAGTTTACGGGAACCCGCTAATAGACTAACCCTAATCTCCGAATTGCTTAGGATAGGGACATTACAGTCCGCCCTCCCCAGAATTGCTTGCCCACAAGCAATTTCAACTCGGGATGCTGCAAAATGTAATGTCCCTTTTTTGGCGCATAGAATTTTGTGCGCATTAGGCTTGTTCCTAGTCTCTCAAAGGCTATCCAACATGTTTGGGAAGGACTCCAATGTTCTTGGAGTGGTCTTGGTTCAGTCTGCAGAACAGTTAGTTGGGTTTCCTTCTAGAAATGGCCTAAATTTCTATGGTAATGAGCTCAGTGAATGTTCAGGTTCACAGTGATGCTTTCTGATGTTTGATCGGATTCCTGGGTTGCTCTCCAAGATTCTTGGAGAAGCCGTCTATTTTTGGAAAGTCACCCAGAAGGCATCATTCATCTTCTCAAACATCATGGAGTATGTTGGTATGCTTAATTTTGCAATTTGATGATATTTGGGATTTTCTATAAAATCAACTAATTTAATGAGCTAAACAATTAATTATTACACTTAAGTTAAAAAGGTTGGGAAATGTTCATTTAACACTTAAGTGTTATAGCTCGTTGGAAAAGGGATGAAGAGCTCTAAATCATGGATGCATCATATTGGGGCCTTGTGAATCAAATATTTCCTTTATTTTGATAAAGGGGTCTTTGGAGCTAAAAAGGAGCTTTTAATTAAAAAGGTGACTTCAAGTTGTGCACACATAATGAATTATTTTTTATACTTTTGAGGAGAAATATGAAGGGATAAAGGAAATAATATTTTATTTCCCTCAAAAAGTTATAAAAGGAGGAGATGGGCTCATTGTTTGATTATGCTTGGTTTTGATATTGTTACTCTGCCGAATTGAACCTGTGTGTTCTTCCATTTTCTCTTGAGGACGAAAACCCTTTTGAGGTTGGGTGTGATTTCAATACAAAAGTCACCATTGTGCTGAAGAAGAGATTGGAGCAAGCTCATACAGAGTTTGCCATTGAGCTTTCATGGAGCTGATTAGAATTGAGATCTTTTGATAAGTTTTGGAATGGAGAATCATAGTTTATCATTTGTAATCTAATGTAGATGTTATGGTTAGTAGTTTGATTGTGTTATGTTAATACTTTTTACTATTTCATGCTGGTCCATACTCCTTCATGGCCGTACCAGCAGAATTGGAAGATCTGAAAAATAAAAATATTGGAGATGCCTTTTGATGTCATTCCTTTTGCATTGTATTTGCTTGACCAAGGCGACCCCTTTCATGTTAATCTTGTGATGTTTAATGTAGACTATAATTTATGGTAAGCAGCCGTACATTTTCCCAAGGCCGTACGGCTCAGGAAAGGGCAAGATTTTATGAAATATGTATTGTCTGATTTTAGTGGCATTTATACATTGAAATGTCTATCTTATGGGAGCAGATTTTATTTGTCATCCATAGAACTCTGAGTAGGCAGATTTGGATATTGATTAGCAGCCGTACCAGTTTTCACTAGAGTCTTATTTCTGTTTAGTGATCTTTATTGCAGTCTTGTCCATTGATCTTCAAGAGATATTTGCTGAGTATGCTTAGATATGATAGCTGAGTATGCTTAGATATGATAGGAAAAACAAATGGAACCTGATAAATGCTGTGTCTCTTCTCATCACAATCCACCGTATTATGTAGGGGCAGTTCTGATTTGACATTGGTTGAGTTACAGCAGAACCATGTTTGAATATCAACCTTGGAATTGATGATCAGCATAACTCACTTTGTTATTGCAAGGTTCTTGTGTGAGTATAATCACTGGGAAAGTGATATCAGGCTTCAATAGTCATCTTGATTATCATTTACAGCTGATAATATTATAATCTTTCTTTATCTATTTCTCACATATTAACCCTTGGATGGTATTACCGCCAGTGAGGAGAAAACATCATTCTTTATTATCTATCACCCACTGAAGAGTGGAGTATTTCCACTGAACAAGTGGATGGCATTGTAATATTTCCTTCCTTGTTCTTTACCCACTGAAAAGTGGTGAATTCCCACATCTTGTGGATGCCCGCCACAGCGGATGAATTGTACTTTCTTCATTGCATAATTGCTTATTGTAAGCCAAATCACTGTATGCTCTCACCTTGCCCATCTTGGGATCTGCGTGATCAAAAAGTGTGAGGCATTTAGTTGGGTTTATGCAATTGATGCTAACACTGTCATATCCTTGTCCATTATTTTAAAAAAATTTGGGGTAGCATCTTACACAAAATCTGCTCATTCTCCCATGTAGCATCCTCTACCAGCAAGTTTTCCACTTCACCAAATACTCCCTGATGACCCTCTTCCGCAAAGTACGATCCCTAGTATCAATGATAGCCTCATGTACAAGAATCAATTTGCCCTCTTCATCGAGAGGGGGAAGCTTCATCGAGGGTGTCACATTATGTCCTAATGCCTTTTTGAGGCGAGACACGTGGAAAACATTATGTACTCTACTCCCTGCCGATAACTCCAACTCATAAGCCACTTCTCCGATCTTCTTAGAAACTCTGAATGGACCATAGTGTTGATGTTTGTTTTTAGACAAGTCAACAATAGAGTAAAACACTAGAGTATCCCACTCTCTCTTGAACAAAGCCTCTCGAATGCTGAACGAAGTGATCAAACAAGATGACTCCAAGGTTCCTTTCCTATGATTTTGTAAGAGATAGCTCAGTGACTAAGTATGATTTTGCTAGTAATCACAAAGGGACTTACATCAGATCTTTCTTCTTTCATTCAGCTTATCTCTCCTTCAGTGTGGATGACATGTGCACAAAGTCTTAATGATAAAGAAATGTAAAAGGGCAAAGGTTTAGGAAACTAATCTAAGGTCAATGAAGCAATGATGAGGTATTGAACAGACAAACTCCTCGATAAACCTAACTCCACTTTGCCAAGGATGTTTATAACTACACGAAGTTGGTGCAATCTCCTAAGGTTACGCGAATGGTTTTCCAATCATGAAGACTTATATAAGCACCCATTGAACGGCGCATCTCAAACAAGCATCCATAATCGAACTTATGCAAATTAAGCTCAGACTAGCTTTACACAACACTTCACCAATGATGAATGTTAAAAGCATGAGCTAGGAGTTGATCAAATATTCAATACAACATACATTACAACAAAGAGCTTCTAATCTACTTCTAATCTATTTGAAACATCTCTTCATTCAATCAAAGTACAAGAAACCATGTGATTCCACAAGACAAGACTTAAACACCAAGTGAACTCCAATGTCCTTGCATTAATCTTGAGAAACATTTACAACAATTTCAAGTCCTCTCAGAGAATTTTCGAGAGTCTCTCCTATTCTACTCCTACAAAACTATATCTTACAAATGAGGCAACAAGGCCTTTATATAGAAGCCCAAATTACAATGAATGGCTGAGATTAATTCAATAGCCAAGGGTCTAGACGTGCCACCTCAGAGGTAGTTACAACAATTTGCTATTTTTAGCACAAAAGAGAGAGGCAATGAAGGCACGTTTTCCAATGTGATAAGGTAAGGCGAAATCATTTAAAACATCCCCCACATAGGAATCCCTTTGACTTCTTTTATTAAATGATACATTTAATGCATTTAAAATGATGTGTACTCGCCACATAGATGCCACCTCAGCATACTTTGAAAATTGTATCATCAATGTGGTGATGTATTCAATGTGATTGCTTGAACTTGGATGTTTAGGAGTACAACTTGTAGATATTGCCTTGTTCATTCTTCTTGTAGACTGGATGTATAATACTTATTGCTTCACTTGACTAACTTCATGATTCTTTCTTCTTCTTGTAGGTAAGTTGATATGATGATCTTCTTTGATGATGCTCCTTCTTAAAGAGTAAGTAATAGAGTAGATGATGATGATAGCAGAAGTAGAGTGTAAGATGATCTTGAAGTAGCCTTTTGGAGTGTAGATGATAACACTTTGTGGAGTAGATGACCTCTCAAAGAGACTTTGAAGCTTGATGAATCTTGAAGATTGGGAGAACTTGACTTGAAGCTTGGATGGATGAATGCTTTGAACATGATTATCTGATGAAGTACACTTGAATTTGATGTGATCTAACATGATGTTATTGATGTAGGAGACTTGAGGTGTGATCCTTCTGCAACTTGAAGATGACTCAGGTGCTTATCCTTTAGATGATTCCTTGGCTTCACCAACACTTCTTCTCTCAATGATGCAACTTGATGATGATCTTGAAGTGATCTTCCAAGGTGGCTAACATGATGCTTCTTCCTTGAAGGTGACTCCTTGAACAAATCCTTAGATTTGTTGATGCTCCTACAAGACAAGACAATATATCAATCAATTTATAACAAAGGAAACACTTTAAACATGTAAATAACCCTTTTTCAAGTTTAGGTGCACATATAGGTAAAAAGAAGAGCAAAAGAGCGCCTAATACAATTTAGTCCCACATTCATCACTTTAATGATTTCAGACAACTGCAATAGTTTAAAGGAGTCAATCTCCCTTATAATGTTCATTCAAAAGATGCCTTCAACACAATTTTCTTCCAAGGCGCCAAAATGATGTGATTTTGGTGAAAGTAGCGCCCAACCTTTTAGTATGAATTGAGTGATTTTCTTTAAAGTGCCAATTGAGATGGAGGAGCTAGAAATGGGCACCTTAATCAACTTGGACTTCCTTTTGTCATTTTTCATGCTTTAAGTAGTAATAAATGTCTTAGAAGGGGCTCCCTCACCTAGGCGCCAACTTTTGGATGTCCTTGGATGTAATTGAAATCTAGGTGCTTATAGAGGCATGAGTGACAAATCAAGGCACCTAGGTTCATTTATTCAATCTCTCAAGAGGTATTCTCATCACCTACATGCTAGGCGCCAAAATCAGTTTTGGTATACTCCAAATCACTCTAGGTCTTTCTTACCTTAGGCGCCCATGGTTATGATTTCTAATTCCTAAGGCGCCTAGAATGATTCACTTAGGCTTCAAGGTGCCAAAACCATACAACTTCAACCTAAGGCGCAATCTGATGGTCATTTGAACATGAAAAAGGGCGCCTAAGTTCCTAGATCACTCCTTTGTCGAATTCTTGGATATTTAAGGTCTTTTATGTCAATTTGAATCAAGGCGCCTATCTAGGAGAGGTTGAAGGTTGATTGTCCTCTAGGCGCACTTTTGGGGTCTCTGCAAGTGGAAAAATTGCGCCTAAGTACTAGAGCAAATTCGCGCCTAGAAATGTAAGTCGCCAAGGTAAGGTATATTGAAAAATATATATACCTTTCAGGATGTTTGAGATAGGTCTCAGATCCACTGGATTTAACATGTAGATTATAGAATTTGGAGGATCCACCAGATTTCAGACTTAGTCAATTTTTCAGTGTTTCAGGATTTCAAGCTACCAAACTTAGTCATTTCAGGATCTCAAACATCATGATAGGAGTTAGTTTAAACATATCATGCTCTTTCATGCTAAGGCACAACTCTGAGTTAGTTTAAACATCTCTTCATGCTAAAGGCGCCAAAATGAGGTAATTCAATGCATGAAGGCGCCTAGACTTGAATTTGCTCATTGTTGACGTCTTTAAGGCTCTTCAGCACTTGATTACATCCTTGTGAGACTACTTGAACTTTAGGCGGCCATTTTGAAGTTATTCATCTAATGTATGAAGGGCGCCTAGCTTTAATTGCTCATTTCCATGCCTTCAACTTAGGCGCACTTTTGTGGTTGAATAAAACATGAAATGGCGCCTAGACCTAAATGCCTCTTCCTTGTCAAATTTGCAGTGTTTCAAGCTTCGCAACATCAATTTCAATCAAGGCGCTTTGGTTTTAATCTCTCCTTGCCCAAGGCGCAATCTTGAGGTTGTCTAGATGATGAAAGGCGCCCTAAGTTCTAGGCGGAGTTTTGAGGTGATCCTAGAGCAATTTCGCGCCCAGAACTGACAGTGCCCGAGGTAAGGTATATTGAAAAATATATTTAAGTATATCTAAACTTATACTTTAAATATTTTTCAATATACCTTTCAGGATGTTTGAGATAGGTCTCAGATCCACTGGATTTAACATGCAGATTCTAGATTTTTGAGGATCCACCAGATTTCAGACTTAGCTAATTTTCAGGATCTTCAGGATCAGGATACCAGACTTAGTCATTTTCAGGGTCTCAAACATCAGGATCAGGTCATCAAGGGACTACAAGACTCAAACACCACTGACTTCATCATGAAATAGCTCTAAGACATCATCAAAACTTCATGCAAAGCATCAAAACTCAAAAAAAAGGGGGGGTCCCCATTTGCAATGGGGCGATGTGTGATTTGGTCACAACACATAGTATCGTGGCTTAAGTTTCTCAGCATCACTCTTCTTGAGAGTAGACTGTCTGTAGGGCTGTAACATCAGATAGACGATGTCACCAACCTCAAAAGAGCACTCAACCTTGTGCTAATTTGCATACTGATTTTGCTGGTTTTGAGCCTTCTGAATATTTTCTTTCAAGGACCTCATGATATCCTGACTTTCCTAGAGCAAGTCCTTGGCCTTAGGCACTCTACTATGCCCAAACAATAGATCAAGGAAATTTGGTGCCTCATACCCATATAATGCCATGAATGGTGACATCTGAATAGACATGTGGAATGTGGTGTTGTAGAAATATTCCCCCAAATGTAACCACTTAACCCATGCCTTCTGCTGCCCTGCAATGTAATTCCTTAGGTATCCCTCCACCCATTTATTTACAATCTTTGTTTGCCCATTTATTTGTGGGTGGTAGCTAGTGCTCGGAGTGAGTTCAATCCCACTCAATCTAAAAAGTTCCTGCCAAAAATGTCTCAGGAACTTGCTGTCCCTGTCACTAACTATGCTTCGTGCCAGCCCATGAAGCCTGAATACCCCTCTGAAAAATAAATCAGCAACTTGTGTTGCTGTGTATGTGGCTGAAATTGCAAAGAAATGTGCAAACTTTGTTAACCTATCAACCACGACAAATATACAGTCCTTACCTTAGGCCTTGGGCAATCCAATGATAGAGTCCATCGAAATGCATTCCCACTTCTGATTAGGAATGGACAAGGGCTGCAACAAACCAATTGGAAAGGAGTGCTCATGTTTGTTCTGCTGACAAGGACACTCCCTCACATATTTCAACACCTCGGTCTTGAGACCTTTCCATGTGAACCTCTCCCTAATTTGTCTGTATGTCTTGAAATATCCGGGGTGACCAGCCATAGGAAGATCATGAAAAACTCTCAAAATTCTTTTCATCGCTTATCCTAGTGCCAACAGTATCCTCCCTTTGTAAATGATTAGATCATTTACCATCGTATACCTGTCATCCTGTATAATACCATCAATAATGCCTGAAGCCCACTTGTCCTTAGCATACTCAGTTGTAATCCACTCTCTCCAATCAGTTGTGATCTCTTCCAAAGAGCACAAGTGAGGTCTCCGTGAAAGTGCATCAGTGATAATGTTTCTCTTCCCTTTGACATAAACTATATCAAAGTCGTAGGCTTGCAACTTGCTAACCCACTTCTGCTATCTATCATTGAGGTCGCGTTGACTAAGGAAATGCTTAAGGCTGTTATGATCTGTCTTTACCACAAATTTGCCTCCCACCAAATACTGTCTGAATTTTGCTAGTGCATGCGTTATAGCTAACATTTCCTTGTCATATATGCTGTAACCTCTCTCTGCACCCCTTAGTTTTCTGCTCTCAAAAGCAATCGGGTGCTTATCCTACATCAGTACTACTCCAATGCCTTCCTCTGAAACATCACACTCAAGCTTGAAGGGCTTGGTGAAATCCGGTATAGCCAAAACTAGGCAAGAACTCATAACCTGCTTGAACCTGTCAAAACACCTCTATGCCTCGTTTGACAAAACAAATGCCCCCTTCTTCGTCAAATCTGTCAATGGAGCTGCACTCTATGAAAATCCTTTGACGAAGCGGCGATAGAACCCACATAAACCAAAGAATCCCTTGAGCTATGAGAGATTCGTGGGTGGTGGCCAATCCACAATGGCTTGGATCTTTTCCGGATCCACTCTGACTCCTTCTGCACTGATGGTGTGTCCTAAATAGAGTAACTCTGTCATGCCAAATTCACATTTTGATTCCTTGGCATACAGTGACTCTCTCCAAGATACTCAGTACCTCCTCAATGTGTTGGAGGTGCTCCTCCCAAGTCCTACTAAAGATCAAAATGTCATCAAAAAATATGAGGACAAACTTCCACAATTGCTCCCTGAATAACTTGTTCATATAGGACTGGAAAGTGGCTGGAGCGTTGGTTAGACCAAAAGGCATAACCAAGAACTCGAAATGCCCATAATGACAATGGAAGGTTGTCTTCTCCACATCCTCCTCTCTAACCCGTAGCTGATGATATCCCGATCTCAGATCAATCTTGGAGAAGTAACAAGCTCTGTTAGCTCATCAATGCGTGGGATGGGGTACATGTTCTTAATAGTTTTCTTGTTTAGAGCCCGATAATCTATGCACCTTCTCAGTGTTCCGTCCTTCACTAGAACTACTACAGAAGCAAAAGGGCTCTTGCTCGATCAGATATGCCCAATCTCTAGAAGCTCCTTAATGGTTTTCTCGATTTCATTTTTCAATCTTTTCGAGTGCCTATAAGGAGTTATGATGACTGGTTTGGCACCTTCTTCCAGTTCTATTACATGCTCTATGCCTCGATCAGGAGGCCTCCTTGGTGGTGGTCTATTGAAAACCTTACTGTGCTTGGTTATCAGTTTCTGAATATCCGGGTGGTAACTCTGCTTGGGCTGCTCAGTAGCTGTAGGCATAATCACACACTCGGCTTCCCACTCAACATGATCATGTCTGAGCAGTCTCTCCATCCTCCTATGTGACACCACACGAAGTCCACCATCTGACATTCCCCTGAGTACATGCTTCCTGCCGTCTACCTCGAACTTCACCTCCATGGTTCGTAAGTTCAGGTAGAATTCTCCAATCGCATGAAGCCATTTCATGCCAAGAACTACATCCATATCACCCATGCTTACCACATAGTACTCAGCCTGAAACTCATAGTCACTTAACCTAATGGTTAAGTTAGGGATTCGCCATTTGCAAGTTATGGTGAATCCATCAGCTACCTAAACCTTGAATCCCTCGAACTCTTCTGTCTTGAGTCCCCTTCTCGCCACTAGTCCCTCATCTATGAAATTATGTGTGGCCCCTGTGTCAAGAAGTGTGGTGACTCGCTGCCCCTCCAAAACTCCCTGTATCCTAAAAGATCCCTCTCTCTGAATAGCTGAGAGGTGTGTTGTAGGTCTATCTTCGTTCTGCTCACCTTGTGACTCCACTGTTGTGCTATCTTCTTCACTCTTCTGAATCAGTGTGCTGATCTGATTTCTCTGAGGGAGTCTTCCACTGAAATATATTCAAGTTGCTTTGCTTGCCCCTTCATAGGGCACTTATGATTTGAGTCCCATGGGCCTTTGCATTTAAGACACAATTTCTTCCTCCTGTACTCATTAAGAGCATCATCATTGAGTCTTGTAGCTGGTTTATTCTGTTGAACTATGTCACGAGGCAAACTCTTCTTATCCTTATCCTTCTTGTGCAAGAAACCCTTTGACTGAAATTTGCTTCGGTAGGAAGAGAATCCCATATCTTTGACCTTCTTGATTGCCTCCTAAAGTGTAGGTGGATCGAACCCCTTAATCCATCCTCTCAAGGGTTCAGATAATCCATCTATGAACAGCACAATGAGCCTCCACTCCGAAATGTCAGTGACCATGACTGACAACCTCTTAAAATCAGAAATATAAGCATCTACTCCTCCAAACTGTTTGAGCTGAGCTAGCTCCTTGAAATGTAACTCAGGGTCCCCTTTGTCAAATCTGTCTATCAACCTATCAGTAAACTCTGCATAAGAAACAATTTGATTGTGGCCTAATGTGACTAGACCATGGTACCACCATTCATGTGCACTCCCAGCAAAATGCAATGTAGCATACTCAATGGCATCCGGCTCAGTCATAGGATTAAGTCGTAAATAAGTATCTACTTTCTGAACCCATGCTCTGGCTGAAGTTTTACCCAAGCCGTCATAATAGGGAATGGACATTTTTCCTTTCTTCTTCTGCAGATCCTAATTTTGTTGCCTCACTCCTTCTCCCTGAGGTCTACTCCGTTCCCTAAAAGTCAAGTAAGCCTGAAAAGGCATATCTGCCCAGAACCCTACATCCATAACTCTCCAATCTCTCCAATACTGAGCATGTCAAACCTGTTCAGTAGGCTCGTGAACCTCCTCCGATGGGTTGTTTTCCTAAATAAACTGAGGCATTAGAGGCCTCGTGCTAGCTGATCCAACAAAGGTATGCTGCTGAGTAACCCGATTGTTAACCAAGTGCTCTCCATTATTGCTATTGTTTGCATTATTATTATGATTACCATTATTCCCTCTGGCATTCTAATCAACTCCACCATTATTATTATCATTGTTCCCGTTATTACCAGGTACTAAATGGGCAAGGATTTGGGTCAGTTCAGTCTGTGAATGGTCCATTCTATCAAACATGTCACGCTACCCTCTAGCCAAATCATTCAATGCATGCAACATACTAGCCATATCAACTCTTCCCTCATCGTGAGGATCTCTACTAGACCTACCTTCTCGATCACCCATGGTTTCTGCAACAGTTTCTTCTTCACTATAGAGTACTACCTGTTGTTCCTCAAGCCCTGAAGGCCACTCTTCCCACTGTTCCTGTTCAGCTTCTTTCTTTCTTAATCTTTCAAGGTATCTCTGCTCTCTGGTACTACCTCTCATAGAAACTCATATGCAATCACTATCCGGCCATGAAAAATGACATGCAAGTATATGGGTAGTCTCACAACTGACATGCAACTACATACAAGTGTAGAGATTTAACAGGCTGGCAGGAAAACCAGCTCTGATACCACTGTAATGTCCCACCCCTATTTGAGATCATTTTTTTTGTTTTTTTCCCGGTTTTCTATGGTTTAGCTAATACCCGGTGCGTTTTGGTTTTTTTGCATTTTGACATAGAAAACATGCATATACATATATTCGAAAATAACAACAAATAGGGATACCTAGATGCTTATTTATGCGGGAAATATATCAAACAACAATATTATCAAATACCCATATGAAGGAAAGTTGGAAACATGAAGTATCTCACATACCCATTTCGTTGTCCCGGAAGTACATGACTGGAAATTGATATTACAGCAAATATAAGAGTTCAAACTCCTTCAAATATATACTCTAACATTCATGAGAAGAGATACAATAGTATAGCATGCTGAGATGCCACAATGAAGGCTGAAGAAATCACTAACAACAAAGGTTTTGGTGCCCTCTAAAAAAACCACGACCTTGGTATAGCCTAGTATGGCCCTGCTGAAGGTGCAACAACAATAAATGCACTTTGAAACTGCCTCAAAACTCTGCTCAAAAAACTCTGTTATGTCTGCACTATTCAACGCCAAGCTGGGAAAAAATAGACAATCCAAGAAATGCCCAAAACATACTATAAACCCTATTGTTTGGTACGGCCTGATATGGGACAGGTACAGCATGTTTATGGGCCCCAAAGTTTATCAAAACACCATGAAAATACAGTCTACAACCCGCAATATTGTCTTCAATATCACTCTGCAATTATAGTGGCAATAAACTGAAGATATCTCCTTGAAAACTCCTCCACGACAAACTAACTTCGTACAATGAAGCTCAATGGTGACCCCTGCAAATGAAGCCACTCAACAACACCCTGAGAGTGTCTTTCAACCCTGCAGATGCTCTCAACCATGGAGGTTTCCGTCTCCAAAGTTGTTGGTACAAACTCTTGTTCTCCAAGAACCAAGCTCAAACTTAGTGAAATAAGCAAATAGTCCTGAATAATTCAAATGAGCATTCATTTTGCCTTTTTGTTTCTTCTCTCAAACTCAATGCCACTTTTGGGATTATAATAATATTTTGTTATTTCACTTTACTTCCTTCACTTCATAAAATTTGACTTTATATTTTATATTATATGTCCACTAAAAATATAGTCACCTTATTCTTTATTCCACTAAGTTAAATATTTTAATTTAACTTAGGAAATAGATGTACCATTAAAATTAAATTCATTTGACCTCCGAAAATGGATTCCGTAGCACCGCCAAACTGATCAAATGAAGAGTGGAGTTCAGTACATCCGCACTGAGTCGCACCGAATGCCGAGCCCCGTGCTAAAAATAGTAAATTCGGCAACGCGGTCCGAAACTGAACCTCTAGAAGTGCAATCCCAATGTGGGTCCCCTAACCATCCATGTTAGTCTATGGGAACCCGCTAATAGACTAACCCTAATCTCCGAACTGCTTAGGATAGGAACATTACACTATATTACATGATGATAGGAAAAAATGATACATAATTACGATGCCATTGTGTATTCTATCATTCCTTTGAGTGGCACATTGAAGCTTATTTCCATTTGCATAGAAATAAATACTTGTAATAAATTTTGAGATATCACTGTTGGGCATTGATCTTGCTTGCCACAACAATATGATTAATTTCTCATATTTGAACTATTTTGATATTTTATGGAAATTTGATCTATAATTTCACATTTTGGACTTAAAAATGCAAGGTGATTTGAAAGTTATTTGCTAATAATGTTTGGAGCCTATGCCTATAAAGATTGTTTTATGTTTTATTTGACAAAAAAGATACTTTTATAGCTAAAACTTAAAACAGAGTATATGTTTATAATTTTCCTCATACCAAAAAGTAAGACACTCAGTAATGTTGCTAATATTTATTTTCAAGCTAGACTAATGTATATTAAAAAAAATGTGGAAGTCAATGGTACTTCTATTGTATGTCCAGATTATATATCATGGAATTGGAGTTTTTATGATGCCTAATTGGATGCATTCCTCATCATGGAGATCTTTGATGGATAATTATTTGACACATTAACTATCTGATTTTTCACTGATTGATATGCATAGAGAATAACTGTTAGGATCAATTCTCTACATAATTTTGTGTCTATTATATGCACACAATTGTTCTATGTGCATTGACATACTGTTCTGATGAAAAACTAGAGAAGACCCTTTAGACATTGAAGAAATATTGTAAAAAATAAATTTATATAGCCTATAAACAAAAGTTTTGTTCTAATCATATTTCTTTACTATACCTTAGATGTGGCCACATAAGCGAGAAGTGATGCAAGAACAGGTGTACTGCATGGTGATGCAGCTAATGCAAAGGTCAAACCTGCCAAATATGCTTGCACACCTACAAGTTGCAATACCAAATGTGACTTTTAAATACACATAGATGTACCACAACTTTGAGAAATGTGAGGATTAGTATAGCATAGCAAAGCAATAAACATGACAGACCAAACTTACAAATTGGAGTTTTATTGTTGAATAATTTAAGTGATAAAGAAAAAGAAATTATACTTGAAGGGAGGTTGGATGCAGCAGTACGTGCATCAAAATTTCCAAAAAAGGATGGAAGCTGCAATTCAATAATCTGCACAACGTAATTATTTCGGTTAATAAGGAACATGTAAGGAAGAGGTGAAAATAGCATAGTTCACATTTTTTAGAAGCCAATTTCCAAAAGTATATTGAGATGATTATAAATGGATGCACATATCATTTATCTCATTTAAATCTTTGTGCAACCAAAGAAGATATAAACACAAACAACATGCAACCTGCAAATAAATAGTGACACAATTGTCAAACAATGGAACATAACAGAATATATTTATTGTATTAAGATCCATGAGACAGTAACTTCCCATGGGAGAAAACATAGTTGTATATAACTCAATATCATGTCCCTTTTTTCGAGCTTTGGATATGAAATTATATACAGTAGTACATACCATAAGTTGGGTGAAGTTATATATTGTAGTACATACTGTAAGCTGGGCGAAGTTATATACTGTAGTACATACCATAAACTAATAATTTAACTTAACTTGCCAAGAATAACTTTATTTTATTAAAGTAACTTATGTTATATTTGTTGGAAATGTTGCCATTGATGTCAATATCATAGACAAGATGGTTGTCATTGATGTCAAGGTGCATGAACAAGATTGTTGTGTCAAAGAGTTTGTCGTGGAGATTGTTGGATTAGTTGTCCAAGATGTATGGACAAGAATGTCAAAGTAAGTATTGTCGTTGATGTCAAAGGAAGAATGAAGAGATTGTCAAAGGATGTCATTGATGTCAAAAGATGGAGTATGTTCAATGAATAAGTTACATGGTGATACCCAGAGATGCAGAAGACGTGGTGGTAGTGACAAGAAGAATGCAAATGGCCAATATATCATCATCATCATATTACATTCAGTGGTTGTTATGGTTGTTATGAGACGTCTCTATTTGAGAATAATTGGTGAAGAATAAACACATTATGGGCGATTATGGTAAAGTTTAAATTAAAAGATTTAAACTATTATAAGTGCTAGTCGACACTCCTCATATTGAAGTTGGCCGACCTTCATTGTTTTGGTGCCACCTTTAAATAGAAATCAAATATTATCATTGGTTATTATGGGCCAAGTTAATGTGAAAGAATAATTATGGAGCGAATAACAATAAGGGGACAGCGACTAAGTATATAATGGCAGTGACTATTAACAAAGCAGTGTTTAAAGAGTTAATAGGAGGTGCAATACATATAAAGTGGCTGACCTCCTTTCACATTGAGCGCTTCATATAATAAGACAAGAATGTCTTATGTTAAAAAAAAGGGAGATTAGATGAGATACGATTTGTTTGATATAGTGTAACAATTAATATGAAAAAGAGGAGCGATCAGCAATAAGTTATAAAAAAGCAGCGATTGTTTTAGAGGGGGTGTGATCAATGGAAGAAGTGCTCCTCATATGAGGACAGAAGTGTTTACTAAAAGACAAAACTTTGTCTTATTCAAAGATATGAAAGAGTACGATTTGTTTAGAGGCTGAAAATTGTTATAAGGAGTTGTGTCTTTATGAAAAGTCACATATATTCGTTAAGACATATCTCTTGAGAAATATATAAATGCATAGAGATGGTGTGGATGTAAAGCAAGAAATTTCAATGTTTTATTTCTGAGTTTAGAGCAGAATTGAGAGAATAGAAGGGGCAGAAAATGAAGTGCAATTCAGATATATTTTGAAGAGTATGTGCTGCCATGTATGAAGGACAAATGCAAATATATATAACAAATATATGTGAAGATTAAGAGCTGAATGTTAAGGATGATATGAGAAGAAATTTATATGGAGATATTGACTCAATTATGATCAGTTTTGTGTAAAGAAGTGCTTGATTTGGATCAGATTTGTGAGGGAAGGAAGTGTGTGATCAGATGTGTGAGGGAAGAAAGTATATGTGTGTGAACCTGATTTGAAAAGGAAAGACTTACATCATACAGAATCAAAAGTAGTAATCAGATTGTGAGTAAAAGAGAATAAGATCATCCATTGAAGAATTCGTAGGTTGGTGCCTAGAGATTGGTGTCTCTTACTGAGTTGGTGCTCAGTTGTAAAGGTTGGTGCCTACAGATTCTACAAGCGAGGATTGATGTCTCCAGTGGGTTGGTGCTCACATAATAAGAATTGTAAGAGAAGTGGGTTTGGTGCAGTCAAGACTAGGGGGTTTTATCAAACTACCCAATCATGCAGCCAATAACACACAACAGAAGCATAAATTCAATCCCAAATCTGGAACTATTTTATTAACTTCAAAAACATCAGCATTTACAAATTTATTAGCCTTTCAAAGCTTCAGCATTACACTGCAATATTCAATCGACTATGTGCTTACAGCACCGAATTGCTTGCCAACATATACAGAAATCGCCTCAATCTTCTATCGCCCCACTTCAGTTCAACTAGGAACAACTACTAACCCCTCTGTGTTGAGCAGAACAAACCACATTCCTTTAATGATCCACACCCTGTACAAGAATGACAGTCGCCTTTTATTCTTCCTGTGTGGAAGTTAAACAGTTATGGAATTGAACATACGGGTATTCAAACTGCCACTTGACGTTTCAAATTACCAAACAAATTAATGATAATACTATTTGACTAATAAAATAAACATCCTTTAATAAAGTCCCATACATCGGCAACGGAAAGCCTTTTCAAATTTTAAATCTCCTTGTATTGACTATCGGCAAAATATCTCTCCCCCGAACCAAGGAAGTCTTTATCGGCAAATGTAGCTTTCCGCGAACTTAAAAGTTCGTTGTCACTACTATCGGCAAATTAGGCATTTCACAAACTAAAATGTTTGCCAGTATAAAGCCTTTAGTCATCCGTCCCTTTTATCGGCAAAACATACTCTCCTCGAACTAGGTCAAAATGTCTTCATCGATGTTCTTTAGGGGTTGGGAACTTAGACGTTCACAACACACCATTAGGAAGAGTTTATCAGTAAAATTTGTACTTCATGAACTTAAAGGTTTACCGACACAAACTATCAGCGAAAAAGTTTGTTTGCAAACCAAAAGGTTTGCCAATACAAAGTCACAAGCCTTTAATCTCCTTTTATTGGCAAAGCTCCAACTGCACAAACTTACCAAAAGCTTTGTTAAACCCTTGTTGGTGAATCGACAACTTGTAGAAACCGTGAACTGGCTGAAGACTTAACATTTTCCTCTTATCGGCAAAGTTTCCAATCTACGAACTAAAGAAACTTTGAGCTCCAATCCTCAGGCTTTATTGACGAAGTGAGTCATCGGCAAACCTAAGGGTTCGCGAACTAGTAATTTTGACGACTAAGTTCGCAATCTTGCAACTTTGCCGACAACAAAGAAACTTCATTCAAATTCACTAAAGTGTAATTGGTAAAAGTTCCAAACGGCTAATTGAAGAAGACTTAGAACAATTCAAACTTCCCTTGAAGGCTTTGTCAGAGAAATCGCCCATCGACAAACTGTCAAATCGGCGAACTGAGCTGTTTGCGAACCGGAGAAATCGCCAACTGGCTATAACTTAGCCAATTTTCAGCCAAATTTCACCAAATTGAAACAGGGGATACCCAATTGGCTCTTCTACATGATAACACTCTTAAATTGGCCAAATAAATCTGAATTTGCTCCAGAAACACAAAACAAACACTGCACAGAAAACATAAACCAAAAACCAACTTAGAAAATAAAATATATTTTTTTGGTGACACAAAATTGCCAGTAAACCCGGATGCTCCTGCATCAGGGTTGGTGCTCACATAAGAAGAATTGTAAGAGAAGTAGGTTGGTGCCTACAGAAGAAGAATCAATATATACATATAAGCAATATTTTTTCATGGTTTTCTCCCACAAGGGTTTCCACATAAAATCGTGTGTTCTCTCTGTGTTCATAATTGCTAGATCTTACATGTGTGATTTATTGTGATTGGTTTAAGTTTTGAAAAGTAAAAGTTTGTTAGATACTGATTCACCCCCCTCTCAGTATCATCGTGTGCTCATCAATATTATTAAAAGGTTGTTTTGAAAAGAAGACAAAAGGTGACTTTATAAAGTGTCGCTAGGCATGAGGGTGCAAAAAGTGAGTTAAAATGACACTTTATTATTATTTTAACTTTGAGGGGATAAATAAAAGAAAAGAATATAAAATAATATTATATTCGCTTGAAAAGTTATATAAGGAGTTGGGCTTAGAAAAAAGGTTATCCAATTTCATAATCAAATTCAATCTTTTGGAATGACCAAGAGTTCTTTCTTCCACTTGAGGACGAAAACCCTCTCAGTTTCCTTATTCAAGATTTGAAGATGAAACCCCCCTTGTATTGCTTGGTGATTTCATACAGAGATCACAGTTGTGCTGCATGAATAAAGGCATGCAATATCCCAAATAGGATATTCACTAATTTTCTGATTTTTTATACTTCTGATTTTTGCCCCAAATTCTGATTTTCTAAATTCTGCTCCAAACCCTAATTTTTTGAATTTCTTATTTTTGTTTCAGACTTGATAGAACCATAGTTGGAAAACTCGGCTCGACAAAAAACTCGGCAAGCCAATTTTTGGAGAGTCAAAAAAAACTCGGAGAAATCTCGGCAAAAACTCGGCAAAAAACTCGGGAAATTAAAAAAATTGCTAAAATTTCATTAGAAACACATTTTTTTGGCAAAATTCAATGACAAGATGAATCCAATGAGTCCATAAATGAGTACAAAAGTGTTTTCTATTAAATTTGATTGACTTCAATGCAAATTGATTACAAAATCGCATTCTCATGCGGAATCCTGATGGCTGAAACCCTGATAGTCTGATACAAATTATAATAGATAGCTGAAAATGAAAATAGTAAAACTAGTCTAGAAGTAAATACTAAAAGTAAACCCAACATATTACATCTTCCTCTTCCCTAATTTAGCCAAAGCTAGGGAAGAGGCAGATGCTCTAGTCCTGCGAGTGCGCGGTGCTGGTGGCTCTAGCTCTGGCTCTGGCTCTGGCAATGACTCCTCATGCTCATGAATGTCCTCCAACCCTACATCTCCTGTTGCACCCAGATCCTCCATTGCATGTCTCTCGAAATCAAGAATCTCGTCTGCGGTAAACAATGGAGGCTACTCATCCTGCCCTGTCCAATCACTGTAAGGATCTATCTCATCCAAATCAATAGGATCCAGTGATTTGTCCTCTACCTTTTTTGAGGTTTAAAAATTTCAAAAAACAGTGAAAGTCATGAAAAAAATCAGAAAAAATCCACAAAAAATAGTGAAGAATCTTGTTTTTTTGGAATCTAAATGCAAAAATGAAGTTCTTTTTGCTCTATAAAGATTTTGTTTTCAATTTGGATTCAATATTTTGCAACAAGAACCAAAAAAAATGATTAAACAAAAAGAAAAATGGAAAAACAAAAACTTACCTGGGATTCGAATTTGCCTTCAAAATCCGCAAAAAATGGCGTTTGAATCCGATCTTCTTGATGCCACAACGTTGCAAATGAACTATTTTTGCTTGGGGGGGTTTTTTTGCTATGTAGAGCTCAAAAATTCTAAATTCTGATTATGAAAAACCTTTTCTGGCCGCGGAATTTACATATACCTGTGCCTATGAGTCTCTGGAAAAAACTCGGCGAGTCTTTGGGAAAAACTTGGCAAAAACTCGGCGAAAACTCGGCTAAAACTCGGAAAAACTTGGCAGAAAAACTCTGCGAGTAAAAGTCAAAAAAACTCTTTTGGAAAAAAAACTCGGCGAGTTTTTGGCGAGTTTGCCAACTATGGATAGAACACTTATAACAGCCAATTAGGAATGCCAAACACATCAAATAATCATGCCAAATTATTCACCCAACATCATAGATGAAATACACAATGTAGGAGCAATAAATGCAATCACAAAACTGAATTTCTGAGACAAATCTTCGCTGTTACAAATCAGATTATTGAAAGTCTGAAAGTACAAATCATGGGCAATCAAATGACAAACATGCCCAGAAATCCGCTGTCCATAAATCAGAAATAAACCCTAGTGTTTATACATGCCAAATACATGTCAAAATGACCTTCAAAAGGTGGAATCGCCACCCAAAGATGTGGCGCCAAGATTAAGGTTTGAAACCCTAGTGCAAGTGAATACAAAGACACCAAAGTGCTGCTCCAAACTGAGGCGCTCAGATCTGCTCCAAATCAGCTAGGGTTTGCTGCTCCAAAATGTGAAAATGACTCCACAACAACCTAACAATTTCCTCCAAATGATGGCACTTCAATCCTAGGGTGAAACCCTAATTCAATGATGTCATCAAGCACCAAATATGCTGCTCCAAATGGCGAATCAGGTCTGCTCTGCTGCTGATATGAAATTCAAACCCTAAACTCCTCAAAAGTGCCAAATTCGCCCTCCAAATGCAAATCGCCCTTCTCCTAGAATGTGGTGCTTCAATTTAGGGTGAAACCCTAGTCCAAAATCAACACAACTCGCCAAAAGATGCTGTCCAAACTTCTGATCTGCAAATCTGATTGGAAATTCTACTCTTCAACTCAATCAATCAACAATGAAGCACACTTAGATTCCCGTCACGAAACCTCCACAAGATGAGTTAGGTTTTCGTCCAACTCACCAAGAAACTGTCATGTTCTGACAAATAAGGCGTTTAAATTAAAGATTTAATCATAATAAGACGAAGAAGTCCAATTTGATAATTATGCATATTATAATGTTTAGTCATCATGATATTAAATAATATTATTTTATTGTATTTATAAATAACAAATATAAATACAAAATTATATATTATTATAATTAAATATTAAATACATATTATATAAGCATGAAATAGAAATAACTAATATTATATTAATTAAGGATTATAAATATTGATAATTAAAAGACTATCATAATATATATATTATTATGAATCTATTATAAATAGATTATTTTTAAATATTATATATATATATATATATATATATATATATATATTGATACAACTTATAAGACAAGCTATAAAGCAATGAATTGTCTCTATAAGACCCCCGATTATTAATCATTTCTTGAATATTAATAATATAGTATTTTCAAATATATAATGATCGGGGGTCGAAGCTGATCTTATTTAAATGGATAAATAAACAAACAAAGCCCAGCGAAGATTAGCAACGGACATGACTCAAGGATAATCGTTGCAGCTACTCAACGCTTTAAAAGGGGTGATCTACCATTCGAATCAGCAATAAGAATCGAATCAAAAATCCCCTTCTCTATTCAGGGAACGGATCTGAATTGCTAATTATTAAAACCAGCAAAGTGTATTTGTATGCAGAGTTAAATCCATTATAATACAACAGCAGCATCGAAAACTCCATCAGGCAAAGTCAGCGGACAAGGTAATAAAAAGGTAAGAAGGACCAGATGCTCCACAAGGGGAGTAATAGGAAACAGCCAAGGTAAGTCAACAGATTACTATAGGTACGCTGTTTATATAGTATTTGAATATACAGTATAGTATATATCAATAATATTTTAGTGTATAATTTGTAAGATATATGATGAATTCAGAAATGAATGAAAATAAATAAATAAAGATATGTTAATGTATAGGCAAATAGCATGAACTGATTATATGGTTGTGATTAAGAAGTATAATACTAGAACAATATAGTTATGGTAGGAATAAATGAATCTTGAATAGAAATGAAACAAAGCATTAGTTAATTATCTCTTTCTTGAAATTAAATATGAATGATATAAAGCTATATGATAATGATGTGTAATATAAGGCTATGAATAAATGATGAAATGAGGTTCCATAAAGGAACAAGAATAGAGATAGTAAGATCTCAAATTGATGAATTGCAGCTCACAAACTCATGATGTAATCAAAGGGATGTTCAAGCCTCATCCTTAATCACTTTTATCAACCTATGAGTATGGGGTTAAGTTAAGGATGTAAAATTGGACCTAGGTAACCCTCAAGTGGATGAAGAACACCGGGTGTGTGTGAAATCCCTTGAGCCAAGAGACGAAGGACCCCGGGTGTTGGGAGAAGCTCTTGGGCCTATGGTATTATGAGCTCATAATAAATGTGCCCGACGGTTGGTGACTCTCAATGGGATGAAGAATGCCGGGTGTTGCATGAAGTCCCATTGAGCCAAATGGTGAAGGACCCCGGGTGTTGGGAGAAACCTTTGGGCCTCCGTGTGGGATGGTTAGTGCCTTAACAAACCATGCTTATGTGGAAGACAAGGTTGATTAATGATAGGGCTAACCAAGAACTCTCTTTAGATAATGCATGGGAACGATGAGAGAAAAGATATGAATATGAAATGTATGAACTTGATATGAATCATAACTATAAGTATAGAGATGAAATGTATGTGATTATGATTAAAAATTATATGCCTTAAATACAATTGTGGAAAATATATGAGTTTGATACTTAGTTATTAACTCTAATGATGATATGAAAAGGAAAATCTGAATACTAATGTTCTCTCTTGTGAGTTGAAATTTTGTGCAAGATTTTGACTGACTAGAAGGGGACATTACAGAAACGCAAGGGTTTTCGTCCTTGGTTTCAATAGCCCAACTTCCGTTGCAGCCAAGAGTAAAAACTCATATGAAAAGATGAATGATAGAGATGTCTAAATGCCACCAAAAGTCCTTATATTTATACATGATTTTACTCCTCCCTTCTAGCCGACCTAGGCAAGGTATTATTTTAATTTTAAAATTGTCTTCTTCACTCCATTTTGGCCAACCAACTTCTTGACATCTTGGGCGCCCAAAATTCAAATTAAAGATTTGAATTTAACCTTCTTTTCTTTCCTTATATCGTCCTCCTCTTGGGCGCTCACATGAATCAAATATTATTTTATTAATTTCCACTTTCCCATCTCCAAGGCACACATAATAATATATATTTTGATATCAATATTCATCATGTCACCCCATTATTCTTTATTGACCATTTTTCACACTTTACCACCTCCAAGGTGTTTCGCTCCACATGAAGGCAATTTATTTTATTCATAACAACTACATCAAAATCAATAGAAAAATATGCCAAGCCACTTCTCATACTCAAATTGCCCTACAAAAATACCAAAGTGTGAAAATTGGTCCATTAGGCCTTGATTCGTGATCACTCCGAAAATGGGGACATTGCAAGGCATTTTCAGTCACAATTTGATTTTGCAGATTTCCGGGTTTTGGTTGTGGTTGTGGTTTTCAGTATTTTGGGTTTTATGAGATTTCAGTTTGGTTTGTGGGTTTCAATCTTGATAGTTTGATATCATTATATTTCTAGTCCCAATTTTTATAATGTGATTTTAAGAATGATAAAGGACAGTGATTAATACATTTGTTTACAAATCTTAATATTGTTGCTGGGAAAGATATTTCATTTCATGCTACAGGTCATACCTATTTCCAAGCTACCTTCTTTCCCAATATCTGGTTGTACATTTCTAGCTACTCGTTTGGAGATCGTACACTACACAAAAGGGGCATGAAGATTTAGTAATGAGGCATTACTAGTTTGGAACACAAACTTCACCTTTCTTTTCATCCGCACCATCCTCTAAGTCAGTCATACCATTGGCTAATTGAATTTGTAGCTGTCCATACAACTACCAATATGTTTTGGCTGCCCAACATAGCATGCCAATCAAGTTTAATAATGTTTAGAACTAAGTTGCCGAATCGAGTACGGGTACGAGTACAAGTACGTGGGTATGGTACGCCGGTACAGCAGATTTTTTTGGGGGGGTTGGGTACGTTTGGGTACGTCCGTGCAAAAAAAAGAAAAAATAATAAATATATATGTATTTGCAGCCTCAAAAACAAGAATTACATTCAGAATGAACTATGAAGATGACAATTGTATGGACTGATATGCTGCAAACTGATTATATAATACTGATATAAAAATAAAAAATGCAATGATTCCAAGACACTAATGAATTATTGTTTTGCACAGTAATGTTCATCAGAAATATCCAAATCAAGTCATTAGCTTTCAGTGAACAAAACATGAATTGAATTTTATATTGCAGCAACTGGGTACTTATAAATTTCTGATATAACAGCAATATCCAGCCAAAACCTGCACGCATTCAATTCTAAAATGCTGATGCAAACAGCAGAACCCCTTAAACAATCATTAATAATAATATTCATATTGATATCAACGATAATTTGTCAAAACTTGAATGTCATGATAGATATTCATTGTTCATTGGTTCAAAACTTCAATATTAAAACAAAACAAGTAGTAATAACTAATCACTAATCAGCATTATATTGGTCATCATGAAGACCAACATCAACATCATCATTGACATTGTCAATAGATAATCCAGGTAGATGAGAACATGATGCAGTATTGACACTATCACTAATAGTATGCTGGCTATCTGAGTCCACAAAAAGTGAAGATTCTGTGGCAGCTGAAAAATCCAAGTCAGTTCGCTCTGGATTTACATCCCACAACTTTGTGCCCCCTTCCTTGTACTCATTTTGTGTGTGAGTAAGAAGGCGCAAGTTGGAATGCACAAAAACTAACTCCTCTGCCTTACTTGATGCCAATCAGTTGCGTTTCACTGAATGGATGGAGTATGTACTCCAATTCTGCTCAGATGAAAAGGAACTAGCAACCTATTGAGGCAAAGTGAGAGAGTTACAGTTATAAAATTGTAAATCAAACTTCAAATTTGTTTCAAAATTTTAAACTAACAAGTTTATTATTTTAAAAATGAAAAACAATTCAAATTTTAAATTTAGAGAGTGCAATAAAAATTAACAAACTTACTTGCGATAAAACTTTGATTGCAAGACTTTGCAATTGTGGTGATGTTACACCATTGAGGTACCACCAACTATGAGCATCCTTCCTATACTTGTCACGAAGAGCTGAAACACTATGATTATTGGAGGCTACAAATTCACCAAACTCAGTTATAATTATATCCTCCATTTCAGGATCAGGGAAGAGTTTAGTAAATGCCTTCCTATACCCTTCGTTGACTTCTGGATCTCTGTATGGTGCAACCCTTGATGGCATAGCAAGAATCTCATCACTATAAAACTTGCGAGTCAATGCAAAGGCAAGAAGATGTAGTGGGGTGGCCATTTTGTTCCAACGCTCAACACAAACTGTTTGCACCTCTCTGAAGAAAGTTTCTTCAAGATCTTGCTCTTTTTCATTTATGATGGATCTCATCTTCTCAATCATTGAGTCGATGCCATCATACACCTCTCCCAAACATGGCTTATCCATGTCAGTAAAACGGATCATGCTCATGATGGGCTCGGTGAAACTAAGAAGATATTGCACGCGGTCCCACCAATTGTCATCTAGGATCAACCACTTTACATTTGCTGCCCTGTCACTATTGGACTGCTTCCATAGGGACCAACTTTGGCTAATGACCCTGCTAGAAAGTGGCACCTTCACCTTCACAAGTCGTTTCAAGACGATTGTGTTGGATGCAAATTGAGTCTCAGCGACCTATTAAAAAAATTAAAACAATGAGCAAAAGCATACTTAATAAATTTTAAAAAGTAAATTAGAAATTTCAAATTACTAATTACAAAATCTAAATGTAAAATTTAAAAATTTAGTGTTTCAATTACCTTCAATAGCTCCAATTGCGAGAATGATCTAAAAATGGCTTGAGACATGTGATGGTTTGTGATGAACATTTGGATCTCTTCAGCCTCAGCATAGACTTGTTTGATCCACTCTATTTTCCTACCCAACTTTTGTAACATGAGGTTAAGTGAGTGGACAGCACATGGTGTCCAAAATATGTGTGAAAATCGTGTCTCAACCAACATACCAACTGCTCTACAATTCTTTGCATTGTCTGTTATGACTTGGACAACATTTTCAGGACCAACTTCTTGAATGCACTGTATAAGGATGTCAGCAATAAATTGTGCATCCTTCACTTGCCCTTCACAATTCACAGCTTTCAAAAACATTGGCCCTTTAGGGCATATTGCAATCACATTGATTAGTGGTCAATTTCTTGTATCCTTCCATCCATCAGAAACAATGGACAGCCCTGTAACTTTCCATGAATTCCTAATGGGAGCCAATGAAGAGTGTATAGATTTTACCTCTTTTGCCAATAGTGTGCTACGCACCTTCTCATAACCTGGGCCTTTGTACCCTTTTGGAGCCTCATTTACCTTTCTCAACATATCTTGCCAATACGGTGATCTAACAACGTTGAAAGACAAACCATTTGCATAGAGGCATCTTGCAATAGTTTGATCTGAAATCTCTCTAGCATCACTCTGAAATGCCCTCTCCAATGGACCCTTTGTTCTCTTCACAATAACGGGCTCTTCTTCATTCCCACCCAAAAACGGGTGGCTATCTACTACAGCATCAGTTGAGGCACAAGGAGAAGTAAGGGGCCTTTGTGATCCCCTTCCTCTCCTCAAAGGATGGTTTGCACTGCGAGCAATTCTCGCATCTGCTTCCTCTTGCTCTCTAACATATTCTGCTATTTGATGAAGTGACAAACCATTACCATCTGGTCCTGGACATGCTTTGATTCCCAAGTTTGAAATGGCACAGAGATGAGCTTTCACTCGGCTGTAGGAGCTAGTATACTTCAGCTTACAGATACTGCATATCCAAACATATGTCCCACCACCTTGAACATTCTGTATCATTTCTACATGCTTCCATAAAGGTGAACTAGGGTCGGTTTTGAAGGTGGGTTGACCAATAGTACTAGAACTAGCTGCTATTGCTCCCTGTCTACAATAAATTCAAAAAACAAATATTGAACAATAAATTAAAATATTAAATATTAAATAACAGATGTATATATACTTTACATAGCTTAACATACAGTTATAAATTTTAAATTACATAGTGTTAAAAAATTAAAACTTAAATAAATTGTTACATTAAAAAAAAAATGTTTAATATCTGGGTTTTGTTTTACTTTTACAGTCTTTTTACTTCTACTTTTATAATTTATTATTTAATATTTATATAATTAAAAATGATAATATGATAAAGTTCAACTGGTTTGAATTTATATAAAAAAATTTAACTTCAAAATGTTTAATACAGTAATACTAAAATAGTAAAATTAAAAATATACAATAATATTAAAATTAAAATACAGTAATATAAAATTAATATAGTTAATAATATAGTAATTAATTAATATATACTATTTAAAAATTAATATAGTATAATAATGAATATATATAACTATATGTATATTAAAATATTTAAATTATTTTGACTTATATAATATAAAAGTTAAAAACTTAAAACAATTACTATTAAAACTTTATATAAACTTCGTATAAACTTAAAAAACAATAAAATCAAAATGTAATAGAAAATTTTTAAAACATTAAAAACATACCTGGGAAGTCGTCGTGTCCAGGGGAAGTCGGAGAAGTCTGAAGTCGGGGAAGTGATTTCTGTTCTATTCTGCAAAGTCTGGAGTCGGGGAAGTCGGAGACCTTTCAACAATGTTCCCACAGCCTTCTGTGATAATGCCACAATGTTCCCACGACCTTTCAACCCTGCAAGTTCCCACGGCGGTGAAATATCAAGTCCTTTCAACCCTGCAAATTCCCACGGCGGCGAAATATCTCAGAAGTCCCTTTCAACGGCGGTGGTGAAATATCTCAGCGATATGTTTTAGGTTGTCTTCACTTTCGTTTTCACTTACGTTTTTGTCTTCACTTTCGTTTTCACTTAGGTTAAACTCAAAAGCGGTCGCACTTTTAAAATCATTTGTTTTTTAATCAAATGAAAGTCAATGCCAAAAAAAACCTTATAAAAACGGTAAAAAACCTAATGAATCTTCTCGGAAGCGCCACGTCAGTGCGGGAATCGGGAGGAGTCTGTTGCAAGCAACACGAAACGGCTCGGCGTGGATATGGCGGTACCCTGGTCGAATCCACAGGGATTCCGAGCCGTACCAAATTCCGGTACGGACCGTACCTGGAATTGCCAGGGGAGGGATGAAGATTCGGTAACTTAGGTTTAGAAGGAATCACACTTTTCTTAAAAGGAAACTAATGAAGAGTTTGAGGTAATTTGGGGTCTTCATGAGAGTCGTACATGTTTGAGAAGGGGGACACACCTTACGAAAAGGTTTTTAGTGAATATTTTAATTATTATTAAGTGTTGTACCATTGTGGGAAAGAGTTGTACCAATTTTGGAAGGCTGTCTTGGCTTGCAAATTTAATATTGAGGCTGGCCGTACTTTGTTTCAGTTGTACAAACTACTGCAACATTCATTTGGGACTCATTTTCAATAATTTAAGATTGTTGCAGTGGTTTTAGGTGATTCTTGAGTTGCAACAGCAATAGTACAGCAGCATAACAGCAGAAAATCAGAGCTTAGTGGAGTTATTTGTAGCAAAATATTGTTCCAATTCAGTCATATCATTTGATTCTATAACTAGTATCTCAATCTGGGTACTTATTTTGTGTTTTTAGTTTATATTCCATCTATTTGATGAAATGTCTATTATCAAAATGTTGGATAATTATTTGACATTATTCCTGGATTTGGTTTAAGAAAAGTAATAATTGATTAATCTTTCATTATAAGCACTAGATGGTTTACTACCAGTTCTATTGAATTTATTGTAAAAGATATTGGTCAGTTCATCCGCTAGATCCTATTTTAATTTCTTGTACTCTCCACCATCTTGGTGTGCATCGGATTCGGGTGAATTAGTCCGTCATTTTGGCATTGACACAATTCCCTGTGTATTCAGCCAATTTGGCTTGATTGGAATTTGCATTCACTATCAACCAATTCGGCTTGATTGATTCTATGTATTTGCTTATATTGTAAGTTGGTCATCTTGCCACCAACATCTTTCATTTAATTCCATTGTCCTCGTTCTAATTTCCGTATGCTCTCACCTTGCCCACATCGAAAATTTGGTGATCAAAAAAAGTTAGAATTTGAGTGATTGCAAAATTTTTGTGGATTTGAGCTAATGGTCCTGCAAGGGACACTATACTCAACAAACTTATATAGAGTCCTCCACTAGGATTTTCTAATCAGAAAAGGATCCAGTTTTTGTACTTCATGGAATGTTTTTTGAACTAGGACAACTTTTTTAATGCTAGAAAATGTTCAGGGGGGAAAAGGACATCCATGTGCAACCTTCAATGTGTGAGAAGATCTTCAAAATTAAGTGTTTTGCCCATTTTGACAAAATTACCCATTTCAATAGGCAAGGAAAATGTAACTACCATGGCGAATTTGCCATATATAGCAGCAAATGTGCAAATGTCTCTAGAAAAAGTGGCAAATTCGTCATGACAGGTTGTGCACATCCAATGACATTTCAATACTCAATTTTTCCTCTTCTAGGTACAATTTTCAAGACCTTTCAACTCCCAAATGTGTAGAAAAATTGTGTAGTCTCTTTGGGATGCTTTTAGGTAGTTCTGTAATGTCCCCATTTTCGGAGTGATCACCTTTGGAGAAGCGAAGGGACTTGTTTTCACACTCTAGGATTTTTGGAAAGAGAATTGAGGTTTGACTTAGCATATTTTTCTGATGGTCTTGATGTAATGTCCCCCATTTAGCCCAGTCAAATGGATGGTTGAGATTAGCCTATCACATTACTCCTGTAAGCTAATAACAATGGTTAGGGGGTCGACTTGGTGACTTACTATTTATAGTAAGTCGGAGTGGAGCACCTTGAGGGCAGATGCAGGGTACCATTGCACGAGAATGTTGGTTTTGAAACTCCTAGAGCGATATTTGATGAGACATAAGTTAAATTAAAGATTTAACTTATATTATTTTATGGGGGTTAAGTGACTTATATTTCTAAAGTGACTTTTAATATTAATTTAAGTCATGACTTAAAAAGTGGTCCCCTAGGAGATGGGCATTCATGGGAGACATAAGGGGATGAAACATAAAATAAAATTATATTTTTAATTCCTCACTTGGGCGTTGGAGGCATGAGAGAGTTAAAAGAATGAAATGGAGCTCATTTTGCTTTATGCTTGGATTATGATTTTTGCTCTTATGTTTGGTTATTCTCGTGTATTGGCTTTGGAGCTTGGCTTCAAGGGTTTGATATTGACTTGTTGAGATGAAAACCTCTGCAAGATCACCTTTCTTCGTGTGTGGAAGATCACATCAGAAGAGGACATTGGAGGCTTCACACAGGAGCTTCATCTGGGCTTTCGAATGATACATTTTGGTGGAGATTTGGGCAGATTATTGAATACTTTCTATCCAGTTTTGTATATAGCTGAGAATGAAGGAGTAATGGACAGATTTGTGTATTGTGGAGGATTTTTCTAGCTGTTGTTCTTTTCTTCTTGCTGGCCGTACATATCCAGCTAGGGCCATACCACATCGGAGTTGTTTTGAAAGAGTTTGGAGGTGTCATTCTCATATATCTTGTAGCATTGGACATTCCTACCATAGGTGACCAGACTGCAGGGGGTTTTGAAGGTGTTTAGTTCAGATTTGAAGCTTTTATTCATTGCAGCACACTCTACAGTAGGCTGTACACCCAGCCTTGGAACGTGGGTCTTCTTGGAGGTGAAACACCTAATATATAGGCCTTGTATTGGATACAAAATGACTGTCTAGGATCTCATTCGACCTTGCAGCATTGTTATTGATGGAGAACCTTCATTGAAGGTCATTAATGGTGATTTATTATAGATTGTAATGCTGGTCCAGTTTCGGCAATAAAATGAAGTTGCAGTTTTCCACATGGGTATGTCACAGTAATTAGTTTTAGCAATTTTTATGAACTGGGTCATTGTTCGTTTATGCAAATTCATTGTATATTTTCTAGGTTTTCAATATATGTTTTATATTTCATATTATCAATGCAAAATCAAAACATGCAAAAACATGCAATGAAACCCTAAACCCCAGACAGTCAGAAAACAAAAAAAAAAAAAAACTTGGCACAGAACAAACATATATCTGGGGGTGTATGTTACACTTGATGTGTTCATTTCATTTAATATCTTTTTCTTTCCATGGAACAAACCATTTGGAGGAATTGTGGTTGTGAAAACTTGTCATGTGGTGCTAGGAGATGAATTTGCCATGCGATGGATTTGTTAGCATGTTCTTTATGATGCCACCTTGGATAGATGATATTGTTGGGTCATAAGTGTCCGCCAACCTTGTGAAGATCCTTTCTATACACTATTGATTTGGGACGACTTGTGAAGGGAAAAAAGAAAATAAATAAACAATGAAATAGCCCTTAACCTTGGCACTTGAGGAAAACGACTTGAAGACAAATTTCAAAATCTTTAATTTGGAAATTCTTGGCGCCACAAGGTCTAGTTGCTGGTCAGCCCTGTCTAGAGGGAAAAAATAATAAATAAAAATGAAATTATTGACCTAGGTCTGCCCAAATAAAGGAGGAATGAAAACATGTATAAATAGAAGGATTTTTGGTGGCATTCACTCATTCACACATCATTTGGAGTTATCTCTTGGAGAAGGACTTGAGACGAAAACCTTGAGTTCTTGGGAAGAGTTGGACGAAACCCTAGCTCTTTCTTGCGGAGGATTCTGTGACGGGAGTTCACTTGTGCATCATTGCTATTTTGTGAAGAAGAGGAGCATATTTGCAAATCTAATTGGAGATAATCTTTGGAGGCTTCCCTTGGCATGGATTGTTGCATCTTTGACTAGGGTTTACCCTAGATTTGGAGCACCACCCTTTAAGGAAGGTTGATTGCATTTTGGAGGCGATTTGGAGGAGCTTTTGCATGATTAGGCTTGCAGATTTGGAGCAGCAGAAGTGCAGGCCAGAATTCGCCCTTGTTGAAGAAGATTCCTTGGTGGATTTTTGTCATTTTACTTAGGGTTTCAACCATACCTTGGAGCGCCACCATTGGAGGTTCATTTTGTGGAGTTTGCGTTGCTAATTAAGGTTTGAGAAGAGCAGAAATTTATTGCAGCAGCAGAGCAGACCTGACCACACCATTTTGAGGAGGTTTTCATGGCATATGACTATTGAAGATTTAGGGTTTAATGCCCTAATTGGAGCAGCTGCTTTGGAGGCCTTTTTCTATCATCTTGGAAGGTCATATTGCATTGTTTTTGGTATGTGTAACATTCAGATTTAGGGCAGAACTATGCTGGGCATGTTTCTCATGTTTGCCCTAATTTGTTAATGTATTTGGAGACATTATAATCAGATTTGTAGCAGCAGACTTCTACATTTATTTTCAGTCAATTGTGTGGATAAAATTAAATGGAATTGTTGCTTATTTGGTTGTGGAATACAAGTGCATTATAGATAATCATGTTTATGATGATATCATGTGGATTTGAGATGTTTTATGGGCTGCCCTCAATGTTTGTTCAAGTCTGATTTTTACTTCAGAAATTAGGGTTTGAGTAGAAAACTAAGATATTTTGGAAAGTCCGTAAATCCAAAATTGTCCAAAATATCCCATTTTGGGATATTACAAGTTCTTAGTGTTGTTCTTGTAAATTATCTATTATTTGTGACTGTTGCTTAGCAGCAACAATGGGAAGGGATTTTGAGAGCATTTGGAGGTCACTGGGAGTTTTCTTTGTTGTTTCAAGGCTCTTTGCATTAAGCTTAAGGGATGTTCTCCCATTGTAATGCCATTTTGAAGCACTAAATGAATGTATGCTCACATTTGTTGGTGTTTTGATTGTAATGTCCCTTGCAGAACCATTGGCCAAAATTACTACAAAAAATTTCAAACTTTATGATCAACACGAATCCAAATTTTCTAGTCAGCCAGTTCCCGATGTGGGCAAGCTGAGAGCATACAACCGGATCGTGGACAAAGAATAATAAATAACTGGCTGGTAACCGAGACTAGTATACAAATCAACACCAAACTGATGGATGCAAATATTTCATTGGAGAAAGACCAATTTACAATCAACACCCAACAAGCGGATATAATAAATGTGCACACTACAAAACAGGTCAAGCCAAACTGGCTGACAACAAACCAATTCTAGATCTACACCAACAGTTGCAGATAATGAAATGCAAACAAGTGGCAGCTATGCCATCCAAACGTTGTTTACAATGCAAGTACTAGAAAATAAATATCCAGCAAAAGACCTTCTGGATTATTACAATGTCCAAAATATATATCTAGTCGTAAACCTTGCAATGTTATGCTCAACAATGCTACCTCAAAATTATTTTCTAAGTTCAATACATGTACATCTTTTTAGTAAATACACAGGCAGATTTTTACAATATTAACAACTATAATTTATAGTTCAAATATGCACCTCAATAATAATATTTCAGACCCAACATATTGTTGTTTTATATTAGAAATGACATACAAAAAATCAAAACTGCAATACTAATATAGCTCACATTTAATAAATGCAAGTTCCAAGTGGTACGACACCTTATATCATTGTAAAGATAGGAATTACTTCCTAAAACCTCAAGGCATCTCTTATTCACTTCAAATCTGCCAAAACTTGGTAACTATGAAAGTGGCAGCAGCCTTTGGAAAATATTTAACATCAAAACAACTTAATATATGGTACGGCTAGCTGAAATGGTACAGCCAGCTAGGGATTTAACCTCCTCCACACAAAAATCATTTCAAACTTATTAACATTAATAATATTTAAATTACTAACAGCTAAAACTAACACAGAGATTTCACTAACACAAGTCTATAACTCACACACATAGAAATTTGGAAACTCACAACCACACATTTTTGAATTTTCTGAAATATGAAATCACACCAACAGAATACTGGAAATACAATGCAGATTTAGCTCACTGGAAATCTCTAAATGAAATTTCACCATTGGAATAGAGAGTTTTCATCCTCAATCCCATATGCCTTTAGCATTTTCATCCTTCGAGTAGCCTTAGGGTTTTTCATCCTTCAAGCAAGAAGTTGCGCACAAGCTCAAACTCAGATAATAAAATTGTAGAAAAGATGGAATCCCTTCAATGAGCCCTCATCCTCCTTTAATAGGCTCGGGAGGGAAATAAAATATTACTTTTTACTTTTTGCCCGAAAACCTAATTTTAATTTACCTTTTGTAATTTCATATAATATCCCGAACTAGAAAATTTCTAAATTTTTGCAAATGTCATAAATACACATGCATGTTCTAATACCACTGTAATGTGCCTTACTAAAATATTTCAACAAACTTGCAAATTTTCTAATTTTAGCTCACAGACATTTTGTCAAACAGTTGGACAGCTGAATTTTGTGTGTATTTCAACAAGTGAGACATTGCAAATGTTTGATAAATTACCCAGGATTGTAATAGGTTGTTCTGAAATACTGAAATAGCAACCATAAAACATATATTTTTGTGGATAAGTTTGATATTACATTCACAATATTTTCACATGAATTACAATATCTAATCTGCTATAAAAATCAGATATCCAGTTCTAAAGCTTATCACAATTTCATCATTTTAACAGCTGGAAATGATTTCTCTGTATACATATCCTCAAAGCAAGTGAATGTAATTTCTAAACTTTAAACTACAGATTGTAAGGCTGCTGATGATGTTGGTCCGAGTATAAACACTCCTGAGAATGCAGGTACAGCTGTATTAATTATTTTATGCCCTAAAATTCTGAACAACACTAGTGTATGCAGATTTCTAACCCCTGTTGCACCTACTACAGCAATAATAAACTCCTTATATCTCCTTATAACTTCACAATTCCTCACAATTCCCTTTAGTCTCCTTATTCCTTTCTTTTCACTTAATCACTGCCTAACAAGGTAGCAGCTAATATTGGAAGCTCCACAAACATTAAATAAAGAATCACCTCATTCTAATATTCCCACACACCTTTTCCTTATGTTATTCAAAACCGAAGGTGGCAGCCAGCTTGTTATTTAATCTTCAAAACTTTTAGTAAACTCCAAACTAAATTCATACGCAAGGTCTTCTAAAACATCCCTTTTCCTTAATATGTGGTGTGCTTGGTCATAAAGGAAGCAACAGATGTTATTGACTATAAAGTCTTTAGAATAATGAATCGACCTCCTTTTTGTATTGCCACCCCACTCCAAGTCATGTGCTTCACTTTATTTACCAAACATATGCCTCTTCTCAAACATATGCAACAGACATTATATGAGTCAACTAGGAGGATTTGAGGGACTCACGACCCTTCCACATCAGCATTAATGTTTATCAATCAACCAAATAAACCCAAGTGTGATTTCCCCTTTCCTTGTATGGCAGACATTAACAAATCAAACTTTATTAAAAGAAATCCCAATCTCTTCAATTTATCAATCGCCCCTTCTCATGCTTGTACAACTACTTAGCTTATATGGCTAGCAGTAATGTACGGCTCATTTAGGAATAATAAGCCAACAAATAAAATATAAAATTCCAATTTCAATCCTGGAATTATTCTCTGATGATATTCAGGGATCTCACAATGAAATTAACCAAAATCTGGTTTTAAAATATTATTTAACTACACTAGAAATAGATCAATATTTGCTTGCAAACGAATTTTCACTAAATCTCAAACCTAGAAATCCTCCGCTGCGAATCAAAATATCAACCTGGAAAATTATCTTTGCTTTTCAACACAAATCTAGAAATTACTAGCATTCATCCAATTCTCCAAAATACCAAAATCCTGCAACTTCACATATATAACAACTGGCACAAATTGTTCAGCACAATTGTGAATCATGTATGAATTCACCTCAATATTGGCTAGGGAGAATTTCCTCCTCCTAACACAATCTCCACCATAGAGTTTTTGTCTTAGGCTGCAAACTTTGAAAAGGGTGTTCAAACTCCACCACTTGGGGTTTTTAGAATATGAAAAGCCAAAGACATGCATATATGAAAATCTCTCCTCACAACCTCTTTTTATAACCCCTTTAGATCTTTCTAGAAATTACATTTTGTAACAACCTTAGGAACTTTTTAGAAAAATCATAATTATTTTCCATAGAGTGACTTTTTATTTTAATTTACTCTTTGCACCAAATAATCACTTTATAATAATTAATTAAATAAATATTAGTTGTCATAAAAGGATAATTAAAGACAACTTAATTTAATTAATTTATTTTCTCATGCCTGCGAAGGGGACATTATGTAATGTCCCCTTTTTCCAAGTGATCACCCATTGGAGTCAACTAGCCAATTTTATTCCCGTGGGCTAGGTCAAAGAAGCAAGCAAATATTCTAATTAGTTAAATAATCTATTTAACTAATTTTGTCGGTCTAATTGATGATGAGAAATGACTTTGGATATTTTTGTGAGCCTTGAGAAAAAATAAAATAAATCAAAATAATTTTCCTTTGAGGTGGATGACCTAGGAAGAGGTCAAAAAATGAAATAACATGTGCCAAAAAGGGTTCGCCCAAGTTGAGAAAAATTAAATAAAATAAAATGATTTCATTTTTGGTGCCTAGCATGAGGTCGGCCAAGAATAGGGTCGGCCCTATTTGGAGGAAAAGATGGCTATAAATGAAGGAACTTTTGGAGTCATTTCATCATCCATTCATTATCATTTCTTCATTGAGTTTTTTCATTTGGCTGCAACATTTGTTGAGCATTATTCCAAGGACGAAAACCCTTGTGAATATTGGTGAGTTGGACGAACACCTAGCTCATCTTGAGGTAGACTCATCACGAAGTTCAATTTGTACTTCATTGGAGATTTGGAGCTTGATTGCATATTCAGATTTTCAGATCAGCATTGGAGCAGCATCTGGTGGTATTTTGTGTTGTCATTGCATTAGGGATGTAATTTGGAGCGCCACCTTTGGAGGAAGGCGACTTTGGCTTGTGTGAGGTGATTTCATCATTTCGAGGGTTTTGGAACCCTAACCCTAGCAGCCGCCATCATCCTTGCAAGCGCCGCCATTTTGGAGGGTTTGTTGTGCATCATTCTTCATCATTTGGTATGTACAAACCTATGTTTTAGGTCTGATTTGGACAGCAGCATTCCAAGCTATGTTTGATCATGTTTGAGCCCATGATTTGATGTAATTTCCAGTCATCATATTCTGATTTGTAGCAACAGATTTATACTCAGAAAATCAGACTTTTGTGTTGCATTTAGATGGCTATATCTTGTGTATTTCATGGTGGAATTCATGTTTGATGTGATCATCATTTAGAAGCATTAGTTGGCACGTTTATTTGGCATTATTGGCACTTGTATGTTCGCTGTTATATTTGTTTATAAATCAGAAATAAAAATCAGAATTCAGAAATTAGGATTTGAGCAAAAAAATAAATCAGAATTCTAGGGCAGATCCAATTAGGGATTTTATAGTGGTATTAGAGCTTTGATCTTGCCAACCTAGAGGGTTTATACATGTATGAATCCCGAAGATACAGAATATCACATACAGGAGAAGGCAGCAGTTTGTTGGCTCAGATTCTGAAGAAGAAGCCATCATGGGATACAAGAATCATGAGGATCCCAGCACCAAGGATATTCTCAATGATATTGCTAGACGGCAGTGTGAACTAATGCAGGTTTTGACTCAGTTGATTAGGCAAAACTTAACAAATGATAATGGAAACCAGAATAATAACAGAGGCAATCAGCATGCAGGTGGAGGAAATAGAAGCAATGGTGAGAATAGCCATACTGGTAATAATACCCACACTCACACTCATGCATCTCATGCATCCGTGTTTAGGCCTCTTATGCCTACTTTCTTGGATCAGCAAGGAGCTCCTAAGAATGGACACCAAGTTGCAGGTGAGAGCTTGTCATGTCCCGTTCTAGGTTTTAAACCAAATTTTCTGAATCTTGCAATTTCGAATTGAAAACCCTAGGACTGAAATCTGATTTTATTCTTTCAGATCTAAATACACACTTATACCATCCAAATTTTCATAGCAATTACATCATAAACATCAATGCAAAATGTACAATCAAACCCTAGTTGGATTACACAATGAATTACACACTAGGTTGATTGCAAAAATGATGATCAAATCAATTCAACTCTGCTGTTATAAAAATCAGATTGTTCACTTGCATCAATACATCAAATCTATGGCTCTATGATAGCCAAAGTACAATTCCAACCCGCTGTTACAAATCAGAGGTAAAATAATGAATGCACATACCCAATTTGTTGTCCAAATACAACGCAAAGTTGATAACAAGCCTGCTGTAGCAAATCGGCCCTATTATGGTGATGAAATGCAAGGCAAGTGACCCTCTATTATTGATCGCACCTCTCCAAGACTGATTGTTGGAATGCTAAGGCTGATCGCTGTTATATATTGATGACCAATGGTGAATTGTGGATGCTGATCGCTGCCTCAATACAGGTCTGCTACAGATCGGACCTCAATTGATAATGATTATGATACCACAGACTTCAAAATGCAGCGAAAACACTAGGCGAACTCCAAGCATGAAATCGCTGCCAAGGAATATGCAAGAATGGGCTCCAAAAATGAATGTCAAGGGCAGCAGCTAGGGCTCAGTAGATGTCGCTCAGATCTGAGGTGAACTTGCTGCTGTAGTGTTTTCAAATCGGCGCCCTAGCATGTATGCTCCTTCCTCCAAAATCGGCGCTCAAGCAATGATATGGATCTTCAAAGTCTTCAAACAAAGTGCAAAGGATCTTCAATCAAAGTCTTCAATGAAATCTTCAACAATGGTCTCCGACCAAATCTTCGAATGATGAATCAATGATGCTCAAACAAACTACAAGTCTCCAATGAAGTGCAAATGTGAACTCCGTACGAATCCACCTCCAAGATGTGATTGGGTTTTCGTCCAACACACCAATGCAATCGAATTGCCAAGCAAAATGCCAAAGTTGCCAAAGTATTCGTGATGCGGGAATGAGCTCCTTAATCCTTTATTTATACTTGGTTCTTTTTTTCCATCGAAATAGGCCAACAAATTCAAATTGATGATTTGAATTACTTTTCCCTCCAAGTCAGCTAATAATTTATTTATTTTTATTTCTCCAATATGGCTGCTCAAATAAACAAATATTATTTTATTATTTTTGAATTTCTTCCTCCAAGGTTGAGCGCCCAAAATCAAATATAATATTAATTTATATTTAATTTTTCCTTCTCCCAAAGTGAGCGCCAAAATCCAAGAACTAATATTTTTTTATTATTTTATTTTTTCTCTCTCTCCAATGTGGCGCTCAAATTAAATAATATTAAAATGATATTATTTAATTTATTTTCTCCTTTTCCCTTTCTAAGCGCTAGGAAATAAAATAATATTTTATTATTTTCCACATGCCAAAAACCCGGAGTAATTATTTTATTATTTTTGTCACTTGATAATTAATGTAAAATACATTAATTCATTTTTCCATCCTCGCCAGTGTAATTAGTTGAGCCAATGTTCCATTCTCCAAGCCTGTAAATAACATTATCTTTTCCAAGCCTTAGCTCAACCAAAATATTCCCTTGTTTTGATGAATTAGCCTACGGGAATGACGATAGGCTAACTCAGTCTCCTGTTTGGTGATCCAGAAATGGGGACATGACAGTCCTCCCTTCCCGAGATTTCTTGTCCTCAAGCAATAACAAATTCAGATGCTACAGAATCTGTTCTCCTTCCCATGTCACATTTTCCAATGGCAATTCTTTCCATTTCACCAAATGCTCACGAATCACCCTGTTCCTCAAATGTCGCTCCTTTGTCTCCAAAATGTTGTCAAGAACCAAAACCAACGTGCCCTCTTCATCAAGAGGTGGAAGATCTGGCAAAGAAACAACCTTTTGTCCCAATGCCTTCTTGAGGCATGACACATGAAAAACATTGTGAAACCTGCTCTCCGCCGGCAACTCAAGCTCATATGCTACCTCACCAACTCTCTTTAGAATCTTGTAGGGACCATAGAATCTCGGCTTCAACTTCTCTACACCACTCTTCTTCAATGTCGACTGTCTGTATGACTGAAGGCGCAAGAAGACCAAATCCCCAAATTCAAAAGTCCTCTCAATCCTTTGTCTGCCTACATACATCTTATGCTGATTCTGAGCCTGCTGCATGTTATCCTTAAGTGCCTTAAGGATGTCCTAACTATCCTAGATCAACTCCTTAGCTCTAGGAGCTCTACAATTTTCCAAGGCCAAGTCTAACAATGATGGAGCATCATAACTATACAAGGCCCTGAAAGGTGACATGCCAATTGACATGTGATAGGTGGTATTTTAGCAATACTCACCCAAGTGCAACCACTTGATCCAAGCATGTTGTTGCCCTGCAACATAGTTGCGAAAATATCCCTCAACTCATTTGTTCACAATCTCAGTCTGCCCATCTGTTTGAGAGTGATAGCTTGTGCTTGTTTCCAACCTTGTTCCTGTCATTCGGAACAACTCCTGCCAAAATATGCTGAGAAACTTGCTGTCCCGATCACTGACAATGGTCTTCGGAAGTCCATTGAATCTAAACACTTCTCTGAAAAATAACTCTACAACCTGAAATGCTGAATAATCTGACAATATTGCAAAGAAATGTGCATACTTAGCCAACCTGTCAACCACAACATATATGCAATCCCTTCCTTGAACCTTCAGTAGACCAGTGATGAAATCCATCAAAATAGCTTCCCACCTTTGCTCTGGAATAGGCAATGGCTGAAGCAATCCTGTGGGGGAAGTATGTTTCGGCTTGTTCTGCTGATAACGTGCTACAAGATATCATCTTTGAGACCCTTCCATGAGAATCTCTCTCACATGCTTGTAGGTTTTGAAGAAACCTGGATGCCCTACAAGTGATCATCATGAGTGGCCCTCAGAATTTTCTCCTTCAACTTCGACTTAGGGACCAAGTAGATCCTATCCATGTAGTAGATCACATCATCAATCACCTTATACCTATCATCCTGAATCTTGCCATCCATGATCTCACAAGCAAATGTATTCTTGGAATACTCAACCAAAAGATGATCCTTCCAATCTGTTGATATTTATGACATCGAACAAAGAGTAGGCCTCCTGGATAAACCATTGGCAACCACATTGTTTTTTCCTTTCACATACTGAATATCAAAGTCATATGCCTAAATCTTGCTTACCATTTCTGCTGCCTTTCATTCAAATCCGTCTGCAACAAAAAGTGCCTCAGACTATTGTGGTCGGTCCTAACCACAAATTGGTTACCCACCAAATATTGTCTAAACTTCGCCAATGCATGCATGATGGCGAGCATCTCCTTATCATAGGTGGAATAGAGATTCTCTGCATCCCTCAACTTCCTGCTCTCAAAAGCAATAGGATGTCTATTCTGCATCAACATCGCACCAATGCCTTCTCCTGATGTGTCACATTCCAACACAAAAGGTTGTGTGAAATCTGGCAATGCCAACACTGGGCATGAACTCATCACCTTCTTGAGTTTATCAAAAGCAACCTAAGCCACACCTGACCAACTGAATGCTCCCTTCTTCGTGAGATCTATGAGTGGTGCTGCCAACTGTGAGAACCCTTTTACAAACCTCCTGTAGTAGCAATATAATCCATGAAATCCTCTCAAACCTGAAATGTTCTGCGGTGGTGGCCAGTCCAGAATTGCCTGTATCTTTTCCTAATGAACTCTGACTCCATCAGCTCCAATCACATGCCCCAATTAGAGAATCTCTGTCATACCAAACTCACACTTGGATGCCTTAGCAAACAATGATTGTGCCTCCATGATTCCCAATACTTCCTCAATATGTTGTAGATGTTCCTCCCATGTTCTACTATATATCACGATGTCATCAAAGAACACCAACACAAACTTACACAACTGCCTACGAAAGATGTGATTCATGCATGACTGAAATGTAGCAGGTGCATTGGTTAAACCAAATGGCATAACCAAGAACTCAAAGTGTCCATAGTGGCATCTGAATGCTGTCTTATGAATATCCTCCTCACGGACACGAATCTAATGATACCCTGAACGAAGATCAATCTTAGAGAAATACATGACCCCATGTAACTCATCAAGCAACTCATTGATCCTGGGAATGGGTATATCTATTCTTGATTGTCTTCTTATTTAGAACTCTATAATCAATGCACATCCTCATTGTGCCATCCTTCTTCACCAACACAACTAAAGATGCAAATGGACTAGAGCTAGGACGAATGTGTCCCATCTCAAGCAACTCCTTAATCGTCTTCTCAATTTCCTCCTTGAAATGTCGTGGAGGACGATAAGGTGTAGTGATGATGGGCTTGGAACCTTCCTCCAATTCAATGACATGCTCAAACCACGATCTGGTGGTCTACTAGGAGGAATCTCCAAACACCATACTATGCTTATCAAGCACAGACTATATATCCACATGGTACTTCTGACTACCGAAAGAAGATTTGGATGATACAAAACATTGAGCTGCCCAAGCAACATCATAATGTCTGAACAATGTTTCCATTCTCCTTGTTGTCACAACTCTAGGGCCTCCATCTGAAAGTGCTCTCAACACGACCTTCCCATCATGAATGAATTCAAGTTCCATCTTCTGAAAATCCTGTATGTATCTGCCAAGTGACTGCAACCACTGAATTCCCAACACAACATCAATCTCTCCCAATCCTACCACATAGAAATCATCAGTCAATGTGTAGTCTCCCATTTGCATGCTGAGCTGAGATACCTTCTTAGTGCAACTCATGGTGAATCCATCTACAACTGTCACATTGAATCCTTGAAATTCCTCATCTTTTAGTCCTCTTTTCACAACTAAGCCCTCATCTATGAAGTTATGAGTGGCTCCACTGTCAACCAAACAAGTGACCCTTTGTCCGTTGATGACTCCTTTCAATCGAAAAGCATGATATTTGGGTACTCCTTGTTGGTTTTTTCCCAGACTGGATGCTTATTCCCAGATTTCCCTACAAGGTAGCCATCAGTGATCAACAGGATCTCTGGGCCAAGGGCCAACAGTATAGGAGATAGACTCTATATTTTATCTCCTCTTCTTCTTCAGGCTCTGCTAGACCTAGGGGGGTATTCCCTACTCAACATCCATGAGGATATGCATACAAGGCTGGGATGCTGACAGAAAGCAGATAAGTCCTCCTGTAAGTAGACCAAAACTGAAAGATAAGAGCAAAGGGGCTAGCTTTGGGCCTATTTGCAGTTGTAGACAGAGGACTGAGGATCCTAAAACTAATTCTAATGTCCTAAAGATTGTTTTTGATTTAGATTTTGATTTATGGTTTGGATGCAAAGCTGGATATGGTTGTAACACAAACACAAAGCAAGATTGGTGCCTATCCAGGGCCTGGAGTCAGTAGACATACACCTGTGAATGATCAGCATGAACAACTAAAACTGGATTTCAAGGGGATATACGTGATACCTGCCTTACAGATATCTCCCAATACAGAGTGTTAAGTTATCTCTACTTATGGCATCCCTACTGCAGTATACCCTTCCCAATGTTCGACCTGAAAACAGTTTAATCTACCCTTTGAGCAGAAGTTAAAAGATCAGACATTCAACATAGGAATTCTATGCTCTAGAATCTAAACATTACCCAAATATCCAGATTCAGAAGAAGAATACATGCAATACTGGAGACAGAATTAACAAAACACATGCTAAGATTGCATTTCTCATATAAGGTTAATCATGAAATCAGTGGGTTCATGCCAAATCGTACAACAGGAGATACATAAACTCACAAGTTAAGCTGTACAGAGCAACCAGATCTGCTTGTTTTGAATTACAGAGCCAAAAATCTTCAACTTTCAACAACCTTCAAATGAGCAACACAACCTGCTTATAACAGCCAGATAGGTGCTCAGCAATTAATTACATGGTTGACCAAAAATCCCGCCAGATACACAGTATCAGAAAAATGGCGCTCAAACATTCAATGCAGCAGGTGGGAGAGGAGACAGGAAGAAATCTCGAGCCCTGCGCCGCCGCCTAGGGATCCAGATCTTCAATCGGGTACTGCATCCGTCCACGCCATCGCCCATACCTCTGCAACAATCGCCATTAATGGCGCACCAACCCGCGGCCTTGGGAAGAACATCTTACAGTCGATCGCAACCATTTCCCGCCAAAATACATCGTCATGATATTTCAAATATGCAGGATATCAATTATCCCACATGCACCCCGCAGTGACCCTTTCAACACTTTATATACTAGGTCATGAGCATATATGATGTCGGCGCTTTTGCTCCCGACGACACTAGTATAAGACTTCATCATCATCCGCTAGCAGCATGATATCCTGTTGCTCGAAAAATCACCCTGACGTCAATATCATCATCGCAATATCACCTGCATGATAATCACCTTCATCGGCACAACCTGATCCATCGGAGGAAGATCCTCCTGCTTAGCCGATACCAAAAGTCTGGCCGATGAACATCCTGATGACGTCATCGTCATATCCTGCTGACATCATCAGCATATCTGCCTACTGCGCACCTCCTCATATCCGGATGACGTCATCATCATATTCGCAACATTGGGGGATCTTCATAAGATGAGTAATGTTAGAAATATGACCCCCCGGACCTTGATGACGTCACCACCACATGTCGGCATCAGGATGATACTCGGAAGATAACCGGATATTTGGAAATATCATCCTGATGCGCAAATATCATGCTGCACTGTAGCTCCATTGTCTTGATACCAACATCATCAGGACGACAAAAACAACGAACATGAAGTGATACAACAACATCAGGATGATATTGACTAAGATCATCCTGACGTTCAAATATGATGACCCTGGTGAATATCGGGTCATACTTAGAACTCTTCAACAACATCATCAGGATGATCATAACCAAGATCACCCGATGATAAAAATATCACCCCGGCGAAAGATCATGCAGGCAGAAAATATGATGACCCCCGCAAACAACACGGCGATAACTGGAAATATGATCATGATGATGAAGACGACCCTTAGAAAAAATAGGTCAGGTCGAACAACTCAGAAAATAACCTCATCAGAAGGTCGGGGTAACATCATCATCATAAAAGGGCAGGGTGATAATTGGAAGATCACCGGATACTTGAAAGATCACCCTCCGCAAGAAAACTAAGGCACATTGTAGCTCACCAGCAGGATCGAGATGATATCAAAACATCACCCGATATTGAAATATGATGATCCTGACGAAAGACAAGTCGACAGAAAACATGATGATGCTGACCACCATCGAAGCAAACATGATGATGATGACATCCTCCTCGAAGAAAAAATGATGATGCAGCTGAAAAATGCCGAGGAGGTTCAACACTTAGGAAAATAGGCAAGAAGATATAGGGTTCCAATGAAGAAACCCCCTAAACATGAAAGATCAGCCTCCAGGTCAAAATGAGTGCTAACACTCCTGAAATTGATGCAATGGTTACATGTCCTTTGTCACTTTCAATGTTCAGCTCAAGCTCCAACTACGGCTGCTGCTCCACATGCTTCGTGTCACTATCCAAGTCAGGGTCTTCTACAAACTCACTCTCATCATCAGAAATGACCTCTATGAGATGTACCTTGCCTTTACCTAGGCATTGGTGTCCTGGTTCCCATGGCTCTTTGCAACAAAAACAAAGCTTCTTTCTCCTCATCTCATTCTTTGTTTCATTATCCATCCTAGGAGGTTGATACTTCGGTTGATTGAACCCTCTCTGATTTGAACTAGAGCCCTTAAAGGTCTTCTTCTGAGTATGGAATGATGGTGTAGTATCAAGATCAAGTGCAAGCTCAATAGCATCATCTGTAATATCCCCTTTCTAGTGGAAACACTTAAACCTGAATCTGCATTCAAAGTGATTCTCAAAGAGACATTAGTAACATTCGAGATCAATAAATTTCAATGATAATATCTAATAAAAATCAAAGATATTATAAATATTTCATTCTTATCAAAGGATTATTCATTTCCTTCTTGTCATTCAATATTGATGACTATTTTATAATATATTTCTTAAGTACATTAAGGTGAATATTAAACATATTTCAAGATCCGTATCTTCCCCTCCTATTCTTCATCAAGGAATTAGGCTTTACATGACTAGGGCGCGCTGAAACCATCTTCAACCCAACTTCGGGAAACTAAGTCCCAGCCCTTGGGGTCTATACACGGAGTCTTAGATCCAGCTTTGGGAAACTATGTCTCAGCCCTTGGGATCGATATGAGATCTCTGGACCCAGCTTCAGGAACTATATCCCAGCCATTGGGGTCTATACAGGGGATGGAATTACTCCGCTTTTCCCTACAATACCCATGATTCCTCATTGGATGAATTAATAGAGGCTACGGAGAAATGATCTTTATGCAATATTCCCTTGTACTATAGATGGAATTCTATTATACCATTTATCATCATAATGCATGAATAGAATCATTCTTATCTTAATTTGGAATACCATTGTAAGGTATTCTTGTTTATACAATTGCTCATCTTAGATCTATATAGTTAAGACAATTCCTTATAAACTGCAATGATTCGCATAGATTCATATCAACTATGAAATGGCACTAATGCATATATATATATAATCTTACACATCTTATGGTTAATAATTATAAATTAAACATATTGAATAATTCTTACCTGTTGTACCTTTACCTCTGATTCCTTATCTATTGCTGCTGTCCTCTTTCTATCTTTCAATGTTTATGCTTGATCAAAGCTATGACGTATCTATAGGAATCGGCACCCCTCCAACAAATGCAAGGTGTATGTTTGCAGGTTGGCGCTCACAGGATTTTCAGCGATGATGACTATATGGAGATCCGCAAACGACACTCCAGACCAATGAAAACTCCTCCATCATTTGGCCAATGAGCTTCTCAATCGATCCAGCAATGAACATCGAAGTTAGTCACTTCACTATTGATCTCTGATCATATTTTGATGGTTGATAATCTTATGATCTTCAACAATGTAGCACCGTTGCTAATGTTGTGTATTGTCGATTCAATGTGTAATGTGGATTTCTAAGATGAGATGATATTCACGGTGATCCATGATGAGATGATCTTGCTGATTTCATGATTATTCATTCATATTGAGATGTGATTCGTGGATGATATAATTACTAAGTGTTGAGGTAAGATACTTCGATGATGGTGTGTTATTCTGAGATTATTCCCCAATCCTTTTATAAGGAGATTGATGACTCTTCATTTAATAATCGCCACCTTTCATTAATCATTTTTTAGAATAAAGCATAAGTTAGCATAACGTGTAATGAGCGACGGTATCCTTATTTGATTCCTGGTCCATTTTAATAGCAAGTTCTCCTATGAGGATCGCATTATATTAGGAATCTTATTAGGAATCGTTGACTTAATATTATTACTGGTCTTGTTTGTTTATATTGTTTTAACAAATCTGTCCGCCGCTAGTCTTATGAGAATCCTTTCTTAGACCTTTGGCTTATAAAGATATGAGTATATTTATCTTCTTTGAAAGTGATCGCTCATCATATATTTGTTTGTGTATTATAATAGTAATTGTTAATATATATATATATATATATATTATGGTAATATATATGTATATAATTTATAATTACTTCTATAATATATTATATTATTATTATGATTATAATAATATCTAAATCAATAACAATTATGTATAAACATAGTATTTATTATAGATATACATAATGATCATTTGAATTGACCATATTTCAAGAAAGCAATCATATATGATGTTTAAATCTTTAATTTAAACAATGCCTTAATATCGGGACATGACATCATCAAGTGTACTAGGCTTGTGAGCCTTCACCAATCCCTTCAACTTCTCTTGCAAACCTTCCACAAACAACATTACTACCCTCATTTTGGTCATGTTTGGAACCATTACTACAATCCTCTGGAACTCATTGATGTAGGAATCCACTTTACCAATCTGTCTCAACTGTGCCAAATCTTTGTAGTAGACCTCCACATCCTTCCTATCAAATCTAGTGATAAGTTTTTGTGTGAACTCATCATAAGAAGTGATCATCGCATGTCTTTGTAAGACAAGTCCATGATGCCACCAATCATATGCTATCCCTTCAAGATACATAGTAGCCAGCTGTATAGCATTTTGTTCATCCATGGGTTTGAGTGTGAGGAATGTATCAAGTTTGTGAACCCATGCTCTTGCACTTATCTTTCCACTCCCATCAAAGTTAGGTATAGGTATCTTGTTCAATGCATCTTGATATTCTTTGTGTTGCTTGGCTGGCCCTCTAGGTCTTAGCCCTACCTTTGATCTTTTCCTGTCCTTCCTTTCACTCATGAATTGATTGATGTTTATGCGTCTTTTGACCATGTCAGGAAGTGCATCATACTCTTCACATATGGTAGTCAACTCGTCTGCGAAAGATCATTCTTCATTTTCCATGACCTCTTCCTCTTTTTCCTCACTAGGTAGAAATTTAGGCCGGAAGGGCCTATCCGCCGAAGAAGCATGTGCTCTCTCACCACGTGGTGTACCTACCACGCTGCCATCTCCTGCTGGTGAACCATTCACTTTCATATTACCCAAAGCTTGAGTCATTAATTGCATCAAGTGATTCTGAGAAGTCATCAATTGTTCCAAATTCCTATTTGTTCTTTGTTGCTCCACCAAATACGGATCTGCGTCATCCCTTGGTGGACTTCCAGCTCTTCTGTTTCGATCCATTTCTGTAAATGGGTAGATCTCTTCTTGATGTCCACTTCTTCTTCTGTAGGTATGACCATATGGAGTCGGTGTATGCATAACAATTAACTCCCGACTAGGTCAATCTTTTCACTCATAACACCCAGATAAGATCGAGTCAAATCTCAACCCAATGTAGATGGATCTAACTTAAAATCTTATGCACAAGAATGCTATTAGATAAGACTTAGACTTTCGTTAATCCCAAATATACCCTCCAGGCTGGCAGGATCCAAGCTCTGATACCACTGTCATGTCCCGTTCTAGGTTTTAAACCAAATTTTCTAAATCTTGCAATTTTGAATTGAAAACCCTAGGACTGAAATCTGATTTTATTCTTTCAGATCTAAATACACACTTATACCATCCAAATTTTCATGGCAATTACATCATAAACATCAATGCAAAATATACAATCAAACCCTAGTTGGATTACACAATGAATTACACACTAGGTCGATTGCAAAAATAATGATCAAATCAACTCTGCTGTTATAAAAATCAGATTGTTCACTTCCATCAATACATCAAATCTATGGCCCTATGATAGCCAAAGTACAATTCCAACCCGCTGTTACAAATCAGAGGTAAAATAATGAATACACATACCCAATTTGTTATCCAAATACAATGCAAAGTTGATAACAAGCCTGCTGTAGCAAATCAGCCCTATTATGGTGATCAAATGCAAGGCAAGTGACCCTCTATTGCTGATCGCACCTCTCCAAGACTGATTGCTGTTATGCTAAGGCTGATCGCTGCTATATATTGATGACCAATGGTGAATTGTGGATGCTGATCGCTGCCTCAATACAGGTCTGCTACAGATCGGACCTCAATTGATAATGATTATGATACCACATACTTCAAAATGCAGCCAAAACACTAGGCGAACTCCCAGCATGAAATCACTGCCAAGGAATATGCAAGAATGGGCTCCAAAAATGAATGTCAAGGGCAGCGGCTAGGGCTCAGTAGATGTCGCTCAGATCTGAGGTGAACTTGCTGCTATAGCGTCTTCAAATCGGCGCCCTAGCATGAATGCTCCTTCCTCCAAAATCGGCGCTCAAGCAATGATATGGATCTTCAAAGTCTTCAAACAAAGTGTAAAGGATCTTCAATGAAAGTCTTCAATGAAATCTTCAACAATGGTCTCCAACCAAATCTTCGCATGATGAATCAATGATGCTCAAACAAACTACAAGTCTCCAATGAAGTGCAAATGTGAACTGCGTATGAGTCCACCTCCAAGATGTGATTGGGTTTTCGTCTAACAAACCAATGCAATCGAATTGCCAAGCAAAATGCCAAAGTTGCCAAAGTATTCGTGATGCCGAAATGAGCTCCTTCATCCTTTATTTATACTTGGTTCTTCTTTTTCCATCGAAATAGGCTGAAAAATTCAAATTGAAGATTTGAATTACTTTTCCCTCAAGTCGGCCAATAATTTATTTATTTTTATTTCTCCAATATGGCTGCTCAAATAAAAAAATATTATTTTATTATTTTTGAATTTCTTCCTCTTGAGAACCCAAAATCAAATATAATATTAATTTATATTTATTTTTACCTTCTCCTAAAGTGAGCGCCAAAATCCAAGAACTAATATTTTTTTATTATTTTCTTTTTTTCTCTCTCTCCAATGTGGCGCTCAAATTAAATAATATTATTTAATTTATTTTCTCCTTTTCCCTTTCTAGGTGCTAGGAAATAAAATAATATTTTATTATTTTCCACATGCCAAAAACCTGGAGTAATTATTTATTATTTTTGTCACTTGATAATTAATGTAAAATACATTAATTCATTTTTCCATCTTCGCCAGTGTAATTAGTTGAGCCAACGTTCCATTCTCCAAGCCTCTGAACAACATTATCTTTTCCAAGCCTTAGCTCAACCAAAATATTCCCTTGTTTTGATGAATTAGCCTACGGGAATGAGGATAGGCTAACTCAGTCTCCTGTTTGGTGATCATGCCGGAAATGGGGACATGACAGATCTTCAATGATTAAATGAGAGAGTGGCAATCATTAGATGATAAATTCCAAGCTGCCATGTCTTTGCAAGATTTTTGTCAATTGAAATACAGAAACAGAAATAGACCTAGAGGAGAAAGAAGCAACAATAATCATGACTTGCAAAGAAAATTGGAAAAGGTGAATATCACTCCTTTTGATCGTTCAGGCAAAATCACAGCACGAGCTGTAATGTCCCAAATTATGAGCTAAGTGTGTTTTTGAGCTACATGGGAAATGCAATATTGGAATTGTATTTTCAATTATGAGGTTGGTTTTGATTTTTAATGATTGCATATGATTCATAGCTGGCCGCCAAACATGAAGGAAAGATATATTAAATGCAACATTTATTTATTAAATGATTGCATTGGATCAATGGAATATGAGGTCGATTGGGTTTGTGGAAATTAAATGATTGCATTTAATTTGATATTGAGCTTTGAAAATATTTTAAATGCAAATTTTATTATTAAATATTTGCATTGGAGCGGTTGAGGGTTTTTATTAAATGCAAATATCATCATTTAATGCATGCACATGAGGTAGTTGTGGATTGAAGCAAGACTAGAGGAGCATTTTAAATGCAAGTTCATAAATTAAATGCCAAGTTGGTTATGTCAAGGATCAAGATTTTAAATGCTTTGAAGGTTATTAAATGCTTGCATTTGGATAGATTGCTTTATTTAATGCAATCGCCCAATCATTGCAAGTACTAGTTGGAGGTTAGAAGGATTTTAAATGCATTTCAAACACAAAATTAAATGCATGTAGCTGATCGCCCAAGCAAAGAGGAAGATTTTAAATGATTGCAATCTCAAAATTCAATGCAAGTGTCAAAGGCCAAGCTTAAGGAGGATCGATCCATAGAGGAGGAGCAAAATTCATTTAAAATAATTGAAGATTGTTTTAAATGAAAGCATTTCAAGTGAAGATCATTCAATATTGTTCCATTTCCTTAATTTCTATTGATGGATTTCAAAATGCATTCCAAAATTGCCAAGAGGATGGACATCAAAGCTTGAGGAGTTTAAATAGATGACTTGAGCTTCATTTTGCAATGAATGATGCTATGGTATGTTTTCTTTATTATTGTTTATGACTGAAAATTCCGATTTTCTAGTTATTTTTCAAGGAGATGTTCCCTTGAGTGTTGTGGTGATGATCCCATAACAATTTGTGAGATGTTGTCATACAGATTTCATCATTGGATTACATTTGCAGGTTATTTGAAGAGTTTGAAAGTGACATTGATATCTATTTGAAGCTCTTGGTGTAGAGGATTGACTACCAAGGTAGTTTAGTAACTTTGGAGTACATTGTGGATGGTATTTTCATATTTTGCAGGGTCTGATTTTGCAACAGCAGGGTCTGATTTTTTATAACAGTGACTTTACATTGGCATTTCAGGGCTTTTTAGGTGACTTTGATCAAGGGTTTGAAGATTGAAGAGTTGTGCTTGATAGAACACATTCCTATACATTCATAGAGTGCATTTGGAAGGGTTATTTCATGATATTTCATTGTAAACCCTTGGCTGGATAAAAAGTACACTCTCAGCAGTCAGATCAGCATACAGAAAGTTTCCATCAGAATTTTATTGAAGCTCTTGCAAGAGTGTTTTGTGTCCATTTGATAGCCATTAACATTCTAGAGGCTTTGGGCTATATTCGTATGCAAAGTTTGATGTATTTGGGCTTCAAATTGATTTGTAATTAAGTCTGATATAAAATCAGACATGGACTGAAATAAATTCCAGCAACTTGACCTTTCTTGTTTCATTTATTTGACAGTTTCATATATGCAAAACTGATGTGAGTTTGATGTGCTACAGTTCCTTGTTCATTTGGTAAAGTTAATTAATTGAAGTGTGCAAGAAATCATATCTAAATTTGCAAAAAATTTCAGTCATTCCTAGGAGGGTATTTTACAGTGGTATCAGAGCATTCAAAATTTCAGTCCAATATCCATTAGGGATATTATAGTGGTATCAGAGCATTCATAATTCCAGAATAATATCCATCGGGGATATTAAAGTGGTATCAGAGCTATGATCTTGCCAGCCTGTGAGAGCTATATGAGGATGAGTATGATAGTTTAATCTCTTTTAGAAAGGTATCAAATTGCTTCATGATATGGATGTGTCATTGGAGGTTGAGCATGGATGTTTTTGCTACATTATGCGACAGTGGAAGCGGTCCCAGGATCTTCTTCATCAACAATTTTGAGATGGTATGTCTGAGTTTGCATGGACAGGTTAGATGGGTTTGGGATCCTGGTATTCATTGATGCTCATTTGACACTTCTGATTGCTTGGGACAAGCAATCTTGGGAAGGGAGGACTTGTAATGTCCCAAATTATGAGCTAAGTGTGTTTTTGAGCTACATGGGAAATGCAATATTGGAATTGTATTTTCAATTATGAGGTTGGTTTTGATTTTTAATGATTGCATATGATTCATAGCTGGCCGCCAAACATGAAGGAAGGATATATTAAATGCAACATTTATTTATTAAATGATTGCATTGGATCGATGGAATATGAGGTCGATTGGGTTTGTGGAAATTAAATGATTGCATTTAATTTGATATTGAGCTTTGAAAATATTTTAAATGCAAATTTTATTATTAAATATTTGCATTGGAGCAGTTGAGGGTTTTTATTAAATGCAAATATCATCATTTAATGCATGCACATGAGGTAGTTGTGGATTGAAGCAAGAATAGAGGAGCATTTTAAATGCAAGTTCATAAATTAAATGCCAAGTTGGTTATGTCAAGGATCAAGATTTTAAATGCTTTGAAGGTTATTAAATGCTTGCATTTGGATAGATTGCTTTATTTAATGCAATCGCCCAATCATTGCAAGTACTAGTTGGAGGTTAGAAGGATTTTAAATGCATTTCAAACACAAAATTAAATGCATGTAGCTGATCGCCCAAGCAAAGAGGAAGATTTTAAATGATTGCAATCTCAAAATTCAATGCAAGTGTCAAAGGCCAAGCTTAAGGAGGATCGATCCATAGAGGAGGAGCAAAATTCATTTAAAATAATTGAAGATTGTTTTAAATGAAAGCATTTCAAGTGAAGATCATTCAATATTGTTCCATTTCCTTAATTTCTATTGATGGATTTCAAAATGCATTCCAAAATTGCCAAGAGGATGGACATCAAAGCTTGAGGAGTTTAAATAGATGACTTGAGCTTCATTTTGCAATGAATGATGCTATGGTATGTTTTCTTTATTATTGTTTATGACTGAAAATTCCGATTTTCTAGTTATTTTTCAAGGAGATGTTCCCTTGAGTGTTGTGGTGATGATCCCATAACAATTTGTGAGATGTTGTCATACAGATTTCATCATTGGATTACATTTGCAGGTTATTTGAAGAGTTTGAAAGTGACATTGATATCTATTTGAAGCTCTTGGTGTAGAGGATTGACTACCAAGGTAGTTTAGTAACTTTGGAGTACATTGTGGATGGTATTTTCATATTTTGCAGGGTCTGATTTTGCAACAGCAGGGTCTGATTTTTTATAACAGTGACTTTACATTGGCATTTCAGGGCTTTTTAGGTGACTTTGATCAAGGGTTTGAAGATTGAAGAGTTGTGCTTGATAGAACACATTCCTATACATTCATAGAGTGCATTTGGAAGGGTTATTTCATGATATTTCATTGTAAACCCTTGGCTGGATAAAAAGTACACTCTCAGCAGTCAGATCAGCATACAGAAAGTTTCCATCAGAATTTTATTGAAGCTCTTGCAAGAGTGTTTTGTGTCCATTTGATAGCCATTAACATTCTAGAGGCTTTGGGCTATATTCGTATGCAAAGTTTGATGTATTTGGGCTTCAAATTGATTTGTAATTAAGTCTGATATAAAATCAGACATGGACTGAAATAAATTCCAGCAACTTGACCTTTCTTGTTTCATTTATTTGACAGTTTCATATATGCAAAACTGATGTGAGTTTGATGTGCTACAGTTCCTTGTTCATTTGGTAAAGTTAATTAATTGAAGTGTGCAAGAAATCATATCTAAATTTGCAAAAAATTTCAGTCATTCCTAGGAGGGTATTTTACAGTGGTATCAGAGCATTCAAAATTTCAGTCCAATATCCATTAGGGATATTACACGAGCATGGATCCAAAAGTTGGATAACTATTTCACATTGAACCCGGCCATTGAGGAAAAGCATGATGAAGTTGAAGGATCACTTTGTGGTTAAGGAAGTCATAGCTATGCATGCACTTTCTAGACCAGCCATTGAGGAAAAGCATGATGAAAATGGTTCTACTTACTATTATGATGGTGATCCCTTGATTGAGCATGACGTTGACCTAACTTCAAAACACGAATCATCCAAAGAAGAGGTCATAGAGATAGCTGATTTTGAGAGGATTGATGGTGAAGATGATAGGTTCCATGAGTCACATCATTTAGAAGGTCAATTGAAGGTCATTGAGGATGTGATTGTTGCAGCCCTAACTCATTTTGTTAATACTCATAAGATGATGGCAGATTATTGTTGGAAGGCTCAAGAGAGACACAAAGGTTTTGAAGGAGAACTATCTTTTGCAGACTTACAAGTACTCAAAGAGGCTTTGGTTGTAATGAAGTCAAATTACCTACACCTACTTTCAGATAAAGATCATCTCTTCAAGCTTGATGAGATATACTTTGATGCATTGAGAGGAAAAGAAGGTTGATAAGCTTACCTTTGAGGTTAAGGCTACTACGGATTCCTTGAAGAGCACTCAAATGGCCCCTTCAAGAATTGGAGAATCAAGTTGATGAGCTTTGTTTGAACTTGATCTTGGCACATTCTTCATCACCTACAGCAGAAATTCAGTCTCCTATGGCAAACACATCCAAAGAACAACAATTCAATATGAAGATTGTAAAGAGTGGACACATGGATGAAGAATTTGATGGACCCCACTGTGAAGTCTTGAGAAGGGAAGATGAAGATATAACTTGCAGCCATGGGACAGAAGTTATGACGCTTGGTTTTCAGTTGGAGACATCTCTTGGACCAGCACTTGTTGATGACCATCCACTCATGGAAGGAGAGATGATTAAGACCTATGAAGACATCACACAAAGGTATGAGGTAAGGACTGATTTTCTGACTTGCAACAGCAGTCTCTTATCTTCACATAATCATGAAATGACAGCCAAGAAGATGGAGGTTTGGATCAGCCTTGAGGCATGTGATTTTCAGTTGGAGACGCCTATTGGATCGGCACTTGATGAAGAGCATGCAACAAAGGAAGAAGAGGTGCTTTAGGTTCTTGAGGACACTACACTAAGGTATGAGACAAGTCCTGATTTTCTGATTTGGAACAACAATCCCTTACCTTCACATAATCATGAGATAGCAGCCATTACACATAAGGATGATAGTGGGAAGACTTCTTCTATTGACACTCAAGATTTGAGGGTTGAACATGAGCCGCGTGTTGTGGATCCAAGCCACGAGAGGTCTGATTTTGTACACCATGGCATAGAAGGCGTAAAAAAGACTCAAAGCACAAGGAGCACTTGGATTTGCATGAACATGAGGAGAGGTATGATTCAAAAATTTTTGTTTGTACACTTAGTTTGCATCATGAGGATCATGAGTCACCTCTTTTGGAGAGCCCATTGAAGGCTCAAGTTATGGCTTTGGATGAGATAGTAGGGCATACATTTTGTGGATCAGCCAACAATGATATGCATGCATGTGTAGATGGAGTCACTTGTGATCCAGATTTGGTTGGGCATTTAGCAATCCTTGGAGAGCTTGAGGAGTCTACTTGTGTTGAAACCATAGTTCTGAGACTTGCCCGAAATCGCCAGAACTCGGCGAGTCGCGAGCCAAGCAAGGCATGGCGAGTCCTAGAGACTTGGACTCGGACCCGTCTGAAAACTCGCCAAAACTCACCGATTTTGGAAAACTCGCCAAACTCGCCGGAAACTCGCGAGTCCGAAGCATGAAACTCGGCCAGAAAAAAGTGAAAAAATCAAGGACACAGTGACAATATATTTCAAAATATATTTAAGTATAAGAAAGTATTTCTTATACTTTAAATATTTTGAAATATACTGTCAGGATGTTTGAGATAGGTTCCGGATCTATGGGATTTAACATGTAGATTCTAGATTTTGGAGGATCCATCAAATTTCAGACTTAACCAATTTTTCAGGGTTTCAGGGTTTCAAACTTAGTCAAATTCAGGGTTTTAGTTTCGCACAAAAAGAGTAGAGGACAAATCACTGGATCCTATTGACTTGGATGAGATAGATCCTATTGATTTGCCGAGTTTTTGCAGAGTTTTCTCTGAGTTTTTGTTGACTCGTCAATTTTGGCATGATTGAAGACCTACCATTTACACCTTCGTAGGAAGGCAAAGGATGCAGGGTCCTCTGAGCCATAGACTTCTAGTTATTGTTTTGATATTTCATATTTGTTTGGAACATTTGATGTCATGGATTTCATATTCCATGAGTTTTGTATACATTTGACTATATTTATATATCTAAGTGTGCTATTTCCTTCAGCAGCTTAGCTACAATTTGCGTTTATACTTATCTGATCGATGTATACTTGAGTATGTGATCAAATTAGCTTCTATTTGATGATGTTATTGTGTCCTTAAGGTTTATTTTATAAAGGGTGCATGAAACAAGTTTTAAATCCTCAAAAATATCTAAATTTCTTGGGTTTTTCACTTTGCCGAGTCTGTGCCGAGTCTGCGCTGAGTCTGGGTGCCGAGTCCCGAGTCCCAAGCCGAGTGACCCTCGCCGAGTCTGCGCTGAGTCCGAGTCTCGAAACTATGGTTGAAACACAACCCCGTCATGATGATGATTCCTTGGTGGAGTATGAGGCTGCCCTAATTTCAGAGCTTGTGGCACATGTCATGGAGACATTTGATTTTGATTGGTATGCACTTGGAGGTGTAGAGTTTCAGTTGGTCTATGATCCAAGGTATGCAGATGATGTCATAGAGGTACTTGATTTTGAGTGGCATATGCTTGAGTTTCAGATGAGGTATGGAGATGAGCATGAGGGTAGAAGTGCTCCAGCCCTAACCCATTGGTTTCTACCTCATACATTGTTGATGGATGGCTGTTCCACTTTCCTGGTCATGGAGTTTTCAGGGTATACTTTGAGGACAGCAGCTGTTTGGATGCTTTGGAAAGGTCTGGATCACTTCCTCGATGTTGGAGATTGGCATAATGATGAGACCCTATCATCATATGTCATTGGAGGTATTTTTGGCACCATCATTGGTATAGTGCCATGTCCCCATTTTCGGCTTGATCATCAGTGAAGCATGGATTAGCCTATCTATCATTCCCGTGGGCTAATACCAATGATGAGGGAATGAATTTGGTTTTTGACTAACTCAGTGTTGTAGTTTTGCAAGTACAAAGTCAAAAACTATTCTTGAAATCTGTGGCAAGTTTGGCAAAATGGTAAAGTCTGGAGGCCAAAACTGACAAGAACTTGACTCTCAGAGCCAAGGTGCACTTTTCTGTCTGTCCGGTACCAAATGTGCGCCTAAGGATATGAAGTCTTCTATCAAGGTGTGGAAGTGCAATATGATAAGCATATCATCATTGGAGCCCGTCAACACACTGAACCAAGGATTTGAAGGCCAGAAGTTGCCCAAGTAAGGTTAGGTGCACTTTCTCTCTCCTCTAGCATCAAAATTGCGCCTAGCAAAGAAGCATCATTCCATGAGTCTCTTGAGTGGCGCTTCAAGCACATCAACTATATGCAATCATGGTTGATCATCAAGGTGGATTTGACTAAGTGAATTGAGCAATTGTCTTAGGTGCACTTTGGCCTCTGTGCAACCTCAAAAGTGTGCCTAACTTGTGAAGGTAGAGTTCAAAGATATCAAGAGTGTTGAGTCTCAAATTGAGCATCCGGGAGTATCAAATTGAGTTTGAGATCATAAATTTGCCTAAGTAAACCTAGGCGCTAGTTTGCACTCTTACCACATCAAATATACGCCTAAGAGTCAAGGCGCCACTTCTTGATCCTTCAACCCAAAATGTGCGCCTAGGGGCTAGATCATGCCTTTGCAACCTTGAGATGGCGCCTTGGCAAGGAAGTGAATTGGAAGGTCAAAATTGATCATCAAAGGATTAAAGATTGTTCAAAAGGTCATCCATTCAATTGAAATCATCATCAATAGAAAGAAAAGTGTTATAAGAGTGAGGTGCACTTTTCCTCTTGTTCCACCATGAATATGCGCCTTCCCTAGAAACCCCAAATTTGCATTTTGAGGAGGATATATCAACATGCATCTTGAAGAAGGGGACCATTCTCAGTTGTTGCTCAATGATCGAAGATCATTAAACTGTCAAGAAGTAAGCCAAGATGATGAAGGCGCACTTCTTGGTCTCCACAACCTCAAAAGTGCGCCTAAGCAAGTTAGGCGCAAATCTTCCTCTCTCCAACCTCCAAGTTGCTCCTAGACTCCAGAGACCTCATTTGAGCACTTAACCTTGACAAGTCTTCAATCAAAGTCTAAGAGTCTTCACTGAATGTTGTTAAGTGTTTGAAAGCTTATGGAGTCATCAAACCCCCACCAAGTGAACTAGGCGCATATCCATGCTTCCACAACCTCAGATTAGCGCCTAGCGTTCAGATACCTTCCTAAGGCGTAGTTTCACTTCACCATGATCCTGTTTGGGCGCCTCACTTGAAAGAATCAACTATGGTGATTGGGTGCACTTCTTTACCTGTGGAGCATCATTCTAGCGCCCTGGTTTGGATAAGCATATTGCAAGTGTCTAATCTCCTATTGGTCCAAGTGATGGCATTGGGATCCGTTCCGGTTCCTTGGACAAGGTTGCCAACTCAGAGTGAGTCATTAAATGGAATATTCCCATTGGAATATGCTCTTGGGAAACGTGCCTTGGTTCCTACTTTGCATTGAAGAACGTGCCTTCATTGCCTTTGAAGGAGGAGAGCACCTTCATATTCTTATCTTAGATCTTTTGCTATTGAGTTTCTCTCTGGTAAGCTTATGCTCTTTCGTGAAATCTACGTATTTCATGCTTGTTGGGGTGATGCTCCCTCAACCTTGATAAGGTGATGCTCCCTTATCTCTTGAGAGGTGTTAACTTTTAGTTATCATCATTGTGCAGGATTGAAGTCATTACTTGCAATACGAAGCTACTTGCATCTTGAAGACACTTGTGAGTTGAAGACAGATACTTGTAGTTGGAATAGATTCATTGTTCAATCTAGGCGCCAAGGCCTATCTTTTGTAATCTTTGTAATAAGTTGAACATTGATGCTAATAAGCATCTGTTGAATGTAATAAGAAGTGGATTGACAATTGCAATAAGACATCTCAACTTCCTTGATGTTCAATTCATGTTGATCTTATTCATGTTTGATGTTGATTGATTGAAGTAAGTAATTAGAAAAGTTAGCAAAAATTTGGTTAAGTATAAGTGGGATATTTCATATAGTTTTCAGTTTGTTTGATGCTGCTCTGATTTATATCAGCAGCATAGTATGGAGTGGCATGTTTCTCTATGCACCTATGATGGGCATTTTGCACATCCATAGGAGGTCATTCATGTTTAGGTGGACCATTGGTGGTGATGGCACGATGAGAGGCATCTATATCTCCACTTCCATTGGATGTGATGGTATGAAGATTTGGGATCCAAGTATCGGTATGATTGGTACACTTTGTCACAGGGATCTTGGTGAGTTGCTTCGCAACTCTTGGCTTGGTGATGTGTATATTAGAGTGGAGCAACGGAAGACTTGGTACAAGTGGTCATGTTTCAGAGATCCTATCATACATCACTTGTTGTTGAGCAAGGCATTCTTCGAGGCTTTAGTTTTGTATAGTGTTTTGTCTTTGATAGACTTAGCACTCATGGACAGTACAACCTTCGAAGGAAAGGAGTTGTTGGCACTTGTGGTTGAGGTTTTTGCATTCTTGTTCCTACAGCTACACAGGTAGGACTCTTGGAGGAGCAAGATTTCTGAATTTGGGGAATGGAGTCAAATTGAGTTCAAGTGTGTATGGCTAGTTTTGCCACCAGAGCTCACTTTGTATATCATTCTTCATATTCCTTTCGGGAGATGCAGCCACAGGTTGAGTAGAGTGATCATAGGACATTTGGTTGGATGGAGATACTTGTCACTTGACAGTATTTTGTAGGATACATGTTCGCAATTTCTTGCGAGCAAGCAATTCCGGGAAGGGAGGACTGTAATGTCCCCATTTTTGGAGTGATCACTTGATGGAGTGGGCTAGCCTATTTCCATTCCCATAGGCTAAGCCGGAGGGCTCAGGGAATATCCTATTTGGCGAGTTTTCAAACTTAGCCAATTTTGTAGGGCAAAATGAGTATGGAATGTTAGAGAAATAGAAAGAAATAAAATAAATTTGCCCTAATGAGGAGCGACCCAATTGGAGAATGGAATGTTAGAGAAATAGACAGAAATAAAATAAATTGTTTTTATTTTGTCTTGGGCGCCTAGAAGAGGATCGGCCCTCTTGGAGAAGAAAAGAATAAAATAAAAGAAAATATATCCTTTTATGTGGTCAGCCAAGTTGTGGAGAAGACAAAGGGAGCACCTAGGAGGGAGTCGGCCTAGGAGAAGGCATAAAAAGAAAGACGAACCTTAATTTGCACCTTGAGCACCTATCTTGGAGTGGTTGGCCAAGCTTGGGAAGAAAAACAATAAAAATAAAAGGATTGTCTTGCCTAGGTCAGCCTAGGAGGGAAGATCATGTATAAATAAGAGATCATTTGGAGGCCTTTCATCATATCTTTCATTCCTATTTTCTCTTGGAGTTTAACTCTTTTGGTTGCAACGAAAGTTGGGCTTGAATCCAAGGACGAAAACCCTTGTGATTCTAGGTGAATTGGACGAAAACCTAATTCATCTTGTGAACGTTTCATGACGGAAACCTACTTTCACTTCATTGGAGATTCGTGAAGGAGAAAAGCAAAATTTCATATTCAGATTTCAAGATCAGATTTGGAGCAGCAGCATTGGCAAGTTTTGTGTTGATTTTGATCTAGGGTTTCATCCTAGGGTTGGGCGCCACCTTGAGGAGAAGGGTGACTTGAGTTGTGAAAGGTGAATTTGGAGTTGGAGAGCAGATTTCATCTTGATTAGGGTTTCCTAAACCCTAGTTATTTGCAGCAGACCTAGCACCACCTTTGGAGAGGACTTTGGAGCTTCATTCATCATCATTTGCTTGTGATTTGTCCACATTGTCTAGCTGATGTAATTCGCTCAGCTAGGGTTTGTTTTGAAGCATTTTGTTCATCATATTTTGGTATGTACAAACCTAATTATAGGTCTGATTTGTAACATCAGAGATCTGATTGGCTTTTGGGCATGTTTGGCCTATGTTTTGGATGTAAATTCAGACTTCTACATTTTGATTTATAACAGCAGATTTGTCATTGGAAATTCAGACTTGTTATGTGCATTTGATGTTCATACATTGTCTATTTCATGGTGTATTTTACTTCTGATGTTGGGCGAATCATTTGGCATAATATTTTGATGTTTCTGGATATCATATGTTGGCTGTTATAAGTGTTTATCATTCTGAAAAAATAAAATCAGAAATTAGGGTTTCAGCAGAAAACTAAAAGTGCAGAAAACTAGGGCAGCAATCAAAATTTTAGGGCAGAATCCATTCGGGATATTACAAATAAGTTGCTTTCAAATCAATGTAATCAAGATACATGATTTTGAACTACAAGCAAACACACTAAACAATCATTTAGTGAAATAAATTGCTTCGGATCAATGTAAGGGAGATATGCAATTTTGAACTACAAGCATACACACCAAACAATCATGAACTGAAACCAATACAAAAATAAAAGTGATCAGCATCCCAATAACCTACTTCCAATAAGTTTAGACCCATGATGACTGCTATGCCAGAAGCAGCCACTGGAAGTCCTTGACCAATTTGTCCATATGCCTTTCCAGCAAATGATGCAGCAATACCAAGAACAGCCAGTGTTGTTGCAAGCCCTACTGAAAAGGCCAATGAATTTACAACTCCCTGTTTATAGAAACAAACATTTATATTTTCTTGAGATAGAATGTATTTCTATATGACTGACCACAGTTTATGGATAAGAAAATGAACATCCTTCTGGAAAACACATTCTTAGCAAAAATTAAACATTAGATTGAGATAAGATTTCACTGCTAACCAATCACAAAAAACTAGAACATGAAAAAGCTAGCCTTAATGCCTCCTCGAAGAGAAATCACTCACCTGCGTACGGCTTTTTCCAGACCCAAAGGCTCCTGCAAAGCCCTCAATAATAGGACCACATGAGAAAGATTACACAAAAATCAAGCTGAAGCTCTAACAATAAAAACATTGAAACAAGGGCAATCTTGTTCAACATATAGGCACCCTTCAAATTCTTACATACCAATGTAGCCAAGAGTTAGTGGCAATACACTAAGTGTGCATGGAGATAGACTTGTGACAAGACCTGCACCAAAAATAACAATGACACTGCAAATGCAAAGAAACAACTTAGAATATTAAATTGAAAGTAAGAAAATGCGATAGATGTATCTTGGCTTCCAGAAATCAATCCCTTGGGCAGCAGAAAACTAGAATAAAATGTTAAATGCAAACCTGGTTGGGCTAAGAGATGACAATTGTATTTGAACAGCTTCATTTGCCTGCTGTCCAGCTGCATACAAAATGTTACCTACCCAATCTCCCATGGAGCCCAAATCTGCCAAAACTGTGACTGATTTTACCATTGGAAGCTCTGTCTGAACCACAAACAAATAAAGGTTCACATATTTGACATGGATGATGTAGATGACTAATGAAGAAAAAAAATTTGGAACCATTCAGAACACAAACAGATACACACATAATATGAACAAATTATCTATTAAACATGGCACTAATCACTTATCTACAAGTAGACACCACACACAGATGTAGGAAACACGAAAGATTTTGGTATCGTGTATGCACTGAACATTGCTTCCATATAACATGGCCTTCTTTATCGATGGACAGATCTTTGTGCATCAATGGACTACTATAGCATGTAAAATGGTGGAATATCATCTGTATGTAATCACCATATCTGATACTAATCAAAAGTGAGCAAGTATCTAACTATGTTTCACTTTTTAATATCATGCCTTCTATTAACTAAATATAGATGTGTTAACTAAACCTATGATCTATATTTGTCACCCCCTCTAAAGAAATCACTGTCCTGCCATCAGTTCTAAAAGTAGTGTAGGGTCCAGATGTAGGGAAGGTTGAAACTACAAAACTGAAGTCATATAAATTACTTGGCACCAGAATAGGTTTTCTTGAGGTCTACAACTTTGAAAATAACCTTGGGTGGCTGACTTGTTGGTGGGAAGCCTGGACCTGGACAACCTAAATGGTTGGTAATGAAGTCAAGCATTCCAGCAAAGTGGAGATGCCAATCATTTTTCTTTCCTGTCTTTCAAATGCGCCCCAATTTGTCTATCAAGTATTCTTTATGATCATAATCCTTTAACTTGTAATCAATTATTGGAATCTCAAACCCAATTCAATAAGCCTCAATTTTCGCTTGAAATCTTGACCAAATCTGTCATGTAACTAGAAATTTCAGTGAAACTAAAACTTGGAATGCACAAGGTGCTGTATTTATATTGGAATTGAATTTTGACCCACAGTATGTACCTTGGAACACCATCAAAAGAGTCAAAAGGCCACATTAGAGCCTGCAACAAAATACTTGTTTAAAAGAGCTGTATAGACAACCTAGAAAAGGATTATGGTAATCAGTAATCACTTAATACTGACATGGGCCATGCAAGACGCACATAGAAATTTTGGCTTTATTGTTGAATATTTTGTCATTACGTTGGTTCCACAAGAACCAAATGATTGTACCTAGGGCAATCTTGTGGATGAATTTGAGAATTGCAATATACCCTTTGAATCTGCCCTAGTCTTGTATTCTTCCATCTATAGTGTCAATGGGCTTAAATTTAGTCTTGAACATGCAGGGAAAATGAACCTAGACCTCTTGGGCAAAGGGGCGCCATAGAAATAGATGCTTTGCATTTTCCTCCACTTTGACATAGTTTGGTCTAATGCTTGGTCCCAACACGCCTCTTTTTTAAAGTCGGTCTTGTGTTGTGAAATTGTTGTGTAGGGCAGTTTATAGAAAAGATTATTCTCGGCTATCCAAGTGTATTCCATAAATGTTCCTTGGCATCTTTCTTTCACTGGGAAGCAATAGGATGACTAGATGCATATCTACGGATGTGGTACACTCCCTTGAGGTGCTGTGCATCAATCTAATTTGGTCAGTAGCCCTTGAAATTCCAATATGCCTATGAATGATTAGGTCTTGAATGAGGTGCACCTGACAATCGGGTTCACATTATCTTTCTGTGTCCAGTACTGATTGTGATCAGTCATGGGGAAAATGTAATCAACCCTTCTGTTGAGGGTTTTTCCCTAGAGGTATATCCAAAGACTTTCAAGGTCTGATTTAATGAGTTTGAGATGTCCATCCCAGCTATCAACCCAAAATCTTACCATTTTACCATTACCAATCTATCAAGTTATTCCTTACTAAAGGTGTTGATAGCCTCAATAAACATGGCTTGCAATAGTGGAGAGATTCCCTTTCCATGCAGTCAAGTCCAGATTTCCTAGGTCCTCAAGATTGTACTTATCTCAAAATATTTGGCATCAGCTGATGCGAGGATTTTTAAGAAGCCTTTAGGTGTATTTCATGGCAAAATCTTGATTAAAAAGGTCATGCTCTTTAATATTAAGACCCGTGTACTTTTGGGTTGTGTTACCAAGTTATAGGAACCCGGAGGATACCTGAATTTTGTTTCCATTTGTCATGTCCCCTTTTTCTAAATAATTGAGCTAAGGAAATAATTCTTAATATTAACTTAAATTGTCCAAGTAACTTTATGTTATAACATTGCAAAGAGGGTGTCTTATGTTTTATTATTAAAAGAAGCCCAATGTAATGTTATATTAGAAAGTGTTTCTAGAAAAAAGGGTCTAATGTAATATTAAAAAGAGTCTAGAAAAAAGGGCCTAATGTAATGTTATATTAAAAAGGTGTTTCTAGACACTTCTAGAAGGAGGCGAAAAAAGGAATCAAAAATTAGGAAAGGTAATTACAAAAGGAGGAGTTGGGCTAAGAAGAAATCATCCATTGTATTGTTGTCAAAACCCCTTTTCTCGAAGACCGAGCACTTGCGTTCATCCTTTCTTCCTGAGAACGAAAACCATTTTGGCATAGGGATTTGGAGGACGCAAAACCCTCTAATTCACTTGGTTTAATTCCATCCAAGGATTACCATTTTGCTGAAAGCTTGCAATTTGTTCTAGTTTCATATTGTTATTTGAAGATCTTGAAGATTTCCAGCTTTGCATATTTTTCGTTTTGGATTTCTAGATCTCCAGGTTTATTATTGGAGGATTTCAATATTATATCATTTATGTTGTTGTGATGACAGCAAATCTTTATTATTATTGGTGGTGATATAGGTTGTACCTTTCTCATATAATATTGCAGCAGATTGAAGTTATTTTGGAGAGTGTTGTACTATATCTAGGAGGGATCGTAGCATGTTTAGGATAATTAATAGTTGTCGTACCATTACAAATTCTAATCGCAGCCTTTGGTACATTGTTAGAGGTGTTGAGTTAAGTCTTTAAGTTGTCATACAAGAAGGAATCGCAGTAATTTTAATAGGGTGCTGAGTCATTACAAGTCTATCTAAGCCGTTGTACATATCTTATATTGTTGGGACTGCCATACAAATGTTGGGAAGCTACGTCCAAGCTTTAGCAGCTACAATCCATAATATTGTTGAGGGTTATTTAAGAAGAAGCTTCCATACTGATTTCTGGGCTCCGTACATCTTCTCAAGTTTGTCATACCTTCTTTGGGGTAGTCATATAATGAGTAATATGAATAGATGATATAATATCATTCATTGTTGTTTTCTGCAGTTTGGTATCCAGCTGTCATGAATATTATTCAGGAAATATTAATATTTGAGTTTGTTGGTATTTGCTGTTATTAAATCATTTGCTTAGTATGGAATTTGCAACTGAATAATATTAAAAAAAATCTAGGTTTATTGAATGGTACTTATAAAAAGAAATTTGTTGTTCCTTTTATGTTGTAATGTCAATTTTAAGATAGCTGCAATAAAGAAATATTATATGAAATATTCATAATAGCAATTGATTTGATTGGATATAATCTTATTTGCGGATCATATAAGAGATTTCAATGATTTATCATATAATCTAAGTGGTTCTTCGCTAGGTTTGATTAAGATATTTGATAGTGGGAATGTAGAAGGCATAGCCACCAGGTTCAACATAACATTCATTCATATTTTGTTATTGAATGCATTGTAGGCTATGCGGCCTACTACCAACAAGCATAATATATTTAGTATTGATTGTAAGAACCCTGTCTAGATCTGAATTGAAAATAAGCCTGCTGTCCTGAAATTTCTGATTTGTTTTTCTCAAATTTCGCTTAGGGTTTTGATGTTTTGTTTTCACTAATGTGTTTGCTATGATTTGTAGATGGAAAGGTTGCAATATGACATTCAAACAACATGCAATGATGACTGAAATTAATCAAAACAGCTCACATAGATACACAAAAACACAATAGAACATACCCGGATGAATGATTGGCCACTTTATTTGAATTGATGTTGGCTGACTACAAAAGATGAAGGTCTGATTTTTATATCAGACTTACATATGCTTGCATGAATGATCAAATCATGAACCAAACCAACCTAAAATGATATAACAATGATGCAATGTCAACCTCCAACGCTGGCCGCCTTAGAAATGCTCAATCCGGATGATGATATGAAGCCAAAACCAAATTGTATGGACTGATTTGAAATCTGTATTTACTGATATGAAATCTATAGCATAAACCCTCACAAAAACATGTTGGAAACTCCACCAAACCCTAGCCCAATGATGCCAAAATGAAGTGCTATCCTCCTATGAGGAAAATATAACAAACCCACTTCAATACAAAGCTGGAAATGCACCAATCTGAGGACTGATATGAAGTTACAGCGGTCTGATATGAAATTCAGATTGCAAGATATGTGATTCCACCTCCAATTTAGCCACTAAAACATAAAATAGCATCAATACAACATAGCCATGAATCCCAATAGTGAAATCAGCCTCAATTTGCCTTCAAATCTGAATATTAACGCCTCCAATATGCTTGATATCTTCAAACCCTAGCTGAACCAATAAACTCCATTGAAACCCTAGCTGATTTGAAGCCTTTGTCTCCTCAAAAACCTGCAATATGTTCAATAATAGATTCTAGGTGAATCCATCTCTCATAGTGGGATGGGTTTTCGTCCAAACCACTCAAATCCAAGGGTTATCGTCCTTAGATAATGCTGAAACTCTGTTACAACCAAGAGAAACTCTCCAAATAGTGAAAAAGCCAAATGATAGAATGATATGAAAAACACTCCAAATGACCTTTTAACCTCTTCACCTAGGGCGCCCAATTTCTATGAAATATAATCTTTTTTCAAGTCCACCACCAAAAGAAAATATTATTTATTTATTTTCTTTTAATTTTTTTTCTTAAATTTGGGCGTCCCACACGAATAATAATAAAATAATATTATTTTATTATTTTTTCTTTTCTCCCTTGAGCGGCCACTTTTGGCTTAATAAAATAATATTTTAAATAATAAAATATTATTTATTATCTTTTGCCATCCTTTTTATTTTTTCCTTATTTTTTCTCTTTTTCCTCATGAGCGCCAATTTGTTGGAAATTAATATAATATTTTAATATAATTTTCACTCCAATCTTTATTTTTTCCACCTTTAAGTTATTTTCTTTTTTCCCAACCTGGGTCATTTTTCCTTTTGGCATAATATTTTAATATTTTTGGCTTTTCTAAAAATAATATACAAATACCAAAAGCCAAAATATAATTTCATTTCATCATAGAAAATATAGTTGAAGCCATAAAATTCAACATTCCATTCTCCAAGCCTCAACAACATTTGTTTTTCCAACCTTGCTCAAAAAGGGGACATTACAAGTCCTCCCACCCTGAGATTGCTTGCCCTCAAGCACTCACATGTGAATGGTTGATTACAAGATCCCAGGATCCGATATCCTTCTTGTATCATCATACATACTCAACATGAAATGAAGAACATCTCTCAACATAACATCCATAATACTCACACATACTTCCTCAAAGCTACTGGTGTAAAAGATGAAAATCTGATTTAAACTCATCCTAGGACCGCTTCCACTGTCATAAACTGATGCAAACTCATCATTACTCAACCTCCAAGTGCTTGGTTCATACCAAAACCAAACAAGTGACTCCATGGCACTTGTCACAAATCCATGAAGTAGGGCAGCCTCCAACTCTATCAAAGAATCATCAAGATGACATACCTACACCTCATCATGAATCAACTCCTCAAGCTCTCCATGAATGATCAAGGGCTCAACCAAACCTGAAGCACTTATGTCTCCTTCATGTGTAGGCAAAACACTAGTGGCTGATCCACTAAATGAGTGATCAACTATCCCATCCACATCTAGGATGTGAGCCTTCAATGGGTTCTCCAAATGTTGTCTTGCTTGGGCAGCCAACAACTTTGTCTTCCTAACTCTTTGTGCCCATCCATCACACATGTCTTGAGTCTTCTTAACGTCCTCCATGGTATGATGTACAAAATTAGACTTGTTGTGGCTGGAATCTTCAACGCACTCTTTATGCTTATGTAATGTGCCGTACATGTTGGTATATTTTTTAAATCTTATATGTGTGATATTTTATTATTATTTTGTGTGGTCTTTCAGATAGATAGAAGATGCAGAAGGGATTTTATGTTTTCCTGCAAAAGTGTGTTGTCGGAGCATACAATATAGAGCATATAACCAAAACCCAGAAAAAGTACAATGAATTTGCACAAACAAACATTGACCCAGATAGAAGAATGGTCAAATATGAATTATAATAACATACCCATATTGAGTTTTACAACTTCATGTCGTGGCTGTAGCCGGACCAGCCAATGGGCATAGCCAAAATCACTCTAAACTCCAAGGAATGAGAATTCTTGTACTACAAAGTATATCAGCAATATTCAAGGCTCCGAACGCCTCAATTAGAGACAACAATGGCTGTAAACAAAGATGAAATGGCTGCAACAAGGAACCCACGTCCAACTATAGCATGTACGACTAGCTGTAGGAGAAATCTGCAAGAAAAAAACTATAAAATGCCTTCCAAAACTGCTCAAAACTGATCTGCACTGAATCTCAAGGCTGGGCGACCATGATAAGAGAGAAGATACACACTAAAACTGCCCTAAACAGCCCATTCAAGGTACGGCCTGCTGCTGCAATAGTACAGCCAGCAAGGGTGAATAACAATAGATAATAACAGCCCCAAAACACCAAAGAAATCTGCCCTCAAACACTTCGATCTGCCATTATGGCCTCCAACAAACTCAACATGAACATTCACTATCAAAAGATGTAGCAAATCAACTCCAAACTCAAATCTCCGAATAACTCCATTGCAAGCACACATGTGAATGCTGAATACATCCACCTTCAATGGCACCATTGGGTGATCTTTCACACCTGTGGGAAACCGCTACTCAGGGAGGTTTTCGTCTCCAAGAGCCTCTGGTTTGAATCCTCAAACCCTAGAGCCAAAGCTCCAAAACCCTAGCAAGGGGAATCTCAAAAAGAGAAGAAAAAAATAATCCAAGCATATCCAAATGAGAGCACTTTTCCTCCTTTTAGACTTTTCCAACTAAGAGTCTCTAAAATCCTCTTGCATATGGGATAAAACATGAGAGGGAAAATACATTTTAAAATATTATAATTCTCTTTAATTCTTTTCTCAACATTACCCTTAAAGTCCCCTCTTTTAAAACAACATTAAGTTGTTGAGCCTAGGCACCAAGGTCCAATATTAAATAATAATGTTTAATTTACGGACTTTTAAACGGAAGCCAAGATGATGTCAGAAACCAATGATCTATAGCTCGTTCGAAAGGTCTTGACAAGACGAATCCAACCCCACTCTCAAAATCCTGTTCCAGTGCCAATCCCGAACTTACTAAAAATAGTAACGACCATAAGCAAACTGAGCCAACTCAGAGGGTGCCAACTGGATCCACATACCATCTGATAACTCTGAGCTCAGTGCAATGTCTATGAGAGCCAACAGCCGACTACCAAGTCGCCCAAACAGCACCAAACTGCCACTTACTAAAAATAGCAGTGACCACCGGGGACCAAAGAGAACAAACCCAAAAAGATTAACGACATGCAAGCACTTACTATAAATAGTAAGTACGGACAAGTCCGAAATTTCTCCGAAATGTGTCAACCATCTCCACTGGATCACCCGAACACCCTGGTGACATCGAAATATTCCTCTGATTATGTTGTCACCAACCCAGAAAGCCCGCTCTGACTGATCTGCAAGAGAATCCAAAAATGGGGACATTACAATCTGCCCTTCCCAAAGATTGCTTGTCCTCAAGCAATCTGCACCTGCATACCCAAGCTGAACACCAGAATCCTAAACCAATCTGAAAAATGTCCAACAACATCTCCACTGCATCCGCTAGGTAGAGGTAAAACCATGCTCAGCATCAATGTAAATAGCTACCCCAATATAGAACAATCTGCTAGACATAGGAAACCCTGGGTCCCAAAGCCAATATGGAAGTCTGTCATACACATCACCCATTGATTCCCACTGTGCAACTCTAATATAATCTTCACCATGCAGAGAGTGATGAAGCAACACAACGAAATCCAACTGAACTGATATGCCAAACCTCTCACCACCTGGATCCCAGCACATCAAAACCTCACATCCATCAATCATGAAGAGGTAAGTGAATCTCAGAGTGTCTGACCCACATCCCCTTCCATCCTCTGCAAAACTCCTATGGATGTACTGACTATCCAACATAGGTTCTGGAACATATGAAACTGCCTCTCAAATCGAGGGAATGATAAAACTCTCCTCCATCACCACTGTAAAAACTAAACATACCATCACGCCTATGATACTGCAACCTCTCAGAAGCCATGTCTCAAATGGAAGTTTTTGAGACCAAGAAGTTGCATACTCTATCTGATACATGTCACCATGATGGTAATCTGATCTCTAGCTCTGCAAATAATCCTCTGACTGTATCTGAGTCAGCCACCTGAAACCTTTAGTTCCATCTCCTGTAGATGGCAACCCTTCATCCCACAATGGGTGGTATAAATCCTGAGCCAATCCACACTTACGCATCATCAAGTCATCTGTGTGTGGGCTAAAGGAGAAATGATGAGCACTCCTCACTATGTAGTCACGATAAGAAGCACCTGTCTGTGTTAATGGTTGACCATCATAGTTATGAGGAACACACTCCTCATCACTCGAATCAGATGATGGCTCATGTCTCTAATCCTGAATAGCTAATTGGGTAGATACTCTGCAAGTCCTCTCCGCATACCCAATAGCAAAGTCCCGATCTGAAAGCAATTGGAGGTACTCTGATTTAATCCACTCCATGGCATGCTGGATAGTTCGCAAATCAGATGTATATGTGCCCACTACTACCCCTATCTGCCTCTCCTCCAATTGTGTTGTCCAAAAGAGATCCTCCACAAACTTGTGGGTACTGTCAATACGAGTTAAGGTTCGAACATCCTTATCCTCAGAAACCTTCAGCTGATCTTTCCAACCCTGAGCACTAGTAAGTTGTCTATCACAATTAGCTGCATAGGATGCAAACTCTGATTCGCTTCCAGGAAAGGGAAACAAATCAACGTGAGAATCGATCACACCATTGGATGATGCCCTGCATATCTCCTGTGAAAATGATAAAGTAGTGTGGTGATTTGTCACACCACTCTCTGGAAATTTCACTACTATACCACAAGAGCCATCAACAACCTGCTTTGCATCACCTATCATGGGACTAACCTCAGGAGAGCCTGGTGCATCATGTGGTTCTCTGCATCTCTCAACCAATGCACTCATCCCATCAGTAACAACTGCACCTGTAACTGTGATGGATGTAACCACATCCTCAACCTGCTCACAAACATAATCCGTGGATAAATGCTCCTCATCCCTATTGCCAGAGAAACCTGAACTGTATCTGTCGATGGTGAAAACTATGCCAAGCTCAACTCCACAGTAAGCTCATCTATCTGCGTCTTAGACTCTTGAAGGGCTATTTGAGCATTCTTCAAAGAGTCCGCAGTGACCTCAAGCTCATAGGTGAGCTCATCAACCTCCTCTTCCTTTCCCCTTAGAGCATCATGATAAATACCGTCAAGCCTAAGAAGATGATCTCTATCTAATAACAGTTGTAGGTAATTATTCTTCATGATCCCAACTGCATCTCTAAGTGCCTGAAATTCGGCAATGGAAAGTCCTCTATCATCATGTTCCTTCATCTCAGGAGTACTCCAACCATAGGTTGCCAACATCTGTCTGGCAACATCAAAATGTTCCAAAGCTGTAGCAATCATATTGTCATTAACCTTCAATTGCCCAGTCAAATGATGATGCCCCTGTGACGAATCATCTCCACACAAATCTTTCGATTTGCAATCTGCACTATGGAAAGAGGCTGAGTCATCATCACTCACCGATTGATAAGCATCCTCATGTGTGCTATCAGCTCTGCACACTTTCTCAACAAAGGTACTGCTGTTATGTACCTCACGGGATGGCTCCAATGACACAATAGAAGCTGTTGATTGGACATCATCATTGCTCACTGCTGCCTCCAAAGTAGACACATGCTCATCCAAAGAGCTATCCTAGGACCCGTCATTAACAAGTAAATTTTTTTATTTGTTCACATCGTCTAAAGTCTGATTTACCAAATCAAATTCGTTGTGGCATGAATCCCCAACACCTATTGCATCACTATCACCCAAAACTGGAGTGTCTGCATTGGATGACTCCACACAACCAACATCATCATGTGTAATAGCAGTATCTTCATGCTGATGCAAACCGATCAAACTGCTGTCACAAAAATCAGAACTGTTATGGCTTGTATCCTCATGGTTTTCCTCGTGTTTGACACTCATAGTTTGCGTGCCAACATTAGAAGTATCTTTTACAACTCTTTCCTCTTGTGCCATAACATTTAAATAACTACTACACTCAGGAGAATGACTGCTGTCATAAAAATCAGAACTGTTATCAGGGCTGATAACAACCTCTTGAGTGCTGAAAGTAACCTCATTTGCCAAACCAACATCAATTTGTGAGTCCCTTTTATCGATGCATTGGTGGTTAGGCTCCCAAAATTCTTTGCAAGAGAAGCATAGGCCTTGTCTTCTCACGTGATTCTTGCTCACTTTCTTCTGCAACTCTTGGTTCTGAGGTCTACCTCCCCTGCGGGGTCTAATCTTTATCCTGATGTGAGAGTACTTGGCAAATGTCAACTCGGCTCTGAACTCTTCACCGGACACCCTCCAATCCCTCAGAATCTCCTCCTGAAACTCTGCCTCTATGGGATCCTGTCCAGGAACTTGGTTCCTGGGAGCAAATGTAGGAATACCAAATCTGTCACCCACTGTAAACTGTGAAGCCCCTCCTATGAGTAAATGAGGCCTCATCCTCATCATCATGCAACTGTCGAAAGCCCTGTGTTATCTTCCCTGTGATTCTCTCAACTCCTGTCGAGATGTCCTCATCTCTCAGGTGAGTGCATTCAAGATCTCATGCGAGCTGGGTTCGTCACCTTTCCTGTCACCCATTTCTCTTGTGGGTTCCTGCGGAAATTGTGTTCCTTGCCTTGCCCTGGTATTTCTAAAAAGATATCTATCTGTAGGTCGCATGTCTCATTTCACTTCTGCATGTGGAAGTCTGACCTCACAGGATGGCAAGATCTTAGCTCTGATACCACTGTAATGTGCCGTACCTGTCGGTATATTTTTTAAATCTTATATGTGTGATATTTTATTATTATTTTGTGTGGTCTTTCAGATAAATAGAAGATGCAGAAGGGGTTTTATGTTTTCCTGCAGATGTGTGTTGTCGAAGCATACAATATAGAGCATATAACCAAAACCCAGAAAAAGTACAATGAATTTGCACAAACAAACATTGACCCAGATAGAAGAATGGCCAAATATGAATTATAATAACATACCCATATTGAGGTTTAGAACTTCATGTTGTGGCTGTAGCCAGACCAGCCAATGGGCATAGCCAGAATCACTCTAAACTCCAAGGAATGAGACTACTTGTACTACAAAGTATATCAGCAACATTCAAGGCTCCCGAACGCCTCAGTTAGAGAAAACAATGGCTGTAAACAAAGATGAAATGGCTGCAACATGGAACCCACGTCCAACTATAGCATGTATGACTAGCTGTAGGAGAAATCTGCAAGAAAAAAACTATAAAATGCCTTCCAAAACTGCTCAAAACTGATCTGCGCTAAACTCAAGGTTGGGCGACCATGATAAGAGAGAAGATACACACTAAAACTGCACTAAACAGCCCATTCAAGGTACGGCCTGCTGCTGCAATAGTACGGCCAGCAAGGGTGAATAACAATAGATAATAACAGCCCCAAAACACCAAAGAAATCTGCCCTCAAACACTTCGATCTGCCACTGTGGCCTCCAACAAACTCCACATGAACATTCACTATCAAAAGATGTAGCAAATCAACTCCAAATTCAATCTCCGAATAACTCCATTGCAAGCACACATGTGAATGCTGAATACATCCACCTTCAATGGCACCGTTGGATGATCTTTCACACCTGTGGGATACTGCTACTCAGGGAAGTTTTCGTCTCCAAGAGCCTCTGGTTTGAATCCTCAAACCCTAGAGCCAAAGCTCCAAAACCCTAGCAAGGGGAATCTCAAAAAGAGAAGAAAATAATAATCTAAGCATATCCAAATGAGAGCACTTTTCCTCCTTTTATACTTTTCCAACTAGGAGTCTCTAAAATCCTCTTGCATATGGGATAAAACATGAGAGGGAAAATACATTTTAAAATATTATAATTCTCTTTAATTCTTTTCTCAACATTACCCTTAAAGTCCCCTCTTTTAAAACAACATTAAGTTGTTGAGCCTAGGCACCAAGGTCCAATATTAAATAATAATGTTTAATTTACGGACTTTAAAACGGAGGCCAAGACGATGTCGGAAACCAATGATCTATATCTCGTTGGAAAGGTCTTGACAAGACGAATCCAACCCCACTCTCAAAATCCCGTTCTGGTGCCAATCCCGAACTTACTAAAAATAGTAAGTAACAACCATAAGCAAACTGGGCCAACTCAGAGGGTGCCAACTGGATCCACAAACCATCTGATAACTCCGAGCTCAGTGCAATGTCTATGAGAGCCAACAGCCAACTGCCAAGTCGCCCAAACAGTGCCAAACTACCACTTACTAAAAATAGCAGTGACCACCGGGGACCAAAGAGAACAAACCCAAAAAGATTAACGACATGCAAGCACTTACTATAAATAGTAAGTACAGACAAGTTGTCCGAAATCCCTCCGGAAAGTGTCAACCATCTCCACTGGATCACCCGGACACCCTGGTGACATCGAAATATTCCTCTGATTATGTTGTCACCAACCCAGAAAGCCCGCTCTGACTGATCTGCAAGAGAATCTGAAAATGGGGACATTACAGCTTAACACCCAAGTCATAGGTTCCAACATTAGCAGACTCTTCCACCTCATTCTCCTCATGTGAAGTGGCTGCTATCTCATGATTATGTGAGGAAATAGGGTTGCTGTCACAAAACAGAAAATCAAACCTGTTGTCATACCTTCGTGTGATGTCCTCTAAATCCTCAAACACTTGTTTTGCCGAATGCTCTTCCACAAGTGCAGATCCAAAAGGTGTTGATTTGTTCAATTCCATGTACTCCTTGCTTGGGGATGCATGAAGTGAATCTTCTTTGCCCAATTGATTTTTGTTTTTCTTTTCTTCTTCGTGTTGTGCAAGTAACTCAATAGTTGTCATGAAGCGTTGTTGACTCTTGACCAAATTATTCATACCATTCATAAACTCTTTCATATGTCGATTCATACCATTCATAAACTCTTTCATATGTCAATCATTTCTTTGTGGACTCATACTATTTCTTCTATCACCCATTGTGCTAACTGTTTCAAAACCTGTTTGTCTTACAACCTGATTTCCAAATTGAATTCTACCCTCCAAGCTGGCAAGATCCAAGCTCTGATACCACTTAAGAACCCTGTCTAGATCTGAACTGAAAATAACCCTGCTGTCCTGAAATTTCTGATTTGTTTTTCTCAAATTTCGCTTAGGGTTTTGATGTTTTGTTTTCACTAATGTGTTTGATATGATTTGTAAATGGAAAGGTTGCAATATGGCATTCAAACAACATGCAATGATGACTGAAATTAATCAAAACAGCTCAAATAGATACACAAAAACACAATAGAACATACCCAGATGAATGATTGGCCACTTTATTTGAATTGATATTGGTTGATTACAAAAAATGAAGGTCTGATTTTTATATCAGACTTACATATGCTTGCATGAATGATCAAATCATGAACCAAACCAACCTACAATGATATAACAATGATGCAATGTCAACCTCCAACGCTGGCCGTCTTAGAAATGCTCAATCTAGATGATGATATGAAGCCAAAACCAAATTGTATGGATTGATTTGAAATCTGTATATGCTGATATGAAATCTGTGTATGCTGATATGAAATCTGCAGCATAAACCCTCACAAAAACATGTTGGAAACTCCACCAAACCCTAGCCCAATGATGCTAAAATGAAGCGCTATCCTCCTATGATGAAAATATGACAAACCCACTTCAATACAAAGTTGGAAATGTGCCGATTTGAGGTCTGATATGAAGTTACAGTGGTCTGATATGAAATTCAGATTGCAAGATATGTGATTCCACCTCCAATGTAGCCACTAAAACATAAAATAGCATCAATACAACATAGCCATGAATCCTAATAGTGAAATCAGCCTCAATTTGCCTTCAAATCTGAATATTAAAGCCTTCAATATGCTTGATATCTTCAAACCCTAGCTGAGCCAATAAACTCCATCGAAACCCTAGTTGATTTGAAGCCTTTGTCTCCTCAAAAACCTACAATATACTCAATAATGGATTCTAGGTGAATCAATCTCTCATAGTGGGATGGGTTTTCGTCCAAACCACTCAAATCCAAGGGTTTTCATCCTTAGATAATGTTGAAACTCTGTTACAGCCAAGAGAAACTCTCCAAATAGTAAAAAAGCCAAATGATAGAATGATATGAAAAACACTCCAAATGACCTCCTTTTAACCTCTTCACCTTGGGCGCCCAATTTCAATGAAATATAATCTTTTTTCAAGTCCACCAAAAGAAAATATTATTTATTTATTTTCTTTTAATTTTTTTTTCCTTCAATTTGGGTGTCCCACATGAATAATAATAAAATAATATTATTTTATTATTTTTCTTTTTTCTCCCTTGAGCGGGCCACCTTTGGCTTAATAAAATAATATTTTAAATAATAAAATATTATTTATTGTCTTTTGCCATCCTTTTTATTTTTTCCTTATTTTTTCTCTTTTTCCTCATGAGCGCCAATTTGGTGGAAATTAATATAATATTTTAATATTAAAATATTATATTTAATTTTCACTCCAATCTTCATTTTTTCCACCTTTAAGTTATTTTCTCTTTTCCCAACTTGGGTTGTTTTTCCTCTTGGCATAATATTTTAATATTTTTGATTAAAAATAATAAAAAAATACCAAAAGCCAAAATATAAATTCATTTCATCACAAAAAAAATAGTTCAAACCATAAAATTCAACATTCCATTCTCCAAGCCTCAACAACATTCGTTTTTCCAACCTTGCCTAAAAAGCAAACATTACATTGATCACGTTCTAATCACTATACACTCTCACCTTACCCATTTCAAGATCTCGGTGATCAAAAAGTGTTAGATTTCATGCATTGATATTGAGAAATTGGTAAGTGATCAATTTTTCCAATTGGGGACATTATAGTGGTATTAGAGTTGTGATCTTACCAGCCTATAGGGAAAGCTAACATTTTGATGCAAATTATATCACATGCATGCCAGTGACAAAGAAATCAGATTTTATCAAAGAGAAAGAAAGAAAGCTAAATCACCAGAACATCAGAATGCAGAAATAGAGCACCAGGGTCAAAAGATAGAGATAGAAGAACTTGAAATAGAAGGAAACGATAAGAGAATCATGTCTGATGAAGACATAGATAATGCATGATATAATGACATTATCCAAGGACAACAATAGATGACGAATCTGATGGCACAATTCTTGCAAACAATGCAAAATATGTGTGTACCCAGACCAGGCCAAAATCCTGAGTGAAGTACCTCAGCCATGCAAAATATAAATCAAAACAAGGCCACCCAAAGGATTTCTTCAGCAAATAATCGACCCATGTTTCTTCAAGTAAAGCTCTTACAAAGGGAAGAAAATATAGATCCTATTCAAAAGGTGTTGATAAGAATATAGAAGGACAAAATGAATTACAAACTTGAGTCCATCAAAATCCTTGACTAGTATGAAGGGTTGCCTGATAGTTTCAAATCAGATGTTACCTTTGATGATTACTTGAAGATACTCGAAAAACGGGTGTTCAAACAAAAGAGGCTTGCATAAATACATAAGAAAGATGAGAAAGATGGAGGAAAAGTCAAATGAAGAACTAGAAAAGGAGATAGTGGACCCAGAAACAATGATAGATACACCTGAGCCAAAACTACAAGAAAAGGTCAAGGAGGAATTTTTGGAGCATGAGCCAATGAAAGAAGAACAATCAAAACTAGAGCTGCAAGAAATTGAGAAGAAACAGACCATGGAGGAATCCACCATTAGGTTGAAGGTAAGGATTGTTTAACAGGAAATGATGTTTTATTGACTTCTAATAAGTTTGTAGGCCAGCAAAATGTTTGTCTAAATGAAGTCAAGGAGGATGAGGCATCACTTATTGAATGCAAAATTCAAAAAGATGCTCTAGTCCATAAAACACCTATCAATCTTTCGAAGATTAAGACAGTTTCATATGAGATTGATTTTTAGAATGACTTTGTTGATAAGCATGCACTTGGGAAAAATGTTTTAGTAGATTTTAATGGTGGTGTTGAGCTCACAAAAACTTCCAAATCAGCAAATAAAGGTAAGAACCATGACTATCATGTCACAATAGTTCAAGGCATGAAAAAGAAAGACCATGTTTATTACAGTCATTCCATACTATGCAAATTTGTTGTCATCATGGAAAGCATTATAAGGAGGGTGAAAGAGTGAAGGACACAACTTGCAACAATGGGCACATACATCCTTTCTCTCAAGTTCAAAATTGCTTATGTGATAGGGACCCAAGTGTTATTTCTAGACTCGGGGAGGGTGAAGTTGTTGATAAATTCAATATCAACTGTAATGTGCCGTACCTGTTGGTTCTTTTTAAGATCTTAATAGTGTTATTTTTAATTTTTTATTTGTGTTCTTTTAGACTAGACAGAAGATGCAGAAGGGGTTTCAGTTTTCTTGAGATGTGTTTGTTTTCTTGTCAGAATACACAGAGAATATAGCATGCAAGCGAAACCCAGAAAAAGTACAATAGATATGAAGATAATAAGAGATACCTAGATCATAAATAGGCCAAGTATGAATTACTATCACATACCCATATGAAAATATGCAACTTCGTACATGTGCTGAAGCTGGACCAGCAACTGGGTAGCACAGAATTCATTCAAAACTCCATGACAAAAAAAGTATTGTGCATACAATGTTGAATATCAGTGAAATAGGTCCTAAACGCCCAGATTGAAGATGAAGAAGCCACCAAAATGATGAAAATGCAGGTCCAGAATGACCCACGTCCCTCCTTGGGATGTAGGGCCTCACTAGAAGTAGATATCAGCAGAAATAAGTGTTGAAACCCTCCATAAACTCCTATAATCAGAATTGTATGTTGCTGCCGCTAAATGGTGATCAAACTGAGAGAATAAACAGCCAACAATACTCCATAAATCCTCCACAAGGTGGTACGGCCAAGCTGGAAATGTACGACCAGCAAGAGGGAATTAATCAGTCCAAAAACTCTCTTTAATCTCAGCTCGAATCTGCACTATAATCTGTCCCACAATCAGCAAAGAACTCTTGAAATCTGCAAGAATGAAGCATGTCCTCCTTCAATCCCTCAAATCATGAACTCCATTGAAGCACAACTGCAAATACTGGATGTATCTGCCCAGAATGCACCTTTGGATGGTATTGCACATCTGTAGAATGCTGTTACTCAGGGAGGTTTTCGTCTCCAAGAGCCACCAAGGTTAAAATCCCTTCAAACCCTCAAGAAACCCTAGCAGAGCCAAAAGCAACAATTTCATAATATTCAAGCATAATCCAAAATGAACTCACTTTTCCATCTTTTATTCTTCAAGAGAGGGTGTTGCACTTTTGGGAGGGAAATTAATATATTTAAGTAACTTTATTCCCTCAAGGATGGGCGCCCAAGTCACTTTAAGTGACACTTTTAAACATAACCTCAATATATGTCACTTGCCTTAATATTTATAGTCCCCGACAAATAAATATTATTAACCTTCGGACTTTAAAATGAATGCTCAAACGAACTCGGAATCCAGAGTTCTATAGCTCGCCGAAAAGGTCTCGGCGAGAAGTATCCACTCCATATCTAAGAATCCTAAAACGGCACCAAATCCCGATTTACTAAAAATAGCAAATCCGGCCAAAACACCCAAACCATCACTAAAAGTGCCAATTACACCAACTAAACCCAAACCAACCTCCACAAATCAGAATATCCCATCCAAAGCTCTGCCAACCATGGTTCCCTAACCAAAATAGTCAATCTATGGGAACCCAATGATAGACTAACACTAAAAGACAAAGGGGACATTAAATCAACTTTGTTGATAAGTTCATCATTCCAAAGGCAAAATTAGCCAAGGAGGAACATAAAGAATATGTTGTGAATAATTACTGGGTTCAGTGGTTGCAGCTCATAGGTCATTCCTTGGAGTTGAAATTTACACTTGATGGAAAGGTTTTTGTAATATCCCCAAAGGAATATTATATGATATTTACTCCAAAATTAAATTTGTTTCAATAATTTTCTTAATTGCTTAAGAACTGATTAAACTAATTATTTTTAAATGTATCACTGAAACTCATGTGCAACAATTGTGGACAATAAATCATTTATAAACCAAAAAATTGATTCACAAATATCAACTATATTTTTATTCCATGAGTTAGCAACTAATAAGATAAATGATTCAATAATTTACTAACCCAATACACCAACTACTGCATAAAAAAATCACAGACCTTAGTACAATTGTATGGAGACAGCTCTAATACCATTGCTAGAACTAACATGCAATTGCAGAACATTGACATGCAACCGCAGAACACTGACATGCAATGGTTGAAACTTGTTGATATATTGTCATTGATGTCAAAGTTGGATGTCTACGGCAAGGAAAGGAAGAGTTATTGATTTGTTGCCATTTCAGGTTGTATGACCAAATTGAGGACTTCATTTTGTTAAAAACCCAAATGGGTATCCCCAGTTTCAGTTTGGTGAAGTTTGGGCGACAATTGGCTAAGTTATAGCCAGTCGGAGTTTTCTTCAATTTGCGAACTGTCTGGTTCACCGGTTCTGGTTTTTGCCAATTCGCCAACAGAGGGCAAAGGTAAGTGTTTTCGATGACTTGGAAAGTGTCATGTCCCGATATTAAGACATTGTTTAAATTAAAGATTTAAACATCATGATAAACGACGGTGAAGTCTCTTTCGTGAAATACAGTGTTTAGTCAAATTGAATAAAGATAATTATATATGTATTAATATTTAATAAACAATATTAAATAATATTATTATATAAATAATCTAATATAATTAAAATATAGTATGTAATATATATTATTAAATTGTATAAATAATAAATATAAATATTATTATAATTATTATAATATAATATAAGTATATATAAATAAATATATTTCTAATATTATATAAAAGTAAATATAAATATTAAATATTATTATTATGTAATAATATAAATTATAATTATAAATATTAAATATTATTATATAAGGCAGCAAAAGGCTGCAATTCACAAAGAATAAGCTTAATTTATAATAAAGGCAGCAAGAGGTGCTGCGATCAATAAAGGAAGAGCCCATTCAAAGTAATTGTTGTTGACTAAAGTCATAAAAGGAAGTATTAAGAAGGAGACGGCAATTCTAATGCAGCGATTCCTTAGGTCGTGCAACGGATAATATGTGAAGGGGCAGCACAATAGATAAAGGGCAGAGATTATCGTAAAGAGTTTAATTAACAATGTTTCCAAATAGTAAAGGCAGCGCTAATATGTTAAGGGTTATAAATTAGTGTTAACCAAGGGTGGCGTCTCCTTGGGGACATAATGAAAAGCAGCGACCATTGGATAGAAAGACAAAGATCCAAGATATATATGGAGGATCGTGGGACAGCAATCAAGGAGGAGGATCCCATCGATCCAGCAATATCATTCAAGCATTATCTCATCTCTCATCAATCATTGAACATTCATTCAGGCATTCAACAACCTATAAACAACAAGCAATTCAAATATGAATCATTCCAAAAACAATATCAATTAGCAGCAGAAATACAAGAAGAGATATAACGAATAATCTAAGAAAACAGAAATACATATTCAGATCCTACCAATATTCAAATCAACATTCAAGTAGCACATCAGCCATTATAACAGCAAAGGCAGAATTAATATATATATATCAGATCTAATATAGGCAGAAATTGCCATATAAGGATCCATCCATAAGAGGTGGAATTCCTATCAAAACTGATATAGATCCTTGCCTAAAGGAATTCTGAATATTGTGGCAGCCTTGTAAGAAATCAAGGCAAAGCATCATCATTTGTGATCCATAGGATCACTTGTATATCCTTTAAAGAGAGCAAATCTACGAATCGGTATGATATTTCTAACTTATATATATATATATATATATATATATATATATATATATATATATATATATATATAACGATACTTAGTCTTGCCTATGATATACAAGGGACGTTGCGTGTCTTGCCACGTCATTAATCTTATCTATTACCCTATGAGGACGGTTGAGTAGTTAAGGAAGGGCGGTTTTATTAATAATTGATTCTCGCACGGTAGGTAACCCCCAAGTGGTGAAGTATGCCAGGCGAGCATGAAGCCCTTGAGCCAAGTGGTGAAGTATGTCGGGCGAGCATAGAACCCTTGGGCCTATGACAGTGGAGAAGGCTACTGGTTTATTATTAATTAGTCTTACACGGTAGGTGACTCTCAAATGATGAAGTATGCCGGGCGAGCATGAAGTCTTTTGAGTCAAGTGGTGAGATATGTCGGGCGAGCATGAAACCTTTGGGCCTATGGCAGTGGAGCAAGGATGTAATTAGACCGCTGGAAGAAAATAGTCACAAAAGCAACTTAAACAGAGATGTACAGCATCTTGTACCAACTCCAAAGAGACTTCAAAACCCAAGAATAAGGTGCAACCAGCTTTTGAAATATATTTCCAATTTAAAGAAAGGTACGGCTGGGTATTTGGGCCGACCAAACCTTCAAATAAGGCTGCACCTCTTTTTCCTTAACTCATACAATTCCTATAATATTCCCTTCAACTCCTTTCAAAGATTGGCAACAGATATAAGAGGGCGACGTCAGTAGTTTGGGGTCCCACAACTCTTAAGTGCTCTGCACATTCCTTCAAATTCTTAGGTAGTCCCTTTAAAAATATTCAAACATTATCAATCGATGCCTCATAATCTTCCACAAATATTAAATGCCTCCTTCAAATATGTAACGTACAGTGTGTGGGGGACAAAATTGCCAAGGTGGATGGAATCACAACTTTTTAGAAAATATTCCAACCCATACAATTACTTAATACTAAACAATGTGATTTCCCTTTTTTCTTCAGGCATCCTTATATGATGTGTACGGTAAGCTCTCATAAAATAAGCAATAGAAATTCTTAGGAAATGTACAGCTTGGATGTGGGAAATGGTACGACCCAACAAAGAAAGCTACAATGACATAGCTATCAATCTCCAACAAAACTAATTAGAAAACAATGCAACACACAAACGAAATGATCAGCTAATAACCCATCAAAAAAATCAACAATCTCCATTGTCAGCACCAAACTGAAAAACTCAATATGCAGCACAATGGTGATTTCAGGGTGAAATCACTCTATCTTGCCAGGAGGGTTTTCATCTCTGAAACTGGTATTCCAAGAGGGTTTTTGTCCTCAAGAAAAATGAAGAACTCAAGTTCTCACTCAGAGCAAAAAGCAAAAGCAATATCACAGTCTAACCTTTACTCTGTTTACAACTCTTTTTATAGGCACTTTTAGGGCAACCAAATATTAAATTACTTTTTCCCATATTCTCCTCAAAATATAAATTAAAACATATTTATGTGTGCAGAAGTCCACTTTTTTGCCCCCTTAAGCCTAGTGCCACTTTATATGCACGACTTAAAGTACCTTTTTAAATAATTAAGTTGTCAAATAGAATTATAAAATAAAGTAACTTTTTGACAACTTAAATATTTAACCATTTAATATCTTAATTATTTTTCGCACAACCACCAAAGTTGCCGAAAATATTAAAATAGCCCAACCGAGAATTTTGACCATGCTACCAATCCCTGAAGTGCATAGGATAACAGTTTATATGAAAGTTGGTGCTCTCCCAAGATGACGGACTTCTCCAAGAAGTGTGGATATCTCCAAAAATCTTGGAACTTCCCAAGAATGTTGGAATGGACCCGAAAAGGGACATTATAGTTTTCCTGCGAGAATTTGCTCTGCTATTGCACATCCTATCCTGCCTCGTTTTCCCGTAGGATTTCGACCCGCTACAGCATGTCCTTTATTTTTTGTGGGATTTCGACCTCCTACAAGACCTCCTTCCTCCCACATCCTGTAGCGCCTCAGATTTCCACAAAAGTTCCAGAACACCCCAAAACATGCGAGCAACTTTCTAGAACACCATTAATGACCATTTTAACTCATGCAACTACCCATTTTGAGCGGTAAAATATTTTTCAAGCCTCCTTGCTTGACCTGCATGTGGATCAAGGTGGATTTCATATGATTTTGTGGTTGTGCATTTAATGCTTTGGAGAGCAATAGTGCCTCGAATTTCTGCCAGAATGACTTAGGGCGTGAAAATGAAAGAGTTATAAAGACAGATCTTTTTATCATTCAGAGGGTTGATCTTTGAGCCAATTTTGGACCTATAGGTGCTTCAAGTGGATCTAGGGCATCAAACATTGCTAGTTTGGTCTGCAAAAGGAAGGAATACATCTTGTAAATTAGAGGAAAGGTTTTCAACGTGCATTTGCATGTAATGGTATGTCTCCAAGGTAGTTTATAATGAGTCAAGGAAATTTATAGTCGTAGCTATGTATTTTCTTTTGCCACATTTGTTGGTATGAGTATAATGAAGATTTGATGTATGTGTGACAGCATCTAATGCATTGCAAAATTTTTGTAATGGTCTTCTCTTCATTTCACATGGATTATTACAGTTATGTTTTGAATTATTAAGTATGTCTGTTGTATGCAATGTTATCTATGATTTGTATGTGAATGCATATCTAGTTTTATTGATGTTTTGCAAATGTATCTCCTTCTGCCTTGCATTCTATGACTTTGTTACCCAATGGAGTAGACACCAGTCTAATTGGTGAAGGATCAAACACTTTTTATTTTAAATCCTGTGTCTTGTTAGTTGTAGGATTAGATTAGGGTTTCACATGTTGTTCATGATTCGTTATTGCAAACCAGGGATCAATTATAAGTGACTTTTAGTGTTCAAATCATCATAGGATCATGTTCTTTCATACCTTGCATCTTGTTGTTGTGTATGAAATGTTAAGTGGATTCACTTGTGGGAATTATAATATTGTTGTCATCTATAGGTGCATTTGCAAGTTTGCAGTTTTATCTTAGTTAGAGGTTTTATATGCAGCTTGTCTTGACCTAGTGACAATTATAGGGGCTGAGTGTACATTGGGTAGAGCTACCATTGTTTCAGTCATGCTTATTTTAACTAGTTTAAAACCCTATTAAGGAGTACCTCTAGGAATACTCTCTCAAGTCTAGTTGAGTTCAAAGTGCAGGAGAGATTACCCACTATCGTCAGTTGGTCTTTAACCATCCTCAACCTGTTGATGAGCCCTTGTTCTACCTTCTTGATGACACCCCCTGGCCTTGAAGGTGAAAATATACTCTAGGATTGTGGAGATGCAGTTTCAAGACCCAACAGTTCGTATAATCCATATCAACTCATTGTTTCAATTGCAGCCTTCAAAACAACAGTTGCTAACAAATTTTTAGAATTCTTGACAGGATGTACCATTTGGGGTTTCTAGTAGTTTATATTTATGAATTTCTGAGACTAACCTTACTGTTGCAGATTGATATTATTAAATTTAATATATTTTAGTTACTTGCTGCTGGTACTTTTAGAAATATTTATCAGTAGTTTCAGTTTCATGATAAAATGTAAATCTGGATGGTATTACCGCCAGATAGCATGGCATTTGAATTGTAAAGATCTTGGAAGGTTTATCACTAGATTCCCCTTGCATTGCATTTCATTTTTATTCCGTTATGGCATTGATTAGGTTTGCTTATTATCGGCCAATTTGGATTTGATCAAATCTACTTGTTATCTAACGTTGGCTTTGAGCATATCTGCATACTTGTCTACCGAATAGGTGTTGATTTGGTTGGCTATGCTGCCTATTTACTTTTCTAGCATTGCATTTATCTAGATAGTTTTCCCCAAACATTAAATGCTCTCACCTTGACCACATCGAGATCTAGGTGATCAAAAAGTGCAAGGGTTGCATTTGCATCATTCAAATATTGTAAAAATCCAAAAACAAAAATTAGTTGGGGATATTACACACCCTAATGGTTGCATGCTCCCCGACCCAATAGAAATAGTGAGCTACGTCACCAACTTCTATGAACAACTCCTTGTAGAAGCCTCTAGTCAGCACGACAAGTTAAGAGCTTAGGACCAGTGTACCCGGGGGACGCGTCCCCCCTGTTTTTTAGGGGTTTCCCGAAACAGGGACGCCTCGGGGACACGGGGACGAGGACAAAACGTCCCTTTCCCGTTCCAAAAATTAAGGGAAAAATGGGGACGTCCTAGGGACACCCCTGCTGCCAAGCCGTCCCCGTCAAAGAAATAAATGCAGTCAAAAGATAAACACCTAAAACCAGGTGGGAGGAATGCAATTAGGGCACGCAACAGAAAGAAGGGCGTAGCCGCATAGCTCTACGGATTGAATCTGCACTTTACGCGTTTGGAAGTACAAACCTTGCAAAACTTAAAACGAATTAATATTTCCAAAGAAGCATGGAAATATACTAGCACTTTCACCCATAGGAGGTTCAAGGAATACGCCGATAGGAACAACCGACGAGTTCAGAAGATTTCCCGGCTTGAATTTTTTTTTTTATGGCGTGAGACACTTCCAAGCTGTAATGCTCACATATAAAGCCCATCGGCTAATAATAATCCTATAAGTATTTTACTATTGTAAATTTATTATATAAGTTTGGAAGATTATTATAAGTATTTTACTATATTTATTTTATTATTATATAAGTATATTTATATTAATATATTATAAATTTCTATAACACAAGAGATTATTGTAATATTAATAATTATTATAAATATTAAATTTTAATATATTTATTATTATTTATATTAATATATTATTAGTATATTTATTATTATTTATATTAATATATTATTAGTATATTTATTATTATTTATATTAATATATTATAAGAAATAAGATTATTTTATATTAATATAAATATTAATATATTATAAGACAAGTTTATATGTATGTAATTAATATATTATTAGTATATTTATTATTATTTAATATTTATATTAATATATTATAAACTAATATAACACGAGATTATTATAATATTAATAATTATTATAAATATTAAATTTTAATATAATTATTATTATTTATATTAATATATTATAACAAATAAGATTATTTTATATTAATATAAATATTAATATATTATAAGACAAGTTTATATATATATATATATATACAAGTCCCCTTGTCGTCCCCTCGCCATCCCCTTGCTGTCCCCTCGCCGTCCCCTAAAATTTTGAAAAAATTTGCCGTCCCCGGAAACCCGTCCCCCCGTCCCAAAAACTTGGAGAAACACTGCTTAGGACAAACTTCTTTCAAAATCCCACAAGGTGATCCCAGACATAGATAATGCCATGCTCAATGCTGAAGTTATAGAGGAAGAGCTCAAATCCATTATCTCTCACTCAATAAAGATAAAGTACTTCGGCTTGATGGCTTCTTTGCTCACTTCTTCCAACATTTTTGGGAGTTAATTAAAGAAAAACTCCTCAAGGTCATAGAAGGATCGACTTAATAAAAAATGGTGTCCCAACTCAATGCAGCAAGAAATGATTTGACCTTAAAAAATAGTAGAAGGTAATAGTTTGGATTGATTCAGAACTGTTTCACTTTGCAATACAACGCTTTGCAATACAACACAAAATTATAGCCAAAATAATCGCGAGAAGGTTGAAAATCTTAATCCTAGAAATGATCTCCAGTAACCAATTGACTTTTGTTTTCTAGAGACAACTATTGAATAATTTTGTTGTTCAAGAAATAATTAACTCTGTTGTAGCACAAGAAAGGCTTGGATTTTTTCTCAAGTTAGACATGTCAAAAGCTTTTGACTGCTGTAGTTGGTCTCTCATTCTTCACACTCTGGCTCCCTATGGGTTTTTTGTTCAAGTTAAGATAGTGGATTCAGAGTTGCATTACGTCTTTGATCTTTAGATTAGCAATCAATGAGCATAGTGGTTGCTTCCATTCCACATGAGAGCTTAGAGAATGTGATGGTTTCAGCCCCTACCTATGCATAATTATGAGTAAGCACCAGATCCTCTACTCCAAAAGAACCTTTAGAATGGACTTCTTTTTGGGTTATTTGCCTGGATGGAGGACAACACTTAATAGGATTCCAATTTGTAGATGACACAATTCTCTTTTTGAGTCTATTTTTAAAAGAAATCAGCCGGTTTAAAGCAAGATTTTGACCAATACTAAAATGCATCTAGACAACTTATTCAAAGCTGCATTATGTCTCTGATCTTTAGATTAGCAGTCAATGGGCATAATGGTTGTTGCTATTCCACTAGAAGGCTTAGAGAATGTGGTCTCAACCCCTACTTGTGCATAATTATGAGTGGGCGCCATCTCCTACTTCGTAAGAACCTTTAGAAGGGACTTCTTTTTGGGTTACTTGCCTTGGATGGGGGACAACACATAACAAGATTACAATTTGCAGATGACACAATTCTCTTTTTGAGTCCATTCTTAAAAGAAATAAGCAGGTTAAAAGCAAGATTTTGACCAATACTAAAATGCATCTAGACAACTCATAAATTAGAACAAATCAACTACCATTTTTAGTGAAGTTCAAATGGCTTTAGCTCTCAATGTCTAGATGGGTCCAACTAATTCGAGCAATATTGCAGTTCATTCGCATTAATCTAATGAATGTCCTCCCTCTTCCCAACAATGTTGAGAAAGATATAGTGAAGGTGTAGAGGAACTTTATGTGGTAGGGAACGGTGTAATGTCCCCAACTAGAAAAATTGATCACTTGACAATTTCTCAATATCAATGCATGAAATCTAGCACTTTCTGATCATTGAGATCCATGAATGGGTAGGGTGAGAGCATATGATGACTAGAATATGATCATTACTAAATCTATTATGCTTGCTAGAGGCAAGCTGCACAACCTACAATGCATGCAATAACAAAATTTGAATGAATGTTATGCTGAACTTGGCGGCTATGCCTTCCAGATTCCCACTATCAAATATCTCAATCAAAGCTGGCAGAGAACCACTCAGATTGTATGATAAACCACTGAAATCTCTTATATAATCAGTAAATAAGATTATATCCAACCAAAGCAATTGTTGTTATGAATACTTCATATAATATTTATGTATTGCAACCATCTGAAAACTGACATGACAACACAAAAGGAACAAATTTTCTTCTATAAATACCATTCAATAAACCCAAATTTCTTTAATATTATTCAGCTGCAAATTCCACTACCAAGCCAATGATTTAATAACAACAAATACTAGTAAACCCAAATATTAATATTTCTTGAATAATATTCATCATAGCTGGATGCCAAACTACAGAAAACAACAATGAATAATATTATATAATCTATTCATATTACTCACTGTACGACTACCCCAAAGAAGGAACGATAGACTTGGGAAGATGTACGGAGCCTAGAAATAAGCATGGCAGCTTCTTCTTAAATAACCCTCAACAATATTATGGATCGTAGCTACTAAAGCTTGGATCGTAGCCTCCCAACATCTAGACGACAGTCCCAACAATATAAGATATGTACGACAACTTAGATAGACTTGTAATGACTTAGCACACTATGAAAATTGTTGTGATTCCTTCCTATAAGGCAACTTAAAGACTTAACTCAGCCCCTTTAACAATGTTCCTGTAATGTCCCTTTTATGCCAACTGGTGATTATTTTATTATTTTATTTTAAAAAGTAATTTTTTGCCAAAATAAAAGAAAATAAAATAATTAAGTTACTTTTGGAGCTATAAAAATAACTTAAAGTTGGAGAATAGAAAGTTGGCAAAATAACTTAAAGTTTGGAGAATGGAAAGTCACTTTACAAAAGGAAAAAGAGGAAAAATAAAATAATATTTTAATGCCAAGTTAAGGAAAAAAAAAAGAAATAAAGTATTATTTTATTATGGAGGTGGACTTGACGGCAAAATAAAATAAAGTGAATTTCAGCACCCAACTTGTGAGTTATAAAAGGGGTGTTTGGGAGTCATTTGGATCATGGTTGTATTTGTCATTTGATATTGGAGATTTTCTCTTTGGCTGCAATGGAAGTTGAGCTATGAAATCAAGGACAAAAACCCTTGCATTTCAAGGTGAGTTGGACGAAAACCTAGCTCATCAATTGAAGATTCCGTGACAGGGATCTATTTGTGCTTCATTATTGATTGTTGGAGAAGAAGAGCGGAATTCTACATCAGATTTAAAGATCAGATTCGAAGGAGACATAATTTGGCGAAATTTGTTGCATATTGGCTAGGGTTTTACCTAAGATTTGAGCACCACCTTCTAGGGCGAGAGCAACCAGCTTTGTAGGGTGATTTTTCGTGTTTGTTGTTAGGGTTTGAAAGAATATTCAGATTTTGGAACAGCAACAGATCAGACCTGTTCGCCCTTGTTTGTTGGAGTTATTATGATAATTATGACAGTAGTACTTTCACTTGAAGAAATAAATATGGGTATGTTTCTGTAATTGGTTTTGAGCTATTCTGTGAACTGGGTCTTTGCCTTTTTGCTCATATCTCTTGTAAATTTTCTGTGTATTGTTGTTTTAGATAATAGAGGATATTTTATGAACTGGGTTGTCAATATTTTGTGAAAATACTGAGTATTTAAGCTGATATAAAAATCTAGAATTTTCAGTTATGTATTCCCTATGTAATGCTCAATTTTCGAGTTGAAAATTATTATTGCAATATCTTCTATTTTGCTCCATTATATTGTTGTATCAGAACATAGTTAAAAATCAGAAATCTTTTGGTGGTTTGAGCAAAATCTCGGTAGGGGATATTACAGTGGTATCAGAGCTGGTTATCTTGCCATCCTATTGGGGTTTTAGCATTGCATGTCAGAAATTTCAGTTGCATGTTAGTACCCAGTACTTGCATGTCAGTTTTGAGACTACCCAGATGCTTGCATGTTAGTTTCATGGGCCAAGCAGCAGTTGCATGTGAACATTCAGCGATATTACAGAGAAACCTGATCTTGCCTGCCTGAGGGTATAAATCAGAATTTGTTTCAGTCATACAGCTGACAACAATGGCTAGACGAAGTTCAAGTTCATCAAAGAAGGGTAGTTTGACTTCGAATGATAGATTTATGAAGGAGTTTATGAATGGCATGAATGATCTCAAAAAGTCTTATATGCAATCCCAACAACAATTAATGACCGCTGTTATGTCTCTTGCTCCTCAAGAAGAATTCAAGGAACTTGCTGGTGATGATGTAGTTTTAGCTTCAAAACAGAAATTTGACGAAGATGGCCAATCAGGAAAACAGTCATCTATGACCATCACACCTATGAGGTGGTTTTCACATGAAATGGTAGATTTCAGTTATGAGATGGAGGATACAGCTTTTGAAACAGTCAATGAGGGTATGTATGGAAGGATGTTCGTGGAACAAAGCTACATGCAAGGTATGACATTTCATAGTAAGTTTGATGATCCCTACTTCATGCACACGATCACATTTGATGACTACCTATTGAAGTTGTATGAGAAACATTTGACTGAAGAGCTGATCATAAAGATTCAAGGTTGACCTAGTAAGAAGATCTTACAGTTTGATAATATATTGTCATGTCCCTATAATGATTTATAATTGAATTGTTTATTTAAATAATAAGTTATCCTTATATAAACTAATATAATTAAAATATAATATATAATATATTTATTTAAAATATATTATTAATATGTATTATTTAATAAATAATATTATTAATTTAATATAACTTATATATTATAAAATATATATATTTAATTAACTAGATATATTATAAATATAAATATTTTAATATAATATTTATGTGAATAATTAATAAGATATATTATTATATAAATAAATATTACGAAGAGTCTTACCCATTAAAGCTAGAAAGTAAAGTAATTTGGAATAAGGCAAAGTAATACAGTTAAACAAAAGGTCAAATTTAAAATAAAATCATATAAAGATAAAAGTCTAATAAGAACATTATCCCACCATATATGCTTGTGAATAAAACAAAATAAAAGAGCTCCCATACTTAATAACAAATGTATTTATTTATATTATATATATTATATAAATAATGTACTTTAAAAAGATTAAGGAGAGGCTGAAGGAGGATATTTATAAGTCCAGCGATTAAGTTGGTTGACACTAGCTATCACATTAATAAATAATAAATAAATAAATAAGACAAACATTATTAATATATATCCTTGTTAACTAAATTAAAGCTGCAACCATTGGAAAGGGTATATCCTTTTACCCACAGTAAACCCTTGGAAATATATAAAAGGGCATAAGGAAGTATGATGGGAAAAAAAAAGGAGTGAAATATATATTATAAAATGTATAAACGGCAACAGCAATACAATAAAAATTATATTACAGCAGCATAGGTAAGGAATCCCAGGTAAAGCTATAGCAGGTAAGTAAGTATTTATATTTATTTATTCAATTTATGATTTGTAAGAATTTATATTTACTTGTTCAATTTATAACTTGTAAGATATAAATGATAAGGTTATTAAGTAGGAACTGATATATGTGTTTATGTATGAAATTTATATTTTAAATATGTATCTTTGTTTAATTATGTAATTGCCCAATGTTTAACCCAATAATATGTTGAGCATTAAGTAGCGAAATTCTAATAATGAAAGTGTTAGTTATTACATGAGATAAGACTTAATAATTGTGAAACATATGAGCAATGGATTTAATCATAGGGAAGAATAAAGTAATGCTTTAATAGGATTATGTATACAATTTTTTGACATGTTATGAGTAATTGATATGAGCTTAGAGATGATTAGAACTTGTGATCAAATATGATAATAAGATTTCATATATGAATACATGAACATTGTTTTGACAAATGAATACAAAGAGTATAATGTACATAAGAGGCATGAATTCCTAAGATAGATGAGGGCAATAACGTTAATCCACTCACCACTATGAGGAGTAAGGAAGATTAGGGGCGGGCAATCAACCAAGGATAGGTACGGGTTCATTGGTCTAGAGCACCCCTTCGAGCCCTTGTCTCAAGATGGTACCTTAGGAGGCAAGAGGTAGTCTTTTGACTTGAGTGGTCTAGAGAACCCCGAGTCAAAGGAAGGTCCTAGAGTGGCCTGGGTCTAGAGTACCATTCGAAGGAAGAACGACCTATACCATTGGCATTGCACCCTAACGGATTCACTCTCATAAGATGGAGGATTTGATTAACAAGGCCCAAGTATATATCTTCTAGGGAATCATGATATGTATACAATCAATCTATAATAACAAATGGCTTATGTTTATAAATGATGACATGTGATTTTAGAAAGAAGATTTGAATACTAATGTTCTCTTTTTGTGAGTTGAAATTTGGTGCAAGGTTGTGAAATCTTTGGCTCGCTACAAGGGGACATTACATGTATGGTTTGTCATGAACATCACACCTTAGAATTGGTCTGAAACTATGGGATTCACGTACAAGGAGGAACCCATGGCGTTGAGAGCTAGTGATAAGGATGCATCACCTAAAGAAGATGACGGTGTACGCACATGTTTTCAGCAGGATAAGGATTCACTTCTTGAAACAATCAATAAGGAGCACATGTGCCTTGATAATGCTCACAAGGTAGAAGAGTTTTCTATCATAGAAAGTGCAAAATCAGTAATGTATTGTAGAAACTCAGAAATCCCAGCATATAGTGATCAAAGAAAGTTGGATAGGACTGATTTGGAGTCACAGGATGTAGCTGTTCATACACTTCCTAAATCAGCTTTTGAGGAGACTCCTGAAGTAGAAGACTCTACTCATTACCTTGATGTTGATCCCTTGAGTACACGGGTTGAAGACCTAGCTTTCACACAGGAGGATAGTAAAGATGTTGTCATGAAGGAGACCGAAATGGAGATGCATGGTCATAAAGACAAATCAGAAATGTTGCATGAAGGTTTTGAATCTCATCAGTCATGTCACTTGAAAGGGGAATTGAAGGTGAATGATAGTGAAATTGTAGCCGCCCTAACTCACTTTGATGATATTCAAAAGCTGATGGCAGATTTGTGTTGGGGGGCACTAATGGGTCATGAAGGTTTGGAAGGAAGTATATCTCTTGACGACTTGCAAAAACTTGAGGCTTTGGCGGTAGTGAAGTCAAGCTATCTACATTTACTTGCTGATAGAGATCATCTCCTCACACTTGGTGAGATATACTAGGATGCCTTGAGAAGAAAAGAAGATGAGGTGGACAAGCTCACCCTTGAGCTTGAGGACACAGTGGATTCGTTGAAGGGCACTCAAAGGGTTCTTCAAGAATTGAAGGAGCATAAGCTTTGTCGGAAGGTGACAAAGAATGGATACATGGAGAAAGGACATGAAGGGTCCTATGATGAAGACATGAAGAGAAAAGAGACAAATATACATGATGACTCGGTTTGCAGCCATGGGACAGATGTTATGGCACATGACACACTTGGTTTTCATTTGGAGACAAGTGATTTTCAGTTGGAGCCATTTTTTGGAACTGCATTTGTAGGAGAACATGAAAACAAGGAAGAGGATGTGACTGAGGAGCTAGAGGATGGCATGATAAGAGTTGAAAGTAGGTCTGATTTTCTAATTCATGACAGCAGTCCTATTCCGTCATCCATAACAACCACTTCACATGAGGAGAATAAGGTTGAAGAATCATCCAAGTTTGGCACTGGTGATTTGGGTGAAGACACTATGGAAAGGTATGAAAGTTGTCCAGATTTTCTAATTTGGAACAGCGATTTGTGGGATTTGCATAATCCTACTCATGAGGATGGCAGTGAAAAGATTTCTTCTATGGTTGGCATTCATTTGGGAGACAAACATGAGGACTTATCTGTGTGTCTGAGACATGTGAGGACCAAGTTAGTACCGCATGTCATGGCAGAGGAAAAGAAGATTCAGGACATGTGGCATATGAGGAACGAGCCTTGTACGGTGGAGCATTCAAGATTAAGATATGATTCAGAGTTCTTTGTTTGTTCACAAAGTTTGCTTCACTAGTACTTGGTGTCACTTCTTTTGGAGAGCCAATTGAATGGTCACATCACAGGCTTGGATAGCATTATGGAGCATGCACTTTGTGGATCAGCCACTAGTGTTATGTTTGCACATGTGAATAGAGACATCAGTGATGCAGATTTGTTTTGGTCTTTAATCATTCATGGAACACTTGAGAAGTTTGATTGTGATGAGTCTCATTTTGACGAGGACTATTGGGTGGAGTATGCAATTGCTCTACTTCAGAAAATTGGGATGCATGACATGGAAGCGCTTGCATGTGATTGGCATACTCTGGAAAGGCAGTTGGCTCAGCAGCCTCAGTATGGAGACATTGCTATGACTTGTGATCTTGAGGCAAGAATGGTTGCGCTGCAGCTAGACTACGGCATTGGACGTAGGACAACTGTTCAGGAGTTTGGAGAGGAGTTGCATCATCTCCTCACCATTGGAGAACGACAGAGGGGTGATATTCTATTACCCTATGATCCTAGCGGTGTTAGTTGCATCCGCAAGGGCCTGATTTTCAATCACAAGGTTGTTATTCTGTTTTACATCAGCAATCTAGGTGAAGCAGTTATACACTTTCTTGCACCTATGTTGGGTATTCTTCACATTCATGGGAGATATACAAGAGTCAGAGATTGGTTCTATATTGTCAGCGCTTTGGGACGCTTCCAATTCTTCATGTTTGCAGGATGTGATGACAGGGTGGTTTGGGATCCAGGTGGTGACAGGCTTGACACTTGGGATCTAGATGAGTTGCTTCACAACTCATGGAGTGTGGATGGTGTTTTTGACAATGTGAAGCAACGGAAGCTTGGTGACAGGTGGTTGTGTTTTAGAATTCACATTCTCCATCACTTGTTTACAGGCATGATTTTCTTCAGGGCTTGGATTTGGCATGGTGTTTGGTTTTGGTTGGACTTGGCACTCATTGAGGATGAAACTTTTGAGGACATGGAGATTTTGGTGTTTGTGGTTGAGAGCATTGCACTCCTTGGAGGATGGAGCCGAGTTGATTTCGAGTGCGTATGGTTTTCGCCGCAGGAGCTCACTTCGCATTGCATTCTTTATATTCTTTTGGGAAGTTGCAACCATAGGATGAGGTTTTGTGAAAACACAAAATATTCGACTGGATGGAGATACTTGTCATTTGACGGTATTTGGCAAGATGCAAGTTTGTAATTGCTTGGGGACAAGCAATCTTGAGTGGGGAGGATTTGTAATGTCGCTTTTATGCCAACTGGTGATTATTTTATTATTTTATTTTAAAAAGTAACTTTTTGCCAAAATAAAAGAAAATAAAATAATAAAGTTACTTTTGGAGCTATAAAAATAACTTAAAGTTGGAGAATGGAAAGTTGGCAAAATAACTTAAAGTTTGGACAATGGAAAGTCACTTTACAAAAGGAAAAAGAGGAAAAATAAAATAACATGACAAATAAAATAATATTTTGATACCAAGTTAAGGAAGGGAAAAAAAAAGAAATAAAGTATTATTTTATTATGGAGGTGGACTTGAAAGCAAAATAAAATAAAGTGAATTTGGGCACCCAACTTGTGGGTTATAAAAGGGGTGTTTGGGAGTCATTTGGATCATGGTTGTATTTGTCATTTGATATTGGAGATTTTCTCTTTGGCTGCAACGGAAGTTGAGCTACGAAATCAAGGACGAAAACCCTTGCATTTCAAAGTGAGATGGACGAAAACCTAGCTCATCAATTGGAGATTCCGTGACGGGGATCTATTTGTGCTTCATTGTTCATTGTTGGAGAAGAAGAGCAGAATTCTACATCAAATTTAAAGATCAGATTCGAAGGAGACATCATTTGGCGATGTTGCATATTAGCTAGGGTTTTACCTAGGATTTGAGCACCACCTTCTAGGGCGAGAGCAACCAGCTTTGTAGGGTGATATTTGGTGTTTGTTGTTAGGGTTTGAAAGAATATTCAGATTTTGGAACAGCAACAGATCAGACCTGTTCGCCCTTGTTTGTTGGAATTATTATGATTATTATGATAGCAGTACGTTCACTTGAAGAAATAAATATAGGTATGTTTCTGTAATTGGTTTTGAGCTATTCTGTGAACTGGGTCTTTGCCTTTTTGCTCATATCTCTTGTAAATTTTCTGGGTATTGTTGTTTTAGATAATAGGGGATATTTTATGAAATCAATGTTTTGTGAAAATACTGAGTATTTAAGCTGATATAAAAATCTGGAATTTTCAGTCATGTATTTCCTATGTAATGCTCAATTTTCGAGTTGAAAATTATTATTGCAATATCTTCTATTTTGCTACATTATATTGTTGTATTAGAACATAGTTAAAAATCATAAATCTTTTGGTGGTTTGAGCAAAATCTCGGTAGGGGATATTACAGTACCAAAGGCTACAATTAGAACTTGTAATGGTACAGTAGCTATTAATTATTCTAAACATGCTATGATCCCTCCTAGATATAGTATGACACTTTCCAAAATAACTTAAATTTGCTGCAATATTATATGAGAAAGGTACAACCAATATCACCACCAATAATAATAAAGATTTGTTGTTATCACAACAACATAAATGATATAATATTGAAATCCTTCAACAATAAACTTGGAAATCTGGAATCCACAACCAAAAATCTGCAAAATTGGAAATTTTCAAGATCTTCAAATAACAATTTGAAACTAGAACAAATTGCAAGCTTTCAGCACAATGGTAATCTCTAGATGGAATTACATCAAGTGAATTAGAGGATTTTTGTCCTCCAACCCAACTAAGGAAATCTAGAGGGTTTTCATCCTCCAAATCCCTATGCCAAAAGGGTTTTCGTACTCAGGTAGAAAAGATGAACACAAGTGCTCGATCTTCGAGAAAAGGAGTTTTGACAACAATACAATGGATGATTTCTTCTTAGCCCAGCTCCTTTTATAATCACTTTTTCTAATTTTTAGTCCCTTTTTCTGCCTCCTTCTAGAAGTGTCTAGAAACACCTTTTTAGTATAACATTACATTAGACCCTCTTTTCTAGAGACACTTTTTAATATTACATTAGGCACTTATTTCTAGAAACACTTTTTAATATAACATTACTTTGGGCCTTCTAATAATAAAACATAAGCCGCCCTTTTTGCAATGTTATAACATAAAATTACTTGGACAACTTAAGTTAATATTATTAATTATTTCCTTAACTCAACTATTTAGAAAAATGGGACATGATAGTCTACCCTTCTCAAAATTGCTTGTCCTCAAGCAATATAGATCCAACCACTCTGATTCTTTCCAACTGAATATCTCTGTGAGACCAGGATCCCAAATCATCCTTGGAAATTCTTTAGGTGTGCCCAACTTGGTTGTGCGTTTTGTTTTTGCAATTTCTGACTTTTTTGGGGGTTTCCTTAAGTAGAAAATGCATTCACTACCATGCTTCCGCTACACTACATTGATACAATTGTGAACTGAAAAACCTACGCCACGATACTTTTGACACCTTCGAATGAGTAGTAGGGAAGGCTTCATCATAGCCTTCTTGATTTCTCTAACAATTAGTGATTTATTGTAATTTCTTTCATGTATATTAGCAAGGTCTGTTATTAGCAGCAACTAGATATGTGACCACTGTCGTTTAGCAGTTATCAGAATATCCTAAACTTTCTACACAACTTTCTTGTGTAGCAATATTTTGAAGACCATCTAGCTTTGCTTTGAAAACTATCATTTTCTACCAACATATCCCGAAATTTCAGCAGAAAATGTAACTTATGTGTTTGTACCTTAGCTTGTCGTTCAAATTCTTTGCATTGAAAATTTTGCTCCTTTTTGTTTCTCAAGTTCAAGGCTTACCCCCTTGACTGCACCTTAAAATCTGTTGGCAAATTTCAACCTTTCTTGCTACCCTCTTGTTGAAACTGTCATGTCCCCTTTTTCAATTAAAGTAAAAGAAATAATAAAGTTAATATTTTAAAGTTGTCTAATGATTTACTTTTTATTTTATTAAAAAGTGACCACTTAATATTACTTTATTAAAATAATTTTAATAATAATGTTTTAAGTTTATCCTTATATTTTATTCTAAAATATTAAAAAGGGATAACTTAAGTATTATTATTAAAATAATTGAAAGGTCATATTAATGAGATATTAAAAGATCTTTAATAAGATAATAAAATATCTTGTAAGTGGGAAAATTTTGGAGGAAAAGGGAAAATCAAAAAAGGATCTATAAAAGAAGAAAATTCCTCATAGTTTTGCATGCTATTTTATTACCAAAACCCCCTTTTTGTAGAGCTTGGACATTTATGTTCATCTTTTACTAGAGGACAAAAACCCTCATGGTTTCTAGAGGATTGAAGGATGAAAACCTTTGAGGTCTTTGGGATTCAAGAACGGAAACTCTCAAAATTTTAATGGGTGATTCCACTCAAGAATTACACAGAGCTTCATAGTTTAGTTTTAGAAGTTGCATGTTAGTGATCAACACTTGCATGTCAATATCCAGTGTTCACATGTCAGTTCCAGAAGTTGCATGTTAGTGATCAACACTTGCATGTCAGTATTCTATGTTGGCACGTCAATTCCAAAAGTTGCATGTTAGTGATCAGCACTTACATGTTAGTAACCAGTGTTTGCATGTCAATTCCAGAAGTTGCATGTTAGTGATCAACACTTGCATGTCAGTGTTAAGTGTAGTATGTCAGTATTCAGTGATTGCATGTTAGTTTTGTTAGAACGCATGCAAACTACTGAGAGGGAGGGGGGGGTGAATCAATAGATCAAAAATACTTAAAAACTTCTAATCTCTAGAAAGCAAACCCAAAATAACAGAAACAATAAGAGATCATACAAACATGTACACCAGATATACATGTAAAACCCAAAGATGGGAAAACCATGGCGAGAAAATGTTGCTAGGATCTACCGTCCTAATACAGCCTCACAGAATAAACCATTGATTACAATGTTTTAAGGGCACCCACCCTAAGGAGTCAGCGAACCCCTGATTTAAGAGCTCCAACTCCAAGGAGACTACAATCCCCTGAACTAAGCACCAACTCAGTCCACCAGAAGCACCAACCTCTGAATCTTTACAAATTCAAATATGCAAACATTTGGTTCTTTTACTAACCTCAAATGCACCTATTCGGTTCATACATAGTCTTCTCTTTTCACTCAACACACCCAGACTCTCTGTGTTCTCACTAACACTCTCTTCTGTAATAGGCGCTCAAAGCGTTATTACCTACACTGTTCTCATTAACAATATCGCATTTCATACGCGCAAAGAACCTCACTTCCCCCTAAGTTTACAAAGCATCACAACTCGCTTTATTTATCATTTGTGAGAGAAGAAACTGCTAAATGTCTTCAACAAACTCTACGATGAGAAGAAACTGCTCAACAAATTCTTAACAATACTTTGATGAGAAGAAACTGCACAATGAATTCTTAACAAACACTTTGATGAGAAGAAACAAAATGTCTGGAAAACAAACAAGCATCCTACTCAGTTTGAACTGAAACACCAATAGAAGATTGTCTGAAACAAAACAGTTGCAAAAACCATAACATGTTGGGAAAACTGAAAGTCGTTAATACAACAGCAGCTATCCAACAAAACTTTAACTGATCTAGCTGTTCGCTCAACTAACCAGATTGCACTTAGAGATTTGACTCCTGAGAAACGCGCTTTGCAACTTCTCCTTTTACATGAATTGAATTCACTGACTTTCGAAGATCGAGCTTCCAAGATACCACCTTCCTTCATGGAAGCATTATAAGCTAACCTCCGATCCCATTATATTCTTTCTTTGTAACTCTATCGGGCGTCAGGCTTCTTGTTTTTCCTCTTCTTTATCGGGCGTCTAACTTTTGGTCTTTCGCCTTCCTTCATTGGGCTTCGGACTTCTCTTTTGCCTTCCTTATCAGGCTTCGGATTTCTTCTCTTCTGCCTTCCATTTAGGAATGAAACAAAAAGAAACTCCGTTTTCCGCCATTCCGCGGAAGCAAAATACAAGGGACAAAACATTCCAACGGAACCGTGGAATGATGCCACGTGTACAATGTAATGTCCCCCATTTAGCCCAGTCAGTTAGATGGTGGAGATTAGCCTATCACATGACTCTCGTAGGCTAATAATGATGGTTAGGGGGTCAACTTGGAGACTTACTATTTATAGTAAGTCGGGGTGGAGCACCTTGCTATTTATAGCAGGGCAGATGCAAGGTACCATTGCATGAGAATGTTGGTTTCGAAACACCTAGAGCGATATTTGATGACATAAGTTAAATTAAATATTTAACTTATATTATTTTATAGGGGTTAAGTGACTTATGTTTCTAAGGTAACTTTATATTATAATGTTAAGTCACAACTTAAAGTTGTGTTGCCTAGGGATGGGTGCCCATGGGGACATAAGGGACATGAAGGATATTAAATAAAAGAATAAAACATTGCATTCTTGGGCGTTGAGGAAAGGAGCAACAAAAAGCGAAAAGTGAGTCTCATTTTGCATATGCTTGGATTATGATTTTATTCTCATGTTTTGAGATTCTCGGGCACTTTCTTGGAGCTTGGCTTTCAAGGGTTTGGAGATTGACTTGCTGAGACGAAACCCTCTACAAGATCACCTTTTTTCGTGCGTGAAAGACCGCATCAGGAGAGGATGTTGGGAGCTTCACTTGGGCTTTTAGTGGATCCATTTTGAGGAAGACTTGAGTTGGAAATGAACATATTCGATGAAGTTTGAATGTGCAGTTGATAACCAAGGGTTTAATGGACAGATTTATGCATCTTTGGAGGAGTTTAATACAGCCATAAGCAGGTCGTACAGTTTCAATAGCTGGCCGTACTGTTTAGAGGGTATTGTGGATTTGTTGTGGAGTTTAAGACATCTATTTACAGTTGTTCTGAGTCGCCTAGCATCTATCATTGAATTCAGACCAGATTGAAGGACTTTGGGAGTTGTTTACATTATCTTGTTGTTACAAGCCTCCAGGCAGGCCATACATGTCAAAGGAGAACGTGGGTTCTTTGGGTATCATTTCTACTTCATTTTGTAACATCTAAAACCTTCATCCTTGGCGTTGGGAACTGTATTTGTTGCTGCAACTCAGCATTTAGTGGAGAACTTTATTTGTATGCATCTCTTGGTGATTTTCTATGGCAATGTAAGTTGGTGCAATTACGTCAATAAAACGAAGTTACAGGTTTCCATATGGGTATGTCACAGTAATTAGTTTTGGCCATTTTTATAAACTGGGTCATTTTTAGTTTATGCAAATTCATTGTATATTTTTTGGGTTTTCAATATATGCTTCATATTCTTATTCAGTTAGGGTTTGAAGTTGTTTTGCAGGTTGAAGGTATAATAATTCAGATCTGAAGGGTAATAAGGCATATTTTCATCATATGCATCCATGGCTAGGGTTTGGTGTTGATTCATCATCATTTGGTGGCTTCTTTGTTGGAGAATTTCACTTTCTTGCGCTCAGAAATTTATATCAGACTGTTGCAATTTCATATCAGACTAAGGAAGTGAGGGTTTGAAGGTGACATTGGTCATATTTTTGATGTATAAACCCTAGCGATCCATCTAAGGAGTAGCGCTAGCCTTTGGAGGCTCATCCGCCACATTCTAGGGCATCTTTTGGCTTCTTTTTGTGATCAGATTTATGATCAGATCTTTGCAAGTCTAAAAACAGGGTTTGGACAGCTTGTTTCAGTCACTTTTGTCATTGGACTTCATCATACTTGGCTGCTACAGTTGGAGGTTGATATCATTGCATGTTTGGGAGTGATTTGTGGATCATTGGATCACATTTGTATGCTTTTATAAGTCTGATTTTATAATCAGACCTGACTGTTTGTAATCACATCTCATGAATGTAATTGGCAAGCTTCATTATTCGGGTATGTCAAATTGAGACACCTATTTCATAGCTTTAATTTGAAATAGCTTTGTTTGTTGATCCAATCAATTTCAGTCATCTATTTGGTGTTATTTGATTGCTATTATGTTACTTTTTCATTATCATATCATTGCAAAAACCTATATGCATTGAAATGTTAAAAACACAAAGCAAAACATTCAAAAACACAATCAGAAAATTCAAAACAGAAAGGCAAAAATCAGATCAGAATTGGTAGGGGTTCTTACATAATAGAAATATACCTCGAAATTTAACCCTCTCACGCACAAAGAACCCACACAATCTAGGTTTTCGCTTTCCGTCAAGGTTCCAAACAGCAGGCGTCATGCTAGGGTTTTGTTTTCAGGTCGAAGGTTCCAAATAGCAGAAAAAACAAACGCGAAAATGAAATCGCGAAGCGCTTTATATAATAAATTTTTCAACAGGTTTTTTCATTGGGCGAGTCATGCGATTTTTTACCTGTGACCCGCGATTTTTTGCCCAAAAGCTCACGACGAAATTTACCAGTTACCCGGCCGCAAGTTTTTGAGGCGATTACTCGCGCCAAAATCTTTCTAGAGAGTACTCGCGATTACTCACGAGTCTAGGCGAGTTTTTAAACTATGCTCTCACCTTGCCCACACTAGGATCTTGGTGATCAGAACGTGTTCGGACATTGCATTCGCATTACTTATTTGCAAAAAAAAACGGTCCGAGATTTACAAAAACCAGCCAAAACAGGGTGTGCAATAACAAGTTGAATCTCCCACATCCTATAGTATGGTGAAATCCTACAAAACACAAAAGACACAAGAAAACAAGGGAACTGTCCAACATAGAAAATTTATGGATTTTTGCAATGTTGAACATATGAGGAAGACCATGGAGATGAACATCCAAGGCAAAATGGGCAAAAGGGGGAAAAGAAAGCAGAAAAGGACATGCAACATCCCGTAACAGGGTAAAATCCCGCAAAACGTAGAAAATCCCAGAAAAAACAAGGGAAAAATGCTTCGAACTTAGAATAATATTGGTTTTTTCAATTCTCAACACATTTATTGGATCACGAGGGAAGTCAAAAGGCAAAACATAGGCAAAATTCACCAAATAAGCAAGGATTTAGGTGGATTTGGAAATTTTCAGATTGGGTCCCAACACCCAGCATTGCTGAATACTCTGAAAATTGATTGTATGACCTAGAATTTTGATGGTATGGCACCCAAAAACATTACCAACTACTACAACTCACTTCAGGATTGTACGGCAACATTGGAAGGATGTATGACTAGATAAGGAGTTGGAAATTAGTCACAAAATGGGCTACGACTAGTCAACTTCAGTCACACGCCTCCCTAGGAACTATACGGCCTATAGAAACTTGTATGGTCAGCAAGAAATGAATGGTACAACCTCCTCGGATGTGTACAACCAACTTCCCTCCAAAAGTGGTGATTAGATTTGCTAGAAGCAAATGAAAATTATGAAACTCAGCAACTCAACTGAAACATACCAAAGAATTGAAAAATGCTTCACACCACAAACAACTGAAAATCTCACAACTATTCAACACCTAGGTAATCCCAAAGTAGAATTACTCAAACGGCTAGGAGGGTTTTCGTCCTCAAAACCATCTTGTTGAAGGGTTCTTGTCCTCATGCAAAATAAAACTCACGTTCATTCTCCAGAGCATAGAAATGTGTAAGAAGATCTTCTATGCACAAGCTCTCCTTATATAGACCTTTTTGAGGGAATATAATTTAATTTTTAATTCTTTTCCTTTTTTCCCTCCAACTAAAGTGTTTTAAAAGTCCCACCACCTTTTGGACCCTATTCCTCACGACACTTTTTACTCTCACTTTTAAAAACAACTTTTTTAATAATAAAACAAAAGTTGCATTTTTAAAATATAACATAAAGTTACTTTTTGGACAATTTAAGTTAAATTATTAAAATATTTGCCTTTTTCCTCACCCCATTAGCCTATAGAAAAATTAAAAGAATAGGCTAAAAGTTTTCGCTAGACTTACGCCTAAGAAGGGGACATGACAATGTGACTATAGCCTTGTTGATGATTAATATGCTATTTATTCTGGAAAGCTTTGTGGAAAAAAGTTATGCTATTAATATTTTTTGGGTTCATATTGGTAGCTGCAATTATTAGAAGGGCCGCCATACCAAACACGTCCTAACCACAACAATCGTATTTGCAAAGTCTGCTGTACGATTTGGGATTTCCCTGTCATACCAATATCCACTTCAACAGTCGTACAACCTTTGCCTATCATACCATGTAATCAGCCACAGCTTGTAAGTTTAATCACTGTTGGGAATTATTAATAATATTTGGGTGTCCGCTGAATATTATTTGTAAAAGGATTTCTGCAGCATCATCTTTATAGCTCAGTTTATATCTTTATCAGCTTTATGTGGGTATTCAACTCATTATAATCAAGAATACAGTTAGAGTTGGAAGGTTTTATAATATCAGTTTTATTTGTTGCTATTTAGTATTCTGTTAATATTCCAGTATTGCAAAAAAAAGAATCACAAAAAATACAGAGTTTGTTAAAATACCAGAAAAGGGACATTACAAGTGATAACTTCAGCTCTGCAGGGACAAACAATTGTTTAAAAATCTGATGTGATTCAATGGAGGGCTGGTATTGATGGCCATAGACATGATCAAGACATCTATCCAAATGCTTATGAAGGGGCATTTCCTCTCTCCATCCGATTACAAACAAATATAGTAAAAAAGGTAAGTTGTAGTTTAAAAGGCACCAACAGACTAAAGATTCACCTAATGAAATTATTATGGTCATAATTGCCTTCACATCATTCACATGTTTCAAGATCATTCTAAGGTGTATTACCAATCAAACAAGTTTGAGTGGAAATTTTTGCAACTAACAGAATCAACATAAAGAATCCAATGCCACCCGATGGGGCATGGTCTAGTGGTAAGGTGCGGCACTTATCATGATGATGATCCAAGTACAAATCCAATTGGGCATGCTTCCCATGTTAAGATAGACATGATAATGCAGACCAAAATTTTGGTGAAACAGATCTCTTGGATGTGGTTTCTAAGCCAAATGGTTATTCTAAGTTTGATAGTGCTCTATCCCATGCATTAAACAAATAGTCGGGGAAAGTGTTAACCAATTACTAATTAACAAAGGGAGTTTATAAAATTATAAAAAAGCCACCGACCTGAATCCCCAAGTGCATGACATTATGTTAATGGCAAGAGCATGTATCATCTCCAGCCACACTTAACTTTATTAAGATGGAATGACATAATATTAAGTTTAAAAATCATTATCAATTAAAAGAGATAGGGTTGATGATAGTTGCAGAAGTCATAAAAAAAAATATTATTGAAACAGCACAAGGATAATCTATAAACTTCAAACTTGTTTATAGCAAGTTCATAACTAATAATGTCTATGATCTATTACCAATTTTCTATTATCAGTTTTCATACTTACCTTTGGTATATGCCAGCCCTATCCACTCTTGATGGAGATCATCCCTCATGGACAGGTCAACTCCTTACACTTCCCTATAGGATATCAATCAATCCCTGATTATGCTAGCAAACTATAAGTTCATCAAGAACTTCCGAGTTTCACATTACTATCTATGAATTTGATCAAACCACCCTCGTATAAGTTTTTATTATAAAGATTCTTTGTCATGAAACTAATTACAATGTCTTGAATAGACCTTTTAGATTTTGTGGAATCACTTAGATTGAATTCACGCATATCTAAATATTTTGTATGTGTATTTAATCAATTCCTTTGTTATAAATGAAAATCAAATCAGAGTTTATTAATGTCTACTAACCTTCAATCAATGGTTAATGGCATTCTAGAAAGAACAATGATGTTTAGTAATTCAATTATCTAGCTTGCTTTTCAATCTAAATCAAAGCCATCATAATAAATATTTATCAGCATATCATCAGAAGAACTAATAGAAAGCAAAATTACATCTTGAGTGTGTACTCACCATAACCAAATTCATTGGAGTGGCATCTGCTCCACCACTTGCAGCCAAATTTGCCACTAAAATCAATAACTACATAAAATTAGCTTTCAAACAATAGGTCAAGTGGAAACAATACAAATAGCTCAGGAATGAAATGTATTAATAAGATATACAATTAATTGTATGATTAAATTGTAGTGACATTCTTAACATAGAACCTCAAACATCAGGATATGTAATTAATTTTGCTCTATTGCACCAAAAGCCTCGTTTAGGATATGTCTTGGTTCCCCAAAAAGGCTAATATGAAAATAACTGTGTGTGGCTTGTCATGGATGTAGCCAAACTTGTAGAGCTAATGATATAACCAATTAGTGCTATTTTAAAAGGAGGGCAAATGTAATTTTGTACAAAAAGTCACTGAGAAATGCCCTTAATATGTCAAGAAAATAATATATAGGATCATCTATACGTGTAACCAAAGTTCAAAAATGTAGCCTCGGTGTGGACTCGGCAGCCCAAAAAATTGACTCGGACTCAAGACTCGACAAAACATGACATAAAAAACAGAATTACACAAGAAAAATAGAAATTAATGCATTTAGAGAACACAAAAGTCTAATTTGATTGTCAATTTGTCATGATTCAAACATTACGTATGTCATATGACCCTCAAATGCTCAAAATTTGAAATTTTAAAGTTTTATAGTCAAACAATACATTGTAATACAATAAAATTATACATAGTAATTCTATAACAGCACTATAACTGTTTACATATGATGATATGTCAAAAAACAGCCAAACACAATTTACATCTTCCTCTTTCCCCCTCCTAATGTAACTTATTTCTTGGGCCTCAAACTAGAAGGTAAGTTGGTATCAAAATGATGACTGATTGTTTCCTCAAAAGTGTTCATTTTCCTCCAATGCATCCAACTCTATTGCTTCTACTACTTCTCTCTCCAATTCAACAAGACCTTCATCAGTAAATAGGACATCACTATGTTCTTTAACAATCCAATCAGCAAAAGGATTGATATCATTCAAGTTGATGGCATCATGAGAAGGACCCTCCACCTTTTTGGTTTGAAGGCAAAGGTTGTACCAAATGAAAACAAGGTCATTGAGGCACTTTTGGGTCAACCTGTTTCCTCTTCTTCATGTGAATGCTCTCAAATAAGCTCCAATTATGTTCACATACAGAAGCACTACAAGGTTGGGACAAAACACAAATAGCTAGCCTCTGAAGATTTGGTGTGTCGGCACCGTAATTCTCCCACCACAAATCTAAAAAAGAAAAAATTAAAAAATATAAGAATTAAGTAAAAAATTTAGACCTTGTTCAAACTTTCAAGTTTCTAGTTTCTACTTATAATATTAACCTAAAAATTAAAGGATTATTCTTTTACCTAACTATTGATTTTCCCTCCTTTGAATTGCTTAAGCTGAAGAAAAGAGCCTCCCCTCTGCACCCTTGTAGACCTCCAACTCATCAAGAACTTTGTCTCTCATCTCATTTTCTATCACCGTCTTATCAATGCATGAAACAACACTTGTCATGACCTCCTCATTGACCTTAAATGTATCAAAGAAGTAGAACTTTGGGTTCAAGTAGTAGGTCAAGGCATGTATTGGTTGGTAGAGTTGGTTCGTCCATCTACGATCAATGATGTCCCAAATGATCACATATTTTCTTTTGTTTCCACCATAGCAATGCAAAATTGCCTCTTCGGCCCTATCCATAGCTTCATAGAGGTAACCCATCAACATGCCATCCCCATCCACCCTATGAAGAACCTTGACCAAGGGTTCTATCACCTAAAAAATTGAAAACAAATTTGAAATTATTACAAAATTAACCCAAAAAAAACAGCAAATAGATAATTCTCTATAAAGTTTAAGTTTATATTTGTTACTTAACTTGAGTAACTCCTTTAAATTTTTTATGAATAAGTCATCAAAAACTATTTGTATAGCCTTCTCCCCTTTGGTTTTTCTAGCATATGGAGATTCCATCCAGGCATTGGACACAAACATTTGCTTGAGAGAAGGAATTGTGGCAACAATGCTTTGCAAAGTGAGGAAGTGGGAGGCAAATCGTGTCACTCTCGATCACACAAGCTCCTTGCCATTCGTGTGATTTCTCATCAAAGAAAGGACCCAAGTATGGTTGTATATAAATTTGGTAACCTGTTTAGCATCGTCAACCACATTTTTGACCAATCCAATCTTCCCAATGTTCTCTAGCATCAATTCCAAACAATGTGTAGCACAAGGAGTCCAAGAAATAGTAGGATGCCTCTCTGTAATTAGTCTCCCCGTGAATACATATGCTATTGCATTGTCCATGATAATTTGGACAACATTCTCCACGCCAACCTCCTAGATCACCCCATCCAATAGATTGCACAAAGTCTTAGCATTGTTGACTTCATGCAAGGCATCTATAGACTTGAAGAACAACAATGTGCCACTATAAGCCACTAAAAAGTTAAGGAGAGTCATATTCCGCCCATTTGTCCATCTATCTAATAAAATGTTGTAGCCCTTTCTCCGCCATACTTTTTTCTAATCATTAACCACAAGCCATATGTCATGTCCCCAATTTTGGAGTAACTTAAAATTGTTTTAATTATAAATTAATTTTGTAAAGTATTTTATTTACTTTATAAAATTAATATTTCATTTAAGTTACTAAGTTAGTAGTACTACAGTTTATTAAAAAGTGTTGTGAACAAGCATTTAAAAAGTACAAATGCAAGCATTTAATAAAGTTCATGTAAAAGCATTTGAAATGCTTTGGTCTGATGTGTACATGTAAACTCTCATTTAATAAAATTAGGCTGGGCCTAATTAATGTAATGGCTTTAAAAGCAAACCTGAGAGTCATTTGAAGTCATGTCTAAATGTTTTTGACTTGGTTTTTGCATATTGAGTTTATCTCTTGGCTAAAGACAAATTTCAGTCCAATCAAGGTGATGATCCCTTGATAACTAGGGTTTGGTGATGGCCCCATTCCCATTTTGAGAGGTGGATGCAATCGGTATTCGCCATTAGAGCTTAATTTTGCAGGTTTTATGAGAATTGAAGTGAAGTTTGTGAGCTATTGTAACTCTTGGTCAAATTGAATATCAACCAAGGTAGTGGATTAGTGAATCGTGGAGTTTATGGCATGTTGTAAAGTCTGATTTTTCATTCCAGTCAGCTGACAAATTGTTATACAGGGTTTTTATGGTCACATTTGCATGATTGGATGATAGTACAAGGTACTTGGTATGTCTAGAGACACAGTGCTTGCATTTGGAGGAGGCATTTTAGCATTTTTTATGAAATCTGGGCACAACTCCGCCATCTACAGGTCTGCTACAGCGAACTAAAGGTCTGATTCAGTCTGATTTAGGAGCATATTTCATATCAGGTTAAAGGCATTTGATGTTACACATCTTTTGGAGGCATTTCCAGCCCTACCGATTTGGTATCTAAGGAGATATTGATGAGAACTCATATGTTATTGCTAACTGAACTATATCAGCACTCTGACAATTTGTAACAGCAGAGAATAAGAAGAGTTTTCAGACTTATTTGAAGTCCTCATTGCATTCTTATTGAGCTGGGAACATCATTCCACCATTGGGCAATCATATGCTAGGATTTGTTATGTTTTTGGTGTACTTTTGTACTTGAAATAAAGTCTGATATAAAACAGTGGAAGTCTGATTTCATTTCCAGCCAATTTGCAATTGATTGTAACTCATTTGAAAGTTTCAATAAGAGACATATTTGATGGTGTGATTGCTTCATTGGATTGTTAATGAATGCAAGAAATCTTATCAAATCTTGAGCAAATTTTCAGTCATATATAATAGGGTCTCTTACAGTGGTATCAGAGCATTCAAAATTTCAGTCCAATATCCATTAGGGATATTAAACCATATATTTCTTACCGCTTCCTCTAGCAATGGCCCACTCAATGAATGAATGAATGAAAGGTTTTAATAACGTCCATGACACCACAACAGCCTATGGGACCTAGAAACGCACACTCCCCCTACTAAAAAAAGACATGACAGCGAACCACTAAACAGTTTGCAGCCCCTTCTCGAGCTCAGATTTTCTGCCGTGAATTTTGATCAGAAAATTTGCAATTTTGCCCAGTCTTTCCTCTTCAAACAAGGTGCTTAAATCGTTGTCTTTCAAGGTGTCTTCGTAGCTGCCACATATGTCTTCATAAGCTGAGCACTCCTTGATGAAATGCCATTCCGTCTCCACCACACCCTTGTTGCAAAAGAGGCAAACTCTCTTTTCCCACTCCTCTTTGGGGATCTTCCACCTGCCTGTTTCACACCTAAGATGGTGCGAGCTAGTCCTTAGCTGCGCAATCAACATTTTTGCTTTCCATTTAATATCCGCTCCTATGTAGGCTTTTTCTTCATGGTCCCACGTGGGGTTAAATTCTTTGATATAGTAAGCTTTTTTTCGCCCCACTTGATTAGTCCACATGATTTTTCTAAATTTTTCTCTAACATATTTTTTATTTCCTCTTTGACATGTGAGCATTCCTGCATGTTAATATCCCACTTCTTTAACCACTTGTCATTCTGTTTCATCCCCGTATTCTTTCTCCTATTTAACTCTTCTTCCATAATTAGCTTGGGCCAACGATGATTTTCCATATTTTGATATTTGTTCATATAACTTACCAACCGATCCATCACCGACGCCTCCAAAGGAAACGTACCCATTTCCGCCAATAAGATTTCATAAGGGACTGTCGTCTTGATTTTGAGACTGCTTATAATGAGGTGCTTCTGGATTCTCTCAACTTGCCTTCATTTATGCTCAGACATGCTGCTGCCCCAAATTTCGCAACTATAAAGAATCACCGAGACAACAAGCAAACCAAAAACGTTCTCTTGGTTTTCCAACCCCATAATTCTGCATTCTTACATCTATTCTGAAGAGAGTAGAGCGCCTTCCAACCCCCTTGTATTCTTTTTTCTCTGCACATTTCCCAACTGAGTTTGTTGTGAAAATCAAGCCCGAGGTACTTGTACTCATCCATCGTTTCCAACGGGCTGCCTTCAAAAAGAAAGCTAAATTGCCTCTTTTTTCTCTTCAACGAAAATATCATCACTTTGGTTTTGCTAGTGTTCACTTGCATCCCAACCTCATTACGAAAGGATTCCAACGCTTGCAGTTGTTCTCTCAAACCATGGGCAGTTTTATCAATTAGTATGTGATCATCAGCGTATAGGAGTAACTTTATCACATACTTAGCCAACTGAACGCCTTCCCCACTAGTCTTGTTTATCCATTCTTCTAACTTATCAATGTATAACCCGAACAAGGTTGGGGAAAGCGGGCATCCTTGTTTGACGCCGATATCGCTGCCAAAGCACTCGGACATCGCATCTTTGGTTCATATTTTAGCCTTAACCTGCTCATAGAGCCTATGGACAGCAGCTCTATACACCTTAGGGACCCCAAGTTCCTCCATCCTTTTCCAAAGCTTGCTGCGAGGCACTGTGTCAAAGGCCTTTCTAAAGTCAACAAAGCAGCAAAAGGCCTCATTACCCTGGGTGTTCCATATTTTTTCGATCATGAACCAAAGGGTGACAGCATGGTCAATAGTGGAGTGTTTCGGCCTAAAACCAGCCTGTCCCTTAGCTCTTTTCCCCTCTTTTTCAGCCCACCTAATTCTACGTTCCACCATGCTGCAAAAAAGTTTACCCAAGTGAGGGTTAACCATAATCGTGCAATAATTTTAAGGATTATTGATATCTCCACTTTTGAAAAGAGGAATAACCACACTAGTCGTCCACTCTTTCAGAAAGCCCTCTTGAGTAACACTGTTAAAGATGTGTTTGATACATGGTGCAAGGACCTCAATACCCCATTTTAAATGCTCCCCTTGCAGCCCATCAATATCTTGAGCTTTCAATTGACCTCAATTGACCAACCCTTGAAATGAGTTTCAATCCTCTATTTAAAGCCTTCACAACTCAAATCTGATAGTGGAATGGGTGGGAAAACCCCAACAACCCCACCAACTGTAATAAATATACCATTTTCAACCACCCATTTCGCATTAATGGTGATATTGGGAGTTGTTGGCACGTTTAAGTGTTTCCGGGCTTTGGCGAGACTTCAAGTCGCAAGAGCACAGACAGATCTAGAACTGAACGTTCAGATCGAGTATTTCTTCCGAACACGAAATCTTGGAGTATTCTCTTCGCTGGCGGGGATCAAGTTCATGGAAGCCCCAGGTGATGAGCACACGGTGATACTAAGAGGGGGGGTGAATCAATATCTAACAATCTTTTACTTTTCCAAACTCAATTAATTACATCAACTACACATATGCAAAATCTAGCAATTAAGTACACAATGAGAACACACGATTTACATGGAAACCCTTTCGGGAGAAAACCACGGCACAATATTGCTTATATATCTTCTTTCTTCTTGTAGGCTCCAACCCCCACACAAACTGAGCTCCAACCCAGCAAGAGGCTCCAACCTATTGATTCTTCTATTGATTAACTCCTCCCAAATCTGATCCAATCACAACTTCCCTTCCTTCTTAAGTTCAATCTCAACCCACATACTATCCTTCTAAATATTATACAACTCATACAATATCCTTCTTTCTCAAATCTGATCCAAACACAATTCCAATCCAATCACAAATCTGATCACTATCTCTGATTCTGTATGATGTAAGTCTTTCCTTTTCAAATCAAGTTCACACTCATATACTTCCACTCCTTCACAAATCTGCTATAAATCACACACCTCTCTTTCATAAATCTGATCTAACCATGCACTAATTCATTTCACAAAAACTAATCATTATCATGCCAATATTTTCACGTAGATTTCTGCTTCTAATCTTCACATATATTCATCATATATATTTGCATTTATCATTCATACATGGGTTGCATATACACTCAAAATAAATCTGAGTTACAATTCATATTTCTGCCCTTTACTTTCTTTTCAATCTGCTCTTATTCTCATAATATTCATTACACACTTACCTTCAAATGTTCCTATCGTTTACCTCTTATACCTTTTCAATAGATATGTCTTTTGTGGATGGATATGTCTCTTTATAATATGTCTCTAGCTAATTTGTCTTTACTCACAATTCTTCCTTTGTCACTTTTGTCTTATATGCTTTTGTCGTTACTCACAATTCATCCTCTAGCAAATTGTTAATTTCCTCATAAGGAAATCACACCATTTACAAGTTACTTATTGTTGTTCCTTCTTTGACAAAGGCGCTGCCTTAACTATGCAAGACATATTCCTTGAAGTTGCTGATCTATCACCACTTAAACTGTTGTTCCTTCATGCAAAACATAACACTTAGAAAATCGCTGGTCTTCACAAGGAAATCGTACCATAGAAACTTGATCACTGCACTTAGTATCATACAATACCATATCTGGAATGAAACAAGTCTTGCTTATCTACATGTCTTGTCTTGTCTTCAAAGGAGTCGGCCTCTTGGAGATATAATTTCAAATATAAATCTCATGTTTCTTTAGCGCCAAGACTGTCATATTTTTTTCTTTATACCATATATGATCGCTGCCTTTTGTCTTTTTCTGCATACCATTGATTAATCGCTTCCCTCTTCTTTGTATGTTATCAGACTTTGTCTTATTTACAAATCATTGGATATTATCTTTGACCACTCCTCATTTCTTTTATCGCTCCATATGATCATTAATTTATAATCAAAAACTTTGTCTTGTAGCGCTCATAATGGTCGGCCTTCTTTGATCTCTTAAAAGTATACAATTTAATTAAACTTGATCGGCCAGCATAAAGATGATTGTTTAAATCTTTAATTTAAACAATGCATTTAATCTTTGACATCAATGACACTACTTTCAACAATCTCCCAACGATCTCATTATCTTTCTTTCTCGCCAACAATCTCGTCATTCGTCTTTGACATTAGTGACACCACTCTTGTTCATGCACCTTCTTGACATTAATGATAACATGTTCTTATACTCTCGTTTGTTCATGATTATCTTCTTAATCTCAATGACATGTGTATGCACCTTTGACATCAATGACAAACATTCCAACACCTGGAACTTAGAAACCTAGAGCAAATGTTCAATCAGGTTCAAAAATTCCGCAGAAACTTTACTTTGTATTGCAGGAACCGGGTTCTCGAGCGGACGAAAACATTGGGACCAGGTTCTCGGGTTCCGAAACCCAAAGGAACGAAAGAGGGGAAAGGGAAAGCAAGGAGTGGGAAAACAGGGGAACGAGGAATAAAGGGAAAAGTTCCAAAGTGTTGGAGGAACCCGAAAACCGCCAAGATATACATGAAATATAGCATTTAAGTATAAACATTTACTTTCTTATACTTTAAGTTATATTTCATGTATATAGTTTTAGGATGTTTGAGAGTAGTTTCGGACCTCTAGGACCTATAAAGCAAATTCTAGGATTTGGAGGATCTTATAAAAATCAGACTTAGTCAAATTTCAGGAGAGATAGCACTAGATACACAAAACGAGGTAAATACACAAGGACCTCCCTTAGGAAAATTTTAATGAATTAGACAAGATTTTGCAATTATGAGGCTTGAAAACAAGAGTCCCAACAAAGCCTATGCTACAAAAACTATTGTTCAACAAAAGTTATTTTCCTATATTTTGTGATTTCATAAACTAAATTGAATTGAGTAACTTTGTCAAACTTTGAATTGATGATTGCTATTCATTAAATAGTGGCTTTGTATACTGCTTAGCAATTTATTTTCTTTAATCGTGTGATGTTCATCTATTTAACTTGATGTAGATTTATTGGTCTGTAATTCATCCAGTAATCAACATTTGTCTGTGTTTTTTCTTCAAATATTTGTTTACATTTGAATACTGGCCTTTGTTTTAGCCAGTAGAAAGTTGTCTTTGTTTGTGCTTGATAGTTTACCCTCCTTAAATATGAAAATCTCATTATAGGTCTTGACTGTTGACAGTTTGCCGCTTGCATCCAAAGTAAAAACATAGTCAATTAGATATTTACATTTAATGCGAAACCCCATTGAAATCTTGTACAATGTGCATACTTGTAAATTATGTTTATAGTTTTAGGTTTTAGATTTGAGGGAGCTTCCCCTTATATTTTGAAGAATGATTCTACCATATGTGTTGTTTCATTTTGTGTTGTTTGGCAATAGACAAATGAAAACACTAATAGTTTTTGGTGACTCTACTAAGGAACAGGATACAAGCCAAGCTTAATATAGATCCAAAAAAAAGAACCATTTCAAGCAATGGGTGATCATGCCCATAACAAAGATCCATCTCCATTTCCATTATTGTGGGGAGCTAGTATCAATCCATTGGCACTTGCAGCTTGTCATGACTTCCCACAAGGCTCAAGGAAAAAAATTCAAAATTCCATGGTAACAACACGCAACACCTAGGTAAGCATATCTCAGCCTTCACTATGTGTTAGCATTTTATTTTGCACCTTTCAGTGCAAACGTAAAATGGACAGATGTGCGGTAGAACCACTCTTCAAATTTGAAGGGGAAGCTCCCTGTGAAGTAAAATTAATTTAAAAAACTACACAGAATGTACAATGTTTTCAAGGGTTTTTCATACTTAAGCTGAATGAAAGGGAAATTTGCAATCTTTTTGGGTACGCAGCGTGCAAAAGGCAGAGATGCACTTTCAACAACGAAGCAAGAATTTCTGTGTTTTTGACTACAATTAAAGCCTAGACTACATGCTTGAACTATCCAACTAAATTCAGAGGCTAAATAAGGCAAGTACGCATGATTTGAATTGACTAACACTTAAACACGAATGCCAAGGTTAAATTGGATACAGGATGGGACAAAGCCATGACTCATATATTCAGCTTCATTTACAACATAAAGTTTGCAAATTCATCAAAAGGCTTATCCTTGGTCACAAATGATGATACATTTCACTAAGCATTTAACAGTGAAAGCAGGCATAATAGATGCTATCAAACAAACAACAGAATCATAGTTTGAACACCAGGTAACTAGCAACTCCAGCGTAATGAAGGCATGAGAATTGCCATTTTCATTGATTGATCAAAATATAACACTGAATTCTTAACACTTGAACACTGAATGCTGAAAAAGCTAACTCCTAAAAGCTCTGAAAAAGCTAACTAATAATGAATCTCTAATTCCAAAAATCTAGATCCTTTATCTATGTGCACAAAGCACTTATTTATACTATTACAAAGCAAATGCATGAAAATAACAACTAAACTCTATCTCTAACTAACAACTGCTTGCCCAACATGCAAACTTATTACAAAATATCTGCTCCACTGAAACTGAAACAAAATCATGCAATCGCCAGTTCAACTAATGATTAAATCATGCAAAGTTTGTTTGAAAAAGTCATATCCTCTTGCATGAATAGAGGCATCTATTTGCAACTGAAGTGAGTTGCCTATTTTCGACACTTAAACTAGAGTCTCAACTTGTTTTGTTAATTTGTTTTATGATCTTTGGATGCCTCTGTTACTGCTGACTGATCAATGTTTTTGTTTGTCCTTTCTTTTATCTAAGTTTTACTAGAGTGTTTGAGTTCCTCTTCACAAAGGTGTTTAAGTCTTCTTTATTTCTTGTAAAGAGCCTTTAAGCTATGCTTCTTTGTCAAGCGTATAATTTTCTTCTTGCTGATCTAGGCAATTTGCTTCATTCTACTATCCTTTTGTTTTTATTTATGCCTTTGATCAGGCGCTTGAGTCATATTGAGCACGCCTTCATAGTCTTTTATTCTATAAACTTTCCTTTGTGAGCGTGGGGAGGAAACGCTTGAGGCATTTACATTTCTTTGCCCTGATTTATCTTCATTCCCCAGTGCATGGAAATATTCTTATGAAGCACCTAGAGTTTTTGTTGCTGGATATGGGCATTGATTCTTCCTAAAGGTGCTAATTTCATTTTCTTTGAATGAGCATTGACTCCTCCCAGCTGCTTGGCATCTAAAATGGATTTTTAAACTTGGACTGGCGCTTCAATCTTTCTTGGAGAAGTGCATTCTGGAGCGATGAGAGATGTTTCCTTCTCTACTTGGCGCGATTTGTTCTTGTGAGGCGCAAGTCTTGGCATTTGAAGGCGTTTTTCTTTACTTTGCATTTGAAGACTTTAATTTCCCTTTAATGACTGGTGCTTCATCATTCCAATGTTCGCGCCTTTTCTTCTTCCTTGCAGGCGTGAATGTTTTGGACTGGAGGCATCTAAGGCTTGTTGAAGCGCATTGATTTCTCTATTCAGGCATTTCTCCTTGCATATAGGCGTATTACCCTTCCTTCTGTCACATGGAGTTTGGCTTAGACGCACCTAATATCTTCAATCTCTGCTCTAAATGTTCCCTAGCGCGTTTGCTTGAAGTATGGCGGGTGAGGAGGTTGGGAGGAGCGCTTAACAAGCACGTTGATTTTTGTTTGATGCACTTTTGTTTCATTTATTTTTATTTAATCCTTTGATCTTTATAAGGTGCATTGTATAAGCGCTCCAAGCACTTTGTTTTTAACCTTTAAAACCTTTTATTTTTAGACTTCTTAAACTTTTATAAGGCGTGTCCATTTTAAATGGATGCGCTTTTATAAAAGTTTTTTAATCTTTACTTTCTCTTTTTTGATTTTTACTTTTTATTTTGATATTTTATTTTTAGGTTTTTTTATTTTTATGACAATAACACAAAACACTTAACTAAAATTTTAATTTCAAAATAATTAATTATAAATATTAATTATTAATCAATCTATTAAAATTAATATTTCATGAACAAATACCATATATGGGGAATTCTAACATTTTACAACAACTTAAAGATCACAGGCAACTTAAGAGGAATGATTATTTCGGATTTGGATAAGACGACTTGACGAGCGACAAACATAACTTCAACAATTTGATTTTCAACTTTAACTATTTGACATTTTAGACTTCACAAATTCGAGCCTTGACAACATGAACGAAACATGATATTTTGACAATATGACATGATATTTCGACAACTTGATATTACGGACTAGATGTAACGTCGCGACTACGACTCGACAATGATTTTTGACACAAACATATTCCAATAAGAACACATGAATATACAACCTTGATGTAAGATCCCTAACCAGATCTGCCCTAAATTTCTGATTTTTATGAAGTCAAACTCTTGGCATAAAGTCTGATTTTTCGATTTCTGAATGTAATTGGTTTGGGACAGCAAATATATGTATACCAATTGCTCAAATATAGATGTCATTCATGTGCCCTTGTGAAGAAATCATCTACCATGTATTCTACCACATAATATGACTATTCTAATGCAAAACAAATGACATAAAGTTCTGATTTCTGAATATGATTGACTGCTGTTACAAATCAGATTGCTCAGACTTGAAATAACATCCAAATTCAAGACTCAAACATGCCCAAACATAACTCAGATCTCTGTTGTTCACAATCAGACCTTTATATTGATAAACAAGGGTTTATACATACCAAAATAATGGAGAATGATGTCTTTACTTAAACCCTAGATGAGCGATCAGCTTTGGCATTTGTTTATACACTTTTGAGACTCAAAAAGACCCATGATTCCTCCTTAAACAGCTACGGCTCCTTCCAAACTAGGCGGCACTCCCTTGTATGAGAAAAGTAGCATATTAAGTGAAGGGCAGCGGCTAGGATTTGATCTTCAATGCTCCACAAATCCAAAATCGGCTCCCTTGGAGATGGTGCTCACCCTAGGGTAAATCCCTTGCCCTAATCTCCAATCAAAACCCTCAAAATATGGCGCTAGGAGTACCTCTCCAATCTGATATAAAATCTGAATCCAACCTGCACCAAATCTGAGTATAAACTCTCAATCTCCAATATTGTATTTGGCCACAATCTCACAATTTTGGCCCTAGGTCTTCTCCACACCAATCTGCAGAAATAAATGTCTTTGTAGCTCAATCCTCTCCTCCGAATCACCCAATGAAGTGCAATTGTGAACTCCGTAATGAATCCACCTCAAGATGGAATTGGGTTTTCGCCCAATCCACCAATATTCCTAAGGGTTTGCGTCCTTGGAATATGTTGAACCTAAGTTGCAGCCAACAAGAGAAAATCTCCAATGCAAATGACAAGATGAGAATGATTCAAATAACTTTCTTTTACCTCCTTTTATAGCCACCAATGAAACTGTAATGTCCCAAATGGGACAAATTAGGGCAAATTTGGATTTCCCGGGATTCCAAATGAATTTTCCAATTATCACACACAAAATTCTGCACCTTTCCCGATTCTGCCCTAACCCTAGCTCTGCTCTGAAATCAGACTTGAACAAATATAGATTTCACCATGAATTACGATCAATTATCAATGCAAAACACCACAAGGGGATTCGCCCAATCATGAAGATCATTTCTATCATCAATATGCATATGAATCTTATGCTAACATGTCATAAACTGAAAGTATACAGTCTGCTGGAACAATAACAAATCCGATAACATATACTGCTGCAATTTAGAATATAGGGCATACAATTGTTATCAAATGATTGGCCAAACAGCCCAGCTACTAAGTAACCTCCAATGGCAACAATAACATACCAAATAGGATTGCAAAACAATGAAATACAAGCCACTCCAATAGGTGAATGTTCATGTACAGGTCTTCCGTAGAAATCTGATCTGAAACCCTAGTGCAGCAGTCAAATTAGTCACAAATCTGCCTAGAAGACAGTCGCTCCTCCTCCCAGCAATTCGCCCAAGGTTGAAGACAAACCCTAGGCTACTCACTCCACAAATGGGGCAGTCGCCTCTCCAAATGATGAACAATATGCTTCAAGAATCAGATCTGCCGCTCTGCTCTGAATGAAGTGCAAATGAACTCCCGTGATGAAGTTCTACTTATGAGAAAGTCAGGTTTTCATCCAACTCCCTCCAAGAGACTTGAGGTTTTCGTCCCAAGCTCGAAATGAGATTGCTCTCACAATTGAATGAATGAATGTGATGATATGATGCCTTTGAAATGCCAAATGAACAAATATATATACACATTAAGTCTCTATTTTCCCTCCTGGCCGACCTAGCTATTAAGGCATGTTTTGAATTACAATTTTCCCTCCCTTGAGGGCCAACCCTCCTTTTCCACTTGGGCGCCAAGACAATTCAAATTAAAGATATGATTTGTGTTATTCCTCCTTTCCTTCAAGCACTAGGACCACAAAATAATTTATTATTTTATTAGAACATATGATAATTCAATGTGGAGTGCATGGTTGTCCTTTGCCCAAGGTGTATAGTCGTGATAAATCGCCAAGGAGAAGCATATAGATGATACTAGCCTTCGCCCCAAAGAATAATGACCTCCATGATTATACTCGAAGTGAATGATGATCTCCATAGCAATGACAAGTGGCCCTAGGCCAAGCATCCATGAAAAGGCATCCCAAAGTGAAGTGATAGCACCCATGCAACGTGTGAAGCCCGAACCTCCACCCCAAATCCATATGAAAGGCCCTCCAAGTAACTGACTCCGAAGATGACAAGTCTCCATATTCTGGATAGATGTACCGAAGACAACGTACCAAAGTGATAAGTTATCTCCGCTGCTCATGATGTCCTCAAAATGTCCCGAAGTGAGATGAAAGGCCCGCACTAACCCTAATTGCGACCATTCCAAATATGGGGACATTACAGAAACCTCCACTTTGGCTGACCTCCTTTTGACAATCCACTTTATTTTATTTTATTTTCTCTATCAAAGTGACTCACTTTTATAACAAAGTCATTTAATATTATAAATAGGTCCATCTTAATTAATTAAATATAAATAACCCAAAATTGACTTAGGATTACTCAATATTTAATTAATTAGATTATTCCCTTGTAACTCCCGGCCTAGCCTAGGGGAATAAAATAGGCTAGCCAACTCCGTTGGGTGATCACTCAGAAAAAGGGGACATTACACTTGATGAACAACAATACGACAAGACGACAAACTAGATGTCTTGACACATGCAAAAATGATGACCTATCATAATCCGAGTTTCAGATTGAGTACAACATGTAAGATTACAAATTGGGAAACACGACACAAACAATGTGAGACACTCTTTTTTTTTCGAGCGAGGACAAGGGAAATGAAAACTGTTACACAAAACCATCAACATGTAAGATCCCTAATCAGATCTACCCTAATTTCTGATTTTTCTTCTTCTCAAACCCTAGATCTGAATTCTGATTTTTTTTTCTGAACTATAAATGATTTTGGACAGCAAATATACATGTGCCAAATGCTCAAATAATCATGCCAATCATGTACTCTTATTAAGATAACAACAACCATGAATTCAACCACATAATATGACCATTCAAGGGCAAACAAAATGATAAAAAGTTCTGATTTCTGAATATAGATGATTGCTGCTACAAATCAGATTATTCTGAATTGAAATTACATCAAATTCTAAGGCTCGAACATGCCCAAACATAGCCCAGATTTCTGCTCTTACGAATCAGACCTAAACATAGGTTTATACATACCAAAATTGGCGAAGAATGATGTCAAATAGCAAACCCTAAATGGGCGAATCCTCCAAATAGGTGGCACTCTCCACGAAGATGACAAGTCGCATGCACAAGGAAGGCGGCGGGTAGGGTTTGATCAACAAATACTCCAAAAAGTGAAATCGCCCTCCTTGGGAAGTGGCGCTCAGCCTAGGGTAAAACCCTAGCAAGTATCTCACTGAAATCTTCACTCAAAACCCTCCAAAAAGTGGCGCTCCAAATCTGATCTAAAAATCTGAATTTATCTTCAACCTCCAAATTGTATTTGGCCACAAATCTCACAATTTGGCCCTAGGGTTTCTTCTCCAAATCTGCAGAAATAAATATATCTTTGAAGCTCCTTCTTTCCTTCCAAATCTCCAATGAAATGCAAATATGAACTCCGTATGAGTCCACCTCCAAGATGGAATTGGGTTTTCGTCCAATCCACCAATATTCCTAAGGGTTTTCGTCCTTGGAATACGCTGAACCAAAGTTGCAGCCACAAGAGAAAATCTCCAATGAAAAGATGTAATAATGAATGAATGATGAAATGACTTGCTTGATCCTCCTTTTATAGCCCTCAATTGAAACCTCCTCATGGTCGACCTCCCTTTGACAATATATTTTATTTTATTTTATTTTCTCCTCTCTTGGCCGACCTCCCTTTGGCAATTTATTTTATTTTCTTTTTTTCAATTTTCTCATGTTTATAATAAAGTCATTTATTGGTCCAACTTAATTAATTAAACATAAATAATCCAAAATTGATTAGGATTACTTAGTATTTAATTAATTATATTATTCCCTTACAAATCCCGACTTAGTCTACGCGAATAAAATAGGCTAGTCGACTCCAATGGGTGATCACTCGAAAAAAGGGGACATTACACAACAGGTTCAAAGAAATAAGAACCTCTCCTCCTAAGTTGGGAATTCAACTGTGGCAGTACATAGTCTTCTGTTCTTTGCAACACCTTCTTGAAAAGCCACGGTTCAGGTGGATAGATACGATCAGGTTCCTCTTCTGTCAACAGTCCTTCAACCTCAAAGCATCGACGCAAAACAAGCAAAATTTCAGCTTTTGATTCTTGTTCCATTTCTAGATCTTGACTATGCAGACACATGTGGTCATTTGAAACATGATTATGAAATCATTCCATTTATATTTGATTTACACTGGGTAAATCCCATTACAAAGTCGCCATCGGATTCGTCTAAGAGACGTTCAGGACCATCCGACAATCCTTGATTTTGTCTTGAAGCCATTAAAACTTGCATGAGTCTTCTCATTTCAAGACAATTTTCTCCATCATGTCTATTTGTTGAATGGAATAAGCAATATGTGTATGCAGCAGAAGATGGTTCTACCACTTGCCTTGTCGGTGAAACAGGCTGAACGCTGACATAGTGGATAAAAGAATCTTGACTATGTGGAGATGGAACTTGTTGAAGAGGTGTGACGTTTAGAAGGACCAACAACTTGATTGAATCTCTCTGGATCTTTCCCGAAGTGATCATATTATCTTCCAACTCAATAGCAAACTCCTGAGCCTCTTGCAGTTTTGTAGAATTTCTTTGCTTGAGATAGAAAGAGACTTCTAAAGATTGTCCATTTGTGAAACAATTGAGAAGGATTTTTGACAAAGGATTCAAGGTATCTGCAACTCTAACAACCAGGCGGTTGAATCTAGCTACGAACTCTCGCATCGGTTCTCCTTCGTCTTTCTTGGCATTCAAGATTTGTTCAAACAAGACATGATTGTCTTCTGCAGGATTGAAACGAGCAAGAAATTTCTCGCTCATGGACTCCCAACTCGTGATTGAACCATCAGCAAGGTGATTAAACCATTCAGCTATTGAGCTTTGCAATGATTCCACAAACAAGCGTTTTGCGACATCTTCATGTGCAACGCCGAGAATTCCATAGGCAGTGGTGAAGGCTGAAATGTGCTCATCGGGGTGCTGCTTGCCATCGCCGAAGAATTTTGGAAAATTCTTCCTTGAACCCTCAAGAACTTCATGATTTTCTACTGGTGCTAGTAGACCAATCTGATTTCCCCATGGTCGAGGCGAAAGTTTATTGTTGATGCGATTACCCTCCTGATCTGCCATAGGAAGGCTACTTCAGAAACTGAAAACTTGGAGAAACTCTTGTAATGTCCCCATTTTGAGCTAAGATATATATTCTAGTTTGAGCTTGTTTCTATACATGGAGAACCGGAAAGTTGGTATATGTCTATACATGGAGAACCGGAAAGTTGGCTCAACTAGTATTTTGCTTGAGTTTTATTATGTGAATAAAATAGAAAATGGAATCTTTAATTGCATTTTCTTCTAATCTATTTTGTGGAGTATTTGTATTGAGGAAGGAATAAGGAATTGCTCCATGTGGGACCTATTTTATGAAGTGGAATTGATGTTACATTTGCTACAGGTCCAAGCTAATGAAGAATGGGTTTCAACACTTCAAATGGTTATCATAGAGGATCGACGCCCATGAAAAGGATCCAATGTTCATTGTTCATTGTGCCAATGTTGCAAATAAGTCCAAGGCTTAACAGCTAAGTATTCGGCCATGTGGAAGATCATTTTAAATGCTTCATTGGATTGTGTTAAGCGATTTACATTTAAAATAATTGTGTGGAAATTCAATGCTAACGCCTTGTGCAATGAGGCGATTCCTTGGATCATGTGCTCAAGGGAAGGATTGATTCAAACATAAGGTATGTTAATGCTTGTTTAAATGATTTTAAATGAGATGTTGTTGGCCGCCGATCATGAAGAAGATGATTTTAAATATATGCTAGCAATTGCTTTTGGGTCGATTGGGTATTGTGAAGGATTTTTAATGCCAACGACTAAGAGGTTAAGGATCGCCCAAGGAGATGAGAAGAATTTTAAATGAAAAGTATGAAGATTTTAATGCTTGTGAACAAGCATTTCCAGCCGCCGCCAAAGATAGAAGAGATCCTTTGTTAGAGAATCGATCCATATGAAGAATAGATGCAATTCGTTTGAAACAATTAAAGATTGTTTTAAATGAGTGAACTCATTGATGTCATTCATTCAAAATTGTTCAAGGCTCTTATTTTTTATTGGTGGATTCCAAGCTACATTCCAAAACATCATAAAGGAGGAGTGCTCATCTAAGGAGAGAATAAATAGAGACTTCCATCTTCATTTGAAGGTTATGTTGAATCTGGTATGTTTCTTATTTTATTACATTGACTAGAAATTCCGATTTTCATGTCTTTTTGTAAGGTGATGACCCCTTGTGTTTGTATGGTGATGACCCCATACTATATGTGAGGTGATATTATGCAGATATTCACCATTGAGCTTGATATTGCAAGTTACTAAGGAGTATTTGAAGTGAATTTGATGTCAATCTAACCCTTGGTCTTTGTAGAAGATAAACCAAGGTAGTGATTTGGAGAAATCATCATTATAAAAGGGTTTGCTATGCATTTTCAGTTCTGATTTTTCATGACAGTCAGCTGGTAATGATATTTCAGGGTTCTTATGCAAGCTTTAAGTGAAGATTTTGATGTATGAAGTGCTTTGGAGTATCATAGAGGCAAGATAGTACACCTAGGAGTCCATCGCTTGGCTACAAGAGGAGATTTTGTCAAAGATTTGGTCTCTAATAGATTTCTGGGCATTTGCAATCAGCATATCAGTCATAACAGCAGTCAAACTATTTGTAATCAGTCTATTGTGTGAGGTTATATGAAGCTGGAACTATGATCCATGATGTCTATTGACATTGGCTATTGATTATACTTTGATATTCAAGAGTTTGGAGGGCATTGGAGTGCAATTTCCATGGTCAATTTAATTCTGATTTGTCTAAACAGTGACTGATATTCATAACAGCAGTGTGTATTTGTGATACAATTCCATTTTCAATTGATAAGATTGCAAGGAAGTTGATGGTTCTCATATGTTGTAATGTGTATTGTTGATTTGAATTGATTTGTGCAAGAAATCTTATTTAAAATAGATTAATATTTTCAATCATACATAGAAGGGTTCAGTCATATATAATAAGGTCTCTTACAACTCTGGACTTATTTGAATTTGCAATGCATAAGACGTAGGTCTTATGTTGTTCCCCAGCAGAGTTGCCAAAAATTGTTAGCATTTTATTTCGCACCTTTCAGTGCGAAAGCAAAATAGACAGATGTGCGGTAGAACTACTCTTTGAATTTGAAAGGGAAGCTCCCTGTAAAATAAAACTTGACTAAAACTATACAATATGAATAGACTTTTTCAAGGGTTTTTCATACTTATGCTAAATGAAACATGAAATTTGCAATCTTTTGGATTTGCCGCAAGAGAAAGGAAGAAACGCACTCTCAACCTCGAAGCAAGAAATTTGTGCTTTTTGACTAGAATGAAAAAACTATCGCTAAACGCTTACGCTATTCAGATAAATACAGACGCTGAATAAGGCAAGTACACAATTGGATTAACTGAACAAATTAACACCACACAATTACGAGCGCCAAGATGATACGAAGCTGCAACTTCACCCTTAGCACAGAAGACAACACACTTCAACGGATACTTAGAAGCAAAAAAGGCGTACTGGAATCCATTAAATAAACAAACAAGAACACGATCAGGTGAATATACGAGAGTAACAATCTAAACAAATTGAGGCATGAGAATTGTCCTTGCTTTTTATTCACTGATTGAATACAACACTGAATTCTAAACACTTGAACATTGAATGTTGAAAAAGCTAACTCCTAAAAAGCTTTGAATTCTAAAATCTAGATCCCTACAACGTACAAAAAGCACTTATTTATACTACTACAAAGCAAATGCATGAGAAGGGAAAGAAGAGTTTAAATAATAGTCTTCACTCTAGAACTGGACTTGCATGCATGCAAGTCTTATTTGTAACTAAAACAAATAATAAAATAATCCTAAAGCCATGCAAAAATCAGCTAAACTGATTATTGCATGTTTATTACAAATAGTTCCATTAATTGCATCATAAAAACATCCTAATTATAGCCTTTTTGAAAAGGCATAAGCTTTGCATGAAGAGGGGCGATGATTTGTATGGAAGTAGTCGCCCTGTTTGAAACTGAGGTCTAAATTTAAAATTTGAAAAGGGGAGCGCCTCTCCACCACGCAACACGCTCCTTCACCATGCGACGCACTCCTCAAGCACGCCCTTTCACCACTAGGCGCATCCTGAATTTAGACTTAGCGTGTTCCTCTCAAAATGTGACGCGCCTTGTCATATTTAGGCGCTTCCATCTTCAGTTGAGCGCACCTTCCTCCAATTTAACGCTCCTCTCTGAATTGAAATGTGTTTCTTTTTATGATTAATTTTTTAAGCATGAAAAGTCTGCTTCTTCACCGTTGAAAGCATGCCATCAATGAATTTTGAAGCACCTGTTGATAATTGGACGCGCCTAGACTGTGTTTGGCGTGCCAAGTATTAACCTTATGCACCTTTTTGCCTCCCTGAGCGCGCTCTTTCAAAATGGACGCTCCAAACTCAGCTAAAACATGATTGCGTGTCTTCCTCTATATTTAGAGCGCCTAATTTGGCTTTGGCGCGCCTCCTTGAAAGTTTAACGCATCCTTTCTTTAGATATATAGCACTCTTTACTGATGAAACACGCTTTTTATTCCATAAGTGCGCCTTACTTCGCGCGTAGGATTTAAAAATTGCACCTGCCTCCAATTTGATGCACTTTGGCTTGAAACTTAGCATAATCTTGCCATTAGACATGCCTTTTCCTAACTTGGAGTGCCTATTCATTGCTCCTAGGCACGTTTTACTAATTTTAGGCATGCTTAGATTACACTTGACGCGCTTCTGAAGCTCTTGGCGTGCCTCTATGGCTCCATTTTTTTAAAATGTGTCAAGGATTTTGTAATGAAAGTGCTTCCTCCCTGCTTGACGCGCCATTCCTTCCCTGAGCACTCTTCTCCTTTATCAAGCGCATTTGTTCTTTGGCAAGTGCGGTTTCTTCCGTTTGAACGCGCCTCTCTAGATTTAGTTGCGCCTTTGAAACACTAAGCACACCTTTTTGAATTTGAACGCGCCTTCACAGTTTATGCGTGCTTTCTAACTTCTGAGTGTTGATTTTGATTTTGGAATGCACCTTTCTTATTTCAAAATGCGGTCCATTTTAGATAGAGCTTTCAATCTAACCCAAACATGTCTCTCCTAAAAAGACAAACAAGCCTCATCCAAGCGTGTCGTGCTCTCCTCTGGGGAGTTTTGCAACTTGAGGACGCGCTTTTTTCAAACATAGCCGCGCCTCTTACCATTTGAATGCGCTTTCTAAATCCCTATCATGTTTTTCAACTGAATGGTGCACCTTTATCTATTTGCATAAGACATATTTGTGAGAATAGACCTTTGAGACGTGTTTGAACAAGCCCAAGCGACTTCAGCTTTGCAATTCACGCGTTTTGACAAATCATGGCGCACTCCTTATAAGCCAACAGCGTTTTCCTGAGTCTTGGCGCGCCTGGGGCACTCCTAGCACACTTCTTGGACATATGGTGTGCTCCATTCACTTCTGGCATGCTTCTGGGACATATGCGGTGCTCCATTCACTTTTGGCACGCTTCTGGGACATATGGCGCGTCTTAAGTCTTTGAATATGTGTTTGATCCTTCTCTTTGACTGTGCTCCATGATTCCCTGACAATTTCATTTCGTCAGTGCCTTCAATTTATCCAGGAGCACCTCCTTCCATTTGATCTTTATGTTTGATACCTGCAAGATTAGTGAAATAGGACATCATGCGAAAAAATTGTTGTATGGGTACAACAGTCTCGTCAATCGAAAGATTGAATCTTGTTGCCCCTGCCTTGTAATTTTTTACACAATTGTAGGTTTCCATCAAACCCTAAAGTCCAAGTTACAAGGCAAAGGGAGTTCAACCTTAGCATCGAAAAATGCATGTTGAAGACCTACATTTCAAACCCCAAAGTCCAAAATGCAAGTTGGCTTTCGTTCGGACTAGCCACCTAAATTTGTAGTGTTGTCAATTGCAAGTCGAGGGCCGAAGTTTGATATGTAAGCTTATAGTCACTTGACCTTTAGGTTACAAGTCACAACTTGAAAAATGCACATCAGACCTCAAAGTTTGAACTACACATTGTGAACAAGCCTCTGAGGTCTGAGTCGTAAGTCCCATGGCATTCAGCACAAGGTCTAGTTTCTACACGAAGTGCCTAGTGTCGATCAAACTTCAAATTCTAAGATGCAAAATGCAACTTGGACTCTGAAGTCCGAATGGTTTGCAAAGTGGGCTCGAAGTTTGAGTCTTGTCTAGCAAGTTGTAGTGTGCGGATTGGACTCCGAAGTTTGAGTTACCTACGAGTGCTACAAACTGCAAACAGAACCCCGAGGTCTAAGTTAGTTTGAGGACCATGTAATTTAGACTCCAAAGTCCAAACTGCAAATTGTAGTTCAAACCCTGAAGCCCAAGGTCCTACGTTCTTGGCCCTGAAGTCCGTATTGCTTGTGTAGGATGCAAACTAAAGTCTGAAGCCCGAGTTTCGTGCAATTTAGTCCCTACAATCGAAACTAGTGTAGTTTCTTGCTTGTTTTTGGAATCCCAAGATGCTTGAGGATTGACTTGTTGATCAAGGTGCAAGGGTTTGTCATTTGGCATGGGAACCTTGACCTTCCTCCAAATATCATTGCTTGAGTTAATCACAATGTTTTAGACCATGGTGCATTGAGTCTTGCACCTGTGTTGCCATGCCAATGCATGGGTGTGTGTGTCAGGTGTGTCATCGCATTACATCACGGCACCTTGTATGTGTACAAGTGTAATGCGACATGCTTAGTGCCACATTTGTATCATGAAGAATTTGTTTGTCTAGGTTTTTGTTTGTTAATGTCTTGGGTGAAAGCTGTAATGTTCCTTTTTTGGCACATAGATTTTTCTGCACATTATGCTTGTTCTTAGTCCCTCAGAGGCTATCTAGCATTTTTGGGAGAACACCAATGTTCTTGGAGTGGTCGTGCTTTAGTCTGCAGAACAGATAAGTGGTTTTCTTTCTAGGAATGGACTAATTCTCTATGGCATTGAGCTCACTGGATGTCCAGGGTGACAGTGATGTTTTCAGAAGTTGGATCGGGCTCCCAGTTTGCTCTCAGAGATCCTTGGAGGAGCCGTCTATTTTTGGAAAGTCACCCGGAAGGCACAGTTTCGCATCCCAAACCCTACAAAGCATATTGGTTCAGTTTATTTTGCATTTGGAGGCAGTTTGGGTTTTTCCACAAAAAGTAATATTTAATGAGCTATTTTAATTATTATTTTCACTTAAGCTCCTAGGGGTGAAAATAATTAATAAGTACCAAAGTGTTATAGCTCATTGGAAAGGTTTTTAAGTGTTCTAAAAGATAGACATTTAAAAAGGGGACCTCACACATGATATATTTTTATTATTTCAAAAAGGTCTTTTTGAGAGAAGAAATATGAAGAGTTAAAAAGAAATTAATATTATATTCTTCTCAAAAGGTTATAAAAAGGGGATGACAGCTCATTTGGAAGGGTTATGTGTCATGTCCCCATTTCCGGCTTGAGCACCAAGTGATGAATGGATTAGCCTACTCCTCATTCCCGGAGGCTAATTCTGAATGATAAGGGAATGAAATGGGTTTTGACTAACTCTGTGTGTCATTTTGCAGGTACAATCAAGGAGTTTTGAGTCATAATCCACTAAGTCATTGACAAGGCGCCTATTTTGGCTGAACACACCCATCCTAGCGCCTAGCTTCTAGAAGTCACTTCTGGCATTGATGTTGAGGTTTCAACTAAAGGCGCTCCACCTGAATGGGTTCCTCCAATCAAGCGCCTAGATCAGAGATGAACATGGACAGGATATGATGGAGTTTTCATGCCTAGGCGCTCATCCTACATCAGACTTCCCAACAAGTGCGCCTAGACTCTCACATGATCCAAGGCGCCTAGATGACTTTCTGCAACACTCCAAGTTCATTTTAGAACATCAAGGCGTCAAGACAGGGTTCCATGACCTTGAAAGTGCGCCTAATTAGGAATATGATCTTCAAACTACTCAAGAGGTCAGGGCGCTTGGTAAGGCAAGTAGTTTGTTTCATTTCAAGACTCCAGAAGTGAGCTTTCGCATAACAGATAAGCATTTCAAGGTGCCATTTTACTCTTCCACTGGTACCTTAGTGTGCCTGAGAAGGAAGTAAGTCCTCAAATTCAATCTAGATACAAAGCATGATTTCACCACCTAGAAAAGGTGCCTTATGATTGAATTGAGGGTAAGCAGGTCTTGGCATCATCAACAAGGTTAAGGACTCACTTTCCATCTGGAGAAGCATTAAACCAAACTAGGCGCACTTTACCCTCTCTCTCACCTCACACCTGCGCCTACTCCATGAAGCTGGATTAGCGCCCTAGTTTGATGCTTGTCCCAGGAGTCTTTCAACTTGCAGGGAAGCATCCTTCATTATCACTCAAAGATCCAAGTTATTGAAGGCGCATTTCAGGATCTCCACCACCTCCCAGGGGCGCCTAAAGCAAGTTAGGCGCAAATCCTCCTCTCTTCTGCCTCCAGTTGGTGCTTGGACTCCAGAGTACCTATTTTGGGCGCCTAAACATGTTAAGTCTCTAATCCAAGTTTAGGGGTCTTCATTGAATGCTGTTAAGAGTTTGAAGGCATCAAACTTCACTAGGCGCACATTCATGCTTTTGCCACCTCCAAATGGCGCCTAGGATCCAGACACCTCTAAGGCACAGTTCTGCTCATCCAAAAGTGCGCCTGAGAAGAGAAAGAGGTTTCAATCCACTCATAATGAAAGGCGCTTGATAGAAGATAGTGAATTTGATTCAGTTGTGTCTTATGTTGAAGATTTTAACAAGGCAAAACCATTTTCTTCCTAAGGCGCCAATCCAAACCTTTCTCTATCAGTAAGTGCGCCTAAGAGTAGCTAAAGATGCAAGCAAAATATTAGAACTCCAGAGGAAGGCGCTGGGTTGAAGGAACAGCAAAAGGGGTTTTGATTGCAAGTGTTCGACAGTATGAGTTGTATAGAGCATCTTCCTTGAAGTGCCAACCGCTAATGCCAGTTGAAACTAACCCAAGTATGCGCCTAAGGTATTTGCAAACCTACAAGGTTAGTTTTGAACAAGACACCCATCAGGAGATGGCGCCTAGGTCGCAAAAGATCTTAGCTTAAGTTCCAAGGTTGCTTGGAATCATCAAATCTTTCTAGGCGCATATTCTTGCTTATGTTATTCCAGTTGAGCGCCTAGGTTCACATTGGGCGCCATTCAATGATCACACTGCTTCAAGTTGGCGCCCAGTCAGAAGACCACTAGGATTGCGCCTTAATTGAGGTAGTTAAGATTGTTACAACTACCTAATGCCCATTGGTCAGAAGGATAGCATTTGGATTCGTGTCAAGGTCTTTGGATAAGTTTGCCAACTCAGAATGAGTCATCAGACGGAATATTCCCTTGGATATGCTTCTTGGGAAACGTGCCTTGGTTCCTCTTGGTGCATTGAAAAACGTGCCTTCATTGCCTTTGGAAGGCCTATAAAAGGAGGAGCCTTCTCATTCATTTGGTATCGGTTCATTTTGACAAAATTCTCTCTGCAAAGCTGTTGAGCTTGTAATCTTGAGGCCTGCGAGTTTCAAGTGTTGGGGTGATGCTCCCTCAACAAGCAATGTGATGCTCCCTTGTGATATTGTGAGGTGTTGACATTCAGTTAACATCATTGAGTTTGATTGAATTGATCAAGTATAGATGCTATTGTAAACATCAAGGCTTCAAGGCCTTTCTTTTGTATTTCCATGAAAAATGTTGTAACTTCATGCTAATGAAAGCATTATCCATGTAATAAGACATTGCAAGTTGATGAATATCTTTATGTTATTGAAGTAGTTGATGAGTTAATAGCTAGTAAAATTGTTTAAGTAAGGAAAAATTTTGGTAGAATTAGTTGGGTATCTTACAGTGGTATCAGAGCCTGGATCCTGCCAGCCTTTGGGTTTTCATGCAAGAAGGTAATCAACAAAGTGATAGAACAAGGAGATACATTGCGCGTGAACAACGAAGGCAGTTCCAGTGGACTCATCCTTACCCACAACAGGATACTCTTTCAGGAGCAATTATAGCTAGACAGGCTAACATGGATGAGGAAAGAAGAAGTAGAAGTCCACCTGCTGATGGTGAACGTGAAGCTAGAGAGATGTTCAGGAACATGGCTGTTGGACATCAACAAACAGCTCAAATTCTGCAACAAGTCTTACAAACCCTTCAAAACATGAATCAGGGTGAAGCAACTGGACAAGGTCGTAGGGATGCTGCTAGAATTGAGAGACAAGAAAGACATGTTGATGATGATGCTGGTAGCGCAGTAGGTAGAAGAGTTCGCACATGAACTCCTACAATTGATAGGCCTTTAAGACCAACTTTCCTTCCACCACCACCTGAACAGGACAATGAAGCTGCTGAAGAGTTTGATGAGAATAACTTCGAAGATGAGATAGCTCTCTTTGCAGATCTCTATGCCAGATTACCAGAACATGTTCGGGATATGATGACCTTCAATGAATATTGCCGACAGAAGAGGGAAGATAGGGACAGGCGAGGTCGAACTAGAGGCTTTCGTCCTAGAAGGGATGATGATACAAAGGAGTATAAAGAAGCCTTGAATTGAGTTCCCATTCCTACCTTTGATGGAAGTGGTAAGCTCAGTGCTAGGGCTTGGGTAAACAAGCTGGATACATACCTTTCACTTAAGCCTTTGACAGAGAAGAAGGCAATTCAATTTGTGACAATGCATCTTGAAGGTTTGGCTTATGAATGGTGGCATCATGGCCTAGTCTCTCAACATCATGATAGGATAAATTCCTATGATGAATTTGTAACCAAGTTGATTCAGAGGTTTGATAGAAAAGATACTGAAGTGTACTATCGCGAACTAGCTCAACTCAAGCAAGAAGGAAGGGTTGTGCAGTATGTCAATGAGTTTCAGAAGATAGCAGTGATGGTACCTGATATGACTGACCGAAGAATCACTATGCTGTTCATTGAGGGATTGAACAATCAAATCAAGCCATTGGTAAAGGTACAAAGGCCAGCCAACCTGGAAGAAGCAATTGACTTTGCTCTAGATCTTGATACTACTCCTGTCTATCAGCCTAAGAAAAAGTTCTATAAAGGTGTTAGCTCTACTCAAAGGAGACCCTTTTTACCTCAAAAGATGACTCAAGGTCCATCTGCAGCCGAAAGAGACGAGCTAAGAAGGAAGAAACTCTGCTTTTCTTGCAAGCAACCTTGGGAACCAGGACACAGATGCCTTGGTAAAGGTAAAGCACATCTGATTGAAGTTGTATCCGATGATGGAACTGAAGAAGATTCACTGAGTGAAGAAGAATCCACTCAGGATGAAGAGGAGGTACAACCAACTCTTAATGTAGTTTCAGAAGAAACATCTGACAAAATAACATTAGCGACTATTTCAGGAGTACCTAAGTATCATGCCTTCCGCATAAGAGGAGTTGTAAAGGGTCAAAGAGTCACCTGTCTAATTGACAGTGGTGCTACTCACAACTTCATAGATGAAGGTTTGGTAGCAAGGCGAGGTCTCACAGTTGAAGACTTTGAAGGATTTCAAATCGCTGTTGCTGATGGATTCCTAATGAGTTGTACCAGAAAAGTATCCCAACTACAAATTCAAATGGGAGATTATTCTTTACAGGATGATTTCTATGTGGTTGGACTTGGGCATATTGATGTAGTGCTTGGAGTACAATGGTTGCATTCTCTTGGGAGGATAGTCCAGGACTTTCAAAAGATGGAGTTAGAATTCATGCATGAGGGAAAGAAGATCAAACTGAAGTCAGTGTCTGATGGAAATCCCAAAGTTGTCTCAGCAAAACGAATGGAAGCATTATTCAGGCATAATGACATCGAATGGGCAGCACAGGTTTGCATCAAGGACAACCAAATCCTCTCTGCTGAAGAAATTTATCCTGCAGATATTCAGGCAATGTTGGATAAGCATGGTAAGGTGTTTAGGGACATACCTCCAGGAATACCTCCTAATAGAGGTTTTGAACATGTAATTGAATTAGAGGATGGGGCTAAACCTGTTAACATTGCACCCTATCGGCATCTTAGGCATTTTAAGATTGAAATTGAGAAGACAATCAAAGAATTGATCGATATGGGGCACATAAGGCCATCATCAAGTCCATTTGCATCATCTGTGGTGTTAGTAAAAAAGAAGGATGGAACAATGCGGATGTGTGTTGACTACCGCGCATTGAATAAGAAGACCATCAAGAATCGGTATCCAATACCCAGGATTGATGAACTCCTTGATGAGTTGCATGGAGCAGTCTATTTCTCAAAGATAGATCTTCGATCTGGCTACCATCAAATTCGTGTCAGAGAAGAGGACATCCCAAAGACAGCATTCAGATGCCATTATGGGCATTATGAATTCATGGTGATGCCGTTCGGACTAACAAATGCACCAGCAACTTTCCAGTCCTGCATGAATCATGTTTTTAACAAGCAGTTGAGGAAGTACCTGTTGGTTTTCTTCGACGACATCTTGATCTACAGCAAGACATGGGAAGAACATCTCCAACACTTAAATGAAGTATTGAATGTCATGGAGAATCAATCTCTTTATGCAAAAATGTCTAAGTGTGATTTTGGCTTGAAGGAAATTTTGTACCTAGGTCATGTGATAGGAGCAAATGGTGTGAGGGTTCAAGAGGAAAAGATTGAAGCTATTCGCAACTGGCCAGTTCCCCGGAATGTATCCGAACTAAGAGGTTTCCTTGGCCTCTGCAGCTATTACAGAAGATTTGTTAAGGGATTTTCACAGCTTGCTGCACCCTTGACAAACCTAACAAAGAAAGGAGCTTTCATGTGGACAATAGAAGCTCAAGCTGCATTTGATAGGTTGAAGGAAGTAATGAGTACAACACCAGTACTGGCTTTGCCAGATTTTACTAAGTCCTTTGTGCTAGAATGTGATGCTTCGGGAGAAGGCATTGGAGCTGTTTTGATGCAAGATCGACATCCCATCGCATTCAAGAGTAGGAAGTTGAAGGATACAGAAAGATTGTACTCAACTTATGACAAAGAGATGCTGGCAATCATGCATGCTTTGGCTAAGTTCCGCCAGTATCTAGTTGGATCTAAGTTTGTGGTCAAGACTGATCACAATAGTTTGAAATACTTTTTAGGGCAGAAAGACTTGAATGAAAGACAGCAGAAGTGGGTTGTGAAGATACAGGCATATGATTTCGACATTGAATATGTGAAAGGCAAGAAGAATGTGGTTGCCGATGCCCTGTCTAGAAGACCTGCTGTTTGTGCCCTGAGCAAAGTTTCATTGGATTGGAAGGCTCAGCTTCTAGTTGAGAATTCCAAATCAAAATTTGCTTGTGAGATCATGGATGGAATCATTCAGGATGATAGGTACAAGGTGATTGATGAAATCATCTATTACAAAGACAGAATCTATCTGACTCCTGAATCAGAGCTGAAGCGACAGATTTTGCAAACATACCATGATGCTCCACTTGCAGGACATCCTGGTTACTTCAAGACCTATAGACAGATCAGGGAAAGATTCACTTGGAAAGGTCTGAAGGAAGAAGTTCTTCAGTATGTCAAGGAATGTTTGACTTGTCAACAGAACAAGTCAGAGCATACATTTCCAGCTGGGTTACTCCAACCACTACCAATTCCAGAACAAAAGTGGGAGAGTATCTCTATGGACTTCATCACAGGACTTCCGAAGGTGAATGGAAGAGATTGTATTTATGTAGTTGTGGACAGATTAACCAAGTTTGCTCACTTCTTTTCAATCCCAGTTGAGTCATCAGCATTGCAAGTAGCTGAGTTATTCTTTCGTGAAGTCTTCCGACTACATGGCCTGCCTAAAACTATAGTTAGTGATCGAGATAGCCGGTTCATCAGTGTGTTTTGGCGAGAGCTATTTCGACTAGCTGGAACTGACTTGACACCAAGCACTAGCTATCATCCTCAAACCGATGGACAGACTGAAATTGTAAATAAATGGCTTGAGGGATACTTAAGGAACTATGTGTCTGATCATCAGCGTGCTTGGATTAAGTGGCTACATCTGGGTGAATACTGCTACAACACCACTTTTCACATGTCAATTGGCATGACTCCCTTCCGAGCTTTGTATGGATATGAAGCTGTTTCATTTGTTGATCTCGCATTGGATGACAGTAGAGCTCCCAGAGCAAGTGAATTGATGAAAGATACTCAAGATATTTTGAGAGTCCTTAAGGACAATTTGCAAAGAGCTCAAAATCAACAGAAGCTGTATGCCGACAAACACCGAGTTGAAAGAAGCTTTGAAGTAGGGGACATGGTGTTTCTGCGCCTTCAGCCATATAGGCAGAGTACCTTGAAGAAGTCAGGTGCAGAAAAATTGAAACCAAGGTTTCACGGACCCTACAAGGTGTTGAGAAGAGTAGGGGAAGTGGCATATGAACTTGACTTACCAGCAGGAAGCCGCATCCACAATGTATTTCATGTGTCGTGTCTCAAAAAGGCACTTGGTCAACATGTGGTTTCAACTGATGAACTACCACCACTTGATGAAGAAGGAATGCTTGCACTTGAACCTGAAAATGTGGTGGATATAAGGGAGAAGAAACTTCGCAACCGAAGCATAACAGAATATCTGGTGAAGTGGAAAGGGTTGCCGATGGAGGATGCTACTTGGGAAGGAGAAAAGATTCTTGAACATCCTAACCTTCAATTGCTTGAGGACAAGCAATCCCGGGAAGGGGAGACTGTCATGTCCCCATTTCCGGCTTGAGCACCAAGTGATGAATGGATTAGCCTACTCCTCATTCCCGGAGGCTAATTCTGAATGATAAGGGAATGAAATGGGTTTTGACTAACTCTGTGTGTCATTTTGCAGGTACAATCAAGGAGTTTTGAGTCATAATCCACTAAGTCATTGACAAGGTGCCTATTTTGGCTGAACACACCCATCCTGGCGCCTAGCTTCTAGAAGTCACTTCTGGCATTAACGTTGAGGTTTCAACTAAAGGCGCTCCACCTGAATGGGTTCCTCCAATCAAGCGCCTAGATCAGAGATGAACATGGACAGGATATGATGGAGTTTTCATGCCTAGGCACTCATCCTACATCAGACTTCCCAACAAGTGCGCCTAGACTCTCACATGATCCAAGGTGCCTAGATGACTTTCTGCAACACTCCAAGTTCATTTTAGAACATCAAGGCGTCAAGACAGGGTTCCATGACCTTGAAAGTGCGCCTAATTAGGAATATGATCTTCAAACTACTCAAGAGGTCAGGGCGCTTGGTAAGGCAAGTAGTTTGTTTCATTTCAAGACTCCAGAAGTGAGCTTTCGCATAACAGATAAGCATTTCAAGGCGCCATTTTACTCTTCCACTGGTACCTTAGTGTGCCTGAGAAGGAAGTAAGTCCTCAAATTCAATCTAGATACAAAGCATGATTTCACCACCTAGAAAAGGTGCCTTATGATTGAATTGAGGGTAAGCAGGTCTTGGCATCATCAACAAGGTTAAGGACTCACTTTCCATCTGGAGAAGCATTAAACCAAACTAGGCGCACTTTACCCACTCTCTCACCTCACACCTGCGCCTACTCCATGAAGCTGGATTAGCGCCCTAGTTTGATGCTTGTCCCAGGCGTCTTTCAACTTGCAGGGAAGCATCCTTCATTATCACTCAAAGATCCAAGTTATTGAAGGCGCATTTCAGGATCTCCACCACCTCCCAGGGGCGCCTAAAGCAAGTTAGGCGCAAATCCTCCTCTCTTCTGCCTCCAGTTGGTGCTTGGACTCCAGAGTACCTATTTTGGGCGCCTAAACATGTTAAGTCTCTAATCCAAGTTTAGGGGTCTTCATTGAATGCTGTTAAGAGTTTGAAGGCATCAAACTTCACTAGGCGCACATTCATGCTTTTGCCACCTCCAAATGGCGCCTAGGATCCAGACACCTCTAAGGCACAGTTCTGCTCATCCAAAAGTGCGCCTGAGAGGAGAAAGAGGTTTCAATCCACTCATAATGAAAGGCGCTTGATAGAAGATAGTGAATTTGATTCAGTTGTGTCTTATGTTGAAGATTTTAACAAGGCAAAACCATTTTCTTCCTAAGGCGCCAATCCAAACCTTTCTCTATCAGTAAGTGCGCCTAAGAGTAGCTAAAGATGCAAGCAAAATATTAGAACTCCAGAGGAAGGCGCTGGGTTGAAGGAACAGCAAAAGGGGTTTTGATTGCAAGTGTTCAACAGTATGAGTTGTATAGAGCATCTTCCTTGAAGTGCCAGCCGCTAATGCCAGTTGAAACTACCCCAAGTATGCGCCTAAGGTATTTGCAAACCTACAAGGTTAGTTTTGAACAAGACACCCATCAGGAGATGGCGCCTAGGTCGCAAAAGATCTTAGCTTAAGTTCCAAGGTTGCTTGGAATCATCAAATCTTTCTAGGCGCATATTCTTGCTTATGTTATTCCAGTTGAGCGCCTAGGTTCACATTGGGCGCCATTCAATGATCACACTGCTTCAAGTTGGCGCCCAGTCAGAAGACCACTAGGATTGCGCCTTAATTGAGGTAGTTAAGATTGTTACAACTACCTAATGCCCATTGGTCAGAAGGATAGCATTTGGATTCGTGTCAAGGTCTTTGGATAAGTTTGCCAACTCAGAATGAGTCATCAGACGGAATATTCCCTTGGATATGCTTCTTGGGAAACGTGCCTTGGTTCCTCTTGGTGCATTGAAAAACGTGCCTTCATTGCCTTTGGAAGGCCTATAAAAGGAGGAGCCTTCTCATTCATTTGGTATCGGTTCATTTTGACAAAATTCTCTCTGCAAAGCTGTTGAGCTTGTAATCTTGAGGCCTGCGAGTTTCAAGTGTTGGGGTGATGCTCTCTCAACAAGCAAGGTGATGCTCCCTTGTGATATTGTGAGGTGTTGACATTCAGTTAACATCATTGAGTTTGATTGAATTGATCAAGTATAGATGCTATTGTAAACATCAAGGCTTCAAGGCCTTTCTTTTGTATTTCCATGAAAAATGTTGTAACTTCATGCTAATGAAAGCATTATCCATGTAATAAGACATTGCAAGTTGATGAATATCTTTATGTTATTGAAGTAGTTGATGAGTTAATAGCTAGTAAAATTGTTTAAGTAAGGAAAAATTTTGGTAGAATTAGTTGGGTATCTTACATTATGCTTTTGGAATTAATTTTGTTTGCAGATGGATTGAACCTATGAGTTCTTCCATATTCTCTTGAGGACGAAAACCCTCTTGTAGAATGCTCTTGAGGACGATAACCCTCTTGAAGTTGGGTGATTTCACACAGAAATCACATGAGCACTTTCATGGAGTTTGGAGTAGTTGTTTGATTTGGTTTATTTGATGAGTTTTATATGATTTTTGGTTTGTTTGGAGAAGTATTGTGTCTCAGATTTTTATTGCAGCAAAATAAATGAACCTTCCCTTGCTTGTCGTACATCTCAAAGCCGTACCAGCAAGAGAAGTCAATTCAAGATTATGGAGTCTTGAAGACAGTTTTGAATTCTATTATTATTATGTTAATATCTTCATGTCATGGCACCTCATTTCAGATTATTTTGCAGTGTGTTTTGAGTAGGTTTGTTTTGTTTGAGAAAGTCATACTCCTACAGGGCCGTACTATGCAAGTTGCGTCGATTGAAATTAGAATTTATTGTTGATATTTATGTTGCTAAACTTGTTTGGAATTCAAACGTATTGTGAAGGCGCCTATGATCAGTGATATTGTAAGGAGTTTGACATTGTTATGAGTCATCTTTATGCAGGTTGTACTCCTTGTAGTGCCATACCATTGCATGAGGGAATTGTTTGGCTGTGCATACATTCAGGAGATATCAATTGTATGGAGTTTGCATATTAGTTGATAAGTGAAGGTGATTAGTTCTGAGCATTTTTTGATCCTTTGGAGTGCAGATTCATTATATGGTAAAAAAGTCGTACCATTCATGACCGTACTATACAGGAGTTCATTTTTGTTGAAGGGGGTTTGTTAACAGTTTCATGACAGATATTGTTTTTGGATATAAATAACAGTGTGATGGCATAAATTACTATAGCATTTGCTTTATGTTTAATGTTGTTTTGAACATTTCTCGGCAGATCGCACTCCCTCATGATGAGCCGTACCAGGCAGGCTGGAATATGAATTATTTAAGGCAGTTTTGATATGAATGTGGTCTGATTTCCATTCTTTGTGTCTTAAAGGGTTTTTTGAGTAGTTGGGAACATTGTGAGAAGACTTGTGAGTTTCTTATGTTGGATCCATGGGTTCCATGTGATGTTGATTATCAGTACAGCAGGGGTATCTCTGTCTAATCCTGAGATCTTCTAACAGCAGTGTTCAACAGGCCTTTTTAGATGGATCAAATATTATCTTGTGAATGCTAATGCTAACACTTGTGTAGGTGATCTTTCATGATATCAGGATTACATGATGCTCGTATGATAAACTGGATTGATCTCTCTGATTTGCATTGCAACTAGTTTTCTCATTTCTAATCATTCATTTATGTTGCAAACTCACTAAAGAACCCCTAGATGATTTACCGCCATTGTGGGCAAATTGGAACTTATCTTTCATGTTTTCTTGTAAGATGCTACACCAATTTTTTCCAAATTTACATACAATGATAACAGTGTTAGCATCAAATGCAACTACCAATTAAAGGCCTCACACCTTCTGATCACCCAGATCCAGGGATGGGCAAGGTGAGAGCATACAGTGATTTTGGCTTACAATGAATAACAATGCAACAAGAATATTCAATTCATCCGCTGCGGCGGGCATCCACGTATCGTGGGAATTCACCGCCTTCCAATGGGTAAGAAGCAAGCATGAAAGACTACAAAGCCATCCACTTGTTCAGTGAGAATACTCCACTTATGCAGTGGCTAAAAACAAGAAAGAAAGGTTCATTTATCCTCAATAGCGGTAAACCATCCAGGGGTCTTTAGTGTGATTGGCAATTAAAATGAAATTACAATGAAATAACTCAGTACAACCAACATCATTAACACTTGATTACCTTGATGGAATTTACCCTTGAAGAATCATTGATAAAGACCTACCCTGCAACTTGGTTGATACATAAAACATCAACAAACTGATAAGACTGCAATTCAGTTCTTTACTGGCTGAGTACTGATTTTTTCAACTTTGCTGACTGAGATGAGACTGTACGGCAGTCATGGTAGCAGGCTGAAGACACAACAAATAATCCACACAACTGATATACCAATCTCTACCACAAAACTGATTATTCTGTCCAAACAAATAATTCTGAGCACTCAAGATATTGAAACCAGTCATCTGATCAACAGCAATTCAAACTCTCTCAGTAGGGCCATACAACCAGGTACAGTACGGCAGCTTGCACAAAAACATACACTTCTTTTTAAGAACTGAAATCACTTCCAACAGGGTCGTCCACACCCACTAGCAACATACCAAAAGCATATGAAATTAAAACATCTCTTAACAAATTTCAGGAAGGGAAATACTCACTACAGACATGTACGGCAATTTGGTACGGATGGCTTCAGAACTCATTCAAATCTCAATCAAAATTAATGAAACAAGACTTAAATGAAATGTCTATGATCAGAAAATAGAATCCAAGTGATATTGCTCAGCGAATACTCCACCATTAATTACTATAACAAAACATACCATCTAGCTGGTACGGCAATGCAATATACTGAAGACTTAGGAACAATTTCAAATCAAATCTAATGCATCTCAAACTGTCCCAAGATGATTCTCTGTGCATACAAATCAATGTTCAAGAAAGAAAGAAGGCAAGAGATTCATGCTTTAATTCCAATCTGAATCGTACCACTCCACAACATGTACGACCCTCTGTTGTACGGACACAACAAAACTCTTCAGACTATGCCTTAAACTGAATACAAATAGTCTTGAAAGGAACGGTTCAGACATAAAATGACATTGCAATAACAAACTGATCATTAAACATCTTTATTTGATTTGTTTTCATGATCTCCTCAATCTGCAGGTATGGCCAACATATGTACGGTTCCTTCATAAAATATACAAAATGCAATAAAATCAACTGAAATCTCTTGGAATAGTGATGCCTAAACCCAACAAGAACATAGCAATAGATAAGGATTCAATATTATCATTATTGATTTTTACTTCAAATCGTACCAGGCTGCCAGTACGGCCAGCAGGGTACGGGCAAGCTAGACAAAAACTCTCAACAATTACAAAATATAACTTCATCTCTCTACTATAATTCCAAACCTCTTTCATCAATACAAATTGAATTACAATGCATAACACAACAAAACTATCAATGTCTGGTCAGCTCCATGTGATTCCCTGAAGTACAAACCACCATTACCAGCTAGGGTAGATATCACACTACCGAAACCAATCTTCGAGTGGGTTTCCGTCCACAAGAAGGTAGAAAATGGAAGAACACGCAGGTTCAATCCAACAAAGTAACAATACAAATTCCAAGCATGCTCTCCAAATGAGCTCTCCATCAGCATATAAAGGCAACTGGGAGTTACAAACTCCACTTTCTTGAAAATATAATCCTTTTTTTCTTCTCAACTTAATAAAGTCCTCATATTCCAAAGTGGTGCTCACTTTAATACTAAGTCTAGGAGAGAAATATAAATATGTCCTCATCCCACACTTAAGTCACCTTATAGAAGTACAACATTATAACTTAAGTGCACCAAAATATAAATAACCTGATTAATTATCAATTTTCCTCAAATTACCAAAATTGATAATTAAATATTTACTCCAAAGATTTGGAATGAGGATAGGAGGCTCCAGGACAACTAGGTTGAAAATGGGAACATTACAATCCCCCCTCCTTGAAATTGTGTGTCCTCAAGCAATTAGATCGCAATCCACTGCTCCACTCTAATATACATGTCATATAACTATAATACTTGAAGCAACTCATCGTGATCACTGAGTACCAATGCATCATCTTGTCAATCCCTGGATCCCAAACCAACCTGTCCATCCGGCTATTGTAAGATACCCAACTAGTACTAACTAAATTTTTCCTTACTTAGACAGATTTACTTGCACTTAACTCTTCAACTACTTAGTCTACTTAATATCACATATGAAAAGATAACAAAGGCAACTTGCATGAATCAACTTGAAGTTGGGTACTTATATTATTACTTGATTCAACTCAATGCAAATGTCTTATTACAATGATGATTGCCTACAATGGCATGATTATACAATCTTATTCAAATGATTACAAGTAAAGGCCTTGAAGCCTAGATGTATACAATGCTTTCAACTTCTTCACAACTAGCTCTATCTCACTGGTTGATGTAGATCACTTCAATTGAACCCAATGATGTCAACTGGATGTCAACACCTCACAATGCAACAAGGGAGCATCACCCCAACACTTGAAACTCGCAGGCCTCAAGATCACAAGCATAAAGCTTTGCTGAGAGAAAATTTCGCCAAAAGATAAGATGTCCAAATGAGAGAGCCTCTCCTTTTATAGTGCTCCTCAAGGCAATGAAGGCACGTTTCCCAATGCACAAGAGGAACCAAGGCATGTTTTCCAAGAAGCATATCCATGGAGAATATTCCATCTAACAACTCAATGCCAATGAACTGGAACGGATCCCAATGTCATTCTGTCGACTAATGCGAGCTCAGGTGCTTGTAATTACAACTTACTCTAGGCGCCAAATGGGAGGATTCTTGGTCCAATATGCGCCTAGGTATCAAGACATCATTATCTAATAATTCCAACTTCCTACTTGATCTAATTGAGAGTAGGGTTCACTTGATCAACTTGAAGGAAGTCCTTGCTTGTTTGAAGTGCAATGTTTGTGATATGTAGTCTAGGCGCACTTTTGGGAAATTGAGGATGAGATTGGCGCCTAGATGTATTAAGCCTTCTCTTTGCATGAACTATTCACTTCATACGTTCCTGTTGATCCCAACAAACCTTCTTTGCTCAAGGCGCCCATTTAGAGGAGTTTGATCTTGAATTGGCACCTCATGAATGGTTAGGCGCACTTTTAGGTATGTGAAAGAGTGAATTGGCGCCCAACTTGAAATGATCATCTCCCCTGCAAGCGCTCACATTTGGAGTCATTGAGGTGAGTTAGAACATCATTCTCCACTGGCGCCTTGACTGAGTGAAGAGATTGGAAGTTACTTCCTCAGTTAGGCGCTTATTTGAGTAGCTACCAACTAGGCGCACATTTGCAAGAAGCATGAACTAGCGCCTTAATAAGGCGCTCATTCAAGGTTGTTCACTCAATAATTGGCGCCTTGTATTCTTTGAATCATTCTTCCATCTTGTGGAGACAACATTAACGTTGCAAGATTAATTCCTTGATCAAGGCGCAAATTCAATGTCTTTGATACTTGATCTAGCGCCTAGGCACACTTTATGGTTGATGGATCATGAATTAGCGCCTAGTCTTTAAGGTGCAACTATGGAGTTCTTAATCAAGCATCTCAAACAATGCCAACCTTTGAGAGTTTCTCCTACTTGCTTACAATGTCAAAGTGTCATTTTAAAGTAGAATAAGCATGATCAATTCCTAGGCGCATCTTGAGGCTTGTATCATCAAAAGTGGCACCCTTGCACTTAAGCGCATATTGGGATGGTCCAGAGCTAAAGCGGCGCCTAAGATCTCATCAAATTCATGTGTCTTCACAAAAGTTCCTCCCAAGTGACAACTGAACCTTGACATTAACATCTCCTCATCAAGGCGCACATTTGAGTCCGGAGGAACATGAAGTAGCGCCTAGACTCTTTAACCATTTCTCTGACATCTTGGAGTCCCTTTCCTATCAAGGCACCCTGTTTGAAATGACTGATGTGCTTCGTATCATGATGCTTCTCTTCTAGGCCCAACTTGAGGCTGGAAGAGAGAGAAAGTGCGCCCTGACCCAGACTTAGCCAATTTCTTGGGTTTCTGACTTGGATCCTGCAAAACAATAAAACCGAGTTAGTCAAAAACCACTTCATTCCCTCATATTTTAGAATTAGCCTCCGGGAATGAGGAATAGGCTAATCCATTCTTCACTTGATGATCAAGCCGGAAACGGGGACATTACAGCTATAGGAGTAGAATTAGATATCTACCATGACCTAGACATCACATATCATCCATCTATATGAGTAGATCATCAAAAAGATGTGAAAATCAACTCCCATGTACACATAGATCAACTTATTAGGCCACCAAATGCCGCTGTTGTAACTCAGGCCAGCAACAAGAATGAAATCATAGGTTTCAACATACCCATACATACTAAGGAAATCCATCAAATACTCAATGTCCATCAAATAAACATGCCTCCACACACTCCTAAGCAGCTGAATAGCTGATGTAGACCATGAAAAATCAGAAAGTTGGAATTCCAAGAAGGACAACTACTAACCCATGACAAATCAATGAAGATGAAGTCGCCAATCAACAAATAAATAGCTACCATATCATAATCAATTGGTGACATAGCCAAAGATGAGTTATGGATGCCTTCAACACCTATCAAAGACAACTCTTGAGTGGCTGGTCCACTATGGGTGTCATCAACAAAATCAACAACGGAAAAGTCTAAAATCTTCATTGAACCATCCAAATGATATGACTCATTAATCTCATCACTATAAACATATGAACAACATGAATTTTCATGATCAACCTCATTAACATCATTCGTTAGAAAAAGAGATCTAAGATAAGCCTCCCTCTGTTGTCTTGTTCGATCAAATTGGTGAACTTGTTCCTTGACTTGTTGAAGATGTTGTCTTGCATGGACAGCCACTAGCTTAGCCACCTTGGCCCTTTGTGACCATATATCACACCAAATTTGTGTCCTTTCCACATCATCCCAAGTCTGATATACAAAATCAGAATTCAGATGAATTGAATTCACCACACAAATTTCATTTGTAACACCCAATTTTTGAGAGCCATCTAAAGAAAACTCTATGGTATTATCGTCCTTATGTGAACTTGTTACCTCATGATGGAGTGAAGGAATATGATTGCTGTTATAAAATTCAAGATACCTGTCATATTCTTGTGCCATGTTTTCAAGCTTCACACTTACACTTTGTGTACCAACACTTGTAGACTCATCTTCACAAGTTCTTCTATGTGTAAGAGAAGCAATCTCATAAGAATGAGAAAAAATATCACTGTCCCAAAACAAACCTTTGGAATCTTCTTTTATGCTTACATTGTAGTCACCAAACACCATCAATTCTTGATTTGTCTCATCTTCTTCCCAAGTGATTAGGGGTGGAAGTGGCTCAAAGAAGTCTTCATCACTGGATGTCACAAGCTTGCAAGGTTCCTCATTGTATGATTCCTCAATTCTCTCCTCAACTCTTTCAACTTTTACACCATTTGCCTTGTCATCTTGTACCCTAGGAACAGCTGCTATAAAGGACTGATTTTCTGAATTATGCAAGGAGTGATTATGCCTACTCAAAAGTAGACAAAGATCAGCAATCTCTCTATCTCAATCTTTCACCAATTGGATAGCCCTGTCTTTGTCTCTAACCATTTGTAAATAGTCTTCTTTTATCAACTCCAAAGCCTCTTTGAAAGGGAGCAATTGAGTATGAAAAATACCATGTCCCATTCCTTTTTGTCTTTCCTCTCTTTGGGCTGACCGAATGAGGTCTTCTACGTGTTTGTGAGTGCTATCCATTCTTGACAATGCTTGAATTATTCTATCTTCCTTCACCACCATTTGATCTTGCAAGACTTCCCAAACTAAGGGCTTTTGTTCCAACTGTCTTTGGCTGCCATAGTCTGATTTTTCATCATGTGTAGGTGAAGAAGCAATATGATCACCCAAAGAATCCATACCATTGCTACCCAAATCATTAACATGTTCTTCTTCAAGATCCTCAACTGCAACAATCTTAGGTTCACTTGATATTCTTCCTTCTAACATCCCATCAATCATTTTTATTTTTGTTCCTAGAGAATTGGCATCCTCATAATCATTAAGCTCCTCATCAAATTTAGGACGTGCAAAGTCCATTCTTTCAGCTTTCAGATCTTCTTTGACTTCATCAAGAAAACTCCAACACACTTCTTCTACACTTGCCATAGGAATTTCAGCTTTATAAATATTTGTTACTCCACATGAAGATTCATCAGGTTGTTCCTGAGTCAAGCAACTGTTTTCTCCTTCATTATCAACCATACATTCATTCTGATTTGGAATTAGGACAGCACTAATTCCACTTGAGAAAATATCATCGATGTCCTCATTAGGTGTCATAACTTTGAAGGGCTCCGTTTGTTCATTGAACTCATCATCCAACTCAGTTGATTTATTGTATGATGACATGCTACCCACTTGCAGAGAATGAGGAACTTGTATACCAAAAGGGATTAACTCTTTTGCAATCAGCCAATCCTTGCACTTCTCAATCTTCAGCTCCATTAGTTTTGATGTGAAATCATATGCTGCAAAGGATACATGTTCTTTCCTCCAAATGATCAACAAATCTAATTACAACTGTGGGCAAACCTCATCACCTTCATCTAAAATCAGGGACATCATGCTGAGCATACTGTTTTTCACCTTATTTGAATGGCGTTTCCTGATTCCAGAAATGAAGTATTCAAACATCTGGAAGATCAAATCATTGCACCTGAAATCAATCAGCAAATAACATAACTTAATCTTTGCCATAATTTCAAAGATTTTCACCCTTTGACCAAAGGTAGGACTTTTTACGTCATGCAGCCCTTGGAAACTCTTCACCATCAGCTGAAATATGAATTTCATAGTATCATCATCATAGGGTGCCTTAGGAGCTGAAATCCTTGCAGCTTCACTAATGCAAGTGACAGCTGCAAGCCTTATCTCTTCGTCATGATGTCTCATCAACTCTGGCTTGACCAACGAACACACCAAAGGAGCCAAAGCTTTACGCACTGCCTAAGAAGGTGATTGGCCAACCTTACACAGACAACCTTCTGCTTCATCCAAGATACTAAGAACTTCTTTAGCCCAAGGTAAATGTTCAAGCTTCCTACCAACAATCTTCAGCTTCTCTTGAAAATCAGAGATGGCTTCTCGTTCTTTACACAATCTTTCAAATCCCTCTTCGATAGAAAATTGATTTTGCTCCAGTGATTTAAACAAAGCTTTTAATGGCTCACTAACAAAAGCCATGTTGCCCAACAGAAAATCTGATCTGGCTTTGACTAATTGCTACAAGATCAGTTACCCAACAGGCTGGCAGGATAACTGAGAGCTCTGATACCACTGTAAGATGCTACCCCAATTTTTTCCAAATTTACATACAATGATAACAGTGTTAGCAACAAATGCAACTACCAATTAAAGGCCTCACACCTTCTGATCACCCAGATCCCAGGATGGACAAGGTGAGAGCATACAGTGATTTTGGCTTGCAATGAATAACAATGCAACAAGAATATTCAATTCATCCGCTGCGGCAGGCATCCGCGTATCGTGGGAATTCACCACTTTCCAGTGGGTAAGAAGCAAGCATGAAAGACTACAAATCCATCCACTTGTTCAGTGGGAATACTCCACTTATGCAGTGGGTAGAAACAAGAAAGAAAGGTTCATTTATCCTCACTGGCTGTAAACCATCCAGGGGTCTTTAGTGTGATTGGCAATTAAAATGAAATTACAATGAAATAACTCAATACAACCAACATCATTAACACTTGACTACCTTGATGGAATTTACCCCTGAAGAATCATTGATAAAGACCTACCCTGGAACTTGGTTGATACATTAAACATCAACAAACTGATAAGACTGCAATTCAGTTATTTACTGGCTGAGTACTGATTTTTTCAACTTTGCTGACTGAGATGAGACTGTACGGCAGCCATGGTAGCAGGCTGAAGACTCAACAAATAATCCACACAACTGATATACCAATCTCTGCCACAAAACTGATTATTCTGTCCAAACAAATAATTCTGAGCACTCAAGATATTGAAACCATAGTCATTTAATCAACAGCAATTCAAACTCTCCAAGCAGGGCCGTACAACCAGGTACAGTACGGCAGCTTGCACAAAAACATACACTTCTTTTTAAGGACTGAAATCACTTCCAACAGGGTCGTCCACACCCACTAGCAACATACCAAAAGCATATGAAATTAAAACATCTCTTAACAAATTTCTGGAAGGGAAATATGTCATGTCCCCTTTTCCAGAGTGATCACTAAAAGAACTCAAGAGTTTAGCCTATTTCATCATTCCCGTAGGCTAAACCACATGGTGAGGAAATGAAGGTGATTTTGGTTAAGTTTCATCTTCATGTTAGCCAAAGTCATAGAGATTCCATCATGTAGAATTGCAATCCCCTTTATAATTTTACATATTCAGGGGGGTAGGACCTATAATCAGAGAGGCCAAATTAATAATGGTCGACTTGTAAAAAGGAAATGAAATCTTTAATTACATTTCCTTAATCTATTCTTAAGATAGGACCTATTGACATTTTGTATGGAGTGTGTGAAGGGATAGGTCCAAGCTAAGATCAAATGCAAAAATCCCAAGGGGAATCGTTGAGGAGGAAATAGGTCCCAATTAAGAAGGATCGGCCATCATACACAAGAGGAATTCAAATTCAAATAAGTATTTTGGAGGGAAAGAGATTCAAATTCACATATGATGCATTCGCCTATGAGGGATAAAAGCAAATTCAAATGCTTTGGATCGTGTGCCAAACGATCATGAAGAAAGATGCACAAATCGATGCAAAAGACATCAAATATACTCGTAAAGGAATTCGGCCAGGTTATAGATAAATTCACCCAAGGGGGTCCTAGCACATTCGCCTATGAAGGAAGAGCATCGATTGAAAGAAGGCATTACATTTATCTATGCAAAAGATAGCTGAAGTAATTCATGGAAGAACATCCACCAATGCTTACTAAGGGATCGGCAAAGTGTAGGACACATTCGCCCATGTGAAAGGGGTCAGTTCGCCTATGCAAGATATCATGCTACATTCTCCAACTAAAAGAGGGTTGCATTCGCCCAAGACAAGGAGTAATACATTCGGCCAAGTGGAGGTTGCATTAGCCAATGACATGAAGAGTTTCAGCCAAACAAAGAGTTTTCACATTCTCATTCGCCTATGTCAAGGAAAAGTTTTACATTCACCATGGGATTCGGCCAAAGCAAAGGAAGAAGCATAGCAATGAGGGTTTCTAATCATTCGCCCAAGAAAAGATTCAAATACCTTCACTAATAGGGGCTTGGCCAAACATAGAAGCCATTGATAGAAGAAAAGCATTTAAAAATATGAACAATGAAAACACATTCTCCCAAGATGGATTCGCCCAAGATCCAATGCAAGAAGACACCAATGCAAACCAATCAGCCATAGGAGGAGAATAAATAGGAGAGCTGATCACAATTGAAGCATGTCTGAGTTTTGGTATGTTTTCAGTTTTCCTATCATTTGCAAGTTTGAAGGTTCCGATCTTCTTACTTTATTGCAAGGAGATGTGCCCTTACACATAGGGTGATGACCCCCTATGCTTTTGAGAGGTGATATTGCTTCTAATATCATCATTGCTTCCAATTTGCAGGTATTTAGTTTCATTGCAGGTACTAAAGGAGTTTTGGAGTTAATCTTTGAAGGCATTAACATCAAGATCTCGAGTATTTTGAAGAATCCATCTCTTGCATCTTTGCTTGCAGCCATTGGAGGGCTGTTACAGTCATTGAAGGCACTGCTATAGGGCTGCTACAGTCATAAATTCACATCCATTGACTTTATACATCTTTGGACTAACATCTAAGTCAAGGCATTCAAGCCTAGGAACCTATCGTTGGATTTTTGGAAAGGATTAGGTGCCAAATCTTGTGGTATACTTCTTGCTGGGTGAAAACAGTGTCATCAGCTAATTGCATCAGTCATAACAGTCTCATTTCAGTCACATTTGAAGGTGTCACAGGGCTCCTTGAAGGCTGGGATCATTTGGCCAACACTCTTCATTGATTAATCATCATTTGTGAAGGGTTTGGAGACATTTTTTTGTAATTGATTAAGGGTCTGATTCATTTCAGCCTATGACTGTCACAGTGGGACAGCGAACTCATTTGGCATCATTTTCATAAAAGAATCAAGTATTTGGAGTTGGGTTTCATTGATAAATTGTGTACTTGTCCAACTTCATTGTATAGGATAATTGAGTGCAAATTTTCTTAGCTAAGTTTGGATTTAAATTTTATAAGTCCTACTTGGGACATTACAAAATACTCACTACAGACATGTACGGCAGTTTGGTACGAATGGCTTCAGAACTCATTCAAATCTCAATCAAAATTAATGAAACCAGACTTAAATGAAATGTCTATGATCAGCAAATAGAATCCAAGTTATATTGCTCAGCGAATACTCCACCATTAATTACTATGACAAAACATAGCATCTATCTGGTACGGCAATGCAATGTACGGAAGACTTGGGAACAATTTCAAATCAAATCTAATGCATCTCAAACTGTCCCAAGATGATTCTCTGTGCATACAAATCAATGTTCAAGCAAGAAAGAAGGCAAGGGATTCATGCTTTAATTCCAATCTGAATCGTACCACTCCACAACATGTACGGCCCTCTGTTGTACGGACACAACAAAACTCTTCAGACTATGCCTTAAATTGAATACAAATAGTCTTGAAAGGAGCAGTTCAGACATAAAATGACATTGCAATAACAAACTGATCATTAAACATCTTTATTTGACTTGTTTTCATGATCTCCTCAATCTGCAGGTACGGCCAACATATGTACAGTTCCTTCATAAAATATACAAAATGCAATAAAATCAACTGAAATCTCTTGGAATAGTGACACCTAAACCCAACAAGAACATAGCAATAGATAAGGATTCAATATTATCATTATTGATTTTTACTTCCAAATCGTACCAGGCTGCCAGTACGGCCAACAGGGTACAGGGAAGCTAGACAAAAACTCTCAACAATTACAAAATATAACTTCATCTCTCTACTATAATTCCAAACCTCTTTCATCAATACAAATTGAATTACAATGCATAACACAACAAAACTATCAATGTCTAGTCAGCTCCATGTGATTCCCTAAAGTACAAACCACCATTACCAGCTAGGGTAGATATCACACTACCGAAACTGATCTTCTTCGAGTGGGTTTCCGTCCACAAGAAGGTAGAAAATGGAAGAACACGCAGGTTCAATCCAACAGAGTAACAATACAAATTCCAAGCATGCTCTCCAAATGAGCTCTCCATCAGCATATAAAGGCAACTGGGAGTTACAAACTCCACTTTCTTGAAAATATAATCCTTTTTTTCTCCTCAACTTAATAAAGTCCTCATATTCCAAAGTGGTGCTCACTTTAATAATAAGTCTAGGAGAGAAATATAAATATGTCCTCATCCCACACTTAAGTCACCTTATAAAAGTACAACATTATAACTTAAGTGCACCAAAATATAAATAACCTGATTAATTATCAATTTTCCTCAAATTACCAAAATTGATAATTAAATATTTACTCCAAAGATTTGGAATGAGGATAAGAGGCTCCAGGACAACTAGGTTGAAAACGGGAACATTACATTTCTACCCACTAAATAAGTGGTGAATTCCCACTGAACAAGTGGATGATTTTGTAATTTCATTCTTGTATTCCCACCCACTGGAAAGTGGTGAATCCCTACTACAATAGTGGATGTCTACTCATAGCAAATGAATGTATTTACTTGTTGCACAATGCTTTAGATTGTAAACCAAAGCACATTATGCTCCCACCTTGCCCAATTGAGATCTTGGTGATCAGAAGTGTGAAGGTCATTTAGTTGTTTATGAAAGATTGTGCTAACACTGTGATCATCCTTGTTACATTTTTTTCAAAAACAATTTGGGGGTAGATTGTTACAGTGGTATTAGAGATGGTATGATCTTGCCAGCCTGTTTGGGGAGCTATCCTGTTGCAGATCTTCAATTGAGAAACAAAATTGCAGTCCTACATGTTAGTGATCAGCACTTGCATATGTGTTCAGAGTTGGGCAGTTGAAGGATTTTGAGCAGTGTATGTGAGATCATGGCATCTCTCATGGGGAGAAGAATTGAGACAGATGTTTTGATTGATTCTCTTAGGCAAAGTTAGGATGAATTAGAAAGAACGGTTAAAGAGAAGTTGGATCGAAGGAAGTATGATCGAGAGGCCACAGAGTATTGATGAGTACCAAGGCCTACCAAATGACTTTAAGCATCAAATTTCTTGGGATGCTTTCTTGGAAATAATCGAGGGGGATCTTGACAAAAAAGGCCTTATAGATTACATCCGAAGGACAAGGAAGGAAGAGGAGAAGAAGAAAATATTGTTATGGAAGCCCGAGCTACCTTCTCCAATGTCGAGGACTAAGAACTATTCCAAAACATCACCTTCTAGGCAACAGAACAAGAACTCTCTCACTTCCAGAAGAAATAGGATAGCAAAAATGAACTCAAGGAGAAGAAATATTTGTTTTCTATGCAAAGATTCTTGGGAGCCTAACCACCAATGCAAGAACAAAGAAGATGAACCAACAACCTTCACCACATATTCTTTCCTTATGGATGATGTGGAATCCAAACAAGGAGAAAATGAAGACTTGTTAGTTGAAAGAAATGAGTTTGAGCCTCCGTATGACGAAGACAAGGTTACAAATAAAGAGGTATGCATAGAGGATCTAGCTGATTTGGGAAAGACTACAGCAGAAATTAATGAAGCTGAGCTTTGTTTTGGTGAAGTTACTGAACCTGGAGTGTTGGACTTTGCAAGTCCTTCATTTCATGAAGACCTTGAAGATGCCACTCCATTTGAGGAGTTAAAGATGATTGATAGATTGCTAAAAGGTGACTTTGCAAGCGAGCCTGAGAGCATTGAAGCAGAAAGTCTTGATGAGTGCATGAGGAAAGGTGTATCTACGACAGCCCAAGAAGTTGATGCTACTGAAATTTTCAGGACAGCGCCTAATGAGGAGTATCTTCACCATGCTGGTGAAGGTAATTCAGATTATGAGTGGGAAATTCCCATGCCAAGTGAAGAACTGATTGATTCCTCAAAGAACCTAGATGAAGAGTATGCTGATGAAGACTTTAAATCAGCCATTGGTGATGAATTTGATGCTGCCATAACTTTTGATCATAGTGACGAAGAAGAAGATTCTTTTCCCTTGCAAATTGAAGAACCAAGTGTCCTTTTAGAAGAGACAGTTGATGAGCATGTTGATGGGAAGCTTGTGGAAAGCTTTGGATCAGCCTCCATTGTTGATGCAACATTTGATTTCAAGAATTAGTTGTTGGTCACTAAAGATAAGGTTGTTCATTCCTTAACTCACTTGGATTGCATACATAAGTTTGTTGAAGATCACATTTGGAGGGCACAAGTTGAAAGGAGACAAATGGGCATGGAAAGAGGATCTTCACTTGAAGATTGGTGTGTAGTCAAAAAGGCTCTAGAAACACTGAAATCAGATTATTTGAACCTGTTTTCTGATAGAGATTATGTCCTTGAGTTTGCTGGTCGAATATGTGATGCATTGAAGGGAAGAGAGGCTGAAATTGATAAGCTTACATCTAAGCTTAAATCAACAAGAAATTCTTTAGAGAGTACCCAAATGGCTCTCTTAGAAGTTGAAAATCAGCTTGATGATGGACATCAATGAAGGGAACAAGATATAGTTGCAAGAGCAGATGAAACCAAGTTGATAACTAAAGAGCCTGAATTGATCCAATAGGATTTTGACTTAGGAAAATCTCCCAAGTATGATGATACAAAGTTGGAGCAAAATGATGATCAATCTGAACATGGAGATGGGAACAACTTCCAATCATTTGATCATTTCCTTTTTATGATGGAAGTTGAGTTAACTCAAGACAATCCACTCCTCATGTTGAATGATGAGGACCAATTTGATGTTAGTAACATGGAGGAGGATAGTAACAGGATATGGGATCCTGGTGAAAAGCACTCATGGAATGTTACTTTGCACAAAAACTTCATCAACTGGAAGTTTTCATCAATTGTTGAAGTTTTGCATAAGGTTCAAGTATGCAATGAGTTAAATGCAATGATGGCTTATTTTCATAATCGAGTTTATCCTCAGGATTTTGTAGAGGATAGTGGTGATGGGAGAACTGTTTCATGGATGATTGTGGAGTCTAATTTCTGTCATGAAACTGTTGTCCTTATTCCTATCAGCCATCATAAGTTGTCAATTGCATACATTTTTATGGATTGGAGAGAAATGTTGATCATAACTTCAGAATATTTTTGTTGTAGAAGGCCCAAATCTCTGGTTATTCTTGGAAGATTTCAGATTTGTTGTTGCTGTCCCATTTTCAGATTACTAAAATCTGTTTTTCAGAGATTAATTTGAGTTTTTTACAGCCATGTGATTGTTCTCATTGCTATCTTTGGCCCTTTATGGGAGGATGACAGAAGAGTTCAGCTGAAAAGGACAAGTGTTTCAGCCATAGTTACGAGACTCGGACTCGATGAGGGTCACTGGGCTTGGGACTTGGGACTCAGCGCCCAGACTCAACGCAGACTCGACAAAGTGAAAAACCCAAGAAATTTAGAGATTTTTAAGGATTTAAAACTTGTTTCATGCACCCTTTATTAAATAAACCTTAAAGACACAATAACATCATCAAATAGAAGCTAATTTGATCACATACACAAGTATACATCGATCACATAAGTATAAACGCAAATTGTAGCTGAGCTACTAAAGGAAATAGCACACTTAGATATATAAAATTATAAATATAGTCAAATGTATACAAAACTCATGGAATATGAAATCCATGACATCAAATGTTCCAAACAAATATGAAATATCAAAACAATAACTAGAGTCTAGAAGTCTATGGCTCAGGGGAGCCTGCATCCTTCGCCTTCCTACGAAGGCGTAAATGGTAGGTCTTAAATGATTGCAAAATTGACGAGTCAACACAAACTTGGAGAAAACTCGGCAAAAACTCGACAAATCAATAGGATCTATCTCATCCAAATCAATAGGATCCAATGATTTGTCCTCTACTCTTTTTGTGCAAAATCGAAACCCTAAATTTGACTAAGTCTAAAACCCTGAAACCTTGAAAATTTGGTTAAGTCTGAAATCTGATGGATCCTCCAAAATCTAGAATCTGCATGTTAAATCCCATGGATCCGGAACCTATCTCAAACATCCTGACAGTATATTTCAAAATATTTAAAGTATAAGAAATTTCTTATACTTAAATATATTTTGAAATATATTGTCACCGTGTTCCTGATTTTTTCACTTTTTCCCGAGTTTCCTTGACGAGACTTGCCGGTTCCAGGCGAGTCCGGCGAGTCTGGAGAAATCGGCAAGTCTGGGAAAAACTCGGTCGAGTCCAAGTCCGAGTCTCATACACTCGGCCAGCCTAGCTCGCCTCGGACTCGCTGAGTCTAGACGAGTCCTGGCGAGTCTCGTAACACTAGTTTCAGCTAATATTGCTCTTGTGGTTGGTGTAAACCAGCTAATTCATGGCTGTTCGGAGTTACTTTCAGCTTGTGTTCAAGCTGATTTATGTTCTTCCTTGAAGGAACACTTCAGATTTTGGTTCCTAGTTGGAATTTCAGGTTTGATAAATTGTATTGATGACTTGTTGGAGGATGCTAACTCTTGCACTTTCAGGGTTAGTGATGTTACAGATGTCTGGGATCCAAAAAGATTTGTGATTGAAAGAATCTTTCAAAGTTGTAAGCAAAGTTCCAGTTGTGCAGTCTGTAGTTACATCAGAGTAGTGCAGTAGAAGTGGTGTGGAACATTCTTGAGATTGATTTGGGATCTAGGTATATTATTGATAATCATGCAGGTATCTCTTTGGATGGCATGTATTGCTTGAGGACAAGCAATCTTGAGCGGGGAGGACTGTAATGTTCTTTTTTTGGCACATAAATTTTTGTGCACATTATGCTTGTTCTTAGTCCCTCAGAGGCTATCCGGCATTTTTGGGAGAACTTCAATGTTCTTGGAGCGGTCGTGGTTCAATCTGCAGAACAAATAAGTGGTTTTCTTTCTAGAAATGGACTAATTCTCTATGGCATTGAGCTCAGTGGATGTCCAGGGTGACAATGATGTTTTCAGAAGTTGGATCGGGCTCCCGGTTTGCTCTCCAAGATCCTTGGAGGAGCCATCTATTTTTGGAAAGTCACCCGAAAGGCATAGTTTCGCATCCCAAACCCTACAGAGCATATTGGTTCAGTTTATTTTGCATTTGGAGGCGGTTTGGATTTTTCCGCAAAAAGTAATATTTAATGAGCTATTTTAATTATTATTTTCACTTAAGCTCCTAGGGGTGAAAATAATTAATCAGTACCTAAGTGTTATAGCTCATTGGAAAGGTTTTTAAGTGTTCTAAAAGATAGACACTTGAAAGGGGACCTCACACATAATATATTTTTATTATTTCAAAAAGGTATTTTTGAGAGAAGAAATATGAAGAGTTAAAAAGAAATTAATATTATGTTCTTCTCAAAAGGTTAAAAAAAGGGGATGAGAGCTCATTTGGAAGGGTTATGCTTTTGGAATTAATTTTGTTTGCAGATGGATTGAACTTGTGAGTTCTTCCATATTCTCTTGAGGACGAAAACCCTCTTGTAGAATGCTCTTGAGGACGAAAACCCTCTTGAGGTTGGGTGATTTCACACAGAAATCACATGAACACTTTCATGGAGTTTGGAGTAGTTGTTTGATTTGGTTTATTTGATGAGTTTTATATGATTTTTGGTTTGTTTGGAGAAGTATTGTCTCAGATTTTTATTGGAGCAAAATAAATGAACCTTCCCTTGCTTGCCATACATCTCAAAGCAGTACCAGCAAGAGAAGTCGATTCAAGATTATGGAGTCTTGAAGACAGTTTTGAATTCTATTATTATTATGTTAATATCTTCATGTCATGGTGCCTCATTTCAAATTATTTTGCAGTGTCTTTTGAGTAGATTTGTTTTGTTTGGGAAAGTCGTACTCCTATAGGGTCGTACTATGCAAATTGGGTCGATTGAAATTAGAATTTATTGTTGATATTTATGTTGCTAAACTTGTTTGGAATTCAAAGGTATTGTGAGGCGCCTATGATCAGTGATATTGTGAGGAGTTTGGCATTGTTTTGAGTCATCTTTATGCAGGCCGTACTCCTTGTAGTGTCATACCATTGCATGAGGGAATTGTTTGGCTGTGCATACATTCAGGAGATATCAATTGTATGGAGTTTGCATATTAGTTGCTAAGTGAAGGTGATTAGTTCTGAACATTTTTTGATCCTTTGGAGTGCAGATTCATTATATGGTGAAAAAGGCGTACCATAAATGACCATATTGTACAGGAGTTCATTTTTGTTGAAGGGGGTTTGTTAATAGTTTCATGACAAATATTGTTTTTGGATATGAATAACAGTGTGATGGCATAAATTACTATAGCATTCTCTTTATGTTTAATGTTGTTTTGAACATTTCTGGGCAGATCGTACTCCCTCATGATGAGTCGTACCAGGCAGGCTGGAATATGAATTATTTAAGGCAGTTTTGATATGAATGTGGTCTGATATCCATTCTTTGTGTCTTATTGGGTTGTTTGAGTAGTTGGGAACATTGTGAGAAGACTTGTGAGTTTCTTATGTTGGATTCATGGGTTTCATTGTAATGTCCCCAATTAGCGATTAGCCGAGTTGTTGACCAATAGCCTATTCCTGAGTTTTTGTAGGCTACTTGGTTTGGTTAGGGAACTCCATCTTGCTTGGAGAGCACTGGTTCAGTTCTTTACGCCTTCTTTTGATGGCTTTGAGATCAGATGGTGTTCAGGATCGCAGTGTTGATTTCAGTGTCTTTTTCGGCTTCACTATTTGTTCTCCAAACTTCTTGGAGGAGCCGTCTATTATTAGAAAGTCACCCGGAAGGCGTCATTCATCTTCCCAAACATCATGGAGTATGTTGGTATGCTTAATTTTGCAGTTTGATGATATTTGGGATTTTCCGTAAAGTCAGTTGATTTAATAAGCTAAACAATTAATTATTTCAAGTTAAAAAGGTTGGGAAATGTTCATTTTACACTTAAGTGTTATAGCTCGTTGGAAAGGGGATGAAAAGCTTTAAATCACGGATGCATCATATTGGGACCTTGCGAATCAAATATTTCTTTTATTTTGATAAAAGGGGTCTTTGGAGATAAAAGGAGCTTTTAATTAAAAAGGTGACTTTAAGTTGTGCACACATAATGAGTTATTTTATATTTTTGAGGTGAAATATGAAGGGATAAAAGAAATAATATTTTATTTCCCTCAAAAAGGTTATAAAAGGAGGTGAGGGGCTCATTGTTGGGCATGCTTGGTTTATGATATTGTTATGCTGCTGGGATTGAACCAAAAGATCATTGTACCTTCTTGTGGACGAAAACCCACTTGAGGAGGATCAGTTTCCGTGGTGAGATATCCACCCTAGCTGATAATGGTGGTTTTCACTCAGGAAATCACATGGAGCTGAACGGAATTTATAGATTTGTGAAGTTTTGTTTGTGCTTTCAGATATATATATTTTAATGCTCAGTTTTGATGAAAATTGGAATGTATTGGATCATATTTTCAGGTTGTGTTATTTTCTACCTGGCCGTACATCCTAGCCGTATGATGCAGATATGGTAGATCATGATTAAAAATTAACAATGATGTTTTTGATTGTTAAGTTGTTTGGAATATCACTGTATGGTCCTAGCGCCTCAATTCTAGTCTTTTTAAGTGAGTATTGAGTAGTGTATGAAATGCTATAAGGTAGTCCGTACTTCTCAGTTCCGTACCTGCTGATATGGATCGATTGATATCAAAATTCATATCTGATTTCCTTATCATATGTGATGATTGTGGATTGTTTAGTGTGTTTGGGCGCCTCTTTTAAGCCTTATTTGGTGGGTGTTTGAGCTGAATCTTGAATGTTATGAACAGTCCGTACTATTGTGGGTGAGTGCCGTACAGCTGAAAATAGAGTTCTGTATATGTACTTTCAGATCAGTCTTTCTGAGTTTGTATTGGCATAATATGATCAGATAAACATATCTAATAAGCTGCAGCAGTGCTAAGTGTTTGGTGTGATCTTATTGTGTTTGGTGCCATCCTTCCTTGACTGGGTCAGCCGTACCATTGATACAGGGGCAGAATTTTCAGAACATTCTCTAATCAGTTTGTCTTCATGATACAGTATTAGCTGACATATCAGATTTATCAAGGAGTGAATTGACTTGTGTGTTGCAGGTGATCATCATGGTTTATATCTTCCTCTTGGCTCTGTTCTAAATCCTATCTTGTACTTCTGATTATGGAGTTGCATTAATTTAAGCATTGTAATCATTTCTTTATTATGCAAACTCACTAAGAAACCCCTGGATGGTTTACCACCAGTGTGGGCAAAAGGATCTTATCTTTCTTGTTTACTTTACCCATTGGATAAGTGGTGAATACCCACTGGATAAGTGGATGGCTTGTACTTTCGATTCTTGCATACATACCCACTGAAAGTGGTGAATCCCCACTGCATAGTGGATGCCTGCTTACAGCAGATGAATGTATTTAATTGTTGCACAATGTTTTAGATTGAAAGCCAAAGCACATTATGCTCTCACCTCGCCCAGTTGGGATCTTGGTGATCAGAAGTGTGGAGGTATTTTAGTTGTGCTACCATTGATTATTATTGTTCAATTCTTTTGGAAAAAAAAACTTGGGGTTGATTGTTACATTCATGTGATGCTGATTATCAGTACAGCAGGGGTATCTCTGTCTAATCCTGAGATCTTCTAACAGCAGTGTTCAACAGGTCTTTTTAGATGGATCAAATATTATCTTGTTAATGCTAATGCTAACACTTGTGTAGGTGGTCTTTCATGATATCAGGATTACATGATGCTGATATGATAAACTGGATTGATCTCTCTGATTTGCATTGCAACTAGTTTTCTCATTTGTAATCATTCATTTATGTTGCAAACTCACTAAAGAACCCCTGGATGGTTTACCGCTAGTGTGGGCAAATTGGAACTTATCTTTCATTTTTTCTACCCACTGAATAAGTGGTGAATTCCCACTGGACAAGTGGATGATTTTGTAATTTCATTCTTGTATTCCCACCCACTGGAAAGTGGTGAATCCCCACTGCAATAGTGGATGCCTGCTCATAGTAGATGAATGTATTTATTTGTTGCACAATGCTTTAGACTGTAAACCAAAGCACATTATGCTCTCACCTCGCCCAATTGGGATCTTGGTGATCAGAAGTGTGAAGGTCATTTAGTTGTTCATGAAAGATTGTGCCAACATTGTGATCATCCTTGTTACACTTTTTTCAAAAAAAAAATTGGGGGTAGATTGTTACAAAAGCTTGGGGCATCACAGTTAGTTATGAATCTTCTAAGAATTTAAATTATGCACCTATCAATGTTATGGTATAAATCACTATTATTAAATGTAACCATTGTTAGAAGATTGCACATGCAGGCAATTCTTTTCAAGCCTTAATAAAAGGAAATATTAAAACATCTTAGATCATTGCATGTATGATGAATACATAACACATTGAAGAACCATGGGTTCATTAAATTACACTACAATGGATACTTAACCCAAACAAACTGACCAAAACCCCATGATAAATCTTTCGACTCAAATATTCACTTACAAACATTGTGAACAATTGCCTCCTTGTTATTTATATTATATTTTAAGGCAAAAAGAAAAGACATTCGAGGCTGTCATGACAATAGAATGAGCAATTTGATAAGGACTTACTGAAAGAGCTTCAAAGGCAGATAATATTACTGTGTGGCCCATGTCTAGGAAACTTAGGAAACTCTTCTTGGTGACTAGAAGATACAAGATCAATAGTGAGAAACAACAAAGGTCGTGCTTCAAGATTGGGAAGTTAAATCTTCTCCTTTGATTTTTGAAACAGTCAAATAAAAGAATATTTTAATAATCTGCTTAAAACAATAGATTTATATACTTTAGATATAAATTGTGTATTTGCGTCACAAATCAAATGTGTAATACATTTTTATACAACCTACCATTATTGAAGTTCACTTAATTCTTGAACCATTGTAATTACATTGACCTACGAGTTTCATTTTTTCATCTAAAACAAAAAATGACTGTTTGATTTGTACCTCACATGCAATATATATTATAGATTAGTATTAATGCCAAAATCTTTTACCCTTATTTCAAAGGTTCTGTAGAGTTTCCTTACACAAATATTGGCTGGTTCAAATGTTCACTACAAATAGAAATGATCTATATTTTGTTTTTTTTATGCTATCATGACCATGCATTTGTTTTTATTTGAATGTATTAGTTCATAAGTTGCATGTAGACATTAGAATATTTGTTTTGATTTACTTAGGACATTTTGCTTAAAAAGCATGCAAGTACATATGTGTGTGTGTGTGTGTGTGTGTGTGTGTGTATTGTATATAAGAACAATATAAACAACTTCATTGGATCAACTAGTTCAAAAAGAAGGTACAGGTGATACCAACCTGTAATCATACTAGTAAACATTCCAATAGCAGTGTTCCTTTCTGGGAGTTTCTCCAAGTCTTTGTCTCCATGTGATTTACATGTCATGCTCCTTAATGGCAAGTCAAAGGATGACGCCTTAGCACCCTTGCTTGACATTCTAACAGTCTTTTTAAACCCTTTAATAAAAGCAAATAATTACATTTAATATAAGGCCAAAATCATGTGCAATGATTGAAAGGCTATTGTTATTACTATTGCGTAGATCTAATATTACAAAACACTATTAAAAATGACTTCAATGAGAAGTTTACCAACACTTGACACTTATTTCAAGAATCAACTATCAAATTAGCCACATTTTATCAAATTTTGTTTCTCATTTGTTGTATATGTAACCATATCTATACTACATGAAAAGGGAATGGCAAACCTTTAAAGTTGTCATATAAAAAATATTAAGGAATAGTATGTATTTAGAAAACACTCATAGAAAATAGTATATTAAAATTAAATCTCAAAAACAAAGAATAAAAGAAGATTACTAAGTGGATGCCTATATATCTGATTTTCAATAGCTTGCAGTCTTGGTTCTGAATGTTTCAGAGAGCAGATTGACTTATCTTTTCATTGAGAGTTTAGAGGAGCCTCTTCATGGTTGGGTAAAACCCTAGATCCACCTTCACTGCAGGATGCTATTAAGAGGGCTAGAGGCATGCAATTTTCAGCACCTTCCAAGCACAAATTTCAAAGAAAACCTTTCTCTTCCTCAAGGAAGGATCCCAAGAAAATTTTTCAAAAGGAGTGGCCTAGGAGGACAACTCCAGACATAGAAGCTAAAAATGAACTAAGGAGGAAGAAGTTGTGTTTCTCATGCAAGGAACCTTGGGAGCCCGATCATAGATGCCTTGGGAAAGGCAAAGCCCATTACATAGAGGTCACTTCCGATATTGACAATGATGGAGTCCAAGACACTAGTTCCGAAAGTGAGAATGAGGAGCAGCAGTTAGTGTTTGATGCTACAGCTACAGGTGACAGTGCATGGTACTGTTGCTACATTGTCGAGAGCTCCTAAGTATCATCCTTTTAGAGTGAGAGGAGTCCTGAAGGGACAACGGGTCACATGTTTGGTTGACAGCGGGGCCACTCATAACTTCATTGATGAGGGTTTGGTGGTGAAGAGAGGATTGCATGCAAAGGAGTTTCCAGGTTTCAGTGTTATGGTTGCAGATGGATTCAAGATGAATTGCACTAAGAAGATTCCGCAGTTGAGCATCCAATTGGATGACTATACGATTACCGATGATTTCTATGTGGTTGAGCTAGTGTTGAGAGCATTGGCAGATGGAGCGCCAAGGATAGTGACAGCGAAGAGGATGGAAACATTGTTTAAACATGGTGATGTTGCATGGGTAGCCCAATGTTTCGTGTCTTCTAAATCCTCTTCTAGCAGTGACAAGCAATATAATGTGGACATTCAATCAATATTAGATAAGCATAGCATGGTATTTGGAGAGACTCCTCTTGGTAGACCTCCTGATCGTAGATTTGAGCATGTAATTGGGATGGAGGCAGGCTCCAAGCCTGTCATCACCACTTCTTATCGTCATCCTAGAAGGTTCAAGGAAGAAATGGAGAAAACGATTAAGGAGTTACTGGATATGGGACACATCAAGCCTAGCTCCAGTCCCTTTGCATCTTCGGTGGTCTTGGTGAAGAAGAAGGATGGCACGATGAGGATGTGCATTGATTATCGTGCCTTGAGTAAGAGGACCATCAAAAACAGGTACCCCATACCCAGGATCAACGAGTTATTGGATGAGGCTCAAGTGACATTTGATAGACTTAAGAAGGTGATGAGCACTTGTCCAGTATTAGCTCTACCCAATTTCTCTCAGTCATTTGTGTTGGAGTGTGATGCATCAGGTGAAGGGATAGGCGTCGTCCTCATGCAGAATAGACATCCCATAGCCTATGAGAGTAGGAAGTTGAGAGATGCGGAGCAGTTGTATTCCACCTATGATAAGGAGATGCTTGCCATCATGCATGTGTTGGCAAAGTTCATACAATACTTGGTGGGTGGAAAATTTGTGGTAAGGACGGACCACAACAGCTTGAAATACTTTCTAGAGCAGAAGAATTTGAATGAGAGGCAGCAAAAGTGGGTGAGTAAGGTTCAGGCATATGATTTTGATATTGAGTATGTTAAGGGGAACAAGAATGTTGTTGCCGATGCACTATCTAGGAGACCCACACTTTGCTCTATGTCAGAGATTTCAGCTGATTGGAAAGCTCACCTTTTGGTTGAGTATTCCAAGAATGTTTTTGCATGCGATCTCATGGACGGCAAGATTCAGGATGACAGGTATAAGGTGATTGACGATTTGATTTACTACAAGGACAGAATCTATTTGGTACCTGAATCTAAAATGAAGGATAATATTTTGAGGGTTGTTCATGACACTCCTTTAGCAGGACATCCAGGGTTCTTTAAGACCTATAGACAGGTGCAAGAGAGATTCTCATGGAAGCGTCTCAAGGATGATGTCTTGCGACATGTTTGAGAGTGTATGACTTGTCAGCAAAACATGTCAGAGCATACTTTCCCAACAGGTTTACTTCAACCATTGCTTATTCCAGAACAGAAGTGGGAGAGTGTATCTATGGATTTCAATACAGGTCTTCTGAAGATCCAAGGCAAAGATTGCATATTTGTGGTTGTTGATAGGTTGACTAAGTATGCACATTTCTTTGCTATTTCATCCGATTATAAGGCACCTCAAGTTGCGGAATTATTCTTTAGAGAGGTGTTTAGACTTCATGGACTTCCAAAGACCATTGTTAGCGATCGGGATAACAGATTTCTCAGTATGTTTTGGCAAGATCTATTCAGATTGGTTGGTACAGAGTTGTCCCCGAGCACTAGCTACCACCCTCGGACAGATAGGCAGACAGAGATTGTGAACAAATGGGTGGAAGGGTATCTACGCAATTTTGTCGCGGGGCAGCAGAAGGCTTGGATCAGGTGGTTGTATTTAGGAGAGCATTGTCATAATACCACCTATCACATGTCGATAGGCATGACTCCCTTCAGAGCTTTGTATGGTTATGACGCTATTCCAAGAATGTTTTTGCATGCGATCTCACGGACGGCAAGATTCAAGATGACAGGTATAAGGTGATTGACGATGTGATTTACTACAAGGACAGAATCTATTTGGTACCTGAATCTAAAATGAAGGCCAATATTTTGAGGGTTGTTCATGACACCTTTAGCAGGGCATCCAGGGTTCTTCAAGACCTATAGACAGGTGCGAGAGAGATTCTCATGAAAGCGTCTCAAGGATGATGTCTTGCAACATGTTCGAGAGTGTATGACTTGTCAGCAAAACATGTCATAGCATACTTTCCCAACAGGTTTACTTCAGCCATTGCCTATTTCAAAACAGAAGTGGGAGAGTGTATCGATGGATTTCAGTACAGGTCTTCCGAAGATCCAAGGCAAAGATTGCATATTTGTGGTTGTTGATAGGTTGACTAAGTATGCACATTTCTTTGCTATTTCATCCAATTATAAGGCACCTCAAGTTGCGGAATTATTCTTTAGAGAGGTGTTTAGACTTCATGGACTTCCAAAGACCATTGTTAGCGATCGGGATAGCAAATTTCTCAGTATGTTTTGGTAGGAGCTATTCAGATTGGTTGGTACAGAGTTGTCCCCAAGCATTAGCTACCACCCTCAGACAGATGGGCAGACAGAGATTTGAACAAATGGGTGGAAGGGTATCTACGCAATTTTTTCACGGGACAGCAAAAGGCTTGGATCAGGTGGTTGTATTTAGGAGAGCATTGTCACAATACCACCTATCACATGTCCATAGGCATGACTCCTTTCAGAGCTTTGTATGGTTATGACACTATGTCTTTTGTAGACTTAGCATTTGATGACAGCAGAGCTCCCAGAGCTAGAAACATGATGCAGGATAGCCAAGATGTCCTTAAGGCACTTAAGGATAATCTACATTGTGCTCAGAATCAGCAAAAGATGTATGCAGATAGGCACAAGGTGAAGAGGACATTTGAGGTTGGTGGTCTAGTTTTCTTGCGCCTACAACCATACCGACAATCTACATTGAAGAAGAGTGGTGCAGAAAAACTAAAGCCTTGGTTCTATGGCCCCTACAAGATTGTGAGGAGAGTTGGAAAGGTTGCATATGAGTTGGAGTTGCCCGTGGGTAGCCAAATTCATAATGTATTTCATGTATCTTGCCTCAAAAGGGCAATTGGGCAGCACATTACATCTTCTCCAGAGCTCCCACCATTGGATGAGGAGGAGAGACTCATACTTGTTCCTGATGCTATACTGGATGTTAGGGAGCGCAGGGTGAGGAATATGGTAATCAAGGAGTACTTGGTTAGATGGAGAGACTTGCCCCTTGAGGATGCTACTTGGGAAGGCGAACAGATTTTGCAACATCCAGGTTTGCAATTGCTTGAGGGCAAGCAATTCCAGGAAGGGAGGACTGTAATGTCCCCTTTCTCTGAGTGATCACCCAACGGAGTCGGCTAGCCTATTTTATTCCCGTAGGCTAAGTCGAGAGTTGCAAGGGAATAATCTAATTAATTAAATACTAAGTAATCCTAAGTCAATTTTGGATTATTTACATTTAATTAATTAGGCTGGACCTATTTATAATATAAAATGACTTTATTATAAAAGTGAGCCACTTGATAGAGAAAACAAAATAAAATAAAGTGAAAATTGCCAAAAGGAGGTCGGCCAAAAAGGAGGTCAGCCAAGGTGGAGGTTTCATTGGTGGCTATAAAAGAAGGAAAAAGAAAGTCATTTGAGGCATTATATCTTATCATTTTGCATTGAAGATTTTCTTTGTTGGCTGCAACATAGGTCAGCATATTCCAAGGACGAAAACCCTTAGGAATATTGGTGGATTGGATGAAAACCCAATTCCATCTTGAGGTGGATTCATTACGGAATTCACATTTGCACTTCATTGGTGATTTGAAGGAGAGGATTAAGCTACAAAGACCTATTTATTTTTGCGGATTGGTGTGAAGAAGACCTAGGGCCAAAATTGTGAGATTTGTGGCCAAATACAATTTTGTCAAGGAAGATTCATATGCAGATTTGATTGCAGTTTTCAAGCTTCATATTGTGGGTTTTATTTGAAGTATATTATAAGGGTTTGTACCCTAGGAGAGCACCATCCATGAGGAGCTGAATTTCAGACCTTTGAAGGTCCGAAACACTAGTTTCCGCCTTCTTGTAGCATGCCAATATCATTCATGATGAAGCGCCACCTTGAAGAAGGAAACCCTAACCGAATTTGAAGGAATCGTGGAGTTTTTGGAGGCATTAAGGTGCATAAACAAATACCATTTCAGTTCGCCCATCTAGGGTTTGGAAGTTATCATCATCCATTGTTTGTCCATCATATTTCAGAGGGGCAGATCTGAGTTTAAATATGTATTGCTCATATTACCTCATTGTTGGCCGCCAAAACTGGATCTGCACATTATACATGTATGTGGAGTTGTCGTATGCATTGGTGATTGGTATGTAACACTTCAAATCTTTAATTTGAAGCATCTATTTCATCTCTACAATCTGATTTAGTATTTCTGAGTTTATTACAGCGAACTGGGAATTTGTAATTCACTGGATTGAACAAGTAAAAGGCTGATTTGAGTTATCTTATTGTATGAGAAATGTTTGATATAATATCTAGCCATTAGAGGTTGTATTTTGGCATTATTTTATGCATATCTATCTGCTGTTCCAAATAAACACATTCAAACACTAGCAGCTTTCATAACAAGGGTTTGACAAAAATAAAAATCAGAAATTTAGGGCAGATCTGATTAGGGATCTTACAGAAGAGGATTAGGTCTGGTAGATATGCTCTCAAGGTATGGGTTTTGGTTGCCATATAAATCATCAAAGGTAATGCTATTTGTTAATGAGTTTGTTGTGTATGAGGCCACCCAATTAAAGATACAAAAAACTATATGAAACAAATGGTACTTCTTTAAATATGTAGACTAGTATGGAGTAGAAAATTGTAGCTTAAGGTGAGGTGTGTTGACCTTAGGAGAATAAGATCCTGTAACTTGTGGTACATAAGATAAATATAAAGGCTAATCCTATATGAAAATTATTCCATTTAGAAAAAGGGAGGGTTTTAATAGTAATGTTGTGCACATAAATTGTATGCCTTGATAAGCTGGTGAGGAAAAGTCACAGACACACAAAATGGGAAATTCTATCAAAAGAGGTGAAAGAAAGTTCACAAAAACCATGCATAATTATTGTTATAACTATGTTTATTCACCAAAAGGAATCATCATCCATTTATTTATATACCAAATAACACATTGAAAGTTATTTTGTACATAGGACGATTTTGCAAGACATGACATACCTTGCTTGCCATGTAGCAACTTTGAATTATCCCTCGAGCATATAATCGTACTAATTCCACACTTCCAAAGTTCAAGTGCAGAAGCCATCTATATTTTGAAAGAAAAAGAGAGTGTAAGTAACTGATTGATTTAGATGCATACACCTGTGGAAAAATAATGCATCTTGTCATTAGAAAATTGCCAAGCTGCATCAGCTCCACTTTCAGATACATCCAAAAAAGCACAAATATAAGAAATGCAGTGTGTAATGTGAAAATGTATTTATTGTTTCACTAGCAAACAATTTCCAGGAAGAAAGAAAATTACAAAATAGACTCTATAGCATGCAATTAAAACAAACACATACCAAGTGTATGTCTATAAATAAGATACCATAACCAAAGCTATGAACAGATTTATCCTTCAACATATGGTTTTTTAACATGGATATATCATATATTCCTTCTTCAATTTAAATAATACTGAAATTGTGAAGTGTTCCAAGATGGATATCGCGACTTCCAATTTTGTAGCATCTTACTACAAGGGAAATTACATATCTTACTAGAATTTTCTATTGATGCATTGCAGTGAAATTTATCTATTGACTTCCAATCCTAGTGGGTTAACCACAGTTTTGGCTTATGCTTCATTTTCCTATAGTTTTCATATAATCAAAGGTGGTCTCCCACAAACATACAATCTTTAGCTTAAAAATGTAGAGTGAGAAGCTAGCTCCCATTATACTGTGCTATTCTACATATTGGTAGGTTGTTTAACTGTACAGCAATTGCATGATACGAGATAGTGCTGAGGCACATCTATGTATCTTATGTGCAAATGATGTTATTGTTAATTAATTCTTGACTAAGTTACTGAATCAGAATTAGAATCAGGTACGGGTATGTCGGTATGGTATGCCGATATGGCATTTTTTTGGGGGGGAGCGAGGGGGTTACAACACACCAGTAAAAAAAACAGAAATAAATACATATTTGCAGCCTAAAAACCAGAATTAAGTTCAAAATACCACATATCATACATATATTAAAACCACACTAACAATAATGCAACCAACCTTGTTCTTAATGATTTTATTACTATACAAAAATGTTCTCTATTTTAACTCTATTTTAATGAGTCCCTAAGTTTGATTAAGTCTTTTAGTCCTTATGGACTGTGGAACAAGGTGAAAAGACATTATTAAAAAACACAAAGCAAAAAGACACAACCCCATTGATAGAGAACAAAATAGAGGAGAAAATAAGAGAACAAACTGTAATGTCCCCTTTTTAGCATGATCCTATTTTATGATGGTTTAGCCTATCACTGGCCCTCGTAGGCTAACTCAGATGGTTAGAGGGTCCCTTTTGGCAGAGATCAGTGTGTTTTCTCCATCAAAGCTCAGTATGGGTTTAGGTTTGGCCTTCGTTGGACTCAGTTCTACACACTTACTATTTATAGTAAGTCATCTTTCTTGAGTTTCTATTTATAACAGGGTATCTGATCATGTGGTGATTTCAGTGTTGTGCCCCAATTTCAGCTGGTGATAAGGTTGTTTAGAGGTCTCTGGTCCTGTATTGGAGGCTCTTGCGATTTTTAGCCGACTGAGGTTGATAGAGATGGACCCCTGCTATTTTCGGTAAGATGGTTGGATGCATAGAGGGTGCCATGGTGAAACCCCAGGTTCAGACAGGACAGAGAAATGATGTCTAATTATGGAGATAAGTGACTTTTAAGTATTATTAAAGGTAATCTTTAATAATAATTAATTATTATTATAAGGTGGGGGTCATATAATGATATTAATGTCAAGAAATAAAGTCATGGATTAAAGTGCTCAAGTGAAGTTATATTATAAAGTTTTTGAAGTCACTTTATATTCAATGGGGCCATGACCCATCATTAAAATCACTTAAAGTACATTTAAAATTTCATGGATTGGAGCACCCATTTATGAGACTTATAATAAAGTTTTAATTAAAAACCTAAAGTGGATTTGAAAGTGGATTTAAAAGCTATTAAGGAGATTGAGGTTATAAAAGGGTTCAAAAAGCAAATCAAAGCATTATTGAATGATCATTTGAATTTGCTTTTGTGGTTTTCTGGAGAAAACAGGGGTTTCTACATATCAGCCATTGAAGAACGAGAACTCTTCAATATATTTGCAATCTTGAGGCTGTGAAAGATCAGCTGAATCATTGCTTGAGGAGAGCTTCATTCTGGAGTTCTATTTGTGCTTAAAGGTGAAAGATATCATCAAGGGTTTGAAGATTAATGAGGAGTAATTCATTGCAGATCCATAGCTTCATTCTTGGCAGCCATTTATATAAGATTTCAAACTTTTATTGCTGCTGTTGCATTCATATCAGGCCCGTACTTTTCATAACAGCAAACTGAGTATGTAAAAAATCTTCATATTTTGCCAATACGATTTTCTGGGTATTTGTGATTTAAATATTAGAGTATATTTTCTCAACTGGGTCTTTGTTATTTTATCAAAACATTGAATATTTTAGAAGATATTAAAATCTGGAAATTTCAGCAGTTTATGCATATTTCGTATTTTCTATTATTGGCAAAATATATCCATGCATGTGTGCTAGTAAATGCAAAAAACATAAAACTCAGAAAAAGCAATCAGAAAAAGCAGAACAAATTTAAGGCAGAAAATTTGTTTGGCTATATTCCACCTGGGTGGGATATTACAGTGGTATCAGAGCCAAGTTCCTGCCATCCTGTTGGGTTAATCAAGTTGCATGTCTGAGATTCTCAGCTGCATGTCAGAGATTTCTTGTTGTATGTCAATATTTGAGGTTGCATGTTAGTGATCAGCACTTGCATGTCAATCTTAATGGTTGCATGTTTGTGGGTTAAAACAAATATTCATTGAGCTCACACAGTTATCACATTTGAGTGACCAGCACTCTTTCATCTTCAGTTTAAAAAAAAAAATGAGTTCAAGTAGTGGCGAAATAATAGTATCAGGTGATGAGGAGTGGTTAGCCAGAATGCTCTATGAACAGGGTAATAATCTTGGCAGTTTACATCAATCTAGACATGATACTTTGTGCATCTTGAGAAAGCTGGAAGAATGCTTGAGTTTTGTTGAGCAGTCACCTTCGTCATTGTTACAGATTGCCATGACTCTAGCAGTGACTACATTGGGTGAGCATAGATTTTTGAGATACAGTGACAGTGAGATTAGACTCACAGTTGCCCATTGCATTAGCCAGTTCATGAGAATCACAGCTCCTCGAGCTCCCTATGATGTGATCACCATGAGGGAAGTTATGCAGCTGATTGTGGATAGTTTGGTTGGGATAGGAGATGTTGGTAGTCCTACTTTGGGAAGGAAGGTCAAGATCTTAGAGCTGATGGCACAGGTAAGATCATGCATTGTCATGGTTGATTATGATTTTCATGACCTTGTTTTGCAGTTGTTTCGTCTCCTCTTAGATTCCATCAGCGAGAAACATGATAAGATTATCCAGGACTACATGAGAGATATCATGATTGCAATTATTAATGACAGTGATGACGTTTCTCAGCCCATCCTGTCTTTACTACTATCTGTTCATAGGCATGAACAAGAGTTATCTCCAGCTGCAAATGGTTTGTTACATAGTGTTTTCGAACAATGTGAGGGTAAGTTAAGACCCTACTTGTTCGTTGAGGAGCAGAAAGAAGGAAAGAATGATGAAGAGAAAACCATACATCATGATAGTGGTTTGGCAGAGCTTCAAAATGATATTCACAGTGTTCAAGAAGTTGTTATAAGCCATGATAACAGTTCTGATTTTTATGACATCGGCCTTAATGTCGAGCCTACTCATGAGATAGCAGCCATTCCATGTGAGGACAATGGATGTGTGGAATTCCCTGACATTGACACTCAAGATTTGGGTGTTAAAAATGAATTATGTGATGAGGATTCAAGCCACAGCAAGTCTGATTTTGCAAATCAGACTATGGAAAATGAATCAGAAAATTCACTTATTGGTGATGAGTCCTGTTGATGGTTGTTTTTCGACAAGTCAACAATAGAGTGAAATACTGAGTATCTGACTCTCTCTTGAGCAAAGCCTCTCGGATGCTAAACTAAGTGATCAAACGAGATAACTCCAAGGTTCCTTCTTATAATGTTTTCGATAAGAGACAGCTCAGTGATTTAAGTATGATTTTGCTGTTTACACACAAAGGGACTTACGCAGATTCTTCTCCTTTCATTCAGCTTGTTCCTCCTTTCAGTGCGGATGACATATATACAGAGCTTCTATGATAAAGAAAATGAAAAAGGGGGTAAGGGTTTAGAAGGCTAATCTAAGGACAATGAGATAATGAAACATGTAAAGATAGACAAACCCCTCATGAAACCAGACTTCGCTTCGCCATGAGAACCAACAACTACACGAAGCCGGTGCAATCTTCTAAGGAAACTCAAGGATTTTCATGTTGTAAATCTCCATCCAAACACCCACAGCTGGCGCAATTTGAACAAGCATTCACAACCGAACTAAAGAAAATGAAGGTTCAGTCTAACTTTGCAAAGTGGGTTGCCTTCGACAACACACGAAAAGTATGAACCAGAAGAGTCCATCAAATATCTTTACGCATATTCATTACATCAATGCACTTCTGATCTATTTCTAAGCTATTTGAAACATCTCTTAATTCCATCAAGATTCAGGAAACCATGATACTCCACAAGATAATACTTAACACCAAACCAGTAGCTCCAATGTCTTTGCATTAATCTTGGAAAATATTTACAACAATTTCAAGTTCTCTCAGAGAATTTTGAGAGTCTCTTCTATTCTACTCTTAAAATCTACTCTCTACTATTACTAATGATCTACTTTCTAATGATCTACAAATGAGGCAACAAGGCCTTTATATAGTCGTCCAGGTTACAATGAATGGCTAAGATTGATTCGATAGCAAAGGGCTCAGATCATGCCACCTCAGAGGTAGTTACAACAACTTGCTATTTTTAGCAAAAAAGAGAGAGGCAATGAAGGCACGTTTTCCAATGTGATAAGGTAAGGCGAAAGCATTTAAAATATTCCTCCACATAGGAATCCCTTTGGCTTCTTTCATTAAATGATACATTGCATGCATTAAATAATGTGGCTAATCAAAATTAAATGATGTGTACTCGCCACATAAGTGCCAACTCAGCATACTTTGAAAATTGTATCAACTTGAAATGATGTATTCAATGTGATTGTTTGAACTTGTATATTTAGGAATACATCCTGTGGATCTTGCCTTGTTCATTCTTCTTGTTAACTGGATGTATGATAGTTGTCGCCTCACTTGACTAACTTTATGATGTTCCTTCTTCTTGTAGGATTCATGATGATCTTCGATGTATCTTCTTGAAGAGAGTAGAGTAGAGATATGATAATGATGATGCTTCCTTCATGTAAGAGTAGGAGACTCTCTTGGACTTGAAGTTGTAAAGTCTTGAAGTTTAGATGGATGAATGCCTTTGGAAGTTTCAATGAAGTGTTCCAACTCGATGATAACACTTTCCTTATGGTGGAGCAGCTACTTGATGTCTTCTCCACATGACAATTGGTTGACTTTACTCCTAGCATGAAGGTGGTTCCAGCTTCTTCTTCTTTGATGACTCTTTAGCATCCTTGACATTCCTGCAAACTTGACGCGAATAAGTAATTGCAAACACAATCTTCACTTCAGCCACCTTAGTGGATTAAATTATGAAATTTTCCTTTATAATTATGAAATATTGCTATCTAGATTCACGGAATCTATGAAAATCCACTTATCCTTCTTGAATTTTACCAATATTTGAACAATTTCAATGCATTTAATGAAGGAAAAATAAGAAAATCAGATCAGAAATATTCAGATCAGACTTACTTGATGAGCTGTTTTGAATTGGATACCTTGCAATTTGATCCACCACTTGCTTAAATTTGATAAAATCAAATTTGTACTTGTAAAAAAAAAACCCTTGTTGCTTCTCCTTGAGGAAAAATCTGCTCTTGAAGAACAAATCTGCTCTTGAAAATGATAAAAATGAAAAGGAAATGAGGTATATATACATAATTTGCTTTAAAAACTTTTCCTTTTCTCTAGGCCGACCTCCTTTATTATTGTGCACAAACATTTAATTTAGATTTGATCTTTATTTAATAAATGCATTTTGCACGTTTCCCGAGGCAACAATCATTAAATGTTTCTAACTCCCTCTTGATGGACGCATTAGATAAAGGTTGGCGATCTTCTTGTTGGTGGTTGACGTTTTCTTCTCTCCTTCAAGCGCATGGGATGAAGGCTTGGCATCTTCTTTATCTTCTTTGGATTTGTGTTTAAAATATCATGATCTCCCTTTCTAGGCGCATTAGATCAAGGTGTAGGAATCCTCTTGGCATTTCGCATTGGTTCAAGAATCAAAATCCTCTAGATTTAACATGTGTGGCTCGTTGGCTCAAAGCTTGGATTCATTTTAGCATTTCACACTAGATGACCTCTTGATGATCCTCCTTTCATGCTTCGCATTAGATAGTACTTAGTGTTCTCTTGCTTTAAGAGATGGCGCATTAGATGGAGGATTAGGATCCTTAGGTTCCTAGCGCACTAGATAGACTTTTAAAATCCTCTCATGTGCGGCGCAATAGATAGGTGGTTTGAGATCTTCTTGTTTGAGCGTTTTGATAAGGGTCTTTGGATTGGCGCATTAGATGGAGGATTAGAATCCTCACGAGTTTGGCGCATCACTTAGGCAATTCGGATTCTTCTCACATATGGCGCATTGGATAGGTAATTTGATTCCTTCAAAATAAACTTCATCCTTCCCCCTTTATGTTGGCGCACTGGATCACTAGTTGGAGATCTGCAAGGAATGAAATTTCGTTGTCTCCATATAGGTAGCGCACTAGATCACTATTTCGACTTCCTCTTGTGGAGCGCTTAGATGAGAGGCTTGGAAGGTGGCGCATTGCTTGACTAAGTCGAAATCCTCAAACTTGGATGATTTTAGATTGCCTTTGTCTTGTGTGATGTTTAGCGCAACGGTTGGGCTTGTAGGATCCTGTGGAGTTCTCATTCTACCTTAGCGTTGCACATTGAATGATCTTGTCATAGGCGCATTAGTTCAACTTTTGGGATCCTGTGGATGGCGCTTTGGATTTGGGGTACTTGGAACTTGATCTTTGAAATCACTTGGGCGCACTAGATCATGTTTTAGAATCCTCTGGAGTTATCTCTCAAGAAGTCGCATTAGATAGGGTCTCAAGACTCCTTAAGGGAGTAGCGCACTAGATAGGTGGTTAGAGATCTTTTTGTGTGTGGCGCACTAGATGACCTTGGAGGAGACCTCATGATGTTGGCGCATCACTTAGACAATTTAGATTCTCTGGACTCTAGCGCATTAAATCAACTTTTAGATTGCTCTGATACTTATCATTTGATGAAGTGCTCTTGGAGTTTATCTTTTGGCGCATTACTTCATGTGTGAAAATCCCCAGGAATTGGCGCATGGGATGGGCTTTTAGAATCCTCTAGACTTCATACTGGTGAAGGGACTAACACTTGTGTCGAATGTTTAGATGAAAGCGCATTAGATCAAAGGAAAAGATCCTTAGGTTTTGGCGCATCACTTCGCATTTTGAAATCCTCTTAAAACTCTAGACATTTCTCAAGTCAAAACTTCAAACCTACCTCTCCCTTCTTGGTGGCGCATCACTTGAAAGTTTAAAATCCTCTGACTTTGATCATCGAAATTCTCTCCAAGATTTGCTCTGAGACTTACTTTTTCACTTTCGCACTAGTTGAAGGCATTGAAATCCTCATTTTTTCCTTCGAAATGACACTTTTGGTTTGGGCGCACTAGTTGAGTGATCGAAATCCTCAAGCGTTATCGCATTGGATCAAGGTTTTGATGGGCGCATTGGATCGAGCTTTCAAATCCTCTGGCTCAAGTGCCTTCTCCTTCGTGATTTTGCGCCAAGATTTTGCGCCACTTAAGTGTCCAGTCGCACTAGATCAGTGTTTTGAATCCTCTGAAATCGTCAGGCATTTTTCAGGATCGCGCGAGTAAAGGTATATTGAAAAATATATTTAAGTATAAGTTGAATTTCTTATACTTTAAATATTTTTCAATATACCTTTCAGGATGTTTGAGATAGGTCCCGAATCCACCGGATTTAAGATGCAAAATATAGAATTTGGAGGATTCACCAGATTTCAGACTTAGCCATTTTTTCAGGATTTTCAGGATTTCAGGCTCCAAGCTTAGTCTTTTCAGGGTTTCAAACATTCTTCAGGATTGATCTCAACATTCAATATCTAGATGGGATTTGATCAAAATTCTCATTATTGCAAGTTTATGTACCCCTAATCATGAACCAAAGATCATAGGAGAGGAAATTACTACCGGATCGGCAGAGGAAGATGAGCCAGGACATCATCAGAACTTCATGTAAATCATCGGAGCTCAAAAAAAAGGGGGTCCCCATTTGCAATGGGGCGATGTGTGATTTGGTCACAACAAGTCCCAGGATCACTCTTTGGATGGATATGCAGTTACTATGGAAGAAGTGTGCGAAGATACTGTCAAATCAGTAATTTCTTCAATGTCTTTTGAGCCATCCTATGAGGTACATAGCAGCAGTACCTTAGATGATATTGTGTGCAAAGTTGATAGTACACATGATATTGCCTCTCATTTAGTGAGCGATATTAATTCAGAATCATACCATAGTGCAGATTACAAATCAGAAGATTTATGTGGAGATGATTCGTCACAGGGGTATCATCATTTAGCTAGGCAATTGAAGGTTAATGATAATATGATTGCTACAGCCTTGGAACATTTTGATGTTGCTTGACAGATGTTGGCAACCTATGGTTGGAGTACTCCTGAGATGGATGAGCCGATGGTAGTGCACTTTCCCTTACAGAGTTTTATTCACTTAGAGAAGCGATTGGGATAATGAAGAATAATTATTTACTGTTACTATCTGATCGAGATTACCTTCTCAAGTTGGATGGGATCTGTTTTGGTGCATTGAAGGGAAAGGAGGAGGAGATCGATGAGCTCACCTATGAGCTTGAGATTGCCATGGACTCATTGAAGAGCACTCAAGAGGCCCTTCAAGAGGCACAGTTGCGAATAGATGAGCTTACTATGGCACTAAGACTGACACATTCTTCACCACCTATAGATACAGTTCAGGTTTCTATGGCAGCAGTTGGTGAGGAGCATATACCCACGGATAGTGGTGAGGGGCACATTGAGGATGTGGCTACATCCATTACTCTTATTGGTGCAGGTGACATCGATGGATTTAGTGCATTGGGTGAGAGTAGCAGAGAACCATATGTTACTTCAGGGGTTACTAAGGATAGTCCCATTACAGATGATGAAGAGCAGGTTATTGATAGCTTGTGTGATGAGGTGGTTGATTTTGCAGAGAGGGTTGCCAAAGTGTCTACCCAATTAGCCATTGAGGATCAGGGACATGAGCCATCTTCTGATTCTAGTGTCGTGAGTGATGAGACTGACGAGGAGGGTGTTCCCCATGACTATGATGGTCGGCCATTGACAGAGGTGCGAGCATTTTATCTTGGTTGCATGATGAGGAGTGCTCATTACTTCTCCTTCAGTCCACACATGGAGGATTTGTTGATGCATCGGTGTGGATTGGCTCAGGGTTTGTACCATCCATTGAGGGATAGAGAGTTGCCATCTTCAAATGGTGGGACTAGAGGCTGCAAGTACCCGACTCAATTGTTTGCGGGAGATTACTTGCGCGATCAGAGGTTGGATTACCATCATGCGGATGAGTACCTTAGAGAGTTTTCTACTTCTGGGTTTCAGGGAGATTATGGTGTCAGTGGGCATGATGGCTTGGTTAGTTATCACATCCATGGGAGTTCCCTAGAGGTTGTAGAGAGATATTGTGTTGCGGAGGCTTCCAGATATTTTTGTCTTTTCATGGCGGATGGATGTGAGGTTCAGTTGCATTGGGATCCAGGTGGTGACGGAGTTGGCACTGCCGTTTGGATGGGGCCCAATGGTTTACTTCACCTTTTTCAGCATGGTGAGGTTGGGATCAGATTAGAACAGTGGAAGTCAGAGGTTGATTCGTATAGCAGACTTCCAATCTGGTTGTGGGATCTAGGAATCCTTCTGTTTAGTAGATTGCTCTACGTGGTGGTAGTTGTTCACCGCAGTATTGAGCATGGTATAGTCTTTATCCAGTGGGTGTAGTGGACACGTAGTTGGGCATTCTGCAGAGTGATTTGGGATCGCGGCATTCAGTTGAGTAGTGACCGCAGAGTTTGGGATCCTTCGTGTGCATCAGGGTTCCAGCCGGAGTTCATTGTTTCAGTGCGCATGGTTTGGACAGTTGATTTGTTGTCTATGTTTGCGCAGTTGAGTTTATGCTAGTGCTGCAGCAGTTGTGTTTCCACGAGGAACATTTCACAGTTTTCTTTAGACCTTTGGTGGAATGGTGTTTCTAGCAATAGAGATTGCTTGGGGACAAGCAATTTCAGGGAGGGCGGACTGTAATGTCCCCTTTTTAGCATGATCCTATTTTATGATGGTTTAGCCTATCACTGGCCCTCGTAGGCTAACTCAGATGGTTAGAGGGTCCCTTTTGGCAGAGATCAGTGTGTTTTCTCCATCAGAGCTCAGTATGGGTTTAGGTTTGGCCTTCGTTGGACTCAGTTCTACACACTTACTATTTATAGTAAGTCATCTTTCTTGAGTTTCTATTTATAGCAGGGTATCTGATCATGTGGTGATTTCAGTGTTGTGCCCCAATTTCAGCTGGTGATAAGGTTGTTTAGAGGTCTCTGGTCCTGTATTGGAGGCTCTTGCGATTTTTAGCCGACTGAGGTTGATAGAGATGGACCCCTGCTATTTTCGGTAAGATGGTTGGATGCATAGAGGGTGCCATGGTGAAACCCCAAGTTCAGACAGGACTGAGAAATGATGTCTAATTATGGAGATAAGTGATTTTTAAGTATTATTAAAGGTAATCTTTAATAATAATTAATTATTATTATAAGGTGGGGGTCATATAATGATATTAATGTCAAGAAGTAAAGTCATGGATTAAAGTGCTCAAGTGAAGTTATATTATAAAGTTTTTGAAGTCACTTTATATTCAATGGGGCCATGACCCATCATTAAAATCACTTAAAGTACATTTAAAATTTCATGGATTGGAGCACCCATTTATGAGACTTATAATAAAGTTTTAATTAAAAACCTAAAGTGGATTTGAAAGTGGATTTAAAAGCTATTAAGGAGATTGAGGTTATAAAAGGGTTCAAAAAGCAAATCAAAGCATTAATGAATGATCATTTGAATTTGCTTTTATGGTTTTCTGGAGAAGACAAGGGTTTCTACATATCAGCCATTGAAGAACGAGAACTCTTCAATATTTTTGCAATCTTGAGGCTGTGAAAAATCAGTTGAATCATTGCTTGAGGAGAGCTTCATTCTGGAGTTCTATTTGTGCTTAAAGGTGAAAGATATCATCAAGGGTTTGAAGATTAATGAGGAGTAATTCATTGCAGATCCATAGCTTCATTCTTGGCAGCCATTTATATAAGATTTCAAGCTTTTATTGCTGCTGTTGCATTCATATCAGGCCTGTACTTTTCATAACAGCAAACTGAGTATGTAAAAAATCTTCATATTTTGCCAATACAATTTTCTGGGTATTTGTGATTTAAATATGAGAGTATATTTTCTCAACTGGGTCTTTGTTATTTTATCAAAACATTGAATATTTTAGAAGATATTAAAATCTGGAAATTTCAGCAGTTTATGCATATTTCGTATTTTCTATTATTGGCAAAATATATCCATGCATGTGTGCTAGTAAATGCAAAAAACATAAAACTCAGAAAAAGCAATCAGAAAAAGCAGAACAAATTTAAGGCAGAAAATTTGTTTGGCTATATTCCACCTGGGTGGGATATTACACAAACACACTAATTAAAAAACCAAAAGAGAATATCATAGGCAACAAATATTAACAATAATAGGTGGTTTTCCCTTAATTGCACCCACAACCCAACAACGTATGGAATAATAAACCAAAAGACAATATCGTAGGTAATTGTGATTTCCACAAAAAATATGTTTTTGCTACTCCAATAATCCATACTTCGAACCTTGCAAAAAGATCTTTGTTCAATGGTTGCAAATTGAAGGGGTTGGTTTGCATGGTTGCATCGTTGAAGTGCAAGGGAAGCTAAAATGTGAACCTCCACCCGCCATCCCCATTGGCAACACCACTAGCAACATTGTTAGGTCTTCCATTCAAGCCTCCACTAGGGTTTTGCAATTCTTCAATGAGCATTTCATATCAGTATACAGACAACAAATTAGAGGAAATTCGATCAACCCCATCATAGATCTCCACAAAATGCAAGTGAAGATGAATCTCTGCTATGGAATCAATGTTTGTTTTTTTCCTATTACTCGTCAAAAAAATGCATTGAAACTGACGGCCACCACTAGAATCACCTTGAAATTGCCCCGAAGTCACCCCAACATAGCTGGAATTTCTCAAATACGTGCAAGAATGATTCCAAACAAATCTATGTGCAATGTCCATGCCCTGGTCGAATCCACAAGCAAATCGAACCCGTTCCTAATTCTAAAAATAATTGTACCCAGGTAAGCCTAAGTTTTTTGGCCAATTCAATTACTAGATTCTTGAAGTTGCACAATTACAATTCACTCTAAGTATATACATTTCCACCACACTCTTCTTATGCATATGTGTTCCTTCAATTCTATTATTAATTGACACTACTCATCTATGTTGTTTGTCTAAAGAGTTTGATGTAACCAAGAATATGAAAGTTGGTTTAGTAATCCCTATTGCATTATTTGATGGCTCTAATAACCTAAAGCAAGATTCCCTTGAAGTATATAGCTAGATCCACGTCAAAGACAATTAACAAGCTTCAATGGCTATAAATGCTTTTAATCATCATTTCCATGGATAGGTTGTCAAGCTCCCATGTGCCACTTCTACAGAAATCAAAGTAGGTCATTTCATCGATCCAATTACAATCATCATGGCTAGACAAGTTAGGTATCTAAGTTGAAGACATACAATGATGAATTTAAGACAAGTGGAAAGCTCATTAACTATCATGAATGGGTGTTCATCCACATTCTTGCCTACAACTTGGCCTTCAATGTATTATGAGGTGCACAACATGATTCAACAGCTGCTCACAAAAAAGGATAAATAATTTGTCTCACACAAATTGCCACCATTGCAAAAAATGTTCTTTGGCTTCCATTAATAAGTCGAGGTCCTCTAAGATTAATTCTCCTATCCTTGCTACATTGCCATACTTAAAGAATAAATAATTTGTCTCACACAAATTGCCACCATTGCAAAAAATGTTTTTTGGCTTCCGTTAATAAGTCGAGATCCTCTAAGATTAATTCTCCTATCCTTGCTACATTACCATAATTGTTGCTTCTTACACCATACTTGGTGTCTATGTGCCCAATTTTTTTCCTTCCATGGTGCAACAACTACATCCACCAATCACTTATAGACCTCCTTTATATTTCGCCAATTGCATCTAGTTCAATTCAACCGCTTTACCTCTAGCACTCATCCTTGCAATGGATTTCTTGTCTTTAATGAGCTTGTCTTAGCCTCTTCCAATGTTCCTTGTCATGCTTTTTCACCTTTTATTTTGTTGTCTATCTTCCTTTCATTTGTCCTTTAGAAGGAAGCAAAACCACCAATTTGTAGGACAAAATAGTTGCAGCAATACTGCAACCAACTATGTGAAGAACATAACCACCCAAGTGGTTACACAACTGCCCCAGTACTTTTTTTCATCATGTATGGATTAGATTTGGTGTTGCCTATTACTCTAGAACTATCAGTCCTACATTTGGTATCCTTGGTTGAAGACAAAGAGTTCAAAGATTCTACTAAAAAGACAATACTTTACTTGACAAAGTTGGACGAGGAACGAACTTAGGTGGTTAATAGATCGCACAGCACTAGGAAAGAGTTAAAAAGATGTTTGATAGAAAGGCTCATCAAAGGGATTTTAAGGTTTGAGATCTAGTTCTTCTTTGTGACAAGAGGTATGAACAGAAGGGAATGTATTAGCAATTTGATTCATTATGGCTGAATTCTCTCAAGATTTGCCATTTTTGTGGAGATAACACTTATTATTTGTCATACTTGGATGTTAAACATCTCCTAATCCTTGTAGAGGGCAATGCCTATAGTATTATATTCCCTGAAGTCACGAGGAATATCCCTATATCCCTTTGCAAATATCTTTGTATATAGTTTGACGGTGACCTATGTGTATCTTGTGTTGTTCTATTGCAATGTGTCATTTGTCTATCCCAATGGTTAAGACACTAGTCTACCCTTGAAACCCAAGATTTTGGAAGTTCTCCTATGCCCCAAAAATGTGTCATGGTCCCCATAAAAATCTAGTTAGCGTACCACTACCGAAATGAGCCCATTCATGCTTGTCACTAGTACTATTGCACCCCTTTTGGCCGTTTTGGATGTAGTTTGTGTCACTTTATGACCTAGATGTGTTGAGAGCCAACTAAACATCACAAAATTTCTTTATTATCATTAAAATACAAGTACAAATTAAGAACCAAAAAAATGGAGAGGATTTGAGCTCAAAAGTCAAAAGTGTATGAAAGTGCCATTTTCAAATTGTGATGAAAATTTACAGGTGACATGGATTTTTCAATCTTAGTCCACTAGTGAGATCAGATTTTGAAAAAAGTCATCCAAGCTCAAAGTGCTAAAAACATTCCATTGGCACATCAAATAGTGAAGTAAAAAAATTCACTTTTGATGCATGAAGTGCACTTTCTGGCACAAATGGTGAAAATGTACAAAAGTACTAAAAGTTTTACTTGGCGCACTCTTTGATTAAATTTTCAAGTTCTTCAAAATTTGACAAAATCTTATAGGAAAGTTTAGTTTTTCAAGCTGAACGCATTTGGTGTAATCAAGTTTTGAAAAAGACACACAAAGCTCGAAATACCAAAAGTGCTCCACCGACATGCCAAACAATGAAGGGGAGTAAAAAGAAGTAAAATTAGTCACTTTTGGTGCACAAAGTGCACTATTTGGACAAATGGCGAAAGTGTACAAAAGGGCAAAAAGTTCCACTTGGCACACTTTTTGACAAGATTTTCAAGTTTGTAAAAATTTGACAAAAATTTTATGGGAATGTTCAGTTTTTCAAGCCGAACATGTTTATGCAATCAGATTTTGAAAAAGATGCATGAAACTCAAAGTGCCAAAAAATGTGCCATCGGTGCACTGGGGCAAGTGAAAAATCAAAGTGATTTTTTTTTAGTCATTTTGGTGGAGAAAGTGCACAAAATAGAACTTTTGACAAAACATGCCAAAATGCCATTGGTGAGCATCAACGTGCTAGTGGCACATTACTGAGTTTTTTAAAATATTACAAAAATAATAAAAAGCACCATGACATGTGCAACACATATTCGCAATTTGGCACAAAGTTCAAAACATGCCAGAAGATGCGCTACACACACCTGTTGTGACCAAATCACACATCACCCCATTAGGAATAGGGGACCCCCCCCTTTTTGAGCTCCGATGTTTTGCATGAGATTTTAATGATATCCTAGGTATCTTCCTCTGCCGATCCGGTAGTGATTTCCTCTTCTATGATCTTTGGTTCATGATTAGGAGGCAGATAAACTTGCAGTGATGAAGAAACTGGATCAACTCCCATCTAGATAATGAATGTTGAGATCAATCCTGAAGTATGTTTGAGATCCTGAAAAAGACTAAGTCTGGAGCCTGAAATCCTGAAAATCCTGAAAAAATGACTAAGTCTGAAATCTGGTGAATCCTCCAAATTCTAGATTTTGCATGTTAAATCCGGTGGATTCGAAACCTATCTCAAACATCCTGAAAGGTATATTGAAAAATATTTTAAGTATAAGAAATCTTATACTTAAATATATTTTTCAATATACCTTTACCCTCGCGATCCTGAAAAACGCCTGACTCTTCCAGAGGATTCAAAAAGCTCATCTAGTGCGACGGGGCATCTAAGTGGCGCAAAATCGCGATGAAAGGGCGCTTTTCAATTACAAGATAAGCATGAGGATTTCAGTTGATCAACCAATGCGCCCATCTAAAGCATGAAGGGAGATGAAAATGTTAAAGGATTTTCAAGTCTTGAAGTGATGCGATTTCAAAAGATTTTCATGCCTTTGAGTAATGCGAATTCCAGAGGACTCCAAAATACTTAACTAATGCGAAAATGAAAAGCCAAGTCTTGGAGCGAATTAAAGATGATAAGTGTCCAGAGGATTTCAAACCATCAACCAATGCACTAGGATAGAAGGATTGATTCTGAAATCTGAATTTTGAAGAGAGACTAGAAGATTTGAAAAGCTCAACTAGTGCACCACTTGGAGAAAAGGAGAAGTCTTAAGGTTTTGGAATTATGGAGGCTCTAGTTTAGAGGATTTCGAAGTCTTATCCCAAGCGCCAAAAACTTGAGGATTTCTAATCCCTCATCTAATGCGCCCATCTAGTAAACATCATGGTTAAGGAAAGAGACTCCCAAACATCTAACCTAAGCGCTTAAGTCAAGTGACCAATGCGAAACTCAGAGGAATTTGAAACCCTCATCCAAAGCGACCTAAGGAGGAAGGATCTAGTTGAGATTTATTACACATTAAAGGCGAAATTTCAGAGGATCTCCAATCCCTCATCTAATGTGACTTCATGAAGGGAGATTCCAGGCGCTCCAAAGGGGATACATCACAAGGTTTAAGTCAATTTTCAAGAGATTCTAAGGTGATGATCTAGTGCGCCAAGAGGTTTCAATATAAAGTTCAGAGGATCCTTATCTAAGGCGAAATCTCAGAGGATTCTCCATACCTCATCCAATGCGCCATACAAGGAGGAAAGTGAAAGTGTCCTAGACATCCAAGGTCAAGTCTTCAAGGCGAGTTAGAAGATTTCAAAGTTCTATCCCAAGCGCCAACATCATGCATGATTCGCTAAAGGTAAAGTTCACCTAGTGCACCTAAGTTTTGAAGTCTCTAACATAGTGAACTAATGTGCCACTTCAAGGTGGTATCCAATGCGCCACACATAAGGAAAAATGAGGTTTGTTTTTGGAGATCTCAAATTACCTATCCAATGCGCCACACATAAGGAAGAATGAGGTTTGTTTTTGGAGATCTCAAATTACCTATCCAAAGCGCTTAACCTAGGAGCTGATCCATTATGCAAAGGTAAGAAGAATTCAAGTTGCCCATCCAATGCGCTAAAGGTGGAAGAAGGTAGAATATTTCAAAAACACTAACTTGAGGAGGATCTTGTCACCTTGAAGTGATGCGCCACTCCCTTGCAAATGAAAACAAGTTCAAACCAAAGCAATTTGAAAGAGGTTTTGAGAGGATTCTCCATTCCTCATCCAATGCGCTCAAAAGAAGAGGATTTCCAAACCCTCATCCAACGCGCCTAAAGCCTAGAGGGTTATGAAGGGAGATCAAGGTATTTTCGATCACCTCAAGAAGACTTCAACATGCTCATCTAATGCGAAATGCTAGCAGAAATCAAAAACTTCATCCAAAGCACCTAAGGAAAGAGGATTTTGAAGGTGTGATCTAATGCGAAAAATCAAGAATCAAGTCTTAAAGTGAAATTCTAAAAGGCAAGAGGATCTTAATCCTTCATCCAATGCGACTTGTAGAGGAGAAAAATAGTGGAGTTTTAAAAGAAAATTTTAGGAAGAGTTGAAATCTTTCAACCAATGCGCCCTTCTAGAATACCTTCAAGACCTTGACTAGTGTGCTAGATCTAGAAGAATTTGAATACTCCATCCAAGGGGAAGTTGAGAACATTTTAAGAGATTGAGTTTCGAAAGGAATTCATCATGCTTCATCGTTAGTCCAACAAGAAGATTTCCAAACACCTATCTAGAAGCACTCAACCTAGAAGATCGTGGAAACCCCATCCAATGCACCAATCAAAGGAAAGTTTATAAACATTTAATTGTTTTTGCCTTGAAAAATGTGGAAATTGCATTATTAAATGAAGATCAATCAAAATTAAATGTTTTTCACTATATTAAAGAGGGTCGGCCTAGGTATGAAGTAAAGTTTTAAGGCAAATTCTATATATATATACCTCCTCTCCTTTTCATTTTTCTCATTTTTAAGGAGCAGAATTACTTTGCAAGAGCAGATTTGTCTTCAAGGAGCAGCAACAAGAAGGTTTTATAAAAGTACAAGTTTGATTTTGTCAATCCAAGCAAGTGGTGGATCAGATTTCAAGGTATCAATTTAAGGCAGCTTATCAAGTAAGTCTGATCTGAATATTTTCTGATCTGATTTTCTTCTTTTTTCTTCTTTAGATGCATTAAAATTGTTCAAGTATTGGTAAAACTTAAAAAGGATAAATGGATTCCTTGAGTCTAGATAGTAATATTTCATAATTATAAAGGAAAACTTCATAATTTAATGCACTAAAGTAGCTGAAATAGAGTCTAGGTTGTGTTTGCAATTACTTATTCGCGTCAAGTTTGCAGGATCATGGCAATGACTTCCAAGGAGCGACAAGCGAAGATCCGGATGGATGCTAAGGGGAAAATTCCCGAATCAAAGCTCGTTTCAAGGTGGACAAATGTAGGAGACACGAATATGGGCAACAGCAACTTGGAAGATATCAAGTCAATCCTTGAGGAACCCAACGGAGGTAGTCTTGCTCGAGCCATCATGAGGAGTGGAGCCATTGAAGCTGCTTGTGTTCCGCCAGCTTTGCCGTGTTCAGAGATGATCATTGAATGCGTCAAGAAGTATGATGTAGATACAAGACAAATTACAGCCAAAGATGGAACAATATTAGCTTATCTGCAAAAGGAGGCAGTTGGAGAGACTTTCAACATTCCAACTAGGGAGAGAATGATAAGTATTTCGATACAACAAGGTCAGCAGGAATACGATGTTGATTCAAAGACAAAGTTGCAGGAAATAAGGAGAGAATGGATGGCCAATCCAGCTATGAAGTTCAATATGAATAATCCTCCGCAGTTTCACAAGTCAGATTTTCATCCTGAAATCGGATATTTGATTATGTTTCTAAATAGAATGACAGGAATGCCGCAATCTGCTTGGATGTACTCTTTCATCAAGTCAGTTCTCAAAGGGAAGATGATTGATTGGGCTGGACTTATCAGTCAGAGTATACATGAGCAGTTCATCAATTTTGCTAAGACCAAGACTTGTTATATGAGTTCCTATGTGGTATACCTTCTCGCAAGAAATGAAGTCTATTCAGGTTTGACCAAAAGAGGAGAAGTTGGCATTGGGCCTAATAAGTACTTATCGCATCAGTGTTATCCTCAGTTACACCTCAAGAGTATCAATCATTATACAAGGTTCAATGATGCGTTTGCTATGTTCATAATGAAGAAACTAAGAGGAGAATTTCATAAAAGGTTGTCTAATGCAGCGAGAGAGTTCATTTCAGCATATGGACACTGGTATACTCAGCATGAAAGGTACACTTACTTAAGGATCCAAGGGTTTACATCATATCCATACAGATTACCAAGATATCCAACCAACAGGATGGTAATGTTAGAGGTTACAAGGCAACTCCTAGAACTCATCCGGTTGCAAAAGTTGAAGAAGAAAGGAGGGATTCAGTTTCCACTTCTTGGACAAAATCTGGAGTGTCCATCATTGTCAGCAGCTGAATATTCTGAGATAGAGCTTCAGGCATATCATTTGCAAACTCATGGCACCTGAGGATTACAATATGACTACTATTGGCATGGGTCCAATCACAAGGGAACAGGTAGAGGAGGAACTACAAGAGTTAGTGAATAGTGTAAGAAGCATGTTGAAGCAAGAAAGAGAAGCGAGGTTAAAGGTTGAACAAGATTTTAATACATTGAAGCACTACATTCAGCAAGTCATGCAGCCTATCCAACAGAAGGAAGTTACTCCAATTCCTCCGTCTATTCTTCCACAAGAAACAGTATCCCAAGTTGAAAACATGAGAACTTCATCTCAAGTGATGAAAGGATGGATAGAAAAGACAGAAGAGAAGACATATACTCACCTTGAAGAAATTGTGCAAGTGTATGATAGAGTCATTAATCTTAAGGATCGAGTTCAAGCTTTGTTAAGAAATTGTGCTGAGTTCAAACCGATCAAGGAGCAATACATGCCACAGCTCAAGAGTTTAATGGAAGCTCCATTAGAGGACCTAATTCATGATAAGGTGATTGATAGAGATACTCCACATGACTTCATCACTTGGTATTTCTCCTTTCACAACAAGGGGCAACTGGTTGATAAAATTGAAGTAGATATGTCCAGAATAAGAAGTGTTCTTCTAAGAACAGAGAATCATATATACACTGCTTTGACAACAATATGTAATCCTTATGGAAATGTTACTATTGAAAACATGAAGCAACAAGTTAAGGCATTCTACTTTCAGTATGATGGACTTGATGAGGGTCAGCTGGATAGTATATTCACACTTGCATTTCGTCTTGGAGAAAATAAGTCTTGGATAAATGATTGGGAGAAGACACTTAGCGTCTATGAGTCAGATGTGGCACTGGCAGAAGGATCCATTAATGCGGCGACAAGTGTACCAATGGAGGATATTGTTCAAATTGTGTCTAGATTCATTGTATCTCATAGTACTACTACATAGAGGGCACATGATGTGGCTTCCTTATCTTCTTGGAGAGCGTGCCTTTGTTCCCTCCTTCATAGCTTCTTTCATTTAATAAAGTGAGTCTCTTTCATTTAATAAAGGAGAGTTTGTTACAACTACTTGTGATGCGGCTTGATCTGGTCCATTGGCTTGGCCGACCGATCTTGACCCTTCATTCCTTTGAGGTCTATAAAAGGGCTCCCATTGCTCTCATTTGTAACGGTTGAAATTCTGAAATTGTTGCAAGAGCTCTCTGAGATAATAAAAGATTCATTGTTTTGGTGATTCTATTTGAAGTTTCTGAGTGTTGCATGGTTTCAATTTTCAAACGAACATTAAGTTATAAGTTCTCTTTAAGTTTATGTTAGTTAATGAAAGGTTTCGTTATTGCTTTGTGGTGAAATCAGTAAGTTCATACCATTTGTAGTCTACGGCTTGTGGATTGCAGTGCATGGTTAGTCTGAACAATTGAACATTAATTTGATCTTTATGCTTGTTGAATCTTTCATGAGCATAACTGATTTAAACATCTTGTACACCTTCGAAGATTGCACCTATCTTGTGTAGTTGTTTGTCTTGGCGAAACAGGATCTGGTTTGATTTCACCTCAAGTAGTAGACATCCTTGCATTTAGGATTAGATTAGTGTTTCTAAACCTTACATCTTTTGCCTTTTTTTCGTTAAGTTAGGATTAGAACCAAAGAACATCCATTGCTAAATCGTACGCTATCAATTGCAGTACTTAGACTCTCTAGTATCCCCTTCCATAATTATTGAAATAATCAGTTACTTGAACAATTGCGTAAGTCCCTTTGTGTGTTAACAGCAAAATCATGCTTAGTCGCTGAGCTGTCTCTTACCAAAATCATCAAAAAGGAACCTTGGAGTCATCTCGTTTGATCACCTAGTTCAGCATTCGAGAGGCTTTGCTCAAGAGGGAGTCAGATACTTAGTATTTTACTCTAATTGTTGACTTGTTGAAAAACAAACATCAACAACACCTTTTAACCTTTTGGCCTTAAAACAACACAAAAAAAAAACTCCATTCAAACATCCAATGAGCCACATCGCACCAAAGGGGGAGAAACTATGTTTTTAAAGAGTTGGTTTATTGGAAGATAATGAAAGGCAAGTTTATTGTTGTTTTCAAACTTAGTACAAAAGAAGAGACGCAAATGCCAGGGTATTTGTATAAAGCCGATTTCGAGGAGACTTTTGTTACACCCATTCTAATTTAAGAGAAAAATAACTATTAACAAAATTTCAACAGAAAGATTAACTTGATTAACTTTCTATGCATTAACATTAACAGGTTTACAACTAATTTTCATTTTCAGCTGAAGTAATATTTTCTATCCAATTATATGTAATTTAACTAACTTACTTCAACGAACTTCAAATAATAAGAGAGATTAAGAGAAGTACAACTTGAATAGCTTCCTGCTGATTTTGTTTGTAGATCCTCCTCTGGATATTGGAAAAAGAGATCAACAAAGGTTTTAACTACCCAACCAAGACCAACTGGTCTCTCGTGCTTCTTCAACTGAAGAAACCCGACCCTTCACGAGGGTGATGACAGGAATCCATTAACAACAATGTGCCCTGAGCCTGGTGTCAAGACCTATACCTCCTGATCGATTTTTTCCTATAGGTACCTCCTAACTAGAAAGACCATTCTGACCAGTGGTATATCTGGTACTTGATCGCTGACAGATGCCTATTTGCATCGTAACCTTGGCCAAGGATTTTCTAGTATATAAATATATACATATATCTGACACTACTGTGTCGTCAACCTTCACCCTTGCTCGACATTGTTAACTTAATGCTTTCTTATTTTCATTTGGAATGCAGGTTTTACATAACACCATACATGTTTATCTTGGCAACTTTCATTCACATTAATTCAGATCAGCAACACATAGACAGAGTATGTTCACAAGAATACAACAGACTCTTATTATCAGCACATAATGATACTCAGGCTGACAGTAACAACAATGGAATTTTTAAAACATGTTTTTTTTTATATATATATATATATATATATATGATTGCATATCATACATAGATCATATAATAAAAGTGTCTCGGTGGAAGAAATCTCAGAAACAGAAATAAAGAAGATACGAATGCTGATTTGATTTTCGGAAGTTCAGAAGTCATAACATTCGGAAGATAATACAAAATACTAAGATCAATGAACTTTTATCGAGCTGATCAAAAGATTTAAGAACTTGCCTAGTAAATGTTTCGCAAGCTGAGATAGCTAACTGCGACTGATTTATTCAATAAGGTTGGTATCAAATGACTGCTAGATGAATGCACAACACAGTGAAACTTCACAGAGTAAGACGCCAACAGCATGCACGCTGAAAAGGTAATGCTTCCCAATGAAAACTACAACTCGAACTTCTTCCTCTTTTCCCGTCCCCTTAGAAATAAAATAGAAAAGTTTCATAGAATCGCGGATGTTCCCTCTACTCTCCTATATGAAGGAAAATGCATGCCAAGAAAGAATAGTCGATCAAAATAGAACCGCTCCACGTAGTGGAAAGAAAGAGGAGTTACAAACAAGACTCAACTCATACACTTCAATCGCTCCACAAGGTAAGACCCAAGGTAATTTATTAGATAAACAAAAGAGAAAAATATTTTCTTTATTTAAATATATTTATATACTTATATACTCATGCGCCTTGGCCAAGGCTACGATAACTTTAGGATTTTGGCTAAATTATTGTTCTTCGATTCCTGTAATCACCCTCTCCTCGTTGATATCCCTTTTACTTAACCACTTGTTTTGTCCTGCAACCACTTAGACAATTAAGGAAGGTTAAATCATTTTCATGATATGAATAATAATTAATATCATTTTTATCAATCCATTTCATATAATAAAATATTTGCAATTAAAGAAGAATCATCATATGTACTTCCAACGAACAATTTCACATTCATATGAAAACAGTTGTTCTCAACTAACAACATAATTAATATTTAATTGTTCAAACAAAAAGGGATGTAACAACTTTTCTTTCCTCTTGGCACATTTATTTTTAGATTTGATATTTTTTCCTCTTCATGGTATGGAATAAGTCATTTTTACCAGGATTCCTTTTCTATGTTGGGATTTTGTATTATCAAACCCTAGTTTGCAAATGGGAAGGGTTTTGCTTGTTATTTTATGAAAATCCAGGTAGTGGTGATTATCATAAATGACTAATAAAATGGTACTCCTTAAGCCTATCGAAATGAAATACCTATACAGTGGTGTCCCTTTTCCCCTATTTTCCTTCATAGTGTTTTAGCAAACATTCAGGACAACAAAATAGGGCACATGATTTGCAAATGATGGATATAATTAAAAATCCCAAAAGGGGATGTATTAGCTAAAAAAAACTATTCCTCTACTATTTTGGAAGTTGTAGGATTCCCTAGCTCTGTTCAATCTTTGGAGCTCATTCGCATGGCCACAAAATTTTATAATGGGGAGACAAGGGAAATCACAAGATTTAATGGGCAAGTATTGGCTAGACTCACCCTAGAGGCTTTTGACAATTTATTAGAAATTCCCATAATAGATGTCATTGTTAGGGTTAATATGGTTGAATGTTAGGCACAATGCAATTCAAATGAAGAGGCTAAGACAACTTTCTCCAACGACACGTGTAGTCATTGAATGTATTTACTTTTTCAATACGAACATGTTCATATTGAAAATATCCCATCATAGTGTTGCTATCAAGCTCATCTCGAAGATGTTGAAGGTTACCTGAAAACCTTCAAGGGTTTGATTTAGAAGAAGACATGAATTGCATCATGCAAATCCCCTTCGAACAATATCTAGCATCATGATCTAGTCTCATGGAATGAGCAAAAATTATTCATGTTGTCCTCAAGCGGCACCTCCAAAACAAGCCTTGTAGGTGGAGGAGGTAGTCTAAGTCTATCATTCCTTTACTTCCTTGAAGATGCCCTTGATACTATTGTATAGGATCATTTCGTTAAAAACTATCTTTTCATATTGGTCACATCAGTCACCACTCTCTACAATAAAGGATTAGCAGAATTTGGGATCATGGGCCTAATAAAGTCCTTCCTAAGTTTGTCAATAGTAATCATGTCATCTTCAAGCTTAACTGCTCACACCTAAGCTTCTTCAAGCTCATCAATCTCACAGGATTTGATGATGAAGGCAATTTTTTATAAAAGCACATTGATAAAAACAACTTAGGAAGATCTCCAAAGAAGGCCTCAAAGTAGCCACTAGTTCATCCAATGAGGTTGTTGAATTGTGCAACAAATTCTCTCATGGGCTCGTTGCTTTCCTTCTTAGCATTTGACAATTGACCAAAATAAACATGACCATCCTTAGGTGGTTTGAAGCATGACAGAAATTTCTTGCACATGATGTCCCAATTGGTGATGGAACTAGCAGCAAGGTGTTGGAACCAATCTATTGCACCTCCTACCAGTGTCTCAACAAAAAGTCGTACTGCGCCATCTTCATGTGCCACTCCTAGAATACTACGTGTTGTAGAATACTGCATGTTGTAGTGAAGGCTACAATATGCCCATCAAGATGTTGAATGTGGTCACCATCTTTTTTTAGAAAAACAATTCTCGAGCCTTGTGGGAAGTCAATGTATTCTACCAGTGCCAAAGGACCAATACTAGCTCCCCACAACAAAGGAAGCGGAAGCAAACCATTATAGTTATTGATGTCATCCATTGCTTGAAAAGATTATCTAAAAGTACAAATATGTTAATGAGTTCACAGACCATTGGTGAAGATAAGCCTTTGCTTGAATGTGCTTGATTGAATGTTTGAAAGACGAGATCAATAAGTCCTTCCTTTCTTTGTAATCTAATGTAGACCTTATCATCCAAGAAGAAATAACTTCAATCGGAGGGGATAAGATAGATTTCCTACTGCAAGCTCAGCTTGTCATATCTCCTTCCCTAGCAAAGTCACCAAAAACTAAGTGTTTTAATTTGTCTTTTGCAAGACAAGATGTAATGTCCCCGTTTTTGGAATGGTCGCCATTGGAGAGAGATTTGGCTCATTCCCACACTCCGGGATTTTTGGAGGGCATCTTGGGTAATGGAGATGACTTGACATATTTTTATGATGTCTTTGATGCACTTATCTTGGATAAGATAATTTGTCTTCCTTGGAGCGAACTACTTGGGGGAGTCACCATCATGCCAAGAGATCATATTGTGTTATGTGGATGCCATGTTTCATGCCAAGAGAAATATCTGGGAGCCTTGCTTATGCCTTCACTCATGATCACATTGTATACATCATCATGGAGGGTGTTATTATTACTATTACCTTGGCGCCCAATAAAATATAATATTCCTATGCTAGCACTTGAAGGACATAAAATAATAAACAAATTATATCTTTAATTTAATTTGTTTTGGGCGCTCATATGAAGAGAAGGTGGTCGGCCCTCTTGGAGGGAATTTTGCAATTCAAAATTATAATTTCTCTTGCCTTGGTCGGCCCTATTGGAGGGATACAAGTTGCATATATATACAAGGTCATTTGGCATTTGGAAATCATCATTCAGTCATTCATTCATACACACTTAGAGAGTTATCTCTTGGAGAGGATCTTGGGATGAAAACCTCAAGTATCTTAGGAGGAGTTGGACGAAAACCTAGCTTCTTCATTGGAGAATTTCGTGACGGGGATCTACTTGCACTTCAACATCATCTAGGGCAGATTTTTATATCAGCTTGGAGAGCATTCATTGGTGGCGATTTAACTAGGGCATCACCCTAGGGCTGGAGCGCACCATTTGGAGGAGGAGCGACTTGCATTTGAGGCATATTCTTGGTGATTTGCTGGCTGCTAGGGTTAGGGTTTGGGCAGATTTATATCAGCAGACCTGCAGTCTTGTTTGCCCTCTTTGGAAGGCCATATTTATGCACATTTTGGTATGCAAACATTGCTATATTATTGGGCTTGTGGCTGTTTGCCCTAGCCATATTTTTGTACTTGGAGACTTCATATATTCAGAGTTTACAGCAGCAGATTTTATATTCATGGTGGATGTATCTTTGATGGTTGTCAATGTGTATTTCATGGTGTAATTCACTTATGCATTTGGGCAAATCATGTGATATATTTCTTTGATGCTTTGATGGGATGTACATTGGTTGTTATAAGTGTTTTCAATCTGAAAATTATAAAAATCAGAATTCAGTAACTAGGGTTTGGGCAGAAAATTCATTTGGAAAGCCCGTAAATCCAAACTTGGCAAAAATATCTCCATTTGGGATATTACACAAGACAAAATAGGGCAATGTGTGAGGTAAAAGTTCTTTCCAAATTAGGAGGGGAAGCTCCCTGAGATCTAAGTAAAACTAAAACTAGGCTAAACTAACCCTAAACTAAAACTACATTATAGATATGCACACTATACAAGATTAACTAAGGGAGTTTTGCATAAATGGAAATGATTAAGTGCCTATGTTTTTGCCTCGGATGCATACACCTGACTATTAATAGTCGCCTTGCAAACCAAATTTTCAGAATTAAGGATATAAACCATCTAAACACAAACAAACATAACTTCTCACTAGCTAAAACGAAGACCAATAAGCCGTTGCAAACAAGATTTGAAGGAATGTCAATTAGGACAAACAACATATGATTCCAAGAATTGAAAGGCTATGCCGCATGCAAAGCTACAACCTAGATGGATGAATATCATCAATGCAAAGTTTGACTCAATATGATCTACTTTCGATTCAATTCATAAAATTACATAGTAAAACAAACACAAAGATAACACATGAAACAATATTTCAGCAGCTTTTAAAAGCCTAGCATTTACTATCATTCTAAATATCTTGTGCCCAAGGCACTTATTTGTAGGTTACAATGAATAGCTTTTAGGGATTTGTGAATAAGAATTAAATATCCCAAAAAGAAATGTTTTAAAGCAACCTCTCCTAAAGCTGCAAAAAAAGTAGAAAGAAAGGAACTTGAATCAAATCTACTCTAAAACAACTAATAAAATACAACTAACTAAAGCAACCTAAAAATAGGCCTTCATCCATCACCCGAAATAGAACACCGGAAATAACCACTGCCGATAATAGTCGCTGCCAAAAATAACAATTTGCACATGAATGGCCCTGAGATCTTGAGAACACTCTTCGCACTGAAAACTGATGAACCCACTATCAAACACTTGAATTTGAAACCCTAACTATTTGTCCCAATCAAGAAATTGAAAAACCATGGCCTAGGGTTTTGACAAGGCTGGAAAACCATGGTTGAATCTCTCAAACAAAGGTATGACAAAAACCTAGGAACAACATTTTGTGAAGCCAATAAATATCACACAAGAATTTGTCATTGAAAACTGCAATGGATAATACTTGAAGAGCAATTGGTAGCTGCACTGAAACCCTAAGATTCCACCCTTCAATCTACATCTCAAATCAAGAACCCTGTGACTGCAAAAATATGTTCAAAATCTGATTGAAAACCATGGGTAACAACCATGAATCTGCAACATTCATGAAACCCTAGGAGCTCATACAATGTTCTTAACTTGCTAAAAGTACGGCATGACTTTTCTGCCTTCTGAAGAATGATCAGACCATTGCAGATGTGAAACACGAAATCTTGACGACTGAAATCAGATATCTTTGTTGAAAGATATGAAAAATACTACTGAGAGGTAACACAAATTGTAACTAAAATCTGAAAGTGATCCCTAATTGAACAAAATTATGATTTAATGATTCTGCAAAACACAATCCTTCATCAATACACCCTTTGAAAACTCACTGAACTTGAAATCTGATTGTTGCTACTGATATGACATTCCCAAGCGCCTCTTTTGAATGCCTATATCACTAATAGATCTGTTGGGTGCCTATTCTATGTGTTCCTAGTCCTAGCACTAAAAGGCTTCAGTTCTCTTCTAAGCATGCTTTCTAGACAATTTAACCACCTCTTTCTTCTCTCAAGTGCCTTTCACACTATCTAAACCCTTCCCAGATTTGGGCAGAACAATTGAGTGGCTTAGCTACCTCAGGGACGTGCTCAGCTCAATTTAACCATCTTTTTTCGAACTTGGAGAAGATCTACAATGGCCAAACCGTTGGGAATGTGTTCCTAACAGGCTTAGGCAAAGTTTTGATCATTTAAGCCATGTTTTATAAGCTAAGCAGAGTTTTATCATGGCTCAACCAAGCTTGTCACCACCCTTTTACTTATTGCCTCCTTTCCTTGCTACTTGGCAGAACTTTCTAATGGTCTAACCCAACTTGACATGTGCTTGGGCCAGTTAGGCCACTCTTTGTAATGTCCCTTTCTAGAACATTTCTTATTTTTGCTTTAAAACAATAATCCTAACTTAAAATGATAATTGCATTTTTATCCAAAATTATGAATTTTATTATAATATTCAGATTTATAACTTATGAAATAATTCTAAAAATAGAACTTATCTTTATTTTCTGCTATGATTTTCCTTCAAATTTGCAGCTATTCTCTTTGAATGATTGTTCCTAATGTCTACCCAAGTTAGGGGTTTTCGTCCACTAACTTGCTAACAAAAGTTAAGGGGTTTCGTCCTTAAGTAACCTTGGAGGGGCTTCGTCCTCTTTGGCTGTAATATTCACTTGTAATATGTCATAATATTTATTCCCAATTGATGTCTTTATCTCATTGAATGGCCTCCCTTTTATATCTTATTGTTGAAGGAGTCACAACCTTTCTCATACAACCGCTGCCCTTTGATAAATTATAATTTAATTTTAATTTAACTATTCTTTATTCCAAATCGCAAGTATGATACTAGCGCCACTTCCTTTAAATATTATCTCAAGCGACTATGATATTGGCGTCACTTTCCTTAAATATAATCTCAAGCGATTTCCCTTAGTTGGCGACTAGGAAGATTTATGCTTTATTTTGGTATTCCTGTGATCTGTACATTTGAAGCTAATTCTTTCCACTACTGGAATAGCATTTGGATCATACTTATTGTCGGGATGGGCACCATAAGAACCTGTCATGCCAAATGCCCACTTCTTGTTGACCATAGTCATTTGATTCACATATATATCTCTGACAAAATTACCTCTGCCTGGAGATGTCTTAATTCTTATTCCTGTTTCAGAATTAATAGCTTGGATATCCTTTCCAGCCCTTCACTGTTTATGGGATGTTAAGACCGAATAACACCTCATTGATAATCTACTTCAGATTCTTTCAACTGAGCTGTATGATTTATGACAAACAATAATGAATGCTCTGTTGTGTATTAGATTTGTTGTGATTGATATGCTTTTGTCTTTCCTCTAGACTTGCGGGAGATGTATGAGAGGTGTTAGGTTAATCTTGTTTCAATTTCAAGGAAGGGACATTACACTCTTGGTGGAGAGTTCAGTCACTTAAACCATCTTTTGCTAATGCTAGTGGAAAAAACAATGGTTGAAACTTGAACCAACATGAATGTGCACCTCTTTCACTTAATACACTTTGCCATCTTTCAAATGCCTTGGGAAGAGATTTGGGTGGAGATTTAGGCAGAGAAAGCATCCAATGTTGCCACTTTTGCTGTTTTGAAATCAAGGCAAACTCTGCCCTAGTATGCACCAGCTCAATTTTTGCCATTTTTGATAACCTTGCAGAATTTTGAACCGGTTCAACCTTCATAATTGTGCTGTAATATCCCGAATAGGATAATTGTTAATATTCTGATTTTTAGAAGTCTGATTTTTATCTTGATTTCTGATTTTCTGAATTTAACTCTAAACCCTAAATTTCTGAACTTCTGATTTTAGTTTCAGACCTGATAAAATAGTTATAACAGCCAATTACTTGTCAAATACATCATAATCATCATGCCAAAATATGTGCCAAAACCCTAGATGAATTACACAATGAAATACACATGGATCCAATACCAAAATGATGTGAAATTCAAATCAGAAGTCTGCTGTCGTAAAAATTAGAATTTGACTTGTCTTCAATTGTAACATCCAAAGTCTTGGGCAAATATGACAAACATGCCCAGCAATAATCTGCCCTAACCCTAAGGGTTGTACATATCACAATACATAGCAAAATGACCTTCAAATGATAGGAAATGATCTCCAATGAATGCTGCTCCAATTAGGAAACCCTAGGTGATGAGTCTAGGAGTATTTCTTCCTCAAACAAGTCTACAAACTGCCTCTACAACCACCCAGATCTGCATATTACTTTCAATGATAACAATGGCTCTAGAAACCCTAGTGGCCAGCAAAGGTATGATTCAGATCTGTCTTCAAAACCCTATCAATTCCACCATGAAATCATGAAATTCCAATGCCAAAACCTTCTTCAAGCTAGTTGTACCATTCTTGCTTTCATACACATGCCCTAGCAGCTATAACCTGCAAATATGTCATAGAAAGTCCTTTAAATCTGCATAAAACTTCAAAACCCTACTACCAATATGAAGCCCTAGCTGATATGATCAATTTCCCTTCAAACCCTAGCTTCAATCCACACCAAAAACCTACAATTAAATCCAATGATGAACCCTGGATGGATCCACCTCACAAGTGGAGTGGGTTTTCGTCCAAACCACCAAATCCTAAGGGTTTTCGTCCTTAGAACCCTGCTGAAACAAAGTTACAACCAAAGAGAAAATCTCCAAGTATCAAATGACAAATTCACAATATGATCCAAATGACTCCCAAACACCCATTTTATAACCCACAAGTTGGGTGCCCAAATTCACTTTATTTTATTTTGCTTTCAAGTCCACCTCCATAATAAAATATTATTTTATTTTATTTTTCTTTTTTCTTCCTCAACTTGGGAAATAATAATAAAATAATAATATTTTATTATTTTGTCTTTTACCCTTGAGGAAGTAATTAAATATAATATTTTAAGTAATAAAATATTATATTAATTGTCATTTGTCCTTTTTCCCATTTTCTCTTTTTTTCCACTCTCCAAATATAATATTTTATTTTTCTTCTCCAAGTGGGACATTTTTCTCCTTGGCTAATTATTTAATTAATTTTAATTTTTCCACAAATGTTATTAAAATATATAAAATCATCTCCAATCTTCATTTTGCCAAGGAAAAATCATTTTTGCCACTAAAAACCCACTTTCCATTCTCCAAGCTTTAAGTTATTTGTTGACTTTCCATTTTCCAAGCTTGAAGTCACTTTAGCTCAAAAAGCGGACATTACAAGTCCTCCCACTCCGAGATTGCTTGCCCTCAAGCAATCACATGTGAATGGCTGATTACTTTCACAATATACCAGGATCCCATATCCTTCTTGTATCACCATACATACTCAACATGAAATGAAGAACAATCTCTCATCATCATAACGTCCATCATACTCACACATACTACCTCAAGGCTGCTGGTGCAAAAAATAATATCAATGTTAAAACTGAAAATCTAATTTAAACTCATCCTGGGACCGCTTTCGCTGTCATAAACTAATGTAAACTCATCATTACTCAATCTCCAAGTGTTTGGTTCATACCAAACCCAAACAAGTGACCCCATGACACTTGTCACAAATCCTTGAAGTAGGGCAGCCTCCAACTCTAATAAGGAATCATCAAGATGATATACCTACACCTCATCATGAATCAACTCTTCAAGCTCTCCATGAATAATCAAGGACTCAACCAAATCTGAAGCACTTATGTCTCTTTCTTCATGTGTAAGCAAAATACTAGTGGCTGATCCACTAAGTGAGTGTAGGTGTTGTCTTGCTTGGGCAGCCAACAACTTTGCCTCCTTAGCTCTTTGTAACCATCCATCACACATGTCTTGAGTTTTCTTGACATCCTCTGTTGTATGATGTATAAAATCAGACTTGTAGTGGCTTAAATCTTCAATACATTCCTTATGCTCAACACCCAAATCGTGAGTGCCAACAATGGGAGACTCTTCTACCTTATTCTCTTCATGGGAAGTGGCTTCTATCTCATGATTGTGAGAAGAAGTAGGACTGTTGTCATAAAACAGAGAATCAGACCCGCTGTCATACCTTTTCATAGTGTCTTCAACCGCCTCAAACTTCTCCTCCTTCATTGTTGTATGCTCTCCATGAGGTGCCGATCCAACATGAGTCTCCAAATGAAAATTACATGCCTCAAGGCTGATCCTCTTGGTTGTCTTATCATGATAATTTGAAGATAGGGGACTGCTGCTACACTTCAGAAAATCAATCCTTACCTTTTGCCTTTCTTACCTTCTAGGTCTTGGTCTTCTTCTATCCTTCCTTAAATTCAGATATTGATTGAAGTCTAGATCCTCTCTAATATGTTGTGGAAGGGTAAGGTACTCACCAAAAGCAACCATTATATCATCAACAAATTCAGAAGCCATGATTCACAACCCAAATAGTTATGCAACGAAGTTGATTTATAACCCACAAGCTGGCAAGATACAAGCTCTGATACCATTGTAATATCCCGAATAGGATAATTGTTAATATTCTGATTTTAAGACGTCTAATTTTTATCTTGATTTCTGATTTTCTAAATTTAACTCTAAACCCTAAATTTTTGAACTTCTGATTTTAGTTTCAGACCTGATAAAATACTTATAACAGCTAATAACTTGTCAAATACATCATAATCATCATGCCAAAATATGTGCCAAAACCCTAGATGAATACACAATGAAATACACGTGGATCCAATACCAAAATGATGTGAAATTCAAATCAGAAGTCTGCTGTCATAAAAATTAAAATTTGACAAGTCTTCAATTACATCCAAAGTCTTGGGCAAACATGACAAACATGCCCAGCAATAATCTGCCCTAACCCTAAGGGTTGTACATATCACAATACATAGCAAAACGGCCTTCAAATGATAGGAAATGATCTCCAATGAATGCTGCTCCAATTAGGAAACCCTAGGTGATGAGTCTAGGAGTATTTCTTCCTCAAACAAGTCTGCAAACTGCCTCTACAACCACCCAGATCTGCATATTACTTTCAATGATAACAATGGCTCTAGAAACCCTAGCGGCCAGCAAAGGTATGATTCAGATCTGTCTTCAAAACCCTATCAATTCCACCATGAAATCATGAAATTCCAGTGCCAAAACCTTTTTCAAGCTAGTTGTACCATTTTTGCTTTCATACACATGCCCTAGCAGCTGTAACCTGCAAATATGTCATAGAAAGTCCTTTAAATCCCTAGTGCCAATATGAAGCCCTAGCTGATATGATCAATTTTCCTTCAAACCCTAGCTTCAATCCACACCAAAAACCTGCAATTAAATCCAATGATGAACTCTGGATGGATCCACCTCACAAAGTGGAGTGGGTTTTCGTCCAAACCACCAAATTCTAAGGGTTTTCGTCCTTAGAAACTTGCTGAAACAAAGTTACAACCAAAGAGAAAATCTCCAAGTATCAAATGACAAATTCACAATACGATCCAAATGACTCCCAAACACCCATTTTATAACCCACAAGTTGGGTGCCCAAATTCACTTTATTTTACTTTGCTTTCAAATCCACCTCCATAATAAAATATTATTTTATTTTATTTTTCTTTTTTCTTCAACTTGGGAAATAATAATATTTTATTATTTTTTCTTTTTACCCTTGAGGAAGTAATAAAATATAATATTTTAATTAATAAAATATTATATTAATTGTCATTTGTCCTTTTTCCCATTTTCTCCTTTTTCCCACTCTCCAAATATAATATTTTATTTTTCTTCTCCAAGTGGGACGTTTTTCTCCTTGGCTAATTATTTAATTAATTTTGATTTTTCCACAAATATTATTAAAATATATGAAATCATCACCAATCTTCATTTTGCCAAGGAAAAATCATTTTTGCCACTAAAAACCCACTTTCCATTCTCCAAGCTTTAAGTTATTTGCCGACTTTCCATTTTCCAAGCTTGAAGTCACTTTAGCTCAAAAAGGGGACATTACATGTGCGACCAGCTTTCTTCTGTCATTGCCAAGCAGAGATTGCCATGACTAAAGCCCAAAAGCAGAATTTTATGATGACAAGACCCTTGGAAATGTGCACCCAAGTTATGTCTGCATGTTGGGCAAGCAAATTGACAACTTAAGCCATGTTTCATGAGTTAGGCAGAGTTTCTCTGCAGTTGTGCCACTTTTCCATATGCCTTGTGCAGAAATCTTGCTGATACATGTCAAGGTAGAGCTTTTAGTATGTTTGTCACCTTCATCAACTGATCTGCTCTCGTTTTTGTGCTGTGATTGCCCTTGTCTGCTGCTGTTGTTGCCTCCAAAAACTTCTGATTTTCACCATTACTGTATCCAAAATAGATGCAACCTCAATTAACCTGTGACAATCATTAGTTGAAGCATAGACCATAACAAGAATGACCTTGCAACTGACCAAGGAGACCACAAATGACTTGGATTAACACACAACAGATGATCAATCATGATGACAAAATGGACAAAAATTAGTATGGAAGTTGAGTTTCATATGGGTACCAACAAGCAAAAGACATTATGTACAACTGATCTAATGTATTTGTCTTCTAAGACTAAGATTTTTAATTCCAAGATGTATAAAACCTTCTTTATGTTTGTAAATTAGCTTTCTCTATGATTTAGTTAGTAGAGCAAGAATCAAATTTTTAAGTGACATTGTCCCTTTGCCTTCCCTATTGGGAGAACCCACAATCTACAAGAGTACTTGGGCGTAAAGGCACCCCCCCCCCCCCTCTAGCACAAGATCCCAAGAGAAAGGTTGTAGTAGTGATTGATGGTGATGGGGATGATCATGTTGTTAGTTCGCCACGAAAAAAGCCCTATACCAAAGTTGTTGTCAAGGAAGACAAGGCAAAGAGCACCTCTAGTTCAAAGAAGGCAAATGATAATTTTGAGGATATCCCATTGGATGATGATTATGATATGTCAGAGGATAATGGTCATGCCAAGGTTGATGCAGGCTCAACCAATGACAAGGAGGCATTCCTAGCATCCAATTAGCAGAAAGTGCAACTAATATCCAAGGACCCCTAGAAGAATCAAATTCCTCAAGGATCTCCTTGTTGTAAAGGTGTGTTGTACACCTTGCATGGTGACATTGTAATGTTGTTTTTAGGAAGGTGTGTTGTACACCTTGTTTAATAACATTAAATGTTATAAGTAGTGGCCCTAATGGAATGGAACACCCCACTTGGTTGTTAGGTTGATTACTCCTAGTGTAATGTTGTATGAGACATTGGAATTGCAAATATAATTGAGGGTCAAAAGGTGAAAGGTTACAAGGGACAAGGAGAACCACATGGTACACCTTAGAATGTGGAGAGACTCTTGAGGGATGTTAAGAGTGACGCATGGGAATTTGGGTTCACTTGTAGAAAATGAAGAGTCGTGTGGGGCATGAGAGGTCATGTGTAGCACATATGGAGACGTGGACTATGAAGCATCATAGCCCATGGTTTTATATCCATTGTATTGTAAAACCATTTGGTGGTTTCTTATGAGGTTTCTGCCTATAAACATAAGCTCTTAGCATTGTAAAAACAAACAAGCAAGTTGCATATTGTTGTGACAAAACCCAGAGACGGCATGGCAATGGATGTTTAGTTACATGGTGTTGTAACAAGTTTCCAGAGGTTGTTTGATTGATCACAAGGAGAGCAACTCATAGAGTGCATTGACAAGAGATTCTCTGAGAGTGCATGTTGCATTGAGGACAAGTTCTCTGAAGGTACATGTTCTTAGATTTAACGAAGGGTAAAGATCTCTCTTAACACAAGTTAAATCTCTTGTAAATTGCAATCTTGTTCTTTAGGTAATATGTAAAAGTGGTGCTTTTGTTGTTGGGATTTTTCCCAAAAGGGTTTCCCAAGGTAAATCCGATGTTTCTATGTGTCTATGCTTTGATTTGTCATTTTGTTGCACTAGTTTTGGACTTTGTAACCTATTCAGCATAGTTCTTCTCTTAACATTATCAGTAATTACTCATTTCCTAACACCTCTCCTAATATTTCTTTATCTAACAGTGTGTTTCATGTTCCTCCTACCATTTTGCATGCTACTTCTAGCTAGGTACTATGTTATATCACCAATACAGCCATGTTAATCTCCTAGCTAGTCTCCCTTGCTTCCTAGAAAGTTCCTACCCCTACCCTCTCAATGATGGATTTTCTAATTGTTGCTACTCAAAAGAATCTCACTATTGATGCCCCTCATTCTATCATGGGGTTGGATAACACCCTTGAATTTATTCAGAAAGTAGCCATAGGTTGGATTCCTAATGACATGCATGATATTAATAGTTTGCAAAAGCCACCTTCTCCCCTATCACCTACACATATTCATATCAACATTAATATTAATGTGCATCCTAAGATAAAGTATTCACAAGCACTCAAACTTATTGACAAGTTAGAAGCAATTGAGACTATAACTTAACAAGTGTCTAATTATATTTTAGTCCCTGTTGATATAATACCATGTCAAATTTGAAAACTTCTCTCTCACCACCAATTTCCCCCTCCCATTTGACAATGGAAGGAATCAATATGACCAAACAGTTGATGCTTGGACAAGGTGAATATTGATTAGCATATTTTTCCTTTACTAAAAAGGTTAAGGGAAACTTTGAGTCTTTGAGCTAGCTAGCAGTTTTTCATAGAGCTTCATAGCACTGATATAGTGCAATGGCAAAGTCATTCTATACTTTTGATGGCTGAGTGAGGAGCATATAATTTTGCATGCACCAAGCACGAAGAAAGTTTTGACAATTTTTATATTATAAAAAGCAAAATTTAGGATATACGAGGTCAGATTAAGGGTAAGAATCTGAAAGATGGTTGTATACAAGGTGTTATAGATCAGCTTGCCTGATTGGAGACAACATCTCAACTCCATTGCATATCAGACAAATTGGAGACAACATCTCAAATCCAGTAATTTTGCACACACCGAGCATGAAGAAAGTTTTGACGAAGTTTATTTTCCAAATAACAAATTTTGAGATACACCCATACAATAAAGCATAGTCTGCATACTTGAACTTGGCAGACCAAAAAAATTCCAACTCGGCAACTTAAAAATACTTAAATTTCTTAAAAAAACATAAATTTTATGCAAAATACAGTTACAAAATGTATCAAATGAGACTATACAATGTTGGGAAAGTGTTTTCTATTAGATTTGAACACATAGAGTACAAAATTGCATCATCATGCAAATACAACAGCCAGCTGATAACTGCTATGAATTTATAATGATTGTCATGGAAAATCATCATCATAAATTTGCCCTTTCAATCCACTATAAACTCCCTCCAAATTTGTTCAAGAATGCTCAAATGCTGGTGTGATCTTTCCCCTTGGGCGTGTAGGGCTTAAAAAGACCAAAACCTGTGTGTTTTCAACATCCAAAATACATTTTTTCCACATTTGACAGTGCCTATTTGCACGACGCGCGTTCTCCACTTGGACTCACACAAATCAAAGTGGAAAAGCGAGTACTCACACAAGTCAAAGTGGAAAACTCAACTAAAACTTGTTTTTGCAGACTGGCAAGTTTAAGTAAGAAAAACTTGGGGATGAAAAAAACTTGCAAGTACTCGGCAAGTAGGTAATCTATGCAATAGAGTTCAAAAAGGCAAGAATAAGTGTAAGAAATGAATGATGATCATAGAGAAAGTGTTATAAATAAACTTTCCCGAATGGAGACAATGTCTCAACTCCATTACATGTCACCCAGATTGCACAAGGAAACATGATAAAATGCAAGTTCAATCCTATATAAACCAGTTTTTTAATCAGGAAAAAAGTTGACTAAGATGGCTAATGGAGGTCTACAGTTGATGTTACAGGTTAGTTGTCTCGAAAACCACCTACAATGGAAAGATAAAGAGATGCACAACAAGACAGTTAAGCTGGAAAATGGAGTGTCACAACTGGATTAGCAAATGATCCAATAGAGAAGCAAAATGTAGCAGCCTTAGATGTGTGACACCAATAGAAGATGCAACATGTGCAGCCTTGGATGAGTGAGAATTCAAGGTAGTGTATATGGAGATAGATTTGGCTGGGCTGAAGGAAAAGAAATAGGAATAGCATTTATCTTTGAAAAAGACTGAGAGCTTGGAAAATCAAATAGCAGAATAAAAAACCAAGTTTGTACAGATTAAAGGTCAAGCCAATGCTGATAAAGGCCTCACCAGGAAGACAATTCAGGATGCTGAAAAGAATTTGGAGACAATACAATCAGTCAAAGGGTACCACTTAAGCAAGTGTGGAGCGCAACCGAACACCCTTGGCTTTCAGTTCCCTGTTGCCATCTTACATGTCTACTTCTACGACCTAGTTCCTAACAGGCACGATGACCAGCTAAGAAGGAGCAAAGATGTACAGGAAAATTTTGTCCTTTGGTGTGTTATAATTGTATATACCATGATGTAAGGAATGATTATGCATGTATGTAATGCATAGTTGGAAAACTCGGCCTCAGCAAAAACTCGGCAGACCCAAAATTTGCGACTCGACAAAAACTCGGCAAAAACTCGGCAACTTAAAATTTAAAAAATAACTTAAATTTCTTTAAAAACTTCTAATTTAAAAAAAAAAAAAATATTGCATCAGTTGCTATGTCTGGCGAGTTTTTCTCTCAGACTTGCTGAGTTTTTGGAGAGCTTTCACCAAAACTTGCAAGTTAAATGGCGAGTAACTCGCCAGAGCAAAAAACTGGCAAGTACTCGCCGAGTTTGCCAACTATGATGTAATGTACTTTTTGCCTTGATTTAATCTTTGTGTTAATGATGGTTTGATAAGGATATGTGTATATGGAGCATCATGGTCAACCGCCTACCTACCACCCATATCTATATGTACAAGTTAGGTTTAACTAATCAATTTTCTCCATTCATGAGTCTATTGAGTATCATGTGTGAGTCAGACCTAAGCATATTGAAGATCATGTACATTATAACCAGAGTTACATGGACACGAATACGGTATCGGATACGGATAAGGTATCGGATACGGATACGGCTTTTTTTCAAGACCCCTAATATGGATACGGTTAGATACGACATATATATGTGTGTATATATAGATAGATAGATAGATTAGCAATAAATAATATTAAATAATTTAAATTTAATAATATAACTAATATATATTTAACAAATATATTATATATTAGTAAATTAAACTTAAAAAAGTTAAATATATTAAACTTAATAAATAACTAAAAGTTTACAATGTAAAGTAAAACAAAAAAGCCAAAAATTAAAAAAAGTATCACCAATTAATAAAATTTGCCTCTTCCTCCGTTGCTTGTTGACACTATATCACCAACTTTAGAATGAATGCGATTATCTGAGTATATACAATCGCGTAAAAAGACATATTTCCATCGTGTGCGTTTTGGTCCAGAGTAGTTCCCTGCAACAAGAAATCAGCATGCTAGGTCATGGAATAGTTGCTTGCGGCAATTTTTAACATTCCAGGGTTAATATTTTTGGGATACGGCACAAATATCATGAGAATGCTGCATCTGCGCGTATCCGGCACAGGAAAAAAATAGGGTCTTTTTTGGGTACAGCTGGATACAGTATCCAAGAAGTATCCGAGCTGTATCCTATGAGTATCCGTATCCGATACGGCAATACGCGTACCAAGGGAGAGGGGGTGAAGTATCCGGTAACTGTGATTATAACAATTAACAATGAAAAGGTTGTTGTTTCTATTATCTTCTGTTGTATTCAATTCTATTCATAATGATTGTGTAAACTTTCATAGATAGTTTATTGGGTATTCGTGATGAAGCTTGTTGGAAACCATGCACATTCTAATGCAAATTCTGGGCCTCTACACCGGTTTAGGGGTCATTATTTCAGTTACATGAACTCTAATGTTTAAACACATAATTCCAAGCAACAAAAAGCTTCATGCCATTGACAAAGAAATACTACTGCTCCAGTTTCAATTGTGAAGTATAAAGACACTTCAGATTCTACACGAGAGAACTTGGACAGTATTGTAGACTTGGTGGCTGCTTTCACTGACCAATGTTTACAGTTGCTTGGCTAAGTGCTGCAATTCTTACCGGCAGGGCCACCCTTGACTGCTACTTGGTCCAAGGGCTTCCTTGCCTTATTGCTGCCAGTTTAGGCGCAGGCCTGATCTTGCAAATTGATGCTAAAATGTTAGCTGTACAAAACGCTCTAAAATCCAGAGGGATGGTAAAAATACATTGCCATTTGATTCTCCACAAAATAGGCATAATGCCATCTTATACTAGATTAAAATCTTGCAGAAAGGCTTTGTGATTATGAAAGACAAACTTGAAAAGCTGATAGCGAGATTCGAGATACTAGTTTCTTAATGCAATAATGGACATGGAGAATGCTAAGGCTCCAGGTCGACTTAACTAAGCCCTGAATCCCTATTTCTCTCATCCTCTTCTTGAGATGGAATTCACTTGCAACCATATAGTAGTATAGTAAGCTGTCAATTTTTTTATTCCTGATAGTTCAGCAAAGTAATTATCTTGATAACAGTTTGCTACATAATGGATATTGTCATACTGTATGGCTGAGGGTTCTTCTCTACAGTTTGGGAGAGATGGTTCTGGTCTGATGTCTTGATGTTCTGGATGTGGGAAGAAAACATCTTGAATTTATATTCCTCTGAGCTGTTCTGTCTCTTTCACTATAATATAATACTAATTAAAACCCAAAAAAAATCGAAGTGAGGTTGCAGCGATGGGCAGCAAGGAATTATGATGAGAAGCTGAAGAAAACTTTGATGCTTATTAGGACACCTGATTTCAAGTTTGCAACTTTGATGCTTGTTAGGACACCTGAGTTCAAGTTTGCTTGCAGACAAATACTCTAGAAAGGATCCCAAGCGATCCCATTGAGCATTACAGGAGGAGGAATCGCCCCAGTAATGCAAATCATAAAAGCTCAATAATCCCACCTCTGCATACCTAGAGGGGTTGCCTTACCTAATTACAGTTCACTACTCATTATACCAAAAGCGGTCAAATAAACATAACAGAGCATAATTCAATAATAAAGTTGTTTATACTTGCAATTGGAAAATACTAATAACATTTCGGGTCAGTCTAAAGTTACAAAGTGTGCTGTATTCTTGATAAGATAGACATCTATTTGGACACTCGGTGCTCCTGTTCTTATACTAATTTTTCACACTGGTGACAGACAATAACCAGAACCATAATCATGAGATATTATACAAGAAAGTATATAATAATTAGTTTTGAGAGAAATCTGTGAAGAATGGGCGTTCTGAGCCATGAATCGATACATTTAAAAAGAAAATAAAGAAATAACTATGCTTGGAACAGCTAATGTAAATTGAAAACACTCATTTAAGTTTCCAATGAAATCTCTAAATCGTTAAGAATCCGCCATTCCCCACCTTCCTCCCTTTCCCGGGTAACAATTTGGATCTTCACTTCTCCTGTGGCTTAGACCTTATCCATGTCATAACAGACCGCCTGTTTAAATTTCGCTTTAATTTTCAAAACCTTTACAAGAGTGTAAATTCCGCGGCTTTGCGCCTCTCAGCGGTCTCATTCATGATCGTTATAAAGTTAGTATGTTATAAACAACACTGATGGGGAAGGCATTCAGTTGGCTGGTTTTGTGGTGAAGTTATTTTTGTATGTGACCTTATTTTGGTTGCCACGACTGCCTATGGTTTGAGAGAGTATTTGAAGGAGTTAGAGCTTTTCTGTCAAAAAGTGGAGATGGAGGTGAACACTAGCAAGACCAAAGTCGTGATTTTCTCTTTAAAAAGGAAGCAACAACATACTAACTTTATTTTTGAAGGAAAATCTTTGGAGATTGTTGAAGAGTACAAGTACCTTGGTATTGTTTTCAACAATAGGCTTCACTGGGACACTTGTAGAACGAAGAGGGTTCAAGGGGGGTGGAGAGCTTTCTACATGCTTCAGAATAGATGTAGGAAAGCAAAGATTTGGGATTGGAAAACCAAGAAGACTCTTTTTGGTTTGTTAGTCACTCCAATTGTTTTATATCGCTGCGAAGTTTGGGGTAGTAGTGTGTCAAATCACAAGTGGAGACAATTAGAGAGGATTCAAAAACATCTTATCACTAGTAGCCTTAAAGTCAAAGCTATTGTTCCCTATGAGATTCTTTTGGCCGAGGCAGGCACCTACGCTGCTGCGATTATTCGGCTCCTTTGCTACCTAAAGAAGGTGGAAAACATGGATAATCAGCGTTGGCCTAAGTTAGTGGTGGAGGAAAGGTTAGATCATAGGAAAAAGACTTGGATGAAGCAAAACAGCAAGTGGGTGAACAAATGGGATATTAATTTACAGGATTGTCCTAAAACCAAAGATGAAATTAAACAGTTTGTGCTGGAAAAATTCAGGATTGCCATGTGGACTAAACAGCTAGGCTGAAAAAAATTGCATTATGTTAAGGAGTTCAACACAACGTGGGAGCACGGGGAAAAAGCCTACTTGCATGCCACTCTTAAGGGTAAAGCTAGACTTCTAATTGCGCAGTTAAGGACTGGTTCTCACCATCTAAGGTGCGAAACTGGTAGATGGACGGTCCCCAAAGAAGTCTGAGAGGATAGGATTTGCAAGTTCTGCAGCAAAAGGGTCGTCGAAATTGAATGGCACTTCGTCTTTGAATGTGCTGCATATGAAGATATCCGCATGCAATATGGTAACAGCTTGAAGGGAGGAAGCCTAAACGCGCTATTTGAGGAGGCAAGGCTTCCCGTAACGGCTAGTTTCTTGGTCAAGTTACATAGTAGAAGAGTCGACATTGAAAAGAATTTGAAAGTGTCCTAGGGTTGTGGCCCACAATCCCTTAGGTTGTTTTGGCCTCATGGACGTCATTAAAATTCTTCATTTCATATGTGCAAGAGCGACACATCCATAAATCTATATTAAATATTGGTCAATAATTTGTGCATAGTATCATCCTTACGGAGACTCATGAGCATGATGGATGTAAGGTTTCAGAATTTGAAGGGTATAAAAAAGCTTTAATGTGGAATGAAAGGATGGACAGTGGCAAAGGACATAGGGGGGTCATAGTTCTAATCAAAGAAACATGGGGCAAAATTGTAAAAGTGGAGAAAGAAGACCCAAACAAACAGTTCATATGGCTAAAAATAACAAAAAATCAAGTAATGTTAAGGATGGCAACATGCTACTTCGCCCCAAAGGGATCAAAATCATACAAGAAAAGGAATCTAGATCGAGAAGATCCTTATGCGGTGCTTAAAAAAGATATTTCTATTTTTAGTACCATGGGAGAAGTGGTAATAATTGGTGACTTTAATGCAAGGACAACAAACATCCAAGCCCTCAATCTGAAAAGCAGTGACATAAAGAAAGGTAACCCGCTATGGTTGGAGGAATAGAGTGGTCAACTTTGGGATAGGGCTACATAGGATAGTAAGGGAAATCTTACACACTATGGGGCAGAATTATTGGAACTATATAGTTTATACAACATGGTCATATGCAATGGTATGAGGGCATGGCCAAAATCAGAAAACATCACCTACAAAACCTACAACGGTCAAAGTGTAGTGGATTATGTCATTTGCTCAAGGAACTATACCTCAAGGTCGATGGAGTTAGTGGTTGGTGATTGCCCAATAGAGCTAAAATCATATCATAATCCAATATATGTAAAGCTACACATCACATAAACAAATAGCAGGGGAGCAAGTACACTTTAGCCAAAAGAAGGCAACTTCCCACAATAAAATCCTCTTAGATCAGGAAAATCAGGAAATCTTTAGAGCTGCACTTGAACAACTTTTCAAAGAGCATGAGAATAAAACAGCTAGTGTAGAAAACCAATCTATCAGAAAAAATATGATGATCCCCCTAATGCACAAGGCCTTAAATGGGTGTAAGAGGGCTAAATCTAGGAGAGGAACAAAAAATATTTTTCTGGCAAATCCTTGGTTTGACAAGGAGTGCAAGATGGTAAAATGAAATCTGTGGGAATGTGAAATGGACAAAGAGCATAAGAAAGAGTACAAAAAGTTGTTACGAGGTAGAAAAGAGAAGTATGTGAACATAAGAAGAATGGAGTTGATTGCCCTTAGAAAAAATAGTCCCAAAAGCTTCTGGAAGGAGCTACATCAAAAGAGAAAACAAACAGAAAACAATATCACAGGGTATCAATGGCTTGAATATGCGAAGTTGCTTTATGATCATGACCAAGATAAGCATAGACCCCCAGTAATCCATGCTAACACTGAACTTTTCACCATTGAAGATATCAATCAAGGCATAAAACAATTGGCAAGTGGGAAAGTGCAAGATATCGATGGGCTGCAAGCAGAACATTTAACATGGGGTATAAAGGTCCTTGCACCTTGTATCAAGTGCATCTTCAATAATGTCATCCAAGAGGGCTTCCCGAAAGAGTGGATGACTAGTGTTGTTGTTCCTCTCTACAAAAGCGGGGATACCAATAATCCATCAAATTACTGCACTATTATGGTTAATCCCCTCCTTGGTAAACTTTTTGGAAGCATGGTGGAACATAGGATTCGTAGTTGGGCAGAAAAAGAAGGAAAAAGAGCTAAGGGGAAGGCTAGCTTTAGATCAAAGCATTCTACTATTAATCATGGTGTTACCCTTCGATTCTAGATTAAAAAAATATGGAACACCCATGGTGACGAGGCTTTTTACTGCTTTGTAGACTTTAAAAAATATTTGACATGGTGCCTTGCAACAAACTTTGGATTAGAATGGAAGATCGGCGTTCTAGATGAGTTTAGAGCAGTCATCCATAGACTATATGAACAAGTCAATGCTAAAATCAAAATCAATGATGGAATATCGGAGTGTTTTGGCAGCGATATTTGTGTCAAACAAGGTTGCTTGCTTTCCCAAACCTTGTTTGGGCTTTACATTGATAAGTTAGAAGAATGGATAAACAAAGCTAATCAAGAGGGGGTTCAACTAGCTAAATATGTTATAAAGTTACTCCTATACGTAGAAGATCTCATATTAATTGCTAAAACAACCAATAGCCTGAGAGAATAGTTGAGGGCACTTGAAACTTTTTGTCAGGAGGTCAGGATGCAACTGAACACTAGCAAAACCAAAGTGATGATCTTCTCATTGAAGAGAAAAAGGAAGCAAATTAACATTCTTTTTGAAGGCAGCCTATTGGAAATGGTAGATGAGTACAAATACCTCGGGCTTGATTTCCACTACAAGCTTAGCTGGCAAACATGTAGAGCAAAAAGAATTAAAGGGGGGCTAGAAACCATTGTACTCTCTTCAAAATAGATGTAGCAATGCAGTGTTGTGGGATTCGAAAACCAAGAAAATGCTATTTGGTTTGCTTGTTACTTCAATGATTCTCTATGGGTGTGAAATTTGGGGCAACAATATGTCAAATCAGAAATAGAAGTAGGTAGAAAGAATCTAGAAGCATTTCATCATAAGCGGTCTCAAAGTTAAGAATGTTGTTCCATATGAGATTTTATTTGGATGAAATGGGGTCTTTCCCCTTGGAAGCGTCAACGATGGTTAGGTTGTTAAGCTACCTCGAGAAGACTCAAAATATGGAGAACCATCGGTGGCATAGGCTAATTATGGAGGAAGAGATAACTAGAAGAAAGAACATATGGAGGAAGCAAAATGACAAATGGATAAAGAAATGGGACATTAATATGCAATATTGCCCAAATGCAAATGAAGAAATAAAAAAGTATGTAAGATTTTATTCATAGCATGTCAAAAAGCAAAACAAAAGTTGAGTTAATTGGCTTTAAATTATTGTTTTTATCAATCAACTCATAAAATAGAAAAAAAATTCTATTTTTATGAAATCAATCTTATTTTTATCCAAGGAAACAATTAACTCAATAAAGAATCTTTTTGCATGGACACTTGTGTGCACGTTCCTTCATGATCTCTCAATTTATCTCATCCGTCCATATCATTGAATTATCTTCACCGTTGATCGATCAAGTGGCATAAGCAAGATTTGATATGGAAGTTGGCACTTGCGATATCTATGGTGGAGTGGCCCTAGCAATATTAGGAATGGGGGTTTGGACTTGTGATATTTGTGGAGGATTTTGAGGGGGTGCAGGTGTAGACGCAGTGAAGAAAGGGTTTGCTTGGTTTGCTAGGTTTGCTTGTTGTATTTGGTAAATCTCCATGGGAACAATAAGAGGTTTGAGTGATGTGTCTCTCCTACTAATCATTTGGATGGCCCCATAATTATGATCCTAACCATCGAGAGGAGGATGTCCTTGACCTACTCCTCTCTATGAAACTAGGCTCTCTCTGCTCAGCTGGCACAACCCCATAGTATAGTCCCCTATAGTACTCTGTCTCTCTACTAGTTGTAGCTAACTCACCCTAAACTCGAGTCAACTCCCCAACCAATGTCATAGTGGTCTGGTCAGTGCCTAGTGCAGCTCTGGCTGTGTCCCTCTCTATCGTCACTCTCTACAAGGAGGCCTCTACTCTCTGTCTAGCCTGCACAACAACATCTCTTGCTGTTTATTGATGGTTATTCAAGAAGGGAATTTGTTTATTTTTTGAAAAGCAAATCAGAGGTGTTCAGTCGGTTTAAAGAACTTAAAAATCTTGTTGAAAATTAGACTGGTCAAAAAATTAAATGTTTGAGAACAGACAACGACAGTGAATATTGCAATGCAAATTTTGACAAGTACTATGTAGACCATGGAATTAAAAGGCACAAGACTACGCCTTATACTCCACAACAAAATGGAGTTGTGCCTGCACCTGTGCTAGTGCCTGGGCCTGGGCCTAGGCCTACCTTAGCTCTACCCTCATAGTATCCCGCTCTTGTCAAACTCTAAGATACCTCAACTCTACTCTAGTCCGGCATGCAATCTCCTCCTGTAGAAGCCTCTACAATCACTCCACCTCTGTCTCTGCCTGTGGTGTAGCCTACTATTGTCCTCCTACATCTGGCAGCTGCTCATCTAGCTGATCACCCTGTCCACCCTATACAGGAGCCTATTGGACTGGCACCTATACCTGTCTCTATTTTTGTGCCCTTTGGGGTGACTGGTCCCTAACTGTTATCTCCCCTACCTCACCTGGTATGGTCAACCACATAGGCCTGTGTTGTAGCTACTACGCGTCATACTCAGGGGTAGTCCCTGCGTTCACTGGTCCCAAAATCCACTACCATGCCATTCGGGCAAGACCTCTAAGCTCTCAAGGGTTGTGGCTGCTACTATCTTAGGCCCCCAATCAGGTACCTCCCTCCGTGTCCGTGCATAGATAGCATCCCCTACTGGCTCAGGTTGGGGCAACCCAAACTAGCAAAGTACCTTCTCTGGGTGGTACCTCTCTATAGTGTATATAATGCGTCCAAAAAGATATATGTCCTGTCAGTAGTATAGTAGCTGCTTAGCGTCATCATCCCAAGACTTGCAATCACGCCATGGCTTCCAAACAAATGTATCCAACTCATCAAACTATCATTTACAATGAGTGCTCCTAGCCTCCTCTATGTCAAGGCTCCATCGTATAAGTGAACAAATGGCTCCCCACGCCGTCGCTATTGAGGTGAGATAGGCTTGGTCACATCAATATGCTCAAAAGCTCACACATGTAGTAAAGTGACCCCTGCTGATAAACTACTCCCAAACCTATATGCACAATCATGCAGATCATGGTAAAGTTGTCCTATAACACAGGGCCCCCATGCATACCTAATACCATAGGTAAACATGCCCTCTAATACAATACCCCATCCAGTAGCAAGTCCACGTGAGCATCTGTCAGGCACTAAAAATCCCCCAATCAATGAAATGACAATCAATTGTATCCTCTCGCAGAGCTTGCGCATTTGTTGCCATCGGATCTCATGATCCTTAATACCTAAGTCTAGAGTCATGAATACCCACCTAAGTGCCATATCTCCAAAATCAGTATCATAGTCAACTCGAGCTCCATGAATGGGAATCCTAAGGATGCGCCATACATCGTCTAATGTGATCATTGCCTCTCCAGTTGGAAGATGGAAGGAGCTATGCTTGTTGTGCCATCGCTCCACTAAGGTAGTCATTAGTGTTAGATGGGCTCGAATTGGTGTAATGTGAGCCATGTGCCATAAACCCATGACCTCTAGGAAAAGCTCCTCCTTGTCATCCAACTCAACAACAAGTGCTAGATATGCCAGATGTTGCTCCCTAGATATCAATGGTGATAAAATGACTTGCATCCATACATCTCAAATTGTTACACTTTGCAAAAACCTAGTCCAAACAACTTGTAAAATCTTGTCAAACTAGTCAATGCTTGTCAAAAGTAAGTCAAACATTGTCAAAAAGCTAAGTCAAACTTGGTCAACCTAATCAAAACTGGTCAAAAGCCTAGTTGTGCCAAAGGCGCACCATCTTTTCCATAGGCGCATCACTGCGCACCATAGGTGCATCATTTTCTGCCAAAAGCACATCTCTGCGCACCAAAGGTGCATCCCTATTGCCCATATGTGCATTTCTGCGCGCCAAAGGCGGGCTTTTTATTCCCAAAAGTGCATCAACAATTTAACCTACCTTGTTTCCGCCAAAGGCAAATCATTGTCACTAAAGGCGCAGTTGCGCTAATCATAGGCGAGCAATTTTCTCAAAGGCGCATTGTTTCTGACCAGATGTACATTTTTAAATCTTGACCCACCTTTGGCTAAATCATTTTTCTACCGCATTTATGACCCTAATAAATACACCTAGCTACAAGTTTGAGATACATACTGGTGCTGGGGCTCCTGCTAGTCGACTGTATGTCCTCACATGCTCGCCTCGGTGCTCGTGGTAGGGAATGGGTGCCATCTTTGCTGTCAAAGTCTCCTCTAAAGCTTTAAGCTCTCAAACCATTCTAGAAGACAAAATGGCTCTGAAATCTCTAAATTTTGAGTGTGCAAATGAGCTAAAAGTGACCCCTTGGGCCCTATTTATAGAGTCCCAACCTTAATTCTTCCCTCCCTGCAGTGACCTATTTTTCTTCGTGTCAGCCTTACTCCATCGTTTCAGCTTCCAATCTCCAATTTGGTCCTTCTTAGCCTCTTTCTGTCGTGTCGCTATCCCTTTCTTCTAGTCATGAGTCAACCTAATCCTTCTGTCGCTTCCCTGTCTTTCCTCTTGACGGGGCATCTTACATGAGTTACATTGGGGCATAATTGTTAAATCATATCATCATCAGTATTTTCTTTGAAATAACGTTGTAAAATGTGTTTTCTCAAAGAGGGGAAAAATGTAGACACCTAAAAATGACCTTTGCATTATTCGTCTTGCATACATCAAATTCTTCCAAATCACTTGCATCCAACATTAATTAAATAACTTGATTATTTAATTAATTTCATCAATTTCTTCTAATTCCCCTAATTCCAACATTAATTGAATAAATTATATTTATTTAATTAATTTCTTAAATTACCACTTTATCTTCTAAATTAAATAATTTTAATTATTTAATTAAATTATTTTAATTATTTAATTAAATTATCCTCTTTCAATCTTCAAATTCACATTAATTAAAAAAATTAATTATTTAATTAATTCATCATCCTAATTCTTCTTATCCACAATAATTTAAGTAGCTAATTATTCCTCTAAATCTAAGTAAATTGTTCAAATTTATTTAAGTTGAGTTTTAAAATATCTTCTAAATAAATAAAATCAATATTTTATTTATATCTTATCCTTTCTTCCATCATGCAAGATAAATTAAATAAATAATTTTTTTTTTGTTTTTATCATTCAAATCTTCTAAAAATAATCATTTTCTTCCATGCACACAAATTAAATAATGTATTATTTAATTTTATTCATAGCATGTCAAAACGCAAAACAAAAGTTGAATTAATTGGCTTTTAAAATATTATTTTTATCAATCAACTCATAAAATAGAAAAAAAACATTCTATTTTTATGAAATCAATCTTATTTTTATCCAAGAAAGCAATTAACTCAATAAAGCATCTTTTTGCATGGACGCTTGTGTGCACGCTCTTTCATGATCTCCTAATTTATCTCATTCATCCATATCATTGAATTGTCTTCACTGTTGATCGATCTTCCCATGAAAGCTATATATACCCCCATTCATCTCTTCACAAATCCTCTTCGATCATTAAGCTTTGGGCATTCATACAACACTTTGAGCACACTACACATTGTTGAGCACACTTATCGAATCATTGAGCACATTACCTACATCCACTTGTTGCAACCATGGTTATGCAACTTGAAGAGCATTCCAAAAAAACCAAGGAATTCATACAATCTAGGTGATTTCATTCTTTGTTTGATTTGTATTGAATTTAGGGTATTATTTAGATCAATTTCTTGAAGGTCGTAGGTTTGAGTTTTGTTATTCATTCTTGATCTATCAAACTTGATTTTCCCCTTTCACGAGTTCCTTTGATTGGTGGGTTCATATCAAATTCCCCATAGCTATTTATGAAATCAATCTTATTTTTATCCAAGAAAGCAATTAACTCAATAAAGCATCTTTTTGCATGGACACTTGTGTGCACATTCTTTCATGATCTCCTAATTTATCTCATTCATCCATATCATTGAATTGTCTTCATCGTTGATCGATCTTCCCATGAAAGCTATATATACCCCCATTCATCTCTTCACAAATCCTCTTCGATCATTAAGCTTTGGGCATTCATACAACACTTTGAGCACACTACACATTGTTGAGCACACTTATCGAATCATTGAGCACATTACCTACATCCACTTGTTGCAACCATGGTTATGCAACTTGAAGAGCAATCCAAAAAAACCAAGGAATTCATACAATCTAGGTGATTTCGTTCTTTGTTTGATTTGTATTGAATTTAGGGTATTGTTTAGATCAATTTCTTGAAGGTCGTAGGTTTGAGTTTTGTTATTCATTCTTAATCTATCAAACTTGATTTTCCCCTTCCACGAGTTCCTTTGATTGGTGGGTTCATATCAAATTCCCCATACCTAGCTAGATTATTGGATAGAGTTGGAGATCTTGGACATTTTTTTGCTAGGCATTTAGATATTGTGTATTAGATTATATATGCTGTTGATCACTTGACACTATTGCACATGTGTCTATGATAGGCATTTTGCCTATTGAGTTGCACATTATTTTGGAGATATATTATTTATATTTAATTATATTATAAGATTATCAATTTTGTACTTCAGTGTAAATAATCTATGGTGTAAATGACTTGTAATGAAAGTTTATTGAAATATATCTTGAGTTGTTCATTATAGCTGTTATGGATTTGTTGAGTTACTTAATCTTGATGAAGTATGAGCAAAATTTTGGGCTTCCATTTTGGGGGTTGTTATAGGGTAACTCATTTAGGAATCATTGCATTGATATCAACCTTTCTCTCTTAGCTTGTTTCTTTTTGTATTTCAAGTGTGTCACATTTCGATGTGAACCACCCTACTTTTTGTCGAGATATTGTATATCTTATCATTCTTGTGTATTCAATGACACATTTCTTCCATGAATAGTTGGTATTAGGTGGACTCACATGTAGTGATGACACATATTTTTTGAGTGTTGCATTACCATTATGAGATGCATTTGGTTTTGAGAAAAAAATGTTGGTTACATTTTGTTGAGTTTTATCCATAGTGGGTTTTAGGAATTACAACAATGATAAACAATTTTCTTTATTTCTATGTTCCAAGGTTTGCATCCTTTTATGCCATCATTATGCCCAATAAAGATATAATTATTTAATTTATAATATAGCTTAGTTATCTTTTCCTTTGGAATATACACATAAACATCACAACTAAAAAACATAAGATGTTAAAAAGAGGTTTTATTACAAATACATGCCTCCTATGTAGTTTTATCAATAGGGGTTGACTTAGGTGATTGATTGATTATGTAACATGCAATCATTAATTAATATAAAGCCTAGGATGGTCCCTATGGATAGACAAACTTAGGGAACTAAGTTTTCTTTGGTGGAAGCATGAATATAAATGACAAAGGAAAAGAACTATACCAGAGTGTAAAGGATAAGGGAAAGATGAATGACATAATTGTTTGGATAATTATGTCATGCATTACAATTATAATGATTTTGATAATATTAAAAGGGATAACAAGGGTCCCTACCTTACAAAAGCTAAACAATAAAAGTAGAATGGATTCCAAGACATGAATCAACTCAAATAGCCAAATCTAAACAATGAGACTAACAACACATAGTGGAAAACTAACAAGACAAGGAACCAACATCAAGAGCACAACTAAGACTTGGGAGAATAGGCTAGGCCATAAAGTCTTGACACAGTTTCCCTCTCTTCAAAAATTAGATGAAACTTAGCATTTAGAGAATCAGTATTAACACTTGAATCTTCTTCAATATACTTTCCTTTCTTTGATTTGCCTCTATCCCTCTCTTTCTATAATATCTTCAAATTAGTAGTGGTGCACTTAAGACTTTCCTTGCTCCAGCTAATCATACTATTCACATAATCCTCCAATTCTTTGAATTTTATTTTCATAGAAGTCATCCCTTGTTTAAGAACAACAATAATGTTTTTGTTAATACAACATATAGTGCAAGGGGCACCATACTTCTGGTTCACATCTCTCTCTGCCTTGTTGTTGTTCGCATGGGGATTAGTCACAAGGATCTCAATTTTTTTTATTTTAATCTTTTCAATCTTTTTGGAGGGTCAATTTCCACTTTCTTCTAATTACTTTAGGAATGATTGGCTAGCTATTTATCTCTTTTATTAGTGGTTTTCTTCACTCCCTTAGAGGATTCAGGGGTATCCTCGACATTCTCTGCACCAACTTCCTTGGAAGGTAAAGTCCTGGAGCTCTCCTCATTTTGATCCTCAAAAAATTAGTTTCACCATCTGAAATCTCCTCCTAAGAGGTCCATGGCTCATAGAGGTTTCCCTCTTCCTCACTATGTAATGCCCTAGCTTTTACAATAGGACATTAATTAACAAAAATAGGATGAACAAATTTTTTTCAATGTAATTATAACACTCATGTGTCACAATTGCACACTTAAGCACGAAAAACTACTAAAGTGCCACATAAAGGCACAAGAGAGAAGGTGGAAACAAGACACACACTTATCCAAATAACAAGAACAACCAACATTGACAAATGACCCACAAGCTAGGAAATGTCGACAAACGACTAACAAGCCAAAGGGAGGATCGATCACAATACCTCACAAGAACAAGCATCCAAAATGAAACCAGTCACATTGCATCAACTCAATAACCATTAAACAACATGCTAACTAACTCAAGAGCATGATAACAATTCAAATAAAGAATAATATACATCTTCCAATTCACTAACATACATGCCAAATATGAGAAATGCCAAATGAAATGCCATTCTCATTTGACACCAACATCGAGATGGGCCAAATACAGTTATACGAAACACAACCATAATGTGGGTACACTCAAACCCAACTCATAAACATAACATAAATCAATGATATCATTTATAAAAGATGGCTCCAACATGTCGATCTAATCATTTTCAACAACAAAGCTTTCTCAACATGATAGTTTCCTTCCAAAATAAGGTTTGTTTCCCAACCAAATGATCACATAAAATAATAACATGATGGAGGCTACTTCCCAAACATTCAAGGATCACACTCCAATAATAAAATGATACAAAGAATAGATATACATCAATAATAAGCCACCTCCAAAGTGATCTAATAGTCATGAAATACATCATGAGATCACAATATAAAATAATGCACAAGGAACTGATGGTGACAGGTTGTCATTGATGTCAAAAGTGTGTTCAATTGTTGATGATTCAGATTTGGCAGGATGTGTTTAACATTTATTCAGGATGTGTTCTCATACTCAAGGATGTGTTTCTTGTTCTCATATCAAAAAGTTGAGGAATGTGTTTGCAAGGTTTGTTGGTCATGACAAGACATAGTATTGATCTTCATTATAGTTGGCAAGTGCATATCATGTTTTATGCAGTGTAGAGGTACATACTTGTTAAAGGATCAGGAGGAGCAAGAGTTTACATCATCCTGTGTAGAGTTTAGGTCATCTTATATGTTGTTGATTACATCATCTTGTGTGTTGTTTTTGCCATGATCTTTACAGATGACTTGTAGTGGTAATGACTTAGTCATTTGATCTCAGTAGCCTTCATCATGTTGTCTAACTTTCTCTACAATAAGGATTGGTTTCATTTTGTGTGGTATACTCTATATCAAGGATTGATAGAAGTGATTACAGGAGTTATATACTAGTTCGTAGGTATTGTCACCGATGGTCAAAGTAAGGTTGGTTCATAATATTCAGTTGGTAAAGCATTGTTAATCTTTTGGATATCATTCTTATGAAGTGGAATTTTATACACTATGCAAGGAGGTATGGTTGAAGTTGGAGGTTTAGAAGATATTTATCATGTATCTAAAGCATACTCTTTGTTTACCTTCTCTACCCGTCTAGTGCCTATTTCACTTTTCTTATGTTTGAAAGGTGACTTATAATTGAAGGTTTGCAACTTAAGTACCACCGTTTGGAGGGGTCCCTAGTCATGGCGGTGACTGGCCCACTTCATATTCCTAACCGACTCCATTGGTCTCTCCCAAAAGTGCTCGGGTGGGAAATCATATCAAATGGCTCTCTTCAAAAGTTTTTGGAGCGCGATTTCCTTAAAGATTTTTATGAGTTTAAAAACAATTGAAAATGCTTTGTGAAGGGCCCGCGATACATTCTAAAAGGGGAGGTTTTTTTTTTGTTTAAACTTAGAAACTTTGGTATGTCATATTTTATGACATTTAAGAATGTAAATTTTTTATAAAAGGTGCATGGTATAAGGAGGGAGCCCGATATAAGTGGGCATGTTTTATAAAAGATTTTTGGAAACCTTTTAAATTTCCATTTTATTTAAAAGGCTTAAGATTCATTATAGAATGTATATTAAGTTTTTCAAGGAGCCTTTATAGGAGATGGTTATTGCTTTTTAAAAGCAATTTTTTTTAGAAAACTATTGAAGAATTTAGTAAAGATTTTTATGAAAAATTGCAGAGATAACAATGATGCAATGAGAAAGATTTTTTACAGATTGAAGATTTTTTTGAGGCAGATTGGTTTTCAAAGATGAATTGATTTTTTGATTTTATTGAAGATTAAATAAGATTGCAGGAATTTGCAAAGAGGAAGAGAGGAAGAAAATGAACAGTCATAGGCATGAAGAGAAAATTAATTTCTTCACAGATATAGAATATGAAACGTTTTCATGAAGATATTTTTGAGGAAGATCAACAGGATTGAATGATGTTTAATGGAGATAATTTGTCTTGTGAGAAAATCAAATTGAAGATTTTATTTGCAGGGGAGATGAAGAAAAGGAAATGTGTTTTTGCAGAGAAGATCAAGAGGTTTTGAAAAAGAGGATAATGCAAAGATAATTAGATTGAATTTTTTTTTGTGTTTTGGGGAATATGAAACATCATGCAGAGAGAAGATGAATGAAGAGATAGAAATATTTTGTTTCAATAAAGGGGTTTGTCTTCTTGCACATGGAGATCAGATTAGAAAGAGATTTTATTTTCTCTTTCAAGAGCAAATTGAAATATCTTATTTCAATTAAAGATTTTTATATGACTTTAATTATTGTTTTAGACGAATTGTCTGTGCAGAGAAAGTGAAAAGTTTCAAAATTTTTGAAGAAGATTTACATATTTTTGCAAGGGATAATTTGAAATGAAAAAGAACATGAAAGGGCTCTAAAGTGGACAAAGAAATAATTTTTTTTTTACAAGAGATTGATTTTGTACAGAGAGAAGGTGAAATGTTTTTGTTTGTAGAGAGGATGTAAATGATTATCTTGTATATAATGGCTTTGCAGGTGGATTGGTGAGTGTGTGTGGTGATGTGGATCAATATGGAGTATTGAAGATATTTTTAGTTTATTGTATGTGAGATTATGTTTGTGCAAGAATGGATCAAACACAGTATAAGGACATCTAGCAATAAACTTACAGATTGAACCATGAAGATAAAGATTGAACCATAAAGATAAAATGCAGGTCAATATGCATCAGGTGAATCAAATTTGCAGAGATAAGAGTGTTGTAAAGATGTGTAAAAGGAATTGTTTTGTATGGTCTTGATTTGAAAATCAAATAGGAGGTATAGGGATGTATGATGAGACACAGGTTGCATAATGGTGCAAATCAGATTGAATAGCAATCAATTCTTGCACACAGAATTTTATGATGGAAAATTGTCTATGCCAGTGAGGCACAGTATGCTAGTGAGGCTTATAGGTCAGTGAGACCTTAACATTTGTCAGTGAGACACATATTGTAGCCAGTGAGGCTTCTTTGTAGCCAGTGAGGCATGTTTTATCAGTTAAGCCAGTGAGGAAGTTTTAGAGTGGTTTTTCTACCCCTGGAGGGTTTTCCACTCGTGCAAATCTTGTGTCATAATCTTCTCTATGTGTGTATGATTTACTTATGAAGTTTTATTCTCTTTCTGTATTCACAGTCATGTGCATATGACAAATTAATGCTATCTTTCTCTCCTTGTGTTAAAGTTTGTAAAAAGATTTGAAAATCCACACAACACTGATTCACCCCCCCCTCTCAGTGTTGATTGTACTCCTACAGGAATTCTTCCAGCTCCCAAGAGGTCTTCCTGTAGGACCAATGGGGAAATGTTACCCACCACTCTACTATATTACCATCATTGAGTGCAATAGATTTATGCCACTCTAGGAAACCCTCAGAGATATGGAGAAAAAGATTATGGCAACACCACTATCAAGGCCATCTCACACAAATCCAAGGAATACATAATACACTCGAGCCAAACAAAGCACACAACACACATGTGGGAAATCACACTAAAACTATGACACACATGTCAATATCACATGCACAACTACATGTGGCACAATTTCCAATCACATACATACAAAACATGAATGGCTCACACAAGCCAAGAAGCATAACATAATTCCATCACAATAATCAAGTGTAAGGGATTCTCACACCTTCAATGCATGCCAAATAAGGAATAAAATAGATACCATCACACATACATATATATGAGAGCACAATAATCCATCAAAATACATGCACATGGTCTAAACACAAGATTAGATATTCATGATCCAACCAACATTGAATAGGGGAGGGTAGCTAAGGCACTAGGATGGACATCCCCTTGGTTCTCCAAAATCAAGCTAGAAAGTGAAATAGACCACAAAGGCCTCATGTAAGCATTCACCTTATGGATGCTTCTCAAAAGATAGTGTGGTACCTTTTTAGTGCACAACACTCATGCGACACTTTTTTTTTAGTGCACAACACTCACTCAAGCTCTCACAACATAGTTGATTAATGCAAGTTATTAAATTCAAGATTTTATACAATGCAACAAGAGACACATTTTTAGTGTGCTCCTTGTCTCCAACTGATGGGGAGCGCTCAGTGGAAGCACACAACTGATCAAAAATTGATCAGTGAGACCCTTGTCATCGGTGAATGATTACACACTTAGGCTGATGCGCCGATGGACCAACTACTCATCGGTGTGACGAATGCCTTTGGCCAAACCCTAAGATCTCTTGCCGCCAACTGATTCCTCCCAATGGATCTCCGTCGGTAACACTTGTCTCTTATCACCCTGATAAGAATCTCTAGACCTTGATTCTTTCAATGGCTCAAACCTCTCTTCGGCTAGACTATCCTTGTTGCTCTAAGCGAGGAATGCTTCATCGATGGCCTCTGTCTCACCAATAATAGCTCCAACTCCTCTGATCCAAACCCTAGCACATAGAGATGCTAGGCCACCTACTGTACACACTCCTCAATCTGGAACATCTGCACCGCTGAACAATGAAACAAAACAAGAAACAAACAAATATGATACAACGAAGCCATTCCACTGATTTTGACAGAAATCTCACCAGTGGAATGCTTCACATCGACATTTTGCAACAACAGAAATACAGAAAGGAAAATAAATCTATAGCTATACAATTTGTATTTACAGAGAATGGAAAATAGTTTGACGACACAGAATAGTTTGATTTCTCCTTCACAATGCTCAATTACAATCGCACAATTGCATTCAATTACAATATCATATCCTAAGTTGGTTCATTTCCTTGGGTTTATAAGCTCACTAGAGGAACACCAACCCTCTTCCAAGCGGCTGGGAGACCAATCGTCAAACCACTAACAATAAATGCAAACTAAGTACTTGGAACTTACAAAGTTTGTTCTAAGTCTAGATACAAACATAAATGACATGCATTGGTCGAATAGACCTTATTACAACACAAAACCTGATTTTCCAAACAAACATGAATTTAAATGCCTCATAGAGGCCACCTTGTGTTAGATGCTCCTGCATCATACACCCCACCTAGAAAAGAACTCATGTCCCATGAGTTGAGTCTGTGTCTTGCACCACCATCATCCTTCGCTGCATCATGCCTTCCCCACAATCTCTGGACTACAACTTGCCTCCATGGAATCAAAAATTCATGCCTAGCATTATAGGCTCTACTCACACCTTGTCATGAGTGAGTGCTTGCAACCAAACTCATACTTTGCTCGCCATTCTTCCTTACTGTCATCTCTGCCTGAACACTTGCATTCAAAACCTTGTTTGATGCTTCTTGTACTGCTACTATGGTAGAATATGTTTGCCTTCCAACTCTTGTTGGCTCTGGAGGACAAACAATGGTCCCTACTATGATAGCATATTCTTCTTTCCAATCAACTTGTGGCTGCTTGCAGACCTGCTCTTTGACCTTCTGCTAATCCATCTCAAACATTACCATCTGATCTCCATCATTCAAAACTGAAATCACCTTCAAACTTTGATCTTTGGTAACCCCACTCCTTGAGGTATCCTCAACTGTCCTTGTTTCTTCTTCATTGATCTTCACAAACTCTTTCTTACCCACCAAAATAATCTTGACTGCCTGCTGTGTTGCAATACCCTCTTGCAATGGTGTCATCACAAAAGTCTTTCCATCCTTCTTGATGGTGTATGTGTTAGCATATCCATCATATAATGCTTGACTATCAAATTTCCATGGCCGATGTAAAAGTAGGTGACAACACTCCATGGGAAAAATGTCACATAAAATTCTCTCCTTATATTCTCCAATCTGGAAATCACATATGCTTGTTCATCTACCAAAAGTGATTGGCTATCACTTACCCAAGATGCTCTATAAGGAGTTTGATGAGGAATCCTTTCTATGTTCAATTTATCCACCATTTCCCTAGACACCATATTATCTGTTGAACCAGAATCTATGACTACCTTGCATATTTTACCTTTGCTTTTGCAATTGAACCTGAAAAGTGCTCTCCTTTGTGATGGTTCAGTCTGCACCAGTTCTTTGAGCAGCGTCCTCTTGATCATCAGATTTTCTCCCACTTCTGATGTCAAATTCACTTCAGGAGATGTCACACTCCCTGCATCCTCTTGAGTCAATGTGGTTCTTCTCTCATTGCCATGAGAAGTTGAGGCCTTCTCTGGACACTTATAGGCCGGGTGCCCTATCTGATTACAGTTATAACATCTCATGTTGGAGAACTTGGATCCTCTGTCTGATCCATTTGTCCCACTTCTTTCGTTTGGCCTTCTTCCTCGGTAGCCTCCTCTGCTACTTAAGTCTCCAACTTGCTCTTCTTGGCTAGACTCACCACTAGGCCTCTAGTTAGGACTTCTGCCTCCAAAACTGCCTCTAAAATTTCTATCACCTCTTCCTCTACCTTGCTGCTCACCTTTCCTCTGTAGCTTCTCTTCAGCTCTTAATGCTACTTGAAAGCATGTTTCCACGGTTTCAAGGGTAAATAAATGTATCTCATCTTGAATATTGATCCTCAGACCATTTAAATACCTTGCTACCTTAGATTTTTCATCCTCCATGTACCCACAACAAAGAGTGTATTTGTGAAACTCGTCTGTGTAAGTAGCCACATCCATATCTTTTTGTTTAAGGTTCTGCATTTTCCTATAAATCTGCACCTCGTAGTCAGATGGAAGGAACTGGAATGTGATCTTCTCCAGCATTTTGCTCCATGAAGATATCATACTCTTCCCATTCTTTACCCTTTCTCCTTGGGTGTAATTCCACCATGTAAGGGTAGCACCTTTGAGTTTAGTTTTTGCAAACTTAACCCTCTTACTTTCAGGAACTTCCTTGTATTCGAAGTAGTTGTTTAGAGCCTCAATCCACTCCATGACTTCCTCAGCATTCATCTTTCCACTGAACATGGGAATATCATCTGAGCCTCTGAAGAGTCCTTTCCAATAGCCTTAATGGCTTCCAGGAATTGCTTTTGTTTAGCTGGTATCTTTGCCTCTTCTTGTTCCTCCGCTTCTTCCTCTTTCTCTTCTTCTTCATCTAAATCTTCCTCTATCCTTTTGCCTATCTTCATTGCCTTCAATTCTACCTGGAGTGCTTCCCTGACTCCAGTTTTGATCATCTCTTCCATCTCTTGAAATTTCTTGACCACTTCCGTGGTCATCCCCTTTGGAGGCATATTGCTAGCCTCTCCTTCACTTTCTCTGTCTGACATAAACATTCACAGACAATGCCAACACTTTTGCAAATCCTTAATTTGACTACAACACAATGCTCAATTAGCCGTTCATCCTACACGCTGCTTCACACACCCATTCCTCTCATCCAACATCAGATCCTGGAGATGCACTACCACTCTCTCTCTCAGTGGCCTCACTCTGCACCCTCTTCCAGCTAAACCTCTATTGGTGAATGGTCTTAACAGTCCTCATCATCGTCAGCTCACACACTACAGGAGTCCTATTCCTTCTCGTAACTAGGTGGTACGAGCAACTCTTCATCTGCCTTCTCAGTGACAGAAATCAAATACACAACACCTCCACCTAGAGCTTTCATTAGGTCTGATACCAATATGATGGGGAGCGCTCAGTGGAAGCACACAACTGATCAAAAATTGATCGGTGAGACTCTTGTCATCGGTGAACGATTACACACTTAGGCTGATGCGCCGATGGACCAACTACTCATTGGTGTGACGAATGCCTTCAGCCAAACCCTAAGATCTCTTGCCGCCAACTGATTCCTTCTGATGGATCTTTGTCGGTAACACTTGTCTCTTATCACCCCGATAAAAATCTCTAGACCTCGATTCTTTTAATGGATCGAACCTCTCTTCGGCCAGACTATCCTCGTCACTCTAAGCAAAAAATGCTTCGTCGATGGCCTCTGTCTCACTGATAACAACTCCAACTCCTTCGATCCAAACCTTGGCACATAGAGATGCTACGCCACCTACTGTGCACACTCCTCGATCTGGAACATCTACACCGCTGAACAATGAAACAAAATAGGAAACAAATGAATATGATACAACGAAGCCATTCCACTGATTTTGACAGAAATCTCACCAATGGAATGCTTCACATCGACATTTTGCAACAACGGAAATACAGAAAGGAAAAGAAATCTACAGCTATGCAATTTGTATTTACAGAGAACAGAAAACAATTTGATGACACAAAATAGTTTGATTTCTCCTTCACAATGCTCGATTACAATCGCACAATTGCATTCAATTACAATATCATATCCTGAGTTGGTTCATTTCCCTGGGTTTATAAGCTTGCCAGAGGAACACCAACCCTCTTCCAAGTGGCTGGGAGACTGATTCCAAGCGGCTGGGAGAAAACTAACTGTCTCCAAGTGGTTGGGAGACCAACTGTCAAACCACTAACAATAAATGCAAACTAAGTACTTGGAACTTACAAAGTTTGTTCTAAGTCTAGATACAAATAGAAATGACATGCATTGGTCGAATAGACCTTATTACAACACAAAACCTGATTTTCCAAACAAACATGAATTTAAATGCCTCATAGAGGCCACCTTGTGTTAGATGCTCCTGCATCACCAACCTCATTAGGTGTTTAGAAAATATTACTAATCATTTTAAGCAAGAGGCACTTTTTTAGTGTGCATCCTTGCCTCCAACCTTTCCTAGCAAGTTAGGAATTTAGAACTCTTAATTAATTCATTTTAAGCAAGAGCCATTTTTTTAGTTTGCATCCTTGCCTCCAACCTTGCCTAGATAGTTGGGTAATTGGCCATCATAAGCCTCCTATGGATATCCCCTATCCTACACAATTCAGAGGTCAACCTTCTTTAAGAAGCTTGAGAATAGGAAATGAGTGGTTTTCCCTGAAAATACGCTTTCCCAATGCACATATAAAATAAAACCTATGGGATAATCGACTATTCCATATATCATGCACTTTTCAGAATTTTCAAAATTCATAAAAATAAAATAAAATATTTCAAAAAATATTTAGGGTCTACCATTAACAGATCTTGGAGTATCCTTCCCAAATTTATCCCCAAATTTCACTTAAAAAAAAGAATTTCAAAAATCTAAAAATACCCTCTTGTCCTAAAATAGCCCAACAACATAATTTTCACATCACATATATTTTTTGACAATATATGATAGGGTAAAATAGAGAAATTCATCTATTTTTCACATTTTATGAAAAAAAAAAACTAAAAAATGTGAATATACCCTTTGATGCCAATTCCACCCAACAACACACTTTTCAACTCACATTTCACTTTCAAAAAATTCTGCTAGGGTTTGGGTAGGAAAATCAATTTTCTAAAAATTATTTTCCTACAACAATAAAATTCAAATAAAAAACCAAATGAAGAAATACCTCAATCAATCTGAAGGTAATGGCAAGATGAATCTTTTTCCCTCTACAAGCAAATTGATCTAGCCGAGCAATCCCCAAGCATATCCCAAAATCTATTTTTCCAAAGGAGGGTTTGAAAATACCCATTTTTATCCATTTTTCACTCCAACATAACATAATGAATTAAAAGAATTCCTTTTTGCAATATAAGATGTCTTTTATTTTATATTCTTCCATAAGAAAATATACTTAAAACAATAATCCTTCAAATAAATATTTCTATAAAATAGAAATTTATCCATTTCAAAGCACAAAGCAATTTTTTTTGATAATAAATAGAACCCTAGTTAATGGACCAGGGACCCATTCAAAAAAGGGCATAGCCCAGAAGTCTTCTAGTAACAGTAAACTTGTCGAATAAACCCCCCAAACTACACAACTACAAATAGGTAGAGACAAAACAACATAAAATTGTTCACACCCACCCCTTAATACATAACAAAAAGAGAGAAGCAAATCACAATGGCCCACTCTTAGAAAACAATATCATATCATATCAAACTTAAAATTACTAACAATACCTATTAGTCACCATCTCCAAACAAGTCTACACCATCACATGCACTATCACATGCATAGGAGTATGCAGGTCGAGCTCGTTCTGGGACCGGGACGCCAAGTTTGTATGCAATTTTGTCAACAATCCTTTTGGTCTCAACAACCCCTAATATAGCATCATGCAAATAACCCAACACCATCTCCATGTGTTCCTCATTTTGCTTCACAGATTCGATCATATCCTCATGTGTCAATACAGGAGGATGTTGTAATAGATAACATTGTGGCTACCGTGACTGACTGTGTCGCTCCAAACATGTTCCATCTCCCTCTAGTGCTATCAGGATATAATAGAAGGTTAGCCATTGTCTCCCTCACATTTATGCCCTCCTTACCATCTACTTCCTTAGCTACCTTGAGTATCCTTCCTATTCATTCTTTAAGAAAAAGATTCTTAATTTCCCCAACCATATTGTTGATAAATCCTGCCATTGCCTCTTCACCTGAAAGTTTCTTCATCCTCTTCCTAGCAGAATACTTTCTCTTCATCCTTCCACCAACCATGGCATTGATCACACGCCACTTAGTTTGCCTCGGACAACACAACTATGATAAATAAATAGGACAATTTTTTTTTTAAGATAGAAATAACAAAGTAATGTCAACACATTGATACATATCAATAACTAACTTGTCCTCTAGGGTTCCACAGCTGCATTACTTACTAAACTTTAACAGGATCAAGAATTAACTAACATCAAAAGATCAATTCTAATCTATTGGATCACATGAATGAACACATACATTTCCATGTTATAACATTAGATAAGTAATCAACAAGATCATATAATTAGAACTATAAGTACATACACAATTTCTTTACAAGAGGGTACATTATTACATCATAACATTATCACTTTCTTGGTTACATTGGAATACATGCAATATGACATAACTGATACACAAGGCTCGCACATTAGCATAAATAATTGTCTCCTCAATCAGGTACATGATCTGGAATCTGCATCACAAGATCCATTCTTTTCACACAAACAGTAGCAAGTGAAAACCAATGGAGTTAAAAGCACAACCACCTGACCATGTGGAACCCTAAGGTCCACCCCTCTGTGCAAGGAGATAACATAAGGTTCCGCAGCAACAACAGAGAAGAAGACAGAAGACTAACATGTGCAAGGACTACACATGACTCAAGTACAACACGGGTCAACAAGATAACACAGGCAACATAAGCATCACTTCCACACTTAACAGAACTTCCAGAGGCATTCACCCAACATAAGGAAAGAACACCAAAGAGGGAATGCTAGGCTGCAGTAGGGAAAGTGTCATCGCATGGCCTAGACATGAGCTACCCAGGCTATCTCTCACTAGAAACTAGCCCCCATCTATGGTTACCCTGGCAGCCTCTCTCTAGGCCCCGACCCCATAAGGTGACACATGCGGAACCAACATTCCTTTTGTGAGGACAAGGAAGTTGATCTTGCCAACCATGGCTTTCTCATCCCATCTCAAGCCTAAACAAGCACTTGAGCCATGAGCGAGGCATCCACTTATCTTGTTTAGTGTGAAAGCTCTCCCACCCACCAAATTTATTATTAAGTTATCACTGGATTAATAACTTTCAATGGGTTACCCTAGCAGCCACTTTGGGCATCGGCCCCTCACTGAAAGCCACCTACCCACCTACATCTAGAAAACCCTATCCATCAAGCAAGACATAAGAACAAGATTCCATATACCATGCAAGGCATTTACCTTCTTGCATACCAATCTCAACATAATATATATCCAGAGCAAGGCATGGGTTCTCTTGCTCCCAAAATCTCAACCATAAACAAAGTGTAATCTAGAGCAAGGCATGGGTCCTCTTGCTCCCAAAATCTCAACCATAAACAAAGTCTAATCCAGAGCAAGGCATGGGTCCTCTTGCTCCCAAAATCTCAACCATAAAATAAACCAACACAAAAAATTATTACATGCTTAAAACAATAATGAACCACAACAATAAAGAAGGACTCTACCACCTCATCATGAATAAGACATCAACATGAGTTTAAAACCACAAAAATAGGTACTATGAGCAAGGCATAACCCATCTTGCAAAAGAATCATACCAACACGAACCAAAAATAGGGAAAGCCAATATTACATAAGACCAAAGCATGTTCAACCTTTAACAAGATTGCAAAATCACAAGGGTCAAACCCACAATTTCCCCTCCTAGCCTCTGGAATCAACTTTCACTAGACACCATTGTTACACATATACTAATTCTAATATCATGATATGGAAGAGAGTAAGGTAAAACATCAATCCAACGATGCATTCACAAAACCAAAACATATTGATGCAAGAAGATATACATCATGTACAATCAGCCATATGTTATTCTAAAAGCCAATAATATAGATCATTCAGTGATGCATATAAGGTCGCAAGAAAAGCAATTTCACATTCAACTTGATTGTTTCAAACACACTCATTTGGAAAATAATCCTCAATAGGCAACTAGATAGTCTTTTCAAGCAATATGATTACAAGATCTTTCAACATTAGTTCTATCTTATCCAACTCATAATACGTGAGAAGAATCATTACAAAGTTAGGTTGCAACATAAGTTTTGAAGTTTCTTGAACTTATCCACAAAATGTATTTCCAAAATGTGTAGCTAATAAGATATACAAGATTCTTTAACATATTCCTGAGAAGTTCTAACATCCATATATAGGTATAAATCTGGAAAAAATTTAACTTATTTCCAATACCAAGTTCTATCTGAAGTTACGACCAACGTTGTTTTCATTCTATAATTTTCAAGGAACTACCTCCTATCATTACCGAGATTTCACAAGTTCCTCAAGTTACCAAAATCAAGCCAAAAGACGAATTTATCCCTTTTAGTATTTCGCTATATCTCTAATACTCTTTGTAAGTGTCTTAATACACCCACCCAAGTTATCTATATTGACATCGTCCCTAGAAAACCTATCAAAGTATTTCTATGTTATCCTAATATTAATGGCATTCATCTCACTATCTTTCTAGTAAACACAAGTATATCTCTACTAGGATGAAATGGTAATTTCAAAACAAGGAAGTTCTAGACATCCGTAAGGATTATTTAAAATAATTAACAGATAAATGATGTTGATAAGGGTCATCCTATCAATATTTACAATCATAAAATCTAAAATAAATACTGTATCTCTAAGATAAGAATGAAACTATCAATTTATCCGATATCATCCACTAATCGTTATCTAGATTACAAGGCTCAATTTATGTCTATTCTATTCATTCCATGAAACAACAAATAAAAGAAAAATACAAATACCAATATCACTATCATCTTACTAGTATTGCCCAATATCCTTAATATACTTCCTAATAATTTTCAACCTCTTCTATTAAATTTATTTTAAATCTAAATTCAAGCTTAAAAGGAAATTGATTCACATTGTATGTTACAAATTCTAAGTTTAGAATTCTATTTAGTGAAGAATATTTAGTGGAGAAGGAGATAATTTAACTATTATTCAGTTATCCTTGCTCCAAAACAAGAAAGTCAATCAATTGTCTCAAGATGAGACCATAAAAGCCGAATTCAAAAAAAAGAACAGATGTAATCTTTATGGGTGTTGTTAGCTAGACTAAAGTCAACTTAAGTTTGAATTAGAATTACAAGAAAATACACATTTTCTACATTGGGCGGCTTGACATTAACCTCTGGGTTTGCAAACAAGATGACTTAGACATTGAATGAGGATAATGAAGATCATAAGGGTTAAAGCGAAAAATGGATCCTTCTAAGATACTAGATTAATCACAAAATGGATTGATACTATAAGTGATTCGATAATAAGTGTTTAAACTAGTTTTATCTATGATAAACATGTATGAAACGATTAAGGCACGCGATCTGTTTGATAGAATGCCTCAAAGAGATGTCATCTCATGGAATGCAAAGATCGTGGGATTAGCACAAAGATGGATTTGTTGAACAAGCTTAAGGAATTTTCAAGCAAAAGCAAATGCTAAGTGAAAACCATTACCTTCAACCTCAGTCGACCTCCTCACAGCTTGCGCCAAATATGCAAAATGTGGGTATGCAGACAGGGCGCAGCTCTACTGACAGGGTGCCTCAAGGAAATTATAATGATAGCAGATTATGCACTAAGAGAGCTCACATAGAGAGAAGGTTTGTCATCCCTAAATACTTCAAACACAAGAGTAATCCTTATTGTAATATTATTTCAAAAAAATAAGCTTGGAACAAATACAATAATTACTGCTTATTGATTTAGATTCTCAGTCAACGGTGGATAAAGCAAATGCCAAGAGTATCTTATAAAGCGAATGATTTGTATGCCAAACCCAAAGAATGAAAGATCTTTCACAGAAATGGTAGGAGAAAATTGGATTCGACTTCTTAAACAAATATGCAAATGTGAGTCTTCAAGCATTGAGGAGCAAATGCAAAGGCACCGAGATTCGAAGAAAAACTAGAGAAATTGCCTTGAAGGTAAAGGCGGCTGGCTACTTTAAAATCAAAACACTGACTGTTTGATACAAAAACCTTAATAAGAGAGCCCATCTCAAGAATGGAAGATCGTGGGATATGCTCCAAACAAATTAAAAAACAAAACATTCAAACAACTAAAATCAATGAACAAATTGGGCTCTACGAGCTACAAATGAACAACCCAATACTTGCTCGTGCAAGATAAGCACAATGAACACCTAAAGACCATAGCATATCCTTATAACAATCATAGGCAAAAGCACATCTTTATTTGCATTCATAGAACTATAATAACCTTCAGATCTAAGATACTGACATTGAGAAAACATTCAGTGTGTAGGAAAGGAGATTACCTTGACTGGGAACGAAATTCCTTCTTGACTGAAATTGCATCGCTCATACAGAGGCATATGGATTTTCCCCCTTCCCTAAAATCCATGCAGTTGCAATCGGTGGATGTTATGCCCAAAGAGAAGGTGCAAACACACTGTATCTTCAAGTTCCATTATGAATGGTATATGCAGCAACAGGAGCCTTTGCTCAAGCAAAAAAAAGGATAGCCTAAAGGCCTCTAGGTGATGGATACAAAGAAAAAGAGAGATGGAAGAGCTTCCTCTGTGAAAGAGAACCAGCCCCAAAAATAAAAGAGAGCCTCCCTCCCTTCAAAATTAGCAAATAGAAAAACTTAAAGAAAACATAACTTCCCAACGACCACTCTCTCTTAAACAAAACTCATTTATTACCTTTTACAAAACTGCCAGATTCTTACTAAAAGATTCCTGACTAAGACAACTCATAATGACGATCTTAAAAAGATTTACGTTAAATATAGAATATCTTGACAACACACACCCAATAAATTTATTTCATGGCATCAACAAGGATTCGAGATTATTCCTCACATTAAATTCATTAATTAAATCCCCATATAAATATTTTATTTACCTCCACAGACAAATTATTTATTTATTAAAGAGAACTATTAATTCCTTTATAATAAACTAATTAACCATCAATAAATAACTTGACAAGCTACACATGAAGCAGGATCCGACGACAATACAAAATCAAACAACAGAGACTCACAACCACAACCAAATAGATAGGACACAGAACCAAAAACTCATCCTCTTTGAGGATGATGACAAGCTGAGGGAACCTTACATTATCTCCGTTCAACAATCTCCATTGGTTAATGCACACTCAGACTTGTTGATTCAGGTGGAGTCGATGCCTGATACATGTTCACTCAAACATACCAATTAGAGTATACATAATATCCAGAGCACTAGGAAAGGAACTCTGACATTCGTATCTCATTCTCGTATGTCCATACATTCAATGGTACGATGTCATCCTTTCCACCTATCCTAACCACATACTACTGCATCATATGACTGTATTATTAACATATCAATATGCATTTTACTTACCGAAGCTCATGTTCCCTCTTTATCTTCAGATTCCTTAGTTAGACCACCTGCACAACTAGGGTGAAAATGGAGGGGCACTACATCCTCCCCTCCTAAAACTTGACTTACTCCTGGAAGTCACAAACTAGGGTGGAAACATAACACATTAGTATCTCAATGTCTATTGCCAACGTTCGCATCCATATTAAGCAATTGTTCATAAGACAGGCACAATCGTTCTATAAAGACAAAAAGGGCATCATTTTCTCACTATTAAATTGCATCGTGCGAACTACTTATAATCAATCACACACATTTTGAGAATTTCATACGATTTAGAGAATGGCAATCACATATTATCAAGGAACAATAAATCTCATGTCTCAATTATCAAACATGCAAGTACAATTCTCTGCGGAGTCCTCCCTTGAACATACTATCAGAGGCTCAAAATGAACATGATAGAACCAACACTTAACACGAAATGGAACCGGCAGACACAAACCTTCGGAATAGCCACCATAGAAATTTTAAAAAGGTGCAAACCCAAGTGGGAAATTAATCAAATTAAATCTTAAGTCACAAAATGCTGGCAATTTCCAATGATGAATCAAGTCTAAAGAAAGAATTTTGGTGACCATTCCTATCATAAGAAAGGTAAAAGAAAACAATTTCATTGTCATCCCTTCAACAACACATGAAACAACAATCAAAAATTTCCAAAACAATCAAATTACAAACAAATCAACATCACAATATGACTAATTCTAGTCACAAAAAGGGAGTATCCGCTACACTACACCCAAGGACACAAGTTCTAGAATGCATTAGAGAACATACACCAAACACACAGATAGTTAAGTTATGTACATTCACATTTCTACGCAACTAGGATAACATAATGGACTCATATAAAACCCGAGTTCCCAGTGTTAGAACCTAGTGCTCTGATACCAAGTGTAACACCCCACTGGAAACCCCAGAGGACAACACAACTATGCTAAATGAACAGGACAATTTTTTTTTAAGATAAAAATAACAAATTAATGTCAACACATCGATACATATCAATAACTAACTCGTCCTCTAGGGTTCCACAGCTGCATTACTTACTAAACTTTAACAGGATCAAGAATTAACTAACATCAAAAGTTCAATTCTAATCTATTGGATCACATGAATGAACACATACATTTTCATGTTATAACATTAGATAAGTAATCAACAAGATCATATAATTAGAACTATAAGTACATACATAGTTTCTTTACAAGAGGGTACATTATTACATCATAACATTATCACTTTCCTAGTTACATTGGAATACGTGCAATATGACATAACTGATACACAAGGCTCGCACATTAGCATAAATAACTGTCTCCTCAATCTGGTACATGATCTGGAATCTGCATCACAAGATCCATTCTTTTCGCACATGAACAGTAGCAAGGGAAAACTAATGGAGTTAAAAGCACAACCACCTGACCATGTGGAACCCTAAGGTCCAACCCTCCGTGCAAGGAGATAACATAAGGTTCCGCAGCAACAACAGACAAGAAGATAGAAGACTAACATGTGCAAGGACTACACATGACTCAAGTACAACACGGGTCAACAAGACAACATAGACAACATAAGTATCACTTCCACACTTAACAGAACTTCCAGAGGCATTCACACAACACAAGGAAAGAACACCAAAGAGGGAATGCTAGGCTACAGTAGGGAAAGTGTCATCGCATGGCCCAGACATGGGTTACCCAGGCTATCTCTCACCAGAAACTGGTCCCCATCTATGGTTACCCTGGCAGCCTCTCTCTAGGCACTGGCCCCATAGGGTGACACATGCGGAATCAACATTCCTTTCGTGAGGACAAGGAAGTTGATCTTGCCAACCATGGCCTTCTCATCCCATCTCAAGCCTAAATGAGCACTTGAGCCGTGAGTGAGGCATCCACTTATCTTGTTTAGTGTGAAATCTCTCCCACCCACCAAATTTATTATTAAGTTATCATTAGATTAATAACTTTCAATGGGTTACCCTGGCAGCCACTTTGGGCACTGACCCCTCACTGAAAGCCACCTCCCCACCTACATCTAGAAGACCCTATCCATCAAGCAAGATATAAGAACAAGATTCCATATACCACGCAAGGCATTTACCTTCTTGCATACCAATCTCAACATAATATATATCTAGAGCAAGGCATGGGCTCTCTTGCTCCCAAAATCTCAACCATAAACAAAGTGTAATCCAAAGCAAGGCATGGGTCCTCTTGCTCCCAAAATCTCAACCATAAACAAAGTCTAATCCAGAGAAAGGCATGGGTCCTCTTGCTCCCAAAATGTCAACCATAAACAAAGTGTAATCCAGAGCAAGGCATGGGTCCTCTTGCTCCCAAAATCTCAACCATAAAATAAACCAACACAGAAATTTATTACATGCTTAAAACAATAATAAACCACAACAATAAAGAAGGACTCTACCACCTCATCATGAATAAGACATCAACATGAGTTTAAAACCACAAAAATAGGTACTCTGAGCAAGGCATAACCCATCTTGCACAAGAATCATACCAACGTGAACCAAAAACAGGGAAAGCCAATATTACATAAGACCAAAGCATGTTCAACATTTAACAAGATTGCAAAATCACAAGGTTCAAACCCACAATTTCCCCATCTAGCCTCTGGAATCAACTTTCACTAGACACCACTGTTACACATATACTAATTCTAATATCATGATATGGCAGAGAGTAAGGTAAAACATCAATCCAACGATGCATTCACAAAACCAAAACATACCGATGCAAGAAGATATACATCATGTACAATCAGCCATATATTATTCTCAAAGCCAATAATATAGATCATTCAGTGATGCATATAAGGTCGCAAGAAAAGCAATTTCACATTCAATTTGATTGTTTCAAACACACTCATTTGGAAAATAATCCTCAATAGGCAACTAGATAGTCTTTTCAAGCAATATGATTACAAGATCTTTCAACATTAGTTCTATCTTATCCAACTCATAATACGTGAGAAGAATCATTACAAAGTTAGGTTGCAACATAAGTTTTGAAGTTTCTTGAACTTATCCACAAAATGTATTTCCAAAATGTGTAGCTAATAAGATATACAAGATTCTTTAACTTATTCTTGAGAAGTTCTAACATCCATATACAAGTATAAATCTGGCAAAAATTTAACTTATTTCCAATACCAAGTTCTATCTGAAGTTACAACCAACGTTATTTTCATTCTATAATTTTCAAGGAACTACCTCCTATCATTACCGAGATTTCACAAGTTCCTCAAGTAACCAAAATCAAGCCAAAAGACGAATTTATCCCTTTTAGTATTTCGCTATATCTCTAATACTCTTTGTAAGTGTCTTAATACACCCACCCAAGTTATCTATATTGACATCGTCCCTAGAAAACCTATCAAAGTATTTCTATGTTATCCTAATATTAATGGCATTCATCTCACTGTCTTTCTAGTAAACACAAGTATATCTCTACTAGGATGAAATGGTAATTTCAAAACAAGGAAGGTCTAGACATCCGTAAGGATTATTTAAAATAATTAATAGATAAATGATGTTGATAAGGGTCATCCTATCAATATTTACAATCATAAAGTCTAAAATAAATACTGTACCTCTAAGATAAGAATGAAACTATCAATTTATCCGATATTATCCACTAATCATTATCTAGAGTACAAGGCTCAATTTATGTCTATTCTATTCATTCCATGAAACAACTAATAAAAGAAAAATACAAATACCAATCTCACTATCATCTTACTAGTATTGCCCAATATCCTTAATATACTTCCTAATAATTTTCAACCTCTTCTATTAAATTTATTTTAAATCTAAATTCAAGCTTAAAAGGAACTTGATTCACATTGTATGTTACAAATTCTAAGTTTAGAATTCTATTTAGTGAAGAATATTTAGTGGAGAAGGAGAGAATTTAACTATTATTCACTTATCCTTGCTTCAAAACAAGAAAGTCAATCAATTGTCTCAAGATGAGACCATAAAAGCCGAATTCAAAAAAAAGAACAGATGTAATCTTTACGGGTGTTGTTAGCTAGACTAAAGTCAACTTAAGTTTGAATTAGAATTACAAGAAAATACACATTTTCTACATTGGGCGGCTTGACATTAACCTCTGGGTTTGCAGACAAGATGACTCAGACATTGAATGAGGATAATGAAGATCATAAGGGTTAAAGCGAAGAATGGATTCTTCTAAGATATCAGATTAATCACAAAATGGATTGATACTACAAGTGATTCGATAATAAGTGTTTAAACTAGTTTTATCTGTGATAAACATGTATGAAATGATTAAGGCACGCGATCTGTTTGATAGAATGCCTCAAAGAGATGTCATCTCATGGAATGCAAAGATCATGGGATTAGCACAAAGATGGATTTGTTGAACAAGCTTAAGAAATTTTCAAGCAAAAGAAAATGCTAAGCGAAAACCATTACCTTGAACCTCAGCCAACCTCCTCATAGCTTGCACCAAATATGCAAAATGTGGGTACGCAGACAGGGCGTACCTCTACTGACAGGGTGCCTCGAGGAAATTATAATGACAGCAGATTATGCACTAAGAGAGCTCACGCAGAGAGAAGGTTTGTCATCCCTAAGTACTTCAAACACGAGAGTAATCCTTATTGTAATATTACTTCAAAAAAACAAGCTTGGAACAAATACAATAATTACTGCTTATTGATTCAGATTCTTAGTTAGGGGCAGATAAGGCAAATGCCAAGAGTATCTTATAAAGTGAATGATTTGTATGCCAAACCCAAAGAATGAAAGATCTTTCACAGAAATGGCCGGAGAAAATTGGATTCGACTTCTTAAACAAATATGCAAATGTGAGTCTTCAAGCATTGAGGAGCAAATGCAAAGGCACCGAGATTCGAAGAAAAACTAGAGAAATTGCCTTGAAAGTAAAGGCGGCTGGGTACTTTAAAATCAAAACACTGACTATTTGATACAAAAACCTCAATAAGAGAGCTCATCTCAAGAATGGAAGATTGTGGAATATGCTCCAAAGGAATTAAAAAAAACATTCAAACAACTAAAATCAATGAACAAATTGGGCTCTACGAGCTACAAATGAACAACCCAATACTTGCTCGTGCAAGATAAGCACAATGAACACTTTATACCATAGCATATCCTTATAACAATCATAGGCATAAACACATATTTATGTGCATTCATAGAACTATAATAACCTTCAGATCTAAGATACTGACATTGAGAAAACATTCAGTGTGTAGGAAAGGAGATTACCTTGACTGGGAGCGAAATTCCTTCTTGACTGAAATTGCATCGCTCATACAGAGGCATATGGATTTTCCCCCTTCCCTAAAATCCATGCAGTTGCAATCAGTGGATGTTATTCCCAAAGAGAAGGTGCAGACACACTGTATCTTCAAGTTCCATTATGAATGGTATATGCAGTAACAGGAGCCTTTGGTCAAGCGAAAAAAAGGGTAACCTAAAGGCTTCTAGGTGATGGATACAAATAAAAAGAGAGATGGAAGAGCTTCCTCCGTGAAAGAGAACCAACCCCAAAAATAAAAGAGAGCCTCCCTCCCTTCAAAATTAGTAAATAGAAAAACTTACAGAAAACATAACTTCCCAACGACCACTCTCTCTTAAACAAAACTCATTTATTACCTTTTACAAAACTGCTAGATTCTTACTAAAAGATTCCTGACCAAGACAACTCATAATGACGATATTAAAAAGATTTATGTTAAATATAGAATATCTTGACAACACACACCCAATAAATTTATTTCATGGCATCAACAAGGAGTGTTAATTAATTCAAGATTATTCCTCACAGTAAATTCATTAATTAAATCCCCATATAAATATTTTATTTACCTCCACAGACAAATTATTTATTTATTAAAGAGAACTATTAATTCCTTTATAATAAACTAATTAATCGTCAATAAATAACTTGACAAGCTACGCACCAAGCAGGATCCGAGGACAATACAGAAGCGAACAACAGAGACTCACAACCACGACCAAACAAACAGGACATAGAACCAAAAACTCATCCTCTTTGAGGATGATGACAAGCTGAGGGAACCTTACATTATCTCCGTTCAACAATCTCCATTGGTCAAGGCACGCTCAGACCTGTTGATTCAGGTGGAGTTGATGTCTAATACCTGTTCACTCAAACATACCAATTAGAGTATACATAATAGCCGAAGCACTAGGAAAGGAACTCTGACATTCATATCTCATTCCCGTATGTCCATACGTTTAATGGCACGATGTCATCCTTTCCACCTATCCTAACCACATACTACTGCATCATATGACTGTATTATTAACATATCAATATGCATTTTACTTACCGAAGCTCATGTTCCCTCTTTATCTTCAGATTCCTTAGTCAGACCACCTGCACAACCAGGGTGAAAACGGAGGGGCACTACAACATTGTTCTTTGTTAATCCTCCCTACTCACCTTCCAAACCAACTCCCAACCCAGCGGAAGCCATAAGTCTATGATATTTAAAGGAGGGAAGTAACTCTGCATCAAAAAAGAGAGTCCTCCACTACTCGATATCACTCCACCTGACTACACACACCACCTCAAACTATAATTACTTTTCTACCAAACTTACCCTCTTCTAGCTCTCCCACACTTTGATGATCTTTTTGAACACACCCGGATACTGAGAGGGGGATGAATCAATATACAAACAAACTTCAAATCCTCTGGAGTAGATTAAAACTTAAACTTTACAACATTAACATAAACATGAAAGATCAACACATAACACCAGATATACATGGAAAACCCCAAAAGAGGAAAAACCATGGTAAGGATTAACTCACAATATATGAAGCTCACCACAATAAAATATTACAACTTAGTTTTAGGGCTACAACCCAATGAAGCTACTACTCCTTGTTGGCTTTGTTTTAGGGCTATAACCAAAGGAAACTACTACTCCCAGAAGAAATGTTTTAGGGTCACTCCCAAGGATGTTGCAACTCCCTGCTGACTTTGTTTTAGGACTACAACCCAAGGAAGCAACTATACCCTGAACTAAGAATAGACTCAGAAATAATTATAGCATGACAATCCTTCTATTGTCTGAAATTGACAATGAAGCTCACTCCTTTTGATGATTGCACTTCTGCCTATTCACTCCTCTATTGATGATTGAAACAATTAGGCACACTCTTCACTTCCCTTCTGTCACAAAATATCTTCAGGATGAATTAGGATAGGCTCTAACACTTCTACTCTTTCTCTTTTAGTCGCACATCATAATGAATATCATATTCATATTTTTCTCTTCACAATCTCATATTTGCAATCATACTTCACCTAGATGAACTAGGCTTACAATATATACATGATATTACATTGATTACATTACCAATCAACCAATACAACAAGAATATTATAATTTTCAAGTCGGCCAGAGGTCACACAACATGAAACATGTAGAGGGCAAGCCCCAACATGAACTACACACAACACCAGGAAGAGAAACACGCCTTGCGGATCCCAACACACGCTTAACACGGTCCTAAACATTCTTCACAATATCATCCTTCAAGGAACAACATCTGCATGCTTCACACAATTGAATTAGGTCTCCCTTAAGCAAGAAAACATGAAGCTTGTAGCACATCGGTCTTTACAATCTTGGTGGTACTCATGAATGATTAAACATTACTTCTTCTTCTTCTTCCAAATGAGTTGACATGACCCACAGAACATCTTCAAACACTCCTTGAACTCCACACAACAAGAACTTTGTGGCACACATCATCAACATTCCTCATTCAATCTCAACAACAACTCTCCACAAACTGACTTGAAAACTTTGTGTGGTACTAGAAACATGAAAATTTTGCATGTGCTTCAAACCTGGGAAACATAGAGATATGTAGAATGTTCACATAAGCTCATATAATTAATATGTGCAATCTCCAATTGGAACAAGTACTCAAACATGTGTCTTGAGACCAATTAGGCATTCATAGTCAACTATAGCACAATGTCATTTGAAAGATGAATTTGCGGACCACCAAATCACCTGATACTGCAAAGAAGTATGTATTAAACATCTCTAAGCATTTCCACAAAATTGCATGAGAAAATCTTCACATCCAGAGGAATGCAGAATATTCCAACAAGCCTTCATCATCATTTCATTCTTCCAGAACACAACCTAGAACTCTATCACTGGTAACTTTAATTGCTAAAGGTATAATGACTTGAACTCTTAGATATAACACCTTCAAGAATATACTGAACTCAAATTCTGAACTGCATTACCATATCTTAAAATGGAAAAGAATGCAGAGCATTTTACCAAGAAGACTTCCAGGCAACTTCCTGTAATAGAAATCTTCACCAACATCCGAAGGCCAGAGTCTTCTTATATCAATACATACTTCCTTAGGAACAATAGGAAGGATCATACAACATGCTACATATCATCTGCAACATCTTCTTATCCTCAGCATAGCTTCTAATTCCCACCTTAATATATCATCATTCATCTTAATGCTTCTAATTCCCCTCTGAATATATCATCATGTGAAATCATCTATGTTGACTACAAACATGCTCAATACAACTTTACTTGATGAACATCAACAATCATCACTATTAGCACACCATCATAGTATATCATCAACATAAGCATCCAAGCATAGTGTTGACAGCAATGACAACCTAAGCAGAGTGTTGACATCAATGACAACCACATCACTGACAACCTTAGATAACATATGTGCAACAATCTCCCCCTTTGGCATTGATGGCAACACACACCAGCTCATTCTCCCCATTTGATATCAAGGACAAAGTGAAACAACTTCTCCCCTTTAGGCACAAACTCTCCTTTTCAACCTTCTCCTCTGTCGACAAAAACCACTACCTGCTCCCCCTTAGAGGTAGGCACCATTAGTCCAAGAAAAAGATATAGCATGAACTACTCCCTTTGGTAAGATGCACCACCTATGCATCTAGCAAGGAGGGACAATTACCCCTAACCTCTCTCGGAGATACTCAAAAGTATCATTTGCAAAAGCCTTTGTGAAAATATCTACAATCTGATCCTTTGTTGGAACATATTCCGACTTCACTTCTTTATTTGTAACCTTCTCTCTCAAAAAGTGATACCTAATTGATATATGCTCGGTTCTAGAATGCATCACTGGATTCTTGGAAATATTGATAGCACTAGTATTATCATATAAAATAGGAATAGGCTCATCATATTGTACCTTGATATCTTTTAATGTTTGCTTCATCCATAAGACTTGTGTGCAGTAGGATGCTATAGCAATATACTTTGCCTCTACAATTCATAAAGATACTAAATATTGTTTCTTACTATGCCATGAAACCAATCTACTTCCTAAAAAAAATGCACCACCACTTGGACTTCTTCTATCATCAACACAACCAACCCAATTAGCATTAGTGTAAGCACTCAGATCAAAGTCATTACCTCTTGGATACCATAATCCATAATCTAGAGTTTCTTTCAAGTATCTGAATATTCTTTTCACTGCCTTCTCATGAGTTTTCTTAGGATTAGCTTGATATATGGCAACCACACATATTGCATGCATAATATAAGGTTTAGAAGCAGTCAAGTATAATATCCTCCAATCATAGATCTATAAAGAGTCTGATCAACCTCCATTGACCCATCATTCTTTCTCAAGTGACAGTTATTAACCATAGGAGTACTTATTGGTTTGGAATCTTCCATACCAAACTTCTTCAACATCTCTCTAACATACTTAGCCTAAGAAATAAAGATACCATCATATAGTTAAACAATTTGAAGCTCAAGGAAGAAATACATCTCACCAATCATAGACATTTCAAACCCTTTCTACATCTCTTCTGCAAACCTCTTACACATATCATCATCTCCACCAAAGATAATGCCATCAACATATACTACAACTATCAAAATTATGTCTTCTTCTTCCTTAATGCAAAGATTACTATATGTGGTACCTTTCATGAAGCTTTGCTGAAGTAAGTATTTATCTAACCTAGCATAGCAAGCTCTAGGAGATTGCTTGAGTCCATACAAATCCTTTTTGAGTCTACACACCATGTCTGGATCTTCTGATAACTAGAAACCATCTAGTTTCTCAATGTAGACCTCTTCCTCTAGATCTCCATTCAAGAATACTGACTTGACATCCATATGATAAACCTTGAAGTTCTTGTGAGTAGCAAGGGCAAGAAACATCCTGATTGCCTCCATCGTGGCTATCGGAGCAAAAGTCTCCTCAAAATCAATGCCTTCAACTTGTGAATAACCCTTACACACCAATCTTGATTTGTTCCTCACAACTTCACCATCTTCATTCAGCTTGTTTTGGAATACCCACTTTGTTCCTATAACATTCTTATTGGCTAGTCTGGAAACTAATTCCCATGTCTGATTCTTCTTTATCTAATTCAATTCTTCTTCCATTGCCTTCATCCATCCATCATCTTTGCTAGCATCAACAAAGGTTTTAGGCTTAACCTTTGATATTAAGCACAAATTAACTTGCTCACTTGATTTTGCAATCTTCCTCCTAGTCTACACACCTTCATTCTTATCTCTAATGATCTGATCTATTGAATGATTCCTCTAAACATACTTTGTTGGAGTCTTAGTGATCTACTTTGATTCTTGTTCCTTTTCTTCCTTCTCCTCTTCTTCTTCTTCAATGCAGGGAAGTATATCAAATAGTAGTCCTTTGGTTCTTGTGAGAACTAATACAAGTCTTCATCTACCTTGACATTTGTTCTTTCAATCATCTTTCCCAATCTCTTGTTGTAGCATCTATAGGCCTTGCTTCTGGTTGAGTAACCAAGAAAATTTCCTTCATCACACCTTGCATCAAACTTCCCAAGGTATTCTTCATCTCTCCTGATGTAGCATTTGTTGCCAAAGATCCTGAAATATCTAACAGTGGGAGATCTTCCATACCATAGCTCATAAGGGGTCATAGTGTTATTGACCCTCAATTGTACTCTGTTGAACAGATAGATAGCAGTGTGAACTGCTTCCTTCCAATACATATTAGGCAGATCTACATCTTTCAATATTGCCCTAGCCATCTCTTGTACAGTCCTATTCTTCCTCTCTACTACCCCATTCTACTAAGGGGTCCTAGGAGCAAACAAATGTCTCCTAATACCATGATCTTCACAAAACTTTTCAAATTCATTTGAAGTAAATTCACCTCCTTTATCAGACTTTAAGCATTTGATCTTAGCATCCATTTCATTCTCAACTATTGCTTTGAAAACCTTAAACTTATCAAAGGCTTCCAATTTCTCTCTTAAGAAAGTAACCCAAGTCATTCTAGAGTAATCATCAATAAGCAACATGAAATACCTTTCACCTTGTTGACTCTTTGTTCTTGTAGGGCCACAAAGTTCAGTGTGAATCAGCTCCAGAGGCATTGTAGAAGAATACTCTTTGCTCTTGAAATTTGTCTTTGTCTGTTTTCCCATTTGACATTCCTTGCATAATGTGTTTGCAGACTTGGTTATCTTAGGCATGTCTCTCATCGCATGAATAGAGCTGATATTTACCATATTATCAAATTTGATGTGTCCCATTCACTTGTGCCACAACCAACACTCACTAGATTGAGCCAATAAATAGGTTCTTCAATTTACCTTCTTTAGATGATAGATATCTCCATATGTCTTAATGCCTTCTACAACCAGTCTTCCGGACCTTTCCTTCCTAATTTCACATCCTTTAGCATGAAAAGTAAGATTGTATCCTTTACTGCACATCTGAATGACACTAAGAAGATTGTGCTTTAGCCCTTTGACATAGAGGACATCCTCAGTCATGTTCTTCCCATCAATAGTTATAGCACCCTTTCCATAGATTTGTTGACTCATCACCACCAAACTTAATAGATCCATCGTTCCACTTCTTAAGGCTGATAAATTTCTCCTTGTCACCAGTCATGTGGTTAGAGAAACCACTATTAATTACCCAAGCATTGGCTTCTTCTTTTGCATGAAAGGCGGTCCATACAACCATTGATTTTTCATTTTTTTGATCATCCTGTAATGTATCAAACTTTTCACAATTCCCAATATCATCCTTTTTGTCACCAACATTCAAGGCCATCATTTGAATCATGATGATCCTCATATTTTGAAGAGCAACTTCTCTCTATGGAATACAGACTTCTTTTAGGCTTCTCTATTTTATTTTTATGCTTTGAATCTTTAAAAAGACATTTAGAAGCATAATGACCAATTTTCCCACAATTGAAGCATTTGAAGGGTAACTTATCTTTGTATTTGTCGGTTCCCTTCTTCAATCTTCTTACAAAGTTTTCCTCTACCTCATCAAGGTCATCATCTTGATCAGTTGATTCATCTTCTGTCTTCTTACTTTCTTTGAATGTTGCTTCCTTCTTTGGAGCACCTTTGTCAAATTCTCTCATTTCAAAGGCTGTGAGAATGCCAAGCAATTGATCTACTGTATATTGATCCAAATTCTGAGTCTCCTCAATAAAAGACACCTTATGACTATAAGATTTAGGAAGAGATCTCAGAACCTTGTTCACAATCTCATCTTCTTTCACTTCTCCACCAAGACCTCTGATGCCATTAATTATTTCATCCACCTGAAGCATTTAACTAGCAATGTATTCATTTTCTATCATCCTCAGGGTCTCAAATTTTCTCTTGAAGATTTGCATCTTGGATTGCTTCACTTTAATATCTCCTTCATAAATGCTGCTAAGTTTTACCTAGACATCCTTAGCAGAACTGCAACTCATTACCTTCAAAAGTTTTGAATCAACTAGCCCACTCATGATAGCACTCTTTGCCTTGGCATTGTTCTCATATAACTTAATCTCATCTGCATCTGTAGGATCACTAGCAGGAGTAGTGTGACCATTCTTGACAGATTACCAAATACCAAACCCTAGAGAAGATAGATAGTTTTCCATCCTTAGCTTCCAAAAGGAATAGTTTCTTCCATCAAACATAGGTGCCTTGTGAGATCCATTATGAGCCATCCCAGACCTTCCTCAAGCAGTCAAGCTTCTTCTGAGTAACTTGGCTCTAATACCAATTCTTGAACACACCCAGATATTGAGAGGGGGGTGAATCAGTATCCAAACAAACTTCAAATCCTCCGGAGCAGATTAAAACTTAATCTTTACAACATTAACATAAACATGAAAGATCAACACAATGCACAACAACACATAACACCAAATATACGTGGAAAACCCCAAAAGGGGAAAAACCACAATGAGGATTAACTCACAATATATGAAGCTCACTGCAATAAAAGATTACAACTTTGTTTTAGGGCTACAACCCAAGGAAGATACTACTCCCTATTGACTTTGTTTTAGGACTACAACCCAAGGAAGCTACTACTCCTTGAAGAAAGGTTTTAGGGTCACTCCCAAGAAAGCTACAACTCCCTGTCGACTTTGTTTTAGGGCTACAACCCAAGGAAGCAACTACTCCTTAAACTGAGAATAAACTCATAAATGATTATAGCATGATAGTCCTTCTACTGTCTAAAATATTAGACAATGAAGATCACTCCTTTTGATGATTGCACTTATACCTCTTCACTCCTCTATTGATGATTGAAACAATTAGGGACACTCTTCACTTCCCTTCTGTCACAAAAATATCTTCAGGATGAATCAGGATAGGCTCTAACACTTCTGCTCTTTCTCTTTCAGTCACACATCATAATGCATATCATATTCATATTTTGATCTTCACACTCTCATATTCACAATAATACTTCACCTAGATCAACTAGGTTCACAATATATACATGATATTACATTGATTACATGACAAGTTGGCCAATATAACAAGAATATTACAATTTGCAAATCAACCACATATCACACACCATGAAACATTTAGAGAGAAAGCCATGAACTACATGCAACACTAGGAAGAGAAACACGCCTTGAGAATCCTAGCATATGCTTAACCTGGTCCTTAAAATTCTTCACAGCATCATCCTTCAAGGAACAACATCGACATGCTTCACACAATTTAATTAGGTCTCCTTTAAGCAATAAAATATGAAGCTTGTAGTACATCAGTCTTTACAATCTTGGTAGTACTCATGAATTATTAAACATTACTTGTTCTTCTTCCAGATGAGTCATAAAGAGCCACACAACATCTCTAAACACTCCTTGAACTCTGTATAACAACAAATTTGTGGCACACATCATCAACATTCCTCAGTCGGCCTCAACAACAACTCTCCACAAACTGACTTAAAAACTTTGTGCGATACTAGAAACATGAAAAATCTGCATCTACTTCAAACCATGGAAACATAGAGACATGTAGAATGTCCACATAAGTTCATATAATTGATCTGTACAATTTCCAATTGGCACATGTAGTCAAACATGTGTTGTAAGACCAGTTAGGCATCTGTAGTCAATTATAGCACACTGTCATTTGAAAGATGAATTTGCGGACCACCAAATCACCTGATACTACAAAGACTTGTATGTATTAAACATCTCTAAGTATTTCCACAAAATTGCATGAGAAAATCTTCACATCTAGAGGAATGTGGAGCATTCCAAAAAGCCTTCATCATCACTTCACTCTTCCACAACATAGACCATAACTCTGTCACTTGTAGCTTTCACTGCTCAAGGTATAATGACTTGAACTCTTGGTTATAACACCTTCAAAACATATTGAACTCAAGTTTTGAACTGCATGACCATATCTTCAAATGCGGAGGAATGCAAAGCATTTTACCAAGTAGTCTTCCAGGCAACTTCTTGCACCAGAAATCTTCACTAACATCCAGAGGTCAGAGTCTTCTTATATCAACACATACTTACTTAGGAACAACAAGAAGGATCATACAACATGCTAGATCATCAACAACATCTTCTCATCCTCAACATAGCTTCTAATTCTCATCTTAATATATCATCATTCATCTTAATGCTTCTAATTCCCATCTTAATATATCATCATGAATTCATCTCTACTGACTACAAGCATGCTCAATACAACTTTACTTGATCAACATCAGTAATCATCACTATTAGCACACCATCATAGTAAATCATCAACATAAGCATCCAAACATAGTGTTGACATCAATGAAAACCACATCAGTGAAAACCATAGATAACATATGTGCAACAAATCTCGAAATATCATATCTCTTAAAGAAACTCCTTATTTTACTTACCCATTATCAGGTGGAAAGCAAAAGACAATTAAATAAAATCCTTTACAATTAAATAATTTTACAACCCGTCACATAAATAATTCATGACCCAAATAAATTAAATAATTCCTTTCTTACGGAAACAATCCTAGCTTCTCAATTAGATTACATTTCACCCAAACACATTGTTTCCAAATCACAATTAAATAAAATGCAATGCCTTTCCATAATTAAATACTTCTACAACTCAAATAAATCAATTATATGTTTTTCCTCTACACTAGCAATAGATAGTGCACAATATAATGATTTCAAAGGAACAATAAATCATTTTGCACATACCAAGTAAACGTACAATTGCACAAGAAATAAATAAACACTTTCTCATTTCCTGCAATTAACTATTCCAAAAGACTAATAGAACTTAACACATATCAATTAGTCACAAAAGAAATAATTAAAATCACCCAAGAGGACACACTCATGGGTCTAACACAAGGAGATCCAGAATTACAATAAACTTGGATAAGGTTTTCATGGGTTTAGACAACACAAGGAAAAGGTGAGATGGCTAAGAGTCTCATGCCAACATTCTCCACATTTCACTCATTGCATTGTTATTAGGAGAATGCAGGCCTCTTTCCCTTTTGGTGTGTTTTGGAAGGAAGGTTTTAGTTGTTTTGACCTATGGCAGTCCCCCTTTTTTGACTCCATACCCAATGGATGCTTAAGGCCATTGGTCTATTTGTTTAGCAGACAAACATCCCTGAGAGGTAGCCAAAATGTTGACCTATTTTCCTTTCCCCAAAGTCAAACAGTTCACCTTCAAAATCTCCTTGAAATCCTTTTGAAAAATATCTCTACGGGCCTAAAACCTTCAAATTCTAGTGTTTTACCTTGTAAAAATCCTTGAAAATCCATTTGGAGAATCCTTGCAAAATACCCAAAAAACACAAAAACCTAAAATCTTCTTGAGGTTTACCTTTGCAGAAATTTTATCTTTATAATTGGCTTTTGGCATGGACATTTGTTGTCTGGATATTCGGATTTTTTATAAAATTCAGATCTTAGTTAATATCTGGACCTTAGCTAATATCCAGATCTTTGATAATATCTAGACCTTAGCTAATATTTGGATCTTTTCAGATATCTAGACATTAGCTAATATCCAGATCTTTTCTAATATCCATACCTTAGCTAATATCTAGATCTTTTCTAATATCCAAACCTTAGCAGATATTCGAATCTTCTGTAAATATCTAGATCTTTTCCAATATCCAAATCTTTTCTATGTGTCCAAATCTTTCAATATGCGCACCTTGATGACATCATCCAGATCCATTTCCAAAGAAGCACTGAAAGATGATGACATCATCAGGGCATTTCGGTAGAGGATATTTGACAAGTCTTATGTCCCGACCTTCCCAATATGCTGATGACGTCAGGTTTCTCATGACTAAGGATCACTTTAAAGGAGGTGACATTATCAAGACATTTTAACATGGGGATATTTCGTGAGTCTAATATCCAGACATCAAATGTCCATGCATGTGACGACTTCGCTATATCGCTAGGGTAAATTTGATAGGTGCACATCCAGATGTCAGGATACTGACACTCATGTTTATCCCTTTACTTAGTATTTCTCTTGAGGCTTCAGTTGGGATATTTTATTAGGATATTTACAAATATGAGGACCTTAAGTATGAATATGGATATCCATATGACCGTTGACCACAACTTTGACCTTAAATATCTTCTTCATTTTGGGAAATTTTCACATGATCCAAAAGACAAACTTGCTTAGAATTTCATCCTCTATCATTTGGCAGTCGTTATGGGGGATGTCCACACTTTGAAGTTTTGATTCAGATATGCATATATGGCCAACAAGGCATGACAGAGGCCAAATTATTCAAAAATTCTAGAAATCAAAGAAAGACACAGAGTCGTAATGAATTGTAAGAGGCTTCTAATATCTGGATGTAGATATTTGAAGTGTTGCAAAAGATTTATACGCAGGGATTTTGGAAGGATTCATTTGTCCTCCTCATCTACCATTAAGGTGAAATATCTGCTCAATTGCTCAATTTTAGATATTTTTGCATTAATTATTGCAGGTTGATGAATCAACTGTTCACATTGAAGGGAGAAAATATCTTCCAACTGCTCCATGATTCAGATATTTTATGCAGTTATTCCTAATAGGTTGACATCCCTTCTGGTAGAGATATTTTCTGACAACCCATGAGGGCAAATTAATTGTAACAGATGACTTAGGTTAATTGTAATCAAATTTTATATATGCATACTTATAAGATGTATTGAGGGTTGGATACTTTTTCATTCTGTATTCAAATAGAACTCTCCTCTATTGTAACCTTGCCTTCTAAATTGAATACTTGCTAGTTGTTTTTTACCTTTTTACGTTGGTTTTTAGCTCTGTGTAATATAAGAATGATTCATCTATGAATGATTAGTTCCTCTCAATCCTTTCTTTCTCTTTAACTCTATTAGAATATACTAGATCTGTGTAAATTTACCAGCTATATCTGATTGTTTTCTGCATATTCAGTTCTGTGAGAGTTTTATATTCAAACCCGGTGTATCACATCCTTTAATTTTAGTTTTTCTCCCTCTTCCTCTTTTTCTGAATGGTGGATGTATTAGGTTTAGTCTTAGGATAGTTGAATCTCTTATTCAACAAAAGAACCAGCCTCTCTCTAGAGATTTGATCTCCTTGCACGGTCCCACACCTAGAGATCATCTCAATGTTTCACTAGATTGTTGGAGCCCTAAAAGCCTTCAACACTGGGTGCAAATCTATGTGACAATAGTTTTTTTAGGAGTTACTAGCTCGTATGAATGAGGCAAAACCTAGGGACCTGTAGCAAGTACTACAGTTTAGTTTGAATCTTATTTCTCCATAAATGAGCACACAACTAATGGCACCTTTCTCGAAGGAAGAAGTCAAAAAGATGACATTCAAGCTCCATCCAGACAAATCTTCAAGACCAGATGGCTTCCTTGCACTCTTCTACCAAAATTCTAGGACTTTATTGGTGATGAGGTTTGGGAGGTTGTGGAGGACTACAGGAAAAGAGGAAGATGTTAAAACAAGTAAATAACACAAATATAGCATTGATCAAGAAAAAGGAGAATGCTACCGCCTTTGTTGAATTTTGTCTGATATCTTTATGTAATACTAGTCTCTACAAAATCATTTCCAAATTAATGGATAACAGGCTAAAAGTGATGTTGGGAAAAATAATCTCAAAGGAGAAGACTAGTTTCATCCCAAGTGAAGAGATTATGGAAGATATAATCATTGCCAATTAAGTCATTCACTCATTACAATCAAGCAAAAAGAAACTGATGCTTTTAAAGTTGGACATCAGCAAAGCATACGATAGAGTCAGTTGGTGATTCCTGTTGAAGACACTGGAAGATTTCAGATTTAGTAATGATTGGCTGGAATGGATTTTTGGGCGCATTTCAACAGTTAGATACTCTATGTTAATAAACAGTTCACCATGTGGCTTCTTTGAAGGTGTTGGTAATCATATATGTTTAGGGTTTTAAACTTGAATGTTTGCAGGTTTTCTCATTCAAACCCTAATTTTTTTGAGTTATAGGACCTTGCATTATTTTATCTATTCTGGTGTTGGCCTTCTGTGGTGGGTTCCTGGTTATTAAGTCTCATCCTCATGTTTAAGTGTTCGAAGGTTGACTAGCCCCCACGCAATGTTTCACTGCTTTTTTCCTGTCGCCTTGAGAGAAATGTTAGGTTTTTGTATGTGCAATTGCAAATGTATGTTATCGGGCTTGTGAAATCTCTATCGACCTCCAAAAATGATAAGGAATCGAGTTATATGCATTTTAGATGCATATCGGGTTGCATATACAAAGAGGGAATCTCTTGCAGATTCTCAGGAATATTCTACAGTTGTATGCATTTCCAAATGCATATTAGGTTCAAAAGGATGCATTTACATTGGGGGAATCTTCCTCAAGATTCCTAGAATATTCTCTACATGTATATCAGGTTTTTCTTGTACATGTTTTGTTGTATGTCCTAGCATACAAAGGCTATATACAAGCGAAAAATGTGGAATGGAGGAATATACATTGAAGATTCCTTGAAGATGCCACTGTTGTATCGAGCAGGAGAGTTGTATGTTTATTTTGTTGTATGTTCGACATACAATGCTAGGGATGCATTGCGGACTTCAAAAGGGGTTCAGATCAGGGCTAAAGTAAAATTCAGGTACGCAAATATATGAAGCTAAGTTGAATGTATGTCCAATATACATTGGGTCTTATACAATGAAATATATACAAGGAGGAGCGGACATACATTCGCTACAGTATAATATACAAGGGGCCTTGTATATTTGGCAACAAACAAAACATGCAAAGGATATATGCATGTGGTGGGCTCCACAGGGTTATATATGCATTCGCTTGTGAGGTTGCATGTACAAAGGAAGATACAGGTGAAACATACAAGCGGGAGTGGTCAAAAGGTCAACAGTCTCAGAAGATATACAATCCGGATTCGATGAAGATTTCAAGCTGCTTCATAAATATTTGGGATCCGTGGGTTGTATAAAGTGCTTGTATATGCTAATATACAAGTCGAGGTGCAAAGATGGGATACAAGCCAGACTTTAAGGGTTTTTTTAATCCGATGGATAAATGGCAGGGGTCCGTTGTATGTATATCGCATTTGTATGATGCGATATACAAGGAAATGTACAAGTGAGAAGATGCAAACCAGACCTGATCTGAATTTTAAAACACCTCATTAGTCATTTGAAGTCCGCGGTTTATCTGTATGTATGCATTGTATATCGCGGATATACAGTGAAAAATGCAAAGTTTCAGATACAAAGGCCAGATTTCAAAGTTGTTTTAATATGCTTCATGAAGGTTTCGAATATGTGGATTGCATGTTTATTACATTTGCATATGCAACATACAAGCCGATATACAAAACAAAGACATACAACCCGGACGCGAAGGAGGAATCAAATACAGTGAATAAAATCTGAGGTCCGGCTTGTATATAAAATGCTTGTATGTCCGCGATATGCAAGGGGCCAATATACAAGTGGTGGGCCCCGATGACTCAAAGGAGTTGTTGCATGTATATGCATCTTGCATATACAAGAGGCGAAATGGCAAAATGAAGATGGTGAAAAGTCAGCGATAGGAACATGGAGTACCTACGTGACACGTAATCATTGGCTCTTGGATTTTTGCAGTTTTTGGCGCCGTGGATCTCAGGGATAGAATCAAAATCAACAGTCAGGTTTTAAACCTTCAGTGATGGATTTTCCTCGTGACTGTAGTCAATTTTTGAGTGGGAAAACTCCATGGGTGTGCTGCTGCGATTTCCAAGGGGAGCTGCGGGTAGTTGTGCTATTAACGGCAACGTACAGAGGCATGGGCCGATGGTTAAACGACCAACTACCAAGTTTATGATGAAGATCTTTGAACGGTGATGCAGGTCCCAAGCTCACCTGCCCTCTCCTCTATTTTTTGGGGTTGCCTTCAATTTTGGGCGCCATTTCTGGTGCACTGTATCTGGCCGATTTTTGATTTTTGCCTTGTAATTAATGTGGAGTACACTTTCTTGCTGTATAAGTGGACTGTGTTACTCATTTTTGGGTTGTTGAAAACTGGACAAAAATTTTGGTGCTGTAATAAGATACGATTTCATTGGTGGCTCTGTCTTAGCTATCTTGTGAGTTTATGAGTCTCATGTTGTATGTTTTTCTGCATAAATTTACTGATGTCATGCTGATTTAAATGAGTAATGCTATATTGCATGTGTTCTGTTATCTGTCTCCAAATTGAGTGTGTTCTTCTTATGAATCTAAGCATTTAAGAGATGTTTATGATTCTAGAATATAGGTTTGCTGTGTTGAATGCTTGATTTCTTACTTCTGCTCAAGGAGTAGATTAAACGTTTTAGATCAAGTGTTGGGAAGAAGACATTGCAATAGGGATATCAGTAAGTAGAGATAACAAGATACTCTGTTTTGGGAAGTATCTGTAAGGTAGATACTAAAAATCCCCTTGATATCTAGTCTTTGGTATATGTTCATGCTGGCCATTAACATGTGTATGTCTATTGACTCTGAGCCCTGGATAGGCACCGATCCAGTCTTGTATTGAGGTTGCAACCCAAAGTCTCAGTTTTGCATCCAAACATAAAATCAAACTTAAACTTTAAATCAAACCATTAGGACTTTAGAAGTAGTTTAGGACTAAAATCCTCTGGTTCACAACTAAACATAAGCCCAAAGCTAGCCCCTTTGCTCTTATCTCACAATTTTGGTCTGCATAAAGGAGGATTTATCTGCTTTGTATCAACATCCCAGCTAGTACACAGATATATCTCATGGATGTTGAATAGGGAATACCCCCCTTGGTTCTGCAGAGCCTAAAGAAGAAGAGGAGATATTTATAGAGTCTATTGCCTGTATTGTTGGCCCCTGGCCCGGTAATTTTGTTGATCAATGTTGGCTACTTTGTAGGGATAATTGGGAATAAGCATCCAGTCTGGGAAAATAACCAACAGATTTGGCGACTCCGCTAGGGAATTTGTGTAAGAACCCTGGTCTAAAAGAAAACAAATCCTAGTTATAGGTGGCGACGCCGAACCAATCTCCCAACTGGTAAAGTAAAAATTTGTATGCTAGGGAGAAGATCCCTGCGTAATTCTCTGTCTAAAGAATTACCCAGAAAAATGATGTACAAGAAAAAGGGGATTGCTCAAGCTAGTCAAGAAGGTTCTCCCAAAAGTAATGATAATATTCAAGACAATCCTGCATCTTCAGAGTGGACAATACCTTATTTTTCAAATACTGAGGCTGAAGTCTAGAACGTATATGAAAGACAGCAGGGTGGTGGATTGAGAATGAGATCAGAGGTGTTTCAAGAATGCCCTTTCCATGATTCCCCTGATAGATTTGAGGAAGATGAATCCCCAAGGGATGATAATGATGATCAGAATGTAATAAAACCATCCTCTTCTATGCCCAGAGAGGAGGAATTAGCTGAAGAAATCAAGAGCCTGAGGGCAGAATTAGAATATTTGCAGGCAGTAAAAATTAGAGATGACATGAGACAGAAAGTGCAAGCTTTGAGAGTCGCTCAGAATGATTCAATTCCTACCCTTGAAAATGCAAATATGCAGAGAAACCAACAAGGAAATGAAATCCAGGATCAACATAATGATCAAAGACAAAATGCAAATAATGCTAGAATACCATTAAATAATGTAAGAAATCAGAATGTAAACAAAAATGCAAATGCTAATCAGTTTGGTAGATAGCCGATGCAGCTGGACAGATTCAGACAGCTTGTTTTTTATGGCATTCATGGTTACCCCAATCCTATTGACAAACATGTGAGGCTGCAAGTGCCTAAGTTTTCAGGAAATAATACTATGTCAGGGGAGGACCATCTAAAGGCTTTTCAAAATATCATGGACAACTTTGAGGTTGAGCATGAGGATGTTGTCATGAAATTGTTTATGCAATCCTTAGTTGATGAGGCCAGAGAATGGTACAAAGGTTTGCCTGACAGAAGTGTTTCATCATGGGAAGACTTCAGGAGAATATTCAAAGAACAATATGGTGACAAAACTGATCCAAGTTTCTTCATTAATGAATTCACTGGCATTACCAAAGGATCAAATGAACAGGTTGCTAATTTCAATGCTAGATTCACTAAGGTGTTGAACAAACTGCCACATCACTTGAGACCTAATGAACCTATGTGCATAGTGTTATACATAAATGCTTTTGATGCCAAAACAACCTACGGATTGAGGGATAAGGGTCCTCACAGCCTCAGAGATGCTTTCAAAATTACAACAAATATTGAAAATAATAGAAAAGCGTCTGGTAAGACAAACAAAAGAGATGATGTAAAATTTTTGCAAAATCCAAATACTAAATCTCAGAGTGTTCAAGGCAATGCATCTACTTCTGAGGATAAATTAGATAAGTTGACAACTATTGTCAAGGACTTGAGCTATAGAATGGCTAAAAATGAAAAGGGGGTTGGTCCTGACAGGCAGGTTTACCAAAGGCAAGAAAGAAGACCATCATTACATGATATGCCATATAATACTAATTGGCATAATGGTAAACCCATTATCCCACACAGCAACCCAAATCCAAGGACTCAAAATGTTAAGGAAACACCTGATCCTTTGAAGAAGGCTGTCAATATGGTTGATGACACCCCATGGTGCATAATATGTCAAATGCCTCATTCATAGTCACAATGTCTGATCGCTCAGTCCTTATACAACAATGATGTTGCCTGCGATGAGTGCAATGAGCCGCATTGCATGGAAAATGATAGTGTAAATATGTTGTCTACAAAGAGGGAGTATCCTTCCCATGATGCTGGTGCAAGCATGAATAATGAGGTTCAGGTCTGCCAGCAATTTCCCTGTGATGAAGATGATGATGACAACTATGCCTATGCTCAGGACTCACACAATTTTTTGAATAATTTGAGGAGACCATCTGATGAAGAGATTAGAGCCTTCACAGTTGCCGCAATTGCCCAAGTTAAAAGCAATTACAATCTTAGGGGCAAGGCTCAGGGAAGTAACTCACACCAACCAGAGAATACTTTTGTAAGCCAACCAGTGCACAGTCATAAAGGGACTGAAACACAAAAGAAGCAATGGAGCAATAATAAGCAAAATTTTAAGCAAAAAACATGTCATGATTCTCAAGGACCAGAAAATAGAGTTCCCCAGGTTGAGGATCAAAACAAAAATCTTCAGATCAAGAATGACAGTCAAGGAGCCACAAAATTTAAAGCTGGATCATACCAAGATAAAAATAAAAATGTAGATCAGGCTACAACTGTTATATAAAATTATGCTCCATTTGACATTGCTCAGGTCTTATCCCAAGTGAAAGTCTCTGTTCCGTTGATGGAGCTGATGAAAGTTGAGTAGTTCAGAAATAAAACGTCGTCCCTGATTTCTGGAGTACCCTGTCAAGCTAATCAGAATAGTGAGACTCAAGGTAAGAAACAAGCCTTATGTATTGAAGAGGATGAGATTCCTGAGGTATATCTAGGGATGACTATGACAAAGTGCCCTTCACAGGTTGAACCATTTTATGTCTCCCTTGTCATAAATGGAAAAGTGATTAAGAATTGTATGCTTGACTCAGGAGGGTCAACAAATATCATGCCTTTAGTTATCATGCAACAAGCTAGGTTAAAGATAGATAAGGCATGTGGGAAATGTTATGCCATGGATGCTAGAGAAGTACCTGTCATTGGAATCATGAAAGATGTGGATTTCAGACTAGCAGCATATCCAGAAAAGACCTACAAAATGAACATAATAGTTGTTGATATCAAGCCACAGTATGGCATGTTGTTGTCAAGAAGATGGGTAGCATTGATTAGTGGGAGTATGCAGTTAGACCTATCATATGCCATAATCCCAATGAATGGAAAGGATGTCAAATTGATCAGAGAAGAAAGATCATCAGAAGTAGTTGAGGAACAAGAGTCAGAGGAGCATATATGTTTTGTGGACACTGACTATGAAAATTTCAGGGTTATCTCAGATGTTAAAGAAAGTGAAGGAAGAGATGTTTGCACACTGGAGCTTGACCAACAGGGTCTCTAGACCATGTACTTTGATGGAGCTTGTTCGAAGGAAGGCTCTGGTGCTGGCATTGTATTTCTGTCTCCAACTGGTAAGCTTCTAAAATTCTCATTCTTGCTGAAGTTTGCCTGTACAAATAATATTGCAGAGTATGAAGCTCTGTTATTAGGATTGAATGTAGCTTTGAAGCATGGAATCAAAATGCTCAAAGTTTTTGGCGATTCAGAGTTAATTGTTTCACAAGTTAGAGATAAGTATGCATCAAAGAATAAGAGGTTAAAACAGTACAAGCATGTTGTTTGGGATACAGTTGAATTGCTTGATGCTTTTTTGATAAACTGGATTGAGAGATCAAAAAATGTCAGGGCAGATTTTCTAGCTAATGTAGCCATAAGGCCAAATGATATAACTCTGTCAGATGTCACAAATGTTGAGGTCAAACTTAGACATGCAGTGCCAGATAATGTATGCAGTTGGCAAGTGTTTGATGATGATAAGGATTTGCTGAGATTTCTACATTGTATTGATGAATATGAAAACCAAGAAATGGATTTTCAGAACTTTGTAGAGGTTGTAGATGGGAAAGAAACTCTCTTAGGGAAGGAGGTAATTCAAATCAAGACAAATAAAATCCCTAGAGGGCTGGTTGCTTTAGAGAGAGATTTTGACAATAGGGACCAATTTGTTACAAAGGCATCTCCAACAAACAAGAATGATTTAGAAGAGATAAACTTGGGGACATTTCATTCCCCCCAAAAGGTATACATTGGCAAATAGCTCAAGCCACATATCAGAACTATGTTGATTGCACTACTGAAAAAATATAAGCATGTCTTTGCCTGGTCATATGAGGACCTGAAAGCTTATAGGGAGGATTTATTCCAGCATGAAATCCCTTTGAAGCCTGAAGCTAAACCATTTAGACAAAAACAAAGACCTATCAACCCAACTTTAGCTCCTAAGATGCAAGAAGAACTTATAAAGCTTAGGGAGGCTGGAATAATTACGCCCATCAGACACTCAACTTGGGTGTCTAACCTTGTCCCAGTTAGAAAAAAGAATGGTGACATAAGATTGTGTGTGGACTTTAGAAATCTGAATGTATCTTCTTTGAAGGACAATTATCCATTGCCAAACATGGAAGCTATGTTGTAGAAGGTGACTGGCTGTGAACTTTTATCCATGATGGATGGATTTTCAAGGTACAATCAAGTGAAAGTAAAAAATTTGAACAGTTCAAAACTGCCTTCACTACCCCATGGGGAACCTATGTATATGTGAGGATGCCATTTGGACTGACAAATGCAGGTGCCACATTTCAAAGGGCAATGGACGTTGCCTTTGCAGGATTGATTGACTCAATCTTGGCTGTGTATCAAGATGATTTGATTGCCTTTTCAAAAAAGGAAGAGCAACACTGTATGCACTTGGAGTAGATTTTTATTAGAGCATTGGAATATGGCATCTCACTCAACCCAAAGAAATGTGCCTTTGGGGTAGTGGAAGGAAAATTGCTTGGGCATATTGTTTCTAAGGATGGAGTCAGGATTGATCCTGAAAGGGTGGCTGCAATTGACAAAATCCAGATCCCTAAAACAGTGAAAGGTGTTCAGTCCTTCTTTGGACAAATTAATTTTGTTAGGAGATTTGTTCCTAATTTTGCGGAGACCACAAAAGATATCTCCAAGATGTTGAAGAAAGGTGCAATTGTCAAATGGGAAGATGAAGCAACTAAATCATTCCAGAACATCAAAGAGGCCATAAAGATGGCACCTATGCTAAAGTCTACTGATTTTTCAAAGCCATTTCAGTTGTTCTCATTTGCTTCTTTCCATACTATTGCTACATGTTTATTGCAGAAAAATGCAGACGGTTTTGAACAGCCTATAGCTTTCTTTAGTAGGTCATTGCAGGTGCTAAGTTGAAGTATGACATCATGGAGAAGCAAGCATATGCACTGGTTAGAGCAGTCAAGAGCTTCAGGCCATATTTGGTAGGCTCTCGAATAGTTGCATATGTGCCTCATGCAGCAATCAAAGATATTTTTACTCAACAGGAGGTAATTGGAAGGAGATGCAGATGGATAAATAAATTGCAAGAGTTCAACATTGAAATATAGATCACAAAATTGGTAAGAGGACAGGGTTTGGCAAAATTAATGACACAGTTAAAGAGGACAGGGTTTGCCAAGTGAATGTGGTGCATAATAAAATTATAAGTATGTCAGAATCTGAATGGTATAAGGACATAGTACATTATTTTCAAGACTTGAACTGTCCTTCCCATCTCAGTGACAATCAGATGAGAACCTTGAAGCTACAGGCTGTTAAATACATCATTGTTCAAGGAGAGCTGTATTGGAAAAATCCTGATGGTGTATTACTCAGGCGTGTGAATGAGGATTAGGTTAAGGATATTCTAAGTGACATGCACAATGGAGTGTGTGGTGGACATTATGCTACCCATACAATAGCCCACAAAATTCTCAGAGCTGGTTACTAGTGGCCAACTCTCTTCTCAGATGCACAAAGAATGGTAAGAAAATGTGATCCTTGCCAAAGGTTTTCAGGAAAGCTAAAATATCAAGGTGCATTGCCCCTTAGGACTGTAACTATAGAAGCTCCATTTCAGCAATGGGGGATTGATTTTACAGGGAAAATCTCAGAAAAATCTAGTGGAGGACATAGTTGGATTCTTGTTGCCACTGATTACTTCACTAAATGGATTGAGGCTATTCCAACTAAAAAGGCTACAAGCAAAGTGGTGATGGATTTCATTCTAGAAAATATTGTTATCAGATTTGGAGTACCAGCCAAAGTGGTCATAGATAATGCAATGTGCTTCAGGTCTGGTGAGTTTATTGATTTTTGCAAAACTTATGGAATTGATTTGTCTCATACGTCACCATACCATCCACAAGGAAATGGTCAAGCAAAGTCGAGCAACAAAAGTCTCATGAAAATCATCAAAAGGGTGATAGATAAAAACAAAAAAGCTTGGGATCCTAAGCTGAAGTTGGCATTATGGGCTGACAGGGTGACAGTAAAAAGAGCAATTGGGAGGTCACCTTTTGAATTAGTATATGGTGAAGCAGCTAGATTGTCTGTGAATAACCTCCTACCAGTTTATAAATTCATGCAAGAAAATGAGGAGGAGATTGAGGACCCAATGACTGAAATAATAAATCAGCTGGTTGCACTAGATGAAATCAGAAGAGAATCACAAAAAACAAACATCAAGAAACAACAAAAAGTGAAATATCTATTTGATAAAAGGGCTGCAGCGAGAAGGTTTCAAGTAGGTGACTTAGTGCTTATGTGGAGTGCAAGAAGCCAGGATAAGGGCAAGCATGGTAAATTTGAGCCCTTATGGACTGGCCCATATCAAATTGGCAATATCTATGAGAATGATTCTTACTTTCTCCAAGCCCTCAATGGTGAACTACTGGAATTGCCAGTGCACGGTAAATTCCTTAAAGCTTTTTTCTCATAAATGAGTACCTTATGTGCACACTGTAAATTAGATGTAAGTATTTTGTACATGCCTTGTATAGTCAGTTGTGTTTTGAGTTTTGGGTTTTGTCTGGTCTACCTTGGAGTAGTCTAGTCCTCGCTACAGTCTTTCGCCTGCGCGTCCCCAATCGGAGCCTGTGTTGGTAATCATTTATGTTTAGGGTTTTAAACTTGAATGTTTGCAGGTTTTCTCATTCAAACCCTAAATTTTCTGAGTCATGGGACCTTGCATTGTTTTGTCTATTCTAGTGTTAGCCTTTTGTGGTGGGTTCCTGGTTATTAAGTCTCATCCTCATGTTTTAGTGTTCGAAGGTTGACTAGCCCCCACGCAATGTTTTACTACTTTTTTCCTGTCGCCTTGAGAGAAATGTTAGGTTTTTTAATGTATAATTGCAAATATATGTTATCGGGCTTGTGAAATCTCTATCGGCCTCCAAAAAATGATAAGGAATCAAGTTATATGCATTTTAGGGGCATATCGGGTTGCATATACAAAGAGGGAATCTCTCGCAGATTCCTGGGAATATTCTGCAGTTGTATGCATTTCCAAATGCATATAGGGTTCAAAAGGATGCATGTACATTGGGGGAATCTTCCTCAAGATTCCTAGAATATTCTCTGCATGTATATCGGGTTTTTCCTGTACATGTTTTGTTGTATGTCCTAACATACAAAGGCTATATACAAGCAAAAAATGTGCAATAGCAGAATATACATTGAAGATTCCTTGAAGATGCCGCCGTTGTATCGAGCAGGAGAGTTGTATGTTTATTTTGTTATATGTTCGACATACAATGCCAAGGATGCATTGCGAACTTCAAAAGGGGTTTAGATCAGGGCTAAAGCGAAATTCGGGTCCGCAAATATATGAAGCTAAGTTGAATGTATGTCCAATATACATTGGGTCTTATACAACGAAATATATACAAGGAGGAGCAGACATACATTTGCTATAGTATAATATACAAGGGGCCTTGTATATTCGGCAACAAACAAAACATGCAAAGGATATATGCATGTGGTGGGCTCCACAGGGTTGTATATGCATTCGCTTGTGAGGTTGCATGTACAAAGGAAGATACAGGTGAAACATACAAGTGGGAGTGGTCAAAAGGTCAACAGTCTCAGAAGATATACAATCCGGATCCGATGAAGATTTCAAGCTGCTTCATAAATATTTGGGATCCGTGGGTTGTATAAAGTGCTTGTATATGCCGATATACAAGCCAAGGTGCAAAGATGGGATACAAGCCAGACTTCAAGGGTTTTTTGAATCCGATGGATAAATGGCAGGGGTCCGTTGTATGTATATCGCATTTGTATGATGCGATATACAAGGAAATGTACAAGTGAGAAGATGCAAACTAGACCTGATCTGAATTTTGAAACACCTCATTAGTCATTTGAAGTTCACAGTTTATCTGTATGTATGCATTGTATATCACGGATATATAGTGAAAAATGCAAAGTTTCAGATACAAAGGCTAGATTTCAAAGTTGTTTTAATATGCTTCATGAAGGTTTGGAATCTGTGGATTGCATGTATATTGCATTTGCATATGCAACATACAAGCCGATATACAAAACAAAGACATACAACTCGGACGCAAAGGAGGAATCAAATACAGTGAATAAAATCTAAGGTCCGGCTTGTATATAAAATGCTTGTATGTCCGCGATATGCAAGGGGCCGATATACAATTGGTGGGCCCTGATGACTCAAAGGAGCTGTTGCATGTATATGCATCTTGCATATACAAGAGGTGAAATGACAAAATGAAGATGGCGAAAAGTCAGCGATAGGAACATGGAGTGCCTATGTGGCACGTAATCATTGGCTCTTGGCTTTTTGCAGTTTTTGGTGTCGTGGATCTCAGCGATAGAATCAAAATCGACGGTCAGGTTTTAAACCTTCAGTGATGGATTTTCCTTGTGACTGCAGTCAATTTTTGAGCGGGAAAACTCCATGGGTGCGCTGCTGCGATTTCCAAGGGGAGATGGCGGGTAGTTGTGCTATTAACGGCAACGTACAGAGGCATGGGCCGATGGTTGAATGGCCAACTACCAAGTTTATGACGAAGATCTTTGAACGACGATGCAGGTCCCGAGCTCACCTGCCCTCTCCTCTATTTTCTGGGGTTGCCTTCAATTTTGGGTGCCATTTCTGGTGCACTGTATCTGGCCAATTTTTGATTTTTGCCTTGTAATTAATGTGGAGTACACTTTCTTGCTGTATAAGCATACCGTGTTACTCATTTTTGGGTTGTTGAAAACTGGACAAAATTTTTGGTGCTGTAATAAGATACGACTTCATTGGTGGCTCTGTCTTGGCTATCTTGTGAGTTTATGAGTCTCATGTTGTATGTTTTTCTGCATAAATTTACTGATGTCATGCTGATTTAAATGAGTAATGCTATATTGCATGTGTTCTGTTATCTGTCTCCAAATTGAGTGTGTTCTTCTTATGAATCTAAACATTTAAGGGATGTTTATGATTCTAGAATATAGGTTTGCTGTGTTGAATGCTTGATTTCTTACTTCTGCTCAAGGAGTAGATTAAATGTTTCAGATCAAGTGTTGGGAAGAAGACATTGCAATAGGGATATCAGTAAGTAGAGATAATAGGATACTCTGTTTTGGGAAGTATCTGTAAGACAGATACTAAAAATCCCCTTGATATCTAGTCTTTGGTATATGTTCATGCTAGCCATTAACATGTGTATGTCTATTGACTCCGAGCCCTGGATAGGCACTGATCTAGTCTTGTATTGAGGTTGCAACCCAAAGTCTTAGTTTTGCATCCAAACATAAAATCAAACCATTAGGACTTTAGAAGTAGTTTAGGACTAAAATCCTCTGGTTCACAACTGAACATAAGCCCAAAGCTAGCCCCTTTGCTCTTATCTCACAGTTTTGGTCCGCATAAAGGAGGATTTATCTGCTTTGTATCAACATCCCAGCTAGTACACAGGTGTATCTCATGGATGTTGAATAGGGAATACCCCCTTAGTTCTGCAGAGCCTAAAGAAGAAGAGGAGATATTTATAGAGTCTATCTCCTGTATTGTTGGCCCCTAGCCTGGTAATTCTGTTGATCAATGTTGGCTATTTTTAAGGGATAACTGGGAATAAGCATCCAGTCTGGGAAAATAACCAACAGAAGGCACCCGACGATTAAGACTAGGTGATCCCTTGTCACCTTCTCTCCTTGTAATAATAGTAGATGTTTTAAGCAAGATGATTAATGGTAGCAAAGAGGGTGGTCATTGGAAAGGAATACGCGTTGCGAAGAATATGGAGCCACTATCCCATCAGTAATTCACAGATGATACAATGTTATTTGGTGAGGCCAATATAAATGAAGCAAATTGTATTAAATCGGCGTTGGACCTATTCTTAGAAAAGTCTAGGTAGAATATTAATGGAGAAAAATTTGTAAATTTTTTCTTTAACACAAATAGGCAAATGCAACAAAGAATTTAAAAAATTTTGGGCTTTGGTATTGGGCAGCTCCCTTGCAAGTACCTTGGGGTCCCTATCTTCCAAGACACCACAAAAGTAATCCACTAGAAAAATAGTGTGGAGGTGTGTCAAAGAAAAGCAATGAGATGGAAGGGTAAATGACTCACTCTCTCAAGTAGGATTACAAGATCAAAGTCGTGCTTATTGCTATCCCAATCTACACGATGTCTTGCTTGAAGCTTACTAAATCAATGGAGCAAAACATGAACAAGATAATGAAGCACTCCTTGTGGGAGGGCTCAAATGAAGCACACAAGCTTCCATTACTAAGAGGGGATTCAATGAGGGAAGATAGAATTAATGGTGGGGTGGCAATAAAAAATCTGGATTGCAGAATAAGGCACTAGGCACTAAGCTCATATGGAAGTTTTATTCAAAACCTGACTCACTATGGGGTAAGGTAATAAGGAGAAAGTACCTGGAGAATGAAGACATATAGAATTTTCACAATAGCTAACACAGGTTCGGGTTCACACATATGGAGATTTATGTGGGAATGTTGCTCAGTGCTTATGGATCACATTTCTTGGCAAATCAGGGATGGAAAGAAGGTGATATTTTTGTGGGACTCTTGGAATGGCCACCAACCATTAATTAAGATGAGTAATTTAGCTGATTTCAGTCAACTCTTTGATGGCGAACGGGAGCTCTGTGTGGCAGACATGCTGGAGACTCTGCCCAACAGGGTTATGAGTTGGTGCTAGCAGAAAATAACAGATATGCATGTTAGTGCACATGCAAAGAACAAGTTGATATTAGAATTAAAATGAAGAAAGGTTATATTTTCTTCGAATCTAGACAACATCATTTGGTTTGGTGCAAAGTCTGGGAAGTATTCTATTAAGTTAGGATACCAAATGCTAAATCTGCATAGAGAATCAAAGCATTTGCCTATTAGGGTTTGATGGGATAAGGTGGTTCTATCCAAAGCTGGAGCATTTTCTTGTACAACTATGTACATCTGGTTGACATTGTTATTAATAAAAAAAATTACAAACTTACATAATGGTTAAGTACAAGTAGAAGAAGCATGACCTACACAAAAAATAATTTGCATTAATTTCATTGAATCCAAGGGATAATCCAATAGAACAATCAATTAATAGTAATTAAATGATTCACCTCGAGGAGGAAAAATTATATTTGTATGTAAAAGTTAAATCGTACAAGTGCTACTATCATTAAATATAGTTGGAATTGAAAAAACCTTATTATTAACTCATTCATATACCAAGCACAATAGGGAGTTGAAAGTTGAATTGAGTGTAGATTACTAATTTAGAAGGTACAATTCTGTGTAGATTAGGAATTTAATATTAATAGTTGGCAATGTATCTCTTTTAATCAGATATTTAATGAGAGGCATTCTACAACACTTCCTTAACCAGTAAATAAAAATTATAAAATTTAAAAAAAAAGAGAGAGAAAAAGAAAAACTTAAATTAAATTAAATAAAATTCAATGCATGGTGGTGGCATGCCAGAATAAATAAAATCGAATGAAATAAAATTGAATGTAGTGGCATGGGAGAATAAATTAAATTAAATCAAAAAAATTAAATGCATGGTATCAGCAATTATTACGCCATGGTAAGGAAGAGCTGAAAGAAGTTAATATCCTCTGAAAAAATTCTAAAATAGATTCTCCTCTTGACAAAAAAAAATAAAAATAGATCTGATTAAATAGAACTCAATGCAAGATAGTTTTAGTTGAAACCCTTGCAAATAAATTTAATCAGAATTCTTGACTTCTAGAAACTCCTACATGCAAATTTAAAAGCTTAGGATAAATATTCTACAAAATTTTCTATCCAACACACCCCAAACCCTCAAAACCCTCCATACCTGCAAACAAAATAAGATCATAAAACAAAATACAAAGAGATGTATGTTAATTAGAATACAAGAAGCTATAAATTCAAACAAATAAGAGAGGAGAGGAAGAAAAAATCAAGAGAAGACTATAAATTAAAAAAAAAAACTATATATCCTCTTCATCTCTCCACAGAAATTAAAAAAAAAAGGTAATAGAATAGCTTTTTATATGTTATTATTTCAATTAGGAAAGTTTATTTAATTTTTAAAATTTGTTTCATGTTTAGCTTCTAAAATATAGCAATTTGGCTTAGAATCTATGTGTGATGTGATGTTAATTTATTTTAAATTCTAAATATACAATGATCAATAAGGAAAAATCTATTGAGAGTTATATTAATATTAATTTAATAAGTCTTAATATTTTATTTGAATCTATTTATCTTTTGTTCTATATTTTAATTCAAAACTATTAAGATTTTATTTATTTGAATATATATAAATAATTTTAGGGCTTAAATTTGATAGTCAACCTTGATTGTCAAGCAATTTTCTTATGACAGTTATCTATTCAATAGTGCCTTTAAAATACTATGACATACTTTAGTATAAATAAATTATATGAAAACTAAATTTATAAATCATCATAATCCTATATAAATTTTGACAGTTTGTCCAAAATTTCTCCTTTCATATGATAAGTCTTTTCAAAATTTCAGTTGTGTGAAATCAAATCCGTATAAAATAGCTCATTGATTTATTATTTTAAGAGTTATTTGAAGTAGCTTGATTTAATTGTTAGATGTGGACATAATTGTTTTATTTACAAATTTTAAATATAAGAATATAAAAATTATCAAGTATTATTTAATTAAATATGGAGCTTTATATTAAATTTAGAGTTATTCGAGTCGTTCTAGAATCAATTTGTTTTCAAATTTTTTTTTAGGAGATATTTGAAAATATAATTTTTTTTTTTCCAAAAATGAAAACAATTATAGTGAAGCCGTCGCGATTGAACTACTCTGCCCACTACCTAAAATATATGTTACAATTATGGTTAGAACTAGGGTTGGAGTTAAGGTTAGAATTAGGGATAGAATTAGAAATAACTAGATCTAGGGGTAGAATTAGGGTTAGTATTGGCTTGAATGTTAGGGTTAGAGTTTGTGTTAGGGTTAGCGTTAGGGTTGGGGTTAGGGTTTAGGTTAGAATTGGGATTACAATTATTATTATAATTACGTCTAGAATTAGGGTTACAACTATGGTTAGAATTAGGGTTGGAGTTCGGGTTAGACTTAGGGATAGAATTGGAAATTAACTAGATCTAGGAGTAGAATTAGGGTTAGGGTTACAATTAATGTTTGGAATACAATTAGGGTTATCATTAGGGTAAGAATTAGTGTGACAATTAGGGTTATAATTAGGGTTAGGGTGAGATGTAGGGTTACAATTACAATTAAGGTTATGATTAGGGTTAGGGTTAGGGTTATGATTATGGTTATAATTATGGTTAGGGTTGAAATTGCAATTAGAATTAGGGTTAGGATTAGGGTTAGAATTACAATTAGAATTAGGGTTATAGTTTGAAAAAGGCTGAAAATAATAATGAGAATTAGCATCAAAACAAGAATTAGGGTTAGGGTTAGAATTGGGATTACAATTATTATTATAATTAGGTCTAGAATTAGGGTTACAACTATGGTTAGAATTATGGTTGGAGTTAGGGTTAGAATTAGGGATAGAATTGGAAATTAACTAGATATAGGGGTAAAATTAGGGTTTGGGTTACAATTAATGTTTGGAATAAAATTAGGGTTATCATTAGGGTTAGAATTAGTGTCATGACCCACTTCTAGAACCCTCGAACACATTTTGAGTTCTGAGGTTGATTTGAATACTATGCATAACTAATTTTTTTTTTTTAATCTTAAATATCTAATTGTATGTATTTTATTCAAATCTTATTAACACACATAAAAAGCTATTAAAATTAAATAATATATATAGTCTTAAAATAATAAAGATAATGATGATAATAATAGATGATTTTCCAAATTCTAAATAAATTAATGAGAAGGGGTACATTTCTAGAAAGAGTAATAAATGAGGTTCAACCCCCTCATTTTCTAGTAAGTCCCAAAGCTCACAATTATTAAATAAATGAGATTTTTTCTCCTTGAATCTATTGAGGCAATGTAGGTTTCCATATGAATTAATGACAAAGGAGAAAATTGAAAGAAAACAATTAAAGATAAATGAGTCCTTTTCCACTAGAATTTATGACAATTTGGAAAATGGAAAAGAGCATTTATTAAGAAGACTTGACTCAAAGACTTGAGTCTACCTCCATAAGGGTTGAAATTTTCTATATATAGCATGGATGGAGGAAGGAGGGGGACACTTAGCTTTAGTATGGAGTGCTAGAGTAAACTGTAAGAGCACTTCTCTCCACAATTTTGTTTCTTTCCTTTGAAATTTTGTCATTATTTATTTTACTTGTATGCTTGTTGTTTGTAGTATTTAACTAGCCTAGATTTATTTTAAAGAGAAAAATTATGCATAGGTTTTAATTAAAATTTGAAATCATTCAAGAGAGAGGCATAGGAGTTTTAGTTTTTGTCTTATGCCAGAGATCATGAATTTGTTGAAATTTACGGGTTCAATATTGATGATGTTGATATTGATTTTTGACATATTTTAATCAATTGGGTCTGTTAGACCTGTCAAAGCGTATCATTCACATATGCATTCTAATTTGTTGTTCACTTCACTGTGAATGTTAATTTACTATCATTTTTATTTTCGTCTCCCATGTTCTTTACTATCATTGCTAAAGGTGGGGTCTCTAATGGCCTTGTTTGAAGAAGAGAGAGTGGTAAAAGTGGTAGATTTCTTGTGCAAGATTCATAACAGAAGAAAGGGGGTCAGCATTGAAACGAAGGGCAGCTAGATGTAGCTTGGGGGCTACTAGTGGGTCCTTGTTTCCTTATTTGTTGTGGCTTGTTATACCTTTGGGTCCCATAGACTGCGGTCTCGTGGACGTCATTAAAAGTATTCATTCATTCATTACTCCTTAGGGGAAATTATTTTTCTTACAAATTATATGTTCATTAGTATTTCCCCGAATGGCGACAGCATGGGATGGACGGCAGTATGTATATGTATACATGTTAATTTGTTTTCTGGGATTGATTTTTTTAACCAAAAGATAACAAGGTTTGATGTTGACTGCACACATCTAATAGGCGGTAGGTTTAGGATATTAGGCGCTGGCAGATTTGAGGCGCTGGGTGGTGCATAAGGAGGTAAATCCTGTGCTAGGTCTGAAGTATTTAAATATGAATTGCCTTGTGAGTTTATACCCTATTCCAAACGTTCATCCAAACTTGGCCGCAGATTTTGATATGTGCTAGGCAATTGATGCAAATTGAGGCGACATTTCCTTGAGGGATTTTGTCAACCAGTTGATGTGGCCTTGTTTGTGCATCTTCATTTTGCATACATGTCTACTAGAACATTTCCAACTGTAATATCTGCCAAATTCTGCCCTTCCGTTATGCTTTGATAAGAGTCCATATCCTACTCCAAAGCTTCAATCTGTGCGTTGGTAGGAAGGACGATTGGCAAAGGTTGTGGGCTCTGGCTATATGCCTGCCAATTGATTTTGCTTGAAATTTCTTGAAGCCTTTTCAGCATGTCAAATTTTTCTTGAGGCATTTTGTCAAACAGTTCATGTGCCTTGTGCATGCTTACATTCTGTATACATGTGTACCGGGGCATTTGCAACTACATCATCTGGTGAAATTTGTATTTCCTTTATGCTTTGATATATGTCCATGCCCTATTCTAAAGCTCCCACGTAGGCGCAGGCAAAGAGGATGCTGGCAAAGGTCATGGATTTTGTCTTTACGCCTACCAAATTTATTTGCTTGAAAGTTTCTAACTCCCTTTCAACAAATACATTTTTTGAAATCTCACAATCATCATTTTGTCAAACAGTTCACATGCCTTGTCTGCATGCTTCCACATTTTTGCATACATACTGGGGTGCTTGCAACTACAAAATTTGACAAAATTCCTCCTTCCATTATGTTTTGATGGATATCCGTACCCTGTCCCAAAGCTCCCATTTTCACACAGGCTGGGAGGATGCTGGCAAAGGTTGTGAAGTCTGGTTTTGCACTTACCAGTTGTTTTTGCTTGAAAGTTTTTAAAGCCTTCTCAACAAATCCATTTTGTGCGTATCCTACAAGATTCATTGTATTCTGTTACTTTGAGGGACTCTGTCAAATAGATCACTTGCCCTGTCTATTCTTCCAAGTTTTGCATACATGAATACCAGGGCGTTTCCAACCATAATATCTGATAAAAACCACGTTGAGCATCCCATGATGATTTTGACCCTCGAAAGTCTGTTTTGGGGGGCTCAACCTAAAATTTTGATAAATTGTTTTCAGCCCTGTGGAATTCAACATTTCACATGAATTTTGGCTCCACATAATAAAAAAAATTACATTCAGCTTCGAAATCAATTTTGAGCTTGTACACTTCCTTGCAAGTCCTAAGCAATCTTTTGTAATTATTTGTTTTAGCCCAATCCCACGTTGAAATTATTTGTTTTAGCCCATATCCCATGTTGATTAAGCTTGGAGTTTGGATCTAGGTAATCCATTCTGACCCTATGACAGACCTACACCATGGCTAACTAGAAGCAACCTATCATTTGGTAGACCATAACTCTAAAAGATTTAGTTCAATGCCAGGAGGATAATAGTGGTACAATTACTATTAGACAAAGTAGCGCAATCGAGGCATCGGTTTCCAAATTACGAGCAAAAATGAATTGGAAAGCGTATCCACGCCAGTGGGGAAAATACATCTCCTTAGCTACAGATTAAAATGCATTCAAGTAGCTTATATCTATCTGCCACCTGAATATTTTGTATTGAAATTGATGAGTGAGCATCCCATGCCGTTCCTTCTGTCAAGAAGGATTAAGTAAAACTTGGGAGACACTTATATCCCTTAAAACTAGGATCAATCTAGTGGTTCGTTGTGGTAAATGATTAAAGGTTATTATGATACAATTGCTATTTTATTGATAAAGCATTGTTTAGTATCATGTATTATTATTAATTAATGACAGTTAACACATATATAATTGATTGCATAAATATGTACAATAAATATAGAGTAAGGATATCATTTGTTTGCAAGTTAACAACAAAGGAACTATATTGATTAATTACAAGTACACGACATTGTACAAGTACACGACATTGTGTATAACTGAATATGTGACTTTGAAAATGAACAAATGTTACAGTAATATAAATTATGACCATGAATGAAGAGAATCAAGAAGTTCTTTAATTTGAAGAGTACATCATCAGGAATCATTGTTTTTCTTTGATCAAGTTATATTCACAAGTTGACCGACAATGGTATAAAATATTAAAAGGAAAATTTACATAATGTAAATGAGATGAAAAGGTGCAAATGATAACATAATAAATGGTACAAAAGGAAATAATAGAATTAATGACATGGTATGTAAGAAGTGAACAATAGGTAGATCAAATAATAAGAGGAATAAGGTAAAATAGTGTGTAACAAGTATGAGTAAAATGATTTACAAAAGAGTAAGAATATAAAAATAAAATATATACAAGAAAACAACAAAAGAGAATTAATATAGAGATACAGGGGTAGCTTATATACAAATAATTTTGAGAGATAACTATACAAGATGAATCCATAAAGATTAGTCCTATTTTATATTAACATGAGTTATATTTTATATATCGAAAGTATGCTAGAGAGACATGGATTTATATGATGAAAGTTTTACATAATTGAGAAGAATTTGTTCCCTCTCTATGGAAAGTTACCTTGATGATGGTGGTGAATTATTATTAATACTTCTACCTAAGCCTCTTGATCTACCTTAATATTATAATTGGTTTGTCTTATTTAAGACAACTATGATTAAGATTAGGAATTATGGATTTTCTTTATGAGATGGTTGTTTTAGTAATGGATCTCACACGCAAGCCTTGGTGGGGGTAAAGAAATTGTATCTCAATTGATATGATGTATGTATGCATATTCACACATAATTGGTATAAGGGATAGATATGTATATCTTTTGTATTATGAATCTTATCATAAGTGCATGAATAAAGTATAAGGTCAACTCACTATCATATCTTATCTTAGAATTTCTAGATGATCGAAAAAGGGTATTATTGCTTTAAGAACGACTGGGTACAAATTTTGGGATTTCATATGTGAACTTTCTATTGTCCTATTGATTGAAAAAGGATGAATTAAGTATGTCTAGATCTTTCCTTGTTCAAACTTTGTTAGGATAGGAATTCTACTGTTCTTTATTTATAGTAAGAATGGATGTTTTTTGTTGGTATGCTAGCTTGAAAGATCATGAGAAGGTATAGTTCTTATGATACATGCAATGATTATAAGTAACTTTTCTTATGGAATTATCGTAAAATAAAATGGATTTATTGAAATATTGTTTTTTGATAGAATATCTTTTCTAGTTTATGAATTGATGTAAGTCGCTTTCTAGTCGTATGCCTTACGAAATTGAGTAAGTTTCTTTTCTAGTTTTATTCATTATGTACAAATCATAATGATCAAGCATCTTTTATCTGCATTATGATTTGAACAATGAATTATCTTTCCCTTATCAATTTCTTTATTAGTTATCATGCAAGTTTTCTTTTCTATTAGATAGGTAAACTTGGTAAATAAACGTCCAAACATAAAACAAATCGTAGTGTTCGGTTTTATGGTACCTCTATGTCATGTTTATGGGTAATGCCATCATGTTGAACCAAGTACCTTGCGCCTACAATAGCTACAACAATAGCGTCTAGGCACTGTCCCCCTAAATCATTGGGGAGTAATAAGGGACATGTCGAAGTTAAATCCGCAGGAAGGGAAAATCTCCTTGGATATCTCATTAAGAAGATTAACTAAAAAGAAAGGATGAGTCTATTGAAATAGTTGTATGATGATTACCACGATGCTCATTTAGAAAACCCTTCAAGCTACTAACAGAAAACGAGGCTTTTTGACACATGAGTCTAAATCAGAGATGACATGTGAAATGTCATATAAGGTAACTAGGTTGATCTAGAAATGCTGTCTATCGTATGCTCTCACCTCACCTTCATGGATCTTGGTGAAAGCACTAGGGAATCAGGAACAAACTTAGTCATGAAATTACCTAATTTGGCTCAAGGAAGTAAACTAGATTTCATGAACGAACACTTGGTAGGGATTCCTCTACACTAGGACTAATTGACAAACATCCCATTAGGTGTTTGTGGTAGTGCACTAATTTCCATCCCTGTTTCACTGAGTGGGTGGCAACCGACGAAGAACTATCTGGGGCAGGGAAAAACTCTAGAAAGGGCTGGATACCCTCTCACAGTTACATCAAACATAGTGCAAAATAGAACTACATATTCCCATTCCCATGTTAGTCACATCCGAAGGAGGGGGCCTTGATCCCGTTGATACAGGGTATGTAGGCAGTCTTGACGGCGAAGGATGACCCCAGTACTCAGGTCCCCTAGATGTAGGGTGTTCTTTTATAGTTTCTGTGTAGTTATTTTTGAGTTGTGTTAACAAGAGATTGTCTAGTTAATTTTGTGCAGATGATAACAATACAGTTGCTGGAGGAAAAGCAATCTATCAGAAAACAAATGTAGGATGCAACAAAGAACTTAAGGCATGTGTGATCCATTGATCTTATAGGTTATCTTTCGCAATGTACCTTCTCTCGTAATGTACTCTCTCTCTTCACTAAAATTAAAATTGGTGATCCTTCAGAACGTGATGATTTTAGAAAACTAAATTCATGTTCGTCTCATCTCTATAACTTGCATTGAGCAATTCTTAGAATTAATAGTAAAATTTCATGAATCTGCACTTCCTGCATCTATTAGATCAAAATTTTTAATTCCTCAGTATTTTTGAAATCAGAGTTTAGTATTATTTGGTTAAGGATGCATCAGGTCCTTACATGTGGTATCAGAGCAAAGGACCAAACACTAGGCCTGGAGGTCCGCTAACCTAAAGCATGGAGAGAATTAAGATATAAGATGTTATCATATGACGTTAAGAACATTCCCCCTCTTGTGATCTAATTATCATCCAGTTATTGATAAACATGAAGAGGAAACATGCAAAGAAATAGAAATGGTAAGGTTGTAGATAAACCCTACCTAGAGGGTGAGGTGGATAGTTTGATGTCAGTGATAGTACGTGTAATGAGACAACAATAGTTGGGTACATGACAACTGTGAGACCTGTGGATTCTCTTAATGGGTCTTTTCATAATGGCATGCCCTGGGTTGTGTGGGGGCATGTGACTATTCGTGTGGATTTTCGATACAAAAAGATGATAAGGTTGTTTCAGGTTGCGTGGGTAATGCTTAGTGTGACATGGTGATTTATTATTGTTCCCTACGTGGTTGAGACCGATGTACGATTTAGCTATTTGAGTGATAAAAGCCCACCATGTTCCCTACTCCCTTAGGTGGCCTTGTTGTAAGGCTACATGGTGGTTGTAATGTGCAAATTTTGTGAGATTGTTGAATTATTTATGCTTGTATTAAAGGTTTTACTTAAGTGTTAAGCCAGTAGCATTTTGTTTCTAAGATGGTCCTTTTTCCTCAAGGACTTGTTCTTTTTTAAATTTGGGATGTTGTAATGGTTGCTATCTTTGATCTTCACTTCTTGGTTTGTTTTATTTTAATGTATTCTAATTGAAGATTTAACTTATGGACTTATTTTACTTAGTCCTTCCTAATTTGAGGCATTTTATTGTTGCAACTGCTGGCATGTGTGGAGTAATGTGATTTTTGTAAACTTTCATGTTCAAGAGGGGCCCCTAGCAGGTTGTATGGGGGAGTAGGTGGCCTGGGGAGATTCTATTGTGAGGATGGGATTGCAAATGGGACTAGTATGGGACAATCATAATCCATCCGTTCCCCTAGATCTATGAGTGTGTTTCTTGCATACCTTCCTCTTGGAGGATAACACCTTGAACGAATGCGAGCAAGGTATCAGGAAACGTGAGGAGGGGTCCTTGAGAGGGCCTTGAGACCATCTTTCTCTTTCAGTTACTTGACACTAAGGTATTAATGATATTGGTTTCCTTTGGAGGTGAGACTATATGTTTTTATGGCTAACTGGATGAGTATTAGAGACATCTATTGACTTTTGAGAAATTGATGTCATTCATGGACTCCTAGTTTGGGAAGTAACTATCAATTTTGGGATGCTAGCACTACTTTTGGATAACAAGCCCTAAGGTGGTGCTAATTGATGTAATAGTTGCGAAGAGAGATCTACGTGGAAAGTTTGGAAGAGTTGTTGATGTGGCAGTCTCTGCAAATAGGCATGCATGACAACTAGAATTGTTACCTTTTAGTTGAGTGTTGATGTGTGTGCTTGAGCATGTTAAGTATAGTGTTTATATGATATAAGAATAATGGAAGTCACTGGTACTTAGAAGAATCCCTGGGGTGGATTACTTGTACCCAACTTTACCAAAACTGAGGTGTGTATAAGTCGATATTGTGTATCCCCTAGTTGACAAGCTCAACACAGTGCTTGGGCAGACTGTGGTCTCCAAGAAGTGACTCATGGACCCGTATTGATCTCGAAGGAGTCAAAAGTCTCTAGCCAGAGCATAATGATTCCTTTCCTATTTAGCCTGTATAGCTGTTGTGTTTACCTATTGGATAAAGTTTTGATCTGTTTGACCAGTATAGGCCCATTTGGCCATTATTTTGGAAGGAGAATTGTGTAAAATAAAAAGGTGTAATTCAGAGTTGTTGGAAAGGATAGAGGAACTAGGAGAAGACAAATATGATGCCCTTGAAGAAGAACTGAAAAATGCAAGAAGGAGAAATGAAGAACTGGAAGTAGAGTTGACATTGTTTGAAGATATTGAAGAGAGATTTGAAGAGTTGGAAGGTGGAACAGAGGAACAGAGATCTAGAAGAAGGTTTGAAAGAATTGAAAAGGGATAATAGTTTACAGAAGAGTGAAATAGAAGGATTTAAAGAACATGTTAATCAATTCGAGAAGTCACTTGTAGCATGTAGAAAAGAAAATAAAAACCTGAGATCTAAGCTTGAACTTTGTGATGTTTCTGGTGATACTAATGATTTGAGTGATGTAGCAAAAGCTTCTTTAGAAAGTGAAAGTAAAGATAACAGTGTGACTGAACCACATTTATTGAGAAGCGATAGGGTTCATTAGACCTGGTTCCATATGAATTGGTTTGTCCAAAGGACAGAAGAGCCCAATTGGCTTTATTTTAGTATGTCCCATTTTGGACACTTTAGCTCGGATTGGCTATTTCCTGAGTACTCAGATTGACTAAGATAATATAAATTCTTCTAAACTATGGTGGTGTATCATTTTTTTTGGATTATAACACATGTTGAAGTAAACTTCAAACGTAACTGGAAATTCTGATAATGATGGATTACCAAGGGAGAATCTATGAACCTAAATTCTTTTTACCGAACTTAGCAAGATTGATTCCAAGGTTTTATTATCTTTGATGATGAAAGTGAACATGAATGATCAAGGTCATGACATTGTAATAACATCAAAGGAGGTTTTAAAATGAGAGAAAATTAAGGATATGAACAATAAGATCAGACAGTTGGACTTTGAGTTTGGTACAATGTTCATTATGATCAAGTATGGTCAAAGAAAAATGAGAACAATAAATGTGACCCTCTTATGTAGGAGAAAAACTAACTTGAATGTGGATTAGAAAGATAACTCGATATGAAGGAAGAAAACTATTTAATGATTTTTTGGATAGGATTGATTTTATCTATGCATATTCTCTATGAAGAGAAATAGTCAGAAACCAAAGTAAGGTGCAAGTGTACTTAAATTTATTGTGAATGGACTAAGGTAAGAGAATTCTTATGTGGAAATGAATCTCCTAAAGAGACGTTAGAAAATAATAATATTCTGATCCTTGCATTGACATGATAATAATTTGGCCTCTTGACAATGAAATCTATTTTGGAAGACTTTCGGTTTCTCTTGAGTATACCACTCTCATGATGAATTCATGAGCATGGGGATGTTTTACTTTAATCAGTTCACATGTGGAGTTCATGATAATGACACATGCTTGAGTTGATGACTCCATTCTACAATATAAATTGTGGAAAAGTTATATTAGCTAGTTATGATAATAATGTGCTTAATGATGACACTCTTGCAAGTTATATTTATTCCTTAATTTTTATACACTTATTCACTTATTGTTGCATTTAAAAGGCTTCTAAAGATAATTATGAGGAATTTGCTTACATGGTGAAGTAATGATTTAATAATGGCATCTTTGGTAACTTATAATCATTTATTACTTTAAATTGCATTGATAAAACAAGTACTTTGTGATGAATTGTTGCATACCAACATGACAACCTTAGAAGCATGGATGAACAACACCATGATTAACATCATAACATGATATGTCTGACAACCTCTGCAAGTGTTTATTCTAGACACAGAAAAATTTGAATGAACGAGTGTACTGGAATAATCAACATTCCCAACTAGAGGACAAGTTGCAAGGATATGCTTAATTAGGTTTGAAAAGTTAAAGTAGTTTCTTAAACTCATATTTCTATGATAATACATATATACTTTATCATGTTGGAAACTAGTAGAAGTTTTGATTTATGTCGAGCACTTTTGCTACCTTAATTTACGAACTATATTAAGTGATGTTTTGCATCGGGACGATGCAAAGTTTTAGGGGGGAAGTATGCCATGACTCGCTTCTAACCCTCAAACACATTTTGAGTTCTGAGGTTGATTTGAATACTATTCATAACTAATTTTTTTTTCAACCTTAAATATCTAATTGTATGTATTTTATTCAAATCTTATTAACACACATAAAAAGCTATGAAAATTAAATAATATATATAGTCTCAAAATAATAAAGATAATGATGATAATAATAGATGATTTTCCAAATTCTAAATAAATTAATGAGAAGGGGTGCATTTCTAGAAAGAGTAATAAATGAGGTTCAACCCCCTCATTTTCTAGTCAAGTCTCAAAGCTCACAATTATTAAATAAATGAGATTTTTTTCTCCTTGAATGTATTGAGGCAATGTAGGTTTCCATATGAATTAATGAAAAAGGAGAAAATTGAAAGAAAACAATTAAAGATAAATGAGTTCTTTTCCACTAGAATTTATGACAATTTGGAAAATGGAAAAGGACATTTATTAAGAAGACTTGACTCAAAGACTTGAGTCTACCTCCATAAGGGTTGAAATTTTCTATATATAGCATAGATGGAGGAAGGAGGGGGACACTTAGCTCTGATTTGAAGTGCTAGAGCAAACTGTAAGAACACTCCTCTCCACAATTTCATTTCTTTCCTTTGAAATTTGTCATTATTTATTTTACTTGTATGCTTGTTGTTTGTAGTATTTAACTAGCCTAGATTTATGTTAAAGAAAAAAATTATGCATAGGTTTTAATTACAATTTGAAATCATTCAAGAGAGAGGCATAGGTGTTTTAGTTTTTGTCTTACGCCAGAGATTATGAATTTGCTGAAATTTACGGGTTCAATATTGATGATGTTGATATTGAATTTTGACATATTTTAATCAATTGGGTCTGTTGGACCTGTCAAAGTGTATCATTCACATATGCATTCTAATTTGTTGTTCACTTCACTATGAATGTCAGTTTACTATCGTTGTTATTTTGGTCTCCCATGTTCTTTACTCCTTAGGGGTAATTATTTTTCTTACAAATTCTATGTTCATTGGTATTTCCCCGAATGGCGACAACTTGGGATTGACGATAGTATGTATATGTATATATGTCAATTTGTTTTCCAGGATTGATTTGGTTAACCAAAAGATAACAAGGTTTGATGTGGACTACACACATCTAATAGGTGGTAGGTTTAGGATATTAGGCGCTGGCAGATTTGAGGTGCTGGGTGGCGCATAAGGAGGTAAATCCTGCACCAAGTATGGAGTATTTAAATATGAATTGCCTTGTGAGTTTATACCCTATGCCAAACCTTCATCCAAACTTGGCCGCAGATTTTGATATGTGTTAGGCAATTGATGCAAACTGTGAGGCGGCATTTTCTCGAGGGATTTTGTCAAACAGTTGACGTGACCTTGTCTGTGCATCTTCATTTTGCATACATGTCTACCAAAGCATTTCCAACTGTAATATCTGCCAAATTCTCCCCTTCCATTATGCTTTGATAAAAGTCCATATCCTACTCCAAAGCTTCAATCTGTGCGCCGGTAGGAAGGACGATTGGCAAAGGTTGTGGGCTCTGGCTATACGCCTGCCAATTTCTTTTGCTTGAAAGTTCTTAAAGCCTTTTCAGCATGTCAAATTTTTCTTGAGGCATTTTGTCAAACAGTTCATGTGCCTTGTGCATGCTTCTACATTCTGTATACATGTGTACGGGGACATTTGTAACTACATCATCTGGTAAAATTTGTATTTCCTTTATGCTTTGATGTATGTCCATGCCCTGTTCTAAAGCTCCCATGCAGGCATAGGCAGAGAGGATGCTGGCAAAGGTCGTGGATTTTGTCTTTACGCCTGCCAAATTCATTTGCTTGAAAGTTTCTAACTCCCTTTCAACAAATCCATTTTGTGAAATCCTGCAATCATTGCATTCCACCAGAGGACATCTCTTTGAGTCATTTTGTTAAACAGTTCACATGCCTTGTCTGCACGCTTCCACATTTTTGCATACATACTCAACATTTGACAAAATTCCTCCTTCCATTATGTTTTGATGGATGTCCGTACCTTGTCCCAAAGCTCCCATTTTCACACAGGCTGGGAGGATGCTGGCAAAGGTTGCGAAGACTAGTTTTGCACTTGCCAATTGCTTTTGCTTGAAAGTTTTTAAAGCCTCCTCAACAAATCCATTTTGTGCGTATCCTGCAATCATTGTATTCTGTTACTTTGAGGGACCCTGTCAAATAGATCACTTGCCCCGTGTATTCTTCCACATTTTGCATACATGACTACAAGGGTGTTTCCAACCATAATATCTGATAAAAACCACGTTGAGCATCCCATGATGATTTTGACCTCAGAAAGTCTGTTTTGGGGGGTTCAACCTAAAATTTTGATAAATTGTTTTCATCCCTGCGGAATTGAACATTTCACATGAATTTTGGCTCCACATAATAAAGAAAATCACATTCAGCCTCGAAATCAATTTTGGGCTTGTACACTTCCCTGCAAGTCCTAAGCAATCTCTTGTAATTATTTGTTTTAGCCCATATCCCATGTTGATTCAGCTTGGAGTTTGGATCCAGGTAATCCATTCTGACCCTATGACAGACCTACACCATGGCTAACTAGAAGCAACCTATCATTTGGTAGACCATAACTCTAAAATCTTTAGTTCAATGCCAGGAGGATAACAGTGGTACAATTACTATTGGACAAAGGAGTGCGATTGAGGTATCAATTTCCAAATTACGAGAAAAAATGAATTGGAAAGCGTATCCACGCCAATGGAGAAAATTCATCTCCTCAGCTACAGATTAAAATGCATTCAAGCAGCTTATGTCTATCTGCCACCTGAATATTTTGTATTGAAATTGATGAGTGAGCATCCCATGCCATTCCTTCTGTTAAGAAGGATTAAGTAAAACTTGGGAGACACTTTTATCCCTTAAAACTAGGATCAATCTAGTGGTTCATTGTGGTAAATGATTAAAGCCTATTATGATACATTGTAATTTTATTGATAAAGCATTGTTTAGTATCATGTATTATTATCAATTAATGACAGTTAACACATATACAATTGCTTGCGTAAATATGTACAATAAATACGAAGTAAGGATAACATTTGTTCGCAAGTTAACAACAAAGGAACTACATTGATTAATTACAAGTACACGACATTGTGTGTAACTGAATATGTGACTTTGAAAATGAACAAATGTTACAGTAATATAAATTATGACCATGAACGAAGGGAATCAAGAAATTCTTTAATTTGAAGAGTACAGCAGCAAGTATCATTGTTTTTCTTCGATCAAGTTATATTCACAAGTTGATTGACAATGGTATGAAAAGGTGCAAATGATAACATAATAAATGGTAAAAAAGGAAATAATAGAATTAATGACATGGTATGTAAGAAGTGAACAATAGGTAGATCAAATAATAAGAGGAATAAGGTAAAATAGTGTGTAACAAGTATGAGTAAAATGATTTGCAAAAGAGTAAGAATATAAAAATAAAATATATACAAGAAACAACAAAAGAGAATTAATATAGAGATACAGGGGTAGCTTATATACAAATAATTTTGAGAGATAACTATACAAGATGAATCCATAAAGATTAGTCCTATTTTATATTAACATGAGTTATATTTTATATATAGAAAGTATGATAGAGAGACATGGATTTATATGATGAAATTTTTACATAATTGAGAAGAATTTGTTCCCTCTCTATGGAAAGTTACCTTGATGATGGTGGTGAATTATTACTAATACTTCTACCTAGGCCTCTTGATCTACCTTAATATTATAATTGGTTTGTCTTATTTAAGGCAATTATGATTAAGATTAGGAATTATGGCTTTTCTTTATGAGATGGTTGTTTTAGTAATGGATCTCACACTCAAGCCTTGGTGGGGGTAAAGAAATTGTATCTCAATTGATATGATGTATGTATGCATATTCACACATAATGGGTATGATGGATAGATATGTATATCTTTTATATTATGAATCTTATCATAAGTGCATGAATCAAGTATAAGGTCAACTCACTATCATATCTTATCTTAGAATTTCTAGATGACTGAAAAAGGGTATTATTGCTTTAAGAACGATTGGGTACAAATTTTGGGATTTCATATGTGAACTTTCTATTGTCCTATTGATTGAAAAAGGATGAATTAAGTATGTCTAGATCTTTCCTTGTTCGAACTTTGTTAGGATAGGAATTCTACTCTTCTTTATATATAGTAAGAATGGATGCTTTTTGTTGGTATGCTAGCTTGAAAAGTCATGAGAAGGTATAGTCCTTATGATACATGCAATGATTATAAGTAACTTTTCTTATGGAATTGTGGTAAAATACAATGGATTTATTGAAATATTGTTTTTTGATAGAATATCTTTTCTAGTTTATGAATTGATGTAAGTAGCTTTCTAGTTGTATGCCTTACAAAATTGAGTAAGTTTCTTTTCTGGTTTTATTCATTATGTACAAAGCATAATGATCAAGGATCTTTTATCTGCATTATGATTCAGTGAAGCATCTTTCCCTTATCAATTTCTTTATTAGTTATCATGCAAGTTTTATTTTCTATTAGATAGGTAAACTTGGTAAATAAATGTCCAAACATAAAACAAATCACAGTGTTCAGTTTTTATGGTACCTCTATGTCACGTTTACGAGTAATGCCATCACGTTGAACCAAGTACCTTACGCCTAACATAGTTGCAACAACGACATTTGGGCGCCATCCCTCTAAATCATCGGGGAGTAATAAGGGATATGTCAAAGTTAAATCCGTAGGAAGGGAAAATCTCCTCGGATAGCTCATTAAGAAGATTAACTAAAAAGAAAGGACAAGTCTATTGAAATAGTTGTATGATGATTACTATGATACTCATTTAGAAAACCCTTCAAGCTACTAACAGAAAATGAGGCTTTTTGACACGTGAGTCTAAATCGAAGATGACATGTGAAATGTCAAATAGGGCAACTAGGCTGATCTAGAAATGCTATCTATCGTATGCTCTCACCTCGCCTTCACGAATCTTGATGAAAACACTAGGAAATCAGGAACAAACTTAGTCACGAAATTACCTAATTTGGCTCGAGGAAGTAAACTAGATTTCATGAGAAGACACCTGGTAGTGATTCCTCCACACTAGTACTAACTAACAAACACCCCTTTAGGTGTTTATGGTAGTGGACTAATTTCTGTCCCTGTTTCACCGAGTGGGTGGCAGTTGATGAAGAACTATCTGGGGCAGGAAAAAACCATAGAAAGGGCTGGATACCTGCTCATAGTTACATCAAACATAGTGCAAAATAGAACTACATATTCACATTCCCGTGTTAGTCACATCCGAAGGAAGGGGACTTAATCCCGTGGATACAGGGTATGTAGGTAGTCTGGACAGGAAGGATGTCCCCAGTACTTAGGTCCCCTGGATATAGGGTGTTCTTTTATAGTTTCTATGTAGTGATTTATGAGTCGTGTTAACAAGAGATTGTCTAGTTTGTTTTGTGCAAATGATAAGGATATAGTTGCTGGAGGAAAAGCAAGCTGTCAGAAAATGAATGTAGGATGCAACAAAGAACTTAAGGTATGTGTGATCCGTTGATCTTATAGGTTATCTTGCGCAATGTACCTTCTCTCGTAATGTGCTCTCTCTCTCTTCACTAAAATTAAAATTGGTGATCCTTTAGAACATGATGATTTTAGAAAACTAAATTCATGTTCGTCTCATCTCTATAACTTGCATTGAGCAATTCTTAGAATTAATAGTAAAATTTCATGAATATGCACTTCCTGCATCTGTTAGATCAAAATTTTTAATTCGTCAGTATTTTTGAAATCAGAGTTTAGTATTATTTGGTTAAGGATGAGTCAGGTCGTTACAATTAGTTTTACCTTTAGAGTTATAATTAGGTTTAGGGTGAGATGTAGAGTTACAATTACAATTAAGGTTACGATTAGGGTTAGGGTTAGGGTTATGATTATGGTTGTATATGAATTGAATTGAAAGCATAAGATCAACTAATGGTTGTGATTTAAAAATAGGGTTGAAGATCTCATATTAAAGGAGAGGATGAATTCTCTCTACTATTCGTGTACAAACAATGAAGCCTTTGATTCTCAAAAGAAATACGTAGGCAGTGCCATTACAAAAGAACCTTGGAAGTTTAGGACCCCGACTTGGGATGACTCTGGCTTGGGATTTTACCATATTTAGTGCAAGTATGGAAGATTGTGACATAGAGTTGTTGCCATAACTATGATTGATAAGACTATGAAACTAACGTATCTACACTTGATAAAGATTAAAATAGTACTTAAGTGTAATGAAATCAAAATAGTAGTGATTTATAAAAATACATTTCCTTTCCCTACAATTTTAAGATATATAACCGGAGCAAGGGAAAATATTTGGAGACCAAGCTTAAGATTAGTCTCCTATTAAGAATGATGTTGTGCCAAAATTTATACAACATTTAAAAAACATTTTATATTGATTTGCATTACACCAAGCTGATATAAATAGTTTTTAGTATTAGAAAAGTTTGTTGTTTTTTTTGCCATGGTTATTTGATCATTTTATACACTCTACTTAAATATCATCCACTTCAATGGTTAAACAGTTAATAGCAATTTTACATCTCATTCACAACTAAAAAGTGGTAAATATTTGTCCTATTTTTATTAGCCAAAATTAACCTTTAACTGTTGAAGTGGATGATATTTAAGAATAACCCATATTATATTATAAAACTAATATCTATTTGGTACATGCTCGTGGTTAATATTAGCCCCACAAACGAAATTAATTATTCTATGTTCATTCTTATTGTCATCTTTTCCAGTACTTGCCATGGATGCATCTTGAAGTAATAAGTTGTTACAAACCAATAATATAACTCTTGCATATAAACATACGCCAGGGTATTAAACTCTGATAATCCATGTTGGAACAAACCAAATGGTCTTACTACTAAACCATTACAATTTTCAACTGCTAATTATTTTTTATATTCAAACCTGATTGCAGAAAATATATAGATCTTCGGACTTAACGTAAGCTCCTTACATTTATGTAGCGGTATTTTATTGCAAGATGGTGTGAAGTATTCTATTGCAAGATGTAGTGAGATATAGTTGGGAGGAGGTTTAATGAGATGAAAGACCGAGCGGAGGATCCAAGTGAAGCACAAGTGTCATGGCTGTAGTTTTGTTTGTCACCACATCTCTGTGCAAAGCAATTCTGTACTTAGCTCTACACGGTTTTTGTACCATCACAAATGTATTGCATCATCAGTTTCCTTGAAATTCACAAACCTTACAGTTATCTCAGAGCAAAGAAAATGTTTAACAAACACTTACCACAAGAGACTCCCCAAGATTGATAACAAGAGCGCCAGGAACATGAGCAACAGAGATCCAACCCCCACTTTTTTTCTCAACTTGTAAGCCATCGCAGACATTATCTTGAACGAGAATAGTAATTGCACCGTGGTCTGTGTGTGCATGAGTGCCCAGCACTTTATCTGGGTGTGGGCAAGGCGGATAATAATTCGTTCTGTAGAAAAGATTGTAACCTACAAATTCCTTGCCCAGACCATCAGAGGGCATCCCCAAATCTTTCGATATTATACTCAACAAATGCATCATAAGTTTGTTAGATTCCTTTCCAAGCTCTTCTGTTGTTTGGCTGCAAATTAGAACAAAAAGAACATTACCACTTTTTAGTATGGATGAAGTGTAAAATTACTGGTGAAGCTTAAACAACCTGATGTTGTAAACATATTAGCCACCAAAATCATGCTGACTGTTAGGTCGAATTGATTTTAATCGACAAACACTATGGTCGATGAATGGAGGATTGTTGATTCGTTGAGTCCATTAAAAAAGTCGAAATTATAACAGGTCAAAATTGCAGAAAAACAGTTGACACACAACACATGCCGATTGTTTAGTGAATGAAAATTACTATTGATTGTTTTGACCAAAATGAATGAAATTTAAATAGAGTGAAAGCAGAATAACAAAATAAAGCAATAGGCTAGGAACTAAAGAGCTTTGAGCAGTTTATACAAACATGTGTTGGCCAGTTAGAATTGTAATTTCCTTGAATCTGGATTTTAGGAGATTCAGACTTCAAAATAAAAAATACTACACATTAATATCTAAATACATGTTATATTATGTATAACTGTGAAATAACATCATGAATTTAGTTTGAGCTTTTGTGTAACCTATAGTCTGTGGGAGTTGAGGGCCATAAATGACAAGCTTTGAGGGAATCAAGAGCAAGGAATGTTGGTGTTGGAAATAAGCCACACCTGGACCGACGATGGACCGGTCTAAGAGGGGCCAGTAGCTCAGTGGTAGAGCACTCCAGCAGCGAATGGAAGGTCCTAGGTTCGAGTCCTAGCTGGTCCATGTCTCAACATGGTATCAGAGCCAAGCCCAGGCTAGGAGCCCCAAGCACATGAGAGGTGTGGCTTAAGGGGGGGTGTTGGTGTTGGAAATAAGCCACACCCGGACTGACGATGGATTGGTCCAAGAGGAGCCAGTAGCTCAGTGGTAGAGTACTCTAGCAGTGTATGGAAGGTCCTAGGTTCGAGTCCTAGCTGGTCCATGCCTTAACATGGTATCAGAGCCAGGCCCAGGCTAGGATCCCCAAGCACACGAGAGGTGTGGCTTAATGGGGGGTGTTGGTGTTGGAAATAAGCCACACCCAGACCGACGATGGACTCGTCCAAGAGGGACTAGTAGCTCAGTGGTAGAGCACTCCAACAGTGAATGGAAGGTCCTAGGTTCGAGTCCTAGCTGGTCCATGTCTCAACAAGGAAGGCATAGAGAGAATCCATCCAGTCGCTGTGCTGGCCTCTGAATCCCTCTGTACGTCCATAACCAGCAATCTGATCTATTTTCCCTTCCTCTCGAGCCCATTTCAATTTTTCTTCTACTGGAAGCTCAAAGAATCCTCTTTTGTTTCAGAGGAGGCTCGCTCATGTCAACTAAAGGCAGCTCTTCAAACACACCTTCTTCAAACAAGGGCATGTGTTTGGCTTGAACAAGAAACTCCCGAGGCACTTGAGTGAGGTTCTGAATGTAATACTCCACCATGCCCATGTTGGAAACTGTGTGTGAGAGCTATGAATTCTAGGCTTATGTATATATATGATGAAGAGGGATATTTAAGTGGAGTGTGTAAAATTCTTATCAATTGTTTGAATACTGAAGAGTATAATATTTTTGGAGAATGTATATATATTATATAAGTTTTGTCTAGGTAAGAAAGTGGCTGTTAATATTTAAATAGAGTGTACATACTTTATTTAAATGTTTTGTCTAGATAAGAACGTGGCTATTAATATTTAAATAGAGTGTACATACGTTATTTAAATGTTTTGTCTAGATAAGAAAATGTCTGTTAATATTTAAATAGAGTGTACATATGTTATTTCAATGTTCTGTCTAGATAAGAATGTGGGTGTTAATTTTAAATAGAGTGTACATAGTTATTTAAATGTTTTATCTAGATAAGAAAATGTCTATTAATATTTAAATAGAGTGTACATAGGTTATTTCAATGTTTTGTCTAGATAAGAATGTGGCTGTTAATTTTAAATAGAGTGTACATAATTATTTAAATGTTTTGTCTAGATAAGAAAGTGCTTGTTAATATTTAAATAGAGTGTACACACATTATTTAAATGTTTTGTCTAGATAAGAAAGTGGCTATTAATATTTAAATAGAGTGTACATACATTATGATATTTAAATAGAGTGTACATACATTGCATAAGTTTTATTTGGAGAATCATGAAAGTAATTGAAAGAAGGAAATTCTTGATGCCCTGTGGGCCTACGTACAAACATCAGAACTGTACAATATAAAACTATGGCCTCTTCATAATACTACTACCTCATTAGTATGTAAGGCAAATGGGGAGTCAGTGAGATGTATTTTCAAATGAAATTGTTTATATTGTGATAATAAGAGCAGGAAATATAGCTTTTCTAGACAAATATAGAAAATCTTTCTAGAATTGTAGAAGAAATAAGAAAAGGGTTATTGCCTTCCAACAAATGGAGATAGCAATAATACATAGATCTTAGACTAGTATAAGAAGCCATAAAAAGCCACTTAAAAATCTTGAAAGAATTAATGGTAAGAAGAAAATTAAAAAGTCCCCTAATAGTAGCATTATCTAATAAAAAAATATTAGGGTTAAGTTTAAGGTTACAGTTACAATTAGGGTTATAGTTAGGGATAGAATTAGGGTTAGGGATAGAATTATGATTAGAGTTAGAATTAGGGTTACAAATATAACAAGGGTTAAGGTTAGAATTAGAGTTAGGGCTAGAAATAGGGTTAGGAATATAATTAGGGTTATGTTATGGTTAGAATTAGGGTCTTGATTAGAATTACAGTTACAATTAGGGTTAGGGTTAAGTATAGAATTAAGGTTAGCAACACAATTAGGGTTTGGGATAGAATTAGGGTTACAAATATAATTAGGGTAAGGGTTATCGTTAGGGTTAGAATTATGGTTACAATTAGGGTTAGGGATAAAATCAAGATTAGAATTATAATTGGATATAGAGTTAAGGTTACAATTAGCGTTAGAATTAGAGTTAGGATTACAGTTATAATTAGTGTTAGAATTAGAGTTAGGGTTAGGGTTTAGGTTAGAATTAGGGTTAATATGATTAGAATTAGGGTTAGGGTTGGGGTTAGAATTAGGGTTACTATTAATAACAATAATATATTATATCAATAATATATTAGTTTAAAAAATATATTTAATAGTATAAATATAATTATATTATAATAGTATATTTATTATTATATATAATAATATAATAATAAACATATATATATATATATATAATTATTATAATGTAATAATATAAATATAATATTATTATATTTAATAATGTAATAATAATATAAATGGACTAAACATTAGGGTTAGGGTTATAGTTACAATAAAACTTTACGTTTATATATATATATATATATATATATATATATATATATATATATATATATATATATATATATATATATATATATATATATATATATATATATATATATATAGTAAGGGTTAGGGTTAGAATTATGGTTACAATTAGTGTTAGGGATAAAATCAAGATTAGAATTATAATTGAATTTAGGGTTAATGTTACAATTAGGGTTAGAATTAGAGTTAGGATTATGGTTATAATTAGCATTAGAATTAGGGTTAGGGTTAGGGTTTAGGTTAGAATTAGGGTTAAAACTATGATAAGAACATGGTTAGGGTTGGGGTTAGAATTAAGGTTCCTATTAATAACAATAATATATTATTTTAGAAAAATATATAATAATATATATAATAATATTTATTATTATATATAATAATATAATAATAAACATAAATATAAATATAAATATAAATATATTATAATGTAATAATATATGTATAATATTATTATATTTAATAATGTAATAATAATCATATCGACACAATGGAAGGAAAAGGAGGGAGAAGATAACAAAGGCTTGAAGAGCGAAGGAGATGTGGCGTTGGAGGTTCTGTTGCTAGAGGCAGAAGCAAACCATGATGAATCTCATAATAACTGAATATCTGTGGGCAATGTCAACCTTCAAATTTTAGAGGACATTCCCGTGCTGGCAGTTCCTGATGAGCTCTTGAATTCAAAGGTGGAAAATTTGAGAAAGAACATAGTTATCACCAAATTCATTGGAATTTGGCCTTCGATGGAAAAAATCAAGGAATGGATTGACCGCAAATGGCTAGGGGCCAAACCTAAAGTGAGCTTCCTTGCATTAGGGTTTCTATAGATTATTTTCCAATCCGAATTTGAGAGAGATAATATTCTCAAGGGTGAGCTGTGGTTCATGGGAAATTCTAGTTTGTATATTAGGGCTTGGGTGCCTGGGTTCAATCCCCACAAGGAATTGATCCAGAAAGCACCGATGTGGGTCTGAATGTACAAGTTGCCATAGGAGCTGTGGATAGAAGAAACAAGCTCATCAGTAATTCCTTGGGAACTTTCATCACTTCTTCGAAGGCATCCCAATAGGGGAAATTGGTGACCTATGCTAGAATCTGTGTTTACTTGGATCTAAGCAGGCCAATACTTAACTCAATCAAGCTGTCCTCAGCCATTGGGCTTTGGCTCCAAGAGTTGGACTACGAATGTCTCTCGATTAGGTGCTTCAACCACTGGAAAATAGGGAATATTGCTAGGGCATGTGGCAAGGATAAGAAAGAAGCTAGCAAAAGAAATTTGGAGGTCAAAGGCACTTCATCTGGCGGGAAGGACACAATGGACCCTCCAAAAGTGGGAACAAATGTGAATGAACCAGAGGCTCCTTGCAAGCTAAAAGCTAGTTTGACTCTGGAAGTCCCCTTGGATTCCCCATAAAAGGTAGTAGGAGAGTTGAATGGGGGCCCAAGTGCTTCCTCTCAGAATATTGAATGTGGGTCAATAGGGGGAGGCAAGCCAGATTCACCTGGAATTTTAAAGGAATCCAACAGAATCCCCACTAGTCAACCTAGTGTGTGACATGAAGACAAGAACTCTAAAGAAGAGTAGAGGAAGTATGAGGTTTCTGATCAAGAAGTAGAATCAGAGGACAAAGAAAATGACTAGAAGATCCAAACTAGGAGTGGGAAGAGAGGCAAACAAAACATATTGATGGATGCTGGGGGCCCTTCCTTGGGAGGAAGGAGAATAGATGTTAGTAAGGCTAAAAATATAGCTTTGCTAGAGATCGGTAAGGGCACATAAGATACTCTGAACAAATTTGTTAAGAAAGGGAGCGAGCACCTCCAGATCCCCCTTAAAAATGTGCAGGATTTGGAGAGATGGAGAAGGATGTGTAGTTAGTGCGGTAGGCATGGTGGGTGGCCCAAAAATTGCCTGGAATAAGTTATTTCTATCGATGATCATGTGATTACAACTGACCTAAGACCTGTGCAATGTAAGGAGAGGCTTCTGATTTCAAATGTACATGAACCAAATTTAGAAAGAGATAGGGTTAGGTGTTGGGATCGCCTGGTAGACTTTAGGTCTTCAAGGCCTAACAAAAATTAGATATTGGGGGGAGACTTTAATGTTATTTGGACTCTGGAAGATACAAAAGGAGGTAGATCTTTAGGTAGTTTGGGGTCGAATGGCTTCTAGAGGTTTTGTGAGGAACTTTCCTTGGTCAATATTCAGCCTAAGTAAGGTTGGTTCACCTAGACAAAGAAGGATAGGGGAGGACAATATTATGTGTAGATTAGATATATTTCAAGTCAATTTGGAATGGCTTTTGGAGTCGGTCAACTTCTTTTTAGAGTTGTGTGAATTTGGGGGGTCAGATCATTGGTTGATCAGGCTGTAAATCTCCATTTGTCAGAGGCCAAAGGGCATCCCCTTCAAAATGGAGGCATTCTGGTATGAGCACCTTGAATTTTATGAAGCCTTGGAGGGATGGTGGAGCAAGGAAGTGAAATGGAACAAGAGATTTGTAATTTTTAAGAAACTCAATGAAGTTCAGAAGCAGGCAAAGGAATGGAACAAGAAGGTTATTAGGAATTTATTCACTTCCAAAATTAAAGTTGAAGAGGAGCTAGTAGAGGTGGAGAGAGAAATAGCCACAAAAGGTTTCTCCTTGATTTCCAAAGATAAAGAAAAATATAAGATGGATGGGCTCAATAGGTTGCTCAAAATGGAAGAGATTTTTTGGTTGCAAAAATTTAGGGTCAAATGGTTAAAAGAAGGGGACAACAACACAATTTTTTTTCACCTCTCCACAGGCATAAGAAGAAATCAAAACAAGATCTTGAAGCTCTCGATGCCAGGGGGTTCGGTAATAGAGGATATAGAAGCTATCAGGGAGGACGATAGGTGTTATTTTCAAAACCTCCTTGGGAGCGTTGAGGTTGCAAACTTAGAAGTTCAAAATGAATGTTTGGCAAACATCCCTCTGTTGGTCGATGATGCTAGGAATGCTAAATTTTTGGCTCCCTTCTCCAAGGATGAAATCAAGATTGCAGCCTATTCTTTAGGGGCTTTGAAAGCCATGGGCCCTGACATATTTTAGGTTGGCATCTTTTAGAAGTTCTGGGATTTGGTGGCAGATGATATTTGGTAGGTTGCAGAAGAATGCAAGGTGAGGAAAACTATGATGAGATCATGGAACTCAACCTTCCTCGCTCTCATCCCCAAGGTAAAAAGTCCTAAATATTTTGATGAGTATAGACCAATTATGCTATGCAATGTGATATACAAGATTCTAGCAAAGGCTATGGATTCTAGACTGAAATCTTGCCTGGAGGGTCTAATCTCAGAGGAACAAAGTGGGTTTTTAAAGGGTAGACAAATCCTAGATGGGGTGGTGCTTGCACATGAAACTGTTCACTCCATAGAAGAAAAAAGAAGGAAGGAATGATAATCAAGCTATATATGAACAAAGCGTATGACAGAGTTTCTTGGGATTTTTTGATCTCAATCATGAAGAAGATGGGGTTTAGTGAGGATTAGTACAGATATATTCTTAGTTACATTTCTTTAGTTCAATATACAATCCTCATTAATGGAAGAGCCACAGATTTAGGGTCAAAGTATTCATCCTACATCTGTCAGCCATCCATTGCAAGGTTATGAGAGGTGGTCAAGTCGACATGTATGTAATTCGTCACAAGATCGTAAATATAGTACATGTAAACTTTTTTCATATATAAATAATAATCTTATTTAGTGAGAATTTGATGATGAATAGGTGGATGTTGGAGCTTCACCATTAGGAGGATTTCCTTGGGCCAGTCATAGAGGTAGTTTCACTAAGGTAAATTTTACCATTGTAAATGGAGAGGATTCATCAGCGTACGCTAGAGGCCGAATGTAGAAAGGTCTGAAAGGAGAAACATCAGCAAGAGGAATTGACTCAGCTTCACACACATGGAAGGGAAGAATGGAAGGGGAGCCATCGGTATGAGTTGGATTGCTCGACCGCATTCATTGTGATGGTGGTGAATGCTATCCGGTTGTGAAACAAGGCGCAATATCATGTTGATCCTGGTGCAAAGGAGTCTATAGACAAAGAGAGATGGAGACAACGCTTACCAACGCAAAAGTGAGGAAATTTTTGGCAAAAGAAAATAAGGAATATGCTGGAGGATATCAGTTCCTGTCACGTCCCCATGCGTTCATCTGAGTATATGGAGATCGACATTTTGGTGGTGGTGGAGAATGAAGCAGAAAAATTAGGCAAAAAGGCCCTAATAGGGAGAGTTGTGGGAGGCAAACCTTCCAAACAGAGGATCAATGATTGGGTGGAAGAAAATTAGAAAAGGGCAATGGCACCCACCTTCCTCCCCAAAAACTTATTTATGGTCGAGTTTGAAACTGAACATGATCACGATGCCATTCTTTCCCTTTTAGTATGGTGGCTAGGGGAGAAGTTTGTTTACACAAAAAAATGGTCCTACAATTTTGACCTGAAGGAAATGACCCCTTCGAACGGTGAATTTTGGATTCAACTCTACAACCTCCCCCTGGAGTATTGGACTAGTGAATGTCTAAAGATGATCGGTTCTAAACTTGGGTCATTTAGGGGGTAGACATGGGCGAAGATGATTTGGCACACTATGCGAAGATTCATCTAATTACTATTAGGGCTTTACTTGAATTGATCAATCTCACCTCAAGGCATGGTGTGTGGAAACAACCAATAGAAATTGAAGAATGGAAATACTTTTGCATCGAGTGTGGCAGCCGAGAAGAGTTTGAAAAGTTCTGTAAAGAACATGGGATTGAAAGACATAAGACAACTCCTTACACCCCGCAGCCAAATGGAGTTGTAGAGAGGATGAATAAAACATTGATGGAGAGGGCTAGGAGTATGCTTAGTGGTGCTAGCCTCGAATAAAAGTTTTGGGCTAAAGCTGTAGCCACTGCTTGCTATCTGATTAACAAATCTCCTACCTCAGTGCTCGTTGATAAAACACCCATGGAGGCATGGTCTGTTAAAAAGCCCTCATTGAGACATCTTCATGTTTTTGGTTGTGAGGCATATGCACATGTGCCTAAGGAGAAGAGGTCAAAATTGTAGAACAAGGCAGTTAAATGTTTCTTCATTGGCTATGGTGTCGGTGTGAAAGGGTACAATCTTTGGGATCCTGTGGCTGAAAAAGTGTTGTATAACAGAAGTGTTATCTTCAGAAAGCTAACACCTCCTGTTGTTCTACAGCCAGAAGAAAAGGAAAAGAAAGAGGATTTAGTTTAGTTTCCTTCTACCCCTTAGAAGACTGAACCGACATACCCTGTGAGACCTGATGATGAGGAGAGCTCTAGTAGCTCTGAAAGCTTAGAAGAAGAAGTAGAACCTCAACCTCAGCCTTTGAGGAGGTCTACATGAATAAAGAAGCAACCTGATAGGTTTGGTTATTCATTGCTTGATTCTAGTTGTGCTTATGCCTTGATTACTAACACTGATGAGCCTAGAACTGTGACATAGGCTATGGGCATGAAAGATGCAGGTTACTGGAAGGAGGCCATGGAAGATGAGATGGATTCTTTGGAAAAGAATAAAACTTGGGACTTGGTGCCTTTGCCTGATGGACGGAAACCTATTGGATGCAAATGGGTGTTCAAGAAGAAATTTGGAGCAGATGGCAGTGTTGAAAAGTATAAGGTCAGATTGGTTGCGAAGGGGAATTCACAAGTGGAGGGAATTGATTATGGTGAAATTTTCTCTCCCATTGCAAAGCTGACATCTATTCAATTCCTGTTATCTCTTGCAACAACTTATGACTTAGAAGTGGAACCAATGGATGTGAGGATATCTTTCCTTCATGGTGACTTGGAGGAAGAAATTTATATGTCACATCCTGAGCACTACGTGGTGAAAGGTAAAGAAAATTTGGTTTGTAAGTTAAATAAGTCTTTGTATGGTTTGAAGCAATCTCCTAGGATGTGGTACTTGAAGTTTGATGTCTTTGTGTTGTCCATTGGATTTTTGAGATTGAAATCAGATCATTGTGTGTATTACAAGTTTGACAATGATCGCATTCTCATTATTACACTGTATGTTGATGATATGTTGTTGATTGGGAAGGGTAAGAATATGATTTTAGATTTGAAGTCTCAGTTGTTAGAACAGTTTGAAATGAAAGGCTTAGGGGCAACTAGGTACATTCTGGGGATGGAGATCAGAAGAGACAGAGAAAATAGAAAACTTTGGTTAAGCTAGAGTAAGTATGTGAAGATTGTGTTGGATAGATTCAGCACGACAGATTACAGACCATTATGTGTTCCTATTTCATTGGGGACAAAGTTATCTATGAATGATTGTCCAAAGTCTCCTTCTAAGATGGAGGATATGAGCAGAGTACCTTATGCTAGTGCAGTCGGCAGTTTGATGTATGCTATGGTCTGCACAAGACCAGACATTGCCCAAGCAGTGGGAGTCCTTAGTCAATTTATGGATAATCCTAGACTGGTACATTAGGATGTGGTGAAAAGAGTGTTCAGATATTTGAGGGGTATTTCTGAGTATTTCATATGTTATCATGGTTATCCTATAGGACCTCTGCATTCTGTAAGCATTCATAGATTTGTGGATTCTGATTGGGCAGGTGGCATTGACAGTAGGAGATCCACCAGTGCTTAGGTGTTTACCATGTTTGGTGGTGCTATTAGTTGGATGAGTAAGCGACAACCTATGGTTGCTTTATCCATGACAGAAGTTGAGTACATGGCAGAAACTCATGCTTGTAAGGAAGCCATTTGGCTTAAGAGGTTGTGTTTAGATATTGGTGTTGATGCAGGACATATTACTATCTGTTGTGACAATTAGAGTGCGATTTGCTTAGTAAAGAATCCTACCTTCCATGCCAGAACAAAGCATATTGATGTTCAGTTTGATTTTGTTCGAGATATGGTAGAGGATGGCAAGGTGATATTGGAGAAAGTAGACACTTTGAAAAATGTTGCAGATGCATTGACTAAACCAGTGGGCATAGAGAAGTTCAGATGGTGTTCAGAGTCTATGGGCCTCTTGGCCCCTAGTAGTTAAAATCTTGTCATTTCTTTTGGCTCTTGCAAGGTGTTTGACAAGTGAGAGAATGTTGGGAATTAAGGTGTCTCAACCTTCGCAAATTCCTAGCATTAATTATTTAATTGTATATTTATTTATTGCCTAATGTTGTATTTTTCTTGCACATTCAGTTCGGTCTCTTAGTGAGGTGGCACAGTGACATGTCATCTTACTTGGAATGTGACTTGAATGGTCAAGTCAAACCTACATGGATTTGGGTGTCTCATTTGAGGTGGCACTAATATGCTATGTGTCGGCATCTTGTGGTATGTGGAAGATAATATTCCATATGATAGGATCTATGACGCGTAAGAGCCAAGTTTGGAGATTCCTATGTGGTGCAGTCACGGTAGGTGGGTTCACAAAATGAACTATCTGGACTGTGCAGCAAGAGTAAACACAACGGAAAAAACTCAAGAAATGGAACAAATACATATTCAGTCATTCAGTATATCATAGAATTCAAATACAATCTGGCCGGCAACATGCGGGCTTACAACTAGGGCTCAAAGGCCTGATTACATACATGCGCAAGATAAAGCTTTGAAGCTCCTTCACACAAATCTAAACTATGATCAATATAACAATCAACAACTACTTTCCTAAGGATCTATTACATCAATATATATCATCTCCGGACCAATAGATTCCTCCGCGTCGACCAAGGAACTCCAATGAAGAGATGTAACGTGTTCACGATAGGTCGGACCTAAATGCATAGAACACTTCCTCAAATGAATGGAACAATGTGAGGACCTCTAGGGACAGTCGGCCACGAACCAAGGATCATTGAATAATGTGTCATTAGGATCTGCAAGTCAAGGAATGATCCGCAAGCCTTCTCCTTCAGCTGATTATCAGGAACTGTTAGAATGCTCTGGTCTAGGAAAATAAATGATCTTCTGATAGCGATATCTTTCCGGTAGCTTATCCAAATGCTCTAAATTATTGATATGATGTAGATGAATGAATGTAGATGCTAAGTTTAGATCTACAAGGTGTGAAATGCCACAACTGGACCATAAGCTAAAAACTGCTACTGACTGAATTGCCTGAACTGAACTGGAAAATGAAAGAACTGAAATGCAAATGTTTTTGTTTGGTTGATGCAAGATTGCTCTTGAATCAGGGATGCTCCTGCATCAGACATCCAGGGTTATTGAAAAAAAGTGAGTCCCTCACTTTGCTAGGGCTAGGGGAGAACCAAGACAGTCCACCTTAGCCTGAGAAATCCAAGATGAGTCTTCTTCCGGTCAGCCTTTCCACTTTACAATATATTCTTTGTATTGTCTGCCTCTAGTGTTGCGTCCAACTCTGCTGTCCAAAATGTCTTCAATCTACTCCAGTGCTTGTTGTGGTAATTGCTTCTTCAGGTCTTCTTCCATGCTGTCACTGAACTCTATTTCATGATACTGATAAAGATCTGCAATGTTGAAAATTGGTTAAATACTCAATGTCTTCGGTAGCTCTACTTCATATGCATTACATAAATCAAATTTCCTGAGTATCCTACAAGGTCCAAACTTCTTCATCTTCAACTTGTTATATGTCCCAATTGGAAATCTTTCTTTTCTCAAGTACACCATCACTTCATCTCTAACTTCAAATTCCTTATGTCTTCTCTTCTCATCAACCTTCTCTTTGTACTTACTATTCATATCTTCCAAATGTTTCTTCACCTGATTATGCACTGTCTTCATATGATCTACAAATTCTTCTACTTCTGCACTCCTTTTTTCCTCTGTACTGATATCTCTCAATTCTGTAACTCCTCTAGGATTCACTCCGGTAACAATCTCAAAAGGTGTTCTTCTAGTACTTCTGTTTACTGAATTATTGTATGCAAACTCTGCTTGTGAAAGAATCAAGTCCCAACTTCCAGTTTTTTATCTAACCAAACATCTTAGGAGGTTTCCCAAAATCCTATTCACTACCTCTATCTGTCCATCTGTCTGTGGATGAAAAGTAGAACTGAACTTCAAATCTATCTTCATCTTCTTCCAAAGTGTCTTCTAAAAGTATATAATAAACTTTGTATCTCTGTCTGAAACTATACTCTTAGGCAATCCATGCAATCTCACAATCTCCTTGAAAAATAGGTCAGCTACATGCACTGCATCGGTAGTCTTTTTACAAGGTATGAAATGAGCCATCTTTGAAAATATGTCAACCACTACAAATATTGAATCATGTCCTCTCTGTGTCTTAGGTAATCCCATTACTAAATCCATGCTTATGTCTTCCCAAGGTCTCTCCGGTACTGTCAAAGGCTTATACAATCCCGTGTTCTAACTACTCCCTTTTTCTACTTGACAAACTCTACAACTTTGCACAAATCTCTGAACATCCTTATGTATCTGAGGCCAAAACTAATTTTCACTTACCAAAGCCACTATCTTATCAATGCCAAAATGTCTTGCTAATCCACCACTATGTTTCTCCTTGATCAAATTGTCTCTCATTGAACTTTTAGGTATGCACAACTGACTTCCTTTGAACAACATATCTTCTTGAATGAAATAGTCCAACCACTTGCTTCTATCTGTCACAATAGGTTCCTTACATGCTCTCCAAGGTTCTGCAAAATCAGTGTCTCCCTCATACATGCTCTTCATTTCATCAAAACCCAACACTTCAACTCTCATCTCTATCAACAAGTTTCTTCTTCTACGCAAGGCATCAACAACTTTGTTTGATTTACCACTCCTATGCTTAAACAAAAAAGTATAAATCTACATAAACTCTACCCATCTCATATGTCTCTGATTCAACTTACCTTGACTATTCAAATACTGCAAAGCTTGATGATCTGTATACAACACAAACTCCTTAGGCAACAAGTAATGTCTCCACTTCTTCAAGGCTTGAATTATGGCATAGAACTCCTGATCATAAACTAAATATCTTCTCCTTGCATCATTCAACTTCTCATTGAAATATGCTACAGGTCTACGTTCTTGACTTAACACTGCTCCAATTGCATTTCCACTTGCATCACAATCAACTTGAAATACCTTATTGAAATCCGGTAATGCCAAAACAGGTTGCTCTATTGCTTTCTACTTCAACAACTCAAAACTTTTATCTGCTCCAGATGTCCACTTGAAACCCTTTCTGTCACCTCACATTATCTCTGTCATAGGGTTACAAACTGAACTAAAATTTCTGATGAACTTCCGATAGAAACTAGCCAATCCATGAAATGATCTAACTTCTCCAATGCTCTCCAGTGTAGGCCATTCAACAATTGCTTTCATTTTCTTAGGGTCCATCTTCAATCCTTCCACAGAAATCACAAATCCTAAATATACCAATTCTTCCTTCATGAAACTACACTTCTTGATGTTTATTAGCAATTTCTCTTTTCTTAGTCTCTGCAAAACTTGTCTAATATGCCACAAATGTTCTTCTTTTGTCTTACTGAAAATCATAATATCATCCAAGTATACAATTACAAACTTACCCAAGAATTTCTTCAAGACTTCATTCATTAATCTCATGAAAGTACTTAGTGCATTTGTCAATCCAAAAGGCATCACTAACCACTCATACAATCCTTCATTTGTCTTAAAAGCAGTCTTCCATTCATCTCCTTCTCTGATTTTGATATGATGGTATCCACTCTTCAAATCTATCTTTGTGAAATATCTTACTCCACTCAAACAATCCATAATATCATCCATCCTAGGTAAAGGAAATCTATACTTAATTGTGATTTTGTTTATTGCTCTGGAATCAATACACATTCTCCATTCTTCATCCTTCTTCGGTGCCAAAACTGTAGGTACTGCACAAGGACTCAAACTTTCTCTGATCAAACCTTTCCTCAACAATTCTTCATTCTCTACCAGTGTCATTCTATGTGCTGCTTTGTTAGGCAAACTTGCTCCCAGTATAAGATCCATGTGATGACTGGTACTCCTTATAGGTGGTAATCCTTCAGGTACATTATCTGATATGATGTCTTCATACTCTATCAACAACTCTCTTATCTCCTTCGGTTCAGTCTCTTTCTTCACCCCTTTAGGCTTCATAGGAATCAAGGCATAACACAGACTTTCCTGTTTCAAACCATCCAAAAATTTCCTTCCATCTACCAAACAGATTCTAGCATTCCCACATACTACATTTTTAGGATCATCCTCTAAAGGAATCAAAGTAATTCTTTTCCCATTTGCTATTATAGTATATGTATTCTTTCTCCCATCATGCATAGCTTTTCTATCATACTGCCAAGGTCTACCCAACAAGATATGACAAACATCCATAGACATAATATCACATAAGACTTCATCATGATAAGATCCAATATGAAATTTCACCAAACATTGTTCACTCACTAGTATCTTATGATCATCTTGAATCCATACAATCTAATAGGGCTTAGGGTGATTCAAGCTTTCCAACTTCAGCTTAGTTACCATCTCCTCTGAAACTAGGTTATCTGAACTACCACTTTCAATTACAACTTTACAACACTTACCTCCTGATTTGCATCTTGTTTTAGACAAACTTTTCCTCTGTGATGGTTCCTCATGTGTCTCTACTTGAAATAGTGCTCTTCTCATCACCAATTATTCTCCTTTCTCCAGATTGCCAACTGAACTAGGTGATTCAATAGGTTCTTCCTCAACATAGGCTGCTCTTCCACTATTTTCTACTTTCTTGCTTGTACTACCCTGATTACATTCAAATGCTCCATGTCCTTCACCTCCACATTTGAAACAAGTGCCTCTGAATGTCTTCTTATCAAATCCTCTACCTTCTCTCATGTATCCATCATTCCGGTATGCATTAAGGTTTCCTCTCTGGTAAAAAAATCTATCATCTCTCCAATAAGCATTGTTATCTCTATCATCCTTCTTCAATGGGTTGTCAAACTTGTTCTGCTCCACAAATGATCTATCATATCCAGAAAATGCTCTTCCTCTTTGAAATTTACCTCCTTTGCCTCTCTGTCTCTGATCATGTCTCTTATTCAGCTTCTCTTCAACTTTTAGGGCAAACTGATATGCTTCCTCCAAAGATGTCATCCTTACCAAACTCAGTTCTTCTTGAATGTTCAATCTCAGTCCATTGATGTATCTAGCCACTTTCTCCTTACTTGCTTCACTATGTCCTGTCCTTATGATCATCTTATGAAATTCTTCAGTGTACTCCTTCACAGATTTCTCCTTCTGTCTCAAGTTCTGGAATCTTTTCAACAACTCTAACTCATAGTTAGTAGGTATAAACTGATTCTTCAACTTTGTCACCATCCGGTCCCACTTTGTAATCTTTTCTTTTCCTCTTCTATTTCTTTCCAACTGAACTTCTCTCCACCATATAGCAGCATGTCCTTTCAACTTTGTCTTTGCAAATTTCACTCTCTCCGGATCTTCCATCTCTTCATATTCAAAGTATTCTTCCATATCATTTATCCAATCAATTAACTCTTCTGGATTCAAATTACCAGTATAATTCGGCACATCAACTCTAGGTCTCTTCCCAATCTTTAAAATAGCTCACAACATCTTTACGTAATTTGATTCTTCTTCTTCATTACCTTCTAGGGTTTCGCTAGTTTGTTTAGCAGATTGAAATTCTTCTTCATCATCACTCTCAACATAAGGTCTCAGCGTCAATCCTCTTCACCTATCTTCTTCAATAGAATCTAATCGAATTCGCATTGTTCTCATCAATTCCATCATCTCATCCATTCTATTAGCCATTGTACCAATAGGAGGAACTCTTCACAGCGGCATCTTCCTAGGATCAAGTGTAAACTGCCTCAAATTCGGTGATCAGGCTACAAGCAACAACTACCTCTCAATCGGCGATCGGTTGCACACAAGTAACCTACCTCGGATCGGCGATCTGCTCACAAAAAGATCTTACAGAATCCCCTTCGCCAATTCACTCCAAAGAATCAAACTTTTGCTCTGATACTACTTGGTGCAGTCACAGTCATGGTAGGAGGGTTCACAAAATGAACTATCCGGACCATGCAACAAGAGTAAACACAATGGAAACAACTCAAGAAATGCAACAAATGTAGATTCAATCATTTGGTATATCATAGAATTCAAATACAATCTGGCCGGCAACATGTGGGCTTACAACTAGGGCTCAAAGGCCTGATTACATACATGCACAAGATAAAGCTTTGAAGCTCCCTCACACAAATCTAAACTATGACCAATCTAACAATCAACAACTACTTTCCTAAGGATCTGTTACATCAATATATATCATCTCCAGACCAATAGTTTCCTCCACATCGGCCAAGGAAGGTCACAAACTCCAATGAAGAGATGTAACATGTTTACAGATAGGTTGGACCTAAATGCATAGAACACTTCCTCAAATGAATGGAACAACATGTGGACCTTCGGGGAAGGTCAACCATGAACCAAGGATCATTGAATGATGTGTCATTATGATCTGCAAGACAAGGAATGATCTGCAAGCCTTCTCCTTCAGCTGATTATCAGGAACTATTAGAATGCTCTGTTCTGGGAAAATAGATGATTTTCTTGTTGCAAGTATGGGCCTAACTGGTGTTGTCATTGATGTCAACATACTCCTATTGCATTGATGATAAGGATTGGATGAGCTGTATGCTGAGGATATTGAGAAAATTAGTCCTATCAAGAATAGAGAGGAACAATGAAGATAGTGAGGTAAAGATCCCAGCTAAGATGAAGATCAGAGGATGCGCATCAAAGGGTTTGTAGATATGTGTCTTAAGATGATCCAGTAAAGATTTCAGAGGTTCGCATGAAGATCTGAAGAAGTTATGGCCACTTAAGTGAAACTGGTTTTGGCAGATGTTCAGAAGTGACAGAGTGACACAGATAGGTCCGGTGAGATTCAGAAATGCAATATATTGTTCTGTAGATTTGTTGGAGTGTTTAGGAAGTCAATGTGAATTGACAACCCAATTGGTTCGTGGTCTGAAGGTCCGCAAGCATCTATTTCAATATGATAGTGATGACAGACTGTGTTCTTAAGGTTTCAGATGAAGGAGAGAATGATTTCAGTAAGCAGAAGTAGTTTGGATGTTCTTGGTGATTTAGGCAAGCTTGTGGAGGTCTTTGGATTGTGTCTAGTTCGTGTTGGTGGTCTGCATTGAAGATTGAGCTCGTAATTGAAGACTTACTTCCAGATGATGATGTTCTTCCCAAGTCAGGCCGACCGAATGAGTTACACATCCTGCGGATGATCTTGAAGATGTTTTGTGAAGAATGGCGTGTTCCTAAGGAAGATTGAAGTCTCAGATCTGTGTGGCTGACAGTGTGTTGATCCGCGTAAAGTCTTTTTGTAATTAGTCATGTTTGAATTTATGTGTTTGCTATGTAATGTATGCCGACTTGGATGATTATCCCTAAGTTGATGTCTTGTATAAATAAGGAGATGTAAAGTCATTTCAAAGGTATCTGGTGTGATGAGAGTGTGGTAGTGAGGAGGAGAGCGAAAGGCAGAGCAGAAGTATTGGGATTAAATGGAACTGACTCAAGCATGGTGAAGATGCTATTCTTCAGTTCAAGTATGTAATAATTATTATTCTGTAGACAATGTGTCTCCTGTAGGCAGTGGGCCTCTTGTGAGCAGTGTGCTCAGGCAGTGAGCCCTAATTGGCATGTGCCATTTTGTTCTTTCTATTCTTTTAACAGAGAATACAATCTTGGGTTAGTCACCCCGTGGTTTTTCCCTTAACCAGGTTTTCCACGTCAAAATCTTGGTGTCATATGTGTTAATGTGTTTCTGCTCTTGAATTGTTGCATTATGTTTCCATGATTGATTGATTATTTTTATGCTGTTGAATCAAGAAAATGATTTAAGTGATTAACTGCAAGAAAGTTTTGGACAACTGATTCACCCCCCCTCTTAGTTGTCTGTCCTAAATCTAACACTTATGATAGCGATATCTTTCCGGTAACTTATCCAATGCTCTAAATTCTTGATATGATGTAGATGAATGAATGTAGATGCTAAGTCCAGATCCGCAAGGTGTGAAATGCCACAACTAAACCATAAGGTGAAAACTACTATTGACTGAATTGCCTGAACTGAACTGGAAAATGAAAGAACTGAAATGCAAATATTTTTTTTTGGTTGATGCAAGATTGCTCTTGAACCAGGGATGCTCCTGCATCACTATGACAAGTGGTGACAAGTGTCGTTGAGTATCTTTGCATGAGGGAAAGGCATCTTTGGGTGCCCAAGTTGGGCTATGACATTTTGTAAGAGGAATATGTTATATTTAGTCTTGTTTGATTGATTCTCTTACAACATGCAAGATTGTCATATTGCAGAAATTTATGACAGTTGTAAGATGCGTAAGAGCATCCGTCATAGTCTATTTTTAGCTGTGGAGCGCTCCATGTTGGGAAAGTCAAATCTGCATGTATGACATATGTAAGAGAGGTGTATGCATGTTGCACATGTGTCCTTGGGTGTTGGAAAATGGCCATGTGGCCAAGGTGGATGCCCATCTCTAGAAGATTCCATTTTATGCCTTGTATCTCTATATAATGTGGAGTTTGGAGTTGTAGTTTGCATAGTGTTCAGACAGGTACTGTTATGCTACCAGAATTACTCCAGAAATGACATTTGAAGACTCTTGGAAGAACTTACATTGCAAGTGTATTGTAAATTGTATTTGTTTCAGATAATACATTGTGCATGTTTTAGAGTCTGGGGTTTTTTACCTCAAAATCTTTTCCCCATGATATATCTTCTGTCTCTTTCTCTCTATCTACATTCTTGTGTTGTGTTTGCTGCTGTAATATCTCTGATATATGCTTAATATTGCTGCAACTGTAAAGATTTAAAAGAATTTGCATACGACTTCTCTCATTAGATCGGTGTAGGAAGTGTGTTCCGCATACCTTGCTTCCTTTCAGGAAGAGTATGAACATTAGCCAAAGGAATATCAGCATCAAGAGAAAAATAAGAAAAAGAATATAAGTGAAATGCATGATCCACATCCCCTGAAGCAATGATCTCTCTAGTCTCTATTTCTCTAATGTAGCCATGATCACGAGTGAACTCAACTATCTTACCTTGTGCACCATGAGTAATTTGATAAACTGAAAGGATATTAGTGGTCAAGGAGGGTACACAAAGAACATCATTAAAACATCTGACAAGGGTCAATGTACCTTGGCATTTAATCATGTTTTTCATGTGTCAAATCCAGGATTGTGTCCTAGGTTATCTACAATAAGAAATTCCATAGTTCCAGTCCTCTAACTACTACTGATTTGACTATCTAAAGGTTTAATACTACTAATTTGTTCACTATGAAAGGAAATTCTAAAAATACCAAAATAATGCTAAAACAATAAATTGCTGAAATTGACTTATTTTAATCCACACAATTGAAAATATGCATTTACTGGAAGCAACTATTAAACAGAAATAAATCTATCTTATGAAAGCAATAAAACTATATTCCTAAGAGAATCTAAAAAAAAGACAATGAAGCAAATAGATACTAGCCTCCTGTCTTGATGGCGGGAGTGGGCCCTTGCTCCTCACTTTTAGGACTGAAGGCTAAAACAAAAACCCAGTACAGAAATGTAATAACACAATCTTTCCTTCAGTCCAATCCCATCAAAGTATGCATGTATTTTGATGTAGGAGCATCCTGGTTCAAGAGAGATCTTGCATTAGCCAAAAACATTTTGCATTTCAGTTTGTTTGCATTTCAATTCTTTCATTTTCCAGTTTAGTCTAGGCAGTACAGTCAGAAGCAGTTTTAGATTGTGGTCCAGTTTTTGCATTACACATCTTGCAAATCTGGACTTAGCATCTACATTCATTCATCTTCATCATATCAAGAATTCAGAGCATTTGGACAAGTTACTGGAAAGATATCGCTATTAGAAGATCAACTATTTTCTCAGATCAGAGCATGCTAACAGTTCCTGATAATAAGCTAAAGGAGAAGGCTTGCGGATCATTCCTTGACTTGTGGATCCTAATGACACATCATTCAATGATCCTTGGTTCATGGCTAACCTTCCCCGGAGATCCGCACGTTGTTCCATTCACTTGAGGAACTGTTCTATGCATTTAGGTCTGACCTATCTGTGAACACGTTACATCTCTTCATTGGAGTTGTGACCTTCCTTGGCCAACGCAGAGGAATCCATTGGCCCGGAATTGATATATAATGATGTAATAGATCCTTAGGAAAGTATTTCTGATGATTTAGAAGCTGGATAATTTAGATTTTGTGCGAGAGGACTTCAAAGATTTATCTTGTGCATGTAGGTAATCAGGGCTGTGAGCCGAATTGTAAACCCGCATGTTGCTGACCAGAATGTATTTGAATTCTTTGTTATACTGAATGACTAAATATGCATTTGTTCCATTTCTTTGAGTTGTTTTCGTTGTGTTTACTCTTGCTGCACAGTCCGGACAGTTCATTCTGTGAACCCTCCTACCGCGACTTCACCATATTCAAAAAGTATGTAAGTCTAGAAATGGAAATTACAAAAATCTAATAGCCAAAAATCTATATATGTTTTTGTTGCTCTTCTCTAAATATATATTAGTCCAATCGATAAGGTATTTTTTGAACTAATTGTTCTATCCATTAGTCTATCTATGAGATACAACCAATCTCTTATCCTAACTAAACATACAACTGTCTAACTAAAGAGTATAATCATGCAAACTGAAAAAGGTTTTAGTGGAATAATAGTTCCACTAAATCTAGAGTCTTAAATAACAATGGGCAACGAGGCCCTGAAATATAGGTCTTAAAAAGTCTTCTAGAACTCATGCAAAATCAATAAAAAGGGAATCAGACTCCCAATAGTCAACTAGTGTCTTTACCAGATCATTTTGGTGTTGGCTGAGTGAGCTCCGGAGCACTGTAATTGCTCCCTAAAATGTAGATTGCCAGCGACTCCAGAGACTCAACACTGTCACTAGTAGCTCCGGAGATGCATCCACTCCTTGTTTCCTTGCACTCTTTCCAGGATACCTCCAACACTTTGTGAAAATGTTGGAGTCTGGTATAGTATCCTCCATATCGTCTCTGAATATTACTAGGATCAACTCCAAAGATCTTCATAATTGCATTCGCCCATACAACTGCACCTGTGGACGCAAAAATATAGACTTTTCTGCACATTTTCATTAGTTTTCTACAACATTAGTTATTTCATAAAAAATAATGATCTTTGGTAATTCAACTCTTATTAGTGTAATTAGGACAAGTCTTATCAGCCTATATGGTGCAATTACCAAGACAACAGAATGAAAGGATGGGAAAAAGAGAATAAAATGGTATGCAGATATGAGTGCTACTAGCACTCATCATTCCCCTCAGACTTAAAGGTTGGCAAGTCCTCCTACACTTCATAGCCTAGTCTTGTTGAGGTCATGTATTCTTTTAGTAATATTGTACTCCTTCTCATAGGTTGACCAAGTAGTGAAGTTTGTATTGTTGTTTCCTTTGAACTATTCAACCTGTTTTATCCACTCCTGAAACTTGGCATCCTCCCTCTACTTGGCCCATATTGGTAGTGGTTCAATAATTAGTGGTGGCCTGAAGTGGCCGCCTATCCAATCATGTTTATACTTGTCCATCAATCTGGATACTGTCCTTGCCTTTCGCATAAACAACCTGAGGTTGGTTGGGGACACTACTTCCTTCATCTTTTATTCTGAAGTTGGAGTGTTCCACCTTTTCTTTTTGATGGAGACCATCTGACTAGATGAGTTGTGCATGAAGAGACTGAATTCAATAGCACACTCCTATAGGTGTTGCTAATATAGGGGTAGAATTTTTGTTCTGCAATTTGGGGAATAAATTTTTACCCTAAAGTGAATTTCAAAACCCATGGGATTGAAGCACTCCCTTCTTAGAAACAAACTTGTCTCTACATGCTTTTTGGTGTAGGCCTCCATTCTTTCATTCCAAATCGGATGATTTTTCATAGTGACATGAATGCCCTGAGCTGACATTCACCTACAAAGTAGTTGATGAAGAAAGTGTGATCTTTTATGAAGAAATCGTGCAGGTATAATTCACACAAAAAAATTTGTCTTCATCAGAGCTTCTCATGTATACCTCCATGAAATCTTTCTCATCATGTATATTTTTGTTTAAATCAGAGAGGACTAGTGATATTTTCCTTTAGAGGATCCGTTCTTGTAAAAATAGAGCATAACTTCCATTGGGAGGTCTGCAGGTTATGATCTCAGCATAGAGAGTGGCCACCTTGATGACCTTTTCCTCTAGGGCCTATACCTTTCCTGACAGGGTGGTTACTACCCTTTGTAGTTGCAGCATTGGTTTAAATTCCTCTAACTCCTGACATCTCCTTTCCCAATGGAATAGGGCCTTAGGAATGTCTATTGGGAGCACCCCTAAATATGCATTTGTTTGAGTCCCCTGTTGAATAGTGGTAGTTGGATTGATCAGCTCATGGAGCAGTTCTTCTTGATTGTCTATCTTATTATTGGCCTCTGTTAGCTGCTTAGCCTAATGCTGCATTTTCTCTATCAGTACTAAAATCAATATGATGCCATTGTCTCTGGCTTTGATAATGCCAGAGGTATCCTTTGCTACTTGTTCATCTTTTTCTTTGATTTTAGCCTCTTTCCTTTGAATGATAACCCTATTTTTCTTTGAGCTCATTTCTCAGCTCTTCTATTTCCTACTTCTACTTTATATCTTTTTATTTCATGACCTTCTTAAGGTCAGTAATTATCAGGTTCTTTCCCCATAGAAGCCTCTTCAGGTTCTCAATCTCTTCCACCAGCTGTTGTTCTCTTGGAACCTCTATATCCTCTTGATTAGAAGGGTGTGAGTAACTCCCTATTTCACCACCTTTTATCCTTTCTTCATTAGGGGTTTCTACTTCTTCCTACCTTTTACTATCCTCTTCCTTCCCCTGTTCACCTGCATCATCTTGTTGGGCTTCCTCATCTTGAGCTTCCTCATTTTTAGTCTCATCATGTTGCCCATCTCTTAGATCTTTTGCAAAGGATGGGGTTGATGAGGGTCTAGCATGCTCTGGGGGAGGTGTCATGGAAGTTCTAAACCCCATGAGAACCTCAGCTAAGAGGGTGGTATCCTTCTCTACCTCGGTAGGCTGCCTTTTTCTTTTACTTCTCTGGAGTGCTGGTGGGGCCTGTTTCTATGGAACCTGACCATATCCCTCAGAATCTAAAGAGATAGTTAGGGTTTCTTCCTACACAACCTTTGGAGCTTGGGCAAATTCTAGTTCTATGGCTACTAAAGTTTGAGTCCTAGGAGGGGCAGTGGACTCTGAAGTATTCCCTTCAACTATTTTCTTTCTTGTGCTCCTTCTGATTAAGGGAATCTCATCTGACTCCTTAGACTCTTCCTCTTCCCATCTATGCTTTCTGGTCTTAGGGGTCTTTGGTGGTCTTTGTGTCTTTTCCCCCTGCCCTACTTCCTTTCTATGCTCTTTGGGCCTAGAAGTCTTAGCAAATCCTGGTGTAACTATTTCCATAATTACAGTACCCCTCATGTGTGCAGTTGGGGTGGAATCCTTAGCTAGGGTTAACTTTCATTTGGTTGAGCGAGTTACCATGGAAGGTTGTACTGCAATTGTCTATTCTACCGGCTTAGTTGTAGCAGAGGTTTCTCCCACAATTCATTTGTCTTTCCTCTTCTTTCCAATGGTTGTGGTGGATGTTGGGCTTTCTTGTTCTGTTTGTGGAATAGAAGTTGGGGTTTCCTCCATTATTTTCTTCTTTCCTTTACTTCTCCCAGTAGCTGGGGATGAAGTAAAGGGTGCTGCACCCTCAGTCTCCTGAGTGGAGGAAGCTATTTTTGCAGTAGTTTCCTTGACCTTATGCTGAGTTTATTGTGTGTCACTTAGGAATGATTGCCATAACAACTCCCCTTTAGTTTGAGACAAAAAATGATGCTTCACAATTAAATAAGCCCAAGGTGTTTCTTAGGTCCCTTCCCCTATTGGTATTTATCTGCCAAGGCTACAATTGCAGAGTATAGAAAGTTTGGGAGATTGATGCTATATTCCGGATGGGCGTGTCCATGTCTTAAAAAAATTAGCATTTTCATTATGGGCCCTAAGACTAAGGAGAATTGTCCATCACATGTAAAATATTTCATGAGCCACATGGCTAAAGACTGCCATGGTTGGGGAAGTGAGGTTCTGATAATTCTTTTGACTTCATTTTTACTCAAATGCAGTTGGACTTCAGGCTCACCTTCTACTGAAAACTATTTAATCAAATCAGAGTATAGGGTTTTGAGATGATGGAATCTCTCACCTTGTTCTGGTAGCCCCAAAATGTGATTGATGACAGTGGCTGAGACATTGATGGTGACTCCTAGCACCTTGGTTTGATTGTCTCTCAAATTATGCAGGAATTCATCTACAATGTCCTCATGAAACCCTTCAAATTTCTCCAAGAATTCTAACCACCCTGTATCCCTTAATATATCTGCTGCAACATTATCTTAGAGCAGTCCTACTGGATTTTCAGGTTCTGACTTCTTTTTCACTCCCATACTGCATGTACTCTTCTTTCTCTTATGTGTATGAGTGATCCTTCCCTTATTACCTCTCCCCTCGGTCTCCTTTGTAGTTTCCTCACCTGTTGATAATAGACCTTTGTCTCTGTTCTCTTTGAAAACCTTGTTGTAATGGTTTGAAGATTATCTCTGGGGTTTGGAGAGCTTCTGTAATTTTTGAATTTTGGGACTAGATATCCTTTGATGATAATTGCTTTGATTACGGAAGGGTTAGTCACTTCCATCAACTTGAATTGATGGTTCAGTTATAATCATAGGGGATGATATGACACTTTGGAGTGAAGTTAGTGTGGTAATTAAGGCGGAATGCATAAGTCAAGAAAGGAAATGATGGTAGGAGTATGTGTCTAAGTAGTTTACACCAAAAATAGAAATGACAAGACAGGTAATAATTAACTAACTTAAGCGAATTACCTAGATCATTCTCTGTCATGAGTGCCTGATGTACTTGGTTGCTACATCGCCACTTTTGATGAGGTGTGAGGGTGACTTTACATGTGTGTAGCCTCCCCATCGCTTGTAGTGATGTTAGCATTACCAGCATCGCATGGTCTGGAATCTTTCCGTGAATAGACTTGAAATTGATGTGTTGTCTTATGATGTCAGGAGGTTGAGCTTGGGTGACGTGCGCTAGCAATTACAACATATTTGTCCTGGATGGGATTCCTTTTTGAGAGTGGAATATGAATCATGTTGACCTCATAAACTTTGTTGTCCCCACTTGACGCTTGGAAAGATGGGCCCCCACGCCTTTAAAATGCTCTTGCTTGATGAAGCGCCGAAGGTGCTCCTAGTTTGCTTCGGAGGTGTTCTCGATGGCTCTCAAGGAGTGCCTGGTTAGCTCCGGAGAGCTTCTACTGGAATCTTGTAGGAAGAAGGGAACCACCATTTACTAGTTTTCAGTCCCTCTAGTGAGAAAGACAACCATTTACTAGTTTTCCATCTTTCCCTTTTTTTTTTGATAAGGGCCGCCATTTGTTGGTTTTCAATCCTTCTTTTATTTTTATTTTTTATTTTTTATTTTTATTTATTTTTATATATATTGTCCTTGAATTTCTTCCTATGGCAGAGGCTGTAACCCTTGTCACCAAGCACAAATCCTTGGTAAACTCCTCCTTAGTAGCTGGTCTCGTATAGAGCCAAATTCTGTGGCCATTTACTAAGAATGTGTCTTCACCTCCATCAATTGGTGCCAGCAAAACTATTCCATTCTCATAGACTTCCTTGATTTGGTAAGGACCCACCAATGAGTTGGTAACTTCCCCTTGAACTCCTTAAACTTAGAATCATATAGGAGAACCCAATCCCCTTGTTGAAATGCCCTCTTTTTGATGTGTTGATCATGCCATTGTTTCCTCTGGTACTGAATAAGTTTTGTTTGTTGTATGGCCTCTGTTCTGATTTCATTCAACTCATTAAGTTGAAGAATCCTATTTTACTATGCTATAGATAATGGCAGCTCAATGTCCAATGAGGTTTTGAGTGTTTGTAGTTCAAATTCTATGGACAGTATGGGTTTCTTTCCATAAAATAGTTCATAGGGTGAAAACTTGGTTGTTTACTTCCATGTGGTATTGTAAGCCCAAACTGCTTCAGGTAACATGCTGGCCCAATCTTTCCTATATATGGCCACTATTCTTGTCAAGATGTTTTCTAGCTCTCTATTTGTCACCTCAACCTGCCCATTAGCTTGGGGGTGGTAAGGTGAAGACTTCATGTTCTTAACTTTGTATAGGTCTGTGAAAGCTTGAATTACCCAAGAAGTGAATTGTGGTCCTCTGTCTAAAACTATGGATCTCGGAGCTCCAAACCTCAAGAAGATTCTATTATAAAGAAAATCAAAAACTTTCTCTTCCCTTGCAAACTATAATGCTTGAACTTTTGCCCATTTTGTGACATATGTTGTGCAAACCAAAATATATTCTTTGCCTAAAGAGGGCAGAGAAATTGGTCCCACAAAATCTAGACCCCATTGCTCAAATGGTTCCAACATTACTTGAGGGTGCAATGATATTTCCTGGATAAAGGTTGGCTAACCCATGTTTTGGCATTGATCACACTACTGCACATACCTCTTGGTGTCTTTATGGAGAGAGGGCCAGTACTAACCAGCTCCTAGAATTTTGTGGATGGTTCTTTGTGAGGAATAATGTCCACTAGAGGGTTCATCATGGCATGCTCTTAAGACATCAAAAATTTCATTAGCTCTCAAGCACCTGCGTAGAATAAAGTTAGGACCACACTTAAACAACAAACAATTTAACCATTTGTAAGATAAAATTTCTTTTACCACTCGCTTCTTTTTTTTGAGGAGAAATGGGATGGAAACAAGCCTATAACTAAGAAATTAGCTATGTTGGCAAACCAGGGTGTAGTAGAAGAAACAACAAAGAGATGTTTATCTAGAAATTTGTCCTCCATTGGTTGATTTTCTCCACCTATATGCAACCTTGACAAAAAGTCAAAAATCAAATTGAATTTCCGTGGGTTGTCTATAATGGTAATGCCAAATTCCTGCAATAGTAACATCCATCTAATTATCCTTGCACCCACTACAGGTTTGTTCATTAAGTACTTAATGGCTGCATGATTAGTGTGCACAAATATTTTGTATCCTGTGATATAATGCCTGAATTTGTTAATAGCATATATGACTACCAAGAATTCCTTTTAGGTTGTTTTATAGTTTTTTATGCTGGGGTGAGGTTCTTACTGATGTAGTACATGGCATGCATACCTTCCCCTTCCTCTTTCTGTCCTAAGACTACTCCAATTGACTCATTTGAAGCATCAGTTTGTATATGAAAGGGTAAAGTCCAATTGGGTCCCCTCAAAACAGGTGTGACAATAAGTTTCTCTTTAATGGTTTCAAATGTTGATTGGCAATCCTCTGTCCATAAGAAGTCAGTATCCTTGGTGAGCAAAGAAAACATAGGGGCAACTATTCTGCTAAAATTTTCTATAAATCTCCTATAGTATCCTATGTTAGAAATGAAAGCAACACTACTTCAATGGAAATCTGATTCGAATAAATTTCAGCAATCTTTTAAGTGTGCATTAACAATGGAGATTGTAACAAAACATAAACCCACAATACAAAAATATACCAGAAGCAGAATGAAGCACATAACACAAGTGTTTAACGTGGAAAAAACCCTTTCGAGTAAAAAACTCCACCAAGAAAAGAGGCCAATTTATATTATCTTCACAAAAGGAGATTACAAATACATTTACTTCCTCTGTCCTTCAACCTTCACTCCGGCAGAACCTGGGTACCTGTAAATTGTTATATGCATCTCATCTACTATGCTATGGTTTATATAGAATTTACACAACCTCAAGACATTAAATGACTTCTTACAAGCCCATAACACTTGTCAAGAGTCAACAATACAACCTTGGGTGTCCATGGCCAAGAATAGGCTCTTACGGGGTAATAAATGCTGTCATACATGCATCCTACACTTGGTAAAAAGTGCCCATGCAAGCTTGAACACCTTGGGGCTAAAAATAGCCACTTACAGCATCGTATGACGCTTCATATGCTATTATTAGTGTCATAGATTCTTATGACAACTTACAATTATCATATAATCTCTTACACCTTCTTACAACATCTATGGCGTGCGTCATAACACTAAAAGTAGATTATTCCTCCACATGTGCACCCCACTTTGACCAATTTCAATTTACCATAGTAAATGACATCCTGTAACTACCGCCGGTAACTCCGGGGCTTACCGTGTAGTAACTCCGTAATTACCGTGGACAGTAAATAATTTTTACCATTGCCAGTGAAACTTGTACATCCCTTATGGGTAATTACAAATTATAAATAATAAATGGAATAAATACAATATTGGGATTTACAAGGTTAATGGCACTTTATCCCAACATTTTCCCACTTGACAATATACATTGTAAATCAACCCCTAGGAAATCAAATGAAAAATAATCAGGCACTAGAAACAAGGCCCATGGCCTCTCTGCACCACACGAACTTCTCTGTGCTCACAGGCTTGGTCAATGAATCTGCAACATTCTCCTGAGAGTCTATCTTCTTCAACTCAATCTCTCTATTTGCAACCAACTCTCGAACAAAGTGATACTGAATATCAACATGCTTAGTTCGAGCATGATACATGGGATTCTTAGCCAAACAAATAGCACTCTGGCTATCACAACCAATCTGAATATTCATGCAATCAAAACCAATACCTGCACACAGTCTCCTCAACCAAACTACCTCCTTAGAGGCATGAGTTGCAGCCATATAATCTACTTCTATGGTGGACAAAGCAACTGTGCGCTGCCTCTTACTCATCCAACTCATTGCACCTCCAAACAGAGTAAACACATAGCCACTAGTGGACCTTCGACTATCCAAGTAACCTGCCCAATCTGCATCAACAAAACCCTATATGTCCAAAGATTTATGAGCACTATTAGTACCAGAATAAACCAAACAATGATTAGGAGTACCTGCAAGACATTTAAACACCATCTTTGCATAGTTCCAATGTTGTCTACCAAGGTTAGACATAAATCTGCTCAAAACTTCCACTGCTTGGTCAATATCTGGTCTAGTGCAAACCATTCCATACATCAAACTCCCTATAGCACTAGCATATGGCACATTAGAAATATCCTCAAGATCATCCTCAGTCTTTGGACACATATCTAATGAAAGCTTAGTACCAATGGGTAAAGGAACTCCAACTAGATTACAGTCCTACAAACTAAACCTCTGCAAAATAATATTCACATACTTACTTTGTGACAACCAAAGCTTTATGTTAACTCTATCCCTCCTGATCTCCATTTCCAAAATGTAGCTTGCAGCACCAAGATCCTTCATCTCAAATGCACCTGAAAGTTGGGCTTTAAGCTCACTGACCATACCCTTAGTATTGTTGAAAAACAACATGTCATCAACATACAAAGCAATAACCAGTATAGAATCATCAACACAATGAATGTAAACACAATGATCCTCCTCGCTTCTAACAAAACCCAATTTCAAAACAAATGAATCAAACTTTTGATACCACATTCTGGGGGACTATTTCAAACCATAGAGAGACCTCTTTAACTTGCAAACCCAATGTTCTTTTCCTTTTACCTCAAAACCTGTAGGTTGTTGCATATAAATTTCTTCTTCAAGATCTCCATGCAAGAATGCAGTCTTAACATCCATTTGCTTAATCTCCCAATCATAAGCTGCAACAATAGATAAGAGAAATCTAATAGAAGTCAATATAGCAATAGGAGATAATATCTCACCAAAATCAACTCCCTCTCTCTGGGAGTAGCCCTTGGCTACCAGTCTAGCCTTGTACTTCTCTAATGAACTGTCTGCTCCAAACTTATTCTTGAAGATCCAGTTACATCCTATGGCCTTTCTTCCTTTGGGCAAATGAACAAGATCCTAGGTGTTACAAGAGTCCAAAGCCATCATCTCCTCCTGCATGGCTAGCTGCCAAGACTCACTATCATCTACAAAAATAGCTTCCCTGTAGGATCTAGGTTCATTGTTAGTACTCAATAAAGCATATACACAATGGAAATCTGGTGGGCTATACCTATCAACTGGATTCTGTTGTCTTGTGGATCTCCTCAAGGGTGGAGTAAGAGACTCTACTTGTTCTTCTGCATGATCATCTGCACCAACTTCTTCTGTCACAATAGACTCATCTTCATCAGAACTACTCGAATCTTCTTCTTCTTCTTCACCCCCCAATCCATCATTTTATTCTTCCTGAGGTGCATCTTGCTTCTCTAAATCAAAGTGCACCTTCTTTACGTTTTCATCTTTTTCTTTTGGCTGCTCAAGTTCATAAATAGCTCTAAGTTCCCTAAAAATAACATCTCTAGAAAAGATAATCTTGCGGGTTAGTGGATTCCAAAGCTTATAACCTTTTACATTATCACCATATCCAATGAATGTACATTTTTCAGCCTTTGGATCCAACTTAGATCGCTTTTCCTTAGGCACATGAACAAAAGCCTCATAGCTAAAAACCCTTAAATGTGAAACATAAGGTTGCTTACCTATCCACACTTCATAAGGTGTCGAATCAAGAGCCTTACAAGGAGATCTGTTTATCAAGTAGCAAGCAATACACACAGCCTCTGCCCAAAATCATTTATCCAACTATGCATCACTAAGCATACTTTTGGCTCTTTCCATAATTGTTTGGTTCATCCTTTCTGGAACACCATTCTGCTGTGGTGTATACGGAGTTGTATTTTGTCTGATTATACCTGCATGCTTGCAAAACTCATCAAATTTCTTAGAGCAATATTCCCCTCCATTGTTAGATCTTAATATTTTTATCTTTAAACCTGATTGGTTCTCTACTAAGACTTTGAATTCCTTAAACTTAGTGAAAACTTTAGATTTATGCTTCATAAAATAAATGCATGTAAATCTAGATACAAGGTTACAAAATAACAAGATTTTCCAATAGATTCATTATCCACAGATCTAAACACATCCGTATGAATAATTTCTAACTTCTTTTTTGCTCTATTGCTTCCTGAAGGAAATAATTTTCTGTTTTGTTTACCAAACACACAATGCTCACAAAAATCAAAGTGCTCATCAGAATAAGAGAAACCGTCCAACAAATTTTTATCTTAATAGTTTTCAATACATTCTTGGTTGTGTGGCCCAATCTACGGTGCCACAGCATACATGTATTTTCAGTAGTGGCTTCAGATACATAGGAGGCATTACAAACTGTAGTGGCTTCAAGCTTAAACAAGTTCCCGAATCTCTTCCCTTTCGCTACCACCAAGTTCCCTCTCACCAATCTGTAGCCATGCTTGTCAAATGTCACATACATTCCCAAATCATTCAACTTCAAAATTAAAATCAGATTTCTAGCTAATCCAGGAACATGCAAAACACCAGGGAGGGTTTTAATGCTCCCATCACTAAAACACAACAATACCTTTCCTTTCCCGACAATTGGATATGTAGAGTTGTCACCAAGGTAGATATTACCTCCATCATATTCTTTATATGAGGAGAACCATTCCTTATGCGGGGTCATATGAAATGAGCATCCTGAGTCAATCAACCAGTGATAATTAGAAACAAGATTACATGCAGAAAGTAAAACTTCTTCACCTGCATTCGAGGACTTATCTGAAGCACTCTCCCACTGTTTCTTGGGATTTCTACACTCCTCCTTCACATATCCCCTTTTACCGCAGTTCCAACACTTAACTCTGTTCTTTTTACTAGGAGTCTTAGACCAGCCCTTGGACTTGTCCTTAGCCCCTTTCTGATCTCCCTTAGGTCCTCTTTCCTTAGACCTTCCCCTAACACTGAGAGCATCCCCTGAACTATTTGAACTCTTCTTCCTCAATTCCTGTGACAGTAGCATTGAAACAAGAGCATCCAACTTCGGATCCACGAGGTTAGCAGTGATAGCAAGGATAACATTCTCCCAAGACTCAAGTAAAGAATAAAGAAGTAAGATACATTTATCTTCCTCACTAACCTCAACATCTACTGAATCAAGTTGACTCACTAACAAATTAAAAGAATTTAAATGCTCTGCAACTTATTCACCTTCTCGCATTTTCATGGAAAATAATTTCCTTTTTAAATAAAGTTTATTTACCATACTCTTGGCTTGATAGATCTCACCCAACCATTTCCACAACTTGTATGCAGTCTCTTCCTTTGCGACATTCAATAGGACAGAGTCTAAAAGACACAACTAGATGGTTCCCTGTGCCTTCTTATCTAGTCTATCCCACTCATCTTGAGAGACATCGTCAGGTTTCTTCTATTTTTGGACAGCCAACCATTGGTTTCTTTCTTCCAACAAATCTTCCATTTTCAGCTTCCACAACTCATACCCCATTTCGTTGAACTTCTCAATGTCCATTCGAGAGGTTGATGCAACGGTGGATGCAGCCATAATAACAATCACAAAATCTATAAAACAAATGCAACCAAATCTCCCACTGCAGCTACAATTTCCACACTACCACCCAAGAGTCAAAGCTGGCTAGGCTCTGATACCAAATGTTAGAAATGAAAGCAACACTACTTCAATGGAAATCTGATTCGAATAAATTTCAACAATCTTTTAAGTGTGCATGAACAATGGAGATTGTAACAAAACATAAACCCACAATACATAAATATACCAGAAGAAGAATGAAGCACATAACACAAGTGTTTAACGTGGAGAAAACCCTTTCAGGTAAAAAACTCCACCAAGAAAAGAGGCCAAGTTGTATTATCTTCACAAAAGGAGATTACAAATACATTCACTTCCTCTGTCCTTCAACCTTCACTCCGGCAAAACCTAGGTACCTGTAAACTGTTATATGCATCTCATCTACTATGCTATGGTTTATATAGAATTTACACAACCTCAAGACATTAAATGACTTTTTACAAGCCCATAACACTTGTCAAGAGTCAACAATACAACCTTGGGCGTCCATGGCCAAGAATAGGCTTTTACGGAGTCATAAATGTTGTCATACATGCATCCTACACTTGGTAAAAAGTGCCCATGCAAGCTTGAACGCCTTGGGGCTAAAAATAGCCACTTACAGCATCTTATGACGCGTCATATGCTATTATTAGTGTCATAGATTCTTATGATAACTTACAGTTGTCATAGAATCTCTTACACCTTCTTACAGCATCTATGACGTGCATCATAACACTAAAAATAGATTATTCCTCCACATGTGCACCCCACTTTGACCAATTTCCATTTACCATAGTAAATGACATCCCGTAACTACCACCAGTAACTCTGGGACTTACCGTGCAGTAACTCTGTAATTACCGTGTACAGTAAATAATTTTTACCACTACCGGTGAAACTTGTACATCCCTTATGGGTAATTGCAAATTACAAATAATAAATGGAATAAATACAATAAATACAATATTGGGATTTACAAGGTGAATGGCACCTTATCCCAACATCTTGCATGACCTAAGAAACTTCTAACATCTGTTTGGTTCTTAGGTGAAGGTAATTGCTTTATCACCTCTATTTTGTTCTGGGCTATTTTGATTCCTTTGGCTGATATGTGATGTCGAAGGACTATGCCTTCTTCTACCACCATAAAGCATTTTTCATGGCTTAAGGACAGTTGATTCTTTTCACAAAATTGTAACACCTTATCTAGGTTTGTGAGGGCTTCTTCAAAGGTGTCTCCATACACAGTAAAGTCATCCATGTAGACTTCCATGCACTCATTAGCTAATTTAGAAAAAATGGCTAAAATAGTCCTCTGAGAGGTAGTTGGAGCATTGCATAGGCCAAATGGAAGAACTCTATATGCAAAAATTCCCCATGAACAAGTAAATGTGGTTTTGTCTTGGTCCTTAGGTGCTACTTGAATTTGATTATACCCACTAAATCTGTCTAGGAATGAGAAGAACTTTTTCACTGCGAGGTTGTCTAGCACTTGGTCGATGAATGGCAAGGGAAAATAATCCTTCTTTGTAGCCTTGTTTAGTTCTCTATAGTTGATACATACGTCTATTTCCCATTTTTTTAGGCACTATAACTAAGGGTGAAACCCATTGACTATCTGAAATAGGATAGATGAACCCTGCTTGTAGCAATTTCTCTATTTTAGTTTTAACAATATCTTTCAAGGCAGGGTTTAATCTCCTCTGGGGCTATCTGAGAGGTTTGACATCTTCAGTGTATATATGATGAGTACAGATCTCAGGAGGAATGCCTTTCATATCCTGATATTCCCAAGGAAAAGTTGTTGAGTGGGAGACCAGGAGTTTAAGAAGTGTTTCTTCTTGTTTTGCTGCTAGCTGAGTGTTAATGTTCAATGTTTTCCCAGGTAAGATCATAACTTGCTTTGTAATCTGATCCATGGATGTTCTCACCCCATATTCTAGAGTCATAATGTTGAGGGGACAAGAATGTGGAAGCAACATATGAAATGTGGCTAAGTCTCTATAAAAAGTTTGTCCACAAGGAATAATATTTGCTAGGGTACAATGGGTAGTAGTGAGGAGTTCTCTTCTTAAGTCCTGGGTTAACTCCATGATATCCTTATCAATAAGAATATGAGTTATGTCTTCAGGTGTGTCATAGTTTATTTCTTCTTCTAACTCACCTAAATGTTCCTTGATGGTAACCATAGCTACTGAGGCACTATTTCCCATGTTATTAGGCTCATCTACCCACACCTTCCCTGTGTAGTGTATTGATGGTTTAGCTGGAGGATATAAAGAGATTTTATTCAAGTCTATCCCATTGGAGATGATCATGTCTCCTGTTCTACAATCAATAGATGTTGCTACTGTATCCAGCCATGGTCTTTGGTGCAGGTGCACCTAACCCACAGTGGCCTCCTTAAGGCATTTAGTTGTTTTATGTTTATTTTTCTATTTTCAATAAGGTCCTAAATGACCATTAAATGTAATAAGGTCTCTTTGACTGATGCATGCTATTTTTAGGTTAGTCGGTTAGAGGTTGTTATCTCCCAGCCGCTTGGAATTGTCTCCCAGCCACTGGGAACCAAGTCTATACTACTCTTTGTGAGTAGATAAATACCCCAGGGACAGATCAAAACACAGACAGAGTATGAGTGGGTAGTCAGTTATGGTTCAGTTCAGTTATTGTAAACAGAGCATTTGTAATCGCATTTCTGAGAAGCATAATAAACAAAATTCTGTTGCATTTGATTCCACTATGTAATTGATTTTTTGTATTGAGGTCAGATGGATTCGTTTATCCATTCCACCGGTTGATTCTTTGAATCGGTGGAATGGTTGTATATATATTAGTTAGGGTTTTATTTTTCTGTTCGTTTTATGTTAATGCTTGCAGATCGGGCAAGGAAAGGCAGTAAAGGGTTCTAGCATGGCTATGTGCTAGATTGTTGAAGTGCAGAGAGCTACATGTTTGAGGAGGAGATCGATCTGAGCAGTCGCTAAGGAAAAAGTGAATCGAAATAGTGAAAATCCGTGGGAGTTGCAAAAGACCTACAAAGTGTGTGTATATCACTTTTGTATGCGAGATATACAATCTATGAGTATATCGCTATCGCATATTGTGAGTATATCACTTTTGGTCGATTGCTATTGTATGTTGAAACATACATCAAAATATACAAGTCTATCGCAGGTACAAGGGAGAGAGGAAGTTGGCGTTTCAATCGGCATACAAAGAAGTCAAGATTCGGTCAAATGCATATTTGAAAATACATGTCAAAGGTTAGGAGGATCGAATATACAATCTCTGTGTATACTGCAGATGTATGTCAGACGTAGTGTGTGTATACCTCCATTGTATGTGAAGACAGTTCCTGTGTATCCGTCAATTGCATCTAGCGGATTGTATGTCTTAAATGTACATAAAAAATGTACATAGGGTTGATGCAAAAGGTGACGGGTCGAGATGGTAACCCGAATGTAGGTTCGAAGAGTTTTGGCCTGCGGATACAAGGTACGACCGGCAGTAGTAGGTAAGGGCACCGGAAGAACAGGTTAAGGGTTGCATGTATATTGCGAATGTATATTGGAATATACATTCCGCAATACAAAGGGTGATTTGCAAGCGGTGACCGATAGAACGGGTGGAGGTAACCGGCGCCGACAGGTCAGGTGTTGTATGTCCAGTGTAGAAGGAGTGGTAGATACAAATGGGTCGCAGGTGTAGTAGGTAAGTGTTTGTATACACATCAGAGGAAGATACAGATCGGCGGGAGAATCTCTGAGTAAGCCGATAGGTATAAGTCATAACGATAGAAGTGTCGGGGACACATCGACATGAAATGGGATATCGGTGTGAAAGAAGTTAGTTTGGCCAATAAAGATAGTCATGCTGATAGGCAAGTAAAGTATAGACATACATTTGAAATTATATGTTAGGTTTTGAGTGGTGGATGCTCTGCATCATAGTGGCATCAGAGCTCAGCAAAAGGTCTGGGCTGTTGTGAGTTGATTCTGTCAATGAGAAGACAGAGGTAGGGGAGTGAGGGACTGACAAGATGCCTCCTAAAGGTAATGGTACTGCAAGAGAGTTGCAAGAGATGAAGGAAAAACATGCTAGAGAGATGAGGAAGATGAAGGAGCTTGCTGAAGCACTTCAAGCAAGGCTTGCAGCCTTGGAAATGAACAAGAAAAAATAAGTAGAAGATAGTGAATCTGAGAAAGAAGATGATGCTGATGAAGAATTTGAAGAGGAAGATGAAGAATTGAATCTTGAAGATCAGAGGTTTGCAAAACTGTTAAGGGCAGTTCAAAGTGACAAACCTAAGGTAAAGATTGATGTTCCTAGGTACATAGGAAGTTTGAATGAAGAAGAGGTACTGGATTGGATTGCTGCATTGGATAATCACTTTGAATGTGAAGATGTTGCTGAGGATCAAAAGGTAAAGATTGCAAAGACCAAGTTAGGAGGTCATGCTTTGGTATGGTGGGATTATGTACAATCTGAGAGAAGGAAACAAGGTAAGTCAAAGATTTCTTCATGGGACAAGATGGTAGCAAGGATCAAAGGTAAATTTTTACCCCAGGATTATGAAATTCAGATGTTTAAGAAGCTGCAATTTTTAAGACAAAAAGAAATGGATGTGAAGGCATATATTGAGGAGTTTTACAAGTTAGGTATGAGGTCTGGTCATCATGAGAATGAGGTTGAAAAGGTTGCTAGATATTTAGCTGGTTTGAGATTGAATATATAGGATGAATTAGTTTTGGCTAACCATAGGAGTGTGGAAGAATGTTATCAAATGGCAATCAGGATTGAGGAGAAGATGAAAAGGAGATAGGACAAGTCCATGAGAGGAAGAGGCAACAATTTCAGAGGAAAAGGATCAGCTCCTACAACAAGGCAAGCAAATGAGAATCCAGAAGAGGCTGGTAAAGGATAAGAACAGTATGATTTCAGAAGTGGATGGAAAGGTACAAGAGGCAGATTTGGTGGTGGTAGAGGTTCTACTACATTTTCTGGTAAGTGTTACACTTGTGGTGAATATGGGCATCCATCTTTCAAATGTCCTACAAAAGCAACAAGTTCAGGAGGAGAAAAGAGGGCAAATCTGATCCAAGAAACTAATCAGCAAAGTGCAAGCAGCTCAAACACTCAACAAAATGTGAATGCTCCTGATAATTATGGGTACCATGAACAAGGAGAAGCATTGATGTTAAGAAGGACAATCTTGCAGACATCAAAGGATATGATCCAACGAAGAGCTCTTTTCAAGACCACATGCAAAAGCAAAGGTAAAATATGTAAGGTTGTGATTGATTCTGGCTCAACAAATAATATGGTATCTCAGGAAATGGTGGATAAGTTGAAGTTGGAAAGGATTCCACACCAAGATGCTTACAAAGCATCTTGGGTAAGTGATAGTCAATCACTTTTGGTGTATGAACAGGCATATGTTGATTTTCAGATGGGGATTATCATGATAGAGTTTTGTGTGACATATTGCCCATGGAATGTTGTCACCTATTGTTGGGTAGACCATGGCAATTTGATAAAAGAGCATTGTATGATGGGTATCCAAACACCTACACCATCAAGAAGGATGGGAGAACTATTTTATTGACACCATTGCAAGAGAATGCTGAGGCGATGAAGACAGCCAAGATTATTTTGGTAGGGAAGAAGGAGTTTGTGAAGATGCCTACAGTCTAAGGCATAACAATAGTTGATGATCTCTCAAGGAAAAGAGATCAAGGGGTGAAGAAGATTTCAGTTATGACTGACAGAGATCAGGTGGATCAGCAGAAGATCTAGAAGCAAGTTTGTACACAGCCACAGGCTGATTGGAATGACAAGGATGCAGTCCTAGTAGGGACTATTGTTTGTCCCCTAAGAGTTGAAAAGCAAACTCATTCTGCCATAGTAGTAAATGAGGTTTTCATTGTCCATGTTCAGACAGAGATGATGGTCGGAAAGAATGATCGACAAGGTGTGAGAAGAGCCTACAGTGCTAGGCATGAGTATTTGCCTCCATGGCAGCAGGTTGCAGCAGAGAGATCATGGGGCAGATATGCAACAGCAGTAGATATAGGTGGTTTCAGTCAAAGACTTAACTCATGGGACATGAGTTCTTTTCAAATTGGGGAGTGTGGTGCAGGTGCACCTAACCCACAGTGGCCTCCTTAAGGCATTTAGTTGTTTTATGTTTATTTTTCTATTTTCAATAAGGTCCTAAATGACCATTAAATGTAATAAGGTCTCTTTGACCAATGCATGCTATTTTTAGGTTAGTCAGTTAGAGGTTGTTAGTGGGTTGTTATCTCCCAGCCACTTGGAATTGTCTCCTAGCCGCTGGGAACCAAGTCTGTACTACTCTTTGTGAGTAGATAAATACCCCAGGGACAGATCGAAACACAGGCATAGTATGAGTGGGTAGTCAGTTGTGGTTTAGTTCAGTTATTGTAAACAAAGCATCTGTAATCGCATTTCTGAGAAGCATAATAAACAAAATTCTATTGCATTTGATTCTACTGTGTAATTGATTTTCTGTATTGAGGTCGGATGGATTCATTTATCCATTCCACTGGTTGATTCTCTGAATCGGTGGAATGGTTGTATATATAGTAGTTAGGGTTTTATTTTTTTGTTCATTTTATGTTAATGCTTGCAGATCGGGCAAGGAAAGGCAGTAAAGGGTTCTAGCATGGCTATGTGCTAGATTGTTGAAGTGCAGAGAGCTGCATGTTTGAGGAGGAGATCGATCTGAGCAGTCGCTAAGGAAAAAGTGGATCGAAACAGTGAAAATCCGTGGGAGTTGCAAAAGACATACAAAGTGTGTGTATATCGCTTTTGTATATGAGATATACAATCCGTGAGTGTATCGCTATCGCATATTGTGAGTATATCGCTTTTGGTCAATCGTTGTTGTATGTTGAAACATACATCGAAATATACAAGTCTATCACAGGTACAAGGGAGAGAGAAAGTTGGTGTTTCAATCGACATACAAAGAAGTCAAGATTCGGTCAAATGCATATTTGAAAATGCTTGTCAAAGGTTAGGAGGATCGAATATACAATCTCTATGTATACTGCAGATGTATGTCAGATGCAGTGTGTGTGTATACCTCCGTTGTATGTGAAGACAGTTCTTGTGTATCCGTCAATTGCATCTGGTGGATTGTATGTGTTAAATGTACATCAGAAATGTACATAGGGTTGATGCAAAAGGTGACGGGTCGAGATGGTAACCCGAATGTAGGTTCGAAGAGTTTTGGCTTGCGGATACAAGGTACGACCGGCAGTAGTAGGTAAGGGCACCAGAAGAACAGGTTAAGGGTTGTATGTATATTGCGAATGTATATTGGAATATACATTCCGTGATACAAAGGGTGATGTGTAAGTGGCGACTGATAGAACGGGTGGAGGTAACCGGCGCCGACAGGTCAAGTGTTGTATGTCCAGTGCAGAAGGAGCGGCAAATACAAATGGGTCGCGGGTGTAGCAGGTAAGTGTTTGTATACACATCGGAGGAAGATACAGATTGGCGGGAGAATTTCTGAGTAAGCCGATAGGTATAATTCATAACGATAGAAGTGTCGGGGACACATCGACATGAAATGGGATATCAGTGTGAAAGAATTTAGTTTGGCCAATAAAGATAGTCATGCCGATAGGCAAGTAAAGTATAGACATACATTTGAAATTGTATGTTAGGTTTTGAGTGGTGGATGCTCTGCATCAGTCTTCCTAGAATCAAGGGGTAAGCATTCCTTTGGTTTCTATGTTCTAATATCATAAAGTCTACTGGGAATTACCATGACTCCACCATAACTAGGACATTAGTTAATACCCCTTTTGGAATAGCCACTGACTGGTCAGCCAGTTGGAGAATTGTAGATGTGGCCTGGACACCAGTCAGAGCTAATTTGTCTAGGGTGCACACTGTCATTACATTTATTGTTGCCTCCAAATAACCAAAACATTAGATATTTCTACCCCTGAAATGTAGACAGTTATGACAGGGTGCCCAGGATCTCCATATTTTGGGAGGAGCATCTCTCGCACAAGATGGTCTACTACTTTCCCTTCCACCTGAATGGTGGCAGGGAAATTTTTCTTCCTGCCCTGGGTTTTAACACAATGTTGTTTAATGAATTGGTTTAGTTCAAGAACATCCTTAATTGCTTATAGGAGTGGAATTTCAATATTTAACAGTTTGATTTGTTGCAGAAGTTCTAATTCCATGGTAGGTTGTACTTATTTTTGTAGGATAGTTTTCTGAGGGACATGTTTGATCTGTTTTGGGTAAGGTGTTGGTTTTCCTATCTCTAGACTAGCTCCGGAGCTCTTCTCAGAAGTAGTCCCAAAGGTGACCTCAGAAGCTGTTCTTTTAGGAGGATCTCTGAAGTTACCAAAGGGCTTTTCTTCTAGCACAGTTTCGATAGTAATCTCCTTCTGGGGTTGATTGGATGGATTTTCAAGTTCCATATCATTAGTTACTTCAACTATAAGTGGGGCAGATGGTCTTGGTAGTGCTTTCCCAAAACGTAGCTAGAGGTCGTGGAGATACATAGCATTGATACCAGCCATATTTTCTTGCTCTTTCATGTAAATGGCTGCTCCCTATTTATTTTGTGGGTTTGCTACAAGTTGAGCTGGTAAGGGTGGTTGACTAACTAGCTCATTTTGTGACTGTCCATGTGTGTTGGGGGGTCGAGTTAGTAATGCATGCTATTGAGGTTGGAAATGTCTAGGCTGTCCCTGATATTGTTGATTGTAACCTTGTTGAGGACCCCATTGAGGTTGCATGTTCTATGATCCAAATTGTTGCAGAAATTGTTGTGCCCATTGTTGGTTTCCCCAAGGTTGGTTTTGCCACTATTGGTTTTACCATTGTTGGTTTGACCAGTCCTGTAGTACCCAAGTAGGAACATTCTGAGGTCCCTGCTAAGTTGGATTCCATTAATTATTTCCCCAGTTTGAAGGACCCCTATAGGAAGCCTGATTTGGGTACTGGTTGTATGGAAATTGGCCTATTTGTTTTTGTCCCACATAATTCAACTCCTCTTCGATTATGACATTGTTTTTAGTCATCCTTTTTAATGCCAGGAGCTGATCACAATGACTGGTAGGGTGCTCTTTGTCACAAATCTGACAGATCTCTAATTTATCCAATGGACATTCCCTCAGAAGATGCTTGTTCCTACACCTGGGATAGTATATGGAGAGAGGTTCAACTATTCTATTTTGTTCAGTTGTTCTAGTCTTTACCCGAATTTCATCTAAAGTGGTATTAAGCTGGACTAGAATGTTTGTCTTAAGGTTTGCAATCTCCTCCATCAATTGTCTTATTTCATTCTTCCCTTTAAAAGAACTGGGTGTTCTCACTCCATCTTGGGTTCTAGAGTAGTTCCTATAGAGCTCTTCGATAGCAGGCATATCCATTTTGTTAATGTTTCCTCTCCCCATTAGATCCAATACCTATTTTGATCCTCTATCCAATCCTTTTACAAACAAAGTTCTGGCCAAGGGGTGAGCTACAGGATTGCCATATCTTCTCAGGGCAAAGTTAAACCTATCCAGATAGTCCTCTAAACTTTCATCCTCTCTTTGTTTAATTTTGAATAGTTCCTCCTTTTTATCACTAACCCTATAGTAATCTTGGTACTTGTCCAGGAATTCAGTTTCCATTTGATCCCATGAGTGAATGGAGTCTAGGGCTAAGCCCATGAATCACCTCAAACAGAATCTTTTAGGGTTGATGGGAAAAGTTTGAGTTTTTGATTATCTGATCCATAGTCATAGGTCTGGCACACAACTTAAAACTCAAACAAAAATTAATCTAGATCCTCAGAAGCAAGACCCCAGAAATTTGGTAGGTTTGAAGGTGAAATGTTCTTCATAGGGGCATTATCCCCACGAGCAAGGACAATAGGGTATGAGACTTGATTATCTTCTTTATTATGATTATCATCCATGGCTGGTGTTTCTTCTCTTTGAGATTTAGTATGGGGTTATGAGGAAGTGGATTCTGGTAACAGATCTTCCTGGTATCTTTCTTGCAGTTCTTGGATATAGTTAGAGAGTGAAGGACTTTGAGGGTTTGAGGGGATGACAAGCTGGGGTGTAGTTTCCAAGGTAGGTTCTAAGTGTTCCTCTTCAACAAGATATTGTGCCACCCTACTACTTTCTCCTGTAGCTTGTTGCTGGGGTGTTTGTTTTATGTATCTACCTTTTGAATCCCTAGGCCTAACCATGCAGATTTAATTTAACCTAAAAAAGATGGCTAACTAAGTTTTTCTTATTAACACATCCATCCCTGACAATGGCACCAAAAATGACAAGGGTCATTTTACCTTGGCATTTAATCATGTTTTTCATGTGTCAAATACAGGGTTGTGTCCTAGGCTGTCTGCAATAGGGAATTCCATAGTCCCAGTCCTCTAACTACTCCTACTGATTTGACTGTCTAAAGGGTTAATACTGCTAATTTGTTCACTATGAAAGGAAATTCTAAAAATACCAAAACAATGCTAAAATAGTAAATTGTTGAAATTGACTTATTTTAATCCACACAACTAAAAATATGCATTTACTGGAAACAACTATTAAACAAAAATAAATCTATTTTATGAAAGAAGTAAAACTATATTGCTAAGAGAATCTGAAAATAGGACAATGAAGCAAATAGATATTAGCCTCCTATCTTGATGGCGGGAGTGGGCCCTTGCTCCTCGCCTTCAGGACTAAAGGCTAAAGCAAAAAATCAGTACATAAATGTAATAACACAATCTTTCCTTTAGTCTAATCCCATCAAAGTATGCTTGTATTCAAAAAGTATGTAAATCGGGAAATGGAAATTACAATAATCTAATAGCCAAAAATATGTATATCTTTTTGTTGCTCTTCTCTAAACATATATTAGTCCAATCAATAAGATATCTTTTGAACTAACTATTCTATCCATTAGTCTATCTATGAGATACAATGAATCTCTTATGCTAACTAAACATACAACTATCTAACTAAAGAGTATAATCATGCAAACTAAAAAAGGTTTTAGTGGAACAACAGTTCCACTAAATCCAGAGACATAAATAACAATGGGCAACGAGGCCCTGAAATATAGGTCTTAAAAAGTCTTTTAGAACTCATGCAAAATCAATAAAAATGGAATCAGACCCCTAGTAGTCAACTAATGTCTTTCTCAGATCATTTTGGTACTGGTTGAGTGAGCTCCGGAGCACTGCAGTTGCTCCCTGAAATGTAGATTGCCAGCGGCGGCGTCGGAGACTCAACACTCTCGCCAACAACTTTGTAGATTCATCCACTCCTTGCTTCCCTGCTCCCTTACTAGGATACCTCCAACACTTTGGGAAAATGGAGTCTAGTATAGTATCCTCCATATCAGCTCCGGAGATTACTAGGATCAATTTTGGAGATCTTCAAAATTGCCTTCGCCCGTACAACTGCACCTGTGGACGCAAAAAGATAGACTTTTCTGTACATTTTCATTAGTTTGCTGCAACATTAGTCATTTCATAAAAAATAATGATCTTTGGTAATTCAACTCTTATTAGTGTAATTAAGACAAGTCTTATCAGCCTATATGGTGTAATTACCAAGACAACAGAATGAAAGGATGGGAAAAAGAGAATAAAATGGTATACAGATATGAGTGCTACCTGACACTCATCAACATCCTTCACCCATATCAATGGAACCTTTCCCACAAACCTTCATGTATGCAGTGTTACCCATCAAAATATTAGATGAACTACAAGGCTCAAAAGAAGAGAACATATCCAAAGAAGATGCCATATGATGAGATGCTCCTAAATCAAGAATCTATCTCCCATTTTTAGGAATAGTGGAAGCCAAGAGTGCTTTACCTTTCATCCCATTAGCAAATCCTGCATTCCCTGACTGTGTAGATGAAGATGCTACTGATTGAGAAGCAGAAGAAGAAGGAGACTTTGATGAGGGCAGCGGGATGTTGTAATTAATCATGTAGATGATCATTAATCAAGGTTCCCTAATCAATTTTTCTTTTATCATCCATAGGTGAGTATGAAGTAGCACATCCATGGATAGAAGTTTTTTGTTGTAGGATTTCCCACTATCCTATTAAGAAGAGTGATAAGATCACTTATGTCTTCATTGAAATTACTCCTATGAATTATCTTTGGCATCTTGGTAATGGAAATTGTTGTCTTGTTCAACCAGTTATCATTTAGACATTTCACACAAGTAGTTGTGTGCTTGTCATAGCAATTCTTTATAGATTTGATATTTATAGGAGCATACTTGACATAGATTGGAAGCCCAAATATCCCTTCAATAGCCTTGAAAGTAATATCAAGGATGATCTCATTTGTGGGTCCATAAATTCTCCTCTTTTTTTTCATAATTTTGTGCACATGCTAATACGAATTTATGGCATTGCACTTAAACTAGAAATTATATAGCCTTGTTAGTGTTTTAATTCACACCTTTTAGTTCAACACAAAATGAAATAAATGTGCAATAAAACCACTCTTAGAAGGGGAAGGGGTGATTCAGGTTCATGTTGAATAAAATGTAAATGTGTATCTTTTTGGTTTTTCCTAGGGTAAAAGGTTAAGATGCTCTTTCAAAACTAGGGAAAGGATTTTATTTTTTTTTGACTTGAAACAGATCTTATGACTACATGCTTACACATTTTAGTTGAAAATAGAGACTGAGTAGGGAAAGTACAAATTGATTAAATATGCGAAAACACATAAACATGAATGCTATGGTTAAATTAAATGTAGGGCTTGATACAAAGCCACGAGCTACACCTTCTACCTCACCTGCAATACAAAGCTTACAAATTTACCAAAGCAATTTAGCCCTTAGCACACATAATGAGACATCTCAATAAACATTTATATGAAAGATAAGCATAATAAATGTCATTGATAAAATAACAATTTTGGGATAACAATAACATTAAATACTCAATTATAAGCAACTCTAACAATATGCAGGTGTGAGAATTACTATTTTATGAAACTAAGTGCAAAATGTACTTATTTATACTATTTGCAAAATTACATAAAAATAAATGAAATAAATTGACTAAACTTTAACTCTAGCTACAACTACTTGCATGGCATGCAAGTTTTATTACAAATTATCTCATGTGCTAATTCTAACACTACAACATGTGGCAATCAGTTGAATTTATTATTAAAATCATTAAATTTATCTTTCAATGCTCATGTAATGATTATATAGATAATATAAAAATAGCCAACTCCAAGCTATAAATATAAGATGCTAAAAATAGCAAAAAACTAAAAATAGAGTGAGTTTTGGTAAAAAACGTGTAAACTCGGAATATGCTATTCTTTTCAAAAATGGTGATGAGATATTTTAGTGCTAACTAAAAATATACTCTTTTGAAAGAAAGCTTTGGATAATTTAATTAAGATGATGATTTCCTTTGTTCCTATCAAGTATGGAAAACCCTCTAAAATAATCTAAAACTTTGACAATTTTATCTTGGTGACTCAATTACAAAAACCTATTTCTTTAGTAAATCCTAGCTAAAAATTGAAACATTGAATACCTTGAAAACCCAAGAGCACATGGCAATTCTTCTCTCCAAAGACAACAATATGATGATATTATGTATGTTGATCTCTTATCCTTGTATCAATCAAGACATGTCGAAACCATAACAAAACCCTAACCAGTTCTAGAAATGATCACCAAAATGATAGATTTTGTCATAATAGGAACCCTAGTAGCCTAAAAGAATGGAATAATAGCAACATCTTTGATTAGAAAGATCTTCAAATCCTAGGCATGCTTGAAAAATCTAAGTTTTGATGATAAAAATAATATTAATTTGAAAATATAAATTTTTTGGAAGATAAAACTCTTCTAAATGTAAAAATTTGGCCAAAACAATTACCTTTTATTTTAGTATTTAATGAAATTAAGCACATTTTTAGAGTGAATTTAATTCCATCATGAAAATATCTTTGAATAACAAGAATCACTACTAGTAGGACCAAAAAATAGGTTTCTCTTCTGCTATCAATGACGAATCCAACTTTGTTTAAAAAATTATGACCTTACATGGAAAGGCACCTACTTGCATGTGCTATGGCATGCTATTGTTTTCCTTCAAAAATTTGATATTATGTATTATGGCACATGCCTCACTTATGTCTTATAGCTTTTAACTTTGAAATATTGTCAACATTTTAATAAGGAAAATGCCACTCTATATAGAAATCAACCTTGTCTCATATCAGGACACACCTAATAATGTAGGTGAAACTTTTGACATAAAATTTTGATGCAAGTGCATCCCTAGCCATTGATGAAATGTGGTATCATGTCTAAGAAAGTGGAATTTGTGGTTTAGTCTAGTAGTTTGTCTGTCTACAAGTTTGTGGATAATAGTTTGTGATAAAGAAAGTTAACGCATTCATCACATTGAAGAATTAGCTTTTGTGGTTTGGACTGATTCTATTTATGGTTTGTTTATATTCTATTGAAATTTAAGGTTGATTGGATAAGTAGAGGTTGGTAATTGTGTTCATGAAGTCCCTATGTGTTGTTAATGTGTTCAATTGGAATTGTTTCTATTTGTGGAAGGTTTATTTTGGGTCTGTGCCAAAGGTGGATATTTGAGAAGTGTATAATAACTGTTGTGAAGGTACGTGGAGTACCACATGGAGATTCTCCACCATTTGATCATTGTAATTTGTAAGTTTGTTATTTTCAGTCAGTGATGTGTTTCATGTAGTTTTGGGCTTTGCACCATCTTGAGGTTGAGGATGGTATATATAGAGAATTTTGTATTAGTTGAAAGAAAGTGAAGAAGACTAGGATGGAGTAGAGCCATAAAAGGTAAGTTCAACAGCAATGGAGTGAGATCTGGGAGGCAATGTATGGTAACATGGATTATGATGTGTGTTACAATATGAAAAGATAAAATGTGGCATGTAAGAATGTTGTCTAGTGATGATAATTAAATGTACTTGTACTTGAATCATTGTGCAACCCCTGCAACATGTCTGTGGTAAATTTTAAGGTCATATTGGGAATCATTATACAACCATTTACAACAAGTTTAGAAGTGGTGTTTCCATAGTTTAGTGAGTGTTTTGCATGTAGGGGCCTATGGGGAAGATATCCATTTATGTAATCTTATTGTAATCAAGCAAATATGGCCTAACATGTAAGAAGGTCCATTATAGAAAATCTTGAGGTTGTAATTTAGTGATAATCATACAAGTTGTCTAATGAATAAAATGTGGTGTTTTATGTGACTTTTTATTTCTTGTGGTGGTTCGTGGATGAGTTATTGTTATGTGTTTCATGGTTGGACAATACTTTGTTGGACCCTCCTACCTTGACTACATAAATTGGTATCAGAGTGAAGGTTGGATCATAGGAAGATTGTTGGAGTGTAGGTGCAAATGTGAGTGCACTTGATTGATGTAATTTCTTAAGAATGAGTTTGACTAAAACCTAAACTATGGTGGTGATAGGTAAATGAAGGTGTAAGAAATTGAGCCAGACCCAATTTGATGTTTGTAATTTATAGGAATTAAATAAATTTTAATTTGTGGCAATCCACGAGGCTTTGCAGATAGAGCACTGACTATGATGTAGTTTCCAAGGGATAATTGTGGATATATTACCAACCTAAAGATGCTACTGTAGAAAGGAAAAGGTATTATCAATGTTGTAGGAAGAATGGAGGAAATGTATGAGATGTTGAAGGATATGTAGAACCAGATGGATGCGTTAGAGTAGGACTGCCAGAGGAACCCTAACCCTAGGGCCAAGGAAAGTGATGAAGAGTAGTAAGTAGATCCTATGGAATCAAGTGGAAGTGAAGAGGATAACGAAGAAAGGATTCTAAAGGCCATAACCAACATCGGTAAGAGGACTAGAGTGAACATTCTTAACTATTTTAGGAACTTGGATCCTGTGGAGCTAATAGATTGGATCATTAATCTAAAAGAACATTGAGTATGAGGACATTGTGGACCTAGATGGGGTGAAATTTGTGAAGACCAAGCTAAAAGATCATGTGGTGATATGGTGCAAACAAGTTCAATTGGATAAAAATAGAAAAGAAAAGCCTTGCATTACAAAGTGGGACTAGATGGTGGAGAATCTAAAATCCAAGATTATTCTAGTGAATTACTAGTTAGAGTTGTTGAAGGAGCTACATAATTTATGATAGGGAGATATGACTATGAAGTAGTACACTAAGGAATAATTCAAGCTGACAATTAGGTCAGGGCATCATGAGGAAGGGGCTGAGAAAGTGGCAAAGTACATCAATGTGTTGAGGGAATCCATCCAAGAGGAGTTGGGTATGTGGAATATCCAAACAACTGAGGAGGCCTACTAGTTGGAACTCACCATGGAGAAGAAAATAAATATGAAGGAGGAAAAGTAGAATCACCAGAGATGAAGAGAAGATAATAACTAGAGAAACATGATAAGATGCAGTGATAGGGGAGCAACCCCAAGAGTTCAAGGGAGGGGTAACTAGTATCATAGAAAAATAGAAGGCCAAAGTTCCCATTGCAAAGAAAAAGAAGATGATATCAACTATCATGGCAAAAAGACCTATTGTAAAGGTAGGGATGGTAGTGGAAGTTACCACAAATATGAAAGAATAGAGGATACTCACCACAAAGAGGCTCAAGAGGATCATGGAGGGTATTCCTAGAAGAGTAGAGGGGGATATGAGAGGAAAATGTAGAAATCCTTCAAGGGAATGTATTTCAAGTGTGGTGAGGAAGGACATCGAGCATTTGAATGCTAAGGAAAAAAAGGACAAAAAATAATGCAAGAGATGCATTTAGTGATGAGAAGTTACCAATTTCAGAGAGGGATCCCGAGTGTGGGGATTTATTGGTTTCATGGAGAGCTTTGAGGTGTGTTAGGAGGGATAAGCCAAGAAACAGTTTGTTTAGGACCAAATTCAAGGCATGAGGTAAATGCTATGATGTGGTGGTGGATAGTGGCAACACAAATAATTTGGTGTCTATGGAGATGGTTGACAAGTTGGGGTTGAGAAGGATGAAACATCGGTGCCCACACTAGATAGGTTGGTTGTAGCAGGGAGACCAAATTATTGTAGAAGAAAAATGCTAGGTGAGATTCAACATAGGGGTATATCATGATGAGGTGTTGTGTGACATTGCACCAATGAATGTGTGCCATCTTCTATTGGGAAGGTCATGCTAATTTGATAGGGAAGCAATGTATGATGGGAGAGATAACACCTATGTGATCTGGATGGATGGAAAAGAGCATGCCATTTAGGGTAATTGAAGGATAGTTTATAGTAGCACTAGTGCTTGTATTGGGGAGGGGTGGTAAGCAATGATTCCAAAGGTGTGTGGCATTGTTGGAACTAGCAAGAACACAACAAATACAAAAGAAATAACACAAATAAGAGGTTGTGAGGAAGGAAGTCACTAAAAGGAAAATATAAAAAGTAAAAGATAGATGAACAAAAATATGAGGAACTATGCTAAGGAACATGTGGAAAAAGGAAGCATAATAGAAGGGTATGTGGTAACCAGGAAAGAGGCTAACCAATGTAAGGGACTAGTTGTTGAAAAGGGCAAGTGGGTTGTGACTGGATACAAGATGAAGACCAATAATGTAGAGGATGATTGGTGGAATAGAGTGACAAATAACATGGGTGAAAGTAGTACTCAATGTAGATCACTTGAGGCATACTTGAGGAGGTGGAAGGATCGAGTCAAGGAAGCAACAAAGTGGAATCTCCAAGCTATACACTAGGAGTCTGATGTAGGTGCATCCCTGGGTATCGAGGAAATGTTGTATCATGTCTATGAAAGTGGAATTTGTGTTTTAGTCTAGTAATTTGTGTCTACAAGTTTGTGGTTAACGGTCTATGGTAAAGAAAGTTAGCGCATTTCACTACATTGAAGAATTAGATTATGTGGTTTGGATTGTGTTTTTGTTTATGGTTTGTTTATCTTTTATTGAAATTTGAGGTTGATTGGATAAGTAGAGTTTGGTAATTTGGTTTGTGAAGTGTTTATAGGTTGACAATGTGTTTAGTTGGAACTATTTCTATTTGTAGAAGTTTTATTTTGGCTTTGTACCAAAGGTGGATATTTGAGAAGTGTGCAATAATTTTTTTGAAGGTATGTGGTGTATTGCATGGAGATTCTCCATCATTTAACTATTGTAATTTGTAAGTTTGTTATTTTTAGTTGGTGACACATTTCATGCAGTTTTGGGCTTTGCACCATCTTGAGGTTGATGCTAATCATGTTAGGAGCTTGAGGATGGTATATATAGAGGGTTTTGTATTGGTTGAAAGCAAGTAAAGAAGACAATGATGGAGTAGAGACGTAGAAGGTAAGTTTCACAATGAGGGAGTGATATCTGGGAGGTAAAGTGTGATAACTGGGAGTATGATGTGGGTTACAATTTGAAAAGATTGAATGTGGCATGTAGGAATGTTTTCTAGTGGTGAGAATTAAGTGTACTTGTAGATGAATCACTGTGTAGCCCATGCGTCAAGTCTATGGTAAAATTTTGAGGTTATATTGGAAATCATTATGTGGTAGTTTATGGCAAATCTAGAAGTGGTGTTTCCATAGTTTAGTGAGTGTTTCGAATGTAGGGAGCCCATGGGATAACTATCCATTTGTGTAATCTTGTTGTAATCAAATGGCTATAGCCTAGCATATAAGAGGGCCCATTGTGGCAAATCTTGAGGTTGTTATTCAGTGATAATCATACAAGTTGTCTAACGAATACTTGTAGTTCACCTTAAAAAGCAAGGGCAATCCACAACCGTTGATTTACAAGAGATCCAACGTGAGATTTAAATAGCATGATATCCATGACATTGCATATGTGCACCTTTGTTTGAGGATCACGTTTGAACATGTTGGCCTTAAATTATCTTATTTGTTGCATGCTCCTCATTTGGGGGAGGGGAAAGTATTACATTTATTAAAGAGGCCACTACAAATATGAAAATCGTGATCTACTAAATTTTAATAAATGAGATTTTATTAGTGTAATGAAAATATTTACTACACATGGTATTAGAGCCTAGGGATAGCTCCCTAGGTATTGGTCCCAACTCACACAAGGTTATAGGGATTTTTTAATAACTAGAAGATTGCAATGAAAGTCTTGTGCCTTATTTAATGTAGATAACTTTAAGTGTTTTTTTTAGCTTGAACTATGATCAAGGGTTTGGAGCTAATCAAGAACCATTCACCATTTTGCTCTCTACCTTGTGATTTCAACCAAATATGCTTATATTGGTAATTGGTGCAAGTATGAAGACCTTGTGGTGTAAATAACTTTCTAACTCTATTTTTTCTTTGTCATGTCCCTTTTTCGATTAATTCCAATTGGAGGACTTACTAGCCTATTCTGATATTTTCCTATGGGCTAAGGTAAGAAAAATAAATGATTTATTTAATATTTAATTTAGGACCTGTTGGTTTTTCTTCTGAATCAGCATTAGGGTTTGCCACTTCTAATGCACAGGCAGATTCAGCCAACTGAATATAGGAGGTTGCATGAGCTCCTCCCCTTCACTTCTGGTTCTGCCGCACCAAGGGGGGTGTCCCTATTTGATAAAAGTATAACCTTGACTAGCTCAATGACAGAAGGATTTAACTTGACAGCAACATGCAGAATACTCTCATGTATGGACCAATATTTGTGTAACAAATCACAAGGTTGGCAACATTCTTGGACATGATGTCTGGTTGGGTATGAGAGCATGCAGGGATCCTAATCCTACTCCTACAACTAACAGGTGGAAGGATGAAATGGTTTGATTTGATTTTTGGATGCAAAGCTGGACATGGTATATAACCTCAACACAGGGCTAGATTGGTGCCTATCCAGGGCTTGGAGTCGGTAGACATACACCTGTGAATGATCAACATGAACAACTAAAACTAGATTTCAGGGGGATATACATGATATCTGCCTTACAGATATCTCCCAATACAGAGTGTTAAGCTGTCTATACTTATGGCATCCCTATTGCAGTATACCCTTCCCAATATTCAATCTGAAAACAATTTAATCTACCCCTTGAGCAGAAGTTAAAAGATTAAACATTCAACACAGGAATTCTATGTTCTAGAATCTTAGACATTCCTTGAATGCCTGGACTCAAAAAAAAGATACATGCAAAACTGGAGACAGAATCAGCATAACACATGCAAACATAGCATTATTCATATAAAATTGACCATGAAATCAGTGGATTCATGCACAAACGTACAACAGGAGATACATAAACTCGCAAGTTTTGCTGCACAGAGCAACCAAAACCAGTTGTATCTTATTATAGAGCCAAAATGTCCAGTTTTCAACAACCTCAAAAATGGTAACACAGTCTGCCTATATTGGCCAGAAAGTGTACCCGCAGCAATTAATTACATGGTCAAAAATAAAAAATCTACTAGATACAGACTCCACAAAGGAATGGCGCTCAGAAGTTATTGCAGCAACAGATAAGAGAAGCCTCGAGCCCTGCGCCGCCATCTGGGAGTCTTCACTCAAAAATCGGGCGACATGATCATGTGTACCATTGCCCATACCTCTGCCCTGTTGCCATTAAAGGCCTCAACCACCCGCGGCCTACCTGGAAACCGTCGCTGCATTCAAACAGAAGTTCCCGCCAAAATGCACTTTACTGAAGTTTCAAATGTGCAGGAAGAATAGTCCCACATTGGTGCCGCGGAGACTCCTTCAATACCTTAAAAACATGGTCGCGAGCATAATAGGTGTTGAGTGCCTTTTGCCGCGCTCGACGCATAAGCCTTCTCCAAAAGCCCATCGCCAAAACCCAAGCCATCGGCACACCCCAGAATTCTCCTTCCGATCTCAACGGTCTCGCCGACCGCTACCTTCGCTTCCCCATCGGCCAAAGATGCATCATCGGGCCAACCATCCAAACCTTCGCCGATCTCATCAGTTACACTGATGAAGCCACCGCAATCCCCTGTCGGCCAGACCAATACCGTCGGCCAAGCAAAAGATCCCTCTACCGATAGACCACACTCTCACCGATGCACCAACGAATTATACTCTGCTCCTTCATCGGCGAGACCTCCCACTGTTGGCCCACCACAATCCATCCTCGCCGACAACACAAGTCACGCCGAAGACCATACACAACACTTCCCTTCATCGGCCAGAGATTAGTCTATCGGCCAACCATTTCACCGTTCACCCGACAATACAACCCATGCCGATAGACCCTGGCTCTTCCCCTTCCGTCGGTGTAACACACACCATCGGAGCATCCAAAAAGATTCCTGCCAATCTCAAAGGTCACGCCGACGACATCTTCACTAGCCACACACTGCTCCTCCATTGGCCAAACTCCTTACATCGGCGGGCCACAAATTTGCTTCGCCGACAGCCAAACACACGCCGATGGACATCCATCGGCCAGACCAAAACAATCAGAGCACTCAAGAAATCTTTCGCCGATGAAGCCAATCACTCCGATAAGACCAAAAACATAAAGCCCTAAACTATTGAACCGTTGAACCACGAACTGGTTCAACCCGATGGTTCAACCGAGAAGTTCAATGCCGAACGGAGCACTTCAAAAAGAACATTCGCCGAACACAAACACAAAGCCTCGAACCGTTGAACCCCGAACCAAAATGGTTCAACACTAGGGTTCAACACGATGGTTCAAACATCAAAAATAATACTCCATAGGCAAAAAAGCTTCGAACCATTGAACCTTGAACCAAAACAAAAAGGTTCAAGCGGGAGGTTCAACGATGCAATATTTGCACAAGGCAAATGCATAATGAGACTCGTTAGAAGAAAAATGAACCTCGAACCGCTGAACCATTGAACTTAGAGAAAAAGGGTTCAAGTTCAAACCAAAATGTCAAAGACACAAAAATGAACACATGCCGATGGAGAAAAGACAAAGACCCCTCCTCAAGAAATGAGATACAGATGCTGAAAAACACTGAAGGGGTGCCAAAACTTAGAACCTTTTGGATATTTCGGGATGGTGCCTGCATGAAAATTGCTAAATTAACTGACAGTGAATTCAGGCACCAACAGGACCCATGAACAATTACATTTTCCTAGGTGTTAAGGGTCTATTAAATATTAAAATATTAATGTGTTGGCAACTCCAACTGATTAAATGTAAGATGCAACCCCAATTTTTTTAAATTTCATACAATGATAACAGTGTTAGCATCAAATGCAACTACCAACTAAAGGCCTCACACCTTTTGATCACCCAGATCCTAGGATGGGCAAGGTGAGAGCATACAGTGATTGGCTTACAATAGACAATTGTGCAATAAGGAAATACAATTTGTCCATTGCGGCGGGCATCCACAAATTGTGGGGATTCACCACTTCTCAATGGGTAATGAACAAGAAAAGAAAAGTTACAATGCCATCCACTTTATTAGTGGGAATACTCCACTTATGCAGTGGGTAGAAACAAGAAAGAAAGGTTCATTTATCCACACTGGTGGTAAACCATCCAGGGGTCTTAAGTGTGATTTGCAATGCTGAAGAGATTACACTTGAAAACAATAACAATGATGCTCAATAGACTTGATTTAAAACTTGATAAGTATCCCTTGGAGTAAACATGATAATACCCTACATAGAAGACTCCAAAGACCAGATGCTATTACTAAAATTTGTTGCTGATCATTCTCTGCTATAGTATTTAGACTGGTATTAGAAATATGGTTGCCTGTAATGAAGAAACCCACATGATATGACATATACCAACTAATTTTCTAGTACTTCTGATAGACTTAGCACACATTCCTTAAAAGATCATGGATAAAGACATTAACATAGACCATTAAACAGTGGAAAATGACTCAAACTTGGACTGTACGGCACCCCCTGTATGCTGGTACAGACTGCTACAGGTCTGCAACAAATTGTCCCACTCAAAACCAATGATATCCTATGAAACTAATCCCCTCATAAATGACAAACAACTCATTATATGCTCAATGAACAAGTAATGCCATATTACATATTAATATTTCCTTCTAAGTGTCGTACAACCTAGAATGGTACGGCTGATCACTAAAATTCAGACACTGCTTTTAAACACAAAACCATCATGAAAGGTGACGTCTAGGCTATACTAATACATTGTAAAAAGAATGAAACCCAAACTCTGCTCCAATATTTTTATTTTCCAGTTTCTTCAAATCTGTAGGTACGGCCATGGATAGGTATGGCAGCTCACCATAAATCAAATTCAACATTAAAACACACAAAACTGCCATGAATGGTGATGCCTGGGTAGTAAGATGACAATGCAAAAAGGATAAAACACAAATACTTCTCCATTATTTTTATTTCAACTTTCATCACATATGCAAGCATGACCCAGCAGGATGTACAGACCAGCAAATGAGTAAAACTAACTCAAGGAAAAAGATCCAAAACTCTAAACAAAACCATCTACAAAAGATTACAAAGACAAAAAGATTGTTTTCCTATCCAAAACTTATCAAAAAAACTCTCAACTCCAAATCATCTCTATTGGTTTCTTGAGGTAGAAACCATCATTTGTCAGCTAGGGTGGATATCTCACTACCGAAAATGATCTTCTCCAAGTGGGATTTCGTCCACAAGAAGGAAAGATGAAACGCTGGTATGATCCCAGCAACATAACAATAGAAATCCAAGCATACCCTCACAATGAGCTCTCACATCTCTTTTATAGGCACTTGAGAAGTTACACAAGAAATTAATTCTTTCTTGGAAATAATATTTTTTTCTCTCAACTTATAATAAATCCATTTTTACTCCACTAAAGTGCTCACTTTTAAATGCCTAGATAAAAGAATATGTTTTCCCCTTTTAATGAGCTATAACACTTAATAACCTTTTTAATTATTTTCACCTTAGGAACATAAGTGAAAATAATAATTAAAATAGCTCATTAAATATTACTTTTTGTGGAAAATGGCAAATTGCATCCAAACGCCAAATATACTATGCCAACACACTCAGAGGGGTTAGGGATGCAAAATAATGTCTTCTGAGGAACTTTCCAAAAATAGATGGCTCCTCCAAGAATCTTGGAGAGCAATCCAAGAAGCCGAAACCATTTCATAAAGTTGCATAGGCATCCTGACGCAATACAGAGCTCAAAACCAACATCTAATATCCATAATGCAATTGAACCAGAGCACTCCAAGAACTTTGGAGTTCATCAAACATGTCGGATAGCCTTTGAAGGATTAGGAACAAGCATAATGCGCACAAAAATTAATGTGTCAAAAAAGAGACATTATAGTCCTCCTCACTCAAGATTGCTTGTGCTCAAGCAATACATGCCCTCCAACAGAGAAACCTTCATGATTAGCAATAATATACCTGGATCCCAAGTTAACCTCAAGAATGTTCCACACTATTTCTGCTACGCTACTCTGATATATCTGGCAACTGCACAACTGATACTCTATGATATACTCTGAAATATTCTACCAATCACCCAACCTATTAGATTCCAAACATCTATTTCATCCTTAACCATGAAAGTGAAGGAGTTGGCATCCTTCAACAAGTCATTAATGCAATTCATCTAACCTGAAACAACAGATGGGAACCAAAAACGGAAATGGTCCTCCAAAGAAGAACACAAATCATCTTGAACACAAGCTGAAAGTAACTCCAAACAGCCATGAATCATCTGATTTTTAGCATCCAAAAGAGTAAAATTAGCTGAAACACTTGTCCATTCCAATTGAAACCTTCTATCATCCATCCAAAAATATCTAGAAATAATATTTAATGCAATCTCATGGCTGCAAAAATCAGATATAACTTCATAAAGTTCTGATTTCAGTAAATTAATAATGGTATAGCCATAACCAAACTGAAATCTTATGAAAACAACAAGAATTTTAGGCCATCTCCAACCAACATACATCAAAGTCATGACCAAAATTTCTCTCTAATCCATGAAAAAATATGCAATTGATAACTTATGATGGCTGATATGAATAAGGACAACAGCTTCATGGGATAAATTTGACTCCAAAATCATCCATAAAATATTCTCACCAACACCACTATCCTCCATAGAACCCTGAGGATGAAAATATGCCATCATTGCACTCAACTCATTGCATACCTTGAGCACATGCCAAACTTCAACAACTAATGATAACTTCAAGTTGATGAAGTTTTTGTTTAAAGTAACATTCCGTGAGTGCTCCTCACCCGGATCCCATATCCTATTACTATCTTCCTCCATGTTGCTATCATCAAATTGGTCTTCATCATTCAACTCAAATAGAGAATTATCAAAAGCTAACTCAGCTTCCATATCAAAAAGGGGATTATCAAATGATTGGAAGTTGTTTTCATCTCCATACTTAGATAGATATTCAAATTGCTCCAACTCTGCATAAGCATACTTAGGAAGTTGTCCTAAATCAAAATCTTCTTGGATAGAATCAAGCTCTTTAATCACCAGCTTTATTTCATTTGCCATTACAATATTTTCTTGTTCCCTTAATTGATGTGCAACTTCAAGCTAATTTTCCATTTCTAAGAGAGCTCTTTGAGTACACTACAAAGAAGTCATAGTTGACTTAAGCTCAGATGTGAGCTTATCAACCTCTACCTCTTTTCCTCTCAATGCATCACTAGTACTATTAGTTCTTAAAAACGCAGGTCGTTAACCCTAAGAGGTTGCCAGGATCTCTTGATGTTTTTGGCTAACTAACACAGGGTAGATATGGCTAAACCCCCTTCACTTTAGGCTCTGCCAGACCTAGGTGAGTAAACCTCTAATTAATAAAGCAGATAAAGAGATGATCACTACTTTGATCAGAATTAATCTAACTATTGATAATGGCACAAATTATAAAACAGATGAAAAGACAACAAGTTAATTCTAAATGATCTAAATTGTAATGCTAAAACAATAATGCAATCTAATTAAGTAAATCTGAAGTGAATTTGTATAAGTGATAATGAAACAACTAGACCAATGCCTTATTGAATATAGAGTCAGTATGATCATGAAATAAATGACTGTTTGTTTGGTAAAAACTCGAACTATCTAGCATGAAAGAATAGGTATGTAACTTGTACAATCCCGCAAGGAAATAGTTAATATTCCATACTTATATATATCCAATTGATAAAATCAAATTACCTGCATTCATCTAAAAGGATTTAATCCCTCTTTGAAAGAACCTATCAGAATAATACTGCAATTGTAACAGATTTATCAAAAACTGGAGACAGAATACAAACCCTAACTATATGACTCTTCTTACAGATCCATGACAATGTCTTCACAATTACTATGACAGATTTAAAGGATTTAATTCTGAAAGTAGAAACCAGTTAATCTTATCACACTATAATAGAAAATGTGTATAGACAACTTGAAGATATACTTGATAACTCAAATTGAATAACAGAGAAAACTTTGAAAGGAGATAGTCATATAATTGAATAAATTAAACAGATAGTTGATACCGAAATCTGCAGTTACTGTTTCATGTTCACAGACTTGACTTCATCAGAGAATGCTTTCACATGGTCTACCAGAAACAAAATATATTAAAATTGAACTAGCATTGTTATTCAAATCTAATCTATAGTATCCCCTGTTCTATTCTGTAATCTCCCCTCATTCTCCTTTTTTTTTATGCTGGTCTTGGTCATCTCTTATAAAGAGCGGCATACAAGCTTCAAACCAGTTACAATAGTTGTGACGGTTGATAACCGAACAACAGTATTTGTCTTAATAAAACAGATTTAGGAAAATTAATACTCATCTTTAACCACCAAATGGATAACCATTTTAGGATCAAACAAAGCTCTTTAACTGTAGTTCCGCTTAATCTCCTTTGAGGATTTCTTTATTATTCCTAAAAAGACCAAATAAAACACAAATTAATCTCTGATCAACTAATCAAAACAAATTTATTTAAACATATGTATTTACTCAGATAATTACTTCCCTTATCGATAATTTCTCAGTTCCTCATGACCCTTTCATGGGTGTTTTTATAACTTGATCCCCGCTATGTATATCCTGCAAAAAACCCATACTTCAAATGTCAGAAGAATATCTTAACCATTCGGATTTAATGCCTTTTTAGGGTTTCTATTTTTGTATAAGTTGTTCTGTGTTTGCGTGGTGGTAGAGTACCTAAAGTGGACATCAGCGTGACACAGCCATTAGGAAAGTTTTTTGGTAGTTATATTGATCAACAAAGTTAGACCGATAGAAGTTTGCATCGGCGTAAGGTGCATTTTATTTCACCGAAGGTGTAATGTGAATGTATATTGCAAATGTAACTTGAGAATGTATGTGAGAATGTACATTGTGTTGGATACAAAAGGTGACTGGTAGAAACGGTAAAGAGAACCGGTGATAACAAGTCATGTCTTGTATATACCGTGAAATGCATCCTCTGATATACATAAAATCCCGATGCATCCCTTTAACCAGATTTAAATCTCTCCTGAGTTCCGCGTTGTATGTACACAACAATGTATGTATCCGAAACATACAACAATAAAACTGTATTTCATATCCCTTTCGGTTCTGCGATGTATATTACTGTGTATCGGCATGACTTTCTTTATCGGCATGTAGCTAAAATTCTTCCCTGATATATCAAGTATCCCCTGAGTGTAATCATCGTTGCCATCGGAGTGAAACGTGCCATCGAGACAACTTATTATTCATTACCCGATGGTGATTGTTTCGCCGATATATCTTTCTTGTTCTTTATCGGAATGAATTCCACAACATGTCCCTGACATCGTTGTGACTATCGTGTTGGCAAGACTTGCAGGCTTTATTCCGATTCATCTCTCTCACCGATGGTGTTTTGTACACTTGGTGAGACTCTTTAACAACTTCATCCATCGGTATAACTTATACCATCGGGGTGATCTTCAGAGTATTCTATGATATACTTTTCTTACGCCGATAATGATTTATTCGGTGTGACCGTGCAATCTCTTTCCGATGAAAGGTCATCGGTGTGAATTTATCAATCGGTGATTCTTAATATCTTCTCCCTGATGATCAGTCTCACGCCGATACTCATTTCCCTTTGAATATCTCTTGGAGCTCCGTCGGTGAGAGATGTAAGATCGGTGTAGTTTAAATAATCTTTTCCAATACAATAATCCCACCGATACCCTATCTTTGTCCTTGTCCAAAATCCTTTATGACTTCTATTATCGGTGTGACATACATAGTCGGGGAGACCTGGGAAGCATACCCCGATCAAGTCATCTTACACTGATCGTTATGACTGGGAATTTATCTGTCCGATGAAGGGTTAACAGTGTCATGTGTTTACGGTTCATCTTTAATGAGCACTTCAACCATGTTATATTAAGTCTTTAGGAATCACAATAGATCAAATCCAAATATTTATATCAACTCAATTGTTAATTTTTTCTTGAAAACAACTATGGATCTTTCCATATATGCTCACATACTGAAATCTTTGGATGATTGAAACTTAATATTTGCCAAAAAGTAGCCTGGGAATTTCAGTCCCAACAGTGGCTCTTTCTGGGGATGTATGCCCCTTATGGGCATAGCAAGATCCCAGATTTCTGGAGGAGTAGACCGATGCCTTCTTCATTTGACGATGAGTGAACTATGAAGGGTGGTGGAGATCCTAGGTTATTGCTTTATGAAAAGCTTTTATTTCCTGATAAGAGAACTCTTTAAGAAAGTTATTTGACTCTTCTAAACTATCGTGCATGGAAAAGACCATTAGAGAGTTTAACCAGAATTGTCCATGCACTGGCAATTCTTTTCTCTCATGTTCTTTTTAAGAGAAAAAATGTTTCAAAAATGCCCATGTATTGGTAGTTCTTGCTCCTCACCAGACATGTTCTGTACATAATATGAATCCTCCCCTACTTTACCATTGATGACAAAAGGTCCAATCCATAGGGCATCGAATTTTCCATGCTTCCCCTTTTCTTGATTTTTGGCATTCCAAATAAGCACTATGTCACTTACCTCAAATTTTCTGAATGTTGCCTTTTTGTCATATAGGTACTTCATCTGCATTTGCATTTTTTTATTCTGCTGTATTGCCTGTTCCCTCATTTCGTTTAATTCTATTAGTTGTTCTAGCCTTTCCTCCATCGGTTCTGGGACATCCCAATCCTCTTGGAGGATAAACTTACACACTGGCAGTAGGTTGTGTATTGGGAGTCTGGCATGAGTTCCATATACTAGTTCAAATGGCGATTTGCCAATTGCTTTCTTTACTGTGATCCTATCAACCCATAGTGCTAATCTCAACTTAGAATCCCAGGGTTTCTTGTTATTGTCCAACATTCTTTTTACAATCTTCAAAATACTCTTATTGCTAGACTCAGCCTGCCCATTACCTTGTGGGTGGTAGGGAGAAGAGAATGAGATCGTAATGCCATAAGATTTACAAAATTTTTTAAACTCATCTGATCTAAAACACATCCCATTGTCAGTTATAAGCCTCAAAGGTACCCCAAATCTAGTTAAAATGTTTTCCAATAGGAAGTTGATCACAACCTTGCTGGTTGCTTGTTTAGTGGGCACTGCTTCTACCCATTTCATGAAATAGTCGGTGGCTACTAATATCCATTTATGACCACCACTTGATTTCTCCATAATTTCTCCTGTAAAGTCAATTCCCCATTGGTGAAATGGGGCATCAACTTGCATAGGTCTCAAGGGTAATGCCCCTTGATATTTTAGCTTTCCTGAGAATCTTTGACATGCCTCACACTTCCTGGTAAAACTATAGGCATCATTGAAAACCTTGGGCCAATAGTATCGAGCCCTTAATACCTTGTGTGCTGTGGTTTTAGCTGAGAAATGGCCACCACACACTCCCTGATGCATCTCTTTTAAGGCAGATTTTACTTGCTCTTCATCTAAACAGAATAATAAGATACCATCTTTGTTTTTCCAATAAAGATCTCCCTCTATAAGCACATATTTTGAAGCATGTAATTTTAGAGTCCTTTTCTGATTATCATCAAATCTGTTAGGGCATTTCATGTGCTTGAGGTAATACACTATGTCAGTATACCAAGGAGTTTTCTCAATACTTGTTACCATGTCCTCTTCATTTTCAATATTACATACTTGGGCAGCCTCAAGATTTGTTTCAGTCATCAGTTTTGCTAACCCTTGTCCCCTTACTAGTTTTGTGATTTGAATTTCTATATCAAATTCCTGAAGTCGATTTATCCACCTACATCTCTTCCTAGTTACTTCACTCTGCATGAACATATCTTTGACTGCTGCATTTGGTACATAAGCTATCACCTTAGCCCCAACCAGGTAAGGTCTAAATGCCTTGACTGCTTTCACCAATGCATAAGCTTGTTTTTCTGTGATATCATCATAGTTAAGTTCTGCATGTTGGAGTGATTTACTGAAAAAAGAAACAGGCTGCTCATAACCCTCATTATTCTTTTGTAACATAACTACTGCTACTGTATGAAAAGATACAAAGGAAAAGATCTGGAAAGGTTTACTAAAATTGGGAGACTTTAGCACTGGAGCTTCTTTAATTGCTTTTTTCATGGATACAAAAGCTTCTATGCATTCATTTGTCCAATTAACCTTTGTATTTTTCTTCAACATTCTAGATATGGGGTTAATTATTTCTGCAAAGTTCAGTATAAACCTTCTCACAAAGTTTATTTGTCCAAAGAATGATTGTATAGCCTTGACTATCTTTGGGATAGGGACTTTGTCTATTGCCTCTATTCTCTCAGGATCAATCCTAACTCCATCTTTGGATACTATGTGCCCAAGTAATTTCCCCTCTGAAACTGCAAATTTGCATTTTTTGGGGTTCAAGGAAACACCATATTCTAATGCTCTGATAAATATCTTCTCAAGGTGATTCACATGATCCTCAGCCTTTTTCGAGTATGCAGTAAGGTCATCCTGATATACAGCCATGATATCATTTATTAGACCTGAAAAAGCAAGGTCCATTGCTCTTTGGAATGTGGCTCCAACATTTGTAAGGCCAAATGGCATTCTTACGTATACATAAGTTCCCCATGGGGTTGTAAAGGCTGTTTTGTATTGTTCAGATTCTTTAACCTTTACTTGGTTGTATCCAGAGAACCCATCCATCATGGATAATAACTCACAACCAGTAACTCTCTGCAGTAAAGTTTCCATATTGGGTAACGGATAATTATCTTTTAAGGAAGAAATATTTAAATTTCTAAAATCGACACAGAGTCTAATATCTCCATTCTTCTTCCTAACAGGAACTAAATTTGAGACCTAAAATGAATGCCTAATAGGTTTAATTATGCTAGCTTCCCTAAGTTTTATAAGTTCCTCGTGCATTTTAGGTTCTAACACAGAGTTGACGGGTCTTTGTTTTTGTCTATAGGGCTTAGCATAAGATTTAAGTGGAATTTCATGTTGGAACAAATCTTCCCTATATGCTTTGAGATCATCATAAGTCCAGGCAAATACATGTTTATATTTTCTCAATAATGTAATTAACATGCTTCTGATTGCAGGGGTTATTTTCTTTCCAATGTAGACCTTTTTAGGTGACAATTTAGTTCCCAAATTTATTTCTTCCACATCATCCTCCTTTACTATTACTTTTTTGGTAATGGATCGATCATTCGCATCAAAAACTCTTTCTAACGCTACTAAGCCCTTTGGAATTTTATTTGTTTTAAGCTGGACAATTTCTTTCCCAAATAAAGTCTCTTTACCATCATTCTCCTCAACAAAAGCATTAAGATCAATCTCTTGATTCTCATACTGATCTATACAGTGCAAAAATTTGAGTAAATCAGCATCACTATCAAAAACCTGCCAGTTATATATGTTGTCTGGGATAGTTGGTCTAGTTTTGAACTCAACTTCTGAAATACCTGTCAAGGTAATGTCATCCCTTTTCAAAGCTATGTTTGCAAGGAAATCAGCCATTATATTTTTTGACCTATCTATCCAACTTATTGAAAAAGCATCAAACAATTCTATATCATCCAAGACTGCATTTCTGTATTGTTTCAGTCTTGTTTTTTGAGGAATATTTACCTTTGACTTGTGAAATAATCAGTTCAAAATCTCCATACACTGCCAACAATTTGATTTTATGTTTTCTAGCAATGTTTAGCCCAATTAAAAGTGCTTCATATTTAGCTATGTTATTTGTGCACTCAAAATTTAGAGAAAAAGAATATTTGAATGTTTTTCCTGACGGTGATGTAAACAACACCCCGGCTCCATTTCCTGCCTTACTACATGCGCCATCGAAATACATGGTCCATACTTCATTTTCATCAATTTTGGCTTCGTAGTAAATTGGGTCTGTATTATGCAATTTAGACTGTTCTTCCACCCTGAATGTACTAAAGTCTGTGTCACAGAAACAAATCATTTGATTTGGATTAATTTTCTCTATAATGTCTTCATGCCTTGGCTCCCTATAGAGTTTAACTGCCTGTGTTCCCAATGGGATAGTAGCATAAGATAAATCTAATTGCACACTTCCCCCTACCATGGCAGTCCATTGTCTAGATAACAACATTCCGTAGTTAGGTGGGATATCTACCACAGTGATGTCAATTTCATAGGAGGCTTCATGATGAGATGCTAATTTTATCTCAACACCTTTCATGATTCCAACAACAGGGACAGATCTGTTATCCATTGCATAACATTTACCAAATGTAGTATCCACCCACATTCCTAACTCTTTCATAACAGCCATGGGCATTATGTTTACTGCTGCTCCTGAATCAAGCATACAATTCCTGACTAATTTGTTGTTTATCAGCAAGGTAATATAGAATGGATCTATTTGAGATGGATTTTTCATTAATGTTTCACCCAGGTATACCTTAGGTATTTTGATAGATTCTTGTTGCGTATTTATTTTAGGACTATGTTGTTCGGGTCTTTTGTCTGATACATTTGATAGCATCTACACCACTATATTTTTATATTTTTCCACCTTCATCATTTCTAGAAGTGGCACGGATATTTTCATTTGAGAAACAACTTGAGCAATATCAAATGAGGGATTTATGTTTAGTTCTGACCTATCAACTTTTGTTTGCCCCTTTTCCTGAGTTTTTGTGCTGTCCTTCTTTTTGTTCGGTGTGTCAACAGGAGGTATATCATGAGGTGTTTTCTCAGCTTTACTTTTATCATTTTTACCGGAAGTCTGATTTTTTTATAAATATACTTCTGGGAATTCCTTGTTCAGCATTTATTGTTATGTTTCTTAGATTATAGTTATTTTTGGTTTGTGCTACCGCAACTAATGTTAAGGCTCTTCTGTCTTCCTCAGAAGGTTTTTTCCAATTGTAACTTTGTGCTACATTGAGGTCATATCCACAATTTCCTAAGTCTTCTTCATGGTCAGAAAATACTTCTTGTCCTCCTATGTTCACATTATATTTTTGTGCTCCTACACCATATTCATACCCTGCTTCCTCGCTGGACGAATAATTTTCTTCAATAGTGTAAGGTGTGATACCCAACATATTTATAATATGATGATCCATCTCGGGGCTATAAGATACCTCATCTTTTTGTATTGATTGTGCTACCATACAATAATCAGAAGAGTGTGGTAAATTACAGGGCGTACACCATGGATTATTTTCTATCACATGGACTCCACTTTTCTTTAAAGGGTCAGGGGTGTCTTTTCCATAGTTATGTCTCCTATTAGTATCCACGGGCTTTCCATCTTTCCAGTTCGTATGATATGGCATATCATGGAGTCTTGGTCTTTCATTCTTATGTGAGTATTCTTGCTTGTTTGCAAGAGGATTAGGATTTTGAGGAACTCTTATATTATCTCTTTTTCCGATCATCCCAGCAGCCTTTTTATTGTTTTCAATAGTGAGAGCCATTTTTTGTGCTTCTGCCAAGGTTCTAGGACTTTTGCCCCTAAGTTCATAACCTGTCTTCGGGTCAAATGCTTTCAAGTATATGCTAAGGGCTGTTTGGTTGTTCAATTTGGATTCTTGTGGGACCTTGTTATATAGTTTAGTGAATCTCAAATTAAAATCATACACCTGTTCATTTTGATACTTTTGAATAGTTATTAGTTCATGAAGAGCAAATTCTGGGGCACATTGATTTCTGAATTGTTCTAAAAATTGATCGTGGAAGCCTATCAAGGAATATATTGAAGCGTCTAGTAAGCTATTTACCCAGTCTCTTGCTTCATTAATAAGTGATATCATAAACAGTTTCATTTTTATATCTTCATATTCGTTACCAATGTCCTGTATAAAAGCATTGAATCATTTGATATGTTCTTCAGCAGTCAATTCACTACTTCCTATAAACTTAGGCACATTGTTCCTCCAACTATTATCCATGGGATAAGGATATAACTGATATCCAGTCAAATCAAATTATCTGGCCATACTCGTAGGATTAAGAGGTGGTATATTTGGGTATGGCAGATAATATTGGTATCCAAATGGAGATTGTGGATACATATTGGGTTGGGCATATTGCTGATGATACATATGCTGTTGTGGGGGAGGTTGCTGATATTGATTGTTATGTCTATGCCCTGGTGGTGGATGTTGATGGTGAACATTCCCAGTATTTGCAGGTGGAGGTCCTTGCATTAGCCTATTTTGCAGAGGAGGATTATTGTATGTATTGTGGGGTGCCATGTTTACATTTTGATGGTGAGGTGGAATATGGCGATGACTAGGTGGTGGATAAGGATTAGCTATATGTTGAGATGGGTTGTGTGCATTGGATGGTCTTAGATTTTGCTGTGGAATATTTTGTTGGGCATGGCTGACATGTGGTGTTGTTGAAGTATGTGAACTACTTGCATTTTGATGTAACCCCGTTTGATTACTTATTTGAACATGTCCACCCTGCCTATGGGGAGGCACATACTTTGAACTGGTTACCTTAGTTCTAGATCTTATTTGTTGTAGTTCTTGTTTCATCTTTACTTCCTCTTCTTCCAATCTAGCCACCTCAATTTCTTCTTGTAATCTATGTACCTCTTGGTGCACCTGATCCTTAGTTCTCATGTCTTCTAGCTGACTATTATGGATTTGTGTGGATGTTACTTGATCTATGAATTCATCTTGAGCTTCTTCACCCTGTTGCAATGACGTTTGGTAGTTATATTCTGCTTGATTTTGGTCTATCTCTCTCATAATCTGAGCCTGATGTTCAAGTTGTTCCTGAAGGGGAGGTCTGTACTGAGCAAGGATATCATTAGATCTATTATGATCAAACTGAGTATACAGATTCTTAGATTGGAATCCATCTGATTCATACAAGGGAGTGAAGCTGTTATGAGTTATTCTTGGTTGTTCTGAGGTATTCTCTGGAAAAATTTGGTTACGAGACTGACTTGATATTCCAGTTTTCTTAGTAGGATCCCTTAAAGGTGGGGATGATTGCAATTTTTTACCATTAGCTTTAGATCTCCTACCATCCAATATGACACTTTTATCAGAAAATTGATTTGAGTTTTGTGTAGAGTCACCACCTCTATTTAGAGGACTAATCAATCTTCTAGGTTTTTCCTTCCACCAGCAGAGTTATGCCTTTTAATTCTCTGACTCTAATAACATGGTCTACCACCAGGTTCCTCTATGTGTTGTCCCCAATAGAGTCGCCAATTTTGTTAGGTCTCAAAAATGCAAGTCGTTAACCCTAAGAGGTTGCCAGACTCTCTTGACGTTTTTGGCTAACTGACACAGGGTAGATATGGCTACACCCCCTTCACTTCAGGCTCTACCAGACCTAGGCGAGTAAACCTCTAATTAATAAAGCAGATAAAGAGATGATCACTACTTTGATTAGAATTAATCTAACTATTGATAATGGCACAAATTATAAAACATATGAAAAGACAACAAGTTAATTCTAAATGATCTAAATTGTAATGCTAAAACAATAATGCAATCTAATTAAGTAAATCTGAAGTGAATTTGTATAAGTGATAATGAAAACACTAGACCAGTGCCTTATTGAATATAGAGTCAGTATGATCATGAAATAAATGACTATTTGTTTGGTAAAAACTTGAACTATCTGGCATGAAAGAATAGGTATATAACTTGTACAACCCTGCAAGGAAATAGTTAATATTCCATACTTATATATATCCAATTGATAAAATCAAATTACCTGCATTCATCTAAAAGGATTTAATCCCTCTTTGAAAGAACCTATTAGAATAATACTGCAGTTGTAACAGATTTATCAAAAATTGGAGACAGAATACAAACCCTAACTATATGACTCTTCTTACAGATCCATGACAATGTCTTCATAGTTACTATGACAGATTTAAACGATTTAATTCTGAAAGAAGAAACTAGTTAATCTTATCACACTATAACAACAAATGTGTATAGACAACTTGAAGATATACTTGATAACTCAAATTGAATAACGGAAAAAACTTTGAAAGGAGACAGTCATATAATTGAATAAATTAAACAGATAGTATACCGAAATCTGCAGTTACTGCTTCATGTTCACAGACTTGACTTCATCAGAGAATGCTTGCACATGGTCTACCAGAAACAAAATATATTAAAAGTAAAGTAGCATTGCTGTTCAAATCTCATCTATAGTATCCCCTGTTCTATTCTGTAATCTCCCCTCATTCTCCTTTTTTTTTATGCTGGTCTTGGTCATCTCTTATAAAGAGCGGCATACAAGCTTCAGACCAGTTACAATAATTGTGACGATTGATAACCAAACAACAGTATTTGTCTTAATAAAATAGATTTAGGAAAATTAATACTCATCTTTAACCACCAAATGGATAACCATTTTAGGGTCAAACAAAGCTCTTTAACTGTAGTTCCGCTTAATCTCCTTCGAGGATTTCTTTATTATTCCTAAAAAGACCAGATAAAACACAAATTAATCTCTGATCAACAAATCAAAACAAATTTATTTAAACATATGTATTTACTCAGATAATTACTTCCCTTATCGATAATTTCTCAGTTCCTCATGATCCTTTCGTGGGTGTTTTTATAACTTGATCCCCGTTGTGTATACCCTGCAAAAAACCCATACTTCAAATGTCAGAAGAATATCTTAACCATTCGAATTTAATGTCATTTTAGGGTTTCTATTTTTGTATAAGTTATTTTGTGCTTGCTTGGTGGTAGAGTACCTGAAGTGGACATCGGCGTGACACAGCCATCAGGAAAGTTTTTTGGTAGTTATATCAATCGACGAAGTTAGACCGATAGAAGTTTGCATCGGTGTAAGGTACATTTTGTTTCACTGAAGGTGTAATGTGAATGTATATTGCAAATGTAACTTGAGAATGTATGTGAGAATGTACATTGTGTTGGATACAAAAGGTGACTGGTAGAAATGGTAAAGAGAACCGGTGATATTGTATATACCGTGAAATACATCCTTAGATATACATAAAATCCCGATGCATCCCTTTAACCAGATTTAAATCTCTCTTGAGTTCTGCGTTGTATGTACACAACAATGTATGTATTTGAAACATACAACAATAAAACCGTATTTCATATCCCTTTCGGTTCCGCGATGTATATTACTGTGTATTGGCATGACTTTCTTTATCGGCATGTAGTTAAAATTATTCCTCGATATATCAAGTATCCCTGATATGACTATCGGCAAAGGTCTCGTCGATGAGCGTAATCATCATTGCCATCGGAGTGAAACGTGCCATCAGGACAACTTATTATTCATTACTTGATGGTGATTGTTTCGCCGATATATCTTTCTTGTTCTTTATTGGAATGACTTCCACAACATGTCCCTGACATCATTGTGACTATCGTCTCGACGAGACTTGCAGGCTTTATTCTGATTCATCTCTCTCACCGATGGTCTTTTGTACGCTTGGTGAGACTCTTTGACAACTTCGTCCATCGGTATAACTTATACCGTCAGGGTGATCTTCAGAGTATTCTCTGATATACTTTTCTTACGCCGATAATGATTTATTCAGTGTGACCGCGCAATCTCTTTCCGATGAAAGGTCATCAGTGTGAATTTATCAATCGGTGATTCTTAATATCTTATCCCTGATGATCAGTCTCACGCTGATACTCATTTCCCTTTGAATATCTCTCGGAGCTCCGTCGGTGAGAGATGTAAGATCGGTGTAGTTTAAATAATCTTTACCGATAAATAATCCCACTGATACGCTATCTTTGTCCTTGTCTGAAATCCTTTATGACTTCTATTATCGGTGTGACATAGTCGGAGAGACCTGGGAAGCATACCTCGATCAAGTCATCTTATACTGATCGTTATGACTGGGAATTTGTCTGTCCGACGAAGGGTTAACAATGTCATGTGTTTACAATTCATCTGTAATGAGCACTTCAACCATGTTATATTAAGTCTTTAGGAATCAGAATAGATCAAATCCAAATATTTCTATCAACTCAATTGTTAATTTTTGCTTGAAAACAACTGTGGATCTTTCCATAAATGCTGACATACTGAAATCTTTGGATGATTGAAACTTAATATTTGCCAAAAAGTAGCCTGGGAATTTCAGTCCCAACAAGTACGATCAACAAACTTAATGACATGATCACGATCAGAAAGTAAATTCCAGTAATCTGATTTTAATGTTTCTAAAGCCACTTTGACTATATGCCAATCGTCAAGTGAAGATCCTTCTTCCATACCCTTTTGTCTCCTCACAACTTGTGCCTTTCGAAAGTGATCCTCAACAAACTTATGTGTGCTGTCCAAATGTGTTAAAGATTGCACAACCTTGTCTTCTATAACTAACAACTGATTCTTAAAATCCAAACCAGCTTGATTAAAAGAAGTGGCATCACTAACTTCCAACGATGAGCCAACAATAGAGGTTGATTCAAGGCTTCCAGCAAGCTCCCTTCCATCATACTCATCAACTGAATTCTTAGAAATGACAAATGGTCCTACAGTTGGCATAGGATATTCCCATGTGAAATCAGCATTACCTTTCTTAGGATGATGAAAATGCTCAACATTAAGGGTTGTTCCCTGGTTTTCAGCAGCTTCAGATTCTTTATCAGCTGTAACATCTTTGTTTTTTATGTCTTTAACACGGGCATTCTGTTGGTAACATCACAGGCTCGCATGAAGAATCACCATCTAACATCTTGCTAATCATTTCATTTCTATTTTGAGAGAAAAGGAATCTCCAAAATCTTCAAACTCTTCATCAAATATAGGACTTGCAAAATCTTCTCTTTCTTTTTTACTGATTTCAGCAGGAGAATTCCAACTTTTAATTTCATCCATTGCCATTGGATTTCCAGTCATCACATTTGAAAATTCATCATACCCTTTTGTGTCTTCAAGGTCAACAAGATTCTCACAAGCTTCACTAACTTGCTCCAAAGTAAATGCTTTGTCATCTCCATCAAACACATCAGAAATTTCTTTTCCATCAGCTTGTTACATCCTCATGCAATCATCCTCTTCCCACTTTGGCAAATAAGCTCTTAGTTTGTCTTCACATTGACTCAACACCATTTCTGCTAATACTTGTTCTATTGATAAGGATTCTCAATCATTCTTCCTTAGATTACCCAATAAGATAGACAAGAGTGGCTGAGATACCTCATCACTCTCATTAATGATCAGGGACATAATGACTTGCATGGATGTTATATCTTGGTCTTCATGAGAAATGCTAATGGTAGCAAAGAAATAGTGAAATAGTTGCAGAATCTCTTCCTCACATTCCATATCTAACATGATGTTCTCAAACCAAAATTTGCAACAATTCCAAGTATTGCAGCTCTCTTAACAAAGGAAGGACTTTCTATAATAGCCAATCCACTGAAACTTTCAATAATCCTTTGAAACATTTCCTTCATTATGGCTTTTATGTAAGGAACTTCAGGAGCGGTGATTCTTGTGATCTCACATAGACAAAGAGTGATTGCAAGTCTTACGTCTTCATGAGGATGTTTCATCAGCTCAGGTTGAACCAAAGCAATCATTAATGGCTTCAAAGCCCATTTCAAATTCCTACACTCTGATTGTTTGACCTTGGTCAAATGACTCTCAACTTCTCCCAACTTGCTGAGGAGAGCATTCTTCGACATGTGCAACATCTCCAATTCATTTCCTAATGCAAATAGCGAGCTTCCTGCTACTCCTTTCTGCAAATTTCTAGGTTGGTCATACTTGAAAGAATCCTTGAAGTGCTTATAAAGTGGACTTCTGCTCTGATCCTCTCTTGACACAGTCTTCCTCTGAGACAAAGTTTTATGCATCCTGATTGGCGAAGGTGAATTCATCAAACCACTAAAATTTTCTGACATGCAACTAGAAATTTTGAACATGCACTCTGCACAAAGTTATCACCCAACATGCTGGCAAGCAGAAACCAGCTCTGATACCACTGTAAGATGCTACCCCATTTTTTTAAAATTTCATACAATGATAATAGTGTTAGCATCAAATGTAGCTACCAACTAAAGGCCTCACACCTTCTGATCACCTGGATCCCAGGATGGGCAAGGTGAGAGCATACAATGATTGGCTTACAATAGACAATTGTACAATAAGGAAATACAATTCATTTGTTGCGGCGGGCAACCACAAACTGTGGGGATTCACCACTTTTTAGTGGGTAATAAACAAGAAAAGAAAAGTTACAATGCCATCCACTTTATCAGTGGGAATACTCCACTTATGCAGTGGGTAGAAACAAGAAAGAAAGGTTCATTTATCCACACTGGCGGTAAACCATCCAGGGGTCTTAAGTGTGATTTGCAATGATGAAGAGATTACAGTTGAAAACAATTACAATGATGCTCAATAGACTTGATTTAAAACTTGATAAGTATCCCTTGGAGTAAACATGATAATACCCTGCATAGAAGACTCCAAAGATCAGATGCTATTACTGAAATTTGTTGTTGATCATTCTCTATTGTAGTATTGAGACTGTTATTAGAAATATGGCTGCCTGTAATGAAGAAACCCACATGATATGACATATACCAACTGATTTTCTAGTACTTCTGATAGACTTAGCACACATTCCTTAAAAGATCATGGATAAAGACATTAACATAGAACATTAAACAATGGAAAATGACTCAAACTTGGACTATACGACACCTCATGTATGCTAGTACAGACTGCTACAGGTCTACAACAAACTATCCAACTCAAAACCAATGATATCTTATGAAACTAATCCCCTCATAAATGACAAACAACTCATTATATGCTCAATGAACAAGTAATGCCATATTACATATTAATATTTCCTTCTAAGTGTCGTACAACCCAGAATGGTACGGATGATCACTAAAATTCAGACACTGCTTTTAAACACACAAAATCATCATGAAAGGTAACGTCTAGGCTATACTAAGACATTGCAAAAAGAATGAAATCCAAACTCTGCTCCAATATTTTTATTTTCTAATTTCTTCAAATTTGCAGGCACAGCCATGGACAGGTACATCAACTCACCATAAATCAGATTCAACATTAAAACACACAAAATTGCAATAAATGGTGATGCCTGGGCAGTAAGATGATAATGCAAAGAGGATAAAACCCAAATACTTCTCCATTATTTTTATTTCAACTTTCATCACATATACAAGCACGACCCAGCAAGATGTATGGACCAACAAATGAGTAAAACTAACTCAAGGAAAAAGATCCAAAACTCTAAACAAAACCATCTACAAAATATTACAAAGACAAGATTGTTTTCCTATCCAAAACTTATCAAAAAAAATCTCAACTCCAAATCAGCTGTGATGCCCCGTCATGCAACCCTAGAGCGTTAGACTAACAAGTGCAAAATTTATAGAAATATTCATTAAATATAATTACACTATTAACAACATTAAATAAAATGAACAACTAACACCTCTAGGGAACATAACTGCATCAGATAAACATAAAATTATAACAATACAAGTGATATACATTATAATACAATAGAAGAGGATTTACATCATTCATTTGTAGAGATCAATAATTACAAAGGTTCAAATACAAGATTACTTGATTGATCACATCGGTTTACAATATACAACAATATAATACAATTATGAAGGTATACTACAACTCTGAAGATGTAATGTCCTCGAACCAGTACATCCAAGAAAACCAATGGATTAAGCTCTTCCACCCAACCATGTGGAACCCTAAAGTCCACCCCCGCGGTAGGAGATAACAATGGGGTTCTACTAAGTCAAAGGTTACAGGCAAGTAGATACAAACTTGACATAGACAACTCAGATCAGCAAGACTACACAAATCATCAAGACAAGTCAAATCATCAAGACAAGTCAATACTCCAAAGGCAACAACAAAAAGATGAGGAAGTAACTAGACTGTAGTAGGGAGAGTGTAATCGCATGGTCCTAGCATGGGTTACCCAAGCTATCTCTCTCTAAAAACTGGCCCCCATCTATGGTTACCTTGGCAGCCTCTCTCTAGGCACTGGCCCCATAGAGTGACACATGCGGAGCCGACACATCCTCTCATGAAGACAAGGAGATCGACCTTGCCAACCAGGCCTTCTCATCCCATCCTTAGCCTATGAGAGCACTCAAGGTATGGGTGAGGCATCATACTTATCTTGTTATGTGAATTTCTACCCAACCCACCTAAATAAATTATTAAGTTATCACTTGATTACAACTTCCATGGGGTTACCCAGGCAGCCACTTTGGGTACCGGCCCCACCATGAAAGCCACTCTCCTACATGCAACTAGCAACCCCTAACCATCACCCATACACCAATAACATGCATGGACAAGGGATTATAATGCATCTAACTTTTCACAAACCATTTTAAATCCAAACTCTCAACCATGAAACTTTCCCCTATCCAATTCAAAATCTCAAATCAAATAAAACATTTAATCAACAATTTTTTTTCAAATTCAAAACAACAATTCTTTTCCAATCTACATCAAGACCTCATACCAAAAGACACATCACCAAAACATCCTTGCCACAATATCACACTGAATTCAAAGTAACAAGCCTCTGGAGCTAAAAGATTTTAACACAAATACCAATAGATAACTATCCAAAGCATGACACTTAGCAACCTTGACCTCTCACGAAACTAACATGATCATCATTACATTAAGTTAGACAAAACATAACAGCAAGACTCAAAACCAAATTAAATGCAATGACCCAAATGCATTGCTAATACACATCGGTTTAAAATTAGCAATAAACAATCAAAGAATATATATATATATATCCAAGACCCAAATACTACAACACTTTTCAAACTATTTAACATGGATTCAATAAAAGACTTTAAATCTCTCTTTTTAGTTAAATCATAAACTTACTTAAGATAACAATATTCTAATCAAATCTCAAGATCTATAATTCCATCTATGATTTATTTTATAACTTACTACTAAAATTCACATCTAAAAATTAACTCAACATTACACCATTGAACAAATTAAACCGGAAAGCACTATAAGGTTTCTATTACATTAATACACAATCCTAAGCAATTCTATTTTACTGTAACAGTTACGAGGTTACTATCCAAACATGCCAAGTAATTATATCGTAGGATAAACCTATTAAATTGTAAGGTGAAGCTTCTTCTCATCAACATTGCACAATTATACTGACCATAAAGCCATAACATAGGTCAAGCAATCTAATAGAGTTTTAAGACACTATTCCTATATTATTCGCTAACAACAACACTATAAAATTTTAACTCTCTTTTAAATAAAATTCTAATAATAATTCTATTCTAGAATTTTAATTTCATCTATTATTTGTTTAATCAATACCATAATAACTCAATTCACAATAAATCTCTAATTTATTATTCATTAATTAAAATCAATGTACCACAAGATAGTATATTACTAAATCATAACTAAACAAATTTATATTTAAATAAGATAAAAAGAATATAACTAATACTTAACTCAATATATTTAATTCTAGAATTATAATATTATTTATCATTTGTTTAATAACTAGCATCACCATAAAATCTACTTTACATTAAAAGAAAAGTTAATTTATTTATTTAACGAACTTGCATCTACTAAAACAACTTTATTTAAATAAAATTAATTTTAAAATAATACAACTCTATCCTAATATTTTAAGATAAACTAATATTATCTTATCACTATTGCCTTTTAATGAGTTTGATAAAAAAGAAAGTCAAATTAACAATTTTAATAAATCAAAACTACAAAAAACACAAAGCAAGATTTAGTAAATCAAAACTAAAAAAAACACAAAGCAAGATTTATGAGCTGCCCATGGAGTTACAAATAGAAGTTTTCTAACTAAAGATTATATTTGCATACATTCTAAAATAGTGCACTGTCTAACATTTAAAAAAAAAAAACTAGTATTGTCATTATAATCTAACACACATTAATATTCTAATTTATTTATTAGCTATCTTTCATCTACAATTTTATTTATCTATAACAACCATGAATATTGCTAATTCAAAACTAAACAAATTTTTATCTAACCAATCAAGTGAGCACAACCATTATATAACTCAATAAATTTAATAATGATAATTATAAAATATTACAGATCTATTCTAACTAATTTTAAAAGCTAAACTAATATTAGCTTTGTCACCAATATCATTATATTTCAATGCACAATAAATCACTAATTTATTATTTATTTGCTAAATCAAAGTATAACTAAACAAATTTATTACTTCAACATCTAAACAAATTTATATTTAATAAGAACCTAACTACTTTAACTCAATGTATAAATAATCATATCTAGTAAACTTATATGGGCCAAATTAAAATGAATATAATTGATTATTATTAATTCAAAACTAAAATCACAAAGCAAGATCAAGGAGTTGTTCAAGAGTTCAAAATAGAAGTTTTCTAATTGTTATATTACCTTTACATACATCTAAATAAATTAAATGACAACTTCCTATTCAATTTAAATAAACTCAAATAAAATTTTCTTTGCAAAAGATGTACAATCCAAAGTTTTTTATTTGGGAGCTTAAAGAAATCAGAGCTATGAGAATGAAAAACTTCTGAGGTTTAGACAGAGAGAGATGAAAGAGCTAACAAATGGAAGCCAAGAGAGAGAAAGAGATGGCAAAACAAAATACAGAGAAAATGAATTATTTGCAAGCTGATCTATTATGTAAGTTGAAGAATTTGATTCAGAGAGAAGATATGAAAAGTAAATTTTATAGAGAGCAGAAGAGAAAGAATCCATTAAATATCATCTGGCTAAGAGGTTTCAGGCTAACTCAGACAAGAATTGGATAGGATTTCTTTTACTCAGCTTACAGAGTGCCCAGACAAAGATTAAGAAACAGATTTAAAACTACCAGAAAATTTCACAAAGAAAGCACAGGAGGAGGATGCCGTACGACAGCTAGGGGAGAAGTATGTGCAGAGGAAAGAAATTGCAGATCTGAGTTGGAAGTAATACAAAATTTGACAGAGACTTAGCCCATTAAACATATTAAATTTGGCATTACAATGAGATCAAAAGTGAAGAAGGGAAGACTGTACGGCTGGGAAGAAAGAAATAGAAAAACAACAGTTTGAGTTTATGATGGAATCGACCCAAATGCATAACTATAACATGGCAAAAATCAACAGAGGTAAAGGCAATTTGATGAGATTCCAATCAGGTTTCAATTCAATGCAAGAATAGAGGATAGAGATTTCAATATCTTGGAATGGGAGTCTGATAAAGGTTTGATACAGAGTGCTAACCATCAATAATTTGTTTGCTTAATCTTACAGGTTTGTCATACACAAAAGATTCCTCAAGAAGTTTAAAACTATTTTCCCTGAAATGCAAATTCTTCAGCCACCTCCAATTTCTTCCTCAATTTTCTCCACCACCAATCTTCTCCAATTTTCTGTATATCTCCCCAACAAATCTCTTCTCACAAAAATAATAACTCAGAAGCAAAAATAGCCAAGAGTCATAAATGTCCACTATCTCCAATCCATTACAGACAATCCCACTACTTTGAAGAAATTAAAATTTTACTTAACATAGAGATTCCCCAAATCTACTTTGAAGAAATTAAAATTTTTACTTAACATAGAGATTCCCCAAATCTGGAATATTGGACAACTAACAAACATTAAATTATTCACTAATATTATTCTTTAAATAACTATATACTATTTAACCATAATTAATGTTTATGACTCATATTCTATTAAAAGCATTAAAATAATTAATTTAATCTTTATTAAAAATTTACTTAAATAATATTCCTAATTTCACATTGCTAAACAATGACTAATAAATAATATTATAACTAACCTATTAACTAATAAAATCTTGCCCGTAAAACCAAATACAATTTCAGCAATAAAATAATACCATTCACTTATGACAAATGTTAATAGGATTTAATTATTAAAGCTATTACTTTAATTCATAGTTAAAATATTTTACATTATTTCTCAATTTACAATATTAATTAATATTTACATAAATATCACTACATCAAGCCTATTATTATTACTATTATATTATTTTATTAAAACAATGTTAAATACTCATGACATAAATCTTATTCATTAAAACATTAAAATATATTAATTTAATCTTTTATAAAAAATAATATACCAAAACTCATTAATAATATATGACTAAGCAAAATACTATTATATCTAACTTATTAATAAATTATTATAATAATAATAAACTCATTAATGCATTTCCAAGACACACATTGGCTTAATAAGCAAAACTCAACAATACCTCAACAACCACATGACGACCAAAACCAAGACAAGAATCTCAGAGCGACTTCAAGACCCATGTCACAAACTAAAAACAGGAACTGACCTAGGGAAAACCCCATGTTATCTCCCTTCAATAGTATCCATTGGCCAAGGGCACGCTCAAACCTGCTAAGTCAGGTGGAGTCAATGCTCGGTACTTGCAACCTGCATCAAGACGATATGTTGTATACAACATACGCATATATATCAAACACACAGAGTTAGGGAATCACAGCGTAGTAGGGTGCTCTAAATGAGTAATACTACACCGTCCCTGCTCACAAGCATAACAATAAACACAAACATCTCTAATCGGACAACATTAAATCCATATAGCATAGTAACATTATTTTGCATAATCAATTAACCATCAACTAACCATGTCATAACATAAACTGTAATAACAATAATGTCATCATAACACATGTCAATAACCACATTAGTCAACCATAGTCCATCATGAACATAATAAGCATAAACCATAAATCTAACCACTCAAATGTCTCAAAATTGTCTAAAAATAATGGAAAACTATCAACTGACACAAGCCAAAATTGAGGGGCATTACATCAGCTCTATTGGTTTCCTGAGGTAGAAACCACCATTTATCAGCTAGGGTAGATATCTCACTACCGAAATTGATCTTCTCCAAGTGGGATTTCGTCCACAAGAAGGAAAGATGAAACTCTGGTATGATCCCAGCAGCATAACAATAGAAATCCAAGCATACCCTCACAATGAGCTCACATCTCTTTTATAGGCACTTGGGAAGTTACACAAGAAATTAATTCTTTCTTGGAAATAATATTTTTTTCTCTCAACTTATAATAAATCCATTTTTACTCCACTAAAGTTCTCACTTTTAAGTGCCTAGATGAAATAATATGTTTTCCCCTTTTAATGAGCTATAACACTTAATAACCTTTTTAATTATTTTTACCTTAGGAACATAAGTGAAAATAATAATTAAAATAGCTCATTAAATATTACTTTTTGCAAAAAATTGCAAATTGCGTCCAAACGCCAAATATACTATGCCAACACACTCAGAGGGGTTAGGGATGCAAAATAATGTCTTCCGGGGAACTTTCCAAAAATAGATGGCTCCTCCAAGAATTTTGGAGAGCAATCCAAGAAGCTAAAACCATTTCAGAAAGTTGCATAGGCATCCTGACGCAATACAGAGCTCAAAACCAACATCTGATATCCATAATGCAACTGAACCAGAGCACTCCAAGAACTTTGGAGTTCATCAAACATGTCGGATAGCCTCCGAGGGATTAGGAACAAGCATAACGTGCACAAAAATCAATGTGCCAAAAAAGGGACATTACATTAAATATAATTATTTTGAGTATTTTCTCAAGGAGGGACATGGAAACACAAAGGGAATATATTGTATCTTTCAAGAGCTTTAAATAGAAGATTCTATGATAGGTCATAAATAAGGAGTTACAAATCCAAGAATATGCTAAAAACGGTCAAACGGGGAGTTATTGTTGACATTTAATGATATTTTATGGTCCGAAAAAGGCTATTTTGGGATTTGGATGCCCAACTTGGGCCTCAAGCATCCATTTATATGCTGAAGATTTTACATTTTGGATTATCCTTTCGTATCTTGACTATTTTGTAAACTTGGTTTGGACACTTGTGTTCAATCTTTCATCTATGGATGAAAACCCATAGGTGTTGAGATCAGTGGATGCAAACCTATTTATTTAGTAGTCAGAGGATGAAAAACCTTTGCCTACATCCAAAGGTTGCATTGGATCTTATTGGAGTAGTTTGTGGATTTAGTGGGTGTTTTGCACGATTTTGGGTGTGGATTTAAGCATAGTTTTAGATTTTGGTTTGTTCTTGTGCATGGTAGTTGTTTTTGTTGTCATTAATCAATTTATTATTTTTCCATATACATCTCTAGATCAGATACAAAAATTATGAAATTTATATTATCATCTGGAGTAGATTTTGTTATAGATTGTTGTGTAGTTTGCAGGGTTTGTTGAAGACGTGTGGAGAGTGAGTTTTGGATTATTTCCAAATTTTGTTGTTGTTGTTCATGCTAGATATTTTTCTATTGTAACAAAATATTTCTTTTGTAAAAATAAGATTATATCAATAAAAGAAGTTCGAATAATTTTTGAGCTAAAATTCTCAATTTTGGGTGTCCGCAATGTGCATTCTATTGATAGATTTTATAGTAGATTTCGTAGGTTTGCTTTAATTTTTGTTGTACTAATTGTTGCTAGATAATTTGCTATTGTAACAACATACTACATTTATTTTAATCGTATTTCAATAATACAAGAAGATCCTAGAGTTTTTGTGCAAAAAATGTTAAATTTGGGTGCATAGATTGTGAGAAAATTGTTAAATCTTTGTGGATATTTCAAATTATTTCCAAAGCAATTTGAAGAGGGTTTAGAATATATCATTTTGTTTCATATTTTTTGTGTATTTCTATATTTTAAATAAATTAGAAAAAATATTATATCTGGGAACATTACAATGGTATCAAAGCTAAACTTCCTGCCAAGTTGTTAGGAAGCTAACACTTTGTCGCAGATCTACAATTGTATGTGAGTTGTTTAGCGATTGCATGAAAGTATGGAATACAGGGAAATGGAGTCAATTTGAGAGACTTTGTCAAATATGTTACATACTTTGAAAGATATGGAGAAAGAGTTGTTTCTGATTAAGCAAAAGTATGAAAGAGTTGAAGAAGTAAGTATGAGAGAGCAAAGTCAAATGGTAGACAACATCAAAGCTTACCACAAAAGGTATAAAACTCTTGATCTTGAAATTCAAAAACATTTTTCTTTTGTAGATTTCTGCAACTTCGAAATGATGGCATCTAAAGACAATTGTACATATTTGGAACAAGATGAAGATTGGGTCAAAAAGGAAAACATGAATAATTGTCAACCTATTTCTAACTCACTTTTTGAGATGGGTGTAGAAATATCTATTGATAACCCATTTTTTGAGATGGGTAACTCTGAGCCACAAATTGAAGAAGTAGATATTTATTTTACTTCTAACAAGTGTGATTTTCAACATAATTGTGATGAAGTCAAGGAGAAGTTTGTACTAGAAAAGCTTGAGAAAGAAGAAAAAATAGAATTGCAAAAGTCTGAGAGAGCCAATATTGGAGGAATCTTGCACACAAGTGGAAGGTATGAAATTTGATGAAGAAAATGTTATCTTTTTACCTTCTAAGTTTATAGATTAGCAACATAATTATCTTCATGAAGTCAGGATATATGGTGGGAAGCACACGATGATAGAGAATATTATGAAGCAGTGAATTCATAAGTAGTGAAGATTTCTTTGGAAATGTATCAAGAACTAATGGTTCAGGGCTTTCCTAGGATGACTAGATTGGATGAAGTTGTTAATGTTGTGCATAAAATATCCATGGAAAAGTTTCCAACTCTCAGTTATCCCAGAGTAGCACAGCGGAAACATGGTGGAGTGTATATTTTCCACATCAAGCAGTCTTCGGATAAATTTAAAATTTTAGAGGAGTTTGCTGAAGTTTGGGTTGATGATCATACCAAATTTCCAAGGATAATTTGGGATTTTGGTATCATATAGATTTTCAGTTGGGAAGAGCAAAGCATTTGGATTAACATTACTTGAAGACAAGCAATTTTGGGAAGGGTGGATTTGTCATGTCCCTTTTTTGATTAATTCCAATTGGAGGACTTGATAGCCTATTCTAATAATTTCCAATGGACTAAGGTAAGAAAAATAAACAATGTATTTAATACTTAATTTAGGACCCATGAGCAATTATATTTTCCCATGCATTAAGGGTATATTAAATATTAAAATATTAATGTGTTGGCAACTCTAATTGATTAAATATAATTATTTTGGATATTTTCTCAAAGAGATGTGGAAATACATAAAGGGAATATATTGTATCTTTCAGGAGCTTAAAATAGAAGATTATATGATAGAGGTGGAGTCATGTTATGACAATCATAAATAAGGAGTTACAAATCCAAGTATATGCCAAAAAGGTCAAATGCAGAGTTATTGTTGACATTTAATGATATTTTATGCTCCCAAAAAGGCTATTTTGGGATTTGGATGCTCAACTTGGGCCTCAAGTATCCATTTATATGCTGAAGATTTTATATTTTGGATTATCCTTTTGTATCTTGACTATTTTGTAAAGTTGGTTTGGACACTTGTGTTCAATCATTCATCTATAGATGAAAACCCATAGGTGTTGAGACCAGTGGACAAAAACCCATTTATTTTAGTAGTCAGAGGATGAAAAACCTTTTCCTATACCAAAGCAATTTCATCTAGAGGTTGAATTGGATCTTTTTGGAGTAGTTTACAAATTTAGTGTGTGTTTTGCAAGACTTTGGGTATGGATTTAAGCATAGTTTTGAATTTTAGTTTGTTGTTGTGCATAGTAGTTATTTTTGTTGTTATTAATCAGTTTATTATTGTTTCATATACATCTCCAGATAAGCTACAGAAAATATGAAATTTATATTATCATGTGGAGTAGATTTTGTTATAGATTGGTGTGTAGTTTGTAGGATTTGTTGTGGATTTATGGAGAGTGAGTTTTGGATTGTTTCTAGAATTTGTTGTTATTGTTCATGCTAGATATTTTTCTATTGTAACAACATATTTCTTATGTAAAAATCAGATTACATCAATAGAAGAAGTTTCAGTGATTTTTGTGTTGAAATTGTCAATTCTGAGTGTTCGCAGTGTGCATTGTAGTGACAAATTTTGTAGTAGATTTTGTGGGTTTGCTCTAATTTTTGATGTACCTATTCTTGCTGGAGAATTTGCTGTTGTAACAACATACTACATTATTTTAATCAAATTTCACTAATAGAAGAAGATCCTGAAGTTTTGTGCAAAAATTGTTAAATTCAGGTGCATAAATTGTGAAAAAATTGTTAAATCTTTATGGGTATTTCAAGTTATTTAAAAAGCAATTTGAAGGGGGTTTGGAATATATTATTTTGTCTCATATTTGTTGTGTATTGCTATATTTTAAAGAAATTAACAAGATATTTTATTTGGGGATAGTACATTCTTTTATTAGATAAGGATTTGTCTCAAAACCCTGATTTATGTGTGTTCTATGAAAATATGTAACATGTTTCAAGCATTTAGTCTTCTGGAACACAACTCCAAAACATTTTTAATGGATTTCTATGCTATAATTTATCAATATCTTCTTTATAAGTGTTAGAAGTGTTAGGGCTTAGAGCTTTCACTATGTTGTATAAAAAGTATAAATCAATTTTTATGATTTTTTCATTGAATAATATTTTAGGTCATTTTAAGAGCATTTCAAAATCTATTGTTTAGACTAGTTTTTGTTAATTTAAAAAAAAATCTTAAGTAATAAAAGAATCAATTTATTTTTGAAGAGGGGCATTTGAATATGTATTTGGTCAACAAATTGTTGATATTACAATAACACCTATTGGAACATGCAATTATCTAGAGTCAAAATTTTCATTTTTTCCTTAAATAATTTTACTAGAAGTTTAGGTTCACCCTATATATTCAATAGCATGTAGAAATATGATTTATTTGCTAGGTGTCAAGAGACTTCTAAATTTGTTTGATAAATGGTAAAGAGGGGGATTTTAAAAGGGCCGGGCAACCCGTTTACAACCATGAATAGAACAAAACGGCTATGCAGCAGCACGACATCAACATAAAAATAGCCATATTACATCACAAACGGTAAACCAACAAAGGTCAACCACAACCTAAGATAGAAACAAGTGCACAAAGAAAACTGCAAAACTATAACAAACCAATAGCAGCCCAATCACAAGGCCAAAACTCAAAAAGAAACAAGGGGCGAACAACCCCACAAACAAAGAGGAACAAACAATCAAGACAATTTAAAAATAAATCTATCTAGGGGGCAAGGAACTTCCCGGTCCATATGAAACATACTACCAATAACTTACCTAGTAGGACTCCCTAAACTGATCACCTTAGAGGTGGTAGGGCACAGCTTCATAGTTATCTTCCTTCTAACTTCACTTGGAGTAATTTCACTTGGAGTGGAGGGAGCCTAGATCTCCTTGGGACCTTCATTTTTTTATGTTTCTCTCACACAACCACCATCTTGCTAAGGATCAAGAGAGTTTCCACCATCCTTTGGAACAAGGGGAAGAGGTTTCTTCCTCCAAACCTAATGAGAATGCTTGCAATTGGAGCATCCCACCGTAGAATGACCCACTTTTTGGCAATTGTTGCACACCATAGCTGAATCCTCAAACACAATTCATTGTTTCCAAATGCCCATCTTATAGGATAGAGCGATCTCTGAGAGGAGAGCTTTGTCCTTCATAGAAACACACAACCTGATGAACAGCCTTTTTCGAGATTTGGTAATAGGGTCCACATGCAACAGTTGGCCAAATGAATTGGCAATTCCCGAGAGGACATCCTCCTCCCAATATTCTAAGGGCAAACTAGGGAGCCTGACCCAAACAGTTAACATATTGAAATTTTCCTTCTTCGGATCGAAACTAGGAGCCCATTTCTTAAGGGAGAGACTAGCCCTTCCAAGAAACCATGGACCATACGAAAGGATCCTATCACAATCATTGTAGTTCAAGAAAGAAAATAAGATGAAACCCTTTTGGCAAAGCAACAATCTCCGAATGACCACAAGGGGACCTTTTATTGAGCCCATTGCCTAACCACATCCAAATTTTGTCTAGACCCCAAAAATTTGCCCACGGGAGAGTTCAAATCTAGTGATAGCACGCTCCACAACAAAATTGAGAATGCATATAGACACCACCTTATCACCCAAGCATTGGGAGCAGTCTAGAGGAGATTCGACATCCATTTGAGATGCATCCACAAATCCTTCCCCTTTTGACACCAAGACATCATTGTTCAACACAAGGGCCACCACACAAGGAAAAGCAGACTGCAAATCAATCTACAAACTTGAACTAATAGTAAAAACTTACTTATGTAATGGATTGCTCCTTGTTATTTTATCAAAATATTACTAACTTTTCCAAGTTTTTTAGAATCCAATAAATTGATTTTGGGAGAAAGACATTGCTTGGCCAATAGTAGGGGGCTCTTTTTCTCCAACACAAAATTGTTTTTCTTCTTCTTATAATGCTTCCAATGTTGGCTCATTACTTATGATGATGGTTATCCTAATGCTTGTGATAAGAGTACTTTTGATGTTATAACATGTAATGATCGTCCTTCAAATGATGGCATCCTCCCTAACTCTCACAAACCATAAGAGCCACTTGCATGGCTATTATAGGTAATACAATCTCTTCATGTTATTGATTCTTACATTGTCCATGATACTAACTTATATAAATCTCATCAAGAGATTTCTCCTAATATTTTAGAAACAAGCTAGGGCCATTGGTTCCATGTTACTCTAGAAAATGGGCCATATAAAATAGGTACTTCGAAAATATGGATAATGGATTGTTACTAAGCTCATAATTATAGCCAAGAGAGTAAGCCTTGGCAATCCTAAGAAAAATTATATGGAGGATGTTGATGCCTCTACCTCTGATGAGATCCACCTCAAGCTTACATTGATGGTTTATTTCACTCAACCAAAGAAATAATTTTATAGGCCTCCACCAAATATTGCTTCTATGGTTGATACATTTTACATCATGCCTTTCCTTCTAGTGGATGAATATAAAGTCTATAGATTGGTACACCATGCCATAGCATCTTCAATATTGCTTCTATGTGTTGGATCATTTTGACTTGATTAATGATTCTAGGATTGAGTTAGTCCCTTTGGACCCAATGTTCATGATGGTTCAAGGTAGACCCTATAAAGTAAGCATGTAATTTGGCATCTATGTTTATTTGATTTTCTTCAACAAATCAAATTTCTAGTAGAGATGTGTAGATATGACTTATTTTTGTGGTGTGTTGCCTTGTTATAAGGAACATACAATTGTGTTTTGTGTTGCTTGGACATGTATGACCTTGCTCTTGTATTTTTTTATTTTTTTTTGCATTGTTATGTGACACATATATGTTTTGCTTTGTGTTGTGTAAGTTCATAACGGGAAGACCATCCTTGATTATTCTTTGTTATCAAGGAAATATATTCTTTGCTTCTTGTGGATCAAGTTCATAATGAAAACACCATTCTAATTAGTGATTAGTACTTGTGTTTCTCCTAGTTTGGATAATGTGGAGATGCAATTTTGGGGATAGGGAGCCACAGGGATGCAATGCCAAGTACAACAAAAAATTTCCCAAATTTTAGGGATGATGGAGGGATAACAAAAGAATACCTATTAAAATAATATATAAAATTTAATATTTGAACTTTTAAACTAACTTAAATATACTAAATGATCTTTTTGGTTAAATTGGGTTCTATTTCAAATTTTATAATGCTACTCTTGGCTATGTCAAACATTTGTTTACAAGCATGCCATGTATATATTGTTGTTGCTATATTCTACTATCAAGTATGATTAATGAATTATTTATTTTTAATTGATCAAATAAACTAAAAATGGCAACTATGCCTTAAGTATTTTGTTAATTGATTTGATGTATTTGCTTGGTTCTATTGGAGTATTATTTGATCATAGTGATCATGTGATGGCACGACCTCTAACAATTAGTTTCAACGCGCAGAGATTCAATAGATTTAGACTCAAACGAGATTCATCACCACACAATTCCACAATAATGATAGGAAGTTTAGACTAGGCACTCACAGACAGGGAGCTACTAAATGCTGAAATGTTTACTTATAACCAGATAACCATTCAATGAATTCGACAGGAACAAGAATCACTTTAGTGTAACAACATTCGATTCATTAACATGCAGAGTATTGTATGCGACAGAACAAACAAAACAGAGACCTTTTTATTAGTAGACTTTTCCTTTCTTACAATGTTTCATCACAAACTCTACTGGGGTATTCGACGCCTTCCATATTCGCTTCCTTTTGCAAATTTCACCCTCTTCCTTTCTTCTACTCTTGGTCTTCTACAAAACTCGACTCGTGTTTTTCAGAACTCCCTCCTCTATCTTCGCCCTACGGCCCTCTTTTCTCTCCAGACTCGACTCTTTGGCCTTCGACCCTCTTTCTACACACCGCCTTCTCTGTCCGACGGCCTTCGTCTTTGGCCTGCAGCCTCCTTCTACACACACGGCCCCATCGGCCTTCTTTACCAACCGCCCTATTCTTTTGGCTTTCTGCCCTCCTCAACTCATAGCCTCTCGGCTTTCTTCTTAAAGATGAGAAACTCTTCGTTGGTTTTCAATTGTCCTGCAACTGTTCACTGCCCCGCGACCTCTTGATTCCTCCAACTGTCTACTCAATCGTCAGTTTTCTCAATAATGGTTTGACAGTAAAAACCCCCTTCGAATGAGTACCTGTCACTCGGGCGATAGAAGTGTTCTTAATCCAAATTATGTGTGACAGGAATTCCAGTGGCTCATGAGCTCTGCAATAGAAAACTAACTTTCCAGTAACTGTCAATGAACATTGCTCTTAGCCAATTATTATTGGTAATTGTTTATTCTCTTTCTCATGTGGTGACATTTTCTTTGCCCTCGTTGTGCCAGGAAGCTTCCAAAACTTCCTTCTCTTACTCAATGCCCTCTGTCGGCCTCCTTTACCTGATGCCCTCTTCTCTTTCCTACGACTGCCCATGACTCAACCTTCCAGTTGTCCTGCAATTCTTCTCTACTTCCGACCTTTCATTTGCCTCTATAACTGTAACTGAAAGAACTAACTCTTGGTAGTTTCTACGACATGAACTAGTCTTTGCATTATAAGCGACAGGGAGATAAATGCATTCGACAAGAAGTTACACCTTCAAACACTCAAACCACCTAAACACTACAGAAATCCTAAAACTAGACAAAATTCAAAACCAAAATTTTAGATGGAGAGCGATGCCCCTGCATCAGACTCCCTAGGGGACAAAAAGATCATGTGCTCCTGCACATGAGGCTAACAATCAAACTTATCTGCTGTTGTTCTCTTCTTCCTCTTCTTCCACAATCGTTCTATAATCATCATCAAGCTTTTCAAACATTGCTTGCTCTGTTCTATTCTTATCATTTCATTTCCACTATACAACAGCCTCCTCCAAAGTCTTCTCACCCATTCATCTTTACATACAACAACACAACCAAATTCCAGAAAATTAACACATTCCATTTCTTCCAATTCACTCATCCCATCCACTTGTTGGATTATGTGAGTAAAATTAGACTTCAATAACAAATCAAGTTGAACTTCAATAGACATACTACCACTACCAACATCCTTACAAAAATCTGGATATAAGATGTTACATATCCTTCCAATTTTCAACATACCCAATGTCAATAAATCAATGTCGTCTTTTACCTGTTCCAACATCTCCGCAATAAAGCTTTTATAGTCTCTTGTTGTTCCAGTTGTTTGTACATCTTCATCAAAGCCATTCACACATTTATCAATCCATTCAACTTTATTCAAACAAAACAGCTCAGTATTTACTTCCCCAAACAGGTCAACCTCACTCATTGGACTGTCTACGTTACCCAATACATGCTCAACCTTAAACAAATCTGCATTCATCATTTCATATACTTCTTTTCCCAAGTTCCAACTATACAACATTAAACTACTTTTAATCCCTTCTTCCTTCTTATAAAACCCAATGTCATGCACTATGTCAGGGTTCTGCTCCAATTCTTCATAAATCAACATAACAATACGTTCATAAAATGGTTTCATATTTACGTCTAGCTCCACCGCTGCACCAACTCCTTTGTTTTCAGCTGCAACCTTTTCTTTTTCCTTTGTTATCTTTACTTCACTATCATTCGTCTTTTGCCTTTCAAACTCAGAAAATGGTGTCCACAAACCATCTGCACCATTAATGATTTCTACCCTTTTATCTAATTCCACCTCTATGTATATGTCATCAATCTGTTGGCTTGCCACCTTTGCTGCAATATTATCTACTCCTAAAATTTCAAACTTTCCTTTTCCTTCTTTATTTTATGTTGCTCCTTCCTCATTTTACATGCCTTTTCTTGTTGTCTATCCTTGGTTCCCTTTCCTCACAGCCAATTCATTCCTCATAACACTTTCATACTCATTATTAAACTTTCCAATCTGCCTTCTTTTGTTGTCCTTTTTGTATCTCTCTCCTCATAAATTGCATTCAAAGCTTCAACATCATCCTCATACAAATCAGATTGTCTACCTTGTGGCTTGCACTTACTAGGTTGCTTTTCCTCTAACTCTGTTGCATGCTCTAGGGCATTATCCTCCTTTTCATCCTCTCGGGGCTTTATCATGCGCTTCTCTACATCGGGCTTGTCAATATCTACACCTCTCCTCTTCTCTTGCTCTGTCTGCTTCTCCTTGTCATCTTCTTCTACCGTTGTCCCATGCTTCACTACCCACACTGGATTCTTCATCTTCCCGAATTGATGTCTTGATGCCTCTGCACTTGGCCTATCCTCTTATCTTCTTTGACACTTCACCATAGCTTTCATCCTTGGTGCTATCTTGCTTTTGTCTTCAGCCACTGCTTGCTTCACTTCCTTTTGTTGTTCATTAACAATTGATTTCATTTGCCAAAATGGTACTATATAGCCATGATCCACTGATTTACTCTTCTCTTTTCTAACTTGTAAGTTTACATTCCTATTTCCACTTGCATAAACATAATCACCACCAAAATTCACTTTTACCTCTTCATCAGTCTACTATCCCAACTTGCTTACATTCTTGGCTTCATGTTTTGCCACCTCTTTCTCTTTACAGGCTTTCTTCTTTTCTTCATTAGCCTTCTCTTCATCTTTAGGTACCTTGTATTGTACTGCTGCTATTGCTGCAACTTTCTTCCTTCCTTTCACATCTTTATCTACGGGCTCTCTTCTTGCCATTTCTTCTTTTGTCTCCAAAGGCTTGTTCTCGGCCTTCTTTATACCTACATCCACACTTTCAAACAAATCAACAGCAAATAAATCAAGAGACCAAGATGTCTCTTCCACAGTTCTCTTTTTCTTCAAGTGCTCCTTGCTGCACTTTCTCTTTTCTCCTTTCCTTATTATTTTTATTCAAGTCCTCTGTAATGAGAACTTTCCTCTTCTCTTCTTGTCCACTTTCTGCAATCACCACCTTATCAGGAAAATAATTTTTTTCCAAAATATATATTCTTCTTGCAATCTCTTACAAACCCTCTCGGAATTTTCTGTTTTCTACTTCATCCCAATATCTATCCCAAAAGGGGATTATGGCGGGTCTTCTTACACTAATACCTATCCTTCTTACTGCTGCAATCCACAATCTCTACCCAATCTTCAAGTGCAAACTGCCTCTCCTTCAGCGATTGGTTCACACAACTACGCACGTCACTGTAAATTCTAGCACATGTTGCCTCTCCTCCGGCGTTCTACCTATGCAAACACTGCATCTTTCTACTCATTCTCATATACTAGATACCTCACTTAGGGCTTCTTTCTTGTCCACTCTGCTCAGTCTTTTGGTACCTCTCCTTTCTTATTAACTTACCAAAGTGCAACATGCATTAGACTACAACACTCATACATCAATACCCATCAAAAACAAGAACACACTTAGTGCTCGTTGCCCAGATCTTTTGCAACTCAAATTCTTTTCTTTAACCTCTCAGCTGTATTCACTCATATCTTTCCAAGCATCAATGAACATAAATAATTCTTAATCCAAACATTTTGTAACTCTCCACTTCATTTTCTCATATTACTCCGCCCACTCCTCAATAGCCCAAATCTTCAGGCTTTGATACCAATCTGATGGCACGACCTCTAACAATTAGTTTCAACTCGTAGAGATTCAATAGATTTAGACTCAAACGAGATTCATCACCACACAATTCCACAATAATGATAGGAAGTTCAGACTATGCACTCACGGACAGGGAGCTACTAAATACTAAAATGTTTACTTATAACCAGATAACCATTCAATGAATTCGACAAGAACAAGAATCACTTTAGTGTAACAACATTCGATTCATTAACATGTAGAGTATTGTATGCGATAGAACAAACAAAACAGAGACTTTTATTAGTAGACTTTTCCTTTCTTACAATGTTTCATCACAAACTCTACTAGGGTATTTGTCGCCTTCCATATTCGCTTCCTTCTGTAGATTTCGCCCTCTTCCTTTCTTCTACTCTCGGTCTTCTACATAACCCGACTCATGTCTTTTTCATAACTCCCTCCTCTGTCTTTGACCTACAACCCTCTTTTCTCTCCGGACTCAACTCTTTGACCTTCGGCCCTCTTTCTACACATTGCCTTCTCTGTTCGACGGCCTCCGTCTTCGGCCTGCAGCCTCGTACACACAGGGCCCCATTGGCCTCCTTTACCAACTGCCCTATTCTTTTGGCCTTCTGCCCTCCTCAACTCATAGCCTCTCGGCTTTCTTCTTAAAGATGAGAAACCCTTCGTTGGTTTTCAACTGTCCTGCGACTGTTCACTGCCTTGCGACCTCTTGATTCCTCCAACTGTCTACTCAACCGTCGATTTTCTCAATAATGGTTTGACAGTAAAAATCCCCCTTCGAATGAGTACCTGTCGCTCGAGCGACAGAAGTCTTCTTAATCCAAATTATGTGTGATAGGAATTCCAGTGGCTTATGAGCTGTGCAATAGAAAACTGACTTTCCAGTAACCGTCGATGAACACTGCTCTTAGCCAATTATTATTGGTAACTGTTTATTCTCCTTCTCATGTGGCGACGTTTTCTCTACCCTTGTTGTGCCAAGAAGCTTTCAAAACTTCCTTCTGTTACTCAATGCCCTTTGTCGGCCTCCTTTACTCGATGCCCTCTTCTCTTTCCTACGGCTGCCCACGACTCAACCTTCCAGTTGTCTTGCAATTCTTCTCTACTTCCGACCTTTCATTTGCCTCCATAACTGTAACTGAAAGAACTAACTCTTGGTAGTTTCTGTGACAAGAACTAGTCTTTGCCTTATAAGCAACAAGGAGATAAATGCATTCGACAAGAAGTTACACCTTCAAACACTCAAACCACCTAAACACTACAAAAATCCCAAAACTGGACAAAATTCAAAACCAAAATTTTAGATGGAGAGCGATGCCCTTGCATCATCATGGAGCAACTCCAAGCCACTAATGGTTCTTCATTCTCTATACATTTTGTTGATTCTTTGTTCTTCTTATGCTTTATTGATTTGAACTTTACTTGTGGAGGTTATTTTTGTCTATGTATCATTCAAAAATCAGGATGCTTTTTTTAAAGATTATTCCTTGGTTGTTGAGTAGGAGGCAATAATTATAGCTATGTTTTATTGATTTGAACTTTTCTTGTGGAGGTTATTTTTGTCTATGTATCATTCAAAAATTAGGATGAATTCAATTTTTTGAGATTATTCCTTGGTTGTTGAGTAGGCAATAATTATAGATTATGACTCTAATAGGTTGAGTTGTTTATAAACAATTTTGCTCTAGCTTTTGAGATATTGTGTTTCTAAGACCAACTTGTACGTTTCTTATAATTAAGACACCTTATAATTTTGTCTTTCTATTAGGTTTTATTGGGTATCTATTCTTACCTACAAAAGTGAAAAACATTTGTCAATTTCCTTGTGTGGAACTGAGGAAAAGAAGTTGATGCATAAATTAATGCTTATAGATTTAAAAAAGAAATAAAATTCATCTTATTTATGATTTATTTTTTACATGTGGTGTCTCTAATGGCCTTGTTTGATGAAACGAGGATAGTCAGAGTGGCAAAGTATCTGGGCAGAATCCATAGGAGAATGGCGATCAACAAGGAGATTGAGAGCAGCAGCCAAGCTTAGCTGGGGGCCACTTGTTGGTTCCTTCGTGTTTTGTGCAGTTTGTTGTTACTATGGGTCCCATAGACTGATTTGGTCTCGTGGACATCATTAAAAACTTTCATTTCATTTCATTTAAAATTAGGATAACCTCTTTAAATACTTGGAATATTTTTATGTTCAAAATAAGTACAAATATGTGTATGACACAGAGGTGGTGTAAAGGGTATACATATATAACATTAATATTCTAAAGGCTTATATAAAGAGCCACAAATCACTTTTGTTAAATAATTACCTAATTAACTTTAAAATGATTCACAATTTGATGTCTCCCTTGGTGACGACCTAATTAACAATTTTTTTACTTGAAAATATATTTTTTATTAGTAAAATGCAATAAAACAGATGTTCATTTTTTCTATAGATGGAGTGTATATTTCATTAGTAGGTAACTCCACATGTATAGAATCAGAAATTACAATTCGATATCTATCATCACCATTTAGCCGGTAATGAACTTCATGAAAGTACAAGTACAACAAACACCCCTCCTCCAAAAGAGTGAAATAAGACAAGCTACTTTTTGAATGCTAATTAAGTTGATGAACAAACTTCTTGTTGGCAGGGAAGAGGCAAAGCATCAATTGCAACTAGGATTTCCTTGACATTTGGTAAGCGGTTTTCCTTCAAAAGTCCATGAAAACAATAAATAATATTAAGTGAAAGACACCCTAATATTGTGAATATATACATTAATGAACAGATGCAATAACCTGTCAATTTCTTCGTAATACCGAGGAGAGTTATAGGATAATGTGCCACATGCGTAAAACATGTTTGGAGAATATATTATGAAAGTGCAGGGAACAGGAATAGCCAAGGATATGTCCGAAACAATAAAACATATGGACAGATGTAGACAGAAAGCTCGGGTATAAAAAGACAACAAACATTACAATCAACAACTAGTAAGATTTGAGCAGATGGCTTCCTTTAAGCTTAAAAACAGAAGTTAAAACTAACAACTAGTGAGATTAGAGAAGATGGCTTACTTTAAGCTTAGAAAACAGCAGTTGGCCTTCCATAGTAACCTCAAATGAGCCCTTCCTGAAACGAAGCAGGCCAAAAGAATAGGCACATTAAAAAACTTCAAAGCCAAAAAGGTCTATTAGACACTTCATCTATAAGTTAGAACTAGTTCCTATTCCCAACATATTAATCAAAGAAACATGAACAAAAATCTGCTTGTAATCTCTTACACATCTAGAAGGACTAACAATGAGCGGCCATTGATCTCACCTGGATTGCATGTCTTCTGGGTTTCCAAGAACTACTACCTCGGGATAAGCTTCCTCTGAGAAGTAACAAGAAGCAAACGAGATTCTCTGTGAATCTTGAAAAAATGATCTGTAATCTATGTTGCAGCGCCACACACACAAAGAGTTTACCTATTGCATCTGCTATCTGAATGAAATAATCCGTGTTATCTTCTTCTTCACTATACTCGATCATGACCTGTCAAGGTAAAATAAAGCCATTCATTAAACAAACTAAACATAGAAAAGTATGAGACTGTTTACAACACGATGCAAAACATATTGGTTGCAACTTGCAAACCATGTAAAGCAATTTGTTATATTGAGGAGAAAAGAATCAACCTTTCCAGACTGAAAATATAAAATTGCAGTGAGGATGTTCACTATGTAAACATTTTCTTCAAGACCACCTAGCATTCATATTGAGAGAAGCAAAGTTTGGTCATCTCCAACTTCTTGGTTGATTTTTTTTATAGAAGACATACAAGAACATGAACTAAACTATAGAGGCTTTATTCATTTCTCAACTTGCATGCATACATTTTGAGACATATATATCAACTTGAAGCCTCCAATGATCCAGCTAACAGCATATCAACTATAAAATGAAAATTATCTTTCATTTCAAAACAGCAATCTACCTTTCTAACTAGACTCCACTTGAATTGTTTTTTAATTTTAGTGCATCAGTCACCAGAGTCTTTAGCTTTCATTAAACAGTTACATTATTAGTCAATGATGCATTACATTTACTAAGCATATTTTGATCTTGGAAAATTCATCCACCCTGGAATCAAGGTTCTAAGAGAGTAAAATGGAAGACTCCTATTTATTTACTGTGAAAAAGGAGTTCACTGTAAATTTACGGCAACCTGGACTCATTATAAATATGTATCTAATGACCCGTACCTTTTATTGAGGGCAAACCTCAGAATTGAAATTATACCTACACTGAACTCTCTACCATGACAGACCTTGTGGATACTCCGACCCCCTCATCTGCATCCTCATACTACAGTAAAGTCCTAATCAGTGACAGCTCTCCCTAATCTGCAGCAGAACACAAGAAAGGCAGAAATCAAAGGGTGATGCACATAATATCAGACAATATGCTATCAAAAAGCAGAGGAAGTTCCCATGAGACACATCTGGTCTTCAAAAGAGAGATCCCTGGTATGCAGATTTATGGGTCTACGTGCCTTGATATAGGAAAACTGCTTTAGGTTAAAGGCAAGATGGTGATAATGAACAGTCCAAGAGGTTATTTTGCAACCCTATTCGCTCAAACACTGGACAATAGTATGCTATTTTATTGAGGAATTTCCAAGTAGCCCTACAAATCAAACTCTTTGTCCTACAACTCTCAATAAGGTTAACAAACTATGTACCATCGATTCCATTGTGCTTCAGACCTTACTATGTACCATACTTTAACCCACTATGCTAGAACATGTATCAACATAGATACAGAGAATCCTTTCCCAAACAAAACTAAGCAGAGGCATACAGGCAATCAAGGTGAAAAACTCTTACTTTCACTAGAATGAATAAGCAAATGTTTTATTCTCCAAATCAATATTAAGTGTTCATTCCAAAGCACATGATTTTGAATGGGACTTGCAAGTAAACATAAAATAACAAACAACTAATATGCTAGGACCAAACCAACCCTCTAAAAGGCCACCTCTGACCAGTATTAACAATGAGCCTTTGTGAAGCAAATGACTAATATGCTAGGTCCAAACCAACTCTCTTAAAGGCCACCATTAACCAATATTTACAACGAGTCTTAGTGAAGCAAATGTGCTCATCTAAACTAATGTAAATAGTTGACAATCAACTGTCATAGACACCCAGTTAGGAAACAAACACAACGAATGACATATAAGACAGCCAAAACAAGCACATGGCAAAGGATGACATGAACAAATATCTAAAAATCAGGAATTAAAATGCAAAAATAAGTGGAAAAATCACAGTAGGAATCCAGCACCTTACTGATAAGAGAGGGAAATCAACCAATCAAGGAAAGATCAGCGCCATAAGGTGAGCCTTTGAACAAGAACAAACATAATGGTCACTGAAGCAACTGCTTGAAGCCACTAACTAACTACACAAAAAACCTTAAGATGAAGAAAGATAATAGAAAGAATAAAGGTCTATTCCAACACCCTCACCAAGCAAAGCATACCTTTATAATCATGAACTGTCAAAAAAAACAACAGAATCGTGTATCCCTTTCTCCTAAAATCCAATCCGCAGTTTGCCAATGACACATTGCCTTCCACCTTTTTATTGGTGTAGCAAACAAAATTTATTCACACAATCTTGACAAGATGTGAGGAAGCATCAGGAAGGCATTTCAATTATGACAAAAGAAATACAGTATTCTTCAATACCTTGTCACAGAGGAAAAAAAGAAAATTCAAATTATCGTAAAACTTAATGGCACCTACCCCCCTATTCAATAGCAGGTCATTCACATAGTAAAAAAGAATGCAAAAAATGAGTACAATGCAATTTCATGATCCAAAAAACTGAAGCTCATATACAGCTATGGTAGAGTCTAGAAATTTTCCCCAAAATCAGCTCTTAAACATTTTTCACAGATCTCAATAGAAAATTTTCCAGATAACCAGCATTACCCAAAACTTCCTAATTTTCAGTATATGCAGACATTTTCAAATCTACAAGCATTATCTTATGAATGGCTTCTCTAAGGACTCCTGTGACCCATCCAAAATCAGCAAAAACAGCAGGAAATGTCTAAAATGGGCATGAACTATGAACTATATGTGCAAAATTCTGTCATGCACATATTTGTGGGAACAAGAGATGCAAATTCAGTGATTAGTGCCACAAATTCTGAATGCAACTGATATCCCCAGGTCAATGAAAATTACCTATATCCCATGGAAAATCCATGATACTTTTTATTTCTCCTATTCGTTCATATTCTGAAGTTTTGAGGTTTAGAATTTGCCTTTCACGTTCACAAGAGAGTGTCAAGTCGGGTACGAATACTCACCACTAGCTCTCCATTCTAAGAGACAGACAAGGTGCATTCAACAGTCGGTCAAACTTTACCTTCAATAAAATTCTCATACAAAACATTCATTTTCAACTTTTATGGATGCATTAGCTTCCCAAGCAATGAACACAACTATGATGATAGCACCCCTCATTTAAGTCTCCTTATACATAAGTTGCACTGTTTCACCAAGTGTTCCATCACAATAAAAAAGACTTGGTAATTTGGAAAGATAAGCATAGTAGGGTGAAGCCTGACCCAGATCACCATTTTCAAAAACCAATAGAATGACTCTAATAGTAGGTAATATTAATATCTTTACAAATTAGAGTATATTGGAGAAAGTTCCAAGTCCGCACAATGACGTCTATCACAACAATTAAGGCCCTCCAAGTCCAAATGAAAGCTACCCCATATTCAATTTAAATTTGAAACTCAGTCTGAGAATAGCCATATAAAGAACATGTAGGAGATTTATCAAAGTGTGTGTATTAAACCCCACTTTAACATACACCTATGTTCCACAGCGTTTCGGGGACAGGGATGGTAGGACAGTAGGGGACGTGTTTCGGGGACAGCAGCCCGGGGCCATTTTTTGGGGACAGTGGGGGGGGATGGCAGTGTGTGTGTGTCCCCAAGATGGTAAAGGGACGTTTCAAATGTCTCCAACTGCCTCGAGGATGGACAAATGTCCCTGCGGTGTTTCCTATCCATATACTACATTTCTGAGACATTTCACCATTTTCAATTTTTTTGGGGATGGCCAGGCAACATCCCTTGCCATCCCACCATACCCGAAATGCCGTTGGGGATAGGGACAGGGGTTTGAGGACTGGGGATGTGTTTCCATCAAATACAGACGTACACTTGTCCCATGTGCTGACAGAGGTTCATCAATGCAGTATCACTGCATTCACCTGATGAGATTATAATATTCACATTATGTTTCTACCATTCATGTGAAGTGGTTAGCATTATATCATTCACATAGAAGGATTACAATTATGTAAAAGCATTTGTGTGATGGTCTGTACTCTACCATCACCAAAATTGTCCCACTAAACTTGGATTCGGGAAAATCACACCCTGTTAGCAGTATAATGTTCTCATTATTCCTATGTGGGTGATACTGTGTTTTGAGGAAATTCCATCTTTATTTATTAATGATACCGTCATTGGATTAGAGACTTAGGGGGAAATTTGACCCTTGGGAATATTATGTTTTTATGGGAGATTGGACTTCTTATTGTACTTGAGTGGAATTATTCTATGGTGGGCTATCATTATTGAGAGCATTGGGTGTATTGTGGGAATTGATAATGTTAGTTATAATGGTTGTGTAAGGAAATGTAAGTTGTACCTATCAGGAATCAGTCTATTTGGCATGTCATCTGAGAGTTGCTAATTGGTTTTGATCTGGCTCCTGTTCAGTCCTCATTGGACTTTTCAAGTTCCTTGTATTGAATTCTAGTGAGTCAGTGACTAGCAGATCAAGAATGATACTCTCCTATGAGATGTTTCTCCCTTTCTCTGGTTTATGGATGAATGTTTTTCATTGTTTCATGGAAAATGATATCATTCACGTTCTTTTTCAGCACTGTTCTCTGGTGCAAGAATAGTGTCAACAAACCCCATCACTATCATGAATTTTGAAAGAAACAGGCATGAGACCCATACATGTCCTATTTATGTTATCGTTTCCCACCTACTAAGGTGTTATCATTTAAGAAACAATGGTTTATCATTCATTCATGAAGAATGATTGATCCAGAAAAAAATTGGATCAAAGTCTATTGGACCGTTGGGGAAAAAATTGGATCAAAGTCTATTGGACTGTTGGGGAAAAAATTGGATCAAAGTCTATTGGACTGTTGGGGTCATCGTGTTTCATGTTCATTGGAGGTTGACAAGGATCTAGGAGATGGAATCTGACACTTCTTTGTTGGTTATGCCACAAAAAGGGACTGTGATGATGGCTGAAAATGATCAGGGATGGTATGGAGCAGTGTAATGAAACTCGCCAAAACTCGGCGAGTCTGAGGCGAGGCACCTTGGCCGAGTTTGGGGGACTCGGACCTGGATTCGGCGAATTTTTTGAAAAAACTCGCCAGACTCGCCGTACTTGCCGAGTCCCGATGGGAAAACTCGGCTGAAACTAGTGAAAAAATCAGGAACAGGGTGACAGTATATTTCAAAATATATTTAAGTATAAGTTTGTATATACTTTAAATATTTTGAAATATACTGTCAGGATGTTTGAGATAGGTTCCGGATCCATGGGATTTAACATGCAGATTCTAGATTTTGGAGGATCCATCAGATTTCAGACTTAACCAATTTTTCAGGGTTTCAGGATTTCAGACTTAGTCAAATTCAAGGTTTCGATTTTGCACAAAAAGAGTAGAGGACAAATCATTGGATCCTATTGATTTGGATGAGATAGATCCTATTGATTTGTCGAGTTTTTGCCGAGTTTTCTCCAAGTTTTTGTTCACTTCGTCAATTTTGGCATCATTTAAGACCTACCATTTACGCCTTCATAGGAAGGCGAAGGATGCAGGCTCCTCTGAGCCATAGACTTCTAGACTCTAGTTATTGTTTTGATATGTCATATTTGTTTGGAACATTTGATGTCATGGATTCCATATTCCATGAGTTTTGTATACATTTGACTATATTTATATATCTAAGTGTGCTATTTCCTTCAGCAGCCCAGCTACAATTTGCGTTTATACTTATGTGATCGATGTATACTTGTGTATGTGATCAAATTAGCTTCTATTTGATGATGTTATTGTGTCTTTAAGGTTTATTTATTAAAGGGTGCATGAAACAAGTTTTAAATCCTTAAAATCTCTGAATTTCTTGGGTTTTTCAATTTGCCAAGTCTTTGCCGAGTTTTTGCCGAGTCTAGGCGCCGAGTCCGAGTCCGAGTCCAAAATCAGCTTGCCAAGTCCGAGGCGAGTCCGAGTCTCGTAACTATGGTATGGAGCAACTCCAGAAATCTTCAGAAAAGGTCCCTGACCACAGAATGACCCAGAAAACTTGTTTTGGCCAAATTGCCGCTTCCCCCCCCCCCCCCCCCGGCAAATGCACAAATGCACAAACAGTGGCACTTTCATACTGTTGGAACTGGCAAATTCGCCACTGTGCAAACATAACATGGAATACAAAGTTTTTTTGTCATTTAATCTTCCAATTTGTTGATTGGTTTCTCATTATTCACGGATGGAAGACTCAAAGGAGGACATATAGTTTCCCACAACTTGTGTGGGGTTGGTTGTCATTTCTATGGTGTTTTTAGTCCATCTTGTGACTGTTGCGAGCATACTTGTTAGTCTGTTCATGGTGGGAGTGTAGTTGCAGGTGTGTTAGGAGCTTCAGACTTGTTGTGTAAGCTCGTGGATGCTGTGGAGGCAATGTAACATCTGTACTCAACATTGCAGGTGTATTAGGAGCTTCAGACTTGTCATGTAAGCTCGTGGATGCTGTGGAGGCAATGTAACATCTGTACTCAACATTTTGATAGTGGAAAGGAGAGCATTTGCTCTCTAGAACTGGAGATTTTCACCCCCAACATTGTGTTCTCTAGGAAAAAATTGTTTGCTCACATGATGTGTTTGTTTCTTATCTGTTATTTCAGTTTGCTGAGATGATCCATGTTTTTGCCTTGATATACATGTTTCTTTTGTTGCTTTGACAACCATTTGAGGTGGTGTGTAATGTGTGTTGAGGATTTGTTGAGGTCATTTCTTCGTATATCCATTTCTAATGACAATGTGAGGAATATCCTCCCTGTTTACAGATCTGTGATAAATCATAATACACGAGCATTGATGATTAAGGGTGTTTGGTATCATGCATGTCCTATTTAATTAACATTAAAGTTATTCTCTTCCCTGGAATTTTCCCATAAAAGACAATGGACAAATCTGTTGAAAACTGTAGGCCAGTCGTCTAAACTACCTTGCCAGTTGCCATTATTATTTTCTGCAAAAAACTACTACAGAAGCTAAGGACACCTTTGCATAAAAACACCAGGCAAATCTGTGAAAAACTGCAGGTCAGCCATCTAAAGTTCTAAACTACCTTGCCAGTTGCCATTACTTTTTAAGTTTTTTTCTGAAAATTTCGACTATGGAAGCTACGGACACCTTTGTGTGCCTGAGCTTTTCCCCCCAATTCAAAAAGCACTTGTCCATTGACATACATAATTTTAGAGCATTGCATCTGTTTATACTCGGTAGCTTCCACCCATTATTTCAGTTTTTGTGTGAAAATATGAATGGGTGAATATTGTTTATCAAATCATATATGTTTCTCTGCTTACAACTTCCTGCAGCCTAAGATAACATCACTACATTTATCAAAGTGGTTCAAAAACAAACAATCTAAAGCTAGATAAAGAGGCCCATTTATACTTTATCCTCCATGGTCCATTTGTAGCTTCCCATGAACTATAGACTGTGCTCTATACCTGCTATTATTTCGCCACAAAATGTGGACTCTAAATCTTTGAAGAAGAACTCAGATGATAAGTACAAGGTTAAAAATCTTCCAATTATCTTGAAACGCTGCTCACAGCCATTGGGTATGTTAAGAATAAAAAAATTATATCTAATGTCTCAACTTTGAGGATGTATTCTTCTTAGCAAATAAAACATGTGAATGTAAAAGGTCATTTCTTCTAAAGTCGAACATTATATATAGAAGTTGAACAAAGACTAAGGGTACTTGCGGAAATGAAACAAATATGAAAGGGTACTTGCTTGGGTGGTTCTGAATTATTGCCTGGTAATCCTTTACGTGGCATGCACTGTGTGTCATTTTAGTGACAAGAGTTTGATGTTGACACACATTCCACTGTTTTAAATAACCACTACAATTCTCAAAAAGAAGAAAGCTCAAACAAATGAAAATAATTGCAGTTTTTGATGAAGATAAATTAAATATCAAACAAGGTGGATAAAAAATCTCATTGTTATCATATTAAATAGATTTTTCTGATGTACACATCATCAATAGGTGCCTATTCAGTCAAATTTCACTTTTCTTTATTGTCTGTTTTCTTATGTTGATGATTTTAACTACAACTGTCAATAAAATTCTGTTATGCGAACACCAAAAGCAGTTAGTGCAGATCCTCTCATCACAAGCAATACATACAATTAACTACAGTCTCCAATAGTAAATATTCCTGTCTCAGACTCGCACATGAATGATATATATTTGTGAATTTACTACAGTTCCACAAGTAATAGCAAGCAAAGTGATTGTGGTCAGCATAATCTTTACTACGAAAAAAATTGCACCAATGATCATCTGGGTTGATATCCAATGAGTGAAGATTCCAAAAGAATGCATTAATACAATATATAACAGCTCATGCAAAGGGAAAACAACCAACGAATACAAGTAGCTTATATTTCATATAGGCTCAACAGATAAGCTATATATGGTGCATAAAGGCATAATGCAAATGTTTCAACTTTCAGTCATTGAAAAGGTTCGGTAAACTGACTCTGCATTGATACTGCCAAATGATAATTGGAAATGCTTAGTGATGTCAATGGTCCAGATGATAAGCTTTTATTCCCAAGCCCACATCTCCAATGCTCATTTTTTTAAAACCTGATGGTCAAGATCAGAGCTTTGTGAAATATTTGTGAAATATGCCATGTATTGTTAAAATGGTACAAATACACTTCCCTCCTATAAATTCAGGGATGATTTATTTGGTATAAGTTGGTGCTATATCAGTATATAAAAGTCTCTTTGGAACCTGGCAAAACCTTTGTACTTGTGACTTTGTCTCCAAGGCACAAGCAACTTTTTTATAATTTATTGTTGTACAATTTTTCGAGGATTGTTCTCTGTTTATACTCGCTGACCTTTATACATTATTGCAACTTTTTCTTCAGAACATTGGCAAAAATCATCCGCCAAAGGTCCACTCATGCTGTAACCTACCCCACCTAAATCACACGTGAAAAGAAGCAAATAGACTGAGATGAGGGCCTGGGCTAATTGAAATCTGGCAAACTTGATAGATCAATAGCAAAATGTAAATTAAATGTTGAATCTTAAAAGTATGAGGGAGCTTTAAAAAATACTTTTGAATATGTTTAAGCAATAGATCTAAATCTATCTAGCTGCAAATAAAAAAAAGTTGTACCCTGGTCACACTTTCAGCAAAAGAGAGAAATATCTAACAGCTTCATCCTGGTTTGTATGACATTCTCTCCCCATCTAATCTGTAGACAGTAAACCCCACCATAACATATGCACACAGTCTTCCATTATTCTGTTGCTCGAATAGTATCAAATTTTATCCAATTATTCAAACTTTTGTTGAATTTGTACTCAACATTTTAAGAAGTACTCAACCCAGATGACTTATTCTAGGTGACTCTGAATACCCTTTGGACCTGCAGCCTAAAGATTTTGAAGCTGTGCAATAAAAGAGGGTTAAAACCACAATACAATTTATGCAATAGAGTTTCTGGATTCAACTGTGTAAGATTTTTGTTTCCTATCTTTTCACCTTTATATGTTTTGAGGCTCTTATTTTTCTCCTTTGCATTTTTTTGTTTTTATGTTTTTCTTTCTTTTAAAACTCCTTGTTCTCCCTGCAACCTCCAACCCCTCTTCTTTCTAGTCTAACCTGGTTTGCAATTCACCATTCTTTCCTACAGCTCTCTTCATCCTGATGATGAATCACAGAGTGTGATTTGAAACGTGGATAACAAAAATCTTACACAATTGAATCCATAAACTCTATTGCATAATATTATGGACTGTGGAAATCTGATGTGTTTAAACAATACAATTTGTCAGCCAGAAACCTTAAATCATGGGATCACTTGGTAAAACATGTTCAAAACATTTGCACTTCCTAATCTAATAAATATTCTCCCTCATTGCTTGAATTTTTTAAACTAACGCTCCATTTAGTCTTAGCGAAAAATGTGAAAATTAATAACACTTTTATACGCCATGTCCCTAATTATCCAGTGCACGTAATTTAAGAAAAAAATATTTCTAAATAGAAAATACCCGCTATGTGCACTTACTTGCTATGCCCATGGAGCCGGATAGTCTAGTGCCATAACACACAATTCTGAGATTAGGTGGTGAAAAAAATGCACTTTGAACTGGGACAATTTTATAGTCTTCACAAAATGTTTCCTTACATTCTAAAATTGAGGAAACGCAGGAAATGTTTGATACCTGGCGAGGAGGAGGAGAATCCAATCGAGAACAGCATGACATCCACCGTTTAGCAATCGTCTCTCCCTCCATTCCCATCACTGCCCATCCTCTTTTAATAGAATCACACTCAGATTTACAAGGAAGCTTCTGCAGATTCCCAGCACAGAAACTAGAAATAATTCTTGCACTATGCCTGTGTCTAGTGACAATACCCTTTAATACATGCCAACCAATTCTCCTTCCGGCTGTTGCCATTGCCATTCTCACTCACTGCACTATCTGCCCATCTCTCTCTCTGTTTCTTTTAAAATACTAAGCCCACCAGCATTGCCCACCAGCATTAGGTGAGTATAGAATTGGGTCATGTGTGGTGGAGGATGACCATGAAAAGGATTTTCTCCCAAAACGCAATTTAGTTTTTCTTTTTAATTTTAATTTCTCTTCTTTTTTTTTAAATCTTTATCTTTTTTATGAACAAGGGGATTACAACATGGTGAGTAAGCATACATCCAAACTAGAAGCCATCCTTCTGAACAAGCCGAATATAAAATGATGAGTAAGCATACATCTAAACTAAAAGTCGTCCTTCGGCTAAGCAACCATGAGCAAGGGGATCTTGTCCGTCAAAGTCACCAAGGTTCAATCACCAATTGTGCTCAACTAATTGAGCTACTAGTATACCTATATTTAAAAAATATATCTAAAGTACGCCAAGAGATATCTTGAGGCACCTATTTCCACCTATGTGTAGTAAATTGATTAAGCGCCTCGAAAAGGATATCTCTCGGCGTGATATATTTTTTTAAATATAAGTATACTAGTAGCATCCGAAGTGACAAGCCTAATTCTAACTATATTAGGATTCATTTTTTAAATTATAAAATTGGCATATATAATTTTAGAACCAAGAGTTATTTTAATCATTTTAATAAATAAAATAATCATTTGGTAACTTGCTCTTGTAGAGCATCCATGTCCATGTCCAATTTTAGTGATTAAAAATCAAAACTTAAATGGAAAAGATTATATTCTTTATCACTTTTACATTTATTGGTTGTCAAAAATATCTTTTTTTTTAATAATTTTTCCAACTTCATTCAATATAGAATATTGTAGTGCTTAGATTCATATTAATTAACATAATAAAAATAATTATTTGTTGTGGAATTAATGTAAATAAATTTTGTTATTTTAGAATTAAGATTTATTTTATTTATCTATTAATTTCTAAGCAATTCCTAGAATATGCAAATTTGAAATTTATTTTTTTATTAGATTACCATAAAGATTGTGTGAATGCATAAATCACCAAATAACAAATAAAAATAGAAAAACATAGTAACACAAAAGAGAGCACCGACTATATATTCAACTTCAAAATTAGGATTACAAATATGCTATGCTCAGTTCTATATCTCTTAGCGTACTTTAGATATATATTTTTATTAGATTACCATAAAGATTGTGCGAATGCATAAATCAACAAATAACAAATAAAAATAGCAAACCATAGTAACACAAAAGAGAGCACCAACTATATATTCAACTTCAGAAATAGGATTACAAATATGCTCTGGTATGTTCTGTATGCTCTATTCTATATGCTATGCCCTGCTCTCTGTGCTCTACTTTGTATGTCCTGGTATGTACTTTATGCCCTGCTCTGTATGCTCTAGTTTGCTCTTTATGCCATATTCTATATGCCCTAGTATGCTTTTTATGCTTTGGTCTATTTTTTATGCTCCGGTACGGTGTGTATGCTCTAGTATGTTCTCTATGCTCTACCATGTATGCCCTGGTCTGCTTTGTATGCATTGCTCTACAATTTATGCCCTAATTTGTATGCTCCGGTATGCTCTCTATGGTCTGCTCTTTATGCCTTGGTCTATACCATTTATCTTCTAATAACTTTAGTCTTTGTTATTCAGCTTTCTCTTGGCAAGTTGTTTTCCCCTTTTCATCTTTTCATAACGGACATATGTAAATGGTGGCATTATTCTGAGACCTTCTAATGACTTTACACGAGATATAGCCACGAATGTCAATCATGTTCTTTCTTTTTGTCCTATGTCAATTGTGACTTTTGAAAGAGCCAGACCTTGTGATTCATGTATTGTTAATGCCCAAGCCAATCTTAAGGGTATTTGGATTGTGTGGCCACTTTGTATTAGTGTAATTGGAGCTGTACGTGGAGATTGATCTTCAAATGGTATCCCTATCTAATTATTAAACTCCACCATAACATATGTTGGTGGTTCTAGTGGTACACTTCCAGGTTTGTATATTATTTTTTGAACATACCCAAGAGATCCATTTACAAGACCCACTTCTATCCAAAGATTAGAAGTTAACATGACCCTTGCATCCTTAGCAAGTAATAACTCCATATCAATTTCATCAATTCACCTGAGCAATCTTCTACCTCCACTTTCGATGCAGAGAGCAATTCCGAGGACTCATCTCCTTCCTCTCCTAGTCATCATTCAAAGGTTGATGATTCTCCTCCAAATTCTCCATCTTCCGGTCCACTTTGGGCTAGACAGACCTTGCAGTCTACAGAAGATTGGGTTGGGGATCCATTAGACACCAGGCAGACTCGTTCACAGTTCCAGGATGCTCCACATGTCTTCATTGCTACTGCCTCAGATCCACAGTCTTTTCATGAGGCTTCCGATATTCCTGAATGGGATACAGCTATGCAGGAGGAGTATAGTTCCTTGATGAGGAACCACACTTGGGATCTTGTCCCTCTTCCTAAGGGAAGAAAACTTGTTCGATGTAAGTGGATCTATCAGACAAAATTTGTAGCAGATGGGTCAGTTGACAAGTATAAGGCTCACTTGGTTGCCAAAGGATTCTCCCAAGTTCCTGGGATTGACTACTCTGAGACTTTTGCGCCAGTTGCCCAAATGAATTCCATCTGACTTGTTCTTGCCATTGCTGCAGCTAATCGTTGGGAAGTACACCAGATGGATGTGAAGAGTGCTTTTCTTCACGGTGACCTTCAGGAGGAGATATACATGGAGCAGCCACAGGGGTTCCTTCAGGATTCTTCACTTGTGTGCAGTCTTCAGAAGTCTCTCTATGGCCTCAAACAGGCTCCTCGGGCTTGGTATGCCAAGATGGACTCCTTCCTTCTATCAGTTGGGTTCACTCGGTGCCATTATGATCCCAATGTCTACATTCTACAGCAGGATGATTCACTCCTATTTCTGGTTCTGTATGTTGATGACTTGCTGATCACAGGGAGTTCTTCATCCACTATTGGGGCTTTGATGACTGACTTCGGCTTGTTGCATTACTTTCTTGGGATTGATATCTACCAGTCTACTTCCGGGATCACCATCAACTAGTCCAAGTATGCTCTAGATTTGCTCTCGAGGTTTCATATGGCTAACTGTAAGCCTACTCCGACTCCCTTCCTTTCTAGAGTCAAACTTGAGGCTCAGTGTTCTTCTCCACTTGTTGATGGCACTTTGTACTGACAGCTTGTTGGGAGTCTCATTTATCTGACTCATACGAGACCCGACATTTCATATGCTGTAGGCATGGTCTCTTGATTCATGCAGGAGCCTTGTGAGCTGCATTGGAAAGCAGGCAAGCGGATCCTTCACTACATTCAGGGTTCTCACAATTTTGGGATTCACTACGCAACGGGTATTGAGCTTGACTTGGTGGGCTACACAGATTCAGATTGGGCGGGCGATTCTCAGGATCGCAAGTCTACTTCAGGTTACAACTTCTCACTTGGTTCAGGTCCTATTTGTTGGTCGAGCAAGAAGCAGTCTGCTATTGCTCTATCTTCTACTAAGGCCGAGTATCGGGGGGTTGTGAATGCCGCCATTGAGGCCGAGTATCGGGGGGCTGTGAATGCTGCCACTGAGGCCATTTGGCTTCAGAATCTTCTCACTGAGTTTGGTATCCAGATCAGATGGCCATCAGTCATATTTTGTGACAACCAGAGTGCCATTCAGATCTTACAGAATCTGGTCCATCATCAGCAGACCAAACACATAGAGGTCCACATGCACTACATCCGGGAGCTCATCCATGGCCATGTCATCGACCTTTGCTACTGTCTGACTTCTGAGCAGGTTGCTAATATCTTCACCAAACCCTTCACTGAGAGCAATTTCCTTCATTTGCGAGCTTTGATGGGGGTGTGGGATGCTTCATCTTTTGGGGGGGCTTCTTCCTCTCACTCGGAGTCCTGACTCTCTCTACTTTTGGGGGGGTCTCTTCTCTCTCTCTTTGGGGGGGAATTTTATGTAGATGGGTACCTCATTAGGCTTGATTTACCAGGACCCGTTTCTACATCCACCTAAGCTTCGCTTATGGGGGGGTGTTAGTGTAGGTTTTTATTTTCCTAGAGGGTTATTTATTTTTCCCTATATTCCTAGGTTTTTCCTACACTTCTATTAATCTCGCTTAGGTTAATAAAACATGTCTTATTAGATGAGTGGTTGTGAGGTGTCACCTTCCTACATGTGAGCATCCATTAGCTATCTTGGGAAGATACTTTGCTATCTTTAGTCTGATAGATGGTTGCTCCTCATTGGTCGGTGTTGCCACCTCCTCCCTCTTCCTAGTCTATATAAGCATGCTATCTGGCTTTTATTTGGTATCTTTTACTTTTGCATCCTCTTAATGCTATTTTGCTTCTAGCATTTGCATTACTCTCTTGGAGACTAACTCTGTGTTACTATTTTGATTTCGTATTATTTGCATTCATAGTTTAGATATCTATTCTTTGCACTAGTTTTCTAGGTTAATAATCTTTTCAAATTCTAACAGTTCTTCTTTCCACATGCCAAGGATTATAATTGAATGACTCCCAATTTGATATTATTCCATCATTATGAAGACTAATATCTCTTTCTATATGACGAAATGACTTATAAAGTAACAACTTAGACCAACAAAAATTACCCCATTTATTTGATTCACGTTAAGAGATGGATGCAAACCTTGGAAACACTCTCACAATAGTTGTCAATCCCCTTGCCTCCCATTTGTTATCTCTTCCTCACTTTGAATTATATGTCCATGATCTAGCTACATCAATAAGTGAAACACCTTCCATGCAAAATGGCCTATTCTTATATCCATCAATGAAAGATTATGTATGTTCTTCATAGTCATCTTAATCATTTATAGCTATAGGTTTGAATATCTCATGTGAGACATTTAAATTGACAAATTTTCTACTACTCTCTACTGATGGAAGTTCCAGTAGAATGTGAGATATTTCTTGTGCCTCGATGTCTCTTTCTATAATTGTTTCACTAAGAAGCCTTATGTATGCTCCTGATGCTAAATCATCAGGATTTTTGATGTTTATTGAGTCACACCAATGTTGATGATAAGTTTTTGAACTCTTTAGCTGCATATTTGACAATGTACTTGATTACATGTTTGGAAAGAACAGGTTGCCAATTTATATTTTCTCTCCATAATTGTAGTATGTAACGATTGTGTGTATTTTCTCTGTCATCATTTCGTGCAGGTTTAAATTTTTTTTCACATGTGTCTAAGTCTTCATATAGTTTTGATCCCTCAAGATTTAATGGCCATGGAGCATTATACCTATAATTAATAATAACACTTCTTTATTTCTCTATACTCATATTATATTGAATTTCTAAATAATAATTTGGAAGATTTTAAATCTTACCTACAAACCATTTGTCCTCTTTTATTGCATAGACATGCACACTCTCTACACATTGTATGTTGTTCTACACAATTTAAAATCTCTTCATAGTCATGTTCCATATGTATTTATGTAAGTTGCCTTGTATTTCGAAGACATGGATGTTGGACAAAATTTTGCAATACCTATGATTCAAAAAATGTATGAATTCATTAGTTACATCAAAACGTATTTTTTTATATAATTTATATAAAATATTGATTTACAAAGGATTGATAACATACTTGTATGTTTCGTTGATGTGGGTCTTCTAGGATTCCATGCATGAATAATAGAATGAGAATATTTCTTTGCACTTTTTTGTTACTGCTCATTTTTCCAATCAAGATTATCCATATTTGGTGTTCCATCTGTCTATATGAATCCATTCATATGCGGTGAACCTCTATGTTGTCATTCATATCTAGACTAGTAATCTTTTACTTTCATTCTTTTTTATAGAATCTGTTTTCTAAAAATTGTATGTCGCAAATGCATCTAGTGTGCCACTATATGAGGATAATCAATAACATTCTATTTTCTCCATTTTTGGGCTTCTCGTGCATCCATTGGTGGTGTTCCAAGCATTAGTGCATGCAAATCAGGCCAATACATATTTGTTGCACTCAAAGTGAAGAATATTGTCAGTGAACCAATTTGATGAAGCATGTCAACTAACTCTGCACGACATTTTACCCAATATGACCTTGTACCCCTTAAGGTTGTTCCAAACCTCATCAAATGATCAACTAGATGAGAGTGGGGCACATTTTTCATATGTTCATGTAGCTCGTTAATGGTGATTGACATATCTTGAATATGTCTTTTGACAAACACTGCAGATGAATTTTGTGCACGTTGTCTCATGATCCTATTCATCACATAATATCTAAATTGTGGGTGTTGACCAAAATGGTGATCCCTATACTGAAATAGATGTTTGACAAATTCATGCAGATGTACTTGTCTCATGCGTGGTTCTAGCCAATCACATCTACCATCAAGAAATAATGTTAGAATTCTAGCCAATCGCATCTACCATCAGGAAATAATGTTGAAAATGCCATATCAAGTAACTCTAATTTCACATACTCAATGACATGAGATGAATCAATTATTGGCCAATCGATCAATGCTCTTGGATCTGCATTAGGGTTATTCACCCATGCATGGATTAATTCCATCTCTCTTCAGATGTTAGGTGGTTTAGAAGCCATTGATGTTGTGTGATCAATGGTATTTCCTTCATCCATCTCCATTAATGGGCCTACAAATATAACTTCATTTTCATTAGAATCAAACTTTGTATGCACTGAAGTTAGTTGGTCAAAGATATTTTGATCTGAGTTTGGTGATCTAGACCATTGAGAGCATTTTCATCAATTTGAACAGTAGAATAGAACTTGTCACATTCAATTTTGTATTTGAGTGCCTTATGTGCTCAATCTCTATTAACTGTAAAGTTGTAATTTGTGCCACGTTGATCCCTCCTAACAATAATGATTGAAAAATATTTTATTCCATGTAGCAAAACCTTTGAAATTTCTTTTACATCTAGTCGAAAACTTATTGTGTGTCCCTTGTATTTATATTGACCACCAGTTGCATGTGTCACTTGTAGGATTGGATTGACACGTGTTATCAACATTTCTTCTACCTGTGTCAAGTTTGCAAGCTCTTGTGGTTGTGGGCTAGAATCCATATTATTTGATGCTGAAAATTGATTATTACATTTTTCTTGTCGACACCTATTGCATATAGAACCTTGAGGTGTCTGAAAAACCCTTTTTCCAAGGTAACATTCTTGACAAATATAACACATGCTTGGTGAAACAAAACTATCTATTCCATTTCAAAAATGCATTTGGAAAGTATTGAAATTAGTGTGAAGCATTCCATTAGGATTTGGTACATCTTCTGCATGACTTTGAACAAATTGATTAATGTCATGTCGAGGTACATTTTCTGGTGTTTCAAGTACAAAATCTATTGATCTTGATTTTTCATCTTTGACATTTAAATCAATATTAATAGCATTTGATCGATAAGGTTCTTGTCTTTCTTCTCTTTCAGGGACACTGAGTTCTCGAAATGTTTGTGCATGACTTATTCTCATCATATTTGGTTGTTGCCAAATTTGTAATTTCAATTCTTCAACTGTTATTTCAGCTTTACATCTATGATATCTTTCTCTATCAACCTGATTTCATTGTATCCTTTGTATTTGTCTTTCTACATCTGTCATTAGTTGGCATTGTCATCTTCGATACTCCCGCTGATATTTTCTTTGATGTTCCCTTCTTAATTGATTTTGTTGCTCGTTAGATTCAAAATTCAACCTAGGGGGAGCCATACCTACATAATAGTTGAAAACAAATATTTATAAGTCTAAAGTTATAACACTGACATTAATATGCAAAAAATTCATGCCATTGGTGTTTAATGTTGACATGATTACAAACTTTCAAGTTAAAATCCAATAATAATGTTGAGAGATAAAATATTTTTATTTTCAACACAATATGGTTTTTGTTGTCAAGTTTTGATGGATTTGTTTCTTATCACTCCAAAAGGTTGCCTTTTCTATATATCGCCAGACCAATATACCAAACCTCTCTATATGCTCGCTCTTCTATTATACCCATCAGTACGTGGAAGAAGCCCATCCTTTCTTTATACCCATTGGTACATGAAAGAAACGTTAAAATAGCTGAGAGGAGAGTGGTATGTGGAACATAGGAAATACATGAAAAGGATTTGTCCTATCAATGACACTTGCTTAGAAAGAAATCAAATTCTTTTTAGTCAAGATTTATGCCTTACGATAATGATAAATGGGTAACAAAAGGAAGTGAAAATGAGAGTGTCCTTATTTCTCCCCAACGATTTATAGGGACGATGCCACAAATGTTGATATTGTAGCTATTTTAGGCAATATGTATAGTAGTTCAATTCACAATGGCTTGACTCGTAAACGTGAACCAGAGGTACCACGAATACCGAACATTGTAATTGTTTTAGTTTTACAAGAAAAATGTTTTGAATTTTGTTTTCCAAAAAAAATAACTTAATTATCCTAAAAAAGTTCAAAATGAATTAATTCTAAAATTGTTACCAGTGTGCGCTATCTGGTGTTATCATTGATGTCAACATGCTTGTGTTGTCATTGGTGTCAACTGTGTCTTTTGATATTATTGATTGTTGATTGATTGAGTTGTCATGTTAAAGTGATTTTAATGACTTATAGAAGTACTGATGATGTTGGTATATTTCTCTTGTTACTGAGTTTCCAAGTGTTTTTGAGAAAATTTTCCCTCCAGAGGAAACAATGTGTTGCAGAGTATTATGGCTTGTAGGAAACTATCTGTGTTTTTTCTCTGCATTTCTTATGTATTGAAGACTAGAGTGTGAGCTTTGGATATGTTTTAGATAAGTGTTCAAAGATGCTAAATCCATAATTTGATGGTATGTATCACTGTGTAGTAGAAGTTATGTTCACCAGTTTGAAGATTGTATTTGACAGAGTTTTTGGGTTGTGCAGAGGTGTCTGGGAGAAAGTATTTTTCTCCACATTTCTCTGCAGAGTGGCTTTAGGTGATGTAGTTCTAGATAGATGTTTATAAGGTCCTTAGGTATCTTCATTCCAAAGGATTTGTGATTTGATGCTTTAGAAAGCAAGTTCTTGTGTAGTAGAGTTCAACAATGTTTGTTGTGAGCAATCTGTGATTTGTCTTCAAGTGAGAATTGTTGTAGCTAGATTTTTTGGCCCCCCAGGTGATTTCATGTTGTTTTTGGATGTCTCCAAATTGTGTTGAAGGCTTGTGCTTGGTCCACAAGCTATGATTGAGTTCTTGGAAGCGTGTGCTTAAGTATTCTTGGTGTTTGCACAAGTTTGGTCGACTTGGGTGCTAACACTCTTTGCGTATGTGCTTTGTGGATTGTGGAAGTGTGTTGAAGCATGTGAAGATGTACTTAGGTCCAAACTAAGCTATGAAATGTTCTTCTTCTATCTCTTTGCTTCGCAAGATTGTTTAGGTCTAGACCTAATTTGAATTGTGTATGTTTGTCGACCTTGGAGACTGTTCTAAAAGTTGTAGAATGTGTTTCTGACCTTGATGTATATTCCGAGGTTGATGATTAATATAAATAAGTGAAAAATATTCATGTATTTGTGTGAGGTATGCGAAGATAAAAGTATTTGTGTTGTAAGGCAATGAAGGTGATATGTATTGTGCTTCAGTGGAACTAAACTCAGGCATGTGGTAGATGCTATCATATCAATTCATGGTAGTGAGCCACCTCTTTTGGCAATGAGCCCTTTTGGCAGTGAGCCACCCCTTTTGGTAGTGAGCCTATTGCAGTGAGCATTCTTTTGGGCAGTGAGCCCTTTGGTAGTGAGTCTCTTTGTAATTCGGTATTGATACTACTTTATATTGTGAGCTAATCCTCAACGTGGTTTTTCCCTTTTAGGGTTTTCCACATAAAATTCTGGTGTTCTCTTGTGCATGGTGTTGATTTGATTAAGTTTATGTTATCTATTTTTCATGCTTAATCTTCATAACATAATTAAGGTTTAAGTGAATTGATTATGTTTGTGAAGGCTTAAAGTTTTTGATACAATTGATTCACCCCCCTCTCAGTTGTCTTGTGCACTCAACTATTGGTATCAAAGTGAGGGTTCCTTGGAAGAAAGCCTAACAGCTTAAGGTAGATCTCTTGTGCATGGTGTTGATTTGATTAAGTTTATGTTATCTTTTTTTCATGCTTAATCTTCATAACATAATTAAGGTTTAAGTGAATTGATTATGTTTGTGAAGGCTTAAAGTTTTTGATACAATTGATTCACCCCCCTCTCAGTTGTCTTGTGCACTCAACTATTGGTATCAAAGTGAGGGTTCCTTGGAAGAAAGCCTAACAGCTTAAGGTAGATCTGGGATGGTGCACAAGAAAGTCATTCCTTAGTTTGATGGAACTGACTATGCCTTCTGGAAGGTATGAATGCAAAGTTATCTTATTTCTCTTGGTTACAATGTGTGGAGAATAGTTAAAGAAAAATACACTATACCTGATCATGATCTGACGACTACAGGTGAGATAAGGGATTATGAGACTAATAGAAAAGCTAGAAATGCCCTATTGAACGCTCTATCTAATACTGAAATGGTGAAAGTTTTGGATTTGGAAACTTCTCATGAGATTTGGAAAAAATTGAAGAGTATCTATGAAGGTGATGAATCTGTTAAGAAAGCTAAGATGCAGAACTTGAAGTCCAGATATGAAAATATGCGGATGTCTGAAGATGAAAACATAACAAGCTATATGTAGAAGGTTGATGAAGTTGTCAATGGCATCAAAGGTCTTGGTGGAACTCTGACTGATGAAGAAGTTGTGAATAAATACTCAGTACACTTCCCAAATCTTATAGACATAAAGTGTCTGCCATTGAAGAATTGCTAGATATGGGCAAGCTTTCAAAAGATTAATTGCTTGGAAAACTGATTGCTTTTGAGATGAGAGAATTTGGGACTACTGAGAGTCCTGTGAAAGTTGAGAATGCTTTTAAAGCCAAATTAGAAAAGACTGTGTCATGTCCCCATACAAATAATTATAATTGTAAATATATATATTCATTAATATATATTATTTAATAAATAATAATCCTATTATATAATATTTAATATATAATATATTTATACGAATATATATTATATCAAATAAATAACAAATATAAATAATATATATCTAGATCTCGTTATATTTATTATATATATTATAAATATAAGTACAAGATCAAAGTGACCTTGCCTTATACCAAGACCTCGAATATAAGGAAAGTGGCCCAATTTCGTTGGTGGTTGACCTCTAATAAAGAGGCGATGATTTTACATAATTTAAAATTATGAAGACAATGATTCATAACACCAAATGGTTTAAGTCTATGATGCAGCGTCTACAATAAGGAAACCCACCACTAATGACATGAGCGGTCAACACAATTATCTATGATTCTATAAACAATGATAAACACTTTTACAACGATTATGATTTGTAGTGATGCGATTAAGTTGTTGAAAGGAGCAATCACCATATGAAAGAGCCGTCTCTTGGTAAGGAAGCAACTCTCTATGGAATATAAGTATTGATAAATGAAACAGCATGGAGGCATCGAGCAACATCATCTGAATCATCATGCACTATTAAAAGAACTAGATCAAATAAAGAGTCTTCGCAAATCAAACCAAATAGCATAAGGATGTTCATTGGGATTCAAATCATAAAATCAATCTGCATAGATCATCTCATCAACGAATCACAACTAAATATAAATGCATCATCCAACAATCTCTCAAGTTCATATCAGCAATCGATCACTTCCTCATCTAATACATTCTACCTACAATCATAACAATCACAACTTCTTCATTCATTACATCTGGTATCCATCAAATAGCATCAATGAATTACAATACAAGTGTTCATCTTTCATTGTCCAGCATTCATTGATAAATATACCAGTGGAAGCATCGACTCCTATCAGCCATTGATCAACATTCATCATAACTATCAAAATAAATTGAATAATCACATCAAATCATGACTATATAAATAATCCATTATTTGATCAACACAAGGATTATATCAGCAATCAACCCTATAAGGTATGTTTTCTAACATGAGTTATATGTCTCAAAATTGTGTGATAGATGACTAATAGATACTAGTTATTCATGACAATATAAGAATGCTTGAAATCGAACAACATAGGAATGTTCATCATAGAATAAAAGAGTTCATCATAGAATGAGAATGTTTATATATGTTAGGATAAAGAATGTTTATAATTCTAATGGCATGAACATACTCCTAACCATAATAGAATAAGAATGTCCATGACATGATAGACTAAGAATGCTTGCAATCATATTAGAATGATGAACATTATTGTATGATGCCAAGTAATTTGAATGGCAATCAATGAGATAGTACAAGTTGATTTCCTGTAGAGGAACAATATGATTAATTGTACCATCTCATGATCCATGGGGATCACAAGATAGTAAGGATAAGTTCTTATAAGACATGATATATAACTTTAAAACATGGAATACCCGGGATGAGAATAAGAGCCTCACCATTAATCTATCTACACACCCTATGAGTATGGGAGTGGAGTTAGGGAAGGGTGGTTAGGAGCTAGCACCTAGGTGACTCTCAAGTGGGTGAAGAATTATTGGGTGTAGTAATGAAGCCCCTTGAGCCAAGAAGGCAAAGAATTACCGGGTGTAGTAATGAAGCCCCTTGGGCCTAAGGTAGCGTAGACCCAAATATTATTAATGGCTTAACGGTAGGTGACTCTCAAGTGGGTGAAGAAATACCGGGTGTAGTAATGAAGCCCCTTGAGCCAAGAAGACGAAGAATTACTAGGTGTAGTAATGAAGCCCCTTGGGCCTATGGTAGTGAGTCTTGTTACGCCAACGCCCTAACATATCCAACTCATATGGGGTGAGTTGTGTAGAGTAGACTAACGATTAGGCTCATGGATAACTCTCCCGAGGTATATCATGGAAATCTCTATATGATAGAAATGAGAAAATGTGAAATGCATATATGTAATAAACTTTGATATTGATTATGGTTATGTGGTTTCTAACTCTAATTACAATATGTTGATATTATAAGGATTTATTGGTTACTAATGTTCTCTTTTAAAAGTCAAAATTGTGTGCAAGGTTAAGAAATTTTGAACTTCCTAAAATGGGACATTACAAGTGGTATCAGAGCAGTCATCCTTCCATCCTGTGTATACTATGTGTGTCTTACACGTACTCAAGTGTATACCTTGTGAATTATGTGTATTCAAGTGTATTCAAAGGTTTACTTTGTGATTATGTGTATGGTTTGTAACATATGTTCATGTGAATTTTTTGTATATTACATGTATTCGTGTATATGCTTCATACTCATGTGTATACTTGATGACCTTGGGATGCTGGACGGGTCCATGGTGTAGTATGGGATGCACCGAATCCCCTTCCCAATTGTCTGATAGTATACTTCATTCGAGGGTATTCAAGTGTGTACTTTGACTTGACTATATATTTGAGTGTATGCTCTATGACTTTGCAATTTTATTCAAGTGTATACTCTATGACTTTGTATTTGTATCTGAGTGTATACTCTATGACTTTGTATTTGTATTTGAGTGTATACTCTATGATTGTATTTGTAATTTGAGTGTATACTCTATGCTTTGTATTTGTATTTGAGTGTATACTCTATGGTTGTAATTGTATTTGAGTGTATACTCTATGCCTTGTATTTGTATTTGAGTGTATACTCTATGATTTTATTTGTATTATGAGTGTATACTCTATGCTTTGTATTTGTATTTGAGTGTATACTTTATGATTGTATTTGTTTTTTGAGTGTATACTCTATGCTTTGCATTTGTATTTGAGTGTATACTTTATGATTGTATTTGTATTTGAGTGTATACTCTATGATTGTATTTGTATTTAAGTATATACTCTATGATTGTATTTGTATTTTGAGTGTATACTCTATGCGTTGTATTTGTATTTGAGTGTATACTCTATGGTTGTATTTGTATTTGAGTGTATACTCTATGATTGTATTTGTATTTGAGTGTATAATCTATGACTTGTGATTGTATACTCTATGACTTGTATTCGAGTATATACTCTATAACTTTGTAATTGTATTTGAGTGTATACTCCATGACTTGTGATTGTATTTATATTTGAGTGCACACTCTATGACTTGTATTTGAATGTATTCTCTATGACTTTGTGTATTCAATTGTATACTTTATGACCGCGTGTATTCGAGTGTGTACTCCATGACTTTGTGTGTTCAAATGTATACTACATGATTTATGTGTGTACTCCATGACTTATGTATGATGCACACTTCATGACTTACTTGTACTCAGGTGTATACTTTTTGTGCGTATACTTGTGTGTTACATGTATGCTTCATGCTTTGTGTATCAAGTGTGTGCTATGTGTTTTATGTATTACGTATACTTGTGTATTCTATACTATGTTCATGCTTGTACACTTTTGTGTATTAAGTGTATAAGCCTTGTTTATGCTTCATGTATTACATGTATTCATGCTTTGTGTGCATATACTTCAACATGGATCTTCTCTCCGACGATGCTTTCTAGAGAGCCTTACTCATCTTGATATAGACAAATGCAATTAACACAATTATGGTTCACATTCTCAAGAGTTTACAACACTATTTATTATTACACTACAACAACTAAGATAGCTTTACCATTATCACCCACAAATACAGTTCTTGCAAATCCTAGTCTAGATATAACCATCAAACATTATGCCTTGACTTTGAAAGGTAAGTGCAAGGTTCACTTTGTACTAGGGTTTGTCATACAACTTTGCCTTCTATTATTTCCATCTTTTCATTGGATTGATATAATGTAGTGACCTCAACATGACATGATCACAATTATTCAAGGACATTCACCCCTTGCACAAAATAAAGTATTGATAACTATACCCTTATAAATGTTAGTAAAAACTCAATAGTTATTAAAGTTGAGAATGTACTAGAATGCACTAGTATCCATGCTTGGATATTATTTCCCTTTATGAGAAATACACAATTGGATAGATTTTGTTTTCAATTACCTTTAACTAAAAGAGCTTAGTCATCACACTAGTCTACCCATCATGCAAAACATAACTATTATGTAGAGATCTAGCACTATACTATAGACCATATTCAATTAGTTCATGGTAAAATATTTACTAAGTATCTAAGGTAAATTACAATTAGCCCTTAGTCTGGTATTGAAACCCTCTTATACCTTTCTAAAGATTGGATAAGTAGCCAATGATCATCAAATCTAGGAGAAGCTTAACAAATTTATGTATCTCCTTCATAGCTAGGTTTGTATAAAATGACATAGCACATAAATGATCCCATCAACAATCTGACTGTCCCCATGACAAGGGCAATTCGAATTAACTCTATCAATTCTTGAATGATGGACAATGTAGCAAGGAATAACTATAAGATTCCATTTCTCTTCATGACTGTCCTTATTGCTATCTTGATTGATAGTAGACACTTTTGTTTTGGGACTGCTGCTTCCAAATAATTATGACAATCTTCATGTTATTCCATAACACTCAGAATTTAGTAAGTTGCCTTGAGGATAACCAAAATTTAGATGCATTATACCCTTCATCTTATAAGACTCTGATGTCACAAGACATGCATCGACAGTGAGATGGAATACCTTAAAACCTTATAAAGATGCATTGACAATTATGGAAGTCTTCATGAACTTGAGCAAATCTAGTCTTAAAGTTAATATTGCCATGGTAATCACTGGGGTAACTACACCTTCATCATCTAAGATCTCCCATGCAAAATAAAATAGTGGTAACAATCTTTGACAAACAATCTTTCATATAGAAGCATGCTTACATTTTCAATGTTTTATAAGTTCAAAAGAGGTAACTTTGATGGTGATTCCTCAAATGGATAGCCAATGAGCCCAAGTGCATGATAACAAGAGTCAATAAAATAATAACATACTTTACAATTTTAACAAACCCAAAATTGCTTGAGGACAAGCAATCTTAAGTGGGGGGGACTGTCATGTCCCCATACAAATAATTATAATTGTAAATATATATATTCATTAATATATATTATTTAATAAATAATAATCCTATTATATAATATTTAATATATAATATATTTATAAGAATATATATTATATCAAATAAATAAAAAATATAAAAAATATATATCTAAATCTAATTATATTTATTATATATATTATAAATATAATTACAAGATCAAAATGACCTTGCCTTATACCAAGACCTCGAATATAAGGAAAGCGGTCCATTTTCGCTGGTGGTCGACCTCTAATAAAGAGGCGATGATTTTACATAATTTAAAATTATGAAGATAGCGATTCATAACACCAAATGGTTTAAGTCTATGATGCAGTGTCTAAGATAAGGAAACCCACCACTAATGACATGAGCGGTCAACACAATTATCTACGATTCTATAAACAATGATAAACACTTTTACAACGATTATGATTTTTTAGTGATGTATTTAAGTTGTTGAAAGGAGCGATGACCATATGAAAGCGGCGTCTCTTGGTAAGGAAGCAACTCTCTATGGAATATAAGTATTGATAAATGAAACAGCATGGAGACATCGAGCAGTATCATCTGAATCATCATGCAATATTAAAAGAACCAGATCAAATAAAGAGTCTCCAGAAATCAAACCAGACAGCATAAGGATGTTCATTGGGATTCAAATCATAAAATCAATCTGCATAGATCACCTCATCAACGAATCACAACTAAATATAAATACATCATCTAACAATCTCTCAAGTTCATATCAACAATCGATCACTTCCTCATCTAATACATTCTACCTGCAATCATAACAATCACAACTTCTTAATTCATTACATATGGTATCCATCGAATAGCATCAACAAATTACAATACATGTGTTCATCTTTCATTGTCCAACATTCATTGATTAATATACCATTGGAAGCATCGACTCCTATCAACCATTGATCAACATTCATCATAAATATCAAAAGAAATCAAATAATCACATCAGATCGTGACTACATAAATAATCCATTATTTGATCAGCATAAGGATTATATCAACAATCAACCCTATAAGGTATGTTTTCTAACATGAGTTATATGTCTCAAAATTGTGTGACAGATGAATAATAGATACTAGTTATTCATGACAATATAAGAATGCTTGAAATTGAACAACATAGGAATGTTCATCATAGAATAAAAAAGTTCATCATAGAATAAGAATGTTTATATATGTTAGGATAAGAATGTTTATAATTCTAATGGCATGAACATACTCCTTACCATAATAGAATAAGAATGTCCATAATATGATAGACTAAGAATGCTTGCAATCATATTAGAATGATGAACATTATTGTATGATGCCAAGTAATTTGAATGGCAATTAATGAGATGGTACAAATTGAGTTCCCGTAAAGGAACAATATGATCAATTGTACCACCTCATGATCCATGGGGATCATGAGATAGTAAGGATAAGTTCTTATAAGACATGATATATAACTTTAAAACATAGAATACCCAGGATGAGAATAAGAGCCTCACCATTAATCTATCTACACACCCTACAAGTATGTGAGTGGAGTTAGAGAAGGGCGGTTAGGATCTAGCACCTAGGTGACTCTCAAGTGGGTGAAGAATTATCGGGTGTAGTAATGAAGCCCCTTGGGCCTAAGGTAGCGTAGACCCAAATATTATTAATGGCTTAATGGTAGGTGACTCTCAAGTGGGTGAAGAATTACCGGGTGTAGTAATGAAGCCCCTTGAGCCAAGAAGACGAATAATTACCAGGTGTAGTAATGAAGCCCATTAGGCCTATGGCAGTGAGTCTTGTTACACCAACACCTGTTGATGGTGTTTTTAGCACACAACAATGCAGGTGTGATTGCTGGTGTTGGGTTGAATTATTGACTTCCTTTTATAATGTTTTTATATGTTTTTAAGACCTTTTCATATGATCCTACATATACTTTACAGACATTACCATTATTATATGTTGTTTCCCATATGCTTTTCAAAGACTTTAAACCTATGCTGATAAAATGGAATATGGTGGTTATATTATCAAGTGGATGACTTAAATTACAAATATGCATGTAATATAGATAGAATTCCATAGTTTAATATGAAAGCTATTTTGTGTGCATATGTTTGGATAATTAACCCTATGCAGTAAAGAAGTGGCATCCAGGAAGGAGTAATTGTAGCAAGTTGCAGAACAGGGGAATTAAGTAAGTGCAGTTCAAACACTAGAAGCGGAGACCTATGGAGATGGACGTGATCATCATGGAAGAATAAATACAAGGAGAAGAAGACTTGTTCCAGGACTCTAATCGCAGCTTATGTGTTTTCATTCATGAGCCGTTGATAGGAATTTTTGTTTGAGCAGGACTCTGCTTCCTTTGTTTCAGTTAGAACAATAAAATGATCTCAAACCTATACCCTAATATCTAGGGATGAATTGATGATCAAGTCAGTTGGTAGTTACATCATACTCTCCCATTTCTGTGTAAGTTAGGAGGGATGAGTTCGATGGTAGGTTAGAGTTTTTCTTTCCAAGTTACTTTAATTTATAGTTGCTCAATGGTTACTCTATTTTTATGTTGAAAGATACAGACATGTTTTACTGAATCCAATCTGAGAAGATTTTGCTGCTCTGATATGAAGTGAATACAACTATGTGTTATGAGAATCTAAAGCAGATTTAGTTTCCAGATTAAGTGAGATAGTTCCCTGAGCTGGCAACTCAAGGTACTAACCCTCACTTTGTATTTTTCCTTATTTATTCATGCATTTCTAGTTAAAACTGTTTCATGTTATTTTATAGAATTGCATTGTGGAATGAGTAAGGTATCTTGATTTCTATTTCTAGTAGTCGTGATTCATGAATAGAATACATATTTGAAGTCCTCCAGAGGTTAGTGTCAATTCTTTTATCATTCTGTGTATTTTGAGTTAATTCTATAATTCTTTGTTGAATATAGTTATCTTCAGCTTATGCTGAGGGTACCCGTAGCAACTGGATTCTTAACTATTTTGTTGTTCTTACATTTCTGTGCATTCTAGCAAACTGAACTAATTAGAATAGGTCTGTATGAGTTAGTTTAGGATAGAAATGAGTCTTGGAGGCATAGATAATGCAGGCATCATCATAAGCTTATGCTCCTTGGTTGATAATTCAATGTAGGAATGCAATGATAGAGTGGATTGTTTAGATAGGTTTACCCCTGAATTTTGTTAAGTCTACAACGCATTAGTTTTCCTCTACATTTTTGGTACCATTGCCGAGGATGGTGCTATCTTCATAGTCTCATTAGTTTTATACGCTTTTATAGTTTAAATCTTGATTTCAGCATTAGACTTAATAAATTCACTTTTCAAGGAAACACCAGACATTCTACTAACACTGTGCAGGATTGCTGAAACATAGAGCTCAAATTACTGTATGCAGAGGAAAAGAGACCACCAAGGTATATTCCTTCCTTCAATGTCTCAAGATAATGAGGACATAACTGACTTTATCAATTATACAATAGAAAGTGCTAACGAGGAGTTCCCTCTTACATCTTCATTAACACTGTCTACCTATCCATCAACTTCCTCCATAGCTACAGAAGGGACTTTTAGAACCATGGGAGATAATGCAGTAGATGATCCTCTACGACAAGAAACATTTGAATTTCCTATCCCAGACCAAGCATGGGCTGTTACTCTAAAAAATATACCACCTTCCGCATTGCCTATTTATATGGATTGGTGACTGAAGATCCTGGCACTTTCCTCTTTGAGTTTTATGTCTTGTGTAGGAGTTATGACTACACCACTGATCCTTACAGACTCAAGTTGTTCCCTCGCACATTAAAAGATTCTACTTTAAGATGGTTTATGGGGTTGGGGAAAGATGTCATTCTAGACTGGGATACCATGAAGACAAAGTTCCTGGAAAAATACAAAGACTACTATAGAGGACATGATAGGAGGAAAGATGACATCTTCTGGATATCACAAAAAGAGGACGAGCCACTAGAGGACTATGTTGAAAGATTCCAGTTTGCCTTGAAGAAAAACCCTCAAAATTGATTATCTGAAGAATCATTGAAGCTGGTCTTTTTGAGAGGAGTCAATGATGACTGCATGGATGCCCTCAATCTTATTGGAATAGGGGATATATCTCAACTTCCCTTTGAGGATATTTGCAAAGCTTGTAAAAATTATTCTAGGACCTTTTCCAGGAAACCAAGGGGAGAAAGAGCAGCCATTGCAGGCAAGGCAACCAATGGAGTTTCCAGAATAGAGATAAGTAACCTACTAACCAACATGAAAGAGGACATTATTAGCCATATGGCTACATAGCTGGACACTCTTCACATCAAGAAAAAACAAGAGGAGGCAGATGTAATGCTTACTGAATACTGCCCTAGCTGTAGACGAAGGAAGGCCAATTACAAATGCAAGAGGGTGGCCAGTATCCAACAGGAAAAGATTGAAAGACCAGAATTATAGCCATTTGAAGGCAACGATGGGCAACTATTTTTCATTGCTCAAAGGAGACCATGGAAGCAAATACAAGGTATGCCCTCTGATCCACTTAATTTTAATCCTCCCTTTCCTGCTGCAAACCAGAATTACTCTGCTTGGAATACTCAACAATGGCCTAGCAATCCAAACGCATGGCAAAACCCACAATGGCAAAATCCACAATGGCCTACCCCACAAACTAGTTGGAGTCAATAACAACCAAATCCATGGCCTCAACAAAATTTCCAAGGTCCCAACTATAAACCTCAGTGGCCTAATCAACAACAACAATGGCAACCTCAATGGAACAAGGGCCAACAATGGTAGCAAAATGCACAATACCAGCAACTAATGATTCCATCTCAGCCTCAGTAGCAAGCCATAATGCCGCCATCAACACCTCAAAATCCACCTCCTAGACCTACCCAAATCCCTACCCAACCTGCACCTAACCCTAATAGCAAGCCTGGCTTATACTAACGAGGTAATGCAATATCCCACTTATAGGGTGGAAGTGAGTAATGCTCATCTTAGATCATGGAAGCAACTTGCAGGGCCTTCATCTCCCCAAATTACAGAGCTTGAAGATGAAGAACCCACTGAAGAAGCCTCAGATAAGCCACCTTTGGAACCTAAATCAACCTAAGATGTCCAAACTACCTTACATCAGAAGTCTCCTCCTTTCCCTGAGCGCTTGGCCATGCAAAAATAAACTACCCATACTGATACTATCCTTCTCATCTAGCTAAAAGATATAAGAATTAAGATTCCCTTAATCCAAGCCATCAAGGATATTCCTATCTACACTAAGACTATTAGGGATCTTTGCATAAAGAATCATGAAGGAAGAAAATAGACCCTCAGACAGTGCATGTGTTGGGTAATCTTGCTAATATCATGTTGGGTAATATAACTATTCCTAAATATACAGACCCAGGTAGTCTAGTGGTGGATGTCAAGATCAATGGGACTCTGATTAAGGATACTTTGATAGATTTATGTGCTGCAATTAATGTCATGACTAAGGAGACAATGCAGACACTCCAATTGAACAACCTTAGGCCTACTCAGACAGTCTTGCAATTAGCTAATAGGTTTATAGTCAAACCTGAAGGGGTCATAGAAGATTTGGTCATTGCATTAGATTCTTGGGAATACCTTGCTGACTTCATAGTTTTGCAGCCAAAGGTTAATCTTGTCGGTTCTCCTCTTATACTAGGAAGACCATGGCTTGCCACTGCTGATACATTTATAGGTTGCAGGTCTGGTAACATGATCATATCCAATGGGACAGTGACCAAGAAATTGATTTTATATCCACCAGTCCGGCCATACCATGAGGTTGAGCAGACCATTTGGCCTAGCCTGGAGGATGAGGACACCTATTCCTTGCAAGCCTGATGACTATTAAACGCAGCCCTTTATTGAATATTCCAGACGAAGATGATTTAATTACTCACGTCATACACAATAATTGTGGGAGGCACCCACAACAGCAAGATTGCCTATCTTGCTTACAAGACCCTTTGAGCAACATAATACCCAACAGTTCATCAAATGAAGTCTCTCAAATCTTCCATGTGTTATTACCTCAGCAATGCTTACCTGTATTACCCAGCCTTGATTCATCTTCCGTGCAAGAACTGTCCAAACAAGTAGAAATCAATCCAGGTAAGATATTGAATATTAACAATACATTGACTGATGAACAACAACAATCCCCGCATAAAATATTACATACACACTCAACGACATTCACTTGGGATTACAGTGATATGAAAGGCATTGATCCTGCCTTGTGCATGCACAAGATATATATAGATGATGGGTATAGACCCATTAGGTAGCAGCAAAGGTGAATGAATCCAGCCCTCAGAGAGATTGTGAAAGTTGAGCTTCAAAAGCTTTTGGACACCAGTTTTATATACCTCATTTCAGATAGTGAATGGGTTTCACCATTGGTCATAGTGCCCAAGGAAGGTGGCAAATGGAGAGTTTGTGTTGATTACAGGGAACTGAATACTACTACCAGGAAGGATCACTTTCCATTTCCATTTATTGACCAAGTTCTTGACTCTTTAGCAGGCAAGAAATATTTTTCCTTTCTTGATGGATTTACTGGCTATAACCAGATTAAGATTGTTCCAGAGGATCAGGATAAGACAACGTTTACTTGCCCTTGGGGGACATATGCATACTATGTCTTACCCTTTGGTTTGTGCAATGTTCCAGCTACATTTCAAAGAGCAGTCCTCAGTATTTTCTCTGATTTTGCCCATGACAGTATGGATATTTATATGGATGACTTCACCACATATGGTGACACATATGATGAAGCTCTACATAATTTGGAGAGGGTGTTAAAAAGATGTACATAGCACAACCTCTCTTTGAGTAATGAAAAGTGTTTGCTGATGATGACACAAGGAGTAGTCTTGGGACATTTCATCTCCAGTGCAGGAATACAAGTGGACCCAAAGAAGATTGAAGTTATTTCCACCCTGCCTATTCCACAGAAACAGAAGGATGTCAGGGGCTTCCTAGGACATGCAGGATACTATAGGAGGTTCATTCAAGATTTTAGCAAGATTGATGCACCTCTGTTTACTCTACTGACCAAGGATAGTGAATTTGAATGGACATCAGATTGTCATACTTCTTTTGAAAAGTTGAAAACGTCCTTGACACAAGCCCCTGTGCTTAGAGGTCTAAATTGGACACTACCTTTTCAAATCCATACAGATGCATCAGACTTTGCCATTGGAGCAGTTCTAGGTTAGCAAGAAGGAACTAAGGAACATGCCATATACTATGTAAGTAAAAATCTACAAGGAGCTGAGTTAAACTACATTGTGACAGAGAAAGAGATGTTGGCAGTTGTTTATGCAATTAACAAATTCAGGCACTATATAACTGGTTACAGGGTATTCATACACACAGATCATGTTGCAATTAGATATTTGATGAATAAGCCAATAGTGGGTGGCAGACTTGTAAGATGGTTATTGTTGTTACAGGAGTTTGATATTACAATTGTTGACAAACCAGGTAAGGCAATGTAGTTGCTGATTTTCTGTCTAGACTGCCTGCACAATCTTCAGAAGGAGTGGTTGATGATTATTTTCCTAATGAGCATCTATTTGTTCTCACTATACACACTCCATGGTATGCAGATATAGCCAATTATTTGGTTACAAGGCAGATTCCAATATACTTCTCTCCAAGGGAGAAGATGTAGCTAGTTCACAAATGTTTCTCTTACTCTTGGATTTCTGGATTCCTCTTTTACACTGGCCCAGATAATATTATGAGAAGATGTATCAGAGAGGATGAAGTGTTTGATATAACAAAGGTTGCCATGATGAACCTTGTGGTTGACATTTTGCAGCCAAGAGAACATCCTTCAAGATACTAACAACATGGTATTACTGGCCAACACTTCATAAAGATGATGTTAAGTACACTAGGAGCTGTAATAGATGTCAGAGAATGGGGAGGCCTACAAGAAGTGATGAGATGCCCTTGTAGCCACAGATCTCATTGGCTCCCTTTTACAAGTGGGGATTGGATTTTGTGGGTCCTATATCTCCTACATCCAACAACAAAGAATATATCTTGGTATGTACTGATTACTTAACTAAATGGGTTGAAGTGAAGGCATTACAGTTTGCTAGAGATGGCAATGTGGCAAAATTCCTGTATGAGGACATCTTCACTAGGTATGGTGTGTCAAGGGAGATAGTAACTGATCAAGGACCACAATTTACATCTAATTTAATCACCAAATTGGTTGAGGAATATCAGATCATACATAAGAAATCCACTCCCTATCATCCTCAAGCTAATGGTCAAGTGGAGGTCACAAATAGGGAAATTAAGAACATCCTAACCAAGACAGTCCAGCTTAATAGAAGAGATTGGGTTTCTAGGCTCCCAAAAGCTATTTGGGCATACAGAACAACTTGGAAGACAACTACAGGGTTTACACCTTATGAGTTGGTCTATGGCAAGACAATAGTCTTGCCTATAGAATTTGAACACAAAACCCTGAGGATAGCAGTGGAACTAGGAATGGATTTGACCACAACACAATAGGATCAGCTACAACATTTGAATGCTTTGGATGAAATCCAATTGGAGGCCATTCATCACATAGATGTCATATAGAAACAAAGAGCAAAATGGCATGACAAGTACATCAAGACAAAGGAATTCACTGCAGGTGACTGGGCACTCCTTTATGATTCCAGATACAAGGACTTCAAGGGCAAGCTTCAGTCCCATTGGTTAGGCCCATATGAGATCAAACAAGTCTTTCCTAATGGTGCAGTTCAATTGCAGACTATTGATGAAGTTCGGTTTTCACTGCTAGTAAATGGGCACAGGCTAAAATTGTACAAACAAAAAGCCACTTCAGAGGGATGACTTTCTTATATCTCTAGCTACTCAGTATGGTCCTCCTGACACTCCTGATGATGATGCTATGACACCAATTGATACACCTTCAGATGTTGATCCACCAACACTGTCCAGTGATGTGGAGGTTGAGTTACAATACTCAACCCCTATTGCTGACAATTAAATTTCTTTGCTTTAAACTCACATGCACACACAACACAATTTCCATGGTTACAACAAGTTATTTCCACTAGGACCTATTTTTCACTCATATAGTAGGGACCTGACTCAGCTGGGACCTGATATATTGTATTTACAATTCCACAGTCGGGACCTGTGCTGGAAGCACCCATAGTAACTTCTGTATGCAGCTCTCTTCCACAGCCTGGTGAACAATACCTAATTTTTCCCACCCATTCCACATGCCCGCATTCATTTCAAACCGCTCTATTCTATTACTCCAAGTGTCAATTCACATTTATGAGTTGGTAATTTTCTTTGCCATCTTGCGCCATCACATTATATCTTTGTCGTCATACCTGCCACCTTACCATTTGCCGCATGCATATCATATCAAATCATCATCGTTTGTCCACAAATTCCAAGGTATGTTAATTATTCATTTCTATTTCATATGTACATTTGATAACTTTCAATTATTACAACTAGATTTCTTTTTATATTCATGATCACTCATAGTTTGTTTCATGCATGCGAGAATATTACCCACCATTTCTTTTAATCACTACTCCTCATTCTGTACTACCTACCATATGAAGTGAGGTCACTTTAATATTAAGTTGGGGGGAGGGTTTTTTTTTATTTTCACCATTTGAACATCTTTTACCTTTCAAGAAAACCAGATAAACCTCTTGCGCCATGAACTTACTTTGTTTTGCCAACAAGTGAATTTGTTACCCTAAGGAAGTCATAGTGGAGGAGAAAGAAGAGACAGATTGTATGATTGGTTCTTTTGGGGTGTTGAGCTGAAGTATCAGATATTGACACTGTGTAGTAGAATTGAAACTGCAAAGTTTGCAATTTACAGAAATAATGGGAGGGGATGTAATCAGAAGAGAACCCTCAGCACATAAAGAAATACTGGAGGATGTGATGGTTCTCCCACTCTTTACAAGAGTGGGTTGGTTAGATTACTTCCTAAAATTGACAGAGTCTGATGATGATATGGTAAAGGAATTTGCATTCACACTACAATATGATGAAGCAATGGTGAAAGGGTTGATTGTAGATACTTCAGAGTTAGCTATTGCTCAGGTCATAGGGTTGCCATGAACAGGGTCCGAGTACCCAACTAGAGCTGATGCAGCCACAATAAGGGAGGAATTCTGTGAGAGAGGTCAATACCTAGAATCCACCACACAAGGTATAAAATGATTATCTCTTCCCTTCTTTTGGGGGAAATGTGCCTTATACATCATCAAGTATATCACCTGTGATGGTCAATACAATATGTTATATACTATACATCTCGAATTGCTCAATCATTTACAGCATGAAAAACTTGTCAATGTTCCAATTTTTTTGTATAGTATGTTGAAAAGGGTGTCTTCGAAATATCAGAGACAACAAACAGGCTCCACTCTTTCCCACCATTGTTTAATAGCTTTGTTAATAAAGAGGAGTTTGAGAATTCAGTACCCACAGGTTGAGTGGGAAGCTTTTAAACAATGTGTGGATATTTCAACACTATTAGAGGCACCAAAACCAGAAGATGAGATTCCATATGAACTTGAGGCTCCAGATGAAACTGAGCATAAAGAGCCACAAGATGAAAATCCTCCAGAATCTAGGCCTGTAGCAGCTGAAGAACCCTCAACATCCACCCCTAAAACTAAAAGAAGCACTCCTTCAACATCTGGTAAAGAAAAGAAAAGTGTGAACGATGTGAGGAAGCATAAGAGTACAATAAAAGAAGAAAATACATGGGAAAAGAGGAAGAAAAAGGACAATAAGAGGAGGAAAAAGGGAGATAATCAGGAGACTTCCACTCCTAGATGCTCAGGTAGGCTAAAGAGGCAAAGTGCCAAAGAAAAAGTTGTTGAGGAACAGAAAAGAGAGGACAAAAGTAAAGGCCAGTAGGATAGTGATCCAATTCCACTGAATCTAGATTTAGATAGAGGAGAAAACCCTCCTGAGGATGTCTTTGTTGACACTTGTGAAGATGTTAACATATCTGCAAAGAAAAGAAGGTATATTTCATCTTTTGATTCTGAGTCAGAATATTTGTTTACTACAAGAAAAATGGGTAAGTCTGTGCTTGATGATTTTGCTAAAGAAGTTTTGATGTTCCTGAAGAAGGAGATGATGAAAGTTTAAATGTTGAAAAAGAAAAGGAATTATTGGAGGACAGTGATATTAGGAAGGAACTTCAAGAAGCCTTGGACAAAATAAGACAGCTGGAAGAGCAGGTAAAGGGGTATGAAGAAAAAGATAAAGAAAAAGAGAAAAGGATTCAGGAGTTGGAAGATAAAATTTAGACTTATGGCCATGGTTCTAACTTAGGTTTATTGGCACAATTGGCTGAAAGTAAAACAAAAATTGAGGAGGAAGAAGTACTCACTCTCAAACCTCCTGTGACAAAGACCCTAGAGTACCATACCACTCTATTTCTAGGCTTTGAACTAATGAAATTGACTGATAAAACCAAGCAGGAAAAAGAGAATTGGGAAAAAGAGAAACAAAGTCTCAATGCATCAGTTGAAGAAAAGGATTTGATAATCAAAAGGTTGGAGAATCGTCCGATAGAGGTCATTAATAGAGCTAGGCAAATCATTGAATGCAAACCTCCACCAAGAATTTATGCATTGTTTTTAAAAGAGAAGTTTCTTATTTTTTAGTTCAATAGATTTATTAATTATCAACCTGAATTGCATTCAAGGAACATCTTTTGCAATTATTTCAAAGTGGTTAGTTTAGAAGAACAGGACAAGTTGTGTGAATACTATCTGCATAATTACCTGATGGATGAGGACACAGAATGGAACCCTTGCATCTATGTTGGGGATCTACAGATCAGAGCACTAATGTCATACTTTAAAAATGAACAACTTAGGGGAGAACTGATGGACTAGTATGAGGAATAGGAAAAGAAGGAGCCATTGCCAATTAGGAAAGAAACCTTAAACCCTGAAGTGATCCTGACCCAATGGTTAACACTACTTTCTCATAAGGTTCCAAGTAAGGTAATCATGGATTTAAGACTCAGGGATTATAGAAGGATACATAGATTAGCAGTGTCCATCATTCAGAATTGCCAAAGGTATGTGCAAAACAAGTGGGATAGCCTAACTCCAGAATTGCAAAAGAAGGAACCCCACTCTTTCCACAACTTCATGAACATGTTTGAGATGTTACATAGGTACATCCAGATCTTAGAGAAAAAGGGAGTAGCATGGTTACCTCTTACTTATCAACCTCCTATCTTTCTCTATCCAGTACCACACTGAACATGAGGGAGAGGTGATAAGTGTGGGCGTGCTGAGCTAAATAGGATGGAGAGATACCTCAAACAAGGAGAAGGAGTCAGAGAAAACATGGACCTCAAAAAAAATTACTTTGCATTATAATCTTCTTCCCTAGATGTTTAGTTCCTTGATTTTGCTTAGGGACAAGCAAAAGTTTAAGTTGGGGGGAGATGTTGGGTTGAATTATTGACTTCCTTTTATAATGTTTTTATATATTTTTAAGACCTTTTCATAGGATCTTGCAGATACTTTACAGACATTACCATTATTATATGTTGTTTCCCATATACTTTTCAAAGACTTTAAACCTATGCTGATAAAATGGAATATGGTGGTTATATTATCAAGTGGGTGACTTAAATTATAAATATGCATGTAATATAGATAGAATTCCATAGTTTAATATGAAAGCTATTTTGTGTGCATATGTTTGGATAATTAACCTTGTGCAGTAAAGACGTGGCATCCAAGAAGGAGTAATTGTAGCAAGTTGCATAACAAGGGAATTAAGTAAGTGCAGTTCAAACACCAGAAGCGGAGACCTATGGGGATGGATGTAATCATCATGGAAGAATAAATAGAAGGAGAAGAAGACTTGTTCCAGGACTCTAATCGTAGCTTATGTGTTTTCATTCATGAGCTATTGATAGGAATTTATGTTTGAGCAGGACTCTGCTTCCTTTGTTTTAGTTAGAACAATAAATTGATCTCAAACCTATACCCTGATATCTAGGGATGAATTGATGATCAAGTTAGTTGGTAGTTACATCGTACTCTCCCCTTTCTGTATAAGTTAGGAGGGATGAGTTTGATGGTAGGTTAGAGTTTTTCTTTCCAAGTTACTTTAATTTACAGTTGCTCAATGGTTACTCTATTTTTATGTTGAAAGATATAGACATGTTTTATTGAATATAATCTGAGAAGATTTTGCTCCTCTGATATGAAGTGAATACAACTATGTGTTATGAGAATCTGAAGTAGATTTAATTTCCAGATTACGTGAGATAGTTCCCTGAGCTGGCCACTCAAGGTACTAACCCTCACTTTGTATTTTTCCTTATTTATTCATGCATTTTTTTTTAAATGCACCTAGTAAACTTTTTAACGTGACCGGTGACACTGGTGCAACACGCCCTCTGGCTCCATGCAAATGATTTTTGCCTAGAGCAATGAACCGATGATGCCACAACACGGGGGACCTCATCCCCTAGCAAGAACACTTCAAACCTGTGAGCTCGTTGGCCCAGCGAAGGCGTAAAGCCTACAAGCTCGTTGGCCCAGCGGGGGTTTGAACTCTGGTGGCCGCCACTACAACTGAGCGACTTAACCACCGAACCACGCACTTATTGGCATTTATTCATGCATTTCTAGTTAAAACTATTTCATGTTATTTTATAGAATTGCATTGTGGAATAGGTAAGATATCTTGATTGCTATTTCTAGTAGTCATGATTCATGAATAGAATACATATTTGAAGTCCTCCAGAGGTTAGTGTCAATTCTTTTATCATTCTATGTATTTTGAGTTAATTCTATAATTCTCTGTTGAATATAGTTATCTTCAGCTTATGCTGAGGGTACCCGTAGCAACTGGATTCTTAACTATTTTTGTTGTTCTTACATTTTTGTGCATTCTAGCAAACTGAGCTAATTAGAATAGGTCTATATGAGTTAGTTTAGGATAGAAATGAGTCTTGGAGGCATAGATAATGCAGGCATCATCATAAGCTTACGCTCCTTGGTCGATAATTCAATGTAGGAATGCAATGATAGAGTGGACTATTCAGATAGGTTTACCCCTAAATTTTGTTTAAGTCTACAATGCATTAGTTTTCCTCTATAGCTGGTATCACACCTCTCTTGAAAAGTATGTTACCCTAAGTAAGACTACTCCAAGGATAATATAGCTAGGTCTTAGCTTGTGTGGAATTCCTTAGTGGGATGTTCTAGCTGTGCCTACAAGGGGTCTTACATGCAATATAATAGGTTTGACAGGCCAGGACAATGATACATGCAAACCCTTATATTGTTTCAGCTAATATGACAATATGAAATGCTGCTAGAACCTAACTCTAACAACCAATTAATAAGAAAATGCAAAAGAAAGTAGGGTTTAGAGAAATCCTAAGTGACATTCACAAGGTAAAAATTGTTGTAGGTAGACAAACATTCAGAAATTAAACCAATTTTTTGTTTTACCAAGCTAAAGACTTTGCTACAGTTCTGCAGAAAATAGTGTTATCTTCTAGGGATTCTCAAGATTTTCATATTACATACATTCATTAAATACCCAAGTATTGGCGTGATTTAACTATTGTAATGCAATTGAACTTAGCTCAATTCAGCAGCCCAGGCTAACTATGTACAACTACTTACAATCAACAAGCAACTAATAGTATGGACTAGAATGCTCATCAAATACCTTCAACAAATCAATAACATTGCAAAGCACGATTTAACTAATGAAGATCAAGATGTGAACCATGAAACCAAATTGATAATACGAAGAAACAAATTCTTAGAAAATACTGCAACAACTTGCTTTTGTATTAACTAGAAAATTTGGTAGAGTGTCAATAATTCAGCATCAAGACTGTCTTACAATGAGAGGAACAATGGCCCTTTATATAGAAGAGGCACCATACTAAGTTTTTGAATGTACGGTGGAGATTGACTCAACATCAACGGTCCTGATTCAACAACATTAAATACATTTATAACAGCATTTTGCATTCTCAGATTACAATTTGTCCTGTAGGAAAAGGATGAAAAATGACCTCTAGATACATTGAACTTAGACAAATTGAGTACACATTAAGCTGTATATAGGGAAAACTCAAATTTTAAAGCATAATAAAGACAAAATAGCATCACATGACCTTCTAAATATAGCATTAGTCATAAGTGACAGAATTACATTTTCAATTTTAAGTAATTTATTATTTTATTCATCTCCCTCTAAATCTTTTTTGTCTTCTTCTGCCTTTTTGTTGATGTAGGCTACCCAGGTCGTCAATGCTGGATTTATGTCTGTAGGGTCTGGATCTTTGATGTAGTCAGCTCTAAATTTGAGATTTTTGAGCTCCTGATAATATTGAGTATACACATCTTCCATTGTTCTCCTACTTTTTTGAAATGCAACAAAGGAATCCCGAGGATCACTGACTTTTTCAAGTTTACCCACTATACTTAGTGGAGATTGTCCGTGAATAGCTTGATGCAATCTATCCTTACAACGCTGCTCATCAAGTGGAGCAAGGTCATCGATGTCGGGGTCTAGACATTCTTTCAAAGTATCATTTATTTCATAAATAATAACAAGTATTCAAGTATTTGCTTCCTTGTGAGATTCCTTAATCTTATCAAAAACTTCCTTCTTCATCTTCATTTGTTGATACCATTCCCCTGACTTATCCAACCTTTCAGCCGTAAGAATATTCTCTGATAACAAAATTTTACTAGGCAGTCTCCTTATTGCCTGTACTCTTGGGAACATATGAGAATAGTATTCTTCATAGGGATTGCATTCTTCATATATTTCCTCCCATCCTTCTCTCAATAGTCAGAAGTCTCCATGTAGCATGACTACAAAGGTGATTGCTTCACAACTATCACTGTACACTTTGTCAAACCACTCTTGCATACCTGCAATAGTTGTTTTGATATCATCAAATTTAGCTAACTCCTCTTTTGACAGTAGGGTCGGAGCTGATTTTGGTTCTCCCTCAGAATTCAATGGTCTCATCAAAAACTGGATGCAAACCTTTAGTTCTTCATTTTGTTGTTTCAATTCCTATTTTGTGAGCTCATCTTTGTCTAATTGTCCAAGTATGGAGGAGATCGTACCTTTAAATTCATCAATTTTCTAACCCCTGGAGGCTGGTCCCAAGTCAACAGTTGTAATAGTATAATCCTCTGCTCTGACTTGATCTTTATTCACATTGGCTGATGGGATAGCCACCTCAACAATCCTTGACCCAGTGGCATCTTTGTATATTTTGGATTAGATTTTAGCCTTCTTTTGTTTCTTTGGCTTCTCCACTCTATCTAAGATTGTATCCAAGTCTAGTTTCATCACTTGTACTTATGGTTCTTTAGCTCTAAGCTAGTTTTGTAACCAATCTGGTGCTATTGAAGAGAAATCATTGGGAATATCAATATGACTGTCTCCTTTTGCTAGGGGATTATCAAGAATTTCCAAGTCTCGTTCAGACATCTTTATCATTATCCTCTTCTCCATCTCCCAGCTACTCAATATTTTGTAGATTTTCCAATATTTCGTGCTGAGCAACTTTCATAATTGTATCTACAGTGGCTTTGTCAATGGGACTATCAGATATCTTGACTATTTCAATGCTTGTAGGCTTGGATAATAATTCTTTAGATACTTCCTTTCCCATCCCTTGTTCTTGTAGTTCTAACTTTGCACAAACCTTTTCAATTCTAGGTAATTGTGGCACAGCTAAGCAGGTAGAATCTTGCACTGGATGGATTAAAGAGTTGTGGGCCAAGGGTAATGAATGGGCTGGCAATGGAGGGAGGCTCACATGAGTCAGATTAGCAAATGATGCAAAACCCAATGAAGGAGGCATGAAAATTGGTGAAAGGATGGAGGAGGAAGCCAAAGAGAAGGAAGATGAAAGAATAGTGGAGAGAGGTGGTAAATTGAATAAGGTGGAAAGAGAGATAGAGGAAATGGGAGGTAAGGAGGTAGTTGAAATGGATGGTAATGGAGGAGTAGAAGAAGTGACAACAATTGAAACAAGTGAAGTGGAAAGGCTTGAATCGGATGCCAAGGGGCATGAGGCAGTTGCAAAAATAGTTTGAATTGGGGCAGATGGAGTGTCATAGATAGCAGAGGTAGTAGGAGCAGTAATAGAGACCCCTATTATTTTGGTCCTTGGTTTCTTGGTCTTGGAACCCTCACTTGGTCCACTTGGCATATATCTCTTTTGTGTAGCTCTTGTTCTCTTGGCCAGAGGTGAACTCTTTTGCTGTGCTTTTAGAATTTCTTTCTTACCTTTTACCCTTTCTGCCAATGGGATGTTCTCTTCTCTATCTATTTCTTTACAGACTTCTTAAACTTGCTCTTCAACATCTGGCACTTCTACAGGTTGGTCTTCTTCACCATATGACTCCTTTTCTGGTTCTATCTCCGTGTAAGTTAATTGTATCCCATTCTGAGTCAAGGTTGCAACTTGGATTCTGACCCACACTTTGCTCAACCTTATAGGTTCCTTCATAATTTCATGTAAGGATCTCTCTTCAGCATTTGCCCAGTTTGGAAGGGGAACTAGGTGTTGGTATTGATTCTCCCAAGGTCCCTTATATACCACATTTGTCATCATCTATCAATTGATCTAGGGCATCTATGATATGGAATCTTTTAATAAAGTCCAGAGACATTCTTGAATGAATTCTTTTCAATACCTCATAATCATCTATGCAATCTACCTAGAAATCCTTGAGATGCACCCTATGGAACAGCCTCTTGCTAACATACTTCTCCATTACACCATAGGGATCAAAGTGACTTCTTCTGACATACAAATGTGGATTAAGAAGTTGTAGTTCTTTGTCAGAGGCTTCGGTTTCTCCCAATGAAACACATGCAAACTATCCTTTGCCTAGCAACATGGGAAATTTGACATTTGTTTTGTGCAAGTGTTTTAACTTCTCTGCACATGGAATCAACTACCTTGTCAGTTCCAACATCACTACCTTATCTGTCGGGTACCTTGGTACTCTGTACGGTGGCCCTATAAATCCTTGCACCCTTATGTAAGTGAATTTCTCAAACTGGATATACCATCTCCCGAATTATCTACTACATTCATTGCCTCGGGAGAGATTCTCAGGGAGGTAGCTCCTTGAAGCAGTCTTATAATGTACATGGTAAATGCATCATTTACCCTTTTGAAGTGAATCAAGGATTGAGATATGGCAAGTTGGGGATAACACTCATATACTTTCAACTGTCCATCACCTACAACTCCCAACTTTGACAACCCTGGGTACTCAGTTCTTCTTACTAAGGCATATACTACATATGAAGTCCATCTGAATGTCATCTTCTCATTGAAGTTTGTAAAAGCCTCATGCATTTCATCACTCAAAATCTGAGCCCAATGGATTTTCAATTGTCCATGAATAATTTCTTCAATTAGTGTGAACATCCATCCCTCAAATGTTGATGCAGAGGGCAGTCCATATATTCTGCTCAACAAAGTCACAAGATCTCCATTCTCACTGTGAAAATCACTTCTATAAAGTTTATGTGGAAGCTTGATGATTGTAGACCTTTCATGTTTCATCCATCCATCATTAATTTGCTTTCTACATTTCTCAATACCCTTTTTGTAAGTTTCCTCTGCATCTTTTATGTTTGGTATTGATAATATAGGGTGCACGGTATGCCAAAGATCTCTGCCAAGGAGGGTGAACTTAAATCTACTAGAATATTACTATTGGTAGTCTGAATGGTCCTAGTCAGGGGGTCATATCTTTCTGCACAAGTCACTATCAACTCAGGGCATTGCACTGAAGTAGGAAATGCAGCAGCCTCTGCAATCCCATTATCTCTGATCTTTCTTGCCAAGGGTGTAGGATTAGGCCCAAATACTCTGAGTCTGAAGTCTTCTAGATCAATATGACCTAGGTCTGTGTCTCCTATGTTTGGCCATGCAAAGGCTATCTTTGATTCATGAGGAATTCCTTTAAATTCGTACTTCATGTTTTGGGCTCGGGCAGTCATTTAACTTGCATAACTGGACCTAATAAGTTAAAGATATCTTTAAGGCTTCTAGTTTCTAGGTCAAGTTAATCCAATGGATCATTCTTTCAAGTTATTTTCTAGATGCCCAAATTCATAATTGCAGATTTCACCACTAAATGAAATTCATTACATAATAACATATAAAATCCTACTTTAATTTATGTAATAAATGCTAAATTGCTTGAAAAATTAGATGAAATCATGCAAAACATCTCAATTTCACCTATGCCATATTCACTATAATCAAACAGACCCATTTGCCTTAGAAAATCTCAAGAAAAACAACACTAAGGTTAGTTTGCATGGATTTTAGGGGTGTCAGACCTGTTTTTGATCAAAGCACTAGTTTTATCTTTGTCTAACTTAGCGCGGGTTTTAGGTTCATCTGACCTTGCGCAGGTTTCGGTTGTAACTAACTTTTATGAATCCCTGGAGGTCAGTGAGGTGTGATTTCAATGCAAGTCGGATGTGTTGGAATTCAGCGCTAAAGATGGGGGATAAGACTTGGCATGGATTTTGGCCATGTCAGAATTAGCACGAGATTTGGGGTCTACTGACCAAAGTCGATGAAGGCACTTTTTAGCGCTAAGTCAGGAAGGGCGGTTCTTAGTGCAAGGGACAAAAACACCTTAAAGACTAATTTTAGTGCGACTTTGGACCACCATCGACCAACATGAACTTTGGATGTGACCGACTAAAGTTAGTGAAGGAATGTATAGTGCAAGGTCGGCAACATAGGATTTTAGCGCTAAGTTAGATTTTGGTTCCAACGGGGTTTTTTGAGGTGACTAACTGACTTCATTCCCTTGGATCTAGTTCTAGGTTGGTCAGAAGCACTTTTAGCGCAAAGTCCGCATGGGTCAATTCTAGCGCAAAGGGTTAAAACCTTTGTTTGGTAGAGGATTATTCAATTGCCAACTAACCTAAAGTTTGTTTATCGAAAAAAGGTCAGATAGTGTTATTCTTAGCATGGATTGAACTAGTTGAAAATGTTTGTTGAATCTTCAAGAGGTCTTGGGTGAACTTGTGAATGATTGTGCAAGTGCGGGCAAACATGTTTTGATATAATAAGATTTCACTGTTTTGTGCTGCTACTTATCGTGCCCTAAGGTCTTTAACAAAAACAAAGAGTTTTGTTAATCAATTCAATCACTTATGTAGTAAAAACCCCTAACTACCATTTCAACAAATTTATAGATTCACAGCTTCAATTTTTAAATGCGAAACCCCAGCAGAGATCAATACATCAAAAACAAAACCCTAAAACCCAGAATTGTGTGAGGGAAGTGTCCTACCTAGTTTTGAATATTATGGCAGAGGTAGAAAAAGATGTTCAGACGTACCCTATATCAACTTCACCTTTGCTCCAAATTTTCCCTTCGTTTTTGGTGAAATTGTAGATCTTTCAAACTGATTGTTTGTGTGCGAAAAGAGCCTGAAAATAGACATAAAACATTATATACCCCTAGTTTAATCCACCATTAATGTTGAGGTACTTTGGCCATCCCGACGTATAATAAGCTAAGAAACACCCTTTTAGGTTTTGTGTGGATTTCTGACTCCTTGGACTTAGCGTAGATTTCTTGAGTGTATGACCTCGGCGTGACTTCGGGTGATCTCTGACTCAAGTCAGTGACAGCAATTTAGCGCAAGTCGGTAACAGGGAGTTTTAACGCTGGTTGAAGACAAGTGATTTCAATGCTAGGTTGGAGAAGTGCATTTTAAGGGCTAAGGTCCATGACCATGGATTTTAGCGCTAAGTCAGTTGACAAGGAATTTAATGCTAAGGTCAGTGGAGTGAGAATCTAGTGCAAAGGTCAGTAGGTGATGTTTTTAGCACTTAAGGGACATTAGACTCAGTTTTGATGGAAAATAGTAATTGACTTAATGATTCCGGAGAACCCAAGTAACCTTCATGCTTTCAATTGTGAAAAATGTGACTTTGATGACCCATTGGAATACTTCAGGAATCAACCAGCTAGGCTAACACCCTAAGCCAAAATTTGAAGAAAGGGGGTCCTCATTGACGAAATGGGGCATGTGTGTGAGGCACAATAGCGTCCTAATGTATCCAACACATATGGGGTGAGTGGCGTAGAGTAGATTAATGATCAGGCTCATGGATAACTCTCCCGAGGTATATCATGGAAATTTCTATATGATAGAAATGAGAAAATGTGAAATGCACATATGTAATGAACTTTGATATTGATTATGGTTATGTGGTTTCTAACTCTAATTGCAATATGTTGATATTATAAGGATTTAATTGTTACTAGTGTTTTCTTTTATAAGTCAAAATTGTGTGCAAGGTTAAGAAATTTTGAACTTCCTAAAAGGGGACATGACAAACTGTTAGATCAGATAAGTATGATGTGGAATCAGACGAGGAAGACTTTGATGAGATTGAGACAAACTTTGTAAACAAAATGAAAAAGGGAACTGGAAAGTTTAGAGGTAACTTACCTTTCAAATGTTTCAATTGCGGTAAGATTGGCCATTATGCTTCAAGATGCCCTAATGAACTTTGAAGATCAAGAACAAAGAAGGTAGAGGTAAGATGGTAAGGAAAAAGTTACTATGTTAAAGATGATGAAGGTGTAACTAATGATGAATCTGATTTTGAAGATGGTAATGCTAGTGAATGCTTGTTTATTGCTATAAAAGAGGAACATGTTTCTACTAACCTTGCAAGATGTGTGAAGGAAGGAAGTCCAGAAGTTGAGAAAGAGATGTCTACATTTCATGCCAGAAAAGAAAAGGATGAATGGGTCATTGACAGTGGGTGTTCAAATCACATGATAGGAGATAAGAGTAAGTTTGTCCAATTGGAAAAGTATGATGGAGGACTAGTTAGATTTGGTGCTGATGAAACTAGTAAGATTTGTGAAAAAGGGTCAGTTACTTTTGATGGCAAGCATAATACAGATGATGTTCTTTATGTCAAAGGCTTAAAGCATGTAATATTCTAAGTGTTGGACAAATGTGTAACAAAGGATACAATCTGATGTTTAAGGACAATGGATGTGAGATAAGGAACAACTCTGGAACTATAATTGCTATTGGTAAGAAGACTCATGGTAATGTTTATCATTTGAAAGGTACTAACAATTATTATTTGTTGGCTCATACAAATGAAATTTGGTAATGGCATAGAGAATGTGTCATATTAACTTTGATAATTTGGTGAGAATAAGCTCTATCCAAGTAGTAAGAGACCCGCCTAAGATTGTGAAGCCTGCTAATGCCATTTGCAAAGAATGTCAATTTGGGAAGCAAACAAAGATAAGTTTCAAAAGCAAAGAACAAACCTATACTGGCCTACTGGAGTTGGTGCATACAAACTTATGTGGTCCTACAAGAATAAGAATCCTACAAGGTGATAGGTACTTCATGCTACTTCTTGATGATTATTCAAGAATGACTTGGGTTACCTTTCTTAGAGAAAAATCAAAAGCCCTAGACAAGTTCAAGGCATTTAAAGTAATGGTTGAAAATGAAATGGATTTGAGAATCAATTGTCTAATGTCTAACAGAGGTGGTGAGTTTACGTCAAATGAATTCAATGTTTTTTGTGAAGAACAAGGGATAAAGAGACAATTGTCTACCCCCAAAACTCCTCAGCAAAATGGAGTAGTTGAAAGGAAGAATAGAACAGTTCAGGAAGCTGCTAGAACAATGATCAAAGAAGCTGACCTTCTGGAAGTATATTGGAAAGAAGCTATTCATACTACTATCTACATTCAGAACAAAGTGCAAGTCAAAGAAAATGGAACAAAGACACCTTATAAGCTGTGGTATGGAAGAACTCCTACTGTCAAGTATTTCAAAGTTTTTGGAAGTAAATCTATATCAGAAGAGATGAAGAGTTGGGAAAGTTTGATGCTAGATGTGATGAAGGCATATTCCTTGGGTATTCCTCCAAGAGAAAAGCCTATCAGTGCTACAACAAAAGGTGGAGGACAATTATTGAAAGTGCAAATGTAAAGGTAGATGAAGATTTTCATAAAAAACTTAGAGCTTGATGGATATGAGTCAGATGAGTCTACTAACACAGAAGCAGTTGAAGAAGTCAAATACAAGGAAGTTCAGATTGATGAAGAATAAGCTTTGGAAAGAGTTCCTAAAACCCCCAAGTATGTGCAAAAGAATCACTCAGAGGATCAAATCATTGGTGACAAAAACAAAGGAGTTCTGACAAGAAGAAAAGTTGAAGAAGAACATGTAAATCTCTGTCTAATTTCAAAAGTTGAACCTAAGAATTCTCTGAAGCATGTAAAGATGAACATTGGGTCAAGGCAATGGAAGAAGAATTGATGCAAATTGAAAAGAACGAGATTTGGTAACTTGTCCCTAGGCCTGCAAATAAGAATGTTATTGGAAAAAAGTGGGTTTTCAGGAATAAGTTGAATGAAAATGGAGAAGTGGTAAGAAACAAAGCTAGAATTGTATGCAAAGGCTACTCACAAGTGGAAGGAAAAGACTATGAAGAAAATTTTGCTCCAGTGGCAATATTGGAAGCTATTATGTTGTTTCTGGCCTATGCAACACATAAAAATTTCAAGGTATATCAAATGGATGTAAAGTTTGCTTTTTTGAATGGTGAGTTAGAAGAGGAAGTATATATAGAGCAACTAGATGGATTTCAGTTATTAGACAAACCAGACATGGTATGCAAATTAAAGAAGGCATTGTATGGACTGAAGTAAGCTCCTAGAGCTTGGTATGCCAGATTGGAAAGGTATTTGTCGCAGTAGGGATTTAGTAAAGGGTCTATAGATAGTAATTTGTATATCAAGGTAAGCAAAGATCAAATCCTGATCATTGAGGTCTATGTAGATGATATAATCTTTGGTGAAAATGAAGGTATGTGTAAGAAATTTGCAAATGAGATGCCAAAAGAATTTGAGATGTCAATGTGTGGTGATATGAACTTCTTTCTTGGACTGCAAATTAATCAGATAGATAAGGGCATTTTTATTTCACAATCAAAGTATGTCAAAGAATTGTTGAAGAAGTTTGGAATGGAAGAATCTAAACCAATTTGTACTCCCATGACAACTGGTTGCAAGATGAGCAAAGATGATGAATCTCCTAAAGTTGATTAGAGCAAATATAGATCAATGATTGGAGGACTGCTATACCTAACTACTACCAGACCGGATATCATGCATGTAGTTTGTCTTGTGGCAAGATTTTAAATAGATCCTAGAGAGTCACATGTCATGGCTATAAAGAGAATATTCAGGTACTTGAAGGGCACTCCAAACCATGGTTTGTGGTATCCTAAGAACAATGACTTCACCCTAAGTTCCTACATAGATGTAGATTGGACCGAATGTGTAGATGATAGGAAAAATACAAGTGGTGGTGTGTTCTTTCTTGGAGACAGAGTTGTGTCATGACAAAGCAAGAAGCAGGATTCAGTATCCTTATCTACTGGAGAGACATAGTACATTGCATCAGCATCATATTGTACACAAGTGCTATGGATGAAACAAAGTCTGAAGGATATCCAAGTTGAGTATGAGGATCCAATTCCTATTTTTTGTGATAATACCAATGCCATTAACATTTCAAAGAACTTAGTGATGCATTGAAGGACAAAGCATATTTCTATCAGGTATCACTTTCTGAGAGAGAAGGTTACAGAGAAAGAAGTGAAGCTTGAGTATGTGCCTACAAAAGATTAGATTGCTGATATATTTACCAAGGCTCTTCCTAAGGATACATTTGAGTATGTCTGGGAGAAATTAGGGGTTATTGCCCCTCCTTTGTTGAACTATATGCATAAGGAAGTGCATCAGTCTAGTATGTTTTAGGAGTCATTCTTTTCTAGACTGATCTGATGGAGGCTACCTCTTAGGGGGAGCAAATAATGGTATTGAAGAGAGTTGCAGTTAGGGGGAGGTATTCAGAGCAACTAAGAATAGTGCAAGTATGTGTAGCATCATATTCAGGGGGAGAAAGATTGAAGGTGTGTAACCCTTTGCCATTAATGTCAAACGAGGAGAGAGTTCATGTGAAAAACAAGGAAAGAGTAAGATGTATAAAAGAAAGGGGGAGAATGAGATTAGTTCAGAATTGTGTCATGATGGTTTTTCATAGCATATGTTGCCATCAATGACAAAGGGGGAGATCATTGCAAGTATGTGCTATCCGATGTTGTCATTGATGTCAACATGCTTGTGTTGTCATTGGTGTCAACCGTGTTTTATGATATTACTGATTGTTGATTGATTGAGTTGTCATGTTAAAGTGATTTTAATGTCTTATAGAAGTACTGATGATGTTGGTATATTGCTCTTGTTTATGAGTTTCCAAGTGCTTTTGAAAAAAATTTCCCTCCAGAGGAAACAGTGTGTTGCAGAGTATTCTGGCTTGCAAGAAACTATCTAAGGTTTTGCTTTGCATTTCTTTTGTGTTGAAGAATGAAGTGTGATCTTTGGGTATGTTTTAGAGAAGTGTTTGAAGATGCTAAATCTAGAATTTGATGGTCTAGATCAATGTGTAGTAGAAGTTATGTTCACCAGTTTGAAGACTGTATTTGACAGAGTTTCTAGGTTGTGCAAAGGTGTCTGGGAGAAAGTATTTTGCTCTGCATTTCTCCATAGAGTGGTTTTAGGTGATGCGGTTCTGGACATATGTTTATAATGTCCTTAGCTATCTTCATTCCAAAGGATTTGTGATTTGATGCTCCAGAAAGCAAGTTCTTGTGTAGCAGAGTTTGACAGTGTTTGTTGTGAGCAGTCTGTGATTTGTCTTCAAGTGAGATTTGTTGTTATCAAGTGAGAATTGTTGTAGCTAGATTTTTTGGCCCCCCAGGTGATTTCATGTTGTTTGTGGATGTCTCCATATTGTGTTGAAGGCTTCTGCTTGGTCTGCAATCTATGATTGAGTTCTTGGAAGCATGTGCTTAAGTATTCTTGGTGTTTGCACAAGTTTGGTTGACTTGGATGCTAACACTCTTTGCGGATGTGCTTCGTGGATTGTGGAAGTGTGTTGAAGCATGTGAAGATGTATTTAGGTCTAAACTAAGCTATGAAATATTCTTCTTATATCTCTTTGCTTCACAAGATTGTTTAGGTCCAGACCTAATTTGAATTGTGTAGGTTTGTCAACCTTGGAGACTGTTCTAAAAGTTATAGAATGTGTTGCTGACCTTGATGTATATTGCAAGGTTGATAATTGATATAAATAAGTGAAAAAGATTCTTGTATTTGTGTGAAGTATGCAAAGATGTGAAGATAAAAGTATTTGTGTTGTAAGGCAGTGAAGGTGATATGTATTGTGCTTCATTGGAACTGAACTCAGGCATGTGGTAGATGCTATCATATCAGTTCATGGCAGTGAGCAACCTCTTTTGGTAGTGAGCCTATTGCAATGAGCATTCTTTTGGGTAGTGAGCCCTTTGGCAGTGAGCCTCTTTGTAATTCAGTATTGATACTACTTTATATTGTGAGTTAATCCTCATTGTGGTTTTTCCCTTTCATGGTTTTCCACGTAAAATTCTGGTGTTCTCTTGTGCATGGTGTTGATTTGATTAAGTTTCTATTATCTGTTTTTTATGCTTAATCTTAATAACAGAATTAAGGTTTAAGTGAATTGATTATGTTTGTGAAGGATTAAAGTTTTTGATACAATTGATTCAAACCCCCCTCTCCGTTGTCTTGTGCACTCAACAAAAATAACTCTTAATTTAATATAATTTTATGATAAAATAAATTAAACTCTTAATTCAAAATAACTCTATAATGAAATTAATTAACACTAAAATATAAATGATGAGCATACATGTGTATTCAATGACTACATGTGCATTTTATTTTCTTTAAATTTATTTAAGAATTATAATTTCCATAAAAAAATTATTTTTCCTTCTTCTATAGCACATGAGAATGTCAAGTCATTGCATATTAACTATGAATTTTGATAGATTTTGGTAGCATCACGCAGTTCTTTTATTAAAATATCTTAATCTTAATGTAGCAAGTGTAGATATATTTTAATTTATTTATAAATTAAATATTTTTAATAATTTCTTTAAATTATATAAAATTATAGTTTTGGTGCTAAAAAATTTAAAATTAACTTAAAATCTGAAAATGAAAATAGATTAATCTAATCACTTTGTAATTACAAAATAGTAATTTCAAAAAATAATAGAAAACATAATTGGAAAAAATGTTAAGAATTAAGAAAAATCACAAAACACAAAAAACAAGGACGCTATAGTTACATATAATGCAATTGTAAAAAAACATTCACAAAAAAAACAAAGATTAATATTATTGAGCTTAAAAGATAAACTAAATTTTTTTAAAAAAAAAATACCAAAAAAGAAATAGAAAATGCAATTGGAAAAAAACATTAAAAAATCACAATTAATATTATTGAATTTAAAAGATTAACTCAATAATATTAAGTTTGTGGAAACAAAAATTATATATATAAACTATATAAACTAAACTATATAAGTTGAGTTTAATTAAGATTAGAATATATATATATATTCTAAACTACATAAGTTGAATTATAATATATAATATAAAATTTAAACTTTAGATTTCATTAGGAGGAACCAAAAATAAGTTGAATACAATGTCTATTGATTACTTTCTATTCTTTCTTAAACTTGTCTCTTATTAACTCGGTGTGTCCTAATACTTTCTAAATTTTATTGAGTTTTTAGGGCCTATTTTATTGAGTTTAAAAAGGCAGAAATGGGTTTTATATTTATATTTATTGAGTTGTTATTTTTTAATAATGAAATGTCATTACCTTTAAAAAATTTAATGCTCCCTACTCTCAACCATTTTCCCTTCCCTACGATGAGCAACTTTTGTGTCAGTGCCTCCTCCATGCGACAATGTCAACAAAGAAGGAAAAAATACCTTGAGTAAAAACAACAATATAGAAATAGTGATAAGGGAAACAACCATAAATATTATACATTGCGCGTCCTCCAAAAAGAGCACCGATATAAAGCCAACCTAGCAGAGTCTTTTGTGTAACTACTTCACTATGGCTTCTCATTTCTCCCAATGGGGTTTTGGATTTCTTCATAGACAAACAAATGAGAGCGAGGTATTTTTCTCTTATATCTTCATTCAAATATTTGTTTTTCCTCTATTTAAATAGGCATCTCACAATCTATTATAGAACTATATTATATTTTTTCCGTGGTTGTTTCATTCTCTCATTACTTTTGACACTTCATACTGGTGATGTTACAAACTCATTTAATCTTTAGTTTCATTCTCTCATTACTTTTGACACTTCATACTTGTGACATTACAAACTCATTTAATCTTTTGCGGCATTACACATGCATTACCCTTCATAATTTTTGATTCGAACATGAAGCATTTTAATTTAGTTGTTTTTTAAAATTTTTTTTTTAAATATTGAAATCTTATAAAATTTTACGGAATCTATGGAATCTTTGAGCTCTTCAACTCCACCTTAATGTAGGAACACCTCTTAGCGTAACAACCCTTTGGTTTTTTAATTTCTTTTCATTGCTTAGTAGTCATATTTCAAGTTCTTCTAAGTTAAGGAAATTAAATTTAGTGTTTAATATTTTTGGGACAATTCATTATATAAATAATAATATAGATATTTTAAATATATTTATGTAAAAAAGAGTTATTTTATTTTATATTAGAACTATTGTATTTACTATATACATTTATGTATGGACAACAAATTTAATTTTTAAGTTAAGAATTATTTTATTTTATTTACATTGTTTATTTTATTTGAAGAGGTATTTTATTTTGTATCTTTTAATGTTACTTTTACCAAAAACTACCATTTATAACTTTCATATTTTTTTTGTTTTGTTTTTACTTATATATATATATATTTAATAATTTCACTTATAAGCATTAATATATATTTTAAAATTTCAATGTCTCTATATTTAAAAAATAAATAATAACTTTTCTACTAAATACAAATATATATATTTGTTTTGTTTTATAATTATATGTTTTATTTTATGATATTTTTTATATTTAAAAATTAAATAACAATTTCCTACTAAATAAAAATTAATTAGTTTATAATATATATTTGTTTTTAATTGTGGACAAAGTAAAATAAAATAATATATTTATTTTGTTTTATATTTATTTTATATTTACACGTTTTATTTTTATATTTAATTATGTCATCTATATTTTTAAATTTATAGTTTTAATTTTTTAAATATATGTCATTGTGTTTTGGTTTTTATGTACATAGTCACAACATGAGACTTTATGCCTTGCTCCATGGTAGAATGCCTCTCGACGTAAATAGTGGACCTTAAGTGGTTGTTTTGAAGGAGGTCCCCAATAGTCTTGTGCTACACCCAACAAAAAAAATCTATTCAACCTTTTATGTGTGCATATATAATCACTCATTAGTCATTAATCTTCCTAATAATTACACTCATAGATGGGGTCCCTTAAACATGAAAGGAAACAACGTTGTGAAATATGCTTCCTACACTAATGTTTGAGAGGATATATGTGCAAAAACAATTAATCTTATAATTACAAGAAATAATATACAATAAAATTATACCATAACACAGATTTACATAGGAGAACACTTTTAAGAGAAAAACCCACACTCAAAAGCATGAATTATTTGTATTATTAGCAACAAAGTTTACAATACAATATTAGGGACATGCCCTTATAGGAGTATCACCAACATGTAAAACTAGAGCAATTTTAGCAAGATAACAGTACCTACAAATCAACCATACAACACATACAATACTCATCCTCAAGCACTAATAAATAGGCAAATATCAAACCACAAACCAAAGTGGTTTTTCAAAACCATGAGCAAAAATAATGACCCAAAAGTAGCAACATATTTGGCCCAAATTCCAACAGCCAAGTTGGTCATGGTCTCCTCTACTAAAAATAGAATATGTTCTTACAACTATATTATTAGCAACAAAGTTTACAATATAATATTAGGGGCATGCCCTTATACGAGTATCACTAACATTTAAAACTAGAACAATTTTAACAACATAATAGTGTTGCATATAGGTTGTCATGGATGTCAACTGTGGTATGAAGTGTTGCAGTGAGAAAGGTTGCAGATGATACCAAAGGGATTGCAACAGTATGATGATCAATGAAGACATCATAATAATCCTTGTGAGATAGACAAGTAAAGTGATGAGTATGTGCTAAGACACTCAAAGGTGTAGACAGAGAAAGCTGATCAGGAGAGTTGTGAAGTGAAGGAGATGGATTAGTATCATTTGAACACAATCATACCATATCTTCTGAAGTTCATGTGTAAGTTAAATCCTTGATATGATTATACTTGAAGTGCTTGATAAGTTAATTCGAACTCATGTTGTTTGGTGATAATGTGAACTCACAATGATTGCCACTGGATAAATAAAGTTGTGAAAGTTTGAAGAAAATTTGCCCAAGTAAAACTCTTGTTAGTAAAGGGGTCACAGGCTTAGATAAATGTACTGCATTCTATCGCTAATGTAGATATGGGCCTGTGGATTGAAAGGAATCTAGACAATGCTCTCAAGTATCTATGATTCAAATTTGAGTTCACAAAGTCTAACACAAAGTGCTTTAGAGTCAGAAGAGTGAAGGCAGTAGTGAAATAGGGTAAGTACAATCATAGAGAGGTAAGAGAATGCTCCGCACATCTCCACAGATGAAGATATGATGTTGCAGCTTGGAAGACAGCTGGATATGAGTAACAAGTATGTGTGTTTCTATTGAATATAAGGAATACTGAGAGGGGCGGTGAATTAGTATTCCACAAAACCACTTCTTCAATACTTTATTAATCCAATTACCAAAATTAATAACATGAAAGAAGAACAAATATGAGAACAACAACCATAGAGACATAACACATAGACACCAAGATTTTTTACGTGGAAAACCCAAAAAGGGAAAAACCACGGTGAGTGTTAGCTCACAATATACTATGATAACAATACTGGATTACATAAGGCTCATTGCTCAAAGAAATGTTCACTACAGGTGGACTCACTGTCCAAGTATGTGGACTCACTATCCACTAAGAGAGAAGGATAGAAGATAGAAGGAAATTGGCCCACTACTAGTGATGAACTATTACAAATGCATCTACCACATGCTAGATCACAGTTTCATTGAAGGCTCAATACATAGATTCAAAGGTCTTCATTAGTTCTGCTGATAAAGGGGGTAAATCATAAAACACACAACAACAAAAATTGCATAGAGAAAATAAAACTTTCTTTTATTGATTTGGACAACTTATTACATTACAGAAGCTCAAATACATTCAGAGGAATCAAACCTCCACAGGTTGCAACACACTACATCTGCCCATCAATAGGCTCTGGAATCATTTGCCTTATGTAACCCCAAATCTGCTAGGGTTTATGTTTTCCCACCTATTCTTGACTCTACACTTTCTGACTTAACTCTACTACTCCCTCGTGTTCCCAAAAATAGTCATAAATAGAACTTTTGCCAGCCTCCGACTAAATTTTAAACTTTACAACTCCCTCCAAAAGTAGGTCAACTTCCGGGAAGCATAACTTTTGATCCGGGACTCCGATTGACGAACCGTTTTAAGCATCGGAAAGCGCGCAAAGTGAACTATCACACTGGAAATTCGTAAATAGATTTCCATCAACTTTTTGAGACATTTTGGGATGTTTTAGTGACTCATATCTCATTCTAGAAATTTTCAAGGGCTTTTTGGAAATCAGAAACTTTAATATCTTTCAGCTCATAGATGATCTTTACCTGATTCCTTTGCTAAAGGGCTTATATTTCAATTATGAAGCTTCCTGTAAATTTTCACTTCCATCTATGCCCAAATGCAAACTTTCCTGAAATGGTAGTTAAACCTTCCACAAATGGCAGTTTTCTATTCTCAGCATTTTTGTAAAAACTGAAAGTCCTACATCATTGTTCAAGAGATTATGGAACCAAAAACACTAATTATGGAAAGAAATGAAAACAACTACATGTTAGATCTAGGGCACACAACTAAGAGGGGGGGTGAATCAGTTGTGCAAAAACTTGCTTCTACTTCAAACACTTGAGTCTTCTTTGTTAGTTAATAGCATATCATTTAACCATACATGAAAGCAAAGCACATAAACACAGGAGCAGATAAACATCAACACATTGGACACCAAGATTTTGACATGGAAAAGCCGATTAAGGGAAAAACCACGGGGTGATTAACCCAAGGATTATTCTCTGTTAGAAGAATAAGAAAAATGGATGGCACATGCCAATCAGGGCTCACTACCTGAGCACACTGCTCACAAGGAGGCACACTGCCTACAAAGAGACACACTGTCTACAAAGTGATAAGAATCACAAACTTGAACTGGATATTGACATCTTTACCATGCTTGGATCAGTTCCATTTACGCCCAAAAATTCTGCTCTGCTTTTCACGCTTCTCTTCGCTACAACGCACTCATCATCCAAAAACACACTGCAAAATGAATTCACAATCCCTTATTTATACAAGGCATCGACTTAGGAACAATCATCTAAGTTGGCAAACACCTACAAGATTATCCGCAAGACGTGTAATACATCCGGTCGGCCAGACTGAACAAGAACATCTTCATCCGGAAGAATATCTTCAATTCCAGGTTCTACCATTGATGCTGACTGACAACACAACCTCAACATGATCCAAGAACCTTCATAAGCTTGCCTGAATGACCAGTTACATCCGCACTTCCTCCACTTACTAGAATTCTTTTCTTCTTCATCTGGAACTTCAAGAACACAGTCTATCCGCACTGTCAAACTGAAATAGGTTCTTCCGGACCTCCAAACTATGCACAAACTAAGATGACACATCACAAGGACATCCCAAACACTTCTTCCAATCTGTAGAATAGGACAATGCACTTCTGGATCTCACTGGACCTTTTTGTAACACTCTGTCACTCCGGAGCATCTTCTGGAACCGGTTTTGCTTGATCGATCACAACTTCTTCATATCTTCATGCGGACCTCTGAAATCTTGACTGGAACATCTAAAGACTCATATCTACAAACCCTTTAATCCACATCCTTTGATCCTCAATCTATTGAGTACTTTGCCCTTCTTCTCATCACTGTTCTTCACTGTTCTTGATTAAGACTAATTTTCTCAATATCCTCAGCACATAGCTCATCCAATCCTTCTCATCAATGCAATATGAGTATGTTGACATCAATGACAACACTGGTTAACCTCATACTTGCAACACTACAATGATTTTGAACCAACATATTTTTGGGTGATGCAAGATTGCCCTTACACCACTGGATGCTCCTGCATCATCTACTCTGCTATTCACTCTACTGCATATACTCTATTTTCTGCCCTTATTACCCTTTTTTGTTCTACAAACTACTTAAAATCATTCACTCATCAAATTTGCACTACTTCTATACTTTCTCCTTCATTCAACACTGAAATCCATCTAATATATATCCGCAATAAGATTTAACTTAAAAGTAGGTCAGCAAGTCAGACATGAAATGTGTATACAACTATTATACCTAGTCGGCTTGATCATGTGTACCAACAACAATGTGGACTTATACAATCATTTAGGAATCTTCATATAGGTCTAGACCTATTATAGAACCACTTAAGATGATGATATAAACATTATCTCCTTACCGCACATTTATCCAATTGTGTGTCAGCCTTATGCTTAAGTATGCACTTGAACTTTATTATATGCCATACCATAGCTTCTAGTGCAGACAACATGTGACTCTAGAATTCACATCAATCATTCATTGGGAATTACCAATCATACATTTACAACCGTAGGTCATAATGTTCTTAAGTGGCAGTATGCAGAACTCTAATTTGTTACCTCTATCTTAGAGAAATAATATCAATCTAACAGTTGAAACTTGGAACCTTGTAGGTGATCTTTTGGAGGGCTTCAAACTTGGCAATTATGGAATTAGATAGTTCTTCATATGTGTTTACAAGACCTTCAAACGATAAGTCAAAATTCTCAATATCAGAGGAATACAGAGTGGATTACTCAGGTGTTCTGCACTGTTTCTGACTGAATCCTGCTTATCCAGACTTAGGCAATTTGCAATATGACTTTCAGAGATTATCAAGTCATGAAACTTAAGATATGACATTGTATAACAACTAAGTATAACATACCAGAGCCGCATAGAGAGATCTTCATCTGCGGAGGCATACTATTTCAATTACTGTCACTTACTCTGTATACTATATACTACCCAAACTTAGTCATTTATTCTTTCAGAATAAGGTCTCTTTGCCATGCCAGTAGAAACCCTTTGCCTTGTTGCCATCAATGACAACATTCAATCTTTCATCATAGCAGTGCCTCTTGCCAACAATCTCCCCCTTTGGCATTGATGGCAACACTTAGTGAAAAATGTTTGTCTACTCCCCCTTACTATATGCACTCTATTTTTCTTCTCCCCCTTAGGTGTTTGCCCATTTTTCACTGGTCTTCTTCTCCCCCTTTGACATGAATGGCAAAGGTGTATGTACAGAAGTCAAAATTGTCTCAAAACTGCAAAAACTATCATTCTCTATCGCATATGTACAAGTGCAATCTTCAATTTAATTTGTTGTAGGTTATAGGACGTTGATAAAAATGATCTTGATTTGAGCCAGTTCTCCATCCCAACTCTTCTTTGCATTCTCCAAGATTTGAATATGGCCGTTTGTTAGGAAAATCAATTTTTCTGCCTTTTGTATATTAGAGGGTGTGTCAATTTGTGCATTTAGTTACAATGCTTCTGCTCCAAGATTTGTTATTGAGTCTAACTTAGGACTTATTAGTCCTCTCAACTAACACATTCTATATTTCATTTGATCCTTTTTATTCATCAGGTTGCTTAACTCATTATGAATATTGATAACTTGTATTTCTTTCCTGCTTACTGACTCGACTGCCAGATCAAATGACTTAGAAATATTTTTTAGCTATAGTTTTAGATCCTTGATCTTTTCTTCAAACTTCTCTGTGACTTCCGGCCATGATAAACAAAATTTGTACAATGTTGAAATTAGGGCAAACAACTGAGAGGGGGGTGAATCAGTTGTCTCAAAACTTTAACATTTACTGCAATTAATCTTCTTTACCACTTATTAACAGATTAAAGATGTAATCATGAAAGCATGAATCAACAACACATGAGTAGAAACATAATCAACACACATAACACTAAGATTTAACGTGGAAACCCAGTTAAGGGAAAACTACGGTGGGGGTTAACCCACAAGATTTATTCTCTGTTAAAAGAATAGAAAAATGGGAAGGCACTTGCCTTCAGGTGCACTGCCCAGAGCTCACTTCTCCAAGAGGCTCACTGCCTACAAATAATTATACGATTAACACAAAAAGATTGAATTGAGAAACAACATCTTCTTCATGCCAAGGTTTAGTTCCATTGAAGCTCATAGTACTTTAGCTCTACCCCCAAACACTTCTTAGCTATCTCCTCATCCTTTACTGCTCTTTCTCTTCTGTTCTTCTTCTTCTCTGCTTTGCCCTTTTACCTTTCTTCAGATTTTATCATTTTTGCACACAGACACCTTTCCATAATTCAACCACAAGTATTTATACGCTTTATCAACCTTGGAATAAACATCAAGGTTGGCACTACAAACGTCTAACTTAATGTGAATCATTATACTATTAGCCAAACATAGCTGGGACTTGAATCTTCCTCAAACAACACGCCACACTTCATAGAACCTTTCTTAGATCATCCACAACATGCACAAAGCATCCGGTTAGCCAAAACTAGAAAGAACAACAACACCCGAAGAGAAATCTTCAACTACGAACTCAATTCTCAATGCAGACCACCAACACAATAGGCACACGATCCAGAGACCACCATAAGCACAATGAAATCAGCAGGAACAACCGCACCTCCTCAAATCAATAGAATCACTTGCATCTTCATACCAGAACTTAAGAACACTAACTGCCATGACTGTCACACTAGAAAGATTGCTTGCAAACCTCCAAACCATGAACCACTTGAGTTGAGGATACACACCAACATCCCAAACATGCGTCTAGAATCACAGACCATAATATTCAAATGCGGAGCAATCCAGACCAACTTTCTGTCACTCTGTTTCCTCTGAACAACTGAAAAACCCGGTTCTACTCGGATGATCATAACTTCATCAATACTTCATGTAGACCTGTCAAATCTTAATTGGAGTAACTTCAGACAATCCTCTACAAACCCTTTAGTCTGCAAAATTTGATCTTCATCTTACTAGAAATGCGGAGCAATCTACTTCATTGAACTATACTGTCTTCACTGTTTCTGACAAAGAGATATGTAACTCACTTGATTCTTCCAAAGAAGCTAATTTTCTCAATATCCTCATCATACCAGTCTTCTAAACAGATAATGGAATAGGATACAGTTGACACCAATGACAACAAGGATATGTTGACATCAATGACAACACAGATTAGACACATATTTGCAACAATCTCCCTCTTTGTCATTGATGGCAACATATGATGTGAAAAACTGATTCAACCATCAAGACAAGGACTTCTCCCCCTTTCTCTTATCACATCGGAAACCACTTTCTTCACAGCTCCCCCTTTCACCAACAACTGCTTACTTCTAAGTTTTTCACATGACTCTCTCTCCCCCTTTGACATCAATGGCAAAGGGCACATATTTGCAATCATCTCTCCCTCTTTTTGTTCTTTAGATAAAACCAAACTAAACTCTAGAATTAACATGTTGTCTACTACCCCTTAGTAGCATCCCCTTAACATCAATCTGGATCACAAGATATGATTGTGAATTCCACCGGACTGCTGCACACTAGTGCACCTTAGTTCTAAACAGGAGGGGTAATAACCCCTAGCTTCCCTCTGAGATACTCAAAAGTATGCTTAGGCAGAGGCTTAGTGAAAATATCTGCAATCTGATCCTTTGAAGAAACAAACTCCAATTTGACTTCATTCTCATTTACCTTCTCTCTCAAGAAGTGAAGCTTAATGGATATGTGCTTTGTCTTTGAATGCAACACTAGATATTTTGAGATGTTTATAGCACTTGAATTATCACAGAAGATTGTAATAGACTCTTCAAACATAATTCTGATATCCTTCAACATTTTCTTCATCCACAAGACTTGAGTATAATTACTTGTTTCTCTATACTCAGCCTCTATAGTAGACAGAGATATTGCCTCCTACTTTTTGCTCAACCAAGAAACCAATCTCTTTCCCAAGAAGAATGCACCACCACTAGTACTTTTTCTGTCATCCACATCTCCTGCCCAATCAACATCTGTATATGCATGAAGAGTGAATTCATCATCCTTAGGATACCATAAACCATAATCAGATGTTCCCTTTAGATATCTGAAAATTCTTTTGACTGCTACGACATGGGATTCTCTAGGATCAGCTTGAAATCTAGCAACAAGTCCAACTGCATTCATAATATCAGGTCTGGTTTGAGTCAAATAAAGCAATCCTCCAATCATTGATCTGTACCTTTTCTGATCTGCCTTAGGTGAATCATCATCTTTACTCAACTTACATCTACTTACCATAGGAGTACTTACTGGTTTTGAATCCTCCATTCCAAACTTTTTCTACAACTCTCTCACATACTTAGACTGAGATATTAAGATGCCTTTATCTTTGAGTGATTTGCAGACCTAAGAAGAAATTCATTTCACCAAACATGGACATCTCAAATTCATTTTGCATATGATTAGCAAATTTCATCATCAAATTTCTTACACATGCTCCCATTTCCAAAGATGATATCATCAACAAATACCTCAACAATCAAGATGTGCTCATGATCAATTTTGAAATAAAGATTACTGTTAGCTGTGCCTTTGCTAAATCCTATCTTTAGCAGATACTTATCTAATCTTGCATACCAGGCTCTTGGGGCTTGTTTAAGTCCATACAAAGCTTTCCTCAATCTGTAGACCATATCTTCTTTCTCAAACAACTGGAATCCTTCCGGTTGCTCAATGTAGACTTCTTCCTCTAACTCTCCATTTAGGAATGCTGACTTGACATCCATCTGGTAAACTTTTAAATCTTTGTAAGAAGCAAAGGCAAGAAATAATCTGATTGCTTCAATTCTTGTCACTGGAGAAAATGTTTCTTCAAAATCAATTCCCTCTACTTGAGAATATCCTTTACACACCAATCTTGCTTTGTTTCTCACAACTTCACCATCTTCATTTAGTTTATTCCGGAAGACCCATTTAGTTCCAATTACATTTTTTTTGTCAGGTCTAGGAACAAGATCCCAAGTATGATTCTTTTCAATTTGCATTAATTCTTCTTCCATTGCTTTTACCCAATTTTCATCATTACAAGCTTCATTCACTATTTTTGGTTCAATTTTTGAAATCAAACAATACTCCACTTGATCTTCAGCAATTCTTCTTCTAGTTTGAACTGTTGCAAGTATGGGCCTAACCGATGTTGTCATTGATGTCAACATACTCCTGTTGCATTGATATCAAGGATTGGATGAGTTGTGTGCTGAGGATTTTGAGAAAATTAGTCCTATCAGAAATAGAGAAGAACAGTGAAGACAATGAAGCTCTATGAAGTGAAGATCCCAGCTAAGATGAAGATCAGAGGATGCAAATCAAAGGGTTTGTAGATATGTGTCTAAAGGTGATCCAGTAAAGATTTTACAGGTCTGCATGAAGATTTGAATAAGTTATGGCCATATGAGTAAAACCGGTTCTGGTAGATGTTCAGAGGTGATAGAGTGACACAAATAGGTCCAGTGAGATCCAAAAATGTAATATCTTGTTCTGCGGATTTGGTGGAATGTTTAGGAAGTCAATATGAATTGACAACTCAATTGGTTCATGGTTTAGAGGACAACAAGCATCTATTCCAATATGACAGTGATGACAGACTGTGTTCTTGAGGTTCCAGATGAAAAAGAGAATGATTTTAGTAAGCAGAAGTAGTGTGGATGTTCTTGGTGATTCAGGCAAGCTTGTGGGGATCTTTGGATTGTGTCTAGTTTGTGTTGGTGGTCCGCATTGAAGATGGAGCTCGAAATTAAAGAATTACTTCCGGATGATGATGTTCTTCCTCAAATTGGCTGACCGGATGATTTACAAATCTTGCGGATGATCTTGAAGATGTTCTGCGAAGGATGGCATGTTCCTTAAAGAAGATTTGAGTCCCAGATATATATGGCCGATAGTGTGGTGATTCACATGAAGTCTTTTGTAATAAATTAAGTTGTATTTGTGTATTTGCTCTGTAAAAGTTTGTCGACTTTGATGATTATCCCAAAGTCGATGTCTTGTATAAATAAGAGTTGTGAAGTCATTTCAAATATCTTGGTGAAGATGAGAGTGTGGTAGAGAGGAGAGGAGAGAAAAGCAGAGTAGAAGTATTGAGCTTAAATGGAACTGACTCAAGCATGGTGAAGATGCTATTCTTCAGTTCAAGTATGTAATATTTATTATTCTGTAGACAGTGTGTCTCCTGTAGGCAGTGGGCCTCTTGTGAGTAGTGTGCTCGGTCAGTGAGCCCTAATTGGTATGTGCCATTTGTTCTTCTTATTCTTTTAATAGAGAATACAATCTTGGGTTAGTTACCCCGTGGTTTTTCCCTTAACCGGGTTTTCCACGTTAAAATCTTGGTGTCATATGTGTTAATGTGTTTCTGCTCTTGAATTATTGCATTGTGTTTCCATGATTGATTTATTATTATACTGCTGAAATACAAGAAGGATTAAAGTGGTTAATAAAAGAAAAGTTTTTCGGACAACTGATTCACCCCCCTCTTAGTTGTCTGTCCTAAAACTAATAATTAGTATCAGAGCTAAGTTCATCTAGAAGAAGCTTAACCACTTGAGGAGATCCAGAATGTTAACCTACAAGAAGGACAGTCCAAGGTTTGATGGTTCAAACTTCACTGCCTGGAAAAGCCGCATGGAATGCCACATACAATGCATGGGATATCAGTATTGGAACATAACCTCAATCAAATATGTTCCCCCAACAAATAGCCCTACAACTTTAAATGAAATCAGAGATGAAGAAAATAATCTTTGAGCTAAAGAAGCCCTACTGAGTGCCTTGTCTGATTTAGAGTTGACAAATATTATGGGTTTGAAGACTGCCTATGAAATTTAGATAAAGCTTGAAAATCTATATGAAGGAGACAAATATGCTAAGTGTGCCAAGCTACAAAGTCTGAAAGGAAAGTTTGAAAACTTAAAGATGAGTGAAGATGAGAATATCACTTCTTACATGACAAAAGTAAATGAGCTTGTTTGTGGCATCATATGTGCTAGTGGAGTTCTGGATGAAGATGAAATTGTTGCTAAAGTTCTCAGATCCTTGCCTCCTTATAAACACAAAGTTGCTACTTTTGAGGAAATCAGATCCTTAACAACTATCACAAGGGATCAGTTGGTTGGTAAGATATCTACATTCGAGTTAGCTGAGTTTGGTGATGCACTTCCCAAGACTAAATCTGCATTCAAAGCTAGTGCCTCTACAAAAGGCAAATAGAGATATGATCCAGGAGAAAGTTCCTCAAGAAAATCATCTTGGTATGAGAAAACAAGAAAAGATCTGGAAGAAGATGAATTAGAAGCTAAACAACTTGAGGCCCTCATTGCAAAGAGACTGCCAAGAGGATCCGGTAAGTATGAAGGAAAATTGCCTTTCAAATGTTTTAACTGCAACAAGATTGGTCATTTTGCCTCAAGGTGTCTAGAAAGATTTTCTAGGCCAAATCCAAACAGATCAAGATTCCAAAAGAAATGTTACTATGTTCATGAAGATGATGATGATGATGGAGTAACAGATGATGAATCAGAGACAGGAAACAAATCCAGAAGTGACTGGGTGTTTATTGCCATCAAGGAAGAAGATCCAATGCCCTCTAAATCTGTCAATCATAAAATGATAGAAAGAGCTCTGGCTGCCCAAGTTGAAGAAAAGGATGATTGGGTCATTGACAGTGGATGCTCCCACCATATGACAGGTGACAAAAACAAGTTCATAGATTGGAAAGATATGAAGGAGGAGTTTTAAAATTTGGTGATAATTCTTCTGGCAGAATCAGAGGTAGAGGAACTATTTCTTTTGATGGAAAGAACAAAACCAATGATGTACTGTATGTTGAAGGTCTGAAGCACAATCTTCTTAGTGTTGGACAGTTGGTGGACAAAGGCTATGATCTCCGATTCAAAAATGGAAAATGTAAGATCTTTGAAAGTTCTAGAACAGAAATTGCATCCGGTACTCAAACAAAAGGTAACATCTTCCACTTGGTTGGTACTGGCAAAAGTTGTTTATTTGTTCAAATTGATCAGAGTTGGTTGTGGCATAGGAGAATGTGTCATGTGAATTTTGATAATATCATCAAGATAATCAACACTTAGGCTGTAAGAGATCTTCCAAGACTGGTGAAACCTACTAATAGTTTGTGCAAAGAATGTCAGCTGGATAAACAGAGCAGTCACATTCAAAAATAAGGAACAATCTTCTACCAGATTGTTGGATTTAGTTCATACTGATCTATGTGGACTGGCAAGAATCAAGAGTTTGCAAGGTGATAGATACTTCATGTTATTAATTGATGACCACTCCCGGATGATGTGGGTGACTTTTCTGAAAGAAAAATCTGAGGCTCTTGAGAAATTCAAAATATTCAAAGCTATGGTAGAGAATAAAACTGGATTAAACATAAAATGTCTCAGGTCTGATAGAGGCGGAGAATTCACATCTGGAGAGTTCATAAAATTTTGTGAGAAACATGGGATAAAAAGACAGTTATCTGCTCCAAGAACTCCACAGCAGAATGGAGTAGTGGAGAGAAAGAACCAGACCATCCAGGAAGCATCTAGAATCATGATGATGGAAGCAAATGTTCCTCAGATCTACTGGAGAGAAGCTGTAAGCATTGCTATCTATACTCTTAATTGAGTACAAATCAAAAACAATACAGGTAAGACCCCTTATGAACTCCGGTTTGGCATCACTCCCACTGTGAAGTATTTCAGAGTCTTTGGTAGCAAATGTTACATTAAAAGAGATGAAGACCTTGGCAAATTTGATGCTAGAAGTGATGAAGGAATATTCTTGGGTTATTCTACTCTAAGTAAAGCATACTGGTGTTATAACAAGAGATTGAGAAAGATTATAGAAAGTACAAATGTGAAGGTTGATGAAGGTATTGAAAAACCTTGAAGGTTTTATGAATATGAAGAAGATGATCAGAATAATGTTTTGGTCCAAGAAGCTCAAGTTCCTTCTGAAATTTAGATCTAGACTAATCTGGAGAATCAGGAAGAAGAGATAAGTTTGAATGAACTTGTCCATGAAATAGAAGTGCAAGAAATTCCCAAAACTCCCAGGTATGTAAGAATGAATCATTCTGAAGATTAGTGTTACATCCCTCCTTTTGAAAACAATGATGCTATTTACTTTCTTACAAATTTCAGTAAATTACTATGTTGTGAACGACTTGAAAACTGAAAATTTATCTTACAAAGTTGTTTTATGAAATTGCAGAATCTATTGATTACGATCAAGTGATATGTAGACTAAAAGTCTTTATATTAAATGCAATAATGTTCGAATATATTATATTTAGATCATAGATGCTTTGACCACAAAAATTGTATGCGAGTTTTGTCGATGCAGGAACAGGTGGACCGTGTTCGACGGAAGAGAAAGTATCTTCGAGAGAGAGTATAGACTCTGGAAACTAACCAAAGGTGTTTGTCACTGAGATCGCCAAAAAGATAGATAAACTTGGGAACCAACAAGTAAGTCTTGTTTGTCGGTTTGGGTAGTTTAATTGATGTCGACGCCAAAGGATAAAGTAAACATCCTAGTCGAAAGTCGTCTTGTAGAATCTTGGAGTCGTCTATGGCGTCGTAAGTTCCTAATAACAAGTCGACGTATTTGAGATGTTTGATATTTACATCTATAAGTATTTATTGAGTCATCTTGTGGCGAAATTGCAAATCTTGTCTCGAAGTCGAAATTGCGAGAAATCGACCTTAAGTGTCTAACGTTGTGAGAATTCGTCTGCGATACGATCAATCCGTCGTGATTGTCGTAAATCGCGTCGAATTTATGTTGCGAATATTTTCTTTTCGCATAGATTGACGAATGTCGATTTGAAGCCATAGTGTGAGGTAATTTATTTTAGTCGTCGTGTAGCGTGAGTCTTTCCTTCTAGTTTAGACCGTGATTTGTTGTCAATTTAACCTTGTAGATCTCTTAATAAATAGGTTTTTGTCTCCTTTTCATTTTCGATCAACACAATGCTTTAGTCATTGCCTAATCACTGCCATGCCGAACTTAAACTCCGTAATACATCTTGTAGTGGTTTTGGATTGATTTTGATGCCTTGGTTATCGAGTGAAGGCAGAATTGTTGTGTCTTCTAGCGGACCACGTCGCCAAAGGAGCCACCACCTTTTGTATGATCATGTTACGTGAGAAGTCGGGTTCAAGTTTAGTTATGTTAACCCATGTGTATAGATTTACGTCAACCGAAAATTCTTTGGTGGGATTCTTTTAACCAAGACGTGAGAGGTCAGCTCGTGAATTGGAGAGGGTGTAACCATTATTAATGCCGATCTCCCATCACCTTGGAGTGTGGAGAAGCATCGGAGGTCGTGGGTTCGATTACCACAGACGGCGTTTATTCTCAATGAACTTTGATTTGAAAGTGCTAATTAATGATAGTATATGTTTGAAAAAGTCGGTTGAAATTGGTTAACTTCTTTAGTGAAGAAACTGCATTGAACTTAAAAAAGAGGAAGAATCTGCGGAGAGAGAAAACGTTCCCTATATCTCTGCGCAGCATGGGAAGTGGTTGTAACTTCCTTCGTGGGCAGTGAGGACAGCGTGGAGCGGCAGTTAGCGAAGAGAATTATCTTCGCAAGGTTGAGGGAGAGTTAATTCCTGTGCTCCGTCGACGGAATAAGGCAAAAATCTATTGCTACGGATAAGGGACTGCATGTGTGTAGGCCATCACGGAAGTTAGAGGGAGAGGATCTACTCCAACGTGGAGGAAAACTAGGAGTCGAGCAAGGACGAAGGCAGTTAGTAGAGAAGGCAGCGAGAGATAGTATTTGCGTAGGGAGAGGTCATTTTTGACAAGAGCGAATGATGGGAATTGAGCAGTGAAGAGGAGCACGAGTTAGGAATTGAGCAGTGAAGAGGAGCACGAGTTAGGAATTGAGCAGTGAGGAGAGCACGAGTTAGGAACTGTGCGATGGGTAAGAGTGGAGAACTGTACTGTGATAAAGGGTTTAGAACTATGCTGTGAGGAGAACAAAAAGACAGTAAGAGTTAGGACTATGCTGTGAGGAGAACGAAAAGACAGTGAGAGTTTAGACTATGTAGTGAGGAGTAAAAAGGCAGTAAGAGTTTAGATAGTGCAGTAAGAAGAGCGAAAAAGGGCAGTAAGAGTTTAGAACTGTGCAGTGAAGTAACGAGAGGCAAAGAGCCCTCGGTGTGAAAGAGCACTCCAGCAACCTCCATTTTTAATAACAGGTTCTTTTTCTTTACCAATTGTCTTAGTTTTAAACAGTAAGGAAGAGAGTCTCATGGTTATGGAAGATTATTACGTTTAAACATGAGTAGAATAGAATGATAACGTAAGTTTACTACGATTTCAGTGTGCGGTTAATTCCTTGAAATAGCTTTATTGCTGTGTAGGACATGTGATAAACTCAGAAACTAATGTATGCTGTCACATTACTGTGTTTTAAGATTAGAAAACTCTGAAAAAGAAGTGTTACTGCCTTCTAGGAATTGTAAACTCAGAAATTGTAGTTTTTCTCGTCATAAATGATGATGTATAGCAAAAGAACGTTGCTCTCTAAGGTATATGCATTTAGGAATGAACTTATCTTGGTGCAAGACTTAATTTACCTTCAGTGAACGATAAACAGTGACGTAAGATAGAAGAGTTGCCTTTAGGTCTGTGTTATGAACATAAAACTGCCTTGGAGGTTTTGAACGATGCTCCACGTGCATGCTATGCAGGAGTCAAACCGTAGTTAGTAAGCATGTTCGACGTATAGCCATAAAATGCATTGTAAACAGCCGATGTCTTATCCATTTAATATCTTTATCTACATTTGAAAGATTCCCAAACCTTTTAGATTTATTTACGACTCTCAGCTATTTAAATCTTGTGAAACTAATGACTCGGAAAGAGGAGTAGGAAGATAAAAGTGTTGGTAATGTTTAGGAAACCGTCTTGGATTCCGAAATGATCAATTTGAGTTGAAAACCTGCATGTGAGTCGAGATTGCGTTGCATGCGACGATGTTAGGATCGCTTAACCTTGTAGACCATTTGAGTCTAGAACCCTCGAATATTGGGATAACAGAAAATGAATTAGATACTTGTGTATGTTGTGTTAACATGAGAACCAAGTAAACAGATTTGAAACCATTTAGGAGTGGACGTGTCTAAATAATGATTTTACAGGATAATGGGATTATGAAAGTCTGAACTCGAGATTAAAATAATATTGCGCAATGCACTATTATAGGAGGATATCCTAAACCTTGAGTTCATCAAGGTCGGCAAAATGAGTTCAAACTATACAAATAGGAAACTGTAGGATTTCGACCAGTTCAAGATGAGTAGGGTGGGTGAACCAAGTTCATGCGTTTTTAAAACGCTAACTAAATACAAATCCTTTGGCCAAGGTGGTGTACTATCCTCAAGTGCATCGAACGTTCACCGTAACTGGATGGCGTTTCTTATGGAGTGTCGTGCATGACTAGAGGGTATCTAGGGATCTGTACGATAACAAGATACGTAGGTTACAACACCAGAGCTCAGATGGCAAACACCAATGGTTATCCTAAGTCTATCCTCTTGAGTAGGGTAGGGCCACTTCCGGTTAGGAAGGAGTGCGGGAGACCGACGGTCTGTGGTTGGAGGTTAAGCTCCTTGAAGATACTTTCTCTTCCAAATACTGAGGAATGCCGAGTCTTGAATGTGATGGGTTGACAATCGAGATGCATGATAATGGTATGTTTCCAATATTTGTTGTTTCAAGAAAATTTCATTTGTTAGAAAACAAAGTGATTTATGTATATCATTTCTTTCAGTTTTATGAAAATGAAATCCTGTTATGATAAAATGAAAAATGTTGTAATGGATTATAGATAAGTTTATTTTGTATTTGACTACCTTGTAAAAAAAAAAAAATTACCGTTGTGAAAACTTAGTTACTTCTTGTCATTATGGTTTTGGATGTTACATATGGTATCAGAGCTAGCCAGTTTCAGCACTAGGGCTGATGAGTCCACTAACCTGATTAGGAAATCATCATTATGCGGGTAGCTAATGATTTGGTTTATTGTGCCAGGATGACATACACCAAGAGAACCGCAAGAAAATCCTTCGCGGGTAAGAAGCGTTATCTGCAAGCTAAGCAGAAACAACTTGCGATGGTCAAGACCATAGAGAAAACCAATGACGAAAATGACATTTGGCTTGATGATGTGGAAACCTTAGCCAATGCAATGTCACGACTTAAGCGAGTTAGGAGAGAACTCCTAGAGGGAGCAGAGATGGCGGTTCGAACCATGCTCGACCGTTGCTCCTGGATTGAAACTGATAGTGTACCTATTAGTGTACCTAAGATTGTACCTAGTACTATACCCATGATCACTAGAGATCCTCGTGTAGTGCCTAGAGCTGAGATTATTGAGATATCTTCTGATAGTGAGTCTGAGGGGTACACACCTCGTGATTATGTGTCGGACAATGAATCCGAAGGTTACACTCCACTAGATAACATTATGTAGAAACATGAGATTTGTCTATCTCTAATGATGTTGAAACAATTTTGCAAAATAAATAAAGACAAAATTTTGGGTTGAGAGCAATTATGAATATGATCAAATGCTGTGTTCTTTTGATGGTGTTTAATTTAATAAGCGTAAAACTGATTAGTATATGTTTAAACAGGTGTGAAACTAAACTAGCATGGACCAATCAGGGTTCAATGAGGGGGAGGATCGGGAAGGTCGTAACTCTCAGGAAAATTCCACTGACAAGTTGGATAGGATCCTCAACATGCTCACTGAAACCAAGGAAAGACTGAATAAACTAGAGAGGAAAATAGATGAAACTGGTAACACAGAGGATGGAAACGAGAACTCACACTTCACAAGCAAGAGTAAACATTGGGAAAATGGCACGTCAAGTGAACATCATGATGACAGTGAAGCCCAAAGAAGAACCAAGGATAAACTTGCTTTAGAGTTATCAAAGGATATGAAGAAGGTTAATCCTCCAAAGTTCGATGGAACAAAAACTGGAGATGCAGCTGAAGCATGGTTGACGGAGATGGAGAAATATTTTGAGATCAGAAACTACTCTGAGGTTACTAAAGCCGTGTGGGGTAGCCTATCAGCTGTCTGGGGAAGCATCCACTTGGTGGATGAATAAGAAAATGGAGTTGGAACTAAGTCCCTTGAAGGTGACATGGGACGAGTTCGTGGAACTATTCCGTAAACGGTGGTTACCACAGTTGTATTTTGATTAGAAGTTAACGGACTTCCAGAACCTCAGGCAAGGTGAATTATCTGTGATTGAGTATGCAGAAAAATTCACTAGGTTACTGAAGTATGTTCCCCAATACCAAAAGGATGAAAGGTTCCGAATCAGAAAGTTCATCATGGGACTCAACCCTCAGATCGGTGGTGAAGTGGAGGTGCATGGTCCAAGCACAATGGATCAAGTTTATGAAAAGGCAATAAAACAGGAGCAGAAGATTAAGTCTATCTCCGCTTACCGTGATAAGAAACGCAAGAAGTTTGACAAGAACTACAATGATCAGTCTTTTAAAAGGAAAAACAATAAGGGATTTGGAAACAGGAGGTTTGATAGGGGAAATCGAAAGAATCAAGGAGGATTTGGTAATGACCGCAGGGGTGAAGATTTTAAGAGGAATGCAAATTTTAAGAAGAATGGTGATTCTGCAAGTAGGCCATCTGAGAAGCGAGGACCTATAGGAGGATGTTTCTCTTGTGGAGGAGATCATTATGCCAACCGTTGCCCCAACAAGAAGCCGAATGGGAGGCCCAGGAACACGGAGCTTCCTTCACAACAGGAAGCCTTTCAGCAAAGGATTCATGCCGCTCTCGACAATCGGCAAGCAGAGTATCAGATCACTCCTATTGAGATGACAGGTACCTTATTTGGAGTTCCTGTTTCTATTTTATTTGATACGGGTGCAACAGAAAATTTTGTGTCACCTAGAGTTCTAAGTAAATTTTCTAGAAAAGCTGGCTTTATGTCAAAACCTTGGACAGTAGAGTATGCCAATAATTCAAAGGCTCAGGTAGAGCAATGTTTGTTCGAAGCTAGGATTGATGTTTCTAATTTCACCATTGAGGCAAACTTGTACGTAGCGCCTTTAGGGTCTTACGATGTCATCCTAGGAATGAACTGGTTGAGGAAACATCGAGCCAAAGTAGATTGTTTTCATAAAACCATTGAGTGTCTGGATGAGATGGGCAAAATGGTAAATCTCCAAGGAATTCAGAGGGAAATAAAGGTTAGATCCATTTCATCAAAACAACTGAAGCGGGCTAGGCGAAAGGGGTGTCAACTTTTTGCAGTTAAGATGGACCTAGTAGAGGAAACCTCAGAGAAGCAATCTTTTGAGGAAAGATATCCATTTCTGTGCAATTTCAGAGACGTATTTCCCGAAGAGTTACCTGGTTTGCCTTCGAAGAGAACTTTTGACTTTGGTATAGATATTAAACCAGGATCGGAGCCAATCTCTAAAGCTCCGTATCGTATGACTACCACGGAGCTTATGGAATTAAAAGCTCAGTTGCAGGAGCTTTTGTCTAAGAATTTGATTAGGCCAAGTGTATCACCGTGGGGAGCTCCGGTTATCTTTGTCAAGAAGAAAGATGGAACTCTCAGGCTGTGCATAGACTATAGGATGCTTAATAAGGCAACTATAAAGAACAAGTATCCCTTGCCACGAATTGATGATCTATTTGACCAAATGCGTGGCGCATCGGTCTTTTCAAAGATAGATCTGAGATCCGGATACCATCAATTAAGGTTAAAAGAGGAAGACATCCCCAAAACAACTTTTAGAACGAGGTATGGTCATTATGAGTTCACGGTGTTACCATTTGGATTGACCAACGCACCTGCTGCTTTCATGAATCTCATGAATAGTGTATTCAGAGATTGTCTCGATAAGTTTGTACTAGTCTTCATTGACGATATTCTGATCTATTCCAAGGATGAAGAGGAGCATGCATGACATCTTCAAATAGTGTTGCAACGATTAAGAGAGCATAAGCTGTATGCGAAACTCTCCAAGTGCACTTTCTTTCAGAAAGAGGTACAGTATTTAGGGCACATTATATCAGCTGATGGGATATCAGTTGATTCGGCCAAAATAAAAGCTATTATGGAATGGCCTGAACCTACCAATGTGTCAGAGGTATGAAGTTTCATGGGATTGGCAGGGTATTACAGGAAATTTGTGCTGAACTTCTCAAGCATTGCTAGTCCTATCACCTCATTGCAGAGAAAAGGAAAAAGGTTTGTTTGGACGGTTGAATGTCAAAAGGCATTTGACTTGTTAAAAGAAAAATTAACAACCGCTCCAATTTTGAAAGTTCCTGATCCAGAGGGTGAGTTTGAGGTTATCACTGATGCCTCGGGGGAAGGATTGGGAGGTGTGCTTATGCAAGATGGTAGAGTGGTAGCCTATGAGTCAAGGAAGCTGAAAAATTATGAACAGAACTACGCTCCTCATGACCTAGAGATGGCAGTAGTGGTTCACGCCCTTCAGATGTGGCGACATTACCTGTTGGGAAGGACTTTTATTTTAAAATCTGATCACCAAAGCCTTCGCTACATATTCACACAACCTAATCTCAATGCAAGGCAAAGGAGATGGCTGGAACTCATATCAGATTATGACTTTGAAATTTCTTATATCAAGGGCAAGGAGAACCGAGTAGCGGATGCCTTAAGTAGAAGAAGGCACATAGCCTCTATAATCTCCATACATGCTAACTTTAAAGACTTGGTATTGCAAAACTTATCTGGGGATGAGTATTATGAACAAGTGAAATAGGCTCTGCACCTAAACCCTAAGGACCCAAGATATGACGGATTCAGTTTTGAATCCGATGGATTGCTGAGATTCAAGGGAAGAATTTATGTCCCTGATTCAGAGGAACTTAGAAACCTTGTGTGGAAGGAAGTTCACTGTGCTCCCTACTCTGGGCACCCTGGTGTAACAAAACTGTTAGCTGATGTCAAGCAGTTATATTTCTGGAAAGGAATGAAAAGCGATGCTGCAAAGTTTGTAGCTAGTTGTTTGGAGTGTCAGAGAGTGAAGGCAGAACACCAACATCCTGCTGGGTTGTTGTACCCACATGAGATTCTAGAATGGAAATGGCAAGTTATTAGTATGGATTTTGTCCAGGGGTTGCCAATGTCTTAGAATAGGCATGATGCAATATTGGTTGTTGTGGATAAACTAACCAAGGTTGCACATTTTATACCGGGAAATTTGACAGATGGAGCACATCTTTTGGCTCGAAAATTTGTGCAAGAGATTTTCAGATTGCATGGGGTACCTGAAAAGATAATATCTGATAGAGATGCTCGGATAACTTCACGATTTTGGCAAACCTTATTTTCTGCATTAGGGACTAAATTGAATGTAAGTACTGCATATCATCCCGAAACTGATGGACAAACAGAAAGAGTGAACCAAGTATTAGAAGACCTTTTGAGAATGTATTGCATGGATCAGCAATATAGATGGGAGGAATATCTACCTCTTGTCGAGTTTGCCTATAACAACTCCTATCATTCTGCCATTAAGATGGCGCCATTTGAAGCATTATATGGAAGGAAACGCAGAACTCCTATAAGCTGGGATAAGCTGGAAGATAGGATAAGCATTAGACCTAAAATGCTTGCTGATATGGAAGAAAAAGTTAAAGTGATTAGGAAGAGGTTGGCAGAAGCCAATGACAGGCAAAAGAGTTATGCTGATCGCAAACGAGTGCCTAGACACTTCTGTGTTGGCGAGAAGGTGCTTTTGCAGGTGAAACCCCAAAAGAGTTCTATTAAGTTTGGTAAATCTTCAAAATTGGCTCCTCGTTATGTCGGACCTTTCGAAGTTCTTGAAATTATTAATCCGGTTGCCTACAAAGTTGCTCTACCTCCAGCCTTGTCTAAGATGCATAATGTTTTTCATGTTTCGTATTTAAAGAAATATTTTGTAGGTAATAACCACATCCTTAACTGGAATTCCTTACAGATGCAAGAACCCGGGGTGGTTGTGATCGAGCCACTCAAGGTGCTCGAAATGCGTAAACTTCGTTTACGTAATCGAGAAGTTTTGCAATGCAAAATACAGTGGGACCAATATGGCGAGGATAGCGCCACTTGGGAAGACTACAAAGACATTTATCAAAGATTTCCAAAACTTTTTAAAGACATTAATGTTGCTTTATAGAAAGTTTGTTTTAAGTTTAATTTTTGCTTGATAAACTTAATCATCAGGGACGATGATTTTTAAAGGGGAATGATATGTTACATCCCTCCTTTTGAAAACAATGATGCTATTTACTTTCTTACAAATTTCAGTAAATTACTATGTTGTGAACGACTTGAAAACTGAAAATTTATCTTACAAAGTTGTTTTATGAAATTGCGGAATCTATTGATTACGATCAAGTGATATGTAGACTAAAAGTCTTTATATTAAATGCAATAATGTTCGAATATATTATATTTAGATCATAGATGCTTTGACCACAAAAATTGTATGCGAGTTTTGTCGATGCAGGAACAGGTGGACCGTGTTCGACGGAAGAGAAAGTATCTTCGAGAGAGAGTATAGACTCTGGAAACTAACCAAAGGTGTTTGTCACTGAGATCGCCAAACAGATAGATAAACCTGGGAACCAACAAGTAAGTCTTGTTTGTCAGTTTAGGTAGTTTAATTGATGTCGACGCCAAAGGATAAAGTAAACATCCTAGTCGAAAGTCGTCTTGTAGAATCTTGGAGTCGTCTATGGCGTCGTAAGTTCCTAATAACAAGTCGACGTATTTGAGATGTTTGATATTTACGTCTATAAGTATTTATTGAGTCATCTTGTGGCGAAATTGCAAATCTTGTCTCGAAGTCGAAATTGCGAGAAATCGACCTTAAGTGTCTAACGTTGTGAGAATTCGTCTGCGATACGATCAATCCGTCGTGATTGTCGTAAATCGCGTCAAATTTATGTTGCGAATATTTTCTTTTCGCATAGATCGACGAATGTCGATTTGAAGCCATAGTGTGAGGTAATTTATTTTAGTCATCGTGTAGCGTGAGTCTTTCCTTCTAGTTTAGACCATGATTTGTTGTCAATTTAACCTTGTAGATCTCTTAATAAATAGGTTTTTGTCTCCTTTTCATTTTCGATCAACACAATGCTTTAGTCATTGCCTAATCACCGCCATGCCGAACTTAAACTCCGTAATACATCTTGTAGTGGTTTTGGATTGATTTTGATGCCTTGGTTATCGAGTGAAGGCGGAATTGTTGTGTCTTCTAGCAGACCACGTCGCCAAAGGAGCCACCACCTTTTGTATGATCATGTTACGTGAGAAGTCGGGTTCAAGTTTATTTATGTTAACCCATGTGTATAGATTTACGTCAACCGAAAATTCTTTGGTGGGATTCTTTTAACCAAGACGTGAGAGGTCAGCTCGCGAATTGGAGAGGGTGTAACCATTATTAATGCCGATCTCCCATCACCTTGGAGTGTGGAGAAGCATTGGAGGTCGTGGGTTCGATTACCACAGACGGCGTTTATTCTCAATGAACTTTGATTTGAAAGTGCTAATTAATGATAGTATACGTTTGAAAAAGTTAGTTGAAATTGGTTAACTTCTTTAGTGAAGAAACTGCATTGAACTTAAAAAAGAGGAAGAATTTGCGGAGAGAGAAAACGTTCCCTATATCTCTGCGCAGCATGGGAAGTGGTTGTAACTTCCTTCGTGGGCAGTGAGGACAGCGTGGAGGGGCAGTTAGCGAAGAGAATTATCTTCGCAAGGTTGAGGGAGAGTTAATTCCTGTGCTCCGTCGACGGAATAAGGCAAAAATCTATTGCTACGGATAAGGGACTGCATGTGTGTAGGCCATCGCGGAAGTTAGAGGGAGAGGATCTACTCCAACGTGGAGGAAAACTAGGAGTCGGGCAAGGACGAAGGCAGTTAGTAGAGAAGGCAGCGAGAGATAGTATTTGCGTAGGGAGAGGTCGTTTTTGACAGGAGCGAATGATGGGAATTGAGCAGTGAAGAGGAGCACGAGTTAGGAATTGAGCAGTGAAGAGGAGCACGAGTTAGGAATTGAGCAGTGAGGAGAGCACGAGTTAGGAACTGTGCGATGGGTAAGAGTGGAGAACTGTACTGTGAGAAAGGGTTTAGAACTATGCTGTGAGGAGAACAAAAAGACAGTAAGAGTTAGGACTATGCTGTGAGGAGAACGAAAAGACAGTGAGAGTTTAGACTGTGTAGTGAGGAGCAAAAAGGCAGTAAGAATTTAGATAGTGCAGTAAGAAGAGCGAAAAAGGGCAGTAAGAGTTTAGAACTGTGCAGTGAAGTAACGAGAGGCAGAGAGCCCTCGGTGTGAAAGAGCACTCCAGCAACCTCCATTTTTAATAACAGGTTCTTTTTCTTTACCAATTGTCTCAGTTTTAAATAGTAAGGAAGAGAGTCTCATGGTTATGGAAGATTATTACGTTTAAACATGAGTAGAATAGAATGATAACGTAAGTTTACTACGATTTCAGTGTGCGGTTAATTCCTTGAAATAGCTTTATTGCTGTGTAGGACATGTGATAAACTCAGAAACTAATGTATGCTGTCACATTACTGTGTTTTAAGATTAGAAAACTCTGAAAAAGAAGTGTTACTGCCTTCTAGGAATTGTAAACTCAGAAATTGTAGTTTTTCTCGTCATAAATGACGATGTATAGCAAAAGAACGCTGCTCTCTAAGGTATATGCATTTAGGAATGAACTTATCTTGGTGCAAGACTTAATTTACCTTCAGTGAACGATAAACAGTGACGTAAGATAGAAGAGTTGCCTTTAGGTCTGTGTTATGAACATAAAACTACCTTGGAGGTTTTAAACGATGCTCCACGTGCATGCTATGCAGGAGTCAAACCGTAGTTAGTAAGCATGTTCGACGTATAGCCAAAAAATGCATTGTAAACAGCCGATGTCTTATCCGTTTAATATCTTTATCTACATTTGAAAGATTCCCAAACCTTTTAGATTTATTTACGACTCTCAGCTATTTAAATCTTGTGAAACTAATGACTCGGAAAGAGGAGTAGGAAGATAAAAGTGTTGATAATGTTTAGGAAACCGTCTTGGATTCCGAAATGATCAATTTGAGTTGAAAACCTGCATGTGAGTCGAGATTGCGTTGCATGCGACGATGTTAGGATCGCTTAACCTTGTAGACCATTTGAGTCTAGAACCCTCGAATATTGGGATAACGGAAAATGAATTAGATACTTGTGTATGTTGTGTTAACATGAGAACCAAGTAAACAGATTTGAAACCATTTAGGAGTGGACGTGTCTAAATAATGATTTTACAGGATAATGGGATTATGAAAGTCTGAACTCAAGATTAAAATAATATTGCGCAATGCGCTATTATAGGAGGATATCCTAAACCTTGAGTTCATCAAGGTCGGCAAAATGAGTTCAAACTATACAAATAGGAAACTGTAGGATTTCGACCAGTTCAAGTCGAGTAGGGTGGGTGAACCAAGTTCATGCATTTTTAAAATGCTAACTAAATACAAATCCTTTGGCCAAGGTGGTGTACTATCCTCAAGTGCATCGAACGTTCACCGTAACTGGATGGCGTTTCTTGTGGAGTGTCGTACATGACTAGAGGGTATCTAGGGATCTGTACGATAACAAGATACGTAGGTTACAACACCAGAGCTCAGATGGCAAACACCAATGGTTATCCTAAGTCTATCCTCTTGAGTAGGGTAGGGCCACTTCCAGTTAGGAAGGAGTGCGGGAGACCGACGGTCTGTGGTTGGAGGTTAAGCTCCTTGAAGATACTTTCTCTTCCAAATACTGAGGAATGCCGAGTCTTGAATGTGATGGGTCGACAATCGAGATGCATGATAATGGTATGTTTCCAATATTTGTTGTTTCAAGAAAATTTCATTTGTTAGAAAACAAAGTGATTTATGTATATCATTTCTTTTAGTTTTATGAAAATGAAATCCTGTTATGATAAAATGAAAAATGTTGTAATGGATTATAGATAAGTTTATTTTGTATTTGACTACCTTGTAAAAAAAAAAAAATTACCGTTGTGAAAACTTAGTTACTTCTTGTCATTATGGTTTTGGATGTTACAATCAGATCATAGGTGATAAAAGAAAAGGTGTCCAAACAAGAAGAAAGATTACTCAAGACTCAGAAAAGTATTGTCTGATTTCAAAAATTGAACCAAAACCAGTAAGTGAAGCATGCAATGATGAAAGCTGGACTAAAGCAATGAAGGAAGAGTTGATGTAGATTGAGAAAAATCACACTTGGGATCTTGTTCCTAGACCTAGAAACAAAAATGTGATTGGAACCAAATGGATCTTCTGGAATAAACTGAATGAAGATGGTGAAGTAGTCAGAAACAAAGCCAGATTGGTCTACAAGGGTTATTCCCAAGTAGAAGGAGTTGATTTTGAAGAAACTTTTGCTCTGGTGGCAAGAATTGAAGCAGTTAGATTATTTCTTGCCTTTGCTGCCTTCAAGGATTACAAAGTATATCAGATGGATGTCAAGTCTGCCTTCTTGAATGGTGACTTGGAAGAAGAAGTATACATTGAGCAATCGGATGAATTTCAATTGTCTGATCATGGTGATATGGTTTGCAAGTTGAAGAAAGCATGGTATGGACTCAAACAAGCCCCAAGAGCCTGGTATGAAAGACTGGATAAGCATATTTTCAAGATTGGTTTCAACAAAGGTACTGCTGACAGTAACTTGTACTTCCAAATTGATCATGAAAATATCTTGATCGTTGAAGTATTTGTTGATGATATCATTTTTGGAGGAAGAGATAGTATGTGCAAAACTTTTGCAAATAAAATGAAAAGTGAATTTGAGATGTCCATGTTTGGGGAAATGAATTTCTTCTTGGGTCTGCAAATCATTCAAACAAAGAAAGGAATCTTCATTTCACAGAACAAATATGTGAAAGAATTGTTGATGTAATTTGGGATGGAAGACTCAAAACCAATGAATACTCCCATGGCATCCGGATGTAAATTGAGCAAAGATGATGACTCTCCTAAGGCTGATCAGAAAAAGTACAGGTCAATGATTGGAGGACTATTGTATATTACTCAAACTAGACCTGACATTATGAATGTTGTTGGTCTTGTTGCTAGATTCCAAGATGATCCTAGGGAATCTCATGTCATGGCAATCAAGAGAATCTTCAAATATCTAAAGGGAACAATTGAGTATGGTTTATGGTATCCTAGGGATCATGATTTCTCTCATCATGCATATACAGATACGGATTGGGCAGGAGATGTGGATGGCCGGAAGAGTACCAGTGGTGGAACATTCTTTTTAGGGAAAAGATTGGTTTCTTGGCTAAGCAAGAAACAAAAGGCAATATTTCTGTCCACTGCAGAAGTAGAGTATATTGCAGTAGCAGGTAGTTGTACTCAATTATTATGGATGAAGCAAATGCTAAGAGACATCAGAGTGGAGTGTGAGGAACCTATCACAATCCTTTGTGATAACTCAAGTGCAATAAACATTTCAAAGAATCCGGTGTTACATTCAAAGACAAAACATATATCCATCAAGTTTCATTTTTTGAGAGAGCAGGTGAACAAGAATGAAGTCAGATTGGAGTTTGTGCCCTCCAAGGATCAGATTGTAGACATTTTTACTAAAACTCTACCTAAGGACTCTTTTGAGTATCTCAGGGAGAAGTTAGGGGTTATTACTCCTCCGGTTCTGAATTAAGGTGCACTGATGTGCATCAGTCTAGTGGATCTCACAGTCATATCTTGTTGTCTAGATTGATGAAAGGAAGCTGCTACTCAGGGGGAGCAGTCTGTATGATTCTAAGTGATGCAAGTATGTGCCCTTTGCCATTGATGTCAAAGGGGGAGAGAAGACATATGAAAAACAAAAATTGGTTGCTAATCAAAGGGGAGCAGTAAAGGAAGAGAAGACATGTGAATGGTTGTTGTTGATAGGGGGAGCTATGTCAGTTAGTAAGGAGAAATTCTTGTCTTGATGGTTAAAATAGTTTTTCACATCATATGTTGCCATCAATGACAAAGGGGGAGATTGTTGCAAGTATGGGCCTAACCGGTGTTGTCATTGGTGTCAACATACTCTTGTTGCATTGATGTCAAGGATTGGATGAGTTGTGTGATGAGGATTTTGAGAAAATTAGTCCTATCAGAAATAGAGAAGAATAGTGAAGACAATGAAGCTCTATGAAGTGAAGATCCCAGCTAAGATGAAGATCAAAGGATGCGAATCAAAGGGTTTGTAGATATGTGTCTAAAGGTGATCCAGTAAAGATTTCGGAGGTCCGCATGAAGATTTCAATAAGTTATGGCCATATGAGAAAAATTGGTTCTGGTAGATGTTTAGAGGTGATAGTGACACAAATAGGTCCGGTGAGATCCAGAAATGTAATATCTTGTTCTGCAGATTTGGTGGAATGTTTAGGAAGTCAATATGAATTGACAACTCAATTGGTTCGTGGTCTAGAGGACAACAAGCATCTATATCAAAATGACATTGATGTCAGACTATGTTCTTGAGGTTCTAGATGAAAAAGAGAATGATTTCAGTAAGCAGAAGTAGTGTGGATGTTCTTGGTGATTCAGGCAAGCTTGTGGGGATCTCTGGATTGTGTCCAGTTTGTGTTGGTGGTCCACATTGAAGATGGAGCTCAAAATTAAAGAATTACTTCCGGATGATGATGTTCTTCCTCAAATTAGCCAACCAGATGATTTAGACATCTTGCGGATGATCTTGAAGATGTTATGCAAAGGATGGTGTGTTCCTCAAAGAAGATTTGAGTCCCAGATATATGTGGCCAATAGTGTGGTGATTCACATGAAGTCTTTTGTAATAAATTAAGTTGTATTTGTGTATTTGCTCTATAAAATTTTGCCAACTTTGATGATTATCCCAAAGTTGATGTCTTGTATAAATAAGAGTTGTGAAGTCATTTCAAATATCTTGGCGAAGATGAGAGTGTGGTAGAGAGGAGAGGAGCGAAAAGCAGAGCAGAAGTATTGAGCTTAAATGGAGTTGACTCAAGCATGGTGAAGATGCTATTCTTCAGTTCAAGTATGTAATATTTATTATTCTGTAGACAGTGTTTCTACTGTAGGCAGTGGGCCTCTTGTGAGCAGTGTGCTCGGGTAGTGAGCCCTAATTGGCATGTGCCATTTGTTCTTCTTATTCTTTTAACAGAGAATACAATCTTGGGTTAGTCACCCCGTGGTTTTTCCCTTAACTGGGTTTTCCACGTTAAAATCTTGGTGTCATATGTGTTTCTGCTTTTGAATTATTGCATTGTGTTTCCATGATTGATTTATTATTATACTGCTAAAATACAAGAAGGATTAAAGTGGTTAATAAAAGAAAAGTTTTTGGGACAACTAATTCACCCCCCCTCTCAGTTGTCTGTCTTGAAACTAACATGAACACCTTTATTTTTATCTCCTATGATCTGATCTTCAGAATGATTCAATCTTACATACCTGGGAGTTTTGGAATTCTCTTTAACTTCTGATTCTTTAGCTTGTTCCTCAACATTTGCATTAGCTTCTTGAGTCACTGTATTCTCTAGAGCAATTTGAGTCTAAGTTTGAGTTTGGACTTGCACTCCTTCATTTGGACTTTCATCTTGATCATTAGATTTGTATCCACAGGACTTGGAAGATCTCTCCTTGCTTTCATCAACCTTGACATTAGTACTTTCAACAATCCTTTTCAATCTCTTGTTAAAGCACCAGTATGCCTTGGTTTGGTTAGAATAACCCAGAAACATTCCTTCATCACTTTTTGCATCAAACTTGCCTAGATCTTCATCTCTTTTAATATAGCATTTACTACCAAAAACTCTGAAGTATTTCACAGTAGGAGTATTACCAAACTACAGTTCATAAGGTGTTTTACCAATATTACCTTTGATCTGCACCTGGTTAAGAGTGTAGACAGTAGTACTTACAGCCTCTCTCCAATAGACATGTGGAAGATTTGCCTCCATCATCATGGTTCTAGCAGCCTCTTGAATAGTTTGATTCTTGCTTTCAACAACTCCATTTTGCTGAGGAGTCCTAGGGGCAGATAACTGTCTTCTTATTCCATGCTTTTCACAAAATGCATTAAACTCATCGGAGGTAAATTCTCCACCTCTATCAGATCTAAGACACTTTATCTTCACACCAATCTCATTCTCCAACATAGCCTTGAACACCTTGAATCTATCAAGAGCCTCTGATTTCTCTCTCAAGAAATTGACCCACATCATTCGAGAATAGTCATCAATCAACAACATAAAGTACCTGTCTCCTTGCAAACTCCTAACTCTGGTAGGACCACACAAATCAGTGTGCACAAGTTCCAACAATCTACTTGAAGATTGTTCCTTACTTTTGAATGTAGTTCTGATCTATTTGCCCATCTAACATTCCTTACACATGCTATTTGCAGGTTTCACAAGCCTTGGAAGATCTCTCATAGCTTGAGCAGTACTTATCTTGACAATGTTATCAAAGTTTACATGACACATTCTTCTATGCCATAACCAACTTTGATCAATTTGAGCAATCAAACAACTTTTACTAGTACCACTTAAATGAAAGATGTTACCTTTAGTCTATATACCCAATGCAATTACAGTTCCGGAGCTTTCCAAAATTTTGTATTTTCCATCCTTGAATTAGAGATCATATCCTTTGTCCACCAACTGTCCAACACTGAGAAGATTATGCTTCAAGCCTTCTACATATAGAACATCATTAGTGTTATTCTTACCATCAAGAGATATGGATCCTTTGCCATGGATTCTACCGGCTGAATTGTCTCCAAACTTCACGATTCCACCTTCATATATTTCCAAACTTATAAACTTACTTTTATCACCAGTCATATGATGAGAACATCCGCTGTCAATCACCCATTCACCCTTTTCTTCAATCTGAGCAGCTAAAGCACTTTCCACATTGACATAACTAGTAGATTCAGTAGATCTTCTTCTTTGATAGCAATGAACACCCATTCATTTCCAAAGTTACTTCCCATATCAGATTCATCATCACTGACTCCTTCAGCTTCTTGGACATAGTAACATTTCTTCTGAGCCCTAGGTCTATTAGGATTTGTCTTTGAAACCCTCTCTGGACATCTTGAGGCAAAATGACCAATCTTATTGCAGGCAAAACATTTGAAAGGTAACTTTCCTTCATACTTACTAGATCCTCTTGGTAATCTTTTGGCAATAAGGGCTTCAATTTCTTCAAGCTTAGTTTCATCTTCTTCAAGTTCCTTCCTTACCTTCTCATATCTGGTTAGCCTTCTTGAAGAGCTTTCACCTGGATCAAATCTTTGCTTTCTGAAAACACTGGCCTTAAATGCAGTTTCATATTTAGGAAGAGAATCACCAAACTCACTCATTTCAAATGCTGAAAGTTTACCAACCAACTGATCCCTTGTAACATTTGTCATAGTCCTGATCTCTTCAATGGCAACGACTTTATGTTTGTATGTGGCAGGTAAGGATCTGAGCACTTTGGCAACAATCTCTGATTCTTCCAGTTTTCCACCAACACTCCTGATATTGCTTACAAGTTCATTCACTTTCTGCATGTAGGAAGTAATGTTTTCATATTCACTCATCCTTAAACTTTTGTATCTACCCTTTAGGCTCTGTGTCTTTGCACATTTAACATATTCATCACCTCCATACAGGGTTTTCAACTTCTCCCAGATTTCATGAGCAATTTTCAATTCCAGGACATTTGTCATTTTTGCATCAGTTAGGGCACTCAACAATGCTTCTTTGGCTCAAATGTTGTATTCAGCTTCTTTGAGTTCATCTGGAGTTGAAGGACCTTTCTCTGGAATCGCATACTCATCCCTAGTTATCACCCAATACGGATCACCCATGCATTGCAAATGACACTGCATATGCATCTTCCAAAGAGAGTAATTTGTTCCATCAAATCTCGGATTGTCTTTCTTGTATGTCGACATCCTGGATCTCCTCAAGTGGTCAAGCTTCTTTTAGAGGAACTAGATCTGATACCAACTATTGAAATTAGGGCAGACAACTGAGAGGAGTGGGTGAATCAGTTGTCTCAAAACTTTAACATTTGGTGCAATTAATCTTCTTTACCACTTATTAACAAATTAAAGATGTAATCTTGAAAGCATGAATCAACAACACATGAGCAGAAACATAATCAACACACATAACACCAAGATTTTTATGTGGAAACCCGGTTAAGAGAAAACCACGGTGGGGGTTAACCCACAATCTCTGTTAAAAGAATAGAAAAATGGGAAGGCACTTGCCTTCGGGTACACTGCCCAACGCTCACTGCTCCAAGAGGCTCACTGCCTACAAATAATTATATGATTAACATAGAAAGATTGAACTAAGAAACATCTTCTTCTTCATGCCAAGGTTCAGTTCCATTGAAGCTCACAGTACTTCAGCTCTGCCCCCAAATACTTCTTAGCTATCTCCTCATCCTTTACTGCTCTTTCTCTTCTGCTCTTCTTCTTCTCCACTTTGCCCTTTTACCTTTCTTCAGATTTTATAATTTTCACACACAGACACCTTTCCATAATTCAACCACAAGTATTTATACACTTTATCAACCTTGGAATAAACATCAAGATTGGCACTACAAATGTCTGACTTAATGCAAATCATTATACTATCGGCCAAACATAGCTGGGACTTGAATCTTCCTCAAACAACATGCCACACTTCATAGAACCTTTCTTAGATCATCTGCAACATACACAAAGCATCCGGTTGGCCAAAAATGGAAAGAACAACAACACCTGAAGAGAAATCTTCAACTATGAACTCAATTCTCAATGCGAATCACCAACACAATAGGTACATGATCCAGAGACCACCACAAGCATAATGAAATCAGCAGGAACAACTGCACCTCCTCAAATCAACAGAATCACTTGCATCTTCATACTGGAACTTAAGAACACTAACTGCCATGACTATCACACTAGAAAGATTGCTTGCGGACCTCCAAACCATGAACCACTTGAGTTGAGGATACACACCAACATCCCAAACATGCTTCTAGAACTACAGACCATAGTATTCAAATGCGAAGCAATCCAGACCAACTTTCTGTCACTCTGTTTCCTCTGAACAACTGAAAAACCCGGTTCTACTCAGATGATCATAACTTCATCAATATTTCATGTGAACCTATCAAATATTAACTAGAGTAACTTCAGACAATCCTCTACAAACCCTTTAGTCTGCAAACTTTGATCTTCATCTTATTGGAAATGCGAAGCAATCTACTTCACTGAACTGCATTGTCTTCACTGTTTCTGACAAAGAGATATGTAACTCACTTGATTCTTTCGGAGAGGTTAATTTTCTCAATATCCTCATCATACCAGTCTTCTAAAAAGATAATGGAGTAGGATACAGTTTACACCAATGACAACAAGGATATGTTGACATCAATGACAACACCGATTAGACACATATTTGCAACATACAAATCACAGGCTTCTTTAATAACACTTTGTATACCTTTTATTCTATTATCTACTAAAGTTTTATCATTGATTAACATGGTCTTCAACTCAGTTAATCTCTTCTCATCAAATTCTTTTCTTACTTTCATTTCTGCAGACTTTTCAAAAGATTCAAAATGCACACTTACTAAGTTTATGAGTCCCTTGAGATGATTTGCTGTCGACATTGATGTATCCTTTTGATATGATGGCATCAGCTTCTCCAAAATGTTGGATGCCAATCCAATGAGTTCACTGTCCTTTATGTGTGACTTCAATATTTCTTCATGTACCTTTTCTTGTACAATTGATACCAATTTAAATTTTTGCATAGGAGACATTGAGTCTAAGTTTATTGGACCTTGCAAAAACTCAGATTCATCCAAGACTTGTTTTTCTCTTTCCAAAAATTCTTTGATAGACTCAACAGTGTCTCTAGTTGTATTAAGGACATCTTCTTCTTTATTTTTCTCCAGAGGATCCAAATCTATTACCTAATTTTCATCAATATTATGCTCCAGTGTAGGGCTCTTCTCACCTTATTCTTCTTTTTGATTGTCAGCTTTGTTCTGCTCATCATTTTGTTGATCTAGAGGAAGATTTGTCTTAGTTTGATCCTTATCAGTTGTATTCAAACCATTAGTATCAGGGGTCTGACCTTCTTTCTCTTTTAACTCATCATCATTTTTATCTAATCCTTGATCCATATTGACTTTCGGAATAACTATGTCATCCCTAGCACCTGTTTCTTCATTATCATATATTGTTGGAAGATGAAATTCTTTCAATGCTTTTAGAGTGATTGCCTTAGTCTCCTTGACTACCTTCTCAATGTCATCTGACATGAGAGCATTCATCCTTCTCTTTGTTTTAAATTCTTTATGCAACACATTAGAGACTTTTCCTTTTTTTTATGGTGTGATCTCTGGACATAACTTTATCAGTGTATGCTCTCTGAGTTCAACATCCTTAGCCATGGCAGCTTCCTTTCTTGCAGACATTATACTTCCCAAATAGTCTAGGAGATCAATAATTATCTCAATAAGAGCTTTGTTGATGTCCAAGTATCTGACGATATTAGTCTCAATGATTCTCTTGTCTGGATCATTATACTCATCATATAGTTGGGCTATGGGTTTCAAACTGCCATCAACAGTTATGGCCTTTAGGACATCCTCAAGACTTATAGTGGCTTCACCTATCTAAGACTCCTCTTGTCCTGGGCTTTTCTTGGTTCTTCCCTTTCCAGCAGGTTTCTTCTTGTTGCTCCCAAAGGCTTTAGTAGCCTTAGTTTTCATCTTCTTCACTTCTTCATCTGATTTTGTCTCTTCGTCATCCATTCCTATACTGACATACATTCTATGACCTTTGGTTTTCTATCTTTTGAATCCTTTGTCAATGGGTTTCTTGGTGGGTGCCTCTACACTGACAGATGAGGTCAGACTAGAGGTTTTTGATGTAGATGCTATAGAGGCTAAAACTCTTGCCCTCTTCCTTGTTATAGTAGGTTCCTCTACCTTTGCCTCAGGCTCTTTCAGAGCCTTGACTAGTTCATTTTCTTTCTTCTTTTTTGCAACACTTTCTATCTGTGCCTCTTGTTGTACCTTATGAACTTCCTAAACTTTTTCAACTATTTTTGCCCTTGATTTAGAAACTTCTTCTTTTGTAATCCCTATGCTCTGGGCATATTCCTCCACTATTTTTCTTACCTTTTTCTGGGTTTCAGGTTTCCTTAATTCAACATGGATTTTTACAGACAATTCTTCATAAGTGCTAAATCTTGGCTCACAAGTATCCCTAGGTTTGCTTAACATAAGATCTGCAAGACCTATTAGAACATCCTTTGCCACCTCATAGGCCATGGGTGGTACCCACATAGTCCTAGGCTCTACTACCACCATCATACACTGATCTTTATTCACAATAAAACAAATGTCATTCTTGTACTTTTCTAGAACTGATTTAGGGATCCTCATTCTAGATTGCATTGACTTCTGAAAGTTCTTAAAGTATCCCCATAATGCTGCATTTTGAGCATTCACATCACCTAGACTGCTAATATAATCTCTTATTTGTAAGGCCAATGGTTTTCTTGGATCCCAAACAATGTTATTGATTCCCAGGATTTCTCTTTTGAAATAGAAGAATAAACAAAGTATTAACATGCCAAACTTGAAAGGGTATTTTGATTCCTTACTCTTTTTCAAATTTTCTAGCAACTGTTGCTGGAGAAGCTCACACAGATCGTAATCCTTATCTTCCTTAATCATCTCATATGCAGTGTATATAGCTATTTTGGAGACTGAGTTCTCCTGATTGGTATAATATATCTTGTAACTAATGATCATAGATGTAAACTTGACTGTATGATCCTCAATTGTATTCACAATTAGAGCCCTTTTGTCAAATTATGCTTCGATGGCTTCTATGACTGTTGCATTCTTCACAGATTTCAACTGTGGTATTGGACTAATAGAATTTAAACTGGTAATTGCCCTTATTGCTTCTTTTTTTATCATATGTGTAGACTCAAGCCACATTAACTCATCATGCATTCAACTTAACATGTACCAAACCCATGCAACTTCAGTGAAAGTAGGGAAATCCAAGTACTGTATGAATTTCTTGTCTTACAGGGCCTTGTATTGGTCCAACAATTCAAACTGATCTCCACTCAAGTGATTTAAATATAAGTCTGCAAGTTTGCCCCTATTATGTTCATCTAGGGAAACATGGATATAAGCCCTAACGTCTTCCGCATGCATAACACCAAACAAAATTTTTGAAAATGCACCATTTGGATCGACCTCTATTGATTTGAATGGATGCTTCTTGAATTTTTGCCAGGCTTTCTCAGTGATGTCGACAACTTGTGGGGTTACTATTTTTGCAGGGATTCAAATAGATTCACAAATAGGGTTTCGACTATAAATACATCTTTTTGTCAAATTTTGGATTTACTTGCTTCGAAATGTTCTAGACATTGTTATAGTCGCTTAGAATTTGGCTTCAGCTCTCCTTAGTCACTTGACAACTCAAACGTAAAATGATTAACCCTTCGGATTCAACCCCTTTAACCTTTATTTTCCTTAGCCATAAATGTTCTTTCAAAAAGCTGTCAAACACTTCTCTGTAGATTACATTGGATTTTGGATTGCTCCACAATGTTTTGCATTTGATCCTTTTCTTCCAAAATTTCTTTCAAAAGATTTGTCATATGAATCTTCACATCATCTCTTCATGCCAGATCTCAGCACTGATTATCTGAATAGTGGATATGGATTTTCAATATAGCTCCCCCTAAGCCAGAGCTCCCAATTTACTTCCTGGAGGAAGTATCTGCACTAGAGGATGGTGTAGATCCATCCTTGACCTCATTAACACCTTTCTTAATCTAGCTCTTGCTCATTTCCTTCTTGATTTCCATTGGATCAATCTTGTTCTTGCCTTTATCTTCTCTCTGATATGTTTTCATCTTCTCTGCGGGATAGTTTCTTCTCTCATTCTTGCTTCTGCAGAATTTTGCAACATGCCCAAACTTATTGCAATTGTAGCATACCACATTCCTCTGTCCTTGATACCTTCTATTGATTGAATTCATTCTTGATCTGCATTGGTTAGCCATATGCCCAAATCTATTACATGCAAAGCACTTTCCATTGAAGGATTGAGTATTCTTTACATAGTTAAAACTATTCCTAACCAGACTTCTGCATTCATTTGATTGATGACCAAATTTCTTGCAATTGAAACATTGACCAAAGAATGATGGAACATTCTCATATATTCTACTCCTACAATGAGTAGCCTTATGGCCAAACTTATTGCAAGTAAAACAATAGCCATTGAAAGATGGGTACCTTTGAGCATTTGGCTACCTGACCGGAGGTTTTCGAGGTCTTCTTCTTTGATTTTGGAATTGGTTGCCTTGGTTTTTCTTCATCTCAATGCTTTCTTGACCTGATTTAGAACTTTCTCTTTTTTCAAATCCCAAGCCTTTCTTGTCATCTAAACTCTTCTGACTTTCAAGCAATTCCTCAAGCTTTGTAGAGCTTATTTTGAATTTTTCTTTATAGGTATTCGTTGCTTCGAGATCATATTTCAGAAGTAACACATCTTTTCCCAATTTTTCACATTCCTCATATTTATCTTTCAACATTTGATTCATATGTTTCTCGTCTTTTTCTTTCTCTTCAACCATCCTTGATAAGCTTTTTAGGATTTCATTTGCTTCAGATAATTGTTCATTTAGCTCTCTTTTCCTATCCTTTGATTATTAGCTTGCTCTTTTAGCTTCATGATGCATTCATCAGCTTCTTGAACATTTGCCTTCAGATCCCTAATTTTTGCCTTCAAATCCCTGATTTTTGCTTCAGATTTTTCAAGATCAATAAGAGCTGCTTCTAGTTCAACTTTGTTCTCATATGATGAATTTCCAAATCTTCTTGATGCCATGAGTATACTATCCCAAATCTTCCTCAAGCTGTTAGGCTTCTTCTAAGAAACATTGCTCTGATACCAATTGTTGAATATAAGGAATACTGAGAGGAGGGGGTGAATTAGTATTCCACAAAACCACTTCTTCAATATTTTATTAATCCAATTACCAAAAAATAATAACATGAAAGTAGAACAAACATGAGAACAACAATCATAGAGACATAACACATAGACACCAAGTTTTTTTACGTGGAAAACCCAAAAAGGGAAAAACCATGGTGAGTGTTAGCTCACAATATATTATGATAACAATACCAGATTACATAAGGCTCACTACCATAGGGCTCACTGCCCAAAGAAATGCTCACTGCAAGTGGACTCACTATCCACTGAGAGAGAAGGATAGAAGATAGAAGGAAATTGGCTCACTGCCAGTGATGAACTGTTGCAAATGCATCTACCACATGCTGGATCACAGTTCTATTGAAGGCTCAATACATAGATTCAAAGGTCTTCATTAGTTTTGCTCTGCTATTCTCTCTACTGCATATACTCTATTTTCTGCCCTTATTATCCTTTTTTGTTTTGCAAATTGCTTAAAATCATTCACTCATTGAATTCACACTACTTCCATAATTTCACCTTCATTCAACATTGAAATCCATCCAATATATATCCGCAATAAGATTTAACTTAAAATTAGGTTGGCAAGCCAAACTGAAATGTGTATACAACTATTATACCTAGTCGGCTTGATCATGTGTACCAACAACAATCCAGACTTATACAATCATTTAGGAATCTTCATATAGGTCTAGACTTGTTATAGAACCACTTAAGATGATGATTTAAACATTATCTCCTTACCACACATTTATCCAACTGTGTGTCGGCCTTATGCTTAAGTATGCACTTGAACTTTATTATTTGTCATACCATAGCTTCTAGTGCGGACAACATGTGACTCCAGAATTCACATCAATCATTCATTGGGCATTACCAATCATACCTTTACAACTGTAGGTCATAATTTTCTTAAGTGGCAGTATGCAGAACTCTGATCTGTTACCTTTGTCTTAGAGAAACACTATCAAGCTGAGAGTTGAAACTTGGAACCTTGTAGATGATCTTCCGAGGGGCTTCAAACTTGGCAATTCTAGAATTAGATAGTTCTTCATATGTGTTTACAACACCTTCAAACGATAAGTTAAAATTCTCAATACCAGAGGAATGCGGAGTGGATTACTCAGGTGTTCTACCCTGTTTCTGACTGGATCTTGCTTATCTGGACTTAGGCAATTTTTAATATGACTTCCAGAGATTATCAAGTCATGAAACTTAAGATATGACATTGATAACAACTAAGCATAACATACTAGAGCCGCATAGAGAGATCTTCATCTACAGAGGCATAATATCTCAATCACTGTCACTTACTCTGTATACTATATATTACCCATACTTAGTCATTTATTCTTCCAGAGTAAGGTCTCTTTGCCATGCTGGTAGAAACCCTTTGCTTTGTTGCCATCAATGACAACATTTAGTCTTTCATCATAGCAGTGTCTCTTGCTAATAGTTTCAAGTTTCAAAAAATAATATGTACTATAGATGCTTCTCTAGAGTTTGATATATTAAGGCATGCCTTGGTACTGATTAGTATGAATAGAAGGACAGCGTTAATATTACCGCAATACACCGCACATGAATATTTGGTCTTATTGATGAAAAGATAGGCACACTGGATCAGTTAGTATGCTCAGTCCAAGTTTCAATCATCTTTGTATGATTTTCAATGTTTCACTTCAAGACTGTGCTATCAGAGTATGGTATGTTAGTTTCAGGACACACAACTGAGAGGGGGGGTGAATTAGTTGTCTTAAAAACTTTTCTTTTATTAACCACTTAAATCCTTCTTGTAATTCAGCAGCATAATAATAAATCAACCATGGAAACATAATTCAATAATTCAAGAGTAGAAACACATTAACACATATGACACCAAGATTTTAACGTGGAAAACCCGGTTAAGGGAAAAACCACAGGGTGACTAACCCAAGATTGTATTCTCTATTAAAAGAATAAGAACAAATTGCACATGCCAATTAGGGCTCACTACTCAAGCACACTGCTCACAAGAGGCCCACTGCCTACAGGAGACACACTGTCTACAGAATGATAAATATTACATACTTGAACTGAGGAATAACATCTTCACCATGCTTGAGTCAGTTCCATTTAAGTTTAATACTTTTACTCTGCCTTTCGTACTTCTCCTCTCTACCACACTCATCTCCACCAAGATATCTTTGAAATGAATTTACAACTCTTATTTATACAAGACATCGACTTTGGGATAATCATCAAAGTCAGAAAACTTTACAGAACAAATACACAAATACAACTTAATTTATTACAAAAGACTTCATGTGAATCACCACACTGTCGGCCACATATATCTAGGACTCAAATCTTCTTTGAGGAACACGCCATCCTTCGTAGAACATCTTCAAGATCATTTGCAAGATGTGTAAATCATCCGATCAGCCAAGTTGAGGAAGAACATCATCATCCAGAAGTAATTCTTCAATTATGAGCTCAATCTTCAATGAGAACCACCAACACAAACTGGACACAATCCAAAGACCCCTATAAGATTGCTTAAATCACTAAGAACATGATCCACACTACTTCTGCTTACAAAAATCATTCTCTTCTTCATCCGGAACCTCAAGAACATAGTCTGTTATCACTATCATATTGAAATAGATGTTTGCGGACCTCCAGACTACGGACCAATTGGGTTGTCAATTCACATTGACTTCCTAAACACTCCAAATCTGTAGAACAAGATATTGCATTTCTAGATCTCACCGGACCTATTTGTGTCACTCTGTCACCTCTGAAGATCTACTAGAACTGGTTCTACTCATAAGGCCATAACTTCTTCAAATCTTCATTCGGACCTCTCAAATATTTACGGGATCACCTTTAGACACATATATACAAACCCTTTTATTCGTATCCTCTTATCTTCATCTTAGCTGGGGTCTTTACTTCATAGAGCTTCACTGTCTTCACTATTCTTCTTTGTTTCTGATAGGACTAATTTTATTGCCTCCTATATACTCTTTCTTTATAAGTACATCTATTTTATGCCTTTCTATTTTTTACTACTTACTCTCTTGTGGCTATCCATCTAGTATCCCAAACTTATATTAATTTTCTCTTTAACATTTATGCCGTTAATCATATTCTTTAGTTTTTACATATTTTCCGTCCATATATATTTACACATACATATTGACCTATACTTATTGCTTCTTAGATTTTCTTGCGTTCGGTTTGCCTCTTAGTTATTCTTTCTTCTTATATATGTCTATTTTCCTATCTTTGCTCCTTGTTTTTATTTTTTCTTTCTTTTGATATATATCTATATCCATGCTCATTGCTTTTTATTTTTCTATAATCTTTGTTTATTTATTCTTTCTTTAGTTATATAGTTTATTCTTCTAATATATATACACATACATAATTTTCTTTTTATTTGCGTATCTCTTTGTATTAATGTACATACTCATATATATTTATATCTTCACTCTTTGCTTTCTTTCTTTACTTGTCCCTCTTTCTTTAGGTTCCATCTATTATGGTAATATTTTATACATATATTATATAGACTCCTGTTGTATATACATATTTTGTACATAGATATATATAGTTTCCTCTTGTATGGTTCTAATTTGTAAATAATTTTATTGGTCTTTTAGGGGTTTGCTCACTTGTCTTTTGACTCTTTTATTCTTTCACTTTTTTCTTTTTTTCTCTTTCTTTTTATTATTGTTCCTTTTTCTCCTCTAGCTAATTTTTAGCCACCCTAAGTCTGGTCTCCTTACCCTAAACTAGTATTGTAATCCGCACCCAACCCTTATGTATCTTTTTAAGAAACTCCTGCAATTTCAATTCAGTTGCTCTCCTTTCTTTTCTTCCTGATGATGGATCATGGAGTGTGATCTGAAATGTTGAGGCAAAAAAGCAACACATAGTTTTACCAGAAGCACTATTTCTATCAATATGGACTGTGGAAATATCATGACTGCTAGGACTAATTTTCTCAATATCCTTAGCACACAACTCATCCAATCCTTGACATCAATGCAATAGGAGTATGTTGACATCAATGACAACACCGGTTAGGCCCATACTTGCAACAATCTCCCCCATTGTCATTGATGGCAACATATGATGTGAAAAACTTTTTTAACCATCAAGACAAGAACTTCTCCTTACTGACTGACATAACTCCCCCTATCAACAACAACCATTCACATATCTCTCTTCCCTTAGTGCTCCCCCTTTGATCAGCAACCATTTTTGTTTTTCACATGTCTTCTCTCCCCCTTTGACATCAATGGCAAAGGGCACATACTTGCATCACTCAGAATCATACAGACTGCTCCCCCTGAGTAGCAGCTTCCTATCATCAATCTGGACCACAAGATATAACTGTGAGATCCACCGGACTGATGCACAAAAGTGCACCTTAATTCAGAATCGGAGGGGCAATAACCCTTAACTTCTCCCTGAGATACTCAAAAGAGTCCTTAGGTAGAGGTTTAGTAAAAATGCATGCAATCTGATCCTTGGAGGGTACAAACTCTAAACTGACTTCATTCTTGTTCATCTGCTCTCTCAAAAAGTGAAACTTGATGGATATATGTTTTGTCTTTGAATGCAACACTGAATTTTTTGATATATTTATTGCACTTGAATTATCACAGAAGATTGTGATAGGTTCCTCATACTCCACTCTGATGTCTCTTAGCATTTGCTTCATCCACAATACTTGAGTGCAACTGCCTGCTGCTGCAATATATTCTACTTCTGCAGTGGATAAAGATTTTGCCTCTTGTTTCTTGCTTAGCCAAGAAACCAATCTTTTCCCTAAGAAGAATGCTCCACCACTGGTACTCTTCCGGTCATCCACATCTCCTGCCCAATCTGCATCTGTATATGCATGAGAGAAAAATCATGATCTCTAGGATACCATAAACCATACTCAACTATTCCTTTTAGATATCTAAAAATCCTCTTGATTGCCATGACATGAGATTCTCTAGGATCAGCTTGGAATCTGGCAACAAGACCAACAACATTCATAATGTCAAGTCTAGTTTGAGTAAGATACAGTAGTCCTCCAATCATTGACATGTACTTTTTATGATCAGCCTTAGGATATTCATCATCTTTTCTTAGTTTACATCCAGTTGCCATGGGAGTATTCATTGGTTTTGAATCTTCCATTCCAAATTTCTTCAACAATTCTTTCACATATTTGGTCTGAGATATGAAGATTCCCTTCTTTGTTTGAGTGATTTGCAGACCCAAGAAGAAATTCATTTCCCCAAACATAGACATCTCAAATTCACTTTTCATTTGATTTGTAAAAGTCTTGCACATACTATCTCTTCCTCCAAAAATGATATCATCAACAAATACTTCAATAATCAAGATATTTTCATGTTTAATTTTGAAGTGTAAGTTACTATCAGCAGTACCTTTGTTGAACCCAATCTTCAAAAGATGTTTATTCAGTCTTTCATACCAGGCTCTTGGGGCTTGTTTGAGTCCATATAGTGTTTTCTTCAACTTGCAAACCATATCACCATGATCAGACAATTGAAATCCATCCAGTTGCTTAATGTATACCTCTTCTTCCAAATCACCATTCAGGAAGGCAGACTTGACATCCATTTGATATACTTTGAAATCCTCGAAGGAAGCAAAAGCAAGAAATAATCTGACTGCTTCAATTCTTGCCACCGGAGCAAAAGTTTCTTCAAAATCAACTCCTTCTACTTGGGAATAACCCTTGCAGACCAATCTGGCTTTGTTTCTGACTACTTCACCATCTTCATTCAGTTTATTCCGGAAGACCCATTTGGTTCCAATCACATTTTTGTTTCTAGGTCTGGGAACAAGATCCCAGGTGTGATTTTTCTCAATCTGCATCAACTCTTCCTTCATTGCTTTAGTCCAGCTTTCATCATTGTATGCTTCACTTACTATTTTTGGTTTAATTTTTGAAAACAGACAATACTTTTCTGAGTCTTGAGCAATCTTTCTTCTTGTTTGAACACCTTTGCTTTTATCACCTATGATCTGATCTTCAGAATGATTCAGTCTTACATACCTGGGAGTTTTGGAAATTTCTTGGACTTCTATTTCTTGGACAGGTTCATTGAAACTTATCTCTTCTTCCTATATTTTAGGATTCTCTGGATCAGTCTGGGTCTGAATTTCAGAGGGGGCTTGGACTTCTTGAACCAAAACATTATTCTGATCATCTTCTTCATATTCATAAAACATTGAGGGTTTTTCAATACCTTCATCAACCTTCACATTTGTACTTTCTATAATCTTTCTCAATCTCTTGTTATAACACCGGTATGCTTTGCTTTGAGTAGAGTAACCCAAGAATATTCCTTCATCACTTCTAGCATCAAATTTGCCAAGGTCTTCATCTCTTTTAATGTAACATTTGCTACCAAGGACTCTGAAATACTTGACAGTGGGAGTGATGCCAAACTAGAGTTCATAAGGGGTCTTACCAGTATTGTTTCTCATTTGAACTCGATTAAGAGTATAGACATCAGTGCTTACAGCTTCTCTCTAGTAGATCTGAGGAACATTTACTTCCAACATCATGGTTCTAGATGCTTCCTGGATGGTCTGGTTCTTTCTCTCCACTACTCCATTCTGTTGTGGAGTCCTTGGAGCAGATAACTATCTTTTTATCCCATGTTTCTCATAGAATTCTATGAACTCTCCGAATGTGAATTCTCGACCTCTATCAGACTTGAAACATTTTATGTTTAATCCGATTTCATTCTCTACCATAGCTTTGAATATTTTGAATTTCTCTAGAGCCTCAGATTTTTCTTTCAGAAAAGTCACCCACATCATCTGAGAGTGGTCATCAATTAATAACATGAAGTATCTATCACCTTGCAAACTCCTGATTCTTTCCGGTCCACATAGATCAGTATGAACTAAATCCAACAATCCGGTAGAAGATTGTTCCTTACTTTTGAATGTGACTCTGCTCTGCTTACCCAACTGACATTCTTTGCACAAACTATTAGTAGGTTTCACCAGTCTTGGAAGATCTCTTACAGCCTGAGTGTTGCTTATCTTGATGATATTATCAAAATTCACATGACACATTTTCCTATGCCACAACCAACTCTGATCAATTTGAACAAATAAACAACTTTTGCCAGTACCAACCAAGTGGAAGATGTTACCTTTTGTTTGAGTACCAGATGCAATCTTTGTTCCAGAACTATCAAAAATCTTACATTTTCCATTTTTGAATCAGAGATCATAGCCTTTGTCCAACTGTCCAACACTAAGAAGATTGTGCTTCAGACCTTCAACATATAGTACATCACTGGTTTTGTTCTTTCCATCAAAAGAAATAGTTCCTCTACCTCTGATACTGCCAGCAGAATTATCACCAAATTTTACAACTCCTCCTTCATATCTTTCCAAATCTATATACTTGTTTTTGTCACCTGTCATATGGTGGGAGCATCCACTATCAATGACCCAATCATCCTTTTCTTCAACTTGGGTAGCCAGAGCTCTTTCTATCATTTTATGATTGACAGATTCAGAGGGCATTGGATCTTCTTCCTTGCTGACAATAAATACCTAGTCACTTCCGGATTTGTTTCCTGTCTCTAATTCATCATCTGTTACTACTTCATCATCATCTTCATGAACATAGTAACACTTCTTTTGAAATCTTGATCTTTTGGGGTTTGGCCTAGAAAATCTTTCCAAACACCTTGAGGCAAAATGACCAATCTTATTGTAGTTAAAACATTTGAAAGGCAATTTTCCTTCATACTTACTAGATCCTCTTGGCAGTCTTTTTGCAATGAGGGCCTCAAGTTGTTCATCTTCTAATTCATCCTCTTCCAGGTCTTTTCTTGCTTTCTCATACCAAGATGATTTTCTTGAGGAACTTTCTCCTGTATCATATCTCCGTTTGCCTTTTGTAGAGGCACTAGCTTTGAATGTAGATTCAGTCTTGGGAAGTGCATCACCAAACTCAGCTAATTTGAATGCAGATATCTTGCCAACCAATTGATCCCTTGTGATAGTTGTTAAGGATCTGATTTCCTCAATAGCAGCAACTTTGTGTTTATAAGCAGGAGGTAAGGATCTGAGAACCTTAGCAACAATTTCATCTTCATCCAGAACTCCACCAGCACATCTGATGCCATAGACAAGCTCATTTACTTTTGTCATGTAAGAAGTGATATTCTCATCTTCACTCATCTTTAAGTTTTCAAACGTTCCTTTCAGACTTTGTAGCTTGGCACACTTAACATATTTGTCTCCTTCATATATATTTTCAAGCTTTGTCCAAATTTCATAAAAATTCTTTAAACCCATAACATTTGTCAGTTCTGAATCAGACAAGGCACTCAATAGGGCTTCTTTAGCTCAAAGATTATTTTCTGTATCTCTGATTTCATTTAGAGTTGTAGGGCCATTTGTTGGGGGAACATATTTAATTGAGGTTATGTTCCAATACTGATATCTCATGCATTGTATGTGACATTCCATGCGGCTTTTCTAGGTAGTGAGGTTTGAACCATCAAACCTTGGACTGTCCTTCTTGTAGGTCGACATTCTGGATCTCCTCAAGTGGTTAACCTTCTTCTAGAGGAACTTAGATCTGATACCAATTGTTAGTTTCAGGACACACAACTGAGAGGTTGGGGTGAATCAGTTGTCTCAAAAACTTTTCTTTTATTAACCACTTAAATCCTTGTAATTCAGCAGCATAATAATAAATCAACCATGGAAACACAATGCAATAATTCAAGAGTAGAAACACATTAACACATATGACACCAAGATTTTAATGTGGAAAACCTGGTTAAGGGAAAAACCACGAGGTGACTAACCCAAGATTGTATTCTCTATTAAAAGAATAAGAAGAAAAAATGGCACATGCCAATTAGGGCTCACTGCCCGAGCACACTGCTCACAAGAGGCCCACTGCCTACGGGAGACACACTGTCTACAGAATGATAAATATTACATACTTGAATTGAAGAATAGAATCTTCACCATGCTTGAGTCAGTTCCATTTAAGCTCAATACTTCTGCTCTGCCTTTCGCACTTCTCCTCTCTACCACACTCTCATCTCCACCAAGATATCTTTGAAATGACTTTACAACTCTTATTTATACAAGACATCAAATTTGGGATAATCATCAAAGTCAAAAAACTTTACAGAGCAAATACACAAATACAACTTAATTTATTACAAAAGACTTCATGCGAATCACCACACTGTCAGCCACATATATTTGGGACTCAAATCTTCTTTGAGGAACACGCCATCCTTCGCAGAACATCTTCAAGATCATCCGCAAGATGTGTAAATCATTTGGCCGACCAAGTTGAGGAAGAACATCATCATCCATCAGTAATTCTTCAATTACGAGATCAATCTTCAGTGCGGACCACTAGCACAAACTGGACACAATCCAGAGACCCCCACAAGCTTTCCTGAATCACTAAGAACATCCACACTACTTCTGCTTACTAAAATCATTCTCTTCTTCATCTGAAACCTCAAGAACATAGTCTGTTATCACTGTCATATTGAAATAGATGCTTGCGGACCTCCAGGCTACAGACCAATTGGGTTGTCAATTCACATTGACTTCCTAAACACTCCACCAAATCCGCAGAACAAGATATTACATTTTTAGATCTCACCGGACCTATTTGTGTCACTCTATCACCTCTAAACATCTGCCAGAACCGGTTCTACTCATAAGGCCATAAATTCTTCAAATCTTCATGCGGACCTCTCAAATCTTTACGGGATCACCTTTAGACACATATCTACAAACCCTTTGATTCACATCCTCTTATCTTCATCTTAGGTAGAGTCTTTACTTCATAGAGCTTCACTGTCTTCATTGTTCTTCTCTGTTTCTGATAGGACTAATTTTCTCAATATCCTTAGCACACAACTCATCCAATCCTTGACATCAATGCAACAGGAGTATGTTGACATCAATGAAAACACCAGTTAGGCCCATACTTGAAACATGGTAAGGATATCTGGATCAATGTTCAAGTGTTTGTGCTAGCATATAATAACATGATTTGGTAAGAGAGGTGTTCAGAAATGTTTTACAAGTCATATTATATTCATTATTTGATTTGCATGATGTAACTCAGTCTTCTCCGATACCACATTGGGTCTGGAGTCAAATACAAGGAAGGATAGGTGTTGAAGTGCTAACTTAGTGCATAATAAAGACTTTATTGAGTGTAAGGGATGTGTGCTAGCCTGGAAGGGTGTGTCAAGATAGGATAGGACCTGATTATGCCTTGTTCTTTAACCGCATTGGGATTTTACCTACTACACATGGTTGGGAGCTGACTAATGTGGCTACTACACATTTCATGCTACACATTTCTATTTGGCCAACCAAGGAGAAAGTTTTTGAAGTTTTTAGAGGATATATATAAAGAATCAAAGTTGTTGAAAGTGTGTTGAGTTGTGAATGATAAGGCAGAATAAATATTGTGCAAATATACTTACAACAGAAGTAGATATGATGATGAAAAATGCTAAGGATTAGTTCATGTAATATAATATAGTTGTGGGAGATATGTTGTGCTCTGCAATGCTAAAGAATATTTCCTAAATATGTTTTGATGTTGCAAAAATCTATATTTTTGTTATAAGGAAGACAGATAGTAGTGCAGAATCTGAAGTGATTAACATTTTGTGTTGCATGAAGAACATTGTGATATGCTTTGTAAATGTGTAAATGTTTAGGGAGTTGCAACTTCCTTTGGGTTGTAGCCCATAAATAATATTGTAATCCTATTTTATTTGTGGGGATGGATTTGGACATTAGTTCCAAGTAGCTTGCTCATTGTGGTTTTTCCCTTCTTGGGTTTTGCATGTAAATCTGGTGTTATGGTTGTGTGCTTTTATGTTCTTATATTCCTCATGTCTTGAATGCTCACATAAGTTTGAATGCTACTGAAAATAAAGTAATTTGATTTCATATTGATTCATTGGGATCCCTCTCAGTACTTCTATCTGTTTAAAAAATTCGTATTAGAGCAAAGTTCCTTGGATGAAACCTAATAGCTGAGGTATATCTTGGTGTGAACACATGGGAATAGAAGTAAGATTTATCGAAAAGAATCCTTCAGAAAATGAGATGAACATGATAGCTTGTAATCCAGAAGATTATGTAGTTGATTATGAAGGAGAACTCATTTATGCCCTAGAAGATCTGGATGTAGTTAGAAGTGAAAATGAAGAATATAAGATCAAGCTCATAAAATCAAAGGAAGCAATTGGCAAGTTGAAAGTTCTAATTGAAGAAAGTAAAAAGGTTCCAGATTGTCTAAATATCAAGCCGAATGACAAATCAGTTGAGTGCTCCAAACTTGAAGAAGAATTTGTATCCCTAAAGAAAGAAATGAAAAAAAGCAAAGGATCAAATAAATAGAGGTCTCCTTCTAAATAAAGGTCTCCTTCTAAATAGATCACCAACCCCAAGTTCTCTCAATCCTTCTATGGTTACTATTATTCTTGCTATAAATTTGGTCATAAGGCTATTGATTGTAGAACTAAGACAAGAAGAAATGACTACATAAAAGAAAAATTCATTTGTGCTTACAAGACATGATGTTGTGATCTCTCATTCCTTCTATGGGTATTGTTATGCATACAATAATTTTGGTCATAAGGCTACTGAGTGTAGAACGAAGGTAAGGAGAAATGGTACGACTCCCAAATATAATGTTGTTTGCTACAAATGTAACAATCTTGGGCATAAGGCAAGATTCTGCAAGAGTGATTTTGAGAAACCATCTGTTCAGCACAAGAAGATAGAGGAACTTGTAACTTAGTAGAAGAAGGAAATGGCAAAGATATGGAGAAGAAAGACAGAACAAAGTAACAAAAAGGAGGAATGTGTGTCTCTACCTAGTGTAGAGGACTCCGTTGCTAATTGAAATAAGACATAGGATCAGGGGGAGATAATCAAGATATATTCTTTCTTCCCTCATTTTGGAAATCGTGGCATTTGTAAGTGAAAGCCACTCACAGAGTTAAGTTGAATGAAAATAGTTGGAGAGGATGTTGATATAACAAGATAATATCTTTTTCCCAAATGTCCAGAGTAGAATAACTCAATGCGAAGGTTTGTAGAGAATCCTTGAGTCTCTATGAGTTCACAGGGCAACCCTGTAGTAGGTTACCTACCAAATGAAGGAGCATTAATTATGGAAATCTAGGGCAAATGCAAGATACTTATACCTTTTTCGACAATCAAAATTAATTTGTGATCAAGTATTCACCTGTGGAGCTAAGCACAGAAGAAGTCTATCAAAGCGTTTGTCAAGTTTGAGAAGAATTGAGCTGAAGGCAAAATCCTAGAGTTTGCACAAAGAGGTATTTATCAAAACTACTGCTTCTTAAAACCCTAGTTTTTACATTCATAAAAATTGTGATGGTGACTCTGCAACTGGTCAATGTTTCTGAGAAACCTAGACCTAAATATAAGAAATACCCTTTTAAGGCAAGGGAGGTCGATATGAAAGGAGCATTTTCCCATATACCAGCATATGTTGTTTATATAGAAAATGTAAAAAATTATGTTCACTCAAAGATGGATGAAATTAATCATGTGAAATTTGAGGAACTCAGAAATCAACTTCTTGATGATAATGTTATCTACAAATTCAAATATGCAAATGTGGGGGCAAAGCACCTACCCATTTGGAAAGACTACCCTAATTTTTGTTATGAGCATGAGTGGGTTAGATTCATATTGAGAAGACTTCACGATGAATTCATATATTTAGACAAACCCTATCTGATAACCAAGGATGTAATCAAGGCAGTCACTAGGTTATGTTCCACCAGATCTATATCAATGATGAAGTCAATTAAGAATGAAAAGGCTACTAAGTTGATCAAAGTGAAATTTGACAAAAGAACACTGACTATGAATGACATAATTGATCTAGGTGTTCATTATGAAGCTATGGGAATTGGCTACAAATTCTATTTCACAAATAGAGAAGGTTCTACCATAGGCACTGTCATTCATATTACATACCAAATGGTCAAAGAAGGAAAAGACTTTGATGACCTTTGTGAGGTCATGAGAGAGAAACTTCTAGAGAATTTAAGGACAAAGGAAACCAAATACATTTTTAGGTATGGTACATTGATTATCTATCTTACATTCTATTTCCTAAATGAATTACCTAGCTTTAGTGGGAAGATATGGCAAGAGCATATTCCTGTTGTGGCACAAATCAAGAGTCATGTAAGAGGGTTTAGTGATCCAAATCACAACAAAAAAATGTACCGGGGTTTCTTCAAAACCCTTAAGACCAACATGCATGCTAGATAAAGGATTCCTTAATGATCTATACCACAATATAGGGAGAAAATTACATTTTTGGTTGATAAGGATTACACCTACATGGAGGCATTTGAACCTAGAACTGCATGGATTCCTAGACTTCCATATGAAGTCTCTAAAGAAGAAATAAAAGTCTATGCTAATATATTGCTCAACAAACCCATAGATACCTTTGTTGAAAGGTTCGGAACTTACGATGAAATTATGAACAAAATGCATAAGAAGGATGTAGAAGAACACCTTGAGAAGAATAAGGGTAAGTGACATGAGAAGTGGGGCATCTCATCTAGAACTACTTCAGAAGCCCCTGTAGAGGAGACATGTCATGTTTCTATTGTTCCATCGGTTACTCAAAGCCTAAGGAGAACTAGCAAACCTACTTCTGCTACTACAAATGTGCCACTACCCTCCAAATCAACACAAATGTGATCCACTAGAAGAAGGGTTGCTTTTGAGACACAAGCACAGAAGAAGACCAGAGAAAATAAGTATGGAAGACCTAAAATTCAAGCCAAAAGAAAGAAGGTGAAGGGAGTAGTGATTGAAGAGGAAGAAGACGAAGGTGAAGAGGAAACTTCTAAGTTAATAAGAAAAGGTAAGAAATATAAGAAAAATCCTCCGGTGGTATCTACTGAAGGTCCTCTTCAATTGGATGTTGTTTTCAATGGGATTGAACAACATGGGCTACTAAAACATACTGATGAATTGTATCCTGATGTTCCTCTTGAGGATCAAAAGACTATTGAAAAGGCAGTAGTAATGTATATGCTCAAATATAACTTGCCCATGATTGATGTGATTGAAAATGTGCCAGAAAGCCTAACTTAGGCATTAAGGTAGGAAAGAGAAGAAGCCATTAAAATGAATAATGAGTTGAGACAAAAATCTCTACTAGAAAAGGCCGGATCATCTATGTCACAGGAAGAAAAAGACATATTGGCTCAAATGCAAGCCCAATAATTGAGGACAAAACAAAGGGTGGACACACTTATGGGCATGAAGGAAAGTGATAAAGAGAAAATTTAGAAGGAAACAGAGGATGTGATAGAGAAAATTGTAAGTGAGGTAAAAGGAATTGAAAATGTGGAGCAACCACAAGTTTCTCCACCACACAACATTGCTTCTCCACCTAATTTGACCACATCTCCTCTGCATATCACCGAGCTTCAAGTTCCTCAAGAGAAGAAAGAAGAGAAAGCAACAAAAGATCAAGAACAAGAGGCTCATGAAGAAGAGAATGATTCTCCAAATCATAATATTGGGAATGATGATCAACCTCTGGTGAATATAGAGCAGTAGAATAATCCTGAAATGGAAGAGAGGCAGAAAAATAATGATTCAGAGGAGAATTTAGAAAAAGGAACAAGATGCATCATCCTCATCCTCTCTAGTTGACTCTATCAAAGAGTTTCTAGCTCAGCAAATAAAAATTCAACTAGTTGTTACTTCGTAGATGTTATAGTTGCATGTATTAGATGGACAAGTTAACTTGTCCAATATATCTTCGTGCTTCACAAGTTACAACTAGGAGATATTCTTCAATCCTCTATAACGCAAGTGATTCTATAGCAATAGGTAGAAGGGGTTGAAGTATTAGAAGAGGCAATCAAAATATTACAAGAGGAACTGCCTGAGGCAAAGAGAGATCCCACCTTACCTCCTACTCAGTAGATGAAACTCATGTTGGAGTCTTTCAAGACTCATTCTTCTTACTTAGAGAAGTAGGCTGATAAAAAGATAGTAGAACAAATAAATAACAAAATGTTGGCTAAAGTGTCTGATAGGTGTGCAAAGGCACATAACAATCTACAAGAAAATTTGAAAAAGTTTTAGAAAAGCATTAAGGAAGCCAAAATTTTGTATCAATTTTGTTTGAATTGGCCAGACACTACAATGAAGATAAAGGATCAAGCTAACTCTATTGAGTCACAACTAACTCAAGTGGCCAAAGTGTATGATCCCCTAAAGGATAGAGATGGAACCATCAGGGCTCAAATTGAAAACCTACACAATCCGTTAAAGTAGCTCTTGGAGTAAAGAGAGAGAATCATGGGAGAAATAGGTTAGTTGATAAAGGTTGTGGATATGAAATTATAAGTCTTAACTAGCATCTTGACTGAAGTAGAAAATGTGGCTCAGAAAGTTAAAATGTCAGCCACTTTAGAAGAAGTAGAAGACTTGTATATTCAGTTTGAAAGCCAAACTCACATCCTATCCTCTACAAAGAAGGATTGGGACTCAACTCTTGCCCAGTTGAAGGTAATTTATAAAAATATTCTACCTTCCAAGTGAACAATTTTTAGAAGGGATGAAATTTTTTTAAGTCTGTATATGCGGTGAATAAAATAAGAATATGCAGTGCTATTTTGACATAAATAAAGCACATTGCACATAGTATCTTGAAGGACAATTTTTGCTACATCAGTTTTTGAAAAGTTAGAGGCTGCTCCTTAGGGGAAGTTGACTTATAAAAGTTATAAGAAACATTTATATAGGGGGAGCCTACTTATTTTTACTAGAGCAGAAGAAGACCACTTCAACTTTACCATTGATGTCAAAGGGGAAGAAATGTGTACATAATAGGGTATGTGTTGCCATCAATGACAAAGGGGGAGATTTTTTGCATATAGGTTGTCATTGATTTCAATAGTGGTATGAAGTGTTGCAGTGAGAAAGATTGCAGATGATTCCAAATGGATTGCAACAGTATGATGATCAATGAAGACAATAGAATAAGCATTTTGAGACAGACAAGTAAAGTGATGAGTATGTGGTAAGACACTCAAAGGTGCAGACAGAGAAATCTGATTAGGAGAGTTGTGAAGTGAAGGAGATGGATTAGTATCATATGAACATAATCATACCATATCTTCTAAATTTCATGTGTAAGTCAAATCCTTGATATGATTGTACTTGAAGTGCTTGATAAGTTAAGTCAAACGTATGTTGTTTGGTGATAATATGAACTCACAATGATTTCCACCAGATAAATAAAGTTGTGAAAATTTGAAGAAAATTTTCCCAAGTAAAACTCTTATCAGTAAATGGATCATAGGCTTAGATAAATGTACCGGATTCTACTGTTGATGCAGATATGGGCCTGCAGATTGAAAGGAAGATAGAAAATGCTCTCAAGTATCTATGATTCAAATTTTAATTCACAAAGTGTAACACAAAGTGCTTTAGAGTCAAAAGAGTGAAGGCAATAGTGAAATAAGGTAAGTGTAGTCATAGAGAGGTAAGGGAATGCTCCACACTTCTCCACAGATGAAGATATGATGTTGCGGCTTGGAGGACAACTGGGTATGAGTAACAAGTATGTATGTTTCAAGTTTCAAGAAGTAATATGTACCATAGATGCTTGTTCAGAGTCTGATCTATGAAGGCATGCCTTAGTACTAATTAGTGTGAATAGAAGGATATAGTTAATGTTACTATAGTACACCACACATGAATATTTGGTCTTGCTGATGAAAAGACAAGCACACTGGATTAGTTAGTATGCTTAGTCCAAGTTTCAATCATCTTTGTATGATTTTCAATGTTTCACTTCAAGACTGTGCTATCAGAGTATGGTATGTTGAACACTTAGAATACTAAGAGGGGGGGTGAATCAGTATTCTCTTAAACCATTTAGATATAAAACATTTCAAACCATTTAGCATATTCAATTGCAGTTATGTAAGTTATGCATGAAAACTTAGAGCACAAATCATAACACATAGACACCAGGATTTTTATATGGAAAACCCAAAAAGGGAAAAACCACGGTGAGGATTAGCTCACAATATATTGTAGTAGCAATATCAAATTAGAAAAGGTCTCAATGCCATGGAGAGAATGCTCATTGCAAGGGACTCATTGCCCACTAAGAAAAAGAATAGAGAGAGAGAGAAATGAAATGGCTCATTACCATGATGAACTGTTACAATTGCATCTACACATGCATGAAATACAGTTCCAATGAAGCACAATCAATATCTTCTTTGCTGATTTGAATTGCAACTCTACTCTACTCTATACACACACAGTCTACTCCATTCTTTCTCAGTTCACCACTGTAGGTTCTTGTCACATCATTCATAATTCTAACACTTATTATTCCATCCCATCATTACCTAAAGCATCGAAGACAAATCTTTATTTATATCTGCCTTACATTTCTCAACTAGGTCATCCCAAAAGGTGTAGCATGTGAAATATTTTCCCACATACTTTGCACCAAGGTTTAAACTTGAAATAGGTTGGGGCAGACCTAAAATAGCTCCAACTTAACTCTTACAAAACATGTTTACCTCCTTTTAAATTTGCTTCACTCTTATCACCAATTAGGTCGGCCTACTTGAGTATAGCATGTAGAACATCACTTAGTCGGCCTCAAAATCCAATGTAGACTGAACTAATACATGAGACACACTCTCCTAGGTTGGCATGACCTATATAACCTCCTTAGACAAAACTCCAGCCTTTGGAATGCACCGTACCAAGTATACTTCTTCAGGTCAACTTTGTGAGCAGAGTAACTCAGGTGCATACTGATTGTCAAAGCATAACTCAACAACTGGACCACCAAATTTCCTCAAACTTGGAACAAGATATCTTCAAACATCTGTAAACATATACCCAGAATCACAAAGCAAAATGTTTCCATGCAGTGAAATGTAGAGTATTGGAACTCGGTCTCTGTCATAGTCAATCACTATCTATCCATGTAGCGATACTCAGACAAATTTATCTCACTTCAGAGGGATTCAAAATTTGAAACTTTGGATTTGGAAAGTCCAAGCATATGCAAATACTGTTGCAAGTATGAGGTAAACCAGTGTTGTCATTGATGTCAACATACTCATATTGCATTGACAAGACGGATTGGATGAGCAGTGTGCTGAGGATATTGAGAAAATTAGCCTCAGTCAGGAACAGTGATGAGAAGAAGGCAAATGTACTGTATAGGATGAGAACCGGAGGATGCGGATTAAAGGGTCTGTAGATATGAGTCTTGAGATGCTTCAGTTAAGATTTCAGAGGTCCGCATGAAGATCTGAAGGAGTTGTGGCTGTCGGTATGGAACCGGTTCCGGCAAGTGTTCAGAGGTGACAAAGGATCACAGAAAGGTCCGGTGAGGTCCGAAATTGTATTATCCTAATCTACGGATTGGAAGGAGTGTTTGGGATGTCCTTGTGATGTGTCATCCTGATTTGTGTATGATTTGGAGGTCCGGAAGTACCTTTTGCATTATGACAATTGCGACAGACTGTGTTCTTGAAGTTCCGGATGAGGAAGACAAGAGATTCCAGTAAGTAAAGGAAGTGCGGATGTATCCGGTCGTTCAAGCAGGCTTGTGAAGGTTTTTGGATCGTGTTGAGGTTGTGTTGTTGATCCGCATTGGTAGTAGAGCCCGGAATTGAAGATATTCTTCCAGATGAAGTTCTTGTTCAGACTAGCCGACCGGATGAGTTGATCATCCTGTGAATGTTCTTGTGGTGGCCGACCGGATGTGTTATTCATCTTGCGGATATTCTTATGGTTGATTGCCGACTTAGATGATTGTTCCTAAGTCGATGTCTTGTATAAATAAAGGTTTGTGAGTTCATTTCGAGTGTGTATGGAGTGTATGAGTGTGGGATAGCGAAGAGAGGTGCGAAAGACAGAGCAGAGGTTTTGGGCTTAAATGGAACTGATCCAGACATAGTAGAGATGTCATTCTCCAGTTCAAGATTGTGATTTTAATCACTTTGTAGACAGTGTGTCTCCTTGTAGGCAGTGGGCCTCTTTGTGAGCAGTGTGCTCGGGCAGTGAGCCCTAATTGGCATGTGCCATTCATTCTTCTTTATTCTTCTAACAGAGAATAATTCTTGGGTTAATCACCCCGTGGTTTTTCCCTTAACCGGGTTTTCCACGTCAAAATCTTGGTGTTCAATGTGTTGATGTTCATCTGCTCTGAGTTTATGCATTATGCTTTCATAGATGGTTAATTGATATGCTGTTAACTAACAAAGAACAATCAAGTGTTTAAAGTAAGAGCAATTTTTATACAACTGATTCACCCCCCCCCTCTCAGTTGTATGCCCTAGATCCAACAATTGGTATCAGAGCCACGTTCCTCTGAAAGGAGCTTAACCGCTTGAGGAGATCCAGGATGTCGTCATACAAGAAGGATAGTCCGAAGTTCGATGGAACCAACTTCACTCTCTGGAAAGGTCGCATGAAGTGTCACTTGGAATGTATGGGAAAAGCATACTTGGCTATGGTCTCAAAACCATATGTACCTCCACAAGGTGGTCTGACAACTCTGAATGAGATTACAGATGCTGAAAATAATCTGCGGACCAAGGAAGTCCTACTAAGCGCATTGAATGATTCAGATCTCTCAAATGTTATTGACCTACCAACTGCATATGAGATCCTGACTAAACTGAAACTTCTGTATGAAGGAGATGAGTTTGTCAAAAGTGCAAGGTTGCAAAGTCTGAAAGGGAAATTTGAAAGATTGAAGATGAGAGATGATGAAAACATCACTACCTTTATGCCAAGAGTGAATGAGCTGGTATGTGGAATTAGAAATGCTGGTGGAACTCTAGATGAAAATGAGATTGTCTGCAAAATCCTAAGATCCCTTCCTGCTGCCTACAAAATCAAGGTTGTTGCCATTGATGAATTCAGAGCCCACACAACTGTCACAAGAGAACAACTGGCTGGCAAACTAGCTGCATTTGAAATGACCGAGTTTGGAGATGATCCTCCTAAGACTGAATCTGCTTTCAAAGCCAGTGCCTATGTGAAAGGCAAACAGAGATTTGATCCGGGAGAAAACTCATCAAGGAAAATGTCATGGTATGATCAAGCAAGAAGAGACATGGAAGAAGAAGAAGCAGAAACAGCTCAACTTGAAGCCCTCATTGCAAAGAGATTGCCAAGAGGATCCGGTAAGTATGAAGGAAAACTACCCTTTAAGTGTTTCAACTGCAATAAGATTGGTCATTTTGCTTCAAGATGTCCGGAAAGATCTGCAAGGTCTAATACTAACAGACAAAGGTTTCAAAAGAATTGCTATTATGTTCATGAAGAAGATGACAATGAAGGAGTAACAGATGATGAATCAGAACTAGGAAGCAAATCCGGAAATGAGTGGGTGTTTATTGCCATCAAGGAAGAAGATTCAATACTCTCTGAATCTGTCAATCACAAAGTTGTTGAAAAAGCTTTGGCTGCTCAAGTGGAAGAAAAGGATGATTGGGTTATTGACAGTGGATGTTCTCACCATATGACTGGTGACAAGAATAAGTTCTTGAATTTGGAAAGGTATGAAGGAGGAATGGTAAAGTTTGGTGACAATTCTGCTGGCAGAATCAGAGGCAAGGGAACTATTTCCTTTGATGGAAAGAGCAAAACAGGTAACGTACTATATGTTGAAGGATTGAAGCACAATCTTCTCAGTGTTGGTCAGTTAGTGGACAAAGGCTATGATCTCCAGTTCAAGAATGGAAAATGCAGAATCTTTACAAGCTCCGGAACTGAAATTGCATCCGGTACTCAGACAAAAGGTAATATCTTTCATCTGGTTGGTTCAAATAAAAGTTGTTTGTTTGTTCAAATTGATCAGAGTTGGTTATGGCATAGAAGAATGTGTCATGTAAATTTTGATAACATCATCAAGATAAGCAATACTCAGGCTGTAAGAGATCTTCCAAAATTGATGAAACCTACAAATAGTTTGTGCAAAGAATGTCAGCTAGGTAAACAAAGCAGAGTCTCTTTCAAAAGCCAAGATCAGTCTTCTACCGGATTGTTGGAATTAGTACATACTGATCTCTGTGGTCTGACAAGAATCAAGAGTCTGCAAGGTGATAGATATTTCATGTTGTTAATTGATGATCATTCCCGGATGATGTGGGTTACCTTTCTAAAAGAAAAATCAGAAGCATTTGAGAAGTTCAAAATCTTCAAAGCTATGGTAGAGAATCAAACCGGATTGAAACTAAAGTGTCTAAGGTCTGATAGAGGTGGTGAATTTACATCTGGTGAGTTCATTGACTTTTGTGAGAAGCAGGGTATAAGGAGACAGTTGTCTGCTCCTAGGACTCCACAGCAGAATGGAGTAGTTGAGAGAAAGAACCGGACCATCCAGGAAGCTGCCAGGACAATGATGTTGGAAGCAAATGTTCCTCAAATGTTTTGGAAAGAAGCTATCAGCACTGCAGTCTACACTCTCAATCGAGTTCAAATCAGAAACAACACCGGTAAGACCCCCTATGAACTCTGGTTTGGCATCACTCCTACTGTGAAATATTTCAGAGTATTTGGTAGCAAGTGTTATATTAAAAGAGATGAAGATCTAGGAAAGTTTGATGCTAGAAGTGATGAAGGAATTTTCTTGGGTTACTCCACTCAAAGCAAAGCATACCGGTGTTACAATAAGAGATTGAGGAAGATGATAGAAAGCACCAATGTGAAAGTTGATGAAGGAATTGAGAAGCCTTCAAGATTTTATGAGTTTGATGAAGATGACCAAGACAGTGTTCAAGGAACTCAATCCTCTCCGGTGAGACAGAGTCAGCCTGATCCGGTAAATCAGGAAGAAGAGATAGGTTTGAATGAGCCTGATCAAGAAGCAGCAGTGCAGGATACTCCCAAAATTCCAAGGTATGTAAGACTGAACCACTCTGAAGATCAGATCATAGGTGACAGAAGCAAAGGTGTACAAACTAGAAGGAATGTTGCTCAAAATCAGGATGAATGTTGTCTGATTTCAAAGATTGAACCTAAAACAATAAATGAAGCCTGCAATGATGAAAACTGGACCAAAGCAATGGAAGATGAATTGATGCAAATTGAGAAAAATCATACTTGGGATCTTGTTCCCAGACCTAGAGACAGGAATGTAATTGGAACCAAGTGGGTCTTCCGGAACAAACTAAATGAAGCTGGTGAAGTAATCAGAAACAAAGCTAGATTGGTCTGCAAAGGCTACTCTCAAATAGAAGGAATTGACTTTGAAGAGACTTTTGCTCCGGTGGCAAGAATTGAAGCAGTCAGATTACTTCTTGCATTTGCTGCCTTCAAAGACTTCAAGGTATATCAGATGGATGTCAAGTCTGCCTTCCTAAATGGTGATCTGGAAGAAGAAGTCTACATTGAACAACCGGATGGATTTCAATTGTCTGATAATGATGATATGGTCTGCAAGTTGAAGAAAGCTTTGTATGGATTGAAGCAAGCCCCAAGAGCATGGTATGAAAGGTTGGATAAGCATCTTGTGCAGATTGGATTCAACAAAGGTACTGCTGACAGTAACTTATATTTCAAAATTGATCATGAAAACATTTTGATTGTTGAAGTGTTTGTGGATGATATCATTTTTGGAGGAAGAGATAGTATGTGCAAAACTTTTGCAAATCAGATGAAAAGTGAGTTTGAAATATCTATGCTTGGTGAAATGAATTTCTTCTTGGGTCTGCAAATTACTCAAACAAAAGAAGGGATCTTCATTTCTCAGACCAAATATGTGAAAGAATTGTTAAGGAAATTTGGTATGGAAGACTCAAAGCCAATGAACACTCCTATGGCAACCGGATGTAAGTTAAGCAAAGATGATGATTCTCCAAAGGCAGATCAGACAAAGTATAGATCAATCATTGGTGGATTGTTGTATCTCACTCAAACTAGACCAGATATAATGCAGGCTGTTGGTCTTGTGGCAAGATTCTAGGCTGATCCTAGAGAATCTCATGTTATGGCAATCAAAAGAATTTTTAGGTACTTGAAAGGAACAGTTGAGTATGGTCTATGGTACCCTAGAGATCCAGATTTCTCTCTTCATGCTTACATAGATGCAGATTGGGCAGGAGATGTGGATGACCGGAAGAGCACTAGTGGTGGAGCATTCTTTTTGGGGAAGAGATTGGTTTCTTGGTTAAGCAAGAAACAAGATGCAATATCTCTGTCTACAACTGAAGCAGAATACATTGCAGCAGTAGGTAGTTGCACTCAAATCTTATGGATGAAGCAGATGCTAAGAGACATTAAAGTTGAATATGAGGAGCCTATCACAATTTTCTATGATAATTCAAGTGCAATTAATATTTCTAAGAATCCGGTATTGCATTCTAAGACTAAGCACATATCTATCAAGTTTCACTTCTTGAGAGAACAAGTGAACAAGGAAGAAGTTAGATTGGAGTATGTTCCCTCCAAGGATCAGATTGCAGATATCTTTACTAAACCTCTTCCCAAGGACTCTTTTGAATATCTCCGGGAGAAGTTAGGGGTCATGGCCCCTCCGGTGATGAACTAGGATGCACTGATGTGCATCAGTCCGGTGGATATCACAGTCATATCTTGTGATCCGGATTGATGATGGGGAGCTGCAACTAAGGGGGAGCAGCTGGTATGATTCTGATGTATGAGAATTGCAAGTATGAGCCCTTTGCCATTGATGTCAAAGGGGGAGAGAAGACATGTGAAAAACAAGTAGCTGATGATCAAAGGGGGAGCAGTAAATGGGGAGAAGACATGTCGCTGATAGGGGGAGCTGTGATAGAAAGGAGAAGTTCTTGTCTTGATGGTTTTTCACATCATATGTTGCCATCAATGACAAAGGGGGAGATTGTTGCAAGTATGAGGTAAACCAGTGTTGTCATTGATGTCAACATACTCATATTGCATTGACAAGACGGATTGGATGAGCAGTGTGCTGAGGATATTGAGAAAATTAGCCTCAGTCAGGAACAGTGAAGAACAGTGATGAGAAGAAGGCAAATGTACTGTATAGGATGAGAACCGGAGGATGCGGATTAAAGGGTCTATAGATATGAGTCTTGAGATGCTTCAGTTAAGATTTCAGAGGTCCGCATGAAGATCTGAAGGAGTTGTGGCTGTCGGTATGGAACCGGTTCCGGCAAGTGTTCAGAGGTGACAAAGGATCACAGAAAGGTCCGGTGAGGTCCAGAATTGTATTATCCTAATCTGCAGATTGGAAGGAGTGTTTGGGATGTCCTTGTGATGTGTCATCCTGATTTGTGTATGATTTGGAGGTCCGGAAGTACTTTTGCATTATGACAGTTGCGACAGACTGTGTTCTTGAAGTTCCGGATGAGGAAGACAAGAGATTCCAGTAAGTAAAGGAAGTGCGGATGTATCCGGTCGTTCAGGAAGGCTTGTGAAGGTTTTTGGATCGTGTTGAGGTTGTGTTGTTGATCCGCATTGGTAGTAGAGCCCAGAATTGAAGATATTCTTCCGGATGAAGTTCTTGTTCAGACTAGCCGACTGGATGAGTTGCTCATCCTGTGAATGTTCTTGTGGTGGCCGACCGGATGTGTTATTCATCTTGTGGATATTCTTATGGTTGATTGCCGACTTAGATGATTGTTCCTAAGTCGATGTCTTGTATAAATAAAGGTTTGTGAGTTCATTTCGAGTGTGTATGGAGTGTATGAGTGTGGGATAGCGAAGAGAGGTGCGAAAGACAGAGCAGAGGTTTTGGGCTTAAATGGAACTGATCTGGACATAGTAGAGATGTCATTCTCTAGTTCAAGATTGTGATTTTTATCACTTTGTAGACAGTGTGTCTCCTTGTAGGCAGTGGGCCTCTTTGTGAGCAGTGTGCTCGGGCAGTGAGCCCTAATTGGCATGTGCCATTCATTCTTCTTTATTCTTCTAACAGAGAATAATTCTTGGGTTAATCACCCCGTGGTTTTTCCCTTAACCGGGTTTTCCATGTCAAAATCTTGGTGTTCAATGTGTTGATGTTCATCTGCTCTGAGTTTATGCATTATGCTTTCATAGATGGTTAATTGATATGCTGTTAACTAACAAAGAACAATCAAGTGTTTAAAGTAAGAGCAAGTTTTATACAACTGATTCACCCCCCCCCCTCTCAGTTGTATGCCCTAGATCCAACAAATACTACCTTAGAACTATAGAAGGAAATATATAATACCAGAGATATGCAGACCAAAAAAAAATGTACATTACACTAGTTAAAACTGCACTCTGCCATACCGAACTTCTTCAACATGTAGCTAACGTTCCAAAAATTACAAGGAGGTGGAATTTTGGATTTATATGCTTCTAATATTCCTTAACAACATACAAAAACTACAGACTAAGATCTTCAACTTGTGACAAATGTGGACTAGAAAACTGTAACACTGTGTAATGAGGAAACAGTTTGATACTTAGCCAATTTTTCACCAAGTTATCTTCCAGATCAAAACCTCTTGCATAGGTAACATTAGAGTATAGAAACATCTTATGAGGGATATTACCATAACCTCAAAACCCAATTTTGGTCTCTAACCTTTGTTGCCATCTAATAATTGTTGACTCTCTAATCATTGTTGCCATCAATGACAACACTTCTTGACCAACACTTCTTGACTGTCATATTCCTTAGTATACCAGCAGTGTCTCTAACACTGATATCTACAACATGGTAAGGATACTGGGATCAATGTTCAAGTGTTTGCGCTAGCATATAACATCATGATTTGGTAAGAGAGGTGTTTGGAAATATTTTCAAGTCATATTATATTCATTATGTGATCCACATGATGTAATTCAGTCTTCTCCGGTACCGCATTGGGTCTAGAGTCAAATACAAGGAAGGATAGGTGTTGAGGTGTTGACTTGGTGCATAATAAAGACTTTGTTGAGTGTAAGGGATGTGCGCTAGCCTGGAAGGGTGTGTCAAGGTAGGATATGACTTGATTATGCCTTGTTCTTGAATTGCATTGGGATTTTACCTACCACACATGGTTGGGAGTTGACTAATGTGGCCACTACACGTTTCTTTTTGGCTGACCAAGGATAAAGTTTTTAAATCTTGTGGAGGATGTATATAAAGAATCAAAGATGTTGAAAGTGTGTTGAGTTGTGAATGATAAGGTAGAATAAATATTGTGTGAATATACTTACAACAAAAGAAAATATGATGATGAAAAGTGTTAAGGATCAGTTCATGTAATATAATATAGTTTCAGAAGATATGCTATGCTCTACAATGGTAAAGAAGAATTCCTGAATATGTTTTGATGTTGCGGAGATATTTATTGTTGTTATAAGGAAGATAGATAGTAGTGCAGAAGCTGAAGTGATCAACATTTTGTGTTGCATGAAAAAATTGTGATATGCTTTGTAAATGTGTAACTAGTCAAGGAGTTGCAACTTCCTTTGGGTTGTAGCCCATAAATAATATTGTAATCCTATTTTATTTGTGAGGTTGGATTTGGATAGTAGTTCCATGCAGCTTGCTCACTGTGGTTTTTCCCTTCTTGGGTTTTCTACATAAATCTGGTGTTATGGTTGTGTGCTTTTGTGTTCTTGTATTCCTCATGTCTTGAATGTTCACATAAGTTTGAATGCTACTGAAAATAAAATAATTTGATTTAATACTGATTCACCTCCCTCTCAATACTTCTGTGTGTTCAACAAATAGTACCTACAAATCAACCATACAACCCATACAATACTTCATCCTTAAGCATTGATAAATAGACAAATATCAAACCATAAACCAAAGTGGTTTTTCAAAACTATGAGAAAAAACAATGATCCAAAAGTAGCAACATATTTGACCCAAATTCCAACACCCAAGTTGGTCATGGTCTCCTCTGCTAAAATAGAAGATGTTCTTACAACTATCATAACTTGTCATAATGACTCCTCAATTTGGGTACTCCACTTTGGCATATTCGTATCCATTCAAAGATGCCTTATAATCCAATAGAAGTCTAGGAGCATTTGGATGACATATGGTCAAATCTAGGAAATATCAAAAATTTAATTTTTTGACATTTTCTACATCATAGTAATCTTAATAATTTTTGGGCATAATGCCTATTATCCTTTTGTATTTTGTATGGCTTTGGCTTGATGTATACCTTTCTCAATCTATATGACAATGGAGACTCCCACTATAATCCCTTCATGGGAAATTTTGTTATTTTAATATTAATGTACGTTTAGGTGCTTAGCACCTTTTACTGATCAAATAATAATGATCTGCATTTTCATAGGCCTTCAGAGCATTTTTGGCTCTTAGATGGTCTAGGAGGCAATTCATTTTCAACTAAATTCCCCTTGTATCTTTACTTAGGTCTTTTGGGGTTCTTTCTAATGCATCCAACAACTTTTATTTCTAATAAGTGGACTAGGAGTTATGACCTTGCCAAGTTGAGGTGCCAAAATAGATATTTTCTTGGTTTTTAATTAATTAATAAATTGAAACATTAGGATGCAAAGGTGAGATACATTTCCAAACATTCTCCCACTTGTCAAATACCTTGCCAAACATAAAAGGGGAACTCCAACACAAATCTAACTACTAGATGTCATGAGGCACATAGACTCACTACACCACCTAAACGTCTATGTGCTCACTAGCTTCATCAATGAATTGCAGTATTCACTAAAGTATCAACCTTATCCAACATCACCCTTCCATTCTCTACCATGTGACAAAAAAATGGTATTGGACATCTATATGCTTTGTCCTTGCATGAAAGGTTAGGTTTTTTGTGAGACATATGACACTCTTAATATTACATAAAACTTTGATAACTCCCTTACTCAGCCCCACATTTGAATAATCTATTAAGAAAAACTGGCTTCATTATAGGCATGAATAGTTACCATGTACTCACTCTCTATAGTGGACAAAGAAACCACAACCTACCATTTACTCATCCAACTAATAGCACCACCAAGTAAATTGAAAACATAACTATTGATGCATCTTTTACTGTTGACATGACCTACTTAATTTGAATCCACAAATCCACAGATATCCATTGAGTGCTAGTCCCCTATAGAATCGCCATGATAACAAATAGAGTACTCAAAAGTACCCCATAAACAGAAAATATATTGCAAATACTTGATATTAGTAAGCCACTTTGAGGGGGCAACCTCCAAAACTCTCCAATGAAGAACACAATTTGTAATATGATGATCAAATAATACTCACTACCTCCTATATATACCCTAATTATGCCTTGGATATCACCCAGGCTGACTTAGATACCAAAATATAACTCCTAGGTTGATCTAATTAACTAGATAAGAATATAATAATGATCATATAACTTAATTAAGAGTTAAGGTAGCCACAATCTGACTACTCGTAACCCTATACACATTATAAGATTAAGGGCATAGCATTCCCCCTCTTTAAAGAAGCATTGTCCTCAATGTTGATCAATAATGGATGTTTCTTCACAAAATCTTCATCTTCCCATGCGGCATCTTCAACTAGTAAATTCTTCCACTGAATGAGATACTCGATGATTGTCCTAGTCCTTGAGCTCTTTGTGCTTTTTTGGAGAATTAACTCTAGATACAAAATGATTTTTCCTTCTTCATCTATTGGTAACACTATATGTGTAGGAATTTGTCAACCAATCATCTTCTTTAAACAAGAAACATGGAAAAATGGATGTATCTTTGTTGTAGGTGATAACTCAAGCTTGTAGGCTACACTGTCAATCTTCTATAGAATTTGGTATGGCCCATAATATTTTGGTGACAACTTATTATTCTTTGTTTTTTTCTTCAAGGACATTTTCTTATAAAGTTTTAATCTCAAGAAGATCCAATCACCAACTTCAAAACTCCTTTCACTATGATGTTGGTTAACCTATTGTTTCATTCTATTTTGCGCCATGGACAAATTCTCTTTGAGTCCTAGAAGTACCTATTGTTGATGATTCATGTGGTCCTCCACATATTGAACTCTTAGTGTCACATTTAATGATGATGTGATGGATGAAAGAAGGTATCCATATAATGCCATAAATGGGTTCATTTTTGAAGAAGTATGGAAGGAAGTGTTATACCACCATTCTTCTAGTGGTAGCCAATCTACCCATTAAGATTGCTTAACTGTAGTGAAACAATATAGATACCCTTCCAAGCACTTATAAACAACATTTTTTCCCATCTAATTGAGGATGGTATGAATAACTACAAGCCAATTGAGTACCTAGACAAGAGAAAAAATCTATCCAAGAGTTACTAATTAAGATAGGATTATGATCTCTAATAATAAGCCTTGGGGTACCATGTAACTTTTTTATAGTCTCTATAAATTATTTTTCCACTATACTTGCTATAAAAGTATGGGGTAATGCAATAAAATGGGCATATTTGGTGAGGTGATCCACTACTGCCATGATGACACTCTTACCTTTAGAGCTTGGAATGCATGTGATGAAATTTATGGAGACCTCTTCCCACCACTAGGTAGGGATAACTAAGGGCTGAAAATACCAGGTGTCTTAATTGTCTCCCCTTTATTTGTTTGACATACCAAACATTCTACCACAAATTTTTGAATGTCACCTTTAAGCCCATCCTAAAAGAAATCCTACTTGATCCAATGATATGTCTTCAAAAATCCTAAATGACTCCTAATTGGAGAACTATGGAGCTCTTCAAGAATATTATATTGGAGGGTAGAATTTGTGCATAGGTATAATCTCTCTTTATACCACAAAGAGTCTCCCTTTCAACAAAACTTATCTAAACTTCTAGGATTAGTTTGTAGTTGTTGAATGAGATTTCTTATAACAACATATTCTACCACTTTGCTTTGGATTCTTCAAACCAATCTACTTGTAATATTGAAATAGTGCACAATAGTGCCCCATCCTTCTCATCCTTCCTAGATAGTGCATCAACCACTGTGTTCTCCTTTACTTTCCTATAAATGATGTCAAAGTCATATCCCAACATCTTAGTGACCCATTTTTGTTGCTATTCAGAGGATAACCTTTTTCTCTTGAAAATATTTTAGGCTATCATGATTTGTCTTAACCTTAAAGTGTTTACCCATTAGATATGGCCTCCATTGTTTCACTACATGAAGAATAGCTATCATTTTCTTCTCATGAATGGGTTTGAGTTGATTCTTACCCTTCAATTGACAACTTTCAAAAGCAATGGGCCTACCCTCCTACATGAGAACTGCTCCTATACCATTTTCTAAAGCATCACATTCCACATTAAAATCCTTGGTGAAATACAAAGTGGTTAAAATTGGAGCAGTACACATAGCCTCCTTCAATCTCTTAAATGTTATATTAGCTAACTCATTCCATTGAAAATCATCCTTCTTTAGCAAAGTTGTAAGAGGTGCTACTATGCAGCCATAGTTCTTCACAAATCTTCTATAATATCTAGTGTGTCCTAGAAAACCCCTCAAATTCTTAATGGTTTTAAGAATAGGCCACTCTATCATAGCCTTGATTTTGTTAGGATCAACCCTTACTCCTTCATGTGACACTATGTGACCTAAGTACTTCACCTCTTTGAGACCAAAAGCACACTTGGAAGCTTTAGCATAAAATTGGCGATGTTTGAGAACTTGTAATGCTTCATCTACATGATGTGAATTATCTTCCCATGTCTTGTTATAAATCAATATATCATCAAAGAACACTAATACAAACTTCCTCAAAATAGCTTAAAGATATCATTCATCAAACTTTGAAATGTAGAGGGAGCATTAGTAAGACCAAATGGTATCGCTAAAAACTTATAATGACCTTCATGAGTCCCAAATGCTATCTTGGGAATATATTCTTCCTTAATTTGAATTTGGTGATAACTTGATTTAAGGTCAAGTTTTGTTAAAAACATAGCTCCATTCAATTCATTTAGTAAATCATCAATGACTAGAATAGGAAATTTATATTTGATGGTGTACTTATTAAGCTCTCTATAGTTAGGACACATGTGCCAAGTGTCATCCTTCTTACACACCATCACAACAAAAGAGTAGGCACTATGACTATGCCTAATAATACCTACCTCTAACGTCTCCTAAACTATCTTCATAATCTCACTTTTTTTGGATATATTGGTACTTGTAAACCCTAATGTTGGGTGGTTGGCTCCTTGGTACTGGTTGGATGGCATGATCTTGATCCATTTTAGGAGGCAATCCTTTAGGCTTATCCCCAAAAACCACTAAGTGATGATTTATAATTGTTTGTAAATCTGTCTAGATAGGAACATTTGGTTGATAGGATGCTAATAAAAATAATTGGGCCATAAATCCATCAACCCCCCTTTTAAGCATCTTTTGTATTTGATGAGACCTTACCATTTGTGGGGACTTGGAATGAAACCCTCTTAGTTTAATTATCCTTCCCTCTAAGTGAAATCTCATGAATAGCTACTGGAAGTTCATCTCAATTATCCTCAATGTAGTTAGCCACTTTACTCCCAATACTATATATGTTGCACCCATGGGAATAACAAACATTGGACAATCAAGTTGATATTATCTCATGATTAATTTAATGCTATGGCATTTTCCTATACAACTGACAGTACTGCCATCTATAATTTAGACCTAAAATTTTGATGCAAGATATATAAAATAATTCAGATGTGTAGATAACTACTTGTTGATAAATTTGTGAGTGCTTCATGAGTCAATCAACACTATTACTCTCTTTCTTCAAGAAACCCACCATCTTGAGAGGATGGCCCTTAATGTACCTTGAGCCTACACTTGTTCTTGTTACAGACATTGGCATTTTAGTTGGCATAAGCACTAGAGACAGCTACTAACTTTTGGGTATTTGATATCATGGGTTCCTAGAATTTGGAAGATATTATCAATTATGGGATGCTAGCAGATACTTTTGGATATAGATAGTTGTTATAGCCCTTAATTATGGGAATTAGAGATTAGATTGTGTATAATTTGGATGGGCAACTTCTAGTATTGGTACATGATGTTATCAGAATTTTAGAGATATAGTCATGGCTAGAGTTAGTTTCCAGCATGGTGATTTTATAATAGCTTAATATCGGGGATAGAGTGACAGTATGTGTAGAATGAAATAGTAGTTGTGTCAACAACTTATTACATGGATGACTTGAATTTTGAGATGGCTATTGGTGTATGCACGGGAGTGTATTATTCTCAACTTGAGATAATTACAGATAACTTATATATGTGATACTTCAAACACTTGTTACATTGCATTTGTTGCAAAGTAGGTTCTAGGTTGTGTGGGACATGTGATGGTTAAGTATGGTATTTCATCCTATGATCTTTATGTGGTTTGAGACCACCATAATATTGCATGATAGTATCTTTATGTGGTTTGAGACCACCATTCCCCTCCTCTTAGGTGGTCCTCTTGCAAGGCCACATGGTGATTGTAATGTGCAATTTTTATGAGATTGTTGGATTATTTATTTATTTGTTGATGATTTTTCTTAATTGTTAAGCCAAAAGTGTTTGATTTTTTCTCTTTGGGCTACTTAGTTGTTTAAGTTTGAGATGGTCCTTTTTCCTCAAGGACTTATTTTGGTTTGAAAATTGGAATGTTGCAATGCTTCTCACTTTTGATCTTCACTTCTTTTATGAAATTTTATTTGAAGATTTAACTTATGAACTTGTTTTACTTAAATATTTCTTAATTTGAGGCATTTTAATGTTGCAACTACTGGTATGTGTGGAGCAATATGACTTGTGTAAACTACCATATCTAGGAGGGGTTCCTTGCAGGTTGTTTGGGGGAGTAGATGGCCTAAGGAATTCTATTTGTGAGGATGGGGGCTACAAATGGGACTAGTATGGGACAATCATAATCCATTACCCCTATATTTATGTGTGTGATTCTTGTGTACCTCTCTCTTGGAGGCTAACCCCTTTACACAAACAAGAGAAAGGTACTAGAAAATGTATGGAGGGGTCCTCAGGGAGGGCCTCAAGACCATCTTTCCTACTAGTTACATGACACTATGATACTTATGATATTATTTCCTTTGGGTATGGCATTATATGGTTCTATGACTGCTCAGACAATGGTTCAATGGTTCTACACTTATGTGGTTCTTCAATTATTAGATATATGTCCCCATGGCCATATGGTTACTCAGTGGTATATTAGCGTTGTCCTCCTCATAGAGCCTATTTTGTGAGCCTCGTAATGTGAGTCATGTAAATTCATTGTGATGTATGTAGTTGTTACATGTGAGTATGGTGTGAATTATTGTGTGAACTAAGTGTTAGAGACAAGTGACAATTATATAAAGGGAATTAAATGATTGCATTGGTTATGATTTAATGTGATGTAGTGAGTTGGACAATTTTTTTATTGAATTATTGATTAATTTCTAGAATATCCATGATGACTATTGTTGGTTAGAATATTGTTACATGCAATAATTACAAAGTGATTGATGTAGTTCTAGCATACAATGGTGTAACTTCATTCCATTTGGCCTTGTAACAAATTATGCAATATTTTGATGGTCCTAGAACTCATGTACTAAGATTGAATGTATGAAGGGTTCTATTGTGCAATTGTTATTTTCTTGTATGGTTTCCCACTTCTTGGAGAGAATGTTTTTCTAGATACTTGTGACATTGTGATTTATGCCCTTTGCCAGCTAAACAAGGCTTGTTGGTCCCAACACCTTTAAATGTGGCACCCATTGGGCATTGCATTTCCCAAACCTTAGAGACTTCCAGGAGGAAGTCTAATCTATGGGGAAGGTGATGCAAGTCCTCGCCTTACCTATAGTTATTGTGACACCCTTGCCCATTGTGGTGGAACCTAAATTACTATCCAGTGGAATTATTGATGAAACCCATGACTTTGGTCCTGGTATGGTGTGAATATTACTAACATTAAAGAACCCTTTTGGATAACTCTCTAGACATAATGTTGTAAATGTGTGTGATCATGATATGAATTGAATTATGTCCTTGGATTGATTATGATAGGAGACCTTGTATTATTTTAACACTAATCAAATTAGTTCATCTAATATTATTGTTACACCTGATGGAATGTGAATTACATTAGTTGTTGATTCTATTATATTTCAAGGGTGGTTAAATACTTTAGTAATTTTATACCTTCGATCTTATGTGATTGAGTTTAATTTTCAAGGTGATATATTGTTTTAGTAAGTGAGATTAATTTGAACATAAAGAAAAGGATGACATTTGTATTTAGTTTGATGAATTACTAATGCATTAAGTTCTTGATGAGAAAAAGACCATGAGTGGAATTAGGATCTATGGGATTGTCAAAGTGGTTTGATAGTTATCAACGTTAGTCATGCAAAAGGAGAAACTTAGGTAAGTGAATATGGTAAGATATGTACATTGAGTATATTACTATCAACACCCCTTTCAAAATGCAATTTGCATGAAAATAAATCAATTAGAATAATGTGATGTTAATTGTTGGACATATCAGTGTTAGAGACACTATTGGCATACCAAGGTGCATGACAGTCAAGAAGTATTGAAGTGTTGTCATTGATGGCAACAATGTTTAGAGCAACAATGGTAAGATGGTAACAAAGGTAAAGAGAAATAATTTGGGTTGTGAGGTTATAGTAATGTCCCTCACAAGATGTATCTATACTCATAATGATAATTATGCAAGAAGTTATAATCCAGAAGATAACTTAGTGAAAATTTGGCTAAGTGTTGGACTATCTCTTTTAGTAACACAGTGTTGTAGTTTTCTCGTCTATATTTCTCTCAGTTTGAAGTTTTGGGTCTATAGTTTTGGCATGTTACTAAGGAATGTTAGATGCATATATTTCCAAGATTTCATCCTCTCATGTGTTCCAGAATGTTGTCTACTTGTTGGCTAAGTTCACCATAACAGAGTGCAGTCTCAGGCAATGTAGAGTACATACTTGTTTTGGTCCTCATTTCATTGCATGAAGCCATTTTGATTTGTAGATTTGGGGATATGTTTTTAGATGTCCAAAGTGTGCTAGTTCCAAGTTTGAGGTGATTTGGAGTTCAGGTTGTTGAGTTGTGCTCTGACAGTTAGCGTGCATCTAAATTACTCTGCTCATGAAGCTGACCTGATAATGTTCACTTGGTGCGGTGCAGTCCAAAGGTTGTGATGTTATCTAAGGTGATTGTATAGGTCAATATGACCTAAGAGAATATGTTTTATGTTTTGGTTCAGTCCGCACTGGAGTTTGAGGTTGACCCTGATGGTGATAGGTTGTCATTGATGTCAAAAAGGTGTCCTCAGTTTGTTTAATGTCATAAGGATTTGTTTGATCAGGTTTGGCCTTCAATGATGTCTTCATATGTCCTTTGGTAAGTAAAGTCATAAGGTGATTTGTTTGGGGTTGTCAAGTGTTGACAAATGTTCATCATCCATAGTTATGCAGTGTGAAATGATGACCTTCATGAGTTCATGTTGTTGGAATTTATTGTCTTACCCACAGGAGGTTGATCTCAAGAAATTTAGAGTATGTTTGGGTAGAATAAGAGTTTGTCAGAGTTCATTATCTTGGTAACATGTGTGTTCATGAGTTGTTGATCATGACAGGAGATGGTTGATCAGGTGCAGGGATATCATATGATGCATGGATATCATATGTGTTGCAACCACCAGTTTATGATATGTTGGATTGGAGAAGATTGCTTGGGTTTGAGTTAACATCTTCATTGTTTAGTTCTTTCTAGTGTGTTGTTCTCAGTGTATATGACAGAGTTGAGGTTGATGTCATGGTGTTAGATTTACATGATCATGATGGCTGCAGGGGAGTTCCTTCATGTTTCACTTGGTTCAGATTTTATTCAGGATGTCTTCAAGTGACAGTGGCTTGATACAAATAACATGGAATGGTATTCATAGTGACAGTTGTGGCATAATCATAATCTTATTTGATCTCAATGAAATAGATGACATGATTTACAGAGGCAGTGAAATTGGTCATGGGCTTTCATGCATTTAATGTGCATTCATATACAAGATTCATGTATTTGAGAGTATTGATCACCTTGGTGTTTTTCTTGTAGTTTGTCATCTCTCAGTGCTGTCTTCTATCATTCCCTTATCCATCTTCATAGAACTTGCTTAGTAAACATATTCTTATGCATATAATTTTCTCTCTTAAAAGTGCATAAGACTATACATGCCACACACTATATTGTTTCACAGTTGAGGATGTTTTTAAGCTACTGTCAGATCTCTGTTCTCCTACCTTGATTGTCACTGGTTACTCACTCTTCAAGTTTTGTTTAAAGAAAGGTTGTTCAATTTCTAAGATTTAAGGTTTGAACCTTGTTGAAACTCTATTCACTTTCCACTGCCCGTATGTGACACATAACCTTTTTGTTATAACAATTCATTGACCTGATATTGTAGGTCATTTCACTTATGATGATCGGCCAAAGGGTTGTTACACATTGTGACCACCGGCCCCATCTTTCTTTTCACCGAATGCGTTGGTTGTGAATTATGGTCATCGGGCGGCAAAGTTTAAATCAAAGGTCACGTTTGAATCTACAAAGGCTGCGAAGACTCAATCCAATGATTGTAGTTTACAACTGAAAGCCCGACTCCTGCCCTAAACTTTGACGTTCCTGTGAATGTTTGCTATGTGTTATGTTTTAGAATGTTTCCTTCAAAGTGGAAGTTGAACCCGAGTACAAAGGATTTTTGTGGAGTTTGGAGAGCCCGAGAAAAATAATAATTAGTTTTCTTTTGAAACTTAGAAATTTTCTTTTAAATTCTTTTGGTCGGTCCCTTATATCTGAGTTTTTATAAGGAGATTATTTTTACCTTTTCTAAATGAGAGGAAAATCTTTATGAGGAGATTTTTTTTTTAATGGTGAGATTGGAATCAATGAAGGTATTTTTTTTTAAGACAGATTGAGAAGATTATTTGGAGAATTATTTTGAGAGAATTATTTTTTAATGGGAGCCATTTTTATATAGCTTGAAGATGTTTTTGAATAATTTGGAAAATGTTTTTGAAGACATTATTTTTGGAGAAGAATTTGAAGAGAATAATGAAAATTAGTTTGAAGGAATTTGCAGATAATCAGATTGAAGGGTTTTGTGTTTTGGAGAATATGAAACATCATGCAGAGAGAAGATGAATGAAGAGATAGAAATATTTTGTTTATACAGAGAATATATTTTTATGCAGGATTCAATGGTTTCAATAAAGGAGTTTGTCTTCTTGCACATGGAGATCATATTTGAAAGAGATTTTATTTTCTCTTTCAAGCGCAAATTGAAATATCTTATTTTAATTAAAGATTTTTATATGACCTTAATTATTGTTTTAGATGAATTGTCTGTGCAGAGAAAGTGAAAGGTTTCAAAATTTTTGAAGAAGGTTTACATATTTTTGCAAGGGATAACTTGAGATGTCAAAGAATATGAAAGGGCTCTAAAATAGATAGAGAGATAATTTTTTATTACAAGAGATTGATTTTTGAAATAAGAAAAATTGCACAGAGAAGGTAAAAAGTTTTTGTTTGTAGGTTCTTCATTGAGAGAAGATGAGAATGTTTATACAGAATCTGAAAAGTCTTTTCATATTAAAAGGCTTCGCAGGTGGATTGATTTGTAGTTGTTGGTTGGATCAGAAAAAAGGATTGTTGAGTGTATTCGGATGTTAGATTGAATAGAATGGGTATTTGACAAACATATGTTTTGTTTTGAATGGAAACAGAGTATCCCTCTGATTTGTTTATTACTTCTGATTGATTGAGAAATGCCAGTGAGGCTTGTAGGTCAGTAAGACCATTTGTCAGTGAGACACTTACATCAGCCAGTGAGGCTTGTAAATATATTTTCAAGGTTAAGCCAGTGAGGTAGTTTTGGAGTGGTTTTTATACCCCAGGAGGGTTTTCCACTCGTGCAAATTTGTGTTATGTGTCATAATGTTTTCATCTGTATGTGTGTATGTTAATACGTTGCTTATAAGGTTTTGTTCTCCTTCTTCATTCTCAGTTTTGTGCATATGTGTTTGATAAATCAATGATATCCTTCTATCCTTGTACTTTGAAAGTTAAAGTTTGAAAAAGGTTTGAAAATTTACACAACACTGATTCACCCCCCCTCTCAGTGTTGTCCTGGACTCCTACAGACCCATGCTATTCTACACGCTACACTCAAACAGGCCAACCTATTTGGAGTTATAAGTAAAGCGGTCCTAAAGGGAAGGTAAAAATGATATGTTGAGTTAAGTGAGATCTATTTTAGGTCCACCTCAACCTATTTTTTAGTTTGAATATGGGCACTAAGTTTGTGGTTAAGTTTGAGGCATGTTTTTGAGATGACTTAGTTGGTGTTGAAGATGAAGCAGATATATAAGTGGAAATTTAATTTTGATGTCATTTGATGATTAGGGGAGAAAACCATGTGAATGAACATGATGTGAAGGACTGATGTTGTTTGTGTTTTGGATGATGCGACAAGTGTTGTAGATGCAAATTAAGAAAGGACAGGGGCAGACTGTGAGATTGTAGAGCAGAGCAGAATTGAGTTTCAAAATAGTGAAAGAAGATATTGTTTGTGCTTCAGTGGAATTGTATTCCATGCATATACAAAAGCAATTGTAATAGTTTATTTCTTTCTTTCCTTCTATGTGATAATGAGCCCACTTGGACAATGAGTCCACCTGTAGTGAGCACTTCCTTCTCTCTCTTTCCATCTCAATGGGTAGTGAGTTCACTTGGACAATGAGTCCACTTGCAGTGAGCATTTCTATATTACCTTAACTAGTTATAATATATTGTGAGCTAACACTCACTGTTGTATTTCCATTTTTGGGTTTTCCTTGTAAAAATCTTGGTGTTCATGTGTTATGGTTTGTTGCTTCATGTTTTCATGCATAATTTACTTCACTGCAATTGAACATGCTAAATGGTTTGAGATGTTTTATATCTGAATGGTTTTATAAAATACTGATTCACCCCCCTCTCAGAATTCTGGGTGTTCAAAAATTGGTATCAAAGCAAGGTCCCTTGGAAGAAGCTTTACCACTCAGGGAAGATCTTAGAGGTTGAACACATGACATCTAGAAAGTTTCCCATTCCTATGGAAGTAAATCCTACTGTTGGATTTTTAGAAGATGAATGCATGTCTGCAAATAGTGAAGAACTCAAGATTTCTCTTGAAGACCTAGAAAGGACTAAAGAAGAAGTTATTGATTTGAAGGAGAATTTCAAAGAAGCAAATGAATGCATCAGAAATATGAAAGAGCAAGTCAAGAAATTCAAAGAAAAGCATAAGGAGGTCAGTGAACAATTGAGATTAGCAAATGAATCTACGAATGATCTAAAGGTGCAAGTTGAAGAAAGGAAAATAATTGAGGAATGCCTCAATGAAGTTGTGAAAAATAAATTTGAGGAATGTACAATATTTGAACAAGAGGTTGTGGATCTAAAATAGGCATGGATTCAAGAAGACAAATTCAGGGTGAGTGTTGCCAAACTTGACAGAATGGTTGCAATTCAGAAAAGTCCTAATGACAAAGAGGGTTTAGGATTTGAAAAGGGTGAAAGTTCAAAGCTAGATCAAGCCTCAAATGCTAAAGATAAGAAGAAAAATGGAAAACAAATTTGGAATCAGAAGGGAAGAGCTAGAAGACCGCTAGTCAGACAACCTAATGCTCAAAGGTATCCATCTTTCAATGGTTATTGTTTTTCTTGCAATAAATTTGGACATAAGGCTAAACAATGTAGGAGCGTAATGAATCAAAATGTTCCATATTTATTTGGTCAATGTTTTTCATGCAAGAAAGTTGGTCATAAAGCTAATGAGTGCAAAAGTCAAAGGATGAATGGTTATGAGAATAGGAGAATGATTCAATCTTTCAATGGATAATGTTCTACATGCAATATGTTTGAGCATAAAGCTAACCAATGCAAATCTAGACTAAATGGAAGATGTAATAGTTTGACGAATGTTGTGTGTTGTAATTTAAATAAGTCTAGACACTTTACAAAGTTCTACAAAAGTAAAAGTATGAAGAAGGATATATCGGTGGAGAAGAACAATCCAGTACAAAAGGTTGATTCGGCAGAAACCAAGAAGGAGATGAGCAAGATCTGGGTCAAGAAAGATGTAACTAATGGCAAGGATGTGTTTGTACCACCTTTTGGTGCAGATGTTTCCTTTGGAAACTAAATTGAGATTTTTGGCTCAGGGGGAGCATCAATGGAAATCTTTCCTCCCTCTGCCAAATGAGTAGTGTTGAGGACAGCATGAAGATATGCATTAAAAATTGATATGCGTGATTAGTTGAAGAAAATTCCAAAAGAAAATATTTGACTCCAGAAGATTGCAGAGCAATTTAAATCAAATATGAGTTACAGTGGAGGTGTGAGCAGCCTTTTGAAAATAAAGCATTTATGGTGAACTAGGTTTTGATCGATGAGAAATTATAAGCAAAATAGTTTGATGTAAATTCACATTATAATCAAACTTTCAAGAGAAGAAGGAGATCTTGTACAATGCAACAAAGAAGAACTCATTGATTTTGGTGATTTTAAAGTGCAAACCCTAACTGGAAGCATTTGTTAAGGTATTTACAATTCTTCACTCTTAATATGAGAAATTAAGCAGTGAAAATGTTTAAGCCTCAAGTGATTGATGTGTTGGATAGACCTAGACCAAAATTTTAGAAGTATCCATTGAAATCCTTCGAAATGGATCCAGATGGTATGTTTTCTGACATGCCCTACAATATTCTACATAATGAAGATATTAGGGATTACATTCATGTGAATTTGGAAGAGTATAATCATGTCAAATTGGGACAAGTTTGGTTCAATGAATTGACTAACGATGAGTACAATCTAAAAATGGAGTTTAGTGCCCTTGCCAAGAAGAAATTAGATGTATGGAATAATTTCCCTATCTTTTGCTATGAAAATGCTTGGATAAGATATGTGTTAAGTAGGATGCATGATAAATTTACGTGGTTGGATGTCCCACACATAATCAACAAGGAGGCCATCAAGGCTGTAACAGGGTTACCCTCCACCGACACTGTGCCTACCTTGAAACATGTGAAAAATGATATGGTAATGAAACTTACAAGGGCAAAGTTTGATAAAAGGGATTTATAGTCAATGACATTGAAGATCCGATAGTTAAGTATTCATTAATGATGATTGGGTATAAGATCTATTTCACTAACAGAGGACACTCTATTTATGCCACTAGCATATACACTAGAAGAATTTATGTTAGCCATGGTGCCACTGAAGAAGAAGAGGAAGAACAAGAAGAAGTCAAGAAATCGGTCTGGAAGAAAAACAGACCACTCTCTGCTAAAGAACAAATACTAGCAAAGAGGAGTAAGATTGATCTTTCCACTAGAGAAGGAGATGTCACTTCCAGAGAAGAAGGAAATTCCTTCGGAAAGGGTAAAGGAAAAGTAAAGAAGAAGAAGAAGGATAAGAAAGGTATTGCTACTATGACTCTTGAAGCCATCGTCAATGTAGTTGTTGTGCATGAAAACCTAAAGCCTATAGCAGATATGTATGATGAGTGCTCTGATGATGACAAAACCAACATTGAAGTTGTCATGATAATGTGTTTAGATATATTCAATAAAGCTTTGATTGAAATTACTAGTGAATTGCCTAATAGTCTAGCCAGTATTTTAACTACCAAAAGAGATGAGGCAATAGCTAAAGATATAGAAATAAAAGAAATTATTTTGAAGTTTTTTCCAAGTCTCTCTGGACAAGAGAAAATCAAAGTTACTCAAAGGCTAAGTAAAGATTTTAGAACCAAAAGAAGAATTGATACTCTGATGGCTAGGGAAAAAAAGGAGATTGAACATTTGGTGAAAGAAACTGAGGAGATAACTCTGAATGTGCTCAATGACCTTCGGATTCCAACTTTTATTGAGACAGATAAAGAAGATTAGATAAATCTTTATGTGGGAACTTCAAGTATAGTTCTAGATGAGGGTGGTGAACACAATGTACCATCTCCTCCACCTCCTACAAACTTAGTTGATCAAGGTGTGATCTCTCCTCCAGAGAACTTAGGCAACAATGAAGAGATGAGGGAATCTGTTGAAGCTAAGAATGAAGAAGAAAAAGAAAATCAAGAAGAGGAAATTCTAGAACAAGTAAATAACACCTCTAGTCTAGAGATCAATGCAAAACAACAAGTACCTATTAGAGAAAACCCTCCGAAAAATACTTTTGCACAAGTGTCCTTTGGAGATGAAAGAAGAGACATTGTTGGTGAAAGTTGAGTAGCTTCACCTTTGGATTCTCTAAGAAAATTCTTGGTCAAATAGAAAGAATTGCAAACTTTGCAGCTTGTAATTTGTTGCTAGTGCCTTCCATTGATGGTCAAATAAACTTGGCCAGCATGTCCCCCTTGCAAAAGCTCAAATTGGGAACAATCTTTTAGGCCAGCACTCAGGAAGAAATACTGAAATCACATATTGAAGACAATGAGCTGATAGAGGAAGCTGTGATAATTTTTGAGAAAAATTTGCTAGATGTTGAGAGAGATGCTTCACTAACTCCCACCTTGGAAATGAAGAAACTCATGGAGTCTATGAATAGTAAGTTTGAGTCTTTTGATCTTGTGACAGAGAAGAAAGTTAGAGAAGAATTTGATAGCAAGAGGTTAGTAGAGCTGAATGATAAGTGCTTTAAGGTACAAATTTTGTTAGACAATAGCATTGAGTATGTTAAGACATAAATTAATGATGCAAATGTATTATATCATTTTTGCTTAACTTGGCCCATAATTACAAAGGATATAAAGGACAAGATAGCAAATCTTGAGAATCAACTTCTAAGGCTTTCCAACACTTATGACCCTTGGAAAGATTTGAGTGGAGATCTGAGAGCTGATATAGTAAAGGTTCATGTAAGTATAAAGCAATTACAAAATCAAAAGGAGTCCATAAATGATTAGACAAGCCAACTGAGAGAAAGTGTGAGCTTCAAGATAGCTAACATGATGGGTTTGATCAATGAAGCTAATAAGGTCAGGAAAATGATAAATGCTCCTGATTCGGTAGGTAAGGCAGAAGATCTGTTATCCTAGATTAATGGGCATGTACAATTTTTGAACTATGCTAAGGCCGGATGGGATTTAGATTTAGCTCAGCTAAAGATTATTCATAAAGACATCTTGCCTAAACCTCAGTAAGTCTTGATTTCTCATGTACATATGCGAAAGGTTATAGGATATCTTTTTGAAATTTTGGTGTATATATAGAAAATCAATTATTTAGGGAGAGCAATTTTTAGTTTGTATATACTTATGCTCCCTAGACAAAAGGAGATCCGGTAAAAAGTTCATATCCTTTACCACTGATGTCAAAGGGGGAGAGAAGCAGATGTGATTTGATGGAGAGGCGAGATGTGGAAAATATTTGTCTCAGGGTCTCAGGGGGAGAACATTCAGAGATTTGGTTTTGATGGTTTTCACATCATGTGTTGCCATCAATGCCAAAGGGTGAGATTGTTTGACATATCAATGTTAGAGACACTGTTGTCATACCAAGGTGCATGATAGTCAAGAAGTGTTGAAGTGTTGTCATTGATGGCAACAATGTTTAGAGCAGCAATGGTCAGATGGAAAAAAAGGTAAAGAGAACTAATTTGGGTTGTGAGGTTATAGTAATGTCCCTCACAAGATGTGTCTATACTCATAATGATACATATGCAATAAGTTTTGCTTCGGAAGATAACTTAGTGAAAATTTGGCTAAGTGTTGTACTGTCTCTTTTAGTAACACAATGTTATAGTTTTTTTGTCCGCATTTCTCTCAGTTTGAAGTTTTTGGTCTACATTTTTGGCATGTTAGTGAGGACTATTAGATGCATCTCTTTCTAAGATTTCATCCTCTCATGTGTTCTAAAATGTTGTCTACTTGTTGGCTAAGTTTGACATAACAGAGTGCAGTCTCAGGCAGTGCAGAGTACCTGTTTGTTTTGGTTCGCATTTCGCCGCATGAAGGCATTTTTCTCTACGGATTTGGGGATATGTTTTCGAATGTCCAAAGTGTGCTAGTTCCAAGTTTGAGGTGATTTGGAGTTTAGGTTGTTGAGTTGTGCTTTGACAATTAGCGTGCATCTAAATTGCTTTGCTCTTGAAGTTGACCTGATAATGTTCACTTGGTATAGTGCAGTCCAAAGGTTGTGATGCTATCTAAGGTGATTTTATAGGTCAAGCCAAACTAGGAGAATATGTTTTATGTTTTGGTTTAGTCTGCACTAGAGTTTGAGGCCGACCCATGCTATTCTACACGCTACACTCAAACAAGCTGACCTATTTGGTGTTATAAGTAAAGCGGTCCTAAAGGGAAGGTAAAAATGATGTGTTGAGTTAAGTGAGATCCATTTTAGGTCCACCCTGACCTATTTTTAAGTTTCAATATGGGCACGAAGTTTGTGGTTAAGTTTGAGGCATGTTTTTGAGATGACTTAGTTGGTGTTGAAGATGAGGCAGATATATAAGTGGAAATTTGGTTTTGATGTCATTTGATGATTAGGGGTACAAACCATGAGAATGAACATGATGTGAAAGAATGATGTTGTTTGTGTTTTGGATGATGTGACAAGTGTTGTAGATGTGAAATAAGAAAGAACAAGGACAAACTAAGACTGTAGTGTTGATAACTGAGAGGGGGGTTGAATCAGTTATCTTAATTACTTTAACTTTCTGTTCTTCTTAACAACTAATGCAACATCAAATCACATAAGCATGCATAATCATGAAAGCAGAAATAAGATCAATACACATAACACAATGATTTTGACGTGGAAAACCATGTTAAGGGAAAAACCATAGGGTGACTAACCCAAGATTGTATTCTCTGTTAAAAGAATAGAAGTACAAAATGGCACTTGCTAATTAGGGCTCACTTCTCACAAGAGGCTCACTACCTATAAGAAATAAAGAAAGTAACCAGGTGATTGAACTGATGAGAAGCATCCACATATGCTGAGGTTCAGTTCCAGTTAGGCTCAATACACTGATCTACTGCACTTCATTTCTCCTCTTCTTTGCTGCTGCTGTCCTATCACATACCGGACCTGTATAGCTGATTTCTCGCTACTTTCTACTTTTCTTCGCACAACATAACACACCATACACACCTTTATACTGAAATCAATCTGATATATATATCCGCATCAATGATTTCAATCATCTTTCTAGTCGACATCCAGAAAACTCAAAATATTTCCAAACTCTGGTCTGTCAGCTGAATCCATGCTTACTAAGTGATGCATATCAAAAAGATAGTTATAGAAGTCATCAATCATGTCGGCCAATCATAAATGATACCTCAAGAAACTTGATCACCATCAATATCACATCCGGATTAAGGTCTGATGCTCTGCCGGTCAGTTCTTCCTCAGTCTACTCTGCCAAACAGGAACCCAATACTTAGGTGCTCATATCTCTTCACTCTTTCATCACTGGAGGCTCAATCTAGAATGTATCAGTCATGGTACTCCTCTTGACTTCCCCAAGTCCGTACTTTACTGAGATACTTCCTCTGAGAGATCCGGACCTTGCTGCATGCTCTGTTCTTGCTCACCGGACCAAGATACTCTTCAATTTGACTTCCGGTATAGACATACCATGTCCTGTGGATGTGTGGGATGGACTTTGTTGCCATCAATGAAAACACTCATGAAGCCACACAGTGTCTCTTGCCAACAATCTCCCCCTTTAGCATTGATGGCGACACTTAGTGAAAAATGACTGTCACACTACACTCCCCCTTGGCTAATGCTCTGTTCTAATGTACACTTTTCTGGAGCTCCCCCTTAGCGAGATTCCACATTTTTCACTGCTCCTCACTCCCCCTTTGATATCAATGGAAAAGGCTAGAATCTGCACACCAAAATCCCCAAAAATCCAACTATACTTAGCCGCATAAGTATATATATATGTTATACTTATATATATTGAAGTATATTTGCAAAAGTTGTCTTCAATTGGACAAATTTTGTTGCCCAACTCTGCTTCATCCTATCCAAAATTGAGATGTGACCACTCAACAGTAATGCAAAAGCTTCTTCCCTCTTTAGATCTGTTGGATCACTGGTCCGGGCTATGGTCTGAGCATCAGTAGGGCCTCATGCATGGCCTCTAATTTAGGGATAATTATCCCTCTAAGTTCACCCATCTGACTTATTATATTCTTCCTTTCTTTTTCAAGTTTCTTTAGTTCATTTAGAATGGCAATAGTCTGACATTCTTGGTTTATTATGGATGTGGTGAGAGGATCAAAATTCTGAGATAAACTTGACAATTTATCCTCTTGTTCTTTCACTTTCTTCTCAATATCCTTTGTCACTTTAGACTAGGATAAACAAAATTTATATATCTCTCCGCCATCTTTAAGAGCATTTTCTAAGCTCTTTATCCCAGTATCCATATTTCTCCTATCATTTGTTATTAGCCCTTGTACTTCAGAGAATCTCTTACCCAAAAACTCTTTCTGAACTTTCTCTTCTGCTGCTTTCTCTAAAGAGTCAAAATATGTATTAACAGAATTAACAAGAGATTTCAGATTATCAGATGAGGATGCTGAGGGATCCTTCTGGAATGATGGCATGATCTTCTCCAATGCACCGGATGCAATCTCTATCAGCTCACATTCTTCCATGTGAGACTTCAGAAGTTTTTCTTTTGCCTTTGCTTGGGCAAAGGATGTTATCTTCATTGTTTGAACTGGGGAGAGGGAATCAAAATTGAATGGTCCTTGAAGCAGTTTCGGTTCATCTAATTCCATTATTTCTTTTGTCAGGAAGTCTTTGCTAGTTCTGTAATGTCTCTTTCCAGAGACAGAGTTTTCTTCCCTTCTGTAGCCTTAGAGCTATCATCTGGGGTTTTCTTTGTTTGATCCTTTTCTCTTCCCTTGACTTCTTCTTCTTGACAACTTTTCTCATCTTTTCTTTCTTCTCCTTTAGTTCTGGAGTCAGCAGGGGGATCCAGAAGAGAGATGTTTACTTCTTCAGGGAATTCCTCTTCCAGAGCAGAGGAATCCAATTCCTGAGTCCTTTCCTCACCTATGACCTTTGGCTCTTCTATATTTTTCTCAGTAGATTCTCCTTTGTCATCCATGATAGAGGGTTCATCACCTAAGTCCTCTATAATAGGAAGATTGAATCTTTTAAAAGCATTCCGGAGGATATCTTCTATTTCTTTTGGCACTTTGTTAGTTTCTCCAAGCATAAGCTGGTTCATTCTTGCTTTGCTTCAGAACTTATCCTTGTAGTCCTTGAAGATCATGTTCTTTTGTCGAGGGGTAATGGAATGATAGAGTTGGATAACAATCTGCTCCCAGATTTCTAGGTCTTTTGCCTTGGCATTGTTCTTTCTGATTTCAAGTTCCTTCTCTAAGCTTTTAGGAATCAAAGATATGATTTCAATTAATGCTTTGTTATAAATGTTTAGATACCTGACTGTGGCATCTTGTAATATCTTTTGATCAGCTTCACTATATTCATCATAAAATTTAGTCATTGGTTTCAGCTTCCCATCCACAGTGACTGATTTGATGATATCATCAATGCAGGTAGGCTTTTCAACAAATTCTTCTGCCTTTTCTTCCTTGCCTTGACTGGTAGAGGATTCACTAGATACTTTCTTCTTCTTCATCATTTTCTCGACTTCCTCATCGGTCTCAGTTTCTTCATCATCCTTCTGACTTGTATAGGACCTTGCTGCCTTTTTCTTTGTTCTCTTCTCTCCCTTTCTGGATGTCTGGGCTTCCAATTTTTATGCTTTTTGGCTCTTAGAGGTGGTAGGTGTAGAGCTTTTGGAGGATTTGGTCCGGGAGGGGGCTTGCACCGGAGCACTTTCTTTCTCTGTTTCTTGCCTTTCTTTCTCTACCCTTTCCATCTTCTCTCTGTTGGCATCAATTGCCTCCTTTGATATTCCATGCCTCTTGGTGAATTCTTCTACTTCCCTTCTCACTTTTCTCTTGATCTTAGGCTATCTTAGTTCAACATGAACTTTTACACTCAGCTCTTGGAAGGTTCCAAACCTTTCTACCTTAGGGTCCTTGGGCTGATTCAGCAGATGTTGGATATGTAGCTCTAGGATTTTCTCATCAACCTCATACCCCATTGGCATGATCCATACTATTCTCGGTTCTACTACCTCCATTAGGCATTTATCAGTGTCTACCATAAAGCACACTGTATCCTTGTATTTCTCAACCAATGATTGGGGGATTCTTTCTCTGGCCTGCATCATACTTTGGAAGTTTTTGAAGTAACCCCAGAGTGCTGTGCTTTGTGCCTTGGCATCACCTATCCCATGCATATAATCTCTGATTTGTATGGCTACTGGTCTATCATTTTGCCATACCCAACCACTAGATCCAGGTAGCTCATTCATAAAGTAAAAGAACAAACATAGTATTAGCCCACCATACTTGAATGAGTTCTTCTTGTCCTTCTTTATCTTTTGTAGGTTTTCCAACAATTGGCTCAGAAGAAGTTCACAAAGATCATAATCTGCATTCTCCCTTAACATCTGATAAGCAGCATAGATTGCAGTTCTGGATACAGAATTCTCCCTGCTGGAGTGATATATCTTATAGCCAATTATCATAGATGCAAACTTGATATTTGGATCAGTGATATCTTCTATAGTCATTGCTCTCTTGTCAAATTTTGATCTGGTAGCCTGACTTGCACTTTAATTTTTGACTGATTTGAGAGCAGGCAACCCACCGGATGAGTGCAATCTGGTTACCGACCTAATTGTATCCTTGGTTATCTTGAATGGCCTCATCAACCACATAAAGTTGTCATGCATTCTGCTTAGAACATACCGGACTCATTCATCTTCTGCAAAACAGGGGAAATGGATGCAATGTCCAAAATGCTTGTCCCAGATAGCCTTGTACTGAGGTTTGAGTTCAAATGAATCATCTATTAACTGATTGTGATAGATATCCATTAGCTTGGATTCCCCAAATTCCTCAATGTTTGCATGAATGTATGCCCTAACATCCTTTATGTGCAAAACCCCATGCGGAATGCTTGAAAAGGCGCCTAATGGATCCACTTCTAGAGATTTGTAGGGATGTTTTTTGAATTTAGGGCGCGGCCTATCAGTGATCTTCACAACATTCAGAGCAGCCATCTTTCAAAGATTCAGAGAGAGATATTTAAGAGCAGAAAATACCTTTTACATTTCTAGGGTTCACGATATGAGCCGGATCGGATTGCTGGATGAATTGACTTCTGCGGTTGATCTTTGAGAGGTTTGAGAAAATTTTGTTGCAGAGCTCCTTCTTTCTTCTTCTCGAATGCAAATGTGCAAATAATGAGCAAGAGAACCCTTATATTTCTGCGCAAACCCTAATTTCACATTGTAATAAATGCACAACTTAAGTTATTCTGATTGCTTTGTTCTCCTTGTCCTAAGAGATCTTTCTGGATCATTGAGATGCACTTAGAGTTATTCTCGATGAATATTAGCAGTTTATCTACCTTTCTCCAAACATTCCATTTATCCACATATCAAGATACCTCAAATTTGGATCATATCGGATCTAACTGTGAAAATTTGATTCTTATCAGATGACTGTTAAACCGGATCAATCTTGGAAGATTAACCTCTTCTAAACTTCTTGCAGATCTTCCATATCTTTACCAAGGCTTATTTAGATGTTTCTTTGAGAACCCTTTAATCCACAACTTTCCATGTTCCAATTTCAGGCACCAATTGATTGGATGGGGGAATTTGTTTTCCTTTTTGACTCCCCCTGAGCTAGAGCTCATCTTATTTAGTTTCCGGAAGGAATATTAGCACCAGATTCTGGTGCGGATCCATCCCCAACATTTTATGTACTTCTCTTTACCCAAATCTTGGTCATCTCCCTTTGAATTTCATCCACATTCACTTTTCCTTTTCCTTTGTCTTGATTTTGATTATGATGCACCGGACCCCTTTTATCCTGATTCTTACTTCTACAGAATTTGGCAATATGACTGGATCTATTGCAATTGTAGCAAACAATATTTCTTTGCAGATTTGACTGATATCCTCTTGATCTGCATTGATTAGCCATATGTCCCATTCTATTGCATACAAAGCATCTACCATTGAATGAATTGTTCATTTGCAAATTTCTACATTCTTGAGATTTGTGACCATACCTTTTGCAGTTAAAACACTGTCCAGAGAAGGATGAATTAGTCTGATTCATTCTTCTTCTACACTGATTTGCTTTATGATCAAAGTTATTGCAATTGTGGCAGTATCCATTGAAGGATGGATATCTTTGAGCATTTGGTTGCCTTACCGGAGGTCTTTTAGGCTTGTTCCTTGGATTTCTTGATCCAGAGTTCTTTTGACCAGATTCAGAGCTTTCCCCTTTCTCATACCCCAAGCCTTGCTTGTCATCTACCCTTTTTTGGCTTTCAAGAAGAACTTCAAGTTGAGCAGAGCTTATCTTGAATTTCTCTTTGTATTCATTTGTTGTTTGAAGATCCCTTTTAAGAGTGTCTATCTGATTCTCAAGTTGTTCTTCATTGTCTCTAGCTTCTTCAAGATCAGATTCTAGATGCCGGATTATTCTATCCATTTTGTGGCAGTCTTCTGACTTCTCCTTGAGAGATTGTTTTAGATTATCTTCAGTTTTTCTTTTCTCTTCAATTTCTTGGGTGAATTTCATAACTCCTGATTCCATTTCATGTCTTACCATAATGACCTCTTTTGATAACTTCTCACATAACTTGGTTTTCTCATTCAAATCTTCATTAGAATCATTGGCTTCACTTTGAGTTGCTAATTGTTGAAGCAGTTCCTTTCTTTTCTTCATTGAGATACTTAGTTTTTCTTTGAGTTCATTTATGAAATCATCAACTTGTTTGAGTCTTTCCCTCAGGTTATTGACTTCAGAGTGAGATTGCTCTAGATCATCTAGGGCATACTGAAGTTGTTCCCTCATACCATACATATCCATTAAGATTCCCAGATCTTCCTCAAGCTGTTAGGCTCTATTAGGAGGAACTTGGCTCTGATACCAATTGTTGATAACTGAGAGGGGGGGTGAATCAGTTATCTTAATTACTTTAACTTTTTGTTCTTCTTAACAACTAATGCAGCATCAAATCACATAAGCATGCATAATCATGAAAGAAAAAATAAGATCAATACACATAACACAATGATTTTGATGTGGAAAACCTTGTTAAGGGAAAAACCATGGGGTGACTAACCTAAGATTGTATTCTCTATTAAAAGAATAGAAGTACAAAATGACACTTTCTAATTAGGGCTCACTGCCTAAGCACACTGCTCACAAGAGGCTTACTGCCTACAAGAAATAAAGAAAGTAACCAGGTGATTGAACTGATGAGAAGCATCCACATATGCTGAGGTTCAGTTCTGGTTAGGCTCAATACACTGATCTACTGCACTTCATTTCTTCTCTTCTTTGTTGTTGCTGTCCTGTCACATACCGGACCTATATATCTTCTTTCTCGCTACTTTCTGCTTTTCTTCACACAACATAACACACCATACACACCTTTATACCGAAATCAATTTGGTATATATATCCGCATCAATGATTTCAATCATCTTTCTAATCAGCATCCAGAAAACTCAAAATATTTCCAAACTCTGGTCTGTCGGTTGAATCCATGCTTATTAACTGATGTGTATCAAAAAGAGAGTTATAGAAGTCATCAATCATGTCAGTCAATCATGAATGATACCTCAAGAAACTTGATCACCATCAATATCTCATCTGGATTAAGGTCTGATGCTCTGTCGGTCAGTTCTTCCTCAGTCTACTCTACCAAACAGGAACCCAATACTTAGGTGCTCATATCTCTTCACTCTTTCATCACCGAAGGCTCAATCCCTGGAATGTATTAATCATGGTACTCCTCTTGACTTCCCCAAGTCCGCACTTTACTGAGATACTTCCTCTGAGAGATCTGGACCTGATTGTCAGACCTTGCTGCATGCTCTGTTCTTGCTCACCGGACCAAGATACTCTTCAATCTGACTTCCAGTATAGACATACCATGTCCTGCGGATGTGTGGGATGGACTTTTTTTCCATCAATGACAACACTTATGAAGCCACACAGTGTCTCTTGCCAACATGTAGAGCAGAGCAGAACTGAGTTTTAGAATAGTGAAAGAAGATATTGTTTGTGCTTCAGTGGAACTATATTCCATGCATATACAGATGTAATTGTAACAGTTTATTTCTTTCTTTCTTTCTCTATGAGTAGTGAGCCCACTTGGATAGTGAGTCCACCTGCAGTGAGCACTTCCTTATCTCTCTTTCCATCTTGGTGGGTAGTGAGTCCACTTGGATAGTGAGTCCACTTGCAGTGAGCATTTCTATATTGCCTTAACTGGTTATAATATATTGTGAGCTAACACTCACTGTGGTTTTTCCCTTTTTGCGTTTTCCATGTAAAAATCCTGGTGTTCATGTGTTATGGTTTGTTGCTTCATGTTTTCATGCATAATTTACTTCACTACAATTGAACATGCTAAATGGTTTGAGATGTTTTATGTCTGAATAGTTTTATAGAATACTGATTCACCCCCCTCTCAGTATTCTAAGTGTTCAACAAAACCTAACTCCTATAATTATGTTATTCTAAAAATGATAATTCAATTCTATGGTGATTTGAGTAGGATATGAGCTATATGAGTTATCACTAGTTGAGATGTGAATTTTGATTCCAATGCAAGTAGAAGTGAGTATGATTATCTATGATTAAAGTGCTTCAGCTATGTGTATATTAGACATATTAACGTTGGAATGAATGTGCAGGATTAAGTTGCCAATAGGAGAATGGGAGAATCATTGGAACCCTAATTTGAACCACTTCACATGATGAATTTTATGTTGTGATCTTATTTATTATTGAAGTGATGTGGTTTGAGCTAAGGTCATATAGGAACCCTAATCATAAATTCTCCTAGTATTACCTTGACCTTAGCACATGAATGGGTTAAGGCCTTCATGTCACATATCATTTTGGACTTTATTTATAATTCAAACTATTGAACATTTTACTATTATTGTTTTATTATTGAGTGATTTCATGTGTGTAAAGGTAAAATAGCTGATATTTAAAATGCATAAAAATTTGAAAGTCAATTTAACGATCAATTATTATTAGTATGATTATGAATGTACATCTTGTTTTTCTTCGACTATGATTATAAGGACCAACCTATTAATGTAAATCTAAGTGCAATTGAGTGCAGGAGAAATTTTGAAGATGGGAACATGGCTGAGGTAGAAACGCCCTAGCCGCTAGAAAGAATTGTTAGGATGGAACCTCGATACCTGCACACACACATAGTCATACTGCATCATAATGTCTTGCATTTTGATTGGTTTAATTGAGTTCATGTGGCATAATCTTCTTAAGCATTTGATTGGCATGATTGACTTGTACGGATTAGATAAAGTATTTAATTCTTGTTGCTTCAAGTATGCTTGTTCTAGTGCAAAATGTCGACATGTCTTCAACAATAATTATATAATTTGATTACAACATTTAATATAAAAAATATTTAAGTTCTTTATAAACATATATAGTGTGTAATTATATATAATAGTGCATGAATAAAGTGTCTTTATTATAGACCAATAATTAAATGCTTTATAAGATGTATTTTAATATATATATATATATATATATATATATATATATATATATATATATATATATATATATATATATATATATATATATATATATATATATATATATAACTTGAATTAAGGCATGCAAATTATGACCAAAAAATGCGTCATGCGCTATACTATAAAAAAGTGAAGTTAACTCAAGGAAAGAAAAGGAGGCTCTAATTTTAAAAGGTGCCAATAATAGAGGCCTGGTAGGAGATAAAAAAAGGGGAATTATTGAAAGAGACAGTAACACAGGAAAGTTTTACACATGTAGCAGGAAACTTAGAAAGGAAGTAGACATAGAAGGAGAGGATTTTGGACTTTACACAACAAACAGACTGGTTAGAGGTTCATATTGGCGGTAGATAATACAAGTTTTCCTTCTTTATACTATGTTTTCTTGTGTTGATTTGACTTGAGATCTTCAATGAATTATTAGATGTGTCTATATATATATATGATCATATTAAAAAAAACTCAAGAATAGATTTGCCTTGTAATTGATTCTGGAACACCCTAGTTTGCATGTACTTAGTAGTCTCTATGCTTGAGTATTAATGCCTACTCTTAGTTTAAATCAACCTTTCTTTTGCATTGTATTTAAACGACCTTCTCTTGTTTTAATATTTTCATCCTACATTACATTGGCCAAGTATAAAAAAAAATTGAATCAGCCTTTTTCATTAAACTTTTCAACCATTCTCTAGGAAGTCATTCGACCTAGTTTTTAAGTCTAAACGACCTTTTTTTATAGTCAAGGTGGCCTGTGTATAAGCAACGACCTGGATTGCATTGTGTAGCGGCTAGCCTTTGGTGATCAGCCTTTCCTTGCTATGCGTCACCCTTTTTAAAACAACAATGTGACCTTTAAAACAATCATTAGTCAGTGTTCAAATGTAGACAACTTGGACTAATTGTTTAGTTAAATGACCAGCAGTGGTTAGAAACATTTGTGTGATAGAAATTTGATCGCCCTAGTCTTTGGCATCGACCCGTTGAATAAATGAGTTGTTATTAATTGCCAGCCATGTATTAGCTCTAACAACCGTTCAAATGACCTTCTTAAACCTATCATCCTTGATTCTTTAATCAACCTTAGTTTAACTGCCAGAATCGTTGTAATTTTTTGTTTTATTTGTAATGACCCTTATATGCAGCTAACAACCTTTCTACTATCATTCTTGACCTAACAATTATGAGTATCAACTTATGGCATATATGATGGCCTATGTGCTATATTATGCAATCAACCTTTTTACCCTATTTTGTCCATTAAAAATCGACCTTACCTTTTTCTTTTGGGCTCCTTTCTAGTAGAACGACCTGTGTTTTTAATGCGCCATTTTGTTGAATGGCGTCAGTCTATTGTTTAAAGCGTTGAACCATACTAAAATTGTATTAATTTTCTTTTGATCTATCTTTTAAAAGTCCACTTACATTTTATCATTCAGTAGTAATTGTAATAGGGCTATACCATGCAATGATTTGAGACTACTGGAAAGCAAATCTTGAGACATCTTGGTTGTCAAGCTATAATTTAAAAATATTCGTAGAATTATTAGAAAAAAAGCACTCTACCAATCATTTCTTTAGAAATATTCTTAGAATTATTAAAAATATAAATAAGTTGATAGTTCTAGTCATGTGTAAGTAGATGTGAAAATTACATGCTTTCTTTATATTATTTAAATGTTTTGTGAAGTGTTAATAGAAATAGTTACAGTATTTTAAGGAAATATGATAATTGTTTTAAAGGTGATTATGATTACATCGAAAGGAATTATATTTATAATTATAGTTAGAGAGAATTACTCCCTTAATTATTCCATAAATGGATAGATGTTAAATGATTCTTTATTTGGAACTCTAGTTGTTTTCACAACATGTTTACTTCATTATTGCTGACCAAACTTGATAGTCGTATAGGTGCACTTAAAATTATACCAGAGAGTAAAATTAGTAAACTCATGTAATTAGTTGTTTTGTTGTTGTAAGTGTATGTCTTAGTAGCATTTATTTGAAATTTGAGAATAGTGCTCTCCTCTGTTGGATGATTCTTACAGACTACCCCTCTTAACACATTAAAACCATAGGCTTATGTATGTTATCATGACTATTAAGATTGACATCTTCATTGATATTACTGATGTATATGTGTGGGTGTATAGGTTATTTTTGCTATGTGTGTGTGTTTGATTGGGTTACTTTTAGGCTAGGATGCCAAATGTGGGTAAACAGAGAAGGCTTTTCCTCTTTTCAGGATTTGACCGTAGCTTTTATAAGTGCTTGGGCCAAGCCAGGTTCATTGAAATAAATGAAAGATTGTCTAGCAAAAATTTATTTATATATTTCTCTGCCACATCTTGTTGTGAGATATTGCACATCATTGTTAAATTTGCATTTAGACATCAGGTTGCATCGGGTGTTCCCTCCTACCAGTTGTTTCTAGGTTGCTAGGTTTTTTGTGCAGGGTCAGGTATCCTTCATGTCGTGAAGGATTCTAGGGAAGTGTAATTGCTTCATGGTTGGGCAAAAAAGCATTTAGGGCATGTTCCCATCTCTCAACTTGCGGATGACCCTATGGGTTAGTGGTGGATGGAGAGAGTGATTCGGTTTGTATTCATTACTTGTACTTGATTATTATACCTTATTTTTCATTATGATGACTTATGGCATGAGAGCCTAATATGTATAATGTATATTCTTTTATAGTGCTAACACCTAGCTATGGCACATCGATTTGTATGATGTAATGTCATTATTGTTGATATATATAGAAGACCTATCTTTTACTTGATTAAATGTGAATAAGTGGATTATTTACTTTAGTAATTATTGCTATGGAATGCGTACTTTACACTTCATTTGCTAAAATATCTTACATTATGACTAAAGTGTGAAGTTAACTTGATTTTAATTTTTGTGTTAAGGTTGTTCAGTGAGTCATGGTGAGTGAGTTGTCAGCTTATGTGGAAAATCTAAGATTTGCAATTTGGGGTCACTTTAGAGGGCCTTGAAATGTCATTTTCTTGAATATTTTTATGTTTTTAGAGGCCTAGGTCGAGTACCTAGGGTTTGGGAACCTTTTGGAATTTTAAATTTTTATTTTAGGGTAGATTTGACCACTCCCAAGTCTCTTGGGAAGAAAGTTAAGTGGGCAGGTTTTGGGAAGAAGGATGGTGGGCTTGTCACCATCCCATCTCACCTTTCTAGGTTCATGGGTGAGGGGTGGGCCAAACACACCCCCATCCCAATGATCCACACATGTGAGAGAATAACCTATTTAGATATTTGAGAAAGAGTGTATAAGTACATTCCTCTCCCCTATCACATGTGTGAGAGCATGAGGAGTCAAATCACTCCTTGATTTTTGTGGATTGGATGAGAAGGGATGAGTTGGAGGCCATGTGACCCCTCCTCATTGGGAGAGTAGGAGTGACATGGCACTCTTTACATATGCCCCCTCTTGCAACTTGAGAAGGGACTTTTAGTTTCATTTTTGCTTCTTGCAAGATGGGAAATGAGAGAGCTTGAGAAGAAAAGAGGGTTTGGAGAAAATTGGATGTCAAATGAAGAGATTCATGGAGAAGGAAGGAGGAGCTCATCCCTACAATTTCGTGTAGAGAGATAACTCCTCTCAACTCCTTACCATTATTTCATAGTTGTATCTTTCATGATTGTGTTTTTTAGTTATGGGAAGTTTGTTGCTTATGAGAAGAAATTGTGAGAAGGATTTGGTTCATAAATTCATAGTGTTTTGTATATTAGAGTATGTGTAAGTTAGATGGTTTGTGTGTGTGCCATTATGAATCTGATAAGGGTTTGATAGTAACCCCTTAAGAAACGTTAAAGCACATATCCTTGTTTTCCTTTGTGGACGATTTTCTTGGATGGCACATTTTGTTATAATGGGTTCTAGATGGTTCTCTTGGCTCAGAGGATGGCCAAGACCTCTTATGGTCTTATGAAACCATATTGGTTGGGTGGAGAACATTTATCCTCCAAATTGGCATGCTCACCATTGGTCTCTTCTTAGAAATGATTCATAAAAGTCATTGATGTGAGCTATTGTTTACTAAGGTTGTATAGTTTGAAGAGCATCATTTGTAAGTTGAGGTTAATGTATTGATTCTTGTTGCACACCTAGTTAGTTGAAGATGAGAGAATTTTGTAATAGTGACATGGTTGTAACAAATCTAATATTCTATGATAAATTTTAATGTCAATGCTATAATGTACCTACTAAGGTTTATGAAATGTATGCATTAGTAGAAGATAAATTTTATTCTTCAAATTTAGACCTATGCATCCCTTAAAGTGAAATACTCTTCATTTTATTTTATTTTTATTTGTAAGAAAGGAATTCATGAATAAATATAATCACTAAAAAATGTATTATAGTTGTATTCTTCCTTTTGGAGATAATGAATATTTGATCCATCTATTTAAAGTATTAATATGCGACTAAAAGTATCTAGATACTTAAGTAAGTTTATATACTACATGAACCTTAACCATATTCGTTTGCTTGAAATGTATCCAACAAATAATAATAATAATCATTTGTGCATGCAATAGATTCCTTCCTAAGTGAAAACATAAACATTCCTTTATCAACATGTTATAATCTATTATTTTTCAAAATATATAAAACATGCATTAACAACAAGGATAAATTAAAATAAGTGTACTTGGTCACAAATAGTAGACTATTTAAATACCATTTAAGTGAATCAATAGGCATTTTCTTAGCAATCTTTGTTTTATTATCTATCCTCTATTTTTTAGTTCTTTAATTGAGTAATAAATTGTAAGTGTAATGTTGTAATTATTGGATTTTAAAATACATGTGTGTGGCATTTGAAAATAAAGTTCTTAATAAAATAAATTTACTGGTTTAGAAAAGAAAAGTTATTTCAAATAAGAACAAAATATATATTTTATTCAAACACACACACACACACACATATTTTGATAGATAAGCATTACCAGTGGGGGTAGCTCCCATTCCATTAAAAGAGAACAAAATTGAACCAAAGAATTGCATGCCCTGAAATTAAGGGTTTAAAGGAACATTTAGAAAAATATGAATTTCTAGTTTCTTGCTTGCCCATCTTAACATGGGAAGGCAAAGTCATTTTTCTTTTCTCATTCACTACTGATTTATTATTCCTTCTCACCGAGTCCATTGGTTGTTGTCATCTCCAATTTGTTCTAACATGAAGGAGCCCTTATGCTTTTTCTTTTGCTTCTGACTAATTTTGATCTGTTTGAGATTTACTGTGATTTTCACTTGACATTCTTTGGTGCATGTAGCCTTTGGAGTAGCTAGTGGCTCTTGGTAGATCTTATAGTTTGAAGATTTCAAAAATGGAGATATTGCAAAGTCACCCACATCTGATTTATTTGCATGTACATTCCCACTAGCAGATTCTTATGCCCTTTGTAATGGGGTGGGTATATGCTTTGATTTGTCTTATGAAGAAATTTGGGTCAAAATATTTTTATTCTATGTACTAGAAGGAATAATAAAATGGTAGGGCTCAACCTTGATCCACTAGGTAGGCTTACCCCTTGAGGCCATTTTGCCTCACTCGTGATCTTGCAATTTTTAACATTGGGGTGTATAATGATCTATTGAGAAACATTTCCTACAATGAAAAGCAATTTTTCATAATCAAATGACTATTTCCAGCAGTGATTACCCACCTTCAACGAAATCACTGCATGGAGACCTTTGGAAAGGTCCATTTCCACACATATTCGTGCACATGTTGAACTATGGTAATTAGTTGTTTCCTCTAAGCTGCAATGATACTTGCCTAATCCATTTCCTATGGCCTATAGGCAATCTAGTTCCCAGAATTGGAGAGGGAGATAAGGTAATCGCACCTAAGAAAGTAGAGGAGAAAGTCTCAGTTCACAAATCAAAAGAGGGAAACCAGGGTTTCATGCATAAGAAGTCTCCTTGAAAATCCCAAGGACCATTTTAAGCACCCAATCCTTGTCTGCAAGAGACTCAAATTCAAGGATAAAAAACCCTTTGGCACAAGGGAATAGACATATTTCTTGCTCCAAAAAATCATTCCAGTTTTTTGAAATCCAAGCATGGAAGTCGCTTAACTTCGGTCACAATTTCATGAATCTACAAATTAGGGCCCAATTCTATAGAAATTCCTTCCTTTTGTATACTAATCCATCCAAACATATTTTTGGTGTTAAAGCAGAACCCCTTATTGGAATGGAAGACCCTATTTGAGAGAGATTGCCATAAATGATGGGACTCTTGAGCCCTAGATTGAAACCCCTTTCACCTTGGTGTGAAGCCTCCTTAAAATGTTGCCACAAAGGAGGGTTTTGGCATCATACAGGGGGTGAATGGGACATGCTACATGCCCTAGCCTCAGAGTGTCAAATATTTTTTAAGTTTAGACTACATACCGTGGTTTGATCTTGAGGCACACGCCCAGAGGCGTTAGTACTAGATCCACCCACGCTGTGAAGATCATCGCTCGAGCTAAGGATATTATCGTCAGAGGTGACCAAAGGGTTCAAAGTTTCAGAGGTAGAGCAAAGCATTTTAGAATTTTTCAAACACACACACACACCCTTGTGTGCATATGTATTTATATTTAAATTGATAAAAGAAATGAATGATTGAATAACAATCTGATCCAACAAATTTTTGGTTTACAAAAATAAAAAATAATCATTATAAAGATTTTTATGTAGCTCTGGGGAGGGGCAGAGCTCTCTCCTAGGCTGTAGGGGGCATTGTGGGCTCCCTGTTGGGGCACAACCCCACAAGGTCGGCCAAGCCCCTGTGTGGGCAGGCAGACGACATTCCACTGGGCTTTGAAAGACCTAAAATAATTTTTTTAGTTATTTTTTTATATTTATATATATGTTATTATGTATATATAATATAATATAATATATTCCATGTGAGCTTATATTATATTATAATATGATTATATATATAACTTGATATGATGATAACAAATATACTATATCATATTATAATATATTAAATGTATATGTAAATAATATAACTCACTTCATATTTATAAAATAAACAACATAACAGTGAATATAAATGGATAATAATAAAAAATACATATAAGTTAAGCAATAAGATTAAGAAGAGAAAATTCACAAGATCCTATGGGGTCCTTGATTGGACTTGAACAAATAAAATTTCCAATCCTTTCCTCCTCCTCCCTCTTGAATCTACAAGAAAATGAAAGAGATAATGCGAAAGAGAATTCTTTTATGTGAAAATATTTTGGGATTAGGGTTCCTCCTAAATGCCCTAGATCCAATGGTTAAGATTGAATTAAATCTAATGGTTGATATTTAATGCTCATTCCATTAAAATCCCTAAATTGGTTAAATTGGATTACCTAGACTAATTACAATTTAATTGTGAATTAAGCCTTGGTGGGGGACTATGTGACTAGGCTGCTTAACTTAAGTTACAACTTAAGTCACTTTTGTAAAGTAGATAAAAAAATAAGTTTAGTAATTAATTTATAAGTTGAGGATTGTTTTTTTCTTAATGTTAACTTTTATTTATTAGGCAACCCTTCTTAAGTGAGTTCAAACTTTTTATTAAACATTATGTGAAGGTTATGATTGAACTTTCGATCACACTATTAAGTCTTAGCCATAAATGTAGGACTAGTGATGCTAACCAAATGACATTGCAGGTGATTGCCTTAGAATCAAATCACAATTCAAATGTGTTCCGCCCATATTAGTAGTGGCTAGTGGGTAACTAAAGTCATTATGGTAATATAGCTGAGAGTCATGTGGCATAAAATATACATAAACAATTTATGTTACCTCTAGTATAAAGTATTATGAAGCCACTTATTAGTACTCCTTTATTTTAGCTAAGTTAAATTGCCATCCCTCTTAGGGGTGCCTTGAACCCTCATTATCAAGATTTAACCCTAGACAAGGTGTTGATCCCTTTTATCTAGTTATCAAGCGGTAGCCCATGCTCTCATGATTGTTTCCCCTTCCTACCCTCAAGTAGAGTGGATGAGATCCCCTATCTAACTAAGCGTGTGGTGGAAACACATAGGGTAATAGTGCATGTTTGTGTGTAACATCATCTAGCAAAGTGTCAACTTTTCTTCAAAAAAAATTGTGGTTCAGGTTGCATATTTTGTGTCCAAATTTTGGGCAAGACAACACTAGTTTCATTCGAGTCCCTTCATGGAGCAAGGGGCATGATGGTTTTTGGTTTGTGGAACATTGAGTATGTCTTGATCCATAGATTTTCATGTTTGTATTTATGGATAATTGAGTATGTCTCAATCCACAAAGGGAGGAGTGTTACTATGGATAGTTGACTAAGTCTTGATTCATAGTTGGTTGATATTTTTCTTATGGATAATGAGTGCATATGGATTCACAAAAGGGGTGGTGTGCTTCTGAATAACTGAGTATGTCTCAATTCACATGTATTGTTGGATAATCAAGACATTTTCTTAGACATGAGTAGTTTGGGGTGTTTTGAGGAGGACTTGTAAGTTTGATAGTTACGACATCCACTAATGGGATTAGTTTGGTGTGACTTGGGTGAGTGAGGGGATTTGGTGGAGACACTTCATCAAGTTTCCAAATGGGTCACTATGTTCAATCCATGCAGTGGTCCATCCTTTGTTTAGATTGATGTAATAAGGGGGAATGTTGGAATTAGTATTACATCTCAGTATAGTTTAGTGTATAGGTTAGACTAATAAATAGTAAATTAACATGTCAGTGTTAATCTATAAATAAATGTTAGTTTATTATGTCAAGAGGCGTTCTACAATCACAACAGGGGTGGAGTTGAAGAGCTGAAAGATTCCATGTAATTTTATAAGATTCCAATCTAAAAAACAAAAAAATAAGATTTATATGCATGAGATTATTAAGATACATGATCATAATGAAATTCCACAATAAATTCACCACTAAACCTAACACCACTCTCAAAGATGCTTTTGTTATTTTAAACCAAAATACAAATATTGATGCAGGAGCATCTAGTGGTGTAAGGGCAATCTTGCATCACCCAAAAAAAAAGATGTGTTTCAAAATTGTTGATGTTCTTTCCATTTCTTTTCAAAATTTGTGGTTCTGGTTCCATAATCACTTGAATAATGATGTAGAACTTTCAGTTTTTCCAAACTGCTAAAAATAACAACCTACTATTTTTAGAAAGTTTGCATTTAGGCACGGATTGAAGTGAAAATTTACAGGAAGTTACATAACAAAAATATAAGACCTTTGGTGAAGGAATCACGCAAAGATCATTTGCGAGCTAAAAGATATTAAAGTTTTTGTTTTCCTAAAAAATGCTTGAAAATTATTCAAACTCAGGTTTGAGGCACTAAACGGCCCCGTACGACCCTGAAAATGGCCGGAACCAGTAGAGCTAATCTTAGCACGTAGAACATTCTGTGAGATTTCTGATGCATAAAACAGTTCGTCAATCAGACACCCAGATCAAAAGTTATGGCTCTCGAAAGTTGACCTACTTTTGGAGGGAGATGCAAATTTTGAAATTAGGTTGTTGGCTGCCAAAAAGACTATTAATAACCATTTTTGGGAACCCTGGGCAATAGTAGAGTTAAGGGGGCAAGTGTGGATTCAAGAATAGGTGGGAAAACAGAAATCCTAGCTGATTTAGGGTTACAGGAGGCAGATGATTCTAGAGTCTTGTGATAGGAAGCTGTAATGTGTTGCAGCCTCTAGAGGGTTGATTCCTCTGATTGTATTTAAACTTCTGCAATGTAATAAGTTGTCCAAATCAATAAAAGAAAGTTCTATTTTCTCTGTGCAATTTCTGTTGTTGTGTGTTTTATGATTTACCCCCTTCATCAAGTGGTATCAGAGCAAGGGTTCTTGAGTGTGTAGACAAATCACCGACCATGAGGTAGTTTGCACCAGGACCTAAGGTTGTGGGTTTGTTGCGGAGATCAAGATGCCTCCATGAAGAAATCGTATTGGGAGGAATGATTTGATAGAAGAGGGTTTTAGAGCCCTACAAAGATAAATCGATGCATTGCAAGAGGAGCTGTGAAGAGGGTTTGAGCCAAGAACAAGAGAAGAAAGTGAGGATGAAGCAAAAGAGGAGCTATCTAAGGAAGAACAAGAAGTTGCAGGAGATCCTACAGAAGTTAGGTTGTTGAGGGCCATTTCTAAGATTGGAAAGAGGCCCAGGATCAAAGTTTCTACATAATCTAGAGATTTGTATCCAGAACATCTTATTGATTGGATCAATGACATGGAGGAATATTTTGAGTATGAAGATGTGGAAGACCTAGATTAGGTCAAGTTTGCAAAAACAAAATTGAAGGGCCATGCCAGTATTTGGTGGAAGGAGGTCCAGTTAGAGAGGAATAGAAGAGGAAAAAGAAAGAACACCAGATGGGATTGGATGGTGGAGAAACTAAAGAAGCAGTTCATTCTTGTGGACTATGAGATGGAGTTGTTGAAGAAGCTGCAAGGATTGAAGCAAGGCAACAAGTGTGTTAAGGAGTATACAGAAGAGTTTTATAAAATTACTATCAGGAAAGGTCATGCAGGGCCCAACAAGGAGAAGGTAGACCATTAGATTTATGGGTTGAGGCTGAGTATTCAAGAGGAGCTAAGCCTAGTTAGAATGACCACCATAGAAGATGCATACCAGTTTTCCCTGAAGGTGGAAGAGATGTTGAATAAAAGATTTGAGAGCAAGCAAAGGGGAAGAGGTCAAGGCGGAAGGACTAGTGGAAGACCCTATGGGGGCCAAAATGAAGATTCAAAGAAAAGTGAAGAAGCCAACACTAGTCAAAATCAGAGAGGAGATAATACATGCCGCCCTCGTGACCAGAACAATGGTGAGCAAAGAGGAAGAGGAAGAGGCAGACCCGGGCAAGATCCTGGAAGAGGAGGTTTCAGAGGAACCTATTTCCAATGTGGAGAAGAAGGGAATCAAGCATACGAGTGTCCACAACATCAAGGAAGGACAAATAGAAGACCTGAAGGTAATGCACGAATTGCACATGTAGATGAAGATGCGCAGTCTGAGCATTCTGAAGATGCTAAAAGGGGAGAAACCCTAGTTATCAGAAGAACTTTGTTGAATGAGGAGGAAGAACCCAATTAGAGGAAGAGTTTATTCTGCACAAGGTACAAATGTGAAGGTAAGTGTTGTGATATTATTATTGATAGTGGGAGCACTGATAATCTTGTTTCAGAGGAGATGGTTGACAAGAAGAAAGCATCCACATCCATATCAGATTGCATGGTTGTAGAAGGACCATAGAGCTTTGGTCAATGAGCAGTGTTTAGTGAAGTTCAAGATTGGAGACTACCATGATGAGGTGTTGTGTGATATTATACCAATGGATGCATGTCATATGCTGTTGGGGAGGCCATGGCAGTATGATAGGAGCACTGTCCATGATGGTCGTGCAAACACATATTCCCTAACAAAGGATGGAGTTCATCATAAATTGAAGCCCTTGAAGGAGGTAGAAGAAAATATATGTAGTACTGCCAGAATTTGCTTGGTAGATGGTAGAAAATTTTTGGAGGGTATGAAGCATGAGCGTCATTGCTTTGCATTGATTCCTAAGATTAGTCAAGAGAAATGTGAAGATGTACCAGTAGAAGTCTCAGAAATGTTGGAAGAATTTCAAGATATTGTCTCTGATAATGTACCAGAAGGTTTACCACTAGTGAGGAAGATAAGTCATCAAATGGATTTGATACTAGGAGCTAGTTTGCTGAATAAGGCAGCCCACAGAATGACCCGTGCAGAGAGTGAAGAGCTGAACAAACAAGTTCAAGAGCTGTTAAGGAAGGGGCTGATAAGAGAGAGCCTAAGTCCATGTGCGGTACCTATAGTACTAGCACCAAAGAAAGATGGAGAATGGAGAATGTGTACAGATTCTCAGTCCATCAATAAGATCATGATTAAGTACAGGTTTCCATTTCCAAGAATGGATGACATAATGTATTGTTTAAGTGGAGCCAAGTACTTCACAAAGATTGACCTAAAGAGTGGGTAACACCAAATCCGTATTAGAGAAGGAGACGAGTGGAAGACAGCCTTCAAGACAAAGGAAGGTTTGTATGAGTGGTTAGTCATGCCATTTGGGCTAACCAATGCACCGAGCACATTCATGCGGCTTATGAATGAGGTATTGAAAGAATTTTTGGGAAGTTTTGTTATTGTTTATTTAGATGATATTTTGATTTTTAGTAAGACTTGGGATGAGCATATGATGCATATCAAAAGAGTTTTGGAGAAGCTAAGGGAGGAGAAGTTATTGATCAATCTAAAGAAATGTAGTTTTACAAAGAAGGAGTTGGTGTACCTAGGATTTGTTGTATCAGAGGAGGGTCTTAAGATGGACCCAGAGAAGGTGAGGGCTATCATTGAATGGCCTATGCCAAGGAGTGCTTCCGAGGTAAGATGTTTTCATGGTTTGGCAAGTTTTTACAGAAAGTTTATCAAGAATTTTAGTAGCATTTGTGCACCCCTAACTAAGACAATGAGAGGGGATAGAAAAGAGTTTAGATGGACTAAAGGAGCAGACAAGAGCTTTGATACATTGAAGCAGAAAGTCGTAGAACAACCTATTTTGGCACTTCCAGATTTCAATAAGGTATTTTAGGTAGATTGTGATGCTAGTGGAAGTGGTATAGGAGCTGTTCTGAGTCAAGAAGGTAAGCCCATTGCCTATTTTAGTGAAAATCTTAATGATGCCAAGAAAAAGTATTATGTTTATGATCATGAGTTTTATGCAATAGTTCAGGCTTTGAAGAAATGGAGACATTATTTGTTGCCAAAAAAGTTTGTTTTAGATACTGATCATCAGGCTTTGCAGTATCTTAATAGTCAAGGAAAGTTAAATCAAAGGCACTTAAAATGGGTTGAGTTTTTGCAGAGTTATACTTTTGTTTTGAATCACAGGAGTCAGAAGTCCAACAGAGTTGTAGATGCCTTGAGCAGAAGGCAAAATTTGTTGACAGAAATGAAGATAGAGGTTGTTGGGTTCGATGAGCTCAAAAGTTTGTATCTTGAAGATCTAGATTTTGCAGAGGCCTGGAAAGCTTGTTTGAAACCTATTACTTTGGACAGGACAAAATGGTTGGATTTCATAATCCAAGATGGCATGTTGTTTAGAGGAAGCTAGTTGTACATTCCGAGGAGTTCCATGAGAGAGAACCTGATTAAGGAGAAGCATAGTGGAGTATTGGCTGGACACTTTGGTCGAGATAAGACCATTGCTATTGTTGGTGAACATTATTACTGGCCACAATTGCAGCAAGATGTGAGGAAATTTGTGCAGAGTTGCAGAGTGTGTCAAATGGCAAAAGGAACAAGTCAGAATACAGGGCTATATCAGCCATTACCTGTACTAGAGAAGCCATGGGATGATATCAGTATGGATTTTGTTCTTGGTTTACCAAGAACACAGAGAGGACATGATTCCATTTTTTTGGTGGTGGACAGATACTCGAAGATGGCACATTTTATTCCTTGCAAGAAGACTAATGATGTTCATATTGTAGAGTTATTTTTTAGGGAGGTGGTGAGATTACATGGTCTACCAAAGAGCATAGTTTCAGATCGAGATACCAAGTTTGTTGGTTATTTTTGGAGGACATTGTGGAAGAAGTTGAAGACAGATTTGAAGTTCAGTTCTGCACACCATCCATAGACTGATGGACAGACCAAAGTGGTGAATAGGAGTTTGGGTAACCTTCTATGATGCTTAGTAGGAGATAAGCCCAAGGGATGGGATTTGATTTTACCATAGGCAGAATTTGCTCACAACAATTCTGTCAATAGGAGTACTAGTAAATCACCATTCTAGATTGTATATGGCAATAGCCCAAGAAACACTTCTGAGTTAAGGAAGCTACACAAAGGAGAAAAGACAAGTGTTGAAGCTGAAGACTTTGCAGAACATTTGAAGAATTTGCATGAAGAGGTGATAAAGCACATTAATAAGATGAATATTCAGTACAAGGCTAAGGTAGATCAGAAGAGGAGATATAAGGAATTCCAGGTAGGAGATGAAGTCATGGTTCACTTGAGAAAAGAAAGGTTCCCAATTGGAACATACAATAAGCTAAAAATGAAGAAATTTGGACCATGTAGAATTTTGAAGAAACATAATTCAGGAAATGCATATGAGGTAGAGCTGTCGAGTGGGATTAACATTTCCCCTATTTTCAACATTGCTAATTTATCAGAATATCATGAAGGTGGAGCAGAGGATGGACCCTCAGAGGAACAGTGGAGTATTCCAGCATCTACTTCAACAGAGGAGATAGAAGAGATCTTGGATAGTTGTGTGATAAGAAGTACTCGGAACAGGCAATATGATGAATACTTGGTGAAATGGAAAGGAAGGCCTGTTGAAGATTCTTCTTGGTTGTCTAAGGCAGAGGTTGACTATTTGGGTTTTCCTCTCACAAACACCTGAGACGTGATAGGGTCACTTCTCAAATTACCCTAGGTGTCTGATGCAGGAGCATCCAGTGGTGTAAGGGAAATCTTGCATCACCCAAAAAAAATGATGTGTTTCAAAATTGTTCTTTCCATTTCTTTTCAAAATTTGTGGTTCTGGTTCCATAATCACTTGAATAATGATGTAGAACTTTCAGTTTTTCCAAACTACTAAAAATAGCAACCTGCTATTTTTAGAAAGTTTGCATTTGGGCATGGATTAAAGTGAAAATTTATAGGAAGTTACATAATAGAAATATAAGACCTTTAGCGAAGGAATCACGCAAAGATCATTTGCGAGATGAAAGATATTAAAGTTTTTGTTTCCCTAAAAATGCCTAAAAATTATTCAAACTCAGGTTTGAGGCACTAAATGGCCCTGTACGGCCTCGAAAATGGCCAGAACTAGCAAAGTGAGGTCTTAGTGCGTAGAGCACTCCGTGAGCTTTCTGATGCATAAAACGGTTCATCAATCGGACACCCAGATCAAAAGTTATGGCTCCCGGAAGTTGACCTATTTTTGGAGGGAGATGCAAATTTTGAAATTAGGTTGTTGGCCGCCAAAAAGGCTATTAATAACCATTTTTGGGAACCCTGGGCAATAGTAGAGTTAAGGGGGCAAGTGTGGATTCAAGAATAGGTGGGAAAATAGAAACCCTAGCTGATTTGGGGTTACAGGAGGCAGATGATTCTAGAGTCTTGTGATAGGAAGTTGTAATTGTTGGAATCGTTTGCCGTTGCACCAAAAGCTCGAGCTTTCAATGCTCGCTACAAATGCCAGACTTAACCCAGATCCATGGGAGGCTCACTGCCATGTCACGAATCCTGAGGTCAGAGTTGAACGCCTCACTGACAAGGGGGCAGCTCACTGCCAACAATCCCCCCTCAACACAACTCGAGGGATTCGAACCTGTGACCCATGGCTCTGATACCAATTGTTGGAATCATTTGCCATTGCGCCAAAAGCTTGAGCTTTCAATGCTCGCTACAAATGCCAGACTTAACCCAGATCCACGGGAGGCTCACTGCCATGTCACGAATCCTGAGGTCAGAGTTGAACGCCTCACTGACAAGGGGGCAGCTCACTGCCAACAGTAATGTGTTGCAGCCTCTGGAGGGTTGATTCCTCTGATTGTATTTGAACTTCTACAATGTAATAAGTTGTCCAAATCAATAAAAAAAAGTTACATTTTTTGTGTGCAATTTCTGTTGTTGTGTGTTTTATGATTTACCCCCTTCATCAAATATTCTAGCTACGAGTAATTTATAAATGACAAGAATAAGAAATATATTTAATGGGAAATGAAATGCTTTTGCCAATAATTTTAAAAAAATAAAAAAATAAAAACCAAAAATAAAAAAAGAAATTGGAAGATATCTCTCGGCGTACTTGTAGATATATTTTTTTAAATATAAATATACTAGTAATAATTAACAAATAAATAAGTTAGAATGTTAGTTTTGGGAGTTACTTTCATGTAGGTAAGTTTGGATGGTTTTCTATGGGAAAATAAAAACTTTATAAGCCAATGCAATGTAATAAATGAAATCATGAATCAATCAATTTATATTACATATTATTCTATGTTTTTCTTATGTGTAATAATGGTATAATTTGTATTTGCAATTTGCTTACCATTTCAATACTTACGACATTGGTCCCCATCATCCTTCCCATCTGACTCATAACCCTTGGAGGATTTATTATGCATGATATACAAAAAAAACCTTCAATGATCTCAGCCACCTAAGCTTGCTATTCTTAAGATAGAAGTAATGGATTACTGTTTAAGAAGCTCCTAAAATCTTGTTACACTTTATTAGGTGCTCTCTTAGCACTGTACTTAAATATCATTCATTTCAATATCAAACAATCAATATCAATTTTATGCCTAATTCACAAGAGAAAATGGTAAATATTTGTTCTATTTTTATTGGCCAAAATTGACCATTGATTGTTGAAATGGATGATATTTAAGAATAACCCCTCTTAAGAAGCAAAGGGCCTCCCTCAAATTGCTACTATCGTTGAGTTCGTGAAGGGGAAAAGGGCTACCAAAATCTCCCCTCCTTTTGTTGATGTTGTAGCCTTTGATCACATCCATCACAACACACTGGTATTCCTTCTGCACATAATTGGAGATGAGCAATTTTCCCCATGAATTCTTGCCCAACATATCCACAATATTAATGAGAAATAGCTCCAATATATGTTGGTCGTGCATGTGCCCACCCTCTTGACATAAGCAGGAGTTGATAACAACAATGGTCACGTTCGTTGCATGCTCAGCTCCAATATAGAAAAACCTATTTTAACTGTACCAAAAAGGATTCATCTGCCACTTGATTTTTTCTCTCTTATTTGGACTACTAGCACTACCCACCACCCCTTGAACGAGGGGAATTTTAATCATCCTATCATGTGAACTATAAAGATCTTGGATCAGAAATTTTCATTTTAGCCATGATTACTTTGAACCTCAGTTCTTTTGATAAACTCTTCAACTTCCAGTTTTCTATCATTGAAGATTTTTCTATTTCATTCTTTCTAGATATACCATATAATAATGGACAAGCTAACAGTCCATAAACCAACACAAAAAGATTTTCTCTTCAATCTTGACCAGCTCGTGAATAAGTCTGCAATATCAACCAAAACATTCATAGAGCCAACACCGATAGGCATATGCAAACTTGCAATTCAGTAGTAAGTGGTCCATCATTTCCTTAGTCTCCATGCATAAGATGAGTTCTTTTTTCAAAAGTAAAATAAAATAATTGATAGCATTAAAACTAAACAATTAAATTCATATTATGAAAAAATTCATGTCATTTATAACTCTGTTTAAAAAATATCTGTATGAAATAAGTTGATATACTGACTTAAATAATATTGTTGATTACATTGAATTATAAAAATGATGCAAAAATTATATATATATATATATATAATTTTTGCATTATACTTTATATTAAATCATATGATAAATAATAGTAAAATTTAGGTTAAAAACAAAATTGTGGATCATACTAACTAGGAATAGGTAAATTTATTTTTGATAGAGGACTTACATTTAATAAATGCATTGAAGTGCCCTTAATACTAAAGTAAATGAAACATTTTGGTTAAAAAAATACTTGAAAATTTATCATCAAAATCACTATACATAGTTTTTGATTAAAGTAAGTGGCAGAACTAAGGTGCCAAACCCATTACATAATAGCCCACAGGGTGCACAAAAAGGTCAACAGAAAGACCAAAGAAACTAAATAGAAATAGAAAAAAATAGAAAAAATAGACCACCACCAAACAGACAGTAGACAAAACATCAAACAATAGCAACAAAGAAAACCCTAGGGTTGATTAAACAATTGGCCCCAGTCCATAGTGAGGAACTAATACAATTCCTCATAATCCTTCATTTTTTGTTCTCAATGTCGTGCTTGTTGAGCTCTAGATCCTGCAAGATTGCCATAGTAGTAGCCGACCCGTGCATTACCTATGACACGAATCTAGCCTAAATTTTGAAATTCCTTTCCAGCTCCATAACCCTATTGTTTAAGTCCTTAATAGCCTTGCCCTTCTTGGTCTTCCTGCCTTCCTTGTTGATTTTGAAAGTGTCCTCTTTCAGTTTAGAGAAATTTTCCGTACCCCTGAACATTCAGTTCCGAGAAGTTGCTAGGGCCATCCTCTTCAATCTTCGCACTCGCAGTCTCATCCTTTTTACCAGTATTATCCTTGCCTTCAATGTTCTCCACTTTGTCACTCAAATCACTAGACACAACATGCTCTTGAAGAGATGGAGTAGGTTTCACAGCCAACCTGCTAGACCTCCTAGTCGATGACACTCTGCATTTGCCTTGAGGCATAAAATTATCTTCATCTCGCGTGTCTTCGTTGTCTTCATCACTACCCCTAGAGATCTCCACTTCCTTTCCCTTGTCCAAGTTGTGTCCCTCCTTCCTGAGCATGTTTTCGACATTCATAAATTTGCAAACCCCATCCTTCCCCTCCTTGGTTCACTTTTGAGGGGTACCACCCTTATTATCATCCACCGTTAGTTTTCTCTTGGTGGGTTTGGAGCCATCTTTAGGATTGGTAGTCTTAGCCACATTGTGGGAGACATGGATATTATTGGGATTGGGATTCTTTTTAGAGGTAGAAACCCTAGCCACCTTGGGGGTGTCCACAGACTTCTTCGGGGTAAGTTCAGTGATAATGACAACATGGATATGGTTTGAGGTTTGTTTGGAAGTCGAAGGGGAGCTGTCAACATGGGTAGCTTTGCATTTATTTGGGGAGACATAAGGCCAGGTGGAATTTATACAGACTATATATAAGACCTTGATGTAGGGGAATCAGAGGTTTGTTGGGGTTAATAGAATGCTTCTCAATGGTCCCAAGACCGAGGTTTCCAGCAAGGATAGTAAAAAGAAAGGAAAGATGATAAGATGGCTTCTCCTAAAGTGGTTCAAAAGCACAAAGTGATGATGATAGAAATGATGGAACCTACCTTCCAAGATGAAATATTTGATAAGCATGTAGCAAACATCATCCAATGGCTTGGGCAGTTTCCCCCTGTCAAACCCACCTTGGAGATTATGTAGCACTTCCCCTTTCTTCAGAGATATTACCATGCCCTTTGGGTCTAATACCTTGCTCAGGCATTTTTGCTTAACCCCATCAATAGTCATGCCGGTAGCTAGATTGATGACCTCCTCAGAGGTTTCAAAGCCAACACCACCAAATTGAACCCTTCTGTTATCCCATGACTACACGAATTGTTTCAAGAGATTTTCATCGTGTCCCTGGAGGCACTCAAGATACGGGGCCACCCCCCCTCAAAGAAAACATACCAGAGGGTTTCATTCTTCTTAAACTCCTCACAAGAAACAAGTTCAGTGCGGGTTCTCTCTCGTCCCATTTTCACCAAATAGAGAAACTTAGTAGAATTCTGAGTAGGAATGCTAACTCTATAAACCCATAAATACTTAACCTTGAAATTATTTAGCAACCGGCAAAGCTAAGCATGAACTTTGAGATTATTTCTGTCACCTCACCACTTCATGAAATCATATTTCCATAAATTTGCCTTGCGTGAATTAGAAGCCTTGTACTTGTCATGATAATTGGTATTGAAATAATCATTATTTTGAGCTTTCCACCAACTTAAAAATCTAGTTCTAGTCATACCCCTAGCCATGTGACTGACCATGTGCCTATCCCATTGGATCATCCTAGTCATGGTGCTGATCTGGCTAAGAGTCATCCCATGGTGGATCCTTCTAGTCACCTTAGCGATATTGATTTTAATAATATCACTATGAATTTTCCCCTTTTGGCACCTTAAGCGCACGTTAACAAGGTAGGGATTCAAAATGTCTTGTTTATAACCCATCATTTAAAATGGGGCACAATTCCACTCCTTACAAAGAAGGGTTTGGGTTTGATTGAGGAGGTTGTCACTTTTTCTCCAACATCTCCAGTTGCTTAAGTTTTGTCCCAGGTTGGCCATGCAGTCAACCACCCTATTGCCTTCTCTGTAGGTGTGCCCTATCTCCTTCTCAGTGAACCCCACCAATAAGCCTGCTATGTCAGTAGTAATATCCTTGAGATTCCAACCAATGTCTGTCCTTCTCAAAGCTGTATCCACAATGATTTTTTAATTCCCCTCGATTTGAATTTTATCAACTCCTAAGGAGAGAGCAATTTTAAGACCCCATAATAAGGCTAAGCCCTCCGTCACATTGTTGGATTGGATTCCAATCCCCCACATAAGTGTCAATTAAGTGCCCTTCATCACTTCTGATGGCTGCTCCTCCACTAGCCAAGTAGTGTTTTTTTTCCACTCTGTCAAAATTGAGTTTAACCCAATCCTTGGGGGGGCCTCTAGATGGTATTTTGCCTGGCCAACTTCTTAGAATTGTCAAAGGTGGTTATATCCGAGGTTAAACCCCAGTTCTTAGCAATCTGTTGTTCAGGGTGAGTGGAGAGGTCTTTGGCAGTGTTCAAACTACTGATAGAGTATTTTTAGAAGTCAGTTTGCTAACGGAGAAGAAGACCTCTTCAGCACTTTTAGCAGTCTCCATGAATATTCTTTTATTTCTCTCTTTCCATATGCTCAACCCTAGATGTGGGGGGATTTGTCTCCACAATTCCCTGATTCTTGTGTGTTAAAAGGGGGTGGTTGAACTCTGAATGAAGTCAGTGAGGTTTTCACTCATAACCCAACCAATACCGAGTTTACCCAAGGTCCAACCCCAAACCTCTTTGGTAAAATCACAATGGAAGAGAAGGTGCGGTATGGACTCTTCTTCTTTATGGCATAAAACATACCAATTAACTAGTTGGAAGCTCCTCTTATTTAGGTTATTAGTAGTAAGGATTTTGTGGTGGGCAACAGACCACCAGGAAAAATTAATTTTGGGGATCAAGTGGCTATTCCAAACCTTCTTCCATAAATAGTTGTCATGAATATTGTTAGACAATAGATTGTAAGCAGTTTTAATCGAGAAAACTCTCTTCCTGTCCTAAGCCCAGAGCATCTCATCCTACCTAAGAAATAAAGAAATCATGTACTTGCATAGTTCCAATTGCAAGGACTTAATCCCCTGATCTCCTAGCTCATTGTCATTCCATAATTCAACAATGTTTTTCCATTGTCTTTGGCCCTGTGTTTGGTCAGTAATGTAATTGCTGACCAACGCCCCAAAATGTGTGGTGGTTCTAAGTTTAAGGTTGACATTTCCCTGGTTGGAAAGAGGTACCTCTTGAAGCCAATTATCATCCCAAAACCTTATCTTATCCCCCTTGCCAAGCTTCCACTTTATGCCTTTAGAAAGGATGTTTCTAGTTTTGATTATCTTGTTCCAAATAATAGAGCCTTTTGGGAGGCTCTCTGTCTCTAAGATGCCTTTCCTATCCCCATTGTGCAGGTACTTGGCTCTCATGATCTATGTCCAGTCTTTTTGATCCTTTAAGAAACACCACCCAACCTTAGCCAACAAATCTTTGTTCATCAATTGGATCTTTCTTATACCCAAGACCCCTTGAGTCTTGGGGAGACAAACATTGTCCCAGCCAATGAGAGAGATCCTCTTCTTTTCCTCCATCCCCGTCTAGAGAAACATTTTCTATATTTTCTCAAGCTTCTCTGCTATATATCTAGGCATCTTGAACATAGTGAGAAAGCAGGTAGGGATGCCTTGGAGGGAAGCCTTCAGTAGTTGGTACTTTCCTGCTTGGCTCAGAAGCTTTCCCTTCCATCCTTCCATCTTTTTTTTGGATTCTTTCAAGGATAGAATTCTAGTAAGAAGGGGTTACTTCCTTGACAGTGAGGGGAAGACCCAGGTAAGTAGTTGGTAGAGTGGCCTTATTACAATTCAGGATATCTTTAATCTTCACTTCAATTTCTTGATCAACATTAAAGAAGAAGACATTGCTCTTTTCATAGTTTATGCATTGCCTTGAGGATTTAGCATAGTCATTAAGAAGTTTTTGCCATCTTCTTGCTTCCACGACCAAGGTAGTACCAACAACATGGTGCCATCCACAAACTGCTTGACATCTGAGGGCCCCATAGTAGACGCTGCTCTAACATCCTTGAGATCTTGTCTATCAAGAAGTTTTAAAATGATCCTCCCTAGGACCTCCACCATGATAATGAATAGATAGGGGGATAGGGGATCCCCCTGCCTAATTCCTCTGCTAGAATTGAAATATTCTTGGGGAGATCCATTGGCCATCACAGAATACTTGACAATAGTCACACATTCACTTATAAGTTTTATCATTTTATCCTAGAACTCAAACTTCCTTAGCACTTTGAATAGGAAATCCCATGAAATTCTATCATAGGCCTTAGATATATCTAGTTTAAGTGCCATACTAGGGATATTTCTCCTATCCATCGAGTGAATTATCTCATGAGTGCAGATGGAAGCATCAACAATCTATCTATCAGGGTCAAATCCCTTCTGGCATTTAGTAATAAGGCTCTCCAACAATGGCTGTAATCTGAGGACCAGGGTCTTAGTTATAATCTTATAGATAATGTTGTAGAGGCTTATAGGGTGGAAGTCATCCATAGTCTCAAAAGTATTCTTCTTGGAGATGAGAGCTATAAAAGTGGAGTTAATCTGTATGAAGATCTTACATGTCCTGAAGAAATCTCTGATAGTCCTGTTGATGGTGTTTTTAGCACACAGCAACGCAGGTGAAATGCAAGGTATTTCACCTCTTGAAAGGTATCCTATCTTAGATAGGATTGCCCCAAGGTTTATACAGCTAGGTCTTGGCTTGCAGGATAACTCAGTGGTTATGTGTTTAGCTATACCAACTAAGGGGACTTACATGCAACTTACAGGGTTTGATAAAACTATGACAACAAAGTGTGCAAAACCCTATGATACTTTCAACAGATTTGGAATGTGATTGCTACTTAGAAAACTAAATCTAACAAGATCTGATAAAGAAAATGCAAAAGAAAAAGGGAAGAGAAGGGATAAGAGATCCTATAAACAATCACAAAAATGATCAACAAATAGATAGACAGATTCCCAACAATAAACAAATCTCTACTTAACTAGGCAACCCACAATGCTACAAAGATTGTGCAATCTTCTATGGAAATACAAGGGTTTTCAAACTATGAAAGATTCATCCAACACCCAGCTCTTGACGTAGTTCAATGAACTCACACAATCAAACTTGGCTCATAAAATATGCCCATACTAACCATGCACAATGACATACAATCAACAAGCCATCAATGGTATGGACAAGAAATCCATCAAATATCTAAATCATTAACCATAAATGCAACCAAATAACTAATTTCAGATTGACATGAACCATGAAATCTAAAATGAGACAACACAGAAACACAAATGTCCAGCAACCTGCAAAACTTGTTTTGTATTGACTGAATTTTGGCAGAGCCTCAGTAATTCACTATCAAATCTTACTTATAATGAGAGAAGATGATGGCCATTTTATAAACAAGGAGCCATACTAAGTTTTCCAATGAATGGTGAGGATTAAACCAACACCAAAGGTCTAGATTACATGACATTTAATTTTGGTTGGTGGGTAGTTACAATCCCGGATTTGCTTTTGTCTTGTAGGAAAAAGATGAAATTACAACTTTTTAGCTCATGATAACAAGACGAAATAGCAACTTCTTGAGTTGTCTAATAGGAAAAATGAATTTTCCAATGAGTTAACTATTCAAGAGGAGTATGTGGCACATTTTTGATGAAGACATATCCAACTGGATGCTTGTTGGATCCAACTTTTGATGACTGGGCTGCTGGAGCATGTGTAGACAACTGTGAACATGTCTTGGACATTAGACTAGATCTGTAGGAACAACAATGAAATAGATTTGATCTCTTATGTCTTCAAGCTCTTGGGACTTATCTCCATCATCTTGGACATCATACTGACTTCCTCTTGCAAATACAACAATAATTTGGCTGACAAAATGGTGATTCTACATGTTCAGGTCAGCAGTGCATCTCTGTGTGTTCACCCTTCCAAGACAACTCCAACAAGCTCCTTGGTCATCTTAGACCTACAATCCACAATGCCAAGCATCAATTTCATCATAACCAATCATTTTCTATCAAGATTTGTCAAAACATATGCATTTGCAGCCATGGATTCATCTAGAACAACTCATTGTCAATGTTGATTTCTTATGAAAAACTCCACAAATCCAATGGTTTTCACATAATTTTTTGAATTTTTCATCATTTTCAAGTACCCATTTGGCCAATATAATGATCTGGGATGTTTTTGTGACCATTTAAATCCATTTGGGGACATTTATTTCATGTTTTGTATAGCCTTTTTTGCAAAAAGCAAGATTTTTGGGGGTCACTAGATATTCAGGTGCAGTGACATTAATTGATGCAAAACATGCCCAAAATCCACAAAATCCTAATAAAAAAGTTGTTCATGATGTAATAAATGGATGTGCAATTCAAATTCATCAAGAAAATCCAATTTGTACCTTCGAAAAATGAGTTTTTTAGCTCAAATTGGCAAAAATGGGATTTTCTGCTCTTACTGGATATATCCAGTAGAGGGCATTTTTAGTGCTGACCTCTAAAGGCTTTTGGCAGGAATTTCGAGTTCAACTAGATAGTGGGCATTATTGCCCCTACTAGATAGCATAGATTTTGGCTCCCATAGGACACGTGCATTTGAGTGCAAATTTAGCACAAATTCCCCTTAAATGCCTTTTAGCAAACCTTTCAATGTCAACCGAACAAGCGGGGATATTGGGTGCTATTGGATATATCATGTTGGAACCCCTTTCCCCGCAGATCTAGTAGACTACATTTTCAGCGTAAAGCCTTCAAACTTTATGTTGGCAGGGATTTGAGTGTCTATCGACTAGCAGGCCTTTTGGTGCCTACCGGATATGTCTGATTGCAACCCATTTTAGCGCAGATCCCGTTGAAGCTATTTTTAGTGTTGAATAATGTGAAAGCGTCTTAGCACTGATATTCAGTGACACTGGATATCTGTGCAAAATGTAGTAGGAATCAATATTAGCGCCAGATTTTGAAGTGCCCTGCCTGACAATATATTTAAGTATATGTTTTTTGAAATATACTGTCAAGATGTTTGAGGTATGTCCCGGATCCATGGGATTTAACATGCAAATTCTAGATTTTTGAGGATCCACTAGATTTTAGACTTAGTCAATTTTTTAGGGTTTCAAGACTTCAGACTTAGCCAAATCAGGGTATCACGAGCATGTTTCAGGGTGAAGGCTTATGGACCCCTTAGTGAATTGTTGTGAAATTTGACATGTTTTTGCAATTCTAAGGCATGGAAACTAGGAATTCCAACATGACACCTCTTGCAGTAACAATTTTAAGGACAATATCCAGTGACACAGGATTTTAGCACAAACTACAGTAACACCTACTTTCAGCATTAAAGGCAACAAATGGCTATTTCTTAAGCACAAACCCAATCAAGGCACCTCCAAATCAATCACGAAAGACATCAAATGACTCCAAACATGCCAAATACTCAAATCTGGAACAAATCCTGCATTCTAAGCATAATTTCACCCTCATTGTCATAAAGAGGAAAGGTTGAAACTCCAAGCCAAAGTAAAAAAAAGGGGGTCTCAATTTGGAAAAATGGGGTGTGTGTGCAAGGCACAACAAGCCGCAATAACATCAAAACCCACTATGTCCTAGAATTCTTGGAAAAAAGCCAAGGGGAACCTATCCGGGCCAGGGGCTTTGAAGGCCCCCATAGAGAATACCACTGCCCTCACTTCCTCACTGGAAATCGATTTCAAAAGGGCACAGTTGTCTTCTATTGAGACAATTGAGCACTGTCAGTGTTAGGAATGACCCTTTGCTCAAAGAGGAAGTTCCTGAAGTAGTTAGAGGCCATTTGCCCCAGTTCTTCCTTTGAATTGAACTCTTTATTGTTTTCATCTAGCAGTTTAGTTATTACATATCTTTTTCTATGCTTCATGGTTGAATGGTGAAAGAGGGTAGTGTTTTTATCCCCTTCAGTCAGCCATTGGACTCTAGATTTCTGCTTCTGAAATACCTCTTTTTTTCATTATTTCCCTCCAATCTTTAAGAAGAACCTCTTCCCTAGTGATGTTAGACTCATTCCTGTCCCCCTTGGCCATTTTGTCTTAGATGTCAGAGAAGCTGTTAGATATGTGTTTCTTTTGGGTCATGACATTACCAAAGCAGAACTTGCTCCAGCCTTTAACTTTTTGCTTGACATGAATCCATTTTTGGGTGAGTTTAAATGTGTGGGATCCATGAACTGTGATACTCCACCAGTTAGCAATGCAATCTTTGAAATCAAGGTGGGAAGCCCACATGATTTTGTATTTGAAAGGAAAGGGGCCTTTAGGAACTCCTTCTCTCCAAGTGAATAAAAGAGCATTGTGATTTGAGATGGTACGAGGTAGGGCAGTCAAAATAGAGTGCTACACAATGTCCCAATTGGATGAAATCAAGAGTCTGTCTATTTTAACTTGGATCAGTTGGTCTCCCCTTCTCCTGTTGGTCTAGGAGAAGAGTTGATTGTTAACCTCCATATCCATTAGCCCAGTTTGGTTAAGAAAGTCTGCTAGGTCCGCCATGATGTTTGTGAAGTCTATAATACCCTCAAATTTTTTTGATGGGAATAGAGGGGTATTAAAGTCACCAGCCAGCATCTAATTAGTTATCTTCTCAGCATTCAGTCTCGGTATCAAACCTTCCCATAGATCCTTCCTGACACTCCTAGTGTTGGGAGCATAGATGTTTATAAGTTTCTACATTTTCTTGTTGTGGGTGAATTTCACTTCAAGACTGCTTTTACTATGGGAGCAGTAGCAACCAGTGAGGATGTGTTTGTTCCACATAGTGACCAGGCCGCTTGAAGCACCCATAGAGGGGTTGATTAGGTAGTCTGCTATGGGCCAAATTTTGCTGGCAATAAATTTGAAGTTTTCTTCAGACAATTTCACCTCTTGAAGGAGGATAATGTCCACCTTATCTTCATAAATGTAGTTTTTAACCATAAACTGCTTTTGGGGACTATTGAGCCCCCTCACATTCCAGGAGAGGACCTTCATTTACGACCCTATTTGGAGAGAGCCTCCAGAGTGCTTTATCTCCCAATGGCTATTTATTTTGTTGCTTCCCTCTGTCTGATTTCCCTTTGTGAGGGTCTTCTAGCCTTCCTATCTATCCCTACATCTGTTAATTTTTTTGAATGGCCTTTGCCCTTCTTTTTGGGTGTCACCCACCCCTCCTGATTATTCCAAGTGGAACTAGGGCCAACTCCAGGCAATAGAACTCTAGGTGGTGATAGTTTTGTCTTTTTTCCCTATTTCCATCCCTTCATGTTTAGTTGAGGGGCTACCTTTAGACACTTGAACTCTTGCAGTAGGGGGTTGGTCCTTGATCTCCCCTTCTTCCGTCTCTTCTAAACCAACTGAAACCTCCTTGGTCAGCCGGTCAGATAGCTTCTGTTCGGCACCTAAGGTGGACTTATCCTTGGGTATGTCCAGTTCCTTTAGTTTTTATGAGGAGTCAATGATGCTCAGTAAGTCCTCTTTGAAAGGGTAGTCCTCAGTATTAGACACTACCTCTCTCCCATCTTTAGGTTTTTGGTTCCTTAGGAGCTTACATTCATTAATCAAGTGACCTTTCTTGGAACATTTTTGATAGAAAGTGGTTGCATTCTCATAAACTAGATGTTGTTCCTAGCTTCCATACTTGGATTTTATATTAATTGTATTAGGCAAAGTTTTTTGATATCTACGCTAACACAAAAGTGGGCAAAGACCAACCTCGTTTTGTTCTTGGTGGTATTGTCTAGTGCTATGAATCTTCCAAAAGAGTTCCCGATCCATGTGAAGATTTTGTCATCCCAATATTCCAGTGGTAGTCCAGGTAACCTAACCCAAATCAAGGCAGACTTGCTTAGCTCCATGGCCGCATCAAAATGTGGTTTCATAGGTTTATAGTTGTATGATTACATGATTTGTTCCTTATGATTTAAATCATCTTATATTTTCTCTATGATTTCATAGTTTTTTCATTTGAAGGAATGTTTCAAATGGCCATTGATGACTTTCAAAATTAATTCTAGAAATTTGTTTTATTATTCTTTATTTTTATTTATTTATATATCAAATTATTTTGGGTATCTAAAGTTTGAAGGACTTGAAAAGATCCATTGTTGAAAATACTACATTATTTGTTTTGTTTGTAAACTACATACAGTTTTAAATTCTTACATTTCTCTATTATTATAGAGTTAATAGAAATAATAATAATTATTGATTATATATAATGTAATTCATCCCAAAGGTATATATATTTTAAATAATGGAATTTGTCCCAAAGGGGCCGACCCCCTTGAGGAGTTACGACCCCACAAAGGGGATTTTGGCTCCCACAACTCCTCTAGGAGCTAGGGGCCCCAAACCCCAAAGACTACAACCTTGCGGTTGGGGTTTCCCATATCCATTACACTACATTCTATGATTAATCTCTTTTATTAATTAAAATCTTCTTTGTTGTTAGAACAATAATAGATCTAGGTTTCAAATTACAATCTTTAACTTATTAAATTGATCCTTTTTTTTTTGTTATAGGGAATGACTGAACAAAGAATAGATGATTTCATTAACTTTAATAGAGAGAGAAAGATTAACTGCAATCAAGAGTTAGGAAGGAAGAGGAATTCTATATAAAACAATTTATCAACAACAAATCAAGAAAAAGTAATTAAATGCATTTTATTACCGAATCTTATGGATTTGTAAAACAAATTTAATTAAACAAAAGAATGGAATATAATATCAAAATTTCCTTCTGTGGGAGGTTGGGAGGGAGCCTTGCCACCTCAGCATGGGTGGCAAGGCTGAGACAGTAGAGTAGGCAATTATGATATGTAGGGGCTGGAAGTTGGCACGGGCAGAAGGGACGTTTGCATTCATTCTATTAAGTGCCAAGCTTGGCATTAGTTGGTAATCTTCCCTAGCCTGGCATTTGAGAAGCTTCAGAGGGCAGTCTAGTTAAGGAGTTTGGGGAAGGCGGGTTCTTCACTCTGTATTATCTTCATTGCTCACTGTCAAATCCCTTCGCATTTTGTCGCCATAGTTTTAGCAGAGTCCATCCGCTGTGGGGGGATGGATACCCCAATCAGACTAACCAGCAGAAAGAGGCAAATGGCCTTCATTGACATCATCACCGACCTTAGATTGTAGAGGATACTTCGCAGGTCAGACGAATTAATGGTGGGGGCTGTGAGAATGATCCTAGGCAAACCTTTCATGGAAAACGACGAGCGGTATTGGGTGGACACAAACATCTCTTTGTGGGTCTTAGTAATGCTACTTGAATTGGGGACTGCAAAAAAAGAGGTGAAATCTATAATGAGATGCATCTTTAATCCTGAGCATTTAGGGGATTTGGAAAAGTCTCTGCAGGTAGCTAGCCCTGGGATTGGAATCCCCCGCCCAAAAGATTGGGACCTCCTCGATGACCCTGGAGCAGTGATCAAGATCTTCCCGTTTATCTTGGATACCAGAAGCTTTGACTTGGTGGTGCTGAAGGATCAGGTGGTGGTGGCGGTGGACTACATCAAAAGAGTTTTGGGCCTGGTTGCGGTCGATGGTTTCCAATGGGTGGAGAACTTCAGCAGGAAACTCGCCAAGTATGATAGTTAGATAATGTGTGTTTCCTTTGCTTTATTTTGTATAGAAGAAGCAAAGCCACTGCTAGTCTTAGGTAGTTATAATCTCCTATGGTTGTTTATAGTTCTGACCCTGCATGGTCTAAAACTCTTAGTATGCAAAGGGTGATAGCTCTGTTTTCACTGCCAGCCATGGACAGGCTGAGGAAACTGTAACTTTTTTGACAGATATTTTAATATAGAATATATATTATGAGTCAAATATATATATATATATATATCAAAATTTCCTTCTATTATTTTTAATTTATTTCAAACGTTCTGCAACAAAAATAATATTTTTCCATCCACCTTTTAATAAAAATAACAAAATAAATTGGTTCATCCTTTAATAAGGACATCAATAATCAACTTCATGGAATTAGTTCTAAATACATTCTTGCATATTCATTGGAATCTACTAAATAATATTACATGAAAATAGCCAATGGAAGACATACTCTCCTCCCATCCATAGGGTTTGATTACAAACCCACCCTTGAGAAAGGAGGTTCCTAAGATAATCTAGTTTCACAAAATGTTCATAAACAAAAATACACATTTAGCACAAAACCCCAATTGGTTTAAACAATACATGTGAATCTTGAATAGATCCATGATAAAGGGAAAGTCAAGGGGACACACTCCAATAGGGATAAGAGGGAATACACTCCACTAGGGAAAATAAATAATAAAATCATATCTCCACAAAAATAATCCCCTCAATAAAATCACCCTTCACCCATCACTAACATCACATCCAAAACATCACACAACTTTTCTTCCATACACCCAACACACCACCATATATCCAATCTCCCATAACAACACATCCAAAATACCCCCATATCACCAACATATAAGCACATATGGCACTCATGCCAAGATTTCATTCACAAGGAAATATTAATTTTTTCCCAAGTGGAGGATTCACACCTCTCAAAAAATTACCACCCAACCACCAAAATACAAGAATATACGACACTTATTGCAAGAATTTCCTTCACAAGGAAATACAAAAAATTCCCCAAAGGAGGCTTCTCACACCTCTCTCAACCACACACATGGGTTCCTTTTAATCTGACTCAGAGAGATAAACCCAAAACAAATTCCCATTCCCACACACAAGCATAAACATCAAACACACAAAATTTTTCACAAAAGATCCATTCACAATCAACATAAAATTTAAATTAAATTTCATTCTGCAATTAATTTACAAAAGATCAAAGAGGCTAACTCTTATCACTTTCCAAGAAATTTAGAAATGCTTTATGTTTGGACTTGCATTTTCATGAACACATTAGCCCTTGGTCTCATATGTCTAGGCTTGCTAAACCCTCGTAAAACCCTAAAAATCCTATAGCCTTGTTGTAATTGCTTTTGTGCACCCCTCATTATAATCTTCTATTAACTGTTGATAGGCCATCCCTAGTGTCTTAAGTTGACCTTCATGTGTCTTATGTCATTCTTTTACTAGCCCCCTTTCCTAGGTTGTCAGTATGGGGCCTCCTTTAAAAAAACTTTTTTGTACGTGTCACAAATGATCCTTAAGTTGCATCAAATCAGCATGCCATGGTGTTATGTTCTTGTTTCGTGGAAACTTTTACCTTTGCCAAACCTTGTTTTTGCCTCCTGCGGGATCATGAAGGCATCCCTGTCATCTGATGTGTCATATCTATTCCAAGGTGTCATTTGTTTCACGGGAGGTTGCCTCCCTGTTGGGAGTCCTAAACATGTTATGCAGAACGATGATGATGACGTGGTAAAACTTTGTGTTTTAGCAACATTTCGCAGTAGTGTATTCATTCGCTGAGACTGACTACAAATCTTCTGCGAGATTGTGAAAGATGTGACGTGGATCGACATGTATACCTTGTCCACGATGTCAACAAGATAAGCATTTCAATGGGATCAAGAACATCGCGAGGGCCTCAATTAGCTCACTACGAGTTGGTGAAAGTGCCACTATGACATAAAAGTGCCAGGTCATAAAGTAACATTTGTCACCGCTAGGGCAAATTTAAACCTCTGCAACAATTGTTGAACTAAGGAGATCTATGATAGGTATTCAAAGTTTAGAATAGCTATCGAACCTCACACGTTTGATATTAATGGCACCCTATCTTGTTTTAAGAGGCCTTATGCTCATTATTCTACATAATTGAGCAGGGAAATTTGATCCCTAAGCTTTGCACTTATCTCCCAGCCATAATTTCTCAATTTTCTACATTAAACGAAGGATCAATCAACCAACCAGGAGTCAGGAATTGTTGCTAACAACCTATAAGTGCTCCTTTCTTTCTCAGGTATATTAGATTTTCTTTTCCTGAGAATTGTAATTTCATTTGAATTGTGCCAATTACCAGTGTTCCTCTTTATCTAAAATCTACTTAGAGGGTTACCCAATTAGAGCAAATAGTTGTAGGGTTACCTAAAGGATTACTAAAAAGCCAAAAACCCTAAAACCACCACACAATCAATATGGTTAGTTTGTCCCAAAAGGATGTAAAAATACAGATAGAAAGAGAGACAGAGAATTCAATGATGATATCCTAACCCAATTGCCAAGATCTGCCAAGAGACCTTGCCATTTACCTGGTTTGGGCATATTGATAGATAGACTCTTTGATACTCACGAAGGTTGAAGGGATGTTATCCTCCCAATTGATGGGTACGCATTGTTCATGTATCATTTCCACAAATGTCTAAGGAGAAGCCCAATGAATAATCCCTGGAGGTTTGGATTGGCCAGGTTGGTGGTCACCAATGTCTTTGTTAGTGTTGAAATGATATAGGCACTGGTCAGGAATTAATGTCTTGAGAACAAGGTCATATATACTCATAATGGAGGTGCATTGGTTAGACTAGACTGTGAATATATTTGTCGGGTGTTTATGCTAGATCCTAACCTGCACATGCCATTGGACCAGGGGGCCTTACTCTGAGAATATCACAAAATAGGGCTATTTACAAAGTGAAGTTTCTTCTTTCTCACATGCCCAAAGAGAACGACAAGTTGCATAAGTTCAAGGATGATGAAAAGGAGCCTTTCAGTTATGGTCTTTTTGAAGATTATTTTTAGAAGACATATTTTGCCGTGTGCTAGGTGTTAGGGGTAGATGCCAATATTCTAATGCCTACTACCGCTATGGTTCTAGTAGTTAATATTCAAAAGTGGGATGGCAATACCCATTTTGATTGTGCATCATACATAGAGGACATGATCAACACAACTTTGACAAGTTTGAAAAATAATAGCTTTGTAGTTCACTTCAAGTACTACTCCCTTTTGTGTCATATTCTATTGTTTACAAGGATAGAAAGAAGAACTTGGTTACCACCTCTAAAAATTAGGACAACAGATGAGCATGATAATGTATATCTTGTTCAGGAATGGACATTCATTTGGGATATCAATTGCTCCAAGTCTAACTATTTAGTTTTTGAAGAATTTTTTGTCAAGGAAACCTCAGGGGACTTGGTCATCAGGATTATAGATTATCACAGAAGATTCAAAGATTTTTGAGACCAAATGATATGTGTCCTAATCTTGGAATTGGACACAATTGGGGTGATTGGTACCTCTATTAAGAGGTTACTATTATCAGAGTATATTGATTTGAAGGGGTACCTCATTTCTTGTCGAGGATGGTCCTTGATAGGGTTGTATTCATAGAAATTATGTGGCAAATGAATGAGTCTGATAAGACTCACTTAGGAATTTCAAGAAATCATCTTTCCTTCCTACAACTATTGCTTTTTTTGATTTCCTAGTTACATCAAAAGAGGGACTAGAACTATTGGTAGCAAAATTGTAGTATTATAAGATGCTTGTAGGTAATCCAAGGAAACGTGACCTAGAGAGGTTCATAAGTAATGCTAGATTGACAAATGACTCTGCAGGTTATGCACATATATTCCACCCCCTTGAAGATATTATCACAAATAGTGTCACAATGAGGAGGCTAATTAGAGGGTAAAGATATGGAAAAGGATCCTTAAAGCAGAGGGGTATAGACTAAGGGTTGATCCTACCTATAAGGGAGCTTTCAGGGATATTACAAACCATGTCGAGAGAGTTAGGATTATGTTGCAAAATACCAATGAATTATGTTCTAATTTGCCTATTGTTTCTAAAAAGGCACTTGTCCCTTTGTCATCAACCCCCTACTCATCAAAGATTGCATCTAGTTCTCAAGCTCCTAGGGTTGTTACCCCCCTCCATCAAGTTTCTCCTCGGCGGTCTCCTGCTCCTAGTTTCTCAGTTGATGAAGATAAAACTCTAGATTCACCTAACATGATGGAGGTAATACAACCTTCTGTGATTAAGACAAAGACCCCTTCAGAGGAAAGAATTATTATTACTTTTGAAGAGATTGATGAAGTATCAAATGATGTGAGAGTGTTTGCAAGCCAAAAATTCATTGATGATGATTCTTTTATTCATTCTAAAGAATTCAAAGATTTTATTTTGAAAATAAAGGGACAAGAGATATTGAAAAAGGTCAAGGGATTGACCTCTGAAAAATAAAAAAGAAAGCTATTGAAGAGTTTTGGAATAGGGTGCATAAAGAGATGGACGAAAAAACTCTAGAGAAAGGAAGGGAAATTGTCAGGGCAAGCGGTTGTATGTTACTACCAAGATGGGATATATCATTTGCAATAGCATTTGATACCATCAGAAAACATGAGGATATAAATATAATAGAGGATTTAGCCCAAAATATATATTCTAGATCAGCCTTTGAACCAGATTCAAATGCTCTAGCTATTTGGTCAATTTTTTTGAAAATGAAGGTAGAACTGCTGCTATAAACTTTAAAATTTTGTGTATGCAAAGCTAAAATAAAGATTAATCTGTAACAATTAATGAACAAGTGATTTACACTTTTAATCCAATGTAGAAGAGAAGAGAATAGAAGAGAAGAAACTTGCAAAGTATTTACGTGGAGAAACCCTTTCGGGAAAAAACTCCACACTTAAAGATGTTTCCTACTTTTATTAAATCTCTTTGGAAAATATTACATTCAATACTAAAATTCCTTTAAGTCCTTGATGCACTTCACAAAAAAGCTTCTTGCTTTTTTCTCTAAGTCTTTTCAAAAAACTTATTGTTTTTTTCTTCTAAGTCTTTTTCACTTTTCAACTCTGAAAATGTATGTGGTTTACAATTAATTACAAAAGCTTCTTTTAATTCAAAAGCTTGAAACTCAAATTACAATAAATTGTAATTGACAACATATCTTCCAAAGCTCATGCAAAAACCAAACACTCTAAATTGAGAAGACTAAACTCAAACAATGTCCAAGCTTTCAGTTAACTATCTCCTCATGATGTGGGTGCCCAAGTATGTTAAAAATAGCTTTGCCAACATCAAACATATCTCTAAATAAAAACAACAATAGAAAGTCTTCCAAATGGGCATCCATGCTTGCCTAATTACTTTATGTTGACTGAAGTGATCGATACACATCAATTTCATGCAAACAACATGCAAGATTGATGTCCCCAAGGTTATTTTGAATTATCTCAAGTTCTGTACATGCAAGTGATACATGCAAACACCGGATTCAACATGCAACTGATACCCATTACTTGAAACACTGAGATGTACCATCCTGCAACTTTCGGGAGTTGGAGTGTTCTATAAGTAATATCTTAAAACTGACATGAAAGCATTTTCAACAACATGCAACTGATACCCATTTCCTAAATCACTGAGATGTATCATCCTGCAAGTTTTTGGAGTTGGAGTGTTCTGCAAGTAAACTCACAAAACTAACATGCAACAACATGTAAGGTTATACAAGTCTATAGGAGTGACATGCAACAACATGCAAGCACATGCAAGTGTTATGCAACAACATGCAAGTCCATAGGAGCAACATGAAACAACATACAAGTACATGCAAGCACATGTAACAACATGCAAGTACATGCAAGCAATGTGCAAAAACATGCAAGTCCATGCAAGCTATTATGACCACATGCAAGTAATATCCAATTCATGCATCTCTAACACTATAGTTAACTCTAACATTATATACATGCAAACTGTCTCAACATTATCCACTCATGTACATAAAAAAACACAACTCCAAGTCTAAATATAAGTCCCATGAAAAAGGGGATGCCCAAGTTTAACTCCCACTCACTAGGAGTTATCAAACTCTAACTTTAGACTTAGGAGAAGTCAACAAAGTCTTCATGGGTCCATCTCAAAGTGGGCGCCCAAGTTTGACTTTATCCAATTAGAACTTAATTGCAAAATTCAAAGTGATATAATTAATAAATAATTAATCTCTCAAAGTCCTAATGTGTTGGGAAACACATTTCAAGAACTTTGGAGACACATGAATTGGTTAGGATTGCAAGTTAATGGCAACTTATCCCAACAAATTTCCTCTGCAAGAAATAAGCCCCGTGTTATTGATGACCCTAGTATGATTACTAGGAATCTTATAGTGCACAGATTGGAAGATACTTCCCCCATTCAGGTTGCTACCTTGACTACTCATTCTGTTATGTTCATAGAAGCATCGGTTAAGAAGATGTAGGCAGATATGGAAAAATTGAGTAAGCGTAATATATATTTGCAGGAAAGATTGACTGTGGTTAGTGGTACACTCCCATCAATTACTCTTCCAATTCCCTCAAAGGAAGAGGAAAGGCTAAAGGATGAATTGAGCAAAAGTTAGGCTAGAGAAGAAGATGCATTGAAGAAGTTAGAAAAGGCAAATATGGATTTCATACAAGGCCTATTGAGTAGAAAATTGGAAAGAATAATGCTTTATGTGGATAAAATCTGGGAGTGTCATTGTGCCTTAAGGAAAATGCTTGAAGAGAATATAAAGTTGGAGATTAGGGTTGGGACATGGGAAAAACACATGACACCCATGGTCCTTGCTTTCAATATCCTAATAGAAAAGCATTTTTGTGATGAAGATGCTATTAAGCATCTGACAAAGTTGAGTGGCCCTATCAGAGCCACTAGGAGAATAGTATGGAGACAAAAGGAGTTCACTAAGGAATTTGCTAAAGAGCTCACATACTTTAAAAGGCTAGAGGGGTCATACTTTCCACCATTAAGAAGGGAGGATAAGACATTAAAAAGTCTTTAGGAGTCAAGAGAAGAATGCTTGAGGCTCACTACCCCAATCATCCTTGAGATCAATGATGATAAGGAAAGAAATACCAATAATCTGAGTTCAACCTTGGATGAGTTGTCAAGACTTGAATTTGAAATGGCAATGATCATTCTCTTAGTCACCCTCCCTGCCAACCAAAAATACAAGAAGAATTTGGTAGAAGTGTATCAGTGCTTTCCACCTCAGTAGTAGTGGGGTGTGTTTTGTCATCTAGTGGATTACCCCCTTTGGAGGTATTCATCAACAAATAAATCATCAAATGGCACCCAAATTCAACAAATGCATACAAATATGAATTTCATTTGACATGCAGGTTGCACTCATGCTTGTGTCATCATTGTGAGGTAATGTACTTGCCAAAACATATGGTTGCAACTCCCAGGAGTGGATGAAGTTAGTTTTAGAAAGAATGAATATCTTCCTCAAATTCTATTCCAGCAGTGCAACCTCTTTCAAATATGTTTTGTCATGTTGTGCCTTAAAAGATGCCTTTGGCATATTCTCTTCTAGCAGGAAGTTGTACATGGCTTGAAGCTTGTTGTGCTCCCTTGTTTTCTATAAAAGGGAATCCAGGGCCATTTTGTAAGGGTTCTAAATCTTTATTTTGGGAAATAGTGGATTTTGTGTCTTGGTCTAGAGTAAATAGAATAAAATTGCATTTCAATTTGTGCTCAAATCTGTAGAGCAATAAATCATTTTCAAAGTTGAAAATATTGTCATACTAGTTGCAGAACTCTCTACATATTGTACAATCAATGAAGTTAATATGAATGTTGAATATCAAGTATATTTTGATTCATCTTTGCAATTCTCTGTACTGTGTATTATCTTTGGCTTTCTCTCAAGAAGAGAAATAATTGCTTGGAAAATGCTCTGTTAACTTCATTGAGCACATCCCTGGTATCATTGAGAAGAAAGTTGGTAGTAGAGCACATCCCTGGTATCATTGAGAAGAAAGTTGGTGGTAGTAAGTAAGCCACTCATAGTCAAACCCTAGGGAGGGTAGAGGGTTCTACTCTGGGCAAGAACAAGGAAGCTTCGACTTCAGGTATTTCCAATGTTTCTACTAAGCATAAAACTAAAAAGGGTGGTGGGGCTTCTTCCATTAAACCTAGCTTACATCCTGCTAGGGAACGCTAGGCTAAAGCCGCTAACACAAAGAGTAAGGGGGTGGCCATGGCAGACTCTTTAGAAAAGGATCTTGAGAATAACTCCAGTGTCTCTCCAGAGAAAGTTGTGCTGATGAAGTTAAGGAGTAGGAACATTGTGACCCCGAACCCTGAGCCTACTATTGAGATTGTTGATGTTGAGCCCCCCAGTAAACCTCTCCTGAGAAGTAAGAAGGACCCAAAAGATAGTGTGAATACTCAGTCTTCATTGAAAACTATTGCTTCCCAGTCTGGCAGTACTAAAGGCAAAGGTAAAAAGGAGGAGAGAAGGATAGGGACATCATTGTTCTTGGTACCATAGGTAGGCTGGAGGAGGACTGCCCTACCAAAGGAAAAAAGAATACTAGTGAACATAATACTAACAAAAATGATAGCCCTATTGAACCTCCCACCAAGAAGATGAAGGGAACCCATGTCCACATATAGAGGGAAAGCAAAAAGATTGTATATGTTGCAACCATCTTGCGGACAATGTGGCCACCCTCTATCAGGCTCTTGATCTTCAAAACTAGGTGTTAAAATGGCAGTTGGCTTAGCTACATCATGCTAAGAGGAAAATTCAACTCCTTGAAATGATAACACTATTGGAAACTACAAACTAGCCTAAGGAGAGCAAGGACGAGCTATGGGACCAAGTGGAGAATCTGGCTAGAAAGTTTGAGAAGTGGGAAAAGATGGAAGATGAAATTGTTTTGATAAAGAATAATCAGGAAAAGCTCAAGAAGAAAGTGGCGGAGCTAGTGGACTTTAGTAGAGAGACTGTGAAAAACTCTGCTACCACTCTTTATGTGCTCAAGGAGGAGCTAGAAAAATGGAAAGCCACGAGAGAACGCAGAACTGGTAAGTCGGCTCAAGAGGTGCAGAATTAGATCATGGTTGGCTCGTCCAATAGGACTAGGGCTAAGGATAGGAACATCAAAGGTAAGCAAGTCAAATTGGAGATAGAGATGGCCCAAGATAAAGAGATCAAGATCCAGGACATGTAGGAAATGCAGGGCTGAGACAAGGATGAGAGCACGTTTGAGGACAAGTTGGAGTTCCTTAATAGAGAATAGCAGGCAATTAGTAGCCTCAAATCCATGGCCAAGTAGTAGCTTGGCCCGTTGCTCATTCTTCAGGGTTTGGATGGCTCTACTGGCCTGTTTCATATGCTTTGCTATTTCTTTTAATTTCTAGTTGTTTTACTTCTTGTAAAACTTGTTTGACTCGTTGTTCATGGGTTTGGGCCCTTCCCAATTACTTTTATCAAAACTTCATTCTACATTATGGTTTAAGGGATAGTTCTGTAGTTCTAAGTAAATGAGGCATTAATGCAAGGTATTGATGCCATTAGTCTATTTGTAATGAAATAAAATTGCTTGAATGATACACTTGTTTGTGCAACTTGACTCTATAACCCAATGGATTAGGCATCGATCTCTCAGTGAACTGATATGTTGATTTAGATCCATCTCAACAATTAAAATAATTTCTATTTCTATTATTGTTCTAGGAGTAAAATTAGATTAGTAATCATTCTCAATCACAGTCTAAATTGAATTGCCAGAGGATTAAGCCAACCTGATAGGAATTAGTCATTTCCTTTGTATATCTTCATTGAGAACCTTCTATTTTATAGCAACATCCTAAACAAGTTTAAAGTATCTTTAGATGTTGTAAGGGGTACACCTGCCGTGGTCTTATAGAACCAAAAGTGCAAAGGATTTAACTCCTTGTTGAATCCCGTTCATTGGCCACTGACCTAGAATCCTTAAGTATGAGGAATTGGCTAAATCTTTAGAAGATTTAGATAATCAGTTGGAGTAACCAACACTTTCCAATCTTCTACTCAAATGCTTCTTCCTTCAATCCAAACTTTGTGCATTCCAAATCCAACAAAACAAGAATTGATTTCTCTACTCGATCCTTCCCCAAATCTTTGCAAAAGAAAAAACAAAGAAAATGTTAGATGACCCTTCCTTTTCCTGAGAGGAGGTAACTCTTGACCTTCCCATTTCAAACTATTTTCACCACTTTCATCCTAAAGGACTTAAGAGGGGTCAAAACTATTGGAATAGTCAAGATCAGTAAGCACAAATTGAATAACCATCCACAAGTGAAAAATGGAGCACAATAACATATCTATCATATAAAATGAGAGTGTGTAAAATACAATGAGAAGCCTTGCATAAATAGGCAAGGAGAAGGAGGTAGGAAGGTAGGATTGAACTACTGACTACCCCTACAAGCATGGAACACTTGTCTAACTCTCATGACATGTGTAAGGGCAAGTGGCAATTCAAAAGGAAATAGGTGTTTCACATAGCTAAGGACACATGTCCAAGTGAGGCAAAATCCTAAAAGACTAAGTAAACTTAAGCCTATGTGTGAATAGGTCAAACCTTCAAAGAGGTGATATCTAAACTAGTTAGATAATGAAACTATTTACACTAACAATACCTTTAAGTGCAACTTAGGGAGAATACAAAGATGGGTCATGGCTACTAGGCCATGTTAGATGCCCATGTACAAATGAATTTTTGATAAAGTGGAGAAAGAAAGAAAACCATGTGGGAAAGAACTTTCCTGCAAAAGAGAAATGATACAAATAGAAGTGTACAAGTGAAGAAGAAAGGAGGACTATACATAACCCCTCAAGGACTACTTCTAAAACTAATGTACAATAGATATCCCCCCGTAGGAGAGAAAAGATGAGAAGGTCTATGTGACCCCCCTAAAAATGTGAAGTAAAGAACTCTATGAAAAGAGATGGATCCTCCCAAAACTAATATGAGAAGACTAACCATGCAGCCTCCTCTCAAAATACCTCTTTTAGTACTGGTAGATGCTCGAGATTGGATGTTGAAGATGATCCACAAACATTGATCAACATTTCTCCCCTTAGGAAGAAATTGAACCACATAAGTATGCAAAGAATCTTCCCATTCTAGATAGGAACATATAGGAAGAAATATGAAGGTCTCTAAATTTTGCACAGGATCCAAAAACTCAGATGATTCCCATGATGTCTTCAAAGGATGCTCAAGGATCTCCATGCCAATGCTGATGTGTGACAAATGCAAAGATTTAGGAATAGGGACCATAGATGTATGGTGATAACCGAACCTAGAAGAATCTGATACTGCTGCAGATGATGTAAAAAACATGATGACAGAGTCGAATATGTGGACTCATAAGTATTGCAGAATTTGTCACTATAGAAGCTGATGTAGGCAAGGTAAGAGCAATATCTAAAGAAGACAATGGTGATGCAACTTCATCGAAGTTGTCATCAAACAGAAGATGAATGTCCTCAATGATGTGAAAAGACATGAAATGTCAGGTAGATATGCATGCCAATGTGGTAGATCTAGAAAGATGATAACCATATCATGGTGCATAGAATTGTTAGAAGCCATGGAGATATCAACTCTGGATTCAGATGTAACAACAAGTGATGATGGTGTAGATGGTATCTCAATGTAAGTCATCTGACTACAGTTACATACCCAACTGATGATGTTATCTCACAAGGTGGCTTAGTGAGACGAGATTTTTTTGTAAGTGTTTTATTAAGATCAATAGAAAGTTGATATGCATGAAGAATTTGTTGTCATAGTTCATCGATTTTGTGATGATGACATTCTTTTGTTGTATGTCGTTTGAGCCCACAAAATCCACATTTGATTTTCCATTTATTATGAGGTTTATTGAGAATACTTGAGTGGAAGGGAGTATGTGTGTCATCCACAACATATACATGATCAAAATTAAGCACTATCAAAGTAGAAAAGAAAGTTTGCCCCCCCAAAAAGGACTATGACTGGTTTAGAAGCCCCCTAGAAAGACATGCAAGAAAAATTACAAGCTGTGCAAGTTTGGAAGCCAAATCATCTGTTTATAGCACACGGAGATTTTTACAAATTTTTGAAAAATGGCTATTTGAAACTAAATTTTACTTGCACTAATGAATTCCTTGCTAAATTCTAAGCAAATTTTTAAAAAATTTCATGAAATTTTGATGTCGTGAGCAAAAGTTATGCCCTATCGAAATTTGCGATTATAATGAAATTTGGGGATTAAAAAACCTGGTCAAAAAGGCAAAAAAAATTGTTTTGATTTCACCGAAGTGAAGTACATAGAAACACCTTTCTGTTGACTACAAATATGTAAAAAACTGATAAATAGTTTGAAAGTTGTAGCAATTTGAAAAAATGCCTAGATGTTAGGCACTTTTGAAGAGAACTTGACAATCTCCGGCTGGCATTAAATGTTTGACTTTGGCAGTGAAAAAGTTTGTTGTGGCCGCTAGTGGTTAGTTAATTGTCAATGTTAAATGCTAGCGGTTTAAAGTTAAACCACTAACTGTTACATTAAATGTCATGGTTGCCAAAGAACTTCAAGGTTACAAATGATGCTATGGCTAGAAAAATGCTAACTTATAACATGAAATGTGATAGTTTAAGTAACATAAAATGATATGAACTCCTCCAAACAACTGTTAATGCAAATAGGTAACACTAAATGTGGGAGAAACAACAAATGTTGTTGAATGCAATAAACCTAATCATGGAGGATATAAACAGTTAGCGGTTTTTGAGGAAGTCACCAAATTTTAACCATCACTGTAGATGCTTCAACCTGCACATCTGTGGAAGAGCACTCTACTTAAACATCATCCACTTCAATATTCAAATAGTCAATAGAAATTTTACACCTCATTCACAACAAAAAGTGCTAAATATTTGTCCTATTTTTATTGGCCAAAGTTAACCTTTAACTGTTGAAGTGAATGATGTTTAAGAATAGCCGTGGAAGAGTCCAAGGAGGACTCTGGGTGGACAAACCATAAACAAATGACGAAAGAATTGGGTTGAAGGTGTTGAGGCCGTTGAAGGAAGGTGAAACTCAAAAACACAAGAAAGCACACAAAGACCTGAGCTGTGAAGAAAGCCATTACAAACACAGAAAGAGCCAAATACAGAGTGCTTGTGCCAATTCTAGATCGGCTGATGAACAGCAGCAAAAAAGGGCTCGAATGTGGAGCAAAACAACTTAATCAAGAAACGACCTCGACCAAGATTGAAGCCACAACCTACAAAAACAACATTAATCTTGACCCAAAATTGAATACCTGAAGATGTGAAGCCGACAAATGGTGATCAAATTTGAGATCGAAGAAACGATTTTGATTCTGAATCCTCAGACAAAGGCAAACCCGTGACAATTTGAATTTGAACCAGCAATTAGTGATTTGGAGGTGGTGTTCGGTGCTAATAGGCCAGCCAAGCATGAAGAATCTCTGGACGGGCCTGGAGGTTCTTAAGAAAATCCTTGTCGTGAATTCCCTATGACACATAGACCTAGGCCCATGAGGGGACTAAGGTCTTGATGTTGGAAAATGAGTTTACGTGCACATTTTTAAACTAGTATATTTATATTTAAAAATATATATTTAAAATACGTCTAGGGATATCTCTTTTCTATAGTTTATTTGAAAATGAAATTGGAAAAAATAAAAAATAAAAACTAAAAAAGAAATTGGAAAAAATAAAAATTAAAAATTAAAAAAGAAATTGGAAAAAATTAAAAAGAAAAAACAAAAAAGAAATTGAAAACAAGTGCTGCGTGGCAGCAGCAGTCCCTGCCTAAAGTTGCAAGTGCTCAGAGTAAAAAGAAAAAATATTGGATTTAAAAACAAGGAAATGCAATATATTCTAATGTCTTAGACAAGAACAAACAGGTCAATTGCAAATATAGTAAAATTTTAAATTATTAGATTAATAGGATATAATAGGCATTAGTGGATTTAAACTACTAGGTTGTGGACACATTATAGGCCCTGGAAGGATTGATAGATTTGTATGGGATGCAGACTCTGGGACTGGAACTCTATCAGTGTAGGAAGCTAAAAAAATTAGTTGTTCTGCTCCCCAAATCCTTTGATGGGCTATTAAGGAAGTTTCTGTAATTTTAACTCGCAGATATGAAATAAGACTTCACATTAACTATTATTAATTCCAAAAGTTAAGTACATCAAACATGAATCAACACCCTCAAAACTTAATTTGTACCAAATCTATATATCTAATGGTTTTGGCTAGTGCTGAAATGATGCAGAAGAAGAATTTTCTTTAACTATTATTCAATTAGGTTTCGTAAGAGAAAAATAATTTATAACCAACCCATTTATAATCTTGACAAAAGACATTCCCATTGCAACAGATGAAATAATATCAGGAATATTAGTTATTGGTGAGAAACTCATATAGTATCAGATGGATTTACGTGGTGGTCCACGATAATACATCTAAGAATTTAAAGATCAACAAACAAAACTAAAGATATCCTGCAGACCACTTTGAATAGATAACTGCTTAATAAAACCCAATTTGAGTGTTCACTGAAACTCACCGATGAATTGTCATCTAATTCTGAGAATGGACCAAAACATCTCGAATGGAACAAATGTCGTCTTCCACCCCCTTGCCGTGCATTCCCTTCTTTACATATTGAGGATATTGCTGCATTCCTACTATTGCTAGATCCCATTCTCAAATTCCCACAAAATGTTGCTTAGGCAATCAAGGAACCTTAATGCCTTCAACCTAGTAATCAGTCCGTACAAAATACTACATTGACCTACTTTCCAAATAGATGTAAACTCAGAGACTCAATGCTTTTGAAACTGCTCGGTGAGCCACTGACAGATTATATAGCTCAAATAAAAAGCAGATTATTATTAAAACCATGCTTTCCGGCAGAGTATAGGGTTGCAATAAAAAATCTGAATTAGCCAATTTGAGGAACAAGTTCATATTGAGATACCTAGATTGGCACACTAAGCTTAAAATTCTTAATAAGATGGTTCTACATCATCTTACTTCCTGAGTATCCTAATAACTCCTTTTCTTTGCTTTGTGTTTTTTCTTAAAGATTTATATAGCAAATGAACTCATAACCTGGATCATAACTGTATCAACCCAAGTGATATGCATAGGTGTAATGAAATTTCTGCATTAGCCCAACTCAAAAACTTCGGCTAAAATTTCTGCCTTTATAACTCAAGTTAAGGACAACAATATAATGCAACTTTTGCATTAACCCAAATGAATAACAACGTCATTATAAAATTCCTGCATTATTCCAAGTGAACATTGTATGCGCAACAAAATGTCTCCATGTTGAGAAATTTGGAAGAAAGCTCCCTACTTTAACAGCTACATTAAACTGAAACCAGATGAATATCAGAGCCACAATGTGATTTTCTTGCATGAACAAATGCCTATTAAAATTCCTACTTTAACGTAAACCAATAACATGGGCTTATCCTAATCTCTGAATGAAGTCAAATGAACTGCAAACACATGACAATAAAATACACCCTGTTGAGACAACACCCATGTCAAAAAAGGCACAGATTATGAAATCAGAGTCAAACTACTGGAAGCATTCGTTCAGAGAAAACCCAAATCAGATTCCATAGATTTGAGTAGCAAACTGAGCTTTGAAGCGATGCATAATAAAAGAGCAATGGGGAAAATTGCAGTCTTAGTTTAAAATGCCCATACCCATTTAACAAATGAAGGGCAATGCAAGAGAAAATGAGAGTTGTTACTCACCCTCAAATACTTTCTCAAGCCTAAATGCAGCCACAATCAATCGTTTAACTGAAATCTACAAAGATCCTAGATAAGGCAACCCAGCATTCATTGTATGAGCAATCAATAAAATATAAAATATGTTCTGCAAATTCATACCTGTGTTCTACGCTTGTCTTATCAGCAGCCTCCTCTTCAAAGAAAATAGATCAAAATGAACCAGAAAATCACTTTCCTCTTCAATGGCGTTGTTCTCCGTGCTGAAGGAGCTAGATGACCTGAACGGCCTAGAGAAGCAGGTAAATGAGGCTCTGCTAAAAGCTACACGAGGAAAACTGATTCCCAAGCCCATATCGTTAGCTTCTCTTCCTTTTCCTCACACACCTATGAAAAATGTGAAAAAAAGACAAGGCACGTGAACTCCTTTGCAGAATGCCACGCAAAAGCTATATTACCAAATGTCCTCATCACAATAAAAATGCATAACATTAGAAATCAGTTGAATAATTTATTTCTCCTTTTTAATAGCTTTGTCAATGACCAAAAATCAACGAGCCAAAAAAAGGCTCATTTTAAGAATAGAAAAAATAATGCCAATGGGGTGAAATATGAACCGACCAATGGGAAAAAAAACTCTAGCTAATATTGCTGTCTCAATATTCATCAAAATTAAAACACCTTAGGCTAAACATTCATTATTGCCATTGCACAAATTTCAAGGGGAAAATAATATCAAGTAGGGACTAAAAAACTTAGGCTAAATTTGATTATTGCTGTTGCACAAATTTCAACACCAAAAAAATGCTTAAGCAGCGAAAACAACAGTTACCCAGGGACTAATAAGAAATCACAAAAACTATGGAACCAAAAAAGAAATTTGGAAAAAATAAAAAATAAAAACCAAAAAAAAATTGGAAAAAATAAAAAATAAAAACTTAAAAAGAAATTGGAAAAGATAAAAAATAAAAATAAAAATAAATTGAAAATAAGAAAATTAGTGGAACCAAAAAAGAAATTGGACAAAATAAAAACCAAATTTTATTTTATTTTTTATTTTTTTACAATTTATTTTTTCATTTTTTTCCAATTTTTCTTTGGTTCAATAGTTTTTGTGGTTAGCTTATCTTTTTCTCCTTCAACGGTTTCTAATTTCTTTTTTAGTTTTTATTTTTTGTTTTTTCCAATTTCATTTTTTCTAGCTTCTAATTTCTTTTTTCATTTTTTTTTAAATAAAGATTCTAGATTGGAATCTTATAAGTTTACATAGAAATTCCAGAATCTTTCAGTTCCCATCCGTGTTGTGAATGTATAAATGCCTCTCGGCGTAATTATATCTTTGTCCCTTAGATGAAATATGCCAAGACATTTCTCAAGAAATTGAGAATGGAAGATTACAAGCCTATGTTGATGCCCATGGAGATAAGGTTGCAACTTTCTCACCATGATCCATCACCTCAGGTGAATGCTACTCTTTACTGCCAATTGATTGGAAGTCTCATTTACCTAACCTACACCAAGCTTGACATTATCTATGTTGTCAACTACCTTTCTAAGTTTATGCAGGAACCTAAGGTTATTCATTGGAAAGAAAAAAGTATGTTTTCAAATACATCCATGGTATAGTGGCATATGGCTTGGAATATAAATAGACTAAGATTTTTATTTGCAAGGATATATGGATGTGAACTATGCAAGTTCTATGGATTATAGGAAGTCTACTTCATGCTTTGTTTTCTTTTTGGGATCTAGTTTGATCTCATGGGGGAGGAAAAATCAAACCAGTATTGATCGTTCTTCCACATAGGCTAAGCATTGCACCATAAGTGGAGCTATCTATTAGGTGATATGGTTACATCACATTTTGATAGATATGGGTGTTCCTAAGACACATCCTAAAACATTGTTTTGCAACAACTAGAGTGTGCTCAAGCTTGTTTGAAATCCTATTTCTCATGAGCACACATAACATATTAAGGTTTAGTGCCAGTATATCCATGAACATGTTCAACAATAGAATATCTATCTCTAGTATTGTTTGACTCAAGAGTAATGTGCTAACATATTTACATAAGCTATTGCAGTAGTGAAGCTCAAAGATTTTCAAACTTTCTTGGTTTATTCTCTTGAGCATATGATGTAATAAGGGGGATTGTTGGAATATTATAATATTGCATCATATCTATTTTGTAATATAATAATAACTACTGCAGTATGTTAATAATATTTAACAAATATTATTAACATAAATAAATAATAACTATCAAAGATAGTTATGGTTGGTTTGTTAGGTATAGAAATTGCGATAGGATCTGATGGGATGAATAGGTTAGCAATTGAAGCCCATATAGAAAGATGTGTAGGTTCCAAGAGTACCTTAATTCCTTGCTCCATATGTCTTAAGCCATTTCCTTTATACCCATGTTTAGATAACATCTTGAAACCAAGGCCATATCTAGTTCAAAAAAAAGAGGATCATCAAAACATGGAGTGTAGTCACATGACTAAGAAACTAAAGGATGATCTATAGGAGATTGAGTAATATGTGTTTTAGATGGATTTGAATCTACATTAGGGATGTGGAAGTGTGTAGGATCAACCTTGTATTCACTAACATAGGAAGGGGTGAAATCTAAGGAGCCCCAATCATCACCAGGACATGAATTAGATGAAGAAGAGTCATTATCAGGTACAACAATAGTAATAGAGGATGGTGGTAGTGTACCAACCTTAGGTGAAGATGAAGATATACCAATGAAGACTAGAAGCATTATTATGTGGTGTAACAAATGTTGAATAAACAATCTAACAATAGTGAAATGGGTCACTATTTGCTTTTATCATATGAAAGATTTTCCACCACAAATAAATTTGATAGATTGATGGAGAGTGGAAGGAACAAATCCCATTTTATAAATACATGGTTTTCCTAGAAGGAGATTATAAGAAATATTCCCTGACATAACATGGACTAATGTAGGGAGTGTAATATGGCCTAACAAGATAGGCAAAGTGATAGTGCCTAATTGATCTTGTTTGACATTATCAAACCCTTTAATGGAAACCTTTGAAGGAGCAAGATTGGAAGTATTAACATGAATTTATTTTAGAAATTCCAAACTACAAATATCGAGTCCAAAACCATTATCAATTAATGTTCATTTAATGCCCATATAATTTATTCCAACAACAATAAGAAAGGGAAGATTCTATTGTTGGATTTCATTGTTTTAGAATAAATGCAATCAATTAGAGATGAAACTTTAGTTAGATTTGTAGAAGAGGAAATAAAAAATTTGTAAGGCTTTTTGAAATATTTCATGATAAGTAAAGGAGGTTTTAGTTAATTCCTAAAGAGAAATCTTAGATTGCATAGCTTGGAGTTGTTCTATAAGATCGTACTCTTTAGTGTTCTTAAGATGAACATGAGGAGTTGAAGGAAGAATGACAGTTGGAGAAAGGGAAATAGGAAAAGGATTAGCTTGTAAGTTTCATCAAGTGTTATATGTATGCCCTACCACATGATTTAGTAGTGGAAGGAAGTTGATATGGAAGTGATGGAACAATGTGCGTGTATGAAGAAGTTTGAGGGTAATCAAGAATATCTCAAATGATAATAATTGGATGAGAAGATGGGGTTGGACCAAGAACCCCACATAGTAATTTTGTGTAAGTTTGTGACATTACTAGTTGAATTGTTCATTTGATAAAGAGAAACAAAGTGATAACTAGAGGTAGTGTTGACTAGGTTGATAAGGTGAGGTTTAGAACACTCATTAACTAGAGTATTGTTTATGCTAGTAGGAATATAATGAGAAGAATTTAATGAAGTACAGTTGAAATATTCTGAAGCATTATCTAACATAGAAAAGCCTTCATAAAAAACATATTATCAAATGCATTAAAAGATTGAATAAAAATCAAACATTTTAGAAGAAGGTGAAATGTTAGGTTCACCAAAATATAAATGTGGGGAAAGTTGATTCCTAATTAATGTTCAGTATTCAACTAAACACTAATTACAAGATAAGACTAAAGAAACAAAATGTATTAGTATATATGACAAATAATCAACAATATTTTAGTCCTATTTAGACGTATCCTTGGGTGAAAGTTCAAAGTTGTGTCCCATTTTTATAAATGAAATGACCAATATTGATCTAACTCTTTAGCTTAAATCACTAGAACGTGACATATATATTTTAATTTTTGAAATGATGTGACCTAATGAAATGTAGATTATTTAGTGTATTTTATATTTGTATTTTTTAAAATTAAAAAAGTTATTTTTGTAAAATTGACATTATAATTTAGTTGTTGATAACATGTTTAAAATGAGGTTAAGTATAATTCCCCAAGGTTCTGCCCAAGACATTAACCAAACCAACATCAGACAAATAAGTTTTTTGCATTGCAAATGTGACATTCACATATCACATTACAAACCAATGCACACACAAGGTGTCATGACACACAAGATGACATCACTAATGCACCAAGTATAGTGGCACAAAGAAGAAGACTTCATGAATCATGTCATAAAGTCACCACAATGACCATATGAGAGGATGGAGTTTCCTCCACGATGACGGTCAGATACTAATCCACAATCTCATTCTCTCATGGACACATGGAGTAGGATAACTCACAAGGTACAACACATCTTGACAAGTGAGATGATAGGAATATTAAGAAGGTCAAGGAGAACAACTTTGGTTCAGAAAGTTTCTTTTCAAAAGGTTAAGAAATGCTCATTATTTGACGCCCCAAGGACAATAGTGCACCAAAGGACTCTAGTGCACCAAATGGACTCTAGCACATCAAAATGAATTTAGCACATAGGGAGGACTTTGTTGCACTGTGACACAGTCCTAGAACTACATAATAGTCCTATTTCTATGTTGTAGTCCTGTAAAAATGTTAGAATAAAAAAAATTCCAACACAAACTTCTCAAGACCAATTTCCAAACTCCCATAATGGTTTTCATATAACCAAAGTAGTTCTACAATGAGAAATTCACCTAACTTAAGTTAGACAAGTCTTGGGGTCTTTCCACTAGGACTCTACTTGTATAAGATGTAACAACATGCCTAAAAAGGGGTAGATCAAGTAGAACATTCACAAGTCTTCTTAGAACATCACAAGACAACATGGCATTCCTATAGGGATGGAAACACACATGTAATAGGGTCAACAAGTAGACTAGGGGTACAACCTCTCTAAAAATACTATCGACAACCAAAACCTCAAAGAAATTTAATTACAACAATTGACTAAGAATAAGGTTTAAACACACTAGTTTTCATGGTAAAAACTCCAAGACATGAAACTAGGAAAAATATCCATTAACAACCACATATCAAAATATGGAGAATACCATATAAAATGCAATGTGCATCTGACACCAACATAAACACATGCCAAAATCAAAGATAGATACCTCCCCACATAATTGGGTAGGTAACAATTCTATAACAAATCATCCATGAACATAATTACAATATTTCAGAAATTAAAGAAAGCATGCAAAAATATCATGATTTCACACAACAAATCATGCCAAGACTATCACAAGACAAGGTGTGAAAGCATCCAAAATGATATCAAACAATTATTACAATTAAAGAGTCTCATCCCAAACATGGATGGATCATAACTTGCATAATAAGATACAACAAAGTAAAACTATGCTTTCATTACAATGTTTACTAACTAGAACAAAGAAGATATATAAAAAGCACAATACCATGAGAATCCAACATGCTCTCCAATGGGCATCCTCCAAGTTTGTCTATCTCCAATGATGGTTTAGCACCACCCAACCATGTGGAACCCTTAGGCCCACCCTACTATCTTAGGAGATGGTCTAATTGGGTACCAATCACACTCACTAAAACAAGGTGTACATAACAACACTCACAACAATCAAATACATACAATAACATATGTAGCAGCTCATGCTAATAAATACATATGAGAGTATATGAAGCACGCATGCCAACTAATTACATACAAGAGTATATGTAGCTCACTCATGCCAACACAAGCATAAAAAGAATGCCAAACAACATTCATGCAGGAGGGTTCTTCATCCATCAATTCATATAAATCAATACATAAATTAGAATCCAAACATGTATTCACGAGGATTCTCCACACATCAATGCATAAAGAATTACTAAAATACATACTTGTATGAAGGTGTAACAAGCCAACAACATACATGAAGGGGTCTCAACACTCATTGGATACCAAATCCAATGATAAGATAGGATGAGCTCCTAGAAGTAAGCCAAGGAGTGTCAATACACTAGCACACCAACTATATAAAGTGTAGAGTAAAAAAACCTACCTTGCACAAGGATAATCGACAACATTCACCAATCTCAATGAGTTGTGAAATGCCCTTTCCATTCAAGTCATGAATCCTCTTAAGGCATATGGCCCTTGATGGCAAATTGTCTTGTTTAATCACAAGTTTTAGTTATCACAATGTTCTTATGTTTCAATTGATTAAACTCTCCACTAGCTCTATCCACTAATCCCTTAGAATTTGGGTAAGCAATAAGAGGCCACTCCTTCCCTACTCTATACCCCAATCATAAGTGCTCAATGGCCCAAAATTATTTTTTTCTTGACACATAAATCAATGCAAAAGTCATGGAACATTGCTCAATGACATAAAATCATATTTACAAAAGGAGTCAACTTACTCTAGAAAATAATTCATTCAAATGAGATTCTAAATTTCAATTTCCTATCTTTTAAAATTGAGAAAAACCATCAAAAACCTCAAATTCACCATTGATGGAATTGAGTTGAAACCTCAAAATTTTATTTCACAAATCACATGAAATTTAAAATTTTAAATGTGCCCTTTTGTTCCTAAAATGTATAACAACATTATTTTCAAGTCAATTTTACAAAACAGGGTTTTCAAATTTGTTTTCCATAACCATGGCTCTATTTTGTATATTTTCAAATTTTAAATAATGCAAATAAAACTAAGAAATGAAGCTAAATCATTCCTACAATATTAAATTCATATGCATCCACCTAATATAGGCATGGAAAATGAGGGAATTGTTTTTTAAATGCAACAAAAAGAGGGATATACCTTCCCAACAAAAGTTTGAATCAATGGAAGAGAAGCTCCTTTGAGGAAGAACCACACAACAATCCTTTCCACACACACAAATAAATCCACACCAAGACAATTCCCATCCAAAACAATCCCAATCCCTTCCATTTTAATCTTCCACAAAAAAAAATTCAATGGAACAAAAGAGGGTTTTTGGCAAAAATGAAAAAAAAAAGTGAGGAAATAAGTCTTCTCTTTTTATTTTATGCTTTTCCTTTTCCCATATTTTATTTTTTCATCTATTTTGTTATTTCAAAATTCACTTTTGCAAAAAAATACAGTTTTAAAGATTATTAATCAATAAGGTTGATTAAATAAAACTATACAAACTAATTTAATTTAAATTGATTTTTTCAATAGATGTGGGAGATCAAATCAATTTAAATAAAATTATGTTTTAAACTATTACAATTCTATTTCACTTATGATAAATATTTCATTTCAAAAGAATGATTAAATTTACTTTAATCTTATTCTACAAGAAACAAAACAATGCAATAGACCTTTATCAACTAAGGTACATATATTATCTTTTGACTCAAGCATTAAACATTTCACAAAGATGAAAAATACACATTTCAAAATAATTTAAAATGTGATGAAATAAGATAAAATAATCATACGTAAAGGACTAAAACACACTTTAAAAGATTACACAACATGTGAATTCTAGAATCGCCCTCAATTCAGATCCAAATTTACACAGGGATTCACAAGACTCATCTCGCACTCAAATTGAGTGAGACTGAAGATAACACATAAGTTTTACCAAAAAATGCTCATCTCCAATATAAACACCATTGGAGATAACCTTGTACGTGCATGCTTTGTAATGCCCACCTGTATATTCACATATAAATGTGCACACACATACGAAACTACAATTTTTTTCTAAGAAGAACAATACCAAGGGTTAAAGAATAATTAAAGGACTATAATAAATTAATAAGGAACTTTAAATGCAACTCATACCTTATTTATTCATTCCATAAGTAATTTTAATGACTTTAAATTGTCCAATATCTCAATTGATATAGTATGATAAATTTTCTAATAAATTTAATACACTCATCTTGTCTATAATTTCTTGTGAGAACCTAAACAATTAGTTTAGATATAAAATAATATAGATAAAAAATAATGAGTGTATTATGAACCTTTTAAATTATATCGTAGTGAGACAAAAGTGTAATTTCTCCTATGCTTAAAATAAACTATAAAAGTAAATTACTAATTTAACTTAAAAGAAAGTTTAAAGAAAATATCCCCTAATTATGTTGAACTAAACCTGTATACACCTAAAAATGATATGACTCTATCTAAATAAATATTTTAAATATTTATTTCATTCTAAATTCCTTTATCAATAAATAAATAAATCAATTTATTTACTTGATTCATATTTCTCCAAAAAAATTAAATAAAATCATTTATTTAATTAAATCATCCAAATTCTTCTAAAGTCATTCTAAATTAAATAATACCAAATTATTTAATTAGTTCTTCTAAATTTCAAAATCATTCTCTATATTTAAATAAATCCAAATATTTATTTAAATTGTCTATTTCCTCCAAAATTGAATTAATACCAAAAATAATTCAATTAGTCCATGTGCACACATAATTAAATATTTTAATATTTAATTGGCTAATATCCCCTCACCCACATGTCCTATTTATCCTCCAATCAAATTAGTTAACTCATCAATCAAATCAGTTAACTAATTAGTCTTTTGAGTTCACTAGACAATCAATTTCAATCAACTCCCCAATCAATTCTGTTAACTGGTCAATCATCTCAGTTAACTCTTCAATCTATTCTGTTAACTCCCCCGATGCATGAAGGAACAAGACACTTGTCCTCTCCCTATTCGCGCACATCCTCTCAAATTTTCTCAACTGTTGATCTTCTTATTCATTCTACACCATTGATCTTCTCTCTCACAAATCTATAAATACAACCCCTATTCCTCCATTTGAAGGATCCAAGCTTTTTGTAAACTTACTCTGCAGGAATCACAACGCATCTTTGGCACAAATCACCCCATAGCTTGAGATCAATTATCATACCATTATCACCATTATCATTGTATTGTGAAGATCCTCTTCATTGCAAATCCTATCAACATCCATTCTCCATTGTCATCTTGGAAAAAAGCAAGGAAGTGCACTTTCTGAGGGCTCTATTCATACACAAGATCAATTTGAGATAGGCAACCAATGGAAGTCACGAAATAGAAAGGTTTGCAAGGTATTATATTCTTTGTGTTTGATCTTGTTTATTTCAATTCTATTGAGTTATTGGATTATATTGATATATTGATATTATTCCCATTTTTCTAATAACATTTTTGGCACCCACCATGGGGCCCTTGCCCCAATTTAACTTCAAAATTGAGTTTTTGTGTTGTAGAATCTGTACACATGACATTTCTCCACATTCGTCACATTCTACTGCGCATCTGCTCATTGTTACTGTGCATCTATTTAATCTGTGCATCCACTCACTATTACGGTGCATCTGCTCACTGTTACTATGCATCTGTCAGATCTATGCATCTATTCACTGTTACTACGCATACATTCTCTATTACTGCACATCTGTTTCTGCGCATTCATTCTGCTAGGTTTTTGAGCTATTTCTAGGGAAATTTCTAACGCTAACATCATTTGCAGGAATATTCTCAGATCCACCTTGCAAGTTAAGATTTGGTCAGACATATAGTTGCATGGTTAGCTCTCATCTAGATCTAAATAGCAAAAGAAGTAATTGAGCTTGTTCATGCAAATTTCACTTAGATCTAAATAGGAGGGCAGTAATTTGTACTTGTTGCATCACAACTTGAACATAGTCCCAACTAGGAGGATTAAAATTGAACAATTGCTTTCAAAATCTTTTTCAAAGTCAACAAATCTTGTGTGCCCGATAGAATAACTCATTTAGTTTTTCTCTTTTTAACTAGGAGGAAAGAACCAATGTTTTTCGTGATTTTGGAATGATGATAGGACTATGCTCTCCCCTTAACTAGTGAACAAAATGCTAGAATCATCATTTCGCATGTGTGTCCTTTAGAGAGGCTTGCCCTTGGAATTCCTTCCTTCCAAGTGGGATGACCTTAAGTGGTAACGAGCTAACACCAAGATCTTTCGATCCACTATAAATAAACTATGTTTGAGGTGAAAGTCTCAAGCAACAAGTGCAAATTAGTTACACCAATAACCCCTCTCCCCATAAACCCTGCAAGGTGCAACCCTTGCAGGCTGGGAGGCTCCATAACAGATAGTAGTGTTACCACATGTGTAACCACTCGAACAGATGCCCATACTACATATCCATTATTCATAGAAGCCAAAAACCCCTATCTACCGGTGCAGGAAATAAAGATTATTATCTTTCGAAGATGCCTCATGTTCTTATGGTTCAATAGTAGAGATAACAGGGAAATCCTAAGGTTTGCGAGCCTTGGGAACCTAGAACTTGGTGTGCCTGAGAAGTTTGTACACTTGTAAGGGGGAGCTCGTGCCCCAAGTTCCTGAAGTTATCCACTTTGAATAGCATAGCTGGAGCAATCCAAGTGAGATTTCAGTATATATTGCCCTTGCCATCCTAGGATTTGTACTTGCTTTTCGTCAAAAAAGTCAAAACTCAAAAAAAGGAGAAAATCAAACAATCATGAAAATATTCTTTGTGTGTGATGTGTCTTTCTTGCCATAATCGAAGAAACAAATCAAAAAAACCAACATTCAAAGCAAAGAACCCAAAAACATTGAAAAATGTGCCTTTACCAAATCAAAATTAGTCAAAATCAAGCAAAATAGATAGATCTGCACATTTGCTTCATCCTGCTATGCATTTGCTTCACCCTGCTACACATATGTTTTTTGTTGCGCATTTACATTGTTCTGCTGTGCTTTTACACAATTCTGTTGTGCATCTGCTTTTTCACCAGACCTGCGCTTTTGTTTCCTATTCCTGCGCATTTATACTATGTTCTAGCGCATTTGCTTTTTCACCAGATCTGCGCTTTTGTTCCCTGTTGCTGTGCATATACACTATGTTCCTGTGCATCTATTACAATGAGCACTTCCGTATAGTTTGTCAGAAAAACACCAACCTTTTTGAGCACCCATTTCAGTCTTCTATCAATTTCTAAAGTCAGATTAATCATGCAGTCACTTCTCCCATTCATTTCTGTAGCATACCCTCTTTTTCACCAATCACCTCATCAAAAGTTCACCAAATGTCCTAAGAACAAATCAAACTATCTAAACCAGGTTACTATGAGGCAATTTTTGGATCATATTAGACTCAAACATCACTAGTAAGTCTCCACTATCAGGATCTATCATCCTTCTACCTAAGAACTTCACTAGTTTGTTTTGGTGTAAAACTAGTCTCTACCAAATAATCAGATTTCAACCATCCTTATTTGTGGCTACCGTTTTGTATCGACCAACTTGTTTGAAACCATTGATCAAAGAAGATCCTTGTTCAAATCTTATCACCACAAGTATCCCCTTCACTACAACCTCCAAATGCATCTTACCAAAGTATCCAAATTCACCCCGCTCCATTTCAAACCACATTGCATGGTACTAAGTAGATCACAGAAGCAAAGACAAATTGAAATGGCTGAAACATCTGACAAAATTGTCCCATCCCCTCACGACAATGATGAGGAGATATCTCACGAGGACTTACAAGAAGCTCTCCAAGACAGAAAATTTCAACATATGATGGACAAAGTACTCCACCAAGACCCTAGAAAGTTCTCCCTCCACCTAGCAACCCAAGGAATTAAGCTCCCCGCTGACTTTGATATCACAGCATTGAAAGAGACTGAAGAAGAAAGAATCCATGAAGACAGCACACGTGAAGAAAGAACCCTTGGTACAGACAAAGGCAAGAAAACCACAAACTCAACCACATCTTTAGACATGTTGACAAAACAAGTTCAAACCTTACAACAATAATTAGTGGACCTCCGAACAGGGACATCCACTAAACACTATTCATTGGAGGATATCTTGTCATATCCCTTCGATAAGAGATTGAAAATGATTCCCTTTCCCCTTATATTTGAAGTTCCAAAATTTGACAAATATAGATGAAAGGGTGACCCTAGAGACTATATCAGAGAATTTAGTGCCGCATGTCTAGAGGTTGCCCACAATGAACTTTTCTCATGAGACTCTTCCCTAGATCTCTAGGAGGGAAAGCCATGGAGTGGTTCTCTTGACTCCCCCCAGGTATTCATACCTTTGATGAGTTAGTGAACAAATTTGTCATGCATTTCTCGTATAATATTGAACATGAGGTATCCATGCTTGACCTTTGCAACACAAAACAAATGAGTGGGGAATCCTTCGCTGCTTTCTTACAAAGGTGGAGGCAACTCATGAGTAAGTGCTCATATCATGTCCTTGAGAAAAAAAGGATAGAAATGTTTGTCCATAATCTCAATCCTAATCTAAGCTATCAAATTCAAATCCAATGCCCTACCTCATTCACAAAAATCATTGAGATGGGGTTATTCATCGAAAAAGCTATGGTTGCAAAAGGACAAATAAGATTATTCCAAGACACTCCTGATTCAACCTATACCATGGACAAGTCAAAATTTTGGACCAAAAACAAGAACATCGTCAACGATGGAGTGGTTGATGCTAAAGTAGCAGCTCCTAAGCAACCAATTTTAAATCTCAAAGGAGCATCAAACAATGCAACACCAAGCAAACCTTCGTCAAATGAACCAAGACAACCATAAAACTTTCCTCCTAGACAAAAATTTACACCACTAGGGGAGTCATATGAGTCCTCTTTAAGAAACTTAGTGGCAAACAATGAGATCACCCTTCCCACCACAAGAGACTATGAACCTCAAGTCAAACCTTCTTGGTGGAAGGATATCGATTTCTGTACCATAGGGGAAAAGGCCATAAAACTGGTGACTATATCCGCTTGAAAAACATCATACAAGACTTATTAGATCAAAATCATGTGGGCACAAAAGATCATCCCTCTAACAAATCACATGTGGCATTCAAGGATCCGCTCCTTAACCATGACAGGCAGAACACTCATAACAACAATAATAACAACCGGCAAAATCACAATAACGGGAACAATGATGCTAAATACACTAACGTGCCTTTCAAGTACACCGTTAATTGCATATTAGAGCATATCCCACAAATCACTATACTCACCTTTAACAAACAATCAGATTCCAACACCAAATCAGATTGCAATATCACTACCTGGAATGGGAAAGTCACCTTGCACACACTCCCTCGAAGGTCACCATCCTCCCCATCTACCCACCACAAGTACAATGTCATTGACCAACTACGGAAGACTCCAGCCCATATATCCATATTAGACTTGTTACATCTATCACCATCGCACAAAGAGATTCTTGATAAAGCCCTAGTGGAAACCACTGTGCCCACCAACTTGGCTCAAGAGAAATTTCAAGTCATGGTAGGTCATCTTACCTCACCTAACATCCTATCATTCACTGAACAGGATGATCTATCTATATCTCAACCCCATAACGCATCATACATATTGAGGCCTTCATTAATAAACATCGCATCAAAAGGGTTCTCATTGATGGAGGAGCAAGTTTGAATATCACATTGAAATTAATCTTTCCATTGGGGTTCTCAGAAAATGCAGTGGATCTAAGAAAGAAGATCACAATAAAAGCCTATGATGAAGAATAGACAACCAAAGGAACTGTGGTGTTACCATTAAGAATTGGACCAATGGAGAAAGAAGTTGTTTGCCAAGTCCTTGACAGGGAGCTCGCATATAACATTCTCCTAGCTAGACCTTGGATGCATGCCATGAAAGCTATGTTTTCCACATATCAACAATGTATCAAGTTCCCTCACAACGGCCGAGAGATCACCATCCAAGGTGACCCTGATCCTTTTCAACACTGTAACACTATCCAATCAAAGCTAGATTTCATCATCCCTAATAATAGAGCTTCCACATCTTCCACCTCCTAGCATGATCCTATCTCCCAAGCTTCCACATCAAAGGCCAAAGAGTACATAGTCAAGATTAAAGAAATAGGGGTAGGAGAGTACTCCATTGAGCATACCTTTTGTTTATCCATGATGCCTTTATCTCCGAAGACCTTTGGGTGACCTACACCCCCAAAACCATCTACTCCTCCTAAACCTCCCAAAGCTCCCTTTGTCAAATGGTGCACCCTATCAGATGAGAGAGAGGAAAGAGACGTTCTACAATGGCTCTACATAGACAAAGATGACACACCACGAGACAAATAACCCAAGCTCCCCACAGAAATCTATGGACGTGGTCAATCTATCCTACACAGAATGGGCTATGAAGGATAGGGTCCCATCGGCTTGAGAAAAGAGGGAATAACTAAACCCATTCAACCCTCTTCATCCTCATTGGCCCGCAACACAAGAGGGCTAGGATACAAAGACAATGGCAAAGGCAAAGCTAAGGCTACTACTTGTTTTGTGGAACAGATCCATAACCTCCAAGAGGATAGTGATATAGATTCTAATGAGTATGAATGGGATGACCTTTTAGAACATTCCTATGAGGACAAGGGCATCGATACCATTCACATCTATAGCCCCTACCGTGAGGGACAAACTCTAAGGCCTATACTAGTAGAGTGTGATTTTCCCATTCCGGAGATAACAACTTACGAGGAAGGTCAGAGTTCGCATGAGATAGATAATCTGGAAGAGAGTACCATCACACCCATAGAATCAGATCAACCTATCGATCCCTTCCCCTTGGTACATCCCGAGCTTATTGATTGGGATCTACAAGGAACCCCCAACTAGACATGTTGTAGAACGACGATGCCTACATTGATTACATGAAACTAAGAGGCCACCTACCTGCAGGAGATCATAAAGCTAGCTTCGCCATAGAACTCAATATCATAGCTTATTTTGGAGAGGGTGTCAAGTCTTCTAGTCAAAAAAATATAAAAATCAAACATGGATCTGATGGTGCAAACCACTCTGCGGTAGTGTCAGATCCCAAAAAAGAAAAAAATAAATGATGCATCAAATGGTGAAAAATTCTTTGAGGCACTAGACAATGGAAGGCTTGACACTCTCCCCAATGACATGTATCAGGAGAAGTCACAAATTGTGGTAGAACCTATAGAACCTATTGACATCGGCACAGAAGGTAACCCAAAGATCATACACTTTGCCAAGTCTCTATCTCCGGTGGAAAAGATGAAATTTGTAGCCTTCTTCAAAAAGAAACAGGTCAACTTTGCTTGGTCCTATGCAGATATGCCCAGGTTAGATCTAGACTTGATCTTGCATCATCTACCACTAGATCCTGGAGTCAAACTTGTTAAACAAAAACTTAGGAAAATGCATCCACATATCGCATTGCTAGTCAAAGAGGAACTAAAGAAGCTACTGGATTCAGGGTTCATCAAAGCAATCAATTATCCAGAGTTGGTATCCAACATTGTACTAGTATCAAAACCTGATGGGTGAGTCAGATTGTGTAGTGACTTCAAAGATCTCAATAAGGCCTGTCGCAAAGATGATTTCCCATTGCCCAATATTAACATCATCGTAGACTTGACAGCTAGACACACTATGCTCTCTCTTATGGATGGTTTCTCTAGATAAAACTAAATCAGAATAGAACTAGAGGATCAACATAAGATGACATTCACATGTCCATGGGGTACCTTCTGCTAGAACATCATGCCATTTGGGTTGAAGAATGCAGGAGCAACATACCAATGGGCTATTACTACTATCTTCCACGACATGATGCATATCACCATGGAAGACTATGTGGACGACATCCTTGCCAAGTCACTTACAAGGGAATCTCACTTAGATGTCCTAGAGAAAATATTTCAGCGGTTAGAACATTTCAAGGTCCGATTGAATCCAAAAAAAGTGTGTTTGGAGTCACCTCCAGCAAACTCTTGGGTTTCATAGTATCAGCCACTGGAATTGAGGTAGATATTGCAAAGGTAAAAGCTATCATGGAGATGCCACCACCAACGAACATCACCCAACTGTGGTCTTTATAAGGAAAATTATAGGCAATCCGTTGGTTTATCTCACAACTAGCGGACAAGTGTCAACCTTTCACTCATCTCTTGCATAAGAACATCCCATTTAGATGGGATGAGAAGTGTGAAAACAAATTTCATAAATTGAAGGAGTATCTCATGAATCCACCTATCTTGATGCCACCTATCCAAGGCAAGCCACTATATCTTTACATATTTGCTACACCGATAGCTCTTGGGATCCTTTTAGCATAACAAGACTATGAAGGCAAGGAAAGGGCAATTTACTTCATCAGTCGCACATTGGTGGGGTATGAATTGCAATATTCTCAAATCGAAAGATCTTGTCTTGTTATGTTTTTTGCTTCCCAAAAACTATGCCATTACATGCTTGGACATTCCATCAAGCTAATTGCAAAGATTGATCCATTGAAATACTTGTTAAGCAAAGCAGCTCTAATAGGCTGCCTAGCTAAATGGGTAATGCTACTAAGTGAGTATGACATAGAATATGTGGAAAGGAAAGCTATCAAAGGTTAGATCATCGCACATCAATTGGCAGAGGCACCATTGCAAGATACCACTCTAATGACATTCAAGTTTCCCGATGAATCAATTTTTAGTATCACAACACATTCATGGACGCTCTACTTTGATGGGTCTTATACAAACCATGGATCGAGGGCAAGAATCTTATTGGTCACTCCTCAAGGTGACACAATACCTAAGTCCTATCGTCTACTTTTTCCTTGCACAAACAACATAGCAGAGTATGAGGCCTTAGTCATTGGTCTTAAGATGGCGGCAGAGTGGAAAGTGAAAGAGCTACATGTCTATGGAGATTCGCAACTAGTCATTAATTAGGTAAATGATGACTATCAGACGAAAGATGACAAGCTAATACCATACAAGCATATGGTAGATTAATTTAAAGGATACTTTGTGATAATCTCCTTTGAATAGATCCCCGCATAGAGAACAAAGCAGCAGATGCCATGGCAACCATCGCCTTGCTTCTCGATATACCAGAGAATGAGTCACGTTTTGAGTTCTTGGTGGAGTCAGTCACACAACCAGCTTATGATATCCCCAAAACACAATCCATTTGCCTCCTAGTAGGATCTGATTCACCCTTGTATGGTAAAATTTACACTTACCTCAAGGATAACACCTTACCAGCTAACTTATCCAACAACCAACACCGAACCTTTATCTGCCAAACATCCTGTTATACCATTATCACCGACACCCTCTACCACTGAGGTCTGGATGGTACTCTACTCAGATGTCTTGAACATGATGAATCTCAAACCACCTTACGAGAAGTACACGAAGGAATCGATGAAATACACTCTAGTGGTCCTATCTTAGCTAAGAAACTCATGCATTTGGGATACTATTGGCCGAACATGGAGATAGACTCATATCATTTTGTCAAGAAATGCAAGCAATGTCAAATTCATGGCAACCTCATCCATGCACCAACTCAGGAACTATGGCCTTTAACAACACCTTGGCCCTTTTGTCAGTGGGGACTCAACCTTGTGGGAAAAATCCACCCTCCATCATCTAATGGCCACAAGTTCATCATCACCGCCACTGATTATTTTACCAAGTGGATTTAAGCTGTCCCACTCACCAATGTCACAGGCAAACAAATTGCCTCCTTCATCCTTAATTACCTCATTTGTTGATACAAAATTCCCTCATCCATAGTCATAGATAATGGAACACCCTTCAAAAACCAGGATGTCCAAGAGCAATGTGATAAATTCCAAATCCAACAATGCTTCTCCACCCCATACTACCCACAAGGCAATGGTCAGGTAGAGGCATCTAACAAAACCATCTTGAAAATCCTCAAGAAAATTGTCAACGACACCGGTCGTGATTGGCACATGCAACTAAATCCCGCTCTATGGGCCTATTGAACTAGTATATGCACTCCCATAGGTGCCACACCATATGCCCTTGTCTATGGTTCTGAAGCCATTTTTGCCATTGAGGTTGAGTTACCATCTTTGAGGGTGTCGTTAAAAGGTCTTATAACTGATGAGGACTACAGAGTTTCCAGACTGCAAGAGTTAGACCTATTGGAGGAGAAACGATTGAATGCTTTCAACCATCTCAAAGCCTACCAACAAAGAATGTCAAGAAGCTACAATCACAGAGTTCGTCCAAGGGTCTTTAATGTTGGTGATCTAGTGCTCAAATAAAATCCCCGCAATCAGCAAGATCGAGAGAAGAAAGGAAATTTTGAACCCAACTGTCTTGGTCCTTATGTAATCATTACTGCCTATGGATCAAGAGCATACCAGTTAGCTACATCAGAAGGTGAGCTATTTAATGACCCAATCAATAGTATGCATCTTTGTCGGTTCTATACCTAGAGAACCCCAATGTAAGGGGGGCAAAAATTAGAAAAATAAAAAATAATTTTTTTTTTAAAAAATGAGAAAAAACAAAAACATTGCAATAAAAGCAAAGTAGTGAAAACCTGACAAATAGGCACTCTTTGTGATTCAAACCGCTTCCTCCATCTTTGGGAAACCATTGCCTTGCGTCCATTCTTCCTACTGTTATCCATCATCCGATCGTATCCATTTCACAAAACCACCTAACGATAACCTATCATGGCTTGATTCATTATCACCATTATCACCTTACTACCTAGGGTTTGTCAACTACCCTATCCCTAGTGTCAACCTATCATAAGATCCATCGTCAATATCTTATCATCCTGAACTACGTTACCTTTGCATCGTCACGTAGGTAAGTCCATCATTGATGGGGCCCCGAGGCTACCCATCCATTCCATACCTTATCACCCATCCTATGGTCTATCTGCATCCACACCATTTCCAATCGCCTAGGGCTTAGGTCCACAAAGTTCACCCTGAACTATGTTGCCTCTGAATCATTACATAGGCAAGGTCATTATCAATGAGCCCTCGAGACAATAGGTCAATCCCTTAGGGCTCATCCCATCAAGTCTACCATAAGTGTCTCACAGACTTTCATCCATAATAAATTAGAAACCTCTACTTGACTGGGGGCAAGTCCTCGACCTGGTTATGGAGTTGGATTTTGCAATGCCACATGTTCTAAGAGGGCACCAATAAGGATCGTGATACCTTTCACTAGACACACAAGCAAAACAAAGCCTGCTTCCAAACATAAATTTTGACGCAAGACATCAACCTATCCAAAGCAAAACAAACAAGGACCTAAACACGACAAATGATTTCATCTAAATTATGGCAAGAAGATACATCAAAATGCAAGAAAGTTTTTGTTTTGATTGGCTGTGCCTTAAATTTTAACTTTTGTTATCATGTTTCCTATGCCTCTCAAGGATGCCTAAAAACTAGAGATTCTATGATGGGGGCATGATTATTTTATTTGATTGCTACTTGTGGGTTTATCTTTAGTAATGTGAAGCCTTGTCTAAAGACATGATCAACATAATGATCATCGAGGACCTCAAAGGTCTACACATGAAACAGGTGTAACTCTTGTCTGTTGATACGAAAGAAATACTCAAGTCATCTTGGTTCAATTATACTTAGATGCTTGTATTAACTTGCCAAATCAAAATCCATGTAAGAATTACTCAAGTCATTTTGGTTTAATGATACCTAGATGCTTGTATTTTCTTACAACATGTTAAAAACAATTAAAAAAAAATTGCCCAATGATGAATCAGGCACTTCAAAATACTTGCAGTATCAAGGTGATAAATATCCGCCTCCATACACATCCAAATGCATTTCATATACCATCCATAAAATAAAGATTTTGTTCACAGTGCCAGTGTTTACAAATAAAATCTTGTGATTCCTTCATTCGCATTTCTTCTATCGGTCAAATTGTTGTCTATCATTGTGTCTTTCATCGAGTCTCTTCTATGTTGATTGAGTACACTTAGACGTAAGAAAAACATATAAGTCATTTTACATTTCATATTTGGTGAGATAGTCATTTCATTGATTAGATCATTCGCATACATATAGGTGCACTAAATCATCCATGTGTCGTCATTTTGCATTTCATATTTGGTGAGATAGTCATTTCATTGATTAGATCATTCGCATACATATAGGTGCATTAAATCATCCATGTGTCGTCATTTTGCATTTCATATTAGGTGAGATAGTTAAGTTGATTAAATCATGTGCATACATCTAGGTGCATTAAATCATCCATGTGTCATCATTTTACATTCCATATTAGGTGAGATAGTCATTAAATTGATTAAAACATTTGCATACATATAGGTGCATTAAATCATCCATAAACATTTTTGTCAATATAACATAGCATACATAATATCTCAACAGAAAACCATAAAAAACATAGCTGTCAGTAATCATCTCATACCATTTTATTTTGCATAACAGGTGTTCCATATTAGATATCATAAATATTTGCATAGCATATAAACATCAAAAATAGAGTGCATCCATGATCATTGCATAAACAACAAATGCATGTAGGCCATCATAACTGCATCATCATATATAATCATAAAACATAAAAGTGTCCATAGTGTACAAAATTGGTCCATCATCCATGAGTCGAATCACAAAAGGGTGTATACATACATCACAAAAATAATGATACATGTCTCAGTAGCTGTACAAAATAAAAGTGATATATACATAATCTGGCTATCCATGAGCCATCAAAAAAATGAATGTACAAAGCATAAATCTATACAAGGTCACAGCTAACCCTGCTGCCACAGGATGCTACTCCCGGCACTGCCCTCTCCCCCTCCTCCACCTCACCCTACCCCAGACTACTGTGGGCCCATGCCTGAGGCCATCGGTCATGAACCACCTGCCCTCCATGAGGACACAGCCATTGACTAGCTCTTGTAGCTCAGTGCCCTCTGATCTGCTGGCACCGCCTCATGATATAGCCCTCTGTAGTACTGTGTCTATGCTCAAGCTATAGCCAACTCTCCCAGCACTTGTGTAACCTGGTCCTACGCCTGTGACAACTATGTAACTAGAAGTATTGTAGCCGTGTCGGTACCTAAAGTAGCTATGGTTGTGTCCCTCTCACCTATCAGTGCCTGTACCCTTGCCAAGGTGGCATCCTTCTCTGCAGTGATGCTGGAAATGATCCCCACATCTCCCTTTATCCAAGCCTCGGTGGCTCTCAGCTACGCTCTCACCTATCTCAGCTGGCCTTGTAACAAACCAACTGCATCCCCCTGCACCTACTACTGCAGGTCAGGCTGATCAGGTGCCTATGGTACTTGTGGAGCAATGGATGGTACTGCCTGCTGTGCCACCTACTAGGGTGGGGCCTGCCCCACTCTCTGCCTCTGTCTCAGCCTATCGTCTCCTCCTCCATCTCCTCCACCATCTCCTCCTCCATCTCCTCCTCCACCATCTCCTCCACCTCCATCTCCTCCTCCACCATCTCCTCCTCTCCTCCTCCTCTGCCTCCTCTGTCTACCTCCATCATCCTCCTCCTCTGAATCCACCTCTAGGTGAGGAGCTCGCTCTCCCAGTCCCAAGTACCTAGGGAAAGGGTGTGCCATAAACCAATCCTCAAAGTCCTTCGTCATCCCTGCATCCACTACCTCCCACCTCATCGGCCATGCCTAAAAAGAAATCTATAGGAAATCTGCTCTTACCTCCTCATAAGAAGCCACATGACCCCATCACCGCCGCTCGGCCCATGTCCTCGCAAAAAGTGCCTACCCCTATGGCATCACTTATATCCTCCCAAACTACCAGAAGACACGCCTCACTATCTGCCTCTCCAAAATATGGGGGGTCCGGCCAATCAACCACCACGTCTAAAACACATATGGTAGCATATCATCCTCATCATCTCATACCTCACAGTCCAGGTATGGTCGCCACACAACTGTATCCACATTATCCAATGCATGGTGCCAGTATTCCATCTTACCCAGCCTATGCTGAGTAAGTACATCAACATATCCATAGGAGTATGGCTCATCCCTCTGCCAATGAAAAGTACAAATAGGCCATGTAACTGCAATGTGCTCCTAGGCCCAGAACTGTAGAAAAGAAATGCCTACAGAAAGACTAGACGCTCGATGGTACACAACCTGATGCATATCATGGTACAGGTGAGCCAAAACGCAGACACCCCATGCAAAACGGGTACCCTCAATCAACATACTCTCCAGGGTCTGACCCCAGCCAACTGCAAAACCATGTGATCTCTGATCGGGGCATACAACACCTCTGATCAAGCCAGCTACAATCCTGGGGAAGTAGTCGTAGTAGTTGTACATATCCTGCCAGCTAATCACTAATCCCTCTATGTCAGGATCATCAAATATCCTTCTACACTTAGCTAGCCCGGCGTCACACTGAGAGTCGTACTATACCAGCTCCCCTACTATAGGAAGTCTGAAGATCCTATAAACATCCTCCAAAGTCACTGTGATCTCACCAATAGGGAGGTGGAATGTCCTGTCCTTACTATGAAAGTGCTCTACCAGAGCAGTCAGTAGACCGAGGTTCACATGAACCTCAGGCATGAAGCAAACATAATACAAGCCAATCACACTGAGCACTAGACAATCCACCTATGTCAGCATGTGTCGTTGCTGCATAGTCACCCAAAACTGCTCCCGAGACATGATGCAGTCTAAAATATCCTCCTACCATCAACAAAGCAAAGCGTCAACCATAACCATATCAATGCAAATATGCTCAACTATCAAGCCTATCAAAATCACTTAACATATCAAATTGATCAAACCAAGCACATTATCTCCTGTCTAGATTCTATCAATCTTAGAGATCGCTTATCAATTGTCACATCAATCAAGATGCCAATTGAGTCAATTTCACTAAGTAACTGAGTATCCTAAGCAAATGCACCGTTCTAGGTGGCATTTGCACAGTATTAGAGCAAATGCGTAGCTTCAAAATGCATGCACAGCTTCAAAATGCATGCGCAACAAAACAACCTAAAAGCACAGCTTCACAACAAATGCACAGCTCTGCGACCTAGATGCGCAGAACTCACATATGCGCACTAAAAAGAAACACATGCATTGCAACTGAACAAATGCATCGCACAAAGACATAAATGTTGGTGCAAGGCACCTAGGAGCAGTTTGACACCTCAAGCATTTTGATGCATTTTAATAAGTTGTGGTTTTTGTTTAGCATGTTTTGTAATAAGGCTTTTCATAGCCATGATTGGAAGGTCCTTTTGTGTGGTCAAGATGTTTGGGGTGACTATATAAACCTCACTCATTCTTAGTCCACTTGGACCTAGTTATGCCACTTAGGCCTAGTAGGCCTAATGAGGTTTTGTTTGAGTCTATTGGCTAGTTTTGTGTTTTTGCATTGTCTAGGTAGTATGATGGTGGTTTGATTCCATTGGACAAACTAAACACATCGACAACCTTGTATTAATGCAAACATACTATAGTGTCAAATGTTGCCAATGATGTCAATGACACATTGGCCGGTTGCCACTCAGTTTTGACAGTTGAAAACTATTGTTGGAGGTTGGATATCAACTTGGATCAGTTTATACTATTGTCATCTCACTCCTGTACAGCAGAGAAGTTCCCGTATGGAGTTTTAGGCATTGAAACAATAAAAATAGTCAGTTTTTCCCTGTTTTTCTTGCTGTGTACGGCCTGTACGGATTGACCAGGTGAGCAAATGCATTTTTTGTGAAACTAGACTGAGTCAGGGTTTGAATGCAACAGGTTTGAGGTCTTGAAGTGGTTGGAGTGAAAAGTTATTGCATTTTGTTTCAAAACTGGTCTAAAACCCTATTTTCTAGGGTTTGTCACATAAATCCAGCCCTAGAATGCATTCCAATCGGTGAAATCTCTTGAAAATTGGTGAAATGTAGGCTAGGGATGTGTATTCTATGATTTCAAAAGCATTTTGTTGGGGGAGTCAGTCTTTGATTTTTAAAGTGATGCCCTAGGTCAAGTATTACCATGTATTTGACCAAATTTATGCAATTTGCTATTGTAGATGACAAAATCCTTATAGGGTGAGTGAATGGATGGTGGTTTTGAGTTATTTGGGCATGGTATAAGTGTTCCAAATTCCTGTCCCTAATCTATGAACCCAAATTTGACCACTTGCTTTGTAACCTAGCCCTGAATTGATCAATTAGGCCTAGAGACCTAGTAGGTGTTCTAAATTGCTGGAGTAGAGTTGGAATAGGAGGCTTGGAAGTTTGATAGAATCCCTTAAAGGGTATCCAAATCCATCATTTACTTGCTTGGTCATTTGGGGTTTTGTCAAGTTGTGTGGAGAAAACCAGTTTTGGAGGGCTAGTGGCCTTACTAGTCAAAGTAAAGGTTAGAGAGTTGTGGGAAGTTGGGGATCAAACCAACTGCAAGGAAAGTGTTTATTGACCTGTCTTAAGGTGTGGGAGAAGCCTTGAGGGTTGATTCATAGCCTGGATATCAAACCCTTCATATACCCTTGGATGTGCCTTTGGTTGTTTGAAGGCTAGGTGAAGTGGGTGAGTGGGCAAAGGAGAATAGTAAACCTTGTTTTGTTGCTTCCCTTGTGCCACCTCTGCATCAAATGTGCAGGATATTGCAAATGCGTAGCAACACTACCTAAATGCGCTGAAGCGCAACATATGCACAGTTTTGTTGCTTCCCTTGTGCCACCTCTGCATCAGGTGGTATCAGAGCCATCAAAGAGATGGGAGATAGAGAAGAAGAGGAGGAAGTTCCTACAAGGGTAACTAATGCCGAATTGGCAAAGATAGTGAGAGAGTAAGCAGCCAAGAACAAAAGGATGGAGGCTGAGATAGAAAAGTTGAAGAAGGACAAGGACAAGAAGAAGAAGCCAGAGGTCATCTTAGATTCAGATGAAGAGGATCAAGATGAAGAAGGAGTGCCTATGGAAGAGCCACAAGGAGGCATGTCAAAAAGACAATTCCTAGATGCACTTGGAAAGTTTAGTAGGAAGGACACTAAGGTGGATTTACCTATGTTCCCTAGTAAGATGAATCCAGAGGAGTGCCTTGATTGGATAGAGACAATGGAGAACTATTTTGAATGTAAAGAAGTGGCAGAAAATCAGAAAGTGAGGATTGCCAAATCAAGAATGAAAGGGCCAGCCTTGAGTTGGTGGAACTTCGTTCAAAATGAGAGGATAGAGGATGATAGGAACCCTATCTCTACTTGGAGGAAGATGGTGCTTGAAATCAAGAAGCAATTTGTTCTTGAAGACTATGAAGTCAACTTGCACAAGAAGTTGCAAAACTTGAGACAGAAGGACATGGACGTGAGCACATACACTGAGGAGTTTCACAAGATGTCATTGAAAGCTAAGATGCCTGAGAATGAAAAATAGAAACTTGCAAGGTATCTTAATGGTCTTAAGTTCTCCATTCAAGATGAATTAAGTCTCTTTAACCCTGAGACAGTCCATAAGTGTTTTCAAATGGCATTGAGGATTGAGGATAAACAAAGAAGGAGAGGTGATACAAACAGCAGGGGCAGAGGCAATCTAAATTTTAGAGGCAGGGGCAGATTTCAAAATAGAGACAACTTTCCTAGATACCAAGAAGGCAGATCACAAGAAGGCAGCCAAGGGTAGGCTGATAGAAACAGTGTTGATAAAGGTCAGTTTAGAGGGAGAGGTAATGGCAGAGGAAGAAGTGGGGGCAGGGGTCCCAATGTGTTCACTGGAAGGTGTTTCTCTTGCAATCAGATAGGACATTAGTCCTTTAGGTGCCCGGAGAAGATGGGAAACAACTTTGCAAATCAAAAAGATAGAAGGGTGCAACTCCTTCAAGAAGAGGATTGTCAAAGCACCACATCATACCAAACAGCCTCTTCCAAGTCTGCAGCACCAGAGAGTGGAGAGTGCATCATGTTTAACAGGTCCCTCATCATGCCAACCACCAAGGAGCAGCCCCAAAGAAACAATTTGTTCAGAACCACTTGCAAGGTGAAAGGAAAAATCTGCAAGGTAATAGTTGATTCAAGTTCTTCTGAGAATTTAGCTTCTAATGAAATGGTGACTAAGTTGGGATTGGAAAGGATACCCCATCCTAACCCATATAGAGTCTTTTGGCTAACCAAGGACCAATAAATTGTGGTGAAAGAACAATGTTGGGTTGAATTCAAGATAGGTGAATATCATGATAGGATTCTTTGTGAGATGGTAGATATGGATGCATGCCACCTTCTTCTTGGAAGGCCTTGGCAACATGACACAAGTGCCCAACATGATGGTAAGAAAAATGTGATTCATTTCTCCAAAAATGGTGAAAATTTCACAACGACTCCTTTGATTGATGATTGCGAAGAGAAGATCATTTCTAGTTTAGTTATGTTGGTAGATGAAAAAGAGTTTTTGGCTAACCTCAAAGAAGAGAAAGTGCCATGTTTTGCAGTAGTCATCAAGCCCAAGGATGTAAATGCTAAGAAGGTCAAAGTGCAGCAACCTCTTAGGAGGATTGGACCAAAGGAAGTGGAAGAACTATTGGAGAGGTTTCATGATGTGATAGCTGATGAAGGCAAGGATGCACTTCCACCAAAGAGGGAGATTAGTCATTGCATTGATCTCATCCCTGGATCCACCCTACCAAACCAAGTAGCCTACAAGTTGACTCCAGAGCAAAATGCTGAAGTAGCAAGACAAATCCAAGACTTGTTGGATAGAGGGCTTATCAGAAGGAGTATTAGCCCATGTGCAGTACCTGCAGTACTTGCACCAAAGAAGGAAGGTACATGGAGACTATGCACTGATTCTAGGGCCATCAACAAGATCATTATCAGGTATAGATTTCCAATGCCTAGAATAGAAGATTTAATGGATTGCTTGGGTAGGGCTAAGTATTTTACCAAGATAGATCTAAAAAATGGTTACCACCAAATCAGGATAAGGGAGGGGGATGAGTGGAAAACTGCCTTCAAAACCAATGAAGGGCTATTTGAATGGGTTGTCATGCCTTTTGGCTTATCAAATGCACCAAGCACCTTCATGAGATTGATGAATGAGGTGCTAAAACCTTTCCTTAACAAGTTTATTGTTGTGTATTTGGATGATATATTGGTTTTTAGTGACAGCAAGGAAGATCACATAAGACATATCCATCAAGTGCTCAGGAGGCTTCAAGAGGAGAAGTTGAGAATCAACCTTGACAAATGTGTCTTCCTACAAGAAGAGTTGATATTCTTGGGGTTTGTCATCTCTAAGGGCAGCCTAAAAATGGATCCAAGCAAGGTGGAAGCCATTCTTAATTGGCCCACACCTACAACAACCTCTGAGGTAAGGAGTTTCCATGGTTTATGCAGCTTTTATAGAAAGTTCATTAGAGGGTTTAGTGCTATTTGTGCTCCACTTGTAGACACCATAAAAGGGGGCAAGAAATGTGTATTTGTGTGGACAAATGAGGCCAATCAAGGCTTTGATCTATTAAAGAAAAAAATATTAGAACAACCGGTCCTTGTTCTACCTGATTTTGACAAGGTCTTTGTGGTAGAGTGTGATGCAAGTAAGAGGGCTGTAGGGGGAGTCCTAAGTCAAGATGGGAGGCCTGTAGCCTTCTTTAGTGAGAAGTTAAATGAGGCAAAACAGAACTACTCTACCTATGATCTAGAACTATATGCAATGGTCCAATCATTGAGGAAGTGGAGACACTATTTATTGCCTAAGGAATTTATAGTTTTTACTGATAACCATGCATTGAGCTTCTTGAACAGGCAATAGAAGTTAAACCACAGATATGTCAAGTGGATGGAGTACATCCAAGCATACACCTTCTCAATAAAACACAAGAAAGGAGTGGCCAATAAGGTAGCCGATGTCTTAAGTAGGAGAAATCTTGTTGTGCAAACCATTCAGTTGGAAAGTACAGGTATACATGCCATCAAAGATTAGTATGTAGCAGATGAAGACTTCAAGGAACCTTATCTATCTTGCAAAGCCATGATAAGAAGGTATAACACTGATTTTTCTAATTTTTTGATACAAGATGGATATCTTTTCAAGGGTAGTGTTAGTGCCTGAATTGACTGACAGTTTTTGAGCAATTTTCATGCAGGCACCTTCCTTAAAGATGTTCTAAGTGTTGGACCTCCTCAGCATTTTTCAGCTGCAGCATCATATTTTCTTGAGGAGGAGGTCATCATCATCATGTTTTCTTCGATGGTGGTCAGCATCATCATGTTTTCTGTCAACCAGTTTTTCATCAGGATCATCATGTTTCAATATCGGGTGATGTTTGGATATCATCCCGATCCTGCTGATGAGCTACAGTGTGCCTTGATCTTCTTGCGGGGGGTGATTTTTCAAATATCTGGTGATCTTCCGATTATCACCCTGCCCTTTTATGATGATGATGTCACCCTGATCTCCCGAAGGGATCATTTTCTAAGTAGGTCGACCCGACCTGTTTTTCTTAAGGGTCGTCATCATCATCATCATATTTCCGGTTATCGCCGTGTTGCTTGCGAGGGTCATCATATTGTCTACCTGCATGATCTTTCGCTAGGGTGATATTTTAACATCGGGTGATCTTTGTTAAGATCATCCTGATGATGTTGCTGTAAAGTTCTAAGTGCGACCCGATATTCATCGTGGTCATCATATTTTGAACGTCAGGATGATCTTAGTCAATATCATCCTGATGATGTTGTATCATTTCATGTTCGTTGTTTTATCACCCTGATGATGCTGACGTCATTCTTACGTCAGGGTGATATCCGGTTTTCTGCTTGTCTGCATCATGATGTTTCCGAAGGGAGATATCCGCCTGTCGGCTTCATGCATTATCCAATGGGGGTGATCATTTCAAATATCAGTCACATATTCATATATCACCCTGATCTTATAGTGGAGCTACAGTGTAGCATGATATGTGTGCATCAGGATGATATTTCCAAATATCCGGTTATCTTCCGAATATCATCCTGATGCCGATATGATGATGACGTCATCAAGGTCCAGGGGGGGTCATATTTCTAACACTGATCATCTTGTGGAGATCCCCTGATATTTGCAAACATGATGATGATGTCATCCGGATATGAGGAGGTGCACAGTAGGCAGATATGCTGATGACGTCAGCAGGATATGACGGTGATGTCATCAAGATGTTCATCGGCCAGACATTTAGTATCGGCTAAGCAGGAGGATCTTCCTCCGATGCATCAGGTTGTGCCGATGAAGGCGATTATCATGCAGGTTATATTGCGATATGATGCTGACGTCAGGGTGATATTTCAAGCGACAGGATATCATGCTGCTGGAGGATGATGATGAATGTTTATACTAGTGTCGTCGGGAGCAAAAGCACCGACATCATATATGCTCGCGACCTAGTATATAAGGTGATGAGGAGGTTGCTGCGGGGTGCATGTGGGATAATTCGACCCTGCATATTTTCAAATATCATGACGATGAATCTTGGCGGGAAATGGTTGCGATGCACAATTGATGTTTTTCCCAAGGCCGCGGGTTGGTGCGCCATTAATGGCGAAGGTTGCAGAGGTATGGACGGATCTGGTACCCGATTGAAGGTGTACATCAACGGACAGTGGCACAGGGCTCGAGGTTTCTTCCTGTCTCCTCCCCTACCTACTGCATTCATGTTTGGGCGCCAATCTGGTAATGCGTTGAGCGCCATTTTTCTGATACTGTGTATCTGGCGGGATTTTTGGTCAACCATGTAATTAATTACTGTGGTACACTACCTGGCTGTTATAAGCAGGAAGTGTTACTCATTTTTGGTTGTTGAAAACTGGACATTTTGGCTCTGTAATAAGATACAACTGGTTTTGGTTGCTCTGTGCAGCAAAACTTGTGAGTTTATGTATCTCTTGTTGTACGATTTGGCATGAATCCACTGATTTCATGGTTAATCTTATATGAATAATGCTGTGTTTGCATGTGTTATGCTGATTCTGTCTCCAGTTTTGCATGTATCTTTCTTACTGCAATAGGGATGCCATAAGTATAGACAGCTTAACACTCTTTATTGGGAGATATCTGTAAGGCAGATATCATGTGTATCCCCCTGAAATCCAGTTTTAGCTGTTCATGCTGATCATTCACAGGTGTATGTCTACTGACTCCAGGCCCTGGATAGGCACCAATCTAGCTCTGTGTTGAGGTTATACACCATGTCCAGCTTTGCATCCAAAATTCAAACTAAACCATTTCATACTTCCACCTGTTAGTTGTAGGAGTAGGATTAGGAACCCCCTGCATGCTCTCATACCCAACCAGACATCATGTCCAAGAATGTTGCCAACCTTGTGATCTATCATACAGATCTTGGTCCATACATGAGAGTATTCTGCCTGTTGTTGTCAAGTTAGATCTTTCTATCTTTGAGCTAGTCAGGGTTACATCTTGAGTTATAGGGATACCCCCCTTGGTGCGGCAGAACCAGAAGTGAAGGGGAGGCAGCTCACGCAACCTCCTGTATTTAGTTGGCTGAATCTGCCTGTGCATTAGAAGTGGCAAACCCTAATGTTGATTTAGAAGAAAAGTCAACAAAATGGCGACTCTGCTGGGGAGAAAATTGATGAAAAAGTGTTATATCTTGTGGCCCATCTGAGTCACCAACAAAATGATGCTCTGCTGGTGGAATGAACCTGGAAAAGTAGCTTTCAGCTATTGAAAATTTTGTCCTCTCTGGAGAGGTGGCGACTCTAGAAAAAAGATCTGAATGCACATGAAAGATGGATGTATGTGATGTGACAAAAATGTGTTGTTCATTTTTCTGCATCTGTATGAGAAAAGGTACCTTGTTCCTTCCCCTTTATATTTGCTATTTTGCTGCATAAGTTAGATGCCAGGGGAAGCCTTAGGTCTTAGACAGACAAAGGATGTCTAAGAGTAAGATTTTTATGAATCCAAGTATGAATTATCCCATACTCAGGGGTGAAATGTCGAATAAAAGAATAGAAGAGATAAGAAATAGGTTGATATTCTTAGAGGCTGAGCAGGCCCAGTTAAAAAGCAGTAACCCTGTTGTGTCTGCCAGTCAGAAGGCTAAACCTCTTCTCAGCCCTTTTGATCCTTTGTATGACCAACTGGATTTGTCATAGGTGGATTATAAAGTAGAAACTATGCCTGCTAGGATATACTGTCAGATGCCTAGATTTAGTGGTCACAATGTATGTGATGGGAATGCACATATCCAAAATTTTCATAGTTTTATGGGAAAATATTCATTCAGAGATGAGGATATGTGGATGAGGTTTTTTGTTAGGTCCTTTGATGCAAAAGCAAAAGACTGGTATTTGAGCTTTCCAAAGAAATCCTTTGCCTGTTGGGATGAGCTTGCTGACTGTTTCAAGGAAGAATTTGCAAAAGAACCGGCTGATCTTGTTGCAAAATTGATGAGAATCAGAAAACAAGATGAAGAGCCATGTGTTGATTTCAGTCATAGGTTTGCAATAGCCCTTTCACAGATCCCAGAAGTCTTCAGACCTGATATTTCAGCCTGTGTTGGCATATTCTTTGAAGCTTTTGAGGAGGGCTTTAGTGCAATACTGAGGGATTTCAAGGTGACAAGTATGCAGATGGCATACAGGTTCATAGAAAAGATAGAAAAAATTAGAAATGTGTACCTGCTGAAACCCCTGTCCCCAGGCCTTGGTGTGAAAAATCGTTGTGAAGCTGCAAATGACCAAATAATTAAGGCATCATGTGAAGATGAAAAGATGAATATTGAAGGTGCTAGTGAAAGGACTAATGAGGATTCCCATTGCAATGATGAGGCATCTGACCATGAAAACAATAACGAGGTTGTGGACAGCAATGAACAACTTTTGGAATGGACCTGTGGAGATAATTGTGAGTATTGTACTCAAGACAGAGAAGATATAAGCAAACAGAGAAACAGTCCTATGTGTGACCCATTGACTTCTTTTCAAACACATGGGGATCGTGAAGAGCAGTCAGAGATTGAAACAAGTGCTGGTTCAGAGCATGATTGTTTTTCATTTGATGGCTGTTTTGCTTATGACACACAAGCTGATACTCCTCCACAAAGGGAATCCATTGGTGATGAAGATGCATGTTCTGCTGCCCATGAACAAATGGCATACTATGATCAAGCTGATGTACCTGGATCACCCATCTTTGACACATATGGTGATGAGGATTTATTTGAGTATGATGAGGATCTAGACATTATTTTTGGTTTGGATTCTGTTTCTCATCCTGATGAAAGAGGAAACAACATACATCAGGTAAGTGACTGTGAAAATGTGCCTGATTTGAAAGAGATGCCAGAGCCTGATCTTTTCCAGCCTGGTGCTGCTGATTGTTGTGTACATGATGTGCACAATTGTGATTTTGAAAGCTTTCCTTTTGATGTGCCAGCATATAATATAATGAACCCTGATCTTCCTAGTTGTGTGGTGGACTCTGAGTGTTTCCTATTTGCAGTCTAGCTAGGAGATCATGTTGCAATGCATGATGATGATACAGATGATAACCTGTGTTCTATACCATTTGAGTATGCATTGCCTGATACATTCTGCACCCACATGTCACATGATGTTGAAGGTTATCTGCACAAGGGTGATAATGACAAGCCAAATCAGAGGGTTGAATATGCAGATGACAAGATTTGTTTGTGGGTGGATCTCTGTAGTATCTCCAAGCTTGACCCAGTGTATGCAGATGAAAACAAAGTGTTTGACAAAGGGAGATACATGTTTTTCTTTTCTTGGTGGCCTTAGGCCATCAAGTGTGTTTGGTGATGCAGGTCGGTGCAGTATTTGACTCTGTGCCCAATGGATAAGGGACTGGTCTGCATCCCAGAGATCTGGGGTTCTCATTGCAGTCTTGCACCTGCACGTCCCCAGACAGAGCCAGTGTTAGTGCCTGAATTGACTGACAGTTTTTGAGCAATTTTCATGCAGGCACCTTCCTTAAAGATGTTCTAAGTGTTGGACCTCCTCAGCATTTTTCAGCTGCAGCATCATATTTTCCTGAGGAGGAGGTCATCATCATCATGTTTTCTTCGATGGTGGTCAGCATCATCATGTTTTCTGTCAACTGGTTTTTCATCAGGATCATCATGTTTCAATATCGGGTGATGTTTGGATATCATCCCGATCCTGCTGATGAGCTACAGTGTGCCTTGATCTTCTTGCGGGGGGTGATTTTTCAAATATCTGGTGATCTTCCGATTATCACCCTGCCCTTTTATGATGATGATGTCACCCCGATCTCCCGAAGGGATCATTTTCTAAGTAGTTCGACCCGACCTGTTTTTCTTAAGGGTCGTCATCATCATCATCATATTTCTGGTTATCGCCGTGTTGCTTGCGAGGGTCATCATATTGTCTACCTGCATGATCTTTCCTTGGGGTGATATTTTAACATCGGGTGATCTTTGTTAAGATCATCCTGATGATGTTGCTGTAAAGTTCTAAGTGCGACCCGATATTCATCGTGGTCATCATATTTTGAACGTCAGGATGATCTTAGTCAATATCATCCTGATGATGTTGTATCATTTCATGTTCGTTGTTTTATCACCCTGATGATGCTGACATCATTCTTACGTCAGGGTGATATCCGGTTTTCTGCTTGTCTGCATCATGATGTTTCCAAAGGGAGATATCCGCCTGTCGGCTTCATGCATTATCCAATGGGGGTGATCATTTCAAATATCAGTCACATATTCATATATCACCCTGATCTTATAGTGGAGCTACAGTGTAGCATGATATGTGTGCATCAGGATGATATTTCCAAATATCCGGTTATCTTCCGAATATCATCCTGATGCCGATATGATGATGACGTCATCAAGGTCCGAGGGGGGGTCATATTTCTAACACTGATCATCTTGTGGAGATCCCCCGATATTTGCAAACATGATGATGACGTCATCCGGATATGAGGACGTGCGCAGTAGGCAGATATGCTGATGACGTCAGCAGGATATGATGGTGACGTCATCAGGATGTTCATCGGCCAGACATTTAGTATCGGCTAAGCACGAGGATCTTCCTCCGATGCATCAGGTTGTGCCGATGAAGGCGATTATCATGCAGGTTATATTGCGATATGATGCTGATGTCAGGGTGATATTTCAAGCGACAGGATATCATGCTGCTGGAGGATGATGATGAATGTTTATACTAGTGTCGTTGGGAGCAAAAGCACCGACATCATATATGCTCGCGACCTAGTATATAAGGTGATGAGGAGGTTGCTACGGGGTGCATGTGGGATAATTTGACCCTGCATATTTTCAAATATCATGACGATGAATCTTGGTGGGAAATGGTTGCGATGCACAATTGATGTTTTTCCCAAGGCCGCGGGTTGGTGCGCCATTAATGGCGAAGGTTGCAGAGGTATGGACGGATCTGGTACCCGATTGAAGGTGTACATCAACGGACAGTGGCGCAAGGCTCGAGGTTTCTTCCTGTCTCCTCCCCTACCTACTGCATTCATGTTTGGGCGCCAATCTGGTAATGCGTTGAGCGCCATTTTTCTGATACTGTGTATCTGGCAGGATTTTTGGTCAACCATGTAATTAATTGCTGTGGTACACTACCTGGCTGTTATAAGCAGGAAGTGTTACTCATTTTTGGTTGTTGAAAATTGGACATTTTGGCTCTGTAATAAGATACAACTGGTTTTGGTTGCTCTGTGCAGCAAAACTTGTGAGTTTATGTATCTCCTATTGTACGATTTGGCATGAATCCACTGATTTCATGGTTAATCTTATATGAATAATGCTATGTTTGCATGTGTTATGCTGATTCTGTCTCCAGTTTTGCATGTATCTTTCTTACTGCAATAGGGATGCCATAAGTATAGATAGCTTAACACTCTTTATTGGGAGATATCTGTAAGGCAGATATCATGTGTATCCCCCTGAAATCCAGTTTTAGCTGTTCATGCTGATCATTCACAGGTGTATGTCTACTGACTCCAGGCCCTGGATAGGCACCAATCTAGCTCTGTGTTGAGGTTATACACCATGTCCAGCTTTGCATCCAAAATTCAAACTAAACCATTTCATACTTCCACCTGTTAGTTGTAGGAGTAGGATTAGGAACCCCCTGCATGCTCTCATACCCAACCAGACATCATGTCCAAGAATGTTGCCAACCTTGTGATCTATCATACAGATCTTGGTCCATACATGAGAGTATTCTGCCTGTTGTTGTCAAGTTAGATCTTTCTATCTTTGAGCTAGTCAGGGTTACATCTTGAGTTATAGGGATACCCCCCTTGGTGCGGCAGAACCAGAAGTGAAGGGGAGGCAGCTCACGCAACCTCCTGTATTTAGTTGGCTGAATCTGCCTGTGCATTAGAAGTGGCAAACCCTAATGCTGATTTAGAAGAAAAGTCAACAGGTAGTATGTTGTGTATCCCAAGAGGGTCTATTAGAGAGAACATTATTAAGGAAAAGCACTATGGCAGCATGTTAGGCCACTTTGGCATTGATAAGACCCTAGAATTTGTTAGGAGATACTACTATTGGCCAAAGTTGCCAATTGATGTAAGAAAGTTTGTAGAGACCTATCAAATCTGCTAAAGAGCTAAGGGGCATACATCAAATGCAAGTTTATACACTCCACTACCTATTCCCTCAAAGCCTTGGGATTCCATAAGCATGGACTTTGTACTTGGTTTGCCTAGGACCAAGAATGGACATGATAGCATCTTTGTGGTTGTTGATAGGTTCTCAAAAATGGCTCACTTCATCCCATGTAAAACCACACATGATGCCTCACATATAGTAGGTCTCTTCTTCAAGGAAATAGTTAGATTACATGGTTTACCTTTGTCCATAATCTTTGATAGAGACCCCAAGTTCATAGGACACTTCTGGAGGACACTTTGGAAAAGACTAGGTACAAACTTGTCATTATCATCTGCCTATCACCCTCAGTCTGATGGACAAACAGAGGTGATTAATAGGTCACTTGGCAACCTCCTAAGATCCTAACAAAGGAGCAGGGTGCTAGTTGGGATTCAGTTTTGGCTCAGGCAGAGTTCTCATACAAAGACACTGTTAATAGAAGCACTGGCTTGTCTCCTTTCCAAATTGTTTATGGCACTCACCCAAGGGGTATTTTGGAACTTAGAGAGGTTGGAGGACTGGAGAAGAGTAGTGCATTGGTTGAAGACTTTGTCCAAGTGATGAGAGATGTCCATGAACAAGTAAAACAGAAATTGCAATCCACTTCTCAGAAGTATAAACAGTCTGCTGACAGAAAGAGAAGGGATCTGCAGTTCAAAGAAGGGGATTTGGTCATGGTACACCTTAAAAAGGAGAGACTACTTGTAGGTAAATACACTAAGCTACTCATGAAGAAGATTGGGCCTTGTGAAGTGCTCAAGAAATGTGGAGAAAATGCATATAAAATTAGACTTCCGGATGGCATTGCTTTGTCACCAATTTTTAATGTTTCAGACCTTTATCCCTATAAAGGATCTGATCCTCAGACTACTGATGAAGAAGACCAAACTGATCAGACACTCCAAGAACTGATTCCTTCATCTCCTGATCAGATTGAGTACATTTTGGATCACAGGATTGCAAAACAAACTAGGAGGCACACATATTATGAATATTTGGTGAAGTGGCTCAATAAACCTCGGGAGGATGCCACTTGGATGAGCAGAGTAGACATTGAGAAGGTAAGTTTCACATTTGACAACATTCCTAACTCACGAGACTTGAGTTCTATTTGACAGTGGGTGTATGGTGTAGGGCACCTAGGAGCAGTTTGACACCTCAAGCATTTTGATGCATTTTAATAAGTTGTGGTTTTTGTTTAGCATGTTTTGTAATAAGGCTTTTCATAGCCATGATTGGAAGGTCCTTTTGTGTGGTCAAGATGTTTGGGGTGACTATATAAACCTCACTCATTCTTAGTCCACTTGGACCTAGTTATGCCACTTAGGCCTAGTAGGCCTAATGAGGTTTTCTTTGAGTCTATTGGCTAGTTTTGTGTTTTTGCATGGTCTAGGGAGTATGATGGTGGTTTGATTCCATTGGACAAACTAAACACATCGACAACCTTGTATTAATGCAAACATACTATAGTGTCAAATGTTGCCAATGGTGTCAATGACACATTGGCCGGTTGCCACTCAGTTTTGATAGTTGAAAACTATTGTTGGAGGTTGGATACCGACTTGGATCAGTTTATACTATTGTCATCTCACTCTTGTACGGCAGAGAAGTTCCTGTACGGAGTTTTAGGCATTGAAACAATAAAAACAGTCAGTTTTTTCCCTTTTTTCTTACTGTGTACGGCCTGTACGGATTGACCAGGTGAGAAAATGCATTTTTGGTGAAACTAGACTGAGTCAGGGTTAGAATGCAATAGGTTTGAGGTCTTGAAGTGGTCAGAGTGAAAAGTTATTGCATTTTGTTTCAAAACTGGTCTAAAACCCTGTTTTCTAGGGTTTATCACATAAATTCGGCCCTAAAATGCATTCCAACTAGTAAAATCTCTTGAAAATTGGTGAAATGCAGGCTAGGGATGTGTATTCTATGATTTCAAAAGCATTTTGTTAGGGGAGTCAGTCTTTGATTTTTAAAGTGATGCCCTAGGTCAAGTATTACCATGTATTTGACCAAATTTATGCAATTTGCTATTGTAGATGACAAAATCCTTATAGGGTGAGTGAATGGATGGTGGTTTTGAGTTATTTGGGCATGGTAGAAGTGTTCCAAATTCTTGTCCCTGATCTATGAACCCAAATTTGACCACTTGCTTTGTAACCTAGCCCTGAACTGATCAATTGGGCCTAGAGACCTAGTAGGTGTTCTGAATTGCTGGAGTAGAGTTGGAACAGGAGGCTTGGAAGTTTGATAGAATCCCTTAAAGGGTATCCAAATCCATCATTTACTTGCCTGGTCATTTGGGGTTTTGTCAAGTTGTGTGGAGAAAACTAGTTTTGGAGGGCTAGTAGCCTTACTAGTCAAAGTAGAGGTTGGAGAGTTGTGGGAAGTTGGGGATCAAACCAACTACAAGGAAAGTGTTTATTGACCTATCTTAAGGTGTGGGAGAAGCCTTGAGGGTTGATTCATAGCCTAGATATCAAACCCTTCATATACCCTTGGATGTGCCTTTGGTTGGTTGAAGGCTAGGTGAAGTGGGTGAGTGGGCAAAGGAGAATAGTAAACCTTGTTTTGTTGCTTCCCTTGTGCCACCTCTGCATCAAATGTGCAGGATATTGCAAATGCATAGCAACACTACCTAAATGCGCTGAAGCGCAACATATGTGCAGTTTCGGGGCACAGATGTGCTAAAACCCAAAGTTGTGCATTCACTTCAGTAACTTTAACAAGCATTTATTGTACTAATAAATGCACCTAGCCTAAAATTTTTTACATACGTACCGGGGGTCCTACCTCTGCTACCCGCCCAAATTGTCAAACCCGCTCAAAATGATGCTCCTCGACTGGAATATCCATCTCTCCGCTGACTGCTCTGGCTCCTGCGCTCTGCAAAGCTCCTAGTATCTCTAACAAAGTGACAAGTGTGCAAACAACTAGGATTGTGGACTCAACTTCTAAATATAGACATGTCAACCTACCTAGCTGTGTGGCGACCTTGCCAGCTCTTTGTGTCCTTTCCCTCCATCTTTTTCAAGATGTAGCCTATTTTTTCCACCATTTCACGTGTTCTTCAACCTTCTTCATTGTGAGATTCTCCGTATCATGCCCTTGAAATTTTCTTCCCGTCTAACCTCTTGAGGGGGCATCCTAGCATCATAAACCTGTACAAGGGGCAAACTAGGGCATGTATCAAAATTGCAGAAATTTTTATTCGTTGAAGCAACGTGATAAAACACACTACATCAAAGAGGGGCAAAATGTATACACCTAAAAATGACATGACCCTATCTAAATAAATATTTTAAATATTTATTTCATTATAAATTCCTCTATCAATAAATAAATAAATCAATTTATTTATTTGATTCATATTTCTCCAAAAAAATTAAATAAAATTATTTATTTAATTAAATCATCCAAATTCTTCTAAAATCATTCTAAATTAAATAATACCAAATTATTTAATTAGTTCTTCTAAATTTCAAAATCATTCTCTATATGTAAATAAATCCAAATATTTATTTAAATTGTCTATTTCCTCCAAAATCTAATTATTACCAAAAATAATTCAATTAGTCCATGTGCACATATAATTAAATATTTTAATATTTAATTGGCTAATATCCCCTCACCCACATGTCCTATTTATCCTCTAGTCAAATTAGTTAACTCATCAATCAAATCAATTAACTAATTAGTCTTTTGAGTTCACTAGACAATCAATTTTAGTCAACTCCCCAATCAATTCTGTTAAATGGTCAATCATCTTAGTTAACTCTAATCTATTCTATTAACTCCCCCGGTGCATGAAGGAACAAGACACTTGTCCTCTCCCTATTCGCGCACATCCTCTCAAATTTCCTCAACTGTTGATCTTCTTATTCATTCTACACCATTGATCTTCTCTCTCACAAATCTATAAATACAACCCCTATTCCTCCATTTGAAGGATCCAAGCTTTTTGTAAACTTACTCTGTAGGAATCACAGCGTGCCTTTGGCACAAATCACCCCATAGCTTGAGATTAATTATCATACCATTATCACCATTATCATTGTATTGCGAAGATCCTCTTCATTGAAATCCTATCAACAACCATTCTCCATTGTCATCTTGGAAAAAAGAAAGGAAGTGCACCTTCTGAGGGCTCTATTCATACACGAGATCAATTCGAGATAGGTGACCAATGGAAGTCACGAAATAGAAAGGTTTGCAAGGTATTGTATTCTTTGTGTTTGATCTTGTTTATTTTAATTCTATTGAGTTACTGGATTATATTGATATATTGATATATTGATATTATTCCCATTTTTTTAATAACAAAACCAATAAAAATCATTAACCTATATGTAAAATTGACTTAAATATTATGAAGTTAATTTGAATGGTAAGATTAAAAATGATACAACTAATAAATGTCATACTAGTATTTACTCCAACATTATTTCTGAAACAAGACATAACTAAATTTTATTAAAACATTATGGAAATTCTATGACTTCTTTTTGGAAAAACGATCATAAAATTAGAACTTTACTCAAAATAACAATATACCCACTATTTTAATTAATACAAATAATTTTGACAAATAGATAAACCAATTGAATATAAAAGATAACATTTCCTTCATGAAAACAAAAAATTTCTTTTATTAAATTAGTCAATATAACTAACATACATATATATTAATTAGAATCTAAATAAAATCTAATTCAATCTCAGAGAAGACACATTACAAAGATAATGATCCAATAAATAAAGAGGATAAGATTGTCTAAAGATTTTGACACTAAATTTAGAAATAAAACAAAGTAACATATTAAGAAATAAATCTCATATCATGCTTAACATATTCAAGATAATTGGATAAATCAATCTAATCATTTTCATCCTAAAATAAATGAAGACATAATTTTGATATTTAAAAGACTTGTATATTTACTCCAAGTTCAATTTAGAGAGACAATTTAAAAATTATCTTACTAATTAAGTTTACGGTTTAATTACTCTTTTATTTAATTAAATAATTTTAGTGATTATTAACAAAGTTTAAGAATACAATCCAAGAACCCTAACTACCCGATCATTCCCCTACACCAAGGACTCATTCTCCAGCTTTACCACTTTCATTTAGCTCTGTGTCCTCCCAAACAAATTAAAGTTAGACTTCTTGAAGATTCCTCTGTTGTTCTGGCCACTGTTGATCTTGGGGCTAAGGGCAAGGGTAAAAAAGTCGCCGGGGCCCCCAAAATCATGACCCCCTCCCCCAGTGGCCCCAATGAGGGGCCAAGAATCAAAAAAGTTTGTGAGTCCTCACCAATGGCTACCCCTGCGCCCAAGTTGGGCTCTAAGTCTAAAACCACACCCAAAAAATCTAGCAAAAAGAACAAATTCCCAACCCAAGATGTTAAGAAGGATGCTTTTGTGGTGGGGAAGAGGGGACTAGATATTGAGGAGGAGGAAATTCAACTCCATAAAAAGGTCAAAGTTGGGAAGGCAAAATCTCTAAAGGAAATGGTTTCTTCGAAGTTTATTGACCTGGAGACTGGTACTAAACATGGGGAAGGTGGTGATTTGGGTGCTACTAGTAACCCTATGAAAGGTGTTAGAAGATCAAGCTAGGTTGCTGGCATTCCCTCTGCTAATCCATATGGTGTGGAACTATCAGGGGATTCTGAATTTATTGAAGATACCTTGGGTGAAGGGGAGGATGAGACTCCTACGGAGTCTTATCATGAGAAAGAAGGAATCAACCATTTCCTTGAGTTGAATTTATCGTACTCTAATGATGAGAAGGATGAAGTGGAGGAAGTCTAGGAAGAAAAAGATGACAAAGGAGGTTGCTCTTTGTGTACCAAAACGAGCAAAGATGTTGTGGAGCTCAAAGCCAAGATGCACAAGCTTCAGAAGAATTGGCGGGTTATGTTAGATTTTGCTACTAAATCTCTACACCGTGCGACCTCTGTGTTCTCTATTGTCAAAGACTTTGATGATAAGGTTAAGGGAATTGGAGTTGATAGTCTGGGGGATTACAAGGACATGCTCAAGTTCTTGTCCAAGTATGGGATCACTGAGAATCCCTAGCTGGTCTTTGGGTCTTTCTGTTATTTTTTATTATAGTTTGTTCATGTTTTAGTGTTGTTTATCAACTGTTAATGAACCATTAATGTGTTGTTCTGGCTTGTGTAAGGCCTTGTTTTGCCCTTGGGGTCATTATGTATAGGGTTTTGGACCCTCTTCTCTGGCTGACTTAATAAAAAATAAAGTTTATGAATGCAAATAAATAAACTAAACACAATAATAAATAATTTCGAATATAAATAACTATCTCAATTAATTTATCAATAAACAATTACAGATTCCAAGTTAATAATAAAGTATGAATAAAAATAATAATTATTTAATTAATCAACTAATACCAAAATTTATCAATTTCAAAATACATTTGTTTATTAACTTTATAGATTAATCACTCATTAAAAAATTAAATAGATTTAATATAATAATTAAATAAATAACTTATTTTTTAAAAGAAACTTATTCACGAATATAATAATGTGAATATTCTAGATTTTCTATCCAAATTGTACCATTTGAAAACTTAAGTAACAATTTGAAATTAATCGTAGAATAGCAAGAAGAATTTACTAAGTTAAATAAAAGCATTGAAATAAATTTAATTTAATTGTTAAGATAATTGGTGCTTTATTTACAAAGGAAAAAATCAAGCTTTATATTTTTTTTCTATTTATAATTCTTTATCTCTAATTCTTTTTTTCTTCTCTTTTTAAAAACATACTTTTCCTATTTCTACCAATTGATTTAATGAGTCTTCCATTGTAAAAGCTTTCTTAAAACATAATATTTTTCTAACTTTTAAAATGTCTTAGAAAGGTAACATATAGACCTACAAATCTCATAAATATTTAATCAATAATTCTCTTTAATATAATTTTGTCAAAATTATATATATTATCACATTAAATAATAATCATCGAAACAATAGAATAGATAGACAGTCGATGATTCATACATATCTCATAATTGAGAATCTGGGTATCACTAGATTCTTTTGAGGATTTAGCTAACTAAGTTGTGCATCTTCAATAAAGATATCAAAGAAACATAGTTCATAAAATAAAATTTATTTAGGATTTAATAGATTGATTTTTCTCAAAACAATTTAAAACAATACAGACATATAGTCACAAATGCTTTTATATATTGACATCTATGATCTGGGTATTATTGAATTTATTATATGATTTAAAAAACTTAATTTCACACTTTATTTAAAATGTTTAGAAGAACCAAGATTATAAAATAAATTTTATTGAAGATAGAACAAACTGGTTTCCCTCAAGATAGTTTCACCAGTTTATATCTTCTTCTAAACACTCATTTTGAAATAGAGTTTTGATAATAGAAAATCTAATAAATGTGTAGTGCCCCTCTATTCTCACTGTGGATGTGCAGGTAGTTGGCTTTGGAACTTGGAGGTGAAGGTAAAATAATATGGATATTTAAAGATAGTTAAAATGGACTTCCAGGAGGAAGCCTAATCCTAGGGGGGAGAGTGTAAGACCCCGTCCCTTATGGCCTTATTGATCTTGCTAGTCATCAATGGTTTATGTCCTATATTTTATGATCTTTTATGTTGAACAATATACATTAGTGATTATTGTTCTTATACATCAATTTGCTTATACTTTGATTGTTAACTAACTAACTAGTGGTTGTTGTGATTTCGTGTGATAGCCAGATGAGTTATATTCCTTATCTACGTAAGTATGCAATGATCGAGATGTGTCATTGTTGGTAATATTATTATGTATATCAAATAGATTGCATCATGTTAGGTGATTTTATAGTATGAAAGTGAGTAAATGTGAATATAAAAGTAATGATTGATATTAAATATTTGCTTGTAGTAGTATTTGTTACATGTTAATTAGATTATTGATAAGTGGTAATATTTTGATATTAAATAGTATGATCAATCATTGGTTGACTCTAAAAGATATTATGCAAGTAGAGAGTTAAATTATACTTGTGTAGATTTAATCCTCTATTTGATTATCATTCTTAGAAGGTTATTTTTTATATGCCATTTGTTTTAATTACTATTAATTATGAGAAGTACTGACACTTTTGGTTGAGTATACAGGTAAAAGAAAATGGCCAATGTTGATGAAGGGGTCACTTAGCTACTTCCCTTATGTTATTCTTGTGAATGTATTTTAACCTTGTTTGGCAAGGGTTGTGCATGTGTGGGAGGTTTTTTTATTAGACCCTTGAGTCACCTTTTTAAATGTGATTACTTATTGTATGTTTTATGAAGTCTTTATGTGGTTTTAATTGTATAAAAAGTTTCCTAGGTGGTAGGTCTATGGGTTAGGGGTCCTTTTATTCCATAAAACCCTTAAATAAAGTAAAAAACCCACTCTAATTATCCACTTATGAAAAGTGGCGAAAATTGGAGTTGGTTGGGTGGTTGGGAAGTTATGGGGAGTTGGTTGCCTTTTTCCTTCTATATATATTCCTTCTCTTTGAAAGGAGAGGGGGCTTTTTCTCTTTTTGCCTTGGCTTCTCTCACTTGCTCTTGGTTGTTCTTGTTTTTTTCCTCCTCATTTGGGAGGAGATTTCTTGATGGAAAGAAAAGAAAAGGATGGGTGAGGAAGAATGGAGGGAAGGGCTTGGAGAAAGTGAGGGTTTCTACCATATTTGTGTTGCCAATTCTCTTGGTAAGATCTACTCTTTTGGATTTGAGTTTTGCTGATATGAAAATGAATGATTGGAGTTTTCTTTGGTCTATGTATATCTTTCTTGATCTTTGTTTAAATGGGTACTTGTGATTGAAACCTATGTGAAGAGTTAATGTTGGATGTTGTGTGTATTGAGGTTTGTGTGGGTAGGAGTTCCATCTTGTTGAGTTAAACATGAATAACCATTATTGTGTGTTAAAGTTAAGCTTGAGTTATGTGAATATTTCTGTCATGTTTGGAAATGTAAGCCATGTATGTTTGGAAGAGCTATGTGACCCTTAGAGCTCGGGGGTGGATTGAGCATCAATCCTATGGTTGGGAGGAGATCTTGTGGCCATATTATTGTTTTGTTGTCCTCTTCTTTCAAGACATTACTAATGACATTACTATTACATTTTCTATATTAGGTTCTTTTCTATATGCTTTGGGATAATATGTCATTTGCAAATTAAATTGATATACTTCAAATATAATACTTTGATGATGCAGAGAAAGGACTCAAAGAAGACTAACTTGACAAATTCCAAATAAGGTTTCATTACAAATGATGCAAATATGCATTCTTGTTCATTCTTAGACAACTCGCTCTTAAAGCCTAAAACATGGGTGCAGTAACTTGGATCTTTTGATCATAAATTTCAGTAGAGACCTAATATTCAGAATCTAAGACCTGTTTGGAATACCCTTTTGGACCTTATTAAATATATGTCAAAATAGGCTAGGTTTGTTTTGTATGGAATAGGGCAAAACAAGGTTGTTCCAAACTAGGAACCCTAGGCAAGGTTCAGACCTGTTGTGAGTAAAAATGTCATAACTAACTCTACACCTAATGAAATCACATGAAACAAAAAAAATTGTAAACTAGAAACAAATATATTTCCATCCATATATTACATTCCCTGATATGAGGTTGTATCAGGCTGTACCATGCATATTTTTAGACTGCATTTTCAGAAAATTGAACTTTACAGACCTACCCTCAATAAAAATGCCATAACTTATTCAAATCTCCATGAAATTTGATGCAACAAAAAGAAATGGTAATTATATTAAATTTAATTTCTTTCCCAATTAGTTTCACATAAATATAGGGTTGTATAGGTCCATACCATGCACAAGAACAGCAGAAAACATTTGGAAACTTCAGAAAATTCAAGTCTTCATTCAAGGATTCTAGTTCAACCTACACACCAACCCTCCGTTTAATTTGGAGGCTCATAGTTATGCTTGTACAATCAAGTTATTCCCCCCAACCAACCCACAACTACCATTTAACATTGTTTAACAAACTATTAAAAAAATTGTCATTTGATAAGAAAAGTTATTATGACAACACTTGACAACTTTTGGCAATGTTTTCATTTTTTCAACTAAATGACACCAAACCTTCATCAATGACTCCAAATGACTTATATTGACCTAAAATGGTCTTATTAACATTGGACAACACAAAATAGGATAAAAACTCAAACTTTGCCTCCTGTAGGCTTCAGGTCCTGAGGGTGCTCTTGCACCATTTGATCTACTTGTGTGTATGTTCGTAGCACAATGGATCTAAATGTATGTAAGTAGCTTAATCATGTAGATGCTTTGAAAAATATAGTATAATGGTAAGATAGTTGGTTCATTATTCAATATGTGTGTTATGATCAAAATGGAGCTTTTGTTATGAATGGATCTATCTCACTAGTTATGAATTTGGATAGGGTAGAACTACGTAGAAATGTATAATATAAGTCTTGTGATTTATTCTAATATTTATCCATGTGAGATATATGTCCTTGTAGAGAGGAAACAATACTATCCATGATATGTGAGATGTATTATCTAATGGTTGTATTGTGACATCCATTTGGGACTAAGTTTATTTGATCCGTATTTCTTCTAGAACATAGTAAATTGTATTAGATGCATGTGGAAACAATACTTTAAGATGATAAAAACTCATTTAAAGCATGATCATTGTTTTCTTTAAGCATGTGCAAGGGAATAGTATGGTTGAGTTTATGTCTAAATAAGGAATTAGTTTTCTAACTCATTCATGTATGAAAAATGAGATTATGCAATTAATGGTAATTAGCTTTGAATATAGACATCATGTTTACTTCATGGATAAATATAGTTGATGGTGATATTTGGTGAGTTGCTAGATTGAGTTAGACCTCCTGCTTTCATTATGTGAAACCTTAAGAGAACTAATGGAATTGATATAAGGTAGATAGTTCTTGTTTTCTATCTCATTCTAATATGAGTATATTGATTTGTTAAAGACTCTAGAGTGAGATGTAATCTTTTATGAGTATATTACATCTTAGTTAATCATAAAGTTGCAAGTTCATGTCCTGAACTATGAAGTCTCTGTGTTATGCGTACATAGGGAAGGCCATAATGGATGAGCCCCTGAGACATTAGGTTGGCCCCTTAGGGCCTTAGGCTAGTATATAGTTCTCTTTTATGTATATTGATAATCTTTGTGGAACTAATGTTCACTTTTAGATGCACAGATACAGTTCTGTTAACTGAGTAGATTACTGGAACAAAGAATATGTTTTTCCACTATGCTAAGGATGACCTTATGGTTCTTACTGTAATTGTTTGTAAATGAATGAGAGATGTCTTGTTCCTGTTTGAAAAGATCTCTTATCATGTATTTTTAAATTGGGATGTATCTCCGTTTGTATCTCTTTATGTAACCTTTGTTTCTTGTAATCTTGATTTGTGAGTAACGCAGTCGAAGAACCTTAGAGGACCCAGGTTTAGATTATTGTGTTATGTTATGTATTCTATTGTTATTTTCTTTTAAAAAAATTATTATTCCATTAATTTGACCTTGTTTAGTGTTGTCCTCTGAGGTTCCTTGGCGGGTGTGTTACACCTGGTATCAGAGCCATGGTTGCAACACTGGGATCTCTGGTTAACATTGTCGCCCATGTCTAGTTATACTAACTTTCTCTATGCATGTGTTCTCAGATATCTAATGTATGGCTAGAAGGTCATAGGGACCCTTGTGCTAGATACCATGTTTTAATATAAACACTAAGTTAGATGTTAGGTAGAGGATTAGACACTTTGTGCATTCTCCTGTTGGAGGTGATTCCTTGGATGTTTGTGACTGTTTATTTCCCTTGTGTGACCTTGTTTCATTTTCCATGACTTCCTATTCTTTAAAAGTACAAATTTAGTCTTGGAATGCATGTGCAGGTTTAGACTAATTAGTTGACAAGATTGGCATGTGGATTTCATTTGTTTGATTAAATTTGCATTAGGATAAGATGTTTTATGTAGCTAGGTTACTTATGTGATTCTATGCAAGTAGGAATGTATGTTATGTGGTTTACAAGGGAAGTCTTGCTCTGAGTGTGTCATCTCTTCACATGTTTTTCCATGGCTGGTAGAAGTGTCTACACCCATATGTTGTTCAGATCATTTTCATGCTGCATGTAAAAGGGTTGTTAGAATAGACTAAGGAAAAGTATCTAGGTAGTTTATAAATGAATTATTGTCTATCTTTTGTGATTGCTCTAATGCATGCAGAGTGATGTAATGGAATCTTGATCTTGTGTTTAGAAATGGAAAAACTGCCTGTGGGTGGTAGTTAAGATTTGGTTAGAAAGTCTGACTTAACTTTCCTCTATATGGATGCTTTGTTTGGAAAGGTTGTTTTCAAGTTGCTTTCATTGAATTAAATTGTTTTGTTTCCTCTTTCTCTTAACCCACATATAGCTAATAAAGAGAAATAGACTTAAACTACATTATAATGAGAAATCATTGAGGCCTTAAAATTGTATGCTTAAACATTGACTATGAATCAAAGAACTATGTCTGAAATTACTTGAGTGATAGATCTTATGTTCTCCTGAAACTACACTCCTTACTTTTGGTTATGCATAAATAATAGATTATGAATGAGACTGATTGTAGTTGCTGGGTATTTAATCTATGCATTTGGAAGTAAATTTATGTGATTAAGTTTTGCATTACATGATGTGATATGTTTTTATTGGAAAGGGCTACTTTTGTGAAATAAATGAGATGCTAGTACATAGAACTAAGTTTCTATTTTGAGAAATTATGATGATTGTGTTGTTATTTGAACATCCTAGTTGATATGCGTAGCTAAAACCTATGATGTAATGTCTTTCTCTTTTCTTACTAGCGTATAAATAGTAAGGATTTATGTATTGGATGTCTAGCATGTTGAATTGTTATGAGGGGGTAACATTTGAAGTAATTAAGCCTAGGTGTGGAACATGGATGTTTTAGTAGGCATAATCACTATGAAAAGATTTAGTGTTTCCTGCACTGGCTTGGGATAAAGTTGAGAGAATGTGGGATTGTGTTTTGGGAACAAATATGTGAATCCTTTTGTTCTATGAAAATTTGAATAACTTGTGATGAAGTAAGAGTTGTTTGTGTTTAGGAAAGACCTACATGAAGTAGTAAAGAGTTAAGTAGAGGATCATTATTGTTCTTTTGTGAAAATAGAACTTGTTTATAATTTGTTGAACTCTAGATGCATGAATGTTGATGTGGAAGTATTAATGATTCTTGGGTGCATTTAGGAATTCATGGTGCTTATGGAAAAATTCTTATTGTGTGGAAGAAAAGATAGTTACATATGCATATGCTATGAGGATAGAATGTTATATCAAATGAGTAAAAGTAGAGTGAAAAATATTCTAGAAAAGGAATCATATTAAATGTACTTATGGTATGTGATCTTTTGAAAAGTAATGGAATTGGGTATGTAAATGTAACCCCCCTGTAAATGTGAGAAACCAGTAATTGTGCATTGGTTGAGTGTTGTGAATACCTTGTACTTGATTTGAGTGCCCATGGGATGGTGATACTAGGTACCCATCCATGGGGAATATGTTGCATTTTAGGTGTGGGATTAACCATACCATTATGTGTGCTTGTATGTTTGTTACCTGATTGAGGGCCAACCCACGTGTGGTTGAAATTTATTTATAAGAGTAGCCAAAAGATAGTTTCACAGATTCTTTTCTTTTGGTTCTTTAGTTTGTCAATCTGTGAAGGGGTAGTAGCAACCACAAAGTTCCTTCGGCGGGGTGTTGGTAGGTGGCGACTGATCATGCAAGTACTGTACACTAGTTATGTATCCTCATTGGGGTTTGGGGCCGAGTTGGGCCCCAAGTGGGGGTTCAGGGGCGACAACCCCTGAGAAGCAGGGGTTTGGGGGCGCAGCCCCTGAAAAAAACAATTCCCTCTTTTTTGCCCATTTGGAGTCGGTTGTTAATTTTTTGACTGACAAAAGAAAAACAACATTGTAAAACCCTAATTCTAAAAGCTTCCAAAAATCTTGTTATAAGCGAGTGGGATTTTGATATTATATTGTAGTATTTGCAGCAATATTGAGTTGCAGGGATTACTGGTTGTAATCAGTTTGATTTACTGGATAATAGTATTGGACTCTCTATTGGTGGATGTAGCCCGAGTTTGGGTGAACCACGTTAAAATTGTCTCTCGTTGTTTTTATTTTTGTGTATTTCTCATTCCTCTGTTTTATCTTTATTTTTGTTTAATTGATATCTTCTACTAGTTAACCCTAACAAGTGGTATCAGAGCAGGTTGTGTTTCATTATCATCTACAAGAAGGTTTCACAGTTGAGTGGGAGTCTCATGGTTAAGTGGGAGCAATGGCGGATGAGAGTAAATTGAAGGTAGAAAAACTCAATGGGCAGAACTATCAGTTATGGAAGATGTCGATGGAGGATTATCTCTATCAAAAGGATTTATGGAGGCCGTTGGAAGGAATAGCTAAGAAACCAGCAATAATGACTGATTAGGATTGGGAACTTCTAGACAAAAAGGCATTGGGAACCATTTAGTTGTGCCTGGCACCATCTATGGAATTCAATATAACAAAAGTGAAGACAACAAGTGAGCTAATGAAAGCTTTGGCTAAATTATATGAAAAACCCTCGGCCTCAAATAAGGTATTTCTCATGAAGCGTTTGTTTAATCTGAAAATGATTGAAGGTGGATCTATGACAGATCATTTAAATGAGTTTAATATGATTGTCAGTTAGTTAACTTCTGTAAAAGTGAAATTTGATGAAGAGGTGAGGGATCTCTTGGTTTTATGTTCTTTGCTAGAAAGCTGGAATAGCTTGGTAATGGATGTAGGTAACTATGTCTCTAGTTCAAACACTTTGAAATTCGATGATGTTGTTAGTGTTATCCTTAGTGACAAAATGTGACGAAAAAGCTCAGGAGGGTCCACATTAGGTAGTGTTTTGAATGCAAAAAATAGGGGTAGATCAAAGGAGAGAGGAAAAGGTTCTGGAGGTCATGGGAAGTCACGAGGAAAATCAAAGGACAAGAAGTCCTAATCCAGAGGACAGAAGGATTGTTGGTACTATGGTAAACCAGGTCATCTAAAGAAAGATTGATGGTCTTGGAAGAATAAAGAAGGAGACAAACAAGAAGGCAATAAGGAGGCAAATGTGGTAAGTAATAAATTTGAAGATGATGCTTTGATTCTTTCTCTAGATAATGTTGATGATTCATGGGTTTTAGATTCAGGGGCCTCATTTCATGCTACGCCCCATAGAAGTTATTTTCTTGATTATGTCCAAGGGGATTTTGCGCTGGTTTATTTGGAAGATAACGAACCTTGTCAGATTGTTGGAAAGGGAAGAATCAAGATTAAGTTATAGAATGGGTATCATTGGCTACTACAAGAGGTAAGGAACATTCCAAGGCTAAGTAAGAATTTAATTTTAGTAGGGCAGCTAGCTGATGAAGGTTGCATAGTTAATTTCAATGATAAAAATTAGAAGATTTCAAGAGGTAGCTTAATAGTAGCAAAAGGTGTGAAAATAGGCACCTTACATCTTTGTACAGGTCATACTATTCCTTCTACTTTAGCTATTGCAGAGAAAAACCAAACAGGTTCAAGAACAGTTGCCGCAAGTTTGCAGAAAGAGATTAAAATAGTTGCTATAGGTTCTGAGACAACACTGTGGCATAACAGACTTGGGTATATGAGTGAAAAAGGTATGAAGGTACTTCATTTTAAGAAAGTTTTACTAGGTCTGAAATGTATTAATATAGATTTCTGTGAAAGTTGTGTGTATGGAAAACAAAAGAGAGTTTTCTCAAGGATGGGAAGCATAAGAAAGATGAAAAGTTGGAGCTTGCGCATACAGATGTATGGGGACTGGCTCAGGTATCTTCTCTCAGTGGCTCTCTGTATTATGTTACATTCATTGATGATGCAACTAGGAAGGTTTGGATTTATTTCCTCAGGTAGAAATCTGATGTATTTGAAACATTTAAGAAATGGAGAAGCTTGGTTGAGAATGAGCGGGTAAAAGATTAAAATGTCTCAAATCTGATAATGGTGGTGAGTATTGTAGCAAAGAATTTGATGATTATTGTTCTTTTAATGGAATCCGTAGGTAGAAAATGGTTCCAGGGTCTCCACAAGAGAATGGAGTGGCTGAGCACATGAATAGGACAATAATGGAGTGTGCAAGGACCATGAGATTGCATGTTGGGCTGCCTTTAAACATGTGGGCAGAGGTTGTCAACACTTCTATATATTTAATTAATAGAGGTCCTTTAGTTCCTTTGGGTTGTGGTATTCCAGAGGAAGCATGGACAGGTAAGAAGGTGAGTTATTCTTTTCTCAAAACCTTCAGATGTGAAGCATTTGCACATGTAGATTCTGAAAATAGAACCAAGCTGGATGCAAAATCAAAAAAGTGTACCTTCATTCGATATGGCATTAATGAATTTGGTTATAGGCTTTGGGATTTTGAAAATTAAAAAATTGTGAGAAGCAAGGATGTTGTATTCAATGAGAAGGTGTTGTACAAAGATCAGTTGCAGCAGCATGAGAAGAAAGAACAAGATTATGTGGTGCTAGATGATACACCAAATAGTGATATTATAGTGGTTCCTCATGCTCCACAACACCAATAAGAAATACCACAAACTCTAGTGAATGTTAGACGGTTAAGAAGGCTAAGTAGACCTCCCGAAAGGTTTTCTCCCTCTTTGTATTCTATTTTGTTAACAGATGCTAGTGAACCAGAAGGATATGATGAAGCTATGTAGGTAGATACAAAGGTTCAGTGGGAGCTTGCAATGAAAATAGAAATGGACTCCTTGCTAAACAATCAGACTTGGGAATTATGCAAGTTACCTGCAAGTAAAAAGGCTTTACCAAACAAATGGGTTTATAGGATGAAAGAGGAAGATGGAGGTAAGAAAAGATTTAAAACCAAGTTAGTTGTAAAAGGATTTGCATAGAAAAAGGGCATTGATTTTTATGATATTTTTTCTCCGATTGTTAAGATGACTTCTATTCGTATTGTTTTAAGTATTATGGCTATTGAAGATTTGCATTTAGAACAACTAGATGTGAAAAATGCCTTTCTCCATGGTGATTTGGAGGAGGAGATATATATGGAACAACCACAGGGATTTGAGGTCAGAGGTAAGGAGAAATTGGTGTGCAGATTGAAGAAGAGTTTATATGGCTTGAAACAAGCACCTCGGTAATGGTATCTGAAATTTGATAGTTTTATGGCTGAGCAAGGCTATAGCCGGTGTAATTCTGACCATTGTGTTTATTTTCAGAGGTTGGATAATGACAACTACATTATTTTATGTTTATATGTCGATGACATGTAGCAGGGTCTAACATGGATCACATAAGAGAGTTAAAACAACAGTTAGCACAATCATTTGCTATGAAGGACTTGGGGGCAGCAAAACAAATCCTTGGTATGAAAATTTGCAGAGATAGGAAGAACAGGAAATTGACTCTATCTTAGGCTGATTATGTTGAAAAGGTGTTGCAGAGATTCTATATGCAGAATGCAAAAGCTATTAGCACACCTTTGCCCAGTCATTTGAAATTGACTAAGGAGATGTGTCCTAAGACACCAGAGGAGGAAAAAAAATGTCCAAGGTACCATATGCTTCAGCTGTAGAAAGTTTAATGTATGCCATGGTATACATGAGACCAGATATTGTACATGTTGTAGGAGTCATAAGCAGGTATATGAGTCATCCTAGATTGGAGCATTGGAATGCAGTAAAATGGATTCTCAAATATTTGAGAGGTACATCTAATAAACACTTATGTTTTGGGGGCTCTAATACTGATTTAGTAGGCTATGCAGACTCAAATTTGGCAGGAGATATCGATACCAGGCAGAGTACTACAGGTTATGTCTTTACTGTAGGTGGGATGGTAATGAGTTGGATCTCCAAGTTGCAAAAGGTGGTTGCTTTATCCACCACGGAGGCAGAGTATGTAGCTGCAACAGAGGCAAGTAAGGAGATGATATGGCTACAATCTTTCATGAAAGAATTGGGAAAACAACATGCTAACAGTTATTTGTTTACAGATAGCCAGAGTGCCATATATCTTGCAAAAAATTCTTCCTTGCATTCAAAGACCAAACACATACAGCTAAGGTATCACTTCATTCAGTCGGTGTTGGATGATGGACAGTTAAGGCTAGAAAAGATACATACAGATGAAAATCCAATGGATATGTTTACAAAGGCAGTGAGAAGGGAGAAGTTGAGCTCCTCTTTAGCTTTGGTTGTTCTTTAAGACTGAAAATAATAATTCCTTCAGCGGGGTAATAATATTGGACTCTCTTTTGGTGGATGTAGCCCGAGTTTGGGTGAACCACATTAAAATTGTCTCTCTCTATTTTTATTTTTGTGTATTTCTCATTCCTCTGTTTAATCTTTATTTGCGTTTAATTGATATCTTATGCTGGCTAACCCTAACACGGGTTGTGTATCGTACGCATATTGCGATGCAGAGCGGTCTTAGCTCAACCGATCCCAAGGAAAAGTACTCACTACTTCCCCTTATGATGGATCAGGGTACTTGATCCATATGTGCTAGCCTAATCCCCATAGTTCTTGAGCATATTTGTGGTATTTCTTGGATGATCATCTACCTTGTCTTCATGAAAGGTATGATATGCCACATGAGTTGTCAATTGGGGGTTGGGATCTAGGGTGAGAGGGACCTACATGGACAACCCAACTGGAACTATGTGATGACATGTGTCGCCACTTGGGGGTCAGGGTCTAGGGTAAAAGGGACCTGCATGGACAACCCAAGTGATACCATATGCCCCGTGTATATTTTTAGGTCCAGCATGTGGAGGGAGGTTTGTTACTCATGTTGAGATGGATTTTGTATCTGTACATGTTCCAACATGATGCAATAGGTATGATGCCACACCCCACTGATGTTCCAACACAATGTTGTTGATGATGCCGTGTTGTTGATGGTAGTGAGCTAGGCTCAAGGACATGATGCCACGTGCATAGACACATGAAGGTGCACTATGAGATTATGTTGATAGCCTACTTGTGTGATGAGTGTCATGGGGCCTCGTACACTTGTAGAGGTATACTCATGTTTACTTTCGATAGTGTTTGGGTCGGTTAACGAGGTATCTCTATGCGGGGTGTGTTATGTGCGTGCCTACTTTTGCAGAGCCACAAACACATTGCCATGTGACATACGACTAGTATGTGCCTTCTCTCGCTAGTGTATGACCATGTCGCGCTAAGATGTGATGCGGGATGTGACCAAGGTGCACATCTCATGCAGGTAGCCAAGGAGTGCGTGGGCCACTTGGCTAGTCCATGCCGCATGACGACGTGATGCAGAGTGTAGCTGAGGAGTACACTCTGAGCCATGTGGATGGCGTACTCACTCTGCACCACATGAGGGCTACTGCTATAGCATGACATTATTCCCTCCTTCCTTGTTTGGTGGCTAGTATCTAATCACACAGTGTTGTACAATGCAATTTCAAAGATTGTGGACTTTCTTTATGGTATTGATGATTTTTTTATTGACTATGAATGCCGACATTTTATTTATGTTGATTGTGATGGTTTACCCACACCTTGTGATTTTATTTGCATGTAGCCCTCATGGTTACATTTGATTTAGTGTTGAAATTGTGCGCATTTCTTGCTTTATTGTTGAAATTGAATTTTTATTTGATCTTTCTTTATGACTTTGGTGGCTAAACTAGTTTATCCTTATTGTTTTTGATGTCGTCCATGTGTTGTATTGTGATTCCTCTCCAAGGACGTGTGAGGTAGCTATGAGGAAGCAGACACAGGAAACCTTGAGGATGGGGGTATGTGAGGTTATTATACAACTAGGACCACTACCCACCTATGTGTGATGACTATCTCTTGGAGGCTAACCACTTTATACAACAACAAAGAGGTCATTGTGGTCTTGTTTGGATGGTCTCACCTTGTGTGTGTGGCCTAACACCAACAAGCCATTGAGTGGGAGGTATGGACTATGTGAGATGGATATTAGCTCTTGGCTCATGGATTATGTATCATGGTTTAGTATGATGCTTCCCGGTGTCTAGATGGACCCTTGTATAGCCTTGTGATGTGATTCTCGGTGATGTGCATTCATGTGTATGTGAAAAATGTATGTTAAATGATGAATATAGTACTTATGAAATGATAAATTGTGTTTCCATGCTTCTAAAAAGATGTAAAATCATGATCTCTGTTGAATATGTTATGAGATTTAGGGTTGTAAAATGAATAAAGTGGAATGTCTTGATGGATATTTAATGAAGAATGTGGGCTTGGGGTGGATAATTATGTTGTGTTTTATGGAATTGTAGCATTATGAAGTATTGATTGCTTAACCGTGTATTGGAAGAGGAATTGTAATATAAGAGCAAAGAAAATGAAATAGTAATGCATTTGAAATTGAATATTTTTATATTTTTTTGTTATGAGAAATTATTCTAGCTAGGACTAAAAGGGTGTAATGTTTTCTTTGTTTGAAAAGAAACTGATGGGTGTTAATGCTAACATGTAAGGATTTTGAGTGGTTTATGTACTATTGAATCATTTTTGAATTGCAAGCCTTGATTGTGTTATTATTGTGACATTGAAAACAAAAAAAGGCCAGGTCATGTTTGAAATGGACTATATAAGTATATATTCTTGTGAGATGAATTATTTTCATAGGTAAAACTAGTGTATATTATTTTGATGTAATGAATTAGCTTTGATGTTGGTAATAGAAATTTGCAGTACCAATGTGATATGTTTCCACCCTAGTTTGTGACTTCCAGGAGTAAGTCAAGTTTTAGTGGGGGAGGATGTAGTGCCCCTCCATTCTAACCGTGGATGTGCAGGTAGTTGGCTTTGAAAATTGGAGGTGAAGGTAAAATAATATGGATATTTAAAGATAGTTAAAATGGAATTCTAGGAGGAAGCCTAATCCTAGGGGGGAGTGTGTAAGACCCTGTCCCTTGTGGCCTTATTAATCCTGCTAGTCATCGATGGTTTATGTCCTATATTTTATGATCTTTTATGTTGAACAATATACATTAGTGATTATTGTTCTTATACATCAAGTTGCTTATACTTTGATTGTTAACTAACTAACTAGTGGTTGTTGTGATTTCGTGTGATAGCCAAATGAGTTATATTCCTTATCTACGTAAGTATGCAATGATCAAGATGTTTCATTGTTGGTAATAATATTATGTATATCAAATAGATTGCATCATGTTAGGTGATTTTATATTATGAGTGTGAGTAAATGTGAATATAAAGGTAATGATTGCTATTAAATATTTGCTTGTAGTAGTATTTGTTACATGTTAATTAGATTATTGATAAGTGGCAATATTTTGATATTAAATAGTATGATCAATCATTGGTTGACTTTAAAAGATATTATGCAAGTAGAGAGAGTTAAATTATACTTGTGTAGATTTAATCCTCTATTTGATTATCATTCTTAGAAGGTTATTTTCATATGCCATTTGTTTTATTTACTATTAATTATGAGAAGTACTGACACTTTTGGTTGAGTATACAGGTAAAAGAAAATGGCCAATGTTGATGAAGGGGTCACTTAGCTACTTCCCTTATGTTATTCTTGTGAATGTGTTTTAACCTTGTTTGACAAGGGTTGTGCATGTGTGGGAGGTTTTTTATTAGACCCTTGAGTCACGTTTTTAAATGTGATTACTTATTGTATGTTTTATGAAGTCTTTATGTGGTTTTAATTGTATAAAAAGTTTCCTAGGTGGTAGGTCTATGGGTTAGGGGTCCTTTTATTCCATAAAAGCCCTTAAATAAAGTCAAAAATCCACTCTAATTATCCACTTATGAAAAGTGGCGAAAATTGGAGTTGGTTGGGTGGTTGGGAAGTTATGGGGAGTTGGTTGCCTTTTTCCTTCTATATATATTCCTTCTCTTTGAAAGGAGAGGGGGCTTTTTCTCTTTTTGCCTTGGCTTCTCTTACTTGCTCTTGGTTGTTCTTGTGTTTTTTAATTCGCATTTGGGAGGGGATTCTTGATGGAAAGAAAAGGAAAGGATGGGTGAGGAAGAATGGAGGAAAGCTCTTGGAGAAAGTGAGGATTTCTACCATATTTGGGTTGCGAATTCTCTTGGTAAGATCTACTCTTTTGGATTTGAGTTTTGTTGATATGAAAATGAATGATTGAAGTTTTCCTTGGTATATGTATATCTTTATTGATCCTTGTTTAAATGGGTAGTTGTGATTGAAATCTATGTGAAGAGTTAATGTTATAGGTTGCATGTATTGGAGTTTGTGTGGGTAGGAGTTCCATCTTGTTGAGTTGAACATGAATAACCATTATTGTGTGTTAAAGTTAAGCTTGAGTTATGTGAATATTTATGTCATGTTTGGAAATGTAAGCCATGTATGTTTGGAAGAGCTATGTGACCCTTAGAGCTCGGGGGTAAATTGAGCATCAATCCTATGGTTGGGAGGAGAGCTTGTGGCCATATTATTGTTTTGTTGTCCTCTTCTTTCAAGACATTACTAATGACATTAATATTACATTTTCTATATTAGGTTCTTTTCTATATGCTTTGGGATAATATGTCATTTGCAAATTAAATTGATATACTTCAACTATAATACTTTGATGATGCAGAAAAAGGAATCAAACAAGACTAACTTGACACATTCCAAATAGGTTTTCATTACAAATGATGCAAATATGCATTCTTGTTCATCTTAGACAACTCACTCTTAAAGCCTAAAACAGGGGTGCAACAACTTGGATCTTTTGATCATAACTTTTAGTAGAGACCTGATATTCAGAATCTAAAATCTGTTTGGAAGACCCTTTGGCCCTTATTAAACATATGTCAAAATGGTCTAGGGTTTTTTTGTATGGAATAGGGCAAAACAAGGTTGTTCCAAACTAGGAACCCTAGGCAGGGTTCAGACCTGTTGTGAGTAAAAATGTCATAACTCACTCAAAACCTAATGAAATCACATGCAACCAAAATAATTGTAAACTAGAAACAAATATATTTCCATCTATCTATTACATTCACTGATACGAGGTCATACCAGGTTGTACCATGCATGTTTTCAGACTACATTTTTAGAAAATTGAACTTTACAGACCTACCCTCAATAAAAATGCCATAACTTATTCAAATCTCCATGAAATTTGATGCAACAAAAATAAATTAAATGTACTTTCTTTTCCAATTGGTTTTAGACAAGTATAGGGTCATACAAGTCCGTAATATGCATGGGAACAATAGAAAACATTTGGAAACTAGAGAAAATTGAAGTCTTCATTCAAGGATTCTAGTTCAACCTACACACCAACCCTCCATTCCATTTGGAGGCTCATATTTATGTTTGTACAATCAATTTATGCCCCCCAACGAACCCACAACTACCATTTAACATCTTTTAAGAAACTTTTAAAAAAATTGTCATTTGACAAGAAAAGTTATTATGACAACACTTGACAACTTTTGACAATGTTTTTATTTTTTCAACTAAATGACACCAAACCTTCAACAATGACTCCAAATGACTTATATTGGCCTAAAATGGTCTTATTAATATTGGACAACACAAAATAGGATAAAAACTCAAACTTTGCCTCTTGTAGGCATCAGGTCTTGAGGGTGCTCTTGCACCATTTGATCTACTTGTGTGTATGTCCGTAGCACAATGGATCTAAATATATGTAAGTAGATTAATCATGTAGATGCTTTGAAAAATATATTATAATGGTAAGATGGTTCATTATTCAATATGAATGTTATGATAAAAAAGGAGCTTTTGTTATGAATGGATCTATCTCACTGGTTATGGATTTGGATAGGGTAGAACTATGTAGAAATGTATAATATATGTCTTGTGATTTATTCTAATCTTTATCCATGTGAGATATATTTCCTTGCAAAGAGGAAACAATACTATCCATGATATGTGAGATGTATTATCTAATGGTTGTATTGTGACATCCATTTGGGACTAAGTTTATTTGATCCGTATTTCTTCTAGAACATAGTAAATTGTATTATATGCATGTGGAAACAATACTTTAAGATGATAAAAACTCATTTAATGCATGATCATTGTTCACTTTAAGCATGTGCAAGGGAATGGTATGGTTGAGTTTATATCTAAATAAGGAATTAGTTTTCTAACTCATTCATGTATGAAAAATGAGATTATGCAATTAAAGGTAAGTAGCTTTGAATATAGACATCATGTTTGCTTCATGGATAAGCATAGTTGATGGTGATATTTGGTGAGTTGCTAGTTTGAGTTAGACCTCCTGATTTTATTATCTGAAACCTTAAGAGAACTAATGAAAATGATATAAGGTAGATAGTTCTTGTTTTTTATCTCATTCTAATATGAGTATATTGATTTGTTAAAGACTCTAGAGTGAGATGTAATATTTTATGAGTATATTACATCTTAGTTAATCATAAAGTTGCAAGTTCATGTCCTGAACTACAAATTATCTGCACTACGCATACGTAGGCAAGGCCATCATGGATGAGCCCCTGAGACATTAGGTCCTTAGGCTAGTATATAGTTCTCTTTTATGTGTATTGATAATCTTTGTGGAACTAATGTTCATTTTTAGATGCATAGATATAGGTTTGTTAATTGAGTAGATTACTGGAGCAAAGAATATGTTTTTCCACTATGCTAAGGATGACCTTATGGTTCTTACTATAATTGTTTGTAAATGCATGAGAGATGTCTTGTTCCTATTTGAAAAGATCTTTTATCATGTATTTTTAAATTGGGATGTATCTTCGTTTGTATCTCTTTATGTAACCTTTGTTTATTGTAATCTTGATTTGTGAGTAACGTATTTGAAGAACCTTAGAGGACCCAGGTTTAGATTATTATGTTATGTTATGCATTCTATTGTTGTTTGCTTTTTAAAAAAATTATTACTCCATTAATTTGACCTTGTTTAGTGTTGTCCTCTAGGGTTCCTTGGTAGGGGCATTACAAAATGGGTTTAAAATCCATAAAATTTCAATCTTCATAATGATCCACTAGAAAGAGCTCCAAGCTCTTGACGTAAAGAAATTTAGAATAATACTAGTCTTCTCAAACATCTATAAATATCCTGCACACATCACACAAACATGGATGGCCAGGCTCACTCTCCTCCCTACCGTAGGATTGGAAAACCAATCCACCTCTGAGCTAGGGAGAAACTTCCAAGAACAGAGATTCACAAACTAACAAATTCCCAAAAAACACTTAAACACGACAACCATCCAAGATTGGGGATAAACATACGAACACAAGGAATTCCATGAAAGATTCTTCAAAGGGCGAAAGAGGGGATATCTTCTCTCTTGGGGGAAAATTATTTTTTTAACCCTTCATAATTCTTTCACAAACCCAACTAAATTTTGCCACAACCTTTTAGGTACAACCCAACTATAGTTTTGTCACAACCCTTCAAGCACAATCCGACTACAATTTTGCCGCAACCCTTCAGTCATAAACCCAACTAGAATTTGCATCAACCTGTCATGCATATATCCAACTACAAAATGGTCCCCCAAGAGAGTGTCCTGACATCTCTCAAACCCCACACAAGGGAGGTTCTTTACTAAAGGAAATATCAACTCCCAACCATTCCAAACAATAATAAAATAAACATGCATCCCAATTTTCACAACACTATCACATCAACAAACATTAAAATCATTCAACCATGAAATTAATATCCTACCTTTTGCTCTCCAAGTTAGGAGAATCACACAATGGCAATATCCCTTCAATAATATCCAACAAAATATTCCTTCACCAAATTTCAAGTAAACTCTTCCTTCTCCAATCATACAAGAATTTCTTCTTCTTTGAAAAAAACCAATAAATTTTTCTAAAAACCCCCAAATTCAAGATAGATTCCCCAGAAGAAAGAATAACTCCCTCTCAAAACAAAAATTAATAAATAATTAATCATCCACCCAAAAAGCCCTCTTTTTTCCTAAAAAAATTAACCAAAAAAATAAAGCTCTAAAAGAAAACCATTAAAACAAAAATAAAGTTTTAATAAAATCTATTAAAATAACTTAAATAATTAAAATACACAATAAAACAAAATAAAGCTTCTCCATAAATAAATTAAAACAAAAGAATATTCTTTTAAAATTAAATCAATTATCCACAAGAATTACCCATGCAAATTCAAAAAAATAGAATTTAATTTAATTCACCAAAATATAAAGAATAAAATAATAAATAAAATTGACCAATACATTACAACACATACACACATACATAAGCCATTATTCCTCAATACAGAATAGCCTTAGGATAATAGGTTTCACACATAATAAGTTCTTGGAAGGATCTCTGATTTCTAATTCCTTGGCCACCCCCTGCAACACTCAAATTTTGAATATCAGATTATCTTGGTAGAAATAGCCAAAGCAACATCAAAGTAAAAATACAATTAAATATTAGCTAGTCATTTCTCATAAAAATCAATTTAACTAAACAACATTAATTTTCACACACACACACACACAATTTAATCTAAAATAAATCCATTCACTCAAACATATAAGTATTACAATCATGTAATTGCTCTAACGATCAATTCTCTAACATATAAGTCGAATACTCTCTACCAAGAATTAAAACATATAAAATATTGAAATCCACATGTTCCATAGTCCTCTACTCTTCATAATAATACAAACATAATATCAAAGAATAACTCCTCAAAGTCTAACTCATAATAGCATAGGAAAATAACTAAGTAAATAGTTAGGCCTTACATCCTCCCCCTCTTAGAGATAGGCTTCCTCCTGGAAGCCCTCAAGGAAGAGGAAAGAGGTAAACTTACATAATTGACAAGACACAAAGAGGGTACATAGTTAAGAATCTAAAAAGAATTGAGCATCTTAGACTAGTTTATCACTAGGCTTAAATCTAAAAGAATTCCCATGCCACCTCCTTCCATCTCCCCATACAACCTACTAGGAGCTCCTTTCAAAATTTAAACTTTTAATACATCAAAATGTTTACACTTACCAATAGTAACAATAAAACAAAAAGCCTCAAAATTCAATAACCAATAATTTTTGAAAAGTAAAATATTAAAAATATAAAATGAAAACTCAAAAATAATGAAATATAAAGGGTGATCATCATAGTAAAATATTTAAATTCAATTGAAAATCCAAACAAAAGAGTTCTGAGGCAAAGGAATAGATCAAATTAAATTAGCTAAGTAGCCAAGGGTAGGAAATAAATTCTCATACTACTAGTTACAATATAATTAAATAAATCCACAACATTTTTATATAAAATAATAGAAATGAAATCGAATAGTCAAATAAAATTGTTTCGTAGACATCACTTAACTATAATAAGCCATTCGAAGGGGAGAAGGTGTATGGTGGTCTTAACCTCAATACTTAATCTAGGATAAACCTACTCATTGGATAAACTATGCCTATCATCATTAAGAACATTCAGTAATAACCTAAACACAAGCCTAGTGCCAAAGTAACACAACAAAAAGTACATCTAAGAGTTTTCAAGGTAATAATAATATAGTTTAATCTCTCATTAAGGTAACAATTAATACAATTTTGAAATTACAGATCACTATTGCATTAAACCATACTAATCTATGTACTCAAACCTACTAATACCTAACATAATTGCAGGCATGACTAGTCAATCAGACGGGGTACTGAATATCCTATGCCATGGTTCACTATACAATCACATAATATGCTAACCTCTAATCAAAACACAAATTATTTCCAAACTACTAAATCGCATAAAGTTATTAGATATTTCATCATTCAGTCATATTCATCAATAGAACAGCTCATCATCAATTCTAAAATTCAAAAGTAGTTACTTGCACATCCAATTCATATAAAGAAGCAAACATGTCTAGGTTACACTATTATATCTAAAAAATTCAGTAAAGAATCTAAAGTCTCAAGTATTATTCTTTGTTTGAAAATTCATGTTTCACACTCAACACTGATTGACCAAGCATTTATTACATCTGTTATGGAGTAAAAAGTGGCCACATGCCTTTTTACCTCCTTGTTTAGCTCCTAGGTCCCCGTGATTATATTATACATTCTAATTATTCATCCTGATGCAAAATTCCTTGAAACCAATGTAAATTGGGAACCAGGGGCCCATATCTTATCTTACCTTGAACCAAAAAGGATTCTCAAGAATTAGTCCCCAGCGCCCAAGTCTTCCCTTATTATTTAGGGAAAATTTAAATGAATTTTGGCTTATGACCTTTAAAAAGGTTTCTTCTTGTCGACTCTTTTGGATTAATTTTACGAGTGTTAGTGGGAAAGAATATATAAGTGTGTTTTTGAATTCATTATGAATCTAGATAGAAATAGCCAACTTGAAGCATTGGAGTAAAGAGTATTCAAAGAATTCATTGTGATTCTAGAGCAGATTTATATTGTCATTGTGTGTGTTGTTGCAGGTTTGAAGTTATCATCTATCTCTCCTTATGAGTTGAAGAGTCTTCATCCTCTTAAGGGTTTCATCACATAGGTGATATCATTGTGATTTATTATCATTTGATTCATCATATTGATTTTGTGTTTAGCCTCTGCCCTACAAGGGCACACTCTCTTTATCTATCAACGTTGTTGGAAAGCTTGAATGCTATCCTGAGATTTGACTGAGGCAAGTCCCTAAACACCATAACCCCCAAACCCCTTTTCTTCTTCTTGTGTCTAGGTTACAGGTGTGAGATCTACAAAATATGAAGATACAAGAAGAGTGAGCAAGGATCAAGGTTTCAGGATCTGACAATGATTCAGGAATATTACAATGATTCAAGAATATTCCTCTATGTAGGACTTAGGCACTGGCACCCTAGTCTCTCTGCCTCAATAGACTTCAGATCTTGCATTAGGGCAGTCTCTATAGCATTTCTCTAGTTTATAGTTCCTAAAGATTAAACCTTTTAGGACTTGGGTGCTCCTAAAATAGTCCTCTGACATCTCCACTTTTGAGACACGGGTTCTGTCATCTTCTTGATCCTCCTTGTACATTTTATTTTTTGAGATTTGTTGTATATCCTATGTTATAATTAGATCATCATAGAACTAGGGTTCTGTGCATAATTGACACAAGGTTTGATAAAAGGCTTGATTAAATCAAATATTTCCATAGCACTCCTAAGTACAAGATTTGTAGCTAAGTCCACTTCCATTTGGTAGTGATTTGGCTCGATCTTGTCCTTGAATGCTATTGTGAAAGAAGGTTTTATCTAGTGTGTGTGCTAGTCTCACCATTCACCTTTCTCACACAACATTTTGGTGAACCTATAGCTTCGAGCATTTGCATCTTAATGATTGTTCAAATTAGAACTTGCATAAATTTATAGCATATTTTCATTGTCCATTTGAAATTTTTGCATCATTTCATATACTTGGTTAGAAAATTCATACGTTTGTAATTACACATTGTGTATTTCAACATAAAAAGTTTAACATCTCTTTTACCTTCCTTTGCAATAAATCTTAAAGTTGTATATATTGCCTTCTTGTGCAACACTTTTAACATCTTGATCACTCCGTTTGTAGTGACACTAGTGTGTTTTTGATCTTTGAAAAAAGCTTCAAAAGCGTGGTTTCCTCAAACTAGTCTCTTGGTGTATCAAAAGTCTCTCATATTGGTAGTATTTGATAAATGAATAGATATGATTTACATTTCTATTCCAAGACATTTCATGATGGCATCTTCATATTCTTCTTTGAAATCTTTTCATGCTTATATCCTAGATTTTGAAAATTTCTCTAAATTCACTAATATGCATCGTCATATTTTAGAACACATAGCATGTGTGAATGATATTGATGTTTCTAAATATTCCACATATGAACTCCAACTCCTTTGTTATATACATGATTTAGCTTTACAATACTCATGGGTGCATATCCTTTGATATTAAAAGATTTAACTGAATTCATCTCCGTGAATACTCATGAGAAAGATGATTGTGTAAGTTCTTTTATTACTACTATAAATCATGACAATGCTTTGGATCTACTATCTAAATTATATGATGATGATGAGGATTCCATGAGTCATCTTATTCCTCTTTTATTTGAATGTTCAAGCACCTTAGATATCACTAAGGAAGTGAAGACCCTCGATCTTCCTCCTTTGGCTGAATGTTCAAGTACTTTGGACATTACTAAGGATTGAAAAAGCATGAATAGTTCTCTTTTGGTTGCATGTTCAAATCCCTTCAACATCACTAAATATACAATCATCAATAATTCCCTTAACAACACTTTACCTTCCCTTCGTTCCAATGCTCTCCCTTCAAGAGACGAAGTATCGATGGATGAAGAAAGGTCTCTCATATTAAATCCTTTGGGGATGGATGTTAAGCCTAATCAATGTAAAAACAATGTTAATTCAATCATCATTAATAGACTTATTCCACCCACTAAGAGGATAGTGAATAAGTGTACTAATGTTCCTAAAATCATTGTAAATAAGGCACCTAATGTGCTACCTCGCTTCAGACTGGTGATTACGGTTCAAGGTCCTCCAACACCACCTCAACCCTTGGGTTACATTATCAATTTTACAAAACAAATTACTCAAGGAAATCAAGTGTATCAAAATGTGTCACAACAAACCTATTACAATGTGGTTTCTCACACATATAGTACATGAAATAATAAACAAAGTAAACAACAGTCAAACATTTCAATCACTTTACCAACTTCTCAACCTCTGCTTCCTTAACCACCTTGACTTACTCATAAAGTTGGTCAAGATTATGATCTTGTTGAGTAGCTTCATGCTACTCCAGCTAATATCTCTCTCTGGGAACTCATACAAACATCGCCTACATACCACGAAATGATTTAGGAAGCTTTACAAAAGGTGATCATACCACCTGCTATTAAGCCTAATGATGTAGCAGCTTTGTTAGATTGTATGCATGCAACAAAAACAAACATTATGTTTCAACAACATAAGTTTCCATCAATTAGACTTCAAAACCAATATGATCCTCTTGTAATACCTGTCACAATAAATAAAAAGTTGATAAAGTGAATTATGATTGACAATGGATTGGGTCTTAATGTTTGTGGCATTGATTTGCTGAATAAAATCAAAGTTGATACATCTTTAATCAAACTAGATAAATTTGACATTCATGGTTTTGATAACATTGGTAGACAATCCTTGGGTACCATAACTTTACTTGTAAAGGTTGGACTCGTGATATTATCTACCCTTATCCATGTCATGCATGGTGCACTTTCATATAATATGATTCTTGATAGACCATGGATTCATGCCATGGGGGAAGTTTCATCTACCCTTCATCGATCAATAAAGTTTATTTATGCAAATAAACTTCATACCATTGAATCTGACCTAAATCCAAAAAGTCATTTACAAGTTGAGGTAGAAAAACAAGTTGTCAATCGCAAGCTTCTAAATAACTTAAAAGATGATTCATCAATACCTCTTGTTGTAGATAATGTTGTGTAAGATTCCACATCACCATCAAATGCACTTGTTGGTGATGATTGGGGTTCATTATATTTTATTCCTTCCTTTATGGGGGAATATAAAATTAATAACCTGAATCCTAAAGCTTCAAAATTTGCCTCGATCTCATCCAAGCAATCTTTGGAAATACCTAAAAACCTAAAGTTTCTTTAGTAGCAAACAAAGATAATACTCTTACTTATACTATAGAATATGAGACTTATGAGGCCCCGCCTTCTTCTAAAGAGATGGAGTCTCTCTATGGTCGTGGATTTCAAATCCTTTACAAAAATTGCGACTACATAGGCAATGGTTGTGGTGTAAACCAACAAGGAATCAAAGTACCTTTACAAGCTATTGTAATTAACTACTCGACTGGTATTGGATATCATTCTTTGAAGCCCACCAAAGCTTATCGTCATCCTAAACTTAATGTTAACACAATATCAACAAGTCCAACACTCAATTTGATATATCCTGAGATGATATACATAAATTGTTCGCCAAAAAATATCTCGTTAGGTACTTTTTCAACATATGAAGCATCAAAAGAATCAAACACTACGTGACTACAGGTAAGTATTTATCCCTCATTTAGCCACACTTAATGTAGCACCTATTCTAGTTTCTCTCAAGGGTGGCCTCCTCCTAGATATATATATTGATAGTGTTGTGTTGTGTTCCCTCGTGTAGTGTTAAATGTTTGTTTAGGTCTCCTTGGATGACCCTTGATACTCTTGTAAGGTCAAGGATACAAGGAGACCACCTCCATCATGACATTCCTTCTATTTGTTTCTCTATTCTTCTACTCTCACTTCTATTATTGCAAATTGTTGTGTGTGGTGCCTTGGGGGCATAACGCTGTGGAGGGTGTTTTGGGGGCATCCTTCCATGTTGTGGCCTTCTGTCACTTTTGTCTACTCTCTCATTTTCATGATTTCATTGTTTCATTGTGCTGGTGGCTCTACTAGTCAGCAGATGATGATAACAAGTAAACACTACTAAGGACCGTGCATCCCTACAACAAGAAAACAAAAATGGACCTAGTCCATATATGAATATGGGGTTAATTTGATAGTGACGCTTGACTAGTAGAATCACTTTTTGTGTTGTGATGTGGTCATGTATAGTGTTGTGAAATTCTTGTAACAAACCTTTGCAATACTCTAAATCTGCTTCTAGACACTTTGGAATGTTTTTGTATCTCACCTTGTAGCTACACTCAGTTATGAGATACCTGAAGTATAACCTCACAGCTATACTCAGTTCTGAACCCATAAGTGTAGCCTTGGTTTATTAAGTGGTATGTTGCCTTATTTCTATAGATGATTTGGTTGTTATCTTGGCTTAGATTGTCTAATTGAATCTTGTTTTGATTATCTTTCATTGTTATCATATAATAATAATGTGTTCTATTGTGATTGTTGGGAATAATTGGCGATCGTAAGAACATGTCACTTTGGGGCATGGGCTTTGTGAAAGCTCTTATTCCTTCTCGTGTTTTCAATCTTACCTTAAACGTGATTGCTATTGGCAAGTGAGATCAACCACTTTAAGGTGGGGGCATATATTGTGTTAAATACTTGGATATCTTAGATATTGTGATAAAACATGTTTGTGTATGCTTCCTTTTAACTGTAAGGTGTCTTTGTGATGCATGTGGGGTTGTATACTTTGTTTTGTGTGTTGTGTATGCTTCCTTTTCACTATAAGGCATCTCCGTGATGTAGGTGGAACTATATGTTTTTGAATGCCCTTATGTAGAAGGCAGGAATGTGTATTCCCTTGAGTGGTTGCACATCCTTTTAAAAGTCCTTTGCGGAGGTGGGGTTGGATCTCGAGTTATTCACCCTTAAGCATGTCTTTGGAAATTGTGGTAGTGTGTAATATGATACCCTACATTTTTTTAGATTTGTACAAATGATCACAGCAGGGTTAGCACAAGTATGCAACCAACTAGAATACCTCCACACTTTCTAATCACCAAGTTTCCAGAATGGGTGAGGTGAGAGCATACAATGTTTTGGTTTACAAAACAAAGATGTGCAAAAGGAAACTAAATACAATCTTCCGCTATATAACAGGCATCTACTTTCCAACAGGCATCCACTTATTAAGTGGGTGAATAAAGAAAGATAATTAATGATTTTCCCTCCACACTGGTGGTGAACCATCCAGGAGTTACAAATGTGTTGTAACATTAATAAAGATTACAATGCAGTGAACCAATTACAAACTAATTCACTACCCCTGAATTGCATAATTTGTCACTGTGAGGCCTACTTATCTCACCTATTTTTGCTTACATCATATTTACATTTTGATGACATATGGACATTGGGACTACTAATCTCATTATGCAGACCTTCTTGACTCTATCCCTATGTTTTGATTTGTTAGATTTAGTATGTTGTGATGTGGTTATATCTTACTTGTTAGATTTCACTGATGATTATATGTAATGTGACATTCATTTTGATGCCATTTGAGATATTAGTTATGAAGTCAATTGTTAGGAACCCATGTTTAACCCTTCTCTTTACTTTGTTAGTATATTACATTTGGACGCATATGCTTTGTAAGTCATCCCGTGAGTATATTGTATTATCCCACATTCATGGGAACTAAGAGTTCTTTAGATTAGACTTAGTATATAAGTACGTGTTGAGGCCAATGAAGGCATACATGAATTTATTGTATTGAGCTTGCTCAAAGGAGGTTGCCCCCTTGAAGTGGCCTATGATCAATAAATTCCTTCTGTGTTTCTGCTATTCATATATATTTATGTTATTTCGTGCTTTTTTCATTATATTGTTGCAAGAGGTTCCTCTCATCTGGTATCAAAGCACTTTCTTGGGCTCGCTAGGTGGAATTTTTGCCAAAAAAAATTTCTGCAGTGGCCTCTAGGCGCTGTGATTATTGCAGTAGTTCTTTTTTTGCATCTGTATTGTTCATTTCAATTGCAGGTTTGGATCAGGGAATAATCCCTATCTGCTTAATTGTGGGAAGTGTCTGGACAAGCCCTAAAACTCATTGTGAGGAGTACCACAGGAACCCCGAAGTAGCTGGCCCATTGAGAGGACCTGCCAGCAAAAAGGGCAACGGCCCCTACCTAATTGACTAGTTCCCATCCGTGAGGAAAACTAAGAGCTGTCGTTTGTGGCAAAGTGGTTATCAATTTTACCTAAGTTGTGGAGTGAGGGGTACTACCCCAATATGCAAGCCATTCAACAACATTGGTAGCCGAGTGAATCCCCTAAACCTTTAGGAAGCCGAACATACCTAGGGCCCATATCTATTGACAACTAACAAATCGTAGATTGAATCCATCCAGAGTAGTTGGCAGTCTCCAAAAAACAATCTCATTTTTTCACCATATCTTCTTTGCTTTAGCTCCATTTCCTCTCAAAATTCACTGGATCCCCTGAAATTCCATTCTGCATATTTCCTTCCTTGAGGACCTGATCCCAAATTCCACTTATCGAAGCCAGAAATCCCACATTTATCTATTTTTAGGGTTTTCCCTAACTTCTTTGATTCTCACCCAATCGCCTTCAAATTTTCCACAGTGTTCATTTCATATTTCTTCTCCTTTGTCCCTCTTGGATAAATTTTCCCATTCTTTCATCCTGCTTCTGAAATCCCCATTTTCTTCTCCCCTTTCCCTCAGAAAGTGTCCAAAACCTAGTCAAACCCCAATTACCCATTAGAGTTTTTCCCAAATCCAAATTTTCCTTTACTAAAAGTTTTTGGTTTTGTTTTTCTACCCATTCCCAAAAAAAAAATCCTAGTTATGGTTGTCACCCACGCAGGAGCAAAAAACATGGAGGATGAACTTGTAGCCCTCAAGACCAAACTCCAAGATCTGGATTAAAAAATTCTCAAGCTCAATCTTTAGTATTTAGCCATGAACAATAGATGGTAGCCAGAGTCTTCTGCAGACATGGGGTTTTCTTCTTCTGGCAATTTTCGTGGGCTGAAGCTTGATTTTCCTCACTTCAATGGTGATGATCTGACTGGATGGATATACCGAGCAGAATAATATTTCAGTCTGTATAATACTTTTGATGTCAGCAAAGTACCACTTGCATCCTTTCATTTGGAACATGAAGCCCTTCAATGGATCTGTTGGTACATCAGGGCTCATGACGAGCCAAAATGGATAGATTTTTGTAATGATTTGGCCCTAGTGCTTTTGATGACTTCATAGGAGCACTCACGAAACTGCGCCAAATAGGCATTGTGAGAGAATATCAGATAGAATTTGAAAAACTAGCCAATCACACAGAGGGATTGTCTGATGAATTCTGTAGGAGTTGTTTTGTCAGTGGTTTGAAGGATGCAATTCACTCTGAGGTTAAAATGTTTTGTCTAAGCATAATGATGGAAGCCTTAGGGTTGGCTAAGTTGGCGGAGGACAAGATCATAGCTCAACAGTGCTCCAAATCCAATTGTGTTCCACTCAGAAATATGGATTCCCAAAGACCTCAAATAATGCCATCTCCTGGAACAACTCCTATCAAGCATTTGACTAAAACAGAGATGCGGGCACGTAGAGAAAAAGTGCTTTGTTATAATTGTGATGAGAAATTCACTTGGGGACATAGATGTGTTGATTAAAAGCTCTATCTCTTGGATGTGGATTCTCCACCTAAAACTGAAATTTATGCAGATGCTCAGGATATAGTAGCTGATCAGCTTAAAACTCAGTAGTTGTCTGTTTACCCTACTTCTCACAAAGACCACTGAGATATCTCTCTCCATGACTTAGCAGGAGTCACCACCCCACAAACCATGCAGGTCAAGGGTTACTTCAAGAAGCTCCCTCTTACAATACTCATTGATCCTGGTAGCACTCATAACTTCATTAACCCTCAAATAGCCAAACAGGCTAATTATTTTGTTCATCCTTGCTCCAGCTTTGAAGTCATGATTGCCAATGGGGGCACATTAACTTGCAAAGGGAAGTATCGCAATGTGTGTATCTCTATTTAAGATTATAACCTGTACTTTGACATGTTTGCCTTGCCCTTAGGTAGATGTGATGTGGTTTTGGGTGCCCAATGGTTACGCACACTTGGACCCATCTTATGGGATTTTGTTGAACTTTGGATGCAGTTTTCAGACAATGGGCACAAACACACATTGAAGGGCTTACAACCGGGGTCTCTCAGCATCATAAGTTCACATCGCATGGAAAAGCTTCTTAAGAAGAATTCACATGGTGTCATCACTCAGCTTCATTCCATTCAGATGCAACCATCTATGGTCTCCACTACTCCTTTGGATCTACAACGAATGATGGTTATTTTGCATGCACTACAAAAGTGGCGACCATACCTACTAGGGAATCATTTTTGCATCAGGACTTCTCACCAGAGTCTGAAATATTTCCTGGAACAATGGGTCTCCTCCCCAGCACAACAGAAATGGATTAGCAAACTCATGGGTTTGACTATGAGATCACTTACAAGAAGGGTAAGGACAATATTGTAGTAGATTCACTTTCTCGCACATGTGATGACCAAGCTTCTCTTTTATCTATTTCTATGCCTGTTCCAAATTGGTTAGAATCTGTCCAGCAGGCTATCTTCTATGAACTCTATGTTTCTTCATCGATAGGGCACTCTGGGTTCCTCAAAACTTATGAGTAAGCATGGTGTAACTTATTTTGGAAGGGAATGAAAAGGGCAATTCAATATATGGTAGCTGATTGTGATACCTACCAATGCAACAAGGGTGAAACGACACTCCTTAGATTGGTTGAATCCTTGCCCATCCCTACACAGATTTGGACAGATATTTCTATGGATTTCATTAAGGGGCTTCCTAAATCTGGAGGGAAGATAGTGATCTTGGTTGTGGGTGATTGTTAGGGTTAGCTGGTAGAAGATATCAATTAAATGCAAATAAAGATTAAACAAAGGAATGGAAATACATAGAAATAATAACAGCAAGAGACAAGTTTTAACGTGGTTCACCCAAACTCAGGCTACATCCACCAAACAAAGAGTCCAATATTATTATCCAGTAAATCAAACTGATTACAATCAGCAATCCCTGCAACTCAATACTGCTGCAAAATGCTACAATACAATATATCAAAACCCTAACCCTTAGCCGCTTTTATCAAGCCTTTTTGTCGGTTACAAAATAGGGTTTTTTTTATGTCGGTTACAAAAAAGAGGATCTTTTATGTAGGTTCTAGAAAATTGTTTATGTAGGCTCTAGAAGAAAAAAAATTTGAGGGTTGCACCCCCGAACCCCCACTTGAGGCCCGGCCTCAAACCCCGGTGAGGATACATGGTTAGTGTACAGTATTTTCCTGATCAGTTGCCACCTACCAACAATCTCCCACTTGGAGACTGATTAGGCTCCACACCAAACAATATCCCACTTGGAGACTGATCCTGGATGACACCACTGTGCATGTTTTCAGTCTAGAAGACCAACCGAAGCTAAAGAGGAGCTCAGCTTCTCCCTTGTCACTACCTTTGTAAACATATCCACTGGATTTTCATCTATATGTATCTTTTCTAGCCTTAACTATCCATTATCCAACACTGACCGAATAAAGTGATACCTCAACTATATGTGTTTGGTCTTTGAATGCAAGGCATAATTCTTTGCAAGATGTATGGCACTCTGACTGTCTATATACAAAGAACTGTTAGCCTACTATTTGCCCAATTCTTCCATAAAAAATTGCAGCCATATCATCTCCTTGCTTGCTTCTATTGCCGCTACATACTCTACCTTTGTGGTGGATAAAGCAACCACCTTTTGCAACCGTGAGATCCAGCTCACTGTTGTCCCACCTACAGTAAAGACATAACCTGTAGTACTCTACCTGGTATCAATATCCCCTGCCAAATCTGAGTCTACATAGATTGCTAAATTAGTATTAGAGCCCCCAAAACATAAGTGTTTATTGGATGTACCTCTCAAATATCTGAGAATCCATTTTACCGTATTCCAATGCTCCAATCTAGGATGACTCATATACCTACTTACGACTCCTGCAACATGTACAATATCTGGTCTCGTGCATACCATGGCATACATTAAACTTCCTACAGCTGAAGCATATGGTACCTTGGACATTTTTTCTTCCTCCTCTTGTGTCTTTGGACACATCTCCTTAGTCAATTTCAAATGACTAGGCAAAGGTGTGCTGACAACTTTTGCATTCTCCATATGGAATCTCTGCAACACCTTTTCAACATAAGCAGTCTAAGATAGAGTCAATTTTCTATTCTTCCTATCTCTGCAAATTTTCATACCAAGGATTTATTTTGCTGCCCCCAAATCCTTCATATCAAATGACTGTGCTAACTGATGTTTTAACTCTCTGATGTGATCCATGTTAGACCCAACTACAAGCATGTCATCAACATATAAACATAAAATAATGTAGTTGTCATTATCCAACCTCTTAAAATAAACATAATGGTTAGAATTACATCGGTTGTAGCCTTGCTCAGCCATAAAACTATCAAATTTCAAATACCATTGCTGAGGTGCTTGTTTCAGGCCATACAAACTCTTCATCAATCTGCACACCAGTTTCTCCTTACCTCTGACCTCAAATCCTTGGGGCTATTCCATGTATATCTCCTCCTCCAAATCACCATGGAGAAAGATAGTTTTCCAATCTAGTTGTTCCAAATGCAAATCTTCAGCAGCCACAATACTCAAAACAGTACGAATAGAAGTCATCTTGATAGCCGGAGAAAATATCTCATCAAAATCAATGCCCTTTTTCTGTGCAAATCCTTTTACAACTAATCTGGCTTTAAATCTTTTCTTACCTCCATCTTCCTCTTTCAGCTTGTAAACCCATTTGTTTGGTAATGCCTTTTTACCAACAGGTAACTTACATAATTCCCAAGTCTGATTTTTCAGCAAGGAGTCCATTTCTTCTTTCATTGCAAGCTCCCACTAAACCTGTGTATCCACCTGCATAGCTTCATCATACCCTTCTGGTTCACCAGCATCTGTTAACAAAATAGAATACAAAGAGGGAGAAAACCTTTCAGGAGGTCTACTTATCCTTGTTGACTGTCTAACATTCACTGGATTTTGTGGTATTTCTGGTTGTTGTTGCGAAGCATGAGGAACCACTGGAATATCACTATTTGGAGTATCATCTAGCACCACATAATCTTTTTCTTTCTTCTCATGCTATTGCAACTGATCTTTGTACAACACCTTCTCATTGAATATAACATCCCTACTTCTCACAATTTTCTGATTTTCAAAATCCCAAAGCCTATAACCAAATTCATCAATGCCATATCCAATGAAGGTACATTTTTTTGATTTTGCATCCAACTTGGTTCTATTTTTAGAATCTATAAGTGCAAATGCTTCATAGCCGAAGGTTTTCAGAAAAGAATAACTCACCTTCTTACCTGTCCATGTTTCCTCTGGAATACCACAGGCCAAATGAATTGAAGGACCTCTATTAATTAAATATATAGCAGTGTTGACAGCCTCTACCCACATATTTAAAGGCAGCCCAGCAAGCAATCTCATGGTCCTTGCACGCTCCATTATTGTCCTATTCATGCATTCAGCCACTCCATTTTCCTATGGAGTCCCTGGAACCATTTTCTGCCTACGAATTCCATTAAAGGAACAATAATCTTCAAATTCTTTGCTGCAATACTCACCGCCATTATCAGATCTACGACATTTTAATCTTTTACCCGTCTCATTCTCAACCAAGCTTCTCCATTTCTTAAATGTTTCAAATACATTAGATTTCTGTCTAAGAAAATAAATCCAGACCTTCCTAGTTGCATCATCTATGAATGTAACATAATATCGAGAGCCATCGAGAGAAGATACCTGAGATGGTCCCCATACATCTGTATGCACAAGCTCCAACTTTTCATTTTTCTTTTGCTTCCCATCCTTGAGAAAATTGACTCTCTTTTGTTTACCATTCACACAACTTTCACATAAATCCATATTAATACATTCCAGACCTAGTAAAACTTTCTTAGAATGAAGTACCTTCATACCTTTTTCAATCATATGCCCAAGTCTATTATGCCATAGTGTTGTCCAGAACCTGCAACAAATTTTCTAGTCTCTTCCTACAAACCTGCAGCAATTGTTCCTGAACCTGTTTGTTTTTTCTCTGTAATAGCTAAAGTAGAAGGAATAGTATGACCTATACAAAGATATAAGGTGCCTACTTTCACACCTTTTTCTACTACTAAGGCACCTTTTGAAACCTTCCAATTTTTATCAGTAAATGTAACAATGCAACCCTGTTCAGCTAGCTGCCCTGCTGAAATTAAATTCCTACTAAGCCTTGGAATGTGCCTTACCTCTTGTAGTATCCAATGATTCCCATTCTGCAACTTAATCTTGATTCTTCCCTTTCCAATAATCTGACAGGGTTCATTATCTCCCAAATAAACCAGCCCAAAATGCCCTTGGACATAATCAAGAAAATAACTTCTATGGGGCGTAGCATGAAATGAGGCCCCTGAATCTAAAACCCATGAATCATCAGCATCATCTTCAGACTTGTTGCTTACCACATTTTCCTCCTTATTGCCTTCTTGTTTGTCTCCTTTATTTTTCTGAGACCGGCAATCTTTCTTTAGATGACCTAGTTTCCCACAGTACCAGCAATCTTTATGTCCTCTGGATTGGGATCTCTTGTCCTTTGATTTTCCTCGTGACTTCCCATGACCTCCAGAACCTTTTCCTCTATCCTTTGATCTGCCCCTGCTTTCTGCATTCAAAACACTGCCTGATTTGGATCCACCTGAGCTTTTCTTACGAATTTTCTCACTCAGAATAACACCAATAACATCATCAAATTTCAGGGTATTTAAACCAGAAACAGAGTTACTAATCACCATTACCAAACTATCCCAGCTTTCAGGCTATGAACTTAACATCAAGAGAGCTCTAACTTCTTCATCAAATTTTACATTTACAGAAGTTAATTAACTGACAATCGTATTAAATTCATTTAAATGATCTGTCACAAATCCACCTTCAACTATTTTCAGATTAAACAAACGCTTCATGAGAAATACCTTATTTGAGGCTAAGGGTTTTTCATAAAATTTAGCTAAAGCTTTCATCAGACCATCTGTTGTCTTCACTTCCGTTATATTGAATTCCACCGACGGTGCCAGGCACAACTGAATGGTTCCCAGTGCCTTTCTGTCAATAAGATTCTAATCCTCATCAGACATTGTTGCCGATTTCTTGGCTGCTCCTTCCAACGGCATCCATAAATCCTTTTAATAGAGGTAATCCTCCATCTGCATCTTCCATAACTGATAGTTTTGCCCATTGAATTTATCGACCTTTAATTTACCCTCATCTGCCATTGCTCCAACTCAATTGTGAGACCTTCCTGCAGATGATAATCGAACACAACCTGCTTTGATACCACTTGTTAGGGTTAGCAGGTAGAAGATATCAATTAAATGCAAATAAATATTAAACAGAGGAATGGAAATACATAGAAGTAATAACAGCGAGAGACAAGTTTTAACGTGGTTCACCCAAACTCGGGCTACATCCACCAAACTGAGAGTCCAACATTATTATCCAGTAAATCAAATGGATTACAATCAGCAACCCCTGCAACTCAATACTGCTACAAAATGCTACATTACAATATGTCAAAACCCTAACCCTTAGCCGCTTTTATCAAGCCTTTTTGTCGGTTACAAAATAGGGTTTTGTTATGTCGGTTACAAAAATAGGATCTTTTATGTAGGCTCTAGAAAATTGTTTAGTTAGGCTCTAGAAAAAAAAATTCAGGGGCTGCGCCCCCGAACCCCAGCGAGGATACATGGCTAGTGTACAGTATTTTCCTGATCAGTTGCCACCTACCAACAGTGATCGCCTCTCAAAATATAATCATTTTTGTACCCTCAGCGATCCCTATACTGCCTCCTCAGTCGCACAAATTTTCATGGACCAGATCTTTCGTCTTCATGGCATCCCTTCTTCCATTGTCTCAGATCGTGATGCAACTTTCATCAGTCATTTTTGGACAAAACTATTTCACCACACTGGCACCAAACTGAAGATGAGTTTTGGGTATCACCCACAAATAGATGGTCAGACTGAAATTATCAACAAATGTTTGGAAACTTATCTTCATTGCTTCACCTCAGAACATCAACATCAATGGTCAAAGTGGCTCCCTCTCACTGAATGGTGGTGGGTAAAAGCACAAAGCTGTGTCACACTTTCAGTCGACTTATCAGCACAAGTGAATTTAAGTATTTCTAACTAAAAATCAATTTTGGTCAAACATATGATCTTGTAAGATTCATTCTAGCTAAGTTAGATATGTCTACAACTTTTCCAACTAAAATTGTTGGCTAAATGCATATGTAGCACCACTATGAGGCCAATTTACCAAAAAAATAAAATTATTTGAAAAACTTGATATTTCAACAACTTCTACTTGTGTAAATAATATTTTTAAAAAAATATAAAAATACCCTTTTGTAGATCTATAAGTTTAGTTTTCAAAAATATATATATTTTAGTAGTTTAATTATTATTTATATTTTCTTTTCTATTTTTACTAAAAGTAGGTTATCAGCACAAAACATTAGGTCGATTACCATGTCAACGAAAAATAGTAAAACTTATTAAAAAATTTGAAAAAAATATGATGCACTAGATAAAAGAATCTATATCAAGATGGTATTTAACTTTTTTTCTATTTTAGATAAATAGTTAATATGAAAGTTGACGTCAAGTGGAAACAACTACATTTTAATACACGCACATTTTATTATTTATTTAAAAATATATATTTATCAAAATTGGAAAAAAAAATATCCATGCACTAAAGTTTCAAGTTATAAACACACAAAAAAATTGAAGAAAAAAAAAAAATTACTTAATAAAGATTGGCGTCTCATGTAACTTCATTTTTCAGCATTTTATCAGCAATTAAATTATAGTGTCAATTTATTAAAAACTATATTCAAATAGTTTTTTAAATTTTTTCAAAAAATACAAACATAAAATATACTAAAAAATAAATATTTTATTAGTTTACATCATTTCAAAATTCAAAACATATATGTCACTTTTTAGTGATTCAAGTTTAAAAGTTGGATCAGCGTTGGCTGTTTCCTTTATAAAAGTGTGACACAGCTTTGTGCGTTTACGCTGGTACAATACCTCCTACGACACTGCATCTAACATGACTCCATATGAAGCAGTCTATGGTCAGGCACCACTAGCACTCCTTCCATACTCCCCCAACAGTTCATGAGTTCAGGCAGTCGACACGATTTTCTGCACCCAGGATCAGATTGGGCATCATAAGCTAGCTCCAAAGTTCTATGGACCTAATAAGGTTCTTTAGAAGATTGGGTCAGTTGCTTATAAATTGGAGCTTCCTCCTTCCTACGTTCATCCAGTATTTCATGTCTCTTGTCTAAAAACATTTCTTGGCACCAACGACAGAGCACAAACTATTTTACCATAACTAGATAATGAAGGATCCATCCTTTTGGAGCTAGAGGCAATCCTCGATAGGCGCACTCATCATCTCGCTCCTGATCCATCACAGAGATATTAATTCAGTGCCATGGAATGTACCTAGAGATTGCTACATGGGAACCACTCCTTCAGATTTAGCAACAATTTCCATATCTTACGCTTTGAGGAAAAAGCTTTTCTAAGAGGGAGGGAATGTTAGGAACCCATGTTCAACCCTTCTCTTTACTTTGTTAGTATATTACATTTAGACGCATATGCTTTGTAAGTCATCCCGTGAGTATATTGTATTATCTCACATTCATGGGAAGTAATAGTTGTTTAGATTAGACTTAGTATATAAGTACGTGTTGAGGCCAATGAAGGCATCCATGAATTTATTGTATTGAGCTTGCTCAAAGGAGGTTGCCCCCTTGAAGTGGCCTGTGATCAATAAATTCCTTCTGTGTTTCTACTATTCATATATATTTATGTTATTACATGCATTTTTCATTATATTGTTGCAGGAGGTTCCTCTCATTAATGAATGCAATTATTATGTGATTTTGATCCTGAATTGATGTATAGAAATGTAGTAAATTATGAATCTTATCAATGATGCTATGTGATACTATTGAGGATTTAGATGATTATGTGACATTGTGTGTGTGTTTCCTTTTGCTTCGGCTATAATGAACATGTGCTATTAATCCATTTGCGTAAGTGTGCAGGTGATTTTCCACGCACATGAAAAATTAGAGCTCATCCCATACCCTATGTGAAATCCGTGTTTAAACTGATCTAGTCCCAGAAGGGACCAAGGTCACATGTGTTAGTGCATGATGATTTTGTGATGTCTGCATTTATGTTTAATTCTTATTAGGTTTCATTCTTTCTCTTTATTTTATTAATGTGTTGTAAATGTGTATTGTTTAAATTGTACCATTTGGTGTCATTTAATTTATTTGGGCCTTTTCTTATGATTTTATGTACCCTATGATGTTTGTTTTGGCCAAATAATGACCCTAGGTCATACCCCTATGGTCTAGGACCAATTTGGACATGTTAAACCATAGTATAACCTTCATTGAGTCACTCTAACTTTACCCCGAAGTTAAGTGACGAATTTTTAAAAAATTTGGTTTGGGGTAGACAAGTCAAGGGTCCACCTTGGCCATTCCCACTACCCTTGGTTTTGTTCTACCTTATCTTGAAGGCTTGGGAAGCTCCCAAGGCCTTCAAGTGTGAGAAGCCCATTCCCCATGCTCTCACACATGTGTGAGAGCATCTTGGAGGGAATGGGATTGCCTTGATGGACAAGATGAGGACATGTGTCTCATTCTTATCCTCATGGAGCCTCCAAGTGGGACTCACCTCTCCACTATGCTCTCACACATGTGTGAGAGCATAGGTGAGAGAGTGTGAGGTTTTGAGGGATAGGAGTGTGACATGTGTCACCTCCTCATCCTTTGGAGATGGTAGTGGGATTGTGAGGAGGAAGGAGAAGGTGACATGTGTCACCTCATTCCTCAAGGCTCTTGTGTGTAGCCTATTAAACTCCCTCTTTGAGAGAGGGAGAGGTTTCTTCTTTGGGTTTGTTTTTTTTGGATGATGGTTTTTGGGAGAGTTAGCTAGATTTGGATAAGTTTTGGAGGCAAGAAGCTTGGAGGAGGATTTAGGGAGCTCTCCACCAACTCTTACCATTTTGGGCTTTAAAGGTAAGCTTCAAGGCTACATGCCTTTCCTTTGGTTTTTACTTTTCAATGTGTTGGAAATCTTCCTTGTGTGCTCTTTTGAGTTTTGATGTTTTGTTGCATGGGATTTATTTTGTTGGGTGTTTGGATGAGTCTCTCCATTTAGGAGAGCTCATCTTGTTTGGGGTGGGAGAGGAGTGAACCTCCTCGAGGTCACCCTCACTCTGTTTATTAAGGTATTGATGGCCATGGAGTATTTTGAGAAGCATTGAGAATTTTTGTGAAGGCATGAGTGCCTTGGAAATGTGATTTTTGAGAAATGTTAAGGCTAGAGGCCTTGTGTTATGAGATATATGAGTCATTTGAGATTTTTGGTGCACCTCTAGAGTTGAGAGTAGTCCACTCTCCTACCCCCAAAATCCATGAAAATGGATTAGTTGTGTGCAAGACTTGGGAGGGTGTAAAATTGTTTGTATGTGTGTTTTTGTGTAAATCTTGTTGTGGTGTGAAACCGGTTTGTGGGTGACCTCCAAGCTTGGGGGTGACTCTTCTCGAGTCTATGGTAGGGAGTTGAGCATTCCCATGGGCATGGGAAAGCCTTTGTTGTTTTTGTGACAAGTTTGAGGACATTGGAGTTTGGGAACTTTGAAGGGAGTTGTAATTTTTGTGATTTTGGTTAGAATGGCTATTTGGAAGCCATGGCCCTTGATGCCTTGTTGTAAATTTTGTAAGAGAGTGAGCTCTCTTTTTTTTATGTTGTAAACGAAAAAATATGTTTATGTCCTCAAGTTATTTCAATGTGAAGTTGTTGTTTTATTATTGCAATGGTTTTCAAAAAAAAGAGAGAAATTTACTGTATTATCTTTGTAGTTGTTTCAATATATATATATATATATATATGATTGTTGTTTTGTTCATGCTATGGTTTTCAAAAGAAAATATATTGCATTATTCTTGTATTAGTTTCAAAAAAATATATACTATATTAACTCTTGTTATAATGTCAAAAGTAAACTTATGCAATAGGTGAATAAGGATTTTGTAAAGAAAAGAAATGACCACGTTTTGTTCCCTGTTTGCTTGAGGAAAGAAAATTGTTTAACAGTCTTACTGTGGAAAATATATAGTTTACTAATTTTTTTACAAAAAAGAAAACTACCCTTAGTTTCAAAGGAAAATAAACTTATTATAACTTGATGTTGAAAGTTTTGTTACTGACTTTATTTAAAAAAAAAAACTAAAAGAGCAATACTGTGATATATATATATATATATATATATATATATATAGACTCCTCATATTACAAATAGATATTTGTGGATGAGCATCTATGTGTGTGTGTGTGTAGATATATATATATATATATATATATATATATATATACTCCATTTTTTTTGGCACTTACAAATATTAGAGGCATATTAAAAAAAATAATATGGATTAACATTTTGTGTTAGGGTTTCATAAACCCTAACGGCAAAATGGAATCATTTTTAAAACATAGAGATCATAGAGGGGCGGCGGCCATGGTCGTTGCCAGTGAAAAAACTTAATACGTGAGTGGAGGGGGGATAGACCCCCTATCCACCCTCCACATATCTGTGGAGGGTGGGCGGGGAGGCTGCCCCACCTCCACCGCCTCCCTTTTTGGCTTTCGGTGCTCAGCACCCTTAACAAGGAAACACAACCTACGAACCTCCTTCTGGTCACCAGCCGACCCTTGTGTCTCTTCGACGTGTAGAATGGAAACTGATATTTTATATATATATATATATACTCTATTGCATATACATTGTTTAAAAAAAAACATTCTTCTTTCTGGACATTTTTGCAATGCATAGAAAATAAAAAAATATACCAGTTTATTTTATGCTCAGAATTTTTAACAGCCCACACACACACACATATACATACATACATATGTATATGTATTAAAAAGAAAAAAAAGAAGGGCGTAGCAAACCCTTGTGTATATCTCAAATGGATGGAGAATCCTCCATGAAAGCTTGAGCAACCTGCAAGAGATTGAAAAAAAAGAAAACTAAGAATAGAGGAGGAAATGAGAATAGGGTTAGCTTAGGGAAATGTTAGAAAACAAAATACTAATGAGATTAGGGTTTGGGTAGAGACTTTTTAGAGGGAATTTTTATTATTAGGAATAGTATTGGGGTAAATGAGTTGCACGTGAGTTTTATTTAAATTTCCATTTCTCACTCCACTTTTGCCTATTCATGTTGGAGAAAAAAAATCTTTAGTGGGCTTAATGATCTTGGAATTTTCAAACTTAGACTTTTGCCTTATTCCTTTTTTATTTATTAAGTTAGTGGGGTTAAATCTATACTAGGCCCTTTTATTAATTTTAGTGGGCTAATTTTAAAAGGAGCTTAGGTATGGTATAGTAATATAGAAAATTTAATTAATTTAATCCTTTTAGAGTTATCTTGGCTAATCTATAGCATAAAGGAGATTATTTTTTAATTTAATTAATTATTTAATTTTATCGACTTGGCTAAATAAGGAATGTTGGAGTAAATTGGGTTTAGGAGTAAATTTAAATTTATATTATTTCTTTTAAAAGGTTTTGGCTAGGAGATCTTTTTAAATTATTTTTTCCATTCATAACAAAGTGGCATTATGATGCTAGTTTTTCCCGAGGTTTAGGAAAGGATAATTAAGTGATTTATTTATGTGTTAATGTATCACTTTAATTGTTATTAAGCTTTTGATTTATGGCTTAGATGAAATTAATTAATCTCTTTATGTTATAGTTTCCTAGGTTGGATTTTGATATTGGTCGAAGTCCCATCACCTCATCTAGGTTAAAACTAGGGTTAATCGCTATTTGGGAACTCTACCCTTTTAGAGACGTTTCCCGTGTCACACAACCCCCTTAGTAGGCTCTCATCTCATAGGGGTTACGAAGGGTGTTTGCATTACCATGACATTTGATTTATATGTTTGTGCCTTTGTGCATAGCCCACCGAGCACGCTGATGCGTGCGATGGGGTTTCTAGGGACGAGTAGAAAAGTTTTTGATAGTTCATATCATGACCACATGAAAAATGTGGACATGACACGTGTTGCGTGTTGTGACCACATGGAAAATGTGGGCATGACAACCCTTTTGACTATGGACAGTGAGACGAGGTGGATGCACCATTCAGAGGCCACTGAGAGCACGGGGACCGTATCAAGGATTTACTCAGACTAAATCCACCCACTTTTGCAGGGACTACAGAGGGAGCTGAGGCTAAGGCTTGGCTCATTAGTCTTGATAGGTGCTTTGTGTTGCATCCCTATGGGAGCAACGGGAAAGCATGAGTCACAGTTCACTTACTGTGTGATGCAGCAGCGACATGGTGGTGCATAGAGGAGCACAAGCACCACCTATCTTTGGACATGCTCTCTTGGAACACATTTCTTGAGCACTATAGGACATGATACCTCTCAAAGCATTTTAAATAGTACTGTATTGATGAGTTCCATGATCTACAACAACGAGGTTCTACAATTGCACAGTATGTGTGATGCCCCGTCATGCAACCCTAGAGTGTTAGACTAACAAGAGACAATAATACAGGAATTTTTTTTTGAAGCAAGTAAATGCATTAATCATTAAATATAATTACACTATTAACAAGATTAAATAAAATGAACAGCTAACACCTCTAGGGAACATAACTACATTAGAAAAACATAAAATTATAACAATACAAGTGATATACATTATAATACAACAGAAGAGGATTTACATCATTCATTTGTAGAGATGAATATTTACAAAGGTTCAAATACAAGATTACATGACTGATCACATCGGTTTACAATATACAAAAATATAATACAATTATGAAGGTATACTACAACTCTGAAGATGCAGAACAAATCTGGAACTAGATACACTTCTACAATCTCCTCAAACCAGTACATCCAAGAAAGCCAATGGATTAAGCTCTTCCACCCAACCATGTGGAACCCTGAGGTCCACCCCTTGAGTTAGGAGATAACAATGAGGTTCCACTAAGTAAAAGATACAAGCAAATAGATAAAGGTTTGACATAGACAATTCAGATCATCACAAATCATCCAAACTACTCAAACATCAAGACAAGTCAAATCATCAAGACAAGTCAATCATCAAGATAAGTCAAATCATCAAGATAATACTCCAGAGGCTACAACAAGAGATAAAAAGGAAGTAACTAAGTTGCAGTAGGGAGAGTGTCATCACATGGTCCTAGCATGGGTTTTTTAGGCTATCTCTCACTAGAAACTGGCCCCCATCTATGGTTTTCCTGGCGACCTCTCTATAGGCACCGGCCCCATAGGGTGACACATATGGAGCTGACACATCCTCTCATGGAGACAAGGAGGCCAACCTTGCCAACCAGGCCTTCTCATCCCATCCTTAGCCTGTGAAAGCACTCAAGGAATGGGTGAGGCATCATACTTATCTTGTTATGTGAATTACTACCCAACCCACCTAGATCAATTATTAAGTTATCACTTGATTACAACTTCCATGGGGTTATCCAGCCAGCCACTTTAAGCACCGACCCCACAATGAAAGCCACTCTCCTACATACAACTAGCAAGCCTTAACCATCACCCATAAACAAATAACATGCATGGACAAGGGATTGAAAGGCATCAAACTTTTTGCAACCAAAACATTACATAGATCATTTTAAATCCAAACTCTCAACCACAAAACTTTCCCCTGTCCATTTCAAAATCCAAAATCAAATAAAACATTTAATCAACAATTTTCAAATTCAAAACAACAATCTTTTCCAATCTACATCAAGACCTCATACCAAAAGACACATCACCAAAACATCCTTGCCACAATATCACACTAAATTCAAGGTAACAAGCCTCTAGAGTTAAAAAGATTTTAACACAAATACCAATAAACAACTAACCAAAGCATGACGCTTAACAACCTTGACCTCCCACGAAACTAACATGATCACCATAGAAGACTGGGACTGACCTAGGGAAAACCCCATGTTATCTCCCTTCAACAGTATCCATTGGCCAAGGGCACGTTCAGACCTGCTAAGTCAGGTGGAGTCGATGCCCGGTACCTGTAACCTGCATCAAGATGATAGGTTGTATACAACATATGCATATATATCAAACACACAGAGTCAAGGAATCACAGCGTAGTAGGGTGCTCAAAATGAGTAATACTACACCATCCCTACTCACAAGCATAACAATAAACACAAACATCTCTAATCAAACAACATTAAATCCATATAGCATAGTAACATTATTCTGCATAATCAATTAACTATCAACCAACCATGTCACAACATAAACTGTAATAACAATAATGTCATCATAACACATGTCAATAACCACATTAGGCAACCATAGTCCATAATGAACATAATAAGCATAAACCATAAATCTAACCACTCAAATGTCTCAAAATTGTCTAAAAGCAATGGAAAACTATCAACTGACACAAGCCAAAATTGAGGGGCATTATAGTATGAGTGCAAGTTTGTGAAGTTGTCATGCTATGCTGAGTACTTGCAAGATGAGAAGCTTCTTGTAAGTCATTTTATCAAAGGCTTGAATCCTAGCATCGCAGGACTTGTTCACATGTCAGACCCATAGACTATGAGTGAGGCCACCGAGAAGGCACATTGCAAAGGAGGTTTACTAGCAGAGTCATAGGTCACAACCGTAGTTCTAGGATCACATTCATCATCAAGACCAAGGGTTTCGTAGGCCCCAACCACCTCATAGGGGTGGTTTTAGTTCTACACTGCTACCTCCTAGACCTCCATAGCAACAGTAGCATCAATAGAGGTCTAGGCCACAGTAGAGGGCACAGGGTGGACATAGTCGATGGTGGCACTAGAAGGGTTCATGTAGAGATCAGTGGTAGCAAGCACCAGCTGTGGGATCAGCTAGGTCACAATAGTCCTTCAGAGGGTCATAGAGTTCCACAGGTCAATCTGGACAGCAACAGTCTAGCAAGACACAGACATGACAGGTTTAGGCCAGAGGACCTTGCTACATGTGTGGTGGTACGGGGCACTTAGCTAGAGAGTGCCCACATCGATATACAACACGGGGATAGCCTTGTGCCAGAGGATCTAAGTAGACAGTTGGAGATGTGGATAGATCCCACCGCATGTTTTTAGCGGTTGATAACTACCAGGTTGACTTTCATGCCTCCGTTATTGAGACTACATGTATGATTGGGGATGCCCCCATTGCTATTTTGTTTGACTCTAGTGCTACGAATTCTTTTATTTCTCCATCGTTAGTGGAGCATTGAAGGCTAGTGGCCTCTAGGAAGGATGATAGGTGGGAGGTTGAGTTGGCCACAAGGGCCAAGATGGCAGTAGATTCAATGGTGCATGATTATGAGCTAGCATTGGGATCCTTCACTATAGTAGTGGACCTTAGGGTTATTCCCTTAGGGTCTTATGGTGTGGTGTTAGGCATGGATTGGCTTGCGGCTCGTAGAGCCAAGCTGGATTGTCACCAGAAGGTGATAGGTTGCCTAGACAACCATGGCATGGTAGTAGAGATTTTGGGCATTCAGAAGTCCACAATAGTACACATGATCTCTATCCAACAGCTTAAATGTTGTATGTGGAAGGGTTGCCAGATGTTTGCCATTACAGTCAATGATAGATCAGAGGATGAGCCTGAGGTGTCACTAGATGATCATCCCATGCTTAGAGAATTCACCGTGTAGACACCCTAAAATGACCATGTCATCAAATCACTTGCATTTCAACGTTAATTAAATAATCTAATTATTTAATTAATTTCATCAAATTCTTCCAAATCTCCTAAAATCAACATTAATTGAATAAATTCTATTTATTTAATTAATTTCATCAAAATCAACTTTATTCTTCCAAAATTAAATAATTTCAATTATTTAATTAAATCATTATCGTCTTTCAAAATTTCAAATCCACATCAATTGAATAAATTAATTATTTAATTAATTTATCATTTAAAATCCTCTTATCTACAATTGAATAATTTTTAAATTATTTAATTAAATCAATTGTTCTTCCAAATTTAAATAAATCATTCAAATTTATTAGTTCCTACCGTAGGCAGGAATACTAATGCATTCATGCAATTCTATTAGTTTTTATTTCATTATCCAATAGGATTGCATAATTAAATTAGTTTGACTAACTTTTCTAAAGTTTTTTGGTTTTCAATTTCTATTTTAATATAATAAAATGATTTTGTTGATATTCTATTGGTTAATAGTGTCCAATAGTCTTATTATGATGACATCAACAATTGCACTCATAATTGTTTGAACTATATTGTACAAATCACTTCTACAGTCACATGACAAACAAATCAATATCAAATGATCAAAGTTATTGCATATGTGTCCGTTTACTATTATTTGATGGTGCATAGTGGGCTTTGTGGGGCCTCCACTTTTGCCTACTTTTTGACTAAAGGTTCATGATAAAACTATTCTTTTTATTTGTATTCAATATTTGGCATTTATAGTTTCTCCCTCTTTATTTGCTTTAAAATTCCATGTTAATTTTTTCTACTAATGCAATTGCTACCAATATTAGTTTTAACATCAACTAACAAATCAAACATCTAAAGGCAGGACCCTGACGCAATGCGTCCCTTGTTTAAATTGAATCTCAATCTCTAAAAATAAAATATAATCAAATATTTTATTTATCCTTCATCATGCAAAATAAATTAAATCAATTATTTGTTTAATTTGTTAAATCTTCAAATCTATTCTATGTCCTCTAATCTTGCACAATCAATTAAATAAATTTATTTATTTAATTTGCTTTTTCCTCTAAAAATAAATCTTTTTCATCATGCACACAAAATTAAATAATTTATTATTTAATTTTCATCAAATCATGCAAAAAGAAAATTATAAGTTGAGTTAATTGACTTAATTATTATTGTTTTTATCACCAACTCATAAAAACAATAATAATCAATCGAGATCGAATGATAATCAAAATAATGAAATAATCAACAATTCAATCCTATAACATCAAGATAACGATCTAAGCAAATGACCAAATAATCAATGAATTAACACAAAAATAATGGAAGCTTTCACCAAGATTGTGTTGTTATCTTGTTCGAATGTGGATTGTTCTTCAAATTGTGAAACCATGTTTACAACAAGCGGATGTAGATTGTGTTTGTGCTCAAAAGATTGATGTACTCAACGAGGCAATGTGTGCTCAATGCGCTATAGGAAGGCCTGAGAATAAACAATGCGTGTGTTTGATATGTAGTGCCCCTTCGTTCCCACCTTGGATGTGTAGGTGAACTGATCAAGCGCATGAAGATGAAGGTAAAATAACAGGAATGATTAAGGTAAGGTAAACGATTGATGTCGTACAATATAGATAGATGTTTCATCCATGTGTGGTTTCATATGATGGTTAATGTGTTTTATTGCGACACTGATAATGCAGGCTCTGACATTGTTTGCATTCTAATGATTAAGATGTCGATCTTACTACAATTGTTATATGTTAGAATGGACCTCATAGACTGATTCTGTTAGATTTATTGGTTATAATGGTACTTCTGAGACTTATTCAATCTCATGCACCTATATGTTCAGTGTATGGTTCTGTTCAGACAATGAGGTAGATTGGATTTGGTTATGATTATGTGTTAATCTAATCTAGATTGATTTGATGTGGAAAGGACGATGTCGCATCACTTGCTTGCGAGTGCCCTGCGATGTTGTGATTCCTTTTTCACCTAGTGTCAGCTTTTGTGAATCTATACATGTGTGATGGTGTCATTTGTTGCAGGATGTAGGTATCTGGCATCGACTCCACCTGAATTAACAGGTCTGAGCGTGCCCTAAACCCAATGGATAAGTTGTTCCGGAGATAACTTAAGGTCCCACATCCCAAGTCATCATCCCCGATCAGGATGCATGACATGTCTAGTTCAACCTGTCAGTCCTGTTAGTATGTCAGGATAACCATAGATGGGGGCCAGCGCCTAGTGAGAGGCTGTCAGGACCATGCAATGACACTCTTCCTACTGTAGCCTAGTACTCCCTAGTAGTACTCTCCCCATTTGTCTTGTGTTGCCTCTGGACGTGTAATTGGGTTGCTTGTGATGTTGTCATGTGTTGTATTGGAGTCTTGTTCAGTCCTTGTTCAAGTTAGTTAATTGTCTACCTGACTGTTTAATGTTTTGGGACCTTATGTTATCTCCTAGCATGGGGGGTGGACCTTAGGGTTCCACATGGTCGAGTGGATGTGCTCTATCTCCATTGGTTTTTCCTTGCCAATGTTCATGTGCGAAGAGGATATAGCTTGTGTATCAGACAACAGATCTTGTACCTGGTTATGGAGGCAGTTATTATGCTCATGTACTGGTCTGTGTATCAGATGATTCATTATGTATGTATTCATATGTATTCAGAAGATGATAATGTAACGATGTAATGTTGTATTCTTATGTCGGGAGAAATTGTAACTATGTTCTAGATCCTAATGAATACTTATATGATGTTATGTAGATGTAAATGTTTATTGTTTTAGTGCATTAGGTTTACAATGAGTTACTGATGTTAATTCATGATGTGTGTTAGATTATGTTAATTTTTTTTGTCAAGTAATGCAGCCATGTTATCTTAGAGGACAAGTCATTAGTTTAAATGATGTGTTAACATTACTTTGTTATTTCTATCTTAAAAAAAAAAAAATTATCCAGTTGCATATAGCATAAATGTGATGTTCTCTGAGGTATTCATGGGAGGGCGTTACATCTAGTATCAGAGCAAAGGTTTGCAACACTGGGATCTTTGGTTCTTGTCGTTGTTTTAGTTTAAACATTTTTTTTCTCCTTATGGTGAGTTAGTAATAGTACCTTGCACCTATGTGCCTTAACATGGTGTTAGAAGGTTGATAAATTTACAAACTTGTTCCTTGTTTCTGGAAGAAATAAAATTCTTCATGCCTTGTCTTACTTATGCTTCTGCTATGTGCTCTCTCTCCTTCTTCTATGAGAATGTGATGATATATTTAACAATATGTGTATGTTTCTTGAATGCTAGTATTTACTGATTTGATGAGGTCATGAGTTTCTCTTGTGGTCTCTAGTGTTTCAGAAGAAAAGAAATTGTATTGCATTAAAGGTAGAAATTGTTGTAAATAAGTAATTATTTTGTTGCCTTAAATCCTTGTATAAAAGTTGCTTAGGTATGACGATGTAGATAACCTAATTATCTATGTGTTGGCGTACGTTCTCTAACGCATTCTAGACCTTGTGTCCTGGGTGTTGTGTAGCGGATACTCCCTTTTTGTGACTAAAGTTAGCCACATTGTGATGTGGGTTTGTTTGCAATTTGGTTAATTTAAAATTTTGATGGTTGTTTCATTTGTTGTTAGGGGCTAACAGTGAATTTGTTTTCTTTGAAATTTCTTATGACAAGAGTGGTCACCAAAACTCTTTTCTCTATACTTGAATTATTGTTGGAAATTGCCGGCATTTTGTGATTTAAGATTGGATTTGGTTACCTTCCCACTTGGGTTTTCACCTTCTTTAAAACTTTGATGGTGACTATTCTGAATGTTTATTTTGTTAGCCCTGTATTGTGTCAAGTGTTGTTTCTATCATGTTCATTTCGAACCTCTGATAGTGTGTACAAGGGAGGACTCTATGGAGAATTGTACTTGAATGCTTGGTAATTAGTTAGAACCATGGTGGAAATAAGAAATAAGATGTAATTCTCCTTGATAATATGTAAACACAGATCCTTGAATCGAATGAAATTCTTAAAATAAGTGTGATTGGTTATAAGTAGATTACATGATACACCTTAAAGGTAAGGAATTGATGTCTTTTATGCCTTTATTGAACGATTGTGCTCGTCTTGGGAACAACTGCTTAATATGAATGCGTATGTTGGCAATAGAAAATTGTAATACTAATATGTTATGTTTCCACCCTAGTCTATGACTTCCAGGAGTAAGTCAAGTTTTAGGGGGGGAGGATGTAGTGCCCCTCCATTCCCACCTTGGATGTGCAGGTGAACTAATCAAGTGCATGAAGATGAAGGTAAAATAATAGGAATGATTAAGGTAAGGTAAACGATTGATGTCGTACAATATAGATAGATGTTTCATCCATGTGTGGTTTCATATGATGGTTAATGTGTTTTATTGCGACACTGATAATGTAGGCTCTGACATTGTTTGCATTCTAATGATTAAGATGTCGATCTTACTACAATTGTTATATGTTAGAATGGATCTCATAGACTGATTCTGTTAGGTTTATTGGTCATAATGGTACTTCTGAGACTTATTCAATCTCATGCACCTATATGTTCAGTGTATGGTTCTGTTCAGACAATGAGGTAGATTGGATTTGGTTATGATTATGTGTTAATCTAATCTAGATTGATTTGATGTGGAAAGGACGATGTCGCATCACTTGCTTGCGAGTGCCCTGCGATGTTGTGATTCCTTTTTCACCTAGTGTCAGCTTTTGTGAATCTATACATGTGTGACGGTGTCATTTGTTGCAGGATGCAGGTATCTGGCATTGACTCCACCTAAATTAATAGGTCTAAGCATGCCCTAAACCCAATGGATAAGTTGTTCCGGAGATAACTTAAGGTCCCACATCCCAAGTCATCATCCTCAATCAGGATGCATGACATGTCTAGTTCAACCTGTCAGTCCTGTCAGTATGTCAGGATAACCATAGATGGGGGCCGGCGCCTAGTGAGAGGCTGTCAGGATAACCCATGTCAGGACCATGCGATGACACTCTTCCTACTGTAGCCTAGCACTCCCTAGTAGTACTCTCCCCATTTGTCTTGTGTTGCCTCTGGACGTTTAATTGGGTTGCTTGTGATGTTGTCATGTGTTGTATTGGAGTCTTGTTCAGTCCTTGTTCAAGTTAGTTAATTATCTACCTGACTATTTAATGTTTTGGGACCTTATGTTATCTCCTAGCATGGGGGGTGGACCTTAGGGTTCCACATGGTTGGGTGGATGTGCTCTATCTCCATTGATTTTTCCTTGCCGATGTTCATGTGCGAAGAGGATATAGCTTGTGTATCAAACAACAGATCTTGTACCTGGTTATGGAGGCAGTTATTATGCTCATGTACTGGTCTATGTATCAAATGATTCATTATGTATATATTCATATGTATTCAGAAGATGATAATGTAACGATGTAATGTTGTATTCTTATGTCGGGAGAAATTGTAACTATGTTCTAGATCCTGATGAATACTTATATGATGTTATGTAGATGTAAATGTTTATTGTTTTAGTGCATTAGGTTTACAATGAGTTACTGATGTTAATTCATGATGTGTGTTAGATTATGTTAATTGTTTTTGTCAAGTAATGCAGCCATGTTATCTTAGAGGACAAGTCATTAGTTTAAATGATGTGTTAACATTACTTTGTTATTTCTATCTTAAAAAAAAAAAAATTATCCAGTTGCATATAGCATAAATGTGATGTTCTCTGAGGTATTCATGGCGGGGCGTTACATGATACACCTTTATCCAAAATAGGCAGACTAGCTAAATGGGTCATGATCCTTAGTGAGTTTGACATTGAGTATGTAGACCATAAAGCAATCAAGGGACAAGCCCTCACGGATCAACTGGCAGAAGCACCTATGACAGATGTACATCCTATGGTATCTAATTTTTTGGATGAGAATATCTTCACTCTTTCTACCTCAGTAATGTGGAAGTTGGATTTTGATGGTTCCTACACACAGCATGGATCGGGGGCCGGCATCTTATTCATCACGCCTCAAAATGACTATATCCCAAAGTCATATCGGCTTGCATTTCCTTGCACCACCAACATAGCTGAGTATGAAGTACTCCTCATAGGTCTTAACATAGCAATTCAATGGGACATCAAAGAACTACAGGTCTATGGAGACTCACAACTAGTCATTCGACAAGTAACTGATGAGTACCAAACAAAAGATGAAAAGTTGGTCCCTTACAAGTAACTAGTGGATATCTACAAACCACATTTTTCTAGCCTCACTTTTGAGCAGATTTCAAGAGAGCAAAACAAAGCTGTAGATTCTATGGCTTCTGTGGCGTCACTTATAGACATGCCTGCAAACACACAGAAATGTGAATTCTTGATTGAGCAATTGTTGATACTAGTCGTCGATGTTCCAATTACTGAAATCATCTGCGAACTTGTTGGTCCCAATTCCCATGGTACAAAGATATCTATGACTACCTTAAAAATGGTACCTTTCCCATTGACCTATCCACAACCCAATGCGAAACCCTTATCCGTCGATCCTCCTGTTACACCATTCTAGGTAATACAATATATCAGCGAAGTCTTGATGGTATCCTCTTACGATGTCTTAATGCGAAAGAAGTCGATGCCACCTTACGAGACATACACGAAGGTGTCTGTGGTGCACATTTTAATCAGGCCTAATCAAGCAAAGAAGATACTCTATACAGGGTATTATTGGCCTACAATAGAACAAGATGCTTTGCAGTTTGCTAAGAAGTGTCTACAAGGCCAACAGCATGGAGATTTGATTCATGCACCAACTCATAAATTAGAAAAAATATTTCTATTTTTATGAAATCTAATTTTATCTCATGTCTATTCCATGTCTTAGCCAAATCAAGTAATTAACTCAAACAAAAATAGATTTTTGTGTGACACATGTTAGGTGCACATTCATCATGAATTCTAGATTTATCTCATCCATTGATTCCATTGAATTTTTTGGACCGTTGATCAATTTTTATTGAAACCTATATAAACTCCCCTCATCTCATAACATATCCTCTTCGATCATTTATTCTCAGGCATCCATACAATGCATTGAGCATACATCACATCATTGAGCACATCAATCTTTTGAGCACAAACACAATCTACATCCGCTTGTTGCAAACATGGTTTCACAACTTATGAAGCAATCCACATTCGACCAAGATAATAATTCCTAGATGAGAGGAATGCGTTTTTGGTCATTTGATTGATTTTTAATAACTATTGGGTTTGTGTAGAACTAGTCAACTTGTTACAGCTTCTTATCACTCAAACAGAGCAAATAGGTTTATCTAACATGTTCGTGTAGGACAAGCATGAAGGAATTGCCAAATCTATCAATTTAGGTCTTAGAAAACATATTGCTTTCTTAAGGGACAAAACATCTTTTTGCAAATCTAAGTCTTATGAACATATTGCTTTCTTAAGGGACAATGGACATGCATGCAAAAACACTTCAAAATTCTTAAAGGGACAATTGACAACTACCAATCGTGTTTGTGCCTAATCTAGTTGCACCTTATATTTCTTATAAAGGGACAATTGAACCTTTGATTGACATGCTTGATCTTACAATTTCAATTATTCCTTTAGAACGGCCTGCTTTTGGATTGCGCTTCATCCAAAAGGGATGACCCTAAGGGAAGTTTTCCTTTGAACCACTCTATAAAAGGGATAAGGCAAAAGCCAAGTCCTAATCAACGTCAGCCTTACCTTGTGGTGCCAAATTGAAAAGAGGCGTACTAGCTCTTTGTGAAAATCATTTTCACATTGTGCGAAGTGTTTGATACTCTTAGTAGGATTGGTCAAATCTTTTAGTAGCTTGTCACATTGCTTGTAAGGCATTGGTCTCTCAAATAAACTCAAAACCATCTAGATAGTGACTACCTGATCCACCTTCAAACATTACAGTAATCATCAATGCAAGGGGAATTGGTACAAGCCCCCAAGATACTCACCATTGCCTCCCTTGAGAAGAGATAGTATTCCCTTGGCCATAAATCTCTCATGACCTACTTGAGCTTTTTGAGGGGAGGGTGAGATATCCCTACCTATCGTCTCTCGTAAAGATACAAATGTATGACACCTATATGGAATGGCATTTGATCGATGAAGAATTAAGTTGTGAGTTGAACTACCGCAATGAACCTTTGTCTCTAGGGATAAAAAGTGCTTGAATTGTTTGAAATTGTCTTATACCCATGGAAATATTGGGCTTTTTTGTGAGCCTTGAACATACACTATCTATTGTGTCAGTCCTCTTTTGGTACTTTGTTTGATGTGTTTTCTCTTGTCAAAAGAAAATCCAAACCAAATCCAAATCCAAAACTATCAAAATTTTCCTTTTAAAACATCACTAACACTATCTTAGCACCTCTGGTATAGCAGTCCAGCACTTTTGCAACACAATCCAGTGCTTCTAGTATAGCATCCTAGCACCTTTGGCATAACAGCTCAGTGCTTTTGGTACTAATGAAAGAGGTAACTAATGATATTATTAGGATATGTATGTTGAAATACACAATGTGTAATTATAAAAGTGAAGTTTGTAAAATAAGGGTACATAAGTATGCAAGATGAAGCAACACTACAATTCAATATCAGATTTGAATGAATATTTTAAAAGGTATCAAATTTTGAAAATGAGATTTTGACTACAAACCCTAGTTTTTGGAATTACTAGGTTATATTAAAAAATGCAACTTTTAAGCAAAACCCTAGCAAAATGAGACCTTTAAATGCAATATTTGAAATGAATTAATGATGAATTACTATAATAAGGATCAAATCTAATGTAAATATTAGAAAATTAAATCTTTCATCAAATACAAATGCAAATCATTCTAAACTATGTCTACATGCAAGCCTAGAATGCTTGTTATTTCAATTTTTTTCAAATGCGTGTAATATTTTCCAATGCAAGATGATAAATATGATATGAATGAATGCAATGAATAATTACAACACTCAAAAAGATACTAAATGCTCACTATTCTAGGTTCACCAAAATTTTAGATGTAAAAGGGAGAAGGTATGAAATGGGGCTAAGGTGTATCAAATCAAACCCTCCTTTCATATTAATGCTCGAGGACAAAACTGAGCCAAGACACTACAAGATGGATGAGGACTCAACTTTTGATTTTGTGCTCAAGAATGATAAGGAAAGAATAGATTAGATTGAGATATTTATTAAACCCTAGGTCAACTAGGCCTCAAACCCTAGTTATAGAACAATCGACTATAGATAGATAAAATGCTACAAAAAACTAGATAGGAAGGTACTCAGGGAGGATTAGAAACATACTAGAAGTTGAGTTTTAGAAATTGAAACCCTAGAGGACTATGGGGCAGGCACCCAAGTCTAAGAGGGTAGAATTTCCTGAGATTCCAAATAGAGAGGTGTAGTAGACTGTAACACAATCTTGATTCTAAAGCCAAATCATAATCACAATATGCTCTTTGCTCAATATCACAAGTTCACGTTCTCTAACTTATGCACAAATGAATACATAAACCTATTTAAATATTTTTTTCCACTAACATTTGTAAATTAAATCAAGAAGGGTGACAAAGGGAAACCTTTTGAGAGGGCCCAAGCCAACATGCATTTAGATTTATCCCCACAAATTAGGGTGGACTTGGGCATGGGCGCCCAAGTCCCAAGGCCCTAATTTGGTCATGCTTAAGGATTGGAATGGGCCCCTAAGTCCCATTTGACATGGTTTTGGGGGAAATTACTTCAGGGTGAATATTTAACTTGCATAATGTTAACACGAGGACCTAGGAGCTAAGCTAGGAGGTAAAAGACATGAGATCACTTTTTACTCTATAACATCTATTATCTACTAGACTATTTGTGGTCTAGAGTGTGCATTGTTCTGTTAGGCCTAGCTTAAAAAATCTTCATTCCTTTACATCTAAGTGCTTTTTAATATTTGAGTATCTCTAACAAACTATACATAACATAAAAATTACTCCTTAGTTCCAACCATTCCTTGCAGTATGGACATACTTCTACATATACCCTTTATGCTTTCTCCCACTTTTCTCCATCCAATAAAAAGGGGACTTGGTAGAAAATATCTATTTTTTTGTAAATAATAGGGGAACAATATTTACACAAGCCAAAAAAGCTTGCAATCACTTTTTTTTCACCTTTGAAATGTTAGGGTTTGATTCTAGCTCCACTTATAATTATAATAGTAACTCAACTTTGTAGATGGCCTCTCCAATTGTTTAAAACAAGTCCTACTCAATATGCCCCTTCGGGGCACAACGTGGTGGTGATTTCACTTAGTTGTGGTGATCACCACCTAGGTTCAAATCCCCATTGGGCCAATGAGCTTGTAGGCCTTGTACCTTCGCTAGGCTGCTGTGCTCGTAGGATCCTTCTCGGGTCCTCCGCTAGGCTGGCGTGCTCATAGGCTATGGGCCTTTGCTATGCCAATGAGCTCGCAGATTTGAACTAAGGGCACTAATGCCTGGGTGATAATGCCCATTGGGGATGGAGACCCCCTAGTTGTGGTCTCAGGTGATAAATCCATGGGAAGAGATTCCCCATAAGAATCTCTTTGGACCCAGACCAAGCTAAAAACTTGGGTACTCCCAAACAAAAAAAAAGTCCTACTCAATATGTGGAGATTGTACTTATCAAAGCTAACAAGTTAGTCTAAAGGTAAAGGATTCTTTTCTATCTTACATAAATATTTCATGTCAAAGAACCCTCCAAGTGAATTTGTATGTGCCAAGGCTAATAGTCCACTAGATACTCTCTATTGCAATTCATTATGCTACAATGCAAAATTCATATATTTTTAAAAAATTAGAATCTCCAAATGAATTTGTGTATCAGGGTTAATAATCTCAAGTTGAGGCTTTTACACTAGTAATCCTTTGAGTATAAATCTTTTACACATGAATTTGTGTAAGGCTAGTAAGTATGAGGCTTTTACAAGCTCATTCCCAATCAAAAATATATAAATTAAAAAAGGATACACATGTACATAGAATATCAATATTAGAATTAGCAATGACTAGTCAATGTTTTATTAATGAGCATACTAAGCAAGTTTAGTGAGGAATTAATAGGGGAAAAAATAAATGATGAACAAGTAACAGACACATGGAAAACAATTCAAGCAATAAAAAATAGAACAAAGGGTATGCATGATGCATTTTTCAACAAAGGAAGAAGTTACAAAACCTTAACAATAATACACACAAAAACTATCAGGCATTGAATATTGAATTGTTTAGGATTGGAAAAATAACCTTGCCTTGGAGGTCACTGACACCAAGCAATAGTAACACCATCGTAGTTCATAGCTCCACAAGACAACAATCAAGATGTTGTCAATAGTCTTTGATGAGGATACTATAGGCAGCATAAGGACTACTTAGGTGTATTTAACATATAGTGAAGCACCAAGTACGTTAGTTAAAATAGGTTGTTAACTTAATCTAATTAAGTTTTGTTGGTATATTGAAAAGGTATCATCAAAGGTTTTAAAATTTGATGATAACTTATATTCACATACAAGTACTCATTCCACTTTAGGAAATCATTAAGTTACATAGTTTAGTGATATATAACAATTTATATAGTTGAATGTTTTACCTACTGCCTTCTATTATATTTATGTTGTTATAACCATTTGTTATAGCAAGATCATCTGAATGACCAAAACAAAAATTGATCTATTTAGTTGTGAAATAAGTTTTCTACAATCGAGAAAATAAAATAGATGATATCCCACATACATATTCTATTGGCTTGGATTTTATTTTATATTGTCTTCCATTAACTAATGGTTATTGTTTTAAAAAAGTTAGAGCTCCTCAATTGTGTTTTTGTTGGCATTGTAGAAAATTCTAGTGTGGTGCAGATGGTACTACTAGACATCCCCAATTTCATGGAATCTATATGGATTGCTGCTTTGCCAAAAAATTTAATCATAGAACCAATTCTGTAGGAAGGTTTTTTATTTATTATTTGTGTAATTAAATATTATTTATTATGTTAACAAGATAGTATTTTTATTGTGACATCATTTTATTAACATAAAAGGTATAGTATATTCTATATTCTAATTAATTAATAAATATAGTCAAATGTGCATCCAAAATTATACAACACCAGCATTCAAGTTTCCCTTCTAAGTTATAGCTTTTGAGTGGTCACACTGCTCATATAAGTAGAGTTTCCTTACTCTTAGTTGTTATATTTTGAATGCAATAATAGTCCTCATTATTCTATTGTTCCATGAAGTTAGAGATTAAAACAAGGTTATGTCTACTTTTCTAAACAGGCTAATTTTGATTTGGCTCTTGTGTTTTTGTGTCCAAATGTAGTGCTTCTTGTTATTGCTTACTAGATTAATGGAAATGAAAAATTATTTTGTAACTGCTATCATGGGATTGATATGGTTTTGGTTGTTGCTTAATATCTCATTTACAGGAGGTGTGCATTGGAAAATACAAAGAGCATTGGCAAGATAGACTTCAATAGCATATAAAACCTAACAAGTAAGATATTACCTAACTTGTTTTGTTGCATTTCTAGGTTCTTGTTGGACTATGCATAAAATGAAAAGAAAAATTAAATCAACAAAATCATTAGACAATATCGTAGATGCAAAAACTATGAATCAGTGAACAAACATGTAGATGAAATAAATGACATAGTATTGAAAAATAGCATGTTTAGAATAAGACCATTTGTTACAACATAGCCAACTATATTTTTGACTCTTTGCAATTATTGTTACATATGTGATACACTTTTGTAGAACTAAGCAATGGAGCCATTGACCATTTTCTAAATTGTCTAGCAAAAAGTGATCCTAAAGCTTTATTTTCATATAGATATGAGCTAGAACCCTAGACATTTTATGAATTGCATGGAGTGATGATGTTAATATATATCTACAACGTATGCAACTATGTAATGAATATGGACTTTGGGGGAACTTATTTTGTATTAAGTGGCTAGACATTTAAATATGTATCTGGACTTTAACAAGAAGAACAAAGTACTTGCATTTCAATGATAGTTCATGAAATACTACATATTCTATCTTGTTCCATGATCAAAATCCTATTAATGGACATTTTGAATCACTTGTATCCAAAAAAAGGACATTTGAACCACAGATTTGCCAATTTGAACACTCTAAAACAATTTGTAATTCAAAACATTATTTTGCAAAAGATAAGTCAATAGGTACAATGTTTAGATTATGTAAAAATGCTTCTATATATATCAAATTGTGGTGACATCCTTTTCAATACTATTGCTACTCTGACAAATAGTGAATATGATAGCCGATGTCTTAGACGATACATGGCTCAATCCTTTTGTAATGCAATGCTATTTGGAGATAAAGTAGCAATGGCTTGCCTTGAAACATGTCTCAAATGTGACTTGATTATTAGTTGTGGTGTGTCAATCTGGGAAACATTTATTGCAAAAGTTGGAGACCCATATGAACAAAGTATAATTAAAGGACGTGATTTCTATTTTGAGTGGCTATCTCACATTTTGCAAATAAAAATAAAATTTTGGCCAAAAAACAATGGCATGTCTATGAAAGAATATTGCAAATGCCTAAACCCAACAAAAGTATACAATATCATATGTTGCAAAGTGAATTACATGCATACACACTATAGACCATGTGGAGTGGAGATTATAATGCCAAATGACATTAATAGTGAACAGACACAAGGAATAGCTCCAATTAAAGGAAAGTACAAAATTAGTATCAAAAAATTGAAACAAGCCATTCGAAGCACTGAACATGTACAAATTAGCATCTCTATAGAATCCACAAATGCTTTGAAGAGAATCACCCATAGCTCACTTAACAAAATAAAACAAGACATGCAAAAAAACTATAATTCATGGTATACACAAATCAACAAAGAGAACAAAGACTCCAATAGAAACTTACATGGAAAAAGTACAAGACATGCATAAACATGTGTGTGTAATTTGTGGGCAATTGCATTTTAAAAAAACATAACAAATTTTACACAAAAAAATAATAGAAATATATTAGTTGTTATTGTTAGAGAAACAAGAACTGTTTGGAAACAAGATATGCAAGTTTTGTAGCTAGAAATTACAACAAAAAAACAACAAATGCAACACCAAAGTAGATCAAAACAAAAAATCCATTACAATACACAACTACACTTTCAGAACTTGAAGAAAGGTTGGTGTCCCTTCGAATTGCATTTGCACAAATTTGACAACTAGGACATAAGAGATCCCAAATTGGACTAAATGGAACTATTATCAATGTGACAACAAACATGAACATTATACAAACAACATTGCCATGATCAACCAATGAAACCTACACAATTGTTATTGCATTGAAGAGATGCTTACAATATACAAATGCATAGAAAAAATGAAGAGTGCGACCAAATATGATTATGAATGCTCTAAGCAAGTTGTGTCAAACAAAGTTATGCAAAATGCAAAATGTTAAATTGAATATAAAATTTCATGAGCATTTGTATCCTATACAAGAACACATGCCAAGCACCAAAACTTCATCAAGTGAGAGTGACAATGACATTGTCAATGACATCAAAATCAAAGAAGATACCTTGATACATGGATTTACTGAATCAAGAACTATACATTGTATTCAGAATAAAATCATAGAAATTGCACTAGAAAAAGGAAAATAACCTCTTGGAATCTTTCAAGATAGATATGTAGAAGAAACAAACTTTCAAACACTATCTTTTGGAGAGCCACATGATGAGAAAATTACAAAAATATTTTCATACAAAAAAATTACATACTGGGAATTGAAAAACTCAAATCAGACATTTGCTTATCATACCACCAACTTATTTTTCAAAACCATCAAAGAACTGATTGGCTAGGTTTTTTCTACCATATGGATAAGAATTCGCTAGGGGAAACTAGACAGTAAAACGATGCTAGCAAAATATGTCAAGTACAAACCAAACCTTGAAAAAAAATTGCAATCTGATATTGGATATGTAGATTTCAAAAAAGTAAGAAACTCATCAGACTATTTGTAATATCTCAAGAAAGATGTTTTTGCAATGATACAATATTTAGAACCACTGACTTTTTTGCAACATTCACTAGTGCAGAGAAAAATTGGGACCCACTAACAAAAACATTGAAAGAATTGTACATTTCACATGAAAGCAAGCCAAAACAAATCAAACCTGAACTACTTACTAAGACTAAGATTGAAATCTTCTCTTTGATAAGAAAGGATCCAACCATTTATACTTGTTATTACAAACATAGAATCAATGCTATGAAACAATTCATATATTCAGATAGACCTTCAGAAAGGTATTGGATTACTTTTCAATTACAGAATTTCAAAATTGAGGAAATGAACATGAACATTTCATGTGAGGGATTAAAGATGCACCAATATATGGAAAAGATTATAATACTAGCATTGAACATTTTGTGAATAAATATGTCACTTGCAACACGGAACATTTAGACAAACAAATATCTAAAGTACATATACATCACCATACTAGACAATGCAAAAAGACAAAAAGGAGAAAATGCCACTATGGTTTCCCACATCCACCAATGAGAGCAACAACAATACTTGAACCATGCATGGACAAAAATAAAAGCAGTATGTGTATTGCTGAAAAACTTAGAGCCACTTTAGAATGTTCAAATTATGATTGTCTTGTATCCTTTGAAGATTTCCTAGTGAACTAGGCATGAGTGAAAATGAATACATATTATCCATACAGTCTACATTGCTTAGGCCAATGATATTCTTAACAAGGAAGCAAACTCTCATATGGAACAATACATTTGCAAAAAACATTACACATCTGTGGCAAGAAAATATAGATGTGCAATTTGTTCTCAATGTATATGTTGCAGCAATGTATTGTAGCTCATACATGACAAAAAGTAATAACTCAATAACAAATACATTTAACAAGATATACATAGACCACAAAGAACATAACATTGATGTAGTATTTATATGATAACAAAGCTTGGCAATGCCTTGCTTAACCTACAAAAAATGCCTACTCAACAAGTTGTACACATTGTGCTTTCACTTCCTCTTATCTATTGTTCAAGGAAATGTAGATTCATATACACATTTGCTACTGACAATCGCACATTTATTTTATAGACTTCCAAACAACTAAACAATGAACCAAATGAATCACAAAATTTTTCTTAGAAAATCTTAATTGACCATTAAATTGCATGAGCTAAAGCATTGGCCAATGTTTGCTTAGTAGAATTTATCTCAGAATACACAATAGGAAAAGGAAAATTAAGGCAAAGAACTAGACCACAAATTATCTGATATATTTATTATAATAAACATGTTCGCATCGAGAACTATTACAGAGAACAAATTTTGCTATATGTTCCATTTTCTTTAGATGAAATCATATTGAAACAAGGCTTCACAACATGGCAAGATGCTTTTGATAACCATGAGAAAATAGTACAACTTAACCAAGCAAAGTATACCTACAATGTAAATGAATTGTGGGGTGATATGGACAATGTTATTAATGATGCCACCATTGAAAATGAAAACTCTAAAGATGGAAACAACGTGCAAAACCTAAATAGCACATGCAATGAACAATACAATTTGTAATCAGATTTAGAAACAATAAAACTTAATATTTGCAACAAACAAATGACAAGACCATTTGAGATAGCTAAAAATCTACACTTACTTGGCAACATAGAGTATTACAATGTTCAAAGAATGTTAAACAAAGAGCAACAAGCCGTAGTGAAGGACATACTAATGAAAAGACAACAACAAAAAACTTGAGCCATTACATTTGTTCTTAACAAGAGGCGCTAGCATAGGAAAAACATTCAATGCCAACCCTATTTACCAAGGCCTCCTTCGTATATACAATAACTCAATTGATATCAACCCAGACAAGATAAAGGGCATGTTTCTTGTAACCTTAAACTTTGCACTCCTTATACCATTCAACAAATCCATTTCTATTCCATTGGGCTATAATAGATTAGATACATTAACAAAAGAATATCAACAATTGAATATTGTCCTTATAGATGAGATCTCATTAGTTGGAGAAAGATAGATAAGAGATTGCATGAAATAATGCAAACACTTACTAAATATTTTGGTGGTTTAGATATTATATTTTTGTGGTGACTTCTACCAAGCAGAACCTATACATGATTATCGAGTATTTTAGAATCCAAAAATGGATACTGAGCTACTACCATACAATTTTTGGAAATAAAACATGAAATGCTATAATTTACAAATAATGATGAGGCAAAATAACTAGATCTTTATCTCTATTCTTAATATAATACATACAAGTTCTCAAATAGAAAGTGACATAGCATACTTGAATAGCACATTCTTATGCTCTCCACCTATAGACCCAACATTCCCATTTCTTTTTTACAAGAGAAAGGATGCCAATGTACACAACTGGAAAATATTATCTTCCCTACCTGGTCAATTAATTATAATCAATGCACTCAACAAAGATGGCAACTTTGTCAATGTATACAACAATTGTACAAACACACTGCAAATCTAACAAATCGAATAATGTTGAAAACAAACATATTGGTTGAGATCTATTGTGGAAACAATGATACACAAGATGGTCTTGTCAATGGATTAAATGGAGTATTCAAAGCATATACACAAGTAGCTAACATGGACATCATCTGGATTGAATTTAATAACCATCACATTGGAAAATACCAAGATACAAAACTAGCCCATTTGAACCAAAATTAAATTGATAATGGATGGGTAACAATTCTCTGAGTTGTAAAACCAATCCAAAAATTAAGCACTAAAATAAAAATGACTATTAGAAAATAGCTCCCAGTGCAATTATTGTGTGCTCAAACAATACATAGATCACAAGGGCTCACAATGCATGGCCTTGCATTTAACCCCTTGGATGTCATGTAACATGGGTTAACATACATAGATCTCTCACACATCAAGCATTGAAACATTAATTTTGTTAATCCCTCTAATAGCAAAAAAATTTTAAGGTAAAACCAACAATCGTAGAAGAAATGACATGGCTTCAAACAACCGCTAATTGGACTCTTGAAAATGGCATACATTGTAAAATCCACACATCATGTATTGCCATGTCTACATTAAACACTTATCATTTCCAACCCCATAGGACATATTACATGACAAGGATTTAATGTCATCAGACATTATTGGTCTATAAGAGACAAATTTGAAAATGCCAATGACAAACAATTGATTCATTACCATACTTCAATTGCTTGGCACCATACCATATTAATGACATAATGACTTGAACTAGGAAACACATTCAAGTCTCAAATGTAATACCATTAACATTTGAAAATTTTGAAGCAATATTGCTCTTATTAATTGTTACCAAACAAACACTTTATATTTGTAATATCTATGCCAGACTAACAACAAAACTAACAAATATCGTAATGATTGTTGGTGAAGCAATGACAAAGGTTTGTAGACAAAGCCCTCTCTACATTGTAGGTGACTTCAACATTGACATGTCCACACACTCAAAAAAAATGCTTAAAGAACACATGCAAATACACAACTTGCACTTGTTACTTGAAAAATAGAACCTTTATCAAATCCCATTATTGATCATGTGTGTACAAACAATTATTCACATACAACTAGGATTCAAAGATCAAAGTGATCATGACACTCTTCTAATTTACATTGGCAACATTATTGTCATGCCCACATTTCCCATGCAGTCATGACACAACACACGTGTCATGTCCACATTTGACATGTGGTCATGACATGAATTACGAAAACCTTTTCTACCTATCCCTAGGAACCCCCTCACACGCGTATGCGTGCTCGGTGGCCAGACGCATGAGGCGTAAACATGTCAAACATAATTCAGGGAAGTGCATTGTCCTACGCAATCCCCTGCGTGATGAAAGTCGTCTAGGGGGTATGTGACGCGAAGCGTGCTGCTTTTAGAGTTAGATCGGTTTTAATTCGAACCCTAAGTTTCCTAGGTGAGAAGGTGATTTCGTCAGGTGCAAAACCAAACCCTAATCCTAATTCAAAAATGAAATCGAATAAATAAATATGAAAATAAATGGCATAATGGACGCATGATAAAATGGAATGATAAGATGAAAGTCAATAAATTGACATAAAAAATAAAACCCTAAAATCTAGGAAAATTTTGATAGCATAACACGTTTTCAATAATCAAATAAAAAAATTTAAAAATAAAAACTCCAACAAGAATTTGAAGCAAATTTAGAAATAATAATTAAACTTAAAGAAAGATTAAAAATTAAATACTTTGCCAAGGCCAATTAAATCGACCTTGCAATTAAATATTAAAATCTAAAATAATTAAATGACACCAAAAATAAATTTCAAAATTAAGTCCGATAATAAATATAATTTTGACATTATATTTATTAACTAACTCGAAAATAATAGAGAAAAGGGAAAGATTAAAATACCTCTCCCCGTAAAATAATAATAAAATCGATAGAAATAAAAAGCTAAAACGCGCTAGGGAAATAAAATAAATGTCCCGATTAAATAAATTATAAAAGGGAACACTCTTCCCATTTCAAACAAATTAACCCATTCCCCTTAGAATACACTACCCAATTAAAAAGTTATATATAAAAAAAATCATTACTAAAATTAAAATTCTCACACTCAAGAAATGTCCTACTTAAACAAAAATTCGCTCAAGGAAAATAACAAAAGTTAAAAAGGAGGAGGAGTAGAAGGACGGTCACGTTCAAACAAAAAAGAAGAGGAAATAAGTTAAATAAAATTAAATTAACTTATCCTCAAATTCCCTCTCACATCCCTAACTTTGCCCTATGTATATTTTATTACTTTCTTTATGAAAACCCTATTTCTTCTTTTGTTGCCTCTCTCTCTCATTTGTTTCCTCCATTTTTGTTTTCTTTTCTTCTATCTTGTTTGCAGGTTGAAAGTTTCCACTCCCATGGCTACCATGCTTACTTGCACAGAGGTATACACAGTATGTATCCTCGTTAGGGTTTTCTTTTTTTAATAATATATATTTTTTTTCATATATATATATATATATATATATATATATTCCAGATCAAAAGAATGGAGTGTAGGCAGAGTAGAGTGGCATAAGAGGCGACGAGGGGAAATGTAATGTCGCCACCGCGGATAGTAGAAAGGAGGTCGGCGTGGTAACTGTGTAGAGGGGGTTTGGGGGTGTATGGCCGCAGAGTGGAGGGACGGAGGGTATGGTGTGGGCGGCGCTGTGGAGGGAAGAGGAGAGAGGAGTGTGGGAGGTTCATGTGAGAGTCTGCAGTAATAAGGGTTTGGAGTGTGGGGAGGAGGCGGTGCCTCTATCCACACGCGGGAGTCTGCGGTAATAAGGGTTTGGGGTGTGGGGAGGAGGCGGTGCCTCCACCCACACCCCTTTATTTCTAAAAACAATGGGGGTTGTGGGCGCTGCTGCCCACAGTCCCTCCAAAGCTTTTTTTTATTTATATACAGTTAACAACACAGTCTGCCATACTAAGAATTCGTCTTCTTTGATTTTTTTTAATACTTGAACTCAGCCTATTTTCTTTACACACAGTGGTATATACATTATTTTTCCAGTCACAACAGTAGGTAAAAAAAATTTATTATCCAGAAATCTATATATATATACATGATCATTTAGTGAAATAAAATAGTATAGACTTGCAACTTATAAGGATTATTTATATGCACATTTTTTTTGCAAACAAAATGGATAGGTTACAAGCTCTTTTTTTTTAAACAAAATATAAAACTAACCCTTTTGTTGAGCAAATAATTTTCTCTAAAAACTTTTTTTTTACAGTAACTAAAATGATCAGCAATGTTATTTTTCTTTAAACAGTAAGCATAAATATAACAGATCCTTTGCTTCTATTCTCTTCTTATAATGAATATGCAATAAGATTTAAACTACATTATCCCCTTTCTTTTCTCTATGTTTAAATACAACATACTACAAAATCAATTATAACATTTAATATAAAATAGCAGTATATTTTATTTCTGTCCAAACTTTCAAGAAAACACATATGCACAAACAGTCATGAAAAAGACACATATTCTCTTTGAAATATATAACAGCAATTTTATATGATTTTTTGGCATCTTTCCATATACACAACAGCACAACAACATAACATAATAAACCTATCTTAGAATATACAATTAAGAGTATCTCACATTGATGCAGGAGCATCTAGAGGTGTAAGGGCAATTTTGCATCACCCCAAAAAAAAGAAGTTAACTCAAAACCATTGTAGTTGTTCTCATTTCTTCCCATAATTAGTGTTTTTGGTTCCGTAATATCCAGAATAATAATGTAGGACTTTCAGTTTTTTTCAAAACTGCTAAAAATAGCGACCTGCCTATTTAGGAAAGTGTACCTGTTATTTTTAGAAAGTTTACATTTGGGCACATAATGAAGCAAAAACTTCTAGAAAGTTACATAACGGAAATAAAAGATCTTTGGTGAAGGAATTAGGCAAAGATCATTTGTGAGATGAAAGATATTAAAGTTTTTGTTTTCTAAAAAGCCCCTAAAAATTTACGAAACGAGATATGAGGCACTAAAACTTCTCATAATGTCTCAAAAAGTTGATAGAAATCCATTTACGAATTTCTGGTGTGATAGTTCACATTGCAAGCTTTCCAGTGCTTAAAATGGTTCGTCAATCGGACACCTGGATCAAAAGTTATGCTTCCCGGAAGTTGACCTACTTTTGGAGGGAGTTGCAAATTTTGAAATTTAGCTGGAGGCCGCCAAAAAGTGTTATTTATGACTATTTTGGGAACCATGGGTGGGAGTAGAGTTAAGGGGGCCAGTGTAGATTCCAGAATAGGGGGAAAATAGAAACCCTAGCTGATTTGGGGTTATAGAAGGCTGAAGATTCTAGAGTCTTGAGGTTGGGAAAGCTGTAATGTGTTGCAGCCAATAGAGGATTCATCCTCTGATTGTAATTGAGCTTCTGTAATGTAATGAGTTGCCCAGTTCAATAAAAGAAAGTTCTATTTGCTATGTTTAATATCTGTTATTTTGTGTTTTGTGATTTACGCCCTTCATCAAGTGGTATCAGAGCGAGGGTTCCTAAGTGTGTAGACAGATCGCTGATCGTGAGGCAGTTTACACCAGGACCTGAGGTTGTGGGTTTGCTGCAGAGATCAAGATGCCTCCACGAAGAAATTGTGTTGGAAGGAATGCTTTGAAGGAAGAGGGTTTTAGAGCCCTACAAAGGCAAATCGATGCGTTGCAAGAGGAGCTACGAAGAGGGTTTGATCCGAGAACAAGAGAAGAAAGCAAAGATGAAGCTGAAGAAGAGATATCTGAGGAAGAGCAAGAAGCTGCAGGAGATCCCGCAGAAGTTAGGTTGTTGAGGACCATTTTGAAGATCGGGAAGAGGCCCAAAATTGAAGTTTCCACATATTCTGGAGATTTGAATCCGGAACAACTTATTGATTGGATCAATGACATGGAGGAGTATATCGAGTATGAAGATGTGGAGGACCTGGATCGGGTCAAGTTTGCAAAAACAAAGTTGAAGGGCCACGCCAGTATTTGGTGGAAGGAGGTCCAATTAGAGAGGAACAGAAGAGGAAAAGGAAAGATCATCAGATGGGATCGAATGGTGGAGAAACTGAAGAAGCAGTTCATTCATGTGGACTATGAGATGGAGTTGTTGAAGAAGCTGCAAGGACTAAAGCAAGGTAACAAGTCTGTTAAGGAGTATACAGAAGAGTTTTATAAGATTACTATCAGGACAGGCCATGCAGAGCACAACAAGGAGAAAGTAGCCCATTACATTAATGGGTTGAGGCTGAGTATTCAGGAGGAGCTGAGCCTAGTCAGAATAACCACCATAGAAGATGCATACTAGTTTTCCTTGAAGGTGGAAGAGAAGCTGAATAAAAGATTTGACAGCAAGCAAAGGGGAAGAGGTCAAGGCGGAAGGACTGGTGGAAGGACCTATGGAGGCTGTAATGAAGATCAAAAGAAAAGTGAAGAAGCTGGCACCATTCGAAATCAGAGAGGAGATAACACCTATCGCCCTCGTGACTAGAACAATGGTGAGAAAAGAGGAAGAGGAAGAGGCAGACCTGGGCAAGGACCTGGAAGAGGAGGTTTCAAAGGAACCTATTTCCAATGTGGAGAAGAAGGGCATCGAGCATATGAGTGTCCGCAACATCAAGGAAGGACAAATAGAAGACCTGAAGGCAATGCATGAGTTGCACATGTAGATGAAGATGCACATTCTAAGAATTCTGAAGATGCTGAAAGGGGAGAAACCCTAGTTGTCAGAAGAACCTTGCTAAATGAGGAGAAAGAACCCAATCAGAGGAAGAGTTTATTCCGCACAAGGTGCAAATGTGAAGGTAAGTGTTGTGATATTATTATTGACAGTGGAAGCACTGATAATCTTGTTTCAGAGGAGATGGTTGACAAGTTGAAGTTGACAAGAAGAAAGCATCCGCATCCATATCAGATTGCATGGTTGCAGAAGGACCATAGAGCTTTGGTCAATGAGCAGTGTTTAGTGAAGTTCAAGATTGGTGATTACCATGATGAGGTGCTCTGTGATATCATACCGATGGATGCATGTCATATGTTGTTGGGGAGGCCGTGGCAGTATGATAGGAGCATTGTCCATGATGGCTGTGCAAACACATATTCCCTGACAAAGGATGGAGTTTGTCATAAGTTGAAGCCCTTGAAGGAGGTGGAAGAAAAGGTATGTAGTACTACCAGAATTTGCCTGGTAGATGGTAGGAAATTTTTGGAGGGTATGAAGCATGAGCGTCATTGCTTTGCATTGATTCCTAAGATTAGTCAAGAGAACTGTGAAGATGTACCAACAGAAGTTTCAGATATGTTGGAAGAGTTCCACAACATTATCTCTGATAATGTACCAGAAGGTTTACCACCAGTAAGGAAGATAAGTCATCAAATGGATTTGATACTAGAAGCCAATTTGCCAAACAAGGCAGCCCATAGAATGACCCCTGCAGAGAATGAAGATCTGAATAGACAAGTTCAAGAGTTGTTGAGGAAGGGACTAATAAGGGAGAGCCTAAGTCCATGTGTGGTACCTGCAGTACTAGTACCGATGGAGAATGGAGGATGTGTACAGACTCTCAAGCCATCAATAAGATAACGATCAAGTATAGATTTCCATTACCAAGAATGGATGACATCATGGATTGTTTGAGTGGAGCCAAGTACTTCATGAAAATTGACCTAAAGAGTGGATATCACCAGATCCATATCAGAGAAGGAGATGAATGGAAGACAGCCTTCAAGACAAAGGAAGGTTTGTATGAGTGGTCAGTCATGCCATTTGGGCTAACCAATGCACTGAGCACATTCATGCAGCTCATGAATGAGGTACTGAAAGAATTTTTGGGAAGTTTTCTTATTGTTTATTTGGATGATATTTTGATTTTCAGTAAGACTTGGGATGAGCATCTGATGCATATCAGAAGAGTTCTATAGAAGCTAAGGGAGGAGAAGTTGTTGATTAATTTGAAGAAATGTAGTTTTGCAAAGAAGGAGTTGGTGTACCTAGGATTTGTTGTCTCAGAAGAAGGTCTTAAGATGGACCCAAAAAAAGTAAGGGCTATCATTGAATGGCCTACACCAAGGAGTGTCACAGAGGTAAGATCTTTTCATGGTTTGGCAAGTTTTTGCAGAAAGTTTATCAGGAGTTTCAGTAGCATTTGTGCACCCCTAACTGAGACAATGAGAGGGGATAGAAAAGAGTTTAGATGGACTAAAGGAGCAGACAAGAGCTTTGATACATTGAAATAGAAAGTCGTAGAACAACCTGTTTTGGCACTACCAGATTTTAATAAGGTATTTCAGGTAGATTGTGATGCTAGTGGTAGTGGTATAGGAGCTGTTTTGAGCCAAGAAGGTAAGCCCATTGCCTATTTTAGTGAGAAGCTTAATGATGCCAAGAAAAAGTATTATGTTTATGATCAGGAGTTTTATGCAATAGTTCAGGCTTTGAAGAAATGGAGACATTATTTGTTGCCAAAGGAGTTTGTTTTATATACTGATCATTAGGCTTTACAATATCTTAATAGTCAAGGAAAGTTAAATCAAAGGCACTTAAAATGGGTTGAGTTTTTGCAGAGCTATACTTTTGTTTTGAAGCACAAGAGTGGGAAGTCCAACAGAGTTGCAGATGCCTTGAGCAGAAGGCAAAATTTGTTGACAGAAATGAAGATAGAGGTTGTTGGGTTTGATGAGTTCAAAAGTTTGTATCCTGAAGATCTAGATTTTGCAAAGGCTTGGAAAGCTTGTTTGGAACCTGTTACTTTGGACAGGACAAAATGGTTGGATTTCATTATCCAAGATGGCATGTTGTTTAGAGGAAGCCAGTTGTGCATTCCAAGGAGTTCCATGAGAGAGAACTTGATTAAGGAGAAGCATAGTGGGGGATTGGCTAGACACTTTGATCGAGATAAGACCATTGCTATTATTGGTGAAAATTATTATTGGCCACAGTTGCAATAGGATGTGAGGAAATTTGTGCAGAGTTGCAGAGTGTGTTAGATGGCAAAAGGAACAAGTCAGAATACAGGATTGTATCAACCATTACCTGTACTGGAGAAGCCATGGGATGATATTAGCATGGATTTTGTTCTTGGTTTACCAAGGACACAGAGAGGACATGATTCTATTTTTGTGGTGGTGGACAGATTCTCAAAAATGGCACATTTTATTCTTTGTAAGAAGACTAATGATGCTGTTCATATTGCAGAGTTATTTTTCAGGGAAGTGGTGAGACTACATGGTCTACCGAAAAACATAGTTTCAGACCGAGATACCAAGTTTGTTGGTTATTTTTGGAGGACATTGTGGAAGAAGTTGAAGACAGACTTGAAGTTCAGTTCTGCACACCATCCACAGACTGATGGACAAGCTAAAGTGGTGAATAGGAGTTTGGGTAACCTACTACGATGCTTGGTAGGAGATAAGCCCAAGGGATGGGATTTGATTTTACCACAGGCAGATTTTGCTTACAACAATTTTGTCAATAGGAGTACTGGTAAATCACCATTCCAAATTATATATGGGAATAGTCCAAAAAATGCTTCAGAGTTAAGGAAGCTGGACAACGGAGAAAAGACAAGTGCCGAAGCTGAAGACTTTGTAGAACATCTGAAGAATTTGCATGAAGAGGTGAGAAAGCACATTAATAAAATGAATATTCAATACAAGGCTAAGGCAGATCAGAAGAGGAGATATAAGGAATTCTAGGTAGGAGATGAAGTCATGGTTCACCTGAGAAAAGAAAGGTTCCCAATTGGAACATACAATAAGTTAAAAATGAAGAAATTTGGACCATGCAGAATCATGAAGAAGCATGATTTAGGAAATGCATATGAGGTAGAGTTGCCGAGTGGGATCAATATTTCCCCTATTTTCAACATTGCCGATTTATCAGAATATCATGAAGGTGGAACAGAGGATGGACCAACAGAAGTGCAGTGGAGTATTCCGACATCTACTTCAACAGAGGAGATAGCAGAGATCTTGGATAGCCATGTGGGAAGGAGCACTGGGAACAGGCAATACGAAGAATATTTAGTGAAATGGAAAGGAAGGCCTATTGAAGATTCTTCTTGGTTGTCTAAGGTAGAGGTTGACCATTTGGGTTTTCCTCACACAAACACTTGAGACATGACAGGGTCACTTCTCAAATTACCCTGGGTGTCTGATGTAGGAGCATCTAGAGGTGTAAGGGCAATCTTGCATCACCCAAAAAAAAAGAAGTTAACTCAAAACCATTGTAGTTGTTCTCATTCCTTCCCATAATTAGTGTTTTTGGTTCCATAATATCCAGAATAATAATGTAGGACTTTCAGTTTTTTTCAAAACTGCTAAAAATAGCGACCTGCCTATTTAGGAAAGTGTACCTGCTATTTTTAGAAAGTTTGTATTTGGGCACGTAATGAAGCAAAAACTTCCAGAGAGTTACATAACAGAAATAAAAGACCTTTGGTGAAGGAATTAGGCAAAGATCATTTGTGAGCTAAAAGATATTAAAGTTTTTGTTTTCCGAAAAGGCCCTAAAAATTTACGGAACAAGATATGAGGCACTAAAACTTCTCATAACATCTCAAAAAGTTGACAAAAATCCATTTACAAATTTTTGGCGTGATAGTTCACATCGCGAGCTTTTCGGCGCTTAAAACGGTTCGTCAATTGGACACTCGGATCAAAAGTTATGCTTCCCGGAAGTTGACCTACTTTTGGAGGGAGTTGAAAATTTTGAAATTTAGCTGGAGGCCGCCAAAAAGTGCTATTTATGACTATTTTGGGAACCCTGGGCGGGAGTAGAGTTAAGGGGGCTAGTGTAGAGTCCAAAATAGGGGGGAAACAGAAACCCTAGCTGATTTGGGGTTACAGAAGGCTGAAGATTCTAGAGTCTTGAGGTTGGGAAAGTTGTAATGTGTTGCAACCAGTAGAGGATTCATCCTCTGATTGTAATTAAGCTTCTGTAATGTAATGAGTTGCCCAGTTCAATAAAAGAAACTTCTATTTGTTGTGTTCAATATCTTTTATTCTGTGTTTTGTGATTTACCCCCTTCATCACACATACAAATCTCCTTTCACACCCAACAATAAAGAGTACAAAATTTTACAACTCCAACACAAGGGCCTCCAAGTCCATGGCTCACAACAGCCATCTAAAAATAATATTGCAAATGAGGCAAAAATGAGCTTCTCCAAGCTCCATTTCTCTCCAACAAAATCCTGCAATAAGCAACACAACAAAAAGGGGAACCAAGCCACCACGAAATGCCCTCCTCCCTACCATAGACCCGCAAGTGTGTCACCCCCGAGCTAGGGAGGTAGGAAACACATGGTTGCACACACACACCACAACAAACAATACAAAACAACTCAACAATTACCCATGGATTAACACATAACAAAACTCATAAAAATGAGTTTGATGGAGGTAGGGAATGGACCCCTCTACTCAAAAGGCCACACCAAAATCTCAAAACCCAAGTCTCAAGGCCTCAAGCCAAAACCTCCAAAAACACATATCTCCAAATATCTCAAAAACTATCATGGCACTCTTGCCATCAAAATGATCTCAACACCAAGAAAAAGCCCTCAAGGCTATAAGTAGAACAAATATGGGGGTGACCTCAAGGAGGTTCACTCTCCCCTACCCCAAACAAGTTGTGCCTTACCTCCAAATGGAGGTGCTCTCACCAAACTCCCAACCCACATAAAAAAGAAAACAACAAACAACAAAAATCCACAAACACAACATAAATGAAAATGCAAGGGTAAATGGCCATAGCCGTGGAGCTTACGTTCAAAAGCCCTAAAAATGGAAGCACATTTGGTGATGAGCTCCAAGCTTCTCCAAATCTTTCAATCTCTAAAACTTTCTCTAACTCCCCAAAAGAAACTCTAAGAATAGAAAGAAAATCCAAAATGCAAGAACCCCACACTCCTCAACAAGAGGAGGTAATATAGGCCTTCTAATTTAGCCTTGAGGAATGAGAAGGTGACACTTGTCACCTTCTCCTTCCTCTTCCCATGCCACTTGCAATGGAGAGGAAGTGTGAGGATGACAAGTGTCACCCTCCAATTCCATCCCAATCCTCACCTTATCCACTTGTGCTCTCACACGTGTGAGAGTACAAGTGGTGAGGTGGCAATCCCCTTCAAGCCTCTATGACAATAAGGGATGCCATATGGCATCCTCTTATTCTCCAAGAGAGCCATCTCCCTCCAAGATGCTCTCACACGTGTGTGAGAGTCTTGGAGGGAGATCACACACACTTGGGAGTCTTGGAGACCTCCCAAGTCTTCTTGGTGAAGGGATCCCCAAACTTTGGGAAGGGAGATGAGTCTTTCCCAAAGCATGACTCATCTCCCACCCTTAGCCATTTCAAAATTCGTCACTTTGACTAAATCTCAATTTAGAGTGACCAAAAGTGAGTTACCCCAAGGTTTAGTTAGTCAAAATTGACCCTAGACCCATGGGTAACCACCTGGGGTAAGTTTTGGGACACTAAGGTTCACCTAGGGAGTCATAAATCCACTTTAAATGGCCCAAAATTAAAAACAATACCAAGTGGTGTAAAACAATAAAAATTAAACAACACATGATATAATCTAATTTTACAAAGGGGTACTAGGCCAAAATAATAAAACCACAAGTACTTAAACAACATTTGAATCAAATGTGATCCTCATCCCTCTTGGGAATGGATTGGTTTCACAGGGAATAACATATGTGTGAATACTACCTCCAATTTCCTGTGGCCTAGAAATATAATCCTGCACATCTAGATCAAGTGTCAATCATATCATGAATAATCATAGCCGAAGCAACTTGGAATTAAATTCATGTCATTGAATACAACATTAATCACCTACAACATAATTCAAGATTAAATTGCATTTTCTATCTAATGTCACATAATCATCATCACATAAAGAACTAGAAATCACATCAATAAACATCATCTAATATATCTCGCATGTCTAGTCTCAACATAGCATCAAAATATGATCAAATCGAATCACCATATGTCTAATCAATGTCAAATCAAAATCAGGAGATATAATCAAATCTGCATAATGGAATAATAGTCTCTAAAAGTATGACAATGTCATCAACTGAAATGTAAACCGATCAAAATAAGGAAGGAAAAAATAATTGGCCTCACAATTATCTAGTTATGTCATGCAAAATAGAAAATATATGTGCATTGTCTAGCAAAAGGTAAACATGTAGAACACATTGTCATGACATAATATCTCAATGTCTAGTTATGCCATGCAAAATAGAAAATGAATGTGCATTGTCTTGCAAAGTTAAACATGTATAACACATTGTCATGACATAATGTCTCAATGTCTAGTTATGTCATTACTTGATAGAATGATAGTTGTACAACTCATTATTAATACTCTATTCATGGCTCAAATTCATATGGAAAGAACTAATATAAACACTATTTTGTAGGTGACTTAAAAGCATAGATACCAGTCAAGACACGTCATCTAGTTTAGTGTATACAAAAGTACAACAAAAAACAAAAAAATCTAAAGTATCTAGATAATACATATACAATACAAAACTATTCATGTCTTTGTGTTAATGACACAAACTACTTGCCTTAACAAAAACTTTTATAAATTTACAATTGACTAACAACCATGTTTTGTCACAAGCAATTGGACATGAACTAAACAAACAACACTCCATCCACCACTTTGCATACAAACACTAGTGCAAAAAAACAAGGGTATTTATATCGAACACAAATCTAGTTGAAAACTTTTTCTATAAAATAATACCTAGAGATTTTTCTTTGCCTAGAAATCGATAAAGATTTTACTGTTGTATCTTTACACATGGTGTTGCCTTCTCAAATGTACACTTTTTAATGTTTACTTTTGATTGTAAAAAGAAATATATAGTATTCAAAGTGATGTAGTTAAAAACATTTGAAATAGGTGGTCAACCTATTGATTGTCGGGAACACTGAGAGGGGGGTGAATCAGTGTTCTAAAAACTTTTTCATGCACTTTAACTATTAGTTGTTTTCCAAATCTAATTAAATATAAACACAATATGCATATGAACAGCCATGAAAACATGACACATGAACACCAAGATTTTTACATGGAAAACCAAAAAAGGGAAAAACCATGGAGAGGATTAACTCTCATATATATATTGTAATCTTTACAAAAATAATGTTTAGGCTTGGTCACTCCATGGGCCTAAACATACTGGCTCACTACTATGAAGTACAACTAGGTCTAGCAGGCTCACTGCCTCAACCCTAAACCTAACAAGATTACAATAAGGGTTGTTAAACCTTGAGGGCTGTTAAACCCTAATGAAGGCTCACTGCCAACTCATTGCAATGATTTTCTCCAACCAATTTGCACATGAATACTAAATATTGCTTAAGCATCTGCCTCTATGCCAAGTGCGGCCATTTAATGCTTGAACTTTGAATCCCAAGTCTTCATTCTCTCTTGTCTATGTCATTGCTATGCTATTTGCATATTTGCATCCTCTTCCATACCCCACACACATCACAACTAAATTTCATCACCTTTATATATCCACATCATGAATTGATCCATAATCAAGTCGGCACCCAAAATGTGAAATGTGTACATAGAAAGATGTACCTTGTCGCCCAATCGAATGCACTATATGTTTGCGTGGACCCAAATCTTTTTCCAAACATGTTCATATATGTCAGATCTAATCATTCAAATACTTGAATAGATCTTTCACATTCTAACCTTACTCCGCATCATGATTTATCTCATCAGTCGGCCTGTTCCTCGAGACCATGCTTAATAGGTTCATCTGCTGACTTATAACTTCTATTGTGGATCCTAAAACACTTCCAAAATTATATCAAAGACTCTTTAGGCATTCCCAATCTTACCTTCAAAACCGCAAGGCATGATATCATCTTGCGAAGAAATACGGACCATCAAATCTCAGCCTCTGTCAAACCTTGTCAAACACTGTGCCGATACTTAGCAGCTTGAAGCTAACCTTCCAGTGAACTTTATATCTCCTAAATCTGGAATAATACACTTCACATATGTGTTTACAACACCTCAAAACTGCATAACAAAATTCTTGTCTGCGAAGGAATGCGGACCTCTGCACTAGACCCTATTCACTGTTCCTGCTATACCTTTGTTTACCCAGACTTAGACATTTCTTCATGATGACTTCCGGAGAGGATCAAGACTTAATCTCTGAAGCATAAAAATATCAAACAGCAACTGACATCATACCTAAACCACATCTGCAGGTCTTCAATTATGGAGGCATACTGTCCAACTTACTGTCATCTACTCTGTGCACATCCATACTTAGCCATTTCTGTCAACCAGACCTGGAATCCAACATGTTCTTCTAGAGATATCTAATCCTGTCATGGTGATAGGTTCTCTGAGCATTGTTTCCATCAATGACAACATACAAGTCCATTTTGGAGCAGTGTCTCTTGCCAACAATCTCCCCCTTTGGCATCGATGGCAACACTTAGTGAAAAATTCTCTACTGCTCCCCTTTACTGTACATACTTTATTTTCCTGCTCCCCCTGAAAATGATTATCCATTTCTTTACTATACATACTTTATTTTCCTGCTCCCCCTAAGATGATTATCCATTTTTCACTGATCTACTTCTCCCCCTTTGACATCAATGGCAAAGGGTGTGATCCAGAACCCAAAATCTTTTAAAATTTTAAAAATTTGTATTATGCCGCATATTTACAAGTACAATCTTTAACTTAACTTGTAACCGGAGGCAAAATGTCACTATAGATAGTTTTTATTGCGGCTATTTCTCCATTCCATATATTCTTTTCACTATCTAGAATAAGAATGTGACCAGTCAACAGAAATACTAACTTCTCTGCTTTCTAGACATCCAATAGTGTGTCAACTATTGCTTGAGATTTCAAGGCCTCATCCATCAGAAAAGTCATGGAATCAATTTTTGGACTTATCAGTTCTTTTAGTTGGCAAAACATGTCTTTAATGTCTCCCTTTTTCTTCATCAGAGTGTATAAATCATTATGAATATTGGAAGCTTGTGTTTCTTTTGCCTTCATCGACTCCACTGCTGGATTATATGTTTCAAAGATATTTATTAGTTTGAGTTCCAAGTCTTTGATTTTGTCTTCTAGCTCCCTTGTGATTTTTGGCCAAGATAGACACAATTTGTATATTCTACTGGCTTCTTCAATGGTGCTTTGTAGCATCTTGATGCCTTTATCTAATGAGGTTTTGTCTCGAGCTATCATGGATTTTAACTCTACCAATCTCCTCTCATCAAATTATTTCCTAACTTTTGCTTCTGCAAATTTTTCAAATGATTCAAAATGTGTACTTACAAATTTCAATAGCTCCTCAAGATGATCAACAGGAGATAACGAGATATCCTTCTGAAATGATGGCATTAACTTTTCTAGAACAAATGTTGCATCATTGATCAATTTGATGTCTTTATCATGAGATTTTAGCACTTCTTCCTATGCCCTAGCCTAAACAATGGAGACTAATTTGAACTTTTGTGTAGGTGATAATGAATCCAAATTGATTGGTCCTCGAAGAAGTTCAGACTCATCTGCAACTTGTTCCCTTCTAGCACCAACTAAGACGTCTGCAGTGTCTCTTGCTCTCATAGACAATTCTTCTTGACTTTGTTCTGGAGGATTTATGTCCATATTTTTTGGTTGTTCTGTGTTTTGTTTTGGTGTAGGGCTCCTTAACTATTCTCTATCTTCTACATCCTCAGCTTGTTGCTCAGGAGACAGGATCATTTCAGTTCTATCTATAGTCAATGTGTTTATGTTAGGGGCTTGATTACTCTATTCTAGTCCTTGATCAAGGCTTGTCTCTAGTAGAGATGTGTCTTCATCTTTTGTTCCCTTTTGTTGTCATAGATAGTGGAAATATTGTGTTTCTTTAGTATGTCCAATATGATCTCTATTTCCTTGACAACCTTGTCAACTTATCCTATTATTAATGCATTCATTCTTTTCTTTGACCTGAATTCATTATTAAGTGCCTTGGAGATTCTGCTCTTCTCATCTGGAGTAATATCTGGACATAACTTTATCAATGTGTGTTCTCTGAGCTCCATATCTTTTGCCATAGCATATTCTTTTCTAACTGATAGGATACTACCCAAGGTATCTGGGAGGTCACCAATGATTTTAATGAGGGCTCTATTGTATATGTTTAGATACTTGACAGTGGCTTCTTCCAAAATCCTTTTATCAGCATCATTGTAATCATCATAAAATTCTGCCACAGCTTTCAGGTTACCATCAATAGTGACAGACTTCAATACATCTTCAAGTTTTAGTGTGGCATGACTTATCTACTTTTTGTCTTTTGTTGGGTGTCTTCTCTCTGGATGACTTCTCCTTGCTACTTTTGGAGGTTTTGGTAGCCTCAACTTTCATTTTCTTTATCTCTTCATCTGATTCTGTCTCTTCTTCATCCTTTTCTCCCATACTGACATACAATCTTTTTCCTTTCATCTTCTTCCTCTTTGTGTCCTTTTCAGAGGGATTCTTTGATGATGTTGCACCAGATGAAATGGTAGAGCTTCAGGTAGACCTTTGAGTAGCTTCAGCCTCTCATGGCTTCTTTATAGGTTCCTCCGGAACATTATCCTGATCATTTTGTTTTTCCTTCTTTGCTTTCTCTACTTTTTCTCTTGATTCCTTGAGCTGCTCTTTAGTGATGCCATACCTTGCGGCAATTTCTTCCACCTCTTTTCTCACTTTTCTGGTAGATTCAGCTTGTCTAAGCTCAACATGGAGTTTCACTGATAGCTCCTCATACGTTCCAAACCTTTCTTCTTTGATATCTTTTGGTTTGCTAAGAAGGTGTTGGGCATAATTTTCCAAAATTTGTTCATCTACCTCATAACCCATCGGCATTACCCACATAGTTCTTGGTTCCACAGCCTCCATTAAACATTGATCCTTAGTGACCATGAAACAAATTGTATCCTTGTACTTATTAATAATTTTCTTATTAATTCTTTCTCTAGAGTACATCATGCTCTAAAAATTCTTGAAAAATCCCCATAGGGCTGCTTTTTGCTCATTATAACTTCCCAAATTGTTAAGACAATTTCTAATTTGCACAGCTACTGGTTTGTTACTCAACCAAATCAATCCCTGATGATTAGGGAATTCATTCAAGAAATAGAAGAATAAATAGATGATTAGCGTACCATACTTGAATGGGTAGTTTTTGCTTTCTTTTGTCTTCTTCAAATTCTCTAGTAGTTGGGTTCATAGCAGATCGCATAGATCATAGTCCACATTCTCCTTGATCATTTGATATGTTGTGTATATTGTGGTACCAAAAACTGAATTCTCCCAGTTTGAGAAGTAGACTTTGTAACCTTGTTTCATTGAGTTAGGGTTTCCTTTCTCTGAATGCTTCAAATTTTGATTGTCACTACTCAAGTTAGCTTTACTCTCTCTAAATTTCTGATAGCTCCAAATGCAAAGTGATTTGAGATTAAACAAGTTTCCTCTTATCCTTCGCACGACATGACCTAGATGTCATTAAATGCTCATTTCCAAAAAGTTGTTAAAACCCTTTACTATAGAACACAGTCGATTAGGATTGCTCCGCAATATACCGCACTAACCCTTTTTCTTCTGGTTTTTCTTCTAATAGGTGTGTCACATTAGATTCCATGATACATCTTCATGCTAGATTTTGGCGCCCAATTTTTGGCTGGGGGATTTGGATTTTCTATACTATTCCCCTGAGCCTGAGCTCTCAATTTACTTCCCGGAGGAAGTATCTGCACTAGATACTGGTGCAGATTGATCCCAAACTTCAATTACTCCTTTCTTGATCCATACCTTGTTCATTTCTTTCTTGGTTTCAACCGGATCAACTTTCTCTTTTCCCTTGTCATTTCGCTGCTCTGTTTTCCTTTCTTCAAAATAGTGATTTCTCTTCTCATTCCTGCTTCTGCCAAATCTTGCAACATGTCCAAATTTGTTGCAATTGAAGCACACCACATTCTTTTGACCTTGATTCCTTTCATTGATTGAATTTGATCTACATTGATTAGCCATATGTCCAAATCTATTGCATGTGAAACACCTCCCATTGAATGATTGACTGTTTCTTGTATTTTCAAAGTTAGTTCTTATTGAGCTTCTGCATCGTCAATTAGTTGAGGGATGTACCCGGCTCCCTCTCTCTTGATTGACGGCTCTGCTCATTTTGGGATTGATGGATGGATCAAGTCATGGTGTTCCAGGGTTGGTCACTGTCGCTGGAATGAAATTGACTTACTTGTATACGATCCAGTCAAGCAGCTGCAATACTGAGACATATTGTCAACAATAAGTGCATAAGGCTACGGCTGCGAAAAATAGTATTTCACACCTTTAAAACGGGCCTAACCACCCCAATGATTGTACTTAATACCCACCATTAAGGAAGGAAGGAAGTACCATAGGAGTAGGTACGTAACTTGAGGGCACTGTCGGCATCCTCGTTGAGATTAAACCTCCCCAGAAATATGTGACCCATAGCCGGTTCTCTCTACAATGAGACACCATTACCATCTCATCTCCGTTAGAGAGAGGGATATTATAAATCTACTTTTGTCTAGGGTAAGGCAACGGGAGGATTCTATAAAACTTGAGGGCACTGTCGGCATCCTCGTTGATAAATACGAGCAGGTACGTAGTTCCAGTAAATACGAACAGGTACGTAGTTCCGGTAAATACGAGCAGGTATGTAGTTCCGGATCCATTACAGTGTGGGCGATAAATTACTTCAAATGAAATGAGATGTGGACGGTCATTCGTGAAGCGGAGGATGTTTTTGATGATGGTCAAATTGAATCACGAGACTTTTGCATACAATAGCTTTATGACCAGTTCTATTACAAGTGAAACATTTATCTTTGAATGATTATTCATTGTTGAGACTTCTCCTGATCTGATTTCTACATTCATTTGCTCTATGACCAATTTTCTTGCAATTGAAACACTAACCAAAGAATGATGTAATCTTTTGATTTATTTTTCTCCTACACTGAGTAGCCTTATGACCAAACGTATTACATGAATTACAATAACCATGAAAAGATGGGTACCTTTGTGCATTTGGTTGTCTGACTGGAGGTCTTCTAGGTCTTCTTTTCTGATTTCTAAACTGATTTCCCTTGTTTTGTTGTACTTCAGTGTTTGCTTGACCAAATTTTCAACTTTCCCCTTTTTCATATCCCAAACCTTGCTTGTCATCTGCACTCTTCTGGCTGCCTATTATTTCATCAAGCTTTGCAGTACTTATCTTGAATTTTTCTTCAAAACTTTTGGCCTTGTCTAGGTCCATTTTTAGACTTGCAATTTCTTTTTTCCAGTTTTGCACAATCTTCTGATTTGTTTTTCATAATTGAATTCAGATCATCCCCTGCTCTTGATCTTTCTACAACTTCTGCTTCCAAATCATTCAAGGCTTCATTTGTTGATAACAATTGATCACTGACTTCTATGTATTTGTCTTTGAATTTCTTGTTTGCTCTTTTAGCTTTAAGATGCATTCATCGGCTTGTTGCAAGTTGTCTTTCAGATCCCTAACCTCTGATTCATAACTTTTAAGATCCATAAGAGTTGCTTCTAGTTGGTTGTATCTCTCATAATTTCCATACCTTCTTGCTACCATAATCATACTATCCAAATCTTCCTCAAGTTGTTAAACTTCTTCCGAGGAACCTTACTCTGATACCAATTGTTGATTGTCAGGAACACTGAGAGGGGGGGTGAATCAATGTTCTAAAAACTTTTTCATGCACTTTAACTATTAGTTGTTTTCCAAATCTAATTAAATAAAAACACAATATGCATATGAACAACAACCATGAAAATATGACACATGAACACCAAGATTTTTACGTGGAAAACCCAAAAAGGGAAAAACCACGAAGAGGATTAACTCTCTCTCTCTCTCTCTCTCTCTCACTCACACACACACACACACACACACACACACACATATTCTAAAAACTTTTTCATGCACTTTAACTATCAGTTGTTTTCCAAATCTAATTAAATATAAACACAATATGCATATGAACAGCAACCATGAAAACATGACACATGAACACCAAGATTTTTACGTGGAAAACCCAAAAAGGGAAAAACCACGGAGAGGATTAACTCTCTCTCTCTCTCTCTCACACACACACACACACACATATATATTGTAATCTTTACAAAAATAATGTTTAGGCTTGGTCACTCCATGGGCCTAAACATACTGGCTCACTGCCATGAAGTACAACTAGGTCTAGCAGGCTCACGGCCTCAACCCTAAACCTAGCAAAATTACAATAAGGTTGTTAAACCCTGAGGGTTGTTAGACCCTGATGAAGGATCACTGCCAGCTCACTGCAATGATTCACTCCAATCAATTTGCACATGAATACTAAATATTGCTTAAGAATCTACCTCTGTGCCAAGTGCAACCATTTAAAGCTTGAACTCTGAATCTATAACGCCCCGCTAGGAAACCCTAGAGGACAACACAAATAAGCTAACAAATAGGACAATTTTTTTTTAAGAAGATAGAAATAATAGAGTAATTTCAAACACATCCATACATATCATTAAACTATCTTGTCCTCTAAGGTTTCCACAGCTGCATTACTTACTAAACTATTTACAGGATCAAGGATTAACTAACATCAATAATTCAATTCTAATCTATTGCTTCATATGTGAGAACACATACATTTCCATGAAATAACATTAAATGAGAAATCGACAAGATCATATAATTAGAATTACAAGTACATATACAATTTCCCATACATAAAGGTATGTCATTACATCATTCACACTATCACTTTCTGAATTACCTTGGGATACTTACAATATGATAAATCTGATACACCAAACTAGCACATGAGCACAAATAGCTGTCTCATCAATCTAGAACATGATCTGGAAACTACAACACAAGGTCCATCCTTCTCACACATGAACTGGGGCAAGGGAAAAGCAATGGAATAAGCTCTTCCACCCGACCATGTGGAACCCTGAGGTCCACCCCCTGAGTTAGGAGATAACATAAGGTTCCATAGCAACAACCAGACAAGGAGACAAAGACTAATAGCTGTAAGGATTACACAGGACTCAAGTATAACACGGGTCAACAAGACAACACAAGCAACATAAACAACACTTCCACACTTAACAGGACTTCCAGAGGCATTCACATAACATAAGAAAGAACAACAAAGAGGCAATGCTAGACTATAGTAGGGATGAGTGTCATCGCATGGTCCTAGCATGGGTTACCCTGATAGTCTCTAGCTAGACATCGGCCCCCCCATCCATGGGTTACCCTGACAGTCTCTCGCTAGGCGCCAGCCCCCATCTATGGTTACCCTGATAGTCTCTCACTAGACGTCGGCCCCATAGGGTGACACATGTGGAATCAACATCCCTTTCATGAGGAGGAGGAAGTTAATTTTTCCAATCACAGCCTTCTCATCTCATCCTTAGCATGAACGGGCACTACAGGCATGAGTGAGGCATCCAATTATCTTGATTAACGTGAAATCTCTCTAACCCTCCAAATTTGTTTATTATCACCGGATTAACAACTTCCAATGGGTTACCCTGTGCCGGCCCCACATTGGAAGCCACTTCCCTTCCTGCTTCTAGAAGACCCTTAACCAACAAGCATAACAACAAGTATCCACATACCGTGCAAGGCATTTACTTTCTTGCATACAAATCTCAACAAAAGTATCCAGAGCAAGGCATGGATCCTCTTGCTCCAAAAATTTCAACCGAAACAAAGTGTAATCCAGAGAAAGGCATGGGTCCTCTTGCTTCCAAAAAAAATCAACCGAAACAAAGTGTAATCCAGAGCAAGGCATGGGTCCTCTTGCTCCCAAAATTTTCAACCATAAAATGAACCAACACAGAAATTTATTACATGCTTAATACAATAATGAACCACAACAATAAAGAAGGACTCTACCACCTCATCACGAAAACAACATCAACATGAGTTTAAACATAACTGCATGAATTAGGAACACTGAACAAGGTATTATCCTTCTTGCTCAGTCGTCGTAACCACATGAATCCATAAACAAAGGGAAGTAAACACTACATAAACCAGTTCACATTCAAATAATAACAAGATTACAATATCACAAGAGACATACACATGACTAGCCCTCTGGGCCTCTAGAATCTACTTGGCCAACACTTGACACCATTATAACACAATAGACTCACATAACATTCACTCACAAAAGCACATCATCATCTAATAGACCAAACTAAGATCCATCATCGCATAACACAATTCCATTACAACGCAGCCATGAACAACATAAACTTAAGATTCTTCAACCATGTGATAATTATCTATCTTCATTTAAAAGTCTGAATAACTTCTTCAAAAAGGGTACTCCAGATTTCTTTTCTACCAGATTAAATTAACCCAATCATAAATCCCTCCAACTTCCTTCACTAGGTAAAAATAAATACAACTAAGAGAAAATAAATCAATCAACTATAATATGAACTATTACTTTAAAACTAAATCTAGAATCAAGAAATCAACTATAACATGAACTATTATTTTTTCATCTAATAAACTTTACAATTACCAAGAAGAAAGAATAACTGAACCATTATTATTTCAACTAGATACAATACATTACTAGGATAAAGAAATATATATTTATACATTTAGCTAAGGTATACTATACCTACTTTCTATTCAAAAATGTGACTTCTAAAAGATGATTATATAAATGATCGCAAGACAATATTAATATAAGACTTCACGGGTAATAAATACCAAGACATTAAAGGCCTATTTACCTAATATAGACACCAAGATTTCTCCTATCATAATGAGGAAATTGATCTAATTCACATATTTAGAAAAGATATTCAATTTACTTCATACTATTATACTCTATGCAAGCACACATTTAAATTGTTCACTTAGAAGAAATTAGATAAGTCAATCAAAAGTTACTACCTTCCATAAACAAGTATTTCTTAGCCATAATAATGGATTTTATCAATACACATATTATTATCTCATACCAATTCAATATCCATGACAACATGTCGGAAGTATTCAATTTCATAAGTACTATGTTTATTCTAAGTTGTATGTATATAAGAACTATTTCAGGTGTAACATAATCACCATGAAAATGAAAGAATTAAACACTAGGTTTAAAATAATTGATAACACAACCTATTTATCTTGATAAAATAACATGAAGGAAATTTATAGAGATTGACTTGCAACATTTTTGGTTTAAGGAAAGTATAGCTAGAACAAAAGATTTCTATTTTATAACAGATAGAAAAAAAGGCATGGTCACTTGCGTTTGGTAAGAAAACACATCCTATAGAGATACTTTTGCCATACTGTAAAAAGGCTTTAAAAAATTTCTAACAAAACAAATGTAAAGGCATAGATGGGCACGCAGACTGCTTGATGGTATATCTCAAAAATATGTTATCAATGCAATAATTGTAGGATACATGCAAAATGGACTTGTTGAGTATGTGTTAGAAACTTCCAAACAATGCAATGGCAAAAGCATAGACAAGGCAGGCGAACTGTTTAACAAACTACCTCAAAGAGATGTCACTCGATGGAAAGAAATGATCATAGGATATGCCCAAAATGAATTTTTTGAAAAATCTTAGAGAAACCCAATTTGAAAATATAGAGTTATTGGTGACGCAACTAACTGTTTTAAGACAAACGAAATCGACTAGAGGTAGACAGTCACAAAATATTCATATATCCAAAACCACAAACTGGGTATGAATTAATTTTGGATATGATTTAGATAACCAGGTCGTACACCATATATAAAAAGATTAGGGAAACCCAGTTCGTAAAATTAAAGTTATGGCTAAAATAAGAGAATAATAAAATAGAGACGAAATGGCTGAGAGGTAGACAGTCACAAAACATTCATATCTACAAAATGACAAACTCGATATAGATGAGTTTTGGATATGATTTATAAAGATAGGTCATGCACCATATATAACAAATTTAGAGGAACCCAGCTCATAAAATGAAAGTTATGGCTAACACAATAGCCTGCTAAAATAGAGATGAAATGGCTGAAAGGTAGATAGTAACAAAACATTCATATCTCCAAAACAGCAAACTGGGTATGGACAAATTGTGGATATGACTTAGATAACTAGGTCATACACCATATATAAAAAATTTAGAGGAACCTAGTTTGTAAAACAAAAGGTACAGCTGCCTCAATAAACTATAAAAACAAAGATGAAATGGGCAAGAGATAGACAGTCACATCATTCGGTGATTCCTAGAAATGCAATGATATAGACATGCACAATTGGATCTAACAACAAGGTTTCTAACCTCTCAAGCCAATTACAATCAACAGGAAAAATCATAAATCACACAAACAGAAATTAGAACCAAAGGAACTTGATTTTGTTTGCTTGACTGGGCTGAAGATTTGATGTCGGGTTCAACTGCTGCAACCACAAACTAGTCTCTTCCCAAAAGTTCCATCTACTAAAGCTTGTTATGAGAGAGAGATCTCCCCCCTAAATACATCCCCAAAACTCCCTATTTAGATAAAGAAATCCTCTAAAATCTTTTAGAAGATTCCCCCCACAAGAGGCAATAACTCCTGCATGAATAATATCTTACAGTTTGCTATTTTTAACATTTTACAACTAGACCAAGATAAATTTATTTTATGACAAGACATAAATATTATTTATTTATTTAACTTTAATTGCAATTACATTTATTACTATTATTATTATTATTTGTTAACTTAACTTCTAGAATAATATATTTTTCATAAACTAAATTTACATAAGGAGATTTATATATTTATTTATTTAGCAAAAATGCTTCATAACTAATTATTTTATTTTAAGGCAACAATAACCAAAACAATACCAACAAAATAACCCAACTATCAAACCATACTTGACTACTATGCAAGATCAGAAAGCAAGACCACCACAACAATGACTGATTATCATGACCAAACCGACAACACTGACAGGGTACACAACTAGATACTCATCCTCTCCAAGGATGATGGCTAGGCTAGGGGACCATATGTTATCTCCATTCAACAACTTCCATTGGTATGAAGGCACGCTCAAACCTGCCAATTCAGGTGGAGTCGATGCCTGGTACCTGCAACCTGTAGCAAACAAAAGTGTCGAATACATACATATAATCATCCAAGCAGGCACATAGTGACAGGGAATCGCAACATAGTAGGGTACTCATTATGAGTAATACTACATTGTCCCTTCACAAAACACATCAAAAGTATCCACATTAAACAAATTCATTAGTAACTAAGCAACTAGATAACACATAGACAGATAATCACATTAATCACGTAGTAAAATTAATTTACATAATCAATTAACCTATAACCAATCACAACATAAGCATAATGTATTAATCATAAAGTATCAACAATGTCATCATAATAAACATCAATGAGTGTCATCAACTATATCATAGCAGTAAGCTTACCATTAACATGTCTATCATACCCTACATATTCTGAGTATTTTACCTTCTTCTTCATGCTCCTTAATCCGACCACCTGCTCATCCAGGGTGAGAATGGAGGGGCACTACAGAATCCCAAGTCTTCATTCTCTCTGGTCTGTGTCACTGCTCTGTTATTCGCATCCTCTTCCATACCCCACACACATCACCACTAAATTTCATCACCTTTATATATCTACATCATGAATTGATCCATAATCAAGTCGGCACCCAAAAAGTGAAACGTGTACATAGAAAGATGTACCTTGTCACCCAATCCAATGCACTATATGTTTGCGCGAACCCAAATCTTTTTCCAAACATGTTCATATATGTTGGCTCTAATCATTCAAATACTTAAATAGATCTTTCACATACTAACCTTACTCCGCATCATGATTTATCTCATCAGTCGGTATGTCCCTCGAGAGCATGCTTAATAGGTTCATCTACTGACTTACAACTTCTACTACTGATCATAAAACACTTCCAAAATCGTATCAAAGACTCTTTACACATTCCCAATCTTACCTTTAGAACTGCAAGGCATGATATCATCTTGCAGAGAAATGTGGACCATCAGATCTTAGCCTCTGTCAAACCTTGTCAAACACTGTGTCGATACTTAGCAGCTTGTAGCTAACCTTCCGGTCAACTTTAGATCTCCTAAATCTAGAATAAGACACTTCACATATGTGTTTACTACACCTCAAAACTACATAATGAAATTCTTGTCTGCGGAGGAATGTGGACCTCTACACTAGACCATGTTCATTGTTCCTGCTATACCTTTGTTTACCCAAACTTAGACATTTCTTCATGATGACTTCCAGAGAGGATCAGGACTTAATCTCTAAAGCATAACACTATCAAACACCAATTGACATCATACCTAAACCACATCTGCAGGTCTTCAATTTTGGAGGCATACTGTCCAACTTACTATCATCTACTCTGTGCACATCCATACTTAGCCATTTCTGTCAACCGGACTTGGAATCCAACATGTTCTTCTAGAGATATCTGTTCCTATCATGGTGATAGGTTCTCTAAGCCTTGTTGCCATCAATGACAACATACAGGGCCATACTGGAGCAATGTCTCTTGCCAGCACAACCATGTGGTCTATGTGCTGTTGTAGTAGTATGAAAAATTTATTTCTTAATTTTTTTCCTAAGAAAAAAATTTCTAATCATACAATAGATTTAGATTTTTATTTGCAATAGTTTGGATTTTTCTCTACATAGCTAGTCATAAACTATGCACCATTTTTTAATATTTGACCTAATATTTTAGAATAAATTATGGTGAATGAAAAGTGAACAAAGGTGATTGGTAAATCTTGTTCAATAAAATCTACTCAATGTTTATTTATTTTTGGATTTATAGGTATCATCTTAGATTCTTAAGTTATAGTGGACTCTTCAATAATTTGGTTTACTTTTTTCTTCATTCTAATGTGTTTAAATAAAGTAAAAATTTTGATCTGAGTGGAGTGTTTTAAGTGGAGTTATTTTTGCAAAATCTTCGTTAACATCTAACACCTTTGATTATTTAGTTCCTAAGTGAGATCTTTTGTATTGAATCTTCACCAAATGCCTTTAGTTACAAAAATAAGAAACATCAATCAATTCTTGAACAAGTGTCATAAGGATAAGAATGCAACTCAAAAATTATGTCTCATGCCCAAGTGCATGGCTACAAAGGGGTTCCACCATTGCTCCCTGAATTGTTATGCTACACAAAAAAACATGATCCAAGAACCTAGAGAGCTGCTCTTCTCTAAGTGTTTGACACTTCATAACCAAAACAATTGTTCTTCTCCAAGTGTTTCACACTCTAGAACCTACTACATATGCTTATGCTTTTCCTGTCAAAGCATACTAGTAGCAACCAGCTCCAACAACAACTCATCTCTAACACCAGCTCTATTATGTTTTTCCCATCATCTTTAATCTCATCATCAAAGAATTTGAATTCTTCTTTTTTGAGTGTAAATAAAAAACCAAACAAGAGGGACCAATCATACTCAAACTCACTAATGTAAAGACAATTCAAGTGTATATCCAACTGTATGGCTGATAAAGTATTTGTTTTCTTGATTATTAGCACAAAAGTTTTAGAAAAAATTGGAGTAGGTAAAGTGAATATCTGAATCTAATTGGACAATAGTATTTGAATTTTTCAATTGATTCCCTTTTCTGTTAGACATGGCACATACCCCTTAAAAATATATCACCCTTTATGACATATAAACTAGGTAGCTAGGCACATATTAAAATGTTTCTTTTGTAGGTGCCTAGAAAATATGCAAATCGGTTGACAAGATCCTGCTACTCCATTTCTTGTAGCTAAATAAGAACACAAGAAAATGGTAAGGCATGTCAATTATGTTAAATAAAATGAAACTTAAACCATATTTTGACCACCTCTATGAATTGTATTTTTTCTTTTTTGGAGTTAAGTGCAAAGCATCGAATCAGATAACATGTCCTCAAACAAATTGAATACACAAAACAATCAAACTAAAGATGATTTCAAATAGTTCTCTCTTCTAGAATAAGATCAACTGTAGACATCAATGTGACGAGTGGCCAAAGGGAATCCTGGAATGGCTAGAAGTAGGGAGTGTTAAGAGATGATAAAGGTAGGTTTATCTCAATTATGGCTCTCCCATTAGACATCCAACCCAATCACTACGCCAAAGCTACAACAACATACCATAGCATCAAGCTTGCCTATGAGAAAGGTTATAAGAATGTTTGGGTCGAAGGGGACTCACTTAATATCATAAATTGCCTTAAGATCATTCAAGCCCCCAACTGGACTATTCATATGTTAATAAGGGACTCAATAAATATGATTAATTCCTTTAAAAATTCCCTTATTTCTCATATTTTCTAGGAAGGAAATGGGGTGGCCAATGTCATGGCCAATGAGGGAGTGATTTCCCACGCAATCTAATAGTGGGAAATGTACTCAAACTTGCCTAGTGAGGCAAAGTCTATCATGTCTAATGAAGGAAATAATGATGAAAGCTTCAACTTTAATTAAGAGAGTTAATCTGATGATAACTCTACAGCATCTCACACACTTTCTAGTTAGGTCGAGGACCCTCTCGGTTAAAACAAGCAAGGTTTTGTTTCTTTTGTAGAAGCGGGAGTGGAATTCTGAAAGAGACAACATAACTGTTACAAAAATGGGAGGAGAGAGAAACAAAGTGGAGCCTTGCTCTCGTAATGTGATCTGCAGAAGACCCCATTTGTGGAAAGTTATGATGGATGGGGGGCTTGTCCCTTTCATGGAGAAATTGCACAGGTCTGACCCGATTGCAACTAATCTATTTGTCAAAGGGTGGGTGGTAGAAAAATCAAACCTTATGGGATAGACACCGAGATTATTGAAGAATTCATTGCCAGAATTACAGGTCTATTAGAGGAAGGGAGAAAAGTATTTAAGGACCACAGAGTGAGCAAGGAAGCGGTTAAAGTCTTCTTCAAAGGCAATAAGAGGAACCTTCTTGTCAAATTCCACTCAGGAGGCTACAAAAGAGAATCCATCAATCCAATCTGGGGAGAGATAGTGAAGGTGATCATGCGGTACATCTCTTGGGATAGTTATCATTTCACGCTCCTGAATCACTTCAAACATAAAATGGTTGTTTCTTTCCTTTTTTATCTTTTATCATTTATGGAGTTTGCCATAAAAGAGAACCAAATAAACCCTAGATTACCTATATTATAGGAGGGCTTAATTTTGCTTATTATGGAGCACATTAAAACCCTAGTGCTTAGTGCAGAAGTAAAGGGAAGTTTTGTGAAGAAGGGAAAGAGCCCCATTGTGGATTACTCTATTTCCATGGATGGTGTTACAGGGGAGGAGGAAGAGGACCCTGATTGGGTTGAGGAAGAGGTGTTGGTGGAGATGCTTTCCACTCCACACTCCTCTGAGGTAGAGGAGGGAGATACTTCCAAAAAGAGAAATAGGACAAAGCGGGAAGGAGGAGGATTCCTAGTCCATGGGTTCTACCTTTGAGTAAGAAAGAGATGAAGGGTATACAGAGGAGAAGGGGTTAAAACTCAAGAAGGATAAGAAAAAGATAGATAAGTAGAGTCAGGAAGAAATTGACGGCTCTGGGGAAAAGCAAACTGGTGAGAAGGAGAAAAGTAGAAACAAGGCAGAGATTAAGAAAGGGAGGGATGAGAGTCCCAAAGGGGAACAGATAAAGGGTGTTGCGATTGAAGATCCTGGGTTGGGATGCCTTTTTGATGCAGAGGAGGTTAGAACACTTAAAAAACTCAACTTATTCACCTTTCAAGTCTGGAACCATCAAACAATAGCCTTTCATTCATGATTATCCCCTTTTCCTAGTAGCCCTCAAAACTTGGTTTTTTCAGCATATCTTTTGGAGCAGACCTCAAACCCACAAACCATTTACCTTTTCAAATACCCATTTTGTTGTTTGACAACATATTTTGATTTTGGATAGGGTTACTTTGGAACGACACCCTCAATAATTCACTGGTAATGCTGCAACTAGGCCTAATTAGGGCAGCAAACAAGGTATTTTTGCCATAACTTGCAATAAACAACTCAAACCCACAACCTAAAAACCATTTTTAGATCCCTTTTCAGCCTTATTCAACATACTTCAAACTCAGATAAGGTTGTTTTGGAAAGTAACCTCATAAAAATGACTATTCTGTCGTCTTAGAGGCCTAATTAAGCTTATTTGCTTGATGGTTTATTGGATCTTTAGACTCCAGGCCTCTACTCACCTCACTAAAACCTCAAACACATCAAATATGGTTTGCATAAGCTTACTAAACCATTTCCCATCCTTCACCATTGACCTTTCTTCAAACCCCAACTCTTAGCCATCAAATTAAGCATAAAAATCATGAAAAAGCGACTAGGGCAGCAATAAATTCATGTAACTAGCCTTCCCCTTCACCTGCAAGCATAATTAATTTAAAAAAAAACCTAAACTAACCCATTCCACTGGTTTACAAAATTTTCCATCGGTGGAATGGCCGTTTATTCCTTTTTTAGACTCTCAAACCCTCAAAATGAGGGTTTCAGGATAGCTTACAGTAAACTTTTATTCAAAATTACTTCAAGATACAATGTTCTCTCCTCTTTCTCTCCTTCACAAGGCTCTTTAAACATATTACATCAGTTATTTTACCTGCCTCTTGAGTTTCCAACGACCAAAAACCTTCCCTTTACAAAGTGACTCTTCACATTCCCTTGCACTTTTGTAATTTTGACAATGTTTGCAAGATTTTACAATATTTGACAACTTGGCCCCACACTTTACCTAGAAACCTATTCAAATGACTCAAATGCAATAGATATGGTCCAAATATGACCTCATTACAAACAAAATACAACCAATAGCTCAAAATTTACAAAATTGCCTCATGGAGGCATGAAGTTTACAAGGTGCCTTGCACCATACTCCTGGGCAAAATTTTGCCTCAAGTCCTCTTGAGGATAGTGTTACACAATTAATTCAATCTTTTCCATATGATTCTTTGACCTCCAAGTAGTCTTTGCACTCACCAACAACTAAAACTTTGCATTTGCCTTTATCTTTAACCGGTTCTTCATTGTTGAATGATGTCTTTCATTTGATGCTTGATTCTTGACCTATCCTTCTTATGAAAATGGTGTTGACCTACTATTTCATAATCTCCATGGTTTGAAATGGTTGCATCCTTCATTTTCTCTTCCTCAGGCATATACCCATCTCTTTCACTGCTTCATCACACAACCTCTCACAACATACCATCCATCTACCCAACAAGAGATCTTGGAAGATGCACCTCTACCCACACTCTCTCTCAGTGGTGTAACTCTCTCTGCACCTTCTCCCTAGCTTAATCTCTATTGGAGGACAGTGATCTTCCATGTTTGTAGCAAACACACCTTCTCATAACTCTTTCTCTCTTGCAGCTTTAAGATGGACCACAAGCACCTGTAACCAACACACTTCACAACCCACCAAATGAACCAGCTCTGATACCAATTGATGCAAAGGAGGTTAGAACACTTAAACAAACTCAATGTATTCACCTTTCAAATCTAGAACCATCAAACAATAGCCTTTCATTCATGACTGTCCCCTTTTCCTAGTAGCCCTCAAAACTTGGTTTTTTCAACATATCTTTTGGAGCAAACCTCAAACCCACAAACCATTTACCTTTTCAGATACCCATTTGGCTATTTGACAACATATTTTGATTTGGGATAGGGTTACTTTGGAACAACACCCTCAATAATTCGTTGGTAATGTTGCAACTAGGCTTAATTAAGGCAGCAAACAAAGTATTTTTGCCATAACTTGCAATAAGAAACTCAAACCCACAACCTAAAATGATTTTTAGATACCCTTTCCATCTTTCTTCAACATACTTCAAACTCAGATAAGGTTGTTTTGGAAATTAACCTCATAAAAATTATTGTTCTACTGTCCTAGAGGCCTAATTAAGCTTATTTGCATGAGGGTTTATTGGATCTTTAGACTCCAGGCCTCTACTCACCTCACTAACACCTCAAACACAAAAAATATGGTTTTCATAAGCTACTCAACCATTTTCCATCCTTCACCATTGACCTTTCTTCAAACCCCAACTCTTAGCCATTAAATTAGGTATAAAAATCATGAAAAAGCAACTAGGGCAGCAACAAATTCATGTAACTAGCCTTCCCTTGCACCTGCAAGCATAATCAAATTGAAAAAACAACCTAAACTAACCCATTCTACCGATTTACAAAAGTTTCCATCGGTGGAATGGTCATTTATTCCCTTTTTTAGACTCTCAAACCCTTAAAATGAGGGTTTCAGGACAGCTTACAGGAAACTTTTATTCAAAATTACTTAAAGATACAATGTTCTCTCCTCTTTCTCACCTTCACAAGGCTCTTTAAACATATTACATCAGTTATTTTACCTACCCCTTGAGTTTCCAACGACCAAAAACCTTTCCTTTGGAAAGTGACTCTTCATATTCCCTTCCTTGCACTTTTACAATTTTGAGAATATTTGCAAGATTTTACAATATTTGACAACTTGACCCCACACTTTACGTAGAAACCTATTCAAATGACTCAAATGCAATAGATATGGTCCAAATATGACCTCATTACAAACAAAATACAACCAATAGCTCAAAATTTACAAAATTGCCTCATGGAGGCATGAAGTTTACAAGGTGCCTTGCACCACGTTTCCTCAAATTCCTGACCCATCTAGTAATCTTCCCAGGAAATTCTCTTTCCTTTTGTCCTCTACTACTAGTAGGGACGAGCTTTCAGATGCTTTGGGGATGATGAAGGAAGCGGTGGACAATCAACACCGAATAACGAAGTGGTTCTTCATAGAAATAAACAGGATTAACATCAAGCTAAGTGCAATTCAACAGAGGATTGGTAGGAGTGTTGAGATTGATGACAATCTAGATGTTGAGATTCAACTTTTCTGGGAAGCCATCCCAAAAGTTAATCGGCTAGAGAAGGACCTTGTTACCCATAGCCAAGACCACAATAACCACTGAAGAAAATGGAAAATGAAATTAAAGAAATCAAGCAGAACTTGGAAAGGATGTTGGAGATAAGCAAATGTACTATCCAGAATAACGTAGAGGGGATTTGAATCCTCACAGAGAAGTTAAAGGAGATGAAGGAAGAGCATATGGTGGGAATGGGTGGGGAGAAAGATGAAGAGGGTAAGATGCAGAAAACCGGTAGCAAAGGAAAATAAGGAAAGGTCAATGAACAGGGTGGACCTAGCTCAAGGAAATGAGGCAGCAAAAAGAAATCCTTCCATGAGGAGAAGGATGAACTCCTAGGTTTCGTGAAACTTCATGAGGAATTTTATAAGCAGGAGTTGGCGGCAGTTGAGACACTAAAAAATATGTGACCCTACTGACGGGTTCTAGTGGGCTAGCTATTTGTTCTGCTACTATTTGTTTGTTGGTAGTTTCTATAATAGTTTATATATCTAGGCCTATTTTTATTTATGATTTAGTGTTTTTTGTCTTTGGTCTGCTATCTAGTATTGTATAATCTTTGGGGCAACATTTGGTTGTAGGGTTTCGAGGCCCCTTCAAAACCCATTTTACCTCTTTTATCAAAACTTGTAGACATCAATGTCCCTAATTTTTCATGATAAATGGATCAAGTAGAGTAACATTGTCAGCATATATGTTGTAAGTCCAACCTCGCTTACATAACATATGGCCACAAATTAATGTAAGTATATCAAAAAGGTACATCATCAAAGGTTTCAACTTTTGATGATAATCTTATATTCACATACAAGTACTCATTCCACTACAGTAAATCATTGTTACACAATTTAGTAATATATAGCAATATATAGCTGAATGTTTTGCATACTCCTTTCTTCTATTATATTTGTTGTTGTTATAACCATTTGTATGCTTTCTATATAAGTTGTAAAATAAGACTCCATGCCCTATGTGTTTAGACATATTTAAATCAAATAGAAGCAAGTGCTAAAAGACAAAAGAGCATGATGGATGAATATTGAAAGCCGCTAGATTTTGTTTTGCTAGCAAATAATGCATCTTAAAAGTACAAAAATCCCTTCCAAAGTAAACAATACCATTTGAATTTAGCCAAAATGATCTCTACTAAATTCATAATTACTCAATAATTCATTGAGCTATAAAAGACCAATACTAATCTCAAAAAATGTTGGCTCTCCAATTTGAAGAAATAAGTTAAGAGAACCATATTTGGTTGAGTTAATATCTGTGAAATGACACATTTCAAAACTAATACCAAATATGTTATTTCCTTTAACCAATTTCACTTCTCTAAAGACATCCTTTAGTTTCAATTCACTTTATTTGCTCTTCATTTTAGAGAGTTCCCTTAGTTTTTGTGTTCTTTGTTTACTCTGAGTTTCTTCACAGCAAAGAACTCTCTAATAATTTCCAAAGGAATTCCTTTGGTCTTTGGAACCTTAAGAAATGTAAAAACCCAAGAGACCAAACTCATGATAGTAAACAATCCAAAAATGACTAGTGCTCCAAAAAAATTGTTCAATATGTAGGGAAAGATAATGTCACAAGTGTGGTGTAGCAAAGGAACATTGTTAGTCCACAAATTCCCATGCGCACTCTTCTAACTTTTGTTGGAAAAATTTTAGAAGGTACAATATTTGGTGTTGCATCAAATCTCATATTAAACAAACTCAAACATGCAATTAAGACAATTGATTGAACACTTGCTAGATGAATCACTTTTGCCAAACTCATTATCAACATTATAAGAAATATTATTGTAGTGTATAGAAGTACCACCCTGCAACCATATAAATTTGGTTTTGATTTCAAAACAAACAATTCAAGAAATAGAAATGAATTAGTTTCAACTTTAGAACTTTCAATTTACAAGAATAAAAATGATAGTAGGTCAACTATTCTAACAAAGTATGGAGGCACAAATGCATGTCTTTTCTTCTAGGACTATTGGTTGCTATTCAAAACTAGTATACTAAGCTTTTTAGAAAGAAGCAATAGGAACAAAAAAACTGACATAACAAAATTTCTCTATCCTTTATGCTTTTATGCATTATGTCAAACAATTCAGGTACCTTGTCTATGCTTCCACATTTTGCATGCATGTCTACTTGGGCATTTGCAATTGTAACATCTAACAAAAATCTCCCTTTATGATTTGAGGCATTATGTCAAACAATTCAAGTGCCTTGTCTATGCTTCAACATTTTGCATGCATGTCTACTAGGGCATTTACAATTATAACATATAACAAAAATCTCCCTTCCTCTATCTTTGATAGATATCCATACAAGTATTCCAAAGCTCCCATTTTGACACAAGCAAGTAGGATGTTGACAAAAGTTATGGAATTTAGATTTACACCTGTGAATTGCATTTGATTCAAAGTTTGTAAAGGACTTTTAAAAAATCCATTTTGTACATATCCTCCAACCATGGTATTCTATGAGAACACATTTCTTTGAGGCATTTTGTCAAATAATTCACTACCTTGTCTATGTTTCCACATTTTGCATAAATGTCTACTAGAGCATTTCCAACTATAATATCTGGCACAAATTCCCCTTCCATTATAGTTTGATGGATGTCCATATCCTATTCCAAAGCACCCATTCTATCTAGCTAGGGAGGAAGCTGGCAAAGGTTATGGAATTTGGCTTAACACCTGCCAATTACATAGTCTTAACCGTCCAAGAAATTTACATTGAGATTTAAAAAAGATAAAGCAATGGCATCTTATAAATTTATTCATGGTTCTATTGAATTCAATACACAATTTCCAACATATTATATACAAACTAACATGAGCCATTTTTGGGGCATCAAATCAGATTTGTAGCCAATTTTTGTGTCCTTCAAAAATGATAAAATGATGCCACTTCTTCTGAACCAATTTGAGACACCCTATGTTTTTTGTTTCATGTCTTGTCAAGAAAACTTATGTAATTTAATCACCTATCCTCGAGGCCATTTAATAGAGGTTTTCACTGATTATTGTTTTTAACGAATTAACCTCCGTGACACCCTTAGAGAGAGGGGTGTTGCATCATGGATAATGAAAAATGCATGGTTACTATTTTCATGTATCATGTGCCTTAAGGAGTGCCACGAGTTTTACATTTTTCTTTGAATTATATCACTTGATTCCTAGATATGTTTCAAAACTCTTAGAGGTGCTCTATTTTTTAATGCAAATATAAGATGTCTATTTCTCAGAAAATTTAAAACAACTTTTACATATAGAACATGTAGTAGTTTTTTTCATTTGTTCAACATTGTCATCAATAGTAGGTCAACTATTCTAACAAAGTACGGAAGCACAAATGCATATCTTTTCTTTTATATTGAGAAGATATGTCACAATACCCTGGATAGATTTTTCCCTATGTATTCATTTTTTTCTAAATAAGCTTGTAAATTCTCCTTTGAATTTGTATTCTCCAATCATTTGCTTTCTAGAAGTATTTAATATCAAATCATTACATTCAAGATGGGTGATTTATAAATTGGTAGCTAGAATCCCAAATAAGTTATTGTCTAATTAGCTTTGCCTGGCCAACCCATTTGTTGAAGCATCATGGTATTTTTGCAAGGGTCATTTTGTAACATCCCAATTGGAATATTAAATAAAATAAATACAATAAATGAAAAAATCTCATTTCTTTTTTTTATAACAAAAATCCAATAATAATACATTTGCAATTTCAAAGTACAATAAATAATTTCAGTGGATTGTCGCTTCACATGAGACTTACAAATTTTACACTTTATCAAGAATAAATAATAGATGGTCGCATTCCTTGCGACTTACAATATTTATCATTATCTACTACATAATAAGTAATGTTTCATATTCACAAGTCTTCAGTAGGAGAGATACAGACAGAGAGAGAGCATCACCCTAGTGCTTTTCCTCCAACCATAGGCCGGCGGTGCCCCACACGCCTTTCTTCTGGAAGTGGCCCTTCCCTTTGCAAGGGTATAGATAATGAGAATCAACTAATTCTTTGTGCCATCTGAGAACTAGTATAGTGTCATAGCTAAAAACAATCAGGCTCACAACTCTAGTCTAGCTCTAGCTATGTATAACCCACTCTGATTGTTCAACTATTTGGTACATAGTGAACCGACAATGCAAGCAATGACTTTTACATTACTTTGGCTAAAGTTTCATATAATAAGTCATATGTTTGCACACTCTTTTCTTGATTTGGAGCAACATTCTTGTATATCATTAATTAATAAATCACCATACTTTGACTTGCTTATCCAATATCAGTCTAAAAGACAAAATATACCCTTTTACTCTAAGTCAACAAGACAGGTATAAGGTGAGAGCCTAGGTGACTTAAAAATTATGCATTGAGCCCCTCTTTGCATCCTTACAAATCTTGGGTCTATGACAACTTTGTCAATCTACTGAATGGCTTGTCAACCCATTTCTGTGCTCATAAATAAATTTGGTGTACATTCTCAAGATATATTTGACTCTATTATAAAGTCATTGATTTTGATGACTATATACTTCTAAGACTCTTGTCACTAAGATATGTCTGCCTTCGTTTGTGATTATATTCGACTAATATCCTATCGAAGAAACATTAAACTTCATATTCCTTCATATTGGATATATTTCCACTTATATTTCAAAAAGAGGATTCCAAAAGATAAGTAGATTCATTCTTAATGAAAAACTATAAAAGATTGACCCTACATTGCCATAGTAAGGTAAGTACAGTATTTCACGATAATCTATTGGCTAGTCTTAGCTTAGATTTGGATAAATAATAATCCTTTTTAAACTAAGATAAAGATAGTATGTATGATAACTCTTGGTTACCTATTGTTAATAAAAGATTAACACCTATATCAAACTACCTCTATAGGCATAAGTTAAATAAATTCCTTTTCATGTTTAACAGAATATGAAGCCTATATAACTAATGTCTTTAAACAAGGACATCGACCATTAACAAGCTATAAGATTTTATAAGCATCCAAAGTGATGACACCTTCCAATTTCGACTATCACGGCTTCAGAATGGATACTATGAAAACATAACACTATAATTTCTTTCATACACATGACACATGGAAACAATAATAAGTTCTCGGTCTGCTACAGTCTTACTGGTAATCTCTCTTCAAAGAATATGGTATAAATTGATATATATTTATATCAAATTACTCGATCGATAATGCACATTGAACTATCAGTCTTAAATGACTTCTAAAGATTGTTCTCTCAAATAGATGTTTGAATGAAATAACACATAGGGTGGTCAATTAAAACAGGGTCATACCTAATATTTTGTGCCCAATCAGTATGTAACATTCGACCTTTTGCACAAGATTGTTTGCATATAAGATAACCTTAAAAAGAATATATAGAGAATGACTGCCTATCGGCTATTTATCCCAGTCAATCAGCCATATTACAAATAGTAGTTTGCATGGGTATATGTAGCAATTAATGATACTCACGACCTTCTATAGGTATTTATCCTTAATACTAAACTTGCTTGGAAAAACCAATATAAGGTGTAACCACAAATAGCTATTGTCTCATGCAAACCTGCGGCCTCTTAAGGCACACCAGATAAAGATTAAGAATAATAACAACTTAAGCATATATAGTAAAGCTTACATATACACGGTATACTAATGGTTCATTTGCATACCTACAACTTCTATTCAAGCAACCGATATTATTCTCCTGTCACACTCCCTCTCTTCTCCTTCTATTCACGAATGGTAAGAGATATTATCTCCCCCTTCTCTCCATAGACCATCCTTCCTTAATGCAAGATAATCACTAATTTTTTAAAAAACTCTCTCTCACTATCGGTTATATAAATCTGTTATACATTACTATCTCCTATTTCTCTGCCATTTGTGGCCTCAAAGAGCTAGAAAAAAAGGGAGTATGGAGTTACTACACGTCCCCACTTCTATTATCTAAGGGAAAGCACGATGGAAATCTTCTAAAGACTTTACTTATTTTTCACAAGCTAAACATTAAATTTAACCATCACTAAGCTTATAAATAATTTAAAATAAAAACACTATTACACCTAATTCATAGATGTCACTGATGCATTCTTTTGAATGCTTTAATTATACTAGTCACGAGCACAATATCGACAATTGAGTCTTGCAAAGCCAACTTAGGTCTTTACGTCAAGACTAGACTTGATTGGTCAATTATTCATGTCATCTTGGCATTCAGAGATGAACACAACCTTACTGATTGTTGACGTAAAAGATTAAGTCATAGACATGTCACCGACAATATTAAACAAGTACGTAATGATCACAATGTTAAAATATTACTCAGGCGACCAACAACATAAAGAATAAGACTAATTCCAAAATTGACATAACCTCTAATGTGAGTTTGTTTCCAAATGGCACAATGATCATTGTATTCATGCGATCTAGCACCCTCTCCATGGTGATACTCTCTCCTCATCTTGGATGGGAAAAAAACATTGTTCCTACATCCACCTCAGTTGCACAATGGTAGTTAGTCGATCACATTATTTAACCACATGCATAATAATAATGTCATAGACAATTATTCTTTGCATATAAAATAATATATATCAAATGCATTTTCTATTCTAACACAACATTACTGTAATCATAATATTTCGCTGACTATCTATCCTCTTGAAATAAAAATGATAAGTATGTTTTTTTTAGAACAAGGTGTGACACATTTGATCTTAGCATATTTGAAATTAGAACAGTAGTTCCAAAAAAAATGTTAGACCAACTCTAATGAGTGTGGTGACAATTTAGAAGAACATGCACTATCCATTCTAAATTGTTAACAAATACATTACTTGTTCATTGCAAAAATTTAACTTCCCACTTTGCTTTACAAGTTGGCCTTGACAGCTCCAAACCTCAATACAACATTGGAGCTTTACACAAAAAATTGGTTCTATATTCAAAGGGGATGTACTTGTATATGGCCCCACATCTAACAAGTACATTGATATTCAAAAGTAAAGCAGAAATTGTACATATTGACCTTGCAATCTATAATGGGAAAATGACAATATCTATCAACATCAACAACAATTTGATAAATACATTCTTGCCATGTATGTCAATCGGGTCCAACATTCACGTTACTAGCTTCCTAATCAAAAGCAAAATAGTATGAAAGAGGTGATGCAGACTGTTGCCTTGTCTTGACCCCTAGAAGTGTGGCTGAAAGTTTGCCCACTATTTGCAATCGACATAAATTAATCCTTGATTCAACTATCTCCCAACTAATAGGGGCAGAGTGCAACTGTTCAATAGGGGTAGAATGTAACTATTCAATTGGCTCCTTTGAAGCAATAGTTACAAGTTACCATGTGAACAAAAACCAATATTAAGTGCATGTCAAAGATGGTGACCTCCAACATGACATGGCTACTGTACGTATCTAACCATTCATATATTCTTCCATATTCATCTCTACTTATCCTCCTTCCAATATGCATCTACATGGCACATTATGTATTGCCCAATTTACAAATACTTCAAACACAATTTTTTTGCAAGTTGTTATTCCAAAAAACAATACAAAATTGTGTGCAAATTTACAACACATGTTCTCAATAACAGAAACATCTTTCCTACTTTTAAAAAATGCTAGAAATGACCCAAAAAGAAACACCCTTCCTACTTTTTAAAAATGTTACAAATGACCCAAAAGATACACAGACAACACAATCTACTTTTTTGCAAGAACTTAATGATGAATACACAAAAACACACTTACAAACTCTTGTTAGATGCAACATCCAAGCAAGAACCAAAAAATCATTGTTGTAATTCCATAGTTATATCACACAACACATTACATTCTTTGACTACTACATAGAATTCATAACAACTACATTCCTTTCGGAGGTAATTGGAACACTAAAGATAAAGAATGTCCATTGGCCTCACTGTGAAGCTTATTGCAATACATATCACCACTCAATGTTGTTCTATAATATTGTTGAAAAGAGTTTGCCCACAACACAAATTGTAAAAGAGCCACACAATTTTTCTACTGTCACAATTTGATTTGCACATTGCACAAGGAGGAGGGCAACATTGATTGTTGCTTAATGGAGATCTCCTTCAACAAAGCTTTTTAGAACTTGTAGAAATCACATACAAGCTACACAAAAATGACATTTCACCCACAATGTTCCTCTTACGTATATTCTAAATACATGGAATATACAAAGATGACATTTCACCCACAATGTTCCTCTTACGTAGATTCTAAATGTATGGAATATTTACACTAACAATAAACAATTCCATTATCAACATTGTTAAACAATATAAGCATCTTATTAGTTATGTATATTAAACATTGACAAACTATCTATGCTTCTGCATTGCATTGATACACATGCATTGTATATGATTATAAATACTAAAAGAAACAAAAAATTTTGTCTGTCCTACATTTAAAATTTCTTTATCCTTCATAAAATAATGCATGGTTGTGTACCTTCAAATGAGATAAAAAATTTATCAATTCTTGTGTGCAAGAATCTTTGCATTCTTGTTTGCAGCAAAAACAAAAAATTTGTCCGTCCTGCATTTAAAATTTATTTATCCTTCATAAAATAATACATGGTTATGTACCTTCAAATGAGAAAAATTTCATCAGTTCTTGTGTGCAAGAATCTTTGCATTCTTGTTTGCAACAAAAACAAAAATTTTGTCCATCCTGCATTTAAAATTTCTTTATCCTTCATAAAATAATGCATGGTTGTGTACCTTCAAATGAGATAAAAATTTTCTCAGTTCTTGTGTGCAAGAATCTTTGCATTCTTGTTTGCAGTAGAAACAAAAATTTTGTCCGTCCTACATTTAAAATTTCTTTATCCTTCATAAAATAATGCATGGTTATGTACCTTCAAATGAGAAAAATTTTATCAATTCTTGTGTGCAAGAATCTTTGCATTCTTGTTTGCAGCAGAAACAAAAACAAAAATTTTGTCCATCCTGCATTTAAAATTTCTTTATCCTTCATAAAATAATGCATGGTTATGTACCTTCAAATGAGAAAAATTTTATCAGTTCTTGTGTGCAAGAATCTTTGCATTCTTGTTTGCAACAGAAACAAATATTTTGTCCGTCCTGTATTTAAAATTTCTTTATCCTTCATAAAATAATGCATGGTTGTATACCTTCAAATGAGATAAAAATTTTAATTCTTGTTTGCAGCAAAAACAAAAAATTTGTCCGTCCTGCATTTAAAATTTCTTTATCCTTCATAAAATAATGCATAGTTATGTACCTTCAAATGAGATAAAAATTTTATCAGTTCTTATGTGCAAGAATCTTTGCATTCTTGTTTGCAGCAGAAAATGTACCTTCAAATGAGATAAAAATTTTATCAGTTCTTGTGTGCAAGAATCTTTGCATTCTTGTTTGCAGCAATCTTTGCAGTCTAGGGCATAATCTGTTCAACTATCATTAGTTTCTGTGTTAGATTTTAATAATGTAGCAAGTTTAAGCATGTTCTTTGCCTATTAAATTTTTAGAGCTTGTTTATTAAAAATTACTTTTACTGGAATTGTTAGATCTATTGTGACCAATTCAACATCGCCCCATTGAAACGGGGATCCCTGTTTCATGAGTTCTTGACTTTGTTTCTTTTGAGTGTTCCCTATGTGAGTGGAGAGTTGGAAACGTAGAGGTGGTTCTAATTGGGACTGTTGAATGTTTTAAGGTGGTCAATTTTCTTGCGAGTATAAAGCAGAATGCTCACCGCTGAATCAGTGTTGTGTAAATTTTTAAATCTTTTTGTAAACTTTTGATGGAGATTGATTGCCATTGATGTCAAAAAGGTGTTTATGGATCATACAAATACAACATAATGAAATTTGGATTGGTCTTCATATGATAGGATGTGAATCATGCTTTCAGGAGTTCAATTTGTGAACATGCTTGATGAAGTTGCTTCATGTTTGTTTAAGATGAAGTTCAAGTCTTGATGATCATGCTTCATATGTGAAGGTTAAGTTGTTGTAGTCAAAAGAATGAAAAGGTCATAGATAAAAGATCACAGATAAGTTGGTAGTTGTGTGACTCACATGGGAATCAGATCAGGATCAGGATGAATTGCTTCATATGATCTTCATTGGACTTATTGATATGCTTTCATAGTTGGTGAGTGTTTGTCAGATGTTGTATTTGATTTTGATTGGTCATTAGATGTTTCATAGGAGATGTTGTATTTCATTGTATGCCCTTCATGTGGTGTGGTGTGGTGTGTCTTCAAGGGTTGAAAGAATGCTCTCTTCATCAGAATGTCTTCATGTTCAATATGGTTGATGCTGATCTTGTTTTGAGATCAGTCCAAAGTAAATCATGCTTTATCAAGATTGCAATTGAGTTAGGTATCTTTCAGTGAAAGAGATTAAAGTGACATGATTTTCAGATATGTGCAGTGGCTGATAGGTTTAACATTTTTCAAAGATTGAAAAATTCTTAAGGGACATTATTAAACCTTAAACATCTTTTTATTTTCGTACACCTCTCTCCTTGTCATTTAATACATGCATTTTTGTTTTAAATAAAGTTGACCCCTTCACCCCCAAAAATAAAATAATAAAGTCTTCTATTTTAAAGAATTAGTGAGTGGGCAGATTTATATGATTTAGTCTGCAAAGTTTAAATATTCTTAAAAAAAAGGGGGCAGATTTTGTTTAAGCTTTTTAAAGATTTTTTTATAAAAGTTTTTTATAAACTTTAAAATCTTTTTAAAGCCTATTATCAGACTTTCTCCCATGGCTTACTTAAAAGGAGGAAAATTATTCTTTTAAAAAAGGTGGGGGGGCATCTTTTAATGGAAATTTTTAAGACTATTTTTAGTCTTTTTAAAAAGGAGATCTTGAGAAGTTTTTAAAGCAAATTTTCTTGAAGATTTTTTAAAGGAGATTTTCAAGGAGATGTTGGAAGATTTATTTCTATTTTTTTTTACTTCATTGGTAATCTTTGTAAGGCAAATATTTATAAAAATTATTTTGGCACAAAAAGATAATTTTTTTTTATGGAAAGAAATTGTGGAAGATCAAGAGTTTTGTAAGAATCCCATGAAAGGTTTTTTCAGACATATCATATTATTTGAAATATTTCTTTGTGGAGTTTTTATATGCAGATTGAGGAAGTGTTTTTCAGCTTGAAGAAGATGAATGGATTGGGAGAAGTTGTTTTTGCCTTTTTTGCAAGAGCATATTGAAAAAGATTTTATTTTTGAAGATATTTTTTGAAGAATATAGATTTCCGACAGGGAATGAAGACAAATGAAGACATTTTTATGGTGGACATATTTTATTTTCTTTTGCACAGAAGATGAACAAATGGTTGCAATGCAAAGGAAATTGAAGGGTCATTATTTTTCTGAAATATTGAAGTCATGAAAGGGATATTATAGAAAATTTTTTTGAAGAAATTATTTATACAGATTGAAGTCATTTTTACAGATGAAGATAAAATTGCACACAAAAGAATATCAAAGTTTAATCATTTATTTTGAAAGAATTTTTTTGAAGATTTTCTTTTGCAGAAAAGATGAATCTTTGAAGGGACAATTTTTTTTATCATTTATTTTATGAATAAGATTTTTCTTCTTGCAGATGAAAGGGTTTTGATTTCTTGAAAGAAGAAAATTTGCAGAGAAGGTGAAAAGTTTTTGTTTGCAGGTTCTTCATTGAGAGAAGATGAAAATGATTATACAGAATGTGGGAAGTCATCTTATATTTATTAGCTTCGCAGGTGGATTGATGGTTGTGTTGTTGAGTGGATTAGTATACAGGGTTGATTATTTTGAATATCCTCTTGAAGAGAAAATTCAGATGAATTTTGTATATGATTTGGGTTGATGAGAAGAATGATCATTTGACAGACACATGTGAAAGAAGAAGTGTTTTGTATTGAAACAGAGACTTTGAGTTCTTGTTTTTCAATTTGTTCTATATTAGGGGTTGGTGCTCCTTGAAGTTGGTACTTCTAAAATATTAGGGGGTGGTGCTCCTTGAAGTTGGTGCTTCTAAACATTGTAATCAGTGAGATTTTTTATAAAGCCAGTGAGGCAGTTTTGGAGTGGTTTTTCTACCCTTGGAGGGTTTTCCACTCGTGCAAATCTTGTGTCATGACCTTCTCTCTGTGGGTGTATGATTTACTCATGAAGTGTTGTTTTTATCCTCTTTTATTAGTAGTCTTGTGTATATGTGTTTAACAATGTCTTCCCTTCTATTTGTCTTGTAAGATAAAATTTGAAAAAGTTAAGAATTCACACAACACTGATTCACCCCCCTCTCAGTGTTGTCCTTGACTCCTACAACTTTAACTTTCAAGACACAAAGAGAAAGATATCATTGATTTGTCAAACACATATGCACGTGACTGAGAATGAAGAAAGAGAACAAAAAACTCATGAGAAAATCATACACACACAGAGAAGATCATGACACAAGATTTGCACGAGTGGAAAACCCTCTAGGGGTAGAAAAACCACTCCAAAAATGCCTCATGGATTTATCGAAAACCTCACTGGTTACAATGTTTAGAAGCACCAACTTCAAGGAGCACCAACCCCTAATACATACAGAATAAACTGCAAAGTGTGCAAGAAATGATTCCCTCTCAATCTGATTTGCGCCATTATATTCTTTGTGTCTCATCATACATCAAGACCATTCTTATCTCTATAAATTTGATTCACCTGATGCATATTCACTTGCATTTTATCTTCATGGTTCAATCTGTAAGTTTATTGCATGATGTCTTCATATTGTGTTTGATCCATTCCTACACAAACATAATCTCACATACAATATCATGATTCATCTGTAAAATATCTTCAACACTCCATATTGATCTGCATCACCACACACTATATATTTTCAATCTCTATGAACTCATCATCTATATATCTCATCTCTCTCTTCAAAGACATTACATCAATGCACCTGAAAAATCATTATATACAAATTGAATTTCCTTCCACCTTGAAAACAAATTTTCAATATCCTCTTTACAAAAAATTTCATCTTCTCACACTCAATCTTCTTTTCAATCTATAAAAAAACATCTTAAAAAAATCATCATAAAATCAATCAATGTCCTGTAAATAAAATCTCTTCTAATTGGATTTTCCTCCAATCTATATAAAAATAACTCCCATAAAAAAGTCTTCAACTCCTGATCCAATTCATATTCTTCATACAAAAACCTCTGCAAAGATCCATCTGAAAAACAAAAACTCTTAGACTTCATGGTTCAATCTCTATAAATTTGATTCACCTGATGCATATTCACTTGCATTTTATCTTCATGGTTCAATCTGTAAGTTTATTGCATGATGTCTTCATATTGTGTTTGATCCATTCCTACACAAACATAATCTCACATACAATATCATGATTCATCTGTAAAATATCTTCAACACTCCATATTGATCTGCATCACCACACACTATATATATTCAATCTCTATGAACTCATCATCTATATATCTCATCTCTCTCTTCAAAGACATTACATCAATGCACCTGAAAAATCATTATATACAAATTGAATTTCCTTCCACCTTGAAAACAAATTTTCAATATCCTCTTTACAAAAAATTTCATCTTCTCACACTCAATCTTCTTTTCAATCTATAAAAAAACATCTTAAAAAAATCATCATAAAATCAATCAATGTCCTGTAAATAAAATCTCTTCTAATTGGATTTTCCTCCAATCTATATAAAAATAACTCCCATAAAAAAGTCTTCAACTCTTGATCCAATTCATATTCTTCATACAAAAACCTCTGCAAAGATCCATCTGAAAAACAAAAACTCTTAGACTTCCAATAAAATCATACACCTGTAAAATGACTTTTAATCTTCTTCTCATAACAAGAAATCTTCATTTGCTACCTTTAACACTTCAAAATGAGTCAACATAAGAAATATCTCAAGAAAATATATATATATATATATATATATATATATATATATATATATATATATATATTCCTCCTTAATATTCTCTTTGTCATGAAGAGGAGTTTAAAATTAGGAAGAAAAGGCTCTATAAAATCTTTTTTAAAGATTTCCTAAGAATAGCATTAAAAATTTCCAAACAAAATCTTTTATGAAATTCTTCACCCAATAAAAAATCAAACCTTCAAATTAAATGATGCTCCCCTTAAAAAAATGCATTGAGCTACCAAAGTCCTTTGATGATTTTTTCTCAATTTATATTCTCCTTAAATTATGCCCTAAAAACAAGGCATAATTCGTGCCTCTTTTAACTTATAAATTTTCAATTCTTAAAGCATATAATTTTAGCACTCCACATTTACTTTTTCTTTTGGCGCTCCACATACTCATTAAAATGGAAACATTGATTTAAATGTTTGCACAAGCTCCTTAAACTTAGTTGAACTTTAAACCATATCCATTTATGCTTTCTTTCTCGCCAATTGAAGTTTTAAAATTAACCTTTGATTTGCAAAAGGGCGCCTGATCATAAGTTCATTACCTATGGGATCAATGTCTTTAGGAGAAGGGGCTAGTTGAGGGATGTGTTTAAACCCCTTTAGTAAGTCACCTTAAGTGACTTAACCTACAAGCTCAGGTCAACACTTGAATATAACATAAAGTATGAAAACAGATGACGGGCAACCAAGGGGTAAGAAGGGTGACTTAGGTTTAGGTTAAGGTATTTGAGAACATAGGTCTTAATTTTTAGGTTTTAAACTAAACACAGCATAAGGCCAAAATATAGACTTAGCCATTATTAATAATTGCAGAGACCACTAACACTGTTAAAAAATATGAGCAAGACATAGACTTAGATTTTAAAACATAGTGGCATTTGACATGTATATCAATAGATATTTCAAGAGTCACAATAACATAAGAACATGAAATATGACAATGAACAAATCATGACTCTATGACATAGAAATGACCAAGGCAAGAAGACACTATAAGATATGATGACAGAAAGACATGGAGACATGAAAAACATGAAGACATGACTAGCAAGCCACTGTCATTATGAAGACCATTCCATCAAACCACTGTCAATTGTTACCTTCTAAAAACATGATGTCACTGTATACAATACCATTTGCAAGGGACCATGATATCAAACTAATTCAGGATAACATAAAGCAAGATCCCACTGTCTAAAATGATCTTTCTAAGGTGATTGTGAAGACAATCTTTGTAAACCAAGTAAACCATGAATGAAGATCACAACTCATATCATGTCTTGAGCACAACCTAACAACCTTGTCTTGAGCACAACCTGTGACTTTTAAATTCACATCATGTGACCTCAAATGTATGACATCACATTTCCAAACTTATGATCAATGACATCCTAAAACAAGAAGAAACTCTTACCATCAATACTACATTACACCAAACCAACTCCACATCTCTATGAACTGATCAAGCAATGAACAACTATCTCCTCCTGATGTCCTGCAACAACTATGGCAACTTTACATCATCAACTGACCACACTTTTGACATCAATGACAACCTGGCACCATCAATCTCCCCCTTTGTCATTGATGGCAAAACTACCTGATCTATTTTTTCTTTCTCCCCCTTTTTGACATCTAATGACAAAGACACAAATTTATTTACTCCCCCTATGTTGAAGTATGCAAACAAATCACTACTCATAAATATCACTGGTAATCACTGACAAGAATAACCAACACTGACCACTGTCCTGACAGAATGAAACAAGTATGTCAACCTCAACATAATATCACTTCATGACACAATACCAACTAGTATTACCATTATCAGCTGATTCAAGACCTTTACTTTCCTCTGATTAACTGATGACCAAGGCACCACCATCAATTTTACAAGCATCTCTAGATGGCATAGCTTGAAGCACATACCTGATACTAGAATCACACAATTTGAACATACCTCCCTGAAACATATTAATGATGAGAACCATCAAAAAAACATGTCAGATTATCACATCAAGAACACTTCCATATAAGCATGACTTGACATCCCTGAGCACACTCAAACCAATCTGCATTAACAAGTTCTTCTTGCAACAACACTTTGCACAAATCAAATGCAGAGATAAGTGCTATGATTTGAATTTTTCATTTTCAGCCACCTTAGCCAACATATCTAATTTCTGATAAGAGCTTCTTGAGAACATCTTAAGCTCTTTGCCCTAAAAAACAAGATCACACTGAACTGCAACACAATTTTTGTAAGTACCAACATGATATGAATAGTATACAAATAGGATCAAGTCACAACATCATCAACCTCTTTGTGCAGAGAACTTTTGAACACCTATATTACTGACATACACTTAAACCCCAAAACATCAAAAACTTCATTTCAAATATTATCAAGTAAGCATGATAAACAAAACAAGTTCATCACATTGATAAATATCAACTGAACTCCTCCTGTAACTTCTTGGGGATAAATGATAGGACAAGAACAACTCCCCATCACATCATGCTATTTATTATTCAACTGATGATGTAACTTGTGCAGGATGCACAAGTTTAGATTCTGACTTCTCTTTATTTTCTTTCTGCTTCCAAATTTTCACAGGTGCTTTCTTCTGGTCATGTTTCTTTATCCAAATCTTTTCAACCTTTTTCTTTTCCCAACCTTTCAAATCAGGTAATACAATTCTTTCAAGCCTTCTACAACTATATGCTTTGTGACTAGGAGAGTTGCAATTGTAACAAACTATATTACAATCATAATCAAATGACTGATAGTACCTTTGAGAACTCATGTTAGACTTCCATGCAAAATCATACCTTTTACAATTTCTTTGTATATGACCAATATTATTGCACTTGTAACAAATAATGTTAGTATTCCTTCTGCAAACAATTGTTTTGTATCCAAAATGATTACATGTATATCAATAACCATTAAAAGAATAATTATACCTGTACATGTATGCTTGTCTTACAGGAGCATTTCTTCTGAAATTTCTTCTCCTTTGATTATGCATTTTAACAAAATCATCTTTAGTATTTATTTCAACTCCTATTTTGTCTTCAGGAGCACTAGCATGAAGATCAATTTTCTTTTTGGGAGTTTCTCTGGCTTTTGAACACTCTCCTTCAAATCCTAAACCAGTAGTATCCTGATGATGCTTCTGTTTGCCCAACATCTCATGCAACTTGTTTGAACTATCTTCAAACACTTGATATTTATTAGATAAAGCCTTGAGACCACCATATTCTTTTCTCAGATTGATAATTTCACCCTCTAGTTTTAGATTCTAAATCCTTGTAACTTCAAGGTCAGATATTGAGACATCAGCTATCCTCTTAGCTTCTTCAATTTCTGTCTTCAAACTGATAATCAATTTGTCTGATTCACCTACTTGATTCTTCAAGTCTACAATCAAGTTTCTAGCATCTTCAAGATTTGTAAGAGCTTTGTCTTTTAAATCTCTTTCTTGTTGCAGCTACAATATTAATTTCTGGTTCTCCTTCTTATAATTCTTGAGCTCACTCAGAGCATATATAAGCTCTCCTTCCATATCAATCACACAATCTTGTTCATCATATTCCTGATCATCATCACTTGTGATGCTAGCTTCTTCTGAATTTGATTGGGTTTGAACTTCAACTCCTTCATTTGAAAGTCTCCTTTCATTGCCACTTTCTTCACACACTAGAGTGTCCTCTTCTTTATCATTATCTTGATAAATTCTTTTCAATCTCCTCCACATATCCTGAGTTGTAACACAATCAATAACTTTACAAGAAACATCATTAGATAGAGCAGACAATATGGCCTTCTTTGCAATATGATTACATTCAAGAGCTTCTTTGTCATTTCCATTCTCAACTGACATTAAAACATCATATCCCAAAGAGGATAAATAAATCTGCATTCTAACATTCCAAACTGAAAAATCTGAACCATCAAACTGAGGAACTCTTGAAACTTTTTCTTCTAAAACAATATTAGATTCAACTTGGGGAACATTTATTTCAACAGGTTCTATATCAACCTTCGAGTTTGATATGGATGATGTCTTTTATATCTTTTGACCAAAATGAAGCTTGACATTTCTCATGTTCTTATTCTTCTGCACTTACCCATTGAACTCCACACACAGGACCTACTCAAGTTGATTAAGCTGCAAAAGGGAAACTAGCTCTTATACCAATTGTAGGAGTCCAGGACAACACTGAGAGGGGGGGTAAATCAGTGTTGTGTAAATTTTCAAATCTTTTTGCAAACTTTAACTTTCAAGACACAAAGAGAAAGATATCATTGATTTGTCAAACACATGCACATGATTGAGAATGAAGAAAGAGAACAAAAAACTCATGAGAAAATCATACACACAGAGAAGATCATGACACAAGATTTGCACGAGTGGAAAACCCTCTAAGGGTAGAAAAACCACTCCAAAACTGTCTCACTGGCTTTATCAAAAACCTCACTGGTTACAATGTTTAGAAGCACCAACTTCAAGGAGCACCAACCCCTAATACATATAGAACAAATTGCAAAGTGTGCAAGAAATGATTCCCTCTTAATATGATTTGCACCATTATATTCTCTATGTTTCATCATACATCAAGACCATTCTTATCTCTGCAAATTTGATTCACCTGATGCATATTCACTAGCATTTTATCTTCATGGTTCAGTCTGTAAGTTTATTGCATGATGTCTTCATACTGTGTTTGATCCATTCCTACAGAAACATAATCTCACATAAAATATCATGATTCATCTGTAAAATATCTTCAACACTCCATATTGATCCACATCACCACACACTATATATATTCAATCTCTATGAACTCATCATCTGTATATTTCATCTCTGTCTTCAAAGACATTACATCAATGCACCTAAAAAATCATTATATACAAATTGAATTTCATTCCACCTTCAAAACAAATTTTCAATATCCTCTTTACAAAACTTTTCATCTTCTCACACTCAATCTTCTTTTCAATCTGTTAAAAAAACATCTTAAAAAAAATCATCATAAAATCAATCAATGTCCTATAAATAAAATCTCTTATAATTGGATTTTCCTCCAATCTATATAAAAATAACTCCCATAAAAATGTCTTCAACTCCTGATCCAATTCATATTCTTCATACAAAAACCTCTGCAAAGATCCATCTGAAAAACAAAAACTCTTAGACTTCCAATAAAATCATACACCTGTAAAATGACTTTTAATCTTCTTCTCATAACAAGAAATCTTCATTTGCTACCTTTAACAGTTCAAAATGAGTCAAAATAAGAAATATCTCAGAAAAAAACTTCCTCCTTAATATTCTCTTTGTCATGAAGAGGAGTTTAAAATTAGGAAGAAAAGGATCTATAGAATCTTTTTTAAAGATTTCATAAGAATAGCATTAAAAATTTCCAAACAAAATCTTTTATGAAATTCTTCACCCAATAAAAAATCAAACCTTCAAATTAAATGATGCTCCCCTTAAAAAAATGCATTGAGCTACCAAAGTCCTTTGATGACTTTTTCTCAATTTATATTCTCCTTAAATTCTGCCCTAAAAACAAGGCATAATTCATGCCCCTTTTAACTTATAAATTTTCAATGCTTAAAGCATATAATTTTAGCACTCCACATTTACTTTTTCTTTTGGCGCTCCACATACTCATTAAAACGGAAACATTGATTTAAATGTCTGCACAAGCTCCTTAAACTTAGTTGAACTTTAAACCATATCCATTTATGCTTTCTTTCCTGCCAATTGAAGTTTTAAAATTAACCTTTGATTTGCAAAAGGGCACCCGATCATAAGTTGCATTACCTGTGGGATCGGTGTCTTTAGGAGAAGGGGCCGGTTGAGGGATGTGTTTAAACCCCTTTAGTAAGCCACCTTAAGTGACTTAACCTGCAAGCTCAGGTCAACACTTGAATATAACATAAAGTATGAAAACAGATGACGGGCAACCAAGGGGTAAGAAGGGTGACTTAGGTTTAGGTTAAGGTCTTTGAGAACATAGGTCTTAATTTTTAGGTTTTAAACTAAACACAACATAAGGCTAGAATATAGACTTAGCCATTATTAATAATTGCAGAGACCACTAACACTGTTAAAAAATATGAGCAAGACATAGACTTAGATTTTAAAACATAGTGGCATTTGACATGTATATCAATAGATATTTCAAGAGTCACAATAACATAAGAACATGAAATATGACAATGAACAAATCATGACTCTATGACATAGAAATGACCAAGGCAAGAAGACACTATAAGATATGATGACACGAAAGACATGGAGACATGAAAAACATGAAGACATGACTAACAAGCCACTGTCATTATGAAGACCATTCCATCAAACCACTGTCAATTGTAACCTTCTAAAAACATGATGTCACTGTATACAATACCATTTGCAAGGGACCATAATATCAAACTAATTCAAGATAACATAAAGCAAGATCCCACTGTCCAAAATGATCTTTCCAAGGTGATTGTGAAGACAATCTTTGTAAACCAAGTAAACCATGAATGAAGATCACAACTCATATCTTGTCTTGAGCACAACCTGACAACCTTGTCTTGAGCACAACCTGTGACATTTAAACTCACATCATGTGACCTCAAATGTATGACATCACATTTCCAAACTTATGATCAATGACATCCTGAAACAAGAAGAAACTCTTACCATCAATACTACATTACACCAAACCAACTCCACATCTCTGTGAACTGATCAAGCAATGAACAACTATCTCCTCCTGATGTCCTGCAACAACTATGGCAACTTTACATCATCAACTGAACACACTTTTGACATCAATGACAACATGTCACCATCAGTGAGGACCAATGTATATATCATCGCTTTCAAGCTTTGTTTCAGGTGGTTATTCTTCATTGTTCTACATTGCTCATGTTTGTTTCTCTTTGGCCTCGTGTGTATTCTCAAACTCTTCTTGGTAATTATTTTGTGTCCTATGAAGCTTCCAAGACTAGCAGTGGTGCAAGTGTATTTGAATTCGCCATAGGAGCAAGTTGGTAGAGCGATGAGTCAAGCGAAGAGTGGATTCGTGTTTCAAGTCTAGAGTCCGCTTGGGCAGACATCTTCAAGGAGTAAAGATTGCTCTAGAATCACTCAACACTCCCAAATTGTCTGCTTAAGTTTTCTTTGGCGGACTTACTAAGTTGTTGGCATTGTTTATTTTATTCTTTGGCAACCGAAATGTCCGCTCAGGTGGACTCCAGCGTTTGATTTGCAAAGGAGGTGGATATCTTCAATATGTTGGGATAATATGAATTTGGCACAACACTTCCCAATTGTCTGCTTAGGTTTTCTCTGGCAGACTTTATTGAACCATTGGCATTGTTCGTTTTATGCCTTAACAATCAAAATGTCTGCTCTGGGGGATTCCCTCGATTGGTTTACAATGTGCATACTCACAACGCATGGTGCGGCGGACTCTAGCAACTCCATTGCAATCTTTATGACATTCACATCAGAGTAAAAGGTCCGTTTGAAGCGCACAATAATGATCAATTTGCAGAATCCAAGACTTGTTCTGTGCACCACTTCGTGATTTTCTCAGGATAGAGGAAGATGTGTATTACATGCCATAATAAATGCTCATCACTTTCTGGCATCATTAGTAGTTTGCAGAGAGCGTTCATTGATTTGCCTGGACACATGTCGAGGGCTATTTTATTTTTCCTATAATTAGAATTATTTGATGTAGTGGTTTAAGTGCATTTCAGAAAACAAATTTGGATTTCGAATATTTTACGCTGAGAAAAGTGAGTTGTCAAATTGCAAAAGTGGTAAAAATTTGAGTATACGCAATCATTCCTCAAACACATTGACGTTTAATGGGACCACTTTAGAAAGTTGTCAAAAGCTAATTTACAAAAGGTGAAAGAATTAGAAGATTTAGACGTATGCATTTTTTTCCCATGGACCTGGGCACTATAGCAATTGTGTTGGTTTTGGTTTCGCTTAGTTCATTCTGCGACCATCATATTATAAGCAAGTTTTCTCTACATAAACCTCACTTAATGCATTGAAGCAAAGGGTTTTTGAATTTATAGACGGATTTCATAATTTGCATGGGCTTTGGAATCATTCACATCTATTTGAGGTCCAGCATCTTTCTTGGTTAAAACATGCTTGCGCTCATTCAACATTAGGCGCAAAGTCACCAGGGTAAGGTGTTGGGAACGGGTTTCAGCAACTTAAACTAAGGTTGAGTTGCAGATTGAGGTCATTGGAGGTTTAATCTGGTTTTATTCTTTTGCGAGGTTAGCTTTATAAAGCAAGGTAATTCAAAATTGCTTTTATCCCGCATGCTTTATGCGGTGTGTTTTGTCTTATGTGCTTGTCTTTTATGCATTTTTGAACAAACTAATGTCTGAAACTTGTGTAGGTGAATGATGAGTGCGAAGGACAAACAAACACTGATGAGGAGTGATTTGAAGAGAACGTGACTGGAAACGAGGATCACATCGAACTGGCAAAATCTAGGTGACACTAATCTTGGGAAGACCAACATGGAGGAAATTCGACAAAATTTTCACAAACCCAATCCATCGGATCTAATCAGGCGAATGTTGAAGAACGGGATTGTGCAAGCTGCTTGTTTCCCGCCAGCGATGCTGTGTCCAAAACTGATGTTAGAATGCGCCAAGTATTATAATCATGAAAAGAGATGCATTATGACTAGAGAGGGCAAAGTACTGGCTTATCTGAGAAAGGAGGCGATCGCGGAAGCTTTTGACATTCCCTCATACAAAACTACTACATTCTACGACAAGGAGTCTGCCTTGCAACTTTATTTGGCTGGACCTGAGAAATGTATGGAAGTGATAAACAACAGCTGGTTGGTGCAACCAAGGCCACATGTGAGTAAGGTGCCTAAAAAACTTCACAAGTCTGACTATCATCAAGAAATCAACTATATGGTTGTGTTTTTGAACTGCATCATGGGCTGCCCACAATCGGCAAATTTCAAGCCCTGGATGTTCTTCTTCATTGAAGAAATTATAAGTGGAAAAAGAATGATAGATTGGGCTGAAATGATCAACAACAACATCGATGATCAATTGAAGGGTTTGTAGGAAACAAAAACATTTTATATGAGCTCATGACATATATATGCTTGCCAGAAATGAGAGATACCCAGGACTGAACTGCAAGGGGAGAGTTGAAAACAGAGATGGACAGTTCAAGGTTTATGACTGCTATCCTCAGCTGCACCTGCAAGCTATATTTCATTACAGAAGGTTTAATGATGCCTTTTCCATGCACATTGTCAGGTTGTTGCAAGGCAACACATGCACGAGATTGTTGAAGGAGGCCATGAACTTCCTAGCAAAATACAGAAAGTGGTTTATTCAGTTTCCAAGATTCACATACATCCGTGTTGAGGGCTTCTCATCATTGCCTTATAGATTGCCTAGATACCCCACTGACAGAATGGTGTTGTTGGAAGTAACACGACAGCTGGTTGCATTCGACAAAGTCCAGAGAAAGAGAAAGAAGACCACAACAAAGTTTCCAATCAACATCGGGAGGCTTGAGGCTTGCATGTCATTGCAAGCAACTAAAAATTCAGAGATAGAGCTACAGGCTTACAACTTGGTGTGCCACAATGATGCACGCAGTAACTTTGATCCATTTGGCATAGTCAGAAAGAAATTTGGGAGCAAATACGAGCAAAGGCCACAGCTCGAGGATCACTGGATGGATGCATATGACATAGAAATAAGAAAGGTTGCTACCGATTGTCTTTGGATTTGGTCAGAGCAACAAGAGTAATCAACATTCTGGATCAGCTTGAAGAGAATCACAAAAGGCTTTCACAAAGTTCGTATAAAGAGAAGAGGGACATGCCCTTCACCATCAATTGGTCGGAATAGGAAGTCACACACAATGATGATTTGATGATGCAAATTGTAGCGCATACCAAAAAATATGTGGACTTCCAAATTTGAAGGCTCCAAGAGAAGAATGTCCAATTCACTTACAACTTGATGGGAGGAGTTAGTACACATCAGTCCAAGGATTCTTCAAGTAGTGAGTCAAGAAGTGACTCCAGTGATTCCAGTGATTCAGAGAGTGAAGGTGCTGATCCACATGAATATATTCAGCCAAGTAAGAAGGCAAAGATTGATGATCAGAAGGCAGCTAGTGCATCTTCAAGGCAAGAGGGTAATGGTATAATAAACATTGAAGAAGATGAAGTGAGACAGGATGAATAAGTAGCTTTAGAAGTACAAACTGATCAAGGCATCAAACAAGGTAATCAGATTGATGAGGTTCTGTCAAGATCATCTAAGGAGCAAGAGGTGGTCATGATAGAAGTAGAGGCTGAAAATCAAAGTGACAAGGAGTTGTATGAGTTTGATGAGGAGGCTCTTCCTATTGTTCAGCAGAAGGGAGTTCAGGAGGAAAATCAAGAAGACTTGTCTGACTTACCAGAGTGGCTAAGAGATCGAATCAAGGAGAAGTCTGTTATTGAAAGGGAACCCATCTTAAGTTTGGAAGACTTGCTGAGCAAGGCCAAACCTGACAAAGGAAAGCAGAAAATTATTAAATTCTCAAAGATCACAAGAGGCAGCTCGGGGTCAAGGCAACTGCATATTGCTATCCCAAAAATCAATGTAGAAGTAGATGACGGTGTCCCAAGTAGATATGACATCAATACTTTTTGATTTGGGACTAGCCACAGCAGAACAGGAGATAGACGAGTTGGAAGATTCGGTTGCAATCATCAAAGAAAGACTACGAAATGATCAAGAACAAAGGATTCAGTTAGAAAAGGATAACTTGGTATTTTAGCACTATATTCAGCAGTTGATGAGGCCAGTAAGCCAGGATAAAGAGATGGTTACACCACCTACGTTGCTTTCACAGGAATCTATGGCACATTTGGAAGAAATGAGGTCCTCATCTCAAGTATTGCAAGATTGGGCAGCAGATTTCAAGATCAAAGTTGACGAGTTCATTAATGAAATTGTGAAGTTGTACAAAGAGGCTTCTTCAATATTTGACAGAGTTCAAAATATTTTGATTACTTGTGCAGAATTCAAAAATGTAAGAGAGGAAGTTATGCCTTAGTTGAAAAAGTTGATTTATACTCCAAGTGCCACATTGTTGGATGGATTGGTTGAACAAGGTTCAACATACAATTTCCTTTCCTGGTACTGTGCACTCAGCATAAAGGAGCAAGTTCTAAGAAAGATTGAGAGTGACAGCACTTGAACAAGGGAAGTACTTCAAAAAATTCAAAACAAAATACTTGTTTTCGTAAACAAGGTAGTTGATTCCAATGGAGAGATTGATGAATACTTGCTAAAAGATAAGATGTATACAAAATATTTTCAACATACGCAAGCTATTTTCAGGGAGTTGTTGAATGATATTTGCACACTTTCCATTTTCATGGGCATGTTTCAGACATCCATGGCTGGTTGGGAAATGACTGTTGTCAAATGTACAGAGGAGCTACAAATCATAGAATGCACCATTCAAACTCTGCCAAGTGTCCCTATGGAAGAGATTACATGTGTCATGACTAGATTTGTAGAGTTTACCACAAAAATGAGAGGTCATAAATGAGGGTACTCCACTTAGTGGGTACATCATAAATGCAAGGTCTAATTTTAGAAAATTTTGTAACCACTTGCCTACATGGCACAATAAGGGCCCACAATTTCAAGATTTAATCTTGGCCATCCATTGAATTTTGGGGCCTATATAAGCCCATTTTGCTCTCATTTGTAAGGGGGAATGCTCTGAAAAATTGTTGCTCAAGACTCTGCTAAAATTTTCATGGTGATTTGTGTTGTTTCAAATGATAGCATGGTTTCTAAGTGTTCACTCATGGAATAAGATCAGTTTAGTTTGTTTTTGGCAATTTAGTTTTATGTTTTATGGAAGTAGTTGTTGATTCATGTTCAGTGTCTCCATAGTTCATACCATTTAACTTCAATTACTTTGTGTGCAAAAGTAATATGAAAATCTTACCTTTCCCTTAAAAGATAGCATCACCTTTGTGTAATTGTTACCTTATGGCGAAACAAAATGTGGTTGGGATTCCAATGAATCAATGGTGATTGCTTGCATTTAGATTAAAGCCTTCTAAACCCATTTCCTTTTGTATTTTCTTTAAAATTCTGTTAGTTTTAAATTCAAGAGCTTCCACTATCATATCTTAAGTTGTCATATTGTTAGACCTTCAAAGAAGCTTTGTTACATGTTATCCAAGAGATACAAGTTTTCTATTGTTTAACATTTACGTAAGTCCCTTTGTGTCAAACAATAATTCACATCATACTGTTAAGTTATACCAAGTCGCAACACCAAAAGTAACTAATCAAAAACCTTGGAGTCTACTCATCTTATCACTTAGCTTAGCATTTGAGGGATTTTGTTCAAGAGAGGATAGAGTACACCAATATTTTATTCTACATTATATGTGCTAGGAAAACACATCAACAAGATCTAAGACATGTATGCTTAGCTTAGCTTATTGCAAATCATTTAGAAAAACAATGATTAAACATCTATTTTGTACTGGAATTGTTAGTGCTAAGGCATGTATGCTAAGCTTAGTTTATTGCAAATCCTGTAGAAAAACAATTGATTAAACATCTATTTTATAAGACTTAAAGAAGTATGTAGATACGACATATGGCATGTACAGCACTGTAACTGCCCACACGTCTATCTATCTTTCCTATACATTGCATGTTTTTCCTTTGACACAGAATAATTATGAACCATCATCAGGAACCGTTTTTGGCCCTGCAATTATGCATCCATCAGAAATCTACAAAGGGTATTTCACGGTCTGACTATTGTGATATAAAAACAGGTAAGTTTAATTTTCAATTATATTTTTTTGGTTTTGTTGTGCGTTGTTGATTGATATTTATCGTATGGCAAGAACCCTCGTGTTTTTTTTGGGTTTGTACAGTTTTGTTCTATCAGCACAGTCCTCTTTTATATGCCTAGTGTACTTAAGGACGCTAAGGTTGATGAAGTGCTAAGTCATTTGATAAATATTGATGACTACTTTGCTGCATTTCTGGAAAGTGCAATAAGCGCTATGCCAGTGTTGGTCTGCTGTTTTCTCTTAAGATTTGTTATGCTCTGTTATACTCTATTTTTTCTCTGAAAAACCAACAGCAAGGCAGGAGTAAAGGATGGCAGTGTTGCGGTCTATGACAATGAATAAGATTCAGAGATGCCTGTTGTGTCTTATGACAAAAGGTAAAGGTTATGGCCACCACTCTCCTCTTGCAGCTATGTAAAAATTGAATTCACCATTAAAAATTGAAATTGTCAGAGTTCCTTGCTGTGAAGAACTGGGACTAGCCAAAGAACACAGAAACTAAGGGAACTCTCTTCGAGGCAATCTCACCAACAGTTCACATGGCTTATCTATCCTTCCACATTTTGCATACAAGGTCATTCCACATAGCACTTTGCAACCGGTCAGTGGTTCTACGAACCCATCTGTTCTTTTCATCGAATCCATATAGAGCCCATGAAATTGGATAGTCTCTTCACTGTAATTTTCAATTTTTTTTGAGGTATAAAGTTTCTCAAACAATTAATCTGCATAAGGTATGCAACGGGAATAAAGGATATACTGATATACTGGACAGATACTTTGAGGGTGAAGATTTTCCTTTACAAAATCTATATTACTCTGCACCCTTGACAAAACCACCCTGCCAGCATATAACAGGAACTTCGCTGCAAAGCAAAGCGGAACTTGAAATAACTTTATTAATAAATAAAAAATAGATACTACTACCTTTAGCAATAAATAGCTCCATCAAGTCACGAGCATTGAACATTGATTTGCTTAAAAAAAAAAATGAACATTACATCTGGGCAGTATATATTAGCATCTATCAATTTTCTTCATTTCAAGAAGATTAGCACCTATCAATTTTTCTCCATTTTAAGAAAGGGTTAGTCCTTCCACACATTGAAGATCTCCATAGTCATTCTGTATGCTTTAAAAGAAATCATTGAAGATCTCCATAGTCATTCTGTATGCTTTAAAAGAAATCAGGCTATATTGCCAGTTAAAGAAAATGGAGCTTCAACAACATAAACAACTTTTGGAATAAACGTAAAAGAGAGAGCATGGAATCAAATACCATAAACAAGTTATTATAGAAGACACAGTTATGCAGTTCAACGGCCATTGTCCAGTATAATTATCCTTGCTAATGAGGATGCCCTCCTCAGGTACAGAATTTCTTCTAAGAAGTCTGTACGTCGACCTTCATCATATTTCTTAGGTAACTGAATTTCCATTGTTTCAAAAAAGGGCGCGCTCTGGAGCAAGCATCTTATTCTGCAATCTCTTTGTAGTCAAACTCAAATATTTTTACGCGTATGTCCTTGAGGCTAACATGTGGAGAGGCGAGGCAAGCAGGTATAGAAAATCTTGTCAACTCCTACTTTGCAGTGCCATTAATAAGTAACTTTGCTAAGGGTTCCTTTCTCGCATTGTTTAAAATGAAGCCTTTCATCATATATATCAAAACGCATGAGCTTAAACTGTCAACTTAAAACTATTGAGCCTGAGGTTTGAAAGGTTGTGTAAATACCTGTAGAAAGAAGCCCCATATATTGAGCCGCCCAAGAGCATTTAAGACAATAGATGGCATAAGAAAGCTCATAGAACCTTACGCCATTTACACTCAAATCTTCAGTTATGTACCCCAACAAAATTTTGAGTTTGGGGCAGTTAACAGATAGAGACTTCACAAATTCCATACGCAAATGTTCAATAGTAGATCAAACGATTACAACATCACCTAGCCACAATTGTCATCGAAACACTTGAATGACAAATAAAAATAATGAAAGCTCTTTTTTTCTCTTTGTATATTCAAAAAAAATTACAACATAAATTTACTACATTTCATTGCATATTTCACATTCAAATTATCTAAAAAAAACAGTTAAAAGAGAAAGATAATTTGGATGTAAATGTCCAATGAAATGTAATAAATTGAATAATGTAACATTCTTAAATATACAAAAGGAAAAAAAGAGAGCTTTCAAATCATCTTTACTTGTCATTAAGTGTTGGAAAGACAATTATATGAATAAAAAATGAGTTCAAACATCTCAATGTAGAGAAATCTCCACCTCTTGCAAAAAATACAAGATCTAACAGCATCTCTCATTTTAACAGCAGTACGTATCTAATGGTGGGAATTTCCTTCGAAATGTAACATATTATATGTCTAATGGCGGTAAATCTTACAAAAACATAAATTAATAGCAAACCCTTGCCCAAACCCTTGCCTCCTCGCCCTAACATTTTCAGTAAACCCTGCAAAGTCCGGAAACCCTAATTAATTTATGACGACTCAAGGTACACTTCGGACAAACCCTAAGTTTATACAGAATCAGCAGATGTTCTGTACTGGATACGACCAACAGAAAAGAGATTTTATACCTGTGACTCGAGGGATCTGAAAAATATTTCGTGGTCAAAGAAATCAGTGCAATGGATTAATTTAAGCTGGCGGGGATATATATAAAGCGAAAGCGGAGGAAATTGAAAGCTCTTTGGATCCGTGGCATCCTGTTTTGGTCCGTTCGATTGTTCTGCAACGATATATATTTTCTTACAGGCTCAAGCACGGATTGACAACGGAAACATTTCGAGCGTCGGATGGAGCGATATCGACGGTTGGAGTGTCTTTTCGGACGGTTGAATGAACAAGTTTGAAAAAACTTTTCAAAATGTGAAGGAGTGGGTTGGGATTTTTTCATCCTGATCTTCGTACACGACACTTGAGGAATCTCCATTTTGTATGGCTTGCCTTATGTAACTGTTTTTTCTAAGATTAAACTAATAATAGCACCTTTAATTAACTAGTTGATTATTAGGTATAAATATTTGTAGTTTGTTGGTTAATGTTTTTTTTGGTTATTGTCAATTTTTATAAATATAATGGGTGTGATAATTTAAGAGATTGTGGATGGCTTTATTAAGTTTGAATAGTAATGGCAATGAATGAGCAAGCGGTGCCTTGTTACGCAGATACATGAGTGTAGTTGTAGGTTTAAATCAACGGTCTGCCTGCGAGCGTGGGTACAAAGAAGACCATACGATCCATTTGAGTCGTTGATGTCAAACCAGTGAATAGTGAGCCAAATGTACAGCAGTAGAAATCTTTGCCTTCATGTAATTTGAATTCCACCTAGCAGCACATTACACTTTGAATTATGCATCCGCATTTCATGGAAAAGAAAGACAACGCCTTGAGTTGGCAATGGTATTAATGGCCATTAATGAGAAGAGAATTTGGCGAGCCTCCAAGTGTGTAAATGTTGTCGAACATGCATTCAATGCATGGAAAATCGTGAGCTTCCAAAGGAAGCTATCTAGTATCACAATGTAGTTTTTTTTTTTTTTTTCTGGGTCACCTACATGTCTTTGGGGCAAAGCTCCGATGATTTTTTGACTGCAAAGATTTGAGCATGCTTAAATTCCCTACACTCTGAGGAATATGTACTGTGAACAGATTGCCTACATGTCTACCAAGGTACTACCAACTACAGCATCTGAGAATTCCTCACCGGTAGGTAGGCCCACAAAACTTGAATCCTGAGAAGAAGGAATACAAAGTGAAATGTTTGACAGAAGGTCTCAAACAAAATGTTGTCTCATATTATAATATATTAGCAATCGCACTTAATGTGCAATGGGCACGCCGATAGCTATTTGCAATGAATGTAACCCTTGATTAATTTTTAGACAATTAGTATGATTTTTATATAATGAAAATGTTGTGGTAGTAGATAGAAACCAACATCTGATCTTTATGAATGGAATGTAATTACTATCTACTTTAATACTCATGAAACCTCTATATAGATTTTTTAAAAATTGAAATACACATTCTCAAACAAAACCAAACTTGCATTACATAATTGATTATAATTAAGATTTGTAATTAGTAGAATATTTAGTAGATAAAAACCAGAATGATACATGACTTCACAAAATGAGCGCTATGAGTTCCAAATAAATATTGTTATAAATATCTATAGCCAAAGCACCTACATTAATGTGCCACAATCTAGCATGACATCAAATCAATTTAAAAACTAAATCCAATGGACTATCCAATTAGTTTAAAATGATCCTTTGTAGAATTTCAACCCTGGCGTGTTGTAAAATAACCAAAGCACCTCCACTAGTGGACCACAACCCAACATGTAATCAAATCAATTAAAAATCCTAAAATTTAACAACTAGATCAATGAACTATCAAATTCACATATCTTGGACAGCGGAGGGGAAGTATATGGCAAAAATATCATTACCTAAAAAATAGATCAAATCAATTACAAATACAAATTAAGAAGCAACCCACCTCAGGTTCAAGGAAGAGACCATATGGTACATGATTAAACTTGTCTGCATGATCAAGTTGTTGCAAATTGCAATTATTTAAGTCTTGCAAATTGCAATTATTTAAGTCTATGTGAGATCTATTCATTCCTTGTCAGAGATTTCTAAACAAGGGTGAACAATAGGGATGGCCCTCCTGAGTTAAAAGAAGACGCTTCTTAATGACAAACCTAATGCACAACAACGACCTTGTGCAACTGAACAAATTTCTAGCATGATAGCAGATAAGATAGAGAGTAGTTCTTATGACATCAAAACAAAGGTCTAACACAAGGCCTCAGTTAAAGAAGCCATGAGCTAATAAAGAAATGACAGGAACATAGTTGATGATAGCAAAGACATCATGTTGTTGAAAAAGTCCCTCTCTAGCCCTTTGATGAGATTGCCAAAGAAAGTGCATGTTCAATGAGAAGCGACTAACTAAACCATTTCGTAAACTTGTACATGGGCACTTCACCATAGTCTAAATTGTAATGACAATGGTTTTATACCTCATGCATGTGCCACAAGGAGGCGTGCCAGAGCACTCGATGAGCCTAGTGGGCCCAAAACTCCACTCCAATCTACATAGACAGAGTTGAATTCATCATCAATTAGGTGTTAAATCTCACATCAAAGACCACCATTTTAACAACTTTGAAATTTGTGTAGCATAGAAAGTGCTTATTAGGATTCACTATGTCTTTTAGACTTCAATGTGAGGCATATGAGACTAGGTCATTCAAAATAGAAAACTAATTGCAGTTTAAAACAATAATGAAGAAAAAACAAAGGGGAAAACAAGGTAAAATTTTAAAATTTCTATTTCAGCAAATTATTCATCCATATACGCTGTCACGTCACAATATGGAGGATTTATTTCTGCCATGCTTGCAAAAGTACAAAAAGCTGCAAGGAATACACCATTATGTAGGTTGCTTGCAATATTCAATAACACTTCCTCTTGGCGATAAGATAATTAAATTATAAGAAGAGCAGAGCTCAAATCCTTCAAGACATGTTACAAACCCACAAACTCATTTTTTTTATTAAAGCCCTATTGAATTTCTCTCAAATGATAGGACAGGTCTTGAATTGCAAGTTTTTACTTTTCAAAACTGTACGCACCTTTACAAAGTTCAACTTCAAAATAATAAATTTTTCTGCTCAAACCCTCGTTCACTTTTGCAGGGCTTAAAGAAAACACTTCCTTTGCATAATATTACAAAACATCCACATCTCAATATATGAGCCCTTTTAAAACCCCACTTTACCAATATCAAAAACATTATTGTTATGCAAGGTGTACAACACACCTTTCCCAATATTTTTACCCTACTCACATTCTCCAAAGCATGTGCTCCATCCATATTTCTGCACACTATTTTTGTTCTATTATACTTACCTATTTGTTAGGAAGCCTTTGTTCAATCCATGTGCATCTCCATAATGTTGATCACACTTGCATGTACGACAAGTTGGATAATTTCCTCTATGGCTAGGCTCATTCAATTGTCTCCATCTTTCATGCATCCCAAGCAGTATAAATGCATGTGCTAGTATCTAACCACCCACTTTGTGTAACCAATTCCACATTGGATTTAGCATAGCTTATACCATATTTCTTTGAATAATCATAGACTTCCCCTTTGCAACACTTGGGCATAGGCCCCTTTTGTTTCATCAGGCTAGACTTAGAATACATGATAGATAAGCTCCTACCACCATGCATTAGAGCACTATGAAAACCCCTTAAAGGCGCCATGCAAGAAATTGTAAACATCAAGGGCGAAGCATAGGTAAATCTCAAAGCAACAGGGATCTAGAGCACACTTTAATTTAGTTAGCGGAAGGAGGTAGGCCCGAGAAATATGACATTAGAAAACCTTGTAAGATGGATGTGGACTCTTTAAAAAGTTTGTCTCTTATTTCATTCCGGTCTGGGAGAAGATGGAATGGGGAAGTTCCAACAAAAAGAATGTGAACCACATTAAAATTTACATATTTTGATGTAATTGATGTAATGTAAAGACACATTTTGTTAAATTTCAAATGCTCAATTAAAGGGTATATGCAATTATACCATGTCTGATTATAGGTCTAAATTTTTAATGAATTACGCAAGTAGCTCCATGATCCATTGTTTATTTAACTGCGAGTAGCTCCATGATCAATTGTTTATTTAACTGCAAGTAGCTCCATGATCCATTGTTTATTTAACTATTCCAAATATTCAACAATTTAATAGTTGGATAATCTTTAAATTCTTATTCATGCTTTCTCATCTCTAGACATGAATATATCATCCTTGATATGCCATCCAAATCGATCTCATATTTTAGAGCTCAGAGATTAATGAATATTAGGGAAGGAAAGGACAATACTTCTTAAACTTTTGCACAATATGAGAGGAAGTACTATAAATAGGACAAATGGTACACATTTTGTAGTATTTCAGTAAGGATATATAGACAACATTATACTTTGTCAAACTAGTATAAAATTGGAACAACTTACAAGATCAAAGAAATACAATTTAACACACATGAATTGGAACAACTTACAAGATCAAAGAAATACATGAATTGGAACAACTTACAAGCTCAAAGAAATAGAATTGAGCTTCAATTGGCAGTCATAACTTACAAGTACATAGAAACCCTATTTGGAAAAAAATAACCCGACATATGAATTGGATTTGTGTATAGGGATAAAATCAAGATCGAATGATAATCAAAACAATGAAATAATCCACAATTCAATCCTATAACATCAAGATAACGATCTAAGGAAATAACCAAATAATCAATGAATAATGAAAGCTTTCACCTAGATTGTATTGTTATATTGGTCGAATGTGGATTGCTTCATAAATTGCAAAATAATGTTTGCAACAAGTGGATGTAGATTGTGTTTGTGCTCAAAAGATCGATGTGCTCAACGATGCGATGTATGCTCAATGCGTTGTATGGATGCCTGAGAATAAATGATCGAAGAGGATTTTTGAAGGAGATGAGGGGTGTTTATATAGCTTTCAATAAAGATTGATCAATGGTCCAGAAAATTCAATAGAATCAATGGATGAGATAAATCTAGAATTCATGATGAATGCGCACCTTGACATGTGACACAAAAAGATATTTTTGTTTGAGTTAATTTTTTTGACATAACAAGACATGGAACGGACATATTTTTAGATTTCATAAAAATAGAAATATTTTTTTTCTAATTTATGAGTTGTTGATAAAAACAATATTGATTAAGTCAATTAACTCAACTTGTAATTTGTTTTTTGCATGATTTGAAATAAATTAAATAATAAATTATTTAATTTTGTGTGCATGATGAACAAGATTTATTTTTAGAGGAATTGGAAGATATTTGAGCAAATTAAATAAATAAATTTATTTAATTGTTTGTGCATGATAGAAGACATAGAATAGATTTGAAGATTTAAATAAATTAAACAAATAAATTGATTTAATTTATTTTGCATGATGAATGATAAATAAAATATTTTATTATATTTTATTTTTAGAAGACTTATTTTTAGAGGAAAAAACAAATTAAATAAATAAATTTATTTAATTGTGTGTGCAAGATAGAAGACATAGAATAGATTTGAAGATTTAATTTTTTTTTTAAATTCGTAAGCAAGGATATATTATATTAACATATAGAAATTTACAATTCGCTGCTGCCACACAGGCAGATTTTAACTGTTTACCAAAATAAGACCAAACCCTGCACCCTTCAACCCTACCTATTCATGGTGACCACGCAGGGTCTGCAAAACCCAAATTTGCCATTTAGGGCTAGCTTTCACCGAAACAGGACATCCTATTGCCCCCACCCACTGATACTAGCTAAACAAAATCCCAACCTTTACATCCTTATCACTTGAAACAAAGAAAAAACACCCTATATAGGAGACTAAAAATATAGCACTGCATTAGAGAAACCCTATTCACATCTCAGATTCAGAAAATAAAAGCCAAACAAATTGCTTACTCGAAACCCAGTTCCTCTGCCTTGGCTTTGAATTCAGGAATCCAATTGAAGGATCCGTGGGGGTCTATTTGTAGCATTTTGAAAAGAAACTCCACTCCCAGGTTTAACTATTCTCTATGCAAGATGAGTGGCATGCCCTTGATGTTAAGCAGGAATGGGAAGAAACGCACCACTACTCCATCATCCTCCAGGAGGTGGAAGTCCACCGGCCTTGGGATACCCATACCTGGCTCAGCTACCTGAAGAATCAACTACAAACCAACTAAAAGATTATTGATGAACAAACGCCGCACCAGGAGCCCTGCTCTCAGTTTAGGAATGCTTGCATCCATAATTGATGCAAGGAAGCGAGAGATAATAGTGGTATCTACCCTATAGTATTCCCCATCCTCCAAAAACTTCTTGTCCAACACCACCTTCACTCCCAATAGCAGGAAATCATCGTGCACCCTCATAATTCTTTTCAACCTTTGATCTGAGATAGGCCCCTTGAAGACTAACTACCTCATGGTGCTCTCCAGTTGCACCGGAGGCCTGAAGCCTAGACATATTAGCCCCTCCAGAGCAATCCTCATAACAAAACCTGAGCCAGCGCCACCCACCATCGCAGAGAGAGAATAGGGGAAGGAGACGTGGTGAGAAAGAAATAAGACATCTGTTGCTGTCCACTGAAAGCCTCTTATTTAAAAGTGCCAACCTTCCCAAAACTTCCGCTGGTGATGATTAAACATAAAGGGAAGTGCCCACCAGGAGAGATGAGTTGACTGCCAACTCACAAACCACCTGTCAACTTGAAACCTTGGTCCTTCCACAACTTGAAGTGTGGAAGGACTCCTGCCCTCCCGCCCACAACCACATGTGCTAATCTTCTACTAAATGATGAACTATTTCTCTTGAGTTACTACCATCCACACCAATGTTAGAAAGGGCATCCACCTCCATGTTCCCTTCTCTGTAAATATGATTCATTGTTACCTGAGCAAAGGAGTCTAGAAAGGAGATTGCTTGTTCCAACATTCCCTACAACCTCCAATTTAATAGTTTACCCATTCTCAAACCATTGATTACTAAGAGGAAATCCCCTTCAATCTCCACCTTCCTGATATTGAGATCTTGACACAAATTAAGACCACGAAGGAGGGCCTGCAATTCCATGCTATTATTTGTACCTTTTGGTAAGCTCTCCACCAATCTTCCAATAGTGCCCCCTTTCTAATTTTGAATGATACACCCTACACCCGAGGCTCCTGGGTTCCCGCGCGAAGCCCCATCAAAGTTTAATTTATACCATCCATGTGACGAAGGGATCCAATTAGCCTTGTTCCTCTCATTATCTAGAACCCCTTGGGGATTAAGACCTACTGGGGGAATCATAAGTCCCTGCCAGTTTTTCCTCATCTGCTCATCCCACGGGGTGTACTTCTTTTTACTATTACTCCCTTTTGCGGTCCTGGCATTTATGACTTCTACTATGCTAATTTCGAGTTTGTTCAAAAACGTATGTTAGAGGCATCTCCTTATCTTGAAAAATTCTTCTATTCCTCTCTTTCCAAATGGCCCAAATGACTAGAGAGGGGATGGTTACCATAATCCTTCAAAAAGAGATCCCTTGAAAAACCTCGGCCAAGCTAACAAGTGATCCACAAGTTTATAAGGGAAGACCGATGACCAGAGCAGCTTTGAACATAACCAGTTCCAACAACTCGAAGTGAATTCACAGTTCAGAAAGAGGTGACCTCCAGATTCCTCCTCCTGCTTACAAAGTACACATCTAGAAGGGCCTGCATACCCCAACTTTTTAAATCTATCCCCAGTAAGGGTTCTCCCTCTAGCTACAGCCCAAGTGAAGACTCCTGCCTTTGGCAGACAAAGCCTATTCCAATAGAGGGTGACATGAAGATTTGATTCCTCTCCTGGAGTTGCTTTGAGTGCATAGTAGCCTTCCTTAACACTATAAGAACCAGAGGGGGAAAATTCCATTTTAGCTCATCTGCACCAGCCCTTAAGCTGAGTTTGCGGGACTTTAGTTATGATTCAAAAGCTTCCGCTAGACTGTTATCAATACCAAGCATCCTCACATCCTTCCAAGAGACTATGGACCCTACTTCAAATGAGGAAGGGTGCAAGTAGTCCTTGACTTTGCTACCCCATCTAGCCTTAGTGATCTGCCTAACCTGATTCAAGTCCATCCTTCCAGCTAAGCTGGGCATTCCTCCCCACGAATCTTCCCAAAAAAGGGCATTGTCCCCTTCTCAAATATCCCATGTTAGGAAATTAGCAATCAAAAATCTACAATTGCTAATGAAGTTCCAGATCCTTGACCCTTTTGGCAAGGAATCCATTTTAAAAATACTAGTATCCTCCTCTTCCAGGGATTTAGCTTTTATAATTTTAACCCACTTCAAGTCTAGTTTTGAATAGATAGCCCAAACCAATTTGGCCCCCAGAGCAATATTCTGATCCCGCATGTTTTTCAAGCCTGTACCTATGAGTTCTTTGGGTTTGCAAACCTATCTCCAATTGATTAGTGGGAATTTGTGCTTGTCCAAATTTCCCCTCCAGAAAAAGTCCTTCATTTTCTGATTCAAGTTTTTCAAAACTGCCATAGACAAAGGGAAGCATGACATGGTGTAGACGGGGATGGCCGAGATTACTGCCTTCAACATTATCAATCACCCTGCCCAGGGCAACCATTTGCACTTCCAGGAGATGAGTTTTCTTTTAATTTTCTCCAAAAGGTCATTCCACAGGCTTCCCGGTCTAACGCCCTTTGCCAAGGGCAACCCCAAGTATTTGCATGGCAGGTCCCCTTTCTTGAATCTTAGAATTCTGAGGATACTTGATTCTTTAGCCCTGTTAGTGTTGAAGAAGAAGACTTCTAATTTCTGAAGGCTTACTTCTTGACCGGAAGCTGCAGAGTATAAATCAAGAATTCTTCTGAAATGCCTGGCCTCCCTTTCCTTGGTTGAGCCAAAGAACATTATGTCATCAGCAAATTGCTGATGTGTAACCTCTAAACAACCTTGAGTAATCTGAATGCCTTGGTGCGTCCCTCCTATTTAGCCATTTGGCACAGTCTCCCCAAAGCTTCTGCCATCAGGATAAAAAGGAAGGGAGACGAAGGGTCCCCTTGTCTTAAGCCCCGAGAGCAACTAAAGAAGCCTTCAAGAGACCCATTTATAAGAAAAGAGAACTTCGGATAGGAGATCCATTCAAAGATCCAATCCAGCCATGGCCTATCAAACCGAAAAGCTTCCAAAGTTTTGAACAAGAATCTCTAATTAACCTTGTCATAGGCCTTCTTAATATCCAGCTTTACCAACATTGTCGGCTTCTTCAATTTCGTTACTGAGTGGATGGCTTCCTGGGCAACAATAACACCATCTAGGATCGACCTCTCAAGAACTAACCTAGTCTGTTCTCCCGTAATAACTTCAGGAAGAATAACCTTTAATATGTTTGCCACTGCCTTTGCTAAAAATTTAAAAAGGGTATTACACAAGGCAATAGGTCAAAAGTCCTCCATAGAAGTTGGCTTCTCTATTTTGGGAATAAGAGCTAAAAAAGTATTGTTGAGTTCCTTCAACACTTTGCCAGACTTCCTCGAATCTTTGAGAGCCTCTATAATTTCATTCCCCATGAAGTCCCAACATTTTTGAAAAAAGGATGTCGGGAAGCCATCTAGACCTGGGGCCTTATCTGGGTGCATTCCGAAAAGGGCTTCCTTGATTTCTTTTTCTGAAAAGATCTTAGTTAATTTTGTGTTACGAACCTCTGAAACTAACTTGGGGATAACATTCAAGATCTGTTGTTGCTCTACAATATTTGATCCTTCAAAGTCATTTAACAAATTATGAAAGAAAACCACCACTTCTCTATTTATATCTTCCAGTTTGTCCAGGACTAAACTATCTGCCAATCGAATGGAGGAAATTCTGTTAACTTCCCTTCTTCCCTTAGTTGAATTATGAAAAAAATTTAAGTTTTTGTCCCCAGCCCTAAGCCAAACTTCCCTCGACTTCTAGCACCAGAAGATTTCCTCCTTAGAACTTAAATCACGCAATATGCCTAGGAGCTCCTTCTCTTGCAAGAAAATGTGGCCATCCATTCCTTCTTTTAGAACCAACAAATTGAGAGACTCAAGTTTCGAGTGGACTTTCTTTTTCTCTTCAAAAATATTTTTAAAACAATCCTTATTCTACACTTTTAGATTCTGCTTCACCACCTTCAGCTTTGTGACTATTTTGAACAACTTGGAGCCTTCCGGCTTCGTCTCCATCCACCACTACTTGACTAAGTCTAGAAAGTTTGGATCTTTAAACCACATGTTCTTAAACTTGAAGGGGCATCTTACAGGTCTTCTTTCCCCCTCAATTTCTAAGCGAATAGGAAAATGGTCCGATCTAGACAGAGGTAGAATTTTGCTGTCCAACTTAAAAGGGAAGAGGCTCAAATTTCCTTTGAAGAAGAAATGATCCAACTTTTTTGCTATATTGCTAAAACCTAATCTTCTATTTGTCCACGTGAAACTTCCATTTCCCAACGGTATCCCAAAAAGTTGATTTCTTTCCACAAAAAGTTTGAAGTCTACCTGAGATTGTAGCTATCTACTGACTCCTCCCATCTTATCCTCTGATCTCAAAATGGCATTAAAATCCCCACCCAGAAAGATGAACTCAAAGGCTTGATCATTACAAATAGTATCAAGTTCCTTCCATACATTCTTTTTGTCTACACAAGAATTAGGACCACAAACATTGATCAAAAGAAAACTCAGATTTGAGGCTAGGCTCCTTACCTTTGAGGCCATCTAGGACCTACTACTAACCGTCTCTTCAACCATAACTGATTGCGGATGCCACAGGGTGAGTAAGCTCCTAGACACCCCAGAAGAGTTTACCCCAAGTGATCTCCATCTCCCAATACTTTTGCAAACTTCTCCCATTCCTCCTGATTCAGTTTTGACTCTTGTAATATCCAAATGTCTAAAGAATTAGATTCCAGATGAAGCCTCAAGAGGCTTCTTTTGTTAGGGGCATTTAAGCCCCTAACATTCTAGGAAGTAATCTTCATTTTTGTTAAGGAAGGGATCCCCCTTCCCTACTTTCATTAGATCTTCCAACTTGAGTTGGCCAACTGCTTCCCCATCTAATTTCAATTTCTCTATATTGGGGGTATGACCCCTACCTTTTGGATCCCCACAGTCTGGGTTTAATTTCTTAGCCTCCTTAATTCCCAGTCCAAGACGGTCCAGCGGAGCTTTATCCACTCCACTGCTTTGAAACGACAACTGAGGGGGGAGTGGGGATTCCTCGACCTCATCTTCTTCATCCTCTGACGACCCTGGCCATTCATCTTCTAAGTCTTCATTTCTCATCAGGATAGTCCCCTCCTTAGCTGCCTCAGCCAATACCATCAACTCCTTACCTATCTCAATTAGTGAATTCAAATCTTTCTTTTGTACCTCAGGGTGCATCCTGTTCAAGGTGGCTGAGATCTTACTGTCCAAGTTCACCACATCCTCCCAAGAGGCTTTAACCATGCTTGGTTCTTTCAACACAGTAGGATTCAAATTTCCTTCTACTGGGGGGTCTAAGCAAGGGGCTACCTCTACATGAGATCCCAGGGCTTTCGACCTCTTTTCTAAAGAGGGCCTAGACACTTTTCTTGAATCCTATACCAGTGTTGAACATAGCTTAAATGATGATTCCAAGGGTTGAAACCAATCTCCCAATCTTAAAGATAAAACCCATACCCCTCCAGAAGCCAAATGCCCTCCATGATGTCTTTCTTAATGCTTTCTGAGGGATAGATCACAACAAAGAAGCCTCTTGCCATCAATCTCATCTTGAGATTCATTCCCCAGTGATCCTGCCACCATTTGACAAGCTCGCTCCAATCCAAGTTTGTGCCAAACCATTTCCCAATTATGCCAAATTTTTTCATCTGCTCAATGGAAGGGCCCAGGATCTTTGAGGGCATAACCATGGAGATCTTGTTCCCATGATTTCTTTTCTTCCAGCGAACTCCCGATTGCCCATTTCCAAGCCCGCCCCTTCCAACATCCCAAGGATTTCTTTGTTGACTCCTCGCACCTTGATGGTTGAAGAAGGGGTGATGTTGCCTATTTCCTCCTGCATGTCTACCGCCTCTGTTCTGCTTGCCTCTAAACCTCCATTCCTCCATGCAAGCCCTTTCCTAAATGAATTCTAGAGGAAACTCCCTTTCAGCTTCTTTTGCTCAAGAGGTCAAGCCTTGGCCTTCTACTTTACCTCCCGAGAGATTCTCATCCTGCTCCAGCCACTCCTTCACAAAAACTCCTAGCCCAACGACTGCCTGCTCCTTGAGATTCAAATTTTCTCCATTCACGCTTGCCTACATTTTTTTGCTCTTTTTCCATTGATTACCATTTTAATTGAATGATGCTAGTTAAAATTTGGGGGTAATGTCCCTTAATTGTTGACATGGTAGAGGGCAACCCCGTAAGGTTTGAACCTAGGTTGTTAGCATTACAGGCAAGAAACCCCACTATTTCACCACAAAATCTCCCCTAGGTAAGGTCCCTCAATTGTTGATGCGGTAGAGGGCGACCCTACAAGGTTTGAACCTAGGTTGTTGGCACTACAGGCAAGTGTAGGAGTCAAGGACAACACTGAGAGGGGGGTGAATTAGTGTTGTGTGAATTTTCAAATCCTTTTATAAACTTTAACTTGCAGAGCACAAGAAGAGAAAGCTATCATTGATTTGTCAAACACATATGCACATAACTTTGTCAAACACATATGCACATAACTGAGAATGAAAAACAAAAACTCATGAGTAAATCATACACACACAGAGAGAAGATCAATATGAATCAAGACACAAGATATGCATGAGTGGAAAACCCATCAGGGGTAGAAAAACCACTCCAAAACTGCCTCACTGGCTTAACTGATAAAACATGCCTCACTGGCTACAAAGAAGCCTCACTGGCTACAATATGTGTCTCACTGACAATTGTGTGGTCTCACTGACTGATAAGCCTCACTGGCATACTGTGCCTCATGGCATAAATAATTACCATCATAAAACTCTATGTGCAAGAATTGATTGCTATTCAATCTGATTTGCACCATTCAAATCAACTCATCTGCAACACATATTTTATCATTTCAATCCTCTGACATTTTATCCTTGAATCATCTAATTCACCTTTGCATGTTGATCTGCACAACATCACTCACACACCAAAACCAATATTTATAAGAAATACAAAAATGTCCTTTCATCTTCAAAGCAAACTTTTATTTTCCTCTTATCAAAAACCTTTCATTTTTATGCTTCTTCTTTGTTTCATTTTCTGTTTACAAAATGATCATCTGAAAAATAAAATAATATCTTCAAAAACATTTTCATTATACTCTTCAAATTCTTCTCCAAAAATAATATCTTCAAAAACATCTTCAAGCTATATAAAAATGGCTCCCATTAAAAATAATGTCTTCAACTGTTCATATTCCCTGTATTGAAGACTCTTTTTAAAAAAGAAAAAACAACTATATGAACTTTCCCTTTTATTACATATTTAAATCCTTAAAAGGAATTTCCTTCTTTAAAGCTATTTAATGCCTTGAAAAGCCCGTAAGAGAAATCTTTATAAGATCTTCTTAAAAGATGCCCAAAATCTGCCTTAAAAATAGCCTTGAGAATATCTCATAAAAAAATCAATTTAAATGCTATTATCATGAAACCGCCTACATGAAAGATAAGGAAAGGTTTCTAAAATTGAAAAAAGCCATAAATATGACTAAATAAATAGGCTTCCTCCTTTGACAACAAATATTCAACAAGTTTCTAATAAATTGAAGCTTTTCCATGAATAAAGCTTTTCATTTATAACGCAAATCAATGCTTTTTCAACCACCTTGTAAGATCATTATTCCTTGAAATAAGACTCGAATCATTTACCATGAGCTCATTTAACTTAATAAATAAACTGCTTCACATATGAAAGAGACCACTTTTATAGGTTGAAAGGTAAGAAAAGGATCGGTTATGATATATGTTGACTACCCCTTTAGTAGGTGAATTTTAAGTGATGTGACCTGCAATTTCAAGTCAACACTTAAATATAACAAAAGGAGCAAAATGCATATGATAGGTAGATTAAGTAATTTTTTCATGACACTTAAACAAAAACCCTCCTTTGATACGTATGTGAGCATCAATGTCTTAGCATCAACAATTTATGCAATCAAACTGATCAAACAAATCTTGTGGATATAAAAAGATGATCAATCAACTCACAACTGCAACTGAGATCAAATGAAGACTATGCCACTGAATACTGAGATCATAGCATATCAAATGTAGATCAATTGAATACCAAACCACTCATGAAACCAATCCTTGATACAGAGTATGCCACACATAATACCAACCTTATTACAGAGAATGCTAAACTACAAACACCTCAAAAATGCAATCATACACCTAGATATCAAATCATGATGAAGACCACTATGTTTCACTGAGATCAAATGACCAAGCCACTACCACTGCATATCATGTCATCTATATCAACCTGACAAATTGTGAATAGAGATTTCACTGCAACATGACCACCTTTGCATATGATGATGATGATCTTATATCTCTGATGATAATGACCCAATTCAAACAAGGATCACTTCATTGCTCTGTCTTGATATGATGTCATAAACTCATCCTTGTTCCAACCTTGATGAATAAGCATTCACACTGACCAAGCTCCTGAATGGTGATGATGATGTCCACTAATATCAACCCAAGATCCTATCATAAACAAGATCAAATATGAACCGATATAAACACTAAACATGAGAATCCATCCTGAGACAACTTTGAAGATATCCTGATCAAATCAAACCATGAATATGAACATGAACAACTCCTGTCAAAACAATGAATATGAACATGAACAACTCCTGTCAAAACCAACACATTGCAAACCTGCAAGACCTTTTTGACATCAATGACAACCTGTCACCATCAACAAGAAGCCCCGCCATTTCACCACAGGGTCTCCCTTATTAAAACTTACCAGGAGGTTTGAATTTGGGTTGTTGGCTCTACAGGCCGAAGCCCCATCATTTCACCACAGAGTCTCCCCTCTTGGAGGGTAAGCAACCTCAATTGTAGAGGGCGACCCCGTGGGGTTTGAACCTTGGTTGTTGGCTCTATAGGCAAAAAGCCCCACCATTTCACCAAAGGGTCATCCCCTAAAGATTTAAATAAATTAAACAAATAAATTGATTTAATTTATTTTGCATGATGAAGGATAAATAAAATATTTTATTTTATTTTATTTTTAGAAGAGAGATTTAATTTAAATAAATTTGAATGATTTATTTATATTTGGAAGAATAATTGATTTAATTAAATAATTTAGAATTATTTAATTATGGATAAGAGGATTTTGAAGGATAAATTAATTAAAATAATTAATTTATTCCATTGATGTGGATTTGAATTTTGAAAGATGATAATGATTTAATTAAATAATTGAAATTATTTAATTTTGGAAGAATAAAGCTGATTTTGATGAAATTAATTAAATCAATAGAATTTATTTAATTAATGTTGATTTTAGGAGAATTTGATGATTTTGATGAATTTAATTAAATAATTTGATTATTTAATTAACATTGAAATGCAGGTGATTAGACATATTTGACGAAATGCAAGCGATGCAATGACATGGTCATTTTTGGGTGTCTACAGGATTAAACAATTATAAATGCATAGATGAAATATCAGTATGTCTCATATTTATCATAAATGAATAATCATATTTATCATATGATAAGTTACACCGTAAAAAGTAGGGGTGGGAGCCCTGGCTCGATTGGCTAAGTAATTCTGTTGCGTTAAAGATGGTCACGAGGTCTAGTCTCCCCCGTCCCCGTGGTACCAGAGGGCGTGTCCTGCCAGTGTCACCGGTCACGTGAAAAAAGTTTACCAGGCACCAATAAAAAAAAGTTACACCATAAAAAGTAATGTACACAAAAAACCCTATTTGGAAAAAAATAACCCGACAAAAATGAAATATGTACAGAGTAAAGCTACAACAGAAAGAATTGCATGATGCTAGAGACAAAGTAGTTAAAAGATAGCCTAGGAGAGCCTTGAGATAAATTTCTTTGGGGTCTTTAAATGATAAATGAGGCATCTTTCTTTGACATATTGCAATAGAGTTTAGCTCTCATTCATCACATTGAACTTACGGTGGATTTGACATTAAAAAAGACTAGGCTATGATGGAAGAGACAATTGAAACTAGCAAACATAAAGGACTAAAACTTCTTAATTGAACTTATAAACATCTAAAATGTAGAACTTTGACTGTCAAATGCCAATGTTTCTATGGGATTGGTATTGTATAGGAGGTCTGATATGGTAGATGTTAAATTGGAAGCATCTACACCTCCCATGAAAGATGTCTTGAGGCTCTCTAGGCATCGGCTACTTCTTTTATGGAAGGTCGTTCTCTTGGTGATTCACTAGTGCAAAGAAAACCAACATGGATGAAGACATCTATTATTTTCCATGTTTTCATTCACATCTCTCAATAGCCCACTATCAACAATATCTGCCAATCTGTTTGGAAAAGTTGACCTCGCCCAATTTTGCAAGTTCATGTCTCCCAAAAACATGTCATCACTTGGCCTCTTCCTTGTAACCATCTCTAATATCATAATTCCATAGCTATAAACATCTCCCTTTATAGAGACATTCCAACCCAATCCATACTCTGCAATCAATTTTATTCATGAAATTCTTAAAAAGCTATTAAAGGAAATGATAATGTTAATACAAAGAAAATTCAAAAAAATTACCTGGAGAAATATAGCCAGTAGATCCTTTGAGTGCAATTGTTGTCATGTTCAGTGAATCTATGGAGTTTGTAGCTATTAAACAAGATATACTAAAATCGGTCACAAGGGTTGTCATGTTGGTGTCTAGGAGCACATTGCTAGGTTTTAAATCATAGTGCAAAAGTTGCAAAGGATAATCATGATGTAAATATTCCACGCTATGGGCTACATCTATAACAATGTTCAAACACACACTCAATCCCAATTGACAAATATTTTGATCATCTCTATTAGGGTGCAAATTTCTAAGCTACCATTAGATGTAAATTGAAGAACCAAACCTTTGAAACCAGGGTAGAAAAATGCACTTATGATTCTGATGAGGTTCCGGTGCCAAATCCTCCCTAACACTTTGCACTCTCTATTAAAACTCCTATGAGCTTCTTCATTTTACAAATTAAGAGTCTTGATGGCGACTATCGTACCATCCCTCAAATTCCCTTCATAGATCGATCCAAAGTTACCCAATCCAAGCAAGTTTGATTCATCAAATCCAGATGTTGCAATAACAAGATCTTGATAAGAAAATTTTGGATAGCCGAGCCTTTGAAAAATAAAGCTTGAGGGATGGACTAGTTGCCTTGAAAGTTTATGCCTCCAAAGCATTCCTATAATGAAGAAGCATAATACAAGTGCAATCGTTCCAACAACTGATAAGACTATTTTTTTTAGCGGGGAATGTTTTTGCTTGGTCTAATTTGGTCATGGAGGCAATGAATAATTTGTTGGGCCACATATGCCAAGGTTCTCCATAAACAATGCTACAACAAGCCTATGTGGAGACAACCCTCCAACTGGAATTTTCCTTGATAAATTATTGAAAGAAAAATCCATTTCTTGGAGGTTTTGTAATTTGGAGAGTGAATCTGGTATTGGACATTCAAAGGCATTGTGAGACAAATTTAGATACTGTAATGTTGTGTAGTCTCCTAGAGAAGTTGGAATCACCCCAGTAAGTTGATTTCCAAATATATCTATGGCTTGAGCCATCACAATTTTGCTTATCTCTTGTGGCAAGGGCCCTTGCAAAGACTTCAATGAAAGATTGAGGTAGAATTGCAAGTTTTTAAGGCTAGAAAGAACTTCACGAGGTATCCTTCCCCCTAGTTTATTATAAGATAAGTCAAGGATCTCCAACTTTTAGCATCCCTCCAAACTAACATGGATCTCCCCTGATAACTTGATGCGGTGAAGGAAAAGAAGTCTTAGCTACTGGGAGCTACAAAGAGAATCTAGAATTTTTCCAGATAATTGGTTGTGACTAAGATTTAAGAGACTGAGATTTCAATTCAGTATGGATGGCGTTCGTGTCTGCTTCTTCGAGGGCCGAGCTAGGGCATCTGAGCCCTAGCTCATGATCAGGCTTCTTGGGTTCCTGCGCTATCTAGGTGGGGTCTTTTTGTGCTTTTGGGGGGGTTGCTTCGTTTAAACTACTATGTGCTTTCTTTCCTGGGGTTCACGGCTAGTGGTCGCTTTGTTTCTGCGTTCATTGTCGCTCGGGGGTCTCCTTGGTGCCCTGCGTGGTGTGGCCACCTCTGGTGTTTATGCGGTGGTGAACATCAGTTCTTGCTAGGTTTTGGTTGCAGCAGGTTGTTGCTATAGGGTGCGTGGGCGTGTTGAGCTCAGCGTTTTTGGTGTGGGGTTTCTTTCTCCTTTTCTGGCGCGGGTGAGCATTGGATTGGGTGGTGGGTGTTTGTGTAGAGAGCGGGTGGGGGAGGTGGTGTGGGGTTGCCCCACACTTATCCATTTGTAGGTTGTGCATTTCTGTCTTGGGTTTGATGGCCTTTTCGAAGGGTGAGGCTTCAGGGGTGTCTCTCGACTTGGACTTCCGGGCAGCGATCGGCTCGAAGTCTCTGGATCAAGGCATGAAGACTTTCGACAATAATCTTTTCACTCTAGATTCAGGGTTTCATGGTGTAGATGCGCCTAATGGTGCGCAGATCCCTAAGGTTAATGGCTGTCTCGAGCACTGCAAAGAGAGGCCAAAGCTGGTCATTCCGCTTGAGATGATTGCTGAAGACATTGAATTTTATTCAAATCACTCCTTGTATTGCAAATTTTTGGGGATGAGGACTTCGCTACAGTTTTTGGAGTCTTGGACCCAGAGGATTTGGGCACCAGAAGGTGAAATGGACATCATGCTACTAGCAAATAGTTATTTTATGGTCACTTTTAACTGCTTGGCTGACCGCAATAAAGTCTTTGTCGGAGGCCCTTATTTCCATAACCAGGTGGGGTTGTTTATCAAGCCATGGCATGCTAGCTTTATCCCCTCAGAGGAGTTGCCAAATCATGTTCCGGCGTGGGTCCGTTTACCCTAGTTTCTGGTGGAATGTTGTTGGGAGGATACTTTGCAGTTGCTTGCATCGCTGCTGGGAAAGCCAGTTGGTTCTTCAATGTCAACCTTTGGGAAAAAGGTTATGACTTTTGCCCGCATCTGTGTTGAAATTAATCTTAGCAAGCCCTTGCTTGATGTGGTGGATATGTGTGTGGGATCTTTCTCTTGGGTGCAGCAATTGGACTACGAGACTCTTCCTTTCTGCTGTCATCTTTTTCATGCTTAGGGTCATCTGTAGCGAAGGTGTCCTAGATCAAAGCCCTTGGACTCTCAACCTTCACAACCTCCTCACAACCCCCTGGGGCTGATAAGGGGAAGGGCCTTGTCCCTGGTGAGGTGGCTGATGCAGAGGGTTTTGTTCTGGTCAAGGCTCGTAACAGGAACAGGGGTCAAAAGTGGACCTTAAAGGAAAGACAAGATGAGGATTCGTTTAACATGTTTGAGATTTTGGATGATCTCAATTAGCAGGAAGTGAACCCGGGGTTGATGAGTTTGGATCAGGTGGTTGAGGGTCCAGCCCAAGAGATCAATACTTTTGGTGCTTCAATAGAACCACAGGATGATGGGGCTTTGCACATGGATACGGATCAGCAGCTGGTGGTTTCAGTGGTGCCGGTTCCTTCTGTTGAAGCATCGAAAGTTGGTGGGGATTCTTCTCTTTTTGGGAGGCCCGTGGGCTCAGTTGCAGCTAGGAGTAGTAAATCTTCTCCTCATTTGGGCCTTATGCAAAGGGGCCTTAAGAAGGGTGGGGCAAAGAAATCTATCAAACCTGGTAGAAAGAAGAATCTGGAAAAGATCAAAATGATGGGTGAGACTTTGGTGGAGTCAGGGTCAGTAAAGGCTCTGGATTCTCACTTTTCGAGCCCTTTGAAATGATTGTTTTATCATGGAATGTAAGGGGCTTGAACAGTAGTCCTAGACAAAAAGTGGTTCACGATTTGGTTAGAAATCAAGGTCCTGATGTTCTTTTTCTGCAGGAGACCAAGCTTACAGTTAAGTCTATGTTCAATTTGGCTCCTAAGTTGTGGAGGACGGGGATTGCCAATGCACTGGTGCCCATGGATCTTCAGGGGGTTTAGCTTGCTTTTGGAACTCGTAGAAGATCTGTCCTCTTTGGTGGTTGTCTTCTAAGTTTTCTATGACTGTGATTGCTTCCAGTTTTGAGACGGGGGAAGTCTTTCTCCTCTCTAATATCTATGCTCCTATTGACTTGCGGGGTAAACAATCTCTATGGGCCCATATCAGTTTTGTCCGTAGTTTGGCTCCTCTCCATCCTTGGATTTTGGCTAGAGATTTTAATGCTATTTTAGAGTTGGCTGAAAAGCGTGGTGGTACGGCAAGGTTGGATCCCTCTGCGCTGCTTATGCGCAATTACATTGATGCTTTGAATTTAGTTGATATTAAGCCCAGTAATGGTCAGTTTACTTAGAACAATCACAAGGTTGGGGAAAATTGTACTCCCAAGAGATTGGATCATTTTTTGGTTTCTTGTTACTGGGTTGGTGGTATGTGGTCTTCGTGTTCTGAAATTTTGGACTGGAGAGGATACGATCACTGGCCTATCAAGCTTACTAGTGTGTCAACTCATGTGCCTCGTTCTCCTTCTTTTAGATTTCAACTCATGTGGTTGTGGGACCAGTCTCTATTTGATTATGTGGCCAAATGGTGGAGGTGGGGCAAACCTTCTTATAGTACGGCGATGTATACCTTTGCTAAATTGCTACAGTATGTGAAATATAAGCTCAAGCGGTGGAATCATCAATGCTTTGGGAATGTTTTTCATGTTAAGGTAGCTACTCAGGCTAAGTTGGATGGTATCACGAAACTGATAAGGGAGGATGGGGTGACTGAAGAATTACTTCAAGACGAAGCTCAGGCTTTGAAAGCTCTAGAGGAGTGTGAGCTTCGGGAGGAACTATTTTGGAAGAAAAAGGCCCGGATAGATTGGCTTCAGGAAGGGGACAAAAATACCACTTTTTTCTTCAATTCGGCGAAAGCCAGGAGGCATGGAAATTCTATCTCGGTTCTAGTAAATAATAGGGGTGAGCATCTTTCCTCCTTTCCTGAAATGTAGGGTGAGACAGTGCAATACTTCTCCTATCTTTTTAGGGAAGTCTCGCATGGGGGATCACTTGAAGAAGCCCAGGTTCTCTCCTGTATTCCCCCTCTGGTGACTAGAGAAATGAATGAGCTTCTTATGAAGGATATCACTCTTGAGGAGCTAGAGGAGACTATTTTCTAGATGAAGAAAGGGAAAGCCCCTGGTCCTGATGGCTTCCTGGTAGAGTTTTACCAAGAATTCTAGGACATTATCAAGTTGGACCTCTTAGCGGTTGTCCAAGAATCTCAACGAAATAAGCAAATGCTTAGGGCTTCAAATGCGACCTTTCTCGCCCTTATTCCCAAGTGTGAAGGGGCAAATAGGCTAAGTCAATTCCACCCCATTTCTCTTTGCAATGTTATTTATAAAATTATTTCTAAGATTATTGCTAATAGGTTAAAAAGAGGGCTAAAAGAGCTGATTTCTAAGGAGCAGAGTGGCTTTGTAAAGGCAGGCAAATTTTGGATGGTATTGTTATTGCTACTGAGTCCATTTACTCTATGGCCAGCTCCAAAGATAAGGTGATGTTTATTAAGTTGGATATGGCTAAGGCCTATGATAGGGTTAGGTGGTCCTTCCTTCGGAAGACTCTCAATGCCTTTGGTTTTGGGGAAGAATGGATTCATTGGGTTATGAGCTGCATTACTTTAGTTTCCTTCTCGGTGCTTATTAATGGAGAACACATGGAGTTATTTGGTGCTTCTAGGGGGCTTTGTCAAGGAGATCCCTTGTCTCTGTATTTGTTTCTTCTCCTTACTGAAGGTTTGGGGAGGTTGATTAGAAGAAATCTAGAGGGTGGTCTTATTCAGGGTTGGCGATGGGGTGGTGAATTGCCTTCGCAGTCTCACCTGCAGTTTGTGGATGACACTGCTCTGATGGGCATGGCTACAATGAGAGAAGCTATTAATTTGCGCAGGGTGTTGGATGTCTACCTAATTTCTTTAGGTCAATTGATCAATGAAGACAAGTCTTCCATCTTCTTCTTCAATACTCTGGGCCCCATCCAGTAGAGGATTACTTAGACTTTGCATTTTCAGATTGGGACTCTCCCTTTGATCTTTCTAGGTATTCCTATCTCAGTTGGTCGTTTACCCAGGGAGTCTTGGCAGAATATTTTGGATAAATTTCAGGTGAAAGTTAATCACTGGACTCATCAGTGGTTATCTTTTGTTGGGCAAGTTTAGTTAATTAAGTCGGTGGTGCAGGCTTTGTCCATTTACAGGTGTATGCTCCAGGTTGCCCCGATGGGATTTGTTAAGGAGTTAGATGTGGTTGCAAGACAATTTTTATGGGCTGGTAATATGGCATCTTCCAAATGGAGTTTGGTTAGATGGTAGGTAGTTTGTAGCCCAAAATAGTATGGGGGTCTTAGTTTACGACAGTCAAACTTGATTGGCTGCGAAGCTGTATTGGCGGTGGTGCATTGAACAAGATAAGGCTTAGGCCAGGATTCTTTCTTAGAAGTACTTCTTGGGGATCCCTCAGTGTGATATTCCTCGCTAGCCCCTTATTGGGAAAGGCTCAGTGATTTGGGGTCCTCTAAAAAAAGAGGCTGCTCTTATTAAGGAAGGCTTATTCTGGATTTGTAAGCAGGGGTCCAAGGCTCTTTTCTGGACCAATTCTTGGGATGGCTCTCCTCCCATTATCTCTCAATCTCCTAATTTGTTGAATCTGTGCCAGAGATTTCTTGAGGTTGGTTGGTCTCAGGTGAGTGATTTTAAATCCTTTACTTCCTGTGGGCAACTAGAGGTGGCAAGCTGGAAGTCTCCTGATGCTTGGCCAGTTGTTGGTTCACATGAGGAGCGTACCGAGTTGTTCAATATCCTCTCTAGTCAGTGGTGTAGTTCCCTCCAAGAGGACGATGTGCTTGCTTGGTCTCCCAATCCTAAGGGAGTCTATACTGTTGCCCCCGGATATCAGGTTTTACTCTCGCATAGAATGGATGGGGAGGAAGTTTAGTGGTGGAGGAAGGTCTGGAACAAGTTCTCCTGGCCAAAGTGTAATTGCTTTGTTTGGATACTGGCCTGGAATAGGTGTTTGACTTGGGACAATATCCAGAAGAGAGGCTTCTAGGGCCCTTTTGTTTGTGTTATGTGTGGGGCGGCCGAGGAAGACTTTGCTCACTTGTTTTTCCGCTATCCTTTTACTATTCAGATTTGGCATTTTTGGTGGGATGTCTGGCAGAGCCCTTGTGTTCATGCCTCCTCCTTGATTGATTTTTGGAATGGTGTGGGTAAGTCCCCTTCTATGGCTTCTTTCTTGCAGGAAGTGTGGTATGGGGGGCTTATCTTCATGTTGTGGCAAGTTTGGCTAGAGAGGAATCGACAAATTTTTCATGGTGAGAAGAAGATGGTGCAACAAGTCTGGCAGAAAATCTTGGGAATGATTTAGGAGACGGTGGACACTAAGAGTGAGGTGAGTTTTCCTTTAATCAAGCAGGATGCTAAGGTGGTGGTGAGACTGGGGCTTCAGGGGTTGTCTGACTTCGGCTTGTGTCAGAAGAGGTTAGAAGGCTAATAAGAGAATTCATAGGATTGGTTAGTGGCAGCTTCCTCCCGATGAGATTCTTAAGATTAATACTGATGGTTCCTCCAGGGGCAATCCTGGGCCTGCTGGTATTGGGGGGATAGGCAGGGATTCTGTAGGCTCAGTGATCTTCTTTTCAGTCCATGAGGGGATGTAAACCATCAACATGATGGAAGGGCTGGCTATTCTCTATGCTTTTGAGAAGGCTCATGCTTTGGGGTGGAGATAGATTATTTGTGAATCTGATTCCCAAGTTTTGATCAATTTGCTCATTAAGCAGAAAGTGTTGGATGTCAGTTGGCATTTGGATTTGATTGTGCAACAGATTTTATAGGTTAGTTTGGTAATGGAGATGGTAACCTTTGTTCATATTCCGCGTGAATGGAATAGGGCTGCGGATTGCTTGGCGAAATGGGCGTCTTAGAATTTACATGGAGGGAGAACTGAGGAGTGGGAGCTAGTTCCTCCGGTGCTTCGCCATGATTTGGAGAGAATTCTGGATGAGGATAGGGAGGGTTATGGTGATGGTTAACTTCGGTCTTGTTTAGTTCTTCTTCTTTTGTTATTTCTTGGGTTTCTAGTCCTCTGCTTTCACTGTAATGCTCCTTTTTTATTTTCAATAAAGTTTTTACCCCTTGTCAAAAAAAAAAAGATTCAAGAGTCTGAGATGTTGCATTTGACCTAGCTCACTTGGAATGCTTCCTTCTAATTTGTTCCCACCCAAATGTAATCTTTCCAACTTAGGGAATATGTTCATTCTAGATGGAATATTGCTGCTAAAAAGATTATTGCCTAAATGTAAGGTGGTTAAGTTTGTCAGATTGGTAATCTATTCTGGTATGCTTCCGCTTATCATGTTGTATCCTAAAAACAAGGAATCAAGATTGGAAGACAATTGACCTATGGATGGGGGCAATATACCAGTGAAATGATTATGTGCCATATCCATATCTTCCAAGCAGGAGAAATTTGTGAGAGCCGTGAGAAGGGCGAAATTGTGTTACTGCTATCACTAACAAGTTGATTGAATTGTAGTTAAAGATGGATAAGAAGGTCCAACTTACCCAAGTCCATTGGAACCATTCCACTGAGTTGGTTGTTGCTTAAATCAAGTATTTTGAGACTTGAAAAATATCCAAGGGAGTTTGGTATGTTTCCACTAAAGCTGATTTCCCCATAAAACAAGGAATGCCAAATTGGAGAGCTTGGTATCAATTTCCCATGGAATATGTCCACTTAGTTGGCTTGTAGATAAATCTAATTCTTTCAATTTTGAGAAATTTGTCAAAGAGTTGGGAATGTTGCCTAATAAGTTATTTCCCCAAAGGTAAAGTAACTCTACGTCAGTGAGCATGCCCAATTTAGGGAGAATGGGGCCGTAGAGCATATTTTCCTCCAAACCTAATTTAATTAAGGTGAACAAATTTTGAAAGAGGGTGAGATGGTTCCCGTGAGATTGTTTGAACCCAAGTAGAGGTACTTCAAACTTGTGAGAAGACTCAGCTCAAGCTGAATGCTTCCACGTAGTTGGTTAAACGAGAGTGTCAAAAAATATAAACTACGGCAAGCAGAGAGAGCGGGCGAAATGGTTCCTTGTAATTGATTGTGGTCCAATTGGAGTATCCGGAGATGTGGCAGTTGGCCAAGTTGAGGTAGAATGGTACCAGTGAGGATATTGCTAGAGAGATCTAAGGTTCAAAGAGAGGAGAGATTCTCGAGCAAAGGAGAAATGGTGTCGTATAAACTCATTTGGGATAAATTGAGGGCTAGGAGAGAGTTAGAAGAGGAATCACAGGTAATGACAGACTAGTTGTAGAGGGGGTGAAGAGGAGTCTAGTCGGGCAGAGAAGTAGCATTGCTGGAAATGGTAGCTTTGAAACCCAAGAGTAATTGTTGTTGTTTTTGAGAGAGATTATTGAGAGAGTGAGGAAGAGCAGAGATAGAGAAGATGGAAAGCATTAAAGGTAGAAACAAAAGGACAGCCATGGTAGACCAAACTAGGATAGGGAAACACAACAACATCAATTTCCCATTATTTAAGTCACAAACCCTAGTTGCAACCAACAACAACATCAACATTAGCATTGTTTAAGTTGCAAACCCTAGCTGCAATGAATAGCAACATCAATTTCCCATTAGGCATAATGAAAAGAAAAAAGACAAAATGCTTAAACTCATTAGATATAAATTGTAGAACAAAGAGAGACAATATATTCAAGTATAACTCTATTGTCCAAAAAAACCTAAAAAAATCATCTAATTACAATCCCTTCCATCTCAAGCAAGAAAGTGGAGAAGCTCACCCTCAGCTTGGAAGCAAGCAGGGTGGAATCCATGTAAGTTCTATGCACGCCCTCCTACACTGCTCCAAGGTCTTGCTCTGAGGTGCATAGTTTAAGGGAGAGGGATTGGTGGTTGGTAGGGCAATGTTGAGTGAGGGGTCCACGTTAGTAGCGTCCAAGTTAGAAATTTTTTTGCCATGTCCCTTGACAGTCGAGTTGGCACCCCCCATTTTTTTCCTGGTGAAAATTAAGCACGTTTATCAATGTTTTTGGTACGTTTTTCAAAAACTACCAAAAAGTAGTCAAATGTGTCATCGACTAATATTGGACATGTGTATTACCCTTCATGGGTTGGTGCCACGCCAGTACTGGCTATGTTTATTATCAGTTAATGTGCATTAACTACCCAACATTCTACCACCATCAATCTTAATTCCTACCACCTCGACATGCACACCATTCACTTAGTCTTGCTTTAGCTTCACAAAAACTCCATTCATGTGAACAATTTACACTTTGAGCGGTTGCATTGATGACCAATCCTAGTTCAGATGGATGTCGACAGTGGTGAGGCCATGGGCGAATACTGGTGATACATTTCTTGAACTTTCTATTTTTATCAACACCACATTTGGCATAAGGAAACCATTTACCTTCTGGTTATGTAGGTGAGGTTGTGTTCCAACCTCACATAAGCAGTAACTACACATTGCAAGATTGTTTTAATATTTTCATGCAATCTTTTTTTTGTGTAAATAGCTTTGGTGTACAAGTAATGATATACTCATTTAATGAAGCTTTATTGCAACTTTATCATGGCTTCTGCTACATATATACATGTTTATAGATATATATATACACACACACAGAAACGGTGAACACATGTTATTTTGCAGCAATATTACGCCTATATTTTGGCTGACTGTGCATTTATGTTTGTATACACAAATATGTGTGTGTGTGTGTGTATGTTGGGTGAATATTTGTCATCAACTAACTGACAACAAAATGGTTATATCAACCACAATGTGATGAGATTTAATCTCTCCTCTCAAAAAGGGGAGGCTCCGTTCTTATTGCTCGCTACAATCAACAAGTACTTAACTAGATTTATGTACACTATAAACTAATCTATGGATGGTGCCATATCATCTATTTCTCTTTTTTCAGAAATGATGTTTTCTCTTAATCCTTACAATGCATAATAAACTTAAAAACCACTTACTAGAACAATAATAACCAATATCAAGATTGAATGAACATATGAATACTCAAAATGATACTAGCGCGACATAACCAAGAAATCCCCAAAAGCACAAAGTCTTTTGTTATTTCTTTTGTTGATTTGAAGTTGGAAATGTATAGAATATAGCATAGCCCAAAGTCTCCACTGTATGCTATCAAGAGATTAATAAACACAAAAAATAACTAGCAGCTCAAAGTCTTCTAATATCTACCACTCACGAACATAGAAAATAAACTCCAAAGATAATGTTGTAGCACAAAGACTCCAAAATTAGCTTTAGACCACCTCCTAGATTATATAAACTCACACTACTAATTTGATCAATTACATAAGAAGGTACAAGAGAAAAGACATAAGAACATCTCCCACGCACCACAAGTATATTCCAAAACAAAGTTTGAATGCTCACTTGCTTTCCTTATTATTGATAAAATTTTGATTTATAACTTGAACACAAAGTTTCAAAATGCTCTTCAATTTGATAGAGTTTCACTTCAATAACTAAAAGATCCTATTTACAAAAGAGGCCCTCTTTATTTATAGGGAGAGGCCATGAGAAAAAATAGGAAAAGTAAAACTAACTATGACTTTTTCAACAAAAAGAATCCTTATTGATTTAGGACTTTCCTTGTTTCTACATGTAATTACACATTTGAAAAGTACATGTAAATATGTCCAAAGCTAAATAGAAAAAGCATAAACTAAATTTTTAGAAAATAATCTAAGGCATGATCAATTTGATCAACTCCTACCACTGTCCTTCTTCATGAATTCTTCATACATTGTCAGCACCGCTTGCATTTCAATGCTATCTGGCCTAGAAGTGTTCTTTGAAATAGCATGAGCCCTGGTTATTGAGTCTTTCACATTGGTAGCTGCCTTTTCATGCCTTACCAAGTTTGTCTTAAGGTTATCCAAAGTCAACTGATAATCCAACAGCTTATCCATAGAAGTCACTGAAAAAGCTTGTTCTTCAAAGTCCTTTTGAATCATGCTATTAAATTCTTGTACCGTTTTCTCTACAAAAAGAAACTTATGATTATCATCTAGTAATTTGCATGGGAGTTCTTCAAGCTTGTTGAGAAGACTAACATCGTTATCTTCACTAACTTCTCAGGCACTCTGCAAGTCCTTGATTAAATCTTTCAGAACACTAATTTGGTGAATCAACATCTCTTTAGTTTCAACATATGACTCACGATTGGAAATGATCCCAATCCCTACCAAAGTTTTCAACTTCAACTTCTTCATTTTCACCCTCTTCTAGATTTTCATCCATGTCCTAGAGTTCTTGAGACAAAGAATCAACTACCTCGTCCAATTCAGCCCTTACCTTTTCCATTTTATTTCTTCTTTCCACAGAAGTTGTCAAAAGAAGTGTACCTTGTGCAATCATTCTTTCCAAAAAATCTCCAACCACTCTTCCTCTTGCATGTATCTTCTCAACCTTCTGAATGACAAGATCTTCAACAATGATAGCCATAGGTTTCATTGACTCTGAAGTCAATGTGATTTTCTATAGCACTACAGTCAACTGTTCAACCTTGGCCTTATATTGATCCTTCATTTTCTTCTCTTGATCAAATTTGACAATAAGATAATTGAGTGTGAATTGGGCATTAGCCTTTGCAACCTCATGTGTGATCTTCCCCAATTCAACTCTTGAGATTGGATAGTCATTCATATCAAAATCTTCAATAGTTGCATCAAGAGGAGGTTGTGCTATCTCAGCATACCTATAACCTTTATCATCAAAAATCTTGGATAGAGTCTTTGGATTCTTTTTGGTTTTGGTCTTCATAGGCACCAATTTCTTGAAGTTGAAGTCATTTGGGGAAACAACTTGCTTCTTTATCTTTAGGGTATGTGATGAAAGCCATGGAGGAAGTACTAACACATTTGCATCCAAATTTGAATCCATAATTGGTGCAGAAGGAGCTAAAATCACACTAGTTGTGGTCACAATTGGTGAAGTATTGGTAAAAATAGCACCTGTCACATCAACATTTAGAACTTGCTCAGAACCAAGCATGAATTGATCTAAAATAGATTGATCACCAATATCATCTAGTGACAAAGTTCTTCAATTGAATGCCTTTACTTTCCAACCAAACATTGATGTTTTCCAAGATAAGTTGGAATCTTTTCCTAATTGAAGTGACTTTTTTCTTTGACCAATGAATAATAGGCAAAGAAGAGCCTTCAATATTTTTGCTGACATAGGAAGGATCTAGAATGTTGCCATCATCCACCATATCCTCTAGAATTTCTGCCAACTCCAAATCTTCAACTTGACTTAAAGTAAACTAACAATAGTCCATCTTCCTAATGTCTTCTTATGTCCTTAGATCAGCCCAAACATCCTCTACCATAGGCACATGAGACAAAGATTTCTTCTTCATTTTATCCTTAACCCTTCTGTAGTCAAAGTTACCCCATCTCTTGAAATGTTTCATAGTGACAAGTTGCATTTCAAATTCAATGGCCTTAGCCTTAGTAGAAGTAGAGATGGAATACCTGTCAATCTCGATCGGGAACCTGAAACCAGTTTTCTTCAGCTCCATTTGTTTATTATGCACAACAATGATCTGTCAACATAATTCCATTAACACAATCTTGTCACTTGGATACCTTGGTAACATATAGGAATAACCTTGGAAATACCCAACTCTTAGATGAGTGAAAGTGGGAAATTGCATATACAAATAACTAAATCTATTAACTACTACCCAAGCTTCATCAAAAACTCTCTTTTGTTCTAATTGTGTATCAAAAAGACACAAGAACATAGCAAAGAAAGCATCATTAACTCTTTGGAAATGATGAATAGCTCCCTTAAGAGTCAATTGAGGATAATATTGATATACAGGCACCACCCTTCATCTCCCTCTGATGATGGACCTAGAAAACTCCACATGGCGGAAGCAACATAAACAAGATAAGATGTCATATAGAACTTGGAAGTAGTGGACACCTTAGTAAGATTCTCATGAATGCCATTACTAATCTATTCACCCCAAAATATCTTTTGATTTCCCTTCAATATTACCCTAATGTAGAGGTACATCCACTCATGAAAAGTGGAAGATGTAGAAAGTTCCCTAACTCTACTGAGAAGAGTAATCAAATCACTGATTTCTTCAATGAAATCACTCCTAGGAAAGCTTTTAGGCCATCTCAAGAGATTTGGCCTTGCAGACTTTAACCATTTGGTTTTGATTATCTTCTTTACTATCTCAGGATCCTTATCATATTCTTTCTAAGAATAATCAAAATCAATCTCTGCACAGGGGTCAAGGCTAGGACACATGAAGACTTTATCCAAGAACTTTCGATCCAATCTTATAATCACATTCATGTTGGCATCAATGACACTCCTATTATCCTTGTTGTAGTGTGTTTCCACTTGAAGTACAAACTTAGGATTATGTGCAGCAACAAGGAAAGCAGCCACCAAGTGAATGTTGCTCTCTAAAATCTATTTCATAAAGTGATTAAGGGGTTGTTGTTTCATTCTTTCCACAAAATCAGCCATGTCCACATGACCAATCTCAGTGTCTCTGGTCTCATCCACATTGGATGTCACAGATGTTACAAGAAATACTCCTTGATACTTATACTTTATGACTTTTGTTTTCCTTGGTGATGGGTCAGTCATCTGAAGCACAAGTGTCTTTGTTGAAAGATGGACCTTGGAAAACGTGCAGAAGAAACTGCAACACAAGATTCATGATTTTGCAATGTTAGGAAAATATGGCAATAGGGAACGCAATGATGATGATTATGATCAATAGCATGAGCTTAGCAGGGCTAGATAGCAATGGAGGCAAGAAATAGAGTGAAAGTAGGCAATGGTTGACAAAAGGAAAAATTTCCCAAAGTTAGAGAAATTGGGTGAGTGATGTAAGGGCGGCAAAATTTTCTACCTCTACATGTAGGATAGATTGCTTTTGTGCAAGGGTGGTGAAATTTGCCCCTTGTACATCTGGGAAAAATTACAAGTTTTGAACAAGCGGTAAAATTTTGACGCCTCTGCATGAGGGTAAAATTTTGCAAGTATTCAGGCGGCAAAATTCGCCGTCTCTGCATTTGATACAACACTGCTTAGGATCATTATGTATGAGCAAATGTTTTTGTCACTCCTATGTATTATATTTGTGGAAGTATCATGTATGGGTGGTGAATTTTGTCACCCCTACATCTAGGGTAAAATAGTCAAGTCATAACACGGGCGGTGAAATTTGCCACCCCTGCAACTAGGGTAGACCAAAAATAATGTAAGGTCGGTGAAAAATGCTGACCCTTCACTAAGGATACTCTATTAAGTCATGTTGGTGAAGAACACCGCCTGTGTCATTAAGGACAAAGTTTGATGGACTAGGCTTGAAAAAGGCGGTGACAAACACTAGCTTCAAAAGGTTAAAAATGTCAGAGTTTAATCCAAACAATGGTATAACATGACTCAAAATGATGATAAACAAAAGAGTCGAACAGAAGGTTCAAAATGGAAAACCTAAGGTTTTGAAAAGAAAAACACATTAAACAACACAAACAAAAAATTTAAGCAAACCCTAACACTTATGACACAGGAAAAATAAAAACAAATGAGGAAAAAAAGAAAAACTTACCTGGAAAAGAAAACAAGACAATCAATGAAGATCAAGTTCGACTCCTTAAATAGATTTGCTTGGTTATGTGTGTTTGGCAAAATCAAAATCTTTCTCTGGATATAGAGCACTTATGGAGACAAAAAGGAGTGAAAACAAAACAAAATAAAAATAAAACTCTTAAGAAAAACACTTAAAACCCTCGACTTAATGTGTATTTATTACATGTTAAGTGAACTAATAGTTGCTTGGGTGACATAATTTATTGCCCCTACAACTATCATGGGGGGAAACATGCAGTGGTGACAAATTTTGCCACCTCTACATGTAATGAGGAAACTAACATGCATCGACGACAAAATTTTCTGCCACTGCATGTTTCGACAAAATCTCTAACACTTAAGAAAACATCAAACTTGCAACTTTGACTTGTTTGTGATTTCACTTATTTTTGCAAACTTTGAGAAATTGAAATGAAACAATACTCAGATGGATTATTTGAGGCTAGGGGACCACACATGAGGGAAAATGCAATTTGCCTTGTTTTACGTGCTTAGAGTTGTAGGCTACAAAATAGACAAGTTTCGTAGGGTTCATCCTACAAATTGGGCGCAACTAAATTTGAGGATAACAATTGGCTCTAACTAGGGAGATTCCTTTGATCATCCTTTGAAATGATCAAAGGGAGAAGAACTCTAGTCTCTAAGTGCCTTCATCCACCCATTGGGCTGTCGAGTTAGGCGACACAACAAAAGACACAAAAAGACTAAAAAGAAAAAGACTTAAAACTGTACAAATATTTACAAACTTATCTGTCACTTTATTGTGACAAAATCTTCATATGTTGCCCACTGTGAGGCAGCAAGAAAGGGGTCCCATCTTGATACTCTAGCAAGAAACTATTTTCACCACAAAGTTGATGAATGACAAAGGGGCCTCTCCATAGGGAATCAAACTTCCCATGCATTCCTTTCGGCTCTCTTCTCTTGTCCCATAACAAGACTTGATCCCCAACTTGAAAATTATTGGATTTAGCCTTCTTGTCAAATAGATTCTTCACTTGAATTTGGTGTTCCGCAATACGATCCACCACCTTAACACATTCCTCAAGCTTAGAAAGGAACATCACACACTTATCAATAGAGTTCTCAAAAGTTCCATCTTCAATAACTTTTGCCAACTTCAAAGTGGGCAACTCTAATGTAATTGATATCTCAACATTTAATCCACAACAATTGAAAAGGTGACATACCAATTGCTCTTTTGGGGGTAATGTGATGTACCCACAACGCATCGAATAATGCCCTGTGCCAGGTCCTCTGATTTTCATCAACTAGCTTCTTGATGATAGTAACCAATTTCTTCTTACTTGACTTAGCTTGACCATTCCCTTGAGTATAATAATCAGACGAGTGAGCAAGAATGATCCCATATTCAAAGGAGAAACTAGTTATTTCTTGGGAAGAAAAAAGTAGCATTATTTGCTACTATCTTGTTTGGAACACCAAACCCTGATATTATATTTTCTTTGAGAAACCTGCAAACTACTTCAAAAGTAGCATGTTTTACCAGTATAGCCTCCACCCATTTGGTAAAGTAGTCAATTGCCGTGAGAACATAGTTGTGCCCCACACTTAACTGTGGGTTTACTGTGCCAATGAAATCAATGCCCCACTACTGGAAAGGTTCCTCAATCATTACTAGCTTGAGAAGTAATGCTGCCAACTTGGGTTTCCCCACAAACTATTGACATAGTTCACACTTACACACCTAGTTGTATGTGTCTTGAAAAAGTGTGGGCCAATAATATCTTGCTTGCAAAATATTGTGAGCCATCACCAGTGCTGAGAAATGTCCACCACATGCCAAACTATGAAATGACTCCAATAGTTTAACTTGTTGTTCCTTATTGACACAACGTAGAAAAATCCCATCAAGACTTCTCTTATACAAACTGTTGTCCCAAAGGACAAAATTTACAGACTTTAGCTTGATCATCCTTTTCTATTTATAAGACAAGTGCTCAGGACATTCACCATAAGTGAGGAAGTGTGTAATGTTAGTGTACCATTCGTCAATTGTGCTAACAAATAGAATAGTAGGAATTACCTCATTCTCTGCTTCTTCATCACCTATTTCTTTTGGCACATTATCAGTGATGAGATGACACAGACCTTTCCCACATATCAACTTGGTGGGTTTGATATCTAGATCATATTCCTAGATTTTTGCAATCCAATTCCCCCTCTTACTCCCAAACTCTTGTTGAGTTAAGATAGACTTAACTGTTGAATCTGGCACTAAGACAGTAGTGTGAGAATTCAAGATGTAGTACCTGAAATGTTTGACTACCTTGATGACAACATAGGCATGTTAATCCATGGCAGAATACTTGAGTTCATGAGTTTTCAAAGGACAACTCATAAATGCAATCGGAGATTCGATGCCTTCCTTGTTCTCTTGTACTAGGATGGCCGACAGTGTATGCTCAGAAGCATAACTATACATGATGAAATCCTTTGTATAGTCTGAACAAACCAAAACCAAAGCATGAGAAATAGTTTTCTTGATGTCCTCACAAGCCTCTTTACCTTCTGCACTCTAATAGAATGTGGACTTTCCTTTCATCATATTTACAATATGACGAATCTTTTCTACAAACTCGAGAACAAAGCTCTGCAAAAAATTAGCCTTCCCAAAGAAGGAGTGTACTACCATCTTACTTAAAGGCAAAGTAAGACTTTGAATAGATTTGACTTATTTAGAGTCAATTTTTGTACCTTCGTTGGACAATATGCCCAAGAAGCTTACCTTCGGTCACCCCAAAAATAGACTTTTTGGGATTCAAGGAAATATCATGTTGCCGACATCTTTCCAGAACTTGTCTTAAATGATAAGCATGATCTTGACATTTTTTGGAAAAAATAGTTAAGTCGTCAAGATAAACAATAATGAACTTACCCATCTCATCATGAAAGGCAAGATCCATTGCTCTCTAGAAAGTGGCACCGACGTTGATCAACCCAAAAGGCATCCTGCGATATGCAAATATGCCCCAAGGAGTGGTGAAAGCAATTTTATGTTGATCATCTTCGCTGACATCCACCTGATTATATCCTAAGAAACCATCAAGCATGGACAACATCTTTGAACCCATCACCATTTGTAAAACTTGGTCCATTACTGGCAAGGGGTAATTATCCTTCAATGATGACTAGTTCACATTGCAGAAATCCACACAAATGTGAATCTCTTCATTCTTTTTCCTCACCAGAACAATGTTAGCTATCCACGTTGAATGGTGAATAGGAAAGATTATTCAGGCATTAAGCATCTTTTGGATCTCAGTTAGAATGGTACCTGATATCTTAGGATTATATTGCCTATGTTTCTGTTTGTGAAGCAAAGATCCCATCTTGAGTGGAATCTCATGTTGAACTTCCTTCGGCCGAAATGACTTCAAGTCATCATAGGAGTAGGCCAACACATCAATATAATGACGTAAGAGCATCACAAACTTGAACTTCTTATCCGCAGTACAACATTTCCCAATTTTAACCATTTTAGGATCACTTTCCATGCCTAGATTCACTTGCTTAAACTCAATAGATGAACCTATTCCGGATTGTTGCTGTTGTTTGATGTAATGGTCATGCTTGTCAAAAAAATTCTCAAGGGAAACCAGACCTTTGGGGATCTTGTTTCCTTTGAGCTACAATATCTCCTCACCTATTTCTTGATCAATATTAGACAGATTCTCAGGGAGGAGAATCACTTCCTTTAAAATAGAGTTCACTAAAATTCTCTGCTTTCTCCTAGAACGCAATGATTTGATCATCGCTATTGAATACTTGCCAATGGTTAGAATTATCAAGAACACTTAGTCTAAAGACCATTTCAATGGTATATTTATTACCTTTAAAATCCTTGTGAGGAACCATAAGAGTAGCCGATACGGCCAATGAATTTGCCCTAGATCATTGAATTCTCTTGGAACAACAGAAATGTTAAACACATCAAAATCTTCAATGCAATCCCAAACATGATTGCGGTAATGCCTTAACCTTTCATTTTTAGTCTGGTAAAGATTTCTTACCTAACAAACGATTAATTCTGCATCTCCTTGTGCATGGAGATTCTTGATTTCTTTTGTGCGAGCAACTTCCATTCCCAATAGCAGAGATTCATACTCAGTAGTGTTATTGGTATTATCAAATTGTAGCTTGTAGTAGAAAGGAAAAATATCACCTTATGGAGATGTGAGTACAATTCCAGCCTAAGATCTAGTTGAAGAATAGCTACCGTCAAACTCCAAAGTCCAAACTATAGACACCTAAAAATGTCCAACACCTTGTCATTAGTATGTTTTTCCCTAGGTACCCATGTCATCACCTAATTAGTTAAATAAATTTTATTTATTTGACTAATTTATTTTATCCCCTTTCAATCCCATAATCCTATCTTCTATAATTAAATAAATTAATATTTATTTAATTATTCATGGCCATTATCCTCTCTAGTTAAATAATTATTTTTAATTATTTAATTAGTCACTTATCTATTTCTCTTATAATTAAATAAATTTGATTTATTTAATTATCCACATCATCTACCATCACAATCCAAATTAATTAAATAAATTAAATATTTTAATAAAATCCTAATAAAATCATCTTGCTTTCTTTCTAAAAATACAACTCATGCATATCTAATTTATTTATTTAATTAGATATTTCATCAATTATTCCTCTCATCTTTTTAGGATTTATTTCCTTTAAAGTAGAAAATCAAATCACTTTATATCTTTTCTATCCGATCTTATCTTGTTTTATTCTCTCTTTTGTCCTATAAAGCAAAAATAAAATCAAATTCAATCCTTATCGAATCTTCTTCCCTCCACAAACCCTAGTCAACCTTGCCTATAAATATGGCTTCTCACAAGCCATTTGAGATCATGATTGAGTTTTATATCCTTACTCTGCCCAAATCTATCTCCAATCTTCTTCCAATCTTTTATCTATTTTCTATCTATCTTCTTTCATCAATCTCCATCTTAATCCAATCGTTATGCTGCGAATGTGAGCGATCAACAATACAATCATTCGAGCAAAACAACTACACATACATCATTCGAGCAAAACAACTACACATACATCATTCGAGGTATTCGACTAAGTTTGGGTAAAAAAGGTAATCAATTTATTGCTTATCTTTCATTCTATTTGAATTTTGTTGAATACACAAACATCATTTGAACTTTTCAAATTGGCATTCTCAGAATCAAGGGATTCATCACTTGAAGAAGAATGATCTTCTATCATTAGGTTTCCATTTGAGTCATCATCTGATGTCTTAGAAACCTCATCAGTCGTCAGAAAATAATTTCCCATACCTGAAGATTCAAAAAGAATCTATGGTTTTGAATCTTCAGACTTGGTTATTGTATACTCAGCCTCTCTTTTAGGGAGAAGCTTTTGCATGACACCTTTGATAGGTATCCTTGCGTTAGACCAATCCATGTTGATTTCTCCACCAACATCCTTGCAAATAGTTTGTCCCAGTAATATTCCATAAGAAGCTAGAACATCGGCCACCAGAATAGTCATCTTTATTCTCTTCTCTGGGAAAGCAATGAATGCAATCTGTGCATCTTTGATCTGCCCTATGAGGGGCACTTGTTTTGTTTCCATGGAGAAGGAATGACCAAAAGTCTTAGTCAAAGTTAAACCTAAGGCATTTGCTACCTTGGCAGGCATAACATTATCAGAGGCTGTAGAATCTATAACACAGTTACTGAGCTTATGACCATTTACTAGCAGGGAAATATAGAATGGTTCAATTTTTCCTGTGGCAGTAGAAGGAGAGGCAACTAGATTACTCTAAGCTAGTCTTGTTTTAGGGACGATAGGAGTAGATTTGGAAGAATCTTGCCCAATAGGGGAAACTTTGTTTTTAGCAAACTTAGCTAATCTTTCAAACTGGTCAGGATTAGCTCACAGGTATTCTACCTCTGACATTTGAATCTTGGTCTTTTTAGCATGGTCTATAATATCAAAAAGCTGATATGGACTAGCTACAGAAGACAAACTATTCTCACTTTGACCTGTTTTACATAAGGAGTACTGGTCTTATGTGATGAAGATGAAGTAGGAGAATCAGATGTTCTTACTTGTTTATCACCAACCACATTTCTTGATTGGAAAGGTAAAGGAGTACCCCTCTTAGCAATGGTAACCATAGGACGAGGATCTTCCCTTGACTTTCCTTTATCAGCCACATGTTGATGGTTAGATTGATTTTGTGACCATGTGAGAACAACATAAGATTCACCAAAAGAAGCTTCTTCTTGTTCGATCTCATCTTTGAAATTCAAGAAAACAATATTAGAGTCGCCAACCAACTCTTCTTCACCCTCCGTGAAGAGATTGGCACCATCTTCCCGATCAAAATCTGATTGGGGAAGATCATCTTGCTCTGCTTCATAGTAACCCACTACTACATTTATTGGCAGTGCTTCCAAAGCAAATCTTCCTTGTGATGGAGGAAGCCTATTTTTACCTTGATTTCTAGCAGTGTTACTTTGATAATTGGGAATGTTGGGAAATGTTCTCCTTGGTATGTCCTTGTAGGAGGGAATGGACATATTTTGAGACATTTTCTTTTCTAGATCTAACAATTCATTAGCCAACTTCTGCACCATAGGATCTGTGGTGTTTGTAGAAGATGTATTTGTAGAAGGCTTCCCTCTAGCTTTGTTTGTGTCTTTCCTTATCTTTCCAACGAGGATTAGATCATCCTCAATCTTAGTTTCTAGACTTTGGGCAACCACCAAGTCAGCTGGACCAACCCTCTACAAAAAAAAACTTACCTTCGGCAACTATGTGTAAAGACTTTTTAAAAAATCCATTTTGTACATATCCTACAATCATGGCATCGGATGAGAACACATTCTTTGAGGCATTTTGTCAAATAATTCATTGCCTTGTCTATGTTTCCACATTTTGCATAAATGTCTACCAGAGCATTTCCAACTATAATATCTAACAAAAATCCCCCTTCCATTATACTTTGATGGATGTCCATACCCTATTCCAAAGCACCCATTCTATCGTAGCCAGGGAGGAAGATGGCAAAGGTTATGGAATTTGGATTAACACCTGCCAATTACATAGTCATAACTATCCAAGAAATTTACATTGAGATATAAAAAATATAAAGCAATGGCATCTCATAAATTTCTTCATGGTTCTCTTGAATTCAATACACACTTTCCAACAAATTATATACAAGCTAACATGAGCCATTTTGGGGGCATCAAATCGGATTTGCAGCCAATTTCTATGAGTTCAAAAATGATAAAATGATGCCACTTCTTCTGAACCAATTTGAGACACCCTATGATTTTTGTTTCATGTCTTGTCAAGAAAACTTATGGGATTTAATAACCTATCCTCAGGGCCATTTAATAGAGATTTTCACTAAGTATTATTTTTAACGAATTAACCACTGTAACATCCTTAGAGAGAGGGGTGTTGCATCATGGATAATGAAAAATGCATGGTTACTATTTTTATGTATCATGTGCCTTAAGGAGTGCCGCGAGTTTTACATTTTTCTTTGAATTATATCACTTGATTCCTAGACATGTTTCAAAACTCTTAGTGGTGCTCTATTTTTTAATGCAAATATAAGATGTCTATTGCTCAGAAAGTTTAAAACAACTTTTACATATAGAACATGTAGTAGTATTTTTCATTTGTTCAACATTGTAATCAATAGTAGGTCAACTATTCTAACAAAGTACGGAGGTACAAATGCATATGTTTTCTTTTATATTGAGAAGATATGTCACAATACCCTTGATAGATTTTTCCCTATGTATTCATTTTTTCTAAATAAGCTTGTAAATTGTCCTTTGAATCTATATTCTCCAATCATTTGCTTTCTAGTAGTATTTAATATCAAATCATTACATTCAAGATGGGTGATTTATAAATTGGTATCCAGAATCCCAAATAACTTATTTTATTATCAGTTTTGCTCGGCCAACCCATTTGTTGAAGCATCATGGTATTTTGGCAAGGGTAATTTTGTAACATCTAAACTGGAATATTAAATAAAATAAATACAATAAATGAAAAAATCTCATTTCTTTTTTTTTAATAACAAAAAATCCAATAATAATACATTTGCAATTTCAAAGTACAATATATAATTTCAGTTGATGGTCGCTTCACATGCGACTTACAAATTTTACACTTTATCAAGAATAAATAATAGATGGTCGCATTCCTTGCGACTTACAATATTTATCATTATCTACTACATAATAAGTAATGTTTCGTATTCACAAGTCTTTGGTAGTCAACTACAGGAGAGAGAGAGAGAGCATCACCCTGGTGCTTTTCCTCCAACCATAGACTGCGGTCCCCCACACACCTTTCTTTTGGAAGTGGACCTTCCCTTCATGAGGGTATAGATAATGAGAATCAACTACTTCTTTGTGCCATCTGAGAACTAGTACGGTGTCCTAGCTAAAAACAATCGGGCTCACAACTCTAGTCTAGCTCTAGCTATGTATAACCCACTTTGATTGTTCAACTATCTGGTACACAGTGAACCGACAATGCAAGTAGTGACTTTTGATTTACTTTGGCTAAAGTTTCATATAATAAGTCGTATGTTCACACACTCTTTTCTCAATTTGGAGACAACATTCTTCTATATGATTAATTAATAAATCATCATACTTTGACTTGCTTATCCAATATCAATCTTAAAGACTATAAAATATACCCTTTTACTATAAGTCAACAAGATAGGTATAAAGTGAGAGCCTGGGTGACTTAAAAATCCTGCATTGAGCCCCTCTTTGCATCCTTGCAAATCCTGGGTCTATGAAACTTGTCAATCTACTAAATGGCTTGTTAGCCCATCTCTGTGCTCATAAATAAATTTGGTATACATTCTCAAGATATATTTGATTCTATTATAAAGTTATTGATTCTGATGACTATAGACTTCTAAGACTCTTGTCACTAGGATATTTCAGCCTTAGTCTATGATTATATTCGACTAATATCTTGTCGAAGAAACAATAAACTTCATATTCCTTCATATTGTATATATTTCTACTTATATTTCAAAAAGAGAATTCCAAAAGATAAGTAGTTTCATTCTTAATGAAAAACTATAAAAGATTGATCCTACATTGCCATAGTACGGTAAGTGTATTTCACGATAATCTATTGGCTAGTCTTAGCTTAGATTTGGATAAATAATAATCCTTTTTAAACTAAGATAAATATAGTATGTATGATAAATCTTGGTTACCTATTATTAATAAAAGATTAACACCTATATCAAACTACCTCTATAGGCATAAGTTAAATAAATTCTTTTTCATGTTTAACAGAATATGAAGCCAATACAAGTAATGTCTTTAAACAAGGACATCGACCATTAACAAGCTATAAGCTTTTATAAGCATCCAAAGTGATGACACCTTCCAATATTGAAATGTTACAACTTCAGAATGGATACTATGAAAACATAACACTATAATTTATTTCATACACAAGACACAAGGAAACAATATAAGTTTTGGCTTTGCTACAATCTTACTAGTAAGCTCTCTTCAAATAATATGGCATAAATTGATATATTTATATCAACTTACTCGATCTACAATGCACATCGAACTGTCGGTCTTAAATGACTTCAAAACATTGTTCTCTCAAATAGATGTTTGAATAAAGTAACACATAGGGTGGCCAATTAAAACAGAGTCATAGCTAATACTTAGTGCCCAATCACTATGTAACATTCTCGAGCCTTTTGCACAAGATTGTTTGCATATAAGATAACCTTAAAAAAAAATTGAGAATGACTACCTATAGGCTATTTAACCTAGTCAATCGGCCATATTACAAACCGTATAGTTTGCATGGGTATACGTAGCAATCAATGATACTCACAACTTTCTATAGGTATTTATCCTTAATACTAAACTTGCTTGGAAAAACCAATATAAGGTGTAACCATAGATAGCTATTGTCTCATGCAAAACCATGGCCTCTTAAGGCACACCAGATAAAGATTAAGAATGATAACAACTTAAGCATATAGAGTAAAGTTACATATACATGGTATACTAATGGTTCATTCGCATACCTGCAACTTCTATTCAAGAAACTGATATTCTTCTCCTGTCGCACTCCCTCACTTCTCCTTCTATTCATGAATGGTAAGAGATATTATCTCCCCCTTCTCTCCATAGATCATCCTTCCTTAATGAAAGATAATAACTAGTTTTTTTAAAAACTCTCTCACTATCAGTTATATAAATCTGTTATACATTACTATCTCCTTTTATTTCTCAGCCATCCACAACCTCAAAGAGCTAGGAAAAAGGGAGTATGGAGCTACTACTCCTCCCCAATCCTAATATCTAGGGGAAAGCATGATGGGAATCTTTGAAAGACTTTACTTATTTTTCACAAGCTAAACATTAAATTTAACCATGACTAAGCTTATAAATAATTTAAAATAAAAAAAATAGTACACCTGATTCATAGATGTCACTGATGCATTCTTTTGAATGCTTTAATTATGCTATTCACAAGCACAATATTGATGATTGAGTCTTGCAAAGCCGACTTAGGCCTTTACATCAAGACTAGACTTGATTGGTCAATTACTCATGTCATCTTGGCATTTAGAGATGAGCACAACATTACTTATTGTCAACATAAAAGATTAAGTCATCGACATGACAATGACAATATTAAACAAGTACTAAATGATCACAGTGTTAAAATATTACTCAGGCGACCAACAACATAAAGAATAAGACTAATTCCAAAATTGACATAACCTCTAATGTGAGTGTGTTTCCAAATGGCACAATGATCATTGTATTTACGTGATCTAGCACCCTCTCCATGGTGATACTCTCTCCTCATCTTGGAGGGGAAAATAACATTGTTCCTGCATCCACCCCAGTCTCACAATGGTAGTTAGTCCATCACATTATTTAACCACGTGCATAATAATAATGTCATAGACAATTATTCTTTGTATATAAATTAATATATATCAAATGCATTTTATATTCTCACACAACATTACTTTGATCATAATATTTTCACTGACTAGTTCTATATGTCCTCATTTTCTATTCTAGCACAACATTACTTTAATCATAATATTTTCACTAACTATCTGTCCCCTTGAAATAAAAATGATAAGTATGTTTTTTTAGAATGAGGTGTGACACATTTGATCTTAGCATATTTGAAATTAGAACAGTAGTTCCAACACAAATTTTAGACCAACTCTAATGAATGTGGTGACAATTTAGAAGAACATGCATTATCAATTATAAATTGTTAACAAATACATTACTCGTTCATTGCAAAAATTTAACTTCCCACTTTGCTTTATAGGTCGGCCTTGACAGCTCCAAACCTCAATATAACATTGGAGCTTTAACACAAAAAATTGGTTCTATATTTGAAGGGGATGTACTTGTTGCATATGGCCCTACATCTAACAAGTACATTGAAGTTGAAAGTAAAGCAGAAATTGTACATGTCAACCTTGTGATTTGTAATGGGAAAATGACAATATATATCAACATCAACAACAATTTGATAGATACATTCTTGCCATGTATGTCAATTGGGTCCAACATTCACATTACTAGCTTCCTAATCAAAAGCAAAATAGTATGAAAGAGGTGATGTAGACTATTGCCTTGTCTTGACCCCTAGAAGTTTGGCTAAAATTTTGCCCACTGTTTGCAATCAACATAGATTAATCCTTGATTCAACTATCTCCCAACTAATAGGGGTAGAATGCAACTATTCAATTGGCTCCTTTGAAGCAATAGTTACAAGTTACCATGTGAGCAAAAACTAGTATGAAGTGCATGTCAAAAAAGGCGACCTCCAACATGACATGGCTATTGTACGTATCTAACCATTCACATATTCTTCCATATTCATCTCTACTTATCCTACTTCCAATATGCATTTACATGGCACATTATGTATTGCCCAATTTACAAATACTTCAAACACAATTTTTTTGCAAGTTGTTATTCCAAACAACAATACAAAATTGTGTGCAAATTTACAATACATGTTCTCAATAACATAAACACCCTTCCTACTTTTTAAAAATGTTAAAAATGACCCAAAAGATACACAGACAACACAATCAACTTTTTTGCAAGAGCTTAAAGATGAATGTACAAAAACACACTTACAAACTCTTGCTAGATGCAACATCCAAGCAAGAACCAAAAAATCATTGTTGTAATTCCATAGTTATATCACACAACACATTACGTTCTTTAACTATTACATAGAATTCATTACAACTACATTCCCTTTGTAGGTAATTGGCACACTAAATGCAAAGAATGTCCATTTGCCTCCCTATGAAGATTATTGCAATACATATCACCACTCAATGTTGTTCGATAATCTTGTTGAAAAGAGTTTTGCCCACAGCACAAATTGCAAAAGAGCCACACAATTTTTCTACAGTCACAATTTGATTTGCACATTGCACAAGGAGGAGGAAAACATTGATTGTTGATTACATGGAGATCTCCTTCAACAAAGCTTTCCAGAACTTGCAGAAATCACGTACAATGTACAGAGATGACATTTCACCCACAATGTTCCTCTTATGTAGATTCTAAATACATGGAATATTTACACTAGCAATAAACAATTCTATTGTCAACATTCTTAAATAATAAGCATCTTATTAGACATCTAATTAGTTATGTATATTAAACATTGGCAAACTATCTATGCTTCTGAATTTTGCATTGATAAACATGCATTGTATATGATTATAAATACTAAAAGAAACAAAAAAAAATTGTATATGAATATAAATACTAAAAAGAAACAAAAAATTTATTTGTCCTGCATTTAAAATTTCTTTACCCTTCATAAAATAATGTATGGTTGTGTGCCTTCAAATGAGATAAAAATTTTATTAGCTCTTGTGTGCAAGATTCTTTGCATTCTTATTTGTAGCAATCTTTGCAGTCTAGGGTAGAATATGTTCAACTGTCGTTAGTTCACTTCTCCATTCTATTCTGTGTTAGTTTTTAATAATGCAGCAAGTTTAGCATGTTCTTTGCCTATTAAACTTTTAGAGCTTGTTTATTAAAAATTACTTCTACTGGAATTGTTAGTGCTAAGACATGTATGCTTAGATTAGTTTATTGCAAATCATGTAGAAAAACAATTGATTAAACATCTATTTTGTAAGACTCAAAAAGTATGTAGATACCACATATGGCATGTACAACATTGTAACGGCCCACACGTCTATATATCCTTCCTATGCATTGCATGTTTTTCCTTTGACATAGAATAATTATGAACCATCATAGGGACTGTTGTTGGACTGCAATTATGCATCCATCAGATATCTACAAAGGGTATTTCACGGTCTGACTTTTGTGATATAAAAATAGGTAAGTTTAATTTTCAATTATATTTTTGGTTTTGTTGTGCATTGTTGATTGATATTTATCAAATGGCAAGAACCCTCATGTTTTTATTTGGGTTTGTATAGTTTTGTGCTATCAGCACAATCCTCTTTTATATGCCTAGTATACTTATGGATGCTAAGGGTGATGAAGTGCTAAGTCATTTGATAAATGTTGATAACAATTATGCTGCACTTCTGGAAAGTGCAATAAGCGTTATGCCAATGGTGGTCTGATGTTTTCTCTTAAGATTTGTTATGCTCGGTTATACTCTATTTTTCTCTCTGAAAAATAAACAGAAAGGTAGGGATAAAGGATACAATGTTGCGATCTATGACAATGAATAAGATTCAAAGATGCCTATGTGTCTTATAAGAAAGGTAAAGGTTATGGCCACCATTCTCCTCTTGCAGCCATGTAAAAATTGAATTCACCATTAAAATTTGAAATTTTCACAGATTTCTTTGCTGTGAAGAATTGGGACTGGACAAATAACACAGAACTAAGGGAAGTCTCTGAAATAAAGAGTTAACAGAAACTAGGGGAACTCTCTTCAAGGCAATCTCACAAATAGTTCACGTGGCTAATCTATCCTTCCACATTTTGCATACAAGGTCGTTCCTGATGCAGAGTATGATGAGAAACATTGAGTGCAATGTACTTCAACCTTCAACAAGATTTCATTGACTCTTCAAGGGTTACAAACGATACCCTATTTTGCAAGCCTTCATTCCAAGGCTTAACCCCTCATTTTGACCCTCTTAAGCACTTGGCATAACAAAACCACTTCTTTGGTAACTTTTATGGCTTCTCAAACCTTCAAACAATCCTATGAGTTGCAAAAAACCCTAACTTTTTAGTGGCAAACTCAACAATAGCAATTTTCACTAGACCCTCAAGAAACTAGGGTTTATGACAGTCTTTTCTGGACAATAGTACACACATACTTGAATATCTCACTCATACAGAGGTTTAAAGAGATGAAACTTGGAGGATATCTAGAACACAAACAAATAAACATGTTCACCAATTTTCATGATTTTTCAACGGTGCAAACAAGAGATATGGATTTTTTAAGCTCGTTGGAAACCCTAGTTCTGAAACAGGGTAGCTAGTAGTATTTTTGCCATAACTCACTAAAAAATTCATGAAAATTAATGAAACCAAAAGAAGTTGAACTTGAAAAAACAACACTATCATTCCATCCACTCTCAGACCTACAAATGTTCCGTATAGGGCCGTATACGACTATTTTTAGACTATAATTGTAGAAAATTAACCCAAAATAGTGAAGAAACAGGGTTTTTCAACCAAAAACTCCTTTCTAGCTTCTTGGAGCATGTATTCCCATTCATTCCAGGTGAATTAACATTACAAAAAATTTACCATCAAAATTACATGCTTTTCCTTCAAAACCTAAAAGTAACCTAATGTTTTTATGCCTTAAACTTACAAAATATGCTCTTTTACAACCTAGGAATTAAACAAAAACATATAAAAAGACCCTACATGGTCTTTCATGGTCTTCTAAGACCTTATTGGACTCAACCAACCCAAAAATACAGCTGAGGAACAAACCCCAACCTTTTACAAGCCAAAAAGCACCTAGAAAATTTAAATTTGTATTTTGGCGGGAAAATCCAAAATTCAAATTTCTAGGCCTATCCACAACACCTAGGCCATTGGACATGATCCCAATGGACCTCCTAATACCTCTAAACACACAACTAGACCTCTTAACATCAAAATGGCCTTAAAAACATCCAAATTGACCTTAAAAACATGATATGAGTGATGCTCCTATATCGTACTCCCAAGGGAAAGAAAATGAAACTTAGGTTCCACTTGAGAAGAGGTCTGCAACAATGCTCCCATGCTTGATGATGTCAGCTTCAGTCATCCATGTGGCATCCTCATATGGTAACCCCTTCCACTTGACCAAGTACTGGTGGTATTTCTTGCCTCTAGTCTTCTTGCTCTCTTTGGTGTCAAGAATGCACTCTAACTCTGTTGGTTTGGTATGTGGTAGGTCCTCTATTCAATCAACATCTAATATGTGTTGTATATCTACTCCTTCATCTGCATTTGCATCTCCTTTGTAAGGGTATAAGTCAGAAACATTGAAAATTGGCGATATGCCTGCTCCATTAAGTAATTCAATCTCATAGGCATTGTTCTTTTTTCTCTTTTTCCAATTACATGTTGCATTCTTGGCTCTTCATCCTCACCATGTTTGTATTGGTTTGGTCTGAGTTTCTTAGTTTGCTTTTGTTTGTTTTCCTCTTTCTTCTTTGATAGACATCAAATTTCCATAGTCCATAATGAATATAGATCAATGCTTTAGGATTTAACTGTGTGTGTGTTTTTTCCTCAACGTTTTGGATCATACTCCATGATCCATCATCAGGAGAATAAAGAGTAAGAGAAGAGAAAGTGAGGTAATTTGCAGAACAAGGCAGTTAAAAAGGGGAGAGTGAGGGTGGTGCGGGAATCAAGGATTCTAAGGAGGGGAATAGAACCAATAAACACCTATCCAAACAACAGACAACTAGCCCAAACTAACAAAAACTAACCAATGAAGAAGGTCAAGGGGAATAACAAAGAAATTAAGAAAATAAGAAAAATAAAAAGAAAAATAAAAATAAAAATAAAATACAAAACACAGAAGATAAAAAATTAAGAGAAAAAAAAAGACATCTAGCAACAATTAAAGGAAAGAAAAATAAAGTAAACACAACAAATGGACAGATGACCAAGAAAGAAAAACTCAAGAAATAACTCGAAGAGAAAAAATTGAAAACAAATATAGAAAGAAAGTAACAGTGAGCAAAAGAGAATTAAAAAGAGGAATTAGAACAATAGAAAAATACAAATTTTTGAAGCCGAAAGAACATCAAGAAGAAAAGAATGTAGTAAAAAGATAACCTACCTAGGTGCAACAATACAATCTAATAAATAAAAGAAAGTGGAAAGAGGGAGGGTCCAGGTGACAAAAATAAAAAAACATTCTTTTATTTATTAGATTGTATTGTTGCACCTAGGTAGGTTATCTTTTTACTACATTCTTTTCTTCTTGATGTTCTTTCGGCTTCAAAAATTTGTATTTTTCTATTGTTCTAATTCCTGTTTTTAATTCTCTTTTGCTCACTGTTACTTTCTTTCTATATTTGTTTCAATTTTTTCTCTTCGAGTTATTTCTTGAGTTTTTCTTTCTTGGTCATCTGTCCATTTATTGTGTTTACTTTATTTTTCTTTCCTTTAATTGTTGCTAGATGTCTTTTTTTTTCTCTTAATTTTTTATCTTCTGTGTTTTGTATTTTATTTTTATTTTTCTTTTTCTTATTTTCTTAATTTCTTTGTTATTCCCCTTGACCTTCTTCATTGGTTAGTTTTTGTTAGTTTGGGCTAGTTGTCTATTGTTTGGATAGGTGTTTATTGGTTCTATTCCCCTCCTTAGAATCCTTGATTCTCGCACCACCCTCACTCTCCCCTTTTTAACTGCCTTGTTCTACAAATTACCTCACTTTCTCTTCTCTTGCTCTTTATTCTCCTGATGATTGATCATGAAGTATGATCTGAAACGTTGAGGAAAAAACACACACATAGTTAAATCCTAAAGCATTGATCTATACTCTTTCTTCTTGTATTTGTTCCTTCTTATTTCTTTCTTAGTTGTAAGACGCCAAAATTCTGTTTCTCATTCATAGGTGTCACTAATACTAGCCATTTCCACATCTTTTGTTCCTTGTGTGTGCTTCCTTATTGTTGCCATCCTCTCAGGTTCTCTTACTAGTTCTTCACTCACTCTTACTCTTTGCTTCGCTGAAAAACACTCTTGAACTTCATTCATGTCAATCCCAAGTAGCTTCCTTTCCTGATTTGGTTCATTGTCTAACATGTGATAGGAAACTTCCTTCATTCTCTCTTCACTAGTCTCTTCTTTAAGTGCTTTTTTTACTTCTTCATCTCTCCTTGCTTGCTTATTTTCTTTCATGTTCTCCACAATGAGAACTCCCTTCATCACTTCTTGTGCATGTTGCTCTCTTAGCAACTCCACTTCCTTTTCATGTTGCTCATGTGGAAAATCTCTGCTTCCCAAACCTCTATGGGCTTCTCTCAGGTTCTTTCCTTCTCTTCTCAAGGTAGTCATCCTTTGCCTTCTTTTCTTGACAAGTAGCTCTATAGGACACTTCACTCTCTTTTTCATTTTCCAACCACCTTCTTGGTTTCTTTCTTCAAGGCATTGCTGTACTACAAGCTTAATATCTCTTCTCAACTCTACCATTTCTCTATCAAACTCTGCATCTTGTCTTATCATATTGACTTTCATCTTCTCCTTCTTTTTGAGGCCTTCTTTCTTATCTTGCTGCTACATCTTTCTATCTCTCTTCTTGACTTTGTGATACCTCACCTAGGGCTTCTTTAATTTTTTCTCATTGCCCAATCTTTTGGTACCATTGGACATGATCCCAATGGACCCCCTAGACCTCTAGAAACACAACTAGACCTCTTGATATCAAAATGACCTTAAAAACATCCAAATTGACCTTGAAAACATGATATGAGTGATGCTCCTGCATCATACTCCCAAGGGAAAGAAAATGAAACTCAGGTTCCACCTGAGAAGAGGTCTGCAACAGTGCTCCCATACTTGATGATGTCAGCTTCAGTCATCCATGTGGAATCCTTCTATGGTAACCCCTTCCACTTGACCAAGTACTGGTAGTATTGCTTGCCTCTGGTCTTCTTGCTCTCTTTGGTGTCAAGAATGCACTCTAACTTTGTTGGTTTGGTATGTGGTAGGTCCTCTATCTAATTGACATCTGATATGTGTTGTATACTTGCTCCTTTATCTGCATTTGCATCTCCTTTGTAAGGGTATATGTCAGCAACATTGAAAATTAGTGATATGCCTACTCCATTAAGCAGTTCAATCTCATAGGCATTGTTCTTTTTTCTCTTCTTCCAATTGTGTTACATTCTTGGCTCTTCATCCTCACCATGTTTGTATTGGTTTGCTATGAGTTTCTTAGTTTGCTTTTGTTTGTTGGCCTCTTTCTTCTTGTATTTGCTCCTTCTTATTTCTTTCTCAGCTATAAGACGCCAAAATTTTGTCTCTCATTTATAGGTGTCACTAATACTGGCCATTTCCGCATCTTTTGTTCCTTGTGTTTGCTTCCTTATTGTTGCCTTCCTCTCAGGTTCTCTTACTAGTTCTTCACTCACTCTTTCTCTCTTCTTGGCTGAAAAACACTCTTGAACTTCATTCATGTCAATCCCAAGTAGCTTCCTTTCCTGATTTGGTTCATTGTTCTAACCTATGATAGGAAACTTCCTTCATTCTCTCTTCACTAGTCTCTTCTTTGAGTGCTTCTTTTACTTTTTCCTCTCTCCCTGCTTTCTTATTTTCTTTCATGTTCTCTGCAATGAGAACTCCCTTCATCATTTCTTGTGCATGTTGCTCTCTTGGCAAGTCCACTTCCTTTTCATGTTGCTCATGTGGCAACTCTCTGCTTCCCAAACCTCTATGGGCTTTTCTTAGGTTCTTTCCTTCTCTTCTCAAGGTAGTCATCCTTTGTCTTCTTCTTCTCTTGACAAGTAGCTCTATAGGCCACTTCACTCTCTTTTTCATTTTCCAACCACCTTCTTGGTTTCTTTCTTCAAGCTATTTCTATACTACAAGCTTAATATCTCTTCTCAACTCTACCATTTCTCTATCAAACTCTGCATCTTGTCTTATCTTAATAACTTTTATCTTGTCCTTTTTGAGGCCTTCTTTCTTATCTTGCTGCTGCATCTTTCTATCTTTCTTCTTGACTTCGTGATACCTAACCTAGGGCTTCTTTTCTTTTTTCTCATTTCCCAATCTTTTGGTACCATTGGACATGATCCCAATGGATCCCCTAAGACCTATAGACACACAACTAGACCTCTTAACATTAACATGACCTTAAGAACATCCAAATTGACCTTAAAAACATGATATGAGTGATGTTCCTGCATCATACTCCCAAGGGAAAGAAAATGAAACTCAGGTTCCACCTGAGAAGAGGTCTGCAACAATGCTCCCATGTTTGATGATGTCAGCTTCAGTCATCCATGTGGCATCCTCATATGGTAACCCCTTCCACTTGACCAAGTATTGGTAGTATTACTTGCCTCTGGTCTTCTTGCTCTCTCTGGTGTCAAGAATGTACTCTAACTCCATTGGTTTGGTATGTGGTAGGTCCTCTATCCAATCAACATCTAATATGTGTTGTATACCTACTCCTTCATCTTCATTTGCATCTCCTTTGTAAGGGTATAAGTCAGCAACATTGAAAATTGGTGATATGCCTATTCTACTAAGCAATTCAATCTCATAGGTATTGTTCTTTTTTCTATTCTTCTAATTGTGTTGCATTCTTGGCTCTTCATCCTCACCATGTTTGTATTGGTTTGCTATGAGTTTCTTAGTTTGCTTTTGTTTGTTGGCCTCTTTCTTCTTGTATTTTCTCCTTCTTATTTATTTCTCAGCTGTAAGACGCCAAAATTTTGTCTCTTGTTCATAGGTGTCATTAATATTGGCCATTTCCGCATCTTCTATTCCTTGTGTGTGCTTCCTTATTGCTTCCTTCCTCTCAAGTTCTCTTATTAGTTCTTTACTCACTCTTACTCTCTACTTGGCTAAAAAACAGTCTTGAACTTCATTCATGTCAATCACAAGTAGCTTCCTTTCCTAATTTGGTTCATTGTCTAACATATGATAGGAAAGTTCCTTCATTCTCTCTTCATTAGTCTCTTCTTTAAGTGCTTGTTGTACTTCTTCCTCTCTCCCTGCTTGCTTATTTTCTTTCATGTTCTCCATAATTAGAACTCCCTTCATCACTTCATGTGCATGTTGCTCTCTTGGCAACTCCACTTCCTTTTCATGTTGCTCATGTGGCAACTCTTCGCTTCCCAAACCTCTATGTAGTTTTCTCAAGTTCTTTCCTTCTCTTCTCAAGGAAGCCATCCTTTGCCTTCTTCTTCTATTGACAAGTAGCTCTATAGGCCACTTCACTCTCTTTTTCATTTGCCAACCACCTTCTTGGTTTCTTTCTTCAAGCCACTGATGTACTACAAGCTTAATATCTCTTCTCAACTCTACCATTCCTCTATAAAACTCTACATCTTGTCTTATCTTATTGATTTTCATCTTCTCCTTCTTTTTGAGGCCTTCTTTCTTATCTTGTTGCTGCATCTTTCTATTTCTCTTCTTGACTTTGTGATACCTCATCTAAGGCTTCTTTTCTTTTTTCTCATCACCCAATCTTTTGGTACCATTGGACATGATCCCAATGGACTCCCTAAGACGTCTAGACATGCAACTAGACCTCTTAACATCAAAATTACCTTAAAAACATCCAAATTGACCTTAAAAACATGATGTGAGTGATGCTCTTGCATCATACTCCTAAGGGAAAGAAAATGAAACTCAGGTTCCACCTGAGAAGAGGTCTGCAACAGTGCTCCCATGCTTGATGATGTTAGCTTTAGTCATCCATGTGGCATCCTCATATGGTAACCCCTTCCACTTGACCAAGTATTGGTAGTATTGCTTGCCTCTGGTCTTCTTGCTCTCTTTGGTGTCAAGAATGCACTCTAACTCCATTGGTTTGGTATGTGGTAGGTCCTCTATCTAATCAACATCTGATATGTGTTGTATACCTACTCCTTCATCTGCATTTGCATCTCCTTTGTAAGGGTATAAGTCAGCAACATTGAAAATTGGTGATATGCCGCTCCACTAAGCAATTCAATCTCATAGGCATTGTTCTTTTTTCTCTTCTTCCAATTGTGTTGCATTCTTGGCTCTTCATCCTCACCATGTTTGTATTGGTTTGGTCTGAGTTTCTTAGTTTTTTTTGTTTGTTGGCCTCTTTCTTCTTGTATTTTCTCCTTCTTATTTCTTTCTCAGTTGTAAGACGCCAAAATCATGTCTCTCGTTCATAGGTGTCATTAATACTGGCCATTTCTGCATCTTTTGTTCCTTGTGTGTGCTTCCTTATTGCTGCCTTCCTCTCAAGTTCTCTTATTATTTCTTCACTCACTCTTACTCTCTGCTTGGATGAAAAACACTCTTGAACTTCATTCATGTCAATCCCAAGTAGCTCCCTTTCCAAATTTGGTTCATTGTCTAACCTATGATAGGAAACTTCATTCTCTCTTCATTAGTCTCTTCTTTAAGTGCTTTTTGCTCTTCTTCCTCTCTCCCTGCTTGCTTATTTTATTTCATGTTCTCCACAATGAGGACTCCCATCATCAATTCATGTGCATGTTTCTCTCATGGTAACTCCACTTCCTTTTCATGTTGCTCATGTGGCAACTCTTCGCTTCCCAAACCTCTATGGGCTTTTCTCTGGTTTTTTCCTTCTCTTCTCAAGGCAACCATCCTTTGCCTTGTTCTTCTCTTGACAAGTAGCTCCATAGGCCACTTCACTCTCTTTTTCATTTGCCAACCACCTTCTTGGTTTCTTTATTTAAGCCACTTCTATACTACAAGCTTAATATCTCTTCTCAACTCTACCATTTCTCTATCAAACTTTGCATCTTGTCTTATCTTATTGACTTTCATCTTGTCCTTTTTGAGGCCTTCTTTCTTATCTTGTTGCTGCATATTTCTATCTCTCTTCTTGACTTCATAATACCTCACCTAGGGCTTCTTTTATTTTTTCTCATTGCCCAGTCTTTTGGTACCCAAGTTCTTCACTTTAACCTATCAACTGCAATACACATACTTTTCCAAATATCTATGAACATACGAACTTTCCCTGCCTAGATCTTTCAGCTTTGACACCAAAAATGATGTAGAGTATGATGAGAAAGATTGAGTATGATGTACTTCTTCAACCTTCAACAAGATTTGACTGACTCTTCAAGGGTTACAAACGATACCCTATTTTGCAAGCTTTCTTTCCTAGGCTTAAACCCTCATTTTGACCCTCTTAAGCACTTAGCATAACAAAACCACTTCTTTGGTGACATTTATGGCTTTTCAAGCCTTCAACCAATCCTATGAGTTGCAACAAACTCTAACTTTTCAATGGAAAACTCAACAATATCAATTTTCACTAAACCCTCAAGAAACTAGGGTTTATGACATTTTTTTATGGACAACATCACACACAGACTTGAATATCTCACTCATACAGAGGTTTAAAGAGATGAAACTTGGAGGATATCTATAACACAAACAAATGAACATGCTCACGAATTTTCATGAGTTTTCAATGGTGCAAATAAGAGATACAGATTTTTGAAGTTCCTTGGAAACCCTAGTTTTGAAACAGGGCAGTTACTAGTATTTTTGCCATAACTCGCTCAAAACTTCATGAAATTTAATGAAACCAAAAGAATTTGAACCTGCAAACATAACACTATCATTCCATCCAATCTTAGACCTACAAATGTTCCATATAGGGTCGTACAAGGCTATTTTCAAACTGTAATTGCAGAAAATTAACCCAAAATGGTGAAGAAATAGGGGTTTTCAACCAAAAACTCCTTTCCAGCTTCTTGGAGCATGTATTCCCATTCATTCTAGGTGAATTAACATTACAAAATAGTTACCTTTGAAATTACATGCTTTTCCTTAAAAAACCTAAATGTAACCTAATGTTTTTATGCCTTAAACTTCCAAAATATGCACTTTTACAAACTAGGAATTAAAAAAACATATAAAAAGACCCTACATGGTCTTCTGAGACATTATTGGACTCAACCAACCCAAAACTACAGCTAAAGAACAAACCCCAACCTTTTACAAGTCAAAAAGCACCTAAAAAATTAAAATTTGCATTTTAGCAGGAAAATCCAAAATTTGAATTTCTAGGCCTATCTACAACACCTAGGCCATTGGACATGATCGCAATAGATCCCCTAAGACCTCTAGACACACAACTAGACCTCTTAACATCAAAATGACCTTAAAAACATCCAAAATGACCATAAAAACATGATATGAGTGATGCTCCTGCATTAGTTCCACATAGCACTTTGCAACCACTTAGTGGTTCTACAAACCCATCTGTTCTTTTCATTGAATCCATATAGAGCCCATGAAATTAGATAGTCTTTCACTATAATTTTTAAATTTTTTTGAGATATAAAGTTTTTTGAGCAATTCTTCTGCATAAAATTTCTTGAGCAATTAATCTGCATAAGGTATACAATAGGAATAAAAGATATACTGGACATATACTTCAAGGGTGAATATTTTCCTTTACAAAATCTATATTACTCTGCACCCTTGACAAAACCACCCTGCCAGCATTCAGTAGGAACTTCACTGCAAAGCAAAGCAGAACTTGAAAGAACTTTATAAAAAAAAAGAAATAGATACTAATACCTTTGCAATAAATAGCTCCATGAAGTCACGAGCATTGAACATTGATTTGCTAAAAAAAAAATGTACTTTAAATTTGGGCACTATATATTAGCATCTATCAATTTTTCTTGATTCCAAGAAGAGGCTAGTCCTTCCACACATTGAAGATCCCCATAGTCATTCTATATGCTTTAAAAGAAATCTCCAGGGTATATTTCTAGTTAAAGAAAATGGGGCTTCAACAACATAAACAACTTTTGAAATAAACGTAAAAGAGAGAGCATGGAATCAAATACCATAAACAAGTTATTATAGAGGACATAGTCATGCAGTTCAACGACCATTGTCCGCTATAATTATACTTGCTAGTGAGGATGCCCTAGCTTGTAGTGATCAAACAAAGTAAGATGTTGCACATTACACCAAGATGCATATCTTACCCATTTACACACATTTTCATGAGAGAAGTTACAGCTGTGTTTATAACAGATGCAGCTGATGTAGAGGTGAAATCCCTCCAAATGGGGTGAGTAGAGGCATCTGAGTATACATAAACCTCCACCTCTTGGAAAGAATAGAAGATCGGACAACATCTCTCATCGGTAGTTTTGATAGAATGAAAGACATAAGAGAATTAGGAAGTGGGCAAAATGCATCTTGGGCAAGCATGATTGTGACATAAGATGCAGAACTAGATAGTGGTAAGATTTATCTGTAAAAGTACAGAAGAACAGTGAAGTTGAAGATTGTCAAACGCGAAGCATTGCTATCAATAGCAGTAGGTATCTGATGGTGGGAATTCCCTTCAAAATGAAACATATTATATATCTAGTGGAGGTAAATATTAACTAACTGTAGAGGAGAAATGTGTCACATCCCTGCGCTTCAAAGTTAGTAGCATGACTTGACATGTATGGGAAATCTGAGTGCATAAGGTTAAAAAGGAAGATTAATGAGACTTGACGAGTTAGAATAGTAATGGAAATTAATGAGAAAGCGGTGCCTTGTTATGTCAATACACTCCGTGTAGTTGCAGGTTTAAATCAATGGTCTTTAATGGTATTAATGTTCATTAATAAGGAGAGAATTTGGCGAGCTTCTAGGTGCGTAAACGTTTCCTAATATGCATTGAAAACCATTGAGCTTACTATCTAGTATCAAAGTGTAGGTACTACCAACTACAACATCTGAGAATGCCTCACCGGCAGGCAGACCCACAAAATACCATGTGCAATGTTTGACAGAAGGTCTCAAACTAGTATACCTATATTTAAAAACTAGCAATTGGACCCATAGGTTCAATGGGTAGGCCCATAGGTTCAAATTCTTAATTATATGGAAGATAATACAAAATTTATACATTTTTTAAAATTGATTACCTATAGAATAGAAATCACTGCAATAATTCTATATGTTTTGCAATTAAGCTGTGAGGACCGCCCTTTTTACTACTGTTGTTATGACTATTTACAGTACTGTTATTGTTACTTTCATATTTGTGGGATAGCAGTTCCCAAAATTTGTCAGACTATTTAACTTTATTATGTTTTCGGAAAAACTAATTGGGTGATGTTTGGATAAGTTACTTTTCAGAAAAATGAATTAGGGATGATGGAAAATTGTAATATGATTTTTAATTATGTTAAATTGTACTAAGGCATGAGAATGCATGTGTTATTTAAGTTGCTTCGGCTATGATGAATTTATGTGGTTACTGATCTTGTAATTGAGTGTGCAGGGACTACTAATCAAACCACAGATTTCGGAGATCATTCCACACCTTGTTAATTGTTATTCCCTGTTAAGCCGATCTGGTTCCACGAGGAACCAAGATCTCCTTGTGTTTGATGTCATGATGTAATGTGGTCTTTCGTATGGTCGAGTGGGTTAGGTTACCCTCATGTAACATTATTTTTATAAGTAAGTGTTGTAAAGAGATTGAATTTGAAATTTCTATTTTTTATTTAAATTATGAGGCCCTTTTTCTTGTGCTTTACCTTGACCTGGGGTGTCTTGTATGGGTTAAAATTGACCCTGGGTTCTACCCCATGGGTCCAGGGGCCCATTTGGCATGGGTAACCCTTGAGTAACCTCCATCTAGTCAACTTAACCTTCCCCTGAAGTTAAGTGGCGAAAATTGGAGGTAGGAGGGGACATGATGGGTTGTACCAACACTCAACCCATCCCCTCTACTTTTCCCTAGATAAGAGATGCCATCCATTAGTGAAAGTTACCTCTTCTTTAGTAAGATTCCCCCATGTACTATGGGGACACCCATGTGAAGAAAGGAGAAAGAGGCATGGGTCACCTGTCTTGTTCCCATTTAACTCTTTTTTTTATTTCTCCCATGAGAAAGTGGAGTCACATGAGAGGAATAAGGAGTACCCTTGGGAATGGAGAGTGACATAAGCCACCTGGATAGAATAGTGATTTTTGGGAAGGGTGAGGAGGTGATAAGTGTCACTTCCCCATTTCTCAAAATTAGAAAGAAAGAGAATTTTGGGTTATTTATTTTGAAATTTTGGGATGAGAGGGAGTTAGTTGAATTTTGGGGAAAAACTTTCATTTTGGCCTTACCAAAAATAGAGAAGTTAGTTTGGAAGATAGAGAAGGGAGAGGGAGTTGGTGGCTAAGGTTGGAGGTGAACTCTGTGGACTCTGCAACAACTTCATTCCAGGAGGGCTTTGCAAGGTTGGTCTGAATTTTACCTTTGTTTTGGTAGAACTGAAATGTGTATGAAATGTGTGTGAAATATGTGTTTAAATTTGTTTTCTGTGGGGTTCTTGTCGGGTTGTTTGACAGAGCGTCTCCCACTTGGGAGAAATGCTCATCAAGTTTGGGGTAGGGGAGGAGAGATCCTCCTCGGGTGCATACCTGTTTCCATCTTTTGGGATGTTGAAAGCCTTGAGGGCATGTATCTGTGACTGTATTTTTGACTTGAGAGTCATATACAGATTTCTTATAAATTGTGATCACACTTGGTTGAGACCAAGAGAAATTGATATGAGTTCATTTATCTGTCAGGGTGACACTCTGGAGTCGAGTGTGTCCACTCTCCTGCCCCTTATGAAACTCACTGTAGTTGAGTTTCCGTATTGTGTAAAATAACCACGGGTGTATGTGTGCTTTGGGATTGTTGTTGTTTCTGTTGTGAAGTGGAGTGTTTGAGTACCCAGGTGTGAGTATGGTCTCCCTAGCTCGGGGGTGACCCTCTTGCGGGTCTACGGTAGGGAGGAGAGCTAGACGAGTGGTATTTTTTCTTCTTTGTTTGTCTTTGATACGCAGGTTTTTCTCTTGGAGCTTCTGGTTGGCTATTTATGAAGAAACAGATCATCTTCTTGTCATGAGAATTAGGCCTGGTTCATTTCATAGAGATGAAGAGAGAACACCTCTCTTGTTATTGTTGTAAATTAATGATATTCTGGGAGTGAAGAAAATCACCTCCCTGATCTTGTTATTATTGGGTTTTATTGGTTGTCATAAATTTTCAGTTGTACACTGTTTGGGAGGAGAAAGTTCATATCTGGGAAGTTGGTATTCATGATTGAGAAGCTATAATATGAATGTGCTTAAATTTTTAAGTTGATGTTTGCAACCTTTGTTCAATAGCAATTTTTGTGTTTCAAGTATTACTGAAAAGAATAAGTTCGTTTTGCAACTTAATCTGAGTTGTTTACATTGAAAGTTTGGAATTGCTTCACTAGTTGAAATGCTAATTTTCTTTTCAATGTTAAAATGGAAAAGACAGTTTTAAATATTTGAGTTATTCTCCATATTAATGGATTCTGTTAATTTAGAAGGATTAGAGGAAATCTAGCATGTAAATATATAATCTGTTGTAAATTTACGAAGTCTTAAATGTTTATGAAAATGGAAAATTATACTTATAATAAGGGGATAGCTAGTTACCATTTCTATCAATTAAGTGAAATTGGGATATATATATATATATATATATATATATATATATATATATATATATATATATATATATATATATAGTTATATCTAATTGTTAAGACAATTTCTTTATAACAGGTGGATTTGGAGAAAATGCATAAAGTAGTGAAATTGAGAAATTTAGGAATTAGTTAAGCACATATAAGAATATGTTTTATATATAAAAAAAAATTTAAATATATATATATATATAAATATATATGTATATATATTTCACATTTTGAGTAATTATCATTTTCCAGAATAATAGAGAAATTGAAAATAAATTATCATTTTTATGAGATTGACTGATAATTATCAATATATATATATATATATATATCTATAATTATATAATCATTGATAAATATATATATATATATATATATATATATATATATATATACATATGAATATATATATATATATATATGTATATAAATATATATTTTATTGTTGAGAGAAATCAAAGAATAGCAAATAAGACTGGCGGACCAAAATGTAAGCCGCGGATAAAAAAAAACACAGTCGAATTTTACATTGGGCGGTGGGGAGAAAACCCCACCGCAGGTTTGTTGTTACATTTGGAGGTGTGGAGTGGGGCGGAGCCCCACCCACACCCCACGTCGTGGGAATGTGGGTGGGGCTCCGCCCCACTCCACATCTCCCCCCTACCCCTTATGCCTCCCGCGGCCTGCGCAGGCCCACCACTCTGCGGCCATCCCGACCCTGTTTCTCTGTCGCAGCGACCACCGCCGCCCATGGCCGCCGTCGGCTGTGGAAACTCCAGCAAATAAAATGTTAGGGCTTGGCCCTAACATATGATTGGGTTATTTGGAATATAAATGCAGTTTATTTTTATATAGCTCTATATATAGGCATATATATATTATATATGTCTATGTATATAGCTATATATCTAATATAATAATGAGTATATATCTGTATATATATATATATATATATATATATATATATATATATATAAAAGTTGTGGTAAACCAATTCGTCCTTTACATAGACATTAAAATAAATATATTATATATATGTATGTATGTATGTATGTATATATATATATATATATATATATATATATATATATAGATATATAACATACATAGGAGTAAATCTATGAACCAATTTATTGGGCCCTCGTTTAAAATCGTTATAAACTATGTTTCATGGATATGGAAAAAAAAATATATATATATATATATATAACAATTATATTCTCACAGTAGATGTTATTAAGTGTTGAACACAACAACCAAAGGAGATATATTACCATGAACAGAGTTTTGTAAAGTGGTGAACCACCTACATCTATTGACAACGTCATACGAGTCACAATCAGTGTATGAATCGTAATTAAGAGTAACAGTAATAACAGTAATTCTAAACAAGAGAAAATAAAATTATAATGTAAAAGAGAGTTTAGGAATATGCAGTGATACTCTGGAAAGAGTTTCTCGGAAGTTTCAACTATTAACGTACTAATAATCACCCAGAAATTGAAGAGGAAAATTACACAACTCTTTGCTCAAAAGAACACTGGAAATAAACTTAAGAAGACACCACTGACAATCCATGTGGCCATATTAATCTCAACTGTAGCAAACGATCTCATATGTAAACCTGTAAGAGGTTCCGAAGAAGGAAAAAAAAAACTAACATTGGAAAACACAGAGGAGAAAATGCGCGACATTTCTTACACGGGATAAGAGAAGTAAGTTGACGGACCCTTCTGCAAATTTTGCTTAGGAACAAGTTGACTAAGTATTTACGAAGAGGAGGAACCTAGATCGGGGAAGATTAGGAGACCGAGTCCAGCGAAATAGTAAACCAGCCTTTGTGACCTAGATCATCCTGAAATTAGGTTTAATATCAACAATAGCTGCAGTAATAACCCTGATTGACGTAAATCATGAAGAAAGGTCAGAATGCACATAAAGAAAGCATAGAAAATGAAAGAGAGAGAGAGACCGAAATATAAACACTCTAAATGAACAAAGAAATAGTTAAGGTAAGGGCGATAAAGATATAATCAGAATTAAGAACTTGTGAAAAGGGAAGAGAGGGCAACCAAACCGCCTTGTTGAAAATGCTAAGTCATAGGAGGGGTATGTTTCAGGAAACAAGAGAGGAGACAGACAACCGTGCCTGGCTGAAAAATGACTAAATAGGGAGATCACTAGCCGGTTTAGTCAGAACAAGGCGTCGTGGGGAGTGGTTCCTCTATCAGCGAACCACGTGCGTAAATGAGTGCAGCGTAATTCCCACTAACGCCGTAAGGCATTCTGCTACCGAACATTGCCAAGGGTTTGATTTAAGAACTTTGGTAATCTCACTCTTGCAAAGTCGTTAGCAGCATTGTATAGACCCTCTTGTTGATCTATATGCTTTTGGTTGCACGCCATTGTACTTGTATTCCGCCGAAGAGTATAGCGTTTCGCCATGAGAGAACACCGTTGAGCATGCGTATGCATGCGAAAGGGGTTTTTAGGACAGTGTGAGAAAAGTTTTTCATATCTCGTGTCATAACCACATGACAGATGTGGTTATGACACGTGCGATGTGTGTTGTGACCACAAGGAAAATGTGGGCATGACATTTGGTATCAGAGCCCGGTTTGTAAACACTGGGCGTATTTGGGCACGTTATTATTCCGCAACTTTGGCTAATTAGTTTCTACCTTGTTTTGTAGGATGCCTCCCCGACATGTTCGACGAGCGCGATCACGCCACACAGCGTCAGTCGAGGTGCACAGTGATTCCTCAGCCGAGGGACTGGCACCCGCAGATTCAGCAGCACCACCTGCACCACCTGTACCACAAGCACCACTAGTACCACAGGCGACACCAGTATCAGATATAGGTCCACAGATCTTACAGGCACTACAGACTATGTTAGACAGGTTACCACCAGTGATTCCTGAGCCACGTATAGAGCCTCGTGTTGATCCGCGAGAGGAGCCACGTGCCGAGTCACGTATTGAGCCACGTATGGAGCCCCGCGTTGATCCACTAGAGGTGATACATGTGGAGCCCTTCGTTGAGATTCCTGACACAACAGTAGAGGAGGTAGGGTCGGCCTCCCGAGCACGGAGCAGGAGTCCTCCGAGACTTTTGAGACAAGAACAGGATCAGCAGGGAGTATATGAGGATGGTGTGGAAGAGCCACTAGGGAGACTTAGAGACAGAGGGGACCCTATCAGAGATCTACTGAGGCTCAACCCACCCACCTTCGCAGGAGCTACAGAGGGAGCTGTGGCCGAGGCTTGGCTAATTAGCTTAGACAGGTGTTTCGCATTGCGACCGTATGAGAGCAACACGAAAGCACGAGTGGCAGTTCATCTTCTTAGGGATGCAGCAGCCACCTGGTGGCGCACAGAGGAGTGCAAGCGCCGACTCTCCGTGGATACACTCACATGGGACACCTTCATTGAGCGCTTCAATGCGCGGTATTTGTCCGAACATTATAGACAGCGCAGAATCGATGAGTTTCATGATCTACAGCAGAGGGGACTCACCGTTACTCAGTATGAGAGCCGATTTATAGAGCTTTCTCGTTACGCGGAATACCTCCATGACGAGAAAATCTTAATATACAAATTCATCAGGGGGCTAAATCACGGGATAGCAGGACCAGTTCGTATGGCAAATCCCCAAACCATGAGCGAGGCTGTTGAAAAGGCCCTTATATCAGAGGAAATTCAGGGACGAGGACAGAATTCACGCCCACAGTACCAGGAACGGAATCCCCAACAACAGCAAAATTTCTGAAGGCCTCAAAACACAACACAGAGAGGAGGATATAATCCTTCATCATTACCTCCTAGGCCTCCACAGCAACAGCAACATCAGCAAAAATCCAAATTTCAACAGAGGGGACAGGGAGGACAGAATCGTGGATGGCAGCAGCAGGGACCACGCAGGGATCAGAGACAACAGGGTTCATCGGCAGGACCCGCAAGGTCCCAGCAGTCTTACAGAGGCTCACAGGGATCCACCGGACGGACCGGGTAACAACAATCGGGCAGAACACAGTCAGGGCAGTTACAGGTTAGAGGACCATGTTATGTATGTGGTGGGGCAGGGCATCTGGCTAGAGAGTGTCCGCAGGGATTTACTGCAGGAGGTCAGCCCCGATCAGGAGGGTCTGAGCAGACCGTAGGTGACGTGGGCAGATCTCACCACATGTTTGCAGCGGTTGATAACCGCCAGGTTGATTTCCAGGCTTCTGTCATCGAGGCAACAGGTACGATTAGAGACTTCCCCATCTCGATCCTTTTTGACTCAGGAGCTACTGACTCCTTTTTGTCTACATCGTTAGTGGAGCGTTGCAGGCTGGTGGCTTCTAGGCAAGACATTAGGTGGGAAGTTGAGTTGGCCTCAGGGGCCAGGATGTCAGTAGATACCTTGGTTAAAGACTGTGAGATCACATTGGGACCCTTCACCACAACATGCGACCTTAGGATTATGCCATTAGGGTCTTACGGAGTAGTTCTGGGTATGGATTGGCTTGCGGCACATAGAGCCAAGCTTGATTGTCGCCAGAGAATGATTAGCTGTTTAGACGATCATGGTTCGTCGGTTGAGATAGTGGGCATTCAAAAGCCCACGGCGGTTCGTATGATATCCGCACAACAGCTTAAGCGCTGTATGCGGAAGGGATGTCAGATGTTTGCCATCACAGTCAGTGATAGAGCAGAGGATGAACCTGAGGCTACTTTAGATGATCACCCTATCCTTAGAGAGTTTGCCGATGTATTCCCACCAGAATTACCTGGTATGCCTCCACGTAGAGAAGTGGACTTCCACATCGACTTAGTGCCAGGTGCAGAGCCGATATCCCGCGCACCCTATAGAATGACGACCCATGAACTCACAGAGCTTAAGCTGCAGTTGGAAGAATTACTTGAGAAGGGACACATCCGACCTAGCGTTTCACCATGGGGCGCACCAGTGATCTTCGTGAAGAAGAAGGATGGGTCTCTTCGTCTATGTATGGACTACAGGCAGTTGAACAAGGTGACGGTGAAGAATCGATATCCTCTACCTAGGATTGACGACCTTTTTGATCAGATGCAGGGAGCTAGAGTGTTCTCGAAAATTGATCTAAAATCTGGGTATCATCAATTGCGCATCACGGAGTCAGATATTCATAAAACTGCTTTTCGAACCAGATATGGCCATTATGAATTCACAGTGGTACCTTTCGGGTTGACGAACGCTCCTGCAGTATTCATGAGTCTCATGAACGGGGTGTTCTGTACATACCTAGACTGGTTCGTGATCATATTCCTAGATGACATTCTGATTTATTCACGGACTGAGGAGGAGCATGTAGAGCACTTGCGTCAAGTTTTGCAGAAATTACGAGGGCAGCAACTTTATGGCAACTTGGCGAAGTGTGCCTTCTTCAGGACAGAGGTGCAGAATTTGGGACACATTTTATCAGGCGATGGCATCTCCGTAGATCCATCTAAAATTAGAGCAATCCAGGAGTGGCCGGCACCCACGAACGTGACAGAGGTCAGAAGCTTTATGGGGTTAGCCGAGTATTATCGTCGGTTTGTCGAAGGTTTCTCCAGGATAGCACATCCCATTACTTCCCTGCAGCGAAAAGGGAAGGGTTTCACTTGGACCGAGCAGTGTGAAAAGGCTTTTGGAGACCTCAAAGAGCGTCTTACGAGCGCTCCTATTTTAGCAGTTCCAGATCCTTCAGAAGAGTTTGTAGTTTGCACGGATGCATCATTAGAAGGTTTGGGAGCCGTGCTTATGCAGGATGGTCGAGCGATCGCATACGAATCGCGGAAACTAAAGACACATGAGTTAAACTATCCTACGCACGACTTAGAGCTTGCAGCTGTTGTTCATGCCTTGGTTCGCTAGAGACACTTTCTCTTAGGGCGACGCTTTGAACTCCATTCAGACCATCATAGTTTGCAGTATATTTTTACACAGCCTAATTTGAACGCCCGCCAACGGCGTTGGATGGAATTCCTATGCGAATATGACTTCGATGTCCATTATATAAAAGGGAAGGAGAACGTGGTCGCTGATGCTTTGAGTCGAAGACGCCACGAGATCCAGACCCTGACCCTGAAGATGGACTTGAAGGATCGCATCTTACAGCATCTGCCGGAGGACGAATGGTTTCTTGAAGTGCAGCAGGCAGTACTAAATCAGAAGGCCCTTGAGGGCAAATTTACAGGATATACCCTTGATTCTGATGGTATGCTTCGACATCGGCAACGCATCTATATACCCCATGCGGGTAATCTTCGTACAGTAATCCTATCAGAGGCTCATAGAGCACCCTACGCAGCACACCCAGGAGTGAAGAAGATGCATGCTGATTTACGACAGCTTTATCATTGGGCTGGGATGAGGCGTGACATTGCAGAATTTGTTGCTCGTTGCCTGGAATGTCAGAGGGTCAAGGCCGAACATCAGCATCCAGCAGGACTGTTGTACCCTCACGCGATACCTGAATGGAAATGGGATACCATTTCTATGGATTTTATCGTTGGTCTCCCTATGTCATCACGTCGTCATGATGCTATTATGGTGACAGTTGACAAGCTGACCAAAGTGGCGCATTTTTCACCAATATGTACAACATACAATGCACCATCAGTGGCAAAGGTGTTTCTTGATCAGATTGTTAGACTTCATGGGATACCTCACCGTATTATATCTGACAGAGACTCCATATTCACTTCATCGTTCTGGAAAGCCTTACATCAGGCGTTGGGCACACAGCTCAACTTCAGTTCCGCATATCATCCAGAAACTGACGGACAAACAGAGAGAGTTAACCAGGTGTTAGAAGACATGCTTCGCATGTATGTGATGGACCACCAGTCTAGATGGGAGGAGTACCTGTATCTAGTTGAATTCACCTACAATAATGGGCATCATAGCTCGTTGGGTATGCCTCCTTTCCAGGCATTATATGGCAGACCATGCAGAACACCTTTGAGTTGGGATCGTATAGAGGACAGAACAGTCATCGGTCCAGAGATAGTTCAGAATATGGAACTGCAAGTTAAACAGATAAGACAGAGGCTTCTGGAAGCACAGGACAGGCAGAAAAAGTATGCCGATGCTAAGAGGACAGACCGAAGTTTCTCTGTGGGGGAAAGAGTATTTTTGAGAGTGCGGCCGCACAAAAGTCCAATCCGTTACGGAAAAGGCTCTAAACTCGCACCTTGATTTGTAGGACCTTTTGAAATCTTGGAGCGGATAGGACCAGTAGCCTATCGTCTAGCCTTGCCACCTAGCCTGTCACGTATCCACGATGTATTTCATGTATCAGTTTTACGTCAATATATTCCTGACTTATCTCATGTGTTGGATTGGAGTGCTCTTCAGGTAGAGGCAGACGGACAACTGGCGTTGGAGCCAATTCGCATATTGGCTCGTCAGACGCTGGCCCTTCGAGGTCGAGAGCTGGACCAGGTTAGAGTCCAATGGGACCTATACGACGAAGTCACTGCAACATGGGAAGATGCAGAGAGATTGAAGACCCTGTATCCTCACCTTTTTGACAACTTCCAGGAGGAAGTACCGTCTTAGGGGGAGAGGATGTGAGGACCGCCCTTTTTACTACTGTTGTTATGACTATTTACAGTACTGTTATTGTTACTTTCATATTTGTGGGATAGCAGTTCCCGAAATTTGTCAGACTATTTAACTTTATTATGTTTTCGGAAAAACTAATTGGGTGATGTTTGGATAAGTTACTTTTCAGAAAAATGAATTAGGGATGATGGAAAATTGTAATATGATTTTTAATTATGTTAAATTGTACTAAGGCATGAGAATGCATGTGTTATTTAAGTTGCTTCGGCTATGATGAATTTATGTGGTTACTGATCTTGTAATTGAGTGTGCAGGGACTACTAATCAAACCACAGATTTCGGAGATCATTCCACACCTTGTTAATTGTTATTCCCTGTTAAGCCGATCTGGTTCCACGAGGAACCAAGATCTCCTTGTGTTTGATGTCATGATGTAATGTGGTCTTTCGTATGGTCGAGTGGGTTAGGTTACCCTCATGTAACATTATTTTTATAAGTAAGTGTTGTAAAGAGATTGAATTTGAAATTTCTATTTTTTATTTAAATTATGAGGCCCTTTTTCTTGTGCTTTACCTTGACCTGGGGTGTCTTGTATGGGTTAAAATTGACCCTGGGTTCTACCCCATGGGTCCAGGGGCCCATTTGGCATGGGTAACCCTTGAGTAACCTCCATCTAGTCAACTTAACCTTCCCCTGAAGTTAAGTGGCGAAAATTGGAGGTAGGAGGGGACATGATGGGTTGTACCAACACTCAACCCATCCCCTCTACTTTTCCCTAGATAAGAGATGCCATCCATTAGTGAAAGTTACCTCTTCTTTAGTAAGATTCCCCCATGTACTATGGGGACACCCATGTGAAGAAAGGAGAAAGAGGCATGGGTCACCTGTCTTGTTCCCATTTAACTCTTTTTTTTATTTCTCCCATGAGAAAGTGGAGTCACATGAGAGGAATAAGGAGTACCCTTGGGAATGGAGAGTGACATAAGCCACCTGGACAGAATAGTGATTTTTGGGAAGGGTGAGGAGGTGACAAGTGTCACTTCCCCATTTCTCAAAATTAGAAAGAAAGAGAATTTTGGGTTATTTATTTTGAAATTTTGGGATGAGAGGGAGTTAGTTGAATTTTGGGGAAAAACTTTCATTTTGGCCTTACCAAAAATAGAGAAGTTAGTTTGGAAGATAGAGAAGGGAGAGGGAGTTGGTGGCTAAGGTTGGAGGTGAACTCTGTGGACTCTGCAACAACTTCATTCCAGGAGGGCTTTGCAAGGTTGGTCTGAATTTTACCTTTGTTTTGGTAGAACTGAAATGTGTATGAAATGTGTGTGAAATATGTGTTTAAATTTATTTTCTGTGGGGTTCTTGTCGGGTTGTTTGACAGAGCGTCTCCCACTTGGGAGAAATGCTCATCAAGTTTGGGGTAGGGGAGGAGAGATCCTCCTCGGGTGCATACCTGTTTCCATCTTTTGGGATGTTGAAAGCCTTGAGGGCATGTATCTGTGACTGTATTTTTGACTTGAGAGTCATATACAGATTTCTTATAAATTGTGATCACACTTGGTTGAGACCAAGAGAAATTGATATGAGTTCATTTATCTGTCAGGGTGACACTCTGGAGTCGAGTGTGTCCACTCTCCTGCCCCTTATGAAACTCACTGTAGTTGAGTTTCCGTATTGTGTAAAATAACCACGGGTGTATGTGTGCTTTGGGATTGTTGTTGTTTCTGTTGTGAAGTGGAGTGTTTGAGTACCCAGGTGTGAGTATGGTCTCCCTAGCTCGGGGGTGACCCTCTTGCGGGTCTACGGTAGGGAGGAGAGCTAGACGAGTGGTATTTTTTCTTCTTTGTTTGTCTTTGATACGCAAGTTTTTCTCTTGGAGCTTCTGGTTGGCTATTTATGAAGAAACAGATCATCTTCTTGTCATGAGAATTAGGCCTGGTTCATTTCATAGAGATGAAGAGAGAACACCTCTCTTGTTATTGTTGTAAATTAATGATATTCTGGGAGTGAAGAAAATCACCTCCCTGATCTTGTTATTATTGGGTTTTATTGGTTGTCATAAGTTTTTAGTTGTACACTATTTGGGAGGAGAAAGTTCATATCTGGGAAGTTGGTATTCATGATTGAGAAGCTGTAATATGAATGTGCTTAAATTTTTAAGTTGATGTTTGCAACCTTTGTTCAATAGCAATTTTTGTGTTTCAAGTATTACTGAAAAGAATAAGTTCGTTTTGCAACTTAATCTGAGTTGTTTATATTGAAAGTTTGGAATTGCTTCACTAGTTGAAATGCTAATTTTCTTTTCAATGTTAAAATGGAAAAGACAGTTTTAAATATTTGAGTTATTCTCCATATTAATGGATTCTGTTAATTTAGAAGGATTAGAGGAAATCTAGCATGTAAATATATAATCTGTTGTAAATTTACGAAGTCTTAAATGTTTATGAAAATGGAAAATTATACTTATAATAAGGGGATAGCTAGTTACCATTTCTATCAATTAAGTGAAATTGGGATATATATATATATAGTTATATCTAATTGTTAAGACAATTTCTTTATAACAGGTGGATTTGGAGAAAATGCATAAAGTAGTGAAATTGAGAAATTTAGGAATTAGTTAAGCACATATAAGAATATGTTTTATATATAAAAAAAAATTTAAATATATATATATATATATAAATATATATGTATATATATTTCACATTTTGAGTAATTATCATTTTCCAGAATAATAGAGAAATTGAAAATAAATTATCATTTTTATGAGATTGACTGATAATTATCAATATATATATATATATATATATATATATATATATATATATATCTATAATTATATAATCATTGATAAATATATATATATATATACATATGAATATATATATATATATATGTATATAAATATATATTTTATTGTTGAGAGAAATCAAAGAATAGCAAATAAGACTGGCGGACCAAAATGTAAGCCGCGGATAAAAAAAAACACAGTCGAATTTTACATTGGGCGGTGGGGAGAAAACCCCACCGCAGGTTTGTTGTTACATTTGGAGGTGTGGAGTGGGGCGGAGCCCCACCCACACCCCACGTCGTGGGAATGTGGGTGGGGCTCCGCCCCACTCCACATCTCCCCCCCTACCCCTTATGCCTCCCGCGGCCTGCGCAGGCCCGCCACTCTGCGGCCATCCCGACCCTGTTTCTCTGTCGCAGCGACCACCGCCGCCCATGGCCGCCGTCGGCTGTGGAAACTCCAGCAAATAAAATGTTAGGGCTTGGCCCTAACATATGATTGGGTTATTTGGAATATAAATGCAGTTTATTTTTATATAGCTCTATATATAGGCATATATATATTATATATGTCTATGTATATAGCTATATATCTAATATAATAATGAGTATATATCTGTATATATATATATATATATATAAGTTGTGGTAAACCAATTCGTCCTTTACATAGACATTAAAATAAATATATTATATATATGTATGTATGTATGTATGTATATATATATATATATATATATATATATAAAACATACATAGGAGTAAATCTATGAACCAATTTATTGGGCCCTCGTTTAAAATCGTTATAAACTATGTTTCATGGATATGGAAAAAAAAAATATATATATATATAACAATTATATTCTCACAGTAGATGTTATTAAGTGTTGAACACAACAACCAAAGGAGATATATTACCATGAACAGAGTTTTATAAAGTGGTGAACCACCTACATCTATTGACAACGTCATACGAGTCACAATCAGTGTATGAATCGTAATTAAGAGTAACAGTAATAACAGTAATTCTAAACAAGAGAAAATAAAATTATAATGTAAAAGAGAGTTTAGGAATATGCAGTGATACTCTGGAAAGAGTTTCTCGGAAGTTTCAACTATTAACGTACTAATAATCACCCAGAAATTGAAGAGGAAAATTACACAACTCTTTGCTCAAAAGAACACTGGAAATAAACTTAAGAAGACACCACTGACAATCCATGTGGCCATATTAATCTCAACTGTAGCAAACGATCTCATATGTAAACCTGTAAGAGGTTCCGAAGAAGGAAAAAAAAAACTAACATTGGAAAACACAGAGGAGAAAATGCGCGACATTTCTTACACGGGATAAGAGAAGTAAGTTGACGGACCCTTCTGCAAATTTTGCTTAGGAACAAGTTGACTAAGTATTTACGAAGAGGAGGAACCTAGATCGGGGAAGATTAGGAGACCGAGTCCAGCGAAATAGTAAACCAGCCTTTGTGACCTAGATCATCCTGAAATTAGGTTTAATATCAACAATAGCTGCAGTAATAACCCTGATTGACGTAAATCATGAAGAAAGGTCAGAATGCACATAAAGAAAGCATAGAAAATGAAAGAGAGAGAGAGACCGAAATATAAACACTCTAAATGAACAAAGAAATAGTTAAGGTAAGGGCGATAAAGATATAATCAGAATTAAGAACTTGTGAAAAGGGAAGAGAGGGCAACCAAACCGCCTTGTTGAAAATGCTAAGTCATAGGAGGGGTATGTTTCAGGAAACAAGAGAGGAGACAGACAACCGTGCCTGGCTGAAAAATGACTAAATAGGGAGATCACTAGCCGGTTTAGTCGGAACAAGGCGTCGTGGGGAGTGGTTCCTCTATCAGCGAACCACGTGCGTAAATGAGTGCAGCGTAATTCCCACTAACGCCGTAAGGCATTCTGCTACCGAACATTGCCGAGGGTTCGATTTAAGAACTTTGGTAATCTCACTCTTGCAAAGTCGTTAGCAGCGTTGTATAGACCCTCTTGTTGATCTATATGCTTCTGGTTGCACGCCATTGTACTTGTATTCCGCCGAAGAGTATAGCGTTTCGCCATGAGAGAACACCGTTGAGCATGCGTACGCATGCGAAAGGGGTTTTTAGGACAGTGTGAGAAAAATTTTTCATATCTCGTGTCATAACCACATGACAGATGTGGTTATGACACGTGCGATGTGTGTTGTGACCACAAGGAAAATGTGGGCATGACATAAGCTATGAGAAACTTGTATGTAATCTATATATGCACTAAATTAATCAAATCCCTTATTCATTTTTATATATTCTATGTAGAAACAAATGCAATCCTTATCAGAAAGCAACAAAAAAATATTTAAAATTAAAATCCACGTAAAAACCAATTACTTCATGAATGACACTTGCATACCATTGTAACTCAACACAAAAATATTCCACTAAAGTTGATGAACTTCATATTCTAGCAATTTGAAGTCACTCAATAGACCAATACTCAATGCACGAAAGAAAGTAGTACATTGGCAGTAACATATTATCTTTTCCTACAATCTAAATTAAAACATACATCCATATGATTGCAATATGTGTAAAAAAAATTCATCTCCAATTATTAAAAGAATGATCTCAGAAAAATCTACTAAAATAAGTTTTATCATCATTAACCATTACCTCTAAATCATAATGGTGGAATTTAGATATTTCCCACATTATAGTCATCTATGTAACTATGTATCCAAAAGCATATACAAGTATATATATCCAAGAACAATATTGTAAATTTAATGCATCTAAATTTATAAAAGAATACACAAAATTAGCAAAATAAAGTCTATTAAAATATTGTAGAAGAAACATGAGTGGTAATCATAAGAAAAATATTAGGTTTGAAATAGTTGTGGGTAGAAAATCTAGAAAATGCTCTGTATCTTACAATAATTCATAAAACAAGGTAAATCTACTAAAATAAGTTTTATCATCATTAGCCATTACTGCTAAATCATAATGGTAGAATTTAGATATTTCCCACATTATAGTCATCTATGTAACTATGTATCCAAAAGCATATACAAGTATATATATCCAAGAACAATACTGTAAATTTAATGCATATAAATTTATAAAAGAATACACAAAATTAACAAAATAAAGTCTATTAAAATATTATAGAAGAAACATATGAGTGGTAATCATAAGAAAAATATTAGGTTTTAAATAGTTGTGGGTAGAAAATCTAGAAAATGCTCTATATCTTACAATAATTCATAAAACAAGGTAACAAAAATATTTACTACATATAATCACAAAACGATTGAAATTTGGTAAATTGTTGTCTAATATAGTACACTAAGCTCTAAAAATATTTACCACAAACCAACGAAGAGGCCCAAAATCTTGCAAATAACTCATGGAATAAGTCAATCATTGCTAACAATAATATTACCTAGATCTTTTTGATGCGTTGGATGATGAATATAAATTTGAAATGATCTTTATAAACTTTTGAGCATTAGTGCTATGAGATAATTGAAAAGGCAATTGGTTTTCTAATGACTACATAAACATATCCATCATGAGATAAATTCTTGATGTGACAAATTCCTGAGACTGAATTGTTAGTGGGCATTAGCCCACATAGAAAGCCTATCGACTAAATATTGCTTTTTAAAAGATATTTTGGTTGCTTGAGGGTGATCATTATTTCACTAGATAGGTTTTGAACACATGAGGATATGAGTAAATAAAACATGTCTATCTTCTAAAAAAATGTAACTTAGATATGCTAAGGCTTTTCAAATATGATTGAATTGTTTGCAAATTTTCAATAAGGCTTTTCAAATATGCTATAACATAACTTTAATACAATGCTAGAGTTGGTTAGGTTTTTGAAATACAACATAAAACCAAAATATCTTTTTAAAACAATAGTTCATCTTTCCCTTTAAATATGAACTAATTGAAATTGTATTTTGAAGGTCATCTAGAGTGTAAGCTTGATTTTTAATCTTGTAAAAAGTTTTTCCTTAGTTTGTGTAGGAATATGATAGCTACCACAACAACAACTTCACTAGTGTATACAAAATTTTTTTACTTGAGGAGAGTTATTAATCAATATTTTGTATAGTATTATCATTGTCTATATAGTCCTCTACATCAGACCATGCAAACAAAAATGCTAGCTCTATAACTTTATATGTTAAGGCCTACAAATACAGTTTCTAATGGGGACTCTTTTGAAAAATTAGACTTGAGACAATGCCTCTTTGTTTCTTTCAATGCACATAAAGGTTAGTGACCAGTGACAAAGAATAATTCATATCATCCAAATGCAATTCACATCTGGATGTTGGACACCTAAATACCATATCATAATAGATTCTTACCAACAAGTGAATTATACACTTCCATTTGGCATATAATCATAGACTAGCATTTGTTGGTCATTTTGTTAGCAGTAACCAAGTAGGATCACAAGATGTGTATGGTGTATGTGGTATAGCTATTGTACCTAAATGTGAAGAACGAATGTGTCATCCAAGCAACATACATGGCATAGCTATTTATCAAGTATCATGGTGGCAAATAAAATTGAAGGGATCTAAGAATGTCCTTTAGGTATTTCTCTTATGGACACCTAAATACCATATCATAATAGATTCTTATAAATAAATGAATAATACACTTCCATTTGGCATCTAATCATAGACTAGCATTTGTTGGCCATTTTGTTAGCAGTAACCAAGTAGGATCACAAGATGTGTATGGTGTATGTGGTATAGCTATTGTACCTAAATGTGAAGAAAGAATGTGTAATCCAAGCAACATACATAGCATAGCTATATATCAAGTATTATGGTTGGAAATAAAGTGTAGAGGGGACAATTGATGGCTTCAATTTGCCAAGAGAGAAGGGGGCCTTAGTGTTTTCATGAGAAGTAGAGCCTCCAACCACATAAGAATTAGGAGGGTGAGTCACGAAACCCATTAGAGGAAGGGACATAGATTAAGCCAAAGAAGAACCAAAAGAAATTGAGGAAGCTTCTTCCCTTTCTTTAGGAGATATATGTTGATGGCTTGGGTCTACCCCTTGCCTATAGGTATCTTGTTTCAAAGGTTTAACTATTTTGGCTAAAGAGAAAATTTTGAACATTCATCAATCATGCGCCTATTAACATAACCCACCTTGATCCCAATTTCTTCACTAATGGTTTGGAATGCCCATTTTCAACTACACTTGAACACCAGTCCTTCATAATCCACTATTTGGTTCTAGATTTTGGTGCCGACCTTTATCCCAATTTCTTAAATGTCCATTTTCACAAGAATCCTAGCAAATGTGAAAGAAGATTAGAATACAAGAAAATTTAACCCTTCGATGAATTTATCAATCGTGTTGCCAATAGAGAAGAAATAGAGAGTCTTGCCCAAATCAGAATAATTGAAAAAGTTATAGAAAGGGACTTAAATTCTATAAACCAAGGTTTCAGAGAAAGATATGATTTGTCCCAACCCCGAAGCTCCTTTAAACCAACATATTCCTGTCTTCACGGATGCTACGAATCACATGCACAAATTCTTTTCCAGATTGCTTGATGTGAATTTTTTCTTAAGAGAGGTAGCCAGGTTTTCAATATCCATTTATTCAGCTCTACCAGACCTGGCCAAAAATTTTAGAAGCAAAATAATAGTGTGTTCAATGCATACTGTTTCTTCCTCAATGACATCTTTTACAAGATTGACAGTGGGAGGGGCCACCCTCTAGAAATCCACGCTCATTCGGTGACATTCCATCTTTTATTGGTCCAAGACAAGGATGGATCCTTTCAAATCAATATCAGAGCGAGCCCTATGGGAAAGCATAGGCAAAACCCTACCATAACTGATCGAAGATTTCCCATCGCACAGTTTAGAAGAACCCTTAATGTCATGGAGGGTAGGTGAATTAGATTTCTACTTCTCAATGATCATAAGGGGTTTAGAAAATGACCACTCCGGAGCGTTCGATGTAGGGGAGAAAAACCTGGTGCATGTCACCAATGTTCTATACTTAGGTTTCACTATTTCATTCTTTCCCATTACCTTCGCAAAGGTTTTGTATCCTTTCTTAAAATTCTTCTTTAGTCTAGTTTTAACAAATTTGATTAAATTCACTATTGTTGAAGTCATTACTTGGCTCGAAAGGAATGGTGGGCTCCCGAGCATCAATGCTATTGCCATCAAAATCATAGGAAAAATTATGACTAAAAAGTAAAATTTTAGATATTTTTTACATGTCACAATCATATATTGATTGTAAATTGTATGGTCAAGATGTTTTTGATGGTAGTCCTTTTAATCTAAACCATCAATCTATGTATTTCATCTAGTGCTCCTCACTAAGGAAATGCCTATCGGCGTAAATATATCTAAAGTACTTCGAGAGATATATTTCTTGAGGCACCTATTTCCACCTACGTGTAGTAAATTGATTAAAAAAATAGGCACCTAGAGAAGGATATCTCTTGGCGTACTTTAGATATATTTTTAAATATAGGTATACTAGTATAATGACTTTCTGCCGACTTTAAAGGTGGAAGCTAAAGGACAGAAATTACAATGAATAAATTTAGGAAGAAAAAAGTAGCGCCCAGCTGGACAGATAGGCATCACAAAAAGATGTTTATATATATATATATAATTTAGTTTGCTGTTCACAAAAGATATGGATGCTGCTATATAAAAGCTCACACCATCTTCCAAAATACTCTAGTTTGCCTACAATGGAAAAATTGATTATGACCATGAAATTTTAAAACAAATGTAATATTAAAAATAAATTTAATAAATTCTCAAATTAAGGGCAACCTAAAAAAAAAATGGCTACAGCAGAGGAGCGAGTGAACGACAGGTTTAGGGTAGGCAATGGAGAAGGAGAGTGAAAGGGAGTAGGCAATGGAGCAAGAGAACCAGCGGGAGCATGGGCAACAAAGACGAAATGAGCAATCCCCCTAGAGCATGCCAGAAGAAGAGTAGCCAATGAAAAATGGTGTGGAAACTAGGGCTAGAATGGGAGACAGAATATACAACCCAAATGAAATGGGAAGTTTGGGTATAAAACTAGGAAGAATTTTCATTCAAGGGTTCAGGGGTACTAGACAAGTTGCAATGGTAGGAGTAACGGTTATGGGAGAACCTTCAGTGGAAAAAATGAATTCCAGAAAAAAATGCAAGATGTGATCCAATCCCATGCTACAGGGGTGAACTATATTCCCTTGTGTAACATGGGAAACAAGATCTGAGGAAGGAGAACAATTTTTAAGGAGAGTGGGAATTCCATGAGAAAGGAAAAGGAGGAACACAGAAAGAACAACAAAGCTATGGTGATACAAGCTAACACAATGCACTTCATCATGCAATGATTGGAATCACTTGGCTTGATAATCAAGTGGTTTGGAAGAGACCTCAATTGGGAGAGGTTGATTAATTGGTGGAAAGACCAGGGGGGAGAGGAATTGTAAATAAAATCCTTAGCAAATGGATATTTTACACTAATATGCCCAACTCAAGGGATTAGGGCATATATTAAAGATGGGGTTTGGATGATGGATGATAGTGGCTTCTACATTCAAAGATGGGAGGCATGTTTCGATCCATACAAACACAATATGGATCGAGTCCGGGATTGGTTCAAACTTCCTAACCTACCTGAAGAATTTTGGGACCCTACAATGCTTGAAGAAATCAAAAACCAATTGGGGATCTTTATTTGTGTAGAAGAAAGGCCCAATCTTAGTGGTATTGGCTCCTATGTAAGAATCTATGTGGAAAACAAACCCAATAGCCCTCACTGGAGAGAGTTGGAGATATATACATAGTGGGGAGATTGGAGGCAAACTCTTATTCTAGATCCGAACCCCAAATACAGGAGAACAAGAGAGTTGGGTTTAAGGCATAAGATACAAAAGTTAGAAGAGGCATGTGTAGATATGAAGGGATCAACCTCAGGTATAGAGAGACTGGTTAGTCCAGAAGAAAAAGATGCTGATCTAAGGGATAACCAATTTAGGGAGAACAAACAAGTTAAGGAAATGGAGGAAAATTTCAGCAAGGAAAGGTTAGCCCAGAAGGAAGGGAAAAATTTAGAGCAAAAGGCTAACCTAAATGGAAAATTTTATGAAGTATCAAGGAATTGATCAAGGACAATTTCAAAGAAGACAACTTAGATTCTTTGATTGAAGTAGGTAGTAAATTGTTGGAATTGGCAAAGGAAGCCAAGAGAGGGGAGTTAGAGGAGAACTTTTTCACAGAAGGATTATGGGAATCTAGTCTAGTATTAGAGGAGATAGGCCTAGATGTGGAAGAGGGGGAAATTTCTCCTCCACTAGCAAAAAATCTAAATTTTGCATCATCTCCCCAGATAGAGATAGAAAGTTGGGCATTGCAATAAGGGAGCCAATAAAGGCAATTCCTGATTGTGGTGATAGCAAGAAGAGAGGTAGGATTTCAAATCAAGAAAAGAGGAAAATAAATGGGGAAGCTTCTGGGCAAAAGAAGATCCTTGAAATGCTCAAGACAAGGAAGGGGGAATCCCTTCCTGAGGAACCATGAAACTATACTCTTGGAATGTTAGGGGCCTAAATGTCCCTAAAAAAAAGAGTTTGGTTCAACACTCACTGGAGGTGTCCTAGGTTGATATATTTCTGATCCAGGAAACAAAACTAACACAGGTGGAAGTACAGATTTTTGTGATAAGTTGAAACTTTGGCAGTATTCGGTAGTTTATGCGAATGGCACTTCGAGCGGGCTCATAACTCTCTTGAGACCTCAAAAAGTATTGGTGGAGGAGCTGGCTGCAAGAAAACACTGGATCACTAGCAAGGTTAGGAGCTTATCCTTTGATTTAAATTTCCTTTTTATTAATGTTTATGGCCCAAATTCATGTATTCCAAAGAGATAGATTTGGATGGAAATAGAAGCAGTATGTAGTAGTGCAGCTTATGAGTTCTATTTTTGGGAGGGGACTTTAATGCAATCCTAAGAACAGAAGATAAGCTGGGGGGTGTAAGTAGAAAACTCCAATCACATATTGATTTTGAGAACTTTGTAGAAAGAAAATGCTGATGGATATTTAGATGGGGAATGGGATTTACACATGGACAAACAGGAGAAAAGGGTTTTGTAACATAGCTGAATGTTTGGACAGATTCTTGTTCAAGGGTGACTTGGGGAACTTTTTGTTAGGGTTAGGGCAGATCAAAGCAATAAACACTAACAATTATATGCAGATTAAATAACCCAAATATAACAATGAGGAATAACACAAAAGAGATAAACATAGAAATTTAACGTGGTTCACCCAATATGGGCTACATCCACAGAAACTCAGCCATCCAATGATTTTATTATCCAGTGCAAAACAGATTACAATCTCGCGAATACATCGCTGTACCATACATCCCAGCCGCTTATAACAAGCTTTTTGGAAGCTTCTAGAATTAGGGTTTTGCAATGTCATTTTTCTTTTGTCAGTTAACAAAAATTAACAATCAACTCTGATCGTGCAAAAAGAGGGAAAAAAATTTTCTTGGGGGCTGCGCCCTCGAACCCTTGCTCGGGGCCTGGCCCTGCCCCAAACCTCGATAAGGATACATAACTTGTGTACAATACTTGCATGATAAGTCACCACATACCAACAATCTCCCACTTGGAGATTGATCCTGGACGACACTGCTACGCTTGCAGCTCCCACTAGATTACAGGCCTAGCTGGTTTCTTAAGTCCACCATTATCAGTCATGATGGCCAACATAAACTGATGAGGAAATCAGTTTCTCCCATGTAACTACCTTTGTGAACATATCTGTAGGATTTTCACTTGTGTGAATTTTCTCTAGCTTTAACTGCCCATCCTCCAAAACTAACCGGATGAAGTGGTATCTAAGCTGTATATGCTTAGTTTTTTACTGCAAAGCTAAGTTCTTAGCAAGATGAATGGCACTCTGGCTATCAATGTACAAAGGGCTATCTTCTTGTTGTTGCCCCAATTCCTCCAGAAAACGTTGTAACCAAATCATCTCCTTGCTAGCTTCTGTAGCAGCAACATACTCAGCTTCAGTGGTTGAAAGCGCAACAACCTTTTGCAGCCTTGAAATCCAACTAACTGCAGTACCTCCTATAGTAAAAACATACCCTGTAGTACTCCTCCTGCTATCAATATCACCCGCCAGATCAGACTAAACATATTCTTTTAGAGTAGAATTTGTTCCTCCAAAACACAGTTTCTTTGAAGTAGTACCTCTCAAATATCAGAGAACCCATTTTACAGCATTCTAATGTTCCGTTCCCGGATTGCTCATATACATGCTCACAACTCCCACTGCATGTGCAATATCTGGCCTTGTGCATACCATTGCATACATCAAGCTGCAACTGCTAATGCATATGTTATCTTAGACATTTTGTCTTCCTCCTCTTGTGTCTTTGGACACATCTCCTTAGTCAACTTAAAATGACTAGGCAAGGTGTACTAACTGCTTTTGGATTCTGCATGTTAAACCTTTTCAACACCTTCTCTACATACTCACTTTGGGACAAAAATATTTTTTTATTTGTCATATCCCGTGTGATCCTCATACCAAGGATTTGTTTTGCTGCACCCAAATCCTTCATAGCAAATGAATTTGCTAATTTCTGCTTACGTTCATTAATATGCTGCATGTTAGACCTAGCAACAAGCATGTCATCAACATAAAGCAACAGGATAATATAGCTGCCATTACCCAATTTCTTGAAATAAACACAATAATCAGAATGACATCTTTTGTAACCTTATTCAGCCATAAAACTATCAAATTTCAAATACCATTGTCGAGGTGCTTGCTTCAGGCCATACACACTCTTCTTTAACCTGCACACAAAATCCTCCTTACCCTTGACCTCATATCCCTATGGTTGCTGCATGTATATTGCCTCTTCCAGATCCCCATGCAAAAAAGTTGTTTTCACATCTAACTGTTCATGATGCAAGTCTTCCATAGCCACAAGACTTAGAATTGTTCTAATAGAAGTCATCTTTACAACCGGAGAAAATATTTCATCAAAATCTATACCTTTTTTTATGTGTAAAACCTTTTACCACGAGTTTGGCCTTATATCTTTTCTTGCCTCCATCTTCTTCCTTTAACCTGTAAACCCATTTATTTAGCAATGCTCTTTCACCTGCAGGCAATTGAACTAAGTCCCAAGTTTGATTCTGCAGCAAGGAATCCATTTCCTCTTTCATGCCTAGCTCCCACTGCTTTTTGGTATCTACCTGCATTGCTTCTTCATAACCTTCAAGTTCACCAGAATTAGTTAATAATATAGAATATAATGATGGAGAAAATCTTTTAGGAGGTCTAGTTATCCTTTTAGAATGTCTAACACTTGCAGGAGTCTGTGGGATAACTTGTTGTTGTTGAGCATCAGGTACCACTGGCATTTTATTTTCTGGAATCTCATCCAGCACCACATATTCCTTTTTGGCCTGTTCATGCTTCTTTTCCTATAGTTGATCCTTATACATGACCTTCTGATTGAATATAACATCTCTGCTCCTAATGATTTTATGATTTTCATAATCCCACAACCGATAACCAAATTCATCTACTCCATATCCAATGAAGGTACATTTTTTAGACTTGGCCTCAAGCTTGGTTCTATTTTCAATATCAACATGGACAAAAGATTCACAACCAAAGGTTTTCATAAATGAATAGTTTACCTTTTTGCCCATCCATGCCTCCTCTGGAATGCCACCATCCAAAGGATTTGAAGGTCCCCTATTTATTAAATAAACAACAGTATGTACATCATCTACCCAAAAGTGTAAGGGTAGTGCAACATGCAATCTCATGCTCCTTGCATGCTCCATAATGGTCCTATTCATCCTCTCAGACACACCATTTTCTTGTGAGGTTCCATGAACTATTTTCTGCTTACAGATTCCATTATATGAACAGTAATTCTCAAATTCTCTATTGCAATACTCGCCTCCATTATCAAATCTGAGACACTTCAACTTTTTTCCTGTCTCATTCTCAACCAAAGCTTTCCACTTTTTAAAAGTTGCCAATACTTCTGATTTTTGTTTTAGGAAATACACCCATGTTTTCCTAGTTGCATCATCAATAAAAGTAACATAATAGCAAGAGCCTCCAGGAGAAGATACCTAAGCTGGTCCCCATACATCTGAATGCACAAGCTCTAATTTCTCACTATTCTTCTCTTTCCAAACTTTGAGAAATCAGACTCTTTTCTATTTTCTATAAACACAATTTTCGCAGAACTCCAAGTCAATCTTCTTCAGACCTGGTAGCTGTTAGGGTTAGCCGGCAGAAGATATCAATTAAATGCAAATAAAGATTAAACAAAGGAATGGAACTACATAGAAATAATAACAACAAGAGACAAGTTTTAACGCGGTTCACCCAAACTTGGGCTACATCCACAAAACAGAGAGTCAAATATTATTATCCAGTAAATCAAACTGATTACAATCAGCAATCCCTGCAACTTAATCCTGCTGCAAATGCTACAATACAATATATCAAAACCCTAACCCTTAGCCACTTTTATCAAGCCTTTTTGTTAGTTACAAAAATTAGGGTTTTCTTATGTCGATCATAAAATATAGGATTTTTCTCAGGGGCTGCCGCCCTCGAACCCCTGCTTGGGGCCTAGCCCGGCCTTGAACCCCGGCGAGGATACATGGCTAGTGTACAGTACTTTCCTGATCAGTCGCCACCTACCAACAATCTCCCACTTGGAGACTGATCCTGGACGACACCGCTGCGTGTGCAGCTCCCACTGGAAATAAGCACCCGGGACTCTACTATTCTATTTTTATTGTTTTTAGTCTAGAAGACCAACCGAAGTTGAAAAGGAGCTCAGCTTCGCCCTTGTCACTGCCTTTGTAAACATATCTGTTGGATTGTCATTTATATGTATCTTTTCTAGCCTTAACTATCCATTATCCAACACCAACTGAATAAAGTGATACCTCAACTGTATGTGTTTGGTCTTTGAATGCAAAGCAGAATTCTTTGCAAGATGTATGGCACTCTGACTGTCTATATACAAAGAACTGTTAGCCTGTTGTTTTCCTAATTCTTCCATGAAAGATTGTAGCCATATCATCTCCTTGCTTGCCTCTATTGCATTGACATACTCAGTCTCTGTGGTGGATAAAGCAACCACCTTTTGCAACTGTGAGATCCAACTCACTGATGTCCCACCTACAGTAAAGACATAACCTGTAGTACTCCACCTAGTATCAATATCTCCTACCAAATCTAAGTCTACATAACCTGCTAAATCAGTATTAGAGCCTCCAAAACATAAATGTTTATTGGATGTACCTCTCAAATATCTGAGAATCTATTTTACTGCATTCCAATGCTCCAATCCGGGATGACTCATATACTTGCTTACGACTCCTACAACATGTGTAATATCCGATCTCGTGCATACCATGGCATACATTAAACTTCCTATAGCTGAAGCATATGGTACCTTGGACATTTGTGCTTCCTCCTCTTGTGTCTTTGGACACATCTCCTTAGTCAATTTCAAATGACTAGGCAAAGGTGTGCTGATAGCTTTTGCATTCTCCATGTGGAATCTCTGCAACACCTTTTCAACATAAGCAGCCTGAGATAAAGTCAATTTTCTGTTCATCCTATCTCTGTAAATTTTCATACCAACAATTTGTTTTGCTACCCCCAAATCCTTCATATCAAATGACTGTGCTAACTGTTGTTTTAACTCTCTTATGTGATCCATGTTAGACCCAGCTTCAAGCATGTCATCAACATATAAACATAAAATAATGTAGCTGTCATTATCCAACCTCTTAAAATAAACACAATGGTTAGAATTACACCTGCTGTAGCCTTGCTCAGCCATAAAACTATCAAATTTCAAATACCATTGCCTAGGTGCTTGTTTCAGGCCATACAAACTCTTCTTCAATCTGTACACCTGTTTCTCCTTACCTTTGACCTCAAATCCTTGGGGCTGTTCCATATACATCTCCTCCTCCAAATCACCATGGAGAAAGGCAATTTTCACATCTAGCTGTTCCAAATTTAAATCTTCAGCAGCCACAATACTTAAAACAGTACGAATAGAAGTCATCTTGACAACCGGAGAAAATATCTCATCAAAATCAATGCCCTTTTTTTGTGCAAATCCTTTTACAACTAACCTGGCCTTAAATCTTTTCTTACCTCCATCTTCCTCTTTCAACCAGTAAACCCATTTGTTTGGTAAAGCCTTTTTACTTGCAGGTAACTTACATAATTCCCAAGTCTAATTTTTTAGCAAGGAGTCCATTTCTTCTTTCATAGCATGCTCCCACTGAACCTGTGTATCCACCTGCATAGCTTCATCATACCCTTCGGGTTCACCAGCATCTGTTAACAAAATAGAATACGAAGAGGGAGAAAACCTTTCAGGAGGTCTACTTAGTCTTGTTGACCGTCTAACATTCACTAGAGTTTGTGGTATTTCTGGTTGCTGTTGCGGAGTATGAGGAACCACTGGAACATCACTATTTGGAGTATCATCCAGCACCACAATCTTTTTCTTTCTTCTCATGCTGTTGCAACTAATCTTTGTACAACACCTTCTCATTAAATATAACATCCCTGCTTCTCACAATTTTCTGATTTTCAAAATCCCAAATCCTATAACCAAATTCATCAATGCCATATCCAACAAAAGTACACTTTTTTGATTTTGCATCCAGCTTGGTTCTATTTTCAGAATCTATATGTGCAAAAGCTTCACAGCCGAAGGTTTTTAGAAAAGAATAACTCACCTTCTTACCTATCCATGCTTCCTCTGGAATACCACAGCCCAAAGGAACTGAAGGACCTCTGTTAATTAAATATATAGCAGTGTTGACAGCCTTTGCCCACATATTTAAGGGCAGCCCAGCATGCAATCTCATGGTCCTTGCATGCTCCATTATTGTCCTAATCATGCGTTTAGCCACTCTATTTTCCTGTGGAGTCCCTGGAACTGTTTTCGGCCTACAAATTCCATTAGAGGAACAATAATCTTCAAATTCTTTGCTGCAATACTCACCGCCATTATCAGATCTGAGACATTTTAATCTTTTACCTATCTCATTCTCAACCAAGCTTCTCCATTTTTTAAATGTTTCAAAAACATCAGATTTCTGCCTAAGGAAATAAATCCATACCTTCCTAGTTGCATCATCTATGAATTTAACATAATATCGAGAGCCACCAAGAGAAGATACCTGAGCCGGTCCCCATACATCGGTATGCACAAGCTCCAACTTTTCATTTTTCTTTTGCTTCCCATCCTTGAGAAAACTGACTCTCTTTTGTTTTCCATACACACAACTTTCACAAAAATCTATATTAATACATTTCAGACCTGGTAAAACTTTCTTAGAATGAAGTACATTCATACCTTTTTCACTCATATGCCCAAGTCTGTTATGCCACAGTGTTGTTTCAGAACCTGCAACAACTTTTCTAGTCTCTTCCTGCAAACCTACAACAACTGTTCCTGAACTTGTTTATTTTTCCTCTGTAACATCTATAGTAGAAGGAATAGTATGACCTGTACAAAGATATAAGGTGCCTACTTTCACACCTTTTGCTACTACTAAGGCACATTTTGAAACCTTCCAATTTCTATTAGTAAATGTAACAGTGCAACCTTGTTCAGTTAGCTACCCTACTGAAATTAAATTCCTACTGAGCCTTGGAACATCCTTACCTCTTGTAGTAGCCAATGATTCCCATTCTGCAACTTAATCTTGATTCTTCCCTTTCCAACAATCTGACAGGGTTCGTTATCTCCCAAATAAACTAGCCCAAAATCCCCTTGGACATAATCAAGAAAATAACTTCTATGGGGCGTAGCATGAAATGAGGCCCCTGAATCTAAAACCCGTGAATCATCAGCATTATCTAGGGAAAGAGTCAAAGCATCATCTTCAGATTTATTACTTACCACATTTGCTTCCTATTGCCTTCTTGTTTGTCTCCTTTATTTTTTCGAGACCAGCAATCTTTCTTCAGATGACCTAGTTTCCCACAGTACCAGCAATCCTTCTGTCCTCTGGTTTGGGATCTTTTGTCCCTTGATTTTCCTCGTGACTTCCCATGACCTCTAGAACCTTTTCCTCTCTCCTTTGATCTACCTCTGCTTTCTGCATTCAAAACACTTCCTAATGTGGATCCACCTGAGCTTTTCTTACAAATTTCCTCACTCAGAATAACACCAATAACATCATCAAATTTCAGGGTATTTGAACCAGAAACAAAGTTAATAACCGCCATTACCAAACTATCCCAGCTTTCAGGCAATGAACATAATATCAAGAGAGCTCTAACTTCTTCATCAAATTTTACATTTAAAGAAGTCAATTAACTGACAATCGTATTAAATTCATTTAAATGACCTCTCACAGATCCACCTTCAACCATTTTCAAATTAAACAAACACTTCATGAGAAATACCTTATTTGAGGCTGAGGGTTTTTCATACAATTTTGCCAAAGCTTTCATTAGACCATCTGTTGTCTTTGCTTCCGTTATATTGAATGCCACCGATGGTGCCAGGCACAACCGAATGGTTCCCAGTGCCTTTCTGTCAAGAAGATTCCAATCCTCATCAGACATTGTTGCCGGTTTCTTGGCTACTCCTTCCAATGGCATCCATAAATCCTTTTGATAGAGGTAATCCTCCATCTGCATCTTCCATAACTGATAGTTCTGCCCATTGAATTTATCGACCTTCAATTTAGCCTCATCCACCATTGCTCCCACTCAACCATGAGACCTTATAAACGATAATCGAACACAACTTGGCTCTGATACCACTTGTTAGGGTTAGCCGGTAGAAGATATCAATTAAATGCAAATAAAGATTAAATAGAGGAATGGAAATACACAGAAATAATAACAACGAGAGACAAGTTTTAACATGGTTCACCCAAACTCAGGCTACATCCACCAAACAGAGAGTCCAATATTATTATCCAGTAAATCAAACCGATTACAATTAGCAATCCCTGCAACTCAATCCCGCTGCAAATGCTACAATACAATATATCAAAACCCTAACCCTTAGCCGCTTTTATCAAGCCTTTTTATCAGTTACAAAAATTAGGGTTTTCTTATGTCGGTCATAAAAAGTAGGATTTTTCCTGGGGGCTACTGCCCCCGAACCCCCGCTTAGGGCCCGGCCCGGCCTCGAACCCCGGCGAGGATACATGGCTAGTGTACAGTACTACTTTCTTGATCAGTCGCCACCTACCAACAGTAGCAACTTTCTAGAGTGAAGAATCTTCATCCCTTTCTCACTCATGTGCCCAAGTCTATGGTGCCACAATTCTATTTCTGTCCCTACAGCAAGTGTTATAATTGTCTCAGTAGCAACTGTTTCTGTAGTAGCTAAGGTAGAATAAGTATTACCAGTACACAAACACAATGTGCCTACCTTTTCACCTTTAGCTACTACTAATGCACCTTTAGTGACCTTCCAGATTTTGTCTGAAAAGGTAACTATACAGCGTTCACTACCCAGTTGTCCTGTAGAGATTAAATTCCTTCTCAAATTTGGAACATGTCTTACCTCCTGTAGCAACCATTTATTTCCATTCTGCAACTTGATTTTTATTTTTCCTTTTCCAACAATCTAACAAGGTTCATCATCACCCAGATATACATGTCCAAAATCACCTTGAACATAATCTACAAAATATTTCCTATGGGGTGTGGCATGAAATGAAGCCCTTGAATCTATTACCCAAGAATCATTAGCATTATCTAAACACATAATTAAAGCATCCTGTAATTTATTACTTGCAACATTAGCTTCCTTACTGTTATCATGTTGTCCATCTCCTTGTTTGCCCTTTCGAGACCAACAATCCTTCTTCAAGTGTCTTGTCTTTCCACAATGCTAGCAATCCATTCTTCCTCTGGATTTTGATCTACCTTTCCTTGACTTTCCTTGTGACTTCCCATGATTTGTAGGGCTTTTTCCTCTTTCTTTTGTTCTTCCCCTATTCTCTATAGTCAAAGCATTACCAGATGTTGAAGTCTCACCTGTGCTTCTCCATCGCATTTCCTCGCTAAGGATAACACCAACAACATCATCAAATTTCAAAGTATTTGAACCAGAGACAGAGTTACTTACAACCATTACCAAGCTATTCCAGCTTTCTGGCAAAGAACATAAAACCAAGAGAGCCCTTACCTCTTCATCAAATTTCACTTTTACAGAAGTTAACTGACTGGTAATCATATTAAACTCATTTAAATGATCTGACACAGATCCACCTTCAATCATTTTTAGATTAAACAAATGCTTCATGAGAAACACCTTATTAGAGGTTGAGGGTTTTTCATACAATTTGGCCAAAGCTTTCATCAGTTCACTTGTTGTCTTCGCTTCTGTTATATTGAATGCCACAGATGGTGCCAGGCACAACCGAATGGTTCCCAATGCCTTTCTATCCAGAAGTTCCCAATCCTCATCAGTCATTGCTATCAGTTTCTTGGCTACTCCTTCCAATGGCCTCCACAAATCCTTCTGATAGAGATAATCCTCCATCTGCATCTTCCATAATTGATAGTTTTACCCATTGAATTTATCTACCTTCAATTTACCCTCATCCTCCATTGCTCCCACTTAACCATGAGACTCCCACTCAACCGTGAGACCTTCCTGCAGATGATAATCAAACACAACCCACTCTAATACCAGTTGTTAGGGTTAGGGTAGATCAAAGCAATAAACACTAACAATTATATGCAGATTAAATAACCCAAATATAACAATGAGGAATAACACAAAAGAGATCAACACAGAAATTTAACGTGGTTCACCCAATATGGGCTACATCCACAGAAACTAAGCCATCCAATAATTTTATTATCCAGTGCAAAACAGATTACAATCTCGCGAATACATCACTGTACCATACATCCTAGCCACTTATAACAAGCTTTTCGGAAGCTTCTAGAATTAGGGTTTTGCAATGTCATTTTTCTTTTGTCAGTTAACAAAAATTAACAACTGACTCCGATCGTGCAAAAAAGAGGATATATAACTTATGTACATTACTTGCATGATCAGTTGCCACATACCAACACTTTCCCTTCTCTTTAACAAGCAACATAGTAACCTTTTTAGGTTCAGATATTTTCCCAATTAGCTTAAAAATTCTAGGAGAAAGGAAACCAACTAGATGCCTTTTCAAATTTGAAAACATTTGGTTCAAAGATCCTCATTTCTTAAAATTGATTAGGAGCTGGAGGGATGAGGCTCATCTAGAGGGATCAAAGATGTTCAATATTGTCACAAAGTTGAAAGTGATAAAGCAACAACTGAAGGTGTGGAATAGGAATAGTTTCAAAAATATGTTTGAGGAAAAAAGATGGATAGAAGAAAGTCTACAGGCGGTGAATGAAATAGTAATAAATAGTGGAATGTCCAATGAGAGCTACATTCAGGAGAAGGAACTTCTCAACAAATTAGAGGATATTCTGTCAAAGGAAGAAATTTTTTGGAGACAAAAGTCCAGGGAGCTCTGGCTTAACTTCGGGGACAAAAAAAAAATCCATAATGCTACTAGAGCAAGAAGGGAAGTAAATAGAATCACATGTATCAAGTCCTCAACTGGTAGATCCCTTGAGAAACTAGAGGAAATCATTTAAAAAACAATAGATTTTTTCCAAAATTTACTAAACAATTAGAATGGGTCAAGTTGGTAGGAACAACAATGGATTTTGACAAACATTCCCAGACTGGTTACAGTGGCTCAAAATGAGATGCTGATGGAAAAAATTTCTGAAGATGAGATCAAAGCAACCCTTTTTCAATTACATCCTGACAAAGGCCTTGGCCCTGATGGATTTCCTACAGCCTTCTTTCATAAATGTTGGGATATTATAGGAGGTGAAGTGGGGGAGGCAATTGAAGACTCAAGAAGTTTAGGTAAGGTGTTAAAGGAGATTAATAATACATTTATAGCACTAATTCCAAAGAAGGAAAAGCCTGAGTCACTTGAGGAATTTAGACCAATTGCACTTTGCAATACTATATACAAGATCCTAGCTAAGGCAACAACAAATAGGATTAAAAGAATCCTCCTGGATATTATTTCAGAAGAACAAATTGGTTTTGTGCCCGGTGATGAGTCAAATATATGACTCATTTATTTCATACTATTTCCTGTTTTGAAAGACTTTGACAAAACATTATGGCATATATTTACATATTAGTATAATTATGTTTGTCTTTTGGATATATTATGCACATGTTTGGTTTTCATTTCTTTTGATGAAATCTCTTAACTTATTTACTTGATTTACACTTTCAAAATGCATATCTTATGAATTGTGGTACAAGTGATTTTTGTGTTCGCATGAGGATTACGATAGCAAGATTTCCAGTGGTCTTCGGATCCCTTTAGAGCCCCCTTTTCTATAAAGAACCTAAACTTTAGAAGGCTCCAGATGTCATTACCCTCCAATAGAGTCATTTTTCCCTCGAGTCAATGACTGTTACTGGTCAATCCTAGGGATACCCAAAAGGTCCAGCAATGCAAACATGACCCATGCCCCAATTAAAGTAGCTGTAAAATATAAATCTCCACGTCACTCCATTTCAGTGACTAACTAAAGTAGCTGCTAAATTTACATAAGTTATAACTGAAGTCACTGCCACCAAATGCCACACCATTTCAGGAAATCACTCAAGTTCACCAACAGCCAAGGTGATGTAAATCCTTGATCTTCAGTAAACCACAAAGGAATCATCAATAATAAATTAACAACTGGTTTCAAGTCTAGTTTGCTGTAGTTAGAATCACTGTTAGTCATTTCCTTTCAATAAAGCTCAAATGTATAAATAGGAGCATAAGATCTCTCTAAGTTAGTTCTAGTTTTCTTAGATAGTTGTTCACCAGATTGTGTTTTCAGCAGGAGGAAAACTCCTTGTTTTCAGACATGTACTTTCATCCATCCTTTGGACTATGATTGGATGCAAATGAAGGGGGAATTCTTCTGAAAGATTTATTTGAGCAAAGAGGATCATCTCCAGCTGGGAAAGTAGGGCCCACTTCCCCATTTTGGAGGAGATCTCTCAGTATTTTTATGTTTATTTAGTTTTGTTGTATCTTCTATTCAATTAGCTTTGTACTTGTGTTCATGTGATGTGAGTTTCACTTTTTGTGTGATTGTCAGTTAAGCTATTCCCTGCAGGATTGTTTTATGAGTTTTAAAATAGATTTGTTACTCAACAACACTGTCATATTTAGAGTGCTTCATTGCTGTAGCTTAACAAGTAAAAATAGTTTCTCATTATTTACTTTTCGAGCAAGTGTGGTTATTTCCCAGCAAGTTAGAATAATTTTTTTCATTGCAAGTGTGTTTATTTTTCAGCAAACTAGATTAGTTTCCTTCACTACAAGTGTATTTATTTCTAGCAAAGTGTGTTTATTTTTCAACAAACTAGATTTGTTTCCTTCCATGCAAGTGTGTTCACTTTCCCGCAAATAGATAGATTTTCATTTCTGTATAATCTTCCATTTTCATCAGACCCACGAACCAAGTTCCATCCACAAACCATTCACCAAATTCCCCCATATCAAAACCTTATTGCATATCACTCCAGACAACTCCAAATTGATAAAATTAAATGATGATGCATTAAAAAACACTACTCCGACCCTCATCACTTTTCGCGGTGTTGCAGGGGAATGTACAAATCATTGTAGGTTTAAGGTGTTGATAAGACTTTCAATCTGTTAGTTTATGAGAAGACTTAGGGATGCCTTAGGTCGATTCATCAAACAAACCATAGCAAATACATCTCTGGAATCTAATTTAGAAGAACCTCTAGATCACCTGATCAATCAAGGATCACCTATACTATCAGAGTCTCCCAATTCATCTACTACATCTTCAACAATGGGAGACAATGGTGGCAACCATGAGAAACCAGCTAATGATAGAACTTTCTCTTATCCAATCTCCATCATTCCTGAGAGAAATGAACGTCCTATGAAAAATATATCTCCTGCATTTCTACCCACCTTTAGGGGAAAAACTTCGGAAGATCTAGACCAATTTCTATTTGAATTCAAGGTCCTCTGCCAAACATATGATTACGCCATAGATAATCAGAAATTAAAATTGTTTCCTTCCACTCTTAAGGAATCAACATTACGATGGTTCATGGGTTTGACTGCAGATTCTATCACTACCTGGGAAGAAATGGAACCCACTTTTATTGATAAATATCAGGATTACTGTAGAGTCAGGGATCCAAAAGATGAACTCTTCCACATGAAACAAATGGAAGACAAAAATTTGGAGGATTATGTGGATAGATTTGTATTTGTCCATAGGAGATGTGGAAACAATCTAGATGAGGAACTATGTAAAACTATCTTTCTAAGAGGAATTGATGATGAGATCAGGGAAGCTTTAAATTTAATGGGTAAGAGAGATATTAATAAACAAACTTTTGAAGGAATTGTAGAAGTCTGCAGAAACTATTCTCGCTCCAGAGCAGGTAAAAGGGTACTAAAAAGGGGTAATACCAATGATGTTACATAAGTAATGGAAGGACTAGCAAATCTCAAAACTGACATCCTACTTCATTTGAATACCACTTTGGATGGCATGCAAGCTAGTAAGAAGAACACTAAACCCTTAGCTATTTACTGCTCTCGTTGTAGAGAAAAACATCCACTTAGGGAATGTCCCTTGAATCGAACTAAGTTGTGTAAGATTTGTGAGAAGAATCACACTACAAATGAGTGTGGCCTACTTCCTGAAATTAAAAATAGATTGAAAAAGGTTCCAATGGATGAACAAGAGCTAAAATTTACTGGCCAGAAACAACCTAATTATGGATTTAATCAGTTTCAAAACCAATATGTTCTAAGGGGATCATCAAGTTGGGGTACAAACTCTTATAATGTACCTTGGGGAATGCAAATGCCAATGCAATGGGGTCTAGCATGGCCTTAGCCAGATTGGACGAATCAATCTTAGACCAACCCTCAATGGTCAAATTAGCAACAATATCAACAACAATGGGCACCTCAATACAACCAGAGGAGATTTGGAAACCAACCTCAAGCTTTACTCCCTAGACCCTCACAACCTACAAATTCAAACTCTAATGAATAGGTGAACCAACCATTGATGCCTACTCAACCAGTTCTGAACCCTAAGAATAATAGGCCACAACAACAGGTGTACAATGTAGACCCAAATATAGCCACCCTAAATGTAGTTGAAATTAATGACATCCAACTTCAATCAAGAAACATTCCAGCAACCATTCCTATTGAGGAAGTCACTAAAGAAGAAGAAGTAATCCCCAAAGTGGATACACCACAACAAAATGAGAAAGTTGAAGCAAAGGGTTCAGAAGAGATTTTGAAGGAGACCTCTATTCCATTCCCAAAAAGATTAAAACAGGTCCCTCTGAAATCTAAAGTAGGCCAGCTTTCACAAGATGATTCCCAATTAATTAAGGAACTTAGAAAGATGCACATCAAAGTCCCTTTGTTACAGGCAATAGAAGATATCCCTGAGATAAACCAGACCATTAAGAGTTTGTCTCTAAAACTTCTAGGCAGAAAATGCAAATTACCCAATACCATTCAAGTAGATGGGAAACTTACCAATGTCCTATCAGGCAAGCTAATCCCTCAAAAATATGGGGATCTTGGAAGTCCTGTCATTACAGTAGACATAAAAGGGGTTTTAGTTTCAAATGTTTTGATCAATCTAGGGGCTACCATTAATGTAATGACATCAGATACTGTAGAGGCATTAGCATTGACACATGTCTAGCCAACATCAACAGTGTTACAATTGGCTGATCTATCTATCACAAAACTAGAAGGCATTTTGGAGGATATCATAGTTACTGTCGATACCTGGGATTACTTAGTTGATTTCCTCATCCTTCAGACCATAAAGAAATGCACAGGGTACCCAATAATATTGGGTAGGCCTTGGCTAGCTACCGCAATAACTCTTATTGATTGTCGATCGGGGAACATGACCATTTCAAATGGGCAAAGGCTAAAGGAACTTTCCATCTATCCCCCTACCAAACCTTTCCTACAATACAAAAATAAACCATGGATAGATGACCTGATAGATTCTGATGAAGAAGATGCCTCCTCATTGGCAATGGTAACAATCACAGAACATTTCAAAGAATGTAATGAGGAATACAAAGAGTTAGAGTCAAACAATGAAACCTCTTTATACAGTGTTACCCAACAAGAGGTCTCTGAATGGCTCCAGAGAGATCTGAGAGGATCTTTCAAGGCATTCCATTGTCCCTATTTCAAACAAATTGCCTCCCACTTAAGTTATCAACAAGCAAAAACATTACATCAGATCGTGCCTCACCTTTGTCCGTTAAACACTCTGCTAAGTCCTTACGAAGACCTCCTTTCTCTTCATAATGGAACAAAGCAAATCACTATCCAAACCAACAAACAACTCTCTATTAGTAGTTGGTTAACAAAGGCAGAAGAAATTAGGTTGACAAAACTTTTACAAAATCATACCCACGCTTTTGCATGGGAATACAAGGACATGAAGGGGATCCACCCCACTATATGTACACATCATATTTACACAGAAGATGTCCATCATATTAGACAACCACAATGGAGAATCAATCTAGCCTTGAGAGATATAGTGAAGGAAGAAATAGAGAAACTATTGCAAGTAGGCTTCATGTACCCCATTTCTGATAGCCAGTGGGTATCACCATTGGTTATCGTACCAAAGAAAAATAGCAAGTGGCGAGTCTGCATTGATTATAGATACTTGAACAAAGCCACTAAGAAAGACTATTTCCTACTTCCCTTCATTGACCAAGTGCTGGATAACCTGGCCAGTAGCTGCTTTTTTTCATTCCTTGATGGATTCAGTGGCTACAATTAGATCTAGGTGGTTGTGAAAGATTACGACAAGACTACCTTCACGTGTCCATGGAGAACATTTGCTTACAGAGTTTTGCCCTTCAGATTATGCAATGCACAAGCCACGTTTCAACGTGTTGTGTTAGCAATTTTCGTAGATCTAGCAAATACATGCATGGAAGTTTATATAGATGATTTTATAGTACATGGGAAAACCTTTGATGAAGCCTTTAATAGTCTGAACAAGGTACTTGAAAGATGCAAAGAACATCAGCTGTCCCTAAACCACGAGAAATGCTTTCTTGTGATGACTAAAGGAATTATACTTGGTCACCATATCTCACAGGGGGGAATGAAAGTAGATCCGAAAAAGGTTGAAATTATTATTAAAATTCCTCCTCCTCAAACTCAAATGAAGGTAAGGAGCTTTCTAGGATGCGCTAGATATTATCGAAGGTTCATTGAAAATTTTAGTCAAAAAGCTAACCCTTTGTTCACTTTGTTTAAAAAAGATTCTGAATTCAAATGGACACCACAATGTCAATAGTCATTCAAAACCATCAAAAATGCCCTCATGACAGCCCCAGTGATTAAAGGACCAAATTGGAATGAGCCATTCCACTTTCACACGGATGCCTCCAATCAGGCTATTCGAGCAGTGCTAGGACAACTAAATAAATCTGGAGGAATGCATGCAATATACTACATCAACAAAAACTTAAACCCTGTAGAAAAAAATTATACCACAACTAAAAAAGAATTTCTAGTAGTAATTTATGCTATCAATAAATTCTGCCACTCCAGCACAGGCTATAAGATTTTCATACATACTGATCATGCAGCTATAAGATATCTAATGAATAAAGTAGTGGTAGGAGGTAGAATTATCATATGGTTGTTGTTATTGCAAGAATTTGATATAACCATTGTTGATAAACCAGGAAAAGATAATGTTGTTGCCGACTTTTTATCCAGATTGACTATGCAGGAAAATAGTGAACCAGTGGATGATGCATTTCTGGATGAACATCTATTTGCCATATCCATACAATCTTTGTAGTTTGTAGATATAGCAAACTATTTGGTTTCAGGAAAATTCCCACAAAATTTTAATTCAAAAGAAACCAAATGATTGGTTCGAGAGAGCTCCATATATGAATGGGTAAGTGGTCTCTTATTTAAAAATTATCCTGACCATGTATTACGTCACTTTGTGCAGGAAATAGAAGTGTATGATATAATCTGAGCATGCCATGATGAACCTTCTGGTGGACACTTTTTAGCCCTCCAGCTGGGACATAAAATTTTGGGAGCAGGATATTTTTGGCCAACAATGACCAAGGATATTCTACATTATGTCAAGCACTATGATTAGTGTCAGCGAATGGGACGTCCAACTTCTACCACAGAGTTGCAGCTTCATCCTCAAGTAGTTTTTGAACCATTTGAAAAGTGGGGAATAGACTTTATGGGACCGATAGATCCACCCTCCAAAGGAAATCACTACATTTTGGTTTGCACTGACTATGCCACTAAATGGGTCAAAGCAAAATCACTACCAGCAGCAAAGGAGAAGGTGGCAGATTTTCTGTATAAGCACATTTTGTAGAGATTTGGAGCCCCTCGAGTCCTTGCTTTTGATCAAGGACCATAGTTCATGTCTACTATGACCAAAGTATTCCTGGAAAGATATCAAATCAGCCATAGGAAGTCCTCTCCATATCATCCTCAAATCAATGGTCAAGTAAAGGTGACAAACAGAGAATTAGAGAACATCCTTACAAAAACCATTTCAGGAAAAAGAACAGATTGGGCTGAAAGAATGACAGAAGTTGTTTTGGATTACAACACCACATGGAGAACCACCACTAATTTCACACCATATGAATTAGTCTATGGAAAACACCCAGTGTTGCTCATAGAATATGAGGTGGAAACATTCAGAACATCATTTGAAGTGGGTATAGACTTAACTGAAGCACAACAAAATAGGATGATGCAACTCAATAGATTGGAAGAGATGCAGATGGAAGCACTTAAGAACACAAAGTTAATTCAGCAATAGAGGAAAGAATGGCACGCCAAGCACATTACGGTTAGAAATGAAAGCAACACTACTTCAATGGAAATCTGATTCAATATAAATTTCTGCAATCTTTAACTATGTGTTATTAATGGAGATTGTAACACAGAAACAAAACTATGCTTCACAGAAATGCAAAATCAGAAATATGAACACATAACACAATGTTTAATGTGGAGAAAACCATTTTAGGCAAAAAACTCCACACAAGAAAGAGGCCCAATGTTTGTATTAATCTGAAAATGATTTACGATACAACAACACTTCAACTCTCTCCACCAGTCTTCAATCTGACAGCATTCCAGCAGCACCCGAGTACCTAAAATCTGTATTACAACAACTAATACATGGAAAATACTTATAGAAACATTTTCTAACTCATCTTAGGTGTTCACCTTCTCTCTCCTAAGATTCTCCAACCCGTAAACATTAATTACCATCTTACAAGTATCTTACACTTGTCCAAAAATAACCATGCAAAGGTTGGACTCCCAAGACTAAATCTAGCCTCTTGCAACATCTTATGACACATCATAACCATCATAGATTCCAGCAAAAGAGTATATTTCCAAGATAGGAAGCTTGGGCTAAATATAGCAAATATACAACTAACATATCTGTCATAGTATCTCAAAATCTTATGACAACTTGCAGCTGTCATAGATTCACTCACCAAACATTATGACAATTGTCATATATGCCAAAAATAGTATATTCCTCAAGGGAGCATGCCTATCCTTATTTACCATGATTTTTTACATTTGCCAATAGTAAAAGTCACTTCGTAACTACCGCCGGTAACTCCGAAATTATAATTGTCAATGAGACTACCTCATTCCCTTATGGGTAATTACAAATAACAAATAATAAATGGAATAAAATATAATATTGGAATTTACAAGGTTAATGGCACCTTATTCCAACAATTACCAGTAGGCAGTTTAAGAAAGGAGATTGGGCCCTGTTGTACGACTCCAAATATCAAGATTTAAAAGGGAAACTGCACACCAAATGGTTAGGGCCCTATGAAATCAAAGAAACCTTCAACAATGGAGATGTTCAGTTAATTCCTATTGATGGAGACCACATAATTCTTCTGGTAAATGGACATAGATTGAAGTTGTACCATAAACCAGCTTCCAAAGAAGAGTTTTCTACAGAAGTCTAGTCTCAGATAGAACATTTTACCTTGGAAGATCTCTCTTCCATGGGGCTCATGTTCTAAGTGATGATTTTGGATAAATAAAGCAGTAAAGGTTAAAACTAGAAATGGCAGCCTTTCTTGCCAAAAAAAAAAATTGGGCAAAAGTTGAAAACTAGCAATGGCAGCTTTGCCTAGAGGAAAGATTGAAAACCAGCAATGGCGATCTTTCCTTCGAATTTCCATTCCCTTCAATAAAATTCCTTGTTGTAGTTCTGCAAGTTTATTGTGTTCAAATTTTTGAAAAGCTCCAGATAACTACGGATAGCTCCAAATGGCTATAGATTGCTCCAAATGAGCATTGGTGGATGTTTGCTTTCTCAAACATCGTCGGGTGCTAGGTGACATTGCATTGTGAAAAGGTAATTCGGTAATAACGTTAAGACAACATAATCAAGGGGATGGGTACTTTACAATATGTTTATATATGCCACGTGTTCCCCAAATTTACCTGCATGCAACTCTCATCTTTTGCACGCCACAACAAATGCATAAATAATTACAGTCTGACAGGTGGAAGCCACAGATTTGTCCATAGATCTTGCATATTTCCCAAGTACTTGGTCATCATGGCATGACATTTCAAATAAATGCCATAAAGAGAAATAAAAGCTAGATTAAGAAACTGACAAGGGTCATTGTACCTCATCATTTAATCATATTTCAAATGTCAAATCCAGGACTGTGTCCTCAGCTATCTACAATTAGGAATCCTATAGTTACCAGTTTTCTCTAGCTAATTCTAATAAATTTTACTAATTTAAAGAGATTGATCTATCTACTTAATAAATGAATTCAAAGAATGCTGAAAACATAATTGAACGGTAAATTACTTAAAGCAAATCTATAAATTGTAACATGCATCTATCTATCAAAATCAGTAAGTATTCTGTAAAGCAAAATTTGAAATGATAAAACAATGGTACTAGCCTTTTTCCTTGGTGGTGAGAGTGGGCCCTTGCTCCACACCCTTAGGGCTGAAGACTACAATAAGGAATCAACACAAAAGAATAAGATCACAAATTAATTTAGTCCAATTCCATTCGCTTTGTATTCAGAGAAATATTGATATCAAAATGAGATTATAGAGATTAGAATAATAATCGCTTGCTTTTCTACTTCTTCTATAAGTAAATATAAAATTAGTGATGAGATATCACTTATCTTATCTACCAGTTCTTCTATGAGATGACATCCATCTCTTTATTATACTAGCTGTCTAACTACAGAAAATAACCATGCAATAAAAATAGATTGAGTGGAATAGAAGTCCACTCTGAATCTAAGTTTGAGTCTTAATACATTTGGACAACGAGGCCCTAAAAACATGGATATTAAATCAGTTTTATCAGTAACTCATGCAAAAACTAAAAAGAGATAAAAACTCCCGGTAGTTAACTATAGATTTCCCTTAATCACTCAGGTGATGATTTGGGTAATATCAGGGGTATCACGATCACTACTAAAAGTGTTTGACTGACAGCTGTGCTGGAAATCTATTCTGCTCTAAAGAGGTGTCGGAGATGTATGTCTATGTCTGCAGCTCCAGAGATATACTGCCTGTAGCTCCGGAGATATAATTGTGGCCTTCTTGCTCAACTCCAGAGATGCTCCAGACTTCAGTCTAGCTCCGGAGATGCTTTTCCTCTTTACTTCAAAACTTCTGATGTCATGGTATTCTGATATTGTCTCCAGAGATCATTAGGACTACCTCCAGAGATGCACAAAATTGCCAACCCGAACATCTATACCTGTTGATTCAAAAAGAGAAGTTTTTCTGCATATTTCTATCAATTCCATGCACATTAGTCCCTGAAACAGAAATCATGATCTTAAGTAATTCATCTCCTATTAATCATTATTTAGAACAATCTTGCTAGCCTATTTGGGTGCAATTATCAAGAAGATGGAATCGAAAAGGAGAAAAAGAGAGGTAAAGAGATGTATTTCATGGGTGCTACCTAGCACTCATCAGAAACAATGATGATCAACATTTATGGCTATTTCAAGAAAGTACATTTGAAAGGACATGAGCGCAAGTATTGTTGGCATTAGCTCCGGATGGAAATGGAAGAGTAGTAAAGGTGGTAGCTGAGAAGTTATACTTTGCACGCACCCACTCTGAATTGAGAACTATGAACTTCATGCCATGATGGATGAAAAGACGAGCAGAGTAATTGCCATTCTGTCCACCTCACATGCAATCATTCCTCTACACAAATTTGCAATTGACAATGCAGAAGTTTAAAGTTCCTTCTTGTTTGAACCAAAGAAAGAAAGCAGAGAAACAATAGAGCTCCATTATCACATTTTCCTACAAATTCATTCTACTATTCAAAATGGGCAACAAAAGGAAGGCTGAGCTTGAAAACACCATTTTTTGATGACGCTAGTGCACAAATTTTCTAGCAGGCCAGTTGGTTGGAATCTTTGTAGAAATTTGAAGGTTTTGAAGCTGACTTGGTCGAGGAGTTTGTTTTGAACTTCCATAGGACCTTCACTACTATGAAAGGGGTAAGGATGCCAATCAACCCTACAATAATTATTCAAATTTCTGGTATTCCTGCATTAGGTGTCGATTTGTTTGCAACAAAACCATCATATGAAGAATTAGTTCAAAATTTTCATGTTGCTCCGGAGCCCTTGCCCCGTTATATTGTTAGTAAAGGAGCAACTAAAGGCATTGATAGGACCAACCTTCCATACCCATGGAAGACTGTGGTCCTATGGGTCATGAAATTCTTCACTTGTGATGGCTAATATGGTATAGTTTTGGGCCCTGGGATGCGGTTAATCACCCACCTAAGGCATGGGGCCAACAATCCCCAATATTTGATAAATGTTCCTACATTTTTGCATGCAAGTCTTGTTGCAATGCTAACCAAATGGAAGGATAAAGAACAACAAATTAGTTATCTAGGTTTGATTCATCTTTTTATCAAGCACCACTTCCTGCAACAAGAGGAGGGCCAGTAGAAATGGGAGGACTTCCTCGCCTTACAGCCCCAGAAGAAAAAGGTAAAACGTAAGACATCTAATGTCTCCATGTCAGAAGAACTTGTCATAGTTTCCTCCGCTTCCCCTGAAGTCCACTTCTGATGACTCCAGAGATGAACATAGCAAAGCAATAAGCAAGGTGAAGCTATAGCATCCACCTCTGCAAATATATGCCACCACTAGTTAGTCCTCTCTTTAGATGAAGAGGAAAGAGAAGAAGAAGAACAAAACCCTACCGCTCTCTCAGGCGGCCACTCATCCCCTATTGCACACCTTGCAGAAGAGACACACATGGAAAGGGGAGATGAGGAAGTCAGTGGTGGTCAGATTCTTGAGGAAGTTAGCAGTGAGGGCATTCCAGCAAAAACAAAGGAGGAGCCATTGCAACAAAGTCACCAAAAAGGAAAAGAAACCCTTGAGGAAAGCTCTGATGACACTACGACATAGGAAACTCATCATGCCTCAACTCTATCTAGAGCTGCATTTGAATTGAAACAGTGCAAAGTACAATTGGAGGCCTTAGCTCAACAACTGAAGGCCAAAGATGAGGAGCTAGAGAAGCAGAAGGCAGAGGCTAAAAAGAAGAAAGAAAAAGAAAAAGAAATTTCTATTTTCAAAGCAGAGGTGGATATCCACAAGGCCACGGTGGCCCAAAAAGATGTTCAAATAACCCACCTCATTAAATGTCTATGCTCAGAACCTACAACTCACATTGGATAATAGGCAACTCCAAGGAGAAATTATAAGGCTCTGGAGAGATATGGAGACACTGAAACAAGAAAAGGTGGCGGTAGAAAACAATTTGGCTTTAGCCTGTGAGACATGAGAAACCCTGTTAGCACAACAACCACAATCAGGTGTGTATGCCCAATTCCTCTGGGAACAATTTTTAAGATGGAAATTATTAAGGATAAGCTACAATCTTCCATTTGATTTTGACAATGATAAAGATTTTGTTGAATGTTACATGCAAAATCCTAAATATCAACAAAACCTTTTATGTGAATTCTTCCAACATGGCCACATTATGGTACATGTTAATACATCAATGCTAAATTTATATGTGGGAGAACTTCAAATCTGGAGCTATCTATCTTTGCTCTGGAATAACAGGTTATGGGAAGAGAGGATGGATGAATATGATGTTGCTGTAGGATCCATAGGGCTACTAATGAGACATGAGTGCCCTAAAACTACATGGTTTTCCAACACTTTCAAAGCAAATGCTTACAGGCAGGGTATCACAGACTAGTATGTGAGGAATTTGAATCCATGTGTTTCTGATTTCTTTGCAGTTGCAGACTATCTCCCCAATGCAGCAGTTTCAAGCTACATATCAATATATGAGGACCTGCCCCATGTTTTCAAAAGGAGGGAGCCAATGTCTCCCGCAAACATAAGGTGGATGACAGACAAGGTCAGAAAAATCATACCCCTTATCCAGAAGAGGCAACAAAACTAGATTGGGATGAGATTTAGACCACCACTAATCCTTACACCCACTCCTCGACTGAGTCACCCACAAGGACATCCAATGAGAGGGGAAATTCAATAAATAGTTTAGCAGGGTGCAGGAGAACGATGAGTTCCAGCTAAAGGGGAGAAAATTGTTCCAATACTAGGATGAGGATTACAACTGCAGCACAATCATTAAGGGCAAAAACATATTGGATGAAGTAGATGGAACACATCCATGAGGACATGACATATATTAAGTTGGGGAGGGATGATGAGTTAAATATATGACTCCTTTATTTCATACTATTTCTTGTTCTGATAGACTTTGACAAAACATTATGGCATATATTTACATATTATTATAATTATGTGTGTCATTTGGATAGATTATGCACATGTTTGGTTTTCATTTCTTTTGATGAAATCTCATAACTTATTTACTTGAATTACACTTTCAAAATGCATATCTTATGAATTGTGGTACAAGTGGTTTTTGTGTTTGCATGAGGATTATGATAGCAAGATTTCTAGTGGTCTCTGGATCCCTCCGGAGCCCCCTTTTCTACAAAGAACCTGAACTCCAAATAGCTCTAGATGACGTTACCCTCCAATAGAGTCATCCTCCCCTTGAGTCAACAACTGTTATCGGTCAATCCTAGGGCTACCCAAAAGGTCCAGCAATGCAAACATGACCCACACCCCAATTAAAGTAGTTGTACAGTCTAAATCTCCACATCACTCCATTTCAGTGACTAACCGAAGTAGTTGCTAAATTGACATCAGTTATAACTAAAGTCACTACCACCAAATGCCATGCTGTTTCAGGAAATCAATCAAGTTCACCAATAGCCAAGTCGATGAAAATCCTTGATTTTCAGTAAACCACAGAGGAATCATCAATGTAATAAATTAGCAACTGGTTTCAAGTCCAGTTCGGTGTAGTTATAATCGTTGTTAGTCATTTCCTTTCAATAAAGCTCAAATGTATAAATAGGAGCATAGGATCTCTCTTAGTTCAAGTTTTCTTAGATAGTTGTTTGCTAGATTGTGTTTTCAGGAGGAGGAAAAATCCTTGTTTTTAGACATGTACTTTCATCCAGCCTTTAGACTATGATTGAATGCAAATGAAGGGGAAATTCTTCTGAAAGATTTAGTTGAGCAAAGAGGATCATCTCTAGCTAGGAAAGTAGGGCCCACTTCCCCATTTTGGAGGAGATCTCTCAGTATTTTTGTGTATTCAATTTTGTTGTATCTTCTGTTCAATTAACTTTGTATTTGTGTTCATGTGATGTGAGTTTCAATTTTTGTGTGATTGTCAGTTAAGTTGTTCCTTGCAGAATTGTTTTATGAGTTTTAAAATAGATTTGTGACTCAACAACACTATCATATTCAGAGTGTTTCATTGTTGTAGCTTAACAAGTAAAAATAGTCTCTCCTTATTTACTTTTTTAGCAAGTGTGGTTATTTCCTAGCAATTTAGAATAGTTTCTTTCATTGCAAGTGTGTTTATTTTTTAGCAAACAAGATTAGTTTCCTTCGCTGCAAGTGTGTTTATTTCCAGCAAAGTGTGTTTATTTTTCAGCAAACTAGATTAGTTTCCTTCAATGCAAGTGTGTTTACTTTCTTGCAAATAGATAGATTTTCATTTCTGTATGATCTTCCATTTCCATTAGACCCATGAACCAAGTTCCATCCACAAACCATTCACCAAATCCCCCCATATCAAAGCCTTATCATAGATCGCTCCAGACATCTCCAGATTGATAAAATTAAATGATGATGCATTAACAAACACTACTCTGACCCTCATCACCTGGAAGATCAATCTTTGATGGGGTAATAATAGCCCAAGAGGCTATCCACTCTACTCAAGTGGTCAAGAAACAAAACATGCTGATAAATCTAGATATCAAAAAAGCTTATGATAGAGTAGACTGACGCTTCCTTTTCAAGATACTTGAGCCTTTTGGGTTCTAGAGAGAATGGTTGGATTGGAATTTCAACTGTGTAGCAAGCCCAAGATTTTCTATTCTCATAAATGGGTCTTTAGAAGGATATTTTGGGGCTTCTAGAGGCCTAAGGCAAGGGGATCCATTATCCCCATTTCTATTTATTATTAGGGTAGAAGCCTTGGGAAGAACCTTGAACAGGGCTTTACAGGATGGAAGGATAATAAGGATTCAAATCACTAGGGAGATTTTGGACATTTTGCATTAGCAGTTTGGTAATGACACAATGTTGTTTGGAGAAGCCAAGGTGAGAGAAGCCAGAATCTTCAAGGAAATCCTAGAAAAATATTCGATTGCCTCTGTGCAGGAAGTTAGTAGAGAAAAATCAAAAGTTTTCATTTTCTTCACTAATCCAAGGCAAGAAAATTAGATTTCAAGGGTGTTGGACTTCAAAGAGGGATCTCTTCCAAGCAAGTATCTAGGGCTACCCCTAGCAATTGACCTTCAATTAGGTAAACTATGGGATATGCTAATCTCAAAGGTAGAAAATAAATTGGCCTCATGGAAAGGCCGGTGGCTCTCATGGGTGGGGAGAACTCTGGTGTTAAAGGCGGTGATTGCTGCCATCCTTGTATACATGATGTCATGTCTCCCACTTCCAACTAGTGCCTATCATAAAATCAATTAGAGAATGAAAAAGTTTTTTTGGCAAGGGAATTTGGAGCAGAATAAATTCCTCCTCATCAGTTGGGAAAAAAATTGCAAATCAAAGTCAACAAATAGTGTTGGGTTGAGAAACCTTTCTCTTCAGAACAAGGTTTTAGGAGCAAAACTTATATGGAGAATGTATACAAATCAGAATCTCAAATGGGTGAAAATTTTGAAGGCTAAATATTTAGATGAAGGGGAAATGAGCATCTTCACATCCAAATCCCTCCCAGTACGCTCTAGAATATGTAACTTCATGAAAAATTATAGGGACCTAATTGTGGATTACTTAACCTGGGACATAAGGGATGGGAGAATGACCCTATTTTGGGAAGATTCATGGAGAGGCTTCCCTAAATTGGCAAATATAATAGAATTGAATTCAATTAAGGAAAGGACTAAGCAAGTGTGGGGAGATAAGGTGAGAGATTATCTTCAAATTTCCTGGTCTAATGGAGGTTCCAAGGGGAAATGGAAATATGTGAGAACATTAGGCTTTTCTAATAATGTAGTTGAATCTTTTGAAGCTATCATCAAAGATATAATAGTTTTTGTTAGAGAGGGCAGTGATATTCTAAGATGGCATGGCTCAAATCAGGTAGCTATAATGCTAAAGAAGAATATAAAATATTGGTGAAAATACAGAGGCAGCCTCTCAACTTCCCATTAATCTGTGCTAGAACAAGAATTGTATTCCCAAGGCTAGGATCTTCACTTGGGCCATGTTTTAAAATAGAGTGTTGACTGCAGACAAGTTTACTAAGATGGGCTATTCAAGCCCCTCAAGATGTGATTTATGAAAACAAGAAGAGAAAACAGAAGACCACTTGTTCTTGAACTATCCTTTCACACTCAGATGCTGGAAATGGCTCTAGGCAAAATTGAATTGGAAAAGTGCCTTCCCCAATGATATTCTCAGCCTATTCAAAGCATGGCCATACCTTAATAGATCAACAATATTCTCAATTCTCTGGTTAATCACCCCTACTCTTTTGGTTTGGGAGATCTGGAAAGAAAGAAACAAGAGATTGTTCCAAGATAAGGAGATGCCTTTGATCTCCTTGCTTAATAAAATAGAGGCTGCTATTGTAGAAGCGGTCAATGTCAGAATTAGAGACCAAAGCCAAAAGAACTCAAATTTCTTAGAGTGGGATGTAGTTATGAGGAAACACTGGCATGGTCTCAAGATTCCTTCTTTTGTAAGGGAAGGAGGAAAGAAAACTCAAATAGATAGAAACAAAGTATCTTGGCATCCTCCAGAATATGGATGGTATAAAATGAATTTTGACGGTGCTACCAGAGGCAATCCTAGCATTTCAGGGTCTAGATGCATCATTAGGGACTAGTAGGGAAGGATGGTGGGTAGAATGGCTTTGCCTCTCTCAGAAGGCATGAATAATGCTACAGATTTGCAATCCTTAATTTTGGGACTAAACATGTGCATCAAGCTCAAGTTAAAAAAAGTAATCATAGAAGGGGACTCAGCTCTGATTATAAATGCTCTGAGGTCTAGGAAAATATTGAACTAGAAGTTAGGGGTGATGTTAGAAACAACAATTCAACTTTTAAAAGAACTGGAGTTAAACAGGATAAACCATACATACCATGAAGGCAACAAGGATGCAGATGACTTGGCAAACAAAGGGGCTGACGAGATTGTTATTAGAGAATTAGAAGCTTTATTGTGAATGGTGGATTAGATTCATAGAATCTAGTAGGCCCAGACAAGAAGGATCTAACTTTCATCATTTAAGCATAAGGAAAGGCAAGCCCACTTAGTGTTCGAGAGCTCATGAAAAACTTGTGGAGCCAGTCAACTCCATGTTAGCGCTTCTGTGGCTCTTCTTGAGCCTCCTTGATCCTCCTTGTTAAAATAATGAGGTGTGGTATGGCTACACTTCAAATATCCTCTCAATAGAATGATTAATCTTCAAGGGCCAAAGGGATGGTTAATGTGATTGGGAGGAAGAGAGGTTCAAGAAATGAGAGATTAGATTCTCAAGAGAAGTGTCAAGTGTTGGAAAGACTCTTCTCATGTGGGAAAGTCATTCTAAGTGGAGGTCATTTAAAACTTGTATTAAAAATGATGAGAAGGGATTATAAAGTTTTGAGCTCCTTCCTTTCTCAGAGCACAACACACAACTTTCCCTCAGCTCTGTTCATGGCAGAGTGCTCAAAGTTTGTAGTTCATATGTCTATTGATAGTCTAGAGTGAAAAGGAATGGATACAATAATTAGACTCACCACAACAATGAGACAAATGACATTTCTTGGTGAATTAACCGATCTCCGTCTGAAACACATTCTATTGGAGGTAGACTTTCTAACCCTTGGAGTGGTGAAATTAATGTTGGGGAATGACTACTTGACAAATGGAGAGCGTTATAGGGTGGATTCTGATATCCTCTCTAGATTCCTCACGATGCTACTAGATTTAAAAACTTCAAAATCTAAGACATCATCGATCATGCAAAAATTGTTCAAGCCAGAACTTTTGGGGGGTCTAGATGGGATAATGGAGGCAACTTCCTTAGGTCTGGGTTTCCCTAGGCCTCAGGACCTGGAATTGTTGAAGGCTTTGGGAGAGGTGGTAATGTTCTTTCCTTTTTTGCTGGATGTGAAACGAGCAGCTTTATTGGTTCATCAAGAGAAGGCTGCCATCAGTGTAAACTTCTTGAAAAAGGTGCTGCAACTCTTGCCATTTAAAATTTTGACTAGATCCAAGATTGTGCCAGCTACATTCAAGAGATGGGGGATATGTAAGTTGTTGTAGTGTGATATTACAGTCATTGTAGTTTGACATAGTAGGGTGGTGCATTTATAGTATGATGTATATGACAGGGACTATAACAGTTGTTATTGTATGTAAGACCTAGAGTGATCATTTTGGATCTCCTGAGTTGGTGATTGGTATTAGGGTTTTCGTCTTCTACCCTAAAATTTTGGTAGACACAGTAAATGTATGTAAGAAGGCCTAAGGGCAGATATTTTGTAAAACTTTTTATATCAATATAATTATCCTTACGTAGCAAAAAAAATTAATAAAAAATGTAAACAAAAACAAACAAACCTGCACAAAATAATAATAGAAATTTAGATATTTTTGGTAACTGCCAATTTTAAGGTTTCTTATGTTGTGTTACGATATGATCTGACACTTTTACTGCTGGCTCGCATGCCATATTTTGGTTTGCATGGTTTCTCATTTCTGCAAAGGGCCACTACAACATTAAATAATTGCACTATATTTTCTTCAAGCGAGTGGTATCAGCACAAGTCGAGTGGTATTCCCTTGCTGCACATTAAACTTTGAAATATTTATAAATATTTAGTGAAAGATGAGAAGTGAAGAGGCTATTAGAAATTAAAGCAACACTACTTCAATGGAAATTTGATTCGAATAAATTTCAACAATCTTTATTTGTGTGTTATTAATGGAGATTATAACAAAACATAAACCCACAATACAGAAATATACCACAACCAGAATGAAGCACATAACACAAGTGTTTAATGTGGAGAAAACCCTTTCGGGTAAAAAACTCCACCAAGAAAAGAGGCCAAGTTGTATTATCTTCACAAAAGGAGATTACAAATACTTTCACTTCCTTTGTCCTTCAACCTTCACTCCGACAGAACCTGGGTACTTGTAAATTGTTATATCCATCTCATCTACTATGCTATGGTTTATACAGAATTTACACAACCTCAAGACATTAAATGACTTCTTACAAGCCCATAACACTTGTCAAGAGTCAACAACACAACCTTGGGCGTCCATGGCCAAGAATAGGCTCTTACAAGGTCATAAATGCTGTCATACATGCATCCTACACTTGGGAAAAAGTGCCCATGCAAGATTGAATGCCTTGGGGCTAAAAATAGCCACTTACAACATCTTATGACGCGTCATATGCTATTATTAGTGTCATAGATTCTTATGACAACTTACAGTTTTCATAGAATCTCTTACACCCTCTTACAACATCTATGACATGCGTCATAACACTAAAAATAGATTATTCTTCCACATGTGCACCCCACTTTGACCAATTACCATTTACCATAGTAAATGACATCCTGTAACTACCGCCAGTAACTCTGGGACTTACCTGTTGTGATGTTCACAACATGCCCCATTATGCTCCTTAGCAAAATGGGGACCCCTGCTGATGTTTTGCTTTTTGCTTCTGCTTGTGTTTTTCTGCTTTCTGGCGGTTTGGTAAAAATGAAGGTCAGGTGCATCATCATCATGATATAGGATGAGGTAGGTCATCATCATGAGGTCAGTTTGTCAAAGTTCATATTTTGTTTCTGTGACCTCATATTTAGAAAGAGCTTGAAATTCCATGCAGGTTTGCCTTTTACTTCACTTGAAAATTCGTCCATATGTGAAAGTTATGCACGGTCAAAGTTTTGGTCAAACCTGATATTCACAGGAGGATCATCATATTTTTATATCCTAAGTCATGTTGTAGAGATCATTATGATCTTGGTCTATCACCCTGATAAATCATGTAGTCGCAATATCCGGACGTCAATCTTAGGTGGTAGTGCCCTTTACCCGTCAAATGGCCTTATGCGCATCATGAGCATCATGATTTTCTTTAGGAGGGTCATATGTTATAAACTCGATTTTGGTTACATGAAGAACATCATCATCATCATATTTGAACCCCCCCCGATAATATCCTGAGGTTCAAATATCATGATGACATCAACTTTAAGTCAAGGTAAGTTCCCCGTCGAGCGGTCTGTGTATCGCGAGCATCATCATGATATCTTTGCATCGCCTAAAATTAAAATATCATGCTAATAGTATAAGATCACCCTGACTTAGAAAATTCATCATCGGCATATTTGCATGCGCGTGTTATAAACCTATCGGAGGGTCATCATCATGATATTTGCTGAAGTTCGAAATATGATGATGACGACTTCATATCATCCTGATCTTTCACAAGAGGGTCATATTCGCTGAAATTCGCTAAGTCATGGAGACATCATCATCATAATTCGATAAAGAGGATCATCATGTTCATATCCTCCTGATCGCCTTTTTTGCAATATCATGATGATCACCCTATCTATTCAGAAGAGGGCGATATTCCATTCCTCAACATCATGATCATATTTTACAATATCACCCTAGCGCAAATATCATGATGACCTCAACTCATCCTTGTGCTCCGAAAACGAAATATGATGATTACGTCATCATGATAAATCGATGAGGATCATCATCATCATATTTTTTATATCCTGTCCTGTTGTCAAGATCATCATGATCTTGTTTGTTCACCCGACATTTCGTGAAGTCCTCCTGCCGATGAAGTAAGACCTTTTGCAAATATCCTGATGATCATCATCATCACATTTTCCCTTCGGCAGGATATTTTTCAAAACATGATCCGGTTAGCAAAATATCATGATGACGTCATCCCGATCTAATAAACGAAGTAAATATCCTGATAATCATCATCATCACATTTTCCTTCAACAGGATATTTTTCAAGCACGATCCGGTTCGCGAAATATGATGACGTCTTATTCTAAGTTCGACAAAAGTAAATATCCTGATGATCATCTTCATCATGCTGATTTTTTTGAGAGGGTTGCCTTGGCCGCAAAGGGGTCGTATGATCATCATCATCCTGATCATGCTCCTTAGGTGACCCGATATTGCAATTATCCCTTGATCTTAACTGAACATGATGATGACGTCATCCTTAGCATTTCAATGAAGCCCGAATATCATGATGACATCACCATCATTTTCCTTTCCTCGGCAGCATGATCATATTCATATCCTCCTATTCTTCTTCAACATGATGATGATGATGATGTTGTTCTTTTCTCCAATGTGCAGAAGTGAAATATCATGATGACGTCATCTCGACCTTCGGAAAGGAGTGCATCATATTTCCAGAATATCATGATGATGAAGAGAATGTCGGCTAACATGTTTTTTTTGACACGCCGATGGCGATGGTCATGCCGATGGGTGGGAAATGAAGCAGTGGAATTTTAAAGTGTTTTTTTGGCGCCTGTGGCATTTCCCCGGTCAGCGATGGTTGACCCGATGGATTTTGAGCAATCTGAGCGCATTTTGGACGCGTTTTGAGGATTATTCTGGATCTGATTTCCACAATCTTGCGCAGTCACCTGGGTTTAAACGCTTATTTTAATTTCATGCTGTTTTTGTGATAAATGTGAAACTTATTGCTTGTGTTGTCTTGCAGGCCTGCAGTTGAGGAAGCAGCTGGAAAGTCAACACAGTGACCTCATGGAGGAAGGAAATCTGATCTCAGGAGTAAGAAGATAAGGATGAAATGCGAAAAGTCAAGGCCATTCAAGTAAAGAACAGAGTTGCAGCTGGAGGTATTACTACAACAGACAAACAGAAGTTATTACCCAGCTGTCGGAACTTCTCAGAAGGGGCAATATTTCGCCCAGATTTGACATTGCTCAGAGATATTTTTTAGAACTGGTTCACCTGTATTTATTGCTGTAACCAGGGGTTTGAACCAGGGGTTTAGTTAGGTTTTTTTGCTGTAGTGAGGACAATCAGAATGTCTTTATATTGTGCCTCTCTACACTGTAATACTTTACAACAGGGATTTTTAGGAACAACAGGGATTCTAGGAAAACACAGCAAGTTAGCTTAGCATAGTTTAGAGGTAGAAGAAGGAGGTCGCCTGTTTGTCTGTAGTAAGGTGCGCGTGGAATGTCTGGCTGCCTTACTGTATCTGTAAAGCTTGTAAGTTCTCTGTAGTATGATCAATGAAACTAAGAGTCATTCCTACATTGTAAATCATGTATGACTATTCGTTTCTAATACAATAGAATCTGGAGTTCTGCATCTATCTTTTGAGTGTTCTCCTGCCCTTCTTTGTATTTTGAAATATCTTCTTTGAGAGCTTGCAATTTTAAATGTATGTTTGTGAAAATGCTCAGAACTTACATTTAGGGTTTTTACTGTGGATTTGATCAAATTACTGTGGTATTTACATAGTGCATAACAGAAACAATTAGATCCTTCGGTAGATTAAATGAGGTATAGATTAGATCTTTCTAACTTTTCCCAACCCATCTGAAATATTTAGCTGAAAACGTAGAAATCCAAAGGAAATTGTCTCAAATTTGAAGAAGCATGTATAACAGAGCTATAAGTAGATAGTTTTCATAAACAGATAAAGAAGAAAGCTGCAAAAAATTCAAGAAAACCCTCTGAAACTTGCAGCCCAGTAACACTTGTATGCAAATGAACAGAATACTTGTTGAAATCTATGACCTTTTTGCATATTCTTAGTCCAGTAAGCCCCCAAACAAACCTAAACTACGTAAGGCCCCTTGAACATTACAGCTTCACATTGACCAACTGAACTTGACCAACCGACCCATTGTAGACTTGGGATTAGTTGAATCTCAAATGATTCCTTCTTATCTTTCAAGTATAGTTTCAGTTCATTTTATGTGAATTTTAACTTATTGTTATGATTGCATCAAAACAGTCATCAACAGTTTTCTGGCACTAGAAGGAGGGCTAGAAGGCTGTATATTGTAATCATCAACATTACCGTGCAGTAACTCCGTAATTACTATGGACAATAAATAATTTTTACCATTGCCAGTGAAATTTGTACATCCCTTATGGGTAATTATAAATTACAAATACTAAATGGAATAAATACAATATTGGGATTTACAAGGTTAACGGCACCTTATCCCAACATTCTCCCACTTGACATTATACATTGTAAATCAACCCATAGGAAATCAAATGAAAAATAATCAGGTACTAGAAACAAGGCTCATGGCCTCTTTGCACCACATGAACTTCTCTGTGCTTATAGGCTTGGTCAATGAATCTGCAACATTCTCCTAAGTGTTTATCTTCTTCAGCTTAATCTCTCCATTTGCAACCAACTCTCGAACAAAGTGATACTGAACATCAACATGCTTAGTCTGAGCATGACACATGGGATTCTTAGCCAAACAAATAGCACTCTGGCTATCACAACCAATCTGAATGATCCTGCAATCAAAACTAATACATGTACACAGCCTCCTCAACCAAACTGCCTCCTTAGAGACATGTGTATCAGCCATATACTCTGCTTTTGTGGTGGACAAAGAAACTGTGGGCTGCCTCTTACTCATCCAACTCACTGCACCTCCAAACAAAGTAAACACATAGCCACTACTTGCCCAATCTGTATCAACAAAACCCTATATGTCCAAAAATTTATCATCACTATCAGTACCAGAATAAACCTAACAATGATCAGGAGTACCTGCAAGATATTTAAACACCATCTTTGCATAGTTCCAATGCTGTCTACCAGGTTTAGACATAAATATGCTCAAAACTCCCACTGCTTGGGCAATATCTGGTCTAGTGCAAACTATTGCATACATCAAACTCCCTACAGCACTAGCATATGGCACATTAGACATATCCTCAAGATCATCCTCAGTATTTGGACACATATCTAATGAAAGCTTAGTACCAATGGGTAAAGGAACTCTAACTGGGTCACAGTCCTGCAAACTAGACCTCTACAAAATAGTATTCACATACTTTGTGACAACGAAAGATTTCTGTTAACTCTGTCCCTCCTGATCTCCATTCAAAAAATATACCTTGTAGCACCAAGATCCTTCATCTCAAATGCACCTGAAAGTTGGGCTTTAAGCTCACTGACCATACCCTTAGTATTGCTGAAAAACAACATGTCATCAACATACAAAGCAATAACCAATATAGAATCATCAACACAATGAATGTAAACACAACGATCCTCCTCGCTTCTAACAAAACCCAATTTCAAAACAAATGAATCGAACTTTTGATACCACATTTTGGGGGACTGTTTCAAACCATAGAGAGACCTCTTTAACCTACAAACCCAATGTTCTTTTCCTTTTACCTCAAAACCTGTAGGCTGTTGCATATGAATTTCTACTTCAAGATCTCCATGCAAGAACACAGTCTTAACATCCATTTGCTCAATTTCCCAAGCATACATTGCAATAATGGATAAGAGAAATCTAATAGAAGTCAATTTAGCAACAGGAGAGACTATCTCACCAAAATCAACTCCCTCTCTCTGGGAGTAGCCCTTGGCTACCAGTCTAGCCTTGTACTTCTCCAATGACACATCTGCTCCAAACTTCTTCTTGAAGACCCACTTACATCCTATGGCCTTTCTTCTTTTGGGCAAACGAACAAGATCCCAGGTGTTATTAGAGTCTAAAGCCATCATCTCCTCCTGCATGGCTAGCTACCAAGACTCACTATCATTTGCAGAAATAGCTTCCCTATAGGATCTAGGTTCATCGTTAGTACTCAATAAAACATATACACAACAAAAATCTAGTGGGCTATACTTGTCAACTAGATTCCATTGTCTTGTGGATCTCCTCAAGGGTGGAGTAAGAGACTCTACTCATTCTTCTGCATGATCATCTGTACCAACTTCTTCTGTCACAACAGATTCATCTTCATCAGAACTACTTGAATCTTCTTCTTCTTTACCCCCTAATCCATCATTCTGTTCTTCCTGAGGTGCATCTTGCAGCTCTAAATCAAAGTGCACCTTCTTTACCTTTTCATCTTTTTCTTTTGGCTGCTCAGGTTCAGAAATAGCTCTAAGTTCCCTAAAAATAACATCTCTAGAAAAGACAATTTTGCGGGTTAGTGGATTCCAAAGATTTTAACCTTTCACATTATCACCATATCCAATGAATGTACACTTTTTAGCCTTTGGATCCAACTTAGATCGCTTTTCCTTAGGCACATGAACAAAATCCTCACAACCAAAAACCCTTAAATGTGAAACAAAAGGTTTCTTACCTGTCCACACTTCATAAGGTGTTGAATCAAGAGCCTTACAAGGAGATCTGTTTATCAAGTAGCAAGTAGTACACATAGCCCCTACCCAAAAGCATTTATCCAACTGTGCATCACTAAGTATACTTCTGGCCCTTTCCATAATTGTTCAGTTCATCCTTTCTGCAACACCATTTTGCTGTTGTGTATACGGAGTTGTCTTTTGTCTGATTATACCTGCATGCTTGCAAAACTCATCAAATTCCTTAGAGAACTATTCCCCTCCATTGTCAGATCTTAATATTTTTATCTTAAACCTGATTGGTTCTCTACTAAGACTTTGAATTCCTTAAACTTAGTGAAAACTTCAGATTTATGCTTCATAAAATAAATCCATGTAAATCTGGATACATTATCAATGAAGGTTACAAAATAACGAGATTTTCCAATAGATTCGTTATCCATAGATCCAAACACATCCGTATGAATAATTTCTAACTTCTCTTTTGCTCTATTGCTTCCTGAAGGAAATGATTTTCTGTTTTGTTTACCAAACACACAATCCTCACAAAAATCAAAGTGCTTATCAGAATAAGAGAAACCGTCCAACAAATTTTTATTCTTAATAGTTTTCAATACATTATTGTTTGTGTGGCCCAATCTACAGTGCCACAACATACATGTATTTTTAGTAGTGGCCTCAGATACATAGGAGGCATTACAGACTATAGTGGCTACAAGTTTAAACAAGTTCCCAAATCTCTTCCCTTTCGCTAACACCAAGTTCCCTCTCATCAATCTGCAGCCATGCTTGTCAAATGTTAGATGCATTCCCAGATCATTCAACTTTGAAACTGAAATCAGATTTCTAGCTAATCTAGGAACATGCAAAACACCAGGGAGGGTTTTAATCCTCCCATCACTGAAACACAACAATACCTTTCCTTTCCTAACAATCGGATATGTAGAGTTGTCACCAAGGTAGATATTACGTCCATCATATTCTTCATATGAGGAGAACCATTCCTTATGTGGGGTCATATGAAATGAGCATCCTGAGTCAATCAACCAGTGATCATTAGAAACAAGATTACATGTAGAAAGTAAAACTTCTTCACCTGCATTCGAGGACTTATCTGAAGCACTCTCCCATTGTTTCTTGGGATTTCTGCATTCCTTCACATGTCCCTTTTACCGCAGTTCCAACACTTAACTTTGTTCTTTTTACCAGGAGTCTTAGACCGGCCCTTGGACTTGTCCTGAGCCCCTTTCTGATCTCCCTTAGGTCCTCTTTCCTTAGACCTTCCCCTGACACTGCGAGCATCCCCTAAACTATTTGAACTCTTCTTCCTCAATTCTTGTGACAGTAGCACTGAAACAAGAGCATCCAACTTCAGATCCACAAGGTTAGCAGACTCAAGTAAAAAATAAAGAAGTAAGATACATTTATCTTCCTCACTAACCTCAACATCTACTGAATCAAGTTGACTCACTAACAAATTAAAAGAATTTAAATGCTCTACAACTAATTCACCTTCTCGCATTTTCATGGAAAATAATTTTCTTTTTAAATAAAGTTTATTTACCATACTCTTGGCTTGATAGATCTCACCCAACCGTTTCCACAACTTGTATGCAGTCTCTTCCTTTGTGACATTCAACAGGACAAAGTCTGAAAGACACAACTGGATGGTTCCCAGTGCCTTCTTATCTAGTCTATCCCACTCATCTTGAGAGACATCGTCAGGTTTCTTCTCTTTTTGGACAGCCAACCATTGGTTTCTTTCTTCTAACAAATCTTCCATTTTTAGCTTCCACAACTCATACCCCATTCCGTTGAACTTCTCAATGTCCAATCGAGAGGTTGATGCAATGGTGGATGCAGCCATAATAACAACACAAGATTTGCAAAACAAACACAACCAAATCTCCCACTGTAGCTACAACTTCCACACTACCACCCAAGAGTCAAAGCTGGCCAGGCTCTGATACCAAATGTTAGAAATGAAAGCAACACTACTGCAATGAAAATTTGATTCGAATAAATTGCAGCAATCTTTAACTGTGTGTTATTAATGGAGATTATAACAAAACATAAACTCACAATATAGAAATATACCAGAAGCAGATGAAGCACATAACACAAGTGTTTAACATGGAGAAAACCCTTTCAGGTAAAAAACTCCACCAAGAAAAGAGCCCAAGTTGTATTATCTTCACAAAAGGAGATTACAAATACATTCACTTCCTCTATCCTTCAACCTTCACTCCAGCAGAACCTAGGTACCTGTAAACTATTATATCCATCTCATCTACTATGCTATGGTTTATATAGAATTTACACAACATCAAGACATTAAATGACTTCTTACAAGCCCATAACACTTGTCAAGAGTCAACAACACAACCTTGGGCGTCCATGGCCAAGAATAGGCTCTTACAGGGTCATAAATGTTGTCATACATGCATCCTACACTTGGGAAAAAGTGCCCATACAAGCTTGAATGCCTTGGGGCTAAAAATAGCCACTTACAACATCTTATGATGCATCATATGCTATTATTAGTGTCATAGATTCTTATGACAACTTACAGTTTTCATAGAATCTCTTATAGCCTCTTACAACATCTATCATGTGCATCATAACACTAAAAATAGATTATTCCTCCACATGTGTACCCCACTTTGACCAATTACCATTTACCATAGTAAGTGACATCCCGTAATTACCGCCGGTAACTTCGGGACTTACCATGCAATAACTCTGTAATTACCGTGGACAGTAAATAATTTTTACCACTGCCGGTGAAACTTGTACATCCCTTATGGGTAATTACAAATTACAAATAATAAATGGAATAAATACAATATTGGGATTTACAAGGTTAATGGCACCTTATCCCAACAGAGGCAAGGGGTCTGTATAGAAAAACAGATGCAAATACCTTTAAAAAAAGTAAGTGATTTTTTTAAAATGAAACAACTTACTATAAAATCAGATTGCAAACAAAAGAGTATGAAATGGTCTTTGATCGCTGAACTTATACCCAGAAGGACGGACAATGACATAAAAAATTACTGGAATATTCGCTCAAGAAAAAAGCTTATCAACTAGGGCATAGACATATGGTGGAACCCTCAAAACAATAATGCATGCTTGCAATATTTTGAAAATATTTTTTTCTGCCCTAAAAAATAGACTTTGATATCAAATTGCAGCAAACAATTTTTATTTTTTGTGTTTGAAAAACAAAGAGGTCATTCAAATACCTTTAAAAACAAACATCCAAGCTTACCTTTTTTTGTTAGATTTGGTGCTGGACCTGGTGTGGGAGCTGCTACAATGGCACTTGATGCAACCTAAATACAAAAATATTTTGTGGGAAGGGAAGGTGATTATTTTGGTTTATGTTCACGCTCACCTCACATCTTTAAATCTACCTCATACTCTTCCCTCCAGCACTCCTATTTTTTTCATTATGTATTTTTAAATGCATTTAACTCTCCACTTCCCATGTCTTTTAACAGAAAATTGTGGCGACTCAAAATATCACTGATGGCAGAATATTCGATTTATTTATTCATTTAATCTATTTCATTTTAATTTTTTTTGTCATATATTTATGACCAAAAATGAGTGCTCTCATCTCCACCATGCTGCGATTGTAGTACACCTCTCGGAGTAACTCTTGGCATAACAAATGTTGTGTCATAAATTATAATATATTATAATCATATATTATATTATATTATATGATAAATCTAATTAAAATTGATTATATAATTTTTTTTTTGAATCTTTCAAAATAAGTAAAGGACTCATGCCCGGATGTGATGCATATTTTTTTGAAATTTTTTTCCAAGAAAAAAATTAGTTATGATTTATTTACTGTGACTTTTTTGAAAAACTAAAAAGTAATTTTCCAACCAACCTAACTCGATTAAAAAAATTGGAAATTCAATTTTTTTTAAACATATAACAAGAAAAGCATAGAGTGTGATGTATCTTTCGGATTTAAAAAAGGTGAAACGGTTTGAAAGTTATGGATGTTTTTGAATCAGTGTGTCCATCAGGATTTCAGACAAACTCTATATAGAAAATTATTAATAATTGTTTAATAATATGATAATCAAGCAAATCTTATATTTTTAGAAAGATGACAATTTCTTCAATAAACCCTTTTCATTTTATCAAATTTGAATTAACAAAAATCGTCAGCATGGAGGGTGAAGTTTGAAGAAGAGGGTGAAACCTACAAACACGTTATAATTTAGAGAAAGTCAACTATGACAGTCCCAAGCCTAAATAAAAGACATTCCCAAAGCAAAATAGATATTCATTATTAATGGATATCTGTTATTAAAGTAACATATATCCGTTTTGTGGAGCTAGGAATGGATGTCCATTCCTAGGAAATAGATATCCATTATCCTCAAGACAATTTTGGGCCCAATTTGAGGGAATACCTTAATGTACCTATATAGAAACATGTGGCACACTCTTGTGCTAAGTTTGGCTCCTTTCTTAATACCTATATACCCTCATATACTCCCCTCCTTTATGCATTTCCACACATTTGACTTATCCCTACCCTATATGCATGTATTTCCACACCTACAACTCATTATTAAGCCCATATTTGTAGACATTCACCCATTCTAGGTCCCAAGTCATTTCTATGACATGTAAAAGCAATCCTGCACAACACAAGTCTATTCTAGAGTTAAAAATTTTAAAATTCAAAGTTCGTAAACTCTCTTTCCCACTAGCCATTGGGGGTAGGCTTGGTACATGTTTGTTTGACAATTTGTTTTATCTTTAAAATTTTATTCATTTGAGCATTAACTAACACTTAATAATCATTCAAATTCTTAGAGCATACAAGAAGCATTTATTAGAGGAACACTTCACTTGGTGCACTAAAGGAAACAACATTTACTTTTGAATCATCATTGAGGACTTTTTCGTTCTTGATTATTGTTTATTAATTTTAGAAGAATTGGAGATTTGATTTTTTCAAGGGATTGACCTAGGAGAACTTGCCTTAGTGATCTAGCAGCCCCTCCTAAGGCTTTTGACAATCATCTTAGAGAAAAGAATTTAGTGAATCAGAGAGCAAACAAATATCCATTAAGACCAAGTGTTAAAGCACTTTTAGGCTCCATATGAAGTTCCCAAAAGCCTAGAGAATCATCTAGTATGGATTTATAATGTGTTATGATACATATAGTAGTGAATCATCTAGTATGGTAGTGATACATCTAGTAAGGATTTATAATGTGGTATGATACATATAGTATGATTGCTATTGATGATATCACACCTCCCTCACCTATGCATCATATTAGTAGTGGTTCCTTGTGCTGGCGGAGGGGGTGCCAACCTGACTACTGACTATATATAGCTATAGCCTAAGCCTAGTCTCCCCCAGATATATAGGGCTCGACCTATGCGGATGGGATAGAGGGCACCTATATAGAGAGGGCAGCCCCTATCTTGATGATATATATTTGACATGTCATGTTGGTCCTATGTCCATAGATTCATGTGCTTTAAATGAATTACCTTTTTTAATGCATGATCTGATTAGTATAATGATGATCATTTTTCTATATCTCATGTTAAACCTATGGACACTTATAATGTAGATATATATGCCTTACATTTACCTACATGTGATGATGACTCACCTCTATCCATGCCCAATGATATACTTGTTGAATTTAATTACCTCTCTATGATGATTATCCTAGTGATGAGATTTATGATGATTGTACTTCATCTCTCACTAGTGATAGGCCTATACATGATACACCTTGTTCAACTTCACATGAGGTCATTACCTCCCATGTAATTAATGATGATCCATCTTCTCTATCTTGTGGCCCATGGTCTGTTGATGATTGGTTTGGTGATGAGCATAGTGATATTTCTTTATCTTCTTATGATGAGGTTAATGACGTCTTGTTTGTTACATGATTATAGATTTATGATGAAAATTCTCTTAATACACATATGCTACAGGCATTTAGTGGTAATGAAGATGTAACATTACATGCTAGAGGGTGAAAGTTCAGAGCTGTGTCCCACTTTCAGCCAAGTAAATTGTTTCGAGCGGATAGTTTTCAAGCGATAAAATTCTGCCCGGCTTCATTCCACTTGGAACTGCGTGGCACCTACATGGTGCCTATGTGGTTGTATGTTTCTAGGCGTAAACTAATCGAGTGGTAAGTTTACGCTCGAAAAGGTTGGACGGGCGGAACCATATAAAATAAAAATAAAAAAAGGGTGAAAATGTCATTTTCGCCCGGATTGGTGTTGGAGTAAAAAATTCTGCTTGGAGCCCACAATAGCCAGCGAGCACATAGGGCTGCCGATTGCCACCTCTAGGTACACATTATATATTTCTCATGGGCTCCAAGCTTATTATCTCTTGAAAAGTTTAGATCTATTTGTTCTCAGGTTTATGGCCTCGAAGGCTTATTATCTCTTGAATTTCAAACCCTAGCAAGAACTCAGTTTTATGACCTCAAAAGCTTATTACCTTTGGAATTTCAAACCCTGATCAGAACTCAAATAATGTGAAGTGGGTATCTAAAAAACATAAACATTATTGGGAAATAATGTGATAAATTATTCTAAGGTTTTGGAGATGATAGTCGACCTTGCTTGTCAATCAGTTGTATAATGACAGCTTCAAAGGTGCCCTTAAAATACTATGATAAAATTATAATATTATATATAAATCAAATATATATATATATATCATCATAATTCTATATAAATTTTGACAGTCCATACAAAATTTCTCCTTTCATGTGATTGAAACACTTAAAATTTTGACTGTATTTTATAGCAAAAATGTCTAAATACAACCATATGGCCATCACATTTAGGCCCTCATGGAGATACTCTCATTATACATGTATTATAATATCATATGAAAGGAGAGATTTTGGACAAACTATCAAAATTCATATACGATTATGATGATATATATTTGGTTTTTATATAATTTCAAACCCTAGCCAGAACTTAGTTTTATGACCTCAAAAGCTTATTACCTTTGGAATTTCGAAACCTGATCATAACTCAAATAATGTGAAGTGGGTATTTGAAAAACATAAACATTCTTAGACAATAATGTGATAAATTATTCTGAGGTTTTGGAGATGACAGTTGACCTTGCCTGTCAATCAATTGTTTAATGACGGCTTCAAAGGTGCCCTTAAAATACTATGATAAAATTATAAAATTATATATATATATATATCATAATTCTATATAAATTTTGACAATCCATACAAAATTTCTCCTTTCATGTGATTGAAACACTTAAAATTTTGATTGTATTTTATGGCAAAAATGTCTAAATACAGCCATACGGCCATCACATTTAGGCCTTGATGGAGATGTTCTCATATACATGTATTATAATATCATATGAAAGGAGAGATTTTGGAAAAACTATCAAAATTCATATAGGATTATGATGATATATATATTTAGTTTTTATACAATTTACTTATATTGAGGTATGTCATAGTTTTTTAAAGGCACCATTGAATAGATAACTATCATAAAAAAATTGCTTGATAGGCAAGGTTGACTGTCACAAGTTAAATATTACCCACAAAATTGAAGTTACAACCAAAGACAACATTCTAGTACCACTTAGAGAATGAGCAACATCAAACACTTTTCTTCACCCTATCAATTAACAAATATCAATCATCAACTTTTAAACCATTTGAAACTAGGACACATAATACTATGACACCTAATACTATAGATGTTGGAATCACATCATCTATGAGTCCTATCCCATATAGTGTGCTTCCCACCACCATACAATCTCTCCTCTAGCCTGATATACCACCTCTCTATGTCAACTCCTTCACCTACTTATCATCCTATCCACATCCCATGAAAGAACCATGCATCTAGTCTTGCATTTAATTTAAGTCATGTACTTGAGTAGCATTTTAATCATTTAAAATTAGAAAAAAGATAGAAATATTGTTTGCATTCGTATTAATTGATTATCAATTAACTATTAGTCATTTTGAAAAGAAACAAAAATAATAGTTGTGTTTGCATTAGTTAATCATTTGTTGATCACTATTTATTTATTTATTTATTGGGAAAAACACAAAAAATAGGATAAGATTTAGTTTATTGCATTTAATAACTTTCACTTTAGCATTTAGATTGGAAATTGATAGAAACACAAGATGAATTTTCTTGTTAAAACTCTATAACATGATATGAATCAACTAGAATGATTGTTCTACATTTTTTTCTCTCTTTAAATCCATAACATGATACCTAGTAACCTATGTCTCTTAATGCTTTTCTTTAAAGGACACAACATATTTCTCATGTCTAATTTATTGTATCTACATTGAACAAGATGGTGTCATAATATATTTATAATTGATTGATTTTGAACAATAATTATCACAATTATATTTTTGGGTTTTAGATCTTTTCTTCTTTCTATAGCTCTTTTCTACCTTGTGTTAGCATTTTTCCTTTATAAGAAATATTAAATTACAAGGAAGATAAATTGAAGACCTAAATATGGGGTCTAATTGTAGAGTCAAAAATTATGTATACTTCATAGTTTTCACTTTATGTGGTACTTTCATTTTAGTATCCATGTTCCATGAGACATGTTTTAGGGTCCATTTAGCCCATTTCTAAGCTTAAAGGGACCCTTCAACAAAGTTCTATGCAAACTAAACTAAAATCCTTTATCCTCACATTCTTGAAACTTGTGTCCACATAGACACTAATGTGGTCATGCTAGTGACCTAGTACACTAGCATAACCATGGTAGTGTTTGCTTATGAAAATAAAATCTGAATTGGGCCATAAGTGTACTCCCTTGGACTTCGTACAATTTTGAAAGTTATATATCTACATTGAATAAGATGATGTCAAGATGTGTCCTATCCCATATAGTCTTGCATTTAAGTTGAATACAAGTAGCATTTTAATCATTTGAAATTAGAAAAATGACATCTTTAAATAGTGTTTGCATTCATATTAATTGATTATCAATTAACAATTAGTCATTTTGAAAAGAAACAAAAACAATAGTTGTGTTTGCAAATTAGTTTTAATCATTTGGTGATCACTAATTAAATTTATTTATGTTGATAACTGAGAGGGGGGGTGAATCAGTTATCTTGATTACTTTAACTTTCTGATCTTCTTTAGCAATTAGTGCAGCATCAAATCATATAAGCAAACATAACCATGAAAACAGAAATAACATCAATACACATGACACAATGATTTTGACGTGGAAAAACCTGTTAAGGGAAAAACCACGGGGTGACTAACCCAAGATTGTATTCTCTGTTACAAGAATAAGATAGTACAAAATGGCACTTGCCAATTAGGGCTCACTACTTGAGCACACTGCTCACAAGAGGCTCACTGCCTACAAGAGACTCACTGTCTACAAGGTACAAAGAAAGTAACAAGATACTTGAACTGATTAGAAGCATCCACACATGCTGAGGTTCAGTTCCAGTTAGGCTCAATACACTGATTTACTACACTTCATTTTTCCTCTTCTTTAGTGTTGCTATCCTTTCACATACCAGACCTGTATTACTGCTTCCACACCGCTCTCTGCTTTTCTTCGCACTTCACAACACACACCTCACACCTTCATACTGAAATCAATCTAGTATATATATCCGCACCAAGGATTTCATCCACTTTCTAGTCGGCATCCGGAAAACTCAAAATATTTCCAAACTCTAGTCTGTCAGCTGAATCTTTGCTTACCAAGTGATGCATATCAAAGAGATGCTCATAGAAGTCATCAATCATGTCGGCCAATCATGAATGATACCTTAATAACCTTGATCACCACCAATATCTCATCCAGATTAAGGTCTGATGCTCTGTCGGTCAATTCTTCCTCTGTCTAATCTGCCAAACAGGAACCCAATACTTAAGTGCTCATATCTCTTCACTCTTTCATCACCGGAGGCTCAATCCCTGGAATCTATCAGTCAAGGTACTCCTCTTAACTTCCCCAAGTCCGCACTTTACGAGATACTTCCTCTGAGAGATCTAGACCTGATTGTCAGACCTTGCTACATGCTCTGTTCTTGGTCACCGGACTAAAATACTCTTCAATCTGACTTCTGGTATAGACACACCATGTCCTGCGGATGTGTGGGATGGACTTTGTTGCCATCAATGACAACAATCATGAAGCCACACAGTGTCTCTTGCCAACAATCTCCCCCTTTGGCATTGATGGCAACACTTAGTGAAAAATGACTGTCACACTGCACTCCCCCTTGGCTGATGCTCTGTTCTAATGTACACTCTACCAGAGCTCCCCTTGCTAGATTCCACATTTTTCACTGCTCCTCACTCCCCCTTTGACATCAATGGCAAAGGGTAGGATCTGCACACCAAAAAATCCCAAAAATCCAACTATACTTAGCCACATAAGTGAATATACATGTTATACTTACATATATTGAAGTACATCTGCAAAAGTACTCTTCAATTGTACAACTTCTGTTGCCCAACTCTATTTCATCCTTTCCAAAATTGAGATGTGACCACTCAACAGGAATGCAAAATCTTCTGCCTTCTTAAGATCTGTCGGATCATTGGTCCAGGCTATGGCCTGTGCATCAGTTAGGGCCTCATGCATGGCCTCTAACTTAGGGATAATGATCCCTCTAAGTTCACTTAACCTGTTTATTCTATTGTTCTTCTCCTTCTCAAGCTTCTTTATTTCATCTATGACTGCAATAGTCTGACACTCTTGATTTACTATGGAGGAGGAGAGAGGATCAAAACTTTGAGATAAACTTAACAGTTTATCCTCTTGCTCTTTTACTTTCTTCTCAATATCTTTGGTCACTTTAGGCCAGGATAAACAAAATTTATATATATATCTCCACCATCTTTAAGAGCATTTTCTAAGCTCTTTATTCCAATATCCATAACTCTCCTATCATTGGTTATTAGTCCTTGTACTTCAGAGAATCTCTTTCCCAAAAACTCCTTCCAGACCTTTTCTTCTGCTGACTTCTCTAAGGAATCAAAATGCATATGAACATAATTTATAAGATACTTTAGATTACTGGATGTGGAGGCCGAAGGATCCTTTTGGAAGGATGGCATGATCTTCTCTAATACACCAGATGCAATTTCTATGAGCTCACAATCTTCCATGTGAGACTTCAGAAGTTTTTCTTTTGCCTTTGCTTGAGTAAAGGATGCTAGCTTCATGGTTTGAACTAGGGAGAGGGAATCAAAATTGAATGGACCTTGAAGCATTTTCAGTTCATAAAATTCCATCATCTCTTTGGTCAAGAAATCTTTGACAGTTTCTGTAGTGTCTCTTGCTGGAGACAGAGTTTTCTTCCCTTGTGTAGCCTCAGCACTATCACTTGTGGTCTTCTCTGCATGACCTTCTTCTCTTCCCTTCACCTCTTCTTCTTGACTGATTTTCTCTTCTATTCTTTCTTCTCCTTTAGATCTAGAGTCTGCAGGGGAAACCGGAGGAGAGATGTTTGCTTCTTCATGGACTTCCTCTTCCGGAGTAGAGGGATCCAGGTCTTGAGTCCTTTCCTCACTTGTGCCTTTTGGTTCTTCTCCATTTTTCACAGTAGATTTTTCTTCTTCATCCATGGCAGAGGGTTTATTATCTAGTTCCTCTATAACAGGAAGATTAAATCTTTTAAAAGCATTTTAGAGGATTTCTTCTGTTTCTTTTGCCACTTTGTCAGTTTCACCAAGCATAAGCTGATTCATTCTAGCCTTACTCCGGAACTCATCCTTGCAATCTTTGAAGATCATATTCATTTGTTTCGGAGTAATTAAAGGATAAAGCTGAATAGCTATCTGTTCTCTAATTTCTAAGTCCTTTGCCTTGGCATTCTCCTTTCTCATTTCAAGTTCCTTCTCTAAACTTTTGGGAATTAGAGAGATGATTTCAATAAATTCTTTATTGTATATGTTCAAGTACTTAACTGTGGCTTCCTCCAAGATTCTTTTATCTGCATCATTATACTCATCATAGAATTTTGTTATTAGTTGCAGGTTTCCATCCATAGTGACTGCTTTGACTACATCATCAATGGATAGAGTAGGCTTTTCAACATACTCTTTGGTCTCTTTTTCCTTTTTGTGACCAGTAGAGGGTTCATCTGATGTTTTCTTTTTCTTCTTCATTTTCTTGATCTCCTCATCAGATTCTGTCTCTTCATCATCCTTCTGACTAATGTAAGACCTTGTGGCCTTTGTCTTAGTTCTCTTCTCTCCTTTTCCAAATGTATTGACTTCCGGTTTTGATGCTTTCTGGCTCTTAGAGGTGGCAGGTGCATAGCTCTTGGAGGATTTGGTTCGGGAGGGGGCTTGCACCAGAGCACTATCTTTTCCTATCTCTTGCCTTTCTTTCTCTGCCCTTTACATCTTTTCTTTGTTGGCATCAAGTGCTTCTTTTGAAATCCCATACCTTTTGGCAACATTCTCTACTTCTTTTCTCACTTTCCTCTTCATCTCCGGTTGTCTTAGCTCCACATGGATCTTCACACTCAACTCTTCAAAGGTTCCAAACCTTTCTGCCTTAGGATCCTTGGGTTGACTAAGCATGTGTTGAACATGTAGCTCTACAATTTTCTCATCTACTTCATACCCCATTGGCATGATCCACACTATTCTTGGCTCCATTGCCTCCATTAGGCACTGATCAGTTTCTACCATAAAGCAAACTGTATCCTTATACTTTTCAACTAGAGATTGGGGGATTATCTCTCTGGCTTGCATTATATTCTAAAAGTTCTTGAAGTAGCCCTAGAGTGCTATGTTTTGATCCTTGGCATCACCAAGTCCATGCAAATAATTCCTGATTTGTATGGCTATTGGTCTATCATTTTGCCACATCCAACCACTAGATCCGGGTAGCTCATTCATGTAATAGAAAAATAGACAGAGTATCAAGCCACTGTATTTGAAAGAGTTATTCTTGTCCTTCTTTATCTTTTGTAGATTCTCCAAAAGTTGTTTTAAGAGAAGCCCACAAAGATCATAGTCAGCATTTTCTTTTAGCATCTGATAAGCTATGTAAATTGCAGTTATGGGTACTGAATTTTCCTTGCTGGAGTGATATATCTTGTAATCTATTATCATGGATACAAATTTGATATTTGGATCAGTGATATCTTCAATTGTCATGGCTCTCTTGTCAAATTTTGATCCAGTTGCCTCACTCACTGTCTAATTCTTGACAGATTTGAGAGCAGGTATCCCACCGGATGAGTGCAATCCGGTAACTACCCTAATGGCATCCTTGGTTATCTTGAATGGCCTCATCAACCATATAAAGTTATCATGCATTCTACTTAGAACATACCGGACCCATTCATCTTCTGCAAAATAGGGGAAATGAATGCACTGTGCAAAATGTTTGTCCCAAATAGCCTTGTACTAAGGTTTAAGTTCAAATGAGTCATCTATTAATTGATTGTGATAGATATCCATTAGCTTGGATTCCCCAAAATCCTCAATGTTTGCATGAATGGATGCCCTAACGTCTTCAACATGTAAAACCCCATGCAAAATGCTGGAAAATGTGCCTAAGGCATCCACTTCTAGAGATTTGTAGGGATGTTTCTTAAATTTAGGGCACGACCTATCAGAAATGTTCACAACATTCAGAGTAGTCATCTTAAAGATTCAGAGAGAGAGATTGATCAAGAGAGGGAAATACCTTTTTATGCTTTTAGGGTTCACGAAATGAGCTGAAAAGATCACTGATTGACTTGAATTCTGTAGTTGATCCTTGAGAGAGATGAAGCAAATTTGTTTGTAGAGCTCTTCTTATCCTTTTTACTAATGCAAATGTGCAAATGACGGGAAAATGAACCCTTTTATCTCTGAGCAAACCCTAATTCCACATTGCAATAAATGTGCAACTTAAGTCATTCTGGTTGCCTTGTTCTCCTTGTTCTGAGAAAGATCTTTTCCAGATCACTGAGATATACTTAGAGTTATTATCGGTGATTAATGACAATCTATCTTCCCTTCCCCAAATATTTGATCTATCCGCAGATCAAGATACCTCAAATTTGAATCATACTGGATCTAACTGTGAAAATCTTGTTCTTACCAAATGATTGTTAGACCGGATTAATCTCAGATGATTGTTAGACCGGATTAGCCAGAGCTCATCTATTTAGTTTCTGGATGGAATATCAGCACCAGATTCTGGTGCGGATCCATCCTCAACATTTTCTGCACTCCTCTTCACCCAAATCTTGTTCATCTCCCTTTGAATTTCATCTGCATTCACTTTTCCTTTTCTTTTGTCTTGGTTTTGATTATGATGTACCGGACCCTTATTGCCCTGATTCTTACTTCTGCAGAATTTGGCAATGTGACCGGATCTATTGCAATTGTAGCAAACAACATTTCTTTGCATATTTGACTGATATCCTCTTGATCTACACTAATTAGCCATATGTACCATTCTATTGCATGCAAAGCATCTTCCATTGAATGAATTGTTCATTTGCATAATTCTACACTCATGAGATTTGTGACCATACCTTTTGCAATTGAAACACTATCCGGAGAAGGATGGATTAGTCTGATTCATTCTTCTTCTATACTAATTTGCTTTATGACCAAAGTTATTGTAGTTGTGGTAGTATCCATTCAAAGATGGATATCTTTGAGCATTTGGTTGCTTTACCAGAGGTCTTCTAGGTCTGTTCCTTGGATTTCCTGATCCAAAGTTCTTCTGACCGGATCAAGATCTTTCACCTTTCTTATACCCCAAGCCTTGTTTGTCATCTACCCTCTTCTGGCTTTGAAGAAGAACTTCAAGTTGAGTAGAGCTTATCTTGAATTTCTCTTTGTATTCATTTGCTGTTTGAAGATCCCTTTTAAGAGTGTCAATCTGTTCTCAAGTTGTTCTTCATTATCTCTAGCTTCTTCAAGATCAGATTCTAGATGCCTGATTATTCTATCCATTTTGTGGCAGTCTTCTGACTTCTCCTTGAGAGATTGTCTTAGATCATCTTCAGTTTTTCTTTTCTCTTCAATTTCTTGGGCTCCTGATTCCATTTCATGTCTTACTGTAATGACCTCTTTTGATAATTTTTCACATAACTTGGTTTTCTCCTTCAGATCTTCATTTGTATCATTGGCTTCACCTTGACTTGCTAATTGCTGAAGTAGTTCCTTTCTCTTTTTCATAGAGATACTCAGTTTCTCTTTTAGTTCATTTATGAAATCATCAGCCTATTTGAGTCTTTCCTTCAAGTTATTGACTTCGGAGTGAGATTGCTCAAGATCATCTAGGATAGATTGAATTTGTTCCCTCATACCATACATATCCATTGAGATTCCCAAATCTTCCTCAAGCTATTAGGCTTTGTTTGGAGGAAACTGGCTCTGATACCAATTGTCGATAACTGAGAGGGGGGGTGAATCAGTTATCTTGATTACTTTAACTTTCTGATCTTCTTTAGCAATTAGTGTAGGATCAAATCATATAAGCAAACATAACCATGAAAATAGAAATAACATCAATACACATGACACAATGATTTTGATGTGGAAAACCCTATTAAGAGAAAAACTATGGGGTGACTAACCCAAGATTGTATTATCTGTTACAAGAATAAGATAGTACAAAATGGCACTTGCCAATTAGGGCTCACTGCCTGAGCACACTGCTCACAAGAGGGTCACTTCCTATAAGAGACTCACTGTCTACAAGGTACAAAGAAGGTAATAAGATACTTGAACTAATTTGAAGCATCCACACATGCTAAGGTTCAGTTCCGGTTAGGCTCAATACACTGATCTACTGCACTTCATTTTTCCTCTTCTTTAGTGCTGCTGTCCTTTCACATACCAGACCTGTATTACTGCTTCCACACTACTCTCTTCTTTTCTTCGCACTTCACAACACACACCTCACACCTTCATACCAAAATCAATCTGGTATATATATCCGCACCAAGGATTTCATCCACTTTCTAGTCGGCATCCAGAAAACTTAGAATATTTCCAAACTCTAGCCTATTAGCTAAATCTTTGCTTACCAAGTGATGCGTATCAAAGAGGTGCTCATAGAAGTCATCAATCATGTCGGCCAATCATGAATGATACCTTAATAACCTTGATCACTACCAATATCTCATCCGGATTAAGGTCTGATGCTCTGTCAGTCAGTTCTTCCTCTGTCTAATCTACCAAACAAGAACCCAATACTTAAGTGCTCATATCTCTTCATTCTTTCATCACCGGAGGTTCAATCCCTGGAATCCATTAGTCAAGGTACTCCTCTTGACTTCCCCAAGTCCGCACTTTACTGAGATACTTCCTTTGAGAGATCCGGACCTGATTGTCAGACTTTGCTGCATGCTCTGTTCTTGGTCACCGGACCAAAATACCCTTCAATTTGACTTCCAGTATAGACACACCATGTCCTGCGGATGTGTGGGATGGACTTTGTTGCCATCAATGACATCAATCATGAAGCCACACAGTGTCTCTTGCCAACAATTTTTTCATTGGGAAAAACACAAAAAAATAGGATAAGATTTAGTTTATTGCATTTAATAACTTTCACTTTAGCATTTAGTATAAATTGTAAACATACATACTTTATTAGCTTTGAAATAGCTCAAAGTATAAAAACAAAAAAAAACAAAATCCCTAGGCCCTTGCATTTTTTAGGTATGAGCTCCAAACCTAGTAATATTTAACCAGATCAAACTACCAACCACAAATGAGTTGACACAAGAGATATATAAATCAATTTACTCTAAGGGAATGTTCACTCACACTTGGCATATCAAGCTTGAATGCATATATGGAAATTAGAGAGGATTGGGTTAGAATCAATCTTGAGTGAGCTAAGGGTGTATCAATCAATTTTTGAAGTCATTAACAACTTGAACAAGTCTAAAAACTTAAAAATATTATCCAAGAAGAGAATTAAATACAATGGATTTAGATCTAGTACTTGTAAGGAAAGCAGAGGTGCGGAATATAGCTTCCCTAATGTTAATTCAAAGGGGATAATGTAGATAGGTAACATTTAATTTCCATACATAGATAAACACACCAGAAAAAATAAAATAAACATGCAAGATAACAGAGAACAACACCAAATGTACGTGGGAAAACCCTTTCGGGTAAAAAACCCACCACCACAAGAGAGACACTCTTTATTTATAGTAAGCTTAGAAAGATTACAATAAAGATTCTAGCCTTCTCGCTCAGGTATTGATTCTCAAATCATACAAATAGTTCACTTCCACTGTACTTCTACAAAATGAACAATATGATCAAATCTCTTCATCAACCACATATGACATCATCAAATTTGTATATATCATAGTCTTCAAGAGCAAAACTATTTGAACTTCTGCCCTAACTATTCATTCCAACTGACTCAACATCACTGTCTTCCAACCGTTGCACAACTGCCATCTGACTGTTCACATTCCAGAGGACTCATTAGTCCCACATGCACTAGACATCGGTCATAGCCGTAATATATATACACAACCACAAGAATGTTAACTATCGACACTTATGTTGACAAGACCAACCAGTCTACCATTCATCATCCATTGGGAAGACTCTAGCTGATATCTTTCATCAGAGTGGCTTAAGCAATCAGAGTGATATCACCAAACAACGCTGATGGTTCTTTTCTTGCCGATGTCCAACCTTCATTAGAGAGATAGTTAACATCGGAAGGACTTCCAAACCTCAGACTGACAATGCTTCTCACGCCAACGCCAAGACCTCATCGGAGTAGCTTGAAGTGCCGAAGAGACTCATACTGAAGTGACATGTCTTGTCGATGTCAAACCTTCATCGGTGTAACATGAAGTACCAGAGAGACATATTCCAACCATGCTGATGTCACTTGTCATGCCGATCATTGGAATGACTCTCACCGACGCCAAACCTCCATCGGAGTGTCCCAACACATCGGAAGGAAATATCCACAACACGTCGATAAGGTTTGTCACACCGATGTCCAATTGTCAAAGTGACACAACACACTGTCTCGGTGATGCAAAGAACAAAACCAATGAATGAATGAATGAGGTTCCAAGCAGTAACTTGAGACATTAGGTCTCTTCAGTACTTCTCAAGGAGAACTATTGAAGAGATAGATCCAGAATTTCATAGATTGTAGGAACATTCTATTTCTTATGCCTAGAGTATGTATATGACAATCACATCCTACAAATGTAAATTATTTGAATATGTTCATTCAAATAACATGCAATTGAGTGGTTTTATTCAACTCCTTGTTGGTACATATAGACACATTTGACATGATTACAAAAGCCTATCATCCATTGCAAAATATAGATTTCACTCAAAGTAAGCTTCACTCACCTCATACATTTCAAGCAAAGTCACCAAGAAAAGGTTAGTGAATTTATCTTATGCTAGATGAATCTATATTAAGAAAAATACATTATCACCTCCTAGATATAGAAATTTTGAAGATATTTATGGATGTAACATCAATCCTTCTATCTTAGAGATCATGTTTTAGAAGCACGATTCTTTCATAGACTTAACTGTGTGTAGAAAATTATAAATAACTAAAGATCGTGACGTTTCAATAATTTATTACCAATCAAATGTATAGAATTAAATGTATATCTAGATTGTTAATCCTATTAATATATGGACTTGGTCCTATGTCAATACCTTATACATGTCTAACAATCATTCTTGATTTTGTTCTTATGTTTCAAGTTACTCATACTTGTGGTCATGTCATTTTTTCTTCACTAACATTGAATCGTGTCATTCCATGATTCACATCTTATTTCATCACATTTTAGAGAAGCCCTAGACAATGTCCAATAGTCTTGAATGGCCTTTAGATAATAATTTATAGGGACCACCCTTATGTATAATTTATCTAATTAATTGTTCAATAAGTTGTTTACATCCTCATAATTTAAATCATTGTCTCGACATTGGTCATACATTTCCCAAGATTAAATTGGATCTACAAAATAGATCTTTAAATATGCTTAGGTTTTCCAGTTTACCAATCTTCAATATGTGTTACAACATGTTCCATGTATATAAGTTCAATCCTAAATGCTATCCATTCAAGACTTAAAAGAGGTCTTCTTTTTTAATCATATGCTAAGAATTATTAGCTTGAATACTTTAATATATTTAATAAAACAGTATAATTATATTTCTTTATCCTAACGAGACATACATCAGTTATATTTTTTTACTTTTGTTAATAAAAATGTTTAGATTGAATGTATTTAATTTTTTAATTTTAAATGTTTATAGTTTTGTAACTAATTTAATGTGTAGATTGTTCATGTGTATTTAATTAGATTAGATTTTAAATGTTTTTAGTTTTGTTAATTTAAATGTAAAAATTGAATGTATTTTCATTTTATAAATTAAATGTATGTTCAATTTTTTTAAAATGCAGATTTGCATACACGCACGTGTACATATTTTTTTCATATAGATCACATGGATGATATGGCATCTCATCATAGTGATGGGAATCATACACATGATAGTGAGCATAGTACTGCTGATGCACATAGTGCTAGGAGTGACTTATATGATGGCACTCTTGATAGATTGAATAATACTTTGACACATTTAGATTAGATGATCCATAGTACACTGAACCTATCTAATAGAGATAGGTTGGTGGGAATTAGAGCATAGTTTGCCCAGATGATTGACATTGTCAAATCCTATAATCCATATGATGATTTGAGTATTGAGGATTTCTATCTATCACTTGCTACTACTGTTACTGGGATAGTGAAATGGTCAGTGGTTAATAGGGTCATTTCATTAGATATGGTGCATTCTATGTTTCCACATTATCAGGGATGGGATAGAGTTTGGGGCTATCCCGTCACCAGGTGTACATATGTTGTTGTTGCACCACTTATATATCTTAAGTGGTTAGCAACACATCATAGATGGTCACACAATGATGAGTCACCCTTATATTGTTGCAAACAATTATATGCTGCAGTTCATTTACGACTTGATGTTGATTTCACATCTATCCCTCCTCATGCAGGACAGGGTCTTGGGAGGTTTTCAAATAAACCTCAATACCGACGTTCTGATCAGGATCCTCCCATTGATAAGAGGGCTTTAGTGGGTACAAACCTTTTGGTACTTCCTAAAAGGTTGAGTCTAGGATGATCAGCTGAGCAGACAGTTGCATCATTGAGACAACACATTTTTGAGAGTTTAGTTTCTATTTCTAGTGACGTTGACCACTTGGCATCAGATTGTGTTGGTAGATATATGTTGCATCCACACACCAGCATAGGATCAGTTGATTCAACTTCCACCAGTTATGATCCTTGCATATGTGCTGACATAATTTCACCACGTGATGTGGCATAGACTTTTGGAGAGAGTGCACTACGTAGATTGATTACATGTCATGTGTAGGATCTATTATTGGTATATTAGTTTGTTAGTTCAGAATATGGGATCCCTATCAAGTCTATGGCCACATTTGTTAATCAACATAGTGATCTCTGAGCTACACATATGATTGACATAGTGCATTCACAATAGATTTCATCACAGCCTGATAGTGGCATTGTGCCACCTTACCCAACAAGTGTTGAAATACACAAGACAACTGAGAGGGGGGGTGAATCAATTGTCCCAAAAACTTAGATTCATATGAATATCAAACCATCAACTACTTAATTAATGATAATCAGATTTAACCATGAAAGTACACAACAGTAAACTTTATCACAATCACACATTCAACATAGTAGACACCAAATTTTTATGTGGAAAATGCTGGAAGGGAAAAACCACGGTGGGTGTTAGCCCACATAAATATATATGTTATATAAATACCAAAAAATAGAGACTCACTGCCCAAATTGCTCACTGCAAAGAACGACTCACTGCCAAAGGGTGGTGAACTAATTTGGTAGCATCTACTCCATGCCTAGGTTCAGTTCCATTGAAGTACAATATAGCTCCTTCGCTCTATTTTTTATTCCTTCAAACTTATCTCCTCATTCTTTCTCTCCACACACTTTCTGCAATTGCATTACAAGTTTTTATACAAGTCATCAACCTTGGAATGTACATCAAGGTCAGTAATACATTCATCAACCATTGGAACATTCTCCAAGGTCGGCATTACAATCATACATAAAATAGACCTCTAGACCTAATACAAATTTAGCTAAGGAAAGAATGTAAAGATGTATGCAGATCATGCCACACCTTAGCTAGGACTCAAATTCAATCTTCCATGCCATGACATGCTTCTACAATCTTCAATGCATGTCCGCAATTTGTGATCTTAACCAAGTCGGCCAAGACTGGTGAGAACACTAGGTCTTCTAAGAACATTCTTCAACCACGATCTGGATTTCTCTCCGTAGACCAATCCAAAGGTAGGAACATGATCAAGAGACATCCACAAGCACATTATAATCATCAGAACATCCACACAATACACAAACACTTTACCCATCAGATTCTTTAAACCAAAGCACAAGAACAACACTATCAGCCACTGTCATAAGGAAAAGATCACTTGTGGACCACCAAATCACAAACCATTGAAGTTGAGGGCACTTAACATCATAACAAACTTAATTGCAAAACCGCAGACTGAAATACTTCAATGCGGAGGAATGAGAAGTATAACACTTTCTCCTTGTCATCACCAAACATATAGGAAAAGTAGTTTTCACACTGGTGAACAAAACTCACTCAAATCTTCATACCGAAGGCTTAAACCTGGAACATAACCTCTTTAGACAGGCTTCTAAATAACTTCCAATCTATAGACAAAGATATTCATTCTACAGGAAATGTGGAGCATTCTTCTAGATTGTTCTTCTGTATGTAATACATTGTTTCCACTACAACTCACTATTTTTGCTGGAGGAGCTAATTTTCTCACTATCCTCAACATCTACAAGAAAGTAAAAAAATGAAAGCACAGTTCACACCAATGACAACACAGATATGTTGACATCAATGACAACACCGATTAGGCACATACTTGCAACAATCTCCCCCTTTGTCATTGATGGCAACATATGATGTGAAAAACTAAAAAGGCCATCAAGACAAGATTCTCCCCCTTTCTCTTTACACATCTACATTCTTTCTCCCCCTAAGTTTTTCACATGCTTTCTCTCCTCCTTTGACATCAATGGAGAAGGGCACATACTTGCATTCTACTGCTCTGATCCAACTAGGCTGTTGCCAACACATCTAGCTACTCCCCCTGAGAGGTAGTTCTCAAAACATCAATCCAGATCAAAGAACGAGACTTGAACACCTCTAGATTTATGCATTCTTATGCATCTTAGTTGAGGGAAGGAGGGGTAATGACCCCTAACTTTTCTCTAAGATACTCAAAGGTATCCTTGGGTAGAGGCTTAGTGAAGATATCTACAATCTGATCCTTTGTGGACACATATTCCAACTTTACTTCATTCTTTGTCACCTTTTCTCTTAGAAAGTGATACCTTATGGATATGTGCTTTGTCCTTGAGTGCATCACTGGATTCTTTGAAATATTTATATCACTTGTATTATCACAGAAGATTGCAACTGGATCATCGTATAAAATTCTTATGTCCCTCAAAGTTTGGTTCATCCATAACACTTGAGTACAACAACAAGCTGCTACATAATATATTCTACTTCTGCTGTAGATAACGAGATTGAGTCTTGTTTGTTAATCAACCATGAAAATAAGTTGTTGCCCAAAAAGAAAGCACCTTCACTTGTACTTTTCTTGTCATTAATATCTCTAGCCCAATCAGCATCTGTATAAGCACTAAGAGTGAAACCATAAACCATGTTCTAGAGTGCCTTTTAAATACCTCAAGATTCTCTTAACTACCATCACATGTGATTTTCTTGGATCAGCTTGAAATCTTGTAACAAGACAAACTGCATGCATAATATCAGTTCTGGTTTGAGTTAGATAAAGCAACCCTCCAATCATGGCTCTGTAATTTTTCTTTATGCTGGGTCATTAGCATCAATGTTTTGGCCGGGGAGGAAAGATTTTTGATAAGTCTCCCCCTGGGCCAGAGCTCCTAATTTATTTTCTGGAGGAAATATCTACACCAGAAGCTGATGTAGATCCATCTTTGACTTCAATCACATCTTTCTTGATCTAGATCTTGCCCATTTCTTTCTTAGTTTCAACCGGATCAACTTTTTCTTTTCCCTTATCATTCCTCTACTCAGTTTTCCTTTCTTTAGCACAGTAGTTTCCTTTCACATTCTTGCTTCTGCAAAACTTTGCCATATGTCCACGTTTGTTGCAATCATAGCACACAATACTTCTTTGTCCTTGATTCCTTCCTCTGAATGAATTCATCCTTGATTTGCATTGATTAGCCATATGTCCAAATCTATTGCATGCAAAGCACTTTCCATTGAATGATTGAGTATTCCTTGCATTGTAAGAGCCATTCCTTACCAGACTTCTGCATTCATTTGATCTATGACCAATTTTCTTGCAATTGAAGCATTGACCAAAGAATGATGGAGCATTTTGATTTATTCTACTCCTATAGTGAGTAGCCTTATGACCAAACTTTTTGCAATTAAAACAATAGCCATTGAAAGATGGGAACCTTTGTGCATTTGGTTGCCTAACTTGTGGTCTTCTTAATTTATTCCTTTGAGTTTGAGTATGTTTTCCTTTATCCTTCTTGACTTCAACATTTTCTTCTTGATTTTCTCTAGAACTTCCACTTATCTCAGACCACACATCCTCTTTTTCCTGACTTGCCATAGCCATATGCCTATTTTATCTGGCAACACTCTCATCGAGTTTGTTTTGTTCAGCCCATGAGTGTTTCAGATCTGTTTTTAGATCAACAACTTCTTCCTCAAGCTTTATGCAATCTGTGGTATTTCTTATCAAACATTCTTTAATTCTTTCTTTCTCTTCTTTTGTTAACCTTAATTCTTCATTATTCTCTTTGAGTCTTTGCTTGAGCTCTTTGATTTTCTTACTTAGCTCCTTGATGTATTCATTTGCTTCTATTAAGTTTCCCTTCAAGTCCATACTTTCATCTTCATATTTCTCAAGGTTTTCAAGATTATTCTTGGACCCTTCACTTATAGAGGACAAATATTTATCTTCAGGATTTTTCATTGTGTTGTAGGCTTTAGTAGGTGATTTGGCAATCAAGCACCAATTTGTTTGTATTTCGGCAGATTTGTGTCCATTTATCTGCAATCCTTTTTGTTTAGTCCCTTCCTCTTCAACCTTAACATTTGCACTTTCAATGATCTTTTTTAATTTCTTGTTGTAACATTGATAGGCCTTACTCTTGGTAGAATGTCCAAGGAAGATCCCTTCATCATATCCAACATTGCTTTTCCCAACCACTTCTTCTCTTTTGATATAGCATTTGCTTCTATAAACTTTAAAATACTTCACTAAAGGACTCTTACCATACCACAATTCATAAGGAGTTTTTGTATCATTATCCTTGACTTGACTTTTGTTTAGAGTATAGACAACTATATGCATGGCTTCTTTCCAATAATCTTCTAGTAGGTCACCTTCCTTAATCATTGTCTTAGCAGTTTCTTGAACAGTTTTGCTTATTGTTTCCATCATTCAATTTTCTTTATATAGCTGTCTTTTTATCCCACTAGTTTCACAAAATATATTGAATTTCCCCGAGGTAAACTCTTCTCCTTTGTCAGTCTTCAAGCATTTCATCTTCATATTCAACTCATCTTCAACCATAGATTTAAAGGTTTTAAATGCTTCTAAAGCTTCTAATTTTTCTTTGAGGAAACTTACCCAAGTCATCTTAGAATAGTCATCAAAAAACAACATAAAATACCTATCATCATGGAGGCTTTTCACTTTTGTGGGACCACAGAGATTTGCATGAATCAGTTCCAACAATTCATTTGAGGATTTTACTTTAACCTGTAGGTTTCTTTCAGTATGCTTTTCAGCTTGACACATCTTGCAGGTGAAATTATTAAAATGTATCCCTTATGGTAGATCTTTCATATCTTGAGCTGAGCTTATCCTTACTAGGTCATTAAGATTAATGTGACACAATTTCCTATGCCAAAGCCAACTTTCATGATTCTAAGTTATAGAGCGGATAATGTCACCTTCTCTAAGATGATCAAGATTTTCTTCTGTCCTTTTTCCACCAACTATTGTAGTTCCAAATTTATCTCTGATTTCAAAGGCGTCATTCTAAAATATAAAGTTGTATCCTTCTCTACACAATTGACCAACACTCATGAGATTTTGTCTTAGGCTTTCAACATAGAGAGCATCTTTAGTATGTTATTTTCCATCAAAACTGATTGAACCTTTTCCACATACTTTAGCAGTATGATCATCTCCAAATCTAACTAGTCCTTCTTCATTCTTCACAAAATCAATAAACTTGTCTTTATCACCAATCATATGATTTGAGCAGCTACTATCAATAACCCAATCTAGTTCCTTATGCCAATACTTGCCTCTGGATCAAAACCCTCATCATCTTTGCAATTGTCATTCTCTGAATTAAGACACTAGTCATCATTTTCATCTTCTTCAACATTATAAAATATTTTCTTGGATACTCTGCATTTGCTTTCTTCATCATAAGTTTTTCTTTTTGGACATCTAGAAGCATAGTGCCCAACTTCCCCACACTTGGAACAAATGAAAGATAATTCATCCTTGTGTGACATCCTGGATCAACCTCAAGATGTCAGGCTTTCTTCCGAGGAACTGGCTCCAATACCAATTGTTGAAATATATAGGACAAATGAGAGGGGGGGTGAATTAGTTGTCCCAAAAACTTAGCTTCATATGAATATCAAACCATCAACTACTTAATTATTGATAATCAGATTTAATCATGAAAGCACAGAACAATAAACTTTATCGCAATCACACATTCAACACAATAGACACAAGAGTTTTATGTGGAAAACGCTGGAAGGGAAAAACCACGGTGGGTGTTAGCCCACAGAAATGTATATGTTATATCAATACTGAAAAATAGAGGCTCACTACCTACATGACTCACTGCCTAAATTGCTCACTGCAAAGAATGGCTCACTGCCAAAGGGTAACTCACTGCCTAAGGGTGGTGAACTAATTTGGTAGCATCTACTCCATGCTTGGGTTTAGTTCCATTGAAGTACAATATAGCTCCTCTGCTCTGCTTTTTATTCCTTTGCACTTATCTCCTCATTCTTTCTCTCCACACACTTTCCACAATTACATTACAATTTTTTATACAAGTCATCAACCTTGGAATGTACATCAAGGTTGGAAATACATTCATCAACCATTGGAACATTCTCCAAGGTCGGCATTACAATCATACATAAAATAGACCTCTGGACCTAATACAAATTTAGCTAAGGAAAGGATGTAAATATGTATGTGGATCACGCCATGCCTTAGATGGGACTCAACTCCAATCTTCCACACCATGACACACTTCTACAATCTTCAATGCATCTCTAAAATTTGTGAAATTAACCAAGTCGGCCAAGACTATGAGAACACTAGATCTTCTAAGAACATTCTTCAACCATGATCTATATTTCTCTCTACGGACCAATCCGAAGGTAGGAACATGATCAGGAGACATCCACAAGCACATTATAATCATCAGAATCATTTGCACAATACCCAAACAATTTACCCATCACATTCTTTAAACTGGAGCACAAGAACAACACTGTCATCCACTGTCATAAGGAAAAGATCACTTGCGGACTACTAGATCATGAACCATTGAAGTTGAAGGCACTTAACATCATAACAAACTTAATTCTAGAACCACAGAATGAAATACTTCAATGCAGAGGAATGCAGAGTATAACACTTTCTCCCTGTCATCACCAAACATACAAGAAAAGTAGTTTTCACACTGGTGAACATAACTCACTCAAATCTTCATACCGGAGGCTCAAACCTAGAACATAATCTCTTTAGACAGGCTTCTAAATAACTTCCAATCTGCAGACAAAGATATTCATTCTATAGGAAATGTAGAGCATTCTTCTAGACTGTTCTTCTGTATGTAATACACTGTTTCCACTATAACTCACTATTTTTATTGGAGGAGCTAATTTTCTCACTATCCTCAACATCTACAAGAAGTAACAAAATGAAAGCATAGTTGAAACCAATGACAAAATAGATTTGTTGACATCAATGACAAAACTGATTAGGCACATACTTGCAACAACAGGATCATTCCATGGACTTTTATTTGAGGAAAACATTGCGATGACCCTCAATTCATCTGACCTTAGTGGGATTGGGAGGGTCATCCATGGAGCTACACAGGTTGCTAGTAATGAGGTATATATTAAATTTTATGTTTAATCTAGTGTATTTTATTTGTTAAATAAATAATATATTTAAATTATAAAATTTAGTCTAGTGTGCATCATGTGTGTTGACTCTTATTTAATCAATCTTACATCAAGGACTGACTAGAGTGGTTCTAGGACATGACACTATGCAGCAGACACCGGATGTGATTGAGGCTGGATGCGAGGTAAAGTATTTAATTGTATAAAATTTGAACACATGTACTTGAGATTCCATATTTTTTAATATATAAATTTAATTGAATAGAGATAATTTGTATGCTTAGGGATCTACACATGACTCAGATATTCATAGATGAATGAGATTAGATACACAAGGTTTAGGACAAGGATAAGCATGGGGCTCAGGACAGGGCTCATCTCATCATTCTAGTCTTGGGTTGTGTGAGGCCCATTCTGCCCATAGGAGGCATGAGTCATGATGTTGCAGTTAGACATTCACATTCTTTGTTATGTTTGCCCGAACTCTCATGATGTTGCAGTTAGACTTGATGTTATTAAGAACTTACATGTTGTTGAGTTTACTTGTTGCAGTTAGACTTGATATTTTTGAGTTTGTACATGTTGAGTTTACATGTTGTAGTTAGACTTAATGTTCTTGAGTTTACATGTTTAGTTATTTCTTTATATATATGATATGTATATGCACATTTAGATGTTTAGTTATAGATGTATGGATGTTTTCCTTCATATACAAGTCTTAATTTGGATAAAATCAAGTTTTAGTTAATTTATAGTTTAAATGTGTATATATGTTTACTTGTAGATGCATATAAATTTACTTATACCTGTGGAAAAATATCAATGCATTTTTGAAATGTTTCTTATTTTTTTAATGTGAATGTATAATTATTAATTTTAAATTTACAATAAATTTAGGTCTAATACACCCTAGGCATTCATAGGAATACACAACAAAACATTTGCTTAAAAAATCCTTAGATCAATCCCATTATTAGTTAGTGCTATGATTTGGTTTGAAAGTTTTAAATTCATGATAATATATTAAAGCTATCTTATACTCACATAATTCATACTTATAGCTTCTAATCAAGGACCATCACTTTATTTTAAAGGATGAGAGTTATTCTACATGTATTCCTATACTTAGTTAGGAATGTATGGAAATATAGATATTATGTTGTGTAATAACTTTCAAAAATGATGAATAATTTAATTTAATTTATATCAGATTGAAACTTGTGAATTGAAATATAGTTTTTATAAAATATTTGTATTTCATTAGTCTTTCATTGGATGTGTCCACTACATTGAATTTGATAGTTTTGTCATGTGTTTTTATATGGCTAATAAAACTTAAGAGAACTTTGAATTATTCTTTTTTTTTTTTGGTTTATAACAACTTCTAATATCATTGACAAGATTGTTCAAGTCTATATAACATGTATAAACACCCATCTAGAGGACAATAGAAGGATTTGAGTTGAACTATATTGGATTAAAGTAGAATTCATAGGTTCAAATGACTATCATAGGTAAAGTGTAATATTGAAAGTATGTAATTGAAATTAAGTGGTGGTGAATAAAGTTAAATACTCTAATGTGGGCACCAAACATATATAACACCGAACTATTTATAGTTTCCAAATAATTTAAAGATTTAATTTTTCTTTAAGATCAGTATAAACATAGTCTTTATTCTAGGATAAGATCATCTCTACGTAACATTATTAGGAAGCCAAATCCATGATTCCATCAACTATAAATGCTAATCAATTAAAAACTATTTATAATTAGTTAGTTTGTTTAAAGTCCTTGATACTTCATTCCTTGTTTTAATTTGTCAACAATATGATATATGTCAATCAAATTTATTGAATAAAATACAAATTTATTATTTTTTATTTTTTATTTATTAAGTTATAACAAATAAAAATAAAATTAATGCATTCAAGATTGAATTTAAAAAGTCATTTGGAGTTTAATTAGAGTCAAATCTTGATATAATGGTCAAAATTGTAATCCTTTATAGGCTAAATTAGACCTCTCTCTATTAGCTCTTCCACTTGTCTATTTAATTTGCACTCATGTTAGGACTCATCATGTAAAAAATGTCTTACTAAGAAATCTAGAACTTGGAATAAAACTCATTTAGTAGTCACAATCTAAGTTTTTTATATAATAATAAACTTTAAAACTATTAAGTTAAAAACACTTTAAAAAATATAGTATGGTTTGAAGGGGCTGTCACATATATATTTTGTAACTAGGCACTCTTGATTAAAATATTATATTCAAATTTGGTTATGAGGTTAATATTTAAAATCATAAAATTAGAAACTATTTTTAAAATAAATAGAAATTAAAAGGAAATTATATTTGTATATTCAACATTAAACATATAAATAAGTTACATAAACATTAAACAAAAACAATATTATGATGACCAAGAATGTTAAATAAGATACCTTTAAGCTGAATATGTGTGATACTACAACCAAGTAGAAGAGATTTAAACTCAAAATGTGCAACACTTACAAACATGTTAATTTGTTGATAGGTTTTAAAATATAGTCTTCAATCCCATATTGACATAGAAATTATTGTAACCAATATAGTAAATAATGAAACTAAATTGTATAGCATAGTGCCTCAAAGTACATGGTTCAAATTAAATTACATGCACTAATTAATAAAACTATTACATACAATGATCAAAGAGCTTCAATGAACTTGTGCATGTGTAGGAACTTCTAGAAATTGTAACATTTTATTGTGAACATATTTCATACAAATCGATGCATGTGCAACATGTAATTTAAATACATTTAACTTAGTTATTGGTACATAAAATCTGGATCCTCTCTATCATTTATTATCTCTAAAATTCTTTCATGGTCTTCAATACTCAACTTCCATTTTTGTTGGCTAAGTCTTATTTTTTGCAAAGTTTCCAAATTTAACCGTGTTGCTATAACTAAGTGATTGTAATGTAGAACCTTTTTGTCCTGGCAAATAATCAACAAATATAATACCACTTTTATCTATCTTCATTTGTTGATAATAAGTACCTTCAACCACTAAAGATCCAATGGGATACTCTTGTCCATCACCATCTATCACAGATTTTGTCAACTTACATTTTAGTTGCGTACATCTGAGTAGATAGTAATCTACACCTTTGGTATTATCAGGATCTGCAATCAAAACAAAGATATCTGCTTATTTTATTATTTTTCATTCTCTCTTGACCTTTGTTTTGGTCCTATGCTTCCTATGTTTTTTGTGCTCTCTCTCTCTATATGTATATATTGATATTGATATGTTTGTATTTATATAGTTAATTGTATGCATTTCAAATGCTCTCTTATCTATATTTTTGACCCCTTTCTTCCTTTGTTTCCTCTTTGACCCCTATTGGCCTTATCTACTCTTTTCTTTGTATTTATACTCACTTTTGTCTTCATATAGTGATATATAGGTACAATTTTTTATTATTATTTTCTTTTAGTTTTGTAGATTTATACACTTTCTTTTTTTTATTTTCAACTTCATTTTATTTATTATCCTAACTAGATTACAGCACTCCATGCCCACCCCTCCCTCTCCCTCTCTCTTTTTAAGTTACCATCTCTGCAATTTTAACTCACTCATTCTCTTCTTTTCTTCCTGATGATGGATCATGGAGTGTGATCCGAAACGTCGATCCAAAATAAGCTACACACAATTTTTCCAAAATCTTGATATAATAGATATCTCCTACAACAAATACACAGATTCAAAAGTCAATTCAAATACAAGTAGTTACTTAGACAATTTAGACAAAATTTCACTATTTAAATAATCAATATACATGCAAATTCACTATTTGAATAACAATATACATGTAAATAGTTTATTTACTTGCAACAACTAAATCAGATACATGTTCAAAATCAGCTGAGTATAAAGGATCATAGAGATCTATATTATCATCTTCATAAGGAGACATTGAAACTAATTATTTCATCTCCCATTCTAAAACATATCCATCAATAATATGTTGACATTGTAGAACATTTGCATTGTTCTCAATGCAATCAACACAAAAACATGAATTTTCTCTAATTTGGATTGCAAGTGGTTTACTATGTCCAATCATCATCACTTGATGAAGTCTTCTATTACTGGCAATCTTTTGAAAATTATAGAGATTTGATCGATCGATATCTACAATCATGGAAATTTAAATTTGTACGAACGAAAAATGTACATGTACTAAACATAAATAAATGTAGACCTGCAAGAATTACAAGAAATACCTTTGACTTCCCAAAAATAGTGTTTGGTACTTATTGAGCCACTTATTCCATCACAAGCCCCAAAAGGAGTCTTACACCATTCAACAATTTCTTTTGCACTACGAATGGTGTTACCAGCAAGCTCATGTTGGTGAAGAGCACGTTTCACACATGCACCAACTCTGTGATGCTCACCTTTTCCATGTCCACTTTCAAAAAACTTCCACACAAATTTTATGGAACATCTTGCATGTTGTTGGCTCAACCAATTAAATGCTTTAGAGGATTTGAATTGCCCTATAAAGTAAACAAATGAACATTAAAAGTTGGAAATAATTTAAAATTTTTTGAAATATTTAATAAATTCAACACTTACCAGCACATCCATCTGACCAAATCCTATGACTTGAAGCATGTATGCCACATTGTCTCAGATAATCAAAAAACATTCCAAAACAATGGGATACATAGCTTCTATCATGACCAATATCATCACTGGTATAAAAATGAACCTCTTTGATAATATTTTGTTCATGCGGGCTACTTTGTACACCATCCAATTGCAACTCAGCACGTCTATAACAAACATTACAAAGATTGCAACCTGCTCTGAATGATAATACTGACTCTAAATCTTTGTTTGAAGACTAAATGTATAGTTCTCAGCAAAATCCACAATCGAAAGAATACAACCTTGTGGAAAACAATTCTTTGACTCACGAAACTGATTTACCTACCATCTTGCACCATGACAATGTTGGATGTACGGATATATGAGACTATAAATTTATTCAAAAACTCATTGCAGGGCAATTCACTTTATTTCATAACAATTTTTTCGATTCCACTCCTGACTTGGTTGTGTATTTCTCATATTCAAATATCTTCCATATAATTTCCATTGATTGATCAATATTTTTTATCAGAGGAAGCTTCTTCAAATCTCCACAATTTTTACAACTATTTTTGATACATTGCACACTGAATTCATTGGAACCTTCTATTTTTCACATAAGAGGGACTTCATAAATTGTGTTGTACTTGCATGGATGATAACATTTGGATTAGTCATTGCCATCAATTTTTTATATGATTGAATATGTAGATGAAATTCCACGTGATTTCGACAACAAGTTTCACGCACTTTATTTATGCATACAAAATAGGGACGCAACTTTTCAAACACCCTTTGAGATATCTTTACCTATGGAAATTCTTGTTTGAATGCTTCAAAACATTCACTCTATGTTGTATCTATAAAATGTTTTGGATGAGGATACTTTTTGCCATCTTCACCTATTACTTGTATAGTATCCCTTCTATTAGAGGAAACACGAGAGTGGTTGATCCAATATTCAATGACTTGTTTCTTCACATCTTCTGGGATTCTATATTTTCTGGGAACCCTGACAATATTTACCCATTTTTTTTCTATGTTTTCATCAAGCTTGGTTCTCTTTGAAATATATTTGTGAACAATTTTCCTGGATACATGCAGTAACTTTCCAATTACTTTCACCTATCTCATTAGTGACATTTTTTTACTTGAAATCACAGTCATCAATGCCTTGTGTGTTGCACTTAAATCACTTTTTCTACTTGTACTTTGAATAGAGTTCAAAGATTCTTGCAAGTTTTCAACTATTATGTTTTTTGCTAGATTTGTTTTTTTCTCCCTATTATCAACCCCTAGCAACTCCAAAACAGGGGTCATTTCTTTTTGCCTAAATAACTTAGCACATAATTGTGCTCTTCCAATCAAAGATTTGTCTTCAAAAAAATCATCCCAAATTCTTTTGGAATGAAGTTTTATTATCCTATCAGGTAACAGTTCCTGGGGTAAAATCTTACTAAAAAGCACATCTTCATCTAAATCTTCCAGATTTTTCATATCCTTAAAATATGTTTCGTTCTCACTTTCCTCCTCGGTCACAATGTTTTATGCACCTTGTTAAATTTCTTCTTCGATTTGATCGATCCCAAGATGTTCTTCCTCTTGTTCATTAGTAATTTGATCTTTTGCTTCTTGACTATGTTCAACCAATCCTTCTAAGGTTGAATTTCTCTCAATTCTTCTTCTTAGATTTTTATCTTCATCAAACCTTCTTCGATCAAAAATCTTTGACCTATTCCTTTTGTTCCCCATCACAAATTACCTTTTAATTCGAGCCTGCACAAATATGTATAAACCCTAATCAACAAATAATCAATGAAACCACACCATTTTTTATTTCCAAGATCGTCTTACGACGCGAGGAAAGAGCATACATGGATATGGATAAGGAAGTGCACATAAACCACACCATTTCTGATTTCCAAGATCGTCTTACGATGTGAGGAAAGAGCATACGCGGATATGGATGGAGAAGTTCACATAAATTTAAGTTTATTTTTTGTTAATTTGTATTTATTTTTTTGTTATTAATCTAGGAGTTTTTTTGTATAGTATTTGTCAATTTTTAGAAACCCTAATTAACAAATAATCAATGAAACCACATTGTTTTTATTTCCAAGATTGTCTTACAACGTGAGGAAAGAGCATACATGGATATGGATAGGGAAGTTCACATAAATTTAAGTTTATTTTTTGTTAATTTGTATTGATTTTTTTGTTATTAATCTAGGAATTTTTTTGTATAGTATTTGTTAATTTTTAGAAACCACACAGTTTCTGATTTCCAAGATCATCTTACAACGTGAGGAAAGAGCATACACGGATATGGATGGGGAAGTTCACATAAATCTAAGTTTATTTTTTGTTAATTTGTATTGATTTTTTTGTTATTAATCTAGGTGTTTATTTGTATAGTATTTGTCAATTTTTAGAAACCCTAATTAACAAATAATAAATGAAACCACACCGTTTCTGATTTCCAAGATTGTCTTACGACGCGAGGAAAGAGCATACACGGATATGGATGGGGAAGTTCACATAAATTTAAGTTTATTTTTTGTTAATTTGTATTGATTTTTTTGTTATTAATTTAGGTGTTTATTTGTATAGTATTTGTCAATTTTTAGAAATCCTAACTAACAAATAATCGATGAAACCCTACTTTAAAAACGTAAACCCTACTTTAAATCAATTAAAAATCCTAATAAAAAATTCAATTAAAATGCTAAAATAGTATTTAAAAAATTTAAACCCAAATAAAAATTGAATTAAACTCTAAAATATAATTTTAAAAAATTAAACCCTACTTAAAAAAATTTAAACCTAACTCAAATAAAAGATTAAACCCTAATAAAATTAAATCAATTATAAAATAATAAACTTTATTATTGTTTATTAAAAAAAATTACCCTTGGTTGTAAATTTTTTGTCTTGTATTTGCCCTATAAATTCTCTCTACCTGCTATCATGTGCTGACGCTGTCCTGACCCTATTATTCTATATTGTACGGAATCTACATTAAAAATAATTATTTATAAAACTTTAATTAAAAAATTAGTTTGGGCAGAACCTTACCGAGAGGTAAGGTTCCGCCCTCATTTAACTCATCCGTAGAGTTACAGGCGTAACCTTACTGAAAGGAACCATACCACCCAGTAAAGTTACACCTGGAACTGCTTATGTGGCATCCTATTTGGCACTCCAGCCCCCCTTTCCCACAGTTTTCAAAAAAAAATATCTTCTGCTATTAATTTCTGCCATTAAAATACACTTTTTAAAAAATTGACAAATACCCTTTTGTAGTACTCAGAACATAGATTGTAGATATATGTTTTTTTTCATATTTTGAATTTTTTCTTATATATATTTTTTAAAAAATTATTGTAAGTAGGTTTTCCCATCAAACATGAAGCTGATTAAAAAATAGATATCAATAGGCAAAACATATTCAAAAAATTTGAAAATTATATGCTTCACTAGAGAATGGAATCCTCTCCAAGAGGGTATTTTTGTTTTTTTTTTGTTTTTAAAAATTAATGTAAAAAAGTTGACATCCCATGGAAACTACTATGTTCTAATTAAAATTGACTTTAAAAGAATATATATTTAGCAAAAAAAATTTTTTTCCATGCACTAGATATTTGAGTTGACTAATTAGAAAAAAAATTAATTTTTCTATATTTTTCTTGACGTCCCATTGATGTCACTTTTTTCAAAAAAAATATGAGCATTTAAAATTCATCAATTAAATTTAAAAAAATATCTGACTAGTTTTTTGAAAAATTTAAAAAATTACAAGCATAAACTACATTAAAAATTCTACATTTCATTAGTTTAGGTCATTTTAAAATTCATAACATACATATGACATTTTTGGTGTTTAAGTTGGAAAAATATGTTTGTGTTGGCCATTCTCTTATAAAAGTGGGATACAGTTTTGAACTTTCACCCTAGATGATTGATATCTTCAAATTATTCTTATATACATGATGACTATATTTTGATACAAACATTTAGTGATACATTAATTTTTACCACTAAGTAATGATTTAATTCATGTCATGCTTCTCATACATCCTTTCATGCATTGTCATGTGCTTTCATAGATCACTGTGCTCTTGGCCCTAGACAATATTTTGCTCATGGTTTTATTTCTTCTCCTTCTAGTGGCCCATTTGTAGTAGATCCCATTAATTTTCTATGCATCAGTATGATATACCAAATTACTAGAGACCCCCATTTGGATCCATTCATACTTTCACATGTCATATCTTTAAGTACTTATGAAGTACCTCCTCTTATATCCCATCTTGCACATGGTATAGACATACTTAAGAATGAATAACAACATGAGGATCTTTTACAATTTTTTCTTGGTATATGTGAGGAGAAGGTGGCATTAGTTGATAATATATCTTTGACACCCTCCACCATTGTTACATATGACACAAGGCATTCACATGTGAGTTTGAGACATGCTGAAAATGATATTTCACCTTATTTGAACTACCTCATTCCTAGGATTGACAATCTAGAATGATATATTGATACTCATGCACAAAGTGTTCAACCAAAATATGACACTACTAAAATATTTCACAATCCTTTGGCATATGACATTTTGACTTATCCTTTATCAAATGGATTTGTGGAGTTATTTAGAGTCGATTATCTAGCCATAACTCCATTGATCTATGGAACAATCACTTGTTTCTTATAGGGAAACTATTCCTCCTCTTTACCTAATGTTGGTTGTGTCACCAAAAATCTATAAGCACAAAATATGTCATTATTCCCTTCAATCTACATCTTCTTATGGCCATTTTTTGTTACCTCTCTTGCCTTCCTACCCTTACTATTCCATTCTTTGATGGGTCTATGTCCATTGTGTGTTGACCACAATCTCATAGATTTTCTTTTTTATTGGTTCATATATCTTTTATCCACCTATTTCCCATGCTAGTCTTTTATCCTTTCAAGTGTCATCATAGACTATGTCAATATCCTTTAATCTAGATTTTCTAGTCCATCTACACCTTGGTGAATTCCTCTTCTTTCCTACACTTGGCCTCTTCCAACCAAGAAAATCTACTAGTCTCACATACCCATACCAAGTTTCATGATGCATTCCTTAATATGTATATTGTACATGATATCCTATATGATCCCTATAAAATTTTCATAGGTTACACTAGTGTCTTTGCCACTTGAAATCTCTATTGTGCCATCAACACCCTTGGCAATGTCTCCAATAAGTCATTTGGTTTTGTTCACCACCTTCTTTCAACCACACATAAGTTTTGGTTTTGTTAACATAAGAAAACATAACGGATGTCTGTTTTACAGAATGGATATCCATTTTCTAGAATGGATATCCATTTTCTAGAATAGATATCTGTTACCTAGATATCCATTGCCCAAAGAATTGGGCTTTAGGTAATGTATATCCATTTTAAAAATAGATATTCATTATGTAAAAGCCAGAAAAAGGCAAAAAGAATATTATTGGGCCTAGCAACTGTGCCCACATACCCTCTGCTGTTAAAAATCTCGTGATCTCTACCTGTTATAGTAAAAAAAAATATTTTTATGCACTTTTGGACACAAATTTTTTTTGTTAGAATCATTAGGGTGATATTTTTGTTCCCCTAATAGGGAGTAATAGTTGTCGTAAAGCAAAAAGGAGGAAAGTTACATTGGAGGAAATTGAAGCAATTAGGGAAAAAGATAGAGCAAGGAAGAGGATTGTAAGACCGGGTTTGGTGGATGCTCATCAAGGTGAAGCTTCTTCTTTACCATCTAATGACATGCAAATTGAAGGTGTTAATGTTGAATATAATGAAATATTAGATACGAATGAAATTGACCATGATATTGTAAATGAAAATGTTTCAAAATTGATGTAGCCAAAAACATACACTCAATAGAATTGTGCCATTAATCATGTGTGAGAGCCAAAGATTTGGAAAACTGGAAAAAATAAAAAAAAACTTCTATTCACCAACTCTGCTGCTACAATGAGAGAAAACTCTCTTATATCCAAGAAAAACAAAAAAATCAAAAAATTACCTTCTTTGCCAGATTTCGACAATTGTCAGATTTTGCCATTTTAGGTAATTTTACATGCATATCTTGAGAATCCAATTTTTTCCCAAAAACTTCCTAAAACTAAGGTAGGACAAAAAGCCAACTAACAACCTAAATTTGAAACATGAGTTTTGAGTTATTAACAAAAGCAACTTTTAAAAAACTAGGAAAAAACACTAAATTGCCATTTTGAGGGCCAAGATGAAAGTTTCAAGCCCTGAAAAAGTGCCAAAATGGGGTCCAATCGACTAGAGTGGGTTGGGAATCCACATGCCACCTCATAACGCATCCACCTATAAAATTTCAGCCCAAACCCACATCTGAATCAAAAGTTACGACCTTCGGAAGTCCCTGCATCATTCTCCTCTAGTTGAAAAGAATGCATCTCCTACAAGTGAGTGTCTTCGAACTGCTGCCACTTGACTGGATCTAACCTCTATACTTCCCACTCTGTAATCCATGGGCTATCTATTGGTGGCAATCCTTCCCACTGTACTAAATACTTATTGTAATGCCCTTGCCAAGTGTAGATAGTTTTCTTATCAAGAACTTGTGCAATATTTTCCTTCTTCTTATGGGGAATGTGGTGGTGCCATGCCACTTTTAGTTGACTATCTTCAACATCATCCTCACCATGGAATGCATATAAATCAGAAATATTAAACATAGGAGAAATATTGAGATCATCTGGTAAACTGACCTCATATGCATTATCATTAACCTTCTTTGTAATTTTGCAAAGACCAATTTTCCTGTACTTCAACTTGTGATATGTTCTAGTAGGAAACTGCTCTTTTCTCAAATATACCATCACTAAGTCACCTTCATTGAATGTCTGATATCACCTACTAGCATCCACTGTATTCTTGTACCTCTCATTACTGTCCTGCAAATTTTGTCTCACATCTTTCTGCAACTGTTGAAGGTGTTCTACAAATGCTTCCCCATTATCACTGACCCTATCTTTCATTGGTAGCTGTACCAAATCTAGAATACCCTAAGGATTCCTGCCATACACAATCTGGAAAGGGGACTTTCCCGTTGATCTGTTAACAGAACTATTATAGGCAAATTCAGCCTGGGGTAATGCCACGTCCCATTGTTTTGGCTTTTCTCCAACAATACACCTCAACAAATTTCCCAGACTTCGATTAACTACCTCTGTTTGCCCATCCATTTGAGGATGATAGGCACTACTAAACTATAACTTGGCCCCCATCTTCTTCCATAAAGTCCTCCAGAAATGACTGAGGAATTTGGTATCCCTATCAGAGGTAATAGTCTTTTGAACACCATGTAGTCGAACAACTTCTGAAAAAAATAACTCTGCTACCCTCGTTGCATCATTAGTTTTCTTACAGGCAATAAAATGAACCATCTTGGAGAACCTATCAACAACTACAAAAATGGAGTCATTACCTCGTTGAGTATGTGGAAGTCCCAATACAAAGTCCATGCTCAAATCTGTCCATGGTGCAGTTGGTACTGGTAATGGCATATACAACCTTGTATTTTGTGAATGTCCCTTAGCCACTTGGCAGATCCTACACCTTATTACATACTTAGTTATATCCCTTTTCATCTTTGGCCAGTAATATTGATCTTCTATCAAGGCTATTGTCTTGTCCTTGCCAAAATGTCTAGCCAACCCACTACTGTGAAATTCTCTGATAATGTTTTCCCTCATAGAGCCAACTGGTATGCATAGTTGTTTTCCTTTAAATAGATACCCATCTTGCATAAAATATTCACCTCTAAAGTGATCCAAGTTACCAGATACTGGTGCCTTCAATTGTTCCATAATCTCCCAAAAATCATCACCAGACTCATACAAATTTTTGATGGCATCAAAACCAATCACTTCAGTTTCCATTGTGGTCAAAAGTGCAACACACCTACTTAACGCATCTGCAACCTGATTTTGTTTTCCAGACTTATGCTTCAACAGAAAATTGTAACCCTACAAGATAGAGACTCACTTGGCATGCCTACTATTCAACTTTTTCTGTGTGTTCAAGTATCTCAATGCAATATGATCTATAAACAATACAAACTCCTGGGGAATTAGATAATGTCTCCAATGCCTCAATGCTTGAACAATTGCATAAAATTCCAAATCATAAGTAGAATAATTCTTTCTCACTTCATTCAACCTTTCGCTAAAGAAAGCTATAGGTTTTCCAACTTGGCTAAGCACAACACCTATTCCCACATGGGAGGCATCACATTCTACTTCAAATACCTTATCAAAATTTGGCAATGCAAGTATAGGTGCTTCTGTTACCTTTTGCTTCAAGTACTTAAAGCTCTCCTCAACATCCTTGGTCCATACAAACTCCCTTCCTTTGGTGCAATCTATTATAGGAGCTACAATACAACTGAAATTTTGAATGAACTTTTGATAGAAAGTGGCCAAGACATGAAAACTTTTTACCTCTGTGATACTGCTTGGACTAGGCCATTCTAGAACTGCCCTGACCTTTTCTGGATCCATTCTAACACCATCTTTAGAAATGACAAAGCCTAAAAAAACCAAATTGTCTTGCATGAACCTACACTTCTTCAAATTGGCATAGAGCTTCTCCTTCCTTAACACACCAAAGACGATCCTCAAGTGTTGTAGGTGCTCTTCTTTGCTGTTACTAAATACCAAAATATCATCAAAATAAACTACCACAAACTTAACAATGTAAGGTCGTAGTATAGTGTTCATCAATCTCATAAATGTACTAGGTGCATTTGATAAATTTAATGGCATAACCATCCACTTGAATATAATCTGTCTCCATTCTTAAAGGTTGTCTTCCACTCATCCCCTTCTCAGATCCAAATTTGGTGGTAGCCACTTCGTAGGTTGATCTTGCTGAAATATTTGGCCCCTGCAAGGACATCCATCATGTCCTCCATACGAGGTATAAGAAACTGATACTTGATGGTAATCTTATTAATTGCTCTGCTATCAGTGGACATCCTCCATGTTCCATCTTTTTTTAGGGTCAACAATGTAGGCACAACACATGGGCTCATGCTCTCTCTCACCACACCTTTGCTTATGAGTTCTATTACTTGCTTATTCAACTCTGTATGTTGTGTTGGATTCATCTTATAAGCTGCTTGATTGGGTAGAGTTTCTCCTAGAATCAAATCAATATGATTCTTAATATCTCTCTTTGGCGGTAGACCATCAGGTAATTCATCAGGCAAAACATCAACAAATTCTTTCAATAACTCTGCTACTTCTGGGGGAACTGAAATGTCTTCCTCTTCACCTTTTTTCAATACTAATGCATAGCAACACCCTTTCACCTTCATTTCTTTAACAAGATCTCTTTCAGACAGCATGGTCTCACCTTTTCCTTCATCCTTGAGAGGCAATAAAATCACCTTAGAGCCATCTTTCCAAAAGGTGTATGTGTTTTTCTCTCCATCATGCATAACTTTTCTATCATACTGCCATGGCCTTCCCAATAACACATGACAGGCATCCATTGGGACAACATCACACCATATCTCATCCTGATAGATCTTCCCTATGCTAAACTTAATTAGGCATATTTTTATCAATAGTGACTTCATTTCCCTTTTTAAACCATGCAATGCGGTACAGATGAGGATGTTTTTCACAGTGTAAATTCAATTTTTCTACCATTTCTTTAGAAACCATATTTTCACAACTACCTCCATCAACAATAACTTGACATACCTTGCCACCCAAAGTGCATCTAGTTCTAAAGATATTGGTTCAAAGCCATGAACCATCAGAGCTTTTGGCTTGTGTTTTCTCCTTCTCTGGAATCACCATTGCTCTTCTCATCATGAGACTTTCTCCCACATCTGGTGGAACCTCTAGTTCCGTCCCTTCCACTTCATGCTGCGTTTGAATCAGGTTCACCCTAGGTTGTCCTCCTTGATTTCTTTCTTGCATATTATAATTTGAGCATTCAAATGCCCTATGACCTTCTTCTCCACATTTGGAACAAGTGAAAGGCCTTCTCTTGTTTTCCCATCCTCTACCGCTATCATAACCTCTACATCTTTGAAATCCCCTTCCTCGTTCTTGATTCGGAGGATCTTGTCGAGTGTCTACTTGGTTTTCCAATCCATGGGATGACTCTCCCCTACCATAATTTGAACCTCCTCGAAATGGGGTTGATGTACCCCTTCTTCCTCCTCTATTCCTCTGATGGTATAGTCTGTTTTGTTTTTCTTTAGCCTTTAGAGCCAATTGGTAAGCCTCTTCCATACTGTTGAGTCAATGCATGCTCAATTCATCTTGAATAGAGAATTTTAGGCCATTCACATATCTAGCAGCCATCTATTCATCAGTTTCTTGATGCTCTATGCATATAGATAGCGTATAAGACTCATTTGTATAATCTTGCATAGAAGAGAGATTCTGCTTTAAATTTTGAGACCTACGAAAAAGGGTTTGCACCTAATCTATGGGCAAAATTTTTTCTCTCAACTTCTTCTCCATTTTATTCCATGTCCTGATCTTATCCTTGCCTTTCTTTGTTCGTTCCTTTTGAAGATGATCCCACCAAATATTGCATGACCCTTTAATTTGGTGCATGCGAATTTCACCTTCTTTTCCTCTGTCATGGATTTCCATTCAAAAAAATTTCTCATGTCATTCAACCAGTCTATCAACTCCTCTAGTTTAAGACTACCTGCATAATCTGAAACATCTACCTTGACCCCTTGATTTTTCCCTTCTAAGGCCCTAAGCGTCCTCTCTTCAAAACTCATGCCTTCTAATTCTTCTTCTTCATGTTCTGTATCTTGATCTGCACCTCCTCGACCTATCTCTTCATCAGCTTCGTCACCTCCTCTACCCAGTCTTTAGTTTTCCATCCATGTTGTAAGTTCTGCTACTTGCCTTTACAGATTTTGCATTTCTCTATGCATCTGGGCAAGACCACCTCTTCCTCTTTCTCTCCCAGCCATCTTCCTGCTCTGATACCAGATGATGTAGCCAACAACATACACTCAATAGAATTGTGCCATTAATCATGTGTGAGAGCCAAAGATTTGGAAAACTAGAAAAAATAATAATAAAAAATTCTATTACCAACTTTGCTGCTACAATGAGAGAAAACTCTCTTATATCCAAGAAAAACAAAAAAATAAAAAAATTACCTTTTTTGGCAGATTTCAACAATTGTCAGATTTTGCCATTTTAGGTAATTTTACGTGCATATCTTGAGAATCCAATTTTTTCCCAAAAACTTCCTAAAACTAAGGTAGGATGAAAAGCCAACTAACAACCTAAATTTGAAACATGAGTTTCAAGTTATTAATAAAAGCAACTTTTAAAAAACTAGGAAAAAACACTAAATTGCCATTTTGAGGGCCAAGATGAAAGTTTCAAGCCCTGCAAAAGTGCCAAAATGGGGTCCAACCAACTAGGATGGGTTGGGAATCCACATGCCACCTCATAATACATCCACCTGTAAAATTTCAGCCCAAACCCACATTTGAGTCAAAAGTTATGACCTCAGGAAGTCTGCATAAAAAATGTTATGAAACACTTATTGATAAGAGAAATATCATGGACAAAGAATAAGAAAAACATTTGCTTGAAGATTGTGGATATGAACCTCATGATGTTGAATTTACACTTCATAATCTATTTGTTGATAAAATTGATGAGGTTGATAATATGGATGAAATAATGAAAATCAAATGTATTTCCAAATTACATAAGAAGAGAGGATGTTTTTCAAGAAGAGAATAAGCATGATGAAATTGTTAAACATCCAAGAACCCCAAAAAGGTTACTTGAAATTGATGAGAACATAATGGAAAAACTTGAAGGTAAGAGGTTGTCACGAATGGTTCGGTTGTCTTCAAAACTCTTCAATGAATAATTTGAGAATAAAACATTAACCAAACAATGCCAATTTTTTGTGTAATTAATAAAGATGTACAAAATGAGACCTATACTAAAGAAATTAAAGATTTAGTTAAACAAAGTGTCCGATCGGAATAAAATTATTGTTAGAAGCCTTTTCAATGCACTCAATTTTATTAAAAACTCTAGCAAGGAGAAAGATAAAGAGCTACTCGTAGAGTAATAAAAACCTTAATAGTGAGCAAACAATTAAGAAAGGCTCGATTAATGAGGCAAACTTGTGTTGACTTAAGCTTGAATCATAAAACATTGTCAAAAGCACTAGCATTAAGATCAAGACTAGATAGTCCTCTTGGAAATGATACTTGGGCTTTTAGTGGTAGGCTTCCAGGAGTTGATAAGAAGCTAATCAATATCACAAAGAAAGAAATTGAACAATTTTGGCACACTAACTCTAGGGTATCACAGAATTTGAGAACTTACAAATTATGAGTTTGATCAACTAGAATAAATTTAATCTTTTAAAACATATATTGAAAACATGATTTTGAAACCAAACTTTGGTCATTTTGGAAAGAGGTGTGGTAAGAAAATTGAAGTGAAAAAATTAAGAATAGAAGCTCAAGAGGCAGTTGACAAGGGTCTTATTCTGCAAATTTTGGCACATTAATATTCCTGTAATGTCATTTAAGAGGATTTCATTTGCTTATGAATTTGTCATAGAAATCATTTTCTTTTTCTTGAGTTCACTCAAGGATTATTCCAATCCAATGTTTCTAGATTAGGTGCACTCTTTATCCACACTAAGTTAAAGTTTATGCACTAAAGATCAACACTGCCATTATTTTCTATAATAACATAATACAATATTATGAAAGATACACATTAAATACTATATTTAAATACATACAAATCCTATTAATGGCCATATGATTTTTATCTAAATACCTTGCCCATAGGTCTCTTTCTTGAAATTACTCGAAGAGGACTTCATGATGAAATATTTTAAAATGATGTTTCTTGTACATAGTGGCAATATGGGTATTTTAATTATGTTTCAAGTATTCTTTACCTATATGCATCCCTTGAATTTGTTGGGTCTTGAGAATGCATTAAATAATGTATATATTAGACCACTTTGTATCAACTACACTCAAAGTTATTAAAGTTTTAACTTGGCCTCCTAATTGTGTTATCATATCAAGCAATTCTTTTTTACATCTATGCCAATAAACCCTAGTGTGTTGTACTTGATGTCCATAAAGCATCACTTGGTTAGGTATAACATTATAAAAAAAATCTTATGCAAACATTGAAGTGCAAGTCTATTATTATTATATACCTGTACAACATTTTATGCATTCTTTTTTTATAAATATTGCTATTATATCTTGGCTTTATTGTTACATACCTAGAAAGTGAACACATAATCTAAGTTGGATTCCAAATCTATTTTCATAATAGGTCTCATTATATATGAAATGAATTTAGTCATGTATTCAGACATCAAGTTGGTGTGTGGATGTAACCATTTTTTCACAATAGGAAATAAATAAGCGAACATGCCATGTCAAATAATCATGTTTTATGTGTGAAAAGTGAAAGATAAACCTTTCCTCACTAGTAGGAAGAAGGTTTGTCTCTCTTAAAAAATGTGGTGTTGATTCCAACTTAGATTAAACTATGATAAATGTATGCAAGTTTATACTAAAGTAGATGCACATTGAGATTAGTTCAAAGAGATATAAAAGCTACAGATATATTTTGTAACTAAGTTTCATTCTAGGTTGAATAGAAATAGAGCTATCCCCTACTCTATGTGGATGCGGTAGCCATTTGGTGAACCATGTTAATAAACTTTATTCTTCTTTTTAATATTTTCTGCATGTGTTTAATTTATTTGCATTTAGTTTTTTGTCTGTGGGATGTGACTTTTTTCCTCTACAAATATTTAATCCAACATTAAAATTTAGACCTCGTTACCAAATTAGCCCCTGTAATCTTATAAGGATTTTGTAGCCAAGGATGAACTTTGTGATTCCTTCTATTAATATTTCTTGCCTAATTAACAATTTTATGTTTTCCTACAATCATAAGATGGAGTTGAAAGAGCTCAAAGATTCCTTACATTCAATGAAATTTTATAAGACTCCAATCTAAAAATAAAAAATTAAAAAACACCTGCAAGCATTTCAATTGGCATTATATATATTTCTTGCATTTTAGTGGCATATTTATTGTAGTATTTCATGCAAATAAATGCTAGAAAAAGAGCACCAGCACAAGAAATATCTCAATGCATCCTACCCTCCACCCCTATGAAATAGAGAAAGAAATGTAAATATACACAAACCCTAAATAGAATAAATGATATACACATGGAGTATATATGGGTATATGCACAAATATGAGGGACCAAAAAGTTTCCACATGACTTTTTGGTCCCATACAAGGCATAATGCAAGCGTGTTATAACGCTCTCACATTATGGCTCGGTATTACCGAGTCTATAACGCAATCATGTTTTGCAAAAGTAAAACTCTCACTCTCACTCTCTCTCCCTTTCTCTCTCTCCCACTCTCTCTCTCTCTCTCTCCCTCCCTCCCCCTCTCTTTATCGTATTGGAGTTTGAATTGCCTGTGTCATTTTAGAGAGAGAGAGAGAGAGAGAGAGATCTTCAACCTAAAGATGAACTAATGAGACCACCAAATATCATAAACATGAAACATCAGACTAAACAACTTAAGATATCTTGAGCATCACTTTAGGCATCTTGATCATTTTAAAGCAAGAGGAACTTGAATATAGATAATTGCTTGTTCATCAAATCCTTCTTGATGACAACAATACCTCCTAAACCTATAATCTCACTGAGAGCATCAAATCCAACTGTGTAAGACATGTTGTAAACTCCATCAACTCAGGCTATCACACAAACTCAAGGCAACTCTTCTCCATGACATAAAGAAGCATGTGAAACATGAACACCATCACTTTTCATCAATGAAGTGAAGTATGAGAACTCCTATGTATGCAATGAAAACAACAACCTCAATATCACAAAAAAAATAAGCTCACTATAAACCTTTGAAACAGAGAACCTGAAATGAAGCTCCTCTTTCCAAATTGCATTATCATGAACTCAATGAATCATGAACACCACAGCATGAAACAAACTGACATAAGAACTTGAACTTTCCTTGAGCATGAACCTTCCTTGGGCAACTTGTTGGTTATGATGTTAGTCATAAACACACATGGATAAATAATTGCAAATCAAACCTTTATCATCTTGAAGATATGATGAATTTAGAGAATTCATGATCCCAAGTCTTTGTGGATTAGTTCATAATCTACTGATGCTGCTTAGAGGTTGATGTGCTTTGCTATTTTCCATTCAAGGGGCCTTATGTTTCTATTTCCAAGAACTGATGTTTGAACATCCAGTTTTCCACCTACTTTCTGTAAATCTTTTAACAGACAAGGTTAATCTTACTATATTCAACAGATGATGAAGATATTTAATAAGTTTGATCAATTCTTCTGATCATCAACTGCTATTAATTAATTCTCACCTCTGCACTATGAATTTATCTAAATTATGTGCTTACAGGCAGATATTTGCATGATTACTGTTAAAATTGGTATGTATTTGCATGATATTTTCAATTGTACATGCTTTTCGACTCAAATATGCTATGGATATATTCAGTTTTCTTTGAGATATAAGCATATTTCTATGTATTTGCTTTAGATTATTTGTATATTTGTAATTATGATGATGATTTGAATGAAATTAAAAAATGTAATGAATGCTTGCTAAACTTTACTAAAATGAGTGAATCTTTAGCTATTGATCCATATACACTCCAGATACTATCGTGAAGAGAAGAAAAATCAAACCATAGGTTCACCAGGATGTTCCACAGCTAGGTATGGTTGATGCAAACTTTGATGGAAAAGGAATGAAGACAACATGCACAACATGAATTGTACTCCAAGGGACACAGCAAATCAAAGTACAAGTCAAGAATTCTTCCACAGATTACTCAAAGTTTACGATTGTATGTAATCTAGATCTTCTTCTTCATTAAGTATGCAACAAACATGTATATTTACAATTAGCTTTGAGAGTTAGACTTGATGTTTCAGCAATCTAATCTCAATTAAGTTTCAAATCTGAATCTCCTTCTTGTTGATCTCTTGCCAAATATGAAATAATTGGCTCTCTTTTGGTCAGATGTAAAAATGATTGACCCCATGTTACAAGGTGCACTCCATCTCCTTTTATAAGACAAAGAGAGGAGGCAATTACAAATGATCCAACAATCAGAATTTGTCATTTAAGATCAACGACTTACATTTCCCTTTTGACCGAGTCAATGGTATACACGTGGCACAAGTTGCTAGTTGGCAACCATATGGTATTACTTGATCATTTCCTTCGACATATGATGCAAATGACCTAATCACCATGCATCCTTACTCATTCTTCATCTTCTTCATAAGTGGATAAGCTTTCCTCTATAGGGGTAGGGAATCTGCATGAGCCTTAGGATTACTCTGTTCTATCTTTTCCTCATGATCCTGATGACCTTCTTGACTGCATGTTCTTGAGATTTGATTTGTGCTTGTAATGCAATCCATTTATTCTTTCTGCTATTCAACATCTCATTGTACTTTTCTAATTTAGCCTTCAACCTCATGGCCTTATTGATTGTGTCCTTTGATAGATGGTTCAAGGGGTCATCTACAACAAGCTTGTCTTCAAGAGCCTCCAAGATGTGTACCATTTATTTGTTTGTATTTGAAGGGTATCCCCCTCTGGTTGTATGTGCATGGGCTTCAGAAACTCTGCATCTAACCTGTTCTTCCAAACTGCCATTGGATCCTGCAATAAATCAAACACGTCATATGATTATGCAATTCTACAACAATACCAGTATCCTAATGATTTAAATCCTTATGCAATACATTTCATGCATCATAACATTAATTTACTGGTAAAACCATTTTACCTTCTCATTCTAACCATAAATGACAAAAGAGGGTTTTGCCATTACATACCTTATGTTCGTTACCCTTTACTATGTAAGTGATATCTAGATAAGCACATTCTCACCCTGCAATTATTGTCTTTTGTTGGCTGTTTGAATGCGTATCCCGTTGATCAACACCTGATTGGAGATGTTAACAAAGTGGTGGGTAATTATTCAAAAATTTGAAAGGTTCAACCACTGTTGAAATGGCATTAAATGTGGGGATGCATATTCGTAGATATCAGGAATATTAGGAATATGACTGATATCTAGGAATATGATGACGATGTCATCACAAAGTTGACCAACTGTTGGCCGATGCTTAAATCGGGTCACCATACCTCTTATGAACAATTGTGGCAATATAAGTTGCTGACATGATCTAGTCAGATTGCCATGGGGCAACTTCCTATTGGTGTTTGAGGGACCATGTGTTACGTACCTCAAATGTAGATATGAGGATATTAAGAAAAATGGGGGATCTTAGGCTCTCGAAAACATCCTCACCTTCGAAGATCAGGATGATGTCATCATCATCACTAATATTACAAATCTGCTTGGGAGATGATGTCATCATCATATTGTTGAAGATCAAGCATGCTAGCTAATATGATGGAGATTTGGAACTAGATGACCTTCCAATTGTCGGGCATATTGATGACATCATCGTCATATCAGGTCCTCTTTCTATCAGGTTAAGATGATGTCATCATCATATTAGGGAAGATTGGGGATCTTAGATAACATGACATTGAGAAATATGACCCTCTTGATGTCAGGCATATGATGACATCAGCATCATATCGAACCTTCTTTATATCGGGTCAAGATGACATTATCATCATATTAAGATCAGGGATGTTAGGAAATATGACCTTCTTGGATCCCAGTCATGATGATGTCATCATCACATCGGGTCTTCTATAAAGCAAAATAAGATGACATCACCATCATGTTGCCGAAAATTAGGGATATTAAGTAATATGACCCTCTTTGGATGTGCATGTGTTCTCGACGGGCAAACAACTCCAGCATTTAAGTTTGACGTCCGCATATTGACAAATATGTGGATATCAAGTTCTCTTCATTAAAAACATAAATTAGGGATATTAGTGAATATTAGGGATATTGGCGAATGTGACCCTCTGGGAATATCAGGTTTGACCAAACTTTGACTGGACATAACTTCCTACCCTTAAGGAATTTCAGGGTGATCCAAAAGGCAAACTTGCTTAGAATTTTGTGCTTTTTCACATTATGGGGTTTATGATGACATAAATTGACTTTGAGACTTGACCCTTCTTTATGAGGCATATGCATGTGCAAGGGTGATATTCTACTATTTCATCTAACTTTTACCAAACTACCCAAAGCAAGAAAGCAAGGAACAAACAGAAGCAAAAGTTGGGTCCCTATTTTGCTAAGGAAAAATGGGGCGTGTTGTGTAACCACACAACTCGCCACCAAAGAAAACAACCAAATTCAAATAATTCAAGGGATGAGGACACACTAAAACATAATGTTCTGACTCTCTCTAAGCATAAGCATCACGATCTTTTTGAATGATATAATTTTCATAAGTATAATGATGTTGATAAGGGATCAGGTATGTGTAGGTGATTAATAATTCTCATCTTGAAAGTAAGTTGAAGATACTAGTAACTAGTGTTAAGCTACATAGTTTGGGTTCATCCCTCATAGCCAATCTGGGTAGAGCCTTGCTGCCAGCAGGCGTCCATAGGCCTGGCAAGGTTATCATTGCAATTCCCCTAAGTAGAGCCCCACTGCTAGAAGGCGTCCATAGCCCTGGTAGAGTTACTTAGATGGCCTAAATTTTATCCTTTTTGGATATTCAATATATTTCTTTTTCTTTCTTTTTTTTGTATTCAATTTTCATAAGATATGATCATGTAAGCTCATTATGCAAGGTGTGATCACTTGTTGTTTTAGGTTGGGAATTGCAATGGTAGCAAGGGTGACCTCTGGATTTTTCACTTAACACCTACACTAATGTGTTCAACAAACCCAAGGCTGTTAGGTGAGTCATTGTGAAAATCTCTTTGATCAAGAAAAGGTATCATTGATGAACCGGATATCACAGACCTGATCAAAGGTACTTCTCAGCGTGAGTTACAACCTATGTAAGAATTTGTACTCATCACTTGAATTCTAACAATTTTGCTAGTTTTCTAAAGTGGAAAGGTGCACTATCTTGCCTGACCAAAACAAGGGCTCAACAATAACAAGCAAACAAAGCAAACAATAAAACACACAAAGCAAACTGTATAAGTAACTATACTGAATATACATTATGATACAATATCAGGCCCTGACCCTATCTAAGCTTGGAAGTAGTGTTTAAGGAATTGTCCATTGACTGGAAATGGAACATCCTCACCTATTAGGGTCTTGAGTCTATAAGTACTATCTCCTAGGATCTCTAAAATCTAGAAAGGACCTATCCAAAGTTTATCAAATTTTCCATGATCACCTTTCTTTTCACGTGCCTTGTCCTATGCTAGGACTAGATCTAAAATTGTAAAAGCTTTTATCCTAGCTCTTTTATCAAACCAATGTTTGACAATAGCCTAATGTTTGGTGAATTGATCAATCGCCTTATCTCTCTTTTCTTCTAGGTGCATGAGTTGCAGCAACCTAACTTCTTGTTTATTGTCTATACCCAAAGACTCTTGTGTGAACTGCAATGTGGGGATCTTGAGATTAACAGGGAGGAGGATCCACCCCATATACTAAGTGGCAAGGAGAATTTCCTAAGACAACTTTCATTTTGGTTCGATCCACCCATAAGGCATACTTAAGCAGGGTATTCCATTCCCTAGGGTTCTTCTCTATTAGTTTCTTTATGATACTCAATAATTTTTTGTTTGTTGACTCTGCTAAGCCATTTCCCTGGGGATAGTAATTTGGAGAAATTTTCAAAATGATTCCATAATCAAAAGCCCAACTAGACAATCTTAATGATGCAAAAGCTGGTCCATTATCACATACTAGGGCATATGGAATTCCATACCTGGTCACTATGTTATTCTATAGGAATTTGATCACATCATATACGGTGCATGTTTTGCTGCTGACTGCTTCAGTCCACCTAGTGCAATAATCAGTGATTGTCAAAACATACTTGTGGCTAGAAGATGATGGAGGATTGATAGGACCTATAAAATCCATCCCCCATTAGGCAAATGGGCACATCTCCATAACTAGCTACAAGGGTTGAGCATCATATTTCTCTCTGTTAGTAGAGACTTGACAAGTGTGGCAACATTTGATGTGCTCAACAGTGTCCTTAAAGATTGTTGGCCAGTAATATCCTGCTCTTAGGATAGCATGTGCAATGGCTAAGTGAGAACCATGTGCTATTCCAAACTTGTCATGTAACTCAGCAAGAACCTTATCTGCTTCTGGTCTATCTAGACATCTAAGATATATCCCCTCATAATTCTTCTTGAAAAGGGCTTCTCCTTCTGGGTCGATAAGGTCTATGCCTACTCCATCTCCTTATTTAGACTTGGATCCATCAATCCTAAGGATCCATGGTTTATCTTTTGTTAATGGCTTCTCAGGGCCTTCTCTTTTCTTTTTAGCTCTAGTAGCTTCACAACTTGATATCCATTTCAAATTTTGGGATTCATTTTTTGTCCCTTTTGGTGACTGATGTGAACATGATATTTCTCTTCTTTTCACTTCTGTGGTATCCTCTCTATCACTATCTGATTGTACTTTAATCTTTTCTCCTTTTTCTTGGAGCATGTCTCTGTCACCAGATAACTGATTCTTCAAAAAGAGTTGCTCTTGCTTATTTAGTATATGCAAGCATAATGCGCATGTGGTTTTTGAATGTGGTGCCTCATGTAACCTGTACCACCCTTCAATTAATGGATGATGTGGAGAAACTACCTACAATGTAAGCCTTTGAACTTGCTTAGATAAGAACTCTTCAAACTTTGTCAGGGTACTTCCTTTATCTTTATCTGACAATTCATAATCAAACTCAATTAAGTAGTTAGTCCTTGAGGTGATACTATTTTCATCTCTGTGGATATTTCCATCATACATCAAGATCTCATCTGGATTATACATGTAAACTTTATCCTGATATGTAATTTCTTTTGATTCTCCTGTACCTGCAGATGACAAACAAGAATAAGTATCATCATAACTAGATATTGTACTTACTTTGGTTGAAGATGGTCCCTTCTCGCTATAAACTCGTTCCAATTCCATCATATCCAAGCATGCATTGCAAGTTTTCTTGAATGTGCTTCATCATGTAACCTACACCAACTTTCAATTAAGATATCTTCACTGGATATACCTAGTATCTGACAACATTGCATTTCTCTAGATAAGTACAACTCAAAATCTTTAAAGTGATCTATTTCATCATTATCGCTTGAACTACAATTTGACTCTATGATCACTCTATTATCCTAATGAACATCTTCATGCATGTGTGTGTTGTAAATTAGAACTTCTTCCATTCTGACTGCTTGAGGTCTAATAGTATAAACTCCTGGTTCAACATCCACATACAATATCTCATTAGTATTATTATATTATTGGATCATATGTTTCATCCTTAGTTCATCTTCTATCTTTGTTTGATTAGAAATCCCCTTCCAAGATAACCACATGTGACTGAAGTCAGTATACATGTAACCATTGAGTGTTTTTGACCAATCTCTACTGAGCAACATTCCATAAGTATCAGGGATATCCACCACTTGGATATCAATGTAATATTGAATCCTTGGATCTGATGCTAACTACATGTGGATATGTGTTAATTCTCCCACCACAATTTAGTTTTATCTAGTTGTGTCACCTTTTTGAGGGATTTGGATGGATGCAACCCTAAGGCATTGTAGATGGATAGGGGCATCACATTTGTTGAAGCACCCAAATCTACTAAGCAATTGTGCAAGTTTTTTCCAAACATTCTCAATGTGAGTAGGAAAGGGGATGATTCCGTTTTGTCTCTATATAGAGTCATATGTGAGGTCTCTGTAGACTAAATAGTGGCCTACACCCTAGGTTTGACATTGTTTTCTTTGGCTGCATGATCCTTGTTCAAGATCTGACCCAGATTATGGCCTAGATTATCATCCCTTGGACTGGATTCTTCTAAGGAATTCAGAAAAGCCTTCTTAATTACTGGGGTTTTAAGAAATTTTGTTAGAGGTAAGCTAATTTTGATCTTTTTCATCTCTTCTACCAGATATGTGACTAGCTTATCAGATTCAAGGAGCTGACTGGTAGCTTTTGACACTGTATTTTGGGGTGCAAAATACTGAGTATTAACCCTGGGAAGACCAGGATTATTGCTAGCTTTAGGATCAGGTGGAGTGTTGAAATTGTTGGGAGGAACTGATGTGGTCAAGGGACCAGGGGGTCTATTAGGATTGCTCCTGAGATTGTAATTATGCCTACCTTGATATTGTTGTTGGTAGGCATGAACTTCTTCATGTTTTGGTTTTGGTTCATTTTCATCTTCAAAGGGAAACACATAATTCATCTCAAATTCCAGGGTAGATTCTTCACATGCTAGCGTGTAGTTCTCATGAAAGGAGGCCATTTGATGACGCTGATGTTGATTTACAAAACTCTCTAACACAAGGGCAGAATCATATCCACAAGGAACAATCTCATTCTGCTCAATGAAAGGAGGATCACCTATGGTGTTGGACACTTTAGCCTAAAAAATACTGGCTGCTCTTTTAAACTCAAGACAATCTAGCTTTGCATGTGCATTGGTATTATGTTTTCTACACCAATTTGTAAGTGCTGCCACTGCTAAATTCACTCTAGTTGTTTGTTTCGATTCATTAGGAAGCTGATTGTCCAGTGGTGATGGAAAAGAAACATTATTTGGCCTACTGTTCCATGTTCTAGATGGCCTAGGAGCAGCATTACTATTATTGTTATTGAAGTTCCTATCATTGTTGTGTCCTCTATCAGGATATCCAGACCTTTCATTGTAATTTGCATATGCTCTATCAGGATATCCTCTATTCTGATTTGGTTGAGAATAGAAGTTCTGACCTCTCAAGTGTGTAATCTCAGTTGTCAATTTCCTCAATTGTGTAGACATTTCTTTGATGTCTTCTTTCTCTTCTTGAACTTTGGCTATTACATTTTCTTGTTGAGGTTTAAAGAAAGAAGTGCCATTGCTATTGTTTTGTCCTACATCTTGAGGTGTTTGAGCATGTCCTGCATACTGTATCATCTGACTATTCCCATTCGGAGGAGGCATGATACTAAGAGGAGGTACTTGTAATGGATGAGCCATTGTAGCAGGAGGCATTATGACTCCATTGCCTTGAGGCTACACAAGATATGTAGGATATCCAACATTAGGTGCAAAGCCTGGGGTTAGTTACTAGTTGAATTTAATAGCCTCTTCAAATGCACCAGATACTGCAGTGATAGGTGGATGTGTTCTTCTGATGAACATAGAAGTTAAGGGATCTAAGGCTGAATAGTATATGGATCTTTCTGCCTCATCACCTACATTGTATGGAGCAACTAGCTTCGAATACATCTTTTGAAACCTACTGTTGAAGTTTGAGATCAGTTCTCCTTCTACTCTTTTAATTGTAGCAAAAAGGTGACAAGTCATTGCAGGATCTATAGGTATTTTAAACCTATCTGTAAAAGCTTTTTTTGAGGCAACCGATGAATTAATTGAGCCTTGAGCAAGGCTGATGTACCAATTGTATGCTTCCTCTCCTAAGGAGTATGGAAACATTCTAGATACTACATCCTCATGTTCAATCATTGCTCTAGTACAGGCATCCTTATATGTCTTGATATTGTCATCTGCATCCTAATATGGATGATACTTAGGGCAAATTTATCAAGACTTTTAGGTAAAGGATGATATGCAGTAAAGGTTAAGGGTTATTCACCAGAAAAGTATGACATTGTGACTGGTGGTTGAGGTATGTGAGGTATAACTGGGGATCCTAGAGGTATTACAATATGTCTAGATGAGGATGCTGATGCACTTGACTTAGGAGTATGATGGATGTCAGTGGTACAGGGTCTAAGTCCATGAATAGGTAATTCTTCAAGGAGTCTAATGGATCTAGACCTGGTATTAAGCCTGTGAGCCAGGATTCTAATAGTTTAAGACCAAATATGGATATTTTGGCTAGATTCTCACAAAGATCAAAGGAAATGATCTTCTAGGGTAGATATTTAAGAAATATTTGCACCAAAATGCAAGTATGAGCTGGATTGAACTTCTGGTCACAAATATCAAGTTATTAAATCATGCAGGCAGGTTACTATAGGATATTTGTAGGAAAACCTGAACAATGACTCAATATTTGAAAGCTCCAAGCAATTGACAGCAAAGATTAAAGTATTTATGCACAATACTGAAATATTTATGATCAGAACTTTCAGAACAACCTAAAACAAGTGAATCTTTGTACAAATGTCCCGAGCATAACCAATTCTAATGAACTTTGACAAGATCACCTTGTGTAGATGCAGGAATAATGTGTAAGCAACCAATTCAAGAAGCAGAAGAGTAGGCCTCCTTCTAGCACCAATTTATGTTGCGTTAGAAGTGAGGGGCATGCGGACTACAACAAGTTCTCATACATATGCAAACAACTTTAACTTAACAGAAATAGATCTCTTAATCAAGTGATGACTTGAACAAACCTCCTTCTAGCACCAATTTATATTGGTTATGATGTTAGTCATAAACACACATAGATAAAGAATTACAAATCAAACCTTTATCATCTTGAAAGATACGATGAATTTAGAGAATTCATGATCCCAAGTCTTTGTGGATTAGTTCATAATCTACTGATGTTGCTCAGAGGTTGATGTGCTTTGCTATTTTCCATTCAAGGGGCCTTACATTTCTGTTTCTAAGAACTGATGTTTGAACATCTAGTTTTCCACTTGCTTTCTATAAATCTTTTAATAGACAAGGTTAATCTTACTATATTCAATAGATGATGAAGATATTTTATAAGTTTGATCAATTCTTCTGATCATCAACTGCTATTAAATAATTCTCACCTCTGCACTATGAATTTATCTAAATTATGTGCTTACAGGCAAATATTTGCATGATTACTGTTAAAATTGGTATGTATTTGCATGATATTTTCAATTGTACATGCTTTACAACTCAAATATGCTATGGATATATTCAGTTTTCTTCGAGATATAAGCATATTTCTATGTATTTGCTTTAGATTATCTATATATTTGCAATTATGATGATGATTTGAATGAAATTAAAAAATGTAATGAATTCTTGCTAAACTTTACTAAAATGAGTGAATCTTTAGCTATTGATCCATATACACTCCAGATACTATCATGAAGAGAAGAAACATCAAACCATATGTTCACCAGGATGTTCCATAGCTAGGTATGGTTGGTGCAAACTTTGATGGAAAAGGAATGAAGACAACATGCACAACATGAATTGCACTCCAAGGGACGCAGCAAATCAAAGTACAAGTCCAGAATTCTTCCACAGATTACTCAAAGTATACGATTGTATGTAATCTAGATCTTCTTCTTCATTAAGTATGCAATAGACATGTATATTTACAATTAGCTTTGAGAGTTAGACCTGATGTTTCCACAATCTAATCTCAATTAAGTTTCAAATCTGAATCTCCTTCTTGTTGATCTCTCGCCAAATATGAAATAATTGGCTCTCTTTTGGTCAGATGTAAAAATGATTGACCCCATGTTACAAGGTGCACTCCATCTCCTTTTATAGGACAAAGAGAGGAGGCGATTACAAATGATCCAACAATCAGAATTTGTCATTTAAGATCAATGACTTACATTTCCCTTTTGACCGAGTCAATGGTATACATGTGGTACAAGTTGCTAGTTGGCAACCATCTGGTATTACTTGATCATTTCCTTCAACATATAATGCAGATGACCTAATCACCATGCATCCTTACTCATTCTTCATCTTGTTCATCAGTGGATAAGCTTTCCTCTATAGGGGTAGGGGATCTGCATGAGCCTTAGGATTACTCTGTTCTATCTTTTCCTCATGATCCTGATGACCTTCTTGACTACATGTTCTTGAGATTTGATCTGTGCTTGTAATGCAGTCCATTTATTCTTTCTGCTATTCAACATCTCATTGTACTTTTCTAATTTAGCCTTCATCCTCATGGCCTTATTGATTGTGTCCTCTGATAGATGGTTCAAGGGGTCATCTACAACAAGCTTGTCTTCAAGAGCCTCCAGGATGTGTATCATTTATTTGTCCGTATTTGAAGGATATCCCCCTCTGGTTGTATGTGCATGGGCTTCAGAAACTCTGCATCTAACTTGTTCTTCCAGACTGCCATTGGATCCTGCAATAAATCAAACACGTCATATGATTATGCAATTCTACAACAATACCAGTATCTTGATGATTTAAATCCTTATGCAATACATTTCATGCATCATCACGTCAATTTACTGGTAACACCATTTTACCTTCTCATTCTAACCATAAATGACAAAAGAGGGTTTTGCCATTACATACCTAATGTTCGTTACCCTTTACTATGTAAGTGATATCCAGATAAGCACGTTCTCACCCTGTAATTACCATCTTCTATTGGTCGTTTGAATGCGTATCCCGTTGATCGACACCTGATTGGAGGTGTTAACAAAGTGGTGGGTAATTATTCAAAAAATTGAAAGGTTCAACCACCGTTGAAATGACATTAAATGTGGGGATGCATATTCATAGATATCAGGGATATTAGGAATATGACCGATATTCAGGAATATGATGATGGTGTCATCACAAAGATGACCAACTGTTGGCCGATGACTAAAATTGGATCACCATACCTCTTATGAAAAATCATGGCAATATAAGTTGCTGACATGATCTAGTCAGATTGCCACGTGGCAGCTTCCTGTTGGTGTTCGAGGGTCCATTTGTTACGTGCCTCAAATGTAGATATGAGGATATTAAGAAATATGAGGGATCTTAGGCTTACAAAAACATCCCTCACCTTCGAAGATCAGGATGATGTCATCATCATCACTAATATTACAAATCTGCTTGGGAGATGATGTCATCATATTGTCGAAGATCAGGCATGTTAGCTAATATGACAGATATTTGGAACTAGATGACCTTCCGGTTGTCGAGCATATTGATGACATCATCATCATATCGGGTCCTCTTTCTATCAGGTTAAGATGATGCCATTGTCATATTAGGGAAGATCAAGGATCTTAGATAACATGATGGAGATTGAGAAATATGACCCTCCTGATGTCAGACATATGATGACATCAGCATCATATCGAGCCTTCTTTATATCAGGTCAAGATGACATCATCGTCATATTAAGGAAGATCAAGGATATTAGGAAATATGACCCTCTTGGATCTGGGTCATGATGACATCATCGTCACATCGGGTCTTTTATAAAGTGGAACAAGATGATGTCACCATCATGTTGTTGAAAATCAGGGATATTAACTAATATGACCCTCTTTGGATGTGCGTATGTTCTCGATGGGCAAACAACTCTAGCATTTAAGTTTGACGTCCGCATATTGACAAATATGCGGATATCGAGTTCTCTTTGTTAAAAACATATATCAAGGATATTAGTGAATATCAGGGATATTGGTGAATGTGACCCTCTAGGAATATCAATTTTGACCAAGCTTTGACTGGACATGACTTCCTACCCTTAAGGAATTTCAGGGTGATCCAAAAGGCAAACTTGCTTAGAATTTTGCGCTCTTTCACATTATGGGGTTTATGATGATCGAATTGACTTTGACATTGATCCCTTCCTTAAGAGGCATATGCATGTGCATGGGTGATATGTTACTGTTTCATCTGACTTTTTCCAAACCACCCAAAGCAAGAAAGCATGGAACAAGTAGAAGCAAAAGTTGGGTCCCTGTTTTGCTAAGGAAAAATGGGGCGTGTTGTGTAACCACACAACTCAAGGCAACTCAAATGAACATCAAGAACATTGATAAGTGTTTAGGACATCCAAGATGTGTTTTTTAGATTGTAGCAAAAACCACATAATTTGGAGCATGCTCCCCATCAAGTTTGCACTTATTTCGATGAAAACTCATAAAAAATACCACCATAATCTTAATCTCTCTGTTATCTATCTAACCATATAAATTTTTTCACATTTTGAGTATGTTAAGGGTTTCATCTTTAATTTCTTTTGTTAGTGTATCCTTTTTTTTTCAAAAACTAGTCTCTACTATTTTTGACCTTTTTTTTAACCATTCATCAAAATTTGAAATAAGTTACATTTTTAGAAACTAGACTCCATTCTACACATATTAAAAAGAATTGATTTTCAATTAATTTTTAAAAAATTTAGGGGGGAGCACGCTCATTTTTCTATTTTTCAGGATGTGTCCACTTTGAAAATTACTCAAAAATCAATTATTCATGAAAAAATTATCAGAAAAATCAAGGATAAACTACATGGTGTTAGATAATTTCTCACTAAAGCAATTTTTGAAATACTAAAAAAAAGTTAACATTTTAGGGGGAGCACACCAAATGCTATGTTGTGATTTTTCGAGAAAAACAAGACCAATTTGTGTGCTCCCCCTTTTTGAACTGCTTAATCTCAACTATTTTTGAAAAAAAATTAGTGGTTTAGAAACTAGATTCAAAGTACTACGACTCTTGTTTTTGTTCCATCTTCAAATTTTGAGTGTAGCTATCTTCAATTTCTCATCCAACATCAATGTTTCCTGATTTTAGAAAAAGTGGCATCTTAAGACCCCCTTTTGGTCCCCCATCTTTGTGCACTTACCCATACACTTCGTTAGATCTAAGTTTCAGGTACGTTGCAGGAGTGCATGGAGTGAACAAGAGAGCAGAGTATTTCTAATGGGCTTGCGCGCCGTGGGGAAGGGAGAATGGAGGGCCATCTCAAAGAATTTAGTGACGAGGAGAACCCCTACGCAAGTGGCTAGCCATGCGCAGAAGCACAGATCCAACATGTGTGACTTATTACTAGAAACAGTAAGTGAATTTAGTATACACATTGTGTATATGTTGTGCAAGGTTTTTGCTGTGTGTATATCCCTTAAGTTTTTTTATTGCAGACTTTCCACAGAATAAAGATGCATGCTAGATTTGGTAGCGCTCCTTGTTTGTTGCCTCTTCCTTTTCTTAGAGATATTAAGTCCAATGTGCACTTGACATATTACTTGGATGACAAGATTGCGCTGAAGCTTAGCATTACACTTTCGTACTCCTGCAGAGACTTCTCCATATTTAAAGCTTTCAACCTTCCATGTGAGCTCTAATGGCTGCCTTCACACTGCCATAGGAGTTGTCTAATTGCTCCCTTTTTTTTCCCTTTTTTTATTTTTCTAGGGATAAATTCATAAGAATTTTGTCGTAGTTGTAAATATTGTGGTTTCTTAAGAATCTAGGTAACTCTCTCGTAATTTTAATTTAATTTATTGATTAATAATAGTTATGATTTTCTTAATAATTTATAAAATCTAAATAGAATCTTCTTTAGGGATATAAATCCGTTACAACTTACTATAAAAATATATCTTTTTCTATTCTTAAATTGATAGTTGCAAATATGTTGCTATTTTGACACTGTCTAAACATAACATTAGTTTTAGTTATTTTAATATTTTTGATTATGGTAAGCTGTAAAACAAGGGTGCAGATCCCTATACAACATAGCCCATAGGGCAAGCAAAGGCTCACATAGGCCAGCAACAGTGCTTTAACAGTAGACGGACATCAAAGCCCAACAGGCTAAGCAACAAGGGCTACAAGGAACAACAACCTAAACAATTGCAGAACCAGACCTATCAGGTCAAACGCCCTTGGCTTGAGTGCGGTTTAGTGAAACATGCTTGGGAAGACCTCGCTTCCTCCTTTGGACAACAGACCAAAAAACATCATCTCCATCCACAAAAAAGGAGAAGAAACTCTCTCCAAATCCTCGGAAGGGGGGCGGAGCCTAGGGCATAACAACACCAGCCCCAACAACAAGCTGTGTACATATAGTATTAGTCTGAGACATAATAACATCAGCAGCTGAGATCTCAGCAATAGACCTAGTAGCAGCAGCAACAGCAGGGGAGGTCCCTGTAGTAGTTCCAGAAACAACAGCAGTAGCAGGGGAGGTCCCTGCAGCACACCAACAACACCAGCAACAGGGGAGGACCCTGACAACACAGTAGCAACCCCAACAGAAGACATTGCCCCAACAACAGTATTAGTAGAAACAATGATAGAAGTTTCAACAATAGTCCCAGTAGTAGAACCACCAGCAGTAGCCTCCGCCACAAAATCAGGAACCACCTCAATATCAAGAGTAGACCCATCATCATCAGAGGAAGGTTCAGCTGCCTCTGACCCAGAAATATCCTCAGCAGCATGAACTGTAAGATGTTCAGGCAAAGCATAGTTCCACTAGGAGGAAGTACGAGGGATCTTTAAGCAAGGGCACCTAGAAGCAGATGACCCGTAGCAAAGCACCTATGACACCGGAAAGGAATACCTTCATAGTCTAAAATCTGCCTCCAAGAACTATCAGCAACCTGCAGCACAATCTCTATAGGGAGAGGCTTAGAGAGATCCAGATCCATGAGAACACGAGTGTAAGTGGTATGAGAGAACAAGGTAGTCACTTGATCCACCTTAATAAAAGAACCCAAAGAATTACCAATACCCTCATAACAAGAATTGCACCAAAGATGTAGTGAAAGATTCAAGAGATGAATCCAAATAGGCATTCTATTGAAAGACTCAGTCAACGGGTTAAAGGAGGGAACCCAAGGCTTGAGAAGGAGGGCATGAAGGTCCCAAAACCAAGCATGATTATCAAGAATAGCATTCCGATTAGAAACTGAATCAAAAGCAAATACAAAGAAACCCTTTGCACAAGGGTGAATTTCTATTTTCCCTTTCATGATAGGGCACCAATGCTCCAAAACCCAGCTATTCAAATCGCCCAACCGAGGTCACCAACGATCAAATCTACAAATCAAACCCTGCTCAGAGAAATAGTCCACATGTTTTAAAACCTCATCCCCTAGGACTGCTATAGGGGGAGGCAAGTCTGATTGAGAAATAAATATCCTAGAAAGAAGAGCAGCAACAACATTAGCAGACTCCTCACGCCTTTGAGGAGAACCACTATTAACAATCTTTGCATAAGAGGTAGCAGCAGCCCTAGATATGGATGACGTACCAACAGCCATAGACACCCTAGCAGCAGATGGAACCCCTTCATTTAAACCAGCAGACGAACCCTGTAAAGCAGCACCGTAGACACGGATGATGCTCTAATGGCAACTCCAGTAGCTGAGCCCACAGACGATGCACCAATAGCCGTAGCCACACCAGCAGTAGAAGAAAACCCAACAACAGCAGACGGAACCCCTGCATATAAAGCAGTAGACAAACCTTGTAAAGCAACAGTCGTAGGCACGGACGACGCTCCAACGGGAACTCTAGCAGCTGAGCTCACGGATGATGCACCAACAGCTACAGCCACACCAGCAACAGAAGAAAACCTTGAAATTAGCCCAGCAACAGACGAATCCTGTGAACCAGGAATATGGGCGGGAAGAGGAGTGGGAGAGCCCATTTCATTGTTTATTTTAATGTTAAATTTCAACTCCCACTTGATTTTATTTAATTCTAAATATATATTTATTTCTCAATTTTATTATTATTATTTTTTAAATTCCTTAATTTTTCATAATTAAATTAGTGATCAAGTTATAAATAAAATTTATTGATTTGTTAGGGGTGAAATTAACCTAGTATATTTATATTTTAAAAAATATATCTAAAAGTACATCGAGGATATCTTTTCTTTGATTTTCTCACTTTTTTTCTTTTGTAATTTTTTTGTTTTTATTTTTATTTTTATTTTTCCAATTCCTTTTTTGGTTCCATAGTTTTGGTGATTTTCTCAAGCTTTTTCTCCTTCCAACAATTTCCAATTTCTTTTTTCTTTTTTATTTTTTCTAATTTATTTTTTAGTTTTTATTTTTATTTTTTTCCAGTTTCTTTTTTGGTTCCATAATTTTTGTGATTTAGCTTTTTCTTGTTCAACCGTTTTTAATTTCTTTTTTGTTTTTTTATTTTCTTGAGATTTATTTTTATTTCCTTTTTGATATTTTAATTTTTTTTAAAATTTAGGCAAAAAAATGAGTGCTCTCATCCCCACCCCGCTGTGACTGTAGAACACCTCTTGGCGTAATTAGTACATTAATATTTTAAAAAATATATCTAAAGTATGCTGAGAAATACCTTCTTGACTCCTAGTTTTTTTGTGTTTTCTATAGCTTTTCTGATTTTCTCCTTTTTTTCCTTCAACCTTTTCCACTTCTTTTTTTAATTTTTAATTTTATTTTCCAATAGTTTTTATTTTTTATTTTTTATGGTGATTTTCTCCATTTTTTTCCTTGAAAAGTTTCCAATTTCTTTTTTGGTTTTTATTTTTTATTTTTTTTCAATTTTTTTGTTTTCATTTTTAATTGTTTTCTATTTTTTGGTTTTTGTTTTTTGTTTTTTTTTTTCTATAAATTTAGGTAGAAAAAATGAGTGCTCTCATCCCCACAAGTTACAATTATAAAAATATATCTTTTTTCTATTCTTAAATTGACAGTTGCAAAGATGTTGCTATTTTGACACTGTCTAAAGATAACATCAGTTTTAGTTATTTTAATGTTAAAGTTCAACTCCCACTTGATTTTATTTAATTCTAAATATATTTTATTTCTCAATTTTATTATTATTATTATTATTTTTAAATTCCTTAATTTTTAATAATTAAATTAGTGATCAAGTTATGAATAAAATTTATTGATTTTCTATGGGTGAAATTAACTTACCCTTAGTTACTTTCATTAGTCGAGTGAGGAATTATAAAAAAGATTACTCATGTTAAAAAGATGTGTAATTTAACTAGTATATTTATATTTAAAAAAATATATCTAAAGTAGGCCTAGATAAAAAATAAAAAAAAAGATTCCACTTTAAAAATTAAAATAAAAAGTTATAATGCTTAGCCTTTAAAATTAATATTGTGAGTCACAAATTAATCACAAATTAATGGAGAGCACTCTTTCAATTTATGGAGACCCTAAAATATGTCGCAAAAATTAAAGAGAAAAACCAAAACCCCATTTAAAATTAAAATATGAAATATGTTTTGCATATAGCTTACATGTATATTAACAAATATAGGGTATTTAAAATATATTTTAAAAAATTAATATACAAAATTTTGGATGAGTTAGTGAGAGTAGTAATCCATAATTATATTTTAAGTAATTGCTTTAAAGTTGTTACTAAATTTGAATTTAATTAATTAATTAATTTTATTGATCATTTTTGTAAGTTTCTTTGTAAATTAGTAATTAAATAATAATCATACTGCTTATTTTATGGATTTGATAATTATTTTTCTTTTGTTTAATTTTAGTAAATTGGTAAGTGAATTATTATTTTTAACTTATCATTTAGTTATTTGAATAAATAGTATTTATTGAATTTTGCAAAAATTGTGGAATAAATAAAGTTAGTAGTTAAACATAAAGTATAAGAAGACAATTTATTTTATTAAAATTGTTTTATTAGAATTATGAATAGAGGGTTAGTAATTATGAATAGAATTAAGGATAAGTAGATCTAGGTGTAGAATTAGGGTTAGGTAGAATTGGGGTTAGGGTTAGAATTACTATCAAGATTAATGTTAGGGTTAGGGTTATAGTTACAATTTCAGTTTAAATTAGAGGTTAGGGCTACAATTAGGGTTAGGGTTTGGTTACAAATAAGGTTAGTGTTAGGCTTGGGGATAGAATTAGGGTTAGGGTTAGAATTATGGTTAGAATTATAGTTAGAATTAGAGTTAGGTTAGAATTAGAGTTAGGGTTAGGGTTAGGGTTAGGGTTAGTGTTAGGGTTAGGGTTAGGGTTAGAATTAGGGTTATTGTTAGGGTTAGAATTTTGATTAGAATTAGGATTTTAACCTTGACCTTAACTATATTCGTAAACAAAACCCTAATTCTAATCTAAACTTGGCTTTAACCCTAACCCAAATCCTAATTGTAATCATAACCTTCAATCTAACCCTAATTCTAATTCTAACCATAATCGGATGATTACACTTAGCATTGATTTATAAGCCTAACCCTATATCTAACCCTATTTATAAGCCTTATCCTAAACCAGTCCCTAAACAAAACCATAATTCTAAATCTAATCTTCATTAGAACCTTAAAAAATAATATAATTAGGGTTAAGACCTTTATGGTTAAGCTTAGTTTAGTGTAAAATGTGTTGAGAGATATATTATAATATAAATTATAATTATTATATATATTATATTAATTATTATATATTATATATAATTTGAATTATTATATAATATATTATAATAATATATCTAACCTGTAATGTTTTTGATTGATTCAACTGGAAAAGAGGTCCAAAACCCTTTACAGAACAACCCAGAGGGCAGAGCAAAAAGCCTCATACAAGCCATAAACAACACATTGACAACGGATGCACAACAAAGCCCAAAGAGGCAAAGCAACAACAAGGCAACAAGGCTACGAGGAATAACAAACTAAACAATTTCATAACCTAACCTAGTAGGTCATACACCCTTGGCCTGAGTACGGGTCTGAAAAACCTTCTTTGGAAGGCCTCTCTTCTTTCTTTGGACAATAGTCCAAAAGACATCATTATCTCCATCCACAGAAATAGGAGAAGAAGGAGGTGAAGTTCTCACCAAATCCTTAGAAGGAGGCAGAGCATGGGGAGATGAAGAAGCTGTCACAGCAACACCAGCCCCAGCAGCATGCGGCGCACCTACAGCAATAGTCCCAAACATAGAAGGCTCTCCAACAATAGTAAACAGCAGGGGAGGTCCCTGCAGTAGTCCCAGCAGCAACAACAATATCTAACCTATAATGTTATATAATATTATATTATATAATAACTGAAGAAATGGAGTAGGAGTGCAAGAGGCAAAAATTGTGAAGAAGTTGCAGAAGGGGCAGGAGAAAAGAAGAAAGGAAATGTGGAACAGAAAGGCAATTTAGATGGTGAAACAATTGGTGAGGGGTTAAAACAAGATCCCAAGTCTTGGGTGGTAGAAATAGAGAAGGAAATTCCCTTAGAAAAGATCTAGGAAAGGGCAAGATCAGAAGAATGGCGAACACACTCAGTTTAGCAGAGATTCAAATCTCAAACCCGTCAAGGAGGTTTTGGTAGACGCATACAGGATTTCATTAGGAATAGCTTCTTTGATCACAACAAGAGATGGCAAGAAAGCCATAATCTGAGGAAGAACCAAGAGTGAAAGCAATTCTTTGGAAGGAAAAACCCTTAGAACTTTAGAGAGGGAGGTATTGGTAAGAGTGTCGTAGTAGGTCAAGGTGAGTGCAAAGGATTAGGTTTCAAGAAAACTATGGTGTTGGGATCCAGACTGTTGGGTCTGTCTATAGAGTGACTACAAAAATTAGGGTTAATAGTGAAATGGTTTAGATTTAACCTAAAATGGGAATGTTTGATGCTCTGGTGGCAAGAAAGATGGGGAAAATTTAAGTCTCAAGCCTTTATCCAATGGCTTTTTTCTGGTAATTTGTTCGTCGGAGGAAATCAGATTAGAAATACTGGAAGGGATATGGCTAATGGATAGATACAAATTTTACTTCTACAAATGGCAAGTAGGTTTTGATCCAAGGAGTCATAGGATGGAATACATTCAGGATTGGTACAAGCTTCCCAAACTACCATTTGAATTTTGGGATCTGAGCATACTGGAAGAAATAGGGAATCATTTGGGTAAATATATCTATGCAGAAGAATGGAAGGGCAGTGAGGAAGAAGGATCATCAGTTAGATTATGTGTGGAGAATCGGCCATCCGAACCTCGATGGAGAGAAATCAAGATATTCATAGATTAGTGAACCCCCTAAAACAAACCATTAGTCTTTGAACCAAAGCCAAAGGGAAGCTAGATCGACACTTTGGGATGGCACTCCTGGGATCAACCCCCTACTAAGGGAAAGAAAATGGCTTCAAGAGCAAAGGTCTAGGGATATTGGAAGAATCGGATCAAAAGGAGAATAAAGGACTCTGAACCTAATGTTTCCCTAAACACATAGTTATCAAAGAAAATTTAGTAGAGGCAATCAAGACTAATATCAACCATTCAATAATGAGCCAAGAACATCTCTAATTCACTTAAAGATACATAACCTACAAAATCGGATCAGATTCTGAAGGCAATAGAGGTACAGGGCACATAAAGGGTAACAAGAAGCATGACAGATCCAATTTCTCTGGAGAAAGTGGTAAATATCACACAAAGTCTAAATTTGAAGATCTCTGAGACCCTTAATGCCATGAATCCTAATATTTAGAAGGAAGATCTAGAATCCCTAATTGAAGTTGGAAATGAGTTAGTGGAATTGGTAAAGGTAGCCAAAGAGGCTCCCTCCAAGTTGGGAAGAAGATTTGGCAGATGACTGTATGGGCATTCCGAATCAAAGGAATGAAGATCCTTGGTTAGAGGAAGAAGTTACCTCCCCCTCCAAATATAATGAACTTGGTAAAGGATTCATTGCCAATTGGATTTCTGGGTTTAGGTCAGAAGGAGGCAACAAAGATCTTACCAGATTGTGGAGATCACAAGACTAGAGGGTACACTCCAAATAAAGAAAAGCTCAAATGGGATGGGGAGGCGAATGGACAATTGAAGATACATGAGATGTTGAAAGTAGGGAAGGGAGGCTCCCTTCCTGAACAACAATGAAATTACTTCATGGAATGTTAGGGGCTTGAATGCCCCTACAAAAGATGCCTTTTGAGTCATCAATTGGATATATTTTAGACATATATCTTCCTTCTACAAGAAACAAAATTGGAAGAATAGGAAAAACAAAAGCTGGTAAAGAGTCTGAAGCACTGGAAAGTGCTAGGAGTAGATGCCATTGGACCCTCTAGAGGACTTATCACTCCTCTGGAAACCACATAATGTGTTGATTGAAGAAGTAGCTTCTAATAGGGGATGGATAGCATGCAAGGTAAGAAGCTTGGTTTATAATATGTGCTTTTTACTCATCAATGTGTATGGTCCCAATTCATATATTCTCAAAAGAGAAGTATGGAGTGAATTAGATGTTATATGCAACAACACTACCTTTGAATTCTTTATATTGGGAGGGGACTTCAATGCCATTCTTAGGGTAGAGGAAAAAAAAGGCGGGGTTGTTAGAAAATTGCAATCTGAAATAGATTTTTAAAACTTTGTAGAAAGAAATATGCTGATAGACATATTGTTGGGAAATGAAAAATTCACCTAGACCAATAGAAGAAAAGGCTTCTGCAATATCGTAGAAAAGCTTGATAGATTTTTGTTCAAAGGAGACATTAGTAGATTCCCTTTCAGTTTAGAGAGTAAAATCATTCCTCTATTAGGCTTGGATCATTACCTAATCAGCCTAGAAATTATTGGAGAAAGAAACTAGTCATATGTCCATTTAAATTTGAGAATATCTGGTTCAAGGATCCATCCTTTTTTGAATTAATAAAGGTATGGTGGGCAGAGTGCAATCTGGGAGGTAACAAACAATTAAATATAATGACCAAGCTAAAGCTGTTCAAGATAAATTTGAAACAATGGAACAAGGAGCACTTCAGAATATTTTTGAAGTTAAAAGGCAAATCAAAGAAGAATTAGGAATACTAAATGAGAATATTTTGAAGGAGGGCATGGACAATAATTCTTATAGGCAAGAAAAAGAATTGATGAATAAACTGGAGGACATTTTGGCCAAAGAAGAAATCTTCTAGCAAGCAGAAGTCAAGAGAAGTGTGGCTTTCGGGTAGGAGACAAAAACATGAAATTTTTTCACAACTCCACCCAAGTGCGCAGAGGTATCAATAGAATTACAACAATTTAAAAAGCAGATGGAATTCTGACAGATCAGCTAGAAGAAATCAAATCTACAACTATAGAATATTTTAGGGATCTATTAAATGAATCAAAATGTTCTCAGCTGGGAGCTCAATAGTTTCTGACTAGGAACATTCCTAAACTTGTAACAGAAGACCAAAACAAATTGTTGAATAGTAAGTTTTCAGAAAATGAAATTAAGGAAGCACTTCTCCAAATCCATCTTGATAAAGCCCCAGGACTAGATGGGTTTCCAACTGCTTTCTTTCAAAAATATTGGGACATTATGTGGGATGAAGTAACCAAAGCCATAGAAGACTCCAGACAATCAGGGAAAGTGCTCAAGGAGATCAACAACACTTTCATAGCTTTGATCCCCAAAAAGGAAAAGCTGGAATCCTTTGAAGAATTCAAGTTGATGTCCCTTTGTAATACCCTTTACAAAATTTTGGCGAAAGCAGTGGCTAACAAAATAAAGAGAATTTTACTAGATATGGGTAATGCACAAAGATGAAAGACCAAAATGGGATCTTAAGATGCCACTTTTTTTTTTGAAATCAAGAAAGAATGATGTTCAATGAGAAATTGAAGATAGTTACACTCAAAATTTGAAGATACAACAAAAACAAGAGTCATAGTGCTCCAAATCTAGTTTCTAAACTACTATTTTTTTCAAAAATGGTTGAGATTAAGGGGTTCAAAAGGGGGAGCACACAAATTGGTCTTGTTTTTCTCAAAAAAACATAACATAGTGTCTGGTGTGCTCCCCCTAAAATGTTAACTTTTTTTTAGTATTTCAAAAATCACTTCAGTGAGAAATTATCTAACACCATGTAGTTTATCCCTGTTTTTTCTGATAAGTTTTTCATGAATAATTGATTTTTACTAATTTTCAAAGTGGACACATCCTGAAAAACAAAAATTTGAGCGTACTCCCCCATAAATTTTTGAAAACTAATCAAAAATCAAATTTTTTTATAAATACATGTAGAATGGAGTCTAGTTTCTAAAAATGTAACTTATTTGAAATTTTGATGAATGGTTAAAAAAATCAAAAATACTAGACACTAGTTTTTGATAAAAAACAGATACACTAACAAAAGAAATTAAAGATGAAACCCTTAACGTACTCAAAATGTGAAAAAAATTATGGTTAGATAGCTAACATAGAGATTAAGATTATGGTGGTATTTTTTTCAACTTTTCATTGAAAAAGTGCAATCCTGATGGGGAGCACACTCCAGATTATCTGAATTTTGTTAGAGTATGGAAAAACAAATCCTTGGACAACCTAAACATAGTCCAAGCCTTTGGGTTGGATTCCCAAGGCAAATCCAAGCCTTAGGCTTGGTAATTTCCAAGCCTAAGAATAATGCGAGCGAGTTGTAACAGCTCACGTTATGGTGAACCAAAACATCTCTCTCTCTCTCACCTATCTACCTCCTAATTTTCCTTTTACTTTCTAATTTCCCTTTAGAACCCACTAATTTTTCCCTATTTTACTATTTTCCACCTCTCCTCTCATCATTCTTCCATCCAATCAACTTTCATTTTATCTTGTTTCCATTTCATCCTCACAATTTATATCCTCATCCCTCTTTGCATGTCCTAGTTTTCTTATTTACATTTACTTTGTTGATAAAGGAGAGGGAGATGGAGGAGAGAGAGAGAGAGGAGAGATAGGGAGTTATAGAGATAGAGAGAGGGAGATTCCTAGTTTTCTTGTTTCCATTTCCTTCATTGATAAGGGAGAGGGAGAGATAAAGAGGAGAGATAGAGAGATAGAGGAATGATATGGGAGAGAGAGGCAAGAGACAGGGAGATAGGGAGAGATAGATAGGTAAGAAAGAGGAGACAGATAGGGAGAGATAGAGGAGATAGAGGGGATAAATAGGGAGATAGAAACTGAGAAATATGTCCATAGAGATAGGGAGAGAGATTGAGAGGTAGAGGGACAATAAAGAGAGGGAGATAAGGGAGAGATAGGGAGATAGAGGTTTAGGGTTGTTTGGGTTTAGGGTTTAGGGGTTAGGGGTTAGGGCTAGGGATTAAGGGAATTATTTAGGGTTTAGGGTTTTTGAGAGATAGAGAGAGTGTGTGCTTTTGACATGCAACCCTAAACCCCTAAACCCTAAAACCAAGAAACCCTAAACCTCTATCTCCCTATCTGTATCATCCCCTCAACCTCTGAATCTCTCTCCCTATCTCTTTGGACATCTCACTCACTCTCTATCACCCTATCTCTCTCCTCTATCTCCTCTATCTCTCCCTACACGTCTCCTCTCTCTCTACCTATCTAACTGTCACTATCTCTTATCTCTCTCTCTCTCCCCTATCATTCCTCTATCACCCTATCTCTCCCTTTATCTATCCCTCTCCCTTATCGATGAAGGAATTGGAAACAAGAAAACTAGAGGGGAGAGGGAGAGATAATGGGGAGAGATAGGGAGATAGAGGAATGATAGGGGATACAAAGGCAAGAGATAGGGAAAGGTAGATAGGTAGAGATAGAGAGAGGAGATAGATTGGGAGAGATAGAGGAGACAGAGAGGAGAGATAGGGAGATAGAGAGTGAGTGAGATGTCCAAAGAGATAGGGAGATAGAGGTTTAGGGGTTACATGTTAGGGATTAGGGACATTATTTAGAGGTTTATGGGTTAGAGGGATATAGATTTCTTTTGACATGCAACCCTAAAACCTAACCCTAACCCCTAAACCATAAACCCTAAAACCCTAAATAATGCCCCTAATC